>OY728135.1:162350232-167150232 GCA_963277665.1 Viscum album
TGGGGTACTGGGTGTATAGGCGTTAGGTTGGCTGTCCACGAGGGTGGGGGTCTATCTAGGGGGTATGATGAGTCCATGGGGTGGGAAGGCAGTCCATGTGGGTGGGGGCTGTCCAGGGTGGCATGGGGTGTCCAACGGGTTGGGCGGAGCCATCTAGGGGGTGCATGGTGTCCAGGGGGTGGGTGGGCTTGTCCATGGTGGTATGAGGCATCTAGGGGGTGGGAGGGTTGTCCACGGGGATAACTGGGCAGTTAATGGAGTAATTTTGTCTAGGAGGTGGGTGGGCTCTCCACGGGGTGGGGGATGTCCACTGAGGGAGGTAAATCCATGGGGATTGGTGGGCATTCCATGAGGGTGGAGGGGCATTCCAGGGGGTTGGGGTGTCCAGGGGGTGGGGTTGGGGATTTTTATAGGATGGGGGGATGTCCAGGTTGTACGAGGTGTCGAGGGAATGGGTGAGTTGTCTAGGTGGTGGTAGGGGATGTCTAGGGGGACACATGGTGTCTAGGGGGGGTGGAATTCCAAGGGGTGGATGGGCTATCCAGGGGGTAGGGGTGTTCAGGGGGTGAACGTTTTCTACAAAGGGGTGGGGGTTGTCCATCGAGGGAGTGGATGTCCTAGGGGTGTACGAGATGTCCACAGTTATGGCAGGGATGTTTAGGGGGGTCAAGGGTGTCCAGATGTGGGGGCAGGGGGCTTCTAGGGGTGGGAGATGTCTATGGGTACAAGGTTTTCAGGGGGTGGGCAGGCTGTCCAGGAGGAGTTTATGGGGAAATCAAGGGGTTTATGCGCTGTCCAGGTGGGTGGGAGGGCTGTCCATGGGGGTGGTGGGGCTGTCTAGGGTGGTAGGGGGTGTCCAGGGGGGTTGTTGGGTTGTCCTGTGGGTATGGGGGTTGTCTAAGGTTCTTTACAGGATTTCCATGGGTGTTGAGGGGTTTTCCATGGGGTATGTGGTGTCCAGGGGGTGGGAGTGGTTGTCTAGGGGGGTACGTGGTGTCCAGGGCGTTGGGCGGGGCTATCCACGGGGGTGGGGTCCAGTCCACGGGGTGGGGGGGGGGATTTCCATGGAGGGAGGGGCTATCCAGTGGGGGTAGGAAGAACATCCAAAGAGGTGGAAGAGCTGTCCAGGGGGGTAGAGGGTTTCCTGGGGTTGGGAGGGATATCCACGGGGGAGGGGGTGTCCATGATAGAGGTGAATCAGTCACAAACAATCATCATGTCATGTTTTATTATTTGTAAAAAAATTAAGATAATGTTATCTAACAAATCCCAGATATATTCAGGCATAATAAATCAATAAAAATCAAAGGTCAGTAATATAAGTAAAAAATATAATGGATCAATATTTCCCTCATCACAATCACCATTATCACCATCTAAATAAACCCCTCCCTTGTCCTCATCATTGTCCCCATCACAATCCCTACACTTCTCTATGCCATCCTCATCACCCTCATACTCATCCTTGACCTCGTCATCGCGCTCCTCCTCCACATCACCCTCATCCTCACCCTCCTCCTCCACCTTTGGATCCTCCTCCCCCTCCCCCTTATCCTCTGCTTTAGCCTCCTCCCAACATTGTCTGGACCACTAGTAGAACCCCCTCGTGGTCTAGGAGGGAGGTGAGGATATCCAGGTTGTAGGGGTGATTAGGGGAGCTGGGTAGGCTATCCATGGGGGTGGGGGATTTCCACAGGGTGAGGGGGTGTCCTAGGGTGGTGGGAGGGTTGTCTGTAGGGGTGGATGGGAAGTCGAGGGAGGTAGGGGGTGTCTTGGTGGGGTGGATGTGTTTTCCCTGTGGGTGGGAAGGCAGTCCACGGGGGTGCGGGTAGTTCAGGGGGCTATGAGGTGTATATGTGGTGGGTGGTCTATCCACAGGGGGTGGTAGGGATGTTGAGGGGGGTCGGGGGTGTCTATAGGTGGAGGGGGCTTCCAAGGTTGGGGGATGTCTTGGGGTAAGAGGTGTCTAGGGGGTGGGCAGGCTGTCCTGGGGGAAGGGGTGGGGCTGTCTAGGGGGAATACAGTGTCCAGTTGGGGTGGGCGGCTGTCCACGGTGGTGGTGGAGCTGTCAAGGGTGGTAGGGGTGTCCAGGTTGGTGGTTTGGCAGCCCATGGGGTAGGGGTTATCTAGGGCACTGGACATGTTGTCCAATGGGGAGGCGGGGGTGTCTAGGGGGGTACGTGGTGTATAGGGGTTGTCCAGGGGGTACATAGTGTCCAAGGGTTTGGAATGGATGTCCACTAGGGAGAGGGCATGTCCCAGGGGGTATGTCCACGGGGGTTGGTGGGCCGTCAACTAGGGGTGGGGGGATGTCCATGGGGGAGGGGATCTCCAGAGGCTGAGAATGCCATCCATGGGGGTATAAGGGTTGTCCAACGGGTAAGGGTGTCTAGGGTTTGGGAGAGTTGTACACGGGGGTGGGGGTGTCCATGGGAGGGGTGAATCAGTCACAACCAATCATCAAGTGAAGTTATATTATTTATAAAAAAAGAATGATAATGTGACCTAACTAATCCAACAAATATTCAGGAACAACAAATCAATAATCATCAATGGTTAGCAATATAAAACATAAAAATTAAGGATCAACATGTCCTTAATCACAATCACCATCATCACCATCATCATCAACCCCTCCCTCGTCCTCATAGTTGTCCCCATCATCATACCTGCCCTTATCAATGTCATCCTCCTCGCCCTCATACTAAACTTCTGCATCTTTATTGTGATCATCCCCCACCTCACCCTCATCCTCTCCCTCATCCTTCGCCTCTTCCTCCTCCTCGCCATCCTCCTCCTCCACGTCAGCCTCCTCCCCACGATCGTATTGACCACTAGTACAACTACCACCGGTTCCACGAGAGTGGTGAGGCTATCCAAGGGGTATGGGTGATTAGGGGGCCTGAGTGGGCTGTCCATGGCGGTGGGGGCTGTCCATGGGGGGGTGTCCATGGGTGGTGGGCGGGCTATCCACATGGGTGGGTAGGTAGTCGGGGAGGTTGGGGTGTCATGGTGGGGTTAGTGTGTTGTCCATGGGGGATGGGTGTTCGTCTATAGGGGTGGGGGCAGTCCAGGGGTACGAGGTGTACAAGGGGAGTGTGGGATGTCCATGAGGGTGGTGAGTATAACCATGGGGTAAGGTGATCCAAGGGGTGGGTGGGCAGTCTACGGGGGAGTGAAGCTTTCGACGGGGGTTGTGGGGGCTGTCCAAGGGTATGGGGTTTCTAGGGTTTAGAGGGGCTATCCATAGGGTACAAGGTGTCCAGTGGGTATGTGGGGCTATCTATGGTGGTACAGGGTGTATTGGGGGGGGGCAGTCCTCGGTGGTGGAGGGGCTGTATAGGGGGTTGGGGTGTCTAGGGCGTGGGTGGGATGTCCATAGGGGATGGGGCTGTCCACTGGGGGAGGGTTGTCATGGGGAGTGGGAGGGGTGTCCATGAGGGTGGAGGAGTAGTCCAGGGGGGTCATGGTGTCCATGGGGTGGGGGTTTCAATGGAATGAGGGGATGTTTAGGGGGTACGAGGTGTCCAGGGGGTGGGAGACATGTCCATGGGTGGGCAAGGCTGTCGAGGGGGGATACGATGTGTCTACGCAGGTGGGAGGGCTTTCTATGGGGGTGGTGGTGCTGTCCAGGGGGTTGAGTTACTAGGGGGTTGGCAGGTCTTACATAGGGGGGTGTCCATGTGAGGAGGGGATGCCCATGTGATAGGGTGGTTGTCGAGAGGGGTGTTGGGATTATCAAGGAGGTTTAGGGGTGTCTAGAGGTGGGGGGGGGGGGCTTTCTAGGGTGGGGGATGTCTAGGGTGTACAAGGTGTCCATGGGGTGGGTGGGGAATCCAAGGGGTGGAAGGGGCTGTACAAGGGGGTATCAGTTGTCCTGGTGGGTGGGCGGGTTGTCGAAGTGGGTGGTGGGGCTGTCCAAGGTGCTAGGGGGTGTGAGGCGGGTGATCAGGATGTCCATAGTGGGGGTATTTTTCCACAAAGGGAGGGTTTGTCTAGGGGTCTGGGCAGGCTGTCCATGGGGGTGGAAGGGCTATCAAGGGGTTACAGTGTGTCCAGGGGGTGGGTGGGGCTATCCAGGGTTATGGTGTGTCCAGGGGGCCTACATCTCAACCGAGGAAGTGCAAAACACTTAAGGCTTTGTACCACCTCTGATACCAAATATAACAACTGGGTCCTGGTGATAACATAGTCACCCCACCTTTACAAGGCCATTGGTTCCTCGCCATCCACGTACCACCATTTGACCTGCAGACAATTGGGTCCCACCCTAGGGTCCACAACTGCCTGAACGGGTCATCTGACCAATGACTGTCCCCACAGGCCAACACATTTCATTTCCATTGTGCTTTTTCCTATCATGCACACACCCTGTGAAATATCCCAGAAGGTCTCTCATCCTGTCACAACTCCAGGCCATGTATTATTGACTTTGGAGTTCAAATCTGTCAGGCTCCCGAATAGAAGGTGCATCTGGTTGATATGAGTCATAACATTTAGTCATTTAACCCCTTATAATTCTGGGGTGTTACAACTATCCATAGGGAGAGGGGATATACACAGGGTTGGGAAGGCTATCCACTTGTGTGGAAGTGCATTCCAGGGGTACGGGGTGTCCAGGGGGTGGGCAGGCTATCCACATGGGGGTTCTATCCACGGGAGGGGGGAATTAATCACAATAAATCACCATGTATGGTCTTATTATTTATAGATTAATAAATAATGATAATATGACCTAACTAGTCACACGTATATTAAATCACAATAAATCAATAAACCTTAAATTTCAGTAATATATGTCAAAAATATAAATGGATCAATCGGTCCCTCATCACCATCACTGTCATAACAGTCATCATCATCCCCACCCTCTCCCTCATCATTGTCCCCATCATTGTCCCCACCCTCCTCAAAACCATCCTCCTCTCCCTCATACTCAACATCTGCCTCCACATCGCCCTCCTCCCCCCTCGCCCTCCTCCACGCCCTCCTCCTCTACCACGACATCCCCCTCACCCTCCTCGTCCTTTGTCTCGGTCTCCTCCTTGCCATAGTATCAAAAAACATTAGATCTTCCACCCGGTCCACGAGGGTAGTTATGCAGTCTAGTGGGTAGGGGGTGTTCAGGGGGTTGGGGCTATCTATGGTGGTGTGGGAAGCCCACGGGGGGATGGGTTTTCCAAAGGGGTGGTCGGGCTGTCTACGAGGGTGACAGAGATGTCGAGGGGGTAGGGGGTGTCCATGGTGTGGTCGTAATGTCCACGGGGGGGGGGGGGGGGGGGGGCTTTCCATATGTGTGGGGGAAGTCAATGGGTTACAAGGTGTATAGGGGTTAGGTGGGCCGTTCATGAGGGTGGGCGGTCTATCCAGGGGGTATGATGTGTCTATGGGGTGGGAAGGTAGTCCATGGGGCTGGGGGCTGTCCAGGGGGTATGGGGTGTCCAGGGTGTTGGGCAGAGCTTAACAGGGGGTACATTGTGTCTAGTCGGTGGGTGGGGTTTTCCAAGGTTGTACAGGGTATCTAGGGGGGTGGGAGGGTTGTCTATAGGGGTGGTGGGGCAGCCAATGGGTTGGTTGGGTCAAGGGGGTGGGCGGGATGTCCACAGGGTGGGGGATATCCAATAACGGAGGTCTCTCCCTGGTGATGGGCGTACTATCCATGGGGGTGGAGGGGCAGTCCATGGGGTTTGGGTGTCTAGGGGGTGAGGGTGGAGCTTTCTATATGATGGGGGGATGTCCAGGGTGTACGAGGTGTCGAGGGCATGGGCGAGTTATCTAGGGGAAGGGAGGGGATGTATAGGGGAATATGGGGTATCCAGGGGGTGTCATTCCATATGGTGGACGGGATATCTAGGGGGTAGGGGTGTTCAGGTGGTGGGCAGTTTGTATAAAGGGCTGGGGGATGTCCAGTGAGGGATGGGGTGTCGATGTAGTGTACATGATGTCCACAGTTGTGGAAGGGATGTTTAGGGGGGTTCAGGGGTGTTCAGAGGTGTGGGGGGGGGGGGGCTTCAAGTGGTGGGGGATGTCTAGGGGTACGTGGTGTCCATGGGGTGGGAAAGCTTTCCAGGGGGAGTGTGTGGGGCTATCTAGGGGGTATGCGGTGTCCAGGTGGGTGGGAGGGATGTCAAATGGGGTGGTGGGGTTGTCTAGGGTAGTAGAGGGTGTCCAGGGGGAGGTTGGGCTATCTAGTGGGTATGGGGGTTGACTAGGATGATTGACATGATGTCCATGGGCGTGGAGGGGCAGTCTAGGGGGTATGTGGTGTCAAGGGTGTGGGAGGGGCTGTCTAGGGGGGGTACATGGTGTCCAGGGGGTTGGGCGGGCAGTCCACGGGGGCGGGGGCCTATCCATGGGGTGGGGTGGGGGGGGGATTTCCATAGGGGTAGGGGCTATCCAGGGGGTAGGAATGCCATCCACAGAGGTGTAAGGGCTGTCCAAGGGGGTACAGGGTGTCCTGGGGGTTGGTGGGAATTCCACAGGGAGGGGGGTGTCCAGGACTGTGGTGAATCAGTCACAACCAATCATAATGTCATGTTTATTATTTATAAAAAATTTAAGATAATTTTACCTAACTAATCCCAAATATATTCAAGAATAATAAATCAATAAACATCAATGGGCAGTAATATAGGTCAAAAATATAATGGATAAATATGTCCCTCATCACAATCACCATCACCATTGTCATTATCAACCCCTCCCTCGTACTCATCATTGTCCCCACCATCATCCCTACACTTCTCAACGCCATCCTCCTCGCCCTCATACTTAGCATAGACCTCTTCATAGCACTCCTCCCACACTTCACCCTCATCCTTTCCCTCCTCCTCCACCTCTTCCACCTCCTTTCTGTCCTCCTCCTCCAACTCAGCCTCCTCCCACCATCGTCTGGACCACTAGTCAAACTGCCTTCTGTTCCATAAGGGAGGTGAGGCTATCTAGGTGGTCGGGATGATCAGGGGGGATGGGTGGGATTTCCATGGGGGTGGGGGCTTTCCCAGGGTGATTGGGTGTCAAAGGGTGGTGGGCGGACTGTCCATTGGGGTGGATGGGCAGTCGAGGGAGGTAGGGGGTGTCCAAGTGTGGTGGATGAGTTTTCCATGGGGGTGGGCAGGCATTCCATGGGGGTGGGGGAAGTCCAGGGGGTATGAGGTGTATAGGGTCTAGGCAGGCTTTCCACAGTGGGTGGTAGGGATGTTGAGCAGGGTCGGGGGTGTCTAGAGCTGGAGGGGGCTTCTAGGGGTGGGGGATTTCTAGGGGTACGATGTTTCTAGGGGGTGGGCAGTTTGTCCTAGGGCAGTGGGTGGGGCTGTCCAGGGGGTATACGGTGTCCAGGTGGGTGGGCGGTTGTCCACAGGGGTGGTGGTGATGTCTAGGGTGGTAGGGGGTGTCCAGGTGTGTGGTCGGGCTGTTGACCAGTGTAGGGGTTATCTAGGGTGCTGGAAATGTTGTCCAATGGGGGGTGGGGCTATCCAGAGTGGTACATGGTGTCTAGGGGGGTGGGATGGGATGTCCTCGGGGGTACAAAGTGTCCAGGGGATTGGGTGGGCTGTACACGGGGGAGGGGGCCTGTCCAGGGGGGTGGGGGTCTCTCCATGGGGGTGGGTAGGCTGTGGATTGGATGTGGGGGATGTCCATAGGTGGAGGGGATCTCCAGTGGTTGGAAGGCTGTCCATGGGGGTTTAAGGGCAGTCTAGGGGGTAAGGGTGTCTAGGGGGTGGGAGAGTTGTCCATAGGGGGGTGTCCATGGGAGGGGTGAATCAGTCACATCCAATCATCAAGTCAAGTTATATTATTTATAAAAAACAAATATAATTTGACCTAACTAATCCCACAAATATTCTGGCACAATAAATCAATAAACATCAAAGATCAGTAATATAAGTAAAAAATATAAAGGATCAACATGTCCTTCATCATCATCACCATCATCATAATCATCATCAATCCATCCCTCGTCCTTATAGTTGTCCCCATCATCATCCCTGACCTTATCAACGTCGTCCACCTTGCCTCATACTCATCCTCGACCTCCTCAAATTTCTCCTCCCTCACCTCACCCTCATCCTCACCCTCCTACTCTGCCTCTTCCTCCTCCATGCCCTCCTCCTCCTCTGCCTCAGCCTCCTCCCCACCATCATATTGACCACTAGTAGAACTACCGCCGGGTCCACAAGGGTGGTGAGCCTTTTCAGGGGGTAGGGGTGATTAGGGGGGCTGTGTGGGCTATCCATGGGGGGGTGGCTGTCCACGGGGGGTGGGCGGGGATGTCAATGGGGGGTGGGAGGGCTATCCACGGGGGAGGGGGCAGTCCAGGGGTACAAGGTGTAAAAGGGGTGGGTGGGCTATCCACGAGGGTGGAGAGTATAACCAAGGGTGTAAGTGGTGTCCAAGGGTTGGGCGGGCAATCCATGAGGGTTTCCATCTATCGACGAGGGTTTTGGTGCTATCTAGGTGTTACCGGGTGTCCAAGGGTGGGATGGGATATCCAAGGGGTACGGGGTGTCCAGGGGGTATGTGGGGCTATCGAGGGAGGTATGGGGTGTATGGGGGGGGGGGGAATTCCTCAATGGTGGAGGGGCTGTATAGGGGATTGGGGTGTCTAGGGGGTGGGCGGTATGTCCACGGTGGTGGGGGGCTGTACACCAGGGGAGGGTTGTCCCGGGGAGTGGGATTGGGTGTCCATGGGGGTGGAGGTGTAGTCCAGTGGGGTTGGGGTGTCCATGGGGGGGGGGGGGCTATCCAGGGAATGAGGGGCTGCATAGGGGGTACGAGGTGTCCAGGGGGTGGGAAACATGTCCATGGGTGGGCAGGGATGTGTAGGGGGATACGATGTGTACAAGGTGGTCGGAGGGCTGTCCACAGGGGTGGCCATGCCGTCCAGGGGTTAGGGGTGTCTAGGGGGTTGGAAGGTTGTACATAGGGGGGTGTCCATGGGGGGAGGGGAATTACAGGGGGTAGGTTGGCTATCCAGAGGAGAAGTGGGACTACCAAGGAGGTTCAGTGGTGTCCTGAGGTGGGGGAGCATTCTAGGGTGGTGGTTGTCCAGGAGGTACAAGGTGTCCATGGGGTTGGTGGGGGTGTCAAATGGGGTGGTTTGGGTTGTCCAAGGGGGTATCAGATGTCCAGTGGGGTGGGTGGGTTGTCTATGGGGGTGGTGGGGATGTCCAGGGTGGCAGGGGGTGTGAGGGGGGTGAACAGGATGTCTACAGTGAGGTATTCTTCCACAGGGGGAGGGGTTGTCCAGTGGTCTGGGCAGGCTGTCCATGGGGATGGCAGGGCTGTCCAGGGGGTACAGTGTTTCCATGGGGGTGGGTCAGGCTATCCAGTGGTACGATGTGTCCAGGGGGGCCTACTTCTCATCCTAGGCGGTGCAAAACACTTAAGGCTATGAACCACCTCTGATACCAAATGTAACGACTGGGACCTTGTGAAAACATAATGACCACACATTTACAAGGCCGTCGGGTCTTGGCCATCCACGTACAACCATTTTCCCTACAAACACTCGGGGACCACCCTAGGGTCCAACATATGCCTGAACGGTTCATCTGACTAATGAATATCTCCATAGGCCAACTCATGTCATTTCCATTGTGCTTTGTGCTCACTCGCACACACCATGTGAAAGCTCCCAGAAGGACAGTCATCTTTTCACTAGTCTAGTCCATGTATTCATATCATTGGAGTTTTAATCTGACAGGCTCCTAAATATAAGGTTCATCTTATTGACATGAGTTATATCATTTAGTCATTTAACCCCTTATCAATCTTGGGTGTTACAGCTGTCCATAGGGGGAGGGTCGATCCACAGGGGTGGGAAGGCTATCCAAGGCTATGGATGGCCTGTCCAAGGGGTTACGGGGTGTCTAGGGGGTGGGAAGGCTGTCCACATGGGGGGTCTATCCAAGGGAGGGGTGAATCAGTCACAATAAATTATCAAGTAAGGTTTTATTATTTATAGATAAATAAATAATGATAATATGACCTAACAAATAACACATATATTCAAGCACAATAATTCAAATAACATTAAAGGTCGGTAATATGTGTCAAAAATATAAAATGTTTAATCTATCCCACATCATCATAACTATCATCACCGTCATCATCATCCCCACCCTCAGACTCATCATTTCTCATATCATTGTCCCCTCCCTCCTCAAAACCATCCTTCTCTCCCTCATACTCATCATCGGCCTCCACATCTCCCCCCTCACCCTCCTCCTCACCCTCCTCCTCCGCAACAACATCCTCCTCACCCTCCTCTTCCTTTGTATTGGCCTCCTCCTCACCATAGTATCATCCACCATTAGAACTGCCACCCAGTACACAAGGGTGGTGAGGCATTCTAGGGGGTTGGGGTGTTAAGGGGGGTGGGGCCTATCCACAGGGGTGGGGGTCGGCCCACGGTAGGAGGGGTTGTTCAAGTGGGTGGTTGGGCTGTCCACGAGGGTGTTAGGGCTGTCGAGGGGGGTAGGGGGTGTCCAGGGTGTGGGCGTGATGTCCATGGTGGTGGGCGGGCTATCCATATGTGTAAGGGAATTCAATGGGGGTATTGGGTGTATAGGGGGTAGTTGTGTTGTCCATGATGGTGGGGGTTCTATCCAAGGGGGTATGAAGTGTCCAAGGGGTGGGTAGTCACTCCACGGGGGTTGGGGCTATCTAGGGAGGTACGAGGTGTCCAGGGTGTTGGGTAGAGCTATCCAGGGTGTACATGGTTTCCAGGGGTGGTTTGGGTTCTCCAAGGTGGTACGGGGTATCTATGGGGATGGGAGGGCTGTCCACATGTGTGGTGGGATAGTCAATGGGGTATGTGTGTCCAGGGGTGGGCAGGCTATCCAAGCGGTGGGGGAATGTCCATTGAGGGAGGTCTCTCCATGTGGATGGGCGGGCAGTCCACGAGGATGGAGGGGCAGACCAGCGGGTCGGGGTGTCCAGTGGGTGGGGTGGGGCTTTCTAGAGGATGGGGGATGTCTATGGTGAACTAGGTGTCGAGGGCTTGGGTGAGATATCAAGGGGGTGGGAGGGGATGTCAAGGGGGAAACACGGTGTCCAAGGGGTGGGGGGTGGCATTCCATGGGGGTGGATGGGCTATCCAGGGAGTGGGGGTGTTCAGGGGGTGGGGGTGTTCAGGGTGTGGGCGGATTTTACAAAGGGGTGGGGGATGTCCACCAAGGGAGGGGGTGTACGGGATGTCCACGGTGGTGGAAGGGATGTTTAGCAGGGTTAGGGGTGTCTATAGATGGGGGGATTCCATGGGTGGTAGATGTCTAGGGTTATGAGGTGTCCAGGTAGTGGGAAAGCTGTCCAAGGGGAGAGCATGGGGCTATACAGGGGGGTATGTGTTGTCCAGGTGGGTGGGAGGGCTGTCTATGGGGGTGGTGGGACTGTCTAGTTTGGTAGGGGATGTCCGTGGGGGTGGTCAGGTTGTCCAGTGGGTATGTGTTTTCTCTAGGGTTCTTGACATGATGTCCATAGGTGTGGAGGGGTTGTCCATGGGGGTACGTGGTGTCCAGGGGGTGGGAGTGGATGTCTAGTGGGGAACATGTTGTCCATGGGGTTGGGGGGGCTGTCCACGGGTTGGGAGCCTGTCTAAGGGGTGGGGGGGATTTCCATGGGTGGAGGGGCTATCCAAGGGGAAGTTAGGCCGTCCACAGTGGTAGAAGGGCTTTCCAGGGGGTACAGTGTGTCCTTAGGGTGGGTGAGCTATCCACGAGGGGGGGGGGCATGAGAGGGGTGAATCAGTCACAACCAATATTCATGTTGTGTTTTATTATTTTGAAAAAATTCAGATAATGTTTCCTAACTAATCCCAGATATATTATGGCACAATAAATCAATAACCATCAATGTTCAGAAATTTAAGTCCAAAATATAATGGATCAATATGTCCCTCATCACAATCACCTACATCACCGTCATCAACATCCCCTCCCTCTTCCTCATCATTGTCCCCATCATCATCCCTTCAATTTTCAACGCCATCCTCCTCGCCATCATACTCAGACTCAGCCTCCTCATCACGCTCCTCCCCCACATCAACCTCATCCACTCCCACCTCCTCCACCTCTGCCTCCTCCGCGCCCTCCTCCTCTTATGCCTCAGCCTCCTCCCACCATCGTCTGGACCACTAGTAGAACTGCCTCCTGGTCCATGAGGGAGGTTAGGATATCCAGGTTGTAGGGGTGATCAGGGGGGATGGGTGGGGTATCCAAGGGGGTGGGGGCTGTCCACAGGTTGATGGGGTGTCCAAGGCTGGTGGGCGGCCTGTCCATAGGGGTGGATGGGCAGTCGAGGGAGGTAGGGGGTGTCCAGATGTGGTGGATGTGTTTTCCATCGGGGTGGACAAGCTATCCACGTGGGTGGGGGTAGTCTGGAGGATATGAGGTGTATAGGGGGGGTGAGTGGGATAGCCACAAGGGTGGTGGGTCTAACCAAGAATGTACATGTTTTCCAAGGGGTGTTCGGGCATTCCCCATAGGTGGGAGGGCTGTCGGTAGGGGTTGTGGGGCTATCCAGGGGGTACAGGGTGTCCAAGGCTGGGCAGGGCAAACCAGGTGGTACGAGGTGTCTAGGGGGTGTGTGAGGTTGTCCAGGGTGGTACGGCTAGTCTAGGGGTGTGGGGAGGGCTGTCCACGGTGGTGGAGGGGATACCCATGGGGTAGGGGTGTCTAGGTGGGTGGGCGGGATGTCCACGGGGTGAGGGCTTTCCACTAGGGGAGGGATATCCAGGAGAGTGGGCGGTGTCCATGGGGGTGGGGGGCAGTCTAATGGGGCCAGGGTGTCCGCGGGGGGGGGGGGGGGGGGCTTTCTAGGGGATGAGGGGTTGTCTAGGGGGTACGAGGTGTCTAGTGGGTGTGCGACCTGTCCTGGTGGTGGGCATGGCATTCTACGGAGATACGATGTGTCCAATGGGGTGGGAGGGTTGTCTACAGGGGCGGCAGTGTAGTCTAGGGGGTAAGGATGTCTATGGGGTTGGGGGGGGGGGGGTGTACACAGTTTTGGGGGGGTTTCAGCTGGGGTAGGGGCTCTACAGGGGGTGGGTTAGTTGTCTAGAGGGGTGGTAGTATAGTCAAGGTGGTTCAGGGGTGTCTAAGGGTGTGGGGGGGGGGGGGGTGGTTTCATTGGTGGGGCTATCCAGGGGGTATGAGGTGTCCATGGGGTGGGAAGGGTGTCCAGGGGGTGGGAAAGGCAGCCCAGGGGGTTACGGGGTGTCCAGGTGGGTGGGTGGGTTGTCGACGGGGGTGGTGGGGCTGTCCAGGGTGGTAGGGGGTGTCCATGGGGATGATCAGGCAATCTACAGGGTGCCCGTCCATGGGGGAGGGGTTCGTCCAGGGGGATGGGCATGCAATCCATGGGGGGAGGAAGTGCTGTCTAGGGGGAACATGGTGTCTCGAGGGTGGGCGGGGCTGTCCAGGGGGTTGGGTTGGCGAACCACAGGGTGGGGGGGATGTCCACGGGTGTGAGGGGTTTGTCCATGGGGGTGGGTGGGATTTCCATGGGGTTGGGGGGGGGGGGGGGTGGAGCATTCCCCAGAGTGTGGGCTGTCCAGGGGGTGGGAAGGCTGTCCATGGGGGTGGATGTGCTATCTAGGGTGTACGGGGCTTCCATGGGGTGGGCAGACTTTCCATAGGGGGGGTTGTCAATGGGAGGGGTTAATCAGTAAGAAAAAATCATCAAGTCAAGTTTTATTATTTATAGATAAAAAATAAAGATAACGTGACCTTTATAATTACACATTTATTCAGGTACACAGAATCAATAAACACCAAAAGTCAGTAATATAAGTCAAAAATATAAAGTATCATTCGATCCCTCATCACCATCACTATCATCACCATCACTATCATCACCATCATCATCAGCCCCAACTTAATCATCATCGTTGTCCCCATCATCGTCAATTCACTCATCAATGCTCTCTTCCTCACCCTAATACTTAGACTCGACCTCCTCATTTCCCTCCTCCCCCACGTCACCCTTCACCTTGCCCTCCATATCTGCCTCGACCACCTACTCGCTCACTGCCTCCTCTGCCTTGGCCTCCTCCATGCCATCAACTCGATAGCCAGTTTAACTGCCACTTGGTGCACAAGGGGGGTGTCATTGAGGTGGGAAGGATTTCCAAGAGGGGAGGAACTATCTAGAAGTGTGGGTGGTCTATCCATAGGTGAGGGGGGTTGTTCATGGGGTACGAGGAGTACAGGGGAGTGGGTGGGTAGTCCAAGGTTGTAAAGGGGTTGTCCAGTGAGTCAGAGGCATTCCTAGGTTGCTGTCCTGGGGGGTATGAGGTGTCCAGAGGGGTGGGGGGGTTGTCCACAGGGGGGATGGGTGTGTGTACAGGGTTTCTAGGGGTGTGTGCGGGCTGTACATGGGGGTAGTGGGGCTATCTAGGGGGTCGGGGGGGGGGGGGGATCCAGTGGGAGGGATCCTCTCCAAGGGGGTATGATGTGTCTAGTGGGGGGGGGGGGGGAGGAATCCATGAGGGCGGGGTGGAAGGGTTGTCCATGGGGGTGGAGGGGTTGTCTATGGTGGTGGGGGTGTCTATAGGAGTGATTGGGGCAGTCCAGGGGTTCAGGGGTGTCCAGGAGGTGGGCAGGCTATCCACTGGGGTGGCGGGGTTGTCTCGGGGTGTACGAGGTGTCTAGGGGTTGGGTGGAAAGTCCACAGTTGTGGAAGGGATATCCAGGTGGGTTAGGTGTTTCCAAGGTGGTGGGAGACTATCCATGTGGTGGGGGAAGTCTATGGGGTCAGTGGGGTTGTCCATGGGGGTGGCGGAACTTTCCAGGGGGGTTGGGGTGTCAATGGGATGGGGTGGTGTCCAGGGCGATGGAGGTAGTCCATGGGGTTGGTGGGGGGGGGGGGTATCAATGAGTGTGGGGTTCTGTCCAATGGGTGGGGATTTCTGAGGGCATGGGGGGATTGCAACGGGGTTGGGGTGGATGTCCATGGGGGTAGGGGTGTCCATGGGTGTGGGGGTTGTCTGGGGCAGACGAGGGTTGTCCCTAGGATGGGGGTTATCGAGGGGTGTGGGGGTTGTCTAGGGGATGGGGTGTTTTCCAAGGGGTAGGGGTGTCTAGGGGGTGGGGTGGGGGTGTTCAGCTAACATTTATAATCATGAAGCTCAATTTCAAAAACCCTAATAGCCTATTATAACCACTTTATATTGGTTCATGACTCACCTATCAAATAGAAATCTATCACCATATAATTATCCACTAAAAGTAAGTCAAATAAATAAATCAAATATAGATTCCTAATGCCCTAAATAAAAGAAAAACAATTTAATCCATGCAAGTGCACAGAAACACATCAGGTTCACCTCTATAGTCTTTTAATACTATCAACTATCTGTGAATAATTATATGCACATGAAAATGAAATTTTGTTTTGTGAGATATATATCTGGGAGTAAATAATGTTTAGGCATGAACAACATTGGTGAGTTCTATGATTTTTATACTCATTTATTATGGGTATCATCCTTGGATATAAAATGATATAAATACCATAATAAATCTTTATAACTTCCTAAGAAAATTGTGACAGGAATTCCTAGCAATCATTGTGAATTTCAAAAAATATTATAAGTGTATGAAAGTACCACTTGATGGAGTTGGAATAAATGATCATTTAATAGTGTAAATTTTGGATTTATCACCACTCACACATGAAAATGACCGTAAACCCACTCTATTTGTTTAGGTGGAAGCACCACTTCATTTAATGACTTACAGTGCAGGTATCATTATCTTAAAGTTAATGTGTGATATTTTTAAGACTACATTTAGGGGTATATTCGTAATAAAACAGTATCTTATCATTCCTCTTAACATAAAAAATACTATATCTGTATTTATGTATAACCAAAGAAATCATGTCAATAGAACTTAAATTTAAAATATTCCAAGGATAATATAACATAGGATCATATTAACTTCTTCAATATCAATCAAAATTATTCTATATAGATAAATCACAAAAACACTACAACCTAAAATGATATATGGAATGTGTTCATAAGGGTATCATAATATATAGTACATTATCACAAAATGGAATGAAAAAATATAAAATAAATGAAGGCACACTAACATATATAAAATGGATGAACAAAAATTACATGGATCAAATATAGATGGCCGATTTGAAATTAGACTTAGTACCCTCGATAGAAGGATTGGAAGTAGGGTTCAAACAAAATCATAAAACGATATATGCCTTATGACTGTAAGGGGATCATAATAAAATAAACAATGCTGCAAAATAAAGTGAAAAATTCTAAAATAAATGAACTCACACGTACTAATTTAATGCGGAAGAACAAGTCGTTGGAAACTAGACTTGGTGTGCTGGGAAGTAGCATTCCAATCGAGATGTAGGGAAAAATCATCAAGATGGTTGAGGTATAGAAAAATAATTGATATGTTGCATCGAGATCTCATTTAGGGAAAACATTTCGAGATATATGGATTTCGAGATCCCAAAAGGCATCTATATGGGGCTATTTTCATTCCCAATGGTTTTAAAAAACCATTGGGAATGTAATATTATCCCAATGGATTAAAACTGTTGAGAAAAAAATCTTCAAAACTATAGCAAATAGTTTAATGAAACCGCTGTGAAAAACCTCTTAGTCAGCACTATACACAATGGTTTCTTTAAACTGTTGAGAAAAAAAAAACATATGAATATTCAAAAGGTTCTATATAACTGTTGGTAAAGTAGCCATTTCCCAATAGTTTTTTAAAACCTTTGGGAATATTGTGTTGGTGTATGTGGGATTTACCCCAGTGTAACCATACCGTGAAGGCCTCATTCCATGACTATAAATAATAATTTTTTCAATGCCTTGTGATAAGACAATAGTTTTATTCATTAGAACTACTGATGAACCATGGGACTATAGTAGGTCCCACCTATAAAATTATATGTCCAATTAATTACTCATATGTTTATGTATAAACATAAAAAACAAAAATCGTTATATTTTGACTGTTATATGAAATGTAAATAACATTCAATGAAAATTTATCATAAACACTAACCAATCGATGTAAATTGGTGAATGTTTTTAAGATAACACATCAACAAAAAAATGAGTCATAAATCATTAAATTAAATATTTTTGATCATAAGAAGAAATTTTATTCCCAATAATACATATGAATCAACAAGGGTGTCAAAATAGATGATGATACTCTTATAAAATCTTCAACTATTTCGTGAGATAAATGATATTTTACAATGAAATGATGGGTTACTTTCAAAAAATATTTGTATAAAAGTAGAAGCAATTTTATATAGTATCTTCATAATAAAATGATTTATTATATAATGATAATGTTTTATGAAAACAAATTATAGTGTTCCTTTGAAATTTGGTAATAATTTGAGGAATCCCCATGAAACGAGATTATTTATTAGGAAGGATTTTTGAAAGATCCTTTTAAAACATATAACTCCACACAAATAAAGGTATGATTCCTTTTGGAATACATATATAAAACATTCCCAAATATATTATGAGATGTAAATATGAATTTATAATAATTTATTGGTGGTATGTAGAAAATATAATTAACCCAATTCAAAATGGAAGATCAAGTAGAAACCCTTTACCTTATGCCTGAATGTTTTCTTCTCTTGAACACAATGTCCTGAAATATGAAAGTATACTTATTAATAACTTAATTAAGAACCTATTAGAAATTTATTTTGTTTATTTTAATTTTATTAATTTCATTATGTACTTATTTATATGTTATAACATTGAATTATGTCATTTCAGAGTGATCGTTTCCTTGGATTTCATAATCATTATATTTGTATATGAGAATGGATGTTCATGTGGAAGGGATGGAATTCTCTAGAATTGAAATTATATATTAATTATAAAAATACCTATGGGATAGTGGTTATATATATATATATGTATATGTATTTCCATTTTTAAATTTTATGATGATGAATCATGGGTAAAATATTAATGACAATCACATAAATTATTTGGTGGTATTTGGATTGTTATGAACTAGTTTTTTAATATAAATTAATACTACATAAATATTTTGGTTCTAAAATGTTATGTAGGTTATTATAAATATTTTTTAGTTGTGCTAGACCATATAAATGGTTTCTTGACTAGTAATGAAGGGTAAATTTAAAAACGAAACATCATCATCCATGAAGGTTGTAAATTGGAATCTCACGGATGATTATTTCATTTTATAAAATAAAGAGAGGGAGAGAGTGAGTAAGAATATTGATAGTGGTTATTAAATTAACATTGTATAATTATAGTATATAGATGATACTAGAGTTATAAGGATCTATTGGACCAAAATAAGTTTTGATTGAATTAGTAAAGAAGATAAATTGAAATGAAACTAAATGAAAATAATGATGATTAACCTTTTGAAATAACATCCATTAGATATTCTTTAAGGGAAGGGGTTTTGGTATTTTTGAAAGATGATGTGCTCATGGATGTGGGGAATAACTAGGGTTGTGTAATTGGGAATGATTTTAGGAGCATAATGTATTGGAGGAATGAAGAGACCAGGGAGTGAGGGGCGATTTTTATAGTGGAGGAGAGGAAGATTTTCCCATCATTTTACTCACAATTTTATTATTTTTCAAAATAAATACATTATTATTGATTATAGAAACAAAAAACAGTAATATATGAATGTGAGTTTAAACAAATGGTATTTTATATCATCTATGATGGAAGTATGATGTACAAATTCACTTATTTATCATATTATGTAAATTATGGAGTTTCACATTTTCAAAAGAAATTAAAATATTTATGAAAAATACATAAAATTTAACCTAATCTTTTTTAAATGTGTATAATTCAAAAATGAACTCCATTTTTTGAAAATAATTTTATAATTATTAAAAATTACTATTTCAATAAAAAAATAATTTATTCAAAAAATAAAATTTTTAAAAATATAAACCATTTTATATCACATTTAAAATATAATGAAGATCATAACCTTATTAAAATAAAATTTGAATATGTTTCACTATTCATAAGGTTATATTAATATCTGTATTAGTATACATAAGTGTAAGTTAATTTTCACCAAAAATTATGTATATCATATGATAATCTATGTATCTTACTAAATGCAACCGTGTATGTTAATATTTCTAAATTTAAAACACAGAGATGGAAAAATTATATTTACTGGGTGGGTTATAACACAGTGGTGTTTTTCAAGACATAAATGCATTCAATATTGAATTTATTTGAAAAAAAATGGGTGAAACATTTTACCCTCCTTACAAAAATTTCATCATTTAAAATACCAGAATGTTACGTCACAATAATATTTTGGTAGTTATTCATCATAAGCTCCTCAGGCACCCAATTTTCCTCTTTGATTTTCTAATTTTTCCAAATTATCATCTCCAATAGAGTCGTCTAATTCCTCAACTCTTGTTCCATAGTGTCAAGAATTTGGATAGGCAATTGAATGTATGATATATGAGGTTCAAATTTTATACCATCAGCAGTGAGGACATGAATTGGGTTAGGCATGTACTTTCTCATCAATGAGAAATGAAACACATTGTGTACATTAGATTTGAATGGTGGAATAATATTTATGCTTGATATGAATAGAGTCCTTGAAGAATTTTTAGATATTTGTTTCTTTTTTGTTATTAGTGATGTTTTTTTTCAAATATTATGAGGATCATTGATAACATAGATGGACTGTTATTCAAACTCTTATGAAAAATATGATATTTGGAAAAATTAACATATTTCATTTTTGGTAATAAAACAATTCTATTATTGGGATCATTTTTAGTAAAGATTGAATTATGGTAGATCCCTTCAAAATAAAAGTAGTTAAAAAATCGCTAATACCCAAAAATATTACAGAGATTCATAATTTTCATGGATTAACATTCTATTAACGATTTTTTATTAAAAAAGTATATATAACTATTCCTATATAGAATTTATAAAGATATGGGCATAACATAGTTTAGGTAAATCAATGTGACGATTTTTTTGTAAATTAAAAATAATATTGGTAAATATTCCAGTTTTATACTAACCCTCAATGAATAGTGATTTTTTTGTCTACATTGTTTCTTTATAGAAGAAACATTGTGTCATTATGACGCAGTATGATCAATTTATTTCTTATTATTCACTAGAATCAATATACCATGAGAAGATTTATCTAACACATGATTTTGAATTAGTTTCTATAGTTTTCCATTAAACAATTTATTACATCACTTATATAGATCCACGTTTGAAATATATATTGACCATATATGATTAAATTATATATTGACATTGAAAGAATATAAAATGAGAATGATAATATGATTAGAATTAATCATGAATTATGATAACATGATTCATTGACATCTGGTAAAATAAAACAATGACGAATATTTCTTATGTCAAAAACATCATGCCGCATTAACTATAATATCTTTAAAAATTAGACATTTGGTTAAAGACTTGATTAATTTAGTATTAGAAGTTTTTTATTTCGAAACTACCTATGTTTTGTTACATGGGTCATTGAAATATTATATATCAAATAGAATTATGAAAGACTTGAAGAATGACCATGGGTTCTAGAAAAAGTATGTGTTCGATTAAATGGGGGCATTTCATGATTTTATCTTTAATGAAGATTGTGTTGTCATATTTTAGATGAGATTATGTGTTCTAGGTGATTCATATTTGCAGAAATAATTTCTAATTGATGCCCATTGGTATCCATTTTCAGTTCATCCTTGTAGATTTATGAGGTAAATAGACCATAGATAGTATTTATTTGTAAGATGGAATGCAAAAAATAGTTATCTGTATTTAATAGTGAAGTATATGACATATCAATAGATTAAATTAGAATTAAAATTATTGATGGAGATGCTTCATGTTTTTTCAATGTAGGATTCAAAATTTGGGAATTTATAAATGGATTCCATGGTGGTATTACTAATGAAATAATGATTTAACCATTTGATTTTGATTATTATTTATTAATAGATTAAATCCGCACTTTTCCTTCCCATATGATATAATATTTCATTATATAAACAATATAGAACATATATTAAGGGGATTTTCTGGTTTCCTAGATTCGTTATATCTATTATATATGATCATTATCCAGTAATCATAGATAATTTTAGTAATGGACTAAAAAACTATTTTAGAACTAAATTTAATATGATAACTTATTTTCGTCCTCAATCTAGTGGATTGTATGAATGAACAATTTAGAAATTGAAGGTTATGATTTGAGTTGGTTTGATAGATTACTAGGGTATTTGGGATCAAAAACATTATTTGGATGAGTTTTCATATAATGAATATTTCCATTCTAATATAAATATCGATCCTTTTGATGCAATATATTGAATAATATGTCAGACACTAGCTTTTTTAGATGATGATGGAGAAAGGAAGATTTATGGACCAGAACTTCTAGAGGAAATGGAGGAGAAGGTTATGATAATTCAGAAACAAATAATGTCAACTAAATTTAGGAAAAAAATCATTGAAGATAATAGTAGGAAATATATTTATTTTTGAGTTATGTGATCATTTATTTCTCAATGTTTCAATATAAGAAATGTGATTTGTTTTTTTGGAAGGTTAAATTGAGTCAGAGGTTTATTAGGGCCTATATTATCTTGGAGGAAGATTGATTAGTTTCGTACCGTGATACATTTCCTCAGATATTATCTCATGTATATTATTTTCCATTATCTATGTAAAAAATATATCATCCAAATTCATCAAATGTTTTTATATTTAATGTAGTTCTGTTGGAAGATAATATTTATTATAATGAATATCCAGTTCAGGTTCATGACCACGCATAAAAATTCAAACAGAACAACACGATTCATCAGGTTACATTATAATAGAAAAAACCATATCGTTAAAGATGAAAAATGGTTATATGAAATTTATATGTGGGAAAAATATTCCCACTGAATTAGTAATTGACTAAAATTTATAGTTTACAATTTCATGTTGTGGGGAATTGTCACAACCAAGAAACAAATAAACTATTTTATTTCAAATTTAATAGTCTTAAAAAATAAATTAATTATTATTAGTTTAAATTTTAAATGTTATATATTTATAATAATGGTTTTTTAAAACACATCTAATATTTTTGATAGTTTTATGATAGGATTAAATCCAATTTTTCCATAAAAGCTATATATATTTTTTAAAAATTAATTTTTCCCTTTTAACATAACACCTATTTTAAAAATAAATTTTGATAAATTTATATATTTTATATAATAAAATAAACATAATAATTTAAAAATGAAATCAAAATTACCATGGGGAATGTTTTGGTATTTTTCAGATAAGTTTCATTTTTTGACGAATAGTGAAAAATACAGCATTTTAATTGAAAACTGATTTTTTTTATATTTATTTATTATGTTAAATTATTATTGTTTAATGTTTTAAAAATAATAAAATATTATTTTTTCAGTTATTTTTATGTAGGTAATCATTTTAATTTTTAAATTTGTTATAAAATTAATTCAAAATGTTGAAGTTTTCAATTTAAAACCTATCTATTAATTTTGTTTTCCATAGAAAATTTATAAATGTTTTCACATTTATATGAATTGAACATGTTAAAATTGATTACATATTTTAAATATGATGGTTCAAATTTTTTTAATTTTCAATTTCATTTTTACTAATAAAATTTAACCATGGTATTAAAATTATATACTACAATACATGTTAAAATGAATCAGGTTATGGGTAAAAATGTAAAGCCTTAAAATAATAGAAAACTACAAAATATAGTGTTTTTATGATGTTTTTATATTCCTTATCTGGAATAAAAAATATTAATTTGTATCCAAAGTCATTCAAATTAATGAAAACTAAATTTTTTAAGTATTTTATATAAAATTTTCATTGTTTAATTTACTCAAAATTAACTATCCTCATGTATAAATATAAACACTCACTATAGAAATTCGATAAAAAAATACATTTAGATATTAAAATGTCTTTTCAAACATAAATTTCTAAATATCCCCATGCCCAAATGCTTCTTTTGCCAACCAAAAACCAAATCGATGTTCCTTAATAGTCTCTTGAGGAGGTGATATTAAAGAAATTTTCCCAAACAACCTCTTTTAAATTTGTTTCCTTCTTCTAATTTCTCCTCAACTCCTTCATCCATCGATTCATGACAAATATAGAATCATATTTATACTATTTTATTATGTTTCTAATTGAATATATCATTTCCATTTAATTGAAAATCTCTTATTTTTTATAAAATTTAAATTATTGTCCCTGTTATGATGATTGATCACCTCTATAAATAATGTATTTTTTCTTTTTCGATTTCTTTCTCCATGGTGGGGCATAAAAAAAAAATTTTTTATATAATTTTTTATATTTTTATGATAAAATATTTCATGTTATATTAATAATATATCCTCATAATATTAATTAATATTATTCTAGTTCATGGTGTTTGTAAAAACCGCAACGATTAACTTATCATTTACAATTAATTATTCATCTAAGGAATTGTAATTATATAAGAATGAATAATGATATATGAAATCATTTATGCTTTTGGAATTAAAATAATACAATTTAATTATATTTTTATAGTTTTAATTACATTTTACAATATCATCTATAATTATACACAAATGAAATGATCATGAAATGACTGAACAGATGAATATGAAACAGTGAATATAGTGAAATATTATTAATGCATGGGTCATAATATGATATAAAATATCCACATAATGAATTATAAATTTAAATTTAGTTTTTAGGGTATTAATTACATTATTTAAACACTTATACATATGATTT
The DNA here is from genome assembly GCA_963277665.1 of Viscum album. Classification (NCBI taxonomy): domain Eukaryota; kingdom Viridiplantae; phylum Streptophyta; class Magnoliopsida; order Santalales; family Viscaceae; genus Viscum; species Viscum album. The sequence goes on from OY728135.1 coordinate 162,374,117, forward strand.
TAACTTGTTTAATTAATTCTAACGTTTAGTAAGGTAATTATTATCACTTTTTCAATTATTTTTGTTAAACTACAACATTTTTTGTAATGAAATTATAATAATATTTGTGAAATGAATTTTTATTTTACTAATATTGATTTAAAAAATTTTAATGTACATTTATATTTAATATATATAAATATATTCCTTTTATTTACATTCAATTGAATTATAGAATATTTTAAAGGGACATTCAACAAGTATACTCTATTATTGTTTTTTAAAAATGATTTTATTACAAAAAAGTAATCAATCGGATTTGAAAATATCATGTAACTTTAATATTTTTAATGATAAAATAAATTTTTATCTGTTTTCTTGGTTTGAATTCATGGTTATTTTAATCATTCAACAAATTTGCGACCATCTATGGAGCTCAATATTAAAGGATTATAGCTTCCTAGGAGAAGAAGAAGGGTTTTTACTAACCATGATCCAATAATTTTCATTCTATGAAAGATTTAAAAAAAATAAAACAAATCAACAAAAATAGCCAGATAATAGATCCAATAAAATATTGATTAAATTTATTGGTTGAGACACCTAAAACATGGTGAAATAATGATAAAAAGTTCCAAATAAATTCAAATTTTTTATAATTTATAAATGAAACATAAATTTTACCTCCTATAATATAATTGCAACATGGGTACAATGAGCATCTAAAAAATGACATGATTAATTATATCAATTATTAATATTTCCAATTCATATATCTCTTATATATATTTATATAAATCAAGAAATATATATAGGGTTAAATAATTGATGAAATCTTGTAAAAAAAATTTTAGACCATTACGATCCTCATAATTATATGAAAATATTGGTTATTGAAATGATTATATATTTTAAAATATTTTAATTACATTATTGTGAATCTAGTATATATTTAATATATGACCATTTTATTCTTAATTTTATATTAATTTATAATAAATTTTTTAAAAGACATACCTAATATTTTAGGTGATGATGAATGACATTGAGCTAGAGAAACAAATGACTAAATGTATCTCCAAATCTAGTGACATCCACTATTATCAATAGATTGTGACCATTTTTATCAAAAATATCATATGTTGTCCCCTTTAACTATCTAATAGTTATTTTATGATGTTTTACATAATCCCTTGAAAAATTATTATTTAACACAAAGTAATATAAACATGTGGATATCTAGCATAGTACTCATAGTAAATGATTAGGTCTGAATATTATAATTGGAAATTTGGGTATATAAGTTGGGAAGGTAGTGGCTGTCTCATAATTTCATTATACGTATAATACATATCTAATTTAATTTCCTAACTCATCGATTATATTATATGTGACACTGCATCCATCAATGATTCCATATTTTTGTCCCTCAATTTTATAATAGGATGATAAAAAATATTCCTTGTACTAACCCCACGTCATATTCTATTATTTTAATTGTGTGTTATTGATTTCGTACATTGGTATTAACAATTTAGATCTAAAACTCATTGATAAAAGTACCGTAAATTAGTTTCTCTTGAATACCATCCGGAAATGTTATATTAAATAGATTATTATTATAATTATTTTGAAAAATATTGTTAATTAGAAAAAATAAATTATAATTTTTATCAAGGATTACATCTCTAATATTACATGTTAATGTCTGAAACATTAATAAATATCATTCTCCCGATTTTTCATTTTTCATAATGAGCATGGGGAGAGAAACACCTGAACAAGACCTCTTATAATCTACCAATGCATTTATCTCTTATCGAATCAGTGTTCTTAATAATAATTTCCTCCTCCAAAAAATGGTACACTCCACATGATAAAGTATGATAGTATATATTACAAAATTATATCTCTATGTGAGATATCCTATTCGAATGTTACATAAATATAAATTAATATTCAATTGGGTAATAGTTTTAAAGAAATATAAATTGAAATTATGTATATTATTTAATATAACAAAAATTAATTGAAATTTCGGGTGGTGAAACATTTATTCTATGAATATACATCTATATACTCATACAATTGGAATTATTCTCTATTATATAACATCCCATGAAAATTGTTTTAAATATTTCATAAAATCGATCGACCTTAATAACAAATATATTATACACTACTTTTAATTTCATTAATTTCATGAAAACCATATATCGTTATAAAATTAATATATTATATACTAGTTATGTTAAGTATATGATATTTGATGAAATATATAAAAATAAAACATTTTAGTATTTTACAATAATGGACTCCCATTAATTCACTTTATCCATCATATCAAAATATCTTTATTTAGGATATAATATATTAATCTTAAAATGGATTTCAATGTCTAATTAACACCTAAAATTATATACAATCAATCCTACAAGGTTAATATAACTATCATATTCACTATATATCCACAGATCCACACACAAAATTTGAGATATTTTTTATGTTTAAAATCCCAAGTCTACAAACTCATCAAATCATCATCTCTATAGAAGATGAATAATACCAAAATGATGATCACACATTTTATTCAAATAATGTTGATAAATAATAATTCTCAAAATCAAAAATAATTTAATTATTGAACACATATTAACATTAAAATAAATTATGATACATTAATAAATTTTACATTATCCATATAGGTGTAATTTGAATAAGGAATCTAATTGTGTTATGTGTACCTTAACTTTATAAGAATTAAATGATTTTTACATTAAATTAACCATTATTTTTTATAATATAAATCAAATCATAAAAATTATGTAAACTAAAAATATTTTGGAAAAGTTAATATATAAAAAATTATAATATAAAAATATTGAATTAAAAAACATTGTGTCATAACATGTTTATGTTCAACAATATAAATTATGATTTCAGCCTTCTTAAACCGAAAATTCATCTTAAATAATAAAATATAATAATTATTCCAAAAATATAATAATTGAATGAAACATATAAATTCCAATATCATATTTATAGAAAATAATTATTATATATTTACCTTTTACCTAAAGATAAATATATAATGATTTTTCAATAAATTTATGGTATCAAGAATTGATATATGTTAATATAATAAAAAAACCATGTTATAGTAAATATAAAAATATTTAAATATCCAATTTTTGAAAAATTGATTTCTTAAAAGAGTATATCATAGAATAATAATAGAAAACATATTTGTATCATAATAATTATTATAGAATAACGAAATTTCCTATATCCCTTCAACAAGATCATTTATTTAGCATTGACTACAACAACAATATATTCATTGTTATCATTAGGTGACGACAACCTAAATATAGAAACCACACATAATTATATAATACAGGTTTCCTCATAATAAGAAATTTTTTCCCTTTTATAGAATATTAATGGACCACTAATCATTAGATGGTTCAATATAATAAAATATTAATTTCTTATTCATCTCAAGGATTAATTTTTTTCCTTATGAATACATCATTTCAAATAAAATATTGTGAATCAAAAAGAATATTATTTCACACTATGGTTTCTATTTACCATATTACATATAAATAGAACTAATCAAAATTCAGTATAATTAATTGTCTATAAATCCTTAATAACGCAATAATATATCGTTGATGTATAAATTATGTTTTTATCTTTTCCACATGAAAAATGATGTTCTTCATGAAGGACCATTACTCCACTATTTGTAATGGTACTATAATAATCTTAATTTTTCATCAAAATATATAACCATTAATATCAATACAAGAATTAGTGATGAAAATAATAAATTAACTATGTTGAATAATTTCCACAATTCTAATGGAATTAAATAGGTGAAAAATTTATATTTCAGTAATGATAAAATTTTATTATTATATTCAATCCTCAAAAAATTTTAATATCTTTTTAGATATCATAACATTAAATCTATAACACGTGATGATAAATCTGGTTGATCCTCATCTGGGTTGTTTAAAATGTACAAATTTACCTTCCTTACATCATCTAATGTAATTGAAATTAATCGAAATACATGAATCCAATTACCATATTTATCAACATTCAAATATCGAGATATAAGGATATCAAAATGATCCAAAACATACAAATAATTAGTACAATACTAAATCTTCTCTTCTGTTATATTTGTTTTCTCTAATAGAGGCCTCTAATCAATGCTTATTTTTTACATATAAGTTCATTATTTTCTTATATTGTATAAATGTATACATAAAACTTATATACACAAATCCTTTCCTTCATATCTCTCAAACAAAATGAATCAACTGATGTACTATAATATTTAAAAATGATGCTGAAAAATCAATTTCTATTTGAAAAAACGTGGGATGAACATAATTTTATTTGAAAGATTAAAATTATAAATCCATTGAATTGCTAAAAATAGAATTGGAATATTTAAATAACCAAATGATTTATTTTTTAATATTTTCCATCTATATTACATATTGTGAAATCTTTAAAAATTGAATCATAAATATATGAAAATAATGATATATCATATATAATAATTTTATATACATTAATGAATGCTAATTGTTTAACATGGAATAATACCCATTAGGTACCATAATAAAATATAATCAAATAATATCATTAAACTCATAACACTATTACTATGTGAGACGTCATATGTTAATATATTATACATCCCTTCATAGTAGGACGTTAATCATAATCTATTCAATTATGTATGAAGACAAATATTTCAAAAAAACAATCTTTTTAATTTTTTTATATAAAAAAAATACCCAATTAAACTATCACATAATATTTTATCGACATGAGTAATGATAATGTTATGTTTTAGTTCTAAAAATATATAATATGTTATCTCAATAATGATGAAACTTTTAATCCATATAAATATTTGATATCCAAATATTAAATTATTTTTAATTTGATATTGATGTTTTTGACCATAAAGTAATATTTATTAGATAAAATTGTATTTTGGGGATATTATACTCCTCTAATTAGTTGAATTTATTTATTAATCATCACTACATTAGAAATAATCTCGAATGTCCCTTATACATGGGTTTCCTTCATTTATAAAATTGATAATAAGATGTATCTTTTATGAAAATTGGACCAATAATGTATACATTATCATTGTATGCATATAAATATCCGTATGCGGGAGATATATTTATAGTAAATATTATCATATCACCCAAAAGAAAAAAATAGTTATTTATTAATGAAAATTTATAAAATATTTACCACATATAAATTTCAAATCATCAATTTTTAGTTATGGATAATCATTAATATAATTTCCATTCTATTTGGCTGACATATCAGTAGCCTTTTCATACCAAATTAATTTTTAAAGCACATATATGGGGACATGATGTAAACTACTACCATATTATATCATTAACTATATTAGCTAGTATGTATCTAATATGGATGTGTTACATCTATGCATAAAACCATTCATATATTTATAGATTGACATTAGAAATGAAGAATATTTTTAAAAAATATTTTATATTATGGTGATTTCGTATGTCATTATAAGATTCTATCAGAGATACGCTCTTCTGAATTCAATCATGAAAACATTATGTTATTTAAATTGATATATATTCAACTCAAAAAAAGAAAAATTAAAATATTCCACATTCCATTAATGGTATTTTTGGTGTAAATTTAGGATAATTAATTAATGTTTAATTATCAAACCCTTTCATGTCATGATGTTCCACATTAAGGATATTCTGATAAAATTTTATATCTATTCATATATTGGAAATTGTATTCGTCGAATGAATTTTCATTTTTATAAATAAATACCAATTGTAAAAATATTTTATTTCCATATTTAATAGATTCAAATTGATCATTTCATTTTTTACGTAGTTGTATTAAATGATAAAGAGATTTTGTGAATATTTTTTCAATCCACACATTTATTTCAATCATATTACCTAATCTCATCACATCTTATAATAGTATAAATTTATTTCATGTTGAGAGTTGTGGATTCCAACTGACCTTATACAATAATTAAATAGTATTTTTCATCTTTTTAAACACCTACATATTTTTTTTATTTTTATCAATATGCCCTTTATCTCATTGTGAATATCTTTAATTACATTAAATATTTAGGATTTCATTATTTCAACATGTCACTTCCCGATTGTATAGTTATTATTAATACTATATATATTTTGATTGACTTTTATTTAACTATGTAATAATATTCACATATTCATACACTTGACATGCGGACATAAAATTCAATCATTTATTTCTAGATTTATTTTTTTAAATTCCAAAACATTGCCAACTATTTTTTAATATTCAAACTTTTTTATATGTTACCATATACAATTATGATATACTAATAACATAAGATAAAATATAATTTTTCATTATTTTTAAACCAATAATAAATTAAACACATATACAACAGATAAATTTCAATTATATAATCATAATTGGAAAATAATAAAATTAATTTTTATTGAAAAAAATTAATAAATAATAAAAATATTAAAAAGATAAAAATGGAATCAAATAAAAAAACCTATGTGTAATGATTTAAAATAAAAAAAATATAAATATAAATGATAACATTTTATTAATGGCCAAAACACTCAAAATTGAAACATCGTAATAAATAATTACACCATACAATATAAAATGATATTAAATTAGAATAATCATAGAAAAAATTAATAACCTACAACATCCCCCATATTCTATTATCTCCTCGATAGATATACCAAATTCACCATTGTAAATTTATTATGATAACATTTTTCATTTATTTACTATTATAATAATATATAATATTTCCAATCACACATTTTTAGACGTATTATGTGTGAATATATATACTCCAAACAATAATCCCAAAATTATCAAATATATTCTCATCCATGATTAATAAAATCATGTCCAGATCAATTCCAATATACATATAATAGGATACCACAATGAAATATTATTTTACAATACTATTTTATTTGGAATAGTTTTGGGTCAATTAATAAAAAATATATCTTACAAACAAAAAACAATGGATTTTTATTTAATATCAACCAACAAAATAATGTCTTCCATTTTTAAAAAATAAAACCCAAATTTATATTCATTTCAAAAAAATATATGTATTTAAATCAATTAGTTAAAAATGTAAAAACAATTATTAATAAATTATTATTTATTATTTAATTAATTATCAAGAAAAGAAGAATGATCAATCAATTAAAATTTTATATAATATAATTTATATTATAATAATATATAAATTAAAAATAAAATATCATCCACTACAATAGTAAATGGATACATAAAACTACATTAGATTAGTTATTATAATTTAAAAAATTATAAAAATTGTCATAGACATCAATATAAACTAGCAATATCTAATATCAAACAACCAACTCAATCTAAATATATTGGATTTTCATTATCAAAATATCTATAATATTAGCTAAAAACATTAAATAAAAAAATTACATATATTTAAATTTATAAGTAAATGAAAAATTAATCACAAATAAACTATATAATAATAATAAAAATTAATATCAAATAAATATCAACCTTAATAAAAATTATTGGTAGAAATATTAATAATTTTCAAATACGATTTTCTTAAAAAAACAATGAAATGAAATAAATTAAAAAGATAATATTTTTTAAAAAAATAGTCATTTATGTTATACAATATCAATATTCATGTTTAAAATACATGATAAAGATACATAAAATGAAATTTGAATAACTTCATATTGCAAGAAAGAAATATTACAATTAAAAGAATATATTAAAATTCAAATATTATTAAACTATAATTAAATAATTGGAAAATATATATTTGGGTTCCATATAGAAATGGATTTGGGTGATTGGTTTAATAGTTAAAATTAATGATTAGAAAATGTAAAATTAATAGATCGATCAAATAATATTGATATTGATGAAACACATCATGGTGTTTTGAATCATATTTCTTAGGGTATCTAAAATAAAATATTCCAAAAACTAAACGGTCCATTTCAAGATATCATTTATTAAATCATCCAACATTTTTTTCATTATATCTGACATTTATAGATTTTATTATATACTATTTACAATATTTAAAATGTAAAATATTGTTATCATTTGTGAATAACAATAGGTAAAACACATTTTTATTAAAAAATATTAAAAGTAAACTAAGAAAACATTTAATGTTTTTTAATGGGATAAAAAGTATAATGTTTCCCTTGGTGCTTATTCGTAGCATTTATGTAAAAGATTATGATAAAATCTTGGCATGAAAATAAAATATTCAACAAGACATTCTTCATTGAATGTTTTATTCAACTATTAAATTATTCGTAAATTTAAATATTAAATATATAATTTTTACATTGTAAATGAGTTAATAACAATGTCATAAAAACCAGTTTTTCTTTATTGGATATCATTCACTATATAAATTTTATTTTATTTGGAATTATTACAATAATTTTTTATCATTATTTTTCATTAATGTGACTAGTTTTTCTTATAGGTTTTTTTGGATTCACTTTTATGAAACCTAAAAATTTATTATCATTTTTTACATCATATATTTATATTTATCTATTATCAATAATATATTTTTTAACACTTTATGCGTGGTATATTTTCATTATAACTAGTTAGATGTTAATATAACATTTCATTCAATGCTTTTATATAGTAATATCTTAATCCACATTATTTTACTTAAATTTATATCATTTTATGTTTGCAATATTGATGATTTATTTAATGAGATGTCTTATTAATGATGTCATGCAACTATTAGAGGATGATATTTTAAAAATGGATCTTAATATTGACTTCTATTACAAAGATAAAAAATATTTGATAAATACACTTTTTATGACATTAATTGAAATTTCATATATTTCATAAAATTATATTTATCTGATGCATAATTTTTCCTGATCAACCTAAATATCCTCTTCTAAAATATTTATTTTTAGAGATTTAATTTTTGTGACAATCAATATAAATCATGATGTAATTTTATGTAATACAATTCAAGGGTGTTCTAAAATCAAATATTCTTATTATCGGGTTTTATAAATAGATAAATAAGTTAGGGAATGCTGATTTTTTTATCAAATAATATTTTATATTGGTTGGTCCATATATATCCCACAAATGCATTGGACAATTCTTTATTTATCACTAGATAATTAAAATGGATTTGTTATTATTCTCGATCATCTATGTGACATAGGTAGTGATGAATTATTCAATATGATATGAAAAATATTTCTTTATAAGACCCAAGGATTTTGTGAAATATTTTAATCAATTTAATTTAATCATCAGGTATTTTCCATTTCATGAACAACTTAAAATATAATTTTAGATTAATTTACATAGTCCAAAATTTTATTCACCTTGAACTAACATCTCTTATGTTACACCCAACATGGACTTGAAGTACGTTAAATGAAACAACGAGGTTTTACAAAGCTTCATTTAATTTTTTTAATTATATAAATTAGATAATTGTACCCCAGTAATTAAACATTGTAATTTTAATAGTGATATATACATTTAAAATATTTTTTAATTTCATTATATAAAATAGTATAATTGATAATGGGTCATTACTTGTCCCCTGAAGATCGTTTCGTGATGACCCAAAGCCTGCCTTCCATTAGTCAGGGGCTGGTGACTAGCACCAGAAAGGGGTATTCCTATAACGTGAAGGAATTTCCTTTAAACCAATACAAGCACACAATCCAAGAACATAATAAGAATCAATCATGAAATAAAATGTTGTAGTAAAAAATGTGTTGAATGTAAAGGGGATGGAATACAAGCCTAAATAGAAATACATGTACAACATAAAAGAGAAAACAACTCCTAGATCATCCATTGAGGATCCTACCTAAAGGGTATATACAACTCATGATTAGTAGTCCTACATCATGTCACATCAAATGTTCCACGTCTGAGAAAAATCCATCCCATTATCCGTCAGCCTCGATAAAAACTATTCATCATCTACACAAGACACAACAATGTGTTGGAGAAACCCCTGAAGGTGTGATTATAACAATACATAGTAGGGACCATGAGTCCCCCGAAGGTCTCCCAGAGTTCCACAATGGGAAAAAACAAGTAAGATCTCAACCACAAATCACAAAGTAGTCACTAACTCCTCATCGATATATTCACATACATATACCTATGTAATAAATATATACTCATCTCATTCTTGATAATACAACGGCTGTAGCTTTTAAGATTGTTCACACCTGATCCACGAAGGAAACATACTACAAAAATAACACCATGAAGGTAACACCACAAAGGTAAAAGTATCAAAAAAGTAACACCACAAAGGTAACACCATAACGGTGAAAGTACCATAAAGGTAACACCATGAAGGTAAAACCGCTATGGTAAAATCTTATATCACACTAGGTATATAATTTAAGTACATAAGTAGAAATGATTACACGTATATCTAAATCAACTTATTATGTCAAGAGGCTCTGCTGCTGAACCACACAGGTTCAATAGATATTGAAACACACATTATCCCTAGGTGAGGACACTAAATGGATTGATAGATAATGACCCACACTGGATCTCTAACTTCTGAACCACACAATATCTATAGATGCTGACGCACATATCAATTTGTTTTCTTTAGGTTGTAGCCAATCTCCTCCACCTCACTACATGCCACTGGATTCCCACTCAGTGTAATCTTGATTATTTGAGATCATCTCCTTATGCCATTAGTTTTATATCAACTTTCACAATGTTCCATGAATAAGTATCCTAAAGGACCGTTATGTCATAAGGGTTCTAACGCAAAATACAGCATGTCAATCAGATGCCTGATATGTGACTTATAAGTGTTTTAGTACTGATAGCCTGGTTGGATTCAGATTTGATCCAATCCAGCCATAGTCCATCATTCTCCAAAACTTAAATAGAGTATACCAAAATAATATTCTTACTTTAATGGTTTTATCACCATAGATGGTTCGTCAAACGGATGCCCATATTTGATGTTACAGTCCTTAATGTTATACTAGGCCCGGTGGGGTCTGGTCCAAACCGAATAGAATGACCCGGGCCGATCAGAACCAGTTTGGGTTGACCTATCCTAGTCCAGGTCTAACCCAGCACACATGGTCTTGGCTGCAGACCGGACCAACCAACCTAGGCAGTGCAGCCTACTGGGCTGGTGCAGGCTGGCCCACAAAAGTGTGCGACATACTGGGCTCGCGTAGCCTATTAGAGGTGCGACCCACTAGGGTTTTTGCGGCCTGGACCTCATATGGGTGTGGCCTGCTAGAGGCACAAACTGATCACCGGGGGACCCACAGGGGCTGGTCCCTCCTCCTCCACCACAGTTTCGAGATGCGACAGTCTCCAGCAGCGTACGACATTGCGGCGCTTCTCATCTGTCGGTGGCAGGATGATGTTATCCACCATAGAGATTTTCATAGCCCCCATCTCCAGCCACCGATATCTTGGGTTTCTTCCAACACTAAAAAAATATTTTAAACAATTCACCAATATTCTAAAAATTGGTGGAGGGTCATGGCGTTGTTTGTTTTGTCTGAGCTCTCTGTGTTAGATTCATAAAAAGAGGATAGAACAAGATTCAACAACTCTTGAATCTAAATCCAAATAAAAATTATAACACATGATTGATGGAGAATGCATGTGATTGAGGATGAGTCAGTTTTATTGGTCCCAAAAACTATCCACCAACTATACCGCTCAATCTTCATTTTACAGTTGGTGATTCGGTGTTGCTCATCCCCACTCGTCGGAACTGGAGTCGTCCTCCAAGTGGTTGGTGTCATGAAACATTATCAGAACTTTGTCGCTTGGTGATGTCATGTCAATAACCCTCCCCAAGCATCATATAAATTGTAGAGTGGGAGGAAGAGTAACACATGTGGAATTAATGGGGTTCATTTAATTACTGAAACATACTAATTCCAACGGTGCTGTTATAATGAATTGAGGAGTAAAGACAGTTAATGTCATGACATGTCGTTGGTCCTGCCTCCACTGCATGTCTATTTGTGGAAATGAATTGAGAGAAATAAAATAATGTTTTTATTTTATTATTTATTTAAAAGTTATAAAATATTTATCTTTCTCTCAACATACTACAGTAGAATTCAAGTATCCCTTAAGTGAATCTTGGCACTAATGATTCAATGCTGCACTCAGATTTTTAATCGGAGCACCGGATAAAATGTTAGAAAACATATCACGCGTGTTTACTAAAAATTCCTTATAAAAAATTAAATAAATTATTCCATAAACATTGGGCTTTCGAATCACGTTCTGTAAATTTTCTCTTACTCGTAATAATTCCATATAATTAAAATAAATTACAATGAAAAACTAGGTCTTTAAATTCTCCCTAACTTAGGGTTTTTAACCCATAATGACAAAACATTGAATAAGGAAAATAATGGTGAACTGAGCTCAAAACGGATCCTCTCGCTCCAATGTGCCCTCTTGAAGGATTCCATGCTACCAACTAATGTGTATAGGAGTTATCAATTGTCCACAAAGAAACCGCTACTGTCGATCCTCAATCTCCAATGGTAACTCCGTAAATTTCTCCCCATCATCAAAGTCCATCTCTCCAAGGCCGATGATGTGAGATGGTTTATGTACGTATTTCCCTATCTGAGATATGTATAAGATGTCGTGCACCCTCTCCAACTTTGGTAGTAGTACCAAGCAGTATGCTACCTCTCCAATCCTCCGAAGTATCCGAAATGGTATGATAATCATCGGTGAGAGTTTGTCTCCTAGGCCAAATATATATAGTCCCCACAGAGGGGAGACTCGAAGGAATATGTGGTCCCCCTCCTGGAAACCCAAATGTCTCTATCTTCTATTAGCATAATACTTTTTTTGGCTCTTTTAAGATTCCATCCGCTCCGGGATGATCTGCACCTTCACAGTGGTAGCCCGTACCGAGTTTGGTGCCATATTTTTGACTCCCCTAGGACTGTCAAGCATAGAGGTGATCTCCATGGTCGACCGTATAAGGCCTCTAATGGTTCCATTATGATGGATTATTTTTATCTATAGTTTTATGTGAAATCAAACACGGGAAAGTGACCCTCCCTACTGTAGAAAAAATATAGGACACAATATTGAAGTATGTCATCAAGAGTCTAAATGGTTTGATCATTCTGACCATCCTTCTGAGGATGAAAGGTGGTGCTCAATGTGGATGAATCTTGATAAACCATTTTAATTCATTCCACAAAAATTATGTAAAACCTAAATCATGATTAGAAATGATTTTATATGGAACCCCATGAAGTAGAACAATATACTATCTATAGATGTGTCTCATGTCCACTATTGTACCATGATCGTGGATTGGTAGGATATTGGATGACATGGTGAGTCGGTCAACTATCACCAAGATAAAATCATGTCCCATGTGCCTCTCTAGTTTCCCTATCACTATGTCCATGGAGATACCATCCCACTTCTATTCTGGTACCTCATGTGGTTTTGCTTTGCATGTTGGAACCTGATGCTCGACCTTTAGTTTCTGAAAAGTGAGGCATCATGAAACAAACTCTACCACTTATTTTTCATCCCTAGACACTAGTGTTGACCCCAGATGTTCTCATACATCATTTACACACAAGGATGTACCTCTAGAAGGGATTTAATGAACTCCATAAACACCTCATCCCTTAGCACCATGGGTAACATAGTGTGTCCTCAGAAGAGGATGACATGCTTCCAACCTCCATAAAATCCATCAAGTACCTGTACTGAGGATATTTGGGCACGTCGTGCCTCACAGTCAATGTCCCTAAGCTGTGCCTCCCAAAATCACTATTTAAGTGGGGGAGTGATTGTCATATATTGAAGGTAATATTATCCATCTTTATCTACAAAGGATATCTGCAAAGAGTCTATCTTTTTTGTCACCTCACTCATGAACTATAGACCAGACCTCCTGCTGACTGCATCTGCTACTACGTTCCTTTTACTAGGAGTGTAGACTACCTCAATGTCATAGTCATGGAGGATCTCTACCCAATGTCGTTTTATCAGGGGTAGGTCTTTATTTTAGAATATATACAAGAGAGTCATGTAATAATAGTAAACATTAAACTGTTCACCCATCATGTATTGTCGCCACATTTTCAAGGAGAAGACCACTACTGCTAACTCCAGGACATGGGTAGCGTAGTTATGCTCACACTATCTCAACTGTTGTTAACCAAATGTGATAATTCCATGCTCCTGAATCATGAGACATCCAAGAGCATTCCCAATTGCTTCACAGAATATTAGAAACCCAATTCCCTTTTATGGTACCCTCAAGATGGGTCCCTCGTATTTCTCTGCATCTATTCAGGAAAACTCTATTGGAATCTCTTTGTCCAAATGAAGGGTGGTCCTTTCTTCGTAAACACAGACTTGGGTGCCAAACTCTGGATAATTCAGGTACGAATATGTCATAGTACCCAGCCAATCCCAAGAAATTATACACCTCAATCACACTCCTAGGTGGATCCCAAGAAATCATATCCTATATCTTATCCAGATCTACCGCAACTCTAACCTCTAATATGACGTGTCCCTAAAAGTGGTCCACCCTTATCCTTAACTGGCACTTCAAGAGCATCCCATAAATCTGGTGATCTCAATTTGTATCTAGAACTATACGCAAATGATAATAATTATCCTCATCCTATGCCATTTATATCAACATTTCATCGATGGAGACCACCACAAAGAGATAGAGGTATGGCTGATGGATTCTGTTAATAAGTCCCATGAACACTGCAGTGGTGTTGGTCATGCCCAATGGCATAATCATGAACTCATAGTGGCCATAATGACATCTAAGGGATGTATTCTACACATCCTCATCTCATACCCTGAGCTGATGATATCTTGATCCGAGGTATATCTTCAAAAACCAACGTGCTCCATTAAACTGATAAAAAATATCATCAATCATCGGTAGTGGATACTTGTTCTCCATGGTCACCTTATTCAAGAATCGATAATCTTAATAGAGCCCCAAAATCTCTTCTGCCTTATCCATGAACAAAATCAGGGCTTCCCATTGAGAAACACTGGGCCTTATGAACCCCTTCCTCTACAAGTCCACCAGTAGTACATGTAACTCACTATTCCATGTGGGATCCATCTGATATGTTGGTGTAGATATCGATTTCATTCCATGTTACATTTCAATGAAAAAGTCTATCTATCTATGTGGAGGTAGTCTGGAAACATCATCAGTGAAGAAAACATCATAATGGTCTACCACTACATGATTGATAAGACTCTCAACATAAATTTTTCCAAGGGTACAGATACCCAACTAATGTGTAATCCCTTACATGCTCATCAGGGTATGTCTATCCTATAATGCAAAGGATTACTTTTCTTCAGTAATGGATAACCTGGTTGCATCCTTGCGGACTCACCACATGTTTAACCTAATATGGTCAATCTGAGCATGGCTTTTGGATAACCATTATATACCCCAGATGAAGTCGTAAGGCCTCGACGCCACTACTAGAAGATCCAAGCTGAAGATCTCGCCTCCAAGAGTAAGGTCACACTACTGTCACTAGTGTGTAATCATCAAATATTCTCCTGTATGAGTCATTTTCACACGGATCGAGCCAACGACTCCCCTTGAATATCAGAGCTCCTAATGAGGGATGTGGAAATAAAAGAGTGATTGGATATTATGACTATAAGTACGACATCTAGGGTGGAGTATACAAATATCATTACTATAATCATATATAGAGTGTTTTGGTCATAGGACTCAGCTGCCAAGAGGTGAGATCGTCATGGTCCTCCTGCTTCCTATGGTCAGGGTGGACCACTAAGAGGTGGTGGCAGTAGAACCTTAAACTGTCTCCCACCACCTGAAACATGGCCATCTCCTCTACCAAGTCGTCCTAATATCAGTAGACCTCCTCGATTGAATCTCATCTTCTACCTCATCGGTCCCCTAACCATCTTCTACTCATCTGTATGGCGGGCTGACAAATCATGATCCATGTGACCATGCCTTCCGCACAAGTAGAACTTCATGCTCCTCATCTGTCTTCCTCAATCACATTACCCCCACACCACCAACCCTGTATCCTGATGTTGTCTACTGGAAGGTCTGTTCTGCTTGGATCCCAGTGTCATCCATCTACTGCCTAATACAGATGGCTATACAACATGACGATTGTTGGTGGGTCCCGATGTCAGTGTTTGCTCATCTAGGAAGCTCTCCACCAAAATCACTCACTCTAGAAACCCATCCTACGTCAGAATGCTGATCGATATCATGGATGCACTGATATGATCTCAAGAGACCCTGCTATAAAGTTACAGCCTATAAAGAAAGGGTGTTATACCATGTTAGTGGAGTAGAGGTAGAGATCAGTGATCCTCGCTGGGAAATGTCCATGGTCATGCTGCTCTGATGTAAGTGTAGAAACTCATGAATATGACATGTTCATGGAGTTATTAGGACAAACTCTACAGTAAAAAGGCCATCTATGTCCCCCAGCTGAGGGTCACCTCATTGTGAATCTGGAGTGTCAGACTTGACCATCTCCCAGATACTCCCTAGAAGAGACTGGAAGCTAGGAGAACCATCAGTTTAGTAGGTGTCCAAACTAGGCAAAAAACTCTTGCCACAACCTCAATCCAGTCCTCGACTGCTTATGGATCAGTCTCGCCTCGAAACCATGGAGGCCTCTACTTTTGAAAATCATTTAATGCGCTTAGTCAGCATGCACCGTCCACTAGTGGGGATGGTGGAAATAGCTTCCCAACAGGTAGTGGTGCTACTACTAAACCACCCAAAGGTGATAAAGCAGAAAGAGGGTGGTGCGGCCTACTGGGCTAGCGCGGTCCAACACATAGAGGGGCGCTGGCCAACCCGCGGAGGGGCACATCCTTAACCATGGAGGGGCCTAGCACACTAGAGTTCATGTTGCCCAAGCCTCGTAGGGGCTCAACCTACTGGAGGTGTGGCCCGATGGGGCTCAAGCTAGATGGCATGGGGAGGGAATCACTCCCCAACTACACGAGAACAACTATGTCATTCAGGTAATGGAGTAGTGACACCACTTATAAACACTCGGTCGCTGAAGGACCCATAGGGGGTAGGTCTCTCATCCTCCATTGTGGCTTTAATAAGTAGTTGTATCTAGCATCACATGATGGAGGTCCGATCCGACTCCGTCCACGGTCGGCCAGTGCTGGCTACCATTGTCTGCAGAGGTGATAAGTCGTTGCCCCCTTATCTAGTAGTGTGCTACCACTTACTTAATGTTTGACTGTTGCGGGACTCCGTCATCACTGACCACGACTATGACCATGACCCTCTCTGATGGTTTCGTGCATCGGTGCACCAAAATTTCAACAAAAGGCATAGGGTTCAAGACTTGTTTGTTTTCCACACGCCCTCCGCGTTAGCTTGATAACAAGAGTCTAGAAGAAGATTCCAAAACTCTTGAATCGAAAACCAAATAAGAACTCTACCTAAATATCGATGGAGAATGCAAGCAATTGAGGAAGATTTAGTGTTTTTCGTTCCAAAAACATGCCGCCAATGATGCCACTCAATCGTCATTCTTCGGTTTGTAATTCAGTGTTACTCGTCACCACTCTCTAGAACTGATCTCATCCTCCAAGTGGTTGGTGTTGCTACACGTTATCAGAAAAAAATCGCTTGGTGAAAAGGTTCTAATACCCCTCACCAAACTCCATATAAATAGCATAGGGAGAGAAGAGTAACAAATGTAAATTTAATACGGTTAAAATTATTATGGAACCCTTCTAATTCGATTGATGTAGTTACAATTAATTGGGGAGTCAATCGAATTAATGTATTGAAACATCATTGGTCCAATCACAGCTGCATGTATTTGGGAGGAAAAGAAATGAGGAAAAAAACCTTGTTATTTTATTATTCTTTTACAAGCCACAAAATCATTCTTTTTCACCCGAAATACTATGGTTATTGTGAAGTATCCCTTAAGGGAATCCTAACTCAACAGATTCAATTATACACTCCTATTTTTTATCTATGCACCAATTTATAAGTTGGAAATGTCCACCAACGCGTATATTGGATGTACGCTAAAAAAGATCAGAAATTCAATTTCGGGATCACTGGGCATCAGAATCACCCGCCGTCAATTTTTTCGGACTATTAATAATTCCCTAAAATAAAAAAATACACGATGAATATAACACCCCGTCTTTTTATAACATAACTTTCATTCCATTACACGAAACTGAGGATCTTTAAGGTTTAGTGTCTTGGAAATAAGGAACATAAAACATGAAACAAAAAAAAAACATTCTTCCTAAACACTTGAAAGGATTCTACTCATGTTCACCCTAGGCTCATTACTGCATCTCATAACCTGGGGACATACATCAAAAGGAAGGGTGAGCAGAAGGCCCAACAAGGGAAACAAGTGAAACATTTTACATATGAACTTGAGATACATCAATAAAGTTATGAAAACAACTTTAAGGCATGAAAATGAAATAATGAGGCATATCATAATAAAAATAAAACTTTTTCATAATCTTGAAGATGTGGCCACATCATTTAACATAGATAATCATGAACATATCACCAAGGTCCATCCCCAAGGTGTCATTTGAAAATTACCAAGGTTACTCACCAAGGTATCGTGAAAATTGTAATCTCTATTGGTTACATCATTACCCAATGCATTGGAGCGCTATCAGGGCACACCCTTAAATTTGCCTTTATTATCATGTGAGCCACATATACCATCATCAAAAATTTCATAAATAACCCATATAGCATTAAATAAATGGGTTTCATTTCATAATCACAACATTTTAAAAACTGCTTTAAAGACATGATCTTTACGTCACTTTAAAACCCACAGAAAAGGAAGGTGGGTCTCATGTATGTAAATCCCATAATTTAAAATAGAAAATTTTGGTATATATGTGAATACCCATTTAGAAGAAAGAGCTTTGAGTGTTCACTTAATAATATTAAAGAACTTTAGAAAAAGTGAGAGACATTTTGAGACGGAAATTCTGCAGCATAACGACTATGTTACGAGGTTTTAGAAGACATTAAAAAGAGAGGGAAAATGGGTCAAACATTCATAAATGACCCATAAAACAGTATATGGACAGAATAAGAAGGATACATGATCATGGTAATGAAAGTTCAAGGACATAACATTTGAAATGAAAAACATGGAAGGAAGACAAAAATTAGATTTCTCTTATGAAAGTTCGGCAGCCTAACGACGTTACTTAAACATCAAACAAAATGATTTGAAAAGATCAAATAGGTTCTCTCATAATGTGAACATAATAGTTCAGTATGATAGATATAGATATAATTCCCCTACATAATTAAAAAGGAACTTGGAAGACTTGACATGAAAGTGAAACTTTGAAAAGAATGAGAAGGGTGAAAGAATCCCCTAAAATTTCGGCAGCCCAACGACGCCACTTAAATCTTCAAAATACTGAATTGAAGAGATCAAATGGGGTCTCTCATAATATGAACATAAGATTTTAGTATGATAGATATATAGATCATACCCCAACACAACAAAAAAAATGAACTTGAAAGAATTGACATGAAAGTAGAACTTCAAAACGAGAAGGGTGAAGAACCATTTAAAAATTCGGCAGCCTAACGGCGCCACTTAAAACATCAAAATACTGAATTGAAGAGATCAAATGAGGTCTCTCATAATATGAAAATAAGAGTCCAGTATGATAGATATAGGGATCATACCCCAACATAACAAAAAGGAACTTGAACGAATTGACATGAAAGTAGAACTTCAAAACGAGAAGGGTGAAGAACCACTTAAAAATTCGACAGCCTAACGACGTCACTTAAAACATCAAAATACTGAATTGAAGAGATCAAATGGGGTCTCTCATCATATGATCATAAAATATCAGTATGATAAATTTAGAGATCATACCCCAACATAATAAAAAGGAACTTGAAATACTTTACATGAAAATAGATCTTGAAAAATGAGAAGGGAGAAAGAATCCGTTACAAAAATTTCGGCAGCCTAACGGCGCAACTTAAAACTTCATAAAACGAAATAATGAGAGTAAGAGGGGGATATCTCATTATATGAACATAAAAAGGGAAGTAAGAGGATTATAAAAGAACATCCTCCAACATAAGAACATGGAGCATAAAAGGAATGACATAAAAGAGATTACTTGAAATGAAAGAGAGAGGTCGGATCCCTTACCTTAAAACGTAACTCTTAAAACTCAAAGGTTTGGACCTTGAGGGCTTTGGGGAACCTTGGGAGGACTCCTTGGGAGGTAAGGAGACCAGAACATCGTTGGGGGAGTGTTGGGAGTGAAAACTAAAGGAGGAAAGGGTGGGTATTTATAGGGAAAGTGAGGGGACAAGGCATTAATGGCCAAGGGACACCTCATTAGTGGTTTTGGCAAAATCATGGGTTTTCCCATGGTATTTGCCCATTGTATTGGCCACATGGGACACCTCATACCTTATGTTACTATTCATAATTCGACCATATTGAATATATACTTAATACATTATTTAATGATGTCATTAAACACCCTTAACTTAAAAACTATATTTTCACTATTCATCGAAAATTCAACTTTCTCAGAATAATCCCAAAATTTCACCTTAACCAAATATCAATGCTCTGATTTCAAAAATGAAATCCATATTATAAAAATAATTTTCTAAATATTTTTAATTTAATTTTTAAATAAAAACACTATTCATCAAAAATCAAGTTGATCTTATTAGACTCTAAATTTCGTACTGAACATAATTACAGAAGACCATTTTTTGAAAATCATTACAAATTTTTAATTATTTATGGTTTACATAAACATATTTAAAATATCCTTTTTCTAAAATTCATCAAAAATATGCATACTATATTTATCTGGTCATTTGAAAATTCATAAAAGAAATCGAAATTTTTATTTAAAACAAAGGATTACACAAGACAATTACGGTCTCCTTACATAGCCCCTTATCACACCAGCATAAGACCTAAGTGTAAGGTGTGCTAAGGTGTGAGAATCCGAGGGAGGCTCGACCAACATCGCACGAGTAGTAATTTATATCAGTTTGAACTTCTCGCGAATGCGATCCCGTTCTAGCTTTATACGATGAAGTTCAGCTTGGGTTTGGTCCAGAGCAAAGCCCAGTGGTGCTACCTCCTTCCCAAGTTCTGTTAGATGGGATTCGATCGGTCCAAGACTACTGGGTGAGGCCATCTAATCTTCTTTCTATATTAATTAACCAAGATTACTTGTATTTAGAGACAATAGTCAAAACGTTTAGTTTCCAGTGGTCATATTGACCAATGGTCAAATAACAGTCAAAACCCAACAGTCTCATTTTAATTATACTCATGTTACCAAATGAATCATTTTTGTTTAGTATATAAATAACACATAAAATTAGGAAACAATATTTATTTAAAATTTCGGGTTGTTACAATCTTCCCCCCTTATGAAATTGCGTCCTCGCAATTTTTAAAATTGGGTTTCGAAATTTCATTGAAAGTACCACATCGGAAAAGGAGTCAGTAAAACTATTACTTTAAAAGAATGAAAGGGAAGTACAAAGGTCACCCGAGTTAACCCACACTAGGATTCCATGTAGGAAAACATGGACATGGAGGAGAAAACAAAGGGTCATGTTCTGAGGGAGAGTGATAGAGAACATGATTAGGATAAAGTTAACAATGAGAAAATCCCAAACTTATGATGTGTGTAAACGGTGTTTGATTACCTAGTAGGAAACGTAAACCAACAACATTTTTGTTTTATGTTTCTTTTCATAATTTTTAGGAATTCATTTACTGCATAGAACAAAAAAATAATAAAATATACCTACCTTCAAGTAGAGTTTCATCCTTTAATAAGTCCCTACCAACACTAATCTTTTCTCCAAATGATGAGAATTCCAAAAACACTTGGTCTCATAAAAGCACAAGAATCATCTTCTAGAGAATCACATAATCTACAAAAGATTAACTATATATTTCTTCTATCTTTCAACATTATCCCAAAAACAGAAAGGTTAAGGTAAAACAACTCTTCAAAAAGAAAGAATCCCATAGGAATGGAAACTACTTTTAAATCTTCAAAGTTCCATGGTACTACCCAAAGTCCATCATAGACCATTCCATAAATAACAGTCCTTAAAATTACTCAAAATAAACCAAACTAAGATTAAAACCCAAATACAAGAAGGATTTGATAACATAGTCTTCCAAAACAACTTCATTGTTCATCTCCAGACAACATCAACCACTCCTAACATCTTATAACAAAATTAGCTATCCTAAACATATTTTACCCAAGATAGGTTAGTCATTCCCATA
Organism: Viscum album; assembly: GCA_963277665.1. NCBI lineage: Eukaryota > Viridiplantae > Streptophyta > Magnoliopsida > Santalales > Viscaceae > Viscum > Viscum album. The sequence continues at coordinate 162,396,604 of OY728135.1, forward strand.
AGTAACCTAAATTACTAGAAGTCCACCTTAAATTCATCAATTCTTCAAAATATAAGTCAACCTTACTCCTCAATGAAAATACTATTGTAATCTATTTACCTCGATCATATAGGGTCCCCAAAATAGTGAACGTCTTCCAAAATAATAATCATCTTTTAATCCCCTAATCATCTCTGTCATATTAATACGGAAATTGTCGTATTTCCTATCACATTGGTTGTTGGGACACTTTATTCCATTTCCCACCATTAACTAATAAGAGAAAGTATAATTAGAGGCTTAACTACTTAACAAATAATCATGAAAAGGAACTTAAAGCATATAAGGATAACTCGTAGAAGAAAAGTATACCCTAACTTGTGATCCCCTAGGTTCCCATCTAGGTTATCCATGATCATATATTCTTATGTGAATATTTATTTTATTTTATCTTTGTTCCATTAACAATGGTTCATACCAAGCTTATGAATTTACCAAAGCATATCCCCCGGGAGTGTCGTAACCAAGAGTGCAACAAGGCCCGTTGTCGTGTACCAGTTCCCATTCGAGTCTAGCTCAAAGCGGTGTTTTCGGGTTTTACCCCTATGTACATCTGTGCCAGATCCACCTCTACCTGCTCGTATCCAGATAGGGATGTATTTTCTTGGAAACCCCTTACTCAATACTCACCAAAATACCAGGAATATTTCCTATATTTAAACTTTTCTATAGGGTTCTTCCTAGAGTTTTCATATCCTAATTTCCACAAATAACTAAACCATACTTTGATACCAACTATAAAATCCCTTCTTTTTATAACATAACTTCCATTCCATTACACGGAACTGAGGATCTTTAAGGTTTAGTGTCTTGGAAATAAGGAACATAAAACATGAAACAAAAAAAAAATTCTTCTTAAACACTTGAAAGGCTTCTCCTCATGTTCACCCTAGGCTCATTACTGCATCTCATAACCTGAGGACATACATCAAAAGGAAGGGTGAGAAGAAGGCCCAACAAGGGAAACAAGTGAAACATTTTACATATGAACTTTAGATACATCAATAAAGTTATGAAAAGAACTTTAAGGCATGAAAATGAAATAATGAGGCATATCATAATAAAAATAAGACTTTTTCATAATATTGAAGATTTGGATACATCATTTAACATAGAAAATCATGAACATATCACCAAGGTCCATCCCTAAGGTGTCATTTAAAAATTACCAAGGTTACTCACCAAGGTATCGTGAAAATTGTAATCTCTAGTGGTTACATCATTACCCAATGCATTGGAGCGCTATCAGGGCGCACCCTTAAATTTGCCTTTATTATCATGTGAGCCACATATACCATCATCAAACATTTCATAAATAACTCATATAGCATAAAATAAATGGGTTTCATTTCATAATCACAACATTTTAAAAACTGCTTTAAAGACATGATCTTTACGTCACATTAAAACCCACAGAAAAAGAAGGTGGGTCTCATGTATGTAAATCCCATAATTTAAAATAGAAAATTCTGGTATATATGTGAATAACCCTTTATAAGAATGATCTTTGAGTATTCACTTAATAATATTAAAGAACTTTAGAAAAAGAGAGAGACATTTTGAGATGGAAATTCTGCAGCATAATGACTATGTTACGAGGTTTTAGAAGACATTAAAAAGAGAGGGAAAATGGGTCAAACATTCCTAAATGACACATAAAACAGTAGATGGACAGAATAAGAAGGATACATGATCATGGTAATTAAATTTCAAGGACATACCATTTGAAATGAAAAACATGGAAGGAAGACAAAAATTAGATTTCTCTTATGAAAGTTCGGCAGCCTAACGACGTTACTTAAACTTCAAACAAAATGATTTGAAAAGATCAAATAGGTTCTCTAATAATGTGAACATAAGAGTTCAGTATGATAGATATAGAGATAATTTCCCACCACAATTAAAAAGGAACTTTAAAGACTTGACATGAAAGTGAAACTTTGAAAAGAATGAGAAGGGTGAAAGAATCCCCTAAAATTTCGGAAGCCCAACGGCGCCACTTAAAACTTCAAAATACTGAATTGAAGAGATCAAATGGGGTCTCTAATCATATGAACATAATATTCTGGTATGATAGATATAGAGGTCATACCCAACACAACAAAAAAAGGAACTTGAAAGAATTGACATGAAAGTAGAACTTCAAAATGAGAAGGGTGAAGAACCACTTAAAAATTCGGCAGCCTAACGACGCCACTTAAAACTTCAAAATACTGAATTGAAGAGATCAAATGGGGTCTCTCATAATATGAACATAAGAGTCCAGTATGATAGATATAGATATCATACCCCAACATAACAAAAAGGAACTTGAACGAATTGACATGAAAGTAGAACTTCAAAACGAGAAGGGTGATGAACCACTTAAAAATTCGGCAGCCTAACGGCGTCACTTAAAACATCAAAATACTGAATTGAAGAGATCAAATTGGGTCTCTCATCATATGATGATAAAAGATCAGTATGATAAATTTAGATATCATACCCCAACATAATAAAAAAGAAACTTGAAATACTTTACATGAAAATAGATCTTGAAAAATGAGAAGGGAGAAAGAATCCGTTACAAAAATTTCGGCAGCCTAACGGCGCCACTTAAAACTTCATAAAACGAAATAATGAGAGTAAGAGGGGGATATATCATTATATGAACATAAAAAGGTAAATAATAGGAGTAAAAAAGAACATATACCAAACATAAGAACATGTAGCATAAAATGAATGACATAAAAGAGATTACTTGAAATGAAAGAGAGAGTCGGATCCCTTACCTTAAGACGTAACTCTTAAAACTAAAAGGTTTGGACCTTGAGGGATTTGGGGCACCTTGGGAGGACCCCTTGGGAGGTAAGGAGACCAGAACTTCATTGTGTGAGAGTTGGGAGTGAAAACTAAAGGAGGAAAGGGTGGGTATTTATAGGGAAAGTGAGGGGACAAAGCATTAATGGCAAAGGGACACCTCATTAGTGGTTTTGAAAAAACCATGGGCTTGCCCATGGTATTGGCCACTTGGGACTCCTAATACCTTATCTTACTATTCATAATTCGACCATATTGAATATATACTTAATACGTCATTTAATTATGTCATTAAACACCCGTAACTTAAAAACTATATTTTCACTATTCATCGAAAATTCAACTTTCTCAGAATAATCCCAAAATTTCACCTTAACCAAATATCAATGCTCTGATTTCAAAAATGAAATCCATTTTATAAAAATAATTTTCAAAATATTTTTAATTTAATTTTTAAATAAAAACACTATTCATCAAAAATCAAGTTGATCTTATTAGACTCTAAATTTCATACTGAACATAATTGCAGAAGACCATTTTTTGATAATCATTACACATTTTTAATTATTTATGGTTTACATAAACATATTTAAAATATCCTTTTTCTAAAATTCATCAAAAATATGCATACTATATTTATTTGGTCATTTGAAAATTCATAAATGAAATCGAAATTTTTATTTAAAACAAAGGATTACACAAGACAATTACGGTCTCCTTACATAGCCCCTTATCAGACCAGCATAGGACCTAAGTGTAAGGTGTGCTAAGGTGAGAGAATCCGAGGGAGGCTCGACCAACATTGCACGAGTAGTAATTTCTATCAGTTTGAACTTCTCGCGAATGTGATCCCGTTCTAGATTTATACGATTAAGTTCAGCTTGGGTTTTGTCCAGAGCAAAGCCCAGTGGTGCTACCTCCTTCCCAAGTTCTGTTAGATGGGATTCGATCGGTCCAAGACTACTGGGTGAGGCCATCTAATCTTCATTCTATATTAATTAACCAATATTACTTGTATTTAGAGACAATAGTCAAAACGTTTAGTTTCCAGTGGTCATATTGACCAATGGTTAAATAACAGTCAAAACCCAAGAGTCTCATTTTCATTATACTCATGTTACCAAATGAACCATTTTTGTTGAGTATAAAAATAACACATAAAATTAGGAAACAATATTTATTTATAATTTTGGGTTGTTACAAAGAATCCGTGTCTTTACATAATGATTGGTATTATTTTTGGAAAATTTATTATATGTTTGAAAAAATATTTTCTCCATTGAAATTTTCCTAATTTTCATCTATAGAAAATAATAAAATTATTTTTGGACACATTTAGAAATTTAAATTTATAAATTTATCAAAATTATTTGAGTTTATAATGTCTAAATCAAGTTAGGGATATTTTTTATCTGTTTCATTGAAAAATTATTATTTGATGAATAATGAAAGATACTACATTGTAATTCAATACTTCCATTTTCATAATAATGAGTTATATTGATAATTTATATTATTATTTAGTTTCAATGTTTAATAATATAATATTTATATCAATAAATCCAATTTTGGACATTGGAATAAGTTTCAGTTTAATATTGTGTTAAAAAACATAGAAAAACTTTTGGACGGTTTTACATTGAACCACGTAGTGCCGTCTTATACGCTAGATTATTGGTTAAATTAATTACTGACACTTATGCTATTAGAGTTTTTAAACAATGATAGATTATTTGGAATAATAAAAATTTATAATGTAAAATAATATCAAAATATTTTTTGACCAAACATATTAATGAATGTTTTTAAAATTAATTTCAATGATTATGTAATAAATTATGTTAACAATGTACTAAATGTTAAATTTATAACACAAAATGATCTAGACACTTGTATGAGAGCCAATTTCTCACCATATTTCTACCTTAAGACCCTTTACACAACATTTTACATTTATTTCATCTAATTTTAGCATGAAAATGAGAATGGACTTCTCTATTAAAATATATACCAATGCTCCAATCCTCTTCAACATTAATAAGGCCTCATATCCTCCCACATACTCACACCTCTCATGCCACATTGGATAAATAATGATATTCCAATTAAACTTCTCAAAATCCCTCCATTACTAATAGAAAACCACATTGTAAAAAATCACTCCATGAAAGCCTTTTGGAACAATCCAAAAGAAGTTACACGAATAAAATGTAACATATTCTCACAAGCTTCTTAAATTTATTTTCATATCCTCCCCACCACTTTATTTATTCTAAATAATTATATAAACACCAGTATTCTAAATATAATGGGATGTTTTTATCCTATGTGTTTTACTAAAACATATAAATACCTACATCTAATTGGTAATGAATATACTCTTTACGTGTATAGAGAACTATCATCTCTCAAAACTTTGGACGTTCAGTTTTCCATTACCACCTCTCATGGAGAAAATTTTGATGGAATATCTATTCATATATTTTATTTTTTATATTTATTTTTTCATTAAAAATTTTAAATCATTTTCAAACAAATATATTTATAATTTCTACTTGTTGTAAAAACGATAATTTCATTTTGAGGAATTTTGCCCTACCACCCAATCAAAGAGATGTGATTCGTTCACAAACTACATAGAATATATTATGTATTATTTTATAAATATATACTATATATATGAAATAATAATTGTAATATAATTATAATACATATATATACATATATTTCATTTTTATTCATCATTTTAACACGATAAGGAAATCTGAAACAATGTTCTTGTGTATGTACAACTAACCATCTCTGTGGATAGTGAAGTCCATTTCATACTTCTATATTATATAGAAATATATAATTCTAATATATTGAATATAAATGATATTTATATCATTTTTTGTTTCTATAAATCATGGTATAAATTTAAGGACAAAATATAAATCAAATTAAAGCACATGCGAATAAAAAAGAGAATATTATAGGAAGTGAAACATTTATATATTATTTTAATTAGAAGGGAATTTAATTTCAAAATAAACAAATATATATTATTATGTAACAGAATATTGGTCCATAAAATATTTATAATAAATTTATATCTATTATACTGATGGGTTTTATGTGTAGATAGAGAATTAATACAAAAGCTAAAGGGATTTGTCTCTCTTTTTTTCCTTGAGATACATGTTTTTCTCAACACCCATTCATTTTCAGTGTTGTGTGTATTTCACATTGATGAATAATAATGTTATTATTATTAATTTATGTGTATTTACATATCTATTTTATTATATTTCTTTCACAGCTTTTATGATTGAAAATTTACCAATTCATTAAATTAATTTTCTCTCAATTTTATTTCGTTGAGACATAGTCATTGTCATGAACCATTATTTTTTCAAGGGAGAATATATTGGATTTGAAATGTTATATAATTTATCCCATTATTTTCAACAAATTTTTATCTTTATTTAATCTAATTTTAATACATTGGGAGTATGGATCAATGTGACAGAGTGGTAAAATATAGTTGAAAAAACCTCATTGCTAATCATGATTGATTATATTTATGATTAAATTGATGAAATATTATAATACATCAATCAATAACATATATTAATGTTATTATCCTATAGATATTATCAATATTATCATGAATTTTTACCATTATTACATTGTTTTATAGATATGATAGTTAAGAATATGTATTTAATAAAGACTGAATTTACCCCCAAATCAGTTGAAAATTTTGATTCATTAAAAAATGTATTATAAAAAAGGTTTCCTATATTATTATACTATTTTACTATAATATTTAAAATTCATTTTATCCTTTATTTGTTTTATCAATCACTTCAAATGAATCATATTTTCACATTCCAAAAAATAAATTTTTCTACATTTTATAACATAAAAAATAAATTCTCTTTTTACCTCAAACAACATGCAAAAATTTACCAATTGACAACTATATAAATATTCCATTTCAAGTATAAAAGGATAATTTTGAACAAATTAAATTTAAATTTATTTTCCTATAAAATGTTTTGAAAAAAATTTCAATGTACTTTTATATGTATTCAGGGAAAATTCATTTGCAAATGTTTGAAATATTTCATTATATGTTTTCAAGGTTCATTTAAATAAAATTATGTTCAAAATATTTTCAGCATATCATTATTAGATTACATAGTGTTTTATATTAAAATGGAATTTAAATTTTTATAATTTTTATTTTATAAATTTTGTAGCTATTTTCTATGAAAATGTTTTTCTAATCGTTTTATTTTTTATAATACTTTTTTCAATGAATGAACAATATTTTCATGACGCAAAATTTTGTAAAATATATTTCAAAAAAAGAATCAAGTAATAAGATATTTTTTTATATTACTCTCACCTTTATAGGAAATGATTTTATGGTTTCATTCATATTCATTCACTGAATGGGTTATACTTTATGCCAGGGTCTTTATGAAACATGTTTCTCTTTCACCGGGTATCTATTTATGTTACAAGTTTCTCATTTATGGGTTATATGGTTATAAAACCCATTTCCCTTTCACATGATATATTTAAATGAAAGTGGTTTCTCTTTTATAAGTTCTTATTTTGATGAAAAGATTATGAAACCTGTATCTTTTTACATTGGTTATGATATGATTACTTGTTAATCATACCCATTTCAATTTTTTGGTTTTATTATGATTATTTATTATCTTGAGGAACATGTGTGTATGATTTTAGTTTGTGATCGCTGGGACCAATATATCCCTCCAATTAATTGGGAAATGATTTATATCTCATAAGATATGAACAGTTATAATGAGGAATGAACTCAGATTAGTATTATAGGGTCTGAATGAGCAATGGGCTTGGTTCAGTATTACAGTTCTAGAATGATGAGTGAACATGGTTTATTAATTCATTGAAATAATGGGGTGTGAACCCATATTAGAAAATAACTTTTTTCCACTATGTTGGACTTGGTAGTAAAGCCTTGACTTCTATTTAATTCATTATATATTATTACGTTCCTTCCAAAATTCCATGATCTATTCCTATGTTATTATTTCTTGGATAGTGTTCATCATTTCATTATAATTCATGTCATATGAAATTATATGATTATTATAGGATTTATGTTTTGTATCTTACTATATGCATGGTATGATCTTCGGACATTATGATCACATTCTCATACACTTTTGCTAATTATTTTATTAAATGTCTACATTTTTTTACTATTACTGAGAATTTGATCTCAAACCTTTTTATTTTTCATTCCCTAGGTTATCAAGATATATATTATGTATTATTTTACTAAAAATTGTGATAGTCATGAAAAACATAGTGGTAGATAATGTAGCTTAGTTGTATACACGTTTTTATGGTTCCATGTTTCTAAAGGCACTAGAATAATATGGTCATTGGGGGTCTCTTTTTTTACTGTTTTTCATATTATGAAAATGTTATGTAATGTTAATATATATGAAACATGGGTATCTATATATCGGTTTCTAATAAACTATTTTATGGTGGTCTTGGTAGATAACCATGATATTTGATACGTTTTAAATGCTTCTATTATAATCATAAATAATGGTTATTCCACTTTCCAATAATATTATAGAATCTAATGGGAGTTTTCTCCGGTGTCTGTAATCTTATGCTAGAACATATTTTTTATATATTTAGGGTATATAAGATTTTACCTTAAATTATGGTTCTTTATTATAAATCCATTATTTTTTAATCACATAAAACGACCATGACATGTTTTATCGCTTTTGATTGACCTAAATAATTTACAACTAATTATATGATTTTCTCATACTAGTCAATTTTGGTAACCCTTTGAAATATTCCTCTTTTCCAAAGGGAATTATATCTAAGATATTTCATATGTAAAAATCATTTTTGGATATGTTTTCTAGGTAGATATTGAATCAATAATATGTTTTCCTCCATGAAAAGGATGTAATAATTCTCAAGATGAGGTAAATTTACCGAATAATATTAATATGTTGAATAATTATTAGAGTAGTATACTTTTTATAGTGGAAATAATAATGAAATATAATCATAAGAATTTTTATAGTACTTTTGTTCAATGTGATCATATATATATTTTTTAGACACTAAATATGCGAGTGTGAAAATTGATATAATTGTGACTTATATTTTTAAATGAAACAAAATTCTATTATATTTACTTTTTTTACTCTTATAGGAATACAAAAATAAAATATATATTACAACTAGATGAAAAATCAAGAAAATACCATTTAGAGTGGAGGTAAAACCAACAATTTCATTCCCTACATACCCTTCTAGTCATTATCCCCTATATATAATGAATTTAAAAAAATAATTCACTATATTATTCAATTTCGATCCACAACCCAACAACCCATTTATTTTGTGAAGGAAAACTCAACACAAAACGTCAGAAATTTAAATTACTATTCTAAAAACATAAATCATGTACATAGGAAAATTTTAGAATTATGAAATAATGTTGATCCAGATTAAAAATGAGTAATAATTTAGTTTTATATTATTTTTATTCTCTTTATAAGCTCTGGAGAACATTTTGTTTAATTATATGAACAATTACATTAACACTACTGAAGATTTGCTAGTTTTTGTTTAGTTGAGTGTTATAAATTGATGTAAAATGACGTGTACAACATCATGGTGTAGATCCCACTATATTTTCATGTTATTTAGTTCATCATAAATTTTCTAAATTTTCTTGAATCATAAAAAGTATATTAAAACACTAATAATATGGATATTTTATGTTGATTTTCAAAATATTAATTCTTATTGAAATTATAAAATTGTATTCCCAAGCAAGCAGTATGAAAAATAATTTTAAAATTATTTAACATTTAAACACATTTATTTAATAATTATCGATATCTACTCTTGATTATTATAATATAATAATACTCACAAAAAAAATTAAATATTAATAATTAAATATTTGATAATACTACATTCTATTTTTGGTGTTTTTTTAATGGTTCATTAAGTGATAAATCTCTTAATATCAATATGTATTAAATCAAAATATCATGCAAGTTTATTGGTTCTCATAGAGTGTTTTTTGGTTTTTATGAAGGTACATCCATGTAGGTTAAAATTTAATATGATCATATTTAAATTAATGGGTGATGCTTTTATAATTAAATGGAATTCATTTAATGGAAATCTCCTTCACGTTTGATTGATTCTCCTGGCATTTTTTTTAATTATTGTAATTATATTTATTGAAATTACATTTCCAAGTAATTTTATTTGAATGAAAATTATTCACATCAATAATTAATGTAATGTATCCATACAATTGTGTTTATTAATTAGATGATATCAATGATAGATTATAAATATCATGAACATTTGAATTTTTTGGAATATATTTTAAAGGTCAGGAAAAAAATTAAATAAAAATTGTTTTATAAATGATTAATTATCTGAAATATAGACATTTAGTCTTCAATATCATACATAGAATTTAATAAGTCTATTTTGGAAAATATTTTAATAATATGGCCATCCAATGGAATCCACAAGGGACAGGTTAAACAGTTATGTTATCTTTGATTCAACAATAATGATAATGGCCCGACAAGGGTAGCATGAGAAAAATAATGGGGCATAGTTGTGGAAAAATAACTTATATTGGTAGGAAATTGAAATTTTATGTTGTATCTAACTAGTGGGACATTATGTGTTTCGATTGAATGGCAAGGATTGGGGTCATACCTTGGTTACACATAACTAACTTGTAGTGTTGGCGGATTGATATATAATGAAGATTCTTACCAATGTAATAATGATGAGAGAAATATTTAATCTGAAATTGTATAGGAAATCAATTTTTCAGGGATATCATTTCCATAATTTATCATTCGGTCAGATGTTCTACTAGTTTCTACATCACTATCTTCCTCCATAAATTATCAAAACATGTTGCACACAATTTTTCCCAAAAATAGCCATAATTGATATGGATCACAAAAGATTATAGTCATCTCTAGAGATAAATCCCTATAGAGGTTTGCAAGCCTAAAATACCAAATACATTCACGAAACATCATCTTTCATTTCTTTTATTAATCAAATAAATATCTATTTTCTAATATTATAACATTTTACAGATGATGTAAAAGGGATTTTTATATATGCAACATTATTGTTCATCAAATGCACATTAGCATTATGACATGAACGAGGATGTTACATGATGTAACCATGATAATTTTCATCATTAAATGATATTTAAACTCATGTAGAGTTTAAAATGTTGAGTTTTTTAAATAATTCTATCATTTTATGACAAAACATGTTTTATGGGATATCATTACAAGTCATTAACATGGAATTAAAAAACTGACCAAATATGGCATAAATTAATCAAACAACACCTATAAATGCTTTGGTATCCATGCATAGACTCTTTGTGGTATCATTTGGATAGATGTTGTTTTTTTCATAGAAATATAATACATTTGTTTAATGACTTCCAAGATATATCATACACAATTATGGTTCATGGAACTTGTTCGTGAGAATAAACAACAATAGTTATTCATAAAACAGAATTATGAAAAAACAATTTCTCATGTAGAATTAATGATAACAAAAGATATATTCTATGAAGTTGATTAAACTACATATAGTATCTCGAAATAGAGAGAATATTTGGGCTACTTTTTTTACATGAATAATTTTTTTTCATGAAATGCTTTGAAGTTGAAGGCACTAAAAACCCTTATATAATAAAATAAGAGAGAAGGTTTGGATGAAGTTGATGAGTTTTCTACATGTATTTAAATTTGGAATGTGTTGAAAATATTATTCTATGATGATATAGGGTTAGAAAATGGATTGAGAAATCCATGGACATGAAACTCATGAAGGAACCAAATCATTCGAAATACAATTTCTATTGTTAAATGTAATGTAATTCTTCAAGAGTGTGTCCTTATATGTGCAATAGTTAAAAAAATTTAATGATAATAATATAATTAGATTCCATACAAAAACAATGAATCAATGTCATGAAATTTAATAATTGTTTGAAATAACATATAATATAATATAAATATATCTTATATGTTCTAGAGTTTGTATGACATTTGTTTACTGTGACTCATATTTCAAGAGTTTATATTTAGAAAAAAACAAAATAGTTTGATATCCATTATTAATTTTGGGAGATTAAGAAAATATTATAATTTTGTAGCAATGAGTGAATTTGATGATTGTTATTTGGGTCATAGGATTATATGAATACTAAATTTTATCATACTAATAATATTCTAATAGAATGATATGAATCAAAGGTATCTATCCTTGTTAATGCATGATTAAAATCTCACAGTCATTACATTTAAATATTAAAAACCATTTGACAATTCTATTTTTAATATATTTATTAGAAAAATTTTATTCTAGTGAAGAAGGATTGTGATACACTTATGATCACTTTAGAAGTGAAAATACATCATCCTTAAAATTTTTCATTGTTTTTAATCTCTTTTTAGACTGGGTTAGTTATTGGAGTAATATTTCAAGTTCATCCCTTGAAAATTAGTTTCTCTAATAATATAAACGAATATTTTTTGGGGGGATATTAACTACCATAAAAAGGTACTAATCATTAGGGTGATTATATTAATTAACAAATCCCAGTGTCTATTATTATTTATAATTAATGTTTCATCATGATAACCAATGGTAAAATATAATAGATCCAATCAATTAATTTCTGAGATACTAAATAAATTTACTTGATGTTTATTTTTTAATAAAAACTCAACCATTTAATCACCCCCTTAGTGGGGTCATCTAAAATGTTGTCAAACAATTGGTATCATATTGATAGATCACTCCTCTGAATAGATTCTTTATTGGATTCATAATTAATATGTGGAAATCTTTTACCAATTTTGAATGGAGTATATACATGGAGTATTTTAATTTAGTGTATATATTAAACCTATCTTAGCTAATCATTGGAGAACATATTAAATAATGAATTGATTAATATGAAAATGATTCCCCTCTTGTCAAATTAGGAAGAAGATATTCTTATCCAAACATGGAATAATGAAAATAATTATGAATTTATAGGATATTATAAAATATAATTCTCCATTACTTTGCATTGGAAAGAATTAAAACATTAGTGGGATCAAGGGATTCAACTAGGCCTATGGTATGTGTTAATTATAGATTACAATTTCTGAAATATGGGTCAATAACTAAGGATTCTGATAACAAGACAATTAAATTATATATTAACAAATTAATTTGTATGATGCATGTTTTTTCAAATGATAATTTTTCTAATCACAAGAAATTTAAAATAATTCATAATTAAATAACTATTAATAAAAAATAATATCATGAAATTGAGAATATCGTAAATAATATGATTAACAATTGTAAATATCTTATAAAAATTGTTATAGTCAATAATGATTAATATGAAATGTTTAATGGATGATAATCCAAACATGAAGATGAGTTTCCATACAACATATTAGAGAATTTGTATGCCTAAAAAAAATATGAAATGATGATCTATGCATTATAATGAAATCTAATGAATATCATAATTATCCATACTATATAATTGGATATTAAATTAAAACAAAAAAAGGATATTTACTATCATTTAATAGAAAATTATTATATATATGACAACATTGTTGGGAAGATGTGTAAGAACCATGAGAAAGAATGGATTATATTGTGGATCAAAAATACTCACACAATTTGAGATGTATTGAATTTGAAATCTTATTGTAAATTCATGAAAATACACATAAAGAGTCATCATAATTAATGAAGTATATATTTTCTACAACACAATTTTAGTTGATGGGTTTTACATACAAAATTACTTCATCATATTTTATATGGATTTTACATCTACTATAGATCTCTCCAGTGTGGTTGCGATGAATGTGTTACCATATATATCTCGGTGAAATAAATTTTTTACATTCAGTTCTACAAAATATAAAATATCAAATAAAATTTCTGTATAAATTAGGATTAATAGAAATGCAGATGTCACAATAACCATATACATGGTTAACATAATATTTGAGAAGAATTATATTACAACATTAAAGTTATATAGAATAAGTTCAATACTTGTTTCCCCACCCCCCAAGATCACCTAATCTATTATTTGTTTTCTCTTATGAAAAAATATAACATTGATCTAGGACAACTGGAAAACATGAAATATAATGTAAATGATCAAGTATTGTGGGGAAATGTTGGCGGTGCAATCAATTTGGGAATTTTAAATTGGATAGTTAGTTAAATACAAACAATTATAACATTTATAGGAAGTATATTACAAGGTTATAATACTAGTTAAAATGAAATAATTAAAACCTAAGAAATATCTATCATCATTAAATAACTTTTATTCACATTAAATATATTATGATGTTGGTAGAAAAAATCATCACATAGGCGATGCATGTACATTTATCCATGAATCATTGATGTATGGGAAGTGAAAAATAGAAGAGAATGAAAATTCATCATTGGGTTTAAATATGAATTGGGTAAAAAAAATACTCCAATTATGTTTCGGAATATGTAATCCATGGAAACAATGTATAATAATAACAAGACATGAAATATTTACATGTTGATTATCAATAAAGGTTTCACATATCATATGAATGTAACAATATTTAATCCATGATGAAACTACGAACAAGATTTGAATATTATAAAATTAGTTATAGTAGGTCTATATTCTCTTTGTTTTGAACCAAATTAAATAATGATGTTTTTTTAGAATTTTCATTTACTGAACTAGTTAGTTTTAAAACTGCATCTTGAAAAATTATTTTGTGAATTTAATCACTTATGAGTGATGTTTTTGGGTGTGGGAAAAGCTATGGGAATTTTCCATAGAGGATCATGACGTTTCAAGAGTGTTGGACCAAAAACAAACATCAAGTTTTAAAACACTAAATATAGAATATGTTATTTCACATGATCCCCTAAACCGTGTATCCCCCAACAAGTAATACTGTAACTCTATTTAAAAACGGGTAGTGGATTTACACATGGGATACACAGAGTTTTCTCAATCGTTCACCTAGCCCGTGTGGGGTGTTTCTTGGAGGTATTAGACTCTGTACAGTTTTTGCACTGTTTGGAAAACCGTGCAAGTCAAACAATGCTGATGAATTCTTTTAAATAAATTAATGAAAATAAAATAAAATAAAATAAAAACTAAACAATCACCCTCAGCCAATAATATCATGATTAACAAAACACAAAGGGCTGCCCCTCTGTTGTGGGCTACCCCTATCATGAATTCCACATGGATCGACTTCAGTCTGCCATTTCATCTGAATATCTATAATAATATCCTATGCATGAGTTTCTCCACTCATCTCCTCCATTTCATCGCTTTGATTTGGCATAAACATCACTCAATGAGGTTTGGTCAAACTCTATCTCTTTTGGGGTGATCTGATTTTAGGTTTTTTTCTATGTTGGTGCATATGGGCTACTGGGTCTCAATATTGGGTGTTCCCAAACCCACCGCCAAGGGTGAGGTGGTTCAGGTGGTTTGAGTCTGCTAGCTTTTCTTTTGTTAATATTTCCCCTTATTTCCTCGTAATTTTTTTAATTATTTTTAGTTTTATGAGTCTCTAGTATGTTTGGTGTAATGTGTTGGTATGTGCTCAATGGTTTCCTATTTTTTCACATCGTTTTGGTTTGTTGACGACACCTTCGGTATGGTTTTATGGGCATTTTTTGTTTTTGCACCTTATTTTTTGGTAACATTATATGTTTTAATGTTCCTTCTCTTTTTTTCATAGTGGGTTAGGATATACCACGTGGTTTTGAGTCTCCAAGTCATGGGTGGCTCTACTGTTGGTGCATAGGTTTTTAGATATACATATATACATCATCAGTGGAGTGGAGACAAGAATATTTATATAACCGTATATGTAAGGATCCCCTTGCACAATCAAATTTCTATGTAGTTGTGTGAATAAGGGCTACACTTCCACACATGTATGTAAAAGTGTGTATGTTCAGTGGGGGAGTAGCGAGAATTTGTTAGAAATCTCACAGTGTTGAAGTAGACATATTAGTTCTAACCTTCTGTACGGTCCATTTTTCAAGCAATTAAAAATTTTAAATGCTTCAATAAATTTCTTACTGCAATTCATTTAGAATTACAATTACTTTTGTGATATATGTTTATTCAATTCCCTTAAATAAGATTTAGAATATTAATATTTAAAAAGGTAAATGTGAAAAATTAATTGTGTAATAATTTATATATTGATTTTAAAATAAAACCCATCTAGGTGAGGTGCACTACCATTATGATCAAATTTAGTGGTTGGACCTTTCTTTCTTCAGTGTCATGTTTATAATTCGTATTCCATGATGTTATATTGAAATACATAATTTTTAGGACATATCCATTGTTGCATTAAAAATATCGAGATTCCAGTTTTAATATGATTAAAGGACAATGTCACCATCTTAGTGTTTGTTCCAGTTTTTAGATTATAATTAACCATTTAGTAATTTCCCATTACCATGGATACATGGAGCCTTATTAATAAAATTGAAATATTTTGTCAAATGGAATGAGGTAAGTTAAAAGAATGATTGATTTCTAATGATTGACCCACAAAAAAATTACCAAATTTTTTCAAATGTTTGGAATGATAATAACACCTTGGGTGACATGTGGGTTCCCATGTAAGAAATCATTAAATGTACTCAAGGGGTTTACATACCCATCCCTTGGGAGAAACATGTATTCCAATGTAATAATTCCATGGATGGACCCAGGTTAAGGATAGAATAATTATTTCCATATACATGGAAGCCCTTACCATGTTATGGAAAGGTAGGAGTGTGGACGTTGAATTTTGAAAATTAGGTAATGGATTCTACTAAAAGGATGAATTCAACATTGAATTGTCACACTAATTAAATGATAGGCTTGGAAGAAATGAACTTAATGATTAACTAAAACTTTATTATATGGTTGCAATAATACATGGCCTATCCACTATAATGGATGAAAAGGATTGAACAAATAAATAAATGGTATAAACTCTACTAGACCTTTCCACAATAATTTAATTCAAGGAATTAACCAAATTATTTACAACAATATTTCCATATCAAATTGGATGGGTTGACCTAGGATACCCTTGGATTCTGAGAGGAGAATACATTACAACCTTGGATCCCCATTATGGTTCAAGTATGCAGGATTATTCTGTTGATACCCACCGAGATTCCAGTCCTTTGTTATTAATAAATTATTATATGATTCCTTGGATACACTCCGTAGTTACGACGTTGACATGTAGGTTCTATGGTTACAGCCCATCTGGCCTTGTGGTTACATAGATTTCTTTCACCTTGGTCAATCACCCTTGACTCAGTAGGCACATTCTTATGGAATTCCATGGATTATGATCCATGGATTACACTATTATACCTTCTATAGAAATATATAACACTAAGTCAATATTCCATGAGATCTATGTTACCTGGGTTATTACACTAGAACTCCTTCACCAGATATGATTATCAATTTTCTCTATTACTTCTTGGATCCTTCACTATTTACACTATCATGTGGTGACTTCGGTGATGGATATTCCTCATGTGACATTTTAACCTAACAGGGTAATGAAAAATTTTATGCACTGGTTATATTTTTAGACACACTCTATGGGATAAAGTAGGTACTTGAGTATCTAGTAACATTGTACTGCTTACATTAATTATTCATGCATAGAAACTATTTTTTTATCACAATGTTGGTTTTGGTGTAGTCAATAGTGGTGTTTTCCTACTGAGATTTATATCTCACACCCTACATTATCTTCAATGGAACTGGTGTACACGGGTAGACCAATCCTCTTTAGAAAACAATGGATACTGATTGATTAATGGATTTCTTGTACCCGTAGTAAGATTAAAGCCCCAAGTTGGAGATCATGATTATCAAGGTGATCTCCTGTGGGAATTTATATCCATTCTTTATTTTTACTGTATTGAATAGCATGTTGTTATTTTTTATGCTTTGAAAAATGTATCAATTCTATGCCAGGTATTCATTTTTTGTATAAACTAGTGTTGGCCATAGTTGTTCATATATATGTATAGTTATTGGAAATATGTAATTCGCTGCTCTATCAAATGTGTATTACTGCATATTTTTTTTGATTGTTACATATCATGTTATACTTCTGTTCAACTCTGATAACATGGTATAGTTTCCCCACTGACTATCCATACATAATCGATGCAAGTCGGTAGCCTCTGGTGTATGTGGAGGTGCACATGAGGTATTGGGATGACGGATCCAACAAACGACATAGTTGTGAGACAGTTCAAGACAATACAAATTGTTATTAGAGAATGTTTTTCATTTTTTCATAATATTTGTGTTTGGTAAACTTTAGATTAGGAATGTTTCAATGCATTGTTAATGAACAAGTAGCATAGGTTGGGATTGTTGTTTATGTTGTTCACTTTTACAATAGATATTATTTCACCAAGATTTATGGGTTTAAATTCAACTAATTATGATTTATGGATTTATAAATATTACCATTGGCCTATAATGGAAAGGAATAATCTTACATACGGCATATTAGCCACTTAGAAATTCACATGAGATGAATATATTCAATTCCATGTAGTTACATTAGTAGGTTTCCTTATATTTATGATTATGTTCCTAATAATTATACCATGATTATATTTATACCTATTTAGGTCATATATTATGATTCCTTCTATACTTTATGTTTATTATAGAATAATTCAGTGATTTATGATTGTTACTCTATGTTAGGTGCTTGTAGTCACATGCAAGCATACATTGAAATATTTTAATGGTTGCATGGGCTATGTTTATTGGTTGTGGTCTAAACATGGCTAGTTTTTAAATTATAAGGTTCCTGGGAGCCTCATAGCCTAGAAATCTTAACATATGTAATTGAAAAATTGTAAAAAGGATTATAAATTCAATTGTTATGTGAAGCTTGTTTTTACTGAAGGGAGACAGATGCAAAATTATAAAGTTTATGGGTTCTTTTTAGGATATTATATATCCTCCCAATGGTTGCTATCATTATTTTTTATCATGTTAAAGGCCAAATTGAATATTGGTATCATTTAATGGGATCGAATTTTCAATAAATGGTGTGTATGGGTTCTTCATGAATTGGGAAATGGAAACCCTTTTTAAATTCGTTGAAATGTTGTCACATGAAATGCTTCAAAATGTGAAATATGTTTATTGTGGACCGAAAATAATAATGGTTAGCTTATAAAAAGAAACAAGGCAAAATTATTTCATCTGGGAAATGTTTTTATGAGATGACCCATTTGAGTGTTTTAATTTTAATGATTTTATAAACTACTATTAGGATGCATGAAGATGAACCCAGGATGGCTTATTCGACCGCTTATTGGTCAACTTGATTATTAAAATTTATTATGAATATAATTTTTTATATTTTTCTAAATGATAATAAATATAAATTGTTTTAATAGTGATTTTTATAAAAGGTGGTTATTTTTTCTTTTGGGTGATGGTTAAAATTAGTTACATGGTAATTTGTTTTGAAATTCATACTTTGATGTTTTGATTAAAAAATTAGATGATTATAAGATTAAATGTTATTTGATATAAGAGTTTTAGAAATGTAACAAGTAGTTTTGTACACTCTTTAAATCCCTCAGGCAAGGTTATTTTGGACTCCTCTATGAGTTTCCTTGGAACATAAGTAGGAGCGTCTTCCATTCGAATTTTTTCCTATATAATTGACATGCATGGTCGGATTTTAAGATAAGTTGATTCTGTTAGCATGAACTCGTGTTAAAATTGTAACTTTTTATTTGTTGGGGGGTACCAGGTGGTAGGTAGATCCCTTGGAACAAAAAATCCTTTCTATTGATGTGAATCTACTCACATTTGGTGACGTTTCAGTGACGTTGTACCAAGTAGGTCTCTCAGTTTTGGAGTAACACCCTTGATCAAATAGGTGTTCATGCCTTCCATGAATTTTATAAGAGTTTATGCATCACGTAATGATCATTTTCATCTGGAAAGTTGTTCCCCAGGCATGATCGGCCACTTTATAGGTTGTTTGACCCTCTCTTCTTATTAGTGATGGATGACATGGTATGGAGTCATACAGGATAATGTCATCTGAGGAAATAAGATTCTAAAATAAACCTTTTTTTACATTTGAGTGTGGTATAAGGTTATCTCCAACTAAATGACATTACAGTTAAATAATTAGTTCCATCACAATTATCGGAATGGTTTTCGATATACTCAGTTGTTTTCATAGGCCAGTCCTGTTGTATTAATCTAGTGTGCTTGTGAGTAGTTAACTTTTTGTTATTTTTTTGGATTGGACACTACGATGGTTGGCAGTGTCCTTTTACACCTGATAAATATGTCCTTACATTAATAAGGACCAAGATCTAAGGGGACCATTGGTAAATTATTGGTTATTTATTTATTTTCCATGAGGCTTGAAAGTCATAAATCGTGTCGGTGTTGTCTTTCCATCACAAAATTTTGGTTCTTTGACTATTTATTCTTCTAGTCACTGGTTTGTTTTACTTAGAAAATTGTCTTAAGTATTTTATTGTACTCTTATTATGATACAACCATTCCACCTATTTTGATGTAGTCCACAATGCACTAAGAGAGAATCAAACTTACGCCACACCAAATGAATAAAATATTTTGATCTTGTTGGATGATATTTATCAATTTTAACCAAAAAAACCTGGTCCTTATCAAGGATAAGTATGTCCTATTTTATTACTGGGTTCCCACATTGTAATTTCATGGTCAGACTAACAGACTCCAACATTTCCTTTTGTTTTCTACTAGATTCATAATGAAGACAACTTCGAGATATGTCGACCATGTTTCTCAACACATTTTCTCTCCTTTAAATTTAATATCTGTATCTGGTGATGAAAATATTTTAAAGTAAGTTTCTAGGTTATTATTATTAACAATAATAGCTGTGATGTGTATATCATTTCCATCAGTGGAGGTATAATCGCTTGGAATTCCACCTTCATTATCTTAAGACCTATGATGGGAAGCACCATCGTTCATGTGTTTATCACGACAATTATTTGATTGTGTCTCTATCTAAATGGGATAAATTAGGCTTCGTTTCTATGATTATTTTGACCTTTGTGATTTTCAATCATTTTAAAAGATGAATTGTAGAATTCATAGGAAACACTCAAGGTGCATAGGGCATTCAGATCGTAGTGAAACCGTTTGAACCAAACATCATAACCCTTGTAGGTCAGGTGGTGTTTATATTGAACATGAAGGCTTCTTAGGGAATATATGTTTTTAATGTGGGTATATTTTAGAATCACATTATTTTGAGCCAGAATAAAATACTAATGTTCTAGAACTTTTTCATTTACTGAACAAGCCATTTTTAACATAGACCCTCGGACCAAGATGCCAGAATTTTGATCACTCATGAGTGATAATTTTGGGCATGATAAAAGAACCTAGGTGCTTCTTGAGTGGATCAAGAATTTTTGGTAGCATAGAATAAGAAAGAATTAATGTTTTAAAAGACAGAAGATGTTATATGGTATTTAAATGGTCTGATAAACCATTTATGTCATTATAGGTAACCATTCTTCCATGTTAAAAAAATGGGAACTTCTTTTTTTCACTCGAAGTGCGTGGTTTTCTAAACTATTATCATATCCCATTTTCAATGTGTCTTGGACTATGTAGACTCTACACAGTTATAAAATAATTCGGAAAATAATTCAGGTTAAACCATGATTTTCAGTTTATTTGAATAAATTATTAAATTAAAATTAAATTAAATTCAATTAAAAATAAACTAAACACTCTCTCTCACCCCATCAAATCGAGACGCACCAGCCCATAGGGATCCCCCATCATTGCACACTACACATTTCATAGCCTCATCATAGATATACTTCCATTTGTGATTTCTTCATATTACCCATCTGAACCTACTTAGTATGAGCCACCCCTCTCTTATCCTAGCATTCCCACATCGATATTCCCTATCCATTGCACCATGAAGTTCAGATGAGTGATAAATCATTGGGGGTGATCCGAATTTCAATTTTTTAGTTCTAGGTTACTGGTGAAGGCATATTAGTTCACCTTATTGTGTGTTTCAACAATTTCTATCATAGGTGAGGCAGTTTAAGTTGTTTTAGTCCCTGAATTTTCTTATAGATCATTTATCTCCTTGTTTCCTACAAGTGTTTTTGCGGCATTTTAGGTTTATGAGTCCCTCGTATGTTTCCTATGGTGTGTTGGTCCCTATTCATTTGTTTCATGTGGTTTCACATTTTTTTTGTTTATAAGAGACAGATGGGGTAAGGGTTTAGGCCCATTGTTGGTTTTCACTCCTTTTTTGGTCTCTTTAGATGTTTTAAGATTCTTTTTATTTGTTGTGTAGTGCTTTGGGATGTCTCACACGGTTTCGAGTCTCCATGTCAAGGGAGACTATCTTGTGAGTGAAATGATATGTAAATATATATATATGGGGGTCCCCCATTCATTGTGAAATTATCTATGGTAATGATAAAACATGTATTTGGCTAGGTGTGACCATGTATAAATATTTAAATTCATGTGTAGGTGAGTGAAGATGAGCATATTGATATAAGTATATATGATAGGACCACCTTACATTTTCCTATGGCCATGATGGTGTGTGTATAAGAGCTTGGTGTCCTCTCATATATGTGAATTTTTTCTTCTCATTGTGGGAGCATCGACCTATAGTTAGAATTCTCCATGGGATAAAGTGGATGTCTTAGTTCCATCTTGAGGAAGAGTTCTTTTTTTAAGACATTAAAATTATAAATGCTTCAATAAATTACATACTTGACATTAATTAGAATTTAAATTCATGAAGTGAAGTATCTATATTGAATTGCCTAAAAATGTGATCTACCATGTTTCATATTTAGATTACAATAGGTGATAAATGATTTTTCTAACAAGAAAAATCATGTTTTTATAATAAAAATCCTCCAATGTATTTTAGCTACCTTCATGCTAAAAATTAGTGGTTAGAACATCCATTATTTAATATTTTGGTTTATAATTCATATTTTATGATGTTATGTTGATATTCAGAATGATTATGACATTTCTCTGATTGGTATCTTTTGGATTTTGAAACAGGTTACATCTAGCTATCAAGGCGCGGTGAATGGTTGTGTTTTTATTTTGAAATTTGTCTCTGTAATGGCTGTTTTATGAGGTTGTCTCGTTGTTGGACGAATGGTTCTGCAGGTTCCCACTTACCCTTAAAAGTGGATTTTCAATAAAATTAAAAAATGGATTGTGGTATTAGAAATATTGATATTCCCGTTTTAAAATAATTACAGGACTTAGGAACCATCAGTGTGTTTGATAGAGTTGTTAGATTGGAATTACTCATGTTGGTAATTACCCTTTTCCATTGATAAATGGATCCTTATAAATGAAGTTTACATGTTTTTATAAATGTGATAAATTGAGTTAAATTATTGGTTAATTCTTAATGATTTGAAATCGAAATAAAATTATCAAATTATCTTCAAATGATTGGAATTATAATAAAAATATGGGTTACATGTTGGTTCCCAGGGTGGAATTTCATGGATGGACTCAATGGGTGTTTACTCATTCCATGAGAGATACATGGATTCCCATGTAGGAATTATATGGAAACCCAAGATCATGAGAGAATAATTGGATTCATGTCCATAGAAACCCTTTCAATATTATGGGAAGGTAGTGGTGTGGAAGATGAATTTTAAAAATTCAATAATCGATTCTACTAAATTGTTTCATGCTACATGGACTTTTCACACTAATGATTGGAATGGTTTGGGGAAAATTAACATAATAAATATGTAAGACTAGGTTGAATGGTTACCATTCTACCTGGATGATCCTTTCTAATGAAAAACAATGGTTGAACAATTAATAAAATTGTTTCTACTCTACATGTACTATCAACACTAATGGAAGGAAATGATTGGACCAAATGAATTACTAATTTATTTCCATGTGAAAAAGAATGGGCTGACCTTGGGAAAACATTGATTCAATGGGGAGAATACATAAGGAATTAGAAACACCATTCTAATTCAAGGATATGGTTTTCATACGTTGATACCCACCAAGAATCAAGCCCTTGTCTATTCTTACATTATTATGGGATACCTTGTTTAGGATCCTTGGTTCCACCATTCAAATGTAGGTGCCATGGTTAAAACCCATTGGTCCCATTAATGGAATGGCCACATTTTACCTTGGTTGATCACCTTGAACTCGATAATATCTTTATTGGGGAATTTTGTCAATTATGATCCATGTATTACACACTTATCACTTACCTACACTCAGATAGTACTAGGTTAGCATTTTAGGATATCAACCATACCTTTGTTATTACCCTATTAGTCCCTCATCAGATATAATTTTCAGGTTTCCATGTTACATTTTGGATATTTTACTATTTATAATATAACATGGTGATGTCAGTGCTAGATATTCTTAACTTGACCTATTAACATAAAATTGTAATTTCTTAATTTATTGTCTGGTTATATGTTTACACAAAATAAAAGTTCTGAAAGAGTGACATGAGTATCTAGTTAGATTGTAATGCAAACAATATTTATTCATGAATTGACACAATATAATTTGTACAATACAAACAGGTTTAGGATAGACACCGGTGGTGCCAACCTTTTTAGATTTATATCACACACCCAACGATGGTGACCATTACACTGGGATACCCAAGTATACTATTCTTGTTCACATGAATGTGGATCACGATTGATTGCAGTATTTATTGTACCTAGAGTAGGATGAATGGACTGTGATGGAGCTTGGGATGCCCAAGGTGATCACCCATGGGGCATTTGTTCGTTCCATTTTTTTTACTGTATTGAAAAGTATGTTGTATTATTTTATTATTTAAAAATGTATTAATTCCATGTCATACATTAATTTGTTTTATAAATTGTATATGTCCAATGTTGTTCTGCTATATCTATAGTTATAGGAAATATTTCATTCACTGATTGGTCAATTGTGTATTACTTCTTCCACTGGTGATTTTTAATTAATCTATTATACAATTTTGTAACTCTGATAAGAAGGTATATTCTACCCACTGACTATCCTTACACCCTTGCTGCTAGCTGATATCCTCTAGAATACGTGGAAATGTGCTTGATGTCATTTGTTGTCACGTTTGTCCACGGTCTTATTTTTGAGCTATGTCGGGATGTTACATTAGGTTTTCAGGTATATTTTTATAAGGAATTAATGTTTTAGGAATTAAAAATGACGTCTTCTGAAATAGGAAAAAACAACAGTCCACTAGGTGAAATATAATTTCATTAGAGGTCATCAACCCAACAAAATTCATTTTGTATAGTAGACCTATGTGGTAGATATATGAAGTCTACAGATAGCATAAATAATTCCAAATTTATATTTACATCTTTTGATGAAATTTTGATGAAGATTTACAAATATCTAGGAAATGAATGTTTTTTATTGGCTACTGTTAACAAGATGAAGAATCAACTGAATGAAATTTTTGATATAAAATATTCCATGCTATGTAAAAATAAAAAGAAATTCAGAAAACAAATAATGTACCTTCCATCCTCAAATAGAGTAGTATAGAAAATGTTATATTATTTTGAAAAAATTATCATCTCTGTGAATTTCATTGAAAATAAACGGAGATCCATCATATTCTCATATTATTTTTTCCATTCATTCGTTGTATGGAATGGATGATAATACACATACACAGGGGAATACCTGATTTCAATTTTGTATTTAAATATCTATATGTGGGTATATTCAATCCAATCATTATGGATGTCACCATCATGGACATGTCAATATATTGTTATAGAGAACTTTATATGTTTAATAAGATCCAATATATTCCTTGATTAGTGTGTTAAATCCATCTTAGTTGATAAAAAATGACATCAACATCATTTATGTGATTATACCAATTTTTATTTATATGATTTGGAATTCATAATATGAAAAATATAAAATTCTATCATGATGGTGTTCGGTTGTAGAGAATATAATTACGGTAAGTATCTTAAAATGTTCTCACATACTTATATATTATACAAAATCATACATCTGTGGAGGCTATATATTAATAATGGAATTTAATTAGTATGTGTTTTGACCCTCCCATATTTATTCCACAAAATGTAAAGATGTTATCATATTAAAAATGTACGTTAAATGAATAATTTTTTTAACTATAAATTACTAAATGTTTCCTTTTTCAAAATTAATGGACATAACCTTCCATGTATACTTGAGGTTTTTTAATATATTTGTTGCTATAAGGGTGGATTATTTTTTATAATGATTCATTATAATCATTTTCAACAAGTTGTATAAATTAATTTCAACTTTAATTGAATCAATATGTAAATAAAATATTATAAAAAACTTTTATACAATTTAATAGGCTCTGATTAATAAAATAAGTTGGGTAATATGAGTTTGTATCATATTCAAGAAGAAGTATTTATATAATTTATTTTCAAAATTATACTCTCCTACTTTCTAAAACAGCATAAATATGTAGACATAGAGTGGAATAATATATGGAACTTTTCATAAGAAATAACTAATTTCATCCAATCCAATTTAAATTTTATTTTTTGATCAATAATTAGAAAAAATAAATTTAAGGACTTCTAAGGGTAATGAGAGATGAATGAAATGATATTCGCAACTACATGAATACATTAAAATTGTATATTCTGTTTGTATTAAATAGAAATACAATGTGGTTATTAGAGATATTAATTTGTTCTTGTTTTGTATATTATGTTAATGGATTTGTATGTAGTGATGTACTTAATTTCAAAAATGGTTTTTAAGAAGAAGGTCTCAGTTATTCATTTCTATTCGCAAATGTGTTTGTTGATGTCATGTTCGAGATCCATCCATGGATGTCCAATGGTCAAATGATCATATTTATAATGATGCTATGATGAATGTGGAAATTTTATGGACCCATTTAGTGAAATTATATTTTCATATTTATTGAATCACCATGATTTATAAAAATATATCGAACATATATTAATTATAATGACAAGTGAATGTTACATTAAGAATGAAATTTTTTAATAAAAATGAGGAATCATAATTATTCATGATTTGATGGATCGTGAAGAAGATGATATATATCATGGAAATATATACATTAAAGTAGATATTTTAAAGGGAATACAATAATGTAAATACCTTTGTATTATTCATGAATAATTATTTTGAAGATGGATTTTGATGACGTAATATCAAACATGGTATTTACAATGTAAATTGTTTTATTTGTTTAATAATTGGGGTTTAAAAATACCAAAAAATGGTCTACATCATCATATTATGGAACTAAAGTTTCAACCATGTTGGATCCATCCCAACAGGAGAATCATGGATGAAATGTTGGATCACAGTTGAGAAAAATGTGATTGTAAATGTTTGTAAGGGTGAACACAGGTCCACATGTGCTAGTGGTCCATGTCGTGGGTCATCACCATGGTGAAACCTGATATTGGACACAAATTACTCTCAACTAACCTATAGATTATTTATATTTATATATAATTAAATGATCAATTTATTGAAAATCTTATGTTGGATACATTTATGGGTACACTATTCTATCAAATAAATAATTTACAGACATATCAATTCCATAAAATCTCTTCTAAAAAAATATTTTGGACACCACATATTAATATTACATATTTTATTTTCGTAATTAATTTCTCACTATTTTCAAGGATATAGTATCCACTAATCAGGATCGTGAAAGTTAACAACCATACACAGTGATTTAACCCTATATGAGGGAGCATTCCTGACATACAGATCTCTTTCATTCAACTCTTTCGTTCATGCTTGTATTCATTAGAATAATTATCTATTTTTATGATGATATGATGATTTTTAAGGGTATAAGGTTGTTTAAGATATGAAATAAAACTATTTATCACATTCACAAGATCAATGTCTTATGAAGGAAGAAGCTAAGTGATTACTCCATGAGTATCTACATCATCAAATGATAAAAAAACCCGTGCAGAGTATAATAGTGTAAAATAATATTCAATGATGATTTAATACTAAAACCCCATATATTTTACATTATATATGAAATATTATTCATAACAAAATAAAAATGGATGTAAGATGGTGCACCAGCCGAGATACTCCCCTATATATATCCATGTACACATGAGGTGACTATTTTTGGATTTTTTTGAGAGCTATCATTTTTTTAGAAGAATAGAGAAACATTATAGATCCTCTTATCATGTCGTTTTCAATAAAAATACCCTCATGGTAGATAATATTTATAAATTCCAATAGATCTTCACGAGGAGTAACATCGAAACGTAATGCATCATGAGTAATAAATGATCTATTCATATATCACAAAAGTAGTTGAACTATGTAATTCATGTTGTACATTTAGAAGGGAAACAACTAACGACAAAATTATTAATGTAAGAAAAACATTAATTGAAAATAATCATCTAAATATATAAATCATACCATAATCTTTTCATAGTACATGTATGTGTTATCCTATGTTAAAGCGCTATCCTAGTGTGTTTATACAAGGATAATCTTAGAAATAATGTTTTTCAATCTTGTCAAGTTATTTTAAGTTTTAAGATATTTTGGTACATGTGTATCACCAGTAAACCAAAAACTTACTCATTTACATACACATTAAAAATTGAATATAGTTTTTCCTCATTAATTCAATTCACAGGTAACAGTGGGTAATTGTTTATGGAACAATATAGAATTTGTTTCCATAAATACACAAGAAATGAAAGTTAATTTATTGAATAACTATTTTAAAAGAATTATATGATAAAGTAAATATATCATATATGTTCAAGCTTTTATATGAGATTCTATGATTTATACCATGAATGCATGAATACACACTGGGAAATATAAAAGAGATTGCATATATCTTATTATTTATCAATTATCATAATCAAGAGAAGAACATGAGATAGATATAAAAATTGATGGTTATTATTTGGTTTATAGTATGATAATAATACAATTCTAAATTATATTTATATTATTTTATTTTATAAATAAGAATCCGAGGAAGAAAACATCATTATTGTATGACTATGATAATCCATTTATTACAGGGAAATAGAGGAATCCGTTTTATTCCTTCATTACACATAATATGAACAGATTAAATGGATTATACTGAATAATATGTTTCAAACAATATTCCTTAAATAATTAGTTGATTATTTGATAGTATTTCTTTGGATATTTAATGATTGATATTACATTATACATGATTGTATATTGGGTGATTATATCAATACCAAACCCTTTATTATTATTTATTTGATAATAAAAATGAGGTTGTGTGTATGGGATAAAAATCACATTTTATGAAGGACTAGACCTTATGGATATAAATGTAATTAAAAACCCAAGGAATCTACTTTGATTTATTTTTTTATATGCATTCATTTTATCCAAATGGAAAAATATAAGAGATCCATTCACATAATATGTTATATTGGTAACACAAGGGATAATGGTTTAATGAGTTAAAAAAGATACCCCACACTAATTAACCCTCCCCTCACTCAGTGAAATCATCCATTAAATGATTATGATAACAACAATTAAAATAATAGAAAATAAATTTTTCTATAGATAGTAAAATATTTAGTTATGGAACTTTATTAATTAAAAAATAGTATTATTACTACCACCATTAGTACATCATGATGTTCTAAAGTTGTCTATTTTACATAATTTAACGTTAAAAATATCCCTCAGTATAGAAAATTAAAATGTTGTTTCACATATTTCTATGTGATTTTGAAAAAAAGTGCTTTATATTTTTTTTGGGACATCAGAAAATTTTCTTTGACATGTATGTCTCTTATATATTTTCTACCATTACAATAATAAAGTTATAATTTCTTTTACATCCCTTTTTTGTCCATTTTCGAATAAAACAATTCCATGCGATCTATAGTGACGTTATCATTGGAATGGTGACTGAGGAGGTCCATTTTCATGTATATATGTTATTTATTTCAAAACATCATATCCAACCATTAAACATCCTTTTATTTCATGCTCCCATTTTTGAATTGGTATTATATCAATAAAAAATATTTTTACAATGACATAGATATTTCCATTATCTAATTTTTCTATAAAAATGGAAAGTTACTTAATATTATGGAATGATGTTCACCATTTTTTATTATCCATTATAATACATGATTACATCAAAAAAAAAATAAATACAAAAACTATTAATCAATTAATTTAAAAAGTTAACATATATTAATTTTTTTCATTTACTATTATCAAAACATGTTATAAGGAATAATATAATTTCTGATTTTAAAATTTTCATGACAAAAAAGTTAAAATCACAAAATAATTAATTTTTTAATTATTTAAGATTCATAATTTTTAAATTACTCATTCTACAAGATGAAGCATTTTTATCATTAGAAAATATATATATATTTCAAAATATTTCACCCCTTCCTTGAGGTAGCATAAATAAAAAATGAATCAATAACCAATAATTGTAAAAACATATCCCCCACGGAAAACATATACAAATTAATAATATCAACAATAAATTAATATAAATAATTAAAATTGATTAAATAAAAAATTATTTACAATAATTATAAATTTATGCAATCTAATTTTCAAATAGTAGTACTTCTATGAACAACATTCATCTTCAATTATTAAACATGACATAAAAGGTATAAGGACCAAAAAAAATTCTTTTATATTATGAATTTGGAAATATATAATTTTAATTATAGTAAGATATAAAAATTATAAAAATTACATTTAATTTACTAAATTATATTTATACATATTTAAAACAAAAACCCACATCACAGATCCATAATTTTATGTAAAAAACATTCTCAATCATAGAATAATCTAATGGATTAGTTTAAATTTCATAAATTTGATCATATATTTGAATATATTTCAAACATATATATTTTTTAACATGATCTCTAATATAATGAAACATAATGAAAATATTATTTGTTCTTAAATGGGGCAGGGGTATTTGAGATAGTAATAATAACAATATTACCACAGAAAATATGTAACTTATAAAAATTATTATCAACATCATTCAATGTTTTCTTAATCCATAATTAATGGGCACTAAAATATACAGTAGTAATGTATTATACATCTTTATACTATATGTAGAAAAACTATTATTTGATGTCCTTAAAATTAATTTTATAAATGTAATGTGTGACATTAAAATTGATATATTTATTATTTTTATATTTTTCATAACCTGAAATTTGAATTTTCCATGATTGTTATGTCTAGATATGTTTTTCTTCAATAAAATAACCACATTATTAAAGAACATTTATCATTTTATATATTTCTCATTAATAAATTTATGTAACATTCTTTATGTTCACATTGATATCTATAAAAATAATTGGATACATCAATGATGGAATATTTGTTTTTAAATATAGTAAACAACCAATAATGTCTATAAATGATTATCATTAATAGTATTTCTATATTTATCTTATTATTTTATCTTAATGTACTGATATATAAATTTTAACATCTCCAACTGTCTAAATAAAAAATTATAATTATTTAATCATCATACATACATTAATTTAGTGATATATCATCTATTAATTAATAAATTTAATTCATACAAATAATTTCAACTCTCCCTCGAGACTCATATAAAATCAATTGTAGTTAAATATTAAAATACAATATGAAAAATATCATTTGATGGTTAATAAATAATATCATCCACAATATATTAAAAATAAAATTTTCCTTTTAATATTATATTATTACAAATGCAAGATTAATTTTTCCCTTAAAAAATCAATACAAAATAGTCTAATATTTCGCTCGGTATAAATTTTTTTTGTCTATATAATGAGTTAGATAGTTTCAAAACATGATTCTAAATTATTTAATGTCTAAAAATAAATGGTTTCACTGAAAATAACTATTTATAAATATAACTATTTATAAATATAACTATTTATATATGAATATATTATATCAATTTTAATGAATTTAAAACATTGAAGACCATCATAATAAAAAATATGATACAAAAACATCTAACCAAAAACTAGTTCAAATATTTCATCAAAAAATATATGTTTTTCATGGACATAATGTTTTGTTTCTAATATATCTTTATTATAGATAATATTTCAATTTTTATTAGGTATATTTATATATATCGACATAGTTCCAATGAAAATATATTCATATATAAAATCTTCTACAATTAGTACTTTATTTTTTGGAAGTTTTATTTTACTATTCTGTTATGTCAAATATCAGGTTACAATAATTAAAAGAATCATCACAAATAATTTTTAAAAAATAATAAATGAAATATTTATGAGAATAAAAATTTCATAGTGAATATATGGTTTTAACCTCTAAATAAGTATATCAAAACACTTATTTAATAATGTTGTCTATTTGTTTTTTCAATTAATTTTCATAATAGATAAATTCTACCATATAATCTAAATTATCCTCTTGAAGTTTATCCTCTTCAAAAAATCATGAGAGCACCTAATCTTGTAAAAATTTATTGAACCTCATTATATTTATTTATATATTTAATTATACCATTCTCATGAGAGAAAAATTAATATAAGAAATTAAGGTTATAAACTCAACCTTGTAAAAGTTAAAAAAATAATAGACAATTTTTCAGTCCCATTATAATTATTTGAGGGCATTATAATAATATTATATTGATTCAATGTAGTGTACTGTCATGTATTATACACCAAAAACAAAATATTTAGTTTTGAATATAAAAATAATTAAATTCCTATAGAAATCATTAATTCGTTTATCATAATAAGATCCCCTACCATGAGAGGTAGGGTCTAAAATAACCTTATTAATAATTTTCTTCATTATCATGTGTGTAACGAGCCTTAAAATATGAATACTGATAAATATCCATTTTATATTGAAAGAGAAAATATTCTTCAATAAAAAAATAAGTTTCATGGTGAAGCTTGTGTAGATATTCACAATTTTACAAAGTCAAATAAAATTATATAACATGAATTTCAATATCATTTTTAGCAAAGAATTATGTTGTCCCTTTTAGTGAAATATTAATTTTCCAATAAATTAGTTTATGTATTTACAGTAATATCATTTTACCCATTAACAATGGAACTTTATTAAACAAATGAAACCATATTTGTATTTTTACCAAACTATGATTTAAAAGTGTTTTTAATTAAAATCTAAATCAAAAAACCTAATAAAATAATATTCATATGAAAATAAGTAACCCATTTACCATTGAATAATTTTAATACAAAATAGTTTGGGATATCTGATCTAAAATAACAACTTTCCATGGACCAACTCTACAATTTATTAACATAATCTAAACTCTTTTAACTCACATGGATAACATGGTAAATGAATTAATTTATTATAACTTGTGGAACTATTTCAATTAGTCTAAAACGCACTCATCTTGTAATATGTTATCAAATACCATTAAAAATAATAATTCTCATATCCTTTTTTAGATACGAGTGTGGGATGTAAAGATTGATTAGGATGACAAATATAAATTTTATTAGGTCACTAATATCAACCAAACCTTGTGATTTTGTACAAAAAAGGTAATCTATCTCAGCATACACATTGGATGATTATCCCTACAATGATTTTTTTCCCATGAATAATCTTATATTTCAATTAATTTTGTCACAAGAATACGATCATCCTCTCACACAAGAACCATCATCCATGGACATAACCTTATCATTTAAAATATATTCTTGATAAGTAAATATTATTTGGAATTCATATGAATATAAGGAGTCTCTAACATGAATCAAAGGAAATATATTATGTTCACATAATCAATCTAAGAATATTAATATTATAATGAAAAGATAATTTCATTAAATTATATTATGATTATTGGAAAATTGTAATATAATTTTATAAAACACATCAATATATAAGTACATGAAAAAATCATCCATGTACAATGTAATATAATCCAATACAAAAACCTAACTCATAAAAAAATTTGTGTTTTGATGATAAAAAATTTTGTATGACTAGAGATGAGTCAAATATGATCATAATATGTCACATGATTTTAATAACCCTGATGTATAGGTATTCGATAAAAATTACCTCTATATGGTTATGAGGTTGTGGGTATTCCCATTTGATGGTGGACATATGATTTAATTGTTACTGAATAACAGATTTCAAATTTAAAAAACCCAATTTGATGTGCTTTGGGACAATTTTGGTCCTCCAAAAACATACTTATTGGGTCAATATGATGTATATATGGTAATATATCTCCTTTAATGATTCAATTAAGAAACTCATTCATTAAAAATATACATTAATGTCAATATATATATATATATTAATGTTGTCACTTTTTGGAAAGTTTAATCTTTGTGTGATTTCCAATAGTCCTTGATTACACATACAAATACAATCCTTTTTCCTAAGGGAGCATTATTTTAAAACCAAGTGACCAGGTTAAAGTACATGACACATTCAGAGAACATAATATATAATCATAAATGTAAAACACTAGGAAAACTCATAATTAATGGCTTCATCACCATGTTTCCAGACATGTATTACTTTTCTCACACACAGGGGCCTTGAAAACCATGAAACCCAGATTGAAGATAAGGAAATAATGGGATTCACTACATGTATTATATAAATGTATTACCTCAATAATTCACCCCTTGAATGAATCAAACTCCCTAGAATGTTAATTGATGTTGGCACTAGAATGATGTATTTTTTAGTGATCAAATAAAAATGATTTAATATTTCATGCCAACCATGATCCAAAGTTAAGAACATGATGATATAAATATATGGAATGTCATTATCATAGATAAGTTATCCTGAAAATATATAATTTATGTAATTTTATCCCCTAAAAATCCATGGTTAGCCACTATGTCCCTATGTAATTTCACTTGGCTGACCATACGACCAGATGAATGTATGGATATCCATGGGAAGAACCATCATGTATGCATATTCTATCAACCAATGTGATACTCGATTTGATCAATGGTAGTTTTTGATTGAATTTTTGAACATAAAACTACTTCAAATACTAGTTACACCTAACATTCCTACAAAATACGTATTACCATTCAAAGGATGACATAATGAATTGGACATAGATAAGGGGAATGAAGAATAGTGCACCAACTATTTTCCCCTCATTAAGATTAACATATGGAAAATTATAGACTATTTGAGTAATAAAATAACATTTTTCTGTTATTTCAGTACCCCATAGTTATGAGAAATAATAATTTACCACACTCACAGCACTTTATTCACACCTACATGCCTAAACATGCACAACATTCCTCCCAAATATAACACATTCACATCAACCAAATAATTTATCCCTTTACATTTATTTAGTATAATTATTCTTATACATGGTGAATTTATTATATACATTTACATTTTTACCAATACTAGTTTAATGGATAATAATTTTATTTATTTTTTCTTATATTTTTTAAATTGTGTTAGAATTAAGTGAATTATCGATATACTTGTAGAATTTCATAGAACCAAAATACTAATGTAAATAAGAATGATTGGTGATCCTCTAACATTGGAATACCAAAATATAATCTAAATGTAAAATTATCGATCCCTCATGTCCCCAACCTCATATGATACATATGTATTGATTTACGAAACATTTCAAATTTTGATCATTTTTATCCCTAAAAGGGTAAATCACAATTTCATTCAAAACCATCATATTTATGTCATCATACATTCATGAATATCTAAATACCTTCTTTGGATAATTTTTTCCATTAATAGTAGGTTATTATCATGTTTTTAATAGATTTATAGTTCTCTTAAGGTGAAGAAAACATGTATTTCATTGATTTCACAAAATAAAATATAGGAACACATGAAAAATTACCAAAGGCTCATGTTACCCACTTCAAATATCAAGTAATCTATACATAATTTGTTAGTAAAGCCACATAATCACAATATGTAATCCATGAGTTTGGTCTTAACACTATTATTAATCCCATAGTATTTCATTATAGTGGTTGTTCCCTCCATCCTTTTATAGGCCCTCCAGAATCTACAATTTGATGAGGAAAAATTCATCAAAGGGACTCTCAGATAGGTGTATGTTACAATTTCATAATCAATAATTGATCTCATCTATAGGAAGATTCATCCATTGAAGTCTCCTATGTATATTTATGTCCTAACTATAAGAACCAATGATATATATTTTCCCCTCTATATAGAAACATCAAATATGGGACTCATATTTGTGGTATGATAAAATAAATCCATTGATGAGAAGTCAATGAACATAAAAAATATAGAATTTACATACTAGTTAAATTCTCTTCTCTTGGTCTTGTAATTGTTTCTCTCACTAAAAACAAATCTTGTGTAAATAGTTTTTCTCTTGACCATACAAGTTACATAATTATGATTATTACATCTAGGTTAACTCATGCGGGTAAGAAACATGTGATCTATAATTTTCTCCCCTTTCATGAAATATATGTAATAGTCAAATAATTCCAAAAATACACTACCACATATTTATCTAATTATTTTCAACTACAATATATCGTCCAATTTTATAACAAAAAACTATTACACTCAAAATACATGTACTCCAATTCATATTTTCATTAGATAAGTAAGATGTCAACACATGTTAGGTAATGAAAAGACCTAGGATACTCCATAAAATTGTAATCAAACAACTTCTCTATTAACACGAAGGGTGTTCCAAATCCCCAAGAACAATCAATGATATCCCAAGAATCAAACAAAATACAAAGTGAAAAATTTCACACTACTATAAATGAGATACATGGAATATACATATAATATTAACCATATATGAAATGTGTCATAAAAATAAAAAACAATTGTTGGGTCCTAATTCAATGTAGGAAAATAAAAATTTAAGTTAAAATCCCAAAAAATCAAAAAATTGTAACAATTCCCACAACTAAAACTGCATTTGATATGAGGTAGACATACCAACATATCATCCACATATAATAATAATGATCTGATATATTCCTCACAAACATAAAATGAATCATTTCCTTTTCCAATACCAAAATTCAATATATGGTTTATATAGTAATGAATGAATTTGAATGGTGTAATATAAATAAGCTAAGTAGGATCCCACCAATGTGTCCTATATCATGAAATTGTACAAAAATAAAAAAATGATCAATTTATATCAAAAATGAATTATAAGAAAACAATCAGTTTTAAATTAAATTAATGGTAAATTGTTCCACATTTCACATAGTTCCAAATAAAATTCCTTGAAAATGATTCGAAATTTTATTTTCAAAATCATAATTCATTTTTCCAAAAAATGAATGAATATGTAAAAATTTTAAAAATTAATGTAGGAGACAATAAAAATTCATATATTCACAAAAATTAGTCCATCCAGAACACTAATATTCTACGTATACTATTGCCTATATCATGTCCCTAGAGTCCATTTATCAATTATAGGAAACTATAGAAGACCCCAGTATGTGAACCCTAAAAATGAATATCCATTTGTAAAAAAGGAATTTAAATAATAGGATTATATGACACCCCTAAAATTTAATCCCCAATAAATAAAAATGGATGATTCCTAAAACAACATATGACAACAAAATGCCCACGACTCTCATGTGATTCATTTATCTTGTTATTTCAAAATATGATCTAAAAAGTCAATAACACAATTCCATAACACTATTTTATATCAATAACCAATTAAGAAAACAAATCTCCCAATACATTTCATAATCATTTAAAAAACTACATTCTTTTAAGGTAACATTGAGAAATAATATTTTTTTTAAAAACCATTTATATTCAAAAAAATATAAATATAAATATAATTAATTTATGTTATTATTTAATAAAATTAGTGTTTTTAATTGAAAATTTTAAGTGAGTATATTGTTTGAAATAGTTACCTCAATATTGGGTTTCACACCACCGATAATGCAATCCAATCTCTGCAAACTGGAAGGAGAACAAAAAGTAATAAAAGTAATTAATTTCATTTATTATCACATCTTAAAAATATAATTCCATAAAAAAATGTTGTTACAAACTATATTTTCCATACATACATCATTAAAATATTTTTTATCACAACAACCTATATCAAAATAGGACTCTAGAAGACAAACTCACAAATGAATCTATAACAGAACAATATAAAACACTTCATGATTAGTAGGAAAAAAACCTAAATCCCAACGTTTATTCAAAACATAGATGTCATGAATGACATGTAAGGTATAACTGAACACCTTCCAAATATTGATAGATCAACTATTTGGTGGTTCATAGCAATAAAGAGAGAAATATTGAAGGAATGAATCATCCAAACAACAAGGGGAAGGGACGTAAGAATTTATTGATATATAGCATAACTAATGATTTGGGATTATGTATTTTAGTGAATAAAAACTTATAATAACAAACAATTCAATTATTTAATCATTGTTTCACTATGTGAACAATGATGTTTTCATGTACTCTAACATGATATTACCTTGGAATAAAAATCAGGAGTGATAAATTTATAATGTGAATATAGTTCACATTGAAATAATTTTTCATGAATTGATCTTGGATCATTGATTATAGAAATAAAAAACTGACACATATATCATGATCAGCAATTCATATTGTTTTAAATAATTCATGCAATCCTGTTTCTTACGAAAAACTACCTAGACTTGTATAAAATTACCAAGAAAAAAATATTATCCAATTCAAATTTAAAAAGATAGTTTACCACTAATAAATTGTTTAAAACTACCCACAATAGGAAATTACATCCCTGAAAATTCAAATGTAAGAGGTTTTTGTTGAATGAGGTCCCATCACTGCACCCTCCATGATGATTCACAACACCATGTCTTATAGAAATCTGATTCTATAAAACCTCACCACATTGACTGAAAGAATTATACTACAATATAAGAAATTATTTAAACAGTCTACTCTCTCTACCAGTCTCAATAAAATAGAATCATTTTCCTCCAACTAAATTTTATTCCTTCATATAACATGATAGGAATCATGATAATACATCAGGATTTGAGATATATGGAAAATTTCATGAATACATTTCAACTATGAAAACAATTCCATTTTATATGTAATTATCCTGAGATACTAAGAGATCTAAAATGGTCCAACATTCAAGTAAAGAACATCCCATATTTCCTAAGATAATGGTGATCTAATCAAGAAGATACTATCATTAATTCTCAGTAAAAAATCAATAAATAAAAAAGAAAACACCAAATACATGAATATAATTTTTTTAATCATAATTGTTTTTCCGAAAGTCAATGTATATCTTGAATCATAGTTATTGCATCTTGATATAACCTTGGTAGCATAAGAGAGAACATCCCACATCAGCATAATAAATAGGTGACCTTAAATGGTGACCATACAATGGTTTAAATTAATCCATTTTGATCGAAAAATTATCATTATTTTTATAATAAAACTCAACCAGTCTCGGATGGATAACACACATTCCAAAAAATAAAATACAAATGGATGAATAATAAACTATTTGATATAAATAACATATTCTTTCTTACAGCCTATTTTTGGATGGTTTTTCAATCCTAATATGGTGTGACCCCCCATCACCACATGAATAATATTCTATATTTTGAATGTAAAAGTTAGAAAACAATCGAAGAATGTGATATATGGAACCCCATGCATGTTCATAATATCCTAAATGTATATCATACCATATTCATCAACACTACTGGTTTCCTTGATTGGAGTAAAGGTCACGACCCATCCCTTAGGGACTGTGCTGTAACTACCCCATTCCTAACTTCCATAGGCTAGGGGCTGGTGACTAGCACTAAAGGCGTTTTCACTAAAACTGGGAAGGGATTGCCTTTATATTCTATAATCACATGAATCCAAGCACACATTAAGATATTAACTCAAGTAAACTGAATTTTAAAAAATGTGAGTAAAATTAGTAAACATGGCTAGAATAAAAGCCCAACTAAATAGTACAATGATAACTGGAATGTACAATAAAGCAGATAATACATGTAAACTGGAATAGATACTGTGATCACCGGCCACTGATCATACCTGAATGGTTGGTACAACTCTATAATGGTCGTCTGTGTGGTATGTTGTGTTTAAGACCATCTCTCAGCTACCTTTAGTCTGGGTACTCTCATCCACAGTTAGCAATGTCTATCGTTTACACCAAACACAAAGAGGTGTGGGCATAGCCCGTATAGGGGTGAGTACAACAATACTAAGTAGGGACCCCATGACCCTCATGGTATCACAAAATCCAAAAAGGATAAACCATAATGCATATTAAAAACTTTCAACCCTACATATGTATCTGCCAATAAATATACATAAGTTATCATATAAACCAATCTCAACCATAAGGAAAACAAATAGTCAAACTCAAAATGCAAAAAATCAATTGTTCTACATAGGATGTAATAACACAAAAGTAACACCACATAGGTATGTAACACACAGGCATAAGTACCACACAGGTAACACCATAAATCTAGAAGTACGAAATAGGTAGAAGTACCAAAATGGTACGTACAACATAGGTATGCCACACTGATGAATGCCACAATTGTATAACCCAAAGGAATGTACCACAAATGTACACCACATAGAAGAATATCCCCAAAGTATTACCATGAAGGAATGTACCACACATGTACCCCACACTGAAGAATACCACCATGGTATTACCATGAAGGAAGGTGCCACATAGGTATAGACTCAGCTCACACCAGATATAACATAGGTACGGTGGTAAATATGAAAAGTTATAACAACATAACCATCTTCCTCTATTAAGAGGTAGATCCATGAAGGATTCTAACTCTTCATCACACCAATAAAGGATTTCTATGTGATAACCAACACAGGATCGCTCGGTGCTAACCCACACTGGATCGCTTAGCACTGACCCACACAGAATCATTATTACAATGTTCGTACATTGTCAGACCCACACAGGATCATAGTACAATGCCAGTACGTCGTCATACACACACAGAATCCTAGTACATTGTCAGTATGTCGTCACACCCACACAGGATAATAGAACAACATCACACCCACATAGGATCCTAGAGTAGTCCTGCATGGAATCCTAGTGCGGTTCTATGTAGGACCCTTAATTAGAGACCCACGAATGATCCATTTCTCAAGTCAAATCAAGCTGCTGGTTTCCCGCACTAAGGTCACTTGACATTGGGAGTCTCCGATACACATTCCACTGGTATATACTCAAAATACCACTATGTCCCACAAAAAATTATCCCCAAAGACCTTGATGTAATAGGGGTATCAACACAGCAGACGGTGCGTTAATCGGATGTTTGGTCTTTATTTTATTAGCCATTGAGTCCCAAGGGCCAGGGTAGATTCGTGCTCGAT
Source organism: Viscum album (assembly GCA_963277665.1). Taxonomy (NCBI): domain Eukaryota; kingdom Viridiplantae; phylum Streptophyta; class Magnoliopsida; order Santalales; family Viscaceae; genus Viscum; species Viscum album. The sequence continues at coordinate 162,438,236 of OY728135.1, forward strand.
ACAACCTGAATGAACCAAATGAAACAAACCAAAGATACAATGGACAAGAAGACAAATCCATCTTCTAAAATGTGCAAGGCATGTAGAATAGTCAGACATCATGTTTTTAGCCCCGCTTAATACACATGTACGACGTCCTGTGTCGTAAGCAAAGTTGTGTAGAGAAAGTAAGTACACTGTATGTGGTATGGATGACATGCCATGTCCGAGTTACTGTGGTTGGCTCTGTGTACCCTTTCAAAGTTCACGTACATGGTTTCAACCCATGTACGTCATCCCATGTAACCAATACATAGGTTATCCTATGTTACTGGACCCACCTAGCCAGGTGTTGGGGTACATGGTCGTGTACTCCACCTCGTGTTTGTGTGTCCCCAGGATACATGTCGTGTCCCACAAAGTTGCCTCTGCCATGCTGCGTAGATAGTACATGCCATGTCTCGAAGGCATATAATTATTCATGTGTCTGTGTATTTCCCAGAATACATGCCGAGTCCCGCATAGCCTCCTCTGATATGCTGCATAGATAGTAGACGTCGTGTCTCGAAGCTGTGCAATTCTTCTTGGGCTTGTTTATTTACTATAATACACACGAGTTTTAGGGAAGGTCCAACACGTCATGTGACCGAGGTCACACGCTGCGTGATACCCATCTGACACCCAAAATCCTAACCGTTGCCATCAGTACTACATGGCGTGTTCTTCGGAAGTGCACGCCATGCATTCTGGAATTTTCCAGAAATGACGCTTCACTTTGGGACACATCCGTGAGGGCTCGATCTTAGTTTTGATGGTCTAATCGCCATAAAAATAATGGTTCTAGGTCTCCCTGATGTTCCAAAGTAATCTCTATTGGTTTTGGGCCTATCATTTTCCACAAAAATACGTTATGATCCCCACGCATGAAGAACGGTCGAAGAACGGTTTTTCCCAATCCGATCCTGTGACAACCGGGTCCCGGTGACAGTACAACCACCCCGCCTTTAAATTGGTCATCAGGTCCTGGCCCACCAGGTACCACCAGTTGCCCCGCTGATATATGGGGCCCACCCCAGGGTCCACACACTTGCCCGAATGAGTCATCTGACTAATGATTGTGCCCACAGGACAACACATGTCCTTTCCAGGGTGCTTTTTCCTCACTCACACACACCCTGGGTTACTTCCCAGAAGGTCATCCATCCTGATCACTACTCCAAGCCAAGCACACTTAACTGTGGAGTTCTAATCAGAAAGGCTCCCGAAAAGGAAGGTGCAACTTGTTGACATGAGTGATATCATTTAGTCATTTATCCCTTCATCATTTGGGGATGTTACAATCACCCCCCCTTTAGAGCAGAATGCCCTCGTTGTGGTCCCTATATCTCAACCCATGCAGTGCACCGCGCACTTAAGGCTGGGTTCCTCCTCTGATACCAAATGTGACAATCGAGTCTCGGTGACAGCACATCCACCCCGCCTTTAACATGGTCGTTGGGTCTTGTACCACCTGGTACCACCAGTTTCCCCGCATACACGTGGGGCCCACCACAGGGTCCACCCACGTGACCGAATGAGTCATCTGATTAATGATTGTCCCCACAGGCCAACACATGTCCTTTCCAGTGTGCTTTGTCCTCACTCACACACACCCTGGGAAACTTTCCAGAAGGTCACTCATCCCGATCACTACTCCAAGCCAAGCACACTTAACTGTGGAGTTCTAATCAGACAGGCTCGCGAAAAGGAAGGTGAACCTTGTTGACATGAGTCATATCATTTAGTCATTTAACCCATCATCATTTGGGGATGTTACAGGTCCGAGTTTTCATCCTCTATCTTCGTCACACATCCTATAGGTAGTCATGATATTGAGTTTACAATTTGGTATTGTTACATCACAAAATGAATCCTCAACGATCTATTGTTCTTTGTCCCATGAATAAAACGAAGAACACACCAAATATTCACAACAATTGCAGGTAGGTTGGGCCCTGATTATTTGGTCCTCACTCTCCGCATTAGAGAGGTAGTCAACGACAATAATACATGAATCAAAAGAATATCATGAACGTGCAAGGGGAATAATTTAAACATCCCCACTGACCTTTTCATTCATTGGAGGAGGTCGCGATGAATGAGAATAAGTCATTGGGAATGGCGGTGTCGGTGTTCGTCGCTTTCGTGAGATGCCTTCGACCTAGGCTCAATCGTCATCCTCATTCTTCGTTGGAGGTGGTGCTTTCTTCATTGGAGTTGATTTCCTCCAAATTTATCTCAAATCCTCCTTTACCAATGATTTTTCCCCTACCCAAAATTAGGATCCAACCTAATTAAATTAATGATTGGAACACCTAGTTGAAAAAATTAATTAATGGGGGTTTCACCCTTAATGTGTGAGGATTCCAATGGTTATCCCCCATTAAAGAGGAGTTCAAGTGGTTTCCCCCATTTTCATGTTTCGGGTGGTCCCTGCCACCACAAACCACACATGGGATGTTTCAAGAATAAAATCAAAATGTTAAATATTTTATTTTTCTTATTCCATGAAAATAAAAAAATTACTTTAACCCTCGACCTACTATGGTCGAGGTAAAGGTCACTTTAAGAGAAAATAGGCACTGTGAATTTAGCTGTGTCTTCAGATTTCAAATTTAAGCACTGATTCAAAAGATGCAAAAACACACTCGTATGATTACTAAACATACCCGAAGGAATGATCAAAAATTCATTCTCGGCACTCAGGGCCACGCAATCATGCACTGTGAATTTTTGAGGAAAAGTAAAATCCACATATATTCAAAAAAAATACAGAAAAATTCTAGTTCATTAAATTCTCCCCGCCTCAGAGCTTTATGTCCCTTTATTCCCAAACTAAAAACTTGAGAAACAAGTGGAGGTACTGAGCATGCATCTGGGCATCCCACTCCAATGTGCTCTCCTGGAGGTTCCCGTGCAGCCAGTGATCATGTAGTAGAGGTATCGACCACCCACAAAGTACCATCTCTTGTCGATCCTGAATCTCTACCATATCCTTCGTAAAAGTAAATACATTATCAATGTTCATCTCTCCATGGTCGATGATTTGGGATGGGTCATGCACGTCACTCCTCAGCTGGGATACATGGAAGACATCGTGCAGCTAATAAAACTGAGGTAGAATAGTTAAGCGGTAAGCCTCCTTTCCAACTATAATGAGGACCTGATAGGGTCCCATGAACCTCATAGGTAACTTTCCACCTCAAACAAATCTCTATAAAATTTGTCGACGTGAGACCCGTAGGAAGACGTGGACACCGTCCTCGAAGTCTAGATTACTCCTTATCCTCTTGGTATATGATTTATGCCTACTATGTGCAGTCCTCATCCACTCCTAGATGATCTTCCCCTTCTATGTGGTAGTTTGAACGATCTCTGGTCCCACGAGTGATGAATCCCTTGGGCCTGTCCCGCACAAGGGTGATCTGTATAGTCGTCCGTACAATACCTCAAAAGATGTCATCCTAATGGTGGAGTGATAGCTATTGTTGTATGAAAACTCCACCAATGGAAAGTTATCCTCCTGGTTTCAAACCTAGTAGATGACACATTTTTACAACATGACCAGGAGGGTCTAAATGGTCTGATGAGTCTGGTCTTCTGTCTGATGATGGAAGGCAATGCTCAAACGGATCTTCATCCTAAAAGCCTCTTACATTAGAGACCCAAAGCCTAACGTACATGGACATTACAATACTTTTTCAGAATGCTTAATACATAACAAAAACAGACACCAAAGTTCCGTAAGAGTTTAATGTATTTGGAAACTCGGAAAATAATCTTTTAATCGTAGGGAAAGATCTTCAACATCTCCCATAAAGGAGTTCCCCTTTTGTTTTCATACCTAAATCCTTTATTTAAATCCTGGGGAAAAGAAATCATATAAAGGGTGAGCTCAAATGATTAGTAAGGGTATACATGGAGAAAATAAAACAAACCATATACATTTTAACATAAAACACAAACATAATGTTTAAACATAGAAATCTTGAGCAATGACATAAAACATGGCAGTACATAAGGCATAGATCATAATATAACATATATAATGATAAAATATCATGGGAATAAAACTTGTAATTGTGGAAAAAAATTAAGCACATGATAGGATTTCCATGGTAGCCAAGGCATTGATGGCAATACCATCTTAGTTGACAAAGTCCCTTTCTGAATAGAGTTCACTCCTTGTTTCAGTCATGTATCACTGAACCGTATTAACTTACCATTCTAGCCATGTCTATATCATGAGATATAAATCTTTACCCAATACATTGTAGGGAGATCTAGGTTTCATCAATCTCATAATGAAATCATTCTTACATGTCCCACAAAATGAACTTAAAACATTCATCATAACCCAAAGAATAAAATTGGTTTCATTAACATCATCACATAATCACAAAATCCATATAAAACAAATGGATATTTCATCATAAGAAAAGTGAAATGATGTAATTCACAGAGAAATTATACTTGAAACATACACATATGAAATAATGTCATCTTAGATGGAAAAATGTTTTTGATAAAACACTTGAAATTAATTCTTGAGGAAAATATCCTTTCTTCTTCAAAATCTTTTTCTTTTCACAAAACGTCATGTAATTTTAAACGAAATAGATTTTGTTGAAAATAGTCATGAAATCTTTTAGAGGAAGCATCATGATAATAAGGCTTTATAAAACCATAAATATCTTTTCATTCCGTATATGTTAAAAAAACATTCTTCTTGTACATTTGTCTGAAAAGTCAAAAAAGTACCTTGTAACGTAAACAAAAGAAATAATCCTTCCAAACGATGGGGTAAAAGTAAAAAAATCGTAAAAATGACATTAAACATACATGGATGAAAAGTAAACATTTTATGAAAACATTTTGAGAACATATGGACATGGATTATAAACATAACCCCAGTAAATACTTACGAATAAACAATCTCGGATATGAATGAGATTGGAATAATTATCCCTTACCTTAGGTATGATATGCTTCCTACATATCCGAACCTTCTGTATAATGATTTAAATAATTCCATTGAATTATTAAAAATCATATTCATTGTTATGATACATATATGGTCCACTTATGACTTTATATTACCCGTTATTTTGTAAATTTCATTCCAAAGCAGCATTTTGGGTAAAACGTTTTATTTATCGTATGTGTTTGGCATTTTTGTTCTTGATATTATAACTACTTATATCATGATTTAATTAATTACACAATGTAAATCATGATATATATATCATATATTCATTATACACATATATATATACTATATATGTAAATGAAATTAAATACACCATTCATGGAGACGGTAGGTCGTACGTATGCATGAACATTGTTTTCTTTTCCTTATTGACGTGAATGGCAGAAAGTAGATGATATATATATATATATATGTATGTATACATAAATCTAGTAGCTTCATTAAGTCATATATTTCATTATTATTCATTATATATACTTTATAATCATTCTTGAATGGTTAATCGAGGAATCATGGAAAATGAATCTCATCGCGTTTGTGGAGACGGTATTCCGTACGTACGCACGAGTGATGATATCATTCCTATGATCGTGGAATTTTATTGGAGTGTATGTATACTATTTCCGAATCAATAACACTTTAAAATAATCATATATAGTTATTTATTTTCACCATTATACCCATCCAAGTAAGGTGGTGGTGTAGAATAGATTACACCACAGTGTGGAGACGGTATTCCGTACGTACGCACGCGTGGTGATTTCATTTTCCCTAGGATAGATAGAAGGTGAAATAAGGTTTTTTCATATTTATAATAACATATCATTATATTAGAGATACTGATGTTATTACTCTATAATGAAACAACTAAACAAGAAGAAGTTGAAGAAGAAAGAAACATGAGAGAATTGTAAGAAGAGATTACCTCTTATTCGACGCACCTCCTTTAAGATTCTTCTTAAGGAAGTAGAGTTGATCATCTGAAAAGAGTAGAACCTCCAGAATGATTCTAGTGAAGTGGAGAAGTGAAATGGCCAGAGGTTGGTGAAGCATCGAGGCTCAAAAGGGTGTGAAGAGAAGAGGGAAGGGGTGCCATTTTTATAAGGGAGGAGAGATGCACCTTTGGAAAAGCATAAAATATTATTTTATAATAAAGTCAAATTCGGGTTTTAAAAGCTCAAAATTAATTTATTTTGAATCTAAGGTAGGTATGGGTCGAAATACCCTAAAAAAATAGATTTTATAAAGGTTTGGGGCATTATATTAACCTTATCTTTTAATTTTAACTCTTAGTTAATTAGATTGACATTTACCATGTCACTTTGTATTTTTATATTATATAGTTAATAAACATAACATATACATCCAAGAGACCCCAAAGTGGTCCATTAATGATATAACTATCATGATATATCTATCTTGTCCTGTCCTTAGATTTTTAGGAATATAATATCAATTAATAATATAATATTTGTTTTAAAAACTATTTTATGTCAATTTAGACACTATTTGGTAATAGATTTCTGCGAAAATCATAAAAGCATGTTTAGTTCAAAAAATGATAATTAAATCAATACTAACATGTCATATTAACCTATTAAATTAATTTAATTTATAAAACGTCTCCAATTACATTTATTTTGGTATTTATAACATCTATTATGTTAATATTTCATTAATTAGATAATTACTGCATCATATATATAACCCTATATTAAAAATGATTTAGTTATTAAACTTTGGTTTTAACTATTTTACCCCTTCTTTAAATAAAATAATAATAAATGTCATAATCTAATCCATGTGGAATTAAAAGGTCATATTTTATTTCTATGGTTTTTTTTGTTCGAATTAAACTTATCCAATAGAATTAGTACATGTGTTAGGGTAATAATAATATCATTTTTACAGTTAATCACCCTATTTACTTTTAACCATGGTAAATAAAACTAAAAAGTTACTTTTCACCAAAAATTATTTTCATCTCATTGAACCACATTTTACTTATTGACATCAACCGTGTCTCTCAGATTTTTGAAATTCCACTCACAGAAGTTGTAAAATTATATTTTATGTAAATTTTTAAATTCTCCTAGGAGGTGATAAAAGACGGTGAAAAGTTCAATACAACATTTATATATCTAAAATTATTATAAAATGACTCCAATTAATTACATTGAACATATATAGGTATTATGTATCAATTTTTACATTAAATAAATTTAAATAAAACAAATAATTATTTAAATAAAAAGTCGTTTTTTAAATAGTAACCTAGTGTTTTCACTATTGATCAAAAATTGAATGTTTTCAGAAAAATACCCAAAATTCACCTTAGGAAAATTTCGATATTACTAATCCATAAATGAAGTCCATTTAGAAAGATAAAATTTATAAAATTTCAAAAATTTGGTATTACTATTCATAACAGATAGTTTATATAACATATCGTTGCTTAGCGAAACTCGGTATTGCGTACAACACACGCTATCGTGGAAGGTCAGGATTTCGTGTAATGCAAGCCAAGTCAGGGATGCGTGTTGTGCTTGTACTTTTGGTGTATCATACAACACAAGGCATTAATGAAATTAAACGGAATATTTTTTATAAAATCTTGGGGTGTTACACTTGCAACCCCTTCCATTACCTAGAAGTAAAACGCACATCACGATCAGAGACAATAATCGAGGGTACTCTGTGTAACTGCACAATCTCTAATATATTGAGGAGTCCCATGTTATCTTCTGAACCCTGCTCTCTAAAGGCTGAACCAAGCCTGCTGATACCTGATGCTCCGCCTTCACTTGCTGACAAATGAGGCATCGAGTGAAAAACACTGCTACTGCTTTGTTCATACTCAACCACTAGTGCTGTCCTCAGGGATCCTGGCACATCACCCCCATTTCTAGATGTACTACTATAGTGGATGTGTGGAACACCCTCAACACATCCTCCCGAAGTGACACTGGTACCATGATACATACTCTAAAGGGAATGATGTGCACCCCACCATCAGAAAAAAAATCCATCAGGTGCCTATCTTTTGGATATTTGAACACATCGAGCCTTGCAGTCAGTATCCCCATGATATGACTCCCAGACACACTGAAGATGTGGGGGAGTGATTATAAGATAATGATGAAAAAATGCTCCAACATGATCCACAATGGATATCTGTAAAGCGGCCAACAACTTTTTTGTTTCACCTAGAAGATTTATACCAGACCTTCTACAACATGCATCTTCTAGCATGTTCCCCTCCCCAAGAGTATAGACTATCACAATATCATAGTACTAGAGAACTCTAGCCTCTCTCATTGAGAACTGAAAACTCAAATCCTACAGCCATGAGGGTATGGTCGTCCGACTCAAGAGATGTCGGATACACCCTCTTATGCATGAGGTTAACCTGCTTCCTTGGTTTCCTTTTTCACCGACCAAGGAAAACCCCATTCCAACGTTATAGATAAACCAAAACTTCTTTTTTCCTCATAAAGTAAATCTGATTATGAACTTTGTATGTCTAATCAATTCCCAAAATAACATCATAAGGCCTCGATGCTGCCACCAAGAGGTTCCAATAAAATCTCACTCCTCAAGAGGTAGATCCTACTTTTTTTATAAGTTTGATTATCGAATCATCTCACAAAGGTATCTCCAGACGCGAGGGTCAAGTCAATGGTTTAATTATAAAATCTAGGTCGTAGAAAAGATTCATGGAAGTAAGGATTCATTGGTACCTCTGTCAACTGATCCAATATCCTGTACTAGACATAGATCATACCTTGAATCATTCCGAGAGCCTTTAGGTCGCACTCTTTGACCGCATGAAACTATTCCCTTCCCCTATTATCCAGATCCCTGAGCCTATTGGGGACCACTTTGGGGGTGTTTGTAACATATCAAAATTTGTACCACCTCACGCTGAACTCCAAGAACTACATCCATGTCTGTAGCCTTGCAGATTCATCTGTCCTTATCACATCCTCTCCCTAAATCATTTTACACGCCCATGTCGCTGCGACTGGGACCAGTTTCTTGCTTTACCACTGTTAACATTCACTGGTTGTATCTGCTCAACCAAATAACATTCAACCACAAAGGATCTCTCTAGCACCCTAACATAGGTAGGAATACATAGAGGAATAGTAATGGATCATATGTCCTTAAACACACCTCGCATAGAAGTACAAAACCTGAAATATAATCGTTTCGTATTCATCGAGTACCAGGAATGGTCAGTATGCCTCAATGAATACTCAGCTACCGACATGTCATCCTGCTGAAGCTGTAGAAGCTATTGGGAACTCTCAACCACCTCCTCAAGCCAGTCCTCAACTGCATGTGATTCAGGATCACCTCAATACCTTATGGGCATCTAATACTGAAACACGCGAAATGCAGTAAGTTTAAATGTGTCTAATACCCGTACTAATTGTTTTTTTTTGCTATCCAACGTGTAGTCATTTTGCTAAAACACTACCAAAGGTACTATCTCGAGTAATGGCCCATGTAACAAAGCCTCACCACTTTGCATACCATCCTCATGGTCAGTTACTCAAAAATAATTGTAGCTATGAAAACCATCTTTTCGACTGGGGTCTCAACTAGGTAGATAACTCTAGCAATCGCCTCCAGCCAGCCCTTAGCAACATGGAAAACTATCACTCCTTGAAATCTCAGAGGCCTCTTCTGCTGGAAATTGTGCAACATGCTCTGTCAGCATTCACTATCTACCAGTGCGGCTAGTAGTAAATACTGCCCAAAGGGTGGTGGTGCTACTGGTACACTATTGAAGGTTCCTACATAGTAAGAGGGCCCTCGATAAAATCCTAGTCGCTCAGTGGGTCATCATCATATACCCTCTCGGGATTCCTATCTGGCTGTCTATGTAGCGTCATCTTGATTATGAACATGTGTGACACAATAATTATGTTATACCATGTGATCTGACTCAAGAGATCACAAAGAACACTCTTGGAAACATACACTCAATAAGTGTTTTTGTGAACTGAGTCGAAAATCAGATGTCAGGGCCACGGTGTATAGATGCGTCGACCATCACACCAACACTGGATTCCCTAAACTAATAATAACATTAACTACAACTAACACTATTTAGGAAAAAAAATAAGAGTCTTATGTTCTACGATAGAACCAACTCCACCAATACCAATCTGTCATGTCCCGTCCTGTGGGGCCCATGTTGTGACTACCCTAATTCTGCATTACATAGGCAAGGGGATGGAGACTAGCACCAAATGCATTTTCCCTAAAACTGGGAAGGCATTTCCTTTATATCCTATAATCACACACAACCAAACACACATCATGATCTGAACTCAAGTAAACTGAATAGTAAACAAAGTGAATACAATAAGTAAAAATGGGCAGAATACAAGAAAAACTAGAATGTACAAGGAAAACACGAATGTTCAAGACAATTGACAGTACAAGTAAACATTAATAGATCATGTGATCACCCGCCAAGGATCCAACTTGAAGAATAGGTAAATCTCTTGAATGGTCACCTCTCCAGTACACCTCGACTAGGTAAACTTCTGAGCTACCTCTATCCGTGGTACTCTCGTCCACAGTTAGTGTTTTCCATCATCTGTACCTAACACAACGAGATGCGGTCATAGCCCGTGCATGGGGGGACAATAAAGATACTCAGTAGGGACCCCATGACCATAAAGGTCTCACAAAATCCACAATGGATAAACCACAAATCATGTAAACATCCATAAAACCTACTTAGTTTTAAACCCAGATATATACCTTTGTTAACAAGTAAACACATCTTAATCACGAGGAAAACACAGACTCCAACATAAAAGACCAAAGGTCAACTATTCCACAATGGTAGGAATTCCAAGAAGGTAACACCATATTGGTAAGTACCACAACGATAGTAGTACCACATAGGTAACACCACGAAGCTAGAAGTACCACATAGGTAGAATTAAAAAAAAGGTAAGTACCACACATGTACGCCACACCAAATAATACCACAAAGGTATAACCATGAAGCTAAGTACTACAATGGTATTCCACATAGAAGAATAACACTAAGGTATTACCATAATGAAATGTACACCACAGGTACGCCACAAAAAAAAAATACCACCAAGGTATTACCATGATAGAAGGTATCACACATGTACAGACTCAACTCACACCATGTTTAACATAGGTACAATAGAAAATATGATTAGATATAACTACTGAATCATCTAAAATCGTTAAGAGGAAGACCCAAGTAGAATCCTAACTCCATATCGGACCCATACATGTTCTCTAGGTGCTGACCCACACATGATCGCTCAGTGCTAACCCACACAGGATCTCTATGTGTTAACCCACATAGGATTGCTCGATGTTGACCCACAATGGATCAATTAGTGATGACCCACATAGGATCAATAAGTACTGACCCACAAATGATTTCTATAACATTTTTAGTATGTCGTCAGTACTACACAAGATCCTAGTACATCGTCGGTGTCACAACCCGTCCTCGGGGCCCGTGCCGTGACTACCCCAAGCCCGCCTTCCATAGGCCAGGGGCTGGCGACTAGCACCAAGGCGTAAATCCCAGTAAAAAGGGAAGGCATTTCCTTTTTAATGTAAACAGGCACCTCAGAGTAAACAAGCAGAAAATTAAACACTAAGTAAAAAGCTGGTACAAATGTAAGTGCAGAAAAGTAAATGGGCCAGAATACAAACCCAAACTGAAAGTGAAGTACAACTCGAAAAGGAAAACAACAACTGAAAAGTAAAAGCTGCAACGCCGAGCTTTCCACTGGAAATCCCACCTGAAGGGTGGGTACAGTTAGCTCCACTGCTCCTCGGGTCCCGCCGTCCGCTCCGAGTATCTCCCACCTAGTGGTCCACCTCCAGATGCCATCCTGCTCTGCAAGCCTTAACCACGATCAACGTTGTCCGTTGTCTGCAACCAACTCAACGTAGTGCGTGCATAGCCCGTGCAGGGTTGAGTATAAGCTACTCAGTAGGGAACCTGAGACTCTCGATGGTCTCCCAAAATCCACAAAGGATAAACCACAAAGGAAAGATACAATCACGAAGTAATATCCGTCACTGCTTAGGTATATGCCCATACATATACCTAAGTCATCAATTCCAATACGCTCCAACATCCGAGCCCAAGTACAACTCAGTCCACAGGAAAGTAAATGTATTCCACACAGGAAAGAATAACGTAATCCACACAGGATAGCACAACACTATCCACACAGGAAAGCACATGATTCAGATAACACATGTATACATCTTCGGATGACGATAGAGATGATCACTGATCCATCTAAGTCGTCGGACCCACAAAGGATCGATAGGTACTAACCCCCGCAAAGACCCACACAGGATCGGGCCCACACAGGACCTGTAGGCGCTGGCTCACACAGATCCGCTGAGCGCTGACCCACATAGGATTAGACCCACACAGGCTCGGTAGCACTGATCCACATAGGATCGCTGAGTGCTGTAGTCGTCACCGTCGTATCCACTGAGGATCTCTGCACAGTCGTTGTCATCACATTAGCAGTCGCAGCCAGCACTAGGGTTCCCGCACACAGCAAGCTCATTCGGGAGGGTCCGCTCCATGAGCCGAGAGGCTGATACATCAACTGACACATAGTCCGAATTTGATGTATCCAAAAGTTCTGTATCGTCAATAGGAACTCAACGTCGCAGAAGACGCGTCAATCGGACGCCCGGTCTGAGAGTTATTGGCTTTTTCGTCCCAGGGGCCCGGTTGGTTTTTAAGGCAAAACCAAACTGACCGTACTCCACCTACGTCCAAACCTCGGGCAGAGTACGCCAAAAGATCCATCTCACTAAGAGGAACTCAACAAAGCTGACGGCACGTCAATCAGATGTCCGTAGCTCATGATATGAGCATTTCTACTCCGAGGGCCCGGTTGGATTCGTGTACGAACCAACCCGGACGAACTCAAAGTACTTAGAAACCTTTAGTGAGTTATACCAAAACGACCACCTCGATCCAAGGATCATATTTCTGTAGACGGTTTTTCAATCGGAGGTCCGTAGCTCATGTTATGAGCGAAAGCCCGAAGACGATCCGGAAACGGGGGTTTCGGGCCCGGACGGACCCCGGTCGACCCGACCCGGGTCCGGGTCGACCCGGCCCGGCGGACCGGATCCGAAGGGCTCGGCCCGGCCTGGCAGACCAGCCAGGCACTGGTCCGGCTCAGCGCAGCGCGCTGGGCGCGCTGCCAGCTAGGCTTCGGCAGAGCTGATTTAAAACATGGGGCGCGCCTGCCCCCCACCTTTGTAACCGCGCCCCCCCCCTCATAATGGGGGGCCGTTTCGGCTGGTCGGGGGAATTAATTTCCCCCGGATTTCTTCATTCCGTCCGGCCCGACTTGGCCAGCTGGCTCCCTCTCAACGGGACCGGCAAGGGCCGGTCCCCTTCCGGCTTCCGACACCGGCGGCCCGGCTGGCTGCCGGTCACCTTGTTCCGCCGCGGTCCGGAACCGTCCGCGACCTTTGCCATCTGGCACGGTGCGATGGCACCACGCCCCTCCGCCGCGGCCCCGCTCCGGCCATGGCATCCTCGATTTCCTTCGACGCAGCGCGACGGTGTCGCGTTCTTGAATTCCTCTCCACGGCGCGACGCGACGGCGCCACACATTTCCTTCTGCATGAACCCGCATGGTACGGCGACACCACGCCTTCCCGAACCAATCCACAAAGATCCATCATGAATAAAAAAGAGGAGGGTCGGCCGTGTTTGTGCGGTCCGACCCCCCTCTCGTTAAATTGATAGTAGTCTGCCTTTAATGAACGATAAACTTTCACAATCTTTTTAAATTAAATAAAAAGATTTTGGAATCAAGTCTCGAAAAATATAAAACTTCATGTTAGAATGAAAGATCCACATAACTTCAAAAAGTTAAAACCCCTACCTCGGTTTCAAGAGCGGATCACGTCAATAAGCCGCGGAAGACAAGCGTCACCGAGGTTGGCGTCACGGTAATCGAACGTCGATTCTGTTGACGTCGAGGTGCGTCCGAAGAGGTAGCGTCGCTTGAGAAGCCTCGTAAGCTGACAAAGAATGTCCGAGGAGGAAGCAGCATCTCCTTTCGTTGACATGAGAAGAATATCGAAAGAAGCGGCGTCGTCGATCTTCGGAAACACACCGGCTACGAAGAAGAGATGTGGCGTTCTTCGTCGGAGCTTAAGTGTTCTTCGTGTTCTTCGTCAAGGTTGAATATGATGAAGAGAGAGATTCCCAAAACCTCTCAAGGTGGAAAAGGATACTAATGAAAATAAATTATTCTTAAAGCTTATTTTATTTACACAACTAAATCCCTTGAATTTCAAAAGTTTGAATTTAAAATAACTCATTTCATTTAATAACCCAAGATGTCAAGATTAATTAGAGAGGAGTTATTTAGAGTTTAAATGGGAGATGAAGTGTTAGGGTTCGTGTGGGCCCCATCACACTTAATCCTCTCAAGGGAGGTTATGTGGATGTGGGTCCCACCCCTAACTCCCTTTTGGTGGGCATAACCAACATGGTTAAAAAGAATTGTGTTTCCACATTTTATTTAACTTCATTTAATTTTCCCCAAAAATAACTCTCAACCCGCATAAAACGCAACCTCGGAAAAGGTCTCCTTAAGAGAATATTGGCGCTGCGAGTTCATCGGTACCCTCGGAATTCCATTCCGGGCACCGGTTCAAAAGGTAGAAATTCCCGATCGTTCATTCACTGAACGTACCCGAGCCAAACATCGGAAATTGATTCCGGGCACACTGGGCCTCGGAATCAGGTTCCATCAGAAACCGCACCCTTGTAAAATTCCAAAAAAAATTAAGAAAAAATTTCCCTTGAATTTTACGGGTCTTTAAATTACTCCCAGCTCAGGGATTTACGTCCCCGTAAAGATACATCAAAACTAGGGAAACAAATGAGGGTACTGAGCACGCATCTGAGCCTCCCGCTCCCATGTGCGCTCTTGTAGGTTCTCGTGATGCCATCTGATGCGCACTAGAGGAATCGACCATCCACGTAGGACCCTCTCCTGTCAATCCTCGATCTCCACTGGGACCTCCGTAAATGTCGCCCCATCGTCAACGTCAAGCTCCCCATGGTTAATGATGTGCGTCAGGTCATGCACGTATCTCCTCAGCTAAGACACGTGGAAGACATCGTGCACCTGGTGCAACTGAGGTGGTAGAGCCAGGTAATAAGCCACCTCGCCAATCCTGTTGAGGACCTGGAAGGGTCCGATGAAGCGCGGGGATAACTTGCCGCCTCGGCCAAATCTCCGTAAACCACGTTGAGGTGAGACACGCAAGAAGACGTGGTCGCCATCCTCGAACTCTAGTGGCCTCTGCCCCTTGTTAGCGTATGACATCTTCCGGCTCTGAGGTATCCTCATCTACTCCTGGATGACCTGGACCATTTCTGTCGTGGCCTGGACCATCTCTGGTCCCACAAGTGCTGACTCCCCAGGGTCTGTCCAGCACAAAGGAGATCTACAAGGTCGGCCGTACAACACCTCGTACGGTGCCATCCCGATGGTGGAGTGGTAGCTGTTGTTGTACGCGAACTCCACCAAGGGTAGGTGGTCCTCCCAACTGTGACCAAGTCGAGAAAGCATGCGCGGAGCATGTACTCAAGAGTCTAAATGGTCATCTCCGTCTGACCATCCGTCTGAGGGTGAAAGGCAGTGCTCAGACGTAGCTGCGTCCCGAATGCCTCCTGCAATCTCTTCCATAGTCGGGAAGTAAAACGAGCATCCTGATTGGAGACAATAGAAGATGGCACACCATGAATCCACACAATCTCCTGAACGTAAAGTCGTCCCAAGCTCTCCACTGATCCCTGGTCTCTGATGGGTAAGAAGTGAGCCGACATGGTGAGTCGGTCGACAATCACCTAGATGGAGTCTTGACCTCTAGAAGTGCGTGGAAGTCCAGTCACGAAGTCCATAGATATCCCGTCCCACATCCACTCCAAGACCTCCAAGGGCTGTACCAAGCATGCTGGTACCTGATGCTCTGCCTTCACCTACTGACAGGTGAGGTATCGTGAAACGAACTCTGCCACAACCTTCTTCATGCCTGGCCACCAGTGCTATCATCTGAGATCCTGGTACATCTTCGCCACTCCGGGATGTACCGCCAAGGGAGAAGTGTGAAACTCTCTCAGCACCTCTTCTCGTAAAGCAACTGGTACCATGGTACGTCCTCTGAAAAGGATTTAGTGCTCTGCTCCAAAGGAGAAACCATCAGGTGCCTGTCCTGAGGATATCTAGGCACACCATGTCTCACAGTCAGAGTCCCCACGCTGTGCCTCTCTGACCCACTGTAGAAGTGGAGGAGTGACTGTGAGAGACTGAAGTAAGGTTGCTCCATCTCTATCCACGAAGGATATCTGCAAAGAGGCTATCTGCTCAGTCGCCTCCTCAAGTAGCTGAATTCCCATCCTCCTGCTGAGGGCATCGGCTACCGCGTTCCCCTTCCCAAAAGTATAGACTATCCCAAAGTCATAGTCCTGGAGGAACTTGAGCCATCTCCACTGTCTCAGGTTCAGGTCCTTCTGCGATAAGATGTACCTGAGACTCTGATGGTCAGAATAGACTGTAAAGCACTCGCCCATCAGATAGTGTCGCCATTTCTTAAGAGCGAAGACCACTGCTGCTAACTCCAGGTCATGGGTAGCGTAGTTCTGCACATGCGGCCTCAACTGTCGTGATCCATAGGCGATCACTGCCCGCACCTGCATCAGGACGCAACCATGTCCGGTCTCTGATGCATCGCAATAGACGACGTACCCTACTCCCTCCTCAGGCAACCTCAAGATAGGTGCGCTGTTGAATCTCTATCTCAGCTCCTGCAAGCTCTGCTGACATCTGTTTGACCACACGAAGGGATTAACCTTCTTCTTCAAAGCTGAGAGTGGTGCCTCAACTTTGGAGATGTCTGGCACAAATCTCTGGTAGTATCCAGCTAGACCCAAGAAACTCCGCACCTCCGTCACGCTCCTGGGTGGCTCCCAAGCTAGCACTGCCTCGATCTTCGTAGGATCCACTGCAACACCCACCTCAGAGATGACGTTTCCCAAGAAGTGGACCTCGCGTATCCAGAACTGGAACTTCTAGATCTTACCATATAGCTGGTGCTCTCGGAGTGTGTCTAGTACAACCCGTAAGTGGTAGGCGTGCTCCTCCTCAGTCGTCGAGTAAATCAGAATGTCGTCGATGAAGTCCACGACAAAACGATCGAGATATTGCTGAAAGATCCTATTCATGAGGGCCATGAACACTTCTGGAGCATTGGTCACGCTGAAGGGCATAACCAAGAACTCATAGTGGCCATACCGACATCTGAAGTTTGTCTTCTGCACATCCTCGTCTCGAAATCCGAGCTGATGATAGCCTGACCTGAGGTCTATCTTCGAGAACCACCGTGCTCCCTTGAGCTGATCAAAGAGGTCGTCAATCCTTGGTAGCGGATACTTGTTCCTCACTGTCACCTGGTTCAGGCGACGATAGTCGACACAAAGTCGCATGCTCCCATCCACCTTCTTGGCGAACAAAATCGAGGAAGCCCAGGGTGAAACACTGGGTTGGATAAACCCCTTGCCCTGCAAGTCCTCCAACTGTACCTGTATCTCTCGAAGGTCGGCGGGGGCCATCAGATATGCTGGAGTCGATATCGGGGCTGTCCCGGGGTACAGGTCAAAATAAAAGTCTACCTCTCTGCGAGGAGGTAGCCCTGGAACGTCGTCAGGAAAAACATCCGCAAACTGATCCACCACTGCAGGAGAACTAGGACTCTACACATCAACTGCTCCAAGGATGAGGATAGCCAAATGTTGAGTGATGGGATGTCCTCTCCTCTGCGTGAGTCCATCCTATGCTGCTAAGGCTCCCTTCTCACCGGTGAAGGTGAACCTGCTCCCGTCGGTGCGAACACATCGCACCTTGCGCCTAAAACAGTCAATCTGTGCATGGACCATAGATAACCAATCCATGCCCAAGATAACATCGTAAGGCCTCGACACTACTACAAGAAGATCCCAGCCAAAGCTCTCGCCTCCTAGAGTAATCTCACACTGCCAACACAAGTGCGTAATCGTTGAGTCTGCTCCCGTTGGAGTCTCTAGCCATAAGGATCGAGCCAACGACTCTGTCGGAATCTCGAGCTCCGAACAAGGGCAGCGACTATGAAAGAGTGACTCGCTCCTGTGTCTATAAGAACTGCAGCAAGGGTGGAATAGACACAGATAGTATCTCGAATCATCTCGGGCGTGCCGTGGTCGTAGGCCTCTGCTGCCTGGAGCTATGCCTGCCTCTTCCTGCCTGCTCCTTGTGGTCGGGGTGGACCTCCTGGTGGTGGTGGTGGTAGAGCCTCAAAGCGTCACCTACCACCTACTGCTTGGCCAGCTCCTCTACCTCATCCGCATCCTCCCTGCTGACCGCCACGGTCGACCCTATGCCTCTGCCTCGGTGGTCCCTCAACCGTATGCTGCTTCTCGGCATGGCGAGTCGGGCAGTCACGAGCCATGTGGTCCTGCCCGCTGCAAGAGTAGCACTCTCTGCCTCTCGGAAGACTGGCTCCGCGCTGTGTGCCCCGCAATGCTGAGCCAGTGTCCTGAGGTCGTCTGCCTGAGTGTCTGGTCTGCCTCAACCCCTGAGTCATCCGTCGACTGCCTGCTGCAGAAGACTCTGCTACGTGCCGCCCTGCGGTGGGTCTCGGTGCTGGTGTAGATTCAGCAAGAAAACTCTCGATCAAAAGGGCCCGCTCCAGTACTCCTGTTTGAGTCGGAATTCAAAGGGAGATCAGTGATGCCCTGATCTCGTGTCTCAATCCATGCTCGATGTTCAAGGCCCGAAATAATGGGTCCCGTACCATGTCGGTCGAGTAGCGTGAGAGATCGGTAAATCTCGCCGAGTACTGGGCGACCATCATACTGCCCTGCCGCAGCTGAAGAAGATCCTGAATGCGCACCGCATGGAGGGTGGCTGGGACGAACTCTGAGCGGAAGAGGCTATCAAAGTCCGTCCATAGTAGAGATGCCTCATCGTGCACCTGGAGCATCAAGCTCCACCATCGGCCCGCTGCTGCGTGCAGTAGGCTCACAGCGAGGATCACGATGAGGTCTGCTGGTGTCATCGATAGCCTAAAAACTCATACCACTGTCTCCAGCCAGTCCTCGGCTGCCTGGGGATCCGTCTCCCCACGGAACCTGGGTGGTCAGAGGTGCTGAAACACATCTAGTGCGTTGAGGCGACGTGCATCGTCAGTGGCTGGTGCTGGAAGCATCGGTGACTTGGTGGGTAGAGCTACTGCTGGTGCCACTGCTGTCAAAGGGCCCTGCACCGAGCCCTCGTCGCTCGGTGGGCTGTCGTCATGCTCGACTCTCGGAACCCTAGATGGCTGCCGTCATGGGGCCATCCTGAAAGGAAACAGGTGTGCCATGGTCAGAACAGTATACTTGGTGAGCCGATACAATGTAATCACAAAGAAAACGTGAAACACACACGCAATCAATGTTTTCGTGCATTAAGTCGGAAATCAGAAGTCAGGGTCCTAGTGTACGGATAGGTTGGCCGCTGCACCAACACTGGACTCCCTGGACTGATAATCACACTCAATAAACTAAAAATTATTGCTTCACATAGAAAAGATCATAGTTTGCGGTAGAACCGAACTCCTATGATACCAATTTGTCACGACCCGTCCCTGGTGCCCGTGTCGTGACTACCCCAACCCACCTTCCATAGGCCTGGGGCTGGAGACTAGCACCAAGGTGTAAATCCAAGTAAAAAGGGAAGCCATTGCCTTTGTAAAGTAAATAAGCACCTCAGAGTAAACAACCGGAAAAGTAAACACTAAGTAAAAAGCTAGTACACCAGTAAGTGCGGAAAAGTAAATGGGCCAGAATACAAACCCAAACTGAATGTAAAGTACAACTCGAAAGGGAAAACAACAACTGAAAAGTAAAAGCTGCTACGCCGAGTTGTCCACTGGAAATCCCACCTGAAGGGTGAGTACAGATAGCTCCACTGCTCCTCGGGTCCCACAGTCCGCTCCAAGTACTTCCCGCCCAGTGGTCCACCTCCAGATGTCGTCCTGCTCTGTAAGCCTCAACCACGATCAACGTTTCCCGTCGTCTGCAACCAACACAACGTAGTGCGGGCATAGCCCGTGCAGGGGTGAGTATAAGCTACTCATTAGGGACCTCGAGACCCCCGAAGGTCTCCCAAAATTCAAAAAGGATAAACCACAAAAGAAAGATACAATCATGAAGTAAGATCAGTCACTTCTTAGGTATGTGCCCATACATATACCTAAGTCATCAATTCCAATACGCTCCAACCTCCGAGCCTAAGTACAACTCAGTCCACACATGAAAGTAAACGTATTACACAAAGGAAAGCAAAATGTAATCCACACAGGATAGCACAAAAAAATCCACACAGGAACGCCCAGGATTCAGATCACATAGGTATACATCTTCAGATGATGATAGAGATGATCACTGATCCATCTAAGTCATCGGACTCACAAAGGATAGATAGGTACTAACCCCCGCAAAGACCCACACAGGATCGGGCCCAAACAGGACCTGTAGGCGCTGGCTCACACAGAACCGCTGAGCGCTGACCCACAAAGGATCGGACCCACACATGATCGGTAGCACTGATCCACATAGGATCGCTGAGTTCTGTAGTCGTCACCGTCGTATACACTGAGGATCTCTGCACAGTCGTCGTCGTCACAGTAGCAGTCGCAGCCAGCACTAGGGTTCCCGCACAAAGTAAGCTTGTTCGGGAGGGTCCGCTCCACGAGCCGAGAGTTTGATACATCAACTGACATGTAGTCCGAAGATGATGTATCCAAAAGTTCCGTAACGTCAATAGGAACTCAACGTCGTAGACGGCGCATCAATCGGATGCCCGGTCTGAGTGTTATTGGCCTTTTCGTTCGAGGGACCGGTTGGTTTTTAAGGCAAAACCAACCCGAACATACTCCACCTGCGTCCAAAACTCGGGCGGTGTATGCCAAAAGATCCATCTCACTAAGAGGAACTCAACAAAGCTGACGGCACGTCAATCGGGCGTCCATAGCTCAAGATATGAGCGTTTCCGCTCCGAGGGCCCGGTTGGATTCGTGTACGAACCAACCCGGCCGAAATCAAAGTACTTTGAAACCTTTAGTGCAATATACTGAGACGACCATCTCGATCCAAGGATCGTGTTGCCATAGACGGTTTGTCAATCGGAGGTCCGTAGCTCATGTTATGAGCGAATGACAGAAGACGATCCGGAAACGGGGGTTTCGGGCCCGGACCGACCCGGCCCGAGACCCGCAGGGTCGGCCGAACCGGGTCGACCCAGCCCGGCCCTGGACCGGCCCGGCGCGGTGGCGCGGCGGCCTGGCTCGGTGGGGCTCGGCCCGGCCTGGCCGACCGGCCAGGCGCCGGTCCGGCTCAGCGCAGCGCGCTGGGTGCGCTGCCAGCTCGGCTTCGACCGAGCTGATTTAAAACACAGGGGGCGCCTGCCCCCCCCTTTGTAACTGCTGCCCCCCTCATAATGGGGGGCCGTTTCGGCTGGTCAGGGGAATTAAATTCCCCTGAATTTCTTCATTCCGGCCGGCCCGACTTGGCCGACCGGCTCCCTCTCAACGGGAACAGCAAAGGCCAGTCCCCTTTCGGCTTCCGACACCGGTGGCCCGGCTGGCCGCCGGTCACCTTGTTCCGCCGCGGCCCGGAACTGGCCGCGACCTTTGCCGTCCTGCGAGGTGCGACGGCACCGCGCCCCTCCGCCGCGGCCCCACTCCGGCCGTGGCATCCTCGATTCCCTTCGACGCAGCGCGACAGCATCACATTCTTGAATTCATTTCCACGGCGCGGCGCGACGGCGCCGCGCATTTCCTTCCGCAAAAACCCGCGTGGTGCGACGACACCACGCCTTCCCGAACCAATCCACAAAGATCCAACATGAATAAAAAGGAGGAGGGTCGGTCGTGTTTGTGCGGTCCGACCCCCCCTCACGTTATATTGATAGCAGTCAGCCGTAAATGAACGATAAACTTTCACAATATTTTTAAATTAAATAAAAAGATTTTGGAATCAAGGCCCGAAAAATATAAACCTTCATGTTCGAAGGAAATATCCACATAACATTAAAAAGTTAAAACCCCTACCTCGGTTTCAAGAGAGGAGCACATCAACAAACCGCAGAAGACAAGCGTCACGGAGGTTGGCGTCGCGGTAATCGAACGTCGATTCTGTTGACGTCGAGGTGCGTCCAAAGAGGTATTGTCGCTGGAGAAGCTTCGTAAGCTGACGAAGAAAGTCTGAGGAGGAAGCGGCGTCTCCTTTCATTGACACGGGAAGAAAATCGAAAGAAGCAGCATCGTCGATCTTCGGAAACACACCGGCTACGAAGAAGAGATGCGGCGTTCTTTGTCGGAGCTCAAGTGTTCTTCGTGTTCTTTGTCAAGGTTGAAGAAGATGAAGAGAGAGCTTCCCAAAACCTCTCAAGGTGGCAAAGGATACTAATCAAAATAAAATAATCTTAGATATTATTTTATTTACACAACTAAACCACTTGAATTTCAAAAGTTTGAAATTAAAATAACTCATCTCAATTAATAACCCAAGTTGTCAAGATTAATTAGAGAGGAGTTATTGAGAGTTTAAAGGGGAGATGAAGTGTTAGGGTTCGTGTGGGCCCCACCACACTTAATCCTCTCAAGGTAGGTTACGTGTATGTGGGTCCCAACCCTAACTCCCTTTGGGAGGGAATAACCAACATGGTTAAAAAAAAATTTTGTTTCCACATTTTATTTAACTTCATTTAATTTTACCCAAAACTAACTCTCAACCCGCATAAAATGCAACCTCGGAAAAGATCTCCTTAAGCGAATATCAGCCCTGCGAGTTAATCAGTGCCCTCAGAATTAGATTCTGGGCACCGGTTCAAAAGTTAAAAATTCCCGCTCTTTTGTTCACTGAACGTACCCGAGCCAAACTTCGGAAATTGATTCCGGGCACACCGGGCCTCGGAATCAGGTGTCGCCAGAAACCGAGCACTTGTAAAATTCCAAAGGAAATTAAGAAAACATTTCCCTTGAATTTTACGGGTCTTTACAGTCAGTATGTCATCAGACCCTCACAGGATCCTAGAAGATTGTCGGTACGTCGTCAGACCCACACATGATCCTAGTACAACATCAGACCCACACATGATCCTAGATTGTAGTGGCATAGAATCCTAGAGCTGTTCTATATGGTACTTTAAATTACAAACCCATGATGGATCCCTTTCTCATGTCACAACCCGCTACTGGGCTCCTGCACTAAGCTCGGTTGTCTCCGGGAGGGTCATCTCCACAAACCACTGGTCGACACTCTGACTACCATGAAGTCATACAAATATGTATACCAAAGGACAGACACATCACATGGGTATCAACACAATAGACGTTGCGTCAATCAGATGCCCAGTCTGTATGTTATTATACTTAATGTCTCGAGGGCCCAATTGGATTCGTGCTCGATCCAACCCGACCGACCCAAAAGAAACATGTCCAAGATATGGTGGAAAAGAAGACAAAGCCATTTTACAAATAGTACACAACATGTAAAAAGTGACAAGCCATGTATTTAGCCCTGGGTACTGCCATTGTACAATGGCCCGTGTCGTATGGCTGGTCATATAGGAAGTGAAAGTAAACGACATGTGGTATGGATTACATGTTGTGTACGAGTAACTGGGGGTCGGCTCCATGTACGTTGGCCATGTGAACGTACATGGTCTCAACCCATGAATGCTAACCCAAGTAACTTGAATAAAAGGTAACCCATGTCATTGGCCCCACCAGGTCATGTGGTGAAGTACGTGGTCATGTACTCCACCTCATGTATGTGTATCCCCGGGTTAAAACCCGAGTCCCGTGATGTTGTCTCTTCCATATATCATAGAGTGTACATGTCCTGTATCGAAGACATGTTAATATTCTTGTGTTAGTTTATTTCCCAAAATATACACCAAGTCCCATGTAGCAGCCTCTTCCAGGCTGTATAGATAGTACACGTCGTGTCTCGAAGCCGTGCAATTCTTCCTATGATTGTGTATTTCTGAGAATACACACTGAGTTTCAGGGAAGGTCCAACATGTCATGTGACTGGGGTTAAATGCCATGTGATACCCATCTGACACCTGAAACCCTATCCTCCCTACATTTTCATTCATTGGAGGAGGTCACGAGGAATGAGACAATGTCATTGGGGATGGTGGCATCGGTGTTCGCCACATTCGCGAGATCCCTCCGACCCGGGCTCAAGCGTCGTCCTCTTTCTTCATTGGAGGTGAGGTGTTCTTCATTGGAGTTGATTTCTTGTAATTTTCTCACAAATACTCCCTTCAAGAAGTATTTCACTACTACCCAAAAAAGGATCCAACCTAATTAAATTAATGGTTGGCATAATTAATTAGAAAAATTCATTAATGGGGGTGGCAACATTAATGTGGGAGGATACCAAAGTTTATCCCCAATTAAAGTTGTGATCATGAGGATTCCCCCGTTATCATTTTTTGGGTGGTCCTCACCACTAAAACCCTCAGATGTGAGGATTCAAGAAAATAAAATTTAAAACTTTTTATTTTTCTTATTGCATGAAAATAACCAAAAATAACATTCACCCTCAACAAGATAAAGTCGAGGGGAAGATCTCTTTAAGAGAATATTGGTGCTGTGAGTTAAATGGTGTCCTGGGATTTTAATTCTGAGCACCAGTTAAAAAGTTAAAAAAACCCTCTTGTATGTTTACATAACATACCTGAAGGAATGTTCAGAAATTCATTCCAAGCACTAAGGTCATCGGAAACATGTGCCGTCAATTTTCAAGGACTTTTAAAATATACATATATTTAAAAACGATTAATTAAATATTTCAGGTCTTAAATGTAAAATTAATAGATTTTCTCAGTCGATCAATCAGCAACAAGATATAATTATTCAATTGTAAGTACATTGTAATCTAACATTTAATCCCAAGAAACCTCATCACATTTATAATCTTCCGTATGTAATTATTGGAGCAGTCTAAAGGGATATTTGTACTCTGCCATTATATTCTCATAGGTTATAAAAAGGAAAACCAAATTAAAAATGTATCACTTCATACATGAAAAATAAATTGTAACATATCATACAATATCATAATAGTTTAGTGATGAAAAACCACAAGAATATTTAACAGTTATAACAAAATGAATTCCTCAAGGATGATAGATTTTTAAAAAATTTGATTAAATCAAATAAATCCAATACAATAGAGAGGATGACCATGAATATTATCCACACACTATATGTTTTCTCAGAATTTTTTAAAAACATTATCTTGTTGATTATCCAATAATATATACTCCATGGGAGATTAGGAAAATCAAACCCTTTTTAGAACATTATCCGATTCATCATCTCATCCATCCAAATACAAATTATGGAGGACCCCAAAAAATATCATCCCCTCCTTCAATTCCAAGATAGCATGTGGTGTAATTTTTTATGTGAGAGTTTCTACATTGCAATTCTACTTCCCTAGAGTGTATACACTTTTAATTGTTGAATAGAGGGAGATATACCACTCAATTTTTTTATCAGTTTCATTTCCTTCTATGAAAATATATAGACCATACTCTTATAATATGAAAAGATAATGATCCTATCCCAGAAACTATAATGGAATCAACATTTTTTTTATACATACCCAAAAAATGATGAAATCATAAGATAATTATTTTTCTAATAAGAATAGAATAGAATAGATCCATAGGTCAAAAAAATATGTCCCATAGTGTTTTCCATTTTTAAAGAGAACACATAGAATATACTTCATGCAATTAAATTTTTTTTCAAATGATGTCTTGGATTTAGTAATCCATCATCATGCAACAACATCACTCATGTTAGAGGCTAGCACCGCTCCTCCATTTTCAAATGCTCATGTTCCTACTATATCAAGTCTATGGTTGTGTGTTGTATCCCAAATAAACATTGGTGTATCATTAAGAACCCTTCAATAGGTAGCATTGATGCTTGGACCATATGATTGCTAATTTCTAATTCGCCCCATCTATTTTAGGAATCTAGAGTCTCATGGATTCGGTTTATAGAGGTTTCCCAGTCACTAAGTGGGGGTCCACCAAACAGACCATCAAATAAATATATTAATATATTTCCCCCTTATGCAATGTCTCATGTTTTCCATATATTATGATGGTTCTTATGGAGACACATTTATCTGTCTTGGAAGGGTTTTCCCGATTTTTTTTAGATACTTATTTCAAAAAGAAATCTTATATCATCATGTGGATGTGTGTGTCTCATTTTAGTGTGGATCGTTCACACTATATTTTCATTAATAATATTTTTTATCGTAGGGATTAGTAGAGCTAGTCTGGGATTCTACATTGAATAGAATTTTTTTGTTGTTGTCATGTACCCTAGAGATGATTTCAATAATTAAATCACCATTATGTTTGATACTGGTGCACTCATTTTTTTTATGGTTGATTGATGTCCATGATTGATGGGATACACCCCACATGACAGTCTAGGATTCCCTCACATGACTTCATATTTCTTTTTAGAACCTCTATTTTCATTATGAATATGAGAATCATTTGAATAATTTTACTGTGTGGATTACTACACTACTCAAATTTAGGATGCTTATTCTTACCAGATTATTTTAGAGACGGTAATTCGTCATCCCCAATTGATGAACATTGATTTTGTGGTTGGGGTTTTAGTGTTACAATTCAAGGATTTGAGTTTCATTTCCCTTTCATGGCTCTTCTCTATTTCTTATATCCACATGAAATTCTCTCCAATATATAGAAGGAAGAATTTTAGTATATTTGGACTATGTGAACCATATATCTTGGATAGTTTTGCTGCCACACCTTCTAAACGTGACTGAATTATTTTGACCGATACATAATTTTTGTCTATAAGAATGTCTGATTCATCTTCTGGTTCACAAGTTTCACCATCTCAATTTAGTCTACTACATCTAGTGATGGAATCAATGTTTCTCTCTCCATCAGAAAAATATATATATTTGTGTCATTATTTCAGGCTTTCTCTAATGAGGGTTCCATTTGATTTCAATTTTTTTTATTATGGATCTTTATGTGCTTCACATTATTTCATTAGTTTGTGGTAAGGATGTTTCTCTCCTACTCGCTACCTTCTTTAAATAAATTCCTTGTGATCCATGAAGTTCAATTATTTATCCATATTTTATAAAAAATATCTACATTGAATTATATTAATCTTAAGAGGATGATTCAAACAATCTAGTTTTGTAGATTTCTCCTATCAACGTCATCTGCACTAGATCTTTTTTGAACATATTTTATCAGATCAACACTCCCACGGCATGTGCTATGATTCATAGAAGGCAAAAGTTATATGTATTCTTTATCGATGAACTCGTCAACAGTCTATAATTCATGTGTCCTGGGATAATTAGTTATAATAGATATCATATCTAATGAGATTCATAATAAAATATGTCTATAGTAGTTGTGTTGGAAATGAAAACAAAGCACTGAAATATCAAAGGTCATTTTCCTAATGTGTTGCTATGTGACATCATGCATAAAGCTATCATAGACCATTATATAAATATTTTATAGAATTTATTCCTTTATAAGATGAATATTTAAGATAAATATTATTAAATTATATTTATTTTCATTATGGGTAACCTTATTTACTTATTTTCTATTGTTTATGACAAATGTGTCCTAAAAGAGAAGGGGTTTATTTTTCTTGATATTGGGAAAATTGATCTCAGTACCATGGAATGGATTTACAGTGGATATTTTAATACTATGATGGAAAACTCAATGAATAATGTTCGTGTGATTCATCCTTGGTATTATATGATAGATTTTGTCACAATTTCATCTCAAAATGGCATATTAGACATGGGTTTTTAGGTCGAAATGTATACATGGTTAAAAAAATAACATGGAGGGAATTTGATGTGGTGCATGATTGATTGATACATTCCCTATATAGAGGACAATTTATGTTTTAAAAATTATAACCTCTTTTAAATGGTTCATTCCGTCTTGGTTAACTCTCCCATACTTCTTAGGAGAGAGGCTAAGGACATTGAAAATTGTGTATTTTCATTCTCTAGTTAGTGGACATTTGAATCTGACTTCCATTTAGTGTTACAATAATATTGGATCAAACACGGTCAAGTTTCTTCAAGAGTTTCATTACATAATTAGTTACATATTTTACTATGATATCTTCAATATTTGGTTATCCAGAAGACCTAATAGTTCAGGGAGATAAAAAACATTTTAATGGAAGTTGAAATGACTAAATCCATATTTGAGGAGTCTGGGGGTGTTTATATTTTCACTAATCTTCAATGTATTTGAATTTATCTCTCTGATGTTCATCATGAATAGTAATTTATTTTATATTAACGGTCTAGATAAATGTTTCTAAATGTGGGTGATTTATACAATGAATTCTTCTAGTAAATTCAAAAAGGAATGAAGCATGATTGAAACCTAAAAATCATCATTGATAATGGTTATTGCACCAGTTATGTGGATGTGGATAAAGGTGTGGTAAATGAATAATATAGGCAACTTATTTATGGATGTAATACATTAATGTAGTTGATTTATCTTAGGGTCCTATCTATTCTTTTTACCTTTATCCCTTTGTTGGATTCAGAGTCCTCTAACTCTAACTTTGAAGCCATTCCATATGGGAAATATATTTGGGATGTTATGTTATCTATCAATATGTGGAGTTCTGAAAGAATTTATGGGTTCCTAGGTTAGTTTTATTTATTTCATAATGGAGACATATAATTCATTATATCTTTTCTACTCTGGAGGATTATTTCCCAGGGGTAGCCTTTATACGATGGACAATGAAATCATAATGAATCAAATCACGTGGTTAAAGAACCCTCATCTCACAATAATTATAGGCCTATCATTATGTGTACACATACAAACAGGGTTCTTTATATTGTGTTAATCAAGATTATATATATTAATCCATATTATTGGGTTACAGAACAGAAACATTGTTTTATTAACTACATAATAAGTGAATAAATTCAATAAGTTATTAGAATTGTTAATTTTTATTGATTAATTAACTTGGTTTTGTTGATAAAAGTATTGATGGAAGATGAAATGACTTCTTTGATGATCTATCTTTAGATTCCTTTAAACTATTTATAAATAAAGTACATTTAATATGTATGTACGGTCAAAATTTAGAGACTTGTTGTGAATGATTGAAATATAATATTATTAGTGTTATAATTAGTATTTCATAGAAATTCAAGAGGATTTGGTGGTTTTGGTTATTTTTACTGAACATAGTGTTTGTTTTGAAGAAGTCGGTAGAACATGATGGTGGTCATGATGCTTATTCTATAAAGAGGATCTAGTTATGCCAATAATGTTTCAAAGAGATAAATGATGTATTTTATGTGTTGTGATGTGGTACACTAAGGGTGGATTATTAGTTCATAAAAGATTATTACTGTCTATTTATATTTCTACTATGATTATCACTTTATGGATAATGAAGAATTTTTTATCAATAATAATTTTAAATCTATTGGATACAACTTGATTCTATTCATTTCATGTGCATCTTTTAGAGGTAACTTACATTGATTGATAAATTTCTCGAATAGTTACGAAATGATAATAAGTTAATTTAATACACGTGTTTTCTCTTAATGCATAAATATAATGAGGTTTTACATGAATGTACATGAAAATTATTATTAGTTTTTTGTCACATGACTTATAGGAATAAATAAAAGTCATTGAAATTGAATAATATTAGTTACAATCAACAAAAATAATTAATATATATTTTTTGAAAAATAATAACTGAGTCATTAGTGGTAGAAATTAGGTGCACATAGAGTTTAAAATTATATATGATTCTAACTCTAAATAGTTTCACATAATATATATTTTTATAAATAGTTATTTTATCTGTTTTTTATTTAATATGAACCCAAAACTTCTTTAATTTGATTTTGAAAACAATAGGCTTGGGAGATTCTTTCACATACATCTATGTTGAAAAATATATTTATGGTTGATTGTCTCCACTCCCTTAATCTCACATCGACCATAATATTATGTGTTGATATTTACAATAATTTTTTCCCTAGTTCTGTGCTAAAATATATAATGGAATTTGGTTTCATTACCACTAAATGTATTATTTATTTGATGTATGAATTATTTTAATTTTATAATAATTATTTTTCATTTAATTAAATATGGATTCTTTATAAAATACTGGTGGTTATTGGGGTGTCTGAGTCTTGTTAGGTGCTTGGAACACTAATCAGTGGGCCAAATAGAATGGTTTCACTATTATCTCTAACATTGTGGGGTAGGACATGTAGGTGAATCATGGTCCATGGTTTTCCATGAAAATGATACAGCGTACACTGACCTATGGCATACCACAATAGTTTTTAGGAGATGAATATGAAATGGTTAGAAGATGATTTTTCAAACCTTCAGGCATAATTGTGTTGGTACCCTCTTAAGAAAGTGGCTTGTGCATGGTTGATACATGGATTTCCAAACCATGAGGTGAAACCAAGTGCCTCTATTTTTTTTTTGAATTTATAATATTCATTTATATATAATTATATCCTTAAACATCCCTCAATTTTCCCATTTGACAGTGTGGGAGTATTGTTTCTCATACAAGAGATCCATTGAATCCTTGATCATGGATTTTCCATAACATCCTTATTCAACCCCCAATTCATGATCCATTTATCTCATTGGATCTGTGCTAGTTTGATCTCCAATCATCATATACCATTCATTATTTTCCTTCAACTCTATAATGTTTTTGACTTTTACACTATTATGATATGTTATTAGTGTGTTGATCCATTCCTTAGTATTCTTCTTATTTAAGCTGAACTAGTTGTCGATATTGGATACTGATAGTTGTAGGATCATGTTGTATGTGGTCTAGTAATTATACCTCAAATTTTGACAATTTATAATATGACCTATTTTTCATATTTTTGTTACATCATATATTTATTGAATATTGACATCCATGGTTGGTTTAATTTTCATAACACAATCCACACCACAATATACTATATTAGAAAGATACATCCATTTGGGTATTCCCTCTTACATTACGAAATGTATTTCATGTGTATATGGAAAATAAACCTAATGCAGTGATTTGAATTACATTTAGATTATGAAATATTTTTTGTGGAACAAATTTAGTGTCATTACATGGCTAATTCCCATATAGACAATAATTAATTGAGTTGAATGATATTGTTAAGAAAGAATAACATTATTTAAATGGAACAATGGTTATTTCCTTATTGATATTAAATGATAATGATTTGTACATTATACATTAGATTGTATTAAAACCAATGTGTGCTCCATCTAATGATGTGTTGGAATGAAGACCCTAGTAAAATAAATTTAAATGTGCTTGAAGACCTTTATTTGTGTTGTATAAAATGGGAATGACATCCCTTTTACTTTATAACAAGTGGTAATGAAGACCCATTATAATTATATTTAATGGAAAAGAAAAACCATATTATATTTATATTTGAATAGAAACTCTTAGTATAAATGTGATACCATGCATGAAGACCCTTTATATATACATGATATTGTAATGATGTACGTTATATATATGTAACACAAGCATGGAATCCCTACATGAGATACTGGGAATGTTGTAGCTTAATTCATTGTACCATTCATGTAGTCTTAATTCTATGATTCTGGGCTTGGAATAGTTATACTAGGATATTGTGAATGGAATACATTATTCATTGATTTGGGGCATGAAGACCCTATTATATGAAACTTGTCATGGTGTCCCTATTTTTTGATACATGGAATCATGTCCCACATACTACTATTACACCATGTATCACATCGGTTATAATCAGGAAATGTGTCATAGTTACCCTTGATACATGTTCAGAGGTATTCTAGCACGAGCTAAAAATGGTAGTGTAAAAAAACTCATCATTAAATAATGATGTCTTTCAGATAGGCATAAACAATTATATTATTTTTAAAATAATGAATTAATTAACAACAGAATAAAAATTTCTCATTTTCTAATTTTCACAAACTGTTTTTATTTTGTAGGAACAAATCAATTTTAGCATCCACATTAGGTTGCAGAAATTTTTTTTCAATAAGATATGTCACCAAATATACAGATAGTGTTGGTTGATGATGAATACACATGGAAGGCATAAATCTAAGAGTTCTAATTCCATAGTATTTAGAAGTCCAAGTTGTCTATTTTAGACCATGGTGACAAGTTTGGTTTTTTTTGTTTCGATATAACTTAGTTAATATCATTCTCATTGTTATGGAAGTTTTATTCATTTTCATCGATGATGTTGCATTTGATATCACATTAGAGGTCTAATTTTTATGTTTTTCATAAACATAATGATTTAATAATTGACCATAATGATGCATTTTATATAATGAATGTTTCCATAAATTATTCAGGTTTGATTTGTTTTGTTAAATTTTGGAGAGTCATGTGAATTTCATAATTGATCCAAAAATCCATTTATTGTATGGATGATGATTTGAATGTCTTCTATTATTGAAATTCAATTATTTCTAGACATTATGAATGAGTGAAATAAAACTACTTCATTCAATGCATTGAGTTAAAACAATTAAATCCTTTATCCTTGACCATTTTACAATCCTCAATCATTAGTTTCCAATCCATAATTGTTTTCCTTTAGAGAAAAGAGTAATAAGTCATTCCTTTGTCATGGTGTAGAGATTGGGGTATTGGGTTGGGAAATGAATTCTTCATATTCCTCATATTATACATTTTCTCTTTCCTTTTGTTTGGAATAGTTAACATGTGGTCCATTTAATTCTGTTATGTATATATATGATTATATTAATCAATAATATTAAATTATTATAGGTTATATTTTCTCTATTTCATGGAAATATAATATTTCTTTTTTTTAGTAATTTATTTCTTTAATACATTTGAATAAATTTTCCATATTTTTTAAATTAAATTATTCTTTTGTGTATGTTATCTATGTGACTTTTTTATGTTGTGATTATAATTTGTATGATTATATTCCATTGAAAGGTTTTTATTATTCTGGTAATGTGTTATTTAGAGTTGTGAATATAAATTGGGGTAAATTTCATCTATCTTGATTTTTTTTTTCAAAATATGTTATAATATTGTATATATGAGTAATATCTGCATATAGTGGAAAAGTAATTTAGATATATATTGGTTCCTTTTATATATAGTAATTTTTATCTTTTTATATCAATTTAATCGATTATATTGGATTTTAAATATTATATGTGTTCACTTAAATCCATAATTTGTAATGATATCATCATTTAATAAAAGGTAAATGGATTCTTGAATCCTTTTTGGAATTGAATCATGAATATAGGGATTTATATTAAAAAAAATTCATATTTTTTAATAGGGAAATTTTTAATTGTACTCATTATATATATTTACAATGGTAAAAAAAATCAACACTTCATGAATTAGAAGGGTTCTTGAGAAAGTTATTCAAATAGACTAGGATTTAAATGTTATAAAAAATGTCTCATGTGGATTGGTTGAATATATTTATACCTTCTCTTAATATTTCATACCAAAAATTTGAATATATAAATCCATATGACCATGAATATGAATATATTTATATTTTATTGTTCTTAATTTTTAAAAAATTTATTATTCCACCTTCAATAAAATAGAACCATATAACATCATTCCTTTGTTCCTTTTGGAAACGCTATCTTAGAAAATTAAATCTCAAATATCATCCCATTATCCCTCACAAATTTACATACCCTCTTTCCCTATAAACGTAATATACATTGAAGGATTAATGTGTTAGATATGATATTATTACAATAGATGTTTTATTCATCTTCATTGACTCAATACATGTTTATCATTTCTTCTAGATCAGTAAAATATGTTGTGTCCACACTAACATTATAAGGCCCCATCCTTAAACCTTACTTAATCATGAGTTATTACAAGATTACACATTGATGATCTTTTCTGGTTTAGAGTTTTAGAGAATTAGATCATGAAACATTCATTACATTCCACATTTAAACAAAGTGGTTACATAAAAGACAGTATTCATTCTTCCCGTCAACGGAATCATATTTAAAATAAAACATGGATTCTTTCTTGACACATCCTTGACACTATCATCACATCATGTACCATTCCCTTGACCTGTGAAAAATATTTCAAAAACATGGGATGAGCATAAAAAGCTCAGTAAGAGTTATAAAAATATGGAAAGGAAACATGAGTTCATATATACATTAGAATGAAATCACACTTTACCCATAAAACATAGTCATATCAAATCATGAATAAATAATAGAAAACATAAGACCCAAAGGTAACTTGACCCATTCATAACATTCTTACGTAGGGAGTAACCCTCTTGGTTACGTTTGGAATACCCATCACAGTATATTCCCTAAATCTCTTCGGAGAAACCTTAACGTTTCACTCCTTCGCGTTACCCAATGCATTGGAGAGCTATATCGGGCTCACCCGCCCTTAGTTTATCACGGAACCACCCGTCTTCATAATAATGCCCAAGAACCATAACATAATCGTATCACATAAAACATGCATAAAGGAAACATAACATTTCCACGTTTCAATCACAAGATATCAATACAACACAAAAAACATTGTGAAAACCATTTTCAATACCAAAATAAAAGAAAAGTAAATCATGGTATTAATTTTTCTTTTAAAAAGAAGGTATGGCTTGTAGAGGAAGCCGAAACACAAATAACGGTCACGACGGCGGAGAAGTCGTTGTCGCCGCATACGTACGACAAAAACATTCCCTTTTGTCGTTTAGTAAACGCTTCGTATAAAAAAGATTCCTTTTGAATAAACGTAAAAGTCAAAGTGGTTTATACACCTTATAAAAGAATGTTGTGTATAAAATAAAATATGCCTCAATGAAAGGAGATTGAGACGAAGTCCCATACCACTTTGAAGCTTAAAATTTTAAACCATTAATATCCATACAAATAAATCCTTAAAACCATTTTTAATACATGGATATCAATAAGAACAAATAATTAAAACATTTAAAATGACATTTTGGTTAAAGGGGTTTTACCAAAATTAGAGACACTTGAATATAATAATTGAGGAATAACATTTAGTCAGAACATTATAATATCATGAGAATAAATGGATTCATGATATAATACTCCAAAGGACAGTATATACAGCATATAAGAGTGAATTGGTGCATAAAAACAATGAACTCTCAATAGAAATGTCAAATGTGATGAAATCCCTTATAAAGAATGTATCATTAAATTAAGGACAAATCAATCTCAAAAATATGTGTGAAAAATATAAATACACCCAATATAAGTGGATATTAAGTGTAAAACAATAAAAGGTCATTCACACATATTCAATGGATGACATATTCATTGACTACATGTCGAACCCAAAGAAATCGAAATTGGGTTAAAAAGTTCCCTTGACAGCCTAACGACATCACATCAAAAAGAGTTGATGAGAGATAAAAGGAGTATCTCATCACTTGGACATAAAATTTACATCAACAAGGATATATGAGAACATATACCAAAATAACAATATGTAAATTAAAAGACCCAACAAAAGAAGTCTTTTAAAAAAGAGGAGGGTGAAAGGTTCCCTTACCGACTTGGGTATCTTTCAAAACATACACCCCATGAAGGAAGGACAATAGATCATTGATGTAAATAATCATAAACGAAATTATATTACACAAAGAGTAGAATAATGGGAAGTACATACACCACTCAATGGAATTTGTGGCAAATGTAGCAGAAATCTCACGGGAATAAAAGTGAGATGAAAAATCACTTACAAAAACTCGGCAGCCTAACGGTGCCACTTAAAACTTCCAAAAATGATTTATGAGAGGTAATAGGGTCTCTCATCATATGAAAATAATAAGTACAGTAGGATTAATATAAAATAACATCCCAATCATAAGAAATATGAGCATAAAAGGAATGACATAATGAGTGTACTTAAATAGAAAGAGAGGTGTAGGATCCCTTACCTCGGGTCCGACTTGACTCGATCGTTCTTTAATCTCCTTTAAAAGTGTAACTCCTTTTTATTTGAGCCTAAAGGCTTCCTTTGAAAGGATTCTTCCCAAAGGGAATCCTCTAAGATGAGGAGAGGGATGTGGAGAGAGTAAATGGGCAGGGGTTGGCCGAGCCAAAGGCTTGATGAGTGTGTGAAAAGAGGTAGAGGTGGGGGCCTTTTATAAGAGGAGAGGAGGGGCACTTTTGGAACGTAAAGAAATATTACTTTATTTGAAAATGTGTTTCGGTTTTAAAAGGTCCCACATTGATATCATTCGTGGATAAGGTTATAAGGGTTCTAAATCCACCCATCCAATAAGTTTTGGACATGTGTAGTTCATAGATATTACATTATATTTTCATTTTATTTTAATCGTTAAATAATGATGTCATCACTGCATCATTATGATGTCATAAATAATTTAATTTATTTAATGTCTAAAAATTATAAAAAAATTACTATGATGTAGGAAATCGTTTTAGATTTCGAATGACTATTTATAATCAAACATATGACTTGTATAACCCTACTTAAAAATTGTTTTAGTAAAACATATCATGTTTGTGTCAATTTTACTTTTCCATTAAATAAAAATATATTATTGTCATTTTCCAACTAAAGTGGCTCCATGGGGTCCCCAAGTTGGCCCATGGCTTGTCTTGGTCGGCCATGAATCACCCAATAGGTGTAGGACAAGTGTCATGGTGTTTTCACATTCTTATAATATCATTTTTACCTTAAACTACACTAATTACCACTAATCGCGATTAAAAACATAATAAGTTACTATTCACCAAAAAAATTATTTTTATCCCATTGAACCAAATTTACTTCTTAATGACAACCATGTATGTCAGATTTTAAAAATTCAATACACATTAGTGGTAAACTTTCATTTAACTGAAAAATCAGTTTGCTTGATCACCACTTAGTGGTTTCACTATTCATCAAAAATTGGAGTTTTTCAGAAAAATACCAAAACATCACCCGAAGCTATATTTGATATTACGAATTCAAAAATGAAGTCCGTTTTACAAAATTCAAAACATATTAGTCACATTAATTAATTTAATAATTAATTCCCGTTGTCAGAGCAAATAGCGTGTTTTTATAAAACAATAAGTATCAAAAGATTGACACTAGTTTAAGTCTGATTTCAAAGTGAAATTAATTCCAACGACCACAATTGGATTTAATGGTAAAAATATTTTATAATTTCACTTTAAAACCAATTCAAAATATTATCTAATCATATAAATAAATTATATTAAAAATATATTTTGAATCAAAGCACAACATTTTACACTATTCATTAAAAAAATGAACTCTATCGGAAAAATACCAAAAAAGTACACAGAGTAAAATTTGATGTCTCGATTCTTAGTAAGAGTTTTATATGGTGCAAAATAATGTTTAATAGTGAACAAAACTATATTTAATGATGGTTCAACATCAAAAGGTGATAAGTGAACCTTTAGTGAAAACTAGGGCATATACGCCTAAAATTGAATTCTTCACGTATTTTAAGCCTTTATCTTTTATTGGATAAATGTAAAAACATTTAAAAACATATATAATCATATTTTAGTTATTTCTATCCATTCCCACCAATAAAAAGGCTACATGTTAACTACTATTTAAAATAATATTATTAGAGTGCAACGTAAGATTCCCAAGAAACTCGTTGTTGCGTGTTGGGTACGCCATCGAGCATAGCGTCCCCTTTAAAGTCATATTAATATTTTATTCACAAATAGGGATAAATATGAAAATGTCATATTCTTTATTTACCTGGGGTGTTACATCCTTCCCCCTTTTGGGAATTGCGTCCTCGCAATTTTAAAATTGTGCTTGGAAACATCCTTGAAAGTCCCACATCGGAACAAGAGTTGGTAAAACAATCACTTTAAAATAAAGAAAGATAAGTACAGAGGTCACCCAAGTTAACCCATACTGGTATTACAAGTATGAAAGTATGGACATGGAGGAAAAAACAAAGGGTCCTGTTCTGATGGAGAGTGATAGAAAACATGTTTAGGAGAAAGTTAACAACGAGAAAATCACAAACTTGGGATGGGTTAAACGGTATTCGATTCCCCAGTAGGAAAAGTTAATAGACAACATTTTTGTTTTAAGTTACTTTTTATTGAAGAATTTATTCATAAGAAAACATAATAACTTATCATATTGACTTTCAACTTTTATTAGATTCCTTACACAAACTCATATTTTCTCCAAAAGACGAGTATTTAGGAAGACTTGTTCACATTAAGATTACTATAATCAACTTCTAGAGAATCACCTAATCCACAAAATAGAACTATATACTTCCCGTTTCTTTAGACATTAACCACAACCAAAACCAAAAATGCTAGTACAAGATCAGATAATCTAGAAAAGGATATCCCTTTATAAAAAGAAAATCTATTCTTAATCTCCAAAATTTGTCCAACAAAACCCAAAGTTCAACGAGGACCATTAGATAAAAAATTTGTCCATAAAATTCTTCAAAGTAAACCAAAATAAGATTGAAACCCAAATATTTGAAAGATTTAGTCACATAGTCTTCCAAGTTAAATCGTAACATTTATCTCCAAACAACATCAGTTCCTCCTAAAGTCTCGTATTGAAATGTAATTAACCTAATCACATATCCTCCATGATAGGATAATCATTTTCATAAATAACCCAAAATCAACTTACTCTTAATTCATAAAATCATATAACTAGAAAGAATCTTTCAAACTAACCAGGGACTTCACGTAGTCCAGTGATAGGCGATAAATACCAGTTGAACTTTTTTTTGTGGGTTCGATTCCCGCAGCTTTGTCCGACACGACGGGTTGTCACACAGTCTGCGTGTTGTCCTTTTTATAAAACTCCAAAAATAACCCCAACATGTTTTAAACTCAATAGTTTCCTTATACCTTTAATTTTCATCCAAATTCATTATGATCTCAACACCTTAATTCTTGAAGTCATATTTCACCACCATAAGATAAAATAAAACAATTCCCAAAATGAATAACATCATACCTTGATCATGGCATCCACTAGGTCTCATCGTCATCTTGCTCACGTAGGTAGAAGTCCCATGCATTACAACAATGATTTATAGATCCTTCAAAATCATTTGCTTCCTCCATCCAAATACACCCCGTGCTATATGGGTCATATGGGTGTTCACAGAAAAACAGTTTTGGAAAATAATCATGTATGACATATAATTCCAAAACATCTGATAAAACATGATTTCTAAAAAATAGTCGGACCGAAATTGAGTTGAAACATTCTATCATGGTCCTTTTAAAATACCATAAGTATGTGATGTGAGACTATATTTTAAAAGCAAATATAAATAGGTTGCGCAAGGGTCTCCATCCACAGCACCATTTTGAAAATCATAATATGATTCAAATTCTTGTGATAAGGTAAAATATTTGAAATTACCTTGATAATATTTACCTCTCTTGAAAAGATGAGAATATTGTGCAAATAGTATTTTTCTAAAAACAACCCATGTTCCACGATGATAACGAGGTATAGCGGAGGTGTTTGATATCTCAAACAAATTCTTGCAAGTGAGTTGTATGCTAGAAAAAGTTTCACAATCATCCGAAGATGACTTTGCAATAATTATTGCAAGCATGTCACCAGGAAGAGATAGAAATGTCGTTTGAGATCCTCCTCCTTCCATTCGTAACCGACTTTACTTGACCTGAAAAAAAAATTTAAAACAAGGATTTAACTGAAATAATAGTTATAGGGACTGATCATGTGCCTCACAAAAACACCTAATCCCTAAAGTTGTCTAAACCGACCTCTGATACCAACTATAAGGCCCCAGCCTTAAACCTTACGTAATCTTTAGTTATTACAAGATTACACATTGAGGATCTTTTCTGGTTTATATTTTTAGAGAATTAGATTATGAAACATTCATTACATTCCACATTTAAACAAAGTGGTTACATAAAAGACAATATTCATTCTTCCCATCAACGAAAACATATTTAAAATAAAACATGGATTCTTTCTTGACACATCCTTGACACTATCATCACATCATGTACCTTTCCCTTGACCTGTGAAAAATATTTCAAAAACATGGGATGAGCATAAAAAGCTCAGTAAGAGTTATAAAAATATGGAAAGGAAACATGAGTTCATATATACATTAGAATGAGATCACACTTTACCCATAAAACATAGGCATATCAAATCATGAATAAATCATAGAAAACATAAGACATAAAGGTAACATGAGGCATTCATAACATTCTTACGTAGGGAGGAACCCTCTTGGTTTCGTTTGGAATACCCATCACAGTATATTCCCTAAATCTCTTCGGAGAAACCTTAACGTTTCACTCCTTCGCGTTACCCAATGCATTGGAGAGCTATATCGGGCTCACCCTCCCTTAGTTTATCACGGAACCACCCGTCTTCATAATAATTCCCAAGAACCACAACATAATCGTATCACATAAAACATGCATAAAGGAAACATAACATTTCCACGTTTCAATCACAAGATATCAATACAACACAAAAAACATTGTGAAAACCATTTTCAATACCAAAATAAAAGAAAAGTAAAACATGGTACTTATTTTTCTTTTAAAAAGAAGGTATGGCTTGTAGAGGAAGCCGAAACTCAAATAACGGTCATGACGGCGGAGAAGTCGTTGTCGCCGGATAGGTACGACAAAAACATTCCCTTTTGTCGTTTAGTAAACGCTTCGTATAAAAAAGATTCCTTTTGAATAAACGTAAAAGTCAAAGGGGTTTATACACCTTATAAAAGAAAGTTGTGTATAAAATAAAATATGCCTCAATGAAAGGAGATTGAGACGAAGTCCCATACCACCATGAAGCTTAAAATTTTAAACCATTAATATCCATATAAATAAATCCTTAAAACCATTTTGAAAACATGGATATTAATAAGAACAAATAATTAAAACATTTAAAATGACATTTTGGTTAAAG
This sequence comes from Viscum album, assembly GCA_963277665.1. Lineage (NCBI taxonomy): Eukaryota > Viridiplantae > Streptophyta > Magnoliopsida > Santalales > Viscaceae > Viscum > Viscum album. Next base: position 162,479,514 of record OY728135.1, read on the forward strand.
GGGTTTTACCAAAATTAGAGACACTTGAATACAATAATTGAGGAATAACATTTAGTCAGAACTTTATAATATCTGGAGAATAAATGGATTCATGATATAATACTCCAAAGGACAGTATATACACCTTATAAGAGTGAATTGGTGCATAACAACAATGAACTCTCAATAGAAATGTCAAATGTGATGAAATCCCTTATAAAGAATGTATCCTTAAATTAAGGACAAATCAATCTCAAAAATATGTGTGACAAATATAAATACACCCAATATAAGTGGATATTAAGTGTAAAACAATAAAAGGTCATTCACACATATTCAATGGATGACATATTCAATGACTACATGTTGAACCCAAAGAAATCGAAATTGGGTTAAAAAGTTCCCTTGACAGCCTAACGGCATCACATCAAAAAGAGTTGATGAGAGATAAAAAGAGTATCTCATAACATGGACCTAAAATTTACATCAACAAGGATATATGAGAACATATCCCAAAATAACAATATGTAAATTAAAATACCCAACAAAAGAAGTCTTTTAAAAAAGAGGAGGGTGAAAGGTTCCCTTACCGACTTGGGTATCTTTCAAAACATACACCCCATGAAGGAAGGACAATAGATCATTGATGTAAATACTCATAAACGAAATTATATTACACAAAGAGTAGAATAATGGGCAGTACATACACCAGTCAATGGAATTTGTGGAAAATTTAGCATAAATCTCACGGGAAAAAAGTGAGATGAAAAATCACATACAAAAACTCGGCACCCTAACGACGCCACTTAAAACTTCCAAAAATGATTTAAGAGAGGTAATAGGGTCTCTCATCTTATGAAAATAATAAGTACAGTAGGAGTAATATAAAATAACATCCCAATCATAAGAAATATGAGCATAAAAGTAATGACATAAAGTGTGTACTTAAAAAGAAAGAGAGGTGTAGGATCCCTTACCTCGGGTCCGACTTGACTCGATCGTTCTTTAATCTCTTTAAAAGAGTAACTCCTTTTGATTTAAGCCTAAAGGCTTCCTTTGAAAGGATTATGCCCAAAGGGAATCCTCTAGGATGAGGAGAGGGATGTGGATATAGTAAATGGGCAGGGGTTGGCCGAGCCAAAGGCTTGATGAGTGTGTGAAAAGAGGTAGAGGTGGGGGCCTTTTATAAGAGGAGAGGAGGGGCACTTTTGTAAAGTAAGGAAATATTACTTTATTTGAAAATGTGTTTCGGTTTTAAAAGGTCCCAAATTGATATAATTCGTGGATAAGGTTATAAGGGTTCTAAATCCACCTATCCAATAAGTTTTGGACATGTGTAGTTCATAGATATTACATTATATTTCCATTTTATTTTAATCGTTAAATAATGATGTCATCACTGCATCATTATGATGTCATACATAATTTAATTTATTTAATGTCTAAAAATTTTAAAAAAATTACTATGATGTAGGAAATCGTTTTAGCTTTCCAATGACTATTTATAATCAAAAATATTACTTGTACAACCCTACTTAAAAATTGTTTTAGTAAAACATATAATGTTTGTGTCAATTTTACTTTTCCATTAAATAAAAATATATTACTGTCATTTTCCAACTAAAGTGGCTCCATGGGGTCCCCAAGTTGGCCCATGGCTTGTCGTGGTCGGACATGACTCACCCAATAGGTGTAGGAGAAGTGTCATGGTGTTTTCACATTCTTATAATATCATTTTTACCTTAAACTACACTAATTACCACTAATCGCGATTAAAAACTTAATAAGTTACTATTCACCAAAAAATTATTTTTATCCCATTGAACCAAATTTTACTTCTTAATGACAACCATGTATGTCGGATTTTCAAAATTCAATACACATTAGTGGTAAATTTTCATTTAACTGAAAAATCAGTTTGCTTGATTACCACTTAGTGGTTTCACTATTCATCAAAAATTGGAGTTTTTCAGAAAATACCAAAACTTCACCCTAAGCTATATTTGATATTCCAAATTCAAAAATTAAGTCCGTTTTACAAAATTCAAAACATATTATTCACATTAATTAATTTAATAATTAATTCCCATTGTCAGAGCAAATAGCGTGTTTTTATTAAACAATAAGTATCAAAAGATTGACACTAGTTTAAGTCTGATTTCAAACTGAAATTAATTCCAACGACCACTATTGGATTTAATGGTAAAAATATTTTCTAATTTCACTTTAAAACCAATTAAAAATATTATCTAATCATATAAATAAATTATATTAAAAAGAGATTTTGAATCAAAGCACAACATTTTACACTATTCATTAAAAAAATGAACTCTATCGGAAAAATACCAAAAAATTACACAAAGTAAAATTTGATGTCCCGATTCTTAGTAAGAGTTTTATTTGGTCCAAAATAATGTTTAAGAGTGAACAAAACTATATTTAATGATGGTTCAACATCAAAAGGTGATAAGTGAACCTTTAGTGAAAACTAGGGCATATACGCCTCAAATTGAATTCTTTCCGTATTTTAAGCATTTATCTTTTATTGGATAAATGTAAAAACATTTAAAAACATATATAATCATATTTTAGTTATTTCTATCCATTCCCGCCAATACAACGACTACATGTTAACTACTATTTAAAATAATATTATTAGAGTGCAACGTAAGATTCCCAAGAAACTCGTTGTTGCGTGTTGGGTACGCCATCGAGCATAGCGTCCCCTTTAAAGTCATATTAATATTTTATTCACAAATAGGGATAAATATGAAAATGTCATATTCTTTATTTACCCGGGGTGTTACATCCTTCCCCCCTTTTGGGAATTGCGTCCTCGCAATTTTAAAATTGCGCTTGGAAACATCCTTGAAAGTCCCACATCGGAACAAGAGTTGGTAAAAGAATCACTTCAAAATAAAGAAAGATAATTACAGAGGTTACCTGAGTTAACCCATACTAGGATTCCAAGTATGAAAATATGGACATGGAGGAAAAAACAAAGGGTCATGTTCTGATGGAGAGTGATAGAAAACATGTTTAGGAGAAAGTTAACCATGAGAAAATCACAAACTTGTGATGGGTTAAACGGTATTCGATTACCCAGTAGGAAAAGTTAATAGACAACATTTTTTTTAAGTTTATTTTTATTGAGGAATTTATTCATAAGAAAATATAATCACTTATCATATTGACTTTCAACTTTTATTAAATTACTCACACAAACTCATATTTTCTCCAAAAGATGAGTATTTAGGAAGACTTGTTCACATTAAGAGTACTATAATCAACTTCTAGAGAATCACCTAATCCACAAAATAGAACTATATACTTCCCATGTCTTTAGACTTTAACCAAAACCAAAACCAAAAAGGCTAGTAAAAGATCAGATAATCCAGAAAAGGATAACCCTTTATAAAAATAAAATCTATTCTTAATCTCCAAAATTTGTCCAACAAAACCCAAAGTTCAACGAGGACCATTAGATAAACAATTTGTCCATAAAATTCTTCAAAGTAAACCAAAATAAGATTGAAACCCAAATATTTGAATGATTTAGTCACATAGTCTTCCAAGTTAAATCATAACATTTATCTCCAAACAACATCAGTTGCTCCTAAAGTCTCGTATTGAAATGTAATTAACCTAATCACATATCCTCCATGATAGGATAATCATTTTCATAAATAACCCAAAATCAACTTACTCTTAATTCATAAAATCATATAACTAGAAAGAATCAGTCAAACTAACCAGGGACTTCACGTAGTCCAGTGCTAGGCGATAAATACCAGTTGCACTTTTTTTTGTGGGTTCGATTCCCGCAGCTTTGTCCGACGCGACGGGTTGTCACACGGTCTGCGTGTTGTCCTTTTTATAAAACTCCAAAAATAACCCCAACATGTTTTAAACTCAATAGATTCCTTATACCTTTAATTTTCATCCAAATTAATTATGATCTCAGCACCTTAATTCTTGAAGTCTTATATCGCCACCATAAGATAAAATAAAACAATTCCCAAAATGAATAACATCATACCTTGATCATGGCATCCACTAGGTCTCATCGTCATCTTGCTCACGTAGGTAGAAGTCCCATGCATTACAACAATGATTTAGAGATCCTTCAAAATCATTTTCTTCCTCCATCCAAACACACCTCGTGCAACATGGGTCATATGGGTGTTCACAGAAAAACAGTTTTGGAAAATAATCATGTATGACATATAATTCCAAAACATCTGATAAAACATGATTTCTAAAAAATAGTCGGACCGAAATTGAGTTGAAACTTTCTATCATTGGTCCTTTTAAAATACCATAAGTATGTGATGTGAGACTATATTTTAAAAGAAAATATAAATAGGTTGCGCAAGGGTCTCCTTCCTCAGCACCATTTTGAAAATCATAATATGCTTCAAATTCTTGTGATAAGGTAAAATATTTGAAATTACCTTGATAATATTTACCTCTCTTGAAAAGATGAGAATATTGTGAAAATAGTATTTTTCTAAAAACAACCCATGATCCACGATGATAACGAGGTATAGCGGAGGTGTTTGATATCTCAAAGAAATGCTTTCAAGTGAGTTGTATGCTAGAAAAATTTTCACAATCATCCGAAGATGACTTTAGAATAATTATTGCAAGCATGTCATCAGGAAGAGATAGAAATGTCGTTTGAGATCCTCCTCCTTCCATTCGTAACCGACTTTACTTGACCTGAAAAAAAATTTTAAAACAAGGATTTAACTGAAATAATAGTTATAGGGACTGATCATGTGCCTCACAAAAACTCCTAATCCCTAAAGTTGTCTAAACCGACCTCTAATACCAACTATAAGGCCCCAGCCTTAAACCTTACTTAATCTTGAGATATTACAAGATTGCACATTGATGATCTTTTCTGGTTTAGAGTTTTAGAAAATTAGATCATGAAACATTCATTACAATCCACATTTAAACAAAGTGGTTACATAAAAGACAATATTCATTCTTCCCATCAACGTAAACATATTTAAAATAAAACATGGATTCTTTCTTGACACATCCTTGACACTATCATCACATCATGTACCTTTGCCTTGACCTGTGAAAAATATTTCAAAAACATGGGATGAGCATAAAAAGCTCAGTAAGAGTTATAAAAATATGGGTAGGAAACATGAGTTCATATATACATTAGAATGAAATCACACTTTACCCATAAAACATAGGCATATCAAATCATGAATAAATCATAGAAAACATAAGACATAATGGTAACTTGAGGCATTCATAACATTCTTACGTAGGGAGTAACCCTCTTGGTTACGTTTGGAATACCCATCACAGTATATTCCCTAAATCTCTTCGGAGAAACCTTAACGTTTCACTCCTTCGTGTTACCCAATGCATTGGAGAGCTATATCGGGCTCACCCGCCCTTAGTTTATCACGGAACCAACCGTCTTCATAATAATGCCCAAGAACCATAACATAATCGTATCACATAAAACATGCATAAAGGAAACATAACATTTCCACGTTTCAATCACAAGATATCAATACAACACAAAAAACATTGTGAAAACCATTTTCAATAACAAAATAAAAGAAAAGTAAAACATGGTATTTATTTTTCTTTTAAAAAGAAGGTATGGCTTGTAGAGGAAGCCAAAACTCAAATAACGGTCACGAAGGCGGAGAAGTCGTTGTCGCCGCATACGTACGGCAAAAACATTCCCTTTTGTCGTTTAGTAAACGCTTCGTATAAAAAAGATTCCTTTTGAATAAACGTAAAATTCAAAGGGGTTTATACACCTTATAAAAGAAAGTTGTGTATAAAATAAAATATGCCTCAATGAAAGGAGATTGAGACGAAGTCCCATACCACATTGAAGCTTAAAATTTTAAACCATTAATATCCATATAAATAAATCCTTAAAACCATTTTGAAAACATGGATATTAATAAGAACAAATAATTAAAACATTTAAAACGACATTTTGGTTAAAGGGGTTTTACCAAAATTAGAGACACTTGAATACAATAATTGAGGAATAACATTTAGTCAGAAATTTATAATATCATGAGAATCAATGCATTCATGATATAATACTCCAAAGGATAGTATATACACCATATAAGATTGAATTGGTGCATAACAACAATGAACTCTCAATAGAAATGTCAAATGTGATGAAATCCCTTATAAAGAATATATCCTAAAATTAAGGACAAATCAATCTCAAAAATATGTGTGACAAATATAAATACACCCAATATAAGTGGATATTAAGTGTAAAACAATAAAAGGTCATTCACACATATTAAATGGATGACATATTCAATGACTACATGTTGAACCCAAAGAAATCGAAATTGGGTTAAAAAGTTCCCTTGACAGCCTAACGGCATCACATCAAAAAGAGTTGATGAGAGATAAAAAGAGTATCTCATCACTTGGAAATAAAATTTACATCAACAAGGATATATGAGAACATATACCAAAATAACAATATGTAAATTAAAAGACCCAACAAAAGAAGTCTTTTAAAAAAGAGGAGGGTGAAAGGTTCCTTTACCGACTTGGGTATCTTTCAAAACATACACCCCATGAAGGAAGGACAATAGATCATTGATGTAAATACTCATAAAAGAAATTATATTACACAAAGAGTAGAATAATGGGCAGTACATACACCAATCAATGGAATTTGTGGCAAATGTAGCATAAATCTCACGGGAATAAAAGTGAGATGAAAAATCACTTACAAAAACTCGGCAGCCTAACAGCGCCACTTAAAACTTCCAAAAATGATTTATGAGAGGTAATAGGGTCTCTCATCATATGAAAATAATAAGTACAGTAGGAGTAATATAAAATAACATCCCAATCATAAGAAATATTAGCATAAAAGGAATGATATAAAGAGTGTACTTAAAAAGAAAGAGAGGTGTAGGATCCCTTACCTTGGGTCCGACTTGACTCGATCGTTCTTTTATCTCCTTTAAAAGTGTAACTCCTTTTGATTTGAGCCTAAAGGCTTCCTTTGTAAGGATTCTACCCAAAGGGAATCCTCTAGGATGAGGAGAGGGATGTGGAGAGAGTAAATGGGCAGGGGTTGGCGGAGCCAAAGGCTTGATGAGTGTGTGAAAAGAGGTAGAGGTGGGGGCCTTTTATAAGAGGAAGGAGGGGCACTTTTGGAAAGTAAGGAAATATTACTTTATTTGAAAAAGTTTTTCGGTTTTAAAAGGTCCCACATTGATATAATTCGTGGATAAGGTTATAAGGGTTCAAAATCCACCCATCCAATAAGTTTTGGACATGTGTAGTTCATAGATATTACATTATATTTCCATTTTATTTTAATCGTTAAATAATTATGTCATCACTGCATCATTATAATTTCATATATTATTTAATTTATTTAATGTCTAAAAATTATAAAACAATTACTCTTATGTAGGAAATCTTTTTAGCTTTCCAAGGACTATTTATAATCAAAAATAGGACTTGTATAACCCTACTTAAAAATTGTTTTAGTAAAACATATCATGTTTGTGTCAATTTTACTTTTCCATTAAATAAAAATATATTATTGTCCTTTTCCAACTAAAGTGGCTCCATGGGATCCCCAATTTGGCCCATGGATTGTCTTGGTCGGCCATGAGTCACCCAATAGGTGTAGGACAAGTGTCATGGTGTTTTCACATTCTTATAATATCATTTTTACCTTAAACTACACTAATTACCACTAATCGCGATTAAAAACTTAATAAGTTACTATTCACCAAAAAATTATTTTTATCCCATTGAACCACATTTTACTTCTTAATGACAACCATGTATGTCGGATTTTCAAAATTCAATACACATTAGTGGTAATCTTTCATTTAACTGAAAAATCAGTTTGCTTGATTACCACTTAGTGGTTTCACTATTCATCAAAAATTGGAGTTTTTCAGAAAAATGCCAAAACTTCACCCTAAGCTATATTTGATATTCCAAATTCAAAAATGAAGTCCTTTTTACAAAATTCAAAACAAATTAGCCACATTAATTAATTTAATAATTAATTTCCGTTGTCAGAGCAAATAGCTTGTTTTTATAAAACAATAAGTATCAAAAGATTGACACTAGTTTAAGTCTGATTTCAAAGTGAAATTAATTCCAAAGACCACTATTGGATTTAATGGTAAAAATATTTTCTAATTTCACTTTAAAACCAATTAAAAATATTATCTAATCATATAAATAAATTATATTAAAAAGAGATTTTGAATCAAAGCACAACATTTTACACTATTCATTAAAAAAATGAACTCTATCGGAAAAATACCAAAAAATTACACAAAGTAAAATTTGATGTCCCGATTCTTAGTAAGAGTTTTATTTGGTCCAAAATAATGTTTAAGAGTGAACAAAACTATATTTAATGATGTTTCAACATCAAAAGGTGATAAGTGAACCTTTAGTGAAAACTAGGGCATATACGCCTAAAATTGAATTCTTTCCGTATTTTAAGACTTTATCTTTTATTGGATAAATGTAAAAACAGTTAAAAACATATATAATCATATTTTAGTTATTTCTATCCATTACCGCCAATAAAATGGCTACATGTTAACTAATATTTAAAATAATATTATTAGAGTGCAACGTAAGATTCCCAAGAAACTCGTTGTTGCGTGTTTGGTACGCCATCGAGCATAGCATCCCCTTTAAATTCATATTAATATTTTATTCACAAATTGGGATAAATATGAAAATTTCATATTCTTTATTTACCTGGGGTGTTACAAACATAATTAAAACATATCCCAAATATAACTAAATTATACTATTATTATTTGAAAAACATTTTTAAACCAATCCAAATCGAATTGAAATACGATACCTTTCTCATGATCACGAGTTATATACTGCTTTATTGAATTGTTGAATTTCATTAGCTAACAAAACTTCCCAATTATAGTTCTAATGGTGTATCTACATAAAATATATGATATTAATGATATATATATTATTATTGGTTCTTTAAATAATATTTAATTTAGTTTAGTATTTCTCATTATAAAATAATCCTTCCAGAATATGTATAGTGAACACTCTTTATTGATGATTCCACAACCCCCTCCCACTAATGATATTGCAATTAAGTGATATAAATAATCTTTACTCAGTCCTGCTTCAAGTAGGTCATTATTCAGTGACTAGTATGGAGGGTATAAATATCTCATTAAATTGGATGGATTACCCTATACAATAATATTTGATATGGATATAAGATGAATCATCCATAATCAAATCTAAGACATATTATAAAATGAAACAGTAAAATGCCATTATGAATGTATAAATATTATTTTTCTAGTATAATATATAAAATTATAAATACCTAAAGAAAAATATAATGTATTGATGCAATAACATTCAAAAGGCCCGAGCTAGAAATTCACACCATGGTCAACATAGCCCTCATGGAAACATGAAAATTAGTTTATATACATTTGGTGAGAATAAATGTATACTCTGTAGGAAAACCAATTTCTATCATGAAAATGATAAAAAATAATACTAATTAACCAATGAGATAATGAAAAACCACAGAACCCTAAATATGTCATCAATCTATCCAATCCTCTTGACAGAGCAAATTTATATGCATATTTTTGATCAAATAATGAGTATTTTTTTACTATTTTTCAAGGATAAACACCATGTATTTACATGTTTTTTAAAATAATGGGTAATTTGTGTTTTAGAATGAAAATGAGGAAAATTGTGAAAAGTGCATAATTCTGGATTTTTGGATAGATTTTGACCACAAGGGTATTTTTTTATTTCACATAAAATATATCTCCAAACATTGTGATTATATTTTTTCTATAATCCTTATTTTTTTCCTCCAATTTTTTTGTTCTAGACCAGGAGCTAATTCAGCCATCTTAAGGGCCTAAAAAATCATTGAATTTGGAAATTGTTTTCGGGCGGACAACATGTACCCCACCACTGTAACAGATTCACAATTATGTCTCCACAGATGAAATTTTGGTTATTCCACCTGGATATGGAATAGAACTCATAGGCACGCTCACCCATTAAATTTCATGGAGTTTTTCATCCATTAATGTGGATATTTATCGTTATACATTTAAAGGAATCTTCCTGGAAATTTCATCCAGAAAAAGTCCTATTCAATGGATATTCCATAACTCCTTCATCTGGTAGCTTAATTTGCTGATATTTTGAGGGGATACAGAAAAGTCATTTATGAACATCATTTATGAAGAAGAAAACACGAAAACAGTCATTTATAGGGCCATCCACTTGCAATCTTTTGGAGGTGAAATTCTGCCTTTAAATGGAGACCCTCCCCTCCTTCCAAATCCATCAGCTCGACAATGAAAGCCAAGGAGGGATCCCATCGGGGCACGTGCCGTTTCTGCTCCGCTCTCCCACCCATTTCTTATTTTTATTTTATTTTTATTTTTATTTTTTTTAGTATTATTTTCAATTGTAATTTTTATTATTCTTTTTATTAGTCCATGCATTTGTGTTTCTCCAACCACTTTTCTTCTTTTCTTTGATTCTCTCTCTCTATCAACATCTCTATCTTCCTACAAACAATCCACTAAGTAATCTCATACTCCCGGAAATGATAGGTTAACTCGAGAATTGTATTGGGGGGAGGTCAATATATTCAAAAAATTTCTTTAATGATTGTTTTATTGTATGTGGTAGATTTTAGTATCATGCATTGGTGAGGTGAATGTCCCCGATAGGGTGACAACCCCTAATGACATGAATGTCAAACTATTTCTATTTTGGAAATGAGTAGTGATTCAAAAATGAGATTTCATATTTGGAATATCAAAGTAAAATCAACATATAAAATAGAATAATTATTGAATCCAAGACTGAACTCCAAAACCATGTACTTTATTCATCAAATCATTATGTTGGCATTGCCTGATAGTTCATATTTTTAAATAATAAATAACACAAAAAATATTTTCTTCACTTTCATTTAAATAGATAACAACAAAAAGAAGTAGTTTAGGTGAATTAGGATAATTTATGTGAACCCAATTGAAAGGCTCATCAAGAGAGACGACCCTAGTCAACCACTACGTTGCACTAGGAAAAATTTAATTGTTTTTGTCCATTCCCCGTGATAGGCGTGCGTCAAAACTGGGACTATTTCCAGGGATCCAATCAGTTATACATTTAATTTTTATATTTTCACATCTTAGTTAGATTTAATTTCATTAAAAAAACAATAAAAGGAAAAAAATTCTATCCATGATGAATTCAAATGACTAATGTTCTACATGGACTAAAAATTGCTCATGGGTTGAAGAACACGACTACACTGAGGAATCCCTCCGATGAAGAGTTGATGCATTGACTATAATGGCCAAGCAAGGGAACAAAGGAAATATAACATGGATCTCATAAAAAGACTTAAAGGTGATTTTCGATGAACTCCAAAATGACTAAAAAATATTTGAGGCCAAGAAGTAAGTACCACTAGTCTTCAAGAATTTCACAGAAGCCATCCATGAACTTGAGGCCAAAGTTGTGGTGGAGGAGCCTGACAACCTACCTTCTCCTTCCACCATCATACTCCCAGATGCACTTACCACTGAGGCAGTGATTGATGTTGAACCAACTCAGGGAGTGGAATATTTCTTTGACAATGTCTCTCTTGATATTATGGAAATATATTTGTATATCACTCCCTCTTGTTTTGATTATACAGAATCAGACATTATTTGTTATGACTTGGAGAAAGATGAAGAATACAGTAGACATGAAGATGTTGGGGAACACATGGAGATCCATGATTTCAATGAAAATACATTGGAGGATCCCCATCAAGATAACCGTGTATTTGAGCCTAAGAAAAACAGACAAGAGGCTTTTCTTCATGCAGTCCCCATGAAGCTAGCATTGGAAGTTAAGAAGGTTGCACAGTTAGCATCCAATGAAGAGAATGGGCCATACTTCTTCCTACCCCCACCATGCAAGATATACCTTATTTTTAAATGGAAGGATATGGTTTACTCTATCCTTGGATCATCACTCAAGAACAAGGATGAAGAACAAGCTGGGAAAAGCCACATGTGGTGGTTAAAATAAAAGAAGCTTCATCCTCCATCAGACATTAGATAACAGCTGGTACTACCCTATAGAGGTAGTAAAAATTCTGGGCCCACTTGCTAGATCATTCCAAGATTTATCTTTACTTGATTTCTAGGAATTTATATTTTAATTTCGTTTCTTAAGAATCAATTTAGCATGTGGCCCCCTCCCTCTTTTAATTTTGATCTTATAAGAAATGATCTATGTGATTAATTGTGTAATTCTTTTTTGAAGAATCATGAAGGTTGGTGGAATCCCCAATCATTTAAAGATGGGGACCAAAGATTTATTTTCAAAAGGGATATCATTTTCATTCCCTATCTTTTTAATTCCATATATTTTTCTCTAAAATCATTTTATTGAGCTTTAAATATAAAATTGCATTCCCACCCTTGAATTCAAGTTTTACTTAACTTATCTAGGAGACATGAGTTTCTTAATGACCAAGTGATACCATGTTTTATATTTCAATGTTTATATGATTAAATTATTGAAATACAGAACTAAATGTTTTAATAAAAATTATAGATATTGAAATGATGACTCATGATTTGAAGGAATTAATTAATTCATTTAAATGAAATTTCTCAACAATCATTCATGCTTTGAATTTCTGAAATTTATGTGATTTGTTTTATTATTATTATTCATGCCATTAGTGAATGTCCAATGTTATATTTCTCATTCCCGTGAGAATTTCTAGACAATGTACTTCCTATTCATTCTTGATCACATTTCTTGAGTGATATTGGGACATGTATCTGACCAGAACCTGTATTGAAACTTGTTAAAGCTATGACTGTGAAAAAGAACATTTAAAATGATTGAGGCATCCTTTGAAAAGCAACATTTACTTAATATAAAACCTTTACATAGATTCATTTTTTATCCCATAGAGACCATGAATGACCTTTATAGGGATGAGACATGTTTTAAGCCATTTTTATCCCTTCCTACCAAAATCATTGTATTTTCATTATATTTTAAAGTTCAAGTGTGGGGGTAAAGGGAATCATTGTGGACAGGATAATACAAATTGTGAGTAATAAGTGTGGGGGTGTTATTGTGGGAATTGTAGAAGGTTGTGAAATTATTCATTATACTATATTGTTTTCCCCTCTTGAATTTAAAAAATAAAAAATGACAAAAAGAAAAAAATAGAAAAATTGGTTTTGATTTTGGGGAACCAAAAATCACTGTTTTTCAGACTGAAAATCTTATGATTGTACGTGGTTAGGTGATGGATGTGAGGTTTGATCAAATCATAACTTTTGAAAAATTAAAAAAAAAGTAAAAAAAAAATCAAGAGGTTGCACAAATCATCCATTATGCTTACTTGATCTTAACCTTTTCATTGAGTTTTGGTAAGTGGGTGTTGCTATTTTGAAGGGGAGAATTTCATTAAAGTTATAATATTAATATCATGAATTGTAATTCAGAGATTAGCCTCCTCCTTGAGCCTTAATTTTTGAAGCATCAAATCCTAAGAACCGTAATCTTCATAGTGATTTTATCCATTATTGCAAGTCCTCATGATTTTATGTGTCTTTTGTATTTATAATGTAGAGAAAGTAGTTCATTTACAAGCCTATGGATAAGGTGCATGTTCTAATTATATGAGCATAACTCTACTTGAATTGTATCATGAGTGAAGAGAGAAAACAATTGAGGTAAATCATGACATGTCATGTTTAATAGTGATGAATCAAGAAGCTTCAATGAATGAAAGGATAAGTTCAAGAAATTATTAAATGGGAAAACTAAAATATGTTAATTATTGGTTTCTTTGGAAAATGGGAACATAAATCGATATTTTATGAAGATTTTTGATGTTTTGATTTTATATTTAAATTTCATTGAATATATTGCATTGAAATTTGAATATTGTTAACATTGGTGTACTTTGATTTCCATGTTGAGATTTAATGCTTGAGGACAAGCATGGTTTAAGTGTGGGTGTATTTGACAGATCAAATTTATATGCATATGTTTTTATCAAATAATGAGTATTTTTTACTGTTTTAAAATGAAAAACCAAATTTATTTACGTGATTTATTAAAATAATGGGTATTTTGTGTTTTAGAATGAAAATGAGAAAAATTATGAAAAATGCATAATTATGAATATTTGGACAGATTTTGACCACAAGGGTATTTTTTTCATTTCTCATATCATATTTATCCAATCGTTGAGATTAATTTTTTTAGAATCCTTATTTTATTTCCTCTGATTGTTTCTTCTGGACCAGGAGCTGATTCAGCCATCTAAAGGGCCTAACAAATCATTGAATGCGGAAATGTTTTTCGGGCGGACAACATGGACCCCACCACTATAACGGATGCACAATTCTTTCTCCACTTATACAATATCAGTTATTCCACCTGGATATGGAATAGGACTCATTGGTGTGATAACCAATTAAATTTCATGTAGTTTTGCATCCATTAACGTGGATATTGATGGATATACATTTAAAAGAAGATTCCATGATATTTCATCTAGAAAAAATCTTATTCATTGAAGATTCCATAACTCCTTCATCCAGTAGAGTCATTCGCTGATATATTGAAGGGAGACAAAAAATTAATTTATGAACATCTTTTATGAAGGAGGAAGCTTGAAATAAAGTCATTTAAGGGGCCATACATGGACAATCTTTCAGAGGACAAAATCTGCCTAAAAAGGAGACCCTCCCTTCCTCCAAAATCCATCAGCTCAACACCCAAAGCTAAGGAGGGATCCCACAAGGGAACGGGCCACTATTGCACCTCTTTTACCCCCTCATTTCTTCTTATTATTTTATTTTTATTTTACTTTTGTTTTAGTTCTATTTTCAATTGTAATTTTTTTAGTTTTATTAATCCATGCATCTGTTTTTCTCCATCCACTTTTCTTCATTTCTTTATTTATCTTTATATCAATCTCTCTATCTTCTTACACCCAATCCACCAAGTATTCACATATTCTCAAACATTAGAGGCTAACACGAGACATGGATTGGGAGGAGGTCAAGATTTTCATGAATTTTCTTTAATGTTTGTTTTGTTGTTTGTGGTAGATTTGAGTATAATGCATTGGTGAGGCAAATGTCCCCGATTGGGTGACAGCCCCCAATGACATGAAAATCCAAGATTTTATATTCTGGAAAAAAGTAGTGATTCAAACACGAGATTTATTATTTAGATTATAAAACTAAAATCAAAATTTAATAGAGAATAATGATTGAATCCAAGACTGGACCCCAAAACCAAGTACTTTTTTCATCAAATCATTTTTTTACATTGCCTGATAGTTTTTATTTTTAAATTATAAAAAACACAATAAATATTTTCATCATTTTAATTCAAATAGAAAACAAAAAAACAAGTAGTTTAGGTGAATTAGGATAATGTATTTGAACCCTATTTAAAGGCTCCTCAAAAGAGATAACCCTGGTCACCCACTGTTCTGCACTAGGAAAATTCTAATTGTTTTTGTCCACGCTCTGTGACAGGCATGCATCACCTCCCCAGGGAATGCTCAACAAAAAACATTTTCCTTGTATAATAAAATTATAATTAACAGGTTGATAAAGAGTGTCCCATAATGATTTCCCACTGATTTACCACACCCACTTCACAATTTCATGCATCATGGATGTTCCATATATTTCAAAAAATATATATCCCCTCCCCAAAGTATGATCATATCACATCATGCTCGCAGACAAGTAGGTAACCACCCCATAGATTCGTAAAATCTTTTCTCACCTGATGTCATTTGGGACATCATTTCGAAACAATTATAGTAACATGAGTAGTAGTTTATCAATATTAAAAATTACATCAACATTAATCCATACATATAACGTGAATTAACTTCACCAAAAGCTTACCCACAACACAATCATGTAAAATGTCTACTAAAGACACATGAGCTATTATAAAGTGCACTCATAGACATCCTACCATCACAACTAGTGCACATATAGTTACATGGAATAGATAGTATGAACGTTATGGTAATAAGAAATCCATCCTCGATACTGAGATATAATAAAAAGGCCATCAATATATGTGTATGGGTGCAGACACATAGTGATTGAAATAGTTGGGGTTCATATATAAAATCCTAAGAGAATTCAATATGTATAAATAAGCCATAAAAAATTAACCTATGGGTTCAAAACGAAAAAATAATTGACCCCACAAGATTACGAGATTCTTTTCCACCTCTAAATGCATAAAAAAACAAAAACACCAAGACACATATCATATTTCCATTGACGAACATTATTCATCACATTTTTATCAAGATTTTCCAACTACCGCATTTAACTTCATAGCTCATTATATATTTTTTCATTTGTTATTTTATTCCCATTAATAGAACAAACCATAACCCTATGTGATATTATTAACCAATTATTCCCTCATTATTCGAGCACATAGCCCAATGGGTCAAAATATTAAAAATTTCTTTATTCCCACCGAACCATAACCAAACCTCCTCAAATGCACTGAAAAAACATATCGTCTCACCACCCAAAATTAATGGAAAAACAAAACCTTAAATCACCTCATGAATAGAGAGGACATATAGACCATCACCTCACTACCATGATGGTATAGAAGAACAAACCATTACATAAACTCTAAAATGTTTTGATCAAAACAACCTTTACATCACCACCCTAATGGAACGACCAATACAACCATCACCTTAGCAACCTAAATGAACATACAAGAAAATATTCAACATGATTACCTTAATGCATGGAAGAAAATCAACAAATAAACAAAACGTTTTCAATGATTTAACATTGTGGATTTTATCACATTTCACTTTATTTGATTTGTTTTATCACAGAATCCATAAATCCATGGGAATACATTATGTTAATAAAATATAAATGGTTGGCCAATTTCCATTTTAGAGTGATATTAAAAAACAAAAATAATTTTCTCCAAAAAAAATCATTCCATCAAGAATAATTACCCTACGGGCCACAATTAAAAGTAAGGCATTCAGCCCGTTCACACACAATATGAAAATAATATCAAGGCTGTAAAAACATGAGTATTGTTACCCATTAATGATTAGTATTCAATTTATTATTTTATTCTTCTTGATTTTATAGTGTAACCCATCCTACAAATTATATAAGGGTAAACCCATAACATATGATAAAAAAATTGATAAATAAAGGATTATATTCCTCAATTAATAACATAAAACATGATATTCACCATGAGGAGACAATGAAATTTCCTCAAAACACAACCCCATTAATAACCCATGGATAATCATACACCACATTATGGATTGTTATAAAAAGAGATAAAAAATAACCAAAAAAACATCACAACTATAGTTATTTCCCAATATAGGAATGGAATAAAAATATAATATAATGATATAAGGGCTTCTCACTGATCAATATGTTGAATCTACATGATCCTATGTAACAAGTTCACAAGATTTATTTCATGGGATACTCCCAAAACCAACATCTTATGAAATTCACATTACCCATATTTTTTTAAATACATTTCATGAATTAATTTTATGACTTTAATCAATTTCAAATGTTCCACCTCAGATGTATAGAATCCCTGATACAGGTGTGATACCAAAGTAGTGAACCACCAATTAAAATCATGAAACCATTTCATGATGTCAGTATCCCAAAACAGCCCTAATTCCCCTCCATCCACCACAAAACCTCTTCATGCATCCTATGAAACACATCCAACACAAAAAACCTATAATGTAATGTGTTAGTAATGCATGTTCAGAGACATCAGATGCCCTGAAAATGATTCTTTATATTTATAATACAAACCCAACTCCATAAAGAAAGGTATTTGAACAATAACCCCATGACATAACAATAATTTATTATTTTATTTATTATATCTACCACCGGTTATGAAATTCACAAAAACAACCAAAAAATACAAATCACTATTAAAAATCACCACATTTAACACATCAACAAAACCACACACCAATGTCAACCTCCATGTTACGGAAACAAAGAATCTCTACAACCAATATATTTCACCACCATGATCATGCAAATCATTAAATTCGATCCTCCATGTTATAATAGTATACTCTATAGGTGACATTGATTATACCACACATGTTTTGTTGCATTGTTGTATAATGTATCTCAATTAGGAATATGGTTATACCCATTTAATATATTCTATCATTATCACTCATCATACATCATGAAAAAAAATTATAACAACACAATAAGATACAAATATCAATTCTAAAAAATATTAAAGAAAGTCCATAAATATCATCAGGTACTAGGATCACTTATACATATCTCCCTCCAAAGTACACTCCTCCATGGATCATTGGTTCCACAACATGTGAATTAGGGTAATTTTCCATCTACTCCACACCTTCTCTTGGTGACCCTAAATCTCTATTATAATATCCATGAATGCAACATATTTATAAATATTCAACAATACAAGGATAATGACATTAGATTAATCATTCAAATTCTGAAAAAGCTGATATAATAGAATATTTCATTGAATATATCCATCCACCCAGGTAATTCTAACTAATATTCTAGAATTTCATCTCACCCCAATAGCACAAAGGGGCCAACGATCATGGGGGAAATCTTACTCCTCCATTCAAACCTCAACTACCCACAGTGAGGGGAATTTGTCAATAACCTGTGGTCCCCATACTCAAACTCAAAGATACTATTCATTTGATGGGAATAATGATTTTATAGGTCAAGAATTTTTATACATTATCAAAAAATCGGACCCTTTTTATTTTTCTATGCACTACATCGGGTCCATGAACTATTGATTTTATAACCTCCATCCATCAAAATTGATAAAAACATGGCTACCCATCCAAATTATTAATAAAGGTAACGTTAATTATTGGATGACAACTATTTTCATAGGAAAATAAAAAAATGAATTTTTTTGAAACTATTATAAAAAAATCCCTTAACACACACCCAAAACATATCCCTCATCGTTTCGAAGCTCAACTCAATCGTTACAACTATTTTAGTGTCGAAATAAGTATTCAGAAGTAAATGGGTTCCAAAAAATTGTTTTGAACCCCACCAAAATAATGAATAATTATTTTTAGATGATCTTTGACGATACGCCTTGAATCTCTATGAAACGTAAACAATTCATACACCTACCAGAAAACCAAAATAATTTTTTTTTCTGACTCCTTGATCATTATACATTGTTCTGATTTCATATAATGATACATAATGACATAGAATGAATAATAAAACTCATCATGGGAATCCCATATGATGAAATTAGTCAATATTACTTCCAATTTACAATTTTAAACATCCAATTTATAAAATAAACATTAATGAACATGATTAAAATCCTTTATATCCTATAATACCAAACTTCTATCAATGAACTATACCACCATTCATTTCATCTCGAGCTACAACATTGAAATATCATGAAATGGTAATTCTAGGATACTCCTAGGTTTACTCCCATTAGTGATATATAAAACACTGGAAGGACTACCTCAAGAATAACTTCTTAAAAAATCATCCTCCCATTAAAAAACATCGGGTTCCAACTATCATCTGACTATCAATTTGGGGAATCCACATGGCTAACATGATCGTGCATTAGGTTTTCTTTTGAATCTCTCCAATGAGACTCACCCACATACAAAATAATACAATATTTCATCATTATCCGATAAGATAACTTATACCATTTTACACCATTTTATCTAATTGAAAGGAATCCAACTCCTCCATTCATCTCTAGGCATCGATAGAATCGTAAAAAACAACCTTACATAAATTATTTGACAAAAAAATAACCACATTTCCTTATTACGAGTTGTAGTATTTATAGAAAACATATCCTTCTAGAGACTCCATAATCATTCATTTCAAAAAGATTATTTTAGACTAAGAAAATAAATTCTTCAACATCTTGAGATCCACGATGACTATAATTCACACCCCAAAGAGGTAACACTGACACATGTTCATGGAAAAATCTCCCAATCATAGCTCCATATCATGAGACACCATGTTATGTATATGGAAATGTACCTTCTTAGATTTATATGATATCACTACCCAATGAATTATCATCAAACATATAAAATCCATATAGGTAGCGTCCTAGAACTCCTTAAAAATCAATCAAACATCATAAAAAATGAAGCACTGGGGAACTAACTAATATACCAATCATGATATTAAACAAAAATTGCACTAATACACCAAAAAATTATATATACCTTCTTGATAAATACTATAAAAAGGGATAAAACGTTTTAGAAATCGGGAAAAAATCATTCCTAATAGCATGTTAGATCGATGAAGCTACAAAACAATTCAACTTTTTAAGTGATTCCCAAGAAAAAACATCCTTGTAATTTGGTGTCTTAGCATAAAAACCCTTATAAGAAACAATATGTTCATGAAAAGGAATGTATCATATCCAAAACAAATTGGGCTACATTTTACATAGTTAATGGAGAAAATATGTAACATATCAGGTAAATAATGAATAAAACATTTTAGTATTTCCTGATTAAATATTAATTTTACTTTAAAAGGGTTGCTATGTTCGATAGCGTACCCGATACGCAACGATGAGTTCTTTTGAAAACTTACGTTGCACACTAGTAATATAACAATATTATTTTAAATGGTAGTTAACATGTAGCCATTGAATTGGTAGGAATGGATAGAAATAACTAAAATATTATTATATTTGTTTTTAAATGTGTTTTACATTTATCCAATAAATGATAAAGGCTTAAAATATGGAAAGAATTTAATTTTAGGCATTTATACCCTAATTTTTTCACTAAAGGATCACTTATCACCTTTTGATGGAGAACCGTCATTAAATATAGATTTTATCACTCTTTTATATTCTATTGGACCAAATATAACTCTTCTTTATAATCGGGACATCAAAATTTACTTTGTGTAAATTTTTGGTATCTTTCCGATAAAGTTCATTTTTTTAATGAATAGTGTAAAATGTTGTATTTTAATTCAAAACCTCTTTTTAATCTAATTTATTTATATGATTAGATAATTTTTTGAATTGGTTTTAAAGTGAAATTAGAAAATATTTTTACAATTAAATCCAATAGTGGTTGTTGAAATTAATTTCACCTTGAAATCGGACTTAAACTAGTATCAATCTTTTGATACTTATTGTTTCATAAAAACACACTATTTGTCATGACAGCGGTAATTAATTATTAAATTAATTAATGTGACTTATATGTTTTGAATTTTGTAAAATAGACTTCATTTTTGAATTCAGAATATCAAATATAGCTTACGGTTAATTTTTGGTATTTTTCTGAAAAACATCAATTTTTGATGAATAGTGAAACCACTAAGTGGTACTTATAAAAACTGATTTTCCGTTTAAATAAAATTTTGCCACCTCTGTGTTTTGAATTTAAAAAATACGACATACATGGTTGTCATTAAGATGTAAAATGTGGTTAAATGGGATTAAATTTATTTGGTGAATAGTAAATTATTATGTTTTTAATCACGATTAGAGGTAATTAGTGCAATTTAAGGCAAAAATGATATTATAATAAATAGAAAATACCTAGAAAAATGTCCTAACCTTATTGGATGTGTAATGTCCGACCAATAAAAGCCATGGGTCAACTTGGGGACCACATGGAGCCGCATTGGATGGAAAATGACATTAATATATATATATTTAATGTTAAAATTAGATTGACACAAACATGAGTTGTTTTACTAAAACAATTTTTAAGTGGGGTTATACAAGTCCAACGTTTTACTATAAATATTCATTAGAAAGATAAAACGATTACCTACATCATATTATTTTTTTATAATTTTTAGACATTAAAAAAATTAAATTATTTATGACATCATGATGATGCAGCGATGACATCATTATTTAACGATTTAAATAAAATGGAAAGATAATGTAATATCTAAGACCTACACATGTCCAAAACCTATTGGATGGGTGTATTTATGACCCTTATCACCTTATCCTCGATATACATCAATGTGGACCTCTAAAATCCGAAAGGCATTTGAAAATAAAGTAACCTTTTATCACTTTCCAAGAGTGCCCCTCCTCTCCTCTTATAAAAGGCCCCCACCAGTACCTATTTACCCTCACCCCTCAAACCTTTTGCACGGACAAACCCTGCCCATTTTACCTCTAAACATCCCTCTACTCATTCTAGAATACTTACCTTGGGCATAAATCTCTTCATGGAAACCCATATGGTTCAAACCAAGAAGAGTTACCCGATTTTAAGGTATTGTGCTCAGTTGAGTCCGTTTGTTTTATTTTGCTTCTCCAACACCCTAAACTCTTTTTATACATTTCTTTTGTAACAAATCCAGTATCTTCAATATAATAGGATGTTATTATAATAAGGTATCGAGCTACACTTACACACACCTACATCTAATGGTTAATGAACATACTCTTTCTGTGGATGGTGAATTTCTGCCTCCTGAAACGATGATTGTTCAACATTCTTTTAACGCCTTCAATGGTGGCCATTAAGATGTCACTATATTTATATATGATATATAATATGTTTATGTTTTCCTTAAGCTTATTTATTTTTCATTTTGGTCATACCTTTATGGTTTCCATTGTGGGTAAACAAGATAATTTCATTTTAGGAAGTGCGGGCTACAGCCCCCTCAAAGTGATTTATTCGTTAATGCCATATATGGGACGTATAAAGGATGGATTTAAAGTTATTATATATGATTTTAAACTGGAATTATAATGTAACTCTATATCATTATTATTTCATTCCATTAAATTATGAGATAGAAATGAATGTAGCGTTTATGCGTACTTACGGCTTACCGTCTCCATGAATGGTGCATTTCATTTCTTACCTCTAAATGATTATGTAATATTATAAATACATGTATATGATGGATATATATGATATATATGATATCCAAATCAAGAATTTCATTCTGGATATAAAGAACCTTTGACCACATGAACAACATGTAATTGTAAGAAGTCCACTTTTGACATAAGAACAAAATATCGACAAAACAAACATTATTAACTTAAATGGTTACATAATGCTAATAACATGGCAATAAGTGATATGAAAGTAATAATTAACTTGAAAAAGGTTCTTAAGAAAATTGAAATTAACTCATGTTTATTATTCAGGATGTTAAAGAATGATCGAGTCAATTCAGACCCGAGGTAAGGGACCTCGTCTCAATCTCCTTTCATTGAGGCATATTTAGTTTTATACACAACATTCTTTTATACGATGTATAAAACCCTTTGAATTTTACTTCTATACAAAAGGAATCTTTTTCAACGAAGCTTTTTACTAAATGACACAATGGAATGTTTTTTTTACGTATGCGGTGACAATGACCTTTTCCACCGCTGCGAGTATTATTTGGTCTTTGGCTTCCTCAACAAGCTGTAATGTTTTTTTGAATGAAATAAATACCATATACTCTTTTATATATTTTGGTATTGAAAATAGTTTTTATAATGGATTTGTTATGTCAATATATTTATGTGATATATTGTGAATGGAATGTGGAAATGTTTTCTTTCCATTATGTGTTTTTTATGTCTTATCATTTTATAATGGTACTTGGACATTTGACGGGTGGTTATGTGATAAACCATATGACAGGTGGTGCCGTGAATACCCGGATGGGTGGTTACGTTATAACCTCTAATGCATTGGGTATGGAAGTCAGCCATATGGCTATTCCATTATGTATGAATGGAAATTGGCCGAATGGCTATTCCATTAAGTGATATGTGTGGAAGTCGACCGTATGGTTATTCCACTTATGTATGTTTATGTACCAAGTTACCTTTTTATGTTATGTGTTCTTTATATGGGTTTTATGGTAATATTTTGGTTACAAAAATGGTACGTTATGATATTTTATTCAATGATGAGTTTTTTACTACTTAATAATGGTGAATGTATTACATTGATAAAGTATACATGGTTTAATTGATGTTTGAAAAACCAACAGTTTTCATTCTTTGTGTATCCCTTACTGAGATTTTTATGCTCTCCCCAAGTTTTTTTTAAATGTTATTCACAGGACATAATGCAGAATAGGGTCAAGGATGGGATCAAGGGAAAGTCATGCTATCTAAAACATGGAACTAGACTTGTTTCTTGTTAAGAGTTTTTATTTTATGGAAACTTAGTAGAAGTGACTACTTTGTAATCTTTTGAGATGTAATAGTTGTGTTCTAATTCTCTAAAACTCTAAAGCTGAAAAGATCCTCAATGTGTAATCGTGTAATAACTCAAGATTATGTAAGGTGTATGGATGGGGCCTTATAGTTGGTATCAAAGGCCGGTTTAGACAACTTTAGGAGTTATAAATGTGTAAAATTATAAGTTAATTTATGGTATTATTGAAATGATATAGCATTTAAAGATTACCATGTTGCTTCGCCTAATTCATTTCTGTGTTCAGAATGGTTTTTCGCAGAGGAAACAAAGCAGCTATGTTGGGACGACATCAGGAGGAAGACAACCTTCCAAATCAGCAACCTGAGATGGTTGGAATCGTAACTGAACAGTTTGTTGCAGTGATGGCACAGTTGACTCAGGCTATAAATAGTGGTGGTATCCATGCACGAGATCAGCCAGATCAACCGTAGAGGAACATGTCAATGGTGGAACATTTCATGAGGCAACATCCCCCATCATTAAGGGGATCATCTGACCCTGTGCAAGCTGAAAGGTGGATTAAAGCAATAGAGAAGATTTTTGATGTCATGGGGTGTTCAGAACATCAAAAGGTTAGTCTTGCTATTTACCGTTTTGAAGGTGAAGCTGATCAGTGGTGGTCGATGGTGAAAAATATCAGGGATAGTGATGAGATTGAGGATCTTCACAGGGATGAATTCAAAGGTATGTTTCTTGAGAAATATTTTCCTATGATGGTTCATCATAGGATGGAAAAACAGTTCCTAGAATTGAGGCAGGAGGATGATTCAGTGGCTTCTTATGAAGAAAAGTTCACTCGATTGGCAAGGTATGCTCCAAACATCATACGAGATCTTGATAGTAAAATAAACCGTTTTTACTCAGGGTTAAAGCCAAAGTATCTAAAGGCTTTAGCTTCTCTGGAGTTCAAAAGTTATGAAAATCTTGTTCGATGTGTGAAGAAGGTGGAAATGGAGTTTTCCGATGATCAGGTGTTCCATGACAAACAACAGAATAAGAGGTCTAGTTGGCAGGCAAAGGGGAAGAATTCATCAAAGAAGCAAGGAGGTAAGAAAACCTAATATCCATCATGTGAGAAGTTTGGTAAAATGCATCCTAGAGAATGTTTATCCAAGTCTGGTAAGTGCTTTCGGTGTGGTAAGTCTGGTCATATCACTCGTAACTGTAAGGAAGATGATCATGTAGGCAATGAAAAGCCAGTGGTAAGGTGTAATGAAATGGGTCATTATGCAAACGAGTGTCCAACGAAGAACTCAACTAGGGGATTGCAGCCAGACTACAAGTAGAAAGGGGTGGTGAAATCCTTTGCAACAACTTCAGCAGATGTTGGGCCATCGAATGAAGTGGTATCAGGTACACTGTTTGTTTGTTCAGATTATGCCAATGTGTTGTTTGATTCAAGGTCTACACATTCTTTCATTTCTGAGAAGTTTTCTTGTAAATTGGGAATTCCACCTCAAGATATGATTCCAGAACTTATGGTAAAAACACCCGGAGGGAACGTTGAGGTAAAAAGGAATTATAAGAACCTTCCTATCATTGTCTGTGGAAAGAATCTACCAGCAAACCTTATTGTTTTTCCTCTAGTAGTTTTTGATGTTATTTTGGGCATGGATTGGCTTTTTTTTTATCAAGCTAAGGTTGACTGCAGAGCTAAAATGGTTTCTTTTCAGAATGATTTTCAGTTTGTGTACACGAATGAACCCTTGATTTTGATAACATATCATGAAGTTGAGAAATTAGTAAAATATGGAAATGAATGTTACCATGAACATATTGTTGAAAATAAAGGAACTGTTCAGATTAATGATGTGCCAATGGTAAATGAGTATCTTGATGTTTTTCCTGATGAGTTTTCTTGTGTTATTCATGATCGGGAATTGGAATTTACCGTTTACATAGTTCCTGATTCTAAGCCAATTTCAAAACCCCCGTATCGAATGACTCAAGTTGAAAATTTAGAGTTAAAGAAACAATTTCAGGAGTTATTAGATAAAGGTTTCATTCGACCTATCACATCACCATGGGGTGCTCCTGTCTTGTTTGTTAAAAAGAAAGATGGTATAATGAGACTTTGCATTGATTATAGAGCCTTGAATAATATTACTGTTAAGAACAAGTATCCTTTGCCTCATATCAATGATTTGTTTGATCAGCTCCAGGGAGCTCAATATTTTTCTAAGATTGACTTGAGGTCAGGGTACCATCAGTTGAAAGTAAAAGAAGCAGACGTTCTGAAGACTACGTTCCATACTAGATATAGCCATTATGAATTTTTAGTTATGCCTTTTGGGTTAACCAATGCACCTGCTGTATTCATGGACCTTATGAATAGAATTATCCCTGAGTTCTTGGATAAATTTGTGGTTGTTTTCATTGATGATATTTTGGTGTTTTCTAAAAGTAAAGAGGACCATGAAAGCCATTTAAGGGTTATCTTGCAAACCTTAAAAGAAAAGAATCTATATGGAAAATTTATCATGTGGGAGTTTTGTTTACAATAAATTTCTTTCCTTGGTCACATTGTTTCAAAAGATGGCATAACTGTTGATCCTGCTAAAACAAAAGTCGTTGAAGAATGGCCAAGTCCTACAAATGTAACCGAGATCCGTAGTTTTCTTGGTTTGGCAGGTTACTACCGAAGGTTTGTTGAAATTTTTTCACGGTTATCTAGTCCAATGACTAAGCTAACTCATAAGGGTGTTAAGTTCATCTGGATAAAAGAATGTGATGATTGTTTTTAGGAGTTGAAGAGAAGATTGGTGAATGCTCCAGTTTTGGCACTTCCTTACAGGAATGGTGAGTTTATTATATACAGTGATGCTTCATTGAAGGGACATGGTTGTGTCCTTATGAAGAATGATCAGGTAATTGCTTATGCTTCACGTCAGTTGAAAACTCATGCGGTAAATTACCCTACACATGATTCAGAATTAGCTGTTGTTGTTTTTACTTTAAAAATTTGAAGGCATCATTTGTATGGAGTAAAGTGTGAAATATATACTGATCACAAAAGTTTAAAGTATATATTCACTCGGAAAGAATTGGACATGAGACAGAGGAGATGGCTAGAATTAATCAAGGAATATGATTGTACAATTCACTACCATCCGGGAAAAGAAAATAAAGTGGCTGATGCTTTGAGTTAAAAAAGTAATGCCTCATTAACCATTCTACGTTTGGAATGAGGTCCTTTAGTTTTTGATTTGATGAACTTTGGCATAGAAGTTTTTGGTTTAGTATGTCCTTATTTTTTGTTTCAGGTATCAGTGAGATCATCTCTATCCGACAGAATCAAGCAAGCACATAAGCAAGACAGTGAGTTGCAGAAAAAGGTAGAGATGGTTCAGAAAGATCAGTTGCATGAATTCAACATTGATAGTGATTGTGTTTTGAGATTTGGGAAGAGATTGTGTGTACCTTGTGATTCACAGTTGAAGAAAGAGTTGTTATGTGAAGCTCATAGTTCTCCGTTTTCAGTTCATCCTAGCAGTACTAAGATGTACAAAGATCTGCGGGATTATTACTGGTGGGATGGAATGAAAAGGGATATTGCTGATTTTACTGTGAAGTGTTTGACTTGTCATCAGGTTAAAGAAGAGCAGCTGTTACCAAAAGGGATGCTTTATCCTTTACCAGTACCAGAGTGGAAATGGGAAAATATATCCATGGACTTTGTTGTGGGATTACCGAAGACATCTCGAGGTAATAATGCAATCTGGGTTATTGTTGATCGCTTGACAAAATCTACTCATTTCCTTCCTATTCGAGATACATTCTCTCTAGATCAACTTTCCCGTTTGTATCTTAAAGAGATAATCAGGTTACATGGAGTTCCACTCTCCATTGTATCTGATCGTGATCCTAGGTTCACTTATAACTTTTGGAAAGGCCTTTAGAATTCATTTGGTACTGAATTAAATTTTAGTACAGCTTTTCATCCTCAATCAGATGGGCAGTCAGAACGAACAATTCTGACCTTGGAGGATATGCTACGAGCTTGTTCGATGGATTATCAGGGAATTTGGGACCATAATCTTTCTTTGGTTGAGTTTTCTTATAATTAAAATTTTTATTCCACTATACAGATGGCACCATTTGAGGCATTATATGGGAATCGTTGTCGAACTCCAGCATTTTGGGATGAAGTGGGTGAAAGGAAGCTGATGGGATCCAAATTTATAGAATAGATGGAAGAAAAGGTTCAGTTGATTCAAAAACACATGAGAACAGCTCAGAGCAGGCAGAAGAGTTATGCGGATAACCTGAGGAAGGATCTATCTTTCGAGGTAGGTGATCATGTTTTTCTCTAGGTTTCTCCATGGAAAAGTTTGATGAGATTTGGTAAGAAATGAAGGCTGAGTCCAAGGATTATTGGACTATATGAAATTCTGGAGAGAGTTGGATCAGTAGCTGACCGAGTGGCTTTAACTCCGAGTCTATCTCAGGTACACAATTTTTATCATGTTTCGATGTTGAGGAAGTATATACGAGATTCATCTCTTTTTTTGTGCCCAGAGGTAGTTCGGTTGGAAGAGAATCTCTCTTATGAAGAACAACCAGTCCAGATTCTTAACCGAAGAGAGCAAGTTTTGCGAAATAAGGTAATCCACCAGGTAAAGGTTTTGTGGAAAAACCATATGGTTTAAGAGGCAACGTGGGAATTTGAAAATGCTATGAGGGATAAATACCACCACTTATTTTGATAAGTGAATAAAATTGCGAGGACGCAATTCCGAAAAGGGGGGAAGGATATAACATCCCAGGTAAATAATGAATAAAACATTTTAGTATTTGCTGATTAAATATTAATTTTACTTTAAAGGGGTTTCTATGTTTGATAGCATACCCGATACACAACCATGAGTTCCTTTGAAAACTTACGTTGCACACTAGTAATATAATAATATTATTTTAAATGGTAGTTAACATGTAGCCATTGTATTGGCGGGAATGGATAGAAATAACTAAAATTTGATTATATATGTTTTTAAATGTTTTTTACATTTATCCAATAAAAGATAAAGGCTTAAAATATGGAAAGAATTCAATTTTAGGCATTTATACCCTAATTTTTCACTAAAGGGTCACTTATCACCTTTTGATGGAGAACCGTCATTAAATATAGTTTTGATCACTCTTTTAAATTCAATTGGACCAAATATAACTCTTCTTTAGAATCGTGACATCAAAATTTACTTTGTGTAAATTTTAGGTATATTTCCGATAAAGTTCATTTTTTTAATGAATAGTGTAAAATGTTGTATTTTAATTCCAAACCTCTTTTTAATCTAATTTATTTATATGAGTAGATAATATATTTAATTGTTTTTAAAGTGAAATTATAAAATATTTTTATTATTAAATCCAATAGTGGTTTTTGGAATTAATTTCACCTTGAAATCAGACTTAAACTAGTATCAATCTTTTGATACTTATTGTTTTATAAAAACACGCTATTTGTCATGACAGCGGGAATTAATTATTAAATTAATTAATGTGGATTATATGTTTTGAATTTTTTAAAATAGACTTCATTTTTGAATTCGGAATATCAAATATTTCTTCGGGTGAATTTTTTGTATTTTTCTGAAAAACTTCAATTTTTGATGAATAGTGAAACCACAAAGTGGTACTTATAAAAACTGATTTTCCGTTTAAATGAAATTTTCCCAACTTTGTGTTTTGAATTTCAAAAATACTACCTATATGGTTGTCATTAAGAAGTAAAATTTGGTTCAATGGGATTAAAATAATATTTTGGTGAATAGTAAATTATTATGTTTTTAATAGCGATTAGAGGTAATTAGTGCAATTTAAGGAAAAAATGAAATTATAATAAATTGAAAATACCTATACCCATGTCCTAACCTTATTGAATGTGTCATGGCTGAAATAGAAAAGCCACGGGTCAACTTGGGGACCCCATAGAGCCACTTTGGTTGGAAAATGACACTAATATATATTTCTTTAATGTTAAAATTAAATTGACACAAACATGATTTGTTTTGCTAAAAAAAAATTTATGTGGGGTTATACAAGTCCCAATTTTGACTATAAATATTCATTAGAAATATAAAAAGATTTCCTACATCATATTAGTTTTTTTTATAATTTTTAGACATTAAATAAATTAAATTATTTATGACATCATGATGATGCAGCGATGACCTCATTATTTAACGATTTAAATAAAATGTAATGATAATGTAATATCTAAGACCTAAACATGTACAAAACCTATGGGATGGGTGGATTTTGGACCATTATCACCTTATCCTTGAAATACATCAATGTGGGACATCTAAAATCCGAAACTCATTTGAACATAAAGTATCCTTTTATCACTTTCCA
This sequence comes from Viscum album, assembly GCA_963277665.1. Classification (NCBI taxonomy): domain Eukaryota; kingdom Viridiplantae; phylum Streptophyta; class Magnoliopsida; order Santalales; family Viscaceae; genus Viscum; species Viscum album. Next base: position 162,510,241 of record OY728135.1, read on the forward strand.
AGAGTGCCCCTCCTCTCCTCTTATAAAAGGCCCCCACCACTACCTCTTTACCCACACCTCTCAAGCCTTTGGCTCGGCCAAACCCTGCCCATTTTGCCTCTCCACATCCCTCTACTCATCCTAGAAGCCTTACCTTGGGCAGAAATCTCTTCAAGGAAACCCATTTGGTTCAAACCAAGAAGAGTTACCCGATTTTAAGGTATTGTCCTCACTTGAGTCATTTTGTTTTATTTTGCTTCTCCAACCCCCTAAACTCTTTTTATTTATTTCTTTTGTAACAAATACAGTATCTTCAATATCATAGTATGTTTTTATAAGAAGGGATCGAGCTACACTTACACACACCTACATCTAATGGTTAAGGAATATACTGTTTCTGTGGATGGTGAATCTCTGCCTCCCGAAACGATGATTGTTCAACATTCATTTAACACCTTCAAAGGTGGCCATTAAGATGTCACTATATTTATATATGATATATAATATGTTTATGTTTTCCTTATGTTTCTGTATTTTTCATTTTTTTCATACCTTTATGGTTTCCATTGTGGGTAAACACGATAATTTAATTTTAGGAAGTGCGGACTACCGCCCCCTCAAAGTGATTTGATTCATTAATGCCATATGTGGGAAGTATAAAGGATGGATTTAAAGTTATTATATATGATGTTATACTGGAATTATAATGTACCTCTATATCATTATTATTTCTTTCCATTAAAGTATGAGATAGAAATGAATGTAGCGTTTATGCGTACGTACGGCTTACCGTCTCCATGAACGGTGCATTTCATTTATTACCTCTAAATGATTATGTAATATTATAAATACATTTATATGATGGATATATATGATATATATGATATCCAAATCAAGAATGTCTTTTTGGATATAAAGAACCTTTGACCACACGAACAACATGTAATTTCAAGAAGTCCACTTTTGACTAAAGAACCAAATATCGACAAAACAAACATTATTAACTTAAATGGTTACATAATGTTTATAACATGGAAATAAGTGATATGAATGGAATAATGAACTTGAAAGAGGTTCTTAAGAAAATATAAATTAACTCAAGTTTATTATTCAGGACGTTAAAGAACGATCGAGTAAAGTCAGACCTGAGGTATGGGACTTCGTCTAAATCTCCTTTCATTGAGGCATATTTTGTTTTATACACAACTTTCTTTTATACGGTTTATAAACCCCTTTGACTTTTACTTCTATACAAAAGGAATATTTTTCAACGAAGTGTTTTACTAAATGACAAAAAGGAATGTTTTTTCACGTACGCGGTGACAATGAACTTTTCCGCCGCCGCGAATATTATTTGGTCTTTGGCTTCCTCAACAAGCTGAAATGTTTTTTTTGAATGAAATAAATACCATATACTCTTTTATGTACTTTCGTATTGAAAATGGTTTTTATAATGGATTTGTTATGTCAATATATTTATGTGATATATTTTGAACGAAATGTGGAAATGTTTTCTTTCCATTATTCTTGTTTTATGTCCTATGATTCGATAATGGGACTTGGATATTTGACAGGTGGTTACGTGATAAACCATATGACGGGAGGTTCCATGAATACCAGGACGGGTGGTTACATTATAAACTCTAATGCATTGGGTATGGAAGTCGACCATATGGCTATTCCATTAAGTATGAATGGAAATTGGCCGAATGGCTATTCCATTAAGTGATATGTCTGGAAGTCGACCGTATGGTTATTCCACTTATGTGTGTTTATGTCCCAAGTTACCTTTATATGTTATGTGTTCTTTATATGGGTTTAATGGTAATCTTTTGTTTACATAAAGGGTAAGTAATGATATTTTATTCAATGTAGAGTTTTTTACTACGTCATTAAGGTGAAGGTATTACTTTGATAATGTATACATGGTTTACTTGATGTTTGAAAAACTAACAGTTTACATTATTTGAGTATCCCTTACTGAGCTTTTAATACTAACCCCAAGTTTTTTTTGAAATGTTTTTCACAGGACTTAATGTTGAATAGGGTCAAGGATGGGATCAAGGGAAAGTCATCCTATCTAAAACATGGAACTAGACATGTATCTTGTTAAGAGTTTTTATTTTATGGAAGCTTAGTAGAAGTGACTACTTTGTAATCTTTTTAGATGTAATAGTTATGTTCTATATCTCGAATACTCTAAACCTGAAAAGATCCTCATTGTGTAATCTTGTAATAACTCAAGATTATGTAAGGTTTAAGGCTGGGGCATTATAAAATGAATGTACTCAGACGATCTCATATTATCATCATGTTAGTATTATATAGTCGAGTATATAAATATTTCATTAATGAAGTTGAATATATAATGGTTTTGGAAATCCTGAACCATGGTTTTCCTGATTCTATATAACCCTTAGGTATGTTTCTGATAGTAAAAAAGAATGTCTTCAAACTCGAAGTGCCCATACTTGTACCTGAAGGAAGTGTTCATCATATAATTATCCTTCATCCTAAAATAGTTATATAGAGACTGTATATTGATCATATAAAACCAAATCTCCCAATAATCTACTACAAATGGTCATATAACCAAGGATATTTTAATTGGTTCCTGAAGAATAATTGATTCAACCTACAATAGTCTATAAATAACCCAATACTATCATTTTTCTTCATTGTGAACATCACTAGATAACCCTACAGTGAAACACATGCCTAGATAAAACCCATCAATGTCATATCATATATTTGAATCCCCATTTACCACAACACAAAAAGTTCAATCTGATTAGGATCCATCAAAATAAATGAACCAATTTCTTTTTGTTTTATCACGATATCAACACCATGTTGAGTCGTATAAATCACACCCTCCTCAAGAAAACCATCCTGAAAATTCACAACAACCATAGAATCCTTAATTATTTCTACCACAAATTGTTTTATAGGCAACTAACCAATAAAATATACAAGTGAATCTGCACACCAAACAACCACTTAACAACAATTATCATTATCTTAATACACACGATTTCTATAAAAAAAACCACAAACACCACTCTACTCTAGAGAATTCTATAGTAAAACACATAGATTAAAACCATTATATGCTTAGGATGAGATCATATAGAAAAATTAATATCATTAAAGGATCCCTACATATCTGATTTATCACAATAATTAGTCTAAAATCATAGGAAAAACCAAACAACCCAGCCTCACCTCTGAAATACATAATCAACACTACTAACATGGGAATCCTCCAAATGACTACTTCCAATTTCAAGAACAATATGCCCAAAACAAAGTATTGTAAATATTATGAATAATTTGTTCTATAAATAGTATTAGAAGTCAAACTGGTCATTCATCATATGACATATGGACCCTATGGATCTATTTCCACAACAGTGTGGAACTAAACATATCCAACTCCCCTACCTCTATTTTAATGACATCCTCCATGAACGATCACACATCTCAAACCTTGAACATGAGGAATATCCAATGGTTTTCCACATCCCATTCCATATTCCATCAGGTGAGCATAATCCTAATTCCATAGTTGTTGAAGTTGCCTCAATGGAAACTATTGTTGTTTTAACTATTGAAACCATTATAAATATAATTCAATTTTTGTTTTAAATAAATTTCATTGTAATTATTATAGAAATAGAAAACACATGAACATATTCGGTTTTATTATAACCTATCAGATTTAAAAGAAAACTACGAAGTATAACCATTAATACTATATTTATTGAGAAATGACCAAATGGTTAGTATAAATACGAGGTTTTATTATATCTAATTGACACCAAAAAATGTGGTGATGTCCTCAACCCAAAGGATCATACCTTATAAATCCATTTTATTGGTTCTGTCATTGGAGATATCAGTACATGGATTTTCCATTATCCAAGACCAATCTAAAATCAATCAACATAAGCATGATCAAAACCATTTCGGATAGAAGTTCAAGCATCTCAAGATCATGTCCCAAACCATTTATGTCAAATCACCACATGATAGTATCACTAGAACACACTATACCCTGAGATGGTTTTTTGTTATATTAGAAGGATATTTATTAGGACCACAATAGTATGAATATTTATATTTTATTTTAAATTTAATATTAATCATACCTTCTTATTATCATAACATTATAAATGTATTTTATTTCAATAAAATATAACATTAATTTTATTTTTATTTAGTAGTCATTTAAAATTATGAAATTTATGTAAATGAATTAATGAATATTTCAAAAAAAAATATTTTAGTAAAATTTATTAATTAAATAATTTTTATTATATATTAATGAACATATAATTTTAATGTAGTTTAATGTAATTTTTATAATGGTAGGAAAACTGTTATTAACAAAACTCAGTGTTTTTTAGTTAATATAAATAATTATATTAAATGTTTTTTGTAGATATGTATAAAATTATTTATATAAAATTAACATTATTTTTGGAATCAAAACATTCAAATAATCCAATAATGAATTTTTCATTATTTTATGAGATATGTGTATTTTAGAGGTAATAATTAAATAAATCATAAATATATGGTATGTATTATGACATCATATAGAAAAAAAAGATGCAATAAATAATATAAATAATATAAACGAAATAATATATTTATTATTTTTAAAATAATTCTATTTTATGATTGTTTGATCAATTATATAAATCAATTATCACTCCTTTAAAACCAATATTAGATGTTAAATTTATAAAATCATTTTATTAAGAAAGTGACTCAACTCCACAATAACAAGGAAAATATTTTATTATGTTAGACACAGTTCAATATAAAATAATTAAAACCATTTCCATCTGGAAATACCCGTAGGAAAACAAAGGTATTGTTTGTGTTTTGGGTTATTTTAATATATAGAACCCAAAACTTTTATTAGAGAAATGAAAATTAATTCCATAATAATTTTATATATAAACCCACCCAAGATCCCATTTATATTCGCTAAAATCATTTAATGAAGTTAATTATATTTTATCCCCACTATATAGCTCTCTATTATTATGATATACCCCTTTCACTTTCATCATTCACTTCCATGATCTTTTATACACCCATATTTTGCTACAATAATTCCTCTGAAATTTTCAATGCCAATATAATTTTATAGTGAATACCATACCCATTTCACATCAATGGTGTTAAACATTACTTACATATACATCTTTATAAGAGTCTCTAATATATTTAGTCAACACTCTATTATTTTGGAATGAAATAATATGATCACTAAATATATGTTTGTTTGATATATGTGGTTCACTTAGGCATCAGAATGAAATTAATGTGATGGGTGAGCATAGATTTATATAGTACTCCATTGCATTGGGTAACTATATATACTCATGAGACATCATGACATAGATTTGGGATTGAAACAAATCAATTATTCGATTTTTTCCATCACGTTGACTTAAGAGTTTGTTATGATCTATTTTTATGATGTATTAATCTAGGTTGTTTCCATATTCTCCATTATTCCTTTATGTTTTCTTGTTATATCATCCATTATTGATTATGTTTGTGTTTATCACCAACTTTACTCTACATTGATATACCTATATTCAAACATGTATTTCCTTATTCATTTTATTACATGCTTATTCCCTTATAATGATTTATATATTAACTCTTTTTTACCTATGCCCCTAGGTTATCCCATGCAGTGTTATGTACAGGCATGTTAAGGATGTTTTCAATAATGATGTTGTATTTCATGTTTAATGTTTTCATTAAATGTACCTAATTCACAGATAATATAAACATGTCGATCATCTAGTTTTCATTATGTGTATTCTTATGTAATAAATAATGAATTAATTTGTAATAATGGTAAGGGTTGTAAATTTTTGTATCAATCAAATATTTTACTTATTATTTTTATTAGGATTTGAAAATAATAGTTATAGCAATAAGGATTAAGAAAAATACTGAAAGACATACCTAAGTTTTCTTAATTATAGGGTATGTGGTTAATAAGGATTATAAATCCATGTATAGAAACATTATGATTATTTTTTTCTAGTATAGATTTACATTTTAATAAAACCTGAAAACCCCAAATTAAGATAGACTCAAACAGGAACTTGTTCACAAAAATATATCTAATTTCTGACATGGTTTGACAATATTGGGGGAAATGCAATAGAAAATTTATATGCCCCTTGAGAAAAATTAATATGTGAAAAAAAATATTCTCATAAAAGTTTATGATAAGAAATAGAGCATGAAAAACATAGACTAAAGCCATGAATTTAATATGGTTGGGAAATAATAGTAATTTATATTTCATATTATTAATTTAATTAGATTATAATTATTTATTTTAATCATATGAAATATTAATACCTAATTTTCCAATAATTTTAATTATTGGATGATAATATGGAATATAGGGTAAACAACAAATGTTTTGATTAATGTGATGACTACTAAAATGAGATACACAACCCAGTGTGGTAAAGAATTAGAAAAAATCTTTTGTCACACCCTCATGTGATTCATTTTATGAGAAGAACCCTTGAACATGATGATTTAACATATCCTCATATGAATGAACATGGTGAAACTAATACATTTTAGTATGAAGGCCCATGACTTTCAATTTTTCTTCTTATCCCTTAATTTTTTGAATAATAAATCAAATTCATTGAGAATATATTTCAGTCATGCAATGTTCTAAAAATGAGTTAGTTCTACATGTTATTTATCATATGGAGAGATAATCCTATCAGTTGTGTAAATTGGTCAAGAATATGATGCTAGGCGTTGATATTGATGAAATTTCTGGGAATAATATTAGAAAAAATATTTTGATAAATATTTTTATCCCACTCTACAATATAAAATAAAAAGGGATTTACTATCCCCCATTAAAAAAATATGATTAATCAATTTGGTTTTATAAGGGAATATTTACTTAACATGCATTATATTCCATCATATTTATTTATTTCCCCAGAATTCATGGTCGACCACTTCTTTGGTAGGATACAACCTAGTCTGTAAATTCCCCTTCTAATATAAGCCTTTGATTGATATAACGAAATTTTCTAATGCTCATTCAAATTTATGATGTACATCATTTAATATCAACTGTATCTTGTGGATAATATGTTAAAAATGGATTTTATTTATATGGGTCCTATAAAAATGTCTAAATGTGAAATAAAATATCATTATCCCACTTTTCAAAGTAGATGAAATAAGAACTTAGTAAATATATTAATGGGTTTATTCAAAGGATTTACGAAGAGGAATGGAGGACATATAAAAAGTGATTCTCAATAGGATAATACCACAAATGATATAGAGTAAAATAATTATATTTGTATCCCTATGTTTATTTTTTATTGATTCAACTAAATTGAACCTTGTCATTTTACAAACCAAATCATAGTTCTATAAGTTTTCAGAGAAAAATAACAGCCACCAATGAGGTAAGGGAGATCATTCTTTATCAAAAAGGCTTAGGATCATCTCGAATATTATTTGATGAAAATTATTCTACTTATTCATTCAATAATAGAGAACATACTCTTCGAATATTGTCCAATAAATCCCTTCATATCACAATTTTTTTTTTCAAACAATTCCAAGACCACTACAAATCATTAATGTAGAGTTTCATGTGAAAAATTAGGAAACAATTTCATCTGATGTATATAACTCATCCCCTACTAATATTTATTGGATAAACATACCAATTAACCTTTTCATAATCAAATTGGTATAATTAGATGCAATTATAGCTATGAGTTGTCTTTCTATAAATAAAGAGAACATAAATTTCCCTGGGATGGAAATCATACATCGTATTGTGATATGGGTATTAGCTCCAAATGAGAAATCATATATTTCTAAAATGATTGATTCTATTGAAGACAAAATCTTTGTAGGAATTCAAATTGCGATGGAATAACCTAAAGTGATACTCAAATAAATGTATTAATTTCCACTTACCCGAGAGTTTCAATTTTTTATCGTAAGTATACATAGGGTGTTATAGTTATCCATGACTCCAAATGAAATGGATTTATTTAAATTTGTTATTTGATGAAATAATTATTGTATAATCGTGATAAAGAGTCCTTACACCCAAGTTCTTTTTCCATGGGGTGCACTGGTCCTATATTCATAAAGGAAGATAGTACATTGATCATTTCTATTGATTATCGTGATCAACAAAAGATCATGGTAATGAACAAGTATCCCCTCGAACGGATTAATGACTTGATAAACTAGATATGTGTTGAGTAATACATCTCTATGTTAGATCTATGGTTAGGGTATTTCCATTTTATGGTCAATAAACTGGACATCCCCAAGAATGCTTCTCATATATGGTATGGGTACTATGAGTTGAAAGTAACACCATTCAGAATGAATAGTTTCATAATCATATGCATAGACATATTTAATATATTTATTATATCTAACCATGATTTTTTTTATTTATAAATTATATTATAATATACAAAAATATAATAGAGCATCATGGGGGGAATCTATAAACTATTCTTAATACCTAACAAAAGATGACCCTTTTTCCATGTTAAAAAAAATGAAAGATATGGTTAATGGAAGTTTCATTAATAGTGAATTTTATCCCAAGATATGGGATACTTGTGTACCCTAATAAATAATTAACAATGAAATTGGGAAAAGTACAATATATCTGATAGATATCAATAGTTTTCCTGTATTATCTGGAAATTATTAATGATTTGTGTGAAATTTCATGTGACATTGAATCCCTCTAACCAAGAAAACATATAAGGGAGTCCTGATTTTCTAGAATGATTAATGTGAATTGAATGTAATAGAGTTGAAAATAGTGTTATCACTTAAATTTTACTCACACTATTCACATGTATAGAAATTATTATTTATTAATTGAAGCATTGAATAAGGGATTGGGTTTTGTGTTAATAAAAAATAAAAAAATTAGTCTATTCTTCAAGTGAAATTAATGTTAATGAATATAACAACCCAAAAAATTTTTTCACGTTGGATATTGTGATATTATATTTAAAAATATGATTAAATTATATCATTGGTAAGAATTGTGAAATATACACTAATCACAAAATCCATAAGTAAATATTCACACAGAAAAAGAATGGTATGAATCAATGGAGATTGCTTGAGATGATCATGTATAATGAATTCATAATTAACTACAATCCTACGAAACTAAATAAATTGTAACATTCTCTATTTATAAAGGTTCTTAAAATTACACAATTAATGGTAATTTAGTGGGATCCGATCATTAATATTTGAAATATATGTACATTAAATGATTAAACAAAGAAACACCATCAATATTTTCACAAATGATTTATCAACCATCCCTTATATAGAGGTTAGAGGAAGCTCAAAGAGATGATTTAGGATTTTAGAAAAAGGAGGAATCTGTATGAAAATGGAAATCCATAGAGTTCAATATTAATTAATAATTATTTGAATCATTTGGGACCTGACTATGTGTACTATCAAATCTTGTGTTAAAGAATGAATTGATGGATGATGTAAATATTTTTGACCTATTCTAGATATTCTAGAAGCACAAATATCATTTTATATAAATGAGTGTGAAATTGGTGTTAACATATGTATAAAATCATGTATTATACAACAAGATCTGTTCAATATTATCCATTTTTGTTGGGAATGATCAAATCTAAGGGGTTGATGAAACCATTACCCATTGTAAAATGGAAATCGTAAAACATGGTAATATACTTTTCCAATGCTATATTGAAGTCATAAAGTGGAAATAATTCTATCTGGGATGTGGCGGTTATTCTTAAAAAACTCATCAATTCATTTAAATTCAGTAGGACTTATCACTTTATATACATTAAATGATATACATTACAATAGTGGTGAGGCTTCATGGAGAATAATTATCTATGGTATCTAATAGAGATCAAACATTTACATGACGTTCTAGAAGAGTCTCTGAAATTTTATAAATACTGAGTTGAGCCTTAGCACAATATATAATCCTCCAAATTATGGCCAATATGAGTAGGAAATTAGGTTCCTTGAGGAGAAAATGAGAGCATGCTCAATTGACATCAAAGTAATATGGGACCATCATTATCCTAATATAATGTTATCATAAAATAATACTTTTCACTCAAATATTCAAATGGATCTTTATGAATCCCATTATTGGAATAGATGATGAAAAACAATATTTTGGGCTATTTTTTGGGAACCAAAACTTCTATGTCCTAAATAGGTCATGGAAGTGGTAGAATTATTAAGATCATACAACAAAACATCAAGGATAATTGATGAACATTAAAGATCTATGTTGAGGGTCATCAATGAGACCTTGAGATTGATTTTGTATACATGGTATTCCACCATATATCTGTATAGAATATTTTTATTATATTCTATAATTATTCATATATGATTACAAGATTCACCTTCCCAATTGAAATCCTTGATTATATTAGAGTGATGCCCTATCAATTGGATCTTACACCGAATCTATATGAACATGTTGATTTATTCCATGAATAATTATTGAGGAAGAAAATATGAGAACCCCCACATGTATTGAATACATAGGTTTTACCGCTGTATAATTTTCTATCGTATGAGGAACATCTTATGAACATCTTATATAGAAAAGCAAAAGTTCCCTAGAATAAGAAAATGCACCTAGTAAAATTGTGGTGGAGAAACCAAATGTTTCAATCAGAAACACAGGAACTAGAAGAAGTGATTAAACATAATTTCCCTCAATTTTTTTAATGAGTGATATGGAAATTGTGAAGGGGAAATTTCTAAAGGGGATAATAATTTAACTACATGAAATTTTATAAATAAAATCCCCCATGAATTTAAATTAGGAGTCTAATTAGGTATTATTGATATAGAAAACAAATTATTATTTTTTGTTTTATTATATCCATTCAAGATTAAAATACATTTCACTATAATAACTATTCATAATAAAACCATTAACAATGATCATATGATTATAATTAATACTAGGTTTTAACAAATATATCTTAATTTTAAAAATTAAGTGATTGAATAAAATAATTGTATTCTATAATCTGAATCCAATTTATTGTGGATATTTAGGTATATAACATTTTCTATGATTTTATATTGACCATTCCCATAATGAAATCTCTCCAATTAATCAACAATGAAACTGTTTACGATGGGATTTCATAATTATTTAGATCACTACCAAAACCATGAACAATAAACCACACTATAAAAGTATAACCATCATAAACCATACACTTATATTATTTTCTAGTGTATTAAAAAGATATGTATCATGACCATAATAATATGAATAGGTTTACTATATTTTCAAAACAATTATATTTATATTTATTTAATATCATTTTTCATAATTTTTTTTATTTTTGTACAATATAACTAAAATTTTATTTTAACTTGGTATTCAATATCAATTTGAATTTTTAATTTTGTAAAGTAATAATTTTTTTAATAATTGATATCTAAATAAATTTTAGTTTTTAAATATTTTTTACTAAAAAAATGATCATGTATTACTTATGATTTCAAATGTAATTTTTATACTGGTTTAGAAGATGTTAATTCAAAATAGCCATCATTTGACAATAAATGTAACTTATTTTTTAAATTTGAAAATTCAGAAATATAGGAAATTAGATTTATAAAATGGATATTTTTATTGGAATGATATTGTCTAAATTATCCAATGATGTGTTTTTTATTATTTTATGAGACTGTTTAATTTTTAGGTAAAAATTAAAAAATGTATAAATATATGATTCTTATTTTGACATCATAATAACCAAAATGTGATGTAATAATTAAATAAAGAGTATCCATGAAAAAATATATGTTTCCCTTTAGATAATTTTATTTTATTTTTATTCTATTAGGTATATAAATCATATATGAATCCTATAAAACCAATAATATATTTCAATGTTTTAAAATAATTTTATTTGGAGTATGACTCAGCTCAAATTATGAAGGGTAATATTTTTTTAATTTCATACCTTGTACATAAAAATTAATGAAATCCACTGCCCATCAGTAGAAACCACTGTAAAAGAAAATTAGACTATTTTTGGGTTTTTATATTTTATTATATTGATACCAAAACCTACGTTGGAGAAATGATAAATTTTCCTTACCCATTTCCTATAAATCCCAACAAATATCCCATTTACCTTCCCTAAAAATAAATGTATCACATCCTTACTCTTTCCTCCCCCTTCGTAATTATCCTTTGTTACCTCTAAGATGAAAATTATCTCCTTTCAAGAAGTTGGTTTCACACTAACATGGTATGGATTCTCTACCTTCTCTACATTATTTATATATATTATTTATCCTATTCCCTTTTCAACAATTCATAATGATGGTTTATGCACTTAAATATACCCCTTAAAGGCTCTATTATTCCTAAATTATGATATACCCCTTTCACTCTCATCAATTCCTTCCATGATAATTTATATTCCTCCATTATGATGATGAAATTTTACCATGACATTCAATGCCAAAATAATTGTGTCGTGAATACCATACCTATTTTCTATGAATTTAGAAATCCTCTATATATGTATACATATTTTTTGGGAACATAAAATTATGTATTCCTCTCTCCATTTCCATTTAGTGAAATATATTAATTAATGAAACAATGTTTTATGATCTAGGTGTCCTGTATAATAAATATAATGAAATGAATGTGACCTACCCACCCAATGTAATGATGATCCCCAATGCATTTGGTAATCATTTAGTATCATGTGAAACTATGTAAGGGAATATGTAGTGAACCTAATACATCATGGGGATTTCAACATAATGATGTAATGTCTATTATATTTGACCTATGATTATATTGTGGTTTTTTATGTTGTTTCCACATTTCCCATGTTTCCATTATGTTATAATGTTATATCATGTCCTGTTGTTCACAAATATGTTTATAATCCTATTTATTCTGCATTATTTACAACTATCTAACATGTATTACCTTCTTCATGTTATTCCTTGTTTATTCCCTCACATGGATTAATAGCACACTCATTTCATATCTATTCCCACATTTTTTCGAATGCTGTTTAATATACGAGAATGATAAGGATGTTACCAATAAATATTATTCATTTCATTTTTTGAGTTGTTATATAATGTATAGAATTCCCCAAAACACTATGGTTTTTATTATTTTGAGTCATATTATGTGTAAACATATGTAATAAATAAATAATTAATGTGTAACAAGGAGATTTTTTGTTATAGTATTATAATGAAGTTATCTTATCCACCAACACAAAATTTAGCATGATGATGCTCTGCACACTGATTTAGGTGGTGTCCATAATCCCCATATGTTGAATAAATATACAGAAGATTATAGGTCATCCATTGAAAATTCATGACCAATAACAATAGAAGGTTTTATGCTGAGTTCGACTATCCGCAGGTCGAAACCTTAATGGTCATAGTACCTAAGAATTTCTACTCATAAAATTTCTCCTCACAAAATCTTTTAGTTTCCACCCTTATGAAAAATATCCTCAATAGTATATCCTCATGATCATATCCACCTAATATTGACCAATTATATATGTCCCCATTATAAAATTATTATCTAAAAACTAGATCAATGTAATGATTTTCTCCTCAATGAGTTATTTTTGAAACTCCTCACCTTTAAATAGATACTAGAAAAAACATAGAATAACATTTATCTTAATTACCAACAATAAAAATGACATACTATAAAAACAAATAGAAATAAGATACTACCTCTTCACTTCATTCAATGTTGAAAAATGACATATTTCATGAACTCTTTATGAAATATCACCCACAGATAATATGCCTCATTTTGCTCTCCCAGATAATGTGTCCACCTTTGATTGGAATCTCTCCATATATTACCAACATAAATAATTACCCAGTTTCCCAAAAGGGATCTAAACATAATAAATTTATCTTGATCACATAAAATTAACTCTTTGTTTAGATACATATACTTAGAATTCGGGAATATTACATTATTTTAGATGAATATTCAGTACAATACAAAAAAATAATTCATAAGGAACATTATACGTTTGTGTATATGGAAACATGGAAGAAAAATCATATATAATGATGAAAAATCCTAAAAATATCCCATAAATATTTCCACCCTTTATATATATACCAAATACAATTCTTAATAACATGGTGAAATAAGACATTAGAAAGTGGTGATATCAGTTTATCATTAAGGGTGTATAAATGATACATGTGAGAAAAATGTGATCAAAAGGTTTTTGAAAATGGGAATAAAACTATAAGATTATCTCGTGCATATTATATATCATAAAAATGACTAGATGTTCATATGAAATATATAATAATCTAATTAAGGTAAAATGCAATGATATCATAATAGAGAAATAAGCCTTACAATTTTTTTCATGCTATGTTTTATATAATATTGTGAATGTGTATAAGTAAAAATATGTTCACTAAGTTGATGACATGAAATTAGTCCGCCACATCAACATATGGACAAGCAATGAGATCCAGGAATAAGTTTGTTAAAATCTAACTGGGATCACACATAACCTCATGGACATGTGACCGACTCATTGAATATCATTTTGAATATGTAATGATGTTCACACATAACATTGTTAAAATGTAATCTGGTTCATGCATAATCTCATGGACACACAACCAGGTCCATGGAAAATATTGTGAGCACATAATAATTTCATTCGTAAGATATTGAACATGTAATTATGAACATGCATAAAATCATGGATAGGAAAACTGGTCTATACATAACATTGCGACCATGTAATCAGGTTCAGGCATAAAATTGAGAACATTAAAAAAGGGTCAAATAAAAAATATATACTCCTGAGCCTTCCATCATTACCCAGTATAGTAAATAGAGCTATAGGCCCCCCATATCATAATAACATAATTCATACATGTGGAACCATATAAAACATTCATCTTATAATGACCCATAAAGGGACATATGTTTTCTGAAAATAAAATCATTACTCATGAAATGAAATTAGTATCATTAACATTTCATAAACTCATAGACTATGAAATGATTACGGTTTTTGAATGTCTTAATGAATGAAAAAAACTAAAAAGAACGTGCTTTTAAATGAATATAACCCATTGAATATAAAATAGTATCATAAAGATCATGATATAAATGAATAACCATTCATAGAAGAATATAAATAGAAACATTAGATTATTTCTTATATATAAATGTGTAAAAACAAAAAATGTCATCTTATATGGGAATTAATTTTTAAATATCTTTTAAAAAAAATCTTTGGTAAAATACCATTGCATCATGAAAAATTGATATTTAGAAGAAAAACAAATTTACTTAAAAATAATCTTGAAAACATATAAATAATATTTTTTTTTCTAAATCATGTTCTATGAAAATATATATTAAATCCTTGAAAACATTTAAATCATTTCTAATACATAAAACAATCATAAAAATCATTTTTCATTAAAAATAGATTTGAACTATTTTAAAAAATATTAAAAACAATAAAATATTTATAAATTTATGATAACATGAATTTTTTTCTTTAGGGATAATTTCATAACTCTTTTTATAACATTTTCGAAACCATGGTTTTTGAAATGAAATTGATTTCTGACTGAGGAGTGAAATACGATTAAATTTCTATAATTTTTATTATTAAATAATTAAGTATCAAATAATGAATAAATGTTAATAATACATGGATATATCAGGAATAAACATATTATTATAAAATTATCGGTTTTACTGAGGCATTAATCGTAATATTACTTCAATGATTCATAATCATTTACAACCTTGAAAAGCGATGATATTGTTTCTATAAAATATTCTCACATGGTAAAATTGGATCATAAAACATGTGTATGAAATGGAAACTACATGATGATTAAAATATCATAAAGATAAGAAGATTTATTTTATAAAATAAATAAATTGATTTATTTACACCACTAATAATAATTTATTTAGATAACTAAACAAGAGACTCAAAGAAAGGAAATTGGGACCAAACTATTATAACAATTTGGTAGCTATTGAAACATAAACCCCATTAAATCAGTATAATATTATAGATATTTATTCACAAATTAATTTAATTATAAGAGTCATATAATACATCCTTGGTAAGTATACATACTACAAAAATGAAATTTTTGGTGACTAAATTATGTACCTCATGAAAATAAAATGTGGCATTTCATCCCATTACCTTCTATATAGTCTCACATTGAAATAGTAAAATAATCCTATATAATATATTTTATTTTATTAGAAATATTTTACTGAAATATATATTTATATATAAAATCATATAGAGTTTGATTAAGACTTTTTTTAGGATCATTTTAACATCTTATGGTAATTTTTCACTTCAATTAATATTCTCTTTGTTCTTTTTTTTTAATTTCATCTATATATAGTCCTTATACACATATCATGATTTAAATAAATTAAAGAATGATAATAATATCATTTATATGAATTATATTTGTAATTTAATAATCCAAAAAATTTATTAGTAATAAATTGAATACACCGTTCAGGGAGACAGTTTGTTGTACGTACAAATAAACTCCATTTTCATTTTTATTATCATATTGTATGAATAAATGAAAAAGAAATATAAGTATATATGTTTGTGTTTGTATAAATATTAATAAAAATGTATAATTATTATATCATATAAATCATATAAGTTCACTTATCACATTCTTAATTAATTCGATGTAGTTTGTGAACGAATCACATCACCTTTAGGGGGTTCTTTTCCACACATCCTAAAACAAAAATATCATATTAAAACCAAATACAATGTTAAAATGTAATGTTTTTAAAAAATAAATAAATATGATTAATGAAATAATAAAAATAATATATGACATATATTAACAAATTTTCTATCATAATGTACTTCATGAGAGTCAGTGAATGAAAAATGAGAAATCATCTTTCAGTGAGGTGGAAGTTCGCCGTACACATAATCAATATGTTTATTAACTATTAGATGGATATTTGTGTAATTTTAGGTCACAGATAGAAAATAGAAACATCATAGTATATTGAATGTATTGGTATATTGGAATAAATAATGTCTAGTGGGGGAATAAATGAAATTAAAAAAATGAGCTAGAGAGAAGGTGTTTCCTCATAATCAGGTAACTCCTTTTAGTTTGTGCCAAAAGGAATCCTTGTATTTGATTATACCCAAATTTATTTTTTAAAGATGAAGTTAGATAAGTTTTTAAATGATTTTTTAGATCATAGTGAATCTTATATTGTATGAGATTATAATGAAGTGGGAGAGGTGGTTTCCATTTATAGGAATGGGAATAGATATCATTTGAATTATTGAAAACAAGTTAGGTGTACCCATGTTTTTAACTTACATACTCCATACCAAACAATAATAAAATAATTTAATGTGAATAGATAATTAATGTACAGAAAATGGGTGTTGTAAATGTTTTTAGTTCATTTTGGTTCATATATTTTCTGTTTAGTGCTTTATTATCCTTAATTATATCTTAAAGATGGAAATTATTTTTAATCACATTCACAAATATTTTTTGTCAAAATATATTATTACCATATTTGAAATTATAAATATTTATGATTCTAAATTTGTATTATATTTTTCAATATTACAATAATATAAGTTCTTGAAATTAATTTATAATTAATCCCATTAATGGGATGCCACTTCTGGGTTTTAATGTAAATACATCAAATTGATTTCTATGTTTTTATACCCAATTTCATTGTTAAATAAATGACAATGAAATAGATTATATTAATTAATAAAAATATGATTTATTTAATCTTCTAATGAAAACTAATATATAATTTATATTTATTAATAAATTAAACGTATTATATGTTTTTAATTAATATTCTATATTATTCACCATTAATAAAAAAATTCTCATAAAAATCACAAAAATTACCATAATCTAGTTTGTATATTCTAAATTAAAAAATGATGATTATTTTATAAAATACAATTTATAAATTTTTCTTAATGTATTTTTATTAATTTTCACATAAGGATATTAAAATATGTTCATTTGAGAAAATAATTTTTTAAAACAAATAATAACATTACCAAAAATTAAATCCATCATTATCAAGATATATTATTTATATAAAACATCAATAAAAGAAAATTTAAAATTAAATAGTACTATTCTTATCACTTTGTTTAATAGATAAGTTATTGTTATAGAGTATAAATAATTATAACATTAAATTGAATTTTTTTAAAAGGTCACTGTTTATTGTAACAAACTCCATGTCAATGTAATATGTAACATAAACCATGTAACTGTCGTGTGAATGAATATTTTGAATTATTAATTTCCTATAAAACAATTTATCATGTTTAATTAATTTTATAATATATAATTAATAAATTAATTCAAATAAATATGAAAAATATTGGGGTCTTATGTTCCACCCCCATTAGAATTAATTTCACCCTCTAAATTCATCTAGGTTCTCAATGGTTTAATACTTTAACGTTTCATTTATTTAAACCCAACATCATGAAAATAAAAACTAAAACATACATTAAATGGTATGTTCGGAACCATATCTATTACCCAAAGTAACATATAACTATGTTTCCTCATATGATAACATATGATAGAATCAATAACATTCAAATAGTGGAGAAATAATACTCCCATGTTCTGATAGATATTGATTTAGATAATTGATTAAAAGTATTGGGTGATTACAATACCATAAATATGCGATGTTATGTGGAATATTTTGAATTATCAGAAATACTTTTTATAGGAATACTCATTTTCAATATCTATTTAATATATTTGGGGATATATCTTACTATCTATGAACCAAATGAAAATAAATTAAATTATCTCATTCATTTTCATATTAGGTATATCACTTTTTTGTTTCCCATTGATTATTTACCACTTCATATATTACTCTAGGTAATGAGGGTGAATTTTTCAATCATTAGGTAACAGTAGATCCTCAGATCTATGACATGCCATCCTATTGAAAATCAAATATCATCATGAAAATGTTCTCAAATTGGTTTTGAGATATTTATATATACTAATGTGGTGATATATAACATTAATATCAAAAACATAATCTAATGATTAACTTAATCCTTTCCATAACTATTTATTCTTTTATACCATCCATTAGATAATAATATCATACATTAAAATTAAGGTTACAAAATAAACATCAATTTATTCCATCCTAAATCATATGGTAGGTCTTTGTTGTCAACTTACAAACATGTTAATTTAGTTGAAACATGTTAATGGCCTAAATTACGATAAATATTTTTCAAAAAATTTAATTATTCAATATTCCAATTATTAATAGTTATATATCAGAAATATATGGTGTTTTAACCATTATTGTGTAATAAATAATCATATTTTTCAATAATTATTTTCATGGTAATCCATATTGTCCAGTATACTTATTCATTCCCAACAAATCATTGTCCAAACATCATTTTATCATTGTTAAGAAATAATTAAGGGTTACCTTCACTTAATGAAAATATCACCTTTCTGAAAAACACATTTATTGGTCTTAATAAACATTCGATATTCCCATTGAAATCTTTAATGAAAACACATATATATATATAATACATACATATTTTAAGATTCATATACCATATTATTTTTAATTCCCAAAATATCTACCTCATCAACCCGAACTTTTTCAGAAACCATTAATTATGTTTCATTAACTAATTCCATAATACCTATTTCCGAGAATATTAAATAGGAATCATGTCTTAGAGTTCCTAAATTTTAATCTATTCATTATTCATATTTTTTATGTAAAAAACATTATGATTAAAAAACACAATTCACATGTTGTTTTAAGTAACTTTTTATTCGTTTGTATAACCAATACTCATACCACCATCCTAATTTTCATTATGGGATATCCACTTTGGAAAAATATTATTATAATACCCATAATTTCCAAATGTAAATCATTTAATGTTTAATTTTTTTCTTCATGTTCACTATATTGAATAAAATAATAAATCACGTAGTGGGAAACAAATATCAAATAAGAAAACTACACAATCATGAAAAACTACTTATTTCATTCCTTAATTATGAAACCTCGCTTAATATAATAATACTATGTTTTTTGCTAGGTTTTTCAAATACATTATATATTTAAATACACCATGGTGGTTCACGAATAATATTTCCACTCCCAATGTATTTCCCATAAGAGTGTCAGACTATATGGGAAGAAGGCCCCATTGTCGTGTAACTGATTACCCTGACCATGGAGTGGAACATCTTTTCTGAGTTATTAATACTAGGTAAGAATATTATATAGAAACATCAAATTTTAGTATCTATAAATTGATGCACTTCTAGGAAACAAATAACAATTTCCTTTAACAAAATTCAATGAAATGTTTCCGAAACGTTAATCTATCCATATACATATCCATAGAGACATCCCAAATCATATCAATATAAATATAACTAGGAATGTTACAAATGTTTTCTCAATCTTCTTTTCCATAGATGACTAAAACATTCCATTGATACCAACAATATTGGCCCATGCTTATCATAAAAGTATATTACATCATTTTAGATGAATATTATGTACATTACAGAAATAAATTCTTGAGGACCATAATAGTTTAGTATATTTGGAAACATGGAAAACATTTATTCCAGCATTTTGATAGATTGTAAAAAACATTGATAAATACCTCCAACTATAGTTTTTCTACATAAAACCGTTACTTAGAACCTTCATAATATAACCGTAAGAAAGGGGTGATCTCAGATTCTCGGTAAGGGTTAATTAAGGAAATTTGTAAGCATAACATTAACCAAAGGGTATGGAACTTGAGCATAATATTTGAATATCATTCCATGCATATTATTGACCATAATAAATATTTTTAGTTCATATGACCTAGTTAATAATTTAATTAACATCATATGTCATGATAACATAACATAATAATAAGACATGGAATTTTTTTCATGAGCATTTGTTATAATTTTGTGAACATGTATAAGTAGAATCATGTTCTCAAATCATGTTATGTACATTAAATTATATCACCACATAAAATTATGGAGAATAAGCCATACATAATATTGGAAATGTGAAATTAGGTTCACATATAACTTTATGTAAATGAAACAAGGACCATGCATAACATTGTGAACATGTAATCATGTTCACTAATATCATTCTTGATATGTAAACAAGTTAAAGAATAAACTCATGGTACTGCATGTATCTCCATGAATAATATTTTTTACACTTTATAAGGTTCCCTCATAACATTTTGAAATTGTAATCGAGATCATTCATATTCATATGGACATAGAACTAGGTCCATGCATAACATTATGAACATTCAATCGATTTCATATATATCACTGTGAACATGAAATTTTATTCATGCATAACATATATACTATTGAGTCTTCAATCATTACACAATTCATTGGATGAAGATACAATCACCATAAATATTATAATAATATTATTTATACATATGACATAAATTAACACATTTAACATTTCATGACCCATAAAAATACATAAGTTTTATGAAAATAAAATCATAAACCCTTATATTAAATAGGCTCCATTGTAATTTCATTAAATCATATACATTGAAAATAGATGTTTTGTAATCACATAATGAAATAATTACCCATGAAAATAAAAAGGTTTCAATATAAAATAACTCATTGAATAATAAAACATTTAATAAATATCATGACATCAAATTATAAACCATTTATATAAATAATATGAATGGACCAAAAAGATAATTTCCTATAAATTAATTATTAACATTAATGGATGTCATCTTATTTGGGAAATAGTTTTCAATGAAATTTTAATGAATATTCACGGGTAAAATAAGCATTCATCATGAAAAATTATTTGGTAAAAAAATAAAACATTTTTAAATACATTAACTTTACAATAATCATGAAATTTTATAAATATTTAATTTAAATAATTTTTAATTTTTTTTATTTAAATATTATAAAGAATAATTGTAAAGATTTGAAACATTTTTTATACATAAAATATTCTCGAAAAATAAATTATTTTAAAATAAATGTGAAATTATATAAATAGATATTTAGAAACAAAATCCGAACCAAACATTTCCTTGATATTCATTATCATGGATGATTTGAAAACATTTTTTAAATCATTTTTTAAATAAATGATATTTGAAATAAATCTAATTTCATTCCACTGATAGAAATACAGTAATTGTTTTTTAAAAAATAATCTAAAATATATTAATTAGAAAAGATTGTAAAAATGATATTAATACATAGATATATCTTGAAACAATAGAGGATGAATAATTTAATGATTTTTCTTGAGATATGAATTGAAATATTTCATCAATGAATCATAATAATTTTCAATCTCAAAAAGTGGTGAGACTATTGGAATAAAATATTATCCCTTGGTGAAATGGGATCATACTACACATTTCAGAACATGAAATTAAATGATGCATAAAATATCATTAAATGAATTATATTCATTATATAACATCTATAATTGACGTTTTTATATCTCAAAAAAAAATTAGCTACATGACAAAACATTATTTTCTATGAAGTAAAATTTAGACAAATCTATTTTACCGATATGGTATCTTTTGAACCATAATCCACATGAAATAAATAAAATATAATAGATATTTATCTACCTATAAAATTAACTATAATAATTATATAAAACATTAATTTGTGTTATACACACCATACAAAATGTATGGGGGTGAATAAAGAATGTACCTCATTGAAAAAAAGTTACCTGAAACTCTTTTACCATGTATATTTACTATCTTCGTTATCATAATGGATTATTTTAAAATAAATGTACCATTATTATAAATATTTTATTGAATAATATTATTTTATTTAATAGATTTTATGGTATGATTAAGTCAATATATTACCCTCTATTTAACAAACCTTTGTTATGGTTTCACTTCAAGTAAAATTATCTTTTCTCATCACGTTTTTCGTAATTTGATATATCTATTCTAATTATACATATATAATGGTTAAAAAAATTGTAATAACTGAAATAAATATAATTTATATATCTTATATCGTTTTTATAATCATCTAATGAATGTATATATGTATGAAATGTAATAATCCATTAATAGTGACGGTAATCTATATGTACACATAACTATTGTTTCCATTTTTTATTTTCATATTCAAATAATTAAAAAATTACATATTAGTTTTTGTATATATATATCATTAATATTTTATAATTATTATATTATAATTATAATATAATTTCAGATACCAATATTTAATGCATACCTTGTATTGTATAATTTAATCATATCGCTATTAGGGGGCAGTAGTCCACACATCCTCAAATTAAATTATCATATTACCCCAAAAGGTAAAAAAATATGTTTTGTAAATGAAATAAATTAGTAGAAATAATTAATAAATAAATTATATTACAAATATAAAAATATTTTCGGTAATAATTTCAACAAGCAGAGGTGGTAATGAAAAATAGACAATCATCATTTAGTAAGGTAGTAGTTCAATGTACACAAAAAAAATTTAGTTTGATACCAACAAGATGGATCTAATTGTATGTGTTGGTCGAACCATTGTAATAAAAATATCCTCATATATTGAATATATTTGTGTTTTTATACATATATAGAATAAAGAGTGTGGATTTGGTGTATAATGGAAATAAAAAAAATGGTGTATGATATAAGGCATTACCTCATAATCGGGTAACACATTTTTGTTTGTGTCAAAAGGATTACATGGATTGGATTATTGTCATATAAAGGTTTATGGGCGATATTGGGTATGTTAATAAGTGTATTGGTCATGTATATTCCAATAATAAATGGTTTTAGAGGATTGATGAAAAGGTAGAGTTATCAGACCTCAATAAAAAAGTCAAAGGACACTCATTTCATTTTTTAAAACAAGTTAGGTGTATGTTTGTTTTTCTCAAAAAAAAGTCATACCAAACCATTCATAGTCAAGATTGGAAGGTTAATGGTAGATTAATGTCCTTCAATTTTTTATGAAATATTTACATCTCGGATTTGGGCATAAAATTATTGGTTTGTACATTACTAAGATAATTTTTAACATAACCATTATAATAAATTTTAATCACTTTCACTATAATTTTTGTTCGTAAATATGTTCAAATAAGGAAAAATTTAAATTACTAGTATTTAAAAATTTGTAATCCCATATTAAAAAATCTAATATTATATTTTTCACAAATTAATTTAAAATTTATCCTACAAATAGGATGACACTATGGGGTTTTAAAGTAAATAACGTCCAAAATATTGTTAACTATTTATACACAATTACAATGAGAAAATGATTATAAGGACCAAAATTGGATTAATTGATAGAAATATGATCATATTATACTTTGAAACAAAATTACATTATAAATTATCCTTATAAATATTTTTTTCAAATGGATCTATTTTATTAAAATCCATTATTTTTCAATATTCATGCAAAAAAGATGTTGCGTAGAAAAATACTAAATAATTACCTATGCTAATTTCTACATTAAAAATTTAAAATTGAAAATTATATTATCAAAATAAAATTCTAAATGTGTATAAAATTAATTTTAAAATTATACACATACAAATATTTAAATATGTTCATTTTATAATATAAAATATTTAAATATATAGGAACATTAAAAAATAATATCTTTCATTATCAATATTTTTTATTTATCAAAAAAATATTAAAATTATTTTAAAAGTAATTATTAATTTTCAAATTACTGTGTATAATTAATTTGTTAAAATTTTCATGACTAAATAAATGTAATATTAGAGTCATGTTTTTTTGAAACTAAGTGTTTCTTGTAATTTATGCCAAGAAGATGTCACATGAAACGTATGCTAAGTCGATGATTTGTGAAAGGAATTTTTCACTTTGGGTTTCCATAAAGAACCTGTTTTTATATTCAATGAAATGAAAAATATCAAAGGATTAAATTAATTCCAATAAAAATCAAATTATTTCATGGTGATACAATTTGTCTCTATATCCAAAACACTTACCTAATACTTCCCCAATGATTTACAATAAATAAACTAAATTAATACTTCAAATCATAATCCACCTCTAATAGAACAATTCTCTTTAAATCATCTAGATCAGAATATAGAACCCCAATTACAAAATCCACACATTCATGATGTCTAGGATACATTTATAATAATTAAATATGGGTGTTCTAATCCTAGTTGTATTGTATATATATAGAATAATATTAATTAACATTTTCCTATTTTACACTCCCACAAACATCCCAAATCAGACATGATCTCAAGTCATCATGATTCATATTCATCTATTAGGTATCAAGGATTCATGTAGGTCCACCTCACATGGTATATAAATATGTTGAGAGTATGAGGATTTTATAAAGATGGCTCCTAAATTCCCATGACCATGATGGTATGCTTGTCAAATGACACAGACGAATGATAACATGTAATATTACCATACAATCCAAAGAATTCCTTTCTATTATAATATTCAAGCACCATAATATCTCTCAACCCTCGTCCAAAAATATAATTATTTAATTACCCCCACCCAGAAATGATATTGTAATGAGGGGAGACTGATAATGTCCCCCCGAGTCATGATTCTAGTAGACCCTTATTGGAATATAACAATGGGGCTGTAATAATCTCATGAAATTAGAGGTTTTTCCAACAATAATAATTTTTTATCATGATTTATGATGAATCGTCAAAAATCCAGTATATAGCATGTTTTAAAATTAACCCAAAACTATTCCACAATTAATTAATATAAAAAATAGTTAAAGATAAAATTATCTATATACAAATAATCCAAAGAAAAGCTAATATTATGATTCAATAACTATATAGAGGTCCCATATATTAATATCCATCATGATCCATGTAGTATGATTAGGAACCTAATAACAAATCTATTAATGTAGGGTAATATAAATATATATATATACGAAAACTAATGACTCTCATGGACATGTGAAATAATAATACTAATGAACCTGTGAGAAAAAAGTCAAAACATTACACCTAAAGAGGTAAACCATCCATACAAATATCAATCAGGCATGTCAAATAAAAAATAGAAGGAATGTGTAATAATATAATAAAATGAATATCAAAAAATGGTTCCCCACATTCAATTTCCATATATTTTCTACCCCTTACACCCCAACATCGTACATCACAGAACTCCCATCTCATCAAATATAATATACCACCACCTAACTGCATGGGCATGTCACATCATGCCCACAGACACCTAGGGAACTATCCAATAGAAAGGTCAAATAAATTCTTACTATAGGACACTAGTTTTATCACATCACAACAATTTATGAAGCCATTTTATTATGGAACCATGATCATGATAGAAATCAACCTCATTCCCTCTTCCTACAATTCAAGACCCACACCCTAAGATTCACCACAACATTGACTTGAAACATCTTCCATAAATACACATATTACATCATCTAGTATTGTAAAAAAATCCTCTAATCACATCATCATCATGTATACTCAATCGGAATAGAGATATTGAATGAGTGGGTAGCTATCCATCAATCCTCATCATCTGTATATAGGGGGAAACCACTATATTAATGTATCGGTGTTAGAAGACAATGGATGATGGTGGTTTCATGTATATATTAGAACACATGGAACACAAAATATATATATTAACAAAACACAATATAATCCCATGGTTTCATAATCCAAACATAATGTAACACAAATCATCACCATGACTTCTTCAACTCTAAATGCATCAATACATAGAAACCACACCTGACATTTCATAATTCCAACCAAAACCATTATCAATACTAGTAGATTTATTATTTACCATAATCCCCATTTAATTATAAAACATATCATTAATTTTTACAAATAATCATTTTAATCACATTATCCAAACCAAACCCCATTTGTTTCAAAAAGTTATTAACATGTTATTTCTCCAATACATAGGAATTAGACTCAATGAAACCTCACATCCCAAAAAGT
This sequence comes from Viscum album, assembly GCA_963277665.1. Classification (NCBI taxonomy): domain Eukaryota; kingdom Viridiplantae; phylum Streptophyta; class Magnoliopsida; order Santalales; family Viscaceae; genus Viscum; species Viscum album. The sequence continues at coordinate 162,537,489 of OY728135.1, forward strand.
TCATCATTCACATCATACTGTCACCTCAACTCACAAAAATCACATTAAAAACCCATCATCCCACCACCAAAATGTATTTTCAAACAAACAATCAAATAACTACCCTAAAGGAAAATACAAAAAAGACATCACCTAACAAACTAAAAGAACAACCACAAAACCCCCATCACATTTCCACAAATCCGTGTCCAAAAAAACATCACTACAATATCCTGAAATAATATCCAAACACCGCATCACTATAGTGAATCAAATGAACAACCAAACAAGCCATCACCTAGACACCCCAAATGCATGATGAAATAATCAATCAACTCACCAATTATAAACAGTGGCATAACATAAAAAACGATCATTTTACATATTTAATGATGGAAATTTTATCACAATTTGTGTAATTTTAGGGGTGTTATCAAACAATCAATAAATCAAGGGGAAACCATTTTATAAAAAAAATATGCAGTTGTTTTAGGGTGATATCACAAGAACCAACGAATAAGGTCTCCAAAATACATACCATACATGCGAAAAAATTCACCCAATGACCACAATTTTTAAAATGGCATTCTCCCATTCAATTATTATATCATTTCAATTTGAAAGAAAAAAATGTGAATGTAATTACAATTTACCCATTGAATTTATCTAATATGATTAATACCCTATGATTAATCTAGCACAGACCACCCCTGATAGACTGATAAAAGTAATCTGTTATCACATGTTACACAAATGTTAGAAAAAAAAATTTATTACATTAAATATAACTTACCAGCTCACTATGGAACAATAGATGAAAGAGTAATGAATAAAAATAACAACCCACAAAATACCCATGGATCAACCTATACAACATAATGGGTTATAAAAATTTCATCAAAACACATCTCCCAAAACAAATCAGTATCACCGTAGTGGATCCCCATGAGGAAAATTGGAGATAATCAACCCATAAGAGGTTAAGGTCTTACAACATATCGCTAAAAGGAATCCAAAATAATAAATGGATCAACTAATGGGAAATAAAAATGAATAAATTATGAGTTCTACCCAGGGTTGTTCCAAAAATGAGATAAAAATATATATGGTTGAAAAAAGATGGATTCATCCATTTGATCGATTTAAAACCCATAACATGGAACAATAATGTTGTTTAACCAATTAATGACAACAATTTATATGGATATTACCAAAAACAACTGCTTTTAAATTTCACCTCACTTCATCCATTATTTAATTATATGTTATGAATTAAATTATTGATTTCAATCCATTTCATAGGTTCTTCATAGCATCGTTTGATTCATGAAATTGGCCTACTATAGAAGTCGTAAACCACCAAATCACCTAGTGTAATAATTTCCCTATGTGAATATCACACATAAACACTATTTCACTTCTAACCACCAAAAAACATTCAAATGAATCATTTAATTTACAAATAATAACCAATACCCAAAATGTAACAGGTACTGAAGGAATGAACTGTTATAATATATATATACATATTTTCAATATATTCCATTAATAGATAATTATGTTATTCAATAGTTGGAATATAAATTAGAATTATGAAATGGATACTCTTTTACAAATTTGTAATTATGAATGTGAAGCATAATTTTTCAACTAATAATATTTATATAAGACACTCTTTTTTGGTAAATTAAAACAAATATATAAATGACGTTTTTAAGAATATGAAATTATTTATCAGAGAACATTATATCCAAATTTTAATATATAATAATGATTTCATTTATTCATTATTATATTATTGGATATTAGGTAACCATGATTAATATTCATTGAATAGAACTTCCAACCAGAAGCCCTTCTAAAAACAACTCATTCGATACCTAAAATGATGAATTTAATGATTATATATTAGTTAATATGTAATTATAAATAATATTATAATTATATCTGATAATAAATTCCTTAATTAGATTCCATTTTATATGTGTAAAAAATAATTTTATATAACAGACCATACAGTGCATACAAGAAGTACATTACATAATGTAAGTTGTTTTCTTCTAAAAATATATTTTTTGGGGGACTGTTTATATTATACATAGATAATATTTCTTATAATGAATGTTATACAAATCGGAAATTCTATATCATTAATATCATTATTTAATGGTTTTTAATGATTAGCTCAATTTTATATCATTCATTGGATTCTGATTCTAATATGACAAATGTGGTAAGGGTTTATGTTATTATCTCAATTATTATAGACAATGATTTTGATTCAACCACATATTTGAAAAATAATTTTATTATATATTTAGACAAATAATTTTTCTTCTCATAACATTATTATAGTTTTTATGTATTACAATAGTTTTTTCAAATGTTTTTTTCTAAAAAATAACGAAAATATTGGTTTTAGAAATTTCAAACTTATGACTCCATTTTGGTCAAGAATCATTTTCATAGAATTTTATTTTTTATATTGGTTAAAAATGAAAATATTAATATTTAAATAATTTATTAGTATATTTTTTAATACAATTTAATTTTTATGAAATAGACTAAAAAAGAAATTTTTTTAATTGAATTTTTTATTATATCTTTATTTATAAAAATTACGATTATTTAATTTACATATGTAACATTAACAATTTTAATAAAATTATTACCATTTATTATATTGAATGATACATTAATATTATAATTTAAATATTATTATAAAAACTATTTCCCCTATTTCATATAATATTTATGTTTTTAACGAATATGTGGAACTAATAGGATAATATCACTTTATTTAGTGAATTGTTCAAATGTTGATTAAGTTTTATCTCAACTATCTTAATATTCGTTTTTTAAACTTCAATAGAGACACTAACTAATGATTTAATACATGTGAAATTTATGAAAACAAAAATTTATTTTATGATGTGAAAATAACTATGAAACCATCTTCTCAACAATGATTAATGACACAATTGATTGATGATTTTTTATATGATCTTATGAAACTAATATTTAACATTCCAATTATGTGATTTGTGGGTCCATTATAATCCTAAAATTAATTTTGTAATATCTTATGTTTCTTGTAATATAATGAATAAGACTGGGGATTGAATCTGTTTTGTTAATAATCAACGAATTTTGAGTGAACCCACTCTATGAATAAAAAGATGATTGGTAGTCATCCAAATCAGTTATAAGGATTTGTCTACAATGTGATCATTGTGTTGTGGTGATTGTATAATAATGATTTTTTTAATTATTATGCCACTATAGTAGGATTAAATTCATATCAAATTATTTTAGGTTTTTGATATTAAATCATGGAACCAGAGTTCTTATGCTCCTATAGATCATATTATTTTTTATACGAAAAATCATTAGGACATGATTCATTATTTATGAAATATGAATAAATGTTTACGATCTAAGTGTTATTTTTAATTATTATGATATTCCTATCATAAAATATTGACTATCTTATGATTACATAGAACCAGTCAATACATAAAATGTTTAACATTATTGAAAATCAAATATCACCCTTTCTTAAGTTTCAATTTCCTCACATTATGAAAAATTGCATTATATATGATATGATAAAGAATGAGTTTTTTGAATAATTTTATTAGTGACATTGACCATCATTAAAAAATAGTCTAATAATTTATTGTCTCACATGCAAAGATAATCATTTTTTACTTCATAAATGTTAACTAATGAATTGTTTTAAATATTCATAATTAATGATGTATTTATTCATGTATTTATTTCTTGTGTTTCCATAATTACATCATATGTAATGAAGTAATAGTGTTCCATAATTATATAGTATATGGTAACCTACAATAGCTACAGAATATCTCGCGATGGATTTAGGCGTGTTGTGAGATAACCTACTTAAGATAAACCCAGCTAGTTCACCCCTTATATTTCTAGGCTACCCAACTCATGACATCAACTTCACTCTGGAATGAACCAACCTGATGTTCATTTATAACACTCTAACCACAAATCAATGTGATTCCATCAGTAGAATTAAATATTTTTATCATTATTGACTCCAATTCACATGATGATTATCGAGAAACATCTCTACCATATGTACAATCTATCTGTCTATTCTGAACAAGAATTTGTTATGGGTAAATTCCATTGAAGTTCTAAAAACCCAATCATGTTAAATTAACATAATTAGAATAGTTGAAATCTATATCTACATAGGAATTAAGAGATCATACAGAAGAGGATCAATATTGTGCACATGAAATTCTACTGTCGAAAAATTGAAGATGACACTTTTGAAAAGTTATTTTTTATGGATAATGGAAAAGGGTTGTGTGGTGGGTATTTAGGAATATCGATAACATCAATAAACTAAATAATAATGGGTATGGATTTCTGGGGACCTAGTATTATGGTGTGGTCTGTAATTCCCTATTGAGGAAGTTTGGGGCATCATTGATTTATTATTTATTTTTTGGAATTTTGAATTCCAAAAAATGAAGCCCGATAAGAAGGATCCACGAGCTCTTATATTTTCATGCAGACACAATCCAGGTTCGAAGTGGTTGATCTGGACATTAATTTTAATCATCATGGGAATTCCCACTATAAGATAGTGATATAGAATGGTTGGATTTTTTTTCACCCACATTTCATAGGTTATCTTTCCTAGTCAATTGGTCAATGAGAATATTCATAGAAGTATGACCTGATTCAATACTTAGGGATCCTATTATAATATAATCATGAGTGGAGAATGTTTCATCAATGAATCTATAGGTTCAGTGATTATCGATATCACGATATTATATGGTCATATATATTCACATATAGATGAGGATAATTTTTTTCATAATGTACATGAGGGTTTTCTTTCAACTAATATCATCCTTGTTGATAACATAAACGAATCCTCAATAATCATTAATTATCTATGAGGGGATAGATAATCCCTCGATCCATTTTTTATCTATTTTAATGATGAAATATATTCATTATTCATGTGAGGTTATATCATAAATAGAAAAAATGAATCTATATTTTGGGTGTTATGACTTAACAGATCAATAAGAATAACCCATGCATGGTTTATTTATTACATTGGATCCCTTCCCCCTATGTGTATTTATTTTTTAATGAGATAATTCTCTTGGAATACATTTAAATATTCCCCTTTAAATGTGGTTTTATCTCCCTTTATATATTTTATTAATTACAATTTCTTAACTTGATGATAATCATAGAAAAATATATAATTTTTCTTGGATCACTGCTAGAGGTCTAATCACATAATGGAGAGAGATCCATAATCGATTAGGATCACTCCAAATTCCCATTGGAAAAATATAATTTGAGATAATGATTTTCCCTATTTAATAAAATTCTATATAATATATGTACCACACTTCACATAATTAAAATAATAAAAATGGTTAACAATAAAGAATATTGGAAATCACAATTTTATCAACCTGTAATTATTTAATAAAAAGTGACTTCATTCGTGAAACATTACGTATAATATTATATTATACAATCATCATAAACCATCATGTTAACTACTTATAATGGTGTCATTAATTTATATATTCATTTATGAATCATAACCTATAACAAAATTCTATATAAATTCAATGTTATTTAATAGAAAAAAGAAAAATTATATGCATGAAAATTAAATATCCTCTTTTATAGAATTTATAAAAAAATTCATAAAATTGTGATAAATTAATATTTTAATATTCAAGATGAAATGTATAGGAACAATGATATTGAATAAAATTGTTAAAGTATAAGAAATTTACAAATATATTACACATTATGAAATATTATTTTTTCACTTTCCTAAAAATAATAAAATATACCCCTTGTCAGAAATATTAAATAGATTCCATTCAAACCATTATTTGGAATTTCAAAATAGTTCATAAATAAATAAATATTTTATTTTATGTTTAAATAATTACATAATTGAAATAAGAAAATGTTTTATATATAGGAAATAGTTTTCCAATAAGAGATAGTAAATAAATTAGGAATTTGATAAATTAATTTTGCCCCTTTATAGTAAATATGACTGGAGGTGGGAAAAAATAATTGAAATAGTAACAAATAGAAAATGTATTAGAAATTATTAGTGGATTAAAGGAGAAAGATTTTATAATTTTTTGTGTTGTGATTTAGGAATAGACAAATATGATTAAACTATGGATTGGAATATATATACTTAACTTTTGTAATCTCTATTTATGAATTTTATATAACCATATATCTAACAATATTATGATAATTAACTAATTTAGTATGAAATTTTCCATGTTCATTTCTTTTTTGATGTTTAATTTACTTTAAGTTTTATTCATTTTCGTACGACTTTTTTACATTCCTAATCCAATCCATGTTAAGAATTCTATTTATCCAAAACTACATTGGCTTGTTGAACAAGATATTTTAAATTATAAAATAATTTCATCATCTCTAGATCATTAATTATATTGTCATTAATTGGTTTTTTATATTTCATATCTATAAAAATAGAAACATGTACATTATTTTTCTGTTTTCCATGAACTATTTTGGATAGTAATTTTTATATTTCACGAAATAATAAAAGAATAAAATTTATTACCAATTAATTAATTCAAATGATAAATACAATCATGACATCATAGGATTAGTAAGGCCGATAATACTTTTTTTCCACGATATTTTTCATAATAAAGGATGGTAACTTTGATTGAAAACTTCAAAACTCTATAAACTGCAATTAGATAATAGAATGGAAAGGGTTTAATGTATTTTGGTCCTATAATATCACAAAATGTGTCTTAATTGATATCATTGTTAATTAAATGAGATAGTTTAATATAAAATTTTACCATAGAACATTATTTTTCCAAACACTCTTTATCATCTTATATATTATAATTTAGAAAATTAATTATTTTATTAACATTATATTTCAAAAAAATTATATTTTTTAATTTCAATTTAATAAAATATGTTTTCAATTATTGGATTATTATTCATTACTTGATCATTAAGGTTCAAATAGCCAATTCCAAAAAAATAACAAAAAATATGTAGGACATGGTAAAATGAGATATAAACTAGATTGTTCATCTCAATTATGTTAATAAATTAGTAAGTACATAATTTTAAATAATTATATAGTATTATGAAATTTGCATTTATCATTCCATTATTAATTTAGTGAACCATAAATTTTTTCCATTTTTTGTGTTTATTGAAATAATAGATGAATAAAGTATATAAATAAATGATGGAACAAATATAAAATTATTAAATAATTAAAACATAAAAAAATAATCATTGTTAAAAACTATTACAAATTCAAAATATTCATTATTCATTTATGAGGTAAAATTTATTGAATTCATCAAGTAATTGGTAAAACCAACACAAATATGAGCATATCCATATTATAGAATGAGTAATAAAATAATCTTTTTATAAGGATTATAAAAATATTAATGTATATTAACGAGTTTGAAAAAATTAAACAAATTGCTTCAATTCATTTTTAATGGGAACCTCATATAGTGTAAATGAAAAACGATATATATCATCCAGAAAGGTTGAAATATATATGTACCTAAAGATCAATTCTATGCATTTTTCAATTGTAGTATCAATTTGGTTGTAAATACTGATTTATCATCCCATAATAAAAAATAATATCATATATACCATATTATTTTATTTAATTTATCATTATAACTATCCACTATAGTTAGTGATGATGAATGAAATATATATCTTTTTAGAGAAGGTACTTCATACATATGCAGATGAAAATTTTTAATTCCCCATTTAGTGGAATATATATAGGTAATTGTTCGAGAAAATTAATAAAAACATTTTACTATAATAAAGATATTTATTTGGTTATATTTTTTTTCCTTTTTTCAATTAGAATGTGAAAAAAGAAAAAATAATATTTAATGTGTTTGGTAAATATTATTACCATCCATTTTTGAAAACACTATTGCATCACATCCAGCATATCGTAAAAATTTGTAAACGAGATAAACAAACCCCCTATGTAATATTTTGAATGATATTTTAATGATATTTTACTAGCGATTTGTTTAGTTAAATGGATTAATGAGTGTATATTTTACGATAAGAGGGGTAAATTTACATATGATGTGGGTGGAAGTCATGGAAATTCTTGAAACATTTATATATATTATGTGTATCACATAGGACATGTGGATCCAAACAATAAAATATTAAAATATTAGATAGTTATGAATGAATTAAAATGATAAAATCAAATAAATTTAACATTATCAATGTATTTGAATCCATATCCTACAATTATAACATCATTAACTTATTTTGAACTCTACCATAGTGAAAATTGGCATGGCCCAACCTATCTAATAAATAGTTTTTATATTTTTATATATATTTTAAAACAAATTCTCGAGGTTCGGGTTTTATACCAAATGAGATTTTATGAGTTTCATAAAAAATGGGCATTTTTTATTTGATTCCACTAGGTACAAAAGCAGAGTGCATTTGTAAACCCCGCGCAGCTTCGCCCAGGCAACGACACAGTCTCCCTGCCTTCAGAAAAATAAAATGGGTAAATATTGTGATTTATTATGATATTTAAATTTCTTATCGATGATTTTAGTTTTATTATTATTATTAAAGAGAAATGAATGTTTTATCTTTTTATTTTCAGTTATATAGTTATGATTATTATTATTACTATCATTATTATTAAAACGGTTCATTAATATAATCATAAAAATTATAATGTTATTAATAATATTATTGTTAATAGTGAAATAAAAAAAATGTATCAAAGTGTGTTTAATGCATTGAAACAAGATGGAATGACTCTAATAAATATATTATTATTATTGTGACTCAGGATATCATATTTAATCATCTTCTTGTTTTTGAATTATTGAAATGACAATTAAATTTATTATTATTATTATTATTGTGAATGATATTATTATTATTAACATTATGAAGGGTACTTATTATTATTATTATTAAGGATGATATTATTATTATTATTATTATTATTTGGTGTTTTATTTTTATAATGGGTTAATGTTAATTTTGGTTTATTATTGAGAAATATATTATTATTATTAACATTAAGAAGGGTACTTATTATTATTATTATTAAGGATGATTTTATTATTATTATTATTTGGTGTATTATTTTTAAAATGTGTTAATGTTTATTTTGGTTTATTTGTTTGTTTTGTTTTTTTACTATAACCCTAATACTGGTGCTCAACCTCAGCTCCCCATCTCCATACGCCCCCTCTTCTATTCTTATTCTTGCAGAAATTATCCTCTTTCACTGATGCTATCCCACACTCCTCTTGCTTGGGTTTCACACCCACCAGCTGCATGATGCCCCTCCATTCCCCTTAGGATTAGCGTGAGATGCCCTACGATCCTGCCACACCACGACACCAACAGCACCTCCCGCACTTCTCTATCATAAGATGTCGTCCTCCCCTAGTTCTCCACAACTAAACTAATTGCTTCAAACATCGTTCATGCCTCCTCCGACCGGCGACACTCAAGAAAGCTTGAGACTGCCTACGACTTCTATACATACCTCCTATCAGCCCTGACAACCTGTTCAGGAACCCCACCTGAATATTGCACAGCCCCCAAACCTGCATCCATCCTTTATTCTCAGTGACCTCCCTATGTCCATTGAGGGTGACCCCACCTCACCAGTACACCCCCAACCATTTTCAGTTCCCTGCTGTCACACCTTCTATGGTTGTTGGCACACACATTCCGTAAGTACAACTCTCACTTCTTCATCCAGCCACTCCGGTGCGGAGTGCCCATTTTCCCGGCCTATGATTCCTCAAGTCAGCCTCTTTTCCGTACAATGAACCTCCCTATGTGTGTGCTCCACCCATTTTGGACCGTCTCACGTCTCTGATGATCGAGCGCACCTCATGCCGACCTATGCCCCTTTAAATTAATAGGTATTTAAATTCTTGTTTTACTTAATTTAATTTAATATTAATTAAATATATCTAGTTTGGAGTATAAGTATTTTATAATTAATAAAATTGTTTTATAGAAAATATTTTTTTGTTAATTGTTTCTCTGAAATTATTAATTCGTGGTGTGTTTTACGAACAATTAGATTGGTGAGAATAATGTTTTGAAAAACATTTCGATCCAGTTATTTTGTATTTATTATTAATTTGGATTGTTTTAAGTCCGTGTTTTTGAATTTTCATTATATATTCAGTTGCAGCGTGTTGGTATGATTTTTTCAATGGACCACAATAGTCAGCTTTCGCGTGCTTGTGCACCTGTGCGAGGTGTGTCACGTCGACATGATTGGTTTGTGAGTCGATGTAGGTCCCCTACTGCAGTCAACATTATATTTAGAATTTATTAATTTCTTGATATTTCATTGATATTAAATAAATTATAAACGGTATTGGATAATTACTTTTTTAATAATTTCTTTCTATGAAATAAAATAAGACCCTTTCTATTAGAATTGCATGAAATTTTTGTATTGAATGTGCTTACTATGTGTTTGATGATATTCCCCTTTTTCCCTTATAAATGTTCTTCAGATTTAAAGTGGTGATTTTAGTTTCATAAATGGGATTCCATGAAGATTTTGGTTTTCAAAAGTGATGTGCGTTGGTTATTCTGAAAATGGGATGGTGTTGAGTGGTTGTTTCAGACACAATTGGAAATTTAATAGTGTATTTTTTTTAAACTCTCTCTGGGAGACTTAGGGGTTAGAATTCTATGTGCGTTTTTTGATTGACTTTTTGTGAACGATGCTTGTTCATAGTGATTGGATACTTGATCGACGTTGTTGACTCAACCCTTTGTTCTTATTGTACTCAACATGGGAACCTAGCATAGTTAGTGAATCTTATGTTAATGATATCTGCACTACTTTATATTATGCATTGGCTAGTAGCCCTTAGTATGGATATTTCTCAGCTTGGGGATTGGGCCCCTCGGTTAGGCCAGTTATGGAAACACCAAGTGTTAGGGCTTTATGACATCATTGATTAATGAATGCCTTCAGGATGCATTACACATATAGTATGTTCTAGATTGTTCACGAGATCCTAGGTTCGACCCATGATTCCATTAGTGGTTTTTTAAATGTCGCAAATGATTAAGGAGCCTTGTTCTTTTTATGGTCCCCATCTACAACTTTCCCATTTCACTTAATGTTTTTTATGTGTGGTTTTCCTCTTGACATAGAAATAAAATTTAGATTTTGTATTTTTTTTAAAAAAATTAATATTTAATGCACCTATTAAATTTACACATTAAACGTATATTTAAATTAAAAATGGAAATGGGTATTTAAATGTTTTTGAAATGAAAGTGTGTGTGGAAAACAATATTATATATAATTTAGTTCAATCTAGAATTAGTAAATTCTCTATTTAAATGAAGTGTTTTGGGGATAGATTGGTTTGAAAACTTATAGTGTTTTAATACTACCGCCTACAATGTTTTCCAATTTTCAGATTCTTTTGCATGTTCAACTCGATCATTCTCTTCATGGAAGAGAGATGGATGTCGTTTGGATAGTTACTCTTGAGGATACAAGGTGTTTTTCGTCATGATCAGGTTAGTGTGTTTTGTTTGTCGTTCAATCTATTTAGTACTATTTATTTATTTTGTGTTATTCTATTTTTTCTTCTGCTTTTTTTATTTTTATTATGAGAAATAGTCCCCAAATTCACTATGTTGATGCCCTGGAGCATGTTGCTAGCTCGAGAGTATCATGAACACCTCACATGCCTTGTTACAGATCAGCTCAGGTGACCGGTTCAGGGTCGACTCAGGTTTGTTTTTGAAAAAAAGGTATTAGAGGTGATTGGATCTTGAGTAGAACTTGTTTTCAGAGAACCTATCGTTATTTGGGGTTGTCAAGGTAAAAGGTGTAAAATTTTCGGTACCCAAGGTGTACAGATGATAATGGTTTCATGAACCGATGCTCATTTCGAACCTCGACTTTCCATGTGATGTTCAGGTTGTCTGTGTTTTTTTTGATTATTTTTAATTTTATTATATCGGGAAATGAAATGGGTGTCGAGAAAGTGACTTCTATGAGCTCTCATGGTCTGGAACGCCACATGGAGATGGGGACATTAGCCTAGAGTGATCCTTGTGGATGTGGCGTGACTAGAAAATGGCCTCCAATCATATGAACGAGTAACCCATTGGCACTAGTTTCTACTTTTAGATAATTTGAGTCTTATTTAATTCAATGATTTTTTTTGTAACGCTCTATTATGAAAATTGTGAAAACATTAATTTAAAATAGAAATTATAATGTTTTTATTAAGTTATTTTTTTCCTTGTTCTTTAGTGTTCTCCCCACAATAGTTTTTGGAATTTCCATGGTTCATCTTCAGGTGGTGCACCCTTATAAAATCTTATTATTGATCAACCTATTGACTATGTTATGGAATTTCAGAAGTTAAACCCTCCCATGATTTATGGTCAAGAAGATTCTATTTAGGCAGATGAGTGGTTACGTAATATTGAGAGGAAATTTAGTTTCATTGGATCACCCGAGTCATTGATGGTGAAGTTGGGTACCTTTATGCTTGAAGGTCCAACATGGAAGTGGTGGAATTCCATGTCTCAAAGACATATTTGAGAAGATCTCACATGGGAGTTCATTATTTCATCATTTATCCAATAATATTTATCTGAGTTGATGATGCTAAGGAAGAGGACATAGTTTTCTTATGTTCAACAGGGCACTGATTCGGTACTAGAATTATATCTATATTTCTTAGAACTTATTTAGTACTACCAATGTTTTGTTTTAAATGATCTCGGTAAGCCTTGATAATTTGATTATGGACACTAACTTGAAATGTAATGGAAATTTGATGACCTCAACAAAGCCATGTTCTTAGATGTTGTGGGGTAAGACATTATGGCCAAAGTTTAGTTAGATAGAGAACATGAGATGGAGAATCCTCCCCCCGCATTGGGAAGCAGTACAGATGATGACTATAAGAAAAATAGGAAGTGGCTTGATGCTGGTTGCTCTAATAATGGAATCGTGAAGCCTTCAGAACTTCAGTAACTTTCTTTACAGCTCAATACCATGATATTTCATCAGTGTGGTAGGTATGTTCACAAGAGGATAATGTGATCGAGTGCTCCGAGAACCTACCTCACCTATGGATGCTTGGGTCACTTCTAGAAATTATTATGACGTGTTTCCACAAATCGTACTGAAATAAGACTTAGCTCATCAAAGGTCACCTCGGTCTGGAAGTTGGAGTAGGGGGTGTTTGGGATTAGTTTGGGGTATTATCTTTGTTATGTTCCCTGTATGCAGTGGTCATCTATTATAAAATTTGGTGTTGTATCTTTTCCTTCAGTTGTAAGAATGGTTATATTTGGTTTTCATTGAATCTTTTTTTATTTGTATGTGTTTTTGGTGGAATTCCGATTCATGTGTTAAGTTTGGGAAAATATTGACGTGTGAATGTGAGGCAGGAGATGCTTTAATCATCGGTTCTATAGCCATAGGTCCCGGAGTGATGTTGGTGCATAGTGAGGGGGATCCCAATGGTGAAAAGAGCCCTGGTTTAATCAGTTTTTTAATGTGGCATGGATTGTATTCTACTGAGGCAGTGGCATTGTTGATGGAGTGACGACAATATTTTTGTTGCTCTATCAGTTGAGCCCTTCCATTCTGGATTGTTATAATTTTGGATAATCTCGTTTGTTCTTATGGTGTGGAGACCCACAAAGGGTCATACAGAGTCACTCTAGATGTAATTTTGTGTTATCTGGATCCTTATGGTGGGGAGTCTGTTCCTGGATTTAGGTCTTAGTGTTAGAGTTTCATTTCATGTATCGTTTAATGTATAGTGGTCTCATGTTGACCCACTTAATTTTATGTTCTTCCCCTTCGGTAAATGTCAGGATTGGAGTACCCCAATTGTTCCATTGGACTAATATTATAGGGATAAGTCTCAGAGGTGATTTATGTTTGTTCATTCCTCGGTTGAAATTGATTGTTTGGTTTTTTCTTGGTGATGGGTATGTTTATCATGTATTTAGCATAGGTATTGTGTCAAGGGTTTTTGGTGTCTGTTTGGATCGATCAATTAGTGGCGCTTAAAATTTTGGCGAGGGTTGTAAGAAGTATTATCTTTGGGTATTGATCTTATTTGGGCTTTTTGAGGGCTGAAAGGGTTATGGTTGGCAGAATTGTCATGCCCAAACCTATCTAATTAATTTATATTATAATATTATTAGGTTTTTAAATTATTTTTCAAGGTTCGGGATAAATCACAAATGGGATTTTCTGAATTTCATAAAAAAGTAGGCGTTCTTGGGTTCATGTTGTTGGGAACACGGGCGTGGCACAATTTGGAAACCACGTGTGGATTTCCCCATGAAACGACATAGTCCTCCTGCCATTATAGAAATAAAATGGGTTAATTTTGTGATTTATTGTGTTAATTAAAATTTTTATGGATGATAAAAATAATATTTTTATTATTAAAGTGAAATGAATGTTTTTATTATTTTTTTATTTTTTTAGTTATGATTATTATTATTACTATAAATATTTTTAAAAAGCTTCAATAATCTTATCATAACCATAAAATTTATATTAATAATATTATTATTAAGAGAGAAATGAAATAAAAATGAAACTAAGTGTGGGTAATGTATTAAAACAAGACGGAATAACTGTAATAATAATATTTTTGTTTTTGCGACAGATGATATCATATATAATATTGTTCTTATTTTTGAATTATTGACATTAAAATTATTATTATTTTTGTTATTATTTTTATTATTAATGTAATTATTATTATCGACATTAATAAGGGTACTTAATTTTATTATTATAATTAATGATTCTTTTATAAATATTAATAGGTGTATTATTTTTATTATGGCATAATGTTTATTTTTCTTTATTTATTTGTTTTGTTTTATTTTTATTTACTTTTTTTACTCTAACCATAATGTTGGTGCCCACCCTCAGATCCCCCACTCCCCTCATGCCGCCACCCCCTCCGTTCTCTTATTATTCTCGCACAACATCTCCTCTTGTGTAGCAACCATCCCACACTCCTCATACTCAGGAAGCACAAACAACAATAGCATGACGCCCCTCCATTCCCCTATGGCTTAGTGTGGGACACCACACAAACCTACCATGCCTCCAACTACCTGTAGACCCCCCTGCGTGGTACCCTCTAGCAGTGCACCCCTATCCCAGCCTTCCTCCAGGCCACCTACTCCACATATTCACTTATTCCCTCTTCTAGCGGTGAGACGTACCTCTTGATCCTCCTACGCAAACCCCCCACTGTCCGATTTTCCTCCACACTGCCTCAAGTGCTCCCCAGAAACACCCCAAATGTCCCCTTATTGAACCTGAAACGTCGTGTTGTGCTTCCAAACACCCCACATGATCATCCAGCCTCCCTCGATGCTGGTCGTTCGTCCTGCACTTCCCCATCACGAGCCTGCACCCCCATGGTGTTCCAAACCTACATTCATCTCTTCAATATTATGCTCAAACATCTCTGGTTGACGCCACTCTGGACAGCATGCAACTGCCTCTGACTTGTACCTGTGTGTTCTACCATCCTCACCAACAAGTTTTGGGCCCCACATAAATAGTGTGCAACCCCCAACCCGCAGCCGGCCTCCATTCATTGGTGATCTCAACTGTCTGGCGTGCGTGAACCATCCTCACTGATTCACCCCTACCATTTGCAGCGCCCGCCTACAATGCCTTTTGACATTGTCTGTCACGACCCCCTCCCCAAAAAGTGTACCCGTACTGGCCTGAAAATTGTGAGAAGGGAGATAATGACCCCCGAGTCCCACCTCCAGTAGGCCCTGGGTTGGCAACTAGCACCGTGGGTATAATAAACACACAAATGGCAGGAATTAGCCACTAAGAGAACACATGTGGAAGAGAGAGATAAGATAGACACAAACTAACTCCAACTCAGAACTGAAATTTAAAAGAAATCCATGTACATATAAGAAATCCCTTCCAAAAGTGCTACAACTAAAAGGGAAATCTACAAGTACCCAAAATAAAGTAAAAACCGCCGCAACCACAAGCCCAAACAGCTCCTCCAACCGCAAGATAGTAGTGACTATCTTGATCTCCAACTTTCTCCATGTGACCGGAAAATCAGTTTATATATAAGTAGGGTGAGTATAACAGTATACTCAATAGTATCATCCCTGAAGCCTTTCGTGCAAAAGTAGTGAGTCTTGATAAAGCACAGTGGACAACAAGTGAAACTAACTCGTCACCTAAATATTTATACTATATTCCCACCTCACCATGGCTCCTCTTACCAAGTAACGCATACAAGAATATATCTTATAGTAAAGAATATTACAGGTACCCTATTACTACTTCCCCACTAATTTAACGCTTTTCCCCTACAACATACGTCCAATTCATCTATCTCCAAAGGAATTCCTGTATACACCCGGGCTAAGCTCTACAATCTATACCACATGCACCAAAAAGTCTTTCCCACAGACACCAGGGAGAAGCACTACACTATCATAACAACCAAATGTAACCAGGTAGTTTCTGGGATCTACCACAACTCACATAACATATATCATACGTCAGGTATTATAGCTCAAGCCGTTATAGCCCATACACCGAGTATGGATCTTCAAGCCATCGTGGCCTATAAACGTTACACATATAGTAGTTTATATGATAATATATCCATAATATATCTGTGTGAATAACCACATGACATTACCGCCCTCTACACACATATATGGGGAAAACTAACCACTTTTCCAATGGAACTTGTATCTACCAAGGGAATAGAGAAGGGTCAAATGGGGTACTCAGCCATTCATCCTCTAACCAGAATGTTGGCGAAAGCACCACCCCAAGGCTCAGAATCGCCAGGGTGTCAGTTGACCTTACAGACAGGGTGGAGTAGCATATAGAAACACAAAAAATCACAGGATATACTATAACTCACAACCACACTATGGGCATATCCTAGTCTTAGACACACTGTAACTAACGTCTCTAGGTCATGGGCTGCCACTTCTAAGACTAGGTATCCTTTAAGTACAAAACCATTTAAGGGATTTATTAGATTACATAATTCCGTATTTTATCAATTCCAGTGTATTTTATGTAATTCATCAATCATTATTTAACCATAAACAATTTCACATTAGATTCTATTACCATTACATTCAAAAACTATTGTCCCTTCAAAAGTTCGCAACCTCATCTTTAAGGGTCAACAAACTCCAAACCCATGGGTTAACATAATTCATTCAAACATTCATTACATAATTACTTTCCCACATTCACATGAATTCTAGAAAATCATCCTATGCTATGAAACAGAAGGGGGCTCAATACGGTGATTATATGTAATTCCTGTCGAGTCTTTTCTACCAATAGAAAGAGCGTAGATTCATTCTCCCTTGAGAGGCTAAACACGGAAAGCATGTGGCATTCCCCACGTGTCTTTGCCTCCTTTGGAAGAAGGGTAAGAAAGACCAGCTGCCTTGAGCAGTGGGGAAATGTAAAGTAGATAAACAACCTAAGATTCAAAAAGCATCCAACAACTACATCCATTTTATTCTGTCATCCCTGGTGTCCTCCCTAACACCCACATGCATAAACCGATGCATCTGGCCACTCTAGGTTTCATCCGCTTCCACAACCGAAAGGCCTCCATGCCCCCACATATCACAAAATCCATTCAGGATCACATCACAGCACAAGAATAAGGAAAGTGAACATCACATCAATTTGGGCTCTTGGCCCTTTAACATGGAATCTTGCCTTCAAACAACATGCACCAAAAGTTTTCAGTTTTAACAACCAACTAAAATGATCACATACATTAGAATCAATTTTATTAACATCAATTTGGATCAACAACCACAACAACAACAATCAGATTCATTTACATGAATCTTTATATTTAGCCAATTAATTATCAATTAATTCCAGCTTTATATTCTTTATCAATTTCAAAGAGAACAACATGCTAACAAGCAGGGCATAGATATTACACTATCTAGAAAATAAAGAGGAGAACCGTTGACATGGTACAAAGAAAAAACCCGCGATCAACCCAATTCTTTTAATATTATTCAAGTATTTAATTAGGTAAATTTCATTATGATCCAAATGGATAAATAATGATAACTCTACGATTTCATATAAACAATTAAAGAATCCACGAATCCCCTACCTCAATGGTTTTTGAGGAAAACCACCACAGTCGAAGAATGACCAAGAATACAGGTCGATTATCCATGAATCCTCCTTAGATCTCTTCTCCTATCACAACCATGACCAAATCACATCACTTTCGACATCCACACACATAGATATACCCATAACGAGCAAAGATCTATGATCCTGAGAGAAGGGGAGGAGTAGCTCTTGGTAGATCTAAGAATCAAACAAAAAGGATCACATACCTTGAGAAACTGGCTTGGATTCGTGAAGAGAATCCTCTAAATCTCCTCCGAAATGCTTTTGAGATGTTCTTCTACCTCCATGGAAGGTTAATCCTGAGTTATGGCCACATAGGGGCTTAAACAGACCATTTGAAGGCAAAGGAGTTCAGATCCACAATTTTATGATCTAACATTAAGCGGTCGCACGGTTAGTCCACACAGTTTAATAAACCATGCGCTAACTGTGTGTTAGCTTCTGACTCGCCAACCACTCCTCGCACAGTTAGGCCGAACATTTAGACAAACATTGCGCTAACCATGTGAAAGCCATTACCGTTTAACTTTCCTTAAATGTCTACCCAAACGCACCCCCAAGTCACCCTGACCTCCCAAAACACCTCCAGCACCACATTTTCAGAAAGTAATTAATCGGAGAGGCCCGAGCCATTACATTAGATACCTCTAAAAAAATTATCATCCTTTAGAATCTGAAACACACCTACAGAGGAAAATAATACAGGGTCTGTACAACCACCCATCGATATAACCGTCAAAAGAGAGTAAGAAAAAAACAACAATGAGTGGCATATCATGAAATGAATGATTCATATCCACATAAGTCACATAGATACAATAAAAGTGTTAAACATCAAACAACTCTGGGTACTGAGCACTTATTTTTGACTCACATTCCTAGGTACTCTCCTCCAAGCAATCGTGTCACCAAAAGACACGAAATAAATGAATAGAATGCCTGCGCAACACCTTCTCTTTGTGGTCTTGGATCTCCACAGGTCGAACCTCAAAGGTGGCATCATCATCAACATCGATCTCTCCCCAATCGATGATGTGAGAGTCATCATGAAGAAAACGACGGAGCTGTGATACATGGAAAAAATCATGTATCCATCTCATCAGCGGGGAAGTGCTACTCGATATGCTATAGCTCCAACATGAGCGAACACCTTGAAAGGCCCAACAAACTTGGGAGAAAGCTTACATCCATGGCCAATCCTTTACTACCCATGAAGGTGAGTTACCTTCAGAAACACATGATCCCCAACATTAAACACTAATGATCTCCTTATTTTAGTGGCATATGATTTCTGACGATATTATACTATCTTCATCCTCACACGATTCACCGGAACCATCTCTGTTGTATTATGCACTAGTTATGGTATGAGAATTACTGACTCCCCGACCCCAGTCTAGCACGATAGAGAATGACAAGGTCAGCCATACAAGGCTCCAAACAGCTCCATACAGATGGTGTAGTGAAAAATATTATTTATGTGATCTCAACCATGGGTATGTGCCTCTTCCATGAACCTCCGAAATCATGAACACAAGAGTGCAACATGACTTCAAGGTTCTGGATGGATTTCTCCATCTTACCACTTTTTTGGGGATAAAAAGCAGTGCTAAGGCATAGCTGTGAACCGAAAGCATGTTGGGGACCTCTCCACACCCTAGAGGTAAAAAAAGGATATCAATCATAAATAATCATCCTAGGGACTCCATAGAGTCTCACTACCTCCTCCAGATACTTCCTTGACAAAAATTCCACTGAGCTCGACTCCTTGATCACTATGAAGTGGGCCGATTTTGTTAAACGATCTACTACCACCCAAATAGCGTCATGTCCTCCCGAAGCTCGAGGTAAACCAGTAACAATGTCCATTAAGATGTCCTCCCACTTCCACTGAGGAATCTATAATTGCTGGAGAAGACCACTAGGAACACGATATTTGGCCTTCACCATATGGCAGACTAAATATTGAGACACAAACCCCGCAACCGCACGCTTCTTCCCAGGCCACCAAAACTGACTCTTCAAGGATCAATACATCTTTGTCACACAAGGATGTACTGCTAAAGGAGAATTGTGGAACACTCTGTGAACCATCTCACACATCTCCAAGAGAACACAAATCTTTCCAAGATACAACACTCGGTGTTTTTCATCCTCTAACCAACCATCTGGGGCCTCACCACAAACAACTCGGTCTCTCAAAACCTCCACCTCTAGATCTACCAACTGGGATTCATCCACCTTCTACATTGTTTCGCACGGAATTCGGGGATGACCTCCTGGATGGGAGATTCAAACGTTCCGATCGGTTTGTAGCGGGTTTGTTCGTAGAACTGGAAACATCCAATGTTTCCACATCCGTTTGGACCTACATTCCAAAGGTAGGCGCTCATTAGCTTGTAGACTGATGAGGCTTAGGAATTTTCATTGGTCGAGAGGATGGGAGGTTGGACTCATCACACCTTTTTTTAGGGGACTTATTGTCTACTCCGGGACTCTCTTTTTAGATTTATGTTATGTTCGTGAATCCTTATTACATTACCAAGTATAAAACGAGCTTTCCTTCAGTTTAACAATCAATGATTAAATATGTAAGAAAATTAGAGAAACATTTATATGTATTCGAGGTTCTTCATCAATAGAGAATCATCTATTTCTATTTAGAGATTCTTGGTCAATGGTATCCTTCAAAACATTTATATAAAAGTCTCTTGGTCATTATGATGACCAGGCTAGTTTTAAAGCCACTCAGTGGGGCACTTGAAGTTTATCGTCATTCATAAGGACAATGAATTACTTCAGAGTTGGGATCGAACCCATAGATGGGCTAACTACGTATCCTTTGTTTTGAAAAAAGGAATCAGAACCCACGTAGTTCAAATAAGGGTATGATGTTTATGATTGATGACACAAAGCAGGATGTCACAATTACTTTTACACTCTAAGCTCACGTGAGTCATGCTCGGTGTGAGAAACAAGAGGTATTAGTAAAATTTAGACACTTGTGCCATGAAAGATGCAATCATAAGAAATGGTTTGGGGCTTATGTATGTATGACTTCCCAGAGGATTTACTTTAGGGAGAAAATCCAGGAACAGGGTCCATAAAGGTATATGTGATTCATGGAGATTTGAATACTCTAACTTGGGACTTATTCCTGAAGAGGGAACCCAAATTAGGAGAGGATTGATAACGGGGTTTTACTCTTGAGAAGGAATCCCAGATCAAATGTAAATTAGGACTGGTTAAAGAGAAATTAGGGGACTTGGGGCTTACTCCTGAAAAGGAAACCCATATTTGAGATTGGGGCTTACTCCTAAAAAGGAAACCCATATTTGAGATTGGGGCTTACTCCTAGGAAGGATGCCCAAAATTAGAGGACTTGGGGCTCACTCCTAAGAAGGATGCCCATGATTATGACTGGGTCTTATTCCTGAAAAGGAGACCCAGGTTAGGGATTAAGTTTTGGGGCTTACTCCTAAGGAGGATGCCCATATTTGAGACTGGGGCTTACTCCTGAGGAGGATGCCCAAGTTAATGAATTAAGGTTTGGGGCTTACTCCTGAGGTGGATGCCCAGATTTTTGAACTTTAAGAATTTGGGACCTACTCCTGAGGAAGATTCCCAGATTAAAGGACTTATAACTGGGGATTATTCCTGAAAAGGAGACCCAAGTTAAGGATTCTCTCATCTTAAAGGATGAGGTTGAATGAATGAACTCTCCATATTTAGTGACATAAGGATATTTAAATCACTAGGGTTTGAGAGATATTCCATAGAATTCCTTTCAGATAAGGAATCCAAATCAAGAAATCATGCCATAAATGACATTGAAGAGTGTCTTGAAGACTGAATCTTGAAAAGGAAAGGTGTAATGGCTTAATAGGGGTAAAATGGGCAAGATGGGTACCCAAAAAGGTAGGGGCGCACAAGTCATGAAATGCGTCCAAGTATTGCGGCGGCGCGCAAGTATTAGTCGAGTAGGTATACTTGCGCGACATGTGGGATACTTGCGCGATTCTCAACCATCATTAGAATACTTGAGAGACTCTTTATTAATACCTTTAGAATCTTCTTGACGTTCTTCCAGAAAAGGGACGTGAAAGTTCTATTGAAGGAATAAGGCGGCGCGCAAGTGTGGTCACTTCCCTTAAGGGATGACCATTCAGGCGCGCAAGTGTTGATGAGTTTCAACACTTAGGCCTTCCTCCTTATCTTTAGATCTTCCGTTCAAGGTAAGAAATTACCTTATAAGTGTTCCGGAAGCTTTAATAAGAGACTTGGGCGTCGTGAGCTTCAATCCGAGTTTCTGGAAAAAGATCCTCTAAAATGGGGGTCCCACAGGGTCTATTTATAGGCAGGAGAAGACCTCGGGCGGTTACCGGGCAGTTATCACTTAGGTCGCGCAAGTCACTTGCACGACCATAAGGCGTCGTGCAAGTAGACTTGCACGACCACTAGGCGGCGCGCAAGTGTACTTGCGCGACCATGAGGGAACTTGCGCGACCTATGGGCAATGTTCTCCTTGTTCATCCCTTTGTCGATTTTTGATGTTTCTTCAAAGGATGAATCACATTAGACTAAAGTATTTCCCTTTTTTCAGTCGTTAGACTCTGTGACGGAAAGGAGCGTCAAAAAAAGACCCCCCTCAGAGTTGGATCTGGAGAGAAAAGAGTATTTGACTCTGAGGTGAAAAGAAAAACAAGAAATCTGGCAGTTTAAAGTCATGCATGTCGGACATACAAAGGCTAATGTTTTAGGTTGAAATATCTTTGACCGGAATGGATTAGAATTGACTCAATTCCTTGACAACTCATTTGAAAACATAGTACCATACTCAAGTATGAAGGAAAATATGTAAAATATGGCTTAAGAATATTTGAATCTGAGGAATGATATGAAAAAGAGATAAAATGAATTAAATGAAGTAGTTTCCAAGAATGAAGTTACTATTATTTAACAAAACCCGTTAGGGGGTTGAAATATGCAGGTCCACCTAAGGGAATTGGCTGCATGGTCAAATAAATAGTATCTTTCTGCTGACAAGTCTGTTATGTGGATTGTTTATGCAAGGCCACCTATGGTCACGTGCTGCATAGTCAGGTGAATGAAATCTCAAAAATTTACATTCCTAGTGCTAAAAGCCAGTGAAAGTTTATGGAGATTCAAATTTTCTAAAGTATAGAGTTTGTTGTTTGGAAAGAGGTACTTGAATATGGAGAAGATATTTCCGAACAAGAATATCGAAGAACTGGATGAATATCACCCCTAAGAAGGTCTGAACCAAATATAGGGAAGAAGAATAAACCATAGACTTGAATACTTTCAGATCAGGAAAAAGGATATGGGACAAATATGTTAAGGATGGATATTTTTTTTGCGGATCCCTACATACTGTCGTTTAATACAAATAAGGACAAAAGAGGCATTCTTCCCAAGAATGATGTTACTATCATTTAACAAACCCATTAGGGGGTTGAAATATGCAGGGCCACCTAAGGGCATTGGCTGCATGGTCTAATAAATAGCATCTTTTAGCTAACAAGTCTGTTATGTGGACTGTTTATGCAAGGCCACCTATGGGAATGTGTTGCATAGTCAGGCAAAAGAATTCTCAGATGTTTGACATTTTTGTGACTAGAAGTCATGAAAAGGGTTATAAAGATCTGAAAATATTTAAGGTTAGGATTATAACACATAAAGATGGGTATTGTCTAATGTATATATAGATACATAGGTCAATGATAACCGTATTCATGTTGTGGCTGGGTCCTGAATTGAAATTTTGGACTTCACTACGTATCTCATAAGAATGAGAATCAAGCCATACGTAGTTCTTGAAATGCAGTTTAACGTCGTGAAGGACGAAAGTATGAGAGATCTTAGTTTAGGGTCATAGAATTCAGACCATAATAATGAATACACAATGTGTTTTTTCATGAGGACTTTTCAGCCAAGGGACTGAAAGTGAAATTTGGGGTTAGTCCCAAAAGACTTGGGATAGGATTCAAGGGGTACTCAAATGTTCCTACGTATCCCATAAGGATGGGAATCCTGTCCACGTATTTATAGAACTACCCTTTGTACAAATTTGGTTCGTACATGTGAAGGGTGAAAGGGGACTTCAGTGCAATGATGGTTTATCCTGAGACAAAAAGTTTAGGTATTACCATGTATGCACGTAGTCTTTTCAAAATGAAAACCATGATTGAAAAAACAATGTCAATAATAGTTCTCTCTCAAATGAGGAAATCAAAGAGTATTGTAGTTTATTGTCATACCGGACAAAATTGTTGCATAGCTTAACGTCATATAACAACGACGAAAGTGAATCAATGTAAAGATATTGATTCTAGGGGCGGTTTCACGAATCAACATCATATGAGATGGCGGTGAACCGATGTGAAGTGATTTTTTTTGGGCTTGAACCCTGGGAGGTTGCCTAGATACCCAGCCTGGAGGGAAAGGATCAAAGTTCGTGTAGTTCAATTAAAGAATGAATTAATGATCAAGTTGTTCTTGGGGAAAATGATCTAATAAAAATGAAGTTGTTGGGACTTATACATGGTTAGCGGCCCAAAAAGAGTGTTACGGTTGAGGTTTTCTCTAAGCTCACGTGAGTCATACTCGATGTGAGAAACAAGAGGTAACAACAACCTTAACGATGTATAGTTTAATGTCATGTAAGACATAAAAAAGGGACTATGCAGTTTAATGTATTGCAATTAGGACTATTGGTGCTACACAGTTTAGTGTCATGTAGCAGGGACAAAATAACAGTTTAATGTCATGTAGGACATATCAAGGACTTTCTGTATAGTTTAGCGTTATGTAGTTAGATCGATGGGGACAATACAGTTTAACGTCATATTGGACGAAAGGGGGACTGTGTAGTTTAATGTCATGCAGTAAGGACAAAATAACACACCATTTATGTCATGTTGGACGCCTTGGGGATTTTTTTTCTCACAGTTTAATGTCATGTTGGACGAAAGTGCGAATAGTTTAAGGTCATATGCATGGATCGTGGATGGTGCAGTTTAATGACATGCTGGACCTTTGATAATTATATATTTTAACATCTTTCTGGACGTAAGGGACTTTTATACAGTTTAGCGTCATGTAGTTAGGACATCACAGTTTAACGTCTTGCTGGACATAAGGGACTTGCAAATAGTTTATGGTCATATGCATGGACCAGGGATGATGCAGTTTAAAGTCATACTGGACTATTAAGTTCTTATGTAGTTTAACGTCTTTCCGGACGTAAGAGACTTTCCTATAGTTTAACATCATGTTGGACGAAGTTGCAGTTTAAGGTCATAGTGGACCATTGCTGTATTGTTTAACGTCATATAGCAAAGACGAACTGGTGCCGCACAGTTTAGTGTCATGTTGCGGGGACATATGAAGGTGACACAGTTTAACGTCATGTTGGACGTAGTTGCAGTTTAAGGTCATACCGGACCATTTCTGTATAGTTTAACGTCATATAGCAAGGACAAAATGGTGCTACACAGTTTAGTGTCATGTTGCAGGGAAAAGTTCTTTTCTACAGTTTAACGTCATGTTGGACAAAAGTGCAAATAGTTTAAGGTCATATGCATAGACCGTGGATGATGATGTAGTTTAAAGTCATACTGGACTATTATTGTATGAACCGATTGTAAGAGTCTTGGTTCTGGAGATCATATTTTGTGTTTATACAAAGTATTTCTTCAGAAATCTGGCATTGGTTGGAGTCGTGATGAGTTCTCCATCCATTGAGATTAATGAATAAGCTCCATTGGAGTAGACCCTATGTATTGAATAAGGTCCTTCCCATTTTGGCTCAAGCTTGGGAGGTTTCTTTCCTGGTATCATTGGAGTTCTGAGAACTAATACCAATTCTCCCTGAATGAATGAATGAAGACTAACATTTTTGTTAAAAGCTCGTGCTATTCGATTCTGATAGATTTCCAAGTGGTGCAAAGTGCACAATATTTTCTCATCTAACTGTTCCAATTCATTCAATTGCTTATCGGATTGCTCATCTGTAGATAACTAATCACAAATGGATGCTTTGAGTGAGGGAAATTGAACTTCAATTGGCAAGACTGCTTCTGTTCCATATACCAACGAATATGGAGTTGACCGCGTTGCATTGCGGGTGGTAGTCCGATAAGCCCATAAAGCATAAAAGAGTTTACTAGGCCATGACCTCTTATCTTTATCCACCATCTTTTGCAGTATATTTGAAAGAGTCTTGTTAAAGGCTTCTATTTGGCCATTGGACGCTGCATGATACCGAGATGAATGGTTGGATTTAATGCTGTATGCTTGATACAATTTCTTCACCTCAGAAGAACAGAAGTTGGTGCTGTTGTCCATCAATATGGTATGAGGGACACCAAATCTAGAAATGATGTTAGACTTGAAGAATCTAACAATTCATTTAGAACTGGCTTCTTGGAGAGGTATTGCCTCAGCCCATTTGGAAAAGAAATTAGTAGCAGTAAAAATGTACTTAAACTGCTTGGCCGTAGCTGAAGGGTAAGGTCCCACCACATCCATTCCCCATGTGGCAAATGGCCATGAGTATTTAGCCGTATGAAGAAACTCTAGAGGTTGATGAATGAAGTTGGCATGTACCTGACATGAATGACACTTGTTTGTGAAATCAACACAATCTTGTATCATTGAAGGCCAAAAGTATCCAAGCCTTCGAATTTGATCAGACAGTCTATGTCCAGACTTGTGGGCACCACAAACTCCTGCATGCACTTCTTTCATGACAGCCATTGTCTCTTCACCATCAATGCATCTGAAGACAACTCCATCAAAACCACGTTTGTAGAGACTTTTCTCTATGTGGTTTGGGCCATCATAAAGAGTAAAATTGTCCACACGTCGCCGGATTTGTTCTTTCTCGGCTCTATCAGGTGGAAGTGTTCTATTTTGAAGGTATTCCCTGATAGGTGACATCCATCCTATAGTATGACCATACGGTTCAGGAATGGGACTAATTTCATTAATTTCCTCTTTTCTGGCTTGAACATAAGGTGAAATTGCATGACGGTGGGTAATACTAATGGTTGTCTCGTCCCGATTTGGATCTGCTAAAGTTGTTGCTATATTAGCCAGTGCATCAGATTGAGCATTTTGTGATCTTGGGACATAAGAAAAAGTCGGTTCTGAAGGGAATTCTTCCATTAACTCTCTGACGTAATCATACAAAGGGATTAATTCTTCTTTTTTGATGGAATAATCCCCATTGACTTTTTTGATTACCAGGTCTGAATCACCTTTCACTTTTAAGTGATTCACATGTGCTTGAAGAGATAACTCCAAGAATGTAATGAGAGCTTGGTATTCGGCTTCATTATTTGTACCACCTTTCCACAATAAAAAGGAATAAGGTAACACTGCCTTATCTGGAGAAATGAGCACAATTCCGGAACCAACTTTGTTAAATATAGGATTTTCCATTTTCATCCCTGTTGGACTTCTGGAAGCACCATCAAAATACATTTCCCATGTTTGAGGATTCTCTTGAATATAGAAAACTTCCTTATCAAGGAGTTAAATATTTGAAAACGTGTCTTCCACTGAAGGATGTTTATCCCAGAAATCAGCCAGAGCTTGGCCCTTAATTGCCTTTTGAGATACATACTGAATGTCAAACTACTGCAAAATAACTACCCACCTTTCTAGACGTCCTGTGAGCATTGGACGACTAAGGATAAATTTGAGTGGATTATTGCGAGATACCAATTGGACCTCGTGAGGTTGCAGGTAGTGTCTCAGTTTCTGAACTGCAAAGATTAATGCCAGACAACACTTCTCAATACTTGAATACCGGGTTTCTGCTTCAAGCATAGCTCTACAGAGATAGTAAAGGCTATTTTCATTCCCAGAATCATTCTTTTGAGCTAGAAAGGCACCCAATGATCGCTCTAGAGCTGTCACATAGAGGATAAGTGGTCTACCTTCAACAGGTGGCTTGAGTACTGGTGGACTCAAGAGGTATTTCTTGAGAACATCAAATGCTTCTTGACATTCTTTAGTCCACTGGTAAGTGACTCATTTTTTCAATAATTTGGTAAAGGGTAAACTTTTGCCTACCAAATTGGCGATGAAACGCCGAATATAGGCTAAGTGTCCTTGAAGTCCTCTTAATTCTATCAAATTCTGAGGAGGTGACATACCAAGGATTGATTTGGTCTTCTCAGAATCGACTTCAATACCACGCTGGCGTACAACAAAGCCGATGAATTTTCCTGAGGTTACCCCAAAAGCACATTTTAAGGGGTTCATCTTCAAATTATGTTGTCGAAGCTTGTGGAATATGATTTCCAAATCAGCCAAGTGATTAGAACGTTGTTTGGATTTAACCACCAAATCTTCTACATAACATTCAACAAATTTCTCTAAGAAAGGTTTGAAGATACGATTCATGGCGTGTTGATATGTTGCACCTACATTCTTTAAACCAAAGGGAATCACCCTGTAACAAAACACACCTTGAGGGGCTCTGATGGCTATAGATTTCTCATCTTCTGGGGCCATTCGGATCTGATTAAATCTGGAATATCCATCCATGAAGGAAAGTACTTCATAGACAACTGTCACATCAATTAAGAGCTCTGTAATCGGAACTGGGAAATCATCTTTAGGACAATACCGATTAAGATCTCTGAAATCGATGCAAACCCTAATTTGTTTGTTCTTCTTCTTTACATGGACAATATTAGCCAACCACTTGGGATATTGAACTTCTCTGACGAAGTTAGCTTTGATCATATTATCCACTTGAGCTTCAATTTTGGAAGCATAGGTTGGGTGTGTTCTTCTCACGGCTTGCTTAAATCCTCGATGTTCTTTTGGTAAACCCAAATGATGACTAGCAATATCAGGATCACGCCCATGCATTTCTGTATAGTTCCAAGAGAAAATATCTTTATTTTTCTTTTGAAAAGAAATATACATCTCTTGATTTTCAAGGGTCATGGCCGCACTAATTAAAGTGGGGCGTGGATCTTTCTCTGTACCCAGATTTATTTCTCTGAGTTCATCCACAGTGGTAGGGATAACCTCTTCAAATGCTGGAGGAGCATCTCTAAGATCTTCCTCTTCTTCTTCATCATGTGCTATTTCTTCCATTTCTACTTGCATAGTAGATGACAAAAAGAAATTTTCATGATCACAAGAGATTTCAAAATTTGCACATTTTGAAGAAGACGCTTCCATTTCCGACCCTATTGATTATAAAGGGCCTTCTTTTGGAAATAAAGAGGAGATGATGGATTGAGAATTGACATCATTATTCACCTCTGATTTTACTATAACTTATTCTGGCCTGATTGGCGAATTATAGACTTTTTGGATTTTAGCAGATGAAATGAAAACATCACCACTTGTGCTTTCATCACTGTTTGGTAGGATACCAATTTCTCCCATGTTGTTTGGATCAATTGCCGTAATTGACATTATGGATCTTTCCATAAGAGTATTTTGATTTGGGCCTATTTTGAAAATTTGAATGATAGGTAACACATAATCTGTACTAACATGTGTAAATGGATTTATTGGAATTTTCTCCAAACCATATGCAGCATTAACTTTGGTAATTTCCTTCATTGTAGATTTTTCTCTTCCCTTCATGTGATAAAATTATGCCTCAATGTATTGAGACTCACATGTCTTGAATGGGGACTTATCACCATACAATGTTCCAACTTGACCATTGAAACAGTATTTGAGACATTGATGGTATGAGGAAGGGATAGCCGCATGCTGATGTAGCCAGGGTCTTCGATGCAAGACGTTGAAAGCTGAGTCTTGATCAACAATAATGAAATCTGAATTGGATACAAGATCTCCAAACTGGGTTCTGAGTGTAACTTCGCCCAGTGGTTCTTGTTCATTTTTATCATATCCTTGTAAAATCATGGTAGAATGAGATAAATCAGATCATGTGAGGCCCAATCGATGAAGTGTACGAATGGGCATTAGTTTGACTCCTGAACCATTGTCAATGAATGATATTCGGATATCTACACCATTGACTTTTCCAGATAAGTAGAGAGGTTTTATGTGACCATGCACAACATCATCTTCATCTTTATCAGTAAAAGATATCACTGCATGGAATTCTGCAGGATTATTCTCTATGTGATAGACTTCAGCTGTAGCAATTTCAGCTTCAAACACCTGAGGACTTGACAAAGCTTCGATGAGTGCTTCCCGAAGATATTTTGATAGATTTAAAGAATCCAAATTGATAACTTGGCTGGTACATGGGCCAAGTGTTTCAATATATCATACTTTTGATCTAAAGGTCTACGTTACCCAACAGGAATATGTGGTTTAGCAGGTACCATGGAAGCATATGCTTTGGAAGCTGATGCATCTTGTATAGGGATAGAAGTTGGAAAAATCCTTGGTTTTGGAAGATTAGACCAATTAGATCCATTTACTTGCTGAGATAAAGAATATGGAATTTTCAATCGGTCTTCCAAAATAACTGTGCCAAGACAGAGTTGACTATTGGCAAAAGAACTTGCTTGTTCTTTTTGAGCTCGCTGAAGGGCTCTAACACGAGTTTCTGCTACATACACAGTGCTAGCAGGGGTAGAATTGGTGTAGTGGCTTCGGAAAGATCCACGTCTTCCCCTGTATCCTGAACCTCTAGAACATCCTCAGATTCCCTTATTTGATACAGGGATTTCAGGCTCATCAATACTGGAATATGGATATGTTAATTGAATCATATTAACAGAACCGAAGATTAACTCTTCATCTGAAAAAGACCCTGCCTGACTAGCCTGTTTAGGCTGTGCCATTTGATGGGGCGGTGCACGTGGCTTTGAAGTAGATGGCATGAAATCTGCCAGAGTCAAAGACAACTTAGGCCTCGATACATACTCATCTTCTTCTGATTCCTCTTTCTTCATTGAATTGCGCTGCCCTTTTGAAGATTTGACTTTTGATGGAGGCTTCACTACAGCTTTTGTAGGAGACACAATTGGCTTCTTCAATTGTGTTCGCAAAATGGCATGGGTCTGATTGATTGTCTTTCTGACCATCCAATCATCATATTTTTGCGTAGTTTTGCTTTTGACTTCCTGCCACTCGCCTCCTTCCTCTGGACCTGTAGCGGTAACACACGCTACATGAGCTGAAGAACCCTTCAATTTGACTTGTCCCAAGTCGACCATCTTTTGCAAGAGGTCTTTAAAGACAAAACACTCCTGGATATGATGCCCCGTCATTTGATGAAAGGGACAATAATTGGGACGGTCTTCATCTCCTTCCTTGTTTGGCCTCTTGGGAACTGGTAATTGAACCAAATTATTTTCCAGAGTTGAAATGAAGTAACCAGGAACTTGCTCACTTCGGAAAGAGTATGTTTTACTCTTCAAATCCTCAAATTGTTTTCTTCGTTGATCTCTTTGATCATTTGGACGAAACAACCTTTGTTGTTGGCATTCAAGAGGTGGATCCCTTCGAGAAGAAGAAGGTTTTGAAGTAGAAATAGGTACAGGTGCTTGTTTAAGCATAACTGTAGCAGTTTATGCTTTACCCATTTTCCTTCCTGGAGCTGATGGAATTACACGAGATTTAACCTTAGCCTGTATAAGGGAATCTTCAATCTGCTGAGCGATTGAAGTAAGGTCTCGAAACCCTCCTGTGTATTTCACAGGGATCAATGGCGTGCGTAATTCATCACGAAAATTTTCCACACAGATTGGCAACAGTTCTTCCTAAGGGAGTGCTAAACTCAGGGAATACGTTAATCCCTTCTAGCAAGCAATGAAATCAGAGACTCTTTCATTCTCCCTTTGCTTGCAGTTTGTAAGATCGAAAACTGTCGTTTTTGGAAAAGTTGAGCTGAACTGAAGAAGGAATTTTTGACGAAGATCCTCCCATCCGATGATTGACCTGGATTTCAAGCTTGTATACCAGACAAAAGCTGGTCCTTGCAAGGTTCGCACGAAGCATCTGAGTTTCACTGCTTCTTGCTGCTTTGCAGTTCCCATCATAGGATCACAACAAGACACGTAATGCGTCAAATGTTGTTCAGGGTCGCCTGATCCATTGATAGTTTGGAAAACAGGGTTTCCAAAACTAGATGGAGGAGAAATTGAATCTTCCCATTCAGGGTAAACGTTCTTTTCAGGTTGAACTTGTGCTCGTTTCCCTTCCGTAGTTTCTAACCGAGCTGTTAATGACTCAATAGTTGTTATTAAATTTTGGGAAACATCCGGTTGAACCTGGTCTTGAGTAGGTGCAATGAATGGAGCTTGGACAGATGTGGTGGTTAGTGCTGCAACTGATGGTAGCACTGCCAACCATTGTTGCGCTTGTCCCACGGGATTAGACCTCTGTGGGTGTACTGATAAAGGAGGATATTCTTGATCCATCTCAGTAACTAAAACAAATTCCTTCGGCTATCAAACTTCAGCATTCTTAAGAAGAAGACTACTCTGAAGTAGTTCTGCTTTCATTCTTCTTAATTCTTTCATTTCATCCCCCTGTTGTGCAAACCTTTGCTCTAATGAGAGCGATTGACCTTCACCAGTGGAAGGATATGTAACCTGATTCTTTCCCCTCCCTTTGTTGGATACTTTTGGGAGAGAGGGAAGTGGATTACCTAGGTTCTGGGTAATCTTTTGACTTCGTGATTGCACACCTTATTCATTTGTATTGGTGCGTACATTTTCTTGAGCAAGACGCTCTTCATTTGAGTCCCCTGAGTGAGTCTCCTCTGGTGGATTAGTAAAAACGACATTGATGAAATTGATTGATTCATAATGCATCGAATCCCTTCTATCAACATTTCTGTGATATTGTCTTCTTTCATATTTTTTATGAGACATTGCCTTTTGTTGGTTCAATCATTTAGGAACTTCATGACGAGCTATAATTTGGAGGGAATCTCCTGATAATTTGGCTCTTCGTTCCTCTTGGGGCTTCTTCCCTAATTGAGAAAAGACCGACATTCTCTGAGAAGGGGAATGATGATTTGAAAGAGTCCCCAGTCTTGTGAACTAGGGATGTTCCTGCTGATTCCGCTCAACTCCTCGAATCCCATTTGTTGACTCTGAGGTTTGGGATAAAGAAGTCCACATTATGACAAGCTGGGGTGTCTCTTGACATGCTACGTCTGAGATATTCTTAAAAGATCTCTTGATCTTGCAAATATAGTTCGGAAATTAGCTGGATGCATTAGCCTGTATCCACTTTTATCACCTGGTTCAACAGACCGTTGGATGATTTCCGAGACTTCTGTCATTTGATGATGTGTTTGCTCCATACGAGAGGCTTGTGAAATATTCTCGCCTGCTTGATTTAGGAGCAATTCAACAACTTGTTCTCTATATGATTTATTTTGAGAGGAACTAGTTGAAGCCGGTTCTTGAACACGATTTTGATTATGAACAAAGCCCATTGACTGTGGCCGGCCATGGGCAATAACATTGCATGAGACCATTTTCGCAGGGCTTTGCTGACTGGGAAGCATTGTGAAATGTAGTGCTCCGTGAACACCCCATCCTCTGATATGAACACCAGATGGAGCATTGTCAATTAACTGACGCAATTTTATTAGTGCGCCAAGGCATGAACGTTGAAGGGTTCTCTGCTGTTTTTCAGCCTTCGGATACCGAGAGACTGATAGAGATGCCAAATCAATCTGATGTTGTAGACCTTCTATTATCGTAAGATGATTTTCATATTCATCATAAGATAATACCTTCTTCTTCAATTGAAAAAGAGTTTTCCATATGTTGAGACGAATATCATGGATTCCGTCATCTGTCAACATCATTGGAATGTCGTACTGAGAGTCAGCCAAAAGCCAAAATATGACTGGTACATCACTTTTCGCCAGTTTTTTCCTCATGTTTAGCATTTCCTCTTTATCATTAAATGAAGATTCTTCTACCTGTTTTGACTAGAGTCAGTGTTTCCTTGTTGCTTCATTGGATTCAACATGATTGGTAGAGTGATCATTGATCAAACTAGAAGATGCATGACTTAGGGATGGTTCGGAGAATGACCTACACCCTGGGCTATCTTCTGATTGAGAAATTATTTCACTTGCTCGTGATAAAGCATCAGACATGACTGGTTTCACATTTGCAAGTGCCTCAAGATAAGAGGGCTTTCTCGGCACTACATTGTCCACTGGAGTATTTTCCAGGCAATGTGAATCACTACTGCGGAGAGGACTTTCGCAGCGAAATTCATCATCATGGGGAGGACCACCATAATGGGTTACAACAAATGATGAGATCTCTTGCTCCTTGGTCTTCTGACCACACAGAGGGTTCCTGTGGCTCTCATCTGAATAAGAAACTTCAAGATTGACGGAATTTTCATGAAGCAAGCCTTCATGAGGAAGTGTCTGTTGAAGACCTTCAGAATTAATGTTCCTGTTATTGGGAACTAAGGGAGTAGAATCTTGAATTCCGACAGATAAATGTCTGAGGGCTTCAAGAACTCCAGCATCGATCAAGGCCTTGTTGCAGATTGGCCTTTGATCTCATGACTGTGCTGGGCGTATCTTTTTCTTAGATGCCTTCTTACTCACTTTGGAAAGAACTTGTTGACGAAAGTGGTTACTATGAGCAGGTGTATGTGCCTGATCCGAAAAGATGGCCAGGTTAGGCTGACGATCTCCACTCAAATCAGGTGTATGTGCCTGACTTGGTTGTCCGTATGATATGGGGGAGTATGCCCCATGACCCTCTTGGACTAGAACAGATGTGTGTGTCTGTTCTGGAGTGAATCATTGATGTGTCACTCCACTGCTAGGGATAGATTTATGTGTCTGTCCCTGAGATAATGTTGAAGCTGTTATGATATACTGGCAAGCATCCAGAATATGAGCAGGAATTTGCCTCTGCTCTTTCACCATTGACAAAATATGTTTGGACACTTCAGCCACCGGAACAGGGATATACGTCCATTCCGGGTTTGGAGTAGGTGTATGTGCCTGATCCTATCCTCCTTTTCCTGTCAGTGAATCCTGACAGTACTCAAGTGTGGAGGCAGAGAGTTGAGTCTGCCTCCTGTTTGTCGTCGTGGCTTTCCGACTGACTTCTCCGTGCGCTAGCAAGCGAGACTGTTGGTAGGATTGATTAGCATAAGCATGTGTATGTTCCTGCCTATAATACTCCGAAGGAATTGCCTGGCGGGATTGGCTTGATGCTGCTAGACGAGTCTTCTGGACAGCGGAATTAAAACGGACAGGTGTGTGGGCCTATTCGTTGTTCGCCACCATGTTAGGTTGGTGGAATCCATCATATGTAGTCAGGAGAGCCTGCTAACTAACTGATGATGCATAAGCAGGTGCATGTTTCTGCCTATAGTACTCCGCCGGAATTGCCTGGCGGGATTGGCTTGATGCTGCCAGACGAGTCTGTTGCACAGCGGAATTAAAACGGGCAGGTGTGTGTGCCTGCTCATTGTTTGCCAACAAGTTAGGTTGGTGGACTTCTCCGGAGATGGCAGGGATGATAAACTGCCCATTATTAACCGGATTCCATCTCCGGCGGTTCATCTTGCCTGCTCGGGTTCGAGGAACATGAGCTGAATGCCTGGAGTCGGTACCCTCATCAGATTGAGGGCGCACTACCGCACGAGTCTGGCGGCGATTGTTGATGGGATCCCTCGGGAAGGACTCCTGTCTTTTTGAATTAAGGCCCTGAGGGACCTGCTCATTCACTTCCTCGAAGTAAGGGAGTGAATGGAAATTGCGTTCTGGGGATAACGACCCGAAATGGTCGGAAACGGTAGTCAACACCGTCTGCTTCTTGATCGCTGGCCGTCGTTGTCCGGACGACCAAGTAGAGTTGTTAACTTGGAGGGCTTGACGAGCGGCCTCCAAAGTTGGGATTGTACTGTTGCGACGGTACTCCTTAACCAGTGCATTAGAAACCCAGCGTTGAAGACGCTGAGTGGGTGATGTCATTCTCAGAGCGGACGACGTTCCAGTAGGAGTAGCAGCATTGGTTTTCACAGCAGCGGACCTCACAGTAGAGGTGTTCATAGCAGCAGTATTCACATTGGTGAATTTAAGGAAAGCCATTTTGCAGAAGTTCTTGAGAAAGGAGTGCCTATTCCATATAACAGTCATAACAAGATGAATCTGGCCACTGCATCTTTTGGATGAGCACATGTCAATGATTGTTTTGTTGGCCCAAGGGGCCTAACAAATAAGAAGAACATCACTTTAACTTGGTTAAGGATTCACGTCTGGTTCACAATTTTTGTTTCGCACAGAATTCGGGGATGACATCCTGGATGGGAGATTCAAACGTTCCGATCGGTTTCTAGTGGGTTTGTTTGTAGAACCGGAAACACCCAATGATTCCACATCCATTTGGACCTACTTTCCAAAGGTAGGCGCTCATTAGCTTGTGGACTGATGAGGCATATGAATTTTCATTGGTCGAGATGATGGGAGGTTGGACTCATCACATATTTTTGAGGGGAATTATTGTCTACTCCGGGACTCTCTTTATAGATTTAAGTTATGTTCGTGAATCCTTATTACATTACCAAGTATACAATGAGATTTACTTCAGTTTAAAAATCAATGATTAAATATGTAGGAAGTTTAGAGAATCATTTATATCTATTTGAGGTTCTTCATCAATAGAGAATCATCTGTATCTATTTAGAGATTCTTGGTCAATGGTATCCTTCAAAACATTTATATAAAAGTCTCTTGGTAATTATGATGACCAGGCTGGTTTTAAAGCCACTCAGTGGGGCACTTGAAGTTTATCGTCATTCAGAAGGACACTGAATTACTTCAGAGTTGGGATTGAACCCATCGATGGGCTACCTACGTATCCTTTGTTTTGAAAAAAGGAATCAGAACCCACATAGTTCGAATAAGGGTATGATGCTTATGATTGATGGATCAAAGCAGGATGTCACAATTACTTTTACACTCTAAGCTCACGTGAGTCATGCTCGGTGTGAGAAACAAGAGGTATTAGTAAAATTTAGACAATTGTGCCATGAAAGATGCAATCATTAGAAATGGTTTGGGTCTTATGTATGTATGACTGCCCAGAGGATTTACTTTAGGGAGAAAATCCAGGAACAGGGTCCATAAAGGTATATCTGTTCATGGAGATTTGAATACTATAACTTGGGACTTATTCCTGAAGAGGAAACCCAAATTAGGAGAGGATTGATAACTGGGTTTTACTCTTGAGAAGGAATCCCAGATCAAATGTAAATTAGGACTGGTTAAAGAGAAATTAGGGGACTTGGGGCTTACTCCTGAAAAGGAAACCCATATTTGAGATTGGGGCTTACTCCTGAAAAGGAAACCCATATTTGATATTGGGGATTACTCCTAAGAAGGATTCCCAAAATTAGAGGACTTGGGGCTTACTCCTAAGAAGGATGCCCATGATTATGACTGGGTCTTATTCCTGAAAAGGAGACCCAGGTTAGGGATTAAGGTTTGGGGCTTACTCCTAAGGAGGATGCCCATATTTGAGATTGGGGCTTACTCCTAAGGAGGATGCCCAGATTTGCGATCTTTAAGAATTTGGGACTTACTCCTGAGGAAGATGCCCAGATTGAAGGACTTATAACTGGGGATTATTCCTGAAAAGGAGGCCCAAGTTAAGGATTCTCTCATCTTAAAGGATGAGGTTGAATGAATGAACTCTCCATATTTAGTGACATAAGGATTTTTAAATCACTAGGTTTTGAGAGATATTCCACATAATTCCTTTCAGATAAGGAAGTCAAATCAAGAAATCATGCCATAAATGACTTTGAAGAGTGTCTTGAAGACTGAATCTTGAAAAGGAATGGTGTAATGGCTTAATAGGGGTAAAATGGGAAAGATGGGAACCCAAAAAGGTAGGGGCACGCAAGTCTTGAAAGGCGTGCAAGTATTGCGGAGGAGCGCAAGTATTGGTCGCACAGGTATACTTGTGCGACATGTGGGATACTTGCGCGATTCTCAACCATCATTAGAATACTTGAGCGGATCTTTATTAATCCCTTTAGAATCATCTTGAGGTTCTTCCAGAAAAGAGATGCGCACGTTCAATTGATGGAATAAGGTGGCGCGCAAGTGTGGTCAATTCCCTTAAGGGCTGACCATTCAGGCGCGCAAGTGTTGATGAGTTTCAACACTTAGGCCTTCCTCCTTCTCTTTAGATCTTTCGTTCTAGGTAATAAATTACCTTAGAAGTGTTCTGTAAGCTTTGAGAAGAGACTTGGGCGTCAGGAGCTTCAATCCGAGTTTCTAGAAAAAGATCCTCTAAAATGGGGGGCCCACAGGGTCTATTTATAGGCAGGAGAAGACCCCGGGCGGTTACCGGGCGGTTATCACTTAGGTCACGCAAGTCACTTGCACGACCATAAGGCGTCGCGCAAGTAGACTTACACGACCACTAGGCGGCGCACAAGTGTACTTGCGCGACCATGAGGGAACTTGCACGACCTATGGGAAATGTTCTCCTTGTTCATCCCATTGTCGATTTTTGATGTTTCTTCAAAGGATGAATCACATTAGACTAAAGTATTTCCCTTTTTTCAGTCATTAGACTCTATGACGGAAAGGACCAACAACATACATCAAGGATGACTGTACCTTCATCTGAAAAAGACAACATCTACTGCCAACTTCTCCCATATCAATATGTAATACATATAATTCTTCCATTACTCTCCATGAATCTGCGAATTCACGCACTCCGAATTCACGCACAACATCACAATGTGACTTTTGACTCAACGCATCTGCTACAACATTCCCTTTTCCATGTGTGTACGATATTTCAAATTCATAGTCCTGTAAGAACTCTATACACCGACGCTGTCGTAAGTTCAATTCATACTGGGAGAAAACATACCTCAATCTCTTATGATCGATGAAAACAACAGATTGCTCACCAATGAGGTAATATCTCCACAACATCAGAGAAATAAACCATGGATTCCAACTCAAGATGATGGGTGGCATAGTTACATTAATGGGGACGTAACTGCTGAGACCCATAAGAAACAACTAACTTATGCTACATGAGGACACACCCTAACCTCTGTTGTGAAGCGTCGCAGAAAACGTCAAACTAAACTCCCTCAGTTGGAAGACAAGTAACTGGAGAACTTACTAACTTCACCTTTAGATACTAAAAAGCTACCTTACACTGATCAGACCATACGAATGGTTGTCCCTTCCATGTCAATGCTGTCAGAGGAGTTGCAACTAATGATAAATTGTCTACAAACCTCGTGTAGTAGCCTACGATACCAAGGAAACTTCGCACCTCTGAAACTGTCTTAGGGGCTTCCCAAGACACAAATGCTTCAATATTTGATGGATCTATAGGTACTCCATATTGGGACACAACATTGCCCAAGAAATGGTCTTCTCAATCCCTAAACTCACACTTATAAAACTTCCCAAATAGCTGATGTTTAAGAAGAACTCCCAAGATGACTCATAGATAATCTCCACACTCTTCTTCAGATGTGGAGTACATAAGGATTTCGTCGATGAAAACCACCACGAACATGTCCAAGAACTCAAGGAACACAACATTCATCAATCCCGTGAACATAGCTGGAGAATTCATCACGCAAAATGGCATTACAACGAACTCATAATGCCAATGATGACAACAGATAGTAGTCTTCAGGATAACCTCATCCTTCACATGCATATGATGATATCCTAACCGCAAGTCAATCTTTGAGAACTAACATGAACCATTCAGTTGATCGAATAAATCATCAATCCATAGAAGAAGATAATGATTCTTTATTACCACTTTGTTTAAGCGACGATAATAGACACACAACCGCAAACTGTCGTCGACCTTCTTCACAAACAAAACTGGTGCACCCCACGGTGACACACTTGGCCGAATAAAACCACACTACAACAGACCCTCATGCTGTATACATATCTCTCTAAACTCAGAAGGGGCCATCTTATATGGAGACATAGAGATAGGATATGCTCCTGGTTGTAGCTCGATCCCAAACTTGATCTCTCATCGAGGCGGTAATGTTACAACCTCTTCTGAAAAGACATCAGGGTACTCCTCTACAACCCTAGGAAACGCCAACTGTCTAACCTCTGAAGAACTCGGCATCATCTCAGCCTCCATGGTAGATTATTATGGAATGCACCTATGACCCATCCGAGGGTCTTTCTCCCCAAAAAACACCACTTGCTCTCCAACTGCACCAAAGAAAAAAACCTTCTTTCTGAAGAAATCCACAATAGCCTGCACCTAATTAAAACAATCTGTGCTGAGGATGACATCATATGGCAGTATTCATAAACATAGAAAATCTCCCCAAGAGTGGTGTTTCCCCAACTGTTGCTCATAGTCCTTACATACTTCAAACAAGTCATCTTGACCTCCAACTGGCGTAGTCAACACCAAGGGCACTGGAGGCCTCTCTAACTCATGTCCCAAAGCATGGACAATGGAAGGTGATATGAAAGAGTTTGTCACTCCTGAATCAAACAAGGCATACACCAAGGTAGAAAACAAGAAAAGGGTACATAGAACGATATCTGGCTCATCTGGAGCTGGCAACGCTAAGGCATGAAGTTGACCACAATCTCATCTACAGCCTCCCGGACCCTGATGACGACGACCACCATAGCCTCACTCTGATCTCTAATGATTGGGGGCATCATGGGGCTATCCTCTGCCTGCTCTATATCCCCTATGGTGATATAAAGCTGGTGCAACTGGCTGCTTATGACTTGGCGGAAACTGCCTCAACGAAGGAACCTGGAGCGTAGTTCCTGGTGCACGATGACCGCTATGAAAGGCCGGGCACTCCCGCTGCTGATGGCCACAACAACCACAAAAAAAAACAAGCGCCTGATCCCTTGGCATATGCCTTTGAATTGCAGCCTCCAGAGAAACGAGACATGAAGGGCTAGGAACTACCCCCTACTGAATGGAAACTCTTCTGCCCTGAAAATCAGGAACCCCAGACCACAGGCTTGCTTCATGAGGGATCATGACAATACCCTTCTCGTGATGATACGATCCTGGAAAAATTCATCTCAACAACATCTGCCCTCACCAGCACCTCGAGATATGTCTTCATCATAAATGAGGTGACCTAGAACTAGATCTGTGGAAGTAAACTCTCCTTCAGATGCCTTACCCTTGCCTCCTCATCTGGTAACAGGTCCGAAGTATATCGTAAAATGTTCCTAAAACAGATTTCAAACACTCGAACAATAGAGCTCCCCAGTCAAAAGGTAAGAAGCTCCTGACGACTAGACGCCTTCACAGTCGAGGAAAGGAACTAGACTCTAAACATGTTTCAGAACTCCTACCATGAGATCACTGAATCCTCACGATCCTCTAGGAACAAGAACCACCACTACCTTGCTGCTTCACGCAACATTTTCACAACCAAGGACAGCCAGTGCTCCTTCCGAGTACGGATCGAACTGAAACCTATATCGACCTCCTCCAACCAGTATTATGTGACTGAATCTGAAACGGAGCCCTCATACTTTTGCATACTCTGGCACTGAAACTCTCGTAGTGACTTCCTCTAAGTGTTGTCATCATCAAACACTACCCTATGGCGATCTGTTGGAACATCCAGCTGGACATTTTATGTGGAAACCTAATGAGGACGTCGACCTCGATCCATACCTATAAAATAAAAAACCATTAGAGCTATGAAACCTAGATTATAGAGGAATCAACATTAATTTATTAATTTTTTTCTTTTATTCACATTAGGTTAACCAATCCCTAGGTCTCCCATTCAAACACAAGAACAAAGAAGAATGATGCATGATCCTTTCCTAGGTCTCTACCCTGTAACTAATATCATCTTGTTTATTAGCCATTGTAAAAATAAAGGTATGTACGTCATACCATTGGGGGACTTCAACACCCATGTCTCAGCCGGTCTCCAGTGCTTACCTCACTTGATAAGCATGAATGACACAGTTCCCTACCAACCAATGCAACCTCAAATCTACATAACTCCAAACTCCATAATATCCATCATCCATACCTTTGATTCCACTCTGTGATGACCCCCTCCCCACAAAGTGGAACCCTCCTGGGATGAAAATGTGAGAAGGGAGATTATGACCCCCGATTACCACCTCTAGTAGGCCCCAGGTTGGCGACTAGCACCAATGGTATAATAAAC
This sequence comes from Viscum album, assembly GCA_963277665.1. Classification (NCBI taxonomy): domain Eukaryota; kingdom Viridiplantae; phylum Streptophyta; class Magnoliopsida; order Santalales; family Viscaceae; genus Viscum; species Viscum album. The sequence goes on from OY728135.1 coordinate 162,579,973, forward strand.
ACACAAATTGGAGGCATTACCCTCTAAGAGTACACATGCAGAAGAGAGAAATAAGATAGACACCAACCAACTCCAATTTAGAACTAAATTGTAATTGAAATCCATGTACATATATTAAATTCCATGAAAAAGTGATACAACAAAATGGGAAAACTACAAGTACCCAAATGAAAGTAAAAACCGCAGCAACCACAAGCCCAAACTGCTCCTCTAACCACAAGCTAGTATGGACTAGCTTGATCTCTAACCTGCTCCATGTGATCTGAAAAATAGTTTATATATACATAGGGTGAGTATAACAGTATACTCAGTAGGATCTTCCCCAAAGCCTCTCATGCAAAAGTATTGAAGACATGATAAATCACAATGGATAACAAGTGAAACTAACTCATCACCTAAACAGGTAAACGATGTTCCCAACCTCACCATGGTTAATCTCACTAAGTAATGAATACAAGAATATATCATATAGTAAAGAATATCAAGGGTAACCCGCTACTAAATCCCCACTAGTTTTCCTCTTTTCCCAAATGACATACGTCTTGTGCATCTCTCTCCAAAGGCTTGCCCGTATACACCTGTTCCATGCTCCAAATTCTGCACAACATGCACCACAAAGGCATTCCCATAGACACCTAGGCGAATCACCACACCATCCTTATAACCAAAATTAACTATGTAGTTTCCAAGAGCCACCACAGCTCGCATAACGTATATCATACGTCTAGTATTATACCTTGTAGACGCCGGAAAAGTCCGTTGTTCCCAAACGAAGCTCCGGATGCGGAAAGCGAAGTGATATTTGGAGTCAGAGGCACGTTCCGGAGGGCCCGGAGGACTTGCGCGAAATTTCAGAGGCTCGCGCGCAAAGTTGAGTCGCGGCGCGCAATCCTCCCGGGATGCGCGCAATGCGCTGGGCCGGTGCGCTATTTTGCGCGCCCGTGGCCTGCGCGGCTCCTTTGCGCGCTGGGTCCTGATTCCGCGCCCGCGAAGCGAATTGCGCGCCCGAGACCGGATTCCGCGCCCGGGGTTGCCTATAAATATAAGGCGACCCCCAACGTTTTGAAGGTTGCCGGAATCCGAAGCGTCACTCGTTCGCGCAATCCAACCCCTTCCGCGCGCAATGCCGATCTTCAGGTAACCTCCTTTCTTTCGCGCAATAGAGCCTTGGGGTCCGCCTTCGCGCGCAATTCCCTTGGCTCATTTCCTTTGAATAAATTTCAACCCGAAGGCCTTTGCGCGCAAAAGAAGCCTCTTGCGCGCAATTGCCCCCCGGGTGCGCGCAATCCAGCCCGATTGCGCGCACCCCCCAATTTTCAAAGTGGCCATTCGTTAGAGAATGAGCCGTTGCCCCCGCGCGCTACCCGAAGCCCGGTGCGCGCAATCCCGATCATCCGCGCGCGAAGCGCTGGCCCAATTGCGCGCCAGCCCGCCATTTTGCGCGCCGACCCGCGGTTTTGCGCGCAAAGCTCCTCTTTTGCGCGCAATCCGCCAGGGTCGCCTCCCTTGACCCCCTGAGGGTACCCGTCTGCGTGGCGCCCGATGGTCTTCATCCCGGGTGCCCGCACCGTGCGTTGTCTTCCCGTGCGGCCCTCCAGGCTCGCGCGAAGTGACACGGGCCTATCAGCAGCTTCTACGTCCTGCACGACGTTAAACTGTACCTCGTCCGAGCTACAAGACGTTAAACTGTTCAGCATACGTCAAAGCTGCACGACGCTAAACTGCCTAGCCCCCATCGTCCGCGCTGCAAGACGTTAAACTGCCAAGTGTTTCGTCCTCAACACACGACGTTAAACTGTGCTTCGTCCGGCAAGACGTTAAACCGTCCGCTTCGTCCTCAACACACGACGTTAAACTGTACTTCGTCTGGCAAGACGCTAAACCGTCTGCATCATCCGATCCCGTGCTCTGCACGCAGGGTCTTCCCCGGTTTGGACGTGGCCCCCACCCGCTCGTCTCTGCAGGGATGTCGGGATTGTCCCGCTTTTGGGGCGATTTAATGGGAGTGGCTTTTCCCTACGGGGGCAGTGTATTACAAACCCCTAGTTTCTCGTGGGAGGCTGCACATGTGTATCTCCATTGCGCCTCCCCACTGCCGAAGCCAGTAGTGGGTGTGACTGGGATCGAGGTGTCTTCTGCTTTCGGTCCAAGTCCCTTCCAACTGAGTTTTGCCGCATCCGGGCTGCCTCAAGTGCGTAAGTCCTGACAGAATGAACTACGTGGACTTTGATCCCTGTCTTCTAAACAGGGTACGTAGGAAGCCTTCTTGAGGTCCAAGCCCGCCACCTGGTCGTCCCGGTCGTATTTACGTCGGTTCGTCCATCAGTGGAACCCTCCAGGGTTCACGCTTGCGTCGATTCACCTATGAATCCGCCCCTGTGGGAGACTGTCCGTGTGTATCTCCAGGGTGCCTCCCCACAGCCCCCCTTTTCCATTTCTCCTTTTATCGTCCAGCATGACGTGAAACTGTGATCCACCCGGCCGTTCCATCCCCCTCTGTGCGAGGTGGTTCGGTTCAATCCTCCGCCCGGCGGCCTCGACCTCTTCGTGAGTCGGCTTGCCGACGTCCAGCATGACGTTAAACTGTATACCCGAACTACGTTGACTTTGATCCGTGCTAACGCGCGGTACGTAGGAAGCCCCTACGGGGTCCAAGCACTCCACTCCATCATCCATCATGATCCTTACCCAGACCGCCACATCCCGGTGGGGTCATTCCACTTCACTCCACTCCACGTTACTTGGGAAGCCGCCCATGTGCTGGCCCCAGCGTCGGAGGTTCCCCGCAAGGGGTTCTGTCATCTGATCCACTTTTCGTGTTGATCGGTCCGATGCCGTCCCCGCTGGACGTTAAACTCGCGGCATACCCCGTGTTAAACACGGGAAGCTGAGGAAAACCTCAGGTGACACAGTTCCCCGCACCCAGTACGGGATGCCTCAGGCCATCATGCCTTCGAGAAGCCCTATTAGGGACGGAAGACAGACGTGCAGAGCCGCAGTGTTACGACACGCCCTCAGCACCCAGAGCCACCCGGCCTTCTCACTGCAGGTTGCTGCCCCGACCAGACTCCTTGGAGCGTCCGGGCGGAAGCTGCGTAATTAACCGGTGTCCATGAAGATATGACGCCGGGAACGAGATTCACGAACATTCTTAAGTCTATGAGGGAGACCCGGATTAGGCGACGAGTTCCGAGGAGACGTCCAAGGAAGGAGGAGCCGACATCCCATCATCCCGGTTTCGATCAAGGAGCAGACGCCCCTGAATAAGGGACGAATGCCGCCCGCCCTTGGAAAGCGGGACTGCGGGACCACAAGCTGCGCGCCCATCCCCTCGGGTTGACGGGTGCACGCGCGAACGCATCCTGGCGGAACAGCGTAACCCGACGCACATCCGCACCGAAACATACCTCAAGCCATTACAATCCATACACTAAGTAAGGATCCTCAAGCCATCACAACCTATACACGTTACACCTATAGTAGTCTATAGGATACTATATCCAGAATATATGTGTGTGAATAACCCCAAGCCATTCCAGCCCTCTACACACATATATGTGGAAAACTAACCATTGTGCCAATGGCACTAGTATCTACCAAGAGAATTGAGCGGGGTCAAAGGGGGTATTCAGTCATTCATCCTCCCGCCAAAATGTTGTGGAAAACACCCCCCAGGGCTCAGAATCCCTGGGGTGTCAGTTACCCTGACTGACAGGGTGGAGTAGCGTATAGAAACACAAAATTTATAGGATATAAAATAACTCAAAACCACACTATGGGCATAACCTAGTCTTAGGAACACTGCAGCTAATGTCTCTTAGACTCCTAGATGCCACTTCTTAGTATAGGTATCCTATAAACTAAAAACCATTTAAGGGATTTATTATATTACTTCATTCCCTTTTTTATAAATTATATTGTAGTTTAATTATTTCTTCAAACATTAATTAACCATAAACAATTTCACATTTAATTCTATTAACATCAAATTCAAAAACCATTGCCCCTTCAAAAGTTCTCAACCTCAAAATTAAGTTTCAAAAAACTCCAACCCCATGGGGTAACATCATTCATTACAACATTCATTACATAATTACTTTCCCACATTCCTAGTCATTCTAGAAAAGAATATTATGCTACTAAACACAAGGGGGATCAACATAGTGATTAGATGTACTACCCATAGAGTCTTTACCACCTATATCAAGGTGTAGACCCATTCTATCTTGAGAGGATAAACACAGAAAGCACATGGCATACCCCATGTGTCTTCACCTCATTCGGAAGAAGATTAAGCAAGACAAGCTTCCTTTAGAAGTGGGGAAAAGTAAATCATATAAACAACCAAAGAATCAACAAGAATCCAACAACCACATCCATTCCCTTCCATTATCCCTGGTGTCCTCCCTGACACCCATATGCATAAACCAATGCATCTCGCCACTCTTGGCATCATCCGCTACCACAACCAAATGGCCTCCATGTCCCCAAATATCATAACATCCATTATAGATCACGTCACATCACAAGTAGCAGGAAAGTGAACATCACATCAATTTGGGAACTTGGCCCTTTAACAAGGCATCTAGCCTTCAAACAACAATCAGCAACAGTTTTCAGGTTTACCAACCAACTGAAATAATCCCATACATCACCGTCAATTTTATTAACATCAATTTCGATCAACAACCATAACAACAAAAACCCGATTCGTTTACATGCCTCCTTATATTTATCCAATTACTTATAAATTAATTACAACTGTATGTTCTTTATCAATTTCAACAAGAACAACATGCCAACAAGCAAGGTATAGATATCACACTATTTAGAAATTAATGAGGTGAACCGTTAACACTATAAAAAGAAACGACATACAATCAACCCAATTCTATTAATCCATTCATGTATTTAATTAGGTCAATTTCATTATGATCCAAAGGGACAAATCATGATAACTCTACGATTGAACATATATAAATAGAAAATCCATGAATCCCCTACCACAATGGTTTTCATGGAAAACCACAACGGTCGAAGAATGCCCCAGCAATCAGGTTGATTCTCCACGAATCCTCCTTAGATATCCTATCCTAACAAAACCAAGACCAATTATCATAACGTTTGACATCCACACACATATATATACCCATAACGGGCATAGATCTAAGATCCTGGGAGAATAGGAGAAGTAGATCTAGTTAGATCTAAGAAAAACACAAAAAGGATCACATACCTCAAGAAACCGGCTTCGATTCATGAAGAGAATCCTCCAGATAACCACCAAAACACTTGGTAGAGGTTCTTCTAACTCCAAGACCAGCCTTGCACAATTTGGCCGCACGGTTTCAGCAAACCCTGCCCCAACCGTGCGAAAGCCATTACCCTTTATCATTCCACAAATGTTCACCCAAACGCACCCCCAAGTCACCTTAACATCCTGGAACACCTCTAGCACCACATTTTCACAAAGTAATAGACCGGAAAGGTCCGTTCCATTACATTATCGGTGCACACCTACCATAAATGCGACTCTCACTACTCTGGAAAGCCCCGATGGTTTGGCATGCATGTTTACCCACCCATCGATTCCTCTTTTCGGTCACTTTTTTGGACAATGACCCTCCCTACCGATACACGTCACCCCTTTTTGACTACCTCACAACTCCACTGATCAAGCACACCATGAACCAACATCTCCCCCTTTAAATTTTGAGGTATTTAAATTCTTGTATGACATAATTTTATTTAATTATAATTAATTATATCTAGTTTTGAATATATTTATTTTATAATAAATTAAGTGGTATTGTATAAAAATCTATTTTATTAATTATTTCACCTAAATTATGGATTCTTGGTGTGTTTTGTGAAGAGTTATCTTTGTGAGGAATATGTTTTGAATAACATGTCGAGCATGTTATTTTTCATTGTTTATTAGTTTGGATCATTTTAAGTTTGGTATTATGTAATTTAGTTATCTTTTTAGATTTAGAGCATTGGAATGACTTTTCTACCATACTAATATCATCACCTTGTGAGTTCTTGTGCACCCGTGTGATGTGTGTCGCGTCGACTGGATTGGATTGTGATTTGAGGTAGGTCCCCCACTTCACTCACCATTAAATATTGAATTTATTAATTTCTTGATATATCATGTATTTTCAATAAACGAGAAATAATATTACCTAATTAATTTGAGAATAATTTCATGTTGTGAAATAAAATAATACCCTTTCTATATGGAATTTCATGAAATTGTTTTATTAAATGGGTTTAATAATTGTTTGTTGAAATTCCTCCTTTGTCCCTTATAAATTTTCTCCGGATTTATATTAGTAATTTGGCTTTCTTAAAAGGTATTACAAGAGGTTTTATGGTATTAAAAGTGGCATGTTTTGTTTCTTTTTATAATGGTTTGGTGTTGAGTGCTTAGTCCAGGTCTATTTGGAACTTTAATAGAGTAAATTATTTTTTGAAAACTCTATTTGGGGGGGCATATTGGTGACCTTTCGATGTTTGTTGTTTGTGTGAGTTGTTGTGTGTGATGTAAGTTTAAGGTTATTGGTTACTTGATTGATGTTATTGAGTAACCCATTATTTCTTTCAGAACTCGGAATGGAATCCTAACATTTTATGCAAATCTTTAGAGACTGATTATTGCACTAGATTAGATTACTCTATGGCTTGTGTCCCTTAGTATAGAATTTACTCTGTTAGGGGATTTGTCTCCTCAGTTAGTCCAGGTAGTGAAACAACAAGCTTTAGGGTGTTATAACATCACTTAGAAGGGCATGCATTTAGTATGAATGACATTTATAGTACATTCCTAATTTTTCACAAGCTCCTAGGATTGAACCATATTTCCTTTAATAATTTTATGTATGTGGCACATGGTTAGAGTGTCTATTTCGGTTTCTATTCCTCGTCTACCACATTACCACTACACTTATTGTGTGTTGTGTGTGGTTTTAATCTTTACTAACAACAAAAATTTTTATTTATAATTTTTTTTAAATTTTTATAAATGTAATGCACCTATTTTATTCATAAATTATTCTTTTTTTTAAATTAAAAAGGGCAATGGAATATTATTTATTTTAGAAATTAATGTGTGTTTGTGGAAACTCATATATTTTATAATTTATTTCAAACATGGAAGTAGTGAATTCTCTATTTAAAAGTAGTGTTTTGGGGATAGTATTTTGGGAACATCTACTATGTTTTAATACTAACCCGAGTAGTGTTTTCATATTTGTATTTTCGTTTCATGATCTACTCATGATTTCTCACCACAGGAGAGAGTTGGTTGTATTTTGGAGAGTCACTCTCAAGGTCATAAGGTGTTTTTTTTTCATGATCAGGTTAGTGTGTTTTGTTGGATGTTCATTCTTTTTCTTGTCATTTATTTATTTTATGTTTTTCTATTTTATTTCATCTTCTTAGTTAATTTTTTTTGTGATAAATTGTTCCCAAATTCACTCTTTTGAAATCCTTGTGCTTGTCTCCAGCTTAAGGGGATAAGAATGCCTCTTGGGCCTTTCCGCGAATCGGCTCGGATGATTGGTTCAGGGTCGACCTAGGTAGTTTCATGAGATAAATGGTTATAATAAAGTAAAAAATTTATCATGTAAGAATAAAATTGAAAACATAATTTTTTGGAATGTGGTAAATAAAAATTTATATTATATTATATATCATAAAATTCTCTATGTGTAGAAAATTTTAAATGATGTGTGATTAATGCAGTCAAACAATTTTTTTACAAAAACAATTTTATAAGCATAATTTTTAGTTTATTATCATTCCATGTGAAGTTATAAAATATTACATGAATGATAATATAATTTATTTATTATAATATATTAAAATATATTTATTATAATTCACCATTTAATACAAATTTAATTTTCAGTGTAAAATATAAATTTTAAATATAAAAATCTATTTTTTGAAAAACAATCCTTCTAATATTAAAAATATTTTATCCCCATTTTTACCCAATGAATAAGCAAGGTATAAATTATTATTTATTTTGGGACATGTAATTTTTTTAAATAAATGTATAGAATAATAAATGTAATAAAGAAATAAAATTTAATAGGAAATAATAATTTAAAATTAAACATTTACATTTATGATGGACATAGTAAACGTGTACTCCTTGAATTTTTTTTAAAAAAATATTTTCAAATAAATTTTATATCATTATTAATATAATAATTATTTCTTCATATATGTTTAATGTTGTGTATATCTTGATCTTTCAAAAACAATGAGATTACTTTAAATGAAAAGATATACTTATTATTTCAATTTTTATATTCTACCACTCATTAAAAAAAATTATTTTTTAAAAATTCTTATATCGACAAAAATAAATGAGCTTTATTTTAGTTTCCTTAGTTCATTGGGTTTCCCATATCACTTAATAAAATAAATGATTCCATAACTGTTTTTATAGGTGAGTGGCATGTTTCCTAGAACAATGTCACATTGATTAAGAATAACCAACAATTAATCCACATAATAATGATCATGCTCTCACTATACAGACATTGAGTTCATTAAATTTAATGACTCATGTGTAAACCACATAATAAGTGGTAGGTGGAACTCACAATGAAATTTGGATAGTTTTGATGGAGGTACTCTGTGATAAGATACATTCCAATAATAGAAATGAATTTTAATGGATCCAATGCATCTAGGTATTATCATTCCATTATAAAAAACCTTATAACTCTATTTTATGGAAATAGAAGAAAAAAATATTTATCACTATTATTGAACTATGGATCACATAAATGGATGTCATCATATCCTTTTTTCACTATTATCATCCCTGTTGTGATTTTGAATATCTCTAACATTTTATTCCATTCATTAATCATTCATAGGTCCAAATAAATCACATCCTCCAATATAATCCCAAAATATTATATTTATTTGGTTCTTTCTATAGGGGTGTCAGAAATATCCATATGAATGGTTGATTTTTATTTATTTATTTTACATAAAATCAACTAAAGTGTGTTGTTAATCACAACTACATTTGAAATCAAACCGAAATATACCAGTATAATATTTTGGGTTTGAATACATCGATAGACTACCCATCTATCTTACAATTCCATGTACTTTAAATCATAGACCATTATTCAATAATTAATGGAGATTCTACTGAAACGTCATGATAAACAATAGATCAAAGTCTAAAATATATTATTATCATACATCGTATAGAAAAAAACCATCCACTTTGTATATCGTTGAATTTTGATAAATCATATAATATTATCCATCAAACATAAAATATCCATATATAGTTAAGATATCGAATACAAAAAAAAAAATATTGTACCTTTTATGTATCAGGGAGTTGTTTGAAGGAATCCATGTTGATATTTTCCAATTTACGTTATTTTAGTCATAATGAATTCATCATTCCCCTATACATCATATGTTAAACTAGAAATTTTTCTCACATATGGTTGCAAGATTCATATTCCCTAATTTCAAATTTCATGTTCTCCCAATGAAAATTTACACTGTAATTTCGATACCACTTCATGGTTCGTGAATGTTCAGAGTTAAATGAGATGTGGGAATAATCAAATATCTAAATTTTTAATTTTTTTTGTATGAATATATACATCAATTCAAAATATATTCATTCACTGATAATCATGGTTGTCTTATAAGGGAAAATGACCATTTATGTTTGGAGAACCAACAATCTTATTCTCCTTCTCATGATGTTACTGTATTGAGTATTTATAATCCATGACAAATAATATATTTATCAACAATATCATTTTAAAATCTATATAATTGTATTTTAAAATTTTAACATCAATGATCAATTTATAATATCCTTATTATATCTATAGATGTATTGAATCTATATTTTTAGTGAATTAATTACATGTTCTTGTTACAAATTATGTGTCATGTATTATTTATCATACATCCTCAATGACCATAAATTATAAACTACTAAAATTTTTTACAACCTAGGAAACCTTAATGAACCACTATATAAAGAATTAATGTATAAAAAAAAGAATAATCCACTACAAGGTAATGTTAGTACATTCTTAGTTAATAGTGTACAATTTTGTTCAATGAAATGTTAAACACAATATTGTATCAGTTGGATCCAATCTATGTTGAAATGTATAATAGATTTGAGATATGTTACTAATGTTTCAAATACATTCACAAATAAATACATAATTCCAGAAAACTAAATCTCTGGATCATAATATATTGTATTCAAAATTAGTCAAAAAAATTATTATTATTAGGATTCATTAATATCCAATGTCTTAATATTAAAAAACACATGAATTATACCATCTATACCAAGATATAATACATTCTAAAATTATCAAATAGAATTACCATTATAACGGTTTGTAATAATAAATAAATTTATATTATTAGACATCCTTGATAATAGAATATATAGAAATGTTATATATAATGAAAAATATTGGTGAAATAAATATAGAATTACTCTATTTAATTTATCCATGAAATTGGATGATAATTTGTAAGAAAAATATTCATTTTATGGAATATTGTACGTTCAAACCTTATATCAAAATTTGTGATGGGTATATCCATATTTCATTCACTAGATTAATGAAACTTGGATTAAAGGTTGATCATTGATAAATATTGAACTCATCATAACAAGTCAAACAAGTAAATATTACATATTCACGGATACATCATATTGATCATGATATTATTAGGTTCTCAGTTATCAATTAATAGATACATTAAAACATATTTCTCCTAAAAATTGATAATAGTTGCAACCCAATGTGGTGTACATGGGAATATGAATCCGTAATATATATACGCAATGATTTTATACATAAATTCCTATTAATTATTTTGGGACAATAAATAAGAAGTCCATCAAATCTGAACAACAATATGTATGTTTTTAGTTAAATGATAAATGAACCATTTTCATGAATACTATAAAAACACTCTAGAATTATAGTGGTATATTCCAGTATAATGGGCATATCGTTAATGTTTAGTTTCTCCCCAACCGTTATAGATATATCCCATTCATGATAATATTATAAATCCCATATAAGGAAATTCCATATAAATTATTGATCTAACATGTACTTAATTATTGTTTAATAATATAAAACATGACTTCCCTTCCTTGAATGTTTATTTTTTCTCTATATTGAGTCTCCCAATAGATAACAAAAAATACATGAAATTTATGTAAATGGATAATAAAAATAATTTTAATTGAGAAAATTTTCACTAACTTATATGAGAGTGGAGATATAGACATAATATATAGACATCATACTATTCTGTGTATTCAAAAATATTGAATATATAGTCATTTAGGTGGTTATGTGATACTATTAGAATAATCATCATTTATTAACACTTCATGATATCCTCCCCGCAATGGTACCCCTAATGGGATGGGATTTATTGAAGGGAGATAGTGGCATCCAGAATATCACATCTAATATCATATTTGTTAGAAACAATTACTAATGGTGTTTTATACAATGTAGTTGTATTCATATACCCATAAGAGATCATGTTAAATAGATACAGATATGAAAAATACCCTAAAAGAATCCTTAAATTTTACATAAAATAACCCATGTGAATACGTTAAATGTCAGAAAATGATATAATTATTCAATTAAACTACATATACCAAACTATAAACTTGGTAGTAACTATGATGGAAAGACAACTCATAAAAAATATAATCGAATAAAATATACCCAGGTCTCCAACCAAATCATGTGGACATGAAAAATAACTTATATTTGTTGGTTTATTATAATATTTAAACTAAATAGGATCCTCCTAGGATCAACTCATGAAAATGAAAAAGAGGTCATATTAAATCATAATGAGAAAAACTGAAATCTTACTCATCACATAAACAAGTATACTATGTTCACATCCTCACAATGGATATATCTAACCAGATAAAAAATACAAGATATCATTTAATATAATAACACTATGTGTACCACCACCATAACTTCTCCAATGTTATATTGTTATGCCCTAATTTTATATATAATAATATATATCTCATTAAAATAAGATATCATGAAGAAAATAGGGGTAAATCATTATAAAATTCACCTTTTTCATCACATCAACTCATCATCACATTAAAAATCTCCCTATAGTATCCATATACCATCTAGGATCCACCACATTTAGAATGAAGTACGTAATACATCATGTATTATACCTCAATAAATCGATTCACATACAATGAGAAATGTAATCAATTTATACTAGTTGAAACACATTTTAAAAATAGTAATACATAAGATATTATATCTTATGATATGTGAGTTTGAAATTACCATACGCCATTCCAGCAATCTAGGAACATCTTTGGGAAATTTTACCACATGGAATAACATCACATAGTATGAAAAATAGAATAGAATGGTGCCAAAGAGGGGTAGTCAGTTATATGTTTTTCAATATCCGAAATATTATGTACAACACTCTCCTAGAGTCAACTGGGATTTAGTTTCTAAAAAAAATTGGTGGGGTAGAATATTAAATAATAAAATAGTCAATATATATTATAGTTCATAACTACATTGTGGAATTAACCTATTATAAGGAAAACATTTAATATCATCTATAAAAAGCATGTATGGAAATTTTATGAACTTGATATTTTATACGAATACTATAATTTAATCTTACTAAATTAAATAAAATAATTAATTCAATTATTTAACCATTTGTTAATTAAATCAATATCTATTACTGAATATTATTTAGCTTATATTACATTATACACCATGATAAGTTGTAGCCATCCAAGAATAATAAAATTGAGTCCATGATCTCTCAAGATTATCATATTTAGCATTCCAGAAATACAAAAACCATGTTTTATTTAAACAAAATAAAATAATAATTATGTATTTGTAGTTACTCTATGATACATCCTATACTCCCAAAGTAGAAAATCATCACAAACCACAACCAATTTACAATAATATAAGGGAAATTAATTCATGTAAACAAGAAACCTATCTATTTATCCATTGATTCATTCCTCAACAAGAAACCATCCATGATCCTTCATATCAATGGGTAAGCCGAAATTCGAACAAATTTAGTATACTTGGTGCCATCCCTAAAACCACTATGTATATCCATGAGTCTATCGGTGTCATAAACATTTATTTCTTCCAATAACAATTCCTCCAAATGAATATAACATCATCGAAAAACCATCCATGGATTTAATCACATGTTGTAACAATGACCATATCCAATGTAACATGAAAATGTTAGAAAGAATAAAATATACCCAACATTGTATATAGGTTCTATAACAATGCTTATATCCATCACATGACATTGGGCTCTCACAGAACCAACACATGACATTTATCCATCACTATCATGGTTAATCCATGGCCAAAATAATTTATGTTTATAGAATATTTCTTAATAAATATTTAATTATATGATTATTTTATTAGTTATTGTATCTATGGGTTTCCTAATCCATCAGTTATCAAAATCTATCAATTATTATAACATTATTCCTAGCCTTACATCGTTTATCATCATCATTTTTTGAATAGAACCTCATGTCATCAATTTATTTATAATTAACAACAAGAATTATAGGCATCATATTCTATAACAATATTAAATTACTCATGGAAGAACATCCATCAATAAAAAATTAACTAATGATAAAATTTATTTCCATCAAATTACACAAAATTATTCATCAAGAGCTACTCTTCACATTCACAATCAATTTAAAAATATATTGTATTCAAATTATTTACTAATTTCATTGTATTAAAACATGTTAACTATAACATAAAATATATGTAAAAATGATTAATCCCTGATAGTACACTATCTATAAAGTCAAGAGGGATACAATTTTATTTTTTGTAACAACATATTATAAGTAACCATAAACGAATTCACTACTAATACTATCTGTAATTTATTATGGATAGATAAACTAATTAAAAAGATGAAAATATCAATAAATTTAAATTTTTTTTAAAATGAATGTAGATTAAGAAAACAACATAACAAAATGATTTAATGTTATAAATGTGAAAAAAAGAACATGCGTCACTGATCAAATATAATAAAAGAAACCCACATTCCTCAATGTAAACTTTCCCACAAGTACATTAAAAAATTAATAGATACTCAATTTTAATAATGATTATGATAATCAAAATTATAATTTAATGAGTAATGGGAGGAATACAAGATATATAGTATGCATAAACACTAGAAATGTTATGGAACCACATTTTATCAACAACGATCATTCTAAAGAAGCAATTAATTAATCCACATTGAATGGGAAATTATATCTCACTCGGTCATACTATGTCTCATAACAATGAAACTATATATATCACAAATCGAATTTACTTATGGAGTGAGTAAAACTCAACCTAAACCAACATGCCAAGAAACCCCATTCTACAACTGGATTCTACATCATATCCAAAACCCATGGTTCGAGAATAAAACATTTGTTAGAATATACCTTGGTTAAATACATATCATACGTTACCTCTATATTATAGAAGATAAATGAACTCATTGAGGTTATGATATAGCATATCTCATTGTTTCCTCAATTAAAAAAATTGACGTGGCTTTGAAATCATTCATCTACCCACCTTATTATACAAATATGATCTCAATTCCCTATAGAAATACCCTACGACAAAACCCATTGATCCATGTTATAATATATTTCAATAATATTTTTCATAATAAAGACCCTTAATCCTCTTTCATCTTCCAATAAGAACCCGATTAACCATTATTAATAATGAAAAGGATATTAATATTTAATACCATACATTAAATATATGTTAATAATTTCATGTTGTCAGGAATCCAAAATAATTTCTAATGAGTTAATTTGAGAAAGTTAACTTACAAACAGTCGCATCATGACATACATCTAAATTAAATCCCCATCATTGGATCATAAAATCCCTACTCAATGAAACTATTTGAAAAAATGAAACACCAACAATAGGCTCTTAAACTACACCCCAATGTGGATACATCCCAATGAAAAAAATGGCTACCAACATTGAAACAAGTGGAAAACATCTCGAAGAATATATGTATGAAATATTCATGGAATATCAACACTATAAGAGTAGTGGTAAAATAAAAAAAATCAGAGTACATTTTTTTATTTGTGATTCACATTCCCAAGTAGCCCCCAAACATGAACAAACACCATGAAAGAACCCAAACAATATATATAAATCATTCCAATATAAACTAATGTGCTTCCAATAAATTGAATTCATATTCATTAACATGTTGTTTCTAATTATAAAATAAATTGTTCACCTCCTATTATTGGAATATTATTTCTGATGATCATATGCTACCACCGTCCTCTCACAAATAAGTTGATCCATCTTTTCATATTCAACACTATCTTTGACATCCTAGTTATTTCTTAATTTACCAAAATAAAAAAAATGTATAATGGTAATTTTTTTTAAATCATGAAATCGTTCCATTGTGTGTTCATGTGAAAATTATTGTATATGAAAACTCATCCAAAGGTAGTGGGTCATCAAAAAACATCATAAATACTTGACCAATGAATGTATCAAGTCTTATAGAGTATTTATGTTCTCCTTAGTATGATGGTTTTTATATGGAATATAATTATTTCAATAAAATAAATAAATCCAAAATAACTATGAATACATCTCAAAATCATTGAATGTAAAATGATAATCATGATTATAGATGAACATCCATAAGAATTATTGTGATCCCAGGTCTTCTTCTCAGTACTACATAAAGAAAACCTCAACTGAACTTGACTCCCCGATCACTATTTTTTCGAATGATTTCATCCTAGGATCTACTATAACTCATATAAAATCAATGTTTCCTCAATATTTAGGTATTCTAGTTATTAAATACATCAATTAGTCCAAAAAAATAAATATATATCTTTCACTGAAGGGAGAATCCTTTGTGGATAACCATGTTATACCTTTACCTTCTCAATGATGAAGAATCATGTCACAAAATCTATATCTTCATTGTTCATCCCATGAAACAAATGAATCCTCAAAAATCTTAATACATATATGTTAATCATGGATTTTACACAAAGTGTTATTTTTGGATGTCACATTGTACCATCTAAGACCTCATTATAGGGATTAAATGAATCATATTTTATAAAACCATGTTATATAAATAATTAGACATTCAATTTTAGGAATCACAAATGACCACTCGGTATCTTCATACCATTACATCGGAGTCCCTAGATAGGGAATCATATACTTTCTAATCCAAATATGACTACAATATCAATATAAATGGACATTATATTCTCCATCAAATCCCATATCAAGACACATAACTGTTATTTCTTCAATAAATCTCCAATAATCTCATGATTCATGAGAGAAAACACTATGCTACATCAATATCAATGAAATAAATAAAGAAATTATTTTCCTCATGTGTAGAACATCCAAAAATAGATATTTTATAAGAGTTACATCCACTATCATTTGCACATGGTTTAAAAAAAGTGGGATTAGACATTCCTAGGAATCTTATAGTTAGATAAAATCATTAATATCTCCTTACTGTTGCAATGTTAGGAAAAAATATATTTAATCCTAACACTTATATATCAAAATAATGGAAGGAATATTAATAATCATTATTAAGAATATTTTTAGAATCATAAAAACTAATAAATCTACCCATTGTTAAATGAAATTCCAAAAAATATGTACAACATCATAGAAGTCAACAATAATAAATCCAAATTATGGTATATTAAAATTTGGGGAACTAAATAACATCCCATTAATGTACTGAAAATCATATTAACAAAATATTTTCTAAAGAAAAATGGATATACATTGTTCGATGCTATCAATGTGGAAACATGGAAGAAATATGATATGAAACTCCAATAAATTTTTTTGAGACCCTAGAAACATCATTCCTCAACAACTATATTTGAATTTACACAATAGATTACTGTATCAACAATCGAATGATCCACATCTACTCCCATTTGGGACATGAAATTACCAATGAAATGAACATCAAGATAACATTACACAAACTGTTACAAATTACCAATCAATTGTAGATGATGATGAACTCAAAAAACATAATGTTTATATATTTCACGTTATTCTTCTAGAAAAATGTATTATACGATTCCATTGATGAAAACAATAATGAAGCTATCTAAAAACTCCATGATCATGTTCTTCATCATGAAAATGAATAATAAATAAGAAATATTTATAAATAATGTCTTCACAATGAACATATAAAAAGAATAATATTATCAAAAATTGCTATTCATAATATCATAATAATTCCCCATTGATTGAACATATCTGGAATGGAGATAGATCTTCAAGAATAAAATTTCCACCTTCAGAAGATCAATAAAATCATCAATCTACAAAAAATATGACCAGTTCTTTAATGTAGACATCATTGAAGACACCATAATATATTATGAGTAGAAATATTCTAGTATCGTTCTTCATGAGAAAAAATAGTTAACATTAAGTTTACATACATTTCAAAAAAACCCATGTGGATGATAATTTTTCTATATTTAAAGATCTAGAATCTCTTATTGTTCCATACTATATGAAGAAACTGAGATCACAGAAACCTCTAGTTGTAGCTTGATAAAAAATTTGAACTATCATCATGTGGGTAATGCTACAACCTAGTTTGAAAAACCATTAGGAAAACCTTCCAAAATGTTTGGAAAACCATTTTCTAAACCTATGATGATCTCAACATCATCTTGTTCCTCGTGGAAAATATTGAAAGAACACAGATTAGAACCATATAAGGTCACTCCTCATTGATAAAAAATGTAGGATATCTATCGAGATTTTATAATAGAATATATCACATATTTCAATAAAAAATATCTATCACTAAATACATGCTATCAACTATGATGAATATATTGTTTTCTAATATCCATATGAAATTAATGTCTCCCATATATCAATGATTCCCTAAAAAATACAAAAAATAAATACATACATTTTCGAAGCATGCATAAAATCTAATTGTCAAAAATAATTCGGAGGTTACTATAATACTTTTCACATCATATACTTATTCATTGAGTAGTGATTGTGATATAAAAATTGAGGTTCTCATAAATGAGATAAATTATGTTACCATGTAGAATGATAGAATTTATTTTCCCAAATAACATTTGGATTAGTCTATATTGGCACCACCAGAGTGGACCGCTGGTCCTGACTAGTTCTACTACCTCTCATGCCATAATGTAGAGAAACTTCCCATTGTTAAATGAGATGAAGACTATTGTGTCAAACACTGATCTAATTAAAAGAACATATATTCCAAAAAACTAGATACCTTGAACCATAACACTATTTTAGGGTATGTCATGTAGACTACCATTAAATGGGGACTAAACCCAACCTAGGGTTTTATCAATGAATTTTCCTCTTACCAGTTACTCTAGATAATTGTAAAACCAAAATGGGGTATCATCTCCCTATATCAATATATGAAAATAATCCTTCTAATTCAACACTAAATCTTCCTCCCCTACAAACTTGTTTGTTCAATTTCAGAAAAGGGTCCTACGATGGATCCTAAACACCTCTATCCATGAACTCCACTTTTGATGGTTAAGAATCTACTATGCATGGGACACCTTCATTGATTATGAATGAAAATATTCATAATCTTTTTATTTGAAAAACAATGTCATTTATTCCTTCACATTGTGAATACCAACGAACATAATACAATTCAGTGGCACTTTTCCATAAAACATTTTCATAAAAAACATAACCCAGTTCACCATCCAAAAAATAATAAAACATAAATTTATCTCTACATCCTCAAACAATTATTCTATCACTATTTATGTAGTTGTGCTTTCATAGAATTTCATAATATATAGCTAAAACAATTGGAGTTTCCTCCTCTATTTTTTTCTTCATTAACCAGAACTCTTTGTAAATTGTTTTGAATATCATACTAAACATCATTAGCGAGAACCATATTTTGACATAAACCATGAGAAATTAAAAAAAAAATATTTATATACTATTGATTTTTTAATAAATTATATTTAAAATTTAAAAATTATTATTTTTAAAGTTCAATCTAATTCCATATCCTTCCCAATTAAAGCACATGTGAAATTAAGAATGATATATCATCCCATCCGAGGAAACTACCTAGTTAAAAATATCACATAATTTATTATTATAAATTTAAATTAATGTTTTTTAAAGAGATCATAGTGGATGAAAAAGCCTTTACCATCACATAATTTTTATATCGACATGAATAACATAAATGACATGGTTTCCCTTGAAACACATGAAATATCACTAGTTTATAAATCCAAATCTTGTCGTATTCCCCAATACAAATCATTTTTTCAACTATTACATGATCATATCCCCTCAATGGTACCCATAAATGACTAACAATAAGAGATGATATATATTTATTGTTCAATGATAGACACCAATAGGTTAGATGTTGGTTACCCGAATCATGGTTTTATCATATAGACTAATTGAGATAATTAACATATAAAATATCATATAATTAATGAATATAATATAAGTACACCAATAAAATAATTATAAATATTATAAAACAACACAATTTTATATATCAAAATTTAAATAAATCTAAAATAAATTAATGGAAAAACATGAACCAAAATGAAATACATGGCATTAATAAAAAATCCAATATAGATCTTAAAAACCATGACCATATATGATATACAATGACAACTACCATACCCTATTTATAAAAAATAAATCTATATAAATAAGTGGATCATAACATTTATACTTAGTTGGATCCTCTAAAGAACCAATCGGGAAACGTTTAATGATGAAATACAAAATCCGAATAAAAAAATGAGGATATCATGTCACTTATACTAGTATACTTTGTTCCAATCGTCACCATAGAAATATCTCTCCTTATTAAACATATAGTAGATCATATAATATAAAATTTACAATAACAATTAACACCTCCACCACATTGTCATTGGTTTGACTATCTAAACCAATATCGTATATCCTAGGGAATCACTCTCCAAAAACTATTATAAAGATGACAACAATGCTAAAATATTATAACATTAACCTCATGCATCACATGAACTTGTCAACCAATGAAAATAATGTTAAAACATGAGTATATCTTGAGAGATATAATAACCAATACGTTTAATATTAAACATCGTTTTTTACACCTCAGGCCACCACAACCCATATTCCATTTAATGTCCCTTGAGATACCACAACCCATATTTTTCATAACTATAGTAATCCTTTGGATACTATAACTTGGTATACAAATTTATTATATATATGAAAACAATTAAATCATTCCATACACATATAAAGAAAACAAAAATACCACTCATAGCATCACATAGTGATATCAAGGGAAAATAGAGGTTTCACAGTCAGTCAACAACAATGTGTTCTAGATTGAATTAAATTTTGAGGAAAACACCCACCCAAATTCCATTATGTGTCAGTTTCAATATCATCCTTAATGGGGAAACATAACAAATTAATAAATATATAGTAAATGATATATATTAAACCCCCACTATGAGTACAAACATATTCATATGCTCAACTATTGTAGTCTTACCTCGAACACAATACTACCACTACTACGAACTAGATACCTGACAATCACAAAATCATTTCAGAGTGATAAGATTAAATAAATTATTTATTTTTTTACATATAATAATTCATTAATTCATTCATTATTTACTAAATAACATTATTATGGACACTTCAGATTTACCACCAGGCGATGTATATGACCTCTATGTGTAATCAAATTTAGCCTATGTATTTTAATGATTCAAATCTATTTCATTCCAACAAGAAACTAAAATATGGAATAATAAAATAATTAATCTTCATCTATTTAAAATTTCATCTACTCAAGGATACATTAAATGATACCAAATAAGATATTCATAACCAATAAGAAACTACCACCAAATTAACGGGGAACAGAATAATAGTAACTAGATAACCCATATATCATTCTTTTAAACATATTCCCAATAATAAATCATCAAACATTCATAAAAATAATATATAATTCCATATTCAACAAATTTTATGCACTGTAGTATTATCCACGACACCCCTATGAATATCTTTTTTCATCTCACAATCACATGCATCAAATACTAAAAAAACATAGTCCTAGATGCACATATCTCATTTGAAAATTCATAACTCTGGATCACATCAAATCATAGTGAAAGTAACTTATCCAATGTTACAAAAAATTGGTTGCATTAGATAGAAATATTCAATAGGTAATTAAGGCCCTAATGTAAGGTGTCTCGACCCCATATGAAAACAAGATCTTATCACCCCAAAACATAGAATTTAGCCTACGTGATTTATAAGAATTTTTCCCCTGAAAATGAAGTCATATCAATATATGAGATATTATTCCATGCTAAATTATCAAAATAATTTATTGGTGGTTCCCAAAAATGTTAACCCAATAAATCAGCTACTAAAATATATCATTAATCACAATTTCCTTCCAACCATGACATCATGTTTCTCTGCATTACTAATGAAAAAAAATATCATGAATTATTAATTATTAATATTATGGCTTACTAGAATCATTATGCTTATCAAATTAAATTATCACATCGAAGAACATAAACAATTTAAAATTTACATTATGAACGAAAAATATTAATTCAAAATTAAAATAAAAAATTTATTTAACAATAATCCTTATATTATTAGTATGAAAACCACATTAATATCATTAAATTTCAAATCAGTTTCATCAGATTAACCCATTTAAACCATAAAATAACAAACATACATGAATTTATATTGGAAGATATCACAGTATCTAATGATTCATGGGAAAAATCATTTTTATGGTTGAATGAACTTATGATCACTTACCATAGACAAATTCATTATTTATAATGTTTTTCTTTTTTATGGTTAATTCCACTACAAGTTAAATAACAAAAATAATCATTAATATACAATTACATTTACGAAAATATATATGAAACATATTCCCTAACTCAAGTCATATTTGCCATTCCCACGATAATGGATCGAGATGATCGATTTTTGATCACATATTCTATTTTAAAATGCATCCCTCGATATATTCCATGCCAATATAATCAGACGAAACTCCATAATAATGATATTTATTACCCTTGATACCATTGAATGAATAAATAATGGTAAAATATATTTAATTTATGAGGAACAAAAAGAAAAGAAGGCATAAGTCCCCGTTGATGTCACCATATTATTATTGGGAACATATGGATTCATAACTATCAAAAGGGTTGTTAAATCCATTGTAAATAACTAGGGTGTTCCTATAGTTCTATAGAATAGGGTATGGGAAAAGTAGGTTTAGATGGGTTTCTGGTAATAATTGGATGTCTGTGAACACTATATAATGGTGTAGACACATTGAAAGTATGGTATAATTGACTGAGATTGGATACGCTACTGTGTTTCTAATAGGACCACTCCACTAACCAACATGTAAAACTTAATCTGAGAACTATTACATCATACACATCATATATATTATATACAAATGGAGTAACTATATAGAGGGTTAAAACACTATGTCAGGTAATCCCGTTAACCAATAGGGAGGGTACATAATTTCCAATAGCCCACGATAAAAATACCAAAAATTTGGATGAATATACCATAGATCAATAAATCATATCATTTCCCTCCAAGAAAAACAATCTATAATAGGGAAGGCTACACTACAACATGTCTCTACACAGTACCCATGAAAAAACTAGGAATTCATTTGAGATCCTCCAACATCCCACCTTATTTCAAATTAGAGATCTCCATGCTCTATTCGCCTTCCCTATAGATAATCCAATGGATCCATGTTGTAGAAACCATCGAGATATAATAAAATATTAAGTCATATAATTCATTTATAACTTCAAAAGGGATCCACTAACACCCAAACTCAAAATGAAATTGATACCAGGATCCATTCCTTTAAAAATATTATAATGATGTGGAATCAAATAATACATTTTTATTCTTAAGTGGATGATATGTTTATACTTCACATCCTTATCCTGATAACCCTCATTTATGGCATTGATCATAATGTAATTCCCTCTATAACTACATTGAAAACGTTTCTGATGTTTATTGATCACATTAAAACATTTATAGTTTAATATATATTGTAAAAATGACCACTATCATTTATATTATAGAGATGGATTATTTGTTGTACATTAAGATGAACTATATCATTATTCATATTATAGGTTGTTTATGTCATATCACATTAGAATTAACATTCTTTATTTAATTTTTTAACACACATAAATCATGTACATGATCCATTAATAGAATTTACATTTAATTTTTAAATTTTTTTGGAAATTATAGAATATTAATTTTATTTCTTACATAAATTATACTTCGTAAATTTCTTGTAAGCACCCTTTTCCTCTTCCAAAATCCAATACCACAAAAGTATTGGATTTACCATTTTTCTGTTTCTACTTTTAGAGTATATAAAAGTATATCATTAAATCTAAAAATTTCCAATATGGATAATATATTTCAAATTTTTTTTAAGACAATGAAAAATATTCAATTATTATATTATATTCAAAAATAACATCATAAATATAACTTTAGTTTCATGTTATATATTATTAATTGGTACAGATGAAATCATTATCCTTATTAAATATCTAAAATAACTTCATATTAATTTTATTGTGAAGTGTTTTAGAGAAATACATTTTGTAAAATGCCATCATAAACAATTCCAATTTCATAGAGTTGATCTAACACTCATTCCTCTTATGCTTGATAATAGACTAAATATGATCTACCACATCATTTTAATGTTGAAAAGAGAAAAATTTCTTACAATTTAAGTATTCATGAAATAAAAAACTTATTTTCATTAAATTAATATTGTATACAATAATTATTGTGTTAGTGGACCAAATAATGGGTGTTTGTAGTTTTCTCATTAAATGAATAATAGTTACTAGAAAATTGTTATAAATTTTTTTACATTTAATATAATTCATTGTTTTGATCCTATAATAATAATTAATGGATAAAATATCCCTAGAATTTTTATACCAGGATAAATTCCGTTTTGATTATAATTAAAACTAACATTTTATAATATATGAAAATTATTATTAACATTTATTATTTTCGTTCTATCAGTTATCAAATACCAAATTAGTAAGATTTATTATTATTAATTAATACTTTTATTAAATAAAATAATAAGGAAATCAATACAAATATATAATAAATTATAAAACATTCATTTCAATATGAAATTTCGAGTTTATCATATATCATTGTTGGTTTTGTAGGTTCTATCTCCGTAATGTTTATAAACTCTTATGAAAAATAAATATATCATAACATTATAAGAACTGGGGTTACCTAAGCACTGAATAAATGTGTAAACAATCATTTAGAGGTATTTATATTATATTTTACAATAATTCATGCATCCAATTGATGAATGATCAATTTCATGGGATGATAGAATAATAATAAACAAGTGGATGAATTATTTTCTTGATTTTACCATAAATAGTATTTACATAAAAATACATTCTTGACATATAATTATTTTGTCGAGTCATCATATCCTAGGGAAATATATATATTTGAATGTTTGTGATCATGGAATTTCTAAGTTTAAAATGGTGGATAATAGTCAAGTATTGGAATTGAGGATAAAAAATTGATAAGGTTATACCAACATATTAAATTTATAAGTATTTATATAATAATAATCATAAGTAACACATCAAATGTAATAATACATTAACATTGGATTAATAATTTCAGATAACATAATTCATTTACAATGTTGGATTTACAAGAATATTATTGTATAACAAATATTGTAATAAGAGTGTGTCATAAGATAATAGTAATTATTGTGGAAAAAAAATAATCATATAAAATCAATTCCCTAGTAATGTATCTCTCATATGACTAGAATCAAATATATGGAAAACTTCCATTGTAGATTTGGTTTAATTATAATTCCCAAAATAAGACAGGGCAATGTTACATAGTGGATTGGGATGACTCCACATTCATGTTCCAATTATATCAAAATGTTAAAATAATTTTCCAATGAATAAAAATTATATATAATGTTGGTTGCTCTAGTAGCGAAATTAAATCCATAGAAATTTGTTCTGAAATAACAATAAATCATTTAAAATTCCACCAACAAATTATTAACACATTAATTGAAATGGTACTCATGAAACATTCTTTGTAACATAATATTAAACCATCATTATAGACCATGAATGGATATATTGTTCATGGTATCATTTCAAAGTCCTTTTTAAAGTGTAAAAATAGATAACCTATGTTCATAAATAATATAATAATTTGAAAAAATTATATATTTTCTTTTATAAAAATAAATTAATATTTTTGTATCTATATTTTAAAAAATTATAAATTTATAGATGAAGAGGGATATTTTTTACTAATGATTTCGAATCAAAATGGCATTTATTAAATACTAATAATTAAATGGGGAAGTAAATTTTTTATAAAATGACCAAAATAATTCATTAGTATTATAACATAAAACATTATTAAAACAACAAATATATGGGTATAAAAGAAAAACTTTTCCATCAAATTTTCATAAATATACTCAAAACTCCATAAATAAACTTAAGTCCTTTTATAGTACCATGGAGGGGAAATCCAATGAAATACAAGATAATCACATACATATAAACATTTTTAAAAAATATATTTTATTTAAAATATAAATATCATCAAATTTCACCAATATTGATTCATGGATGAGAATTCATTAGATACTGTATGATTGGATCATAATACCTTACTACATTCATTCGCCTAGTCATGCACTCTCTATTACTATTAACAAAATTCAATATAATTTTTTATTTAAATAATTTTTGTAGTATATATTTTTTTCTTTTCATATCATTTTTTACTCATTTTTTACATTTTAATTCATTTCTAAACAATTCTGGGAAGAAGAGTAAATTCATCCAAAACACATTTAGTATGTTCACCTATGTCTAAGGGATTATAAAATAGTTTTAGTGTCTCTATAATGTTCATGTTAAGGTAATTAATGATTTTATTATAGTACATGTGTTTTGTAACAATTTCATCTATCTTTTGGAAAATTATTCTTGAAAACCTTATAAATATTCAAACCATTATTGTTTTTTGAAAATGAAAAAATATCCAATTCATTAGTAAATATACTAAAATATCATACCACTATAGAATATAAAAAATAAAAAATAAAAAATTAACATTATTATATACGGATACTTCCATGTAACATTCAATATTAATTATTGTTGTAAACATTATAACATCATTCTTATTGGTGGATATAATGAGAAAAAATAATAGAATGTCACAAAGTCTAAATGGGTAAGCTCATGCTACTATATAATTTTATTTTCACAACCATTAAGGATGTTTTTTTATCTTCCACTACTATAATAAAATAAAATAATAATTAAATATCACGTAAATTAAAATTATTCATCATATAATTATCCTAAAAATAATATATATATATATCAATTACTGCAAAACAATGGTGTCAAAAAATATATCATTTTTATCATATCCTACCATAAATACTTTCTAAACCAAAACATATAATCATAACAACTCATTACGTATACTCATTAAAAATAGTGTATTTATATTATAATAACAATTATACACATTGAAACCATTTTATCCTAGATTTACTACTATTGTACCAAAACATATCCCACTGAATATTTTTAATCCACAATTATACCCACACACAACCACGTGAGAAATAATAAATCTGAATTATATGCATTTTCATTGTTGTGATAATATCAAAATCTAAAATATACCAATGATCATCATTGATACTATTGATAAAATGTAATAATTTTAACACACAACCATGTGAGAATTGTTAAAATAAAATTATTTACATGCACAAAATTGAGGTTTAATATGATATAACAACATAACCATATGAATGTGTGGAGATTCACATTCCCTACATATATAATAACATAATAGTTTAAAATATTAATTTGGTAAAATATAATAACATGATATAACTCAAGAAAATAAATTTAAAAAAAATATATAACATTTTTTGGAAATTTATTTTTAATATTTAAAAACATACAATCAAAAAAATAACCCAAATCCTAGGGTGAAAATGATGAACACCAATGGAATATTCTCTATATATCAACATATAATCACAAATTAGGGATCCCATACATGTGTAAAATATCAATATCTCTCCTAGAATCCATTAGTATGTTATAGAATTAGCTACATAATTCCCTACCATCAAGGTATGAGAAGTAGAGAAACTTTGTATAGTAAATATTTTGTAATTCCTAGTGTAATATTTCAACTCCATTTGTATATTGATCATCTATTAATGAAACCCAAGAATAAATATGATTGTGAATTTTCTTGTACAACATGAATATTATAACCCATGAATATCATAATTTCATTGTTCATGGATCTTTCCTCCACTCTTATCGAGTTACCTATTCCAAAAAAGAGCTAAATCTTATAACAACCAAACCCAAGTCTCTATCACCAGACCATACCCCCCACATCACTCCATCAATACATTATCCATCCTCATTATGTTATGACCCAGAAGTGGATGAAATCCAACTATCCCACCATACAAAAATACCACATGTGTTTTCCCTATTCATCCATAATACTAGAGGAAGACTTCTCATGGTAATCATCTCTATCACTCTCTTAATTATAATCCCCAGTTCTACCACCATTACCATCATTCACACATGAAAAAAATCGTTTAGTGTTTTATTCCCTCTCTAATCTTATTTCACCCTTTCGCAATAACCCAACACATATATTCAATGACCATACCATGAACATTAAAATCCTCCACAACTGACCAGAACCAATGAAATGAAATTAAAAGACTTCTTAAACAAAATCCCTTCCTCTATTGTTATTTATTTCATGATGCATAATGTCGGAACTCCATTTATCCAAAAAACCTAATAAAAAATATATAACACAATCCCATATTGGGTCCTCCCACAACACTAGAAACAAGAGTACATGTAAAATAGATTCTTATATACATTATCATTCATATATAGTATGTAATTACTCAGTATCCAAAAGATAAAATTACATTTTTCAGGAATCTACTAATATAATGGTTTCCACACATATTCATATGAACCTAATCTAGAAAACTCATTGTTTTTATGAAATCATGTTTGAAAAATATACATTATATTAAAGTAGATAAAATACATTTTACAGTTCATCAACCAACCTAATTCACTGGTAAATATTTTTATTATCACCATTTATATAGATTCAATGATTTATGGACACATAAGGTCTTCATATAGTGTGATATTAGGAACCAATCCCCTGTATAATACAACAATTATCCATCATAGTTAATCTTAGATATATAGATGTTTATGTGACCCACAATCCATCGATCATTACTATATAATCTATCCAAATAAGAACTCATGCACAATTATAGGACTGTTTTTCTACTATTGTGACATCCCAATTCCTCCACTCCTCCATATACATATCTCTTATAAATATTTACCATAATGGCTTTCCTTTAATCAGATCCAAGGAAAAAATATCAATTATGGACTACATTATTTTCACAATATTCTGGGTCCTAATGTCCCCCTCTTTAATTGTCTTGTAATGTAATTTCAAAGAAGACAAGTGACAATGAACTAACTGATTAGAATCCTGGAAGAAAGCATTGCTGATATTCTCCAATTTGGTGAGTTTACCTTTCATTGGATTAATGGTGAATAGAATATGTATTATATTTGAAATAAGTATTATATTAATTACTATAATCATGCAACCAAAAAAATTAATAATCCAATTATATATTTTAACTTGTATTTCATTAAAAAATCATCCTATAAATCCTTATGGACTCTTCTATTTGATATTAGATCATTAAGATAAACAAATGAATGTATTCATTGATACATGAAAATTTTACATGAACTATAATAAATCATTTTCATTTCAATTTATTAAACATGTAAATGTATATTATTATAATATTTATCCTTTTATCCATGATCTTTTGATAAAATTCAATGATATTAATGAAAATGATGACTTTTATATTGCAACTATTAATAAACAAATATCACACCATAATCAAATAGGATTTGAGACACCAAACAACTCCTAAATCTATTATTAATATCCATGATTCTTGAATCCTTCATAACCTTGAGAATATTACTTGTAATCACTTATTCGGTGAAGATAATAAGGATGGTTGACAATGGATATTTATACATTACACATGGAACTAATTTAAAAAAACTAATTCTCATTCCCATTAATGATATATTATTCCATGTATAAGTATAAAACTTTTATCACATATCAAAACACAATTCATTGAATCCAAATTTCCAATTAATCACTAAAATGAATCTTCATTATAATCTTTCATAATCTTGATCAATGTCTATCATGATCATAACATTATATTTTATTGTATTTATATTTAAATCTGTAAATATTTAATTATATATAATAATTTCCATATAAATATTTATATATTGAAAAATACCATTCTACTCCTAAGAGATTAATCTGTTTATAAAATTGATATATCCCTTATTGAGAAGGATGACATTGATATATTAATCAATTTTTCATATGAATACTGCTTTATACTAACAAATGTTTGTAGGATCATCACCATGGGGATGATGGGAAAAATTTAAATCCCAAGAACCTATAATAAATTCCCCATATATAAATAATTATTACATAGTCTCCTCAAAATGATACTTAACTATATCCCAGATATCAACATATAAGGATCCAAAAAATACATCTGAACTTGGAGCACTCTACTTTTTCATGCATAGAAAAAATTGCATGGATCTGTTTTTATCCTTTGTTTTCCTCTAGTAAACTAATATCCCTATCATCCACCAATCTAGGTATGATTTACATAAATTCCAACTCATTACTAATCCTCATAATCTATCATCCATTGATGTTGTTTGTTCTTTCAAAAAGTCCATCAAGGTGTTCCAAATCTATCTTCCCAGCCACTGCTATATCATATGTGAATGAAAAATTATCTGTATTTAACTTGATCTTCATTTTCATTTACCTTTACATAAAATATTCCATAATGTTATTGGGGGTTTCTATCCTCCTCATTGAGTCACAATACTCTTGATTTTATACTTCTTATCCTCTCAATCTACAATGTACTCTCAGCGAAAATTATTCTTTCATCTAACAAGGATAACATAACATCATCCCATGATAAATGATGAACATGATACATTATCCCAATGTATCAATTTAATATTTAAATATTTATATAATATTCATATTTAATTGACATTCAAACAAATACGACCCTTCTCATATGATGTATTAGATTCATTACTCAAACCCAGGCAGAACTACACAATATGTGATCCCCATAATTCTTAAACAACTCTATGATGTCATCTATCTGGTTCTAGGAGATAGAGTAATAAAAATTATTTTTTAATGTGAGCCTCACATAATATAAATTAATAGTACATATTGTTTTCTAAATATA
The DNA here is from genome assembly GCA_963277665.1 of Viscum album. Taxonomy (NCBI): domain Eukaryota; kingdom Viridiplantae; phylum Streptophyta; class Magnoliopsida; order Santalales; family Viscaceae; genus Viscum; species Viscum album. The sequence goes on from OY728135.1 coordinate 162,610,813, forward strand.
TAATACATTATAGAGAAAATTTAAAAAGAACATGTTAGTTTAGTTCCATTGGAAACATGGTAACATTAAAACTATTGAAAAAGTGATCTACATTATCTCCCATAAGGTTATAAATGACTATAATCCTTCCAAGATAGAAAATACATCATAGATATCTCTATAACCTGTGAGAAGGAGTGATAAGAATGAATGTGCTCATATTCTCAGTACAGGTAAACAAGGGAGATATTTTGGCATAATCATGAATATACATATATGAGAACATAAGTATAACATTAGAATATCATTCCCTAAAAATCAAAAATAATATACCTGAGTCATAGAATAAATTTTTGTAGTTAATAATATGTGAATCATGGGGGACTACAATGCATAATCCATGAATGGATAATATAGGAATAATTCATGAAATTATTGAAGACACATAAACATGCAATATCATTCTATGTAAGTAAAGGTGCATTTCAAAATCATATTAGGGATTCTCATGGGGACTACACCCAATGGGTTGGACACACCAACATCTACAGTCATATTCATTTCATTATAAAGGATTTTCCCCTTTTTCCATTATTGGATTGGGTTTCCCCTTCTTCCCATAATGGATTGAACTCATTTACTTATTTACTGTAATTTTTTCATGAAATATAAATCATTAAAAATTGAATTAGAGTTAGATATATGTACATCACATCACATTAAAAAATACTATTTTTTTCATAATATCATAAAAATCATCATATCATAACACACAAAAATATATGAATTTCATAAACATCATATCATTACCTTGTAAGTGAAATGATAAAATAAATATATTACCATATTAAAACCGATTGAGATATATAGGTTTCATTATAATTCCACCAAATCATAACCCATGAAATTAATCATATATCAATGGCCTATAACCCATAAAAGAGAACTATGTTTTGCAATCATATTACCATTGAATGTGAAATGGGTTTCTTAACTATCATGCTATGAAAACATAAACCATTAATAGAAATAATTTTAATTGAAAATAAGGATTATATCTCAAAAGTACATGAGTAACACAAAAATATGACATCATAGAGGGAAAATGAATTTTATGTATATTTCTAAAACATTTCATTAGTAAAATAATAGTTATGTTATGAAAAATGGTTTTTAAAACATAAAACCCTTAATAAAACCCCTATTTTTGAAATTTGATTCGAAACCATAAAAAATTTATTTTGAATACATTTTTCCATTAAAATTATATTAACCTATATTTTAATAAAATAGTTTCTTGAATACATTTAAAATAATGGTTTCTTAATAAGACATGATTTTTATTGAAGAGAGAAATAAGGAATGATATTCATAAAAACATTTCCATAACTATATTATTTAACAAAGAGTGTATGAGTGGTTCCACTCCATGAGTATATGATTAATAAAAATAGGATAATAAATTTAATTATATTTAAATATATATCGATAGTAATATTTCATAAATGGAAGCATAATCATAAACCATACAGAAAAATTATTAGATTGTAGCAATAAACCTTTACCGCTTTTGTATCATTAAATCGTAATAAAAATGATATAATAAAAATAAATAACCCATATAATATCATAAATATAAATATATTAATGATATAACATGTCAAATATAAAATATATACACATTGTAAAATAATATAGGTTCCAAAAAACATGCATCCAAATTTTAGAAAATTAAGAAAACATTACAATAATAATTTGGTAACATTTGAACTATAAACCGTGTGAAAGTAAAATAATAAAAAAGGTATTTTTATAAATAAAATTAAATGATATTAACCATATAATACACTCATGGGAAGTATATTCATATCACCAAATAAATAATTAGTGAATATAGTATATGCCTTGCAAAAAAAATAGTGAGAATAGAAATCCCTTAGGATATGTCTTGAATCTCTTTGTACTCATTAAATCCTAGTATATAAAAATTAAATTTTTATTATAAGTATATTATAAAACCAAATTAGTTCATATAATAACATATATTATTTACATATTACCTTCTATTTCAAATTTATTAATATTTCTATTTTAAAGTAACATTTTGTGTAATGATCGCTTTATCTTAACATGTGTTGTGATTTTTTATATTTTTGGTCCTTTTATTTTATAATTATTTAATCATATGTAGAATAATAATCATAAAATAAATATAATTTAAATTATTTATATATGTGTTGATTATATTAAATAAATCATAATAAAAAAAATTAAACACAATGTTCCTTGATATAGTTGGTTTTATATACGCGTGAATACTGCATCGAATTTCAAATCGTATAGAATGAAATTAATTAAATGAATTATATTTTTATATAAATAATATATACATATTATAATTAATATTTCATATTTATCATTTATTTTCACTAAACCCATCCTCAATACATTTCATTTATAGTTTTAATGAATCACATTTCTTTGAGTATATAGTTCCCTACATGTGCATAAATAAAATATTGTGTTTAAAAAAAATATAACATATGATAGTATGTGTAATATAATCATTAATGAGGAATAAATATATCCTAAATATCATATATATAATTTGAAAAAAGAAATTACATCATTATTGCAGACCTTGAATCCTATCAATTGAAGGACGAATGCCATCGGATTATGATGCAGTAATCTGTCATACACATGAATGAAGATTGTGTATCTCTTTTGATGGATGTGTGTTTTAGTATGTTAGTGGCCATTAATATTATAAAACATTATTATAAATTTTTTATTTATTATATATTTTAAAAATTGAGTAGAATTATTATTTTTTGGTGTAAAAATAAATAAAGAAAAAGTGCTTTCTGAAGGATATTGCATGTTCTTTTGGTAACTCCATTGATATTTTTTCATAGGGAATCATTCATTAGATATAATAGATAGATAGAGTTTTCTGAATATTTTAGAGATTTTTGTATTTAATTTGGGTAGGTTTTAGATGAGTCAAATTGTGTGATAGGTGTAATGATGTGCAGAGATAATGCCTTTTGTATGTTGAAGAAAATACAAATTGTATATTATTGAAAATTATTTATAACTCCACACATTTAAATTTTCTCCCAAAGGTTAATAATGGAAAATTAATTATACATATAGGCTTCATGATAGAATATATGATAAAATATTTCCTAGATATGTGTTGGGTCAATTTTAAACCATATATTTAAAATTAATTCATTATTTAGGAATCTTTTATCCTTAACCATTGTAACTAATATCAACTATTTTCCATGTTTTTTTCTCAAAAATGATCATATTACTACTTATATAATACTATGTTTTCAAACATGTAATACATTTTTCAAAATTATGATTATAGATGTTCAAGAATATAATATAAAAGTATTTTCATTATTTTTCACACAATGACATAAAAAGTAGTTCTTTTCTGATAATAATGTTTTCAAACGTATAAATTCCCTACCTAGAATTATATTCATCTTATAAATTTTTTTTTATAAAATCCATTATAAATTATATTTAATTTTTTTTAATAATATTCAATTTACTAAATTTATATTATAGATTATATCTATCTTATTTTAATATTTATAATAATAAAATGATGATTCGTATATAATCTATGATTCATGTATGGAATGTTAATCTAATTCTACATATAGAATAATATTAACTCATTATATCATATAATGAAATCCATCAATGAAATTTTATTTTTTATAATGAATATGTACTTACTCTACTTGTTAAATTCTACCCATTTAAAATGATTTTATCCCACTGAATTCAACATTTTGATACATTAAAATTAGGATAGTTATATAACATCAAATCATAAATATCGCATGAAACATCCTCTGAATGGTGGTTTCTTCACAAAATAATAAACATGGGAGTGGAATTTTTTATTACAAATATATCCACACTGTAAAAAATTTCAATCAGTTTTACCTCATATGAATGATCATTATCTAGTAATATGATTTATATGTTCATTTATTATAAAATTTGTGGTATGCACTTCCTAGGGAGATATACAAATAAGGAATTATTGACTAGAGAGGGGTTTGGTTAATGTCCCTAATGATAATCTACCATTCTGATATAATCATGAATCTCAAAGGGCTCGATATACACGGGGGCATAGTTTCCCTTTATTCTGGAATCACATAAATATCATTAATAGAGATATTCATAAAAACACCTTCTAAATGAATTCAAATTCTTTATCATGAAATCTATTATATCCATAACTTTTATTCTGAAATTGATCTGCTTTGATATGTGGATGAATAGTTATAACCTTCTATTTCATTTCGTCAGTGATATCATGTCCCAATAACAATATGCATCCTACTTCATTCCAGCATGTTAGAGCTCTACATTTCATTCCATAAAGGGATATATAATGATATATCTGAAACCATGAGTGAAATATAGTGATGTATGAAATGTAAACGAGAGGTTGGTGTTGATCGGAACAACCTATTAATTCCAGATAACAATATTTAAATATATCTTCCTGAGTTTATAAAGATCTTCCAGACAGACCATTTATCTAATGATGATATGTAATTCTAAAAAACAAATTATGTATCATGTTGTTGATGAACCAATAACAAAAAAAATGAGTTAATTCTCTAATCCATCCACAGGGGATGGAATTTGTCACTCTTTGAAGCCTTAGCACATATTTAATGTACATCATGGAATTCTCATCCTAAAAGAATCATTTTTCTGACATCAATGAATTGTGCTAAATTTTTTATGAAATAATCAATGACACATATATCATTAAACCATTTAGAGGTTTTCATGAGTCTAATGAAAAAATCTAGATACATTTTCTTCTATTTCCATTACGTTGTGAGTAATGGAACAACCATCCACTTATAATTTTTTATTCCATCCTAAAATTGCTGGCATACCCAGCAATGAGATAGATACACTTTGTTATCCATATTCATGACATCTGACCACGATTATTCATGAAAAACTCAATACATCTTCATCCATCTAGGATTAATATAGAATTAATAACAATGAGATTCTTCTAACAACTCCTTCTTCAAATTATGTAGGGAAGAAACACGTAAATTGTTTCAAAACCTTATCATTCCATTAATGACAAGGATAAATTTAGGAACATTTATAATCCTATTTTATATTTGAAAATCATACTTATGGAAATATTTACTCATCACATTGATATAGGGTTGATCATTATATTGAGAAAGATAATATTTTATCCCTACTTTAAGGATTTATAGATTCATAATTTTAAAATTTCAAAATATTGTATCTTGTTTTATCATCATCATGGATAATCTAGAATGATCCCATCAATATAAATCATCAACATCATCATTTTATTTCCTATTATGGTAATGTATTGAGTAGTTATTTTCCTTTATCAGTTTAAAATATATTCTATATAGAATGTTTAAGTACATATATGTTAATATATATTTCAACCATTTATGATTATTTAATATATCATGCATTTATCCAAAATGATAACATCAAAATATCATTAATGAAAAAAATTAAAACAGCTAAATCCATAACATTATTTGGGTAATTGTTCTTAGGAATTATCAATTTTCATGACAAATAGGAAATATCAACGTTAATTATCATAATAACACAACCAATTCATTTATATGATGCATTAATATATATTAAATATTATTATCCAATTCAATGTATTGTATGAATAAGTTCACTAACTGACCATCCATTCATAACCGTATTGTTTTCCTCCCATTCATATATCTAGAGGTACATAGAACCATTAATGTTAGATTACACAGATGAATATATATTCATATGAAATTATTAAGAAACCATCGACTATATATATCTAAATAAATATTGATATGAATCTCATTAACCATTATATTCTTGGCTAGAATTCAATAGCCTCTATCACTAATGGTAATATTACTATACCATATAATGAGATTTTGTGACATAAAATTGAATCCATTTGCATCAAAAATTCTAAATTTTTAAATAATTCATTTAGATTACCCTTATGTAGTGTATGATGTACAATTATCAAGTTTAATTCATTCAAATTTGTTCCCTTTTAATAGATAATAATAAAAAATATAATGACTACCATGAACTGATAATGGTAATCTCTATATAGACTATTCATAAAATATATTCTAATAGAATAGGTATTAATAATACCAAATGAAACCATTAGATATTTTTTCCCATACCCTATATGTAATGTTTTCATAGTTATATTCTTCTTTATGAACCCCAATTGATGTTTCATAGATTGCAGGAAAATCATTGAATGTAAATTATCTCCCAGAAGCTGCTCAAATAACTCATCAATATGGGAAATATGATACTTTTTCTTGATTGTGGTCTCGTTCAAATCTATATAGTAAATGTAGAGTAACATTGTGGGTTCTTTCATAAACTTTAGTCAATATTTACTATAAAAATTTTGTGTAGTGGGGACCATAGGTTTTTCTAATGGGAGGGTTTCCAGCCATGTTATCATACTATTACATTGTTAATTTAGTTTTTATATAATGAAAAATATAATAGGAGATTTGAAATGAGATAAATTTTTTAAATTTATGTAAAATAATTATTCTAAAATAAAAATATATTAGGTATTTTATATAAGAATAGAATTGTGCTAAAGGAAAAATAATGAAAAATATAGTGGGGGACAATATTCGATCCTCAGACACTCACACCATCATTATTAATTAAATTATAAATTATATTTCACAATGACCTATAAAATACTTCCAAGTGAAAAAAATTATTTCCTAGAAACCATATAGAAATATAAAATATTGGTTCGAATCCCCTTATGAAACTATTTTATTTCTCAATGACCTCTGAGAATGAAAATATAATTGGAATTTATGTTATCAATAAGGTGATCTCCCAAAAAGAAATTTTATCAAAAAGGAAATATTAAGTCATTAATAATATGATAATAAGTGTATAATAAAATAGTATAATTTAAATAAATAAATAAAAGAACCACCATAAATAATGAATAATTTTTCCCTAATAATATACTAAGAAGTCATTGTAGACCCATACAAAAAAGGGAAGAATCCATGATTCTATGATTCCACCAACAAATGGAGTTTATAACTTCATTTATTTATCATAATGATTGTAACTACTCTTCTCTAGAATATCTTCTCTATCATATCTCACAACTTCAATACACCCCCTTTCAAAAGATACAAATATATAATTAAAAATAAAAGGAATGGGGTGGAAAATATACTATCCAAAATCTATTTATCCACATTTTTTCTCAAATATTCAGACCTTTCATTCCATATTTTTTTCTTGAATCAACTGGAATGTTTCTTGAAATTAAATTCTATACAAACTGAAAATGAAAATTATTTTAGTTTTTTTGAATATCATATATTCATATTTATCCATATTTAAATTTATTAAAAATAATATTTGCAATCCAAGGAGAAACACTTGGACCAATGAATCCCAAATTAAGGTATTCTATGAGTATATTCTTAAATATACGAAATGAAATTGGGTTCATTCTTTAGAATGTATTTTGAAATTAGTATTCCCCCACATATGTGTTCTATTGATAATGTAACTTCATATATTGGTGGAAGAATATGGAGAACATTTTGAAACACTACCAAAAACACTTATTAAATAGGCATAGCATTGATGTCATGTTTCTCCCTATCCTTTAGATTTTAAAAATCCTTATCAGTGGTAGTTAATAACCGTATAATTTATTAAATCACCATTGGAAGTTAAATATTACCATCATATTAATAATAAATCATAAGTTGGATTAAAATATTAATCATATCATCCCTTCCTCAACATTTTATGTGGTATTTGTGAAGGAAAATCAAATCCATGCCAATGGTGACATTGAATTCCACCAATGGATGTATGAAATGTTTTGTAGGAATCAAATTCCACCAAAATTAAAAAGTAGTATAATTTTAGACTTGAAAATAAATAATCATACCATTTCGAGTTTTCACGGATTGTTTAAAATCTAATAGTTTGATCGGAATATTTATATACTTATAAAATAATTTTTGAAATAGTGGTCAATATAAAAATAGTTATGAAATTAGCACTCTAAGAGTGGATGGAAAGTTTACCTTTTAGAATGTCTGTATCATAAAATTCATAAGAAATAGTGGTAAAATTATTTTATACCTTCTTCCCTTATCATAATCATTTGGTGATGTATATCATGATCACTATCACTCATGTTTATCCTCTTGTTATAATAGTTCCAGTTATATTTATACTTGAAACACTTAAGTATGGAGGTCCATTTTGATGATTATTTTTAATGACCTAACCCTAGTTTCCTAGTGTTGGTGCATTATTATATAACATTGGCAAGATCACAAATGATCATGTCTCGAATAATTGATTAGTTTAGAAGCTTTGGAAATACTAGATGAATTAATTAGTGATACATTCCATTATAAAATGAAAATACACAACAACATTGTACCCATATACCACACTCATATCCCTTCAGACTATCCCTATAGGTCAGTTATAAAATACTTCTTCACATCCTGAGAAAAATAAAACCATGAAAGGGGTGAGCTTATATCCTTAGTAATGATAAAAATATAATTTAAACATTAATAAATAAGCATAAACATTTAAGGAAATGTAAAAGACTAAAAAACCCAATTAAACTTAAACATCATCATAATATTGAAAATATTAATAAAAATAATTTCATTTACTTATTCAAATTTAATATTCTACTAGTCGAATAATCACATGCATTATAAATAGCCACTTTCATAATGATGTAATGCATTATGGAAGATTTTCCTAACCTCATAGTCACAGCCTTGTGCCATGACTAAAAGTAAGATTTTTTTCAAGGCCTTGTTCCAAGACACTAGTTTTTCTTATGATACATACTAATGCATGAAGGAGCAATAGCGGTCTCCATGCGTCACGTACTAGGTCCAATTCATTCCTCATATTAAAAGGTATAAACATAACATAAACATTCATATTAATAATGGGATACGAAATTTAAATACTTTATCCATAAACCCAGAATGGTGTAAAAATAAAACATCCATAGTCAAAAAAAATTACAAACATCAATACATTATGAATGTTTTGTATCATAATATATTAACTTAAAAAAATTAATCAGAGGATATTGTCATAGATGAAATAAAAAATATTTGGGAGAAATATATCATTCTTCATTTGAAATCATTTAAAAGTAACATAATAATAAAGGAAAAAATTTATTTTGAAAATATTCTTATAATCTTTTATGGGAAGCTTCGACGATATTATAATGTTGTAAAATATCTGCACTAGCCGTATAAGTTAAAAAACATTCTTACCTAAATTTTTTTTGAAATGGATATAAAGGACCTTGTTTGGAAAATGACAGAAAGATTAATTTATAAATAGCTTATAAAAAGTCAAACAAGGGTATAAATTACATTAACCCATTTTCTATTATATAGTAAAAATGTCTTTAAATACATTTTTATGAAACACAAATGTGGATGATAAATAGGTCCCAGTAGATACTAACGTATAAAACAACCTCGAATAATAAAGAGATTGTGTAATTAACCCTTACCTTGTACTTTTCCTTGGTCAAGGGTATGTTAACCTTTTATATAATAGTTAAATCATAATAATTAAATTATACACGAACCATATACATAAATAGATATCAAATTTGATCTTCTAATATTTATTTGTTAACAATATTTTAGTATTATCGTCATTTCGTGTCTTAACTGATTCGTTTTTCATTAAATGCTTTGATACATAAGCCATATTGTTTATGGAAAGGATGTATTTTATTAATATTCCGAATTAAATCAACTCATTAAAAATTATTTTTAATCATCAAAGAAATATTAGTCTTGAATGGATACGATTGGGAATGAATTTCTTCACGTTCGTGGAGACGGTAATCCGTACATATACACGAGCGAAACTATCCTCCTTTTGATATTAAAATTGTATATAAATAGATGGTATATCATATATACATAATAATTATCATGTTATATATATTATTTACCTCATTTATAATCATTATAATACTCATCCAAATGATGAAGTGTCTGAATAACAATCATCACCATGACGTGGAGACGGTATGACTTACGTACTCATGTATAGAGACTTTGTCATTTATATGATGGATAGAACAACAAATTTGGATGTAAAATTATTATAATAAAATCATAGTATATTGAATATAATTATTCATTATTTTATAATTGAAACAACAAAGAAACAAGAAGTTGAATAATAAAAGAACTTAAAAGAGGTGGGGAAATATTCACCTCTTCTTCGGGTTCATACTTTTGATTTGATAAAAAGGGATCCTTAAGATGGCTTTCTGACTAAAGGAAGGCCTCTAGGATTAATGGAAGACATTTGGGTAGATATTTTACAGGGTTTTTCTGAGACAAAAGGATTTTAGGGTGAAAATCTGAGATAAGGGGATGTGCCCTTTTATAAGAGGGCTGAGGGGCACCTTCGAGAAAACATAAAATATTATTACATAATAAATTCATATTGGTTTTATAATTTAAAAAAATTAATTTATCTCGAGGATAAGTTTGTGATTGGTTTAAATCCTCTCAACCAATTGGTTTTAGACATATTTGGGTCACCATATTAACCATATCATTTAGATTTCACTCTTAGTTAAATAGTTTGACATTTACCATGTCTCTTTATATTTTTTTATTATATGGTTAATAAACTAAATATAAACTACCTAGAGATATCCATGTTGATCATTAATGATATAAATATCATTGTATAAGTCTTTTGGTCGAATATAATAATTTTATGAATACTATATCAATTAAAAATATAATATTTTTGTTAAAAAACTCTTTTATGTCAATTTTGACATAATTTAATAATTGATTTGTACTAAAGAACTAAAAACATTATTAATTATAAAAAAATCATTTAAAAAATCCAAACATGTCATATTAACTTAGATATTTTGTGGATGACATAAAAAATTTATACTTTTATTTTTTTGACATTTATAATAACATTTATTTGAGTCTTTCATTAATAAAAAAATACTACATCATCATTGTGTAACAAAAAAAATTTAATTATTCCATGTATAAAAATTATAAGTAAAATAAAATTATATAGGAAGTATTTTAAGATTTATAATGAATATATATAGTCAAATATATAGAATATATAACTCAATGTAAAAAATGTTTTACTAAAAGATATATGATTATGTCATTTTTGTATTTATGTTAACATAATTAATATAATGTGTCATTATGACATACAAGTGGCTCAATGGGGTCCCATAATTGACCCAAGGATGAACATGGTTGGACATGTATTAGAAAATAGGGTTAGGAACCGTGTTAGGGTAATTTAATATTAATATAATATTATTTTTTACCCTTATTTAATGGATTTACCTTAAAACCATGGTAAATAAATTATTTTCCTAAATAAATATTCAAACTGCCTGAAAAATTTTATCTATTTACAAAATTTAGACATCATGATTCAAAATATGGAATAAATTTTTCAAAATTAAAAACACAGAAGTGCAAGAAATTAATTTAAAATTAAATTCATTTGTCAAAAGTGTGTTTTTAAGAAATAATAATTATCAAAAGATTGACACTTCTTTATGCCCAGTTTAAATGTGAAATTACATCCAATACCCATCAATGGAGTAAATATAAAAAATATAATATAATTTTACTTTAAAAAAATTCAATATTATAATTTATCACTACAAATTATTTTGATTAAAAATGTTGTTTTTAATTAAAATTTTGTATTTTTAACTATTCAAAAAAAATGAATGATTTCATAAAAATACCAAATATTGACCCTATGCTAATTTTTATATTTCAAATCCATTAATGAAGTCAAATTTATATAATAAAATTTATAAAATTTAAAAAATTTTGTATTACTATTCAGAACAGCTATATTGATTGGTCACGGTGTGTTAGAATCTCGAAGTTTCATACAATACAAGATATTGCATTATTCAAAGGGAAACATATCGTGGAAGAATGGGGTGATAACTTCTCCCCTCCTTCAAATAATTTCAACCTCAGGATTTTTATAGTATTACTATGTAAAAATATTTGGGTGGTTCTTCATCATTAGTTCCTCACGTTCCCAAGTTGCATCTTCCATTTTATGGTTTCTCCATATAAAAATTACCAGATGAGTCTTCTGGTTTCTCAATACTTGTTCTCTTGTATCAATGATAATGACAGGCTCTTCGCAATAAGAAAGCTCAGGTTCCAGTTCTAATTCCTCATAGATGAGTATATGTGTTGGGTCAATCCTATATTTTATCAACAACAATACATAGAACACATTATGAACATTGGAGAGACTTGGAGGCATTTCCAAATGGTAAGCTCCAGCCCCAATTCATACTAGAATTTCGAAAGTCTGATATACATGGGAATCAATTTACCCATTTTAACAAAGCATATAACAGCTTTCCATGGAGATAACATCAAGAAAACATGATCTTCTACTTGAAATTCCAAATCCTTCAGTTATCGTCATAGATCTTCTACCTACTTTGATATAATTTGATTTGGTTTTGTATTACCTTAACATTTTCCATCGTTTATTCAACATGTTCTGGGACAATGAATTTTCTTTCACCAACAACATCCCAACAAGTTGGTGTGGAACATCTCATAGCATATAACGCTTCATATGGTTCCATTTGAATACTTGAATGGAAGATATTATTATAGGAAAATTATACCAAAGGTAAATATTGATCCCACATACCTTGAAAGTCAAGTGAGCATGATATCAACATATATTCTATGGTTTGAGTAGTCCGTTATGATTTTTCGTCATTTTGAGGGTTGTAGATAGTGCTCAAATGAAGTTCAGTATTAAGGGCCTTCTAAAGAATTTTCCAGAATCATGATGTGAAACATCGATCACAATCAGATACAATTGATAGTGGTTCTCCATGATGACAGAAAACATCATTAATATATAGCCATTCCAGATGTATAAGTGGTAAATCTTCCCTTACTGCAAGAAAAAGTTCTGACTTGGTAAGAAGATCAACAATAACCCATATTACATCATTCCTTATAGGATTCCTTGGCAGCCCCCTAAAAAGGTACATCGTAATATCATCCCATTTCTACTCAGGTATGGGAAGAGGTTGCATAAATCCTCAAGGAGGTTGTCTTCTAGATTTTATTTGTTGAAAAACAATACTTCTTGACAAAACATCCACAATCTCCTTCTTTATGTTGTTCCACCAAAAACGTTCCTTCAAATTTCTATACATCATAGTGCAACTGGGCTGTATAGAGAAATTGAAGCTATGTGCATCATCCAACAATTCCCTTTTTAGATCAGGTACATCAAGAACACATAGTCTCTTACAAAATTTCAAAATTCCATCTTCATATACGAAGTCACCCATTCTCCTTTCATTCATTTCATTATTCTTCTTTTCAAACTACCCATCATAATCCTGACAACTTTTAATCCTTTATAGTAAAGAAGGTTTGGAAACCATTTGAAAAAGTATTGATGAATCACCTTCAATGATTATTCTCATATCCATCTTCACTAGATCCATGAAAATAGGATCCCTTTCAACTCTCGTCATATTCAAAACTCCATGATCCATTCTGCTCAATGCATATGCCACCTTATTTGCCTTCCCTGGGTTTTAGTGTATCGTGCAATCATAATCCATGAGTAGATCAATACATCTCCATTGTCTAATGTTGAGTTCCTTCTGTGAAAAATTATAATTCAAAATATTTTGATCCTTATATATCTCACATTTTATACCATAGAGATAGTTTCTCCATATATACAAAGAAATTATTACATATTCTTACTCAAGATCATGAGTGGGATATTTTTTAACATGATTTTCTAGCTATCTTTATGCATAGGCTATAAATCTATCATTCTGCATAAGGACACAACCATGTCCTTTCATTGAAGCATCACTATAATTAACAAACCCATCACTCCTAAATGGTAGAGTGAATATAAGAGAATTGAATAGTCTTCTCTTTATCTCTTCAAAACATTCTTCACACACTTTTGTAGAAAACAATTTATCCACTTTACGTGTGAGATTGGTTAATGGGTTATCCAAATGGGAAAAATCCTGGACGAATCATCGATAATAAACTAATAAATCAATAAAACTATGTACCTCAGTTATACACATTGGTTCTGGACATTATTAGATTGCTCTTTTTTTAGAAGGACCAATAGAGATTACATCCTTAGAGATAATATGTCCATGAAAAGAAATCTCCTAAATCCAGAGATCACAATTCCTAACCATCCCGTATAATTCATTTCATATGTGGTTTTTATGAATGCTGCGCATGTGATTTTTATGATCTTCATAGATTTTAGAGTATACCAGGATATCATCAAAAAATACCACTAAAAATGTCATCATTATATTCCATGGAAACTTTGTTCATTAGATGCATGAAAATAGAGGCTGCATTAGTAAGCCCATGAGTCATTACTATAATCTTGTAAAGCTCGTACCTGGTTCGAAATGCTCTTTCATGAATGCGTTCCATCTATACACACAACTGATGATATGTAGATCATTTGTAAATCATTGGAAAATATTGAGCTCCATGAAGTTGGTAGAATAAGTCATTAACATGAGGTCGGGGATACTTATTCTTTATTGTTATCTCATTTATCTCCCTATAGTCAATGCACAAACTCATAGACCAGTCCTTCTTCTTAATCAAAAGGACATGGGCTCTCCATGGAGAAACACTAGGGTGAATAAATCATTTATTACTCAACTACTCTAGTTGTTTATTTAGTTCCAATGATTCTACAGTGTCCATTCTATATGGGGTCTTCGATATGGGCCTTAAACAAAGAATTATTTAAATATAAAATTCAATTTCTCATTCTGGAGGATGTCCTGTTAAATCATCTGGAAATTCATCAATATATTCTTGCACAATAAGTACATCCGGTATTTTAACATTTCGTTCCTCAAAAAAAAATATTTCATTCAATTCCTCCCTAATAATTTATTTTTTTGATCTACTACAGGTGGATCTAGATAAGAATCGGATGGTGACGTTTCTTGATCTAAAAATAAGGTACTCTTTATCATCATCGAAAATTGTAACCTTATTCTTCTTACAATAAATTTTCGCATCATGGTATGATAGTCAATCCATATGTATGATTATATCAAATTAAATCATGGTTATGTCAATGAGATCGGTAGATAAATAACGTTTATATACCACAATGGGGACTAATTCATAAACATTTTTTCAATGGTACTTTCCTTTGGAGTTTCGACTAACAACACCCTTGTTAAATAAAATTTGAAATATATATTTTTCTTAACAAACTGGGAAGATATGAAACAATCTGATGATCCAGAATAAAATAACGAATTTTCTAAACTTGAGGAAACAATTAAATTACCCACCATCATGTATTTTAGAGCTTCAATCTCAATAGTAGTGATAACATAAGCTTGGCCTTGATCCCTTGGCCTTTTCTGAGGTATGATTTTTTAGAGATTAGAAATTAATTTCTATAATGCCCACATTTTATACAATTTTATCATTCAACATTGAAAACCTCCTTCTTCCCCTTGAAATCATGATCTTTATGGCCTTTTTCACCACACTTTTAATAGACTCACATTTCATTCAGGAAAGTACCATGGTGATTCTTCACCCATTTACTACAGGATAGATATTCAAAATTTTATTTCTTCCCCTTATTTACATTTCCATAGTGTTCAGATGATCTCTTCTTCTCTTTCTTTGCATTAATGTATTTAGACGTAGAGAATTCCTTTTTTGTCATGATAGAACATGAGCCAATATCTTCGTATGATGAGAAGGATTATGAGAATAATGCTCGGCGGACAAATGGTTTTAACCCATCAAATTAACGATTAATATTACTTCTCAGTTTTTATATATAATCTGCAGCATGCCTTGCTAACCTTGTAATATTAGATTTATACATTACGACATTCTTATCCTCTTTTTTCCTAAGACTCAGAAATTGTAATTCCATATCCACTATATGGTCACAGGGAATGTAATTTTCTACGAAAATCACTTTAAAATCCCTCTATTCCATAGTTGACACTTCTTCAGCTTATTTTTTATTTTGAATCAATGACCACCATTGATATGCATCTCCCATGATGGGATAAACTACCATGGAAATTTTTTCCCTATCACTACTCCCCAATGAATTAAATATGTTATCTAACTTATCCATTGCTCAGCTAACAATGTATTTATACTCCCATTGAATGTTTGTGGATGTTTCCTCATGAAGATATCTAACATTGATCCTCTATGTTATTGGTCAGGTTGCTCTTTACGGGTATTGTTATTATTCATAACCTGAGTGAGTTTTCCCAGTATGATGACAAGCTGATCAACACCAATTCCATCACCATCACCATTATAATTATCTTGAGTAGGAGGGAAATACCTACATGTAATGTGTGCATTGATACAATTTCCATTCCTTCCACTAGTCTCCATTTATAATCAATGGAATACACTATATTAATTTATCAACCGCAAGTCATAATTAAAAACTATTAAAGCACTTAGCCTTAATTTAATAGTTTATGGATATAATCCATAATCATAAAAATTCTTTCTTTGAGGAGTTGTATACTTATAAATCCTTCATAATGGTTTGTAATGAAAATGGGAATTATCTTAAGCATATCCCCCATGAGTTTCGTAACCATGAGTGCAGCAAGGCCCGTTGTCATCCACCAGTTCCCGTTTGAGTCTAGCTCAAAATGGTGTTTTTGGGTTTTATCCCTAGGTACATATGTGATAGAGTCGCCTTTACCTACTCATATATAGACATGGAAGTTTTTCTTAGAAAACTCACAAAATATGTACAATAGAAAAATTATATGAATTTCTTCTATACTAATCCTCAAAGTCAATCTTAGGGTAAAGTGCTCTAATCAGAGATTATCTAAATATAGTTTCCAAGGTTTGAGCTAAACATCCTCTGATACCAACTGTAACTTCTTGACCCTAGTTACATAGAGTCAGTTCATTATTACTTAACATTCTCTTGATCACAAAATTTCAAGTCTCGAACTACCGATTAGTTTAGTAGCCTTGGAAATACTAGATAGATTAATATGTGTTACATTAAATTTTAAAATGAAAAACCACAACAAAATTTTCCATATAGACCACACCCATATCCCCTCATATTATTCCCATAGGCTAGTTATAAAATAATTATTCACATCTTGGGAAAAATAAAACAATGAAAGGCGTGATCTCTGATGCTCATTATGGATAAAAATATGGCGAAAACTTTCATAAATAAGAATAACCATTTAATGCAATGTATAACACTAATAAAAAGACTTTTAAAATTAAAATAAATAATAATATGGAAAATATGAATCAAAATAATTCAATTACTTATTCACAGGGATATTCTACTAGTCGAATAATCACATTCAATATCAATAGCTAGTTTCATAATAATGGAAAGCAGAATGCCAGAATTTCATAACCACATAGTCAAGGCCTTGTGCCAAGACTAAAAATAAGAATTTTTGATGGAATTACGAAAAGACACTATTTTGTCTCATGAGACCTACATATTCATTGAAAATCTATAGCGGGCTCCACCTGTTACTTACTAAGTTCAATGCATTCCTCATATGATAATTTTTAAACATAACATAAACATTCGTATTAAAACTAGATTATGAAATGTCAATACATTGTCCATAAACAATGAATTTTGTAAAAATTAAACATCCACAGTCAAACATATGACAAAACATCAATAAAAAATGGATGTATGGTATCACAATAAATCTACTTCAAAAAAAAATTCCATCAAAGCATATTGTCATAGATGAAATCTAAACAATTTGAGTGAAATATCTCTTTCTACATCTGAAATCATTTTAAAGTTAAATAATTATAAAATAAAAAATTTATTAAGAAAATATTATTTTAATATTTTAAGGAAGCTTTGATTATGTTATAATGGCAGAAAATAGCTGCACCCACTGTAAAAGTTAAAAAAACATTCTTAACTTAATTGTGTTGAAAAGGTAATAAAGGACCTAGTTTGAAAAATAACGGAATGATTACTATATAGAAATACTATAAAAATTTAGAAAAGGTTATAAATGTCTTTATCCCATTGTCTATTATATAGTAAAAATATTTTGAAATACATTTTAAAGAAACACAGATGTGGATGATAAAGATGCCCCAGTAGATACTCACATATAAAACAACCTCAGATTATAATGATATTGTGAAATTAACCATTACCTTGTACATTTCATTGGTCAAGGGTACATTAAACTACTGTATAATAGATAAACCAATGTTATGAAAATATAAAATAACCATATACATAAATATGATATCATATATGATCTTTTAATATTGCTTTGTGAATAATATTTTAGTATTATTGTAGTTTCAGATGTTAATTGATTCGTTTTTCATTATATGATTTGTTTCATAAGACGTATTTGTTATGGATTTGATCAATATACATAATTATATCTTGTATTTAAACATTATTTTTAATCATCAAATGAATATTATTCTTGAAGATATACGATGGAGAATTAATCTCATCGCAATCATGGAGATGGTAATCCGTACGTACGCACGAGTGACAATATCATCTTTTTGATATTAAAAAAATATATAATTGTATGGTATATCATATATAAATAATCACTATCATGTCATATTTATTATTTACAGGATTTATACTCATAATTACACCCATCCAAATGATTAAGTGTTTGAATAACAAACATCACCACGACGTGCAGTCGGTAACCCATATGTATGCACGTATGGTGGTATTCTCATTTATAGGATGGATAGAACAAAGAATATGGTTATACCATTTTTATAATAACATAACTATATATATATATGATTCTGGAGTTATTATTTTAGAATGGAAACAACGTATAGTGTGGAAGTGGAAGTAGAAAAGAACATGAAAGAAGTGATGAAATATTTACCTCTTCTTCGGGTTCTTCCTTTTAATGTGATCAAAAGAGATCCATAGGTTGGATTTATGACTAAATGAAGGCTTCTAGGATGAAGGTAGTACTGTTAAGAGTATATTTGGTCAGGGTTATGCTGAGTAAAATGGTTATGAATGTGTGAATTTGAGAGAAGGGGAAGTGCCCATTTATAAGAGGGGTGAGGGGAACCTTAGGAAATACATAAAATAATATTTTATAATAAATTAATATTCGGTTTATAATGGCTATAAATTGATTTATTTAGAGGATAAGGTCAGTATGGGTCAAAATAATTTCAACCAATTGGTTTTAGATAGGTTTAGGTCACCATATTAACCTTATCACAAAGATTTAACTCTTAGTTAAATAGATTTACATTTACAATGTCTCTTTGTATTTTTATATAATATGTTTAAAAAGCATCATATAAACATCAAAGAGACCCCCAAGTGGTTCATTAATGATATAAATATCATTATATATGTCCTCTAGGATAACAATTGTTTTTTATGAATACTATATCAATTAATAATATACTATTTGTTTTAAAAACTCTTTTATGTCAATTTTGACACATTTAATAATTGATTTTTGTTAAATTCCAAAAAACGTTATTAATTCAAAATAAATTCATTTAATCAATCCTAACATGTCATATTAACCTATAAAGTTTATGGATGACATCAAAACATTCAAATTATATTTATTTTAATATTTATAATGTCATTTATTTTATTCTCTCATTAATATGGAAAATACTGCATCATCATTGTGTCGTAAATAAATTTAATTATTCAATACCTAAAATGTATAAATAAAATACCATTATGTTAAAATATTATTATCAATCTAATTAATTTTTTAGTCTAAGAGATAACATATATATCCTTATGTAACGATTGTTTTACTAAAAGATATATGCTGATATCATTTTTGTATTTAGTTTAACTTAATTATTATAAAGAGTCATTATCACTTACAAGTGGTTACATGGGGTCAGAAAATAGACAGAATGATTACCATGGTCATATATGTATCATTCAATAGGGTTATGACATCTATTAGGGTAATTTAATATTAATATAATATTATTTTTTACCCTTATTTACAAGATTTACCATCTAATCATGTTAAACAAAATATTTACGGATATAATTATTCAAAATTCCTAAAAATAAAAGATAAATATTTTAAAAATTTTTGCCTCTTGATTATAAATATGGAATCCATTTTTCTAAATTCAAAACATAGAAGTGGAAGGAATATATTTAAAATTAAATACTGTTGTCAAAACAAATAGCGTGTTTTTAAGAAATAATAATTACCATAAGATTGACACTTGTTTATATACAGTTTAAATGTGAAATTAAATTCAATAACCATCATTGGATAAAATGGTAAAAATATAATATAATTATAATTTAAAACCATTATATATTATAATTTAGAAATATAAATTATTTTTTATTAAAAAAGTTTGTTTAATTAAACTTTAGTATTTTTCAGTATTCATCAAAAACTGAATGTTTTCAGAAAAATGCCATAATATCACCCTAATATAATTTTGATATTTTGAATCAAAAAATGAAGTCCAATTTTAATAATGAAATTTATAAAATTTTAAAAATGGGTATTACTATTCAGAACAACTACATTGATTGGTCGCGGTGTGTTATAATCTCAAAGTTGCATACAATGCAAGCTATTGCATTGTTAAAAGAGAACATACCATGGAAGCTTGGGGTGTTACATTATTACTTCCATTTTTATAAATAAAAAGCTTTTCCCAATCATTTATAATATTAATTTTCCAATTTCTTAACACTACACACCTAGAACATCTACTAGACCAAATAAGATTATTTCCTCTATGCTTTATTCCACATTTAGATCATAAAGGGATACTCATCTTATTCTCTCTATGGTTTTGTGATTCCCATTGAACTACATCTTCATTTCAGTTTTAGTATAAATAAAGTGATACATAAATCCAACCACCATTTCGTCCTTTATCACACAACAAATGATACCTTCACAGCTACTAATTTCTTGTAGAGGTAACAACCTTAATGATACTTCTATTTAATCGAAGGATTGATCATCAAACCTTATTTTCTGATTGGATTAAAAAAATCATACCTCGTAAGTATTGTAAAGTTATCCTCATATATAAAAATAGATTCATTATCATTTTTCATTATCTCATTGATATATTTTCCAATTTTCTTATGAAGAATATAAGGAAATAACATGTTTAAGAATAATTTCAAGATCTAATAAAAACCATGGATTCAATGTCATAATTCATCTTAGTGCTCTTGATTAGTGTTCACCACTTGTCCACTACACCTTCTAAAATGACATCTTATATGAATTTTTCATTATACAAACAATGGAAGAGAGAAAATATATTTTTAGTGGTATTGATTCAATATTCATAAATAAGAGAGTTAGAAGCCGTCGATAAAGATGTTAGAAATTTCTTCATGAAGGTATCAAGATTGTGTTGTTCCCTCACTTTCTCATTTGAATGTGAAACATCATTTAAATATTGTTAAAATTGGGTGTGTTTAAAAATGAACATTTTCATGAAATCTCTTATAGAATTTAGTTTCTCATGAGGAAAATCATTACATTTTCTTACATGATCATAATTAATGTGGTTCATTTGGATTCCATCCATTGTCCTAAAACTATTAAGAATAGAATAAAAAAAGTCATCATACAGAGAAATTAAGTATTCATGAAAAAACATTTATCATATGTATCAATTGTGAAACCATATGTAAACTATGTTACCTTGGGTCTAACCTAGATTATTCATAGACGTCATAAATTAATATACATCATTCTGGGTTATGATTATTGTTATTTCAAATAGTATTTACTTCATGCGTGTCAAACCAAGTATGAAGTAAGGCCAATATTCATGACCTAATTCACAAACAAGTATAGCTCAATACAATCTTTATTTTAGGTTTTTAACCCAATGTAAATATGTTCTAGAGCCACACAAACTACATTTTCATGACTGTGATTTATTGCTTCAAATCGATTCACTCTATGCTTTACCAAAATTCCATTACATTTTCTTATACATTTCCTCACCCTTAGAATTATCATTAGATATTCCATTAAGGTAAATAATATGGATTTCTTATTCTAGGTAACAAAGGACAAATAATTTTTTTCTGATACCAACACTAATTACCCTGTCTTAACATACATTGACAATAAACAATTTCTTGAAATACATAATCCATTACCAAAACTAACTACTAATGATCATATTTTTTAGTTCTATTGGAGACGTGTGAAAATTAAAAGGAGTGCATATGTGAGCTAAATTATATCCCATTAGGAACTCTTTGAGTAGAATCCACATTGTACATATAGAAAATAAAAAACAAATTCATTAAAAATGGATAGTCTACATAACAGAAGGAGTGATCAGTTTAACATTAATGGTAAACAAGGGATATTTGAAAGCATAATCACATACATAAGGGTGTGAAAACATAATCATAATATTAGAATATAAACCCTTATATATTATAGATCGTATACATGAATAATGGTATAAATGATGGAATTTATTTATAAAATAATCATGAGGGAATCAAGTGAATAATCCATTAAATTATAACAATTGAATAGGATAAAAAAACTATTTAAGACACATAATAAACTATTATCATTCCATATAATTAAAGGTGAATTTTCAAAATATATCAAGGAAATTCATGGGTACTACAACATACATTATGGTACACACCACCATTACCATTCATAATAAATTCCATATAAGAGATCGGGTTCCCCCTAACCACAGTGGTTGACATTTCCCTTCATCACATAGTGGACCGAGTTTCCCCATCTTCTCATAGTGGATAAATACCATTTAGTTTTTAACATAATTTCCTCATGATAAATAAATAATCACCCAATACATAGGGGTCAAATATATGTCCCACCCATCAAATAATTACATCCTACATAAAACTACCACATGTTCATAAATACTCATCATATCATCACCCATAAAAAGATATGTTTTTCATAAAAATAGCATCGAGTCCTAGGAAATGAAATGGGTATCATAAACATTCCTTCTTACCATATACCATAGAATGATACATGTTTCATAATCATTTCATCAATGCATAACTCATGAAAAAAGAGGGTTTGAAAATAATATAAACCAGGGATCATAAATAGGTTTCACAAAAATATAACTAGTCAATGAAAAATAGGATTCAGAAGCATCATGATATAAATATATAATCCATTCCTATATATAAGATAAATATAAATCATGGATCATATTCTAACTAGAAATGAGTCACCCGAAGGGGAGTCATCATATATGTAATGAAATTTTGAAATATATATTGGAAATATTCCATGAGGAAAATGTCATTTAAATATTGAAACCAGTTTTTATAACATAAACCATTTGAGAAAACGTTTTTCCTTGAAAATTTATTTTAAAATCATAATTAAATTTAAAGACACTTTCCAAGAAAAAGAGAAATAAATTAATTTACTAAAAATGTTTTTCATGTTTTTTTGAAAACATGGTATATTAAAAAACACATGTACCACTCCAAGGAAATACAAAATATTCCTATAAAAATATATTAATTTTTTTTTGTTATCACTCTTTATATAAAAATTTATAATTTCACTATATAAAAATATGAGTCAACATGTGTTATACATAAGATCGAGTTTTACCCCTATTAATGGTGAAAATATTTCATATTTCTTTTTTTCTGAAACATTTATATATTTTTTTATAAATTACTCTTATTATATGAATTTATAATATCGAAGTTTTTTTAGGGTACGCTTTTTGTATTTTTTTTTCAGAAGATTCATTTTTTGATAAATAGGTAAAAAATACTACATGGTAGTTAAAAACAACCATTTAATTTAAATAACTATTACATATTATGTTGATTATAAATCTATAACATAAAAATAATAAATATATTTATCTAATTCAGTTTATTGGAATCATTTTTAGATTAAATTATTTATAATAATAAAATAAAATTTTGAATGTCTTTTTTACCCCATTCTCGCCATATCTCTGATATTCATGCTAAACCTAAATTAGTCACTCCTATGAATATATTTTGCACAAATTTTCATTAATGGTTTTAATCTATATGTACATTTGTTACTAAAAAGATAAACATAATTTTTATGTGAATATTATCTTTCTTATTTTCATTAACATAGATAATGGTAATTTAGGTAACTAATGGTCAAAATAATATTTTATATCTTATAATGTTACCCTAACACTTATAGTAATTTTATTAAATCAGTGGGTTTTGACGAAAATAAATATTAGGATGAAATTATTACCTTTTTAAGCCACTTGAGTAGGAATATGTAATTTATTATGTTTTATTTAATAATAAGTAAAAAATTACACTCATACATTTTTAATCACTATACCATTTTATATATATAGTTACAAAAAAGACAAAAGAGACTATAAATATTAATTTTAAAGATAAAGTGTTTATATACATTATGATACTTTATTTATAATTTGTATTTATTAAATATTTAAATTAAATGTACAGACAATGATAATGAAGAAATTGTTTTAATAATGGAAGATATAAATATATTTTATTAAAAATAATAATATTAATATAATATGACTGAGTTAATGACATCCTACAATTTATTTTATGAATATTACATTTTATTAATGTTTTAGAAGTCATGTAACTAATTGATCTTGTTGGTTTTATTTTTTAATATGATAAAATAATGGATATTTTCAAAATTAAAATAAAAGGTACATTAACATTAATAATAATTTATTAAATGTTATAAACAACATAAATATATAAAATTATTCAAAATTACTAGAAAAAGGATAATGAGGTCTTAAATTCTCTATTTGAGCTTCATTTTCAAATTTATAATATCAATATAAACCCATAGTTTATAAATTATATGATATCCTAGTATATGCTAATGTGGTTCAATAAGGGATAAAAAAATATACATACAAAAAAATCTCCCAAAAATATTGGATTAATAATATTCAACCCTTATAATATTTTTTAATATTGAGTGTTTCTCAACGTTCAATTGAGCATAAATGTTTATTATATATTTTTTAAATCAATGATAGAAACAAAATATCACATTATTTTATTTAATAACTTTTATGTATCCCCATAGTGTCAAAATCATTATATGAATGAATATAAAGGTCTATATTGATAATAATGAATTTTAATTCATGATATTATTTTCTTTTAAATTTTTAGAAATTATATAATTATAATAAATTCTTCATTAATGTTAAAATATTATTTATCTAAATAAGAAAAATATGAAATATTTGAATTTAATCATATTAATTATTTTCTATATTGGATGAGTTCACGTGTATTATTTAGTTTCCATATCTATATGATATATTATATACATATGAAATTATAATATTTGATCTCCTACTTTGTATTGATATTTTGAAAATAAAATTTGTATAATAGTATCAAATTTGTTAATAAATATATTTTTTATTTATTTAATACAAAATTGTTTTAAATTACAATAATATTACATAATCACAAGGGCATATATTATGGTGTGATATGTATTATAATATATATTAATGTCTCATTTTTAATAATTTGTATCTTGTATGGTATTATAGTATTTTTATATTTTGAGGATTCCTAATAGTGTCGTCATGTCACAAAGAAAAAGGAACCTCTTCCCAAAAATTATCACAACACATTATGCATTATTGATTGACAAAATCCTAACCAATTCCATTATCAAGATACAAATAAACATCCTATTGGTGTGGGTATCCTCAAATTTCATGCCCTAATATATTCAGAGGAGATCAAATGTATGTATATCGAAGAAGAGGTAGTTGTTTTACCAATTCATTTAAGTCATTTTATACTTCTATATACACTTAAAATTTTGTTCCCATTATAAAATATTAATTGTAGTATCATATATATGTTATGTTTTTATTATGATTATGGGAAAACCATATTCCCCTTTTTCTTTAATATTAAAAATAGTATCACCATGCCGGATTACATACGGCTTACCGTATCAACATTATGATGTAATTTTATTTTCATCTTCACATTATTTGGATATGTATAATGATGATAATAATGGATATATGTAATTAATATGACATGTTATTTACTTTCAATAATTATTATAAAATCTAATTCCCTACCAATTTACCATTACTGTGATGATATCATAGCTCATGCACACTTACCACATACCATCTACACACCATAATGAGATTCATTCTAAATGTTAAAAATTGAAGAATGATTATAAAAATTTATATAATTTGTTAATATAAAATTTATGAACCTAATATTAGTATATATATGAAATACATGTATCATATTAATATTTAAAAATTCATTTACTAAATGAAACATTAATAAATTTTGTAGTTAGCATCCGAAACAATTGTAATAATGGAATATTATTAGCAAAATGATATATGAAGAACATTTAATATAAAATTAAATGGAAAATAGTTCTTGTATAATTTAATAACATCATTTTACCATTATACATTTGGTTGAAACACCATCATGTAATGGGATGCAGAAGGTGTGTGTTAATTTCTGAATATCACTATTATTCAATTGTTTTAATACATAATTATTTTCTCAGACATATTTATCAACCATGACCACTTATCAGAATTGTTTTTCAAAATTAATCTTTTAATGTTTTTATGTGAGTGAATATTTAACTAAAATAACATTTAAAATGGTTCTAATAATTATTCCTCTAAATCATTATCATTTGTGTATATGTTTTAAAAATGTGCTTTATGGATTTATTTAAAAAAACACGAATATTTTAAAATGATAGTTTTCTAATTTCACTACAATGTTTCAGTGAATACAAGGAATAATTGGTTAAAAATATATATTTTATATTTCTTCTTTTATAAATACACTTTTATTAAATAAATGATTTCAACATAATAATTATTATTTCTATCAAGTATGTATTTATGATTTTTCTGGATTAATTTCATCTATGTCAACATCGATTATTGGATTTTATGTTTAATTGTTGTTGAAATCATATGAAAAGATATACCAAATTGTGTTGAAGGGTTTATGATATGATTGAATGTGGATGTTCTATTTTGATATCATATATGGTTTATGGTTAATGTATTTAAATTTAATGTAATAGTTTTAATATGAATGTTTATGTTTGATATGCTTCACCCTATTAAAATGTGGAATAAATTGGAATTAGTAAGTGATAGGTGGGGAATGTTATATCCCCGGGTAGAATTAGTATATATCATGAGACAAACTAGTTTGGGTTTACTTGTTTACATATGGTGTCATGGATCAATCCTCGACGTTATGATTATGAGTTTTGATATTATGCATTACCCAATTATGAGAGTAGTTATTGATATAAAATATTATTATTCATCTTGTAGAATACCCTTTTGAATGATTATATATAATTATTGGATTTAATCAATACATAATATTTTCAATTTTAGGATTAAAAAGATTTTTTAGTTATATGCCATTCCTTAATAGTTAGTGATTATTAATCATAGAATATGATGAATTATTTACACATATTAAACATGTGATCTCACATATTCCTTACATTTCAATGTTTCCCTTAAGAGAAGATGTATATTATGAATGAAGTTTAAAGATATACTATGAGAATCATGATGTTCAATAGATTCTTAATGGCCTAGATTATAATTTTGAATTTAATATTAGGATCAAGGATTTATTGTAGTTTTAATGAATTATAAATTGGTCGGTTATTCAGTATTTCATTTCTTTTAATCATGCTAATTTATTGAGACAATTCAATGGATATAGCATATATGGTTAGGGAGATATAGTTAAAATGAATGGAAGAATATGATAAGTTTCATAAATTAAATATAGAAAACAAATATTAGGATAAATAACCATAAAATATATATTGATGATAAGTATAGAAGAATGTCCTATAATTAAGGTAAGATACATATTATTCAAATATTCAAAGAGATACATAACATTATGGATACTTCAATTCATTGTGGTTCTCTCACAAATATATATAGGGATAAAAACTCTGACGAGAAGTTCTAGGCCTGACTCTGGGTTACATTCTACATGGCAACATGCATTAATACTCAATTATTTTGGCACATCCGGGTGATATTATATCGATAACTCAAATTTCCTCTACCAATTATTATTATTTTTGTTAATTAAATATATTCCCAATGAAACCATGATTTTTAATATGAGATTGTTATGCATATATTTTCGAATTTATGATATAAATTATTCTCAATTTTTTATTATACACTACGATAAGATCTATCACAGAGTATGTCCACATATAGAAATTGTTAATTTAATAAGGAATGTGAACCTCATGGATGCACATGATAGAACGATTTAGATTGATCATATCATTCATGGTTTTTTGAAAATATGTTTTATTTATATACTATCAAGATAATGTTTATTGTACGATGACATAATATAATTTCTTAATAGGTTATGTAAAGGGTCTCCTGTGTATTTTGTCGATGGAGGGATTCATGAGAATATATAAATTTCTAGAAAATATTTGGAAAAATTAATTAATGGAATGAAATATTTCCCATCATGTAATAATTTTAGAAATAATCATCCTAGAACATTCTGAAAAGGTATTGGAGTTTTCTAAATTTGTGGAGAGAAATTACACAATAAATGGGATTAAATTGTTTGGAAAATGGTTAATAATTTACAATTCTTTACTATAAGACAATGGGAAACTATCAAATTAATGTCCCTTGAATCAAAGGAATAAACCCAAAAATTGGATAATCAATCATGGTCTATATTATTCCACTACCATGAACGAAGAGGGATTATTAATATGATTATGTTGGGATTCAATTTTTTTTTTCATTTTAGTCTTTTCTGAATGAAGTATTAGTTAATAGAATAATTGAATATATATATAATGCATGGAATTACTTATTCATTACAGAATTCTAAGCATTCATGTTTTCATTAATGTTTTGTGGTGATGAAGGTATTTACATGATTGGTATGTTAAAAAAATATATCCATTATGATATGTTAATTTTTTAAATTTGTTGACATTATTTATAAATTATGGTATGGTGAGATTGAAAAAATGTATTTTTAATGAGTCTTAAGGTTATAATGGATAACATTGTACATTTTATATTATTTTTTTAGGTTGAAAATTTTAATTTTATTTCAATAATGATATTATAATATAGTTTTCAAAAAATGTTGACCTGATGGTCATGCGACATCCTGTCGCAAGTGACAAGGTCATGAGACATGAATCTGCAACCAAAGGGAGACAAGTGTGTACCACATTACATAGTATTATTTGATGTTCTAGTTAGTATAAAATTGATTAATTAATTTAAATGATATGACAGATGAACTGATAGTTCATTTTTGAAACCATATACGATTAATATAAATATAATAATTTAGAATGTTATGATATTTTTATAGAAATATGTTTTTGGAGTAGAAATTTATTATAGGATGAAATTGTACATTTAAAATAATAATGTTTCCTTATG
This sequence comes from Viscum album, assembly GCA_963277665.1. Taxonomy (NCBI): domain Eukaryota; kingdom Viridiplantae; phylum Streptophyta; class Magnoliopsida; order Santalales; family Viscaceae; genus Viscum; species Viscum album. The sequence goes on from OY728135.1 coordinate 162,640,563, forward strand.
ATACCAGGCAATTATGTAAATAAATTATCCAACTCCATTGAATGGGAATTGAAACCAAAATTGTTATCCTAGTACCTTTGTCGATAAATCAAAGATTCCCTTATATCATCACAAATTTATAGCTCTTTGATTGTAAAAATTCTCTTAATCATGTTATCAATCACACTCCATCAGAACATGATGGTCATATATATCTTTCATATCCATTTTTTCCAATATGTATCTCTTTTATGTGTTATCTCTTCTAACCTTCATACTTACCATTATTATTTTAATTTGAATGTTTTACCAACTCTTGTTCCATCGTAGGATTTCAATTTTAAATAGTCAAAACATTCTAACCAAAACATAATTCAAAAATTAATATGACAAAATTTATTGATGGAGGGAGAATGTAATACCAAAATAAATAAAAATATTTTTCCTTTATAATTAAATAATTTTGTTTTTTATTATAAAAAATGTTAAGATTACTCTACACACAAGAATGTGTTATCTTTTTCTACACATATGATCACATTTTACAACCAATTAATAGAAAATTTAATTTATATTCCTTTTTTTGGAATATTATATATATAGTTTTTGAAAAAATAATGTTTTTCTCATAACTCAAAATAACTAAATTATCATAGGATGGGTTAATGGTATTTTTTCTCAGATGTTACATTTTTTGATAAATAGTTTAAACTATTCAATCTTTTCAAAAGCTTCCTTTTTGTTTGAAGAATTATTATATATTAAATTTATATTACAGTCACAATAGATCAATAATAGAATTATTAATCCAATATAGGTATTTGGAATCATTTTTATATTAAAATATTTATTAAAACATATATAATATTTGAAAGATTATTTTACCAAACCTCTCTTCTCATCTACAAGATTATTAATAAACATAATTTAATCAATTCAATAAATTCACCTGTAAAATCATACATACATGGTTTTAATCCATATGATTTTTTGGTCAAATATGAAAAACTAAAATTTTATTGAATAGTAACATTCATTTTTTACACAGTTAAAGGTAAATAAGGTAATTAAGGTTGAAAATAATATTATACGCATTATAATGTTATCCTAACATTTTTACAAATTTTATTGGATAAGTTGGTTATGACCAAAACCACCCTTAGGCTGAAATTTTGACTTTTTAAGCCTATTTGGTAAGAATAAGACATTTATTTTATTTATTAATCATAATATAATTAACATAAATGTGTCAAACTAGAGATACATAATTTTTAAAAAAATTTATGAATTAAATAAATTGTATTAAAAATAATAATTTTAATATAATTTTATGGAGTTAATGTCATACATGATTTTTATTAATGGAATTTACTTGTTAGTAATTTGTTAGGAGTCTAATATCATGTTTATCTTGTTTTTTAGTATTTTATTTAACTTAATATATTGAATAGTGTAAAAATGAGATAAATGACACATTAAAATAAATAATATTTATTTAAATATCTAAAATTCATAAAAATATTACACTATAAAAAATACTGGAATATTGTTAAATAGGCCATCAATGATGTAACTATTGTTAGTTTGGAATTTTACATTAATAATATTAACCCTCAATGTATAAATTATGTTATATCATATTAATAGTCAGAGTTTTCTAATAAGCGTTAAAACAAAAATATTAGTATAAAAAATAAAATAAACATGTAAAAAAATTATTAGAAGATGAATATTCAGTCATTATAACGTTAAGATAAATTTGGAGTTTATTAATGGACACCTATCCATTAAAATATATTAAATATAATTTAAGTCAATGATAGTTATAATAATTTACTATGTTGTATCTAATATCTTTTATGTGTCCTCATAGAGGAAAAATAATGTTGTGAACGATTCCAAATCATTATTTTGGTCATAATAAAATAATTGATTTTTATAATATTCATTATTATTTATTTATTATGAGTATATAATATATATGTTTGAACTCATTGGAATCTTTCTAACACTTTGTCTTAATATATTTTAAATCATATTTAAATAATATTATAAAATTTTGAAATAATGATATTTTATTCAATTAATTGTTAATTAAATTATTTAAAAATGATAAAAATAATCATAAGGGAATAACATATTTTGGAACAAGTCATATAATATTAATTTCTAGGACATTTTAGGGTTTTGGGAATACAATATTCTTATTATTTTTTAATATTATTGAGGATCTCCAAAAGTTCCCCTCACATAAATGATAAAAGGGCACCCCCAGTCGCATTCTCACAACACATTTCACCTTCATTCATGACCAATTCCTTAAAATTAGTTGTATAAACTTCCCTATACAAATTCATTTGGTCGTGTTATCTTCAAAATACCGACCATAATGTGGTAAAAGGAGATCCAATGAAAGACCACAGAAGAAGAGGTAATTTATTACCAATGTAATTATGTTAATTTCTTCATCTACATCCTATACCTATGTTTTTTCTATTATAAAATAATAACTCTAGGGTAATTTATAATATATTATGTTATAATGATTTAGGTAAAAACATATTTCTCCTTTTACCCATTGTTTATGAACAATTTCACCATTAGTGTATTCGTATGACTAACCGTCTACACAATGTGGTGTAATTAGTTTTTCATAAAACATTATTTTTATTGGTACAATGAGGAAAATAATGGATTAAATTAATTAATATGATGAGATATTTAATTTTTATAATTAATATAAATTCCAATTCCTTACCACTTTACCACTAAGGGAATGATATCATCGCTCATTCGTACATATGACCCACTATCTCGATGGCATGATGATAAACATTCACAATGATAACCACTTATAAATGATTATAAAAATGTATTTTATGGGTTAATGTAATATTTATGATCCTAATATAAATATAGATATGATGAATATATATCTTATTACTCAGAAACAATACGTACATGAATAAAACACATGGAAATAAAGTAGTTAACACTGAAAACAATGGTAAATAAATAATATAAATATAAAAATAATTTAAGTGATCATATATGATATCAAAAAATGATAATAGTTATAATTTAATTTAATAACAATATTTATTCATTATGAAATAGGATAATGAACCCTCAACTAAATGAATTTATATGGTATGTGTTAACTTCAGAATCCCATTATAATGTGAGACTGTTTATTTGAAAATATTTACTAGGACCTATTTATCACACATGTTCATGTTTTTTAAGAAAAACTCAAATGAAATATATTTACGGTTATATGTATGGTAATTATTTAATAAAACATTATTTTTAATGTTTTTAATATTTATTCTTATTAATTATTCTCATTCATGTCCATGTTTTCAAAATTGGGTTTTTGGATTTATTTATAAGGACATCAATATTTTAATATGTTAATTTTTAATTTCCATAAAATGATTCAATCTGTTACAAGACTCATTTAGTAAGAAATCTATTTTTAATGACATATTTAATAAATGTAGAGATTATAAATGACTTATTTCAAATAAGAAAAGGTGTATTTATATAAATTATTTTTGAATGAGTTTATATGATTATATTCATATAGGTCAAAATCCTTTGTGGTATTTTATAATTAATTGATGTTGAGTTCTTATGATAAAATCTACCACATTATATTGAAAGGTATATGATATGTTTGACTATAGATGTTCTATATTGATATAAATGATTGTCCATGGTTAATGAGTTAATATTTACTATGATTATTTTAATACAAAAAATTATGTTGTATATGATTCAATCTTTTTATATGAGAAATTAATTTGGAATAGTAGGTTATGGGTGAATCTCGCTATAGACCCTCTATGCATCAAGTGTTATTATTAGACAAGGTAGTTTCATTTTTATCCATTTCTGTATGTTGTCATAGACAAAGCCTTGATGGTAAGATTATGATGCCCAACATTATCCACTTCCTCATTATGCGATTAGTTATTGATATTAAATGTGATTATTGGACTAGTATAATATAAATGTCAATGTATATATGGAATTATTTGATTTAATATTTATATATAATGATAAATATTACTAATAAATCATTGGTGTTTTAGTTATATACGATTTCATAATAGATTATTATTATTAGGGGTAGTTTCGTATGTATTATTAACAAATACTGAGAATCTAATAAAACAACATTATTATGTTTAATTTTTCCCAGGATGAAAATATGTATATTATGAATCATATATAGGGTTATTTTATGAGAATCATGATGATCCAAAGATTCTCTATATTTTATTTTATATTTATGAACTGTAATGAAAGAATCGTGTATATAAATTATTTTCCTATAATAAAATAATGATAGGTATTTCATGTTTTAATTCCATTTTATCACGAGGATGCATTAAAAGAATTCACATCCTCCGAGATTCTCGGTTCGGGATATTTCAATAGATTTCTGATCAAAAAGAGAAGCAAGGACATTTATTCATAAAAATGTTTTCTTATTTATCATATGTTACTAAATTTGGATAGGGGTAAATTTACATTAATATGTCATGAATAACTAGAGTATAAGAAAATGTATGACATTTTTTAATACATGGTTCATAATATATCATCAATAGAGTAATAATTGTAAACTATCAATAAAAATTGATATCGTATAATTAAAATCATACCACTATAGTATTATTACATCAGAATATCCATGAGATAATTTAATTACATGATAAATTTAATATATTAGAAATTATAATTATTTTTATATAAAATGTGAAAGGGATCGTATATGGACATTGTAAAATAATATAGCTGCATTGGAAAAATATGTCTCAATAGAAGAAGATTGATGAAAAACTACCTAATTGATTTGGTAGCTTTTTAACTGTAAATCCCATGAAATAGATATAATAAAATTGCTATGAAAATATTAATAATATATTGGAAATGAATAATATATTACATTTATTGGAGGTATATATAACACACAAAATAATTGACTCATGAATATGTCACATGTGTAATAGAAATAAATGTGAGACTAGAAATACCCTAATGCTATTTATTAACACTCTCCATACATATTCAATCCAGCTATATAATATACTCATGTATATTATAAATAATTAAATGGACCATATTTAACAATAACATTCCTTATATTTTTTACTTATGACCTACTTTTACCCATTTCTAACCATTCATTGTTAATGTTACATTTGGTGTAATAACTATGTGGTCCTTCACATGTGTTTGTATTTGTTATATTATTTGACCTATTACATATAACATGTCTTCATTATATCCATAATGATAACCAAATATATATTCAATGTATATTCAATATTTATTTATTTATAATAATATATAAAAAATATACATATAAATGGAAATATATCATTCTTAGAGATTATTATCCATAAGTACCCATGAATGATGTTTCTATTTTCCAGTAATATTGAATTAATGAATGTAAGTAACATATTTTTACATATAATAACATTAAATTATGATTATTAATTAATATATATCATATTCATTGACTAAAATCATCGTCAATATATTTTATGTATTGTTTGAATGAAAGACATAGCTTTGAGAAGGCAGCTGTCTGTACATCCACAAATGAAGTTTTTATATTTTAAAAAAATTGAAAACAATAAAGTAGGTATTGATAATTAACTATTTAATTGTAAATAAAATTTATAAATAATATATATCAAATAAAAAATATTGTTCATAATTATTCCTATCCATTAATGGTGGCAGTGGAAGAATGTTCGACATTAGATCACAAGGTAGTAGTTTGTTACACACATAAACAGAGATTGTGTGTTTCATTTATGGATGTATTATTGTGGGTAGTTTGAAACCTTAATAAAAAATATCAATTTAGTAGATCATTATTTATGAATTGACTAATAATATTTTATTTGGTGAATAATGAAATAAAAACAAACTTCTTGTTGACGGACAATACGTTTTATTTCGTTAACACCATTTTGTATTCACCAAAGCGATTCATTGAATGGATTTTTTCACAAATGTATGAATATAGGATAAAATGAGCGAATTCAGGAGGATATTTGGGTAGTGTTTGGATGATACCAAATTAATTATAGGTGTGAAGGGAGTGGATTTACTTGAGGCCTTTTATTTTTTGGGGAAATGGGCACATTTGGTATTGTTAATAATATTTGACTGCTGAAAAAATTTTACTTTCCTAAAATGTTAAAAAATTGAAAATTATAGATTATATAGATTTAATAGTTGATATAATAATATCCAATTATTATGGTATATGTGGAGGGACTTATTTACACCTTATATTTTATGTTTAGATATTAATTAATCCCATTTTTAACTTAGTCACTTTAATTGGATTTAATTAATTTTCACTTAAATTTCATTTAGAAAACTAGTTATAAATTAATATATATTGTATATTATTATTATACAAAATTTTCAAACAAATTTTTTATAATTAACATCATATAAGAGGTAGAAATTAATTTTACATTCATCCCACAAACATGATGAGACATCATGTTTTTAATGTTGAAAAGACATAAATTGTAAAATATTTTTATATCAAATGTAAATTTGAAATTTGTTCCAATGACCAAGATTATATTAATTGATGTATATTATATCTAATTACAACATAAAAAAATATTATATAATATATCTATATAAAAAAATGGACAAAAAAATAATTTTGTATTAAAATTTAGTATTTTCCAGAATTCATAAAAAAATTATTTTTTACAATGAATTACATAAAAACCACCAAAATATAAATATGAAATTAAGATTTTTAAAATTCTATTAATTTTTTAAAATTATATTTTGAATGTGTTTGAAATTAATTCTATTATTATTCACATAATGACATAACAATATGTTCATTCAAGAAAATAATATTTTCAAAATATAATGACATTAATAAATATTAAAATTTTAATTATCATTGTATTTTATTTTTAAATAAAAATTATCAATAATTTTTAAAATGTGATTACTTCTATCCATATTAATTTTTTTAATTTCTATGTTATAACTATCTCATTTGAATAATTATGATAATAAAATTTTGGTTTTGAGAATATCAGTTTTTCAAGTAACACACTTTATAGTTGTGATTTCAATAGCGCAACCGTAACATGGTATAATGTATATTGGAATCCATAAATGGAATTTAATTTATTCAAAAAAATTACATAAAAATTATGGATATTACAATTCTTCTCCAATCCCTTATATATAGTATCACCAGAATAGAGAGTGGTCAGACACTGACATGGTGATACAGGTATTCGAGGCCTATTAAAATGGTACTAAGAGATAAAGGTTTGAAAGAAATTCATCTATCCTACTCAATTTCCTCCTTGATCCATTATGTTTTTTTTCAATTATAGATCATCCAAAAAAACCCCATGTTCTTGTCAACGTTAGATGTAATAAAATCCCTAAATAATTTCATTGAATTGCTAAAAAATAAGAACATCTTCGTTTCTATGAATCCATCAAAAAATTGTTAAAATAACATATAACAAACTATTATAATTTAACTAGATGGAAAAACTAGGTCTATAACCATAGAAAAATTTTCATAGAAATCATTCAGCTATAAAATTTAAAAGAGAATAAGAACATGTTAATCATGCACTTATTTTGGTTCTGATATATTGTGATTAAGGCACCACATTATCCAAAATAATTACTATATGAATACAATCATATATACTTATTTCAACTATTAGAGTTAATTATATAAGGCCCCGGCCTTAAACCATACCTAATATTGAATTAAATGAATAATTCACATTGAGGATCTTTTCAGGATTAGATTTTTAGATAATTAGGACATGACTATTACATCTCAAAAGATTACAAAGTAGAAACTTCTAATAAGTTTCCATAAAATAAAAACTCTTAAGAAGAAACATGTCTAGTTCCATGTTTTAGGTAGCATGACTTTCCCTTGATCCCATACTTGACACTATTCCACGTTAAGATCTGTGAGAAACATTTCAAAAAAATTGGAGGAGCATAAAAAGCTCAGTAAGGGATACACAAATAATGAAAAAGGTTAGTTTTTCAAAACAACAAGTAAACCATGTATACATTAACAAAGTAATACATTTCACCTTTTCGAAGTAGTAAAAACTCTTCACTGAATAGAAGTTCATTACTTACCCTTCTGTAACAAAAAGATTACCATAAAACCCATATAAAGATCACATAACATATAAAGGTAACTTGGTACATATACATACTTAAGTGGAACAACCATACGGTTGACTTCCACACATACTTAATGGAATACCCATACGGCCGACATCCACACATACTTAATGGAATAGCCATACGGACAACTTCCATACCCAATGCATTGGAGGTTATAACGTAACCACCTATCCTGGTATTCACGGCACCACCTGTCATATGGTTTATCACGTAACCACCCGTAAAATGTCCAAGTACCATTATAAAATTAGAACACATAAAACCAACATAAAGGAATGATAACATTTCCTCATTTCAATCACAATATATCATTTAAATAAATTGACATAATATAATCCTTTAACAAATCCATTTTCAATACCAAAATACAAAAAAGTGTATGGAATTTATTTTATTTTAAAAGAAACATTACGGCTTGTTGAGGAAGCCAATAATACTCACGGCGGCAGAGAAGTCATTGTCAACGCATACGTACGAAAAAAAAATTCCCTTTTGTTGTTCAGTAAAATGCTTCGTATAAAAATATTACTTTTGAATAAAAGTAAATGTCAAAGGGTTTTATACACCGTATTAAATAAAGTGGTGTATAAAACAAAAATGTGCCTCAATGAAAGGAGATTGAGACGAAGTACCATACAAAGACGGTATCCTTGGTTTAAGGATAAATCAATTACATTATTATGTGTGACAAATGATTACACCCAATATAAGTGGATATTGAGTGTAAATAAATTAGGGGTTATTCACACATATTCATAGAATGACATATTCAAGGAGTACAAGATTATCCCAAAGAATCAAATTTGGGTTAAGAAGTTCCCTTGCAAAACTTTGACGGCCTAACGACGTCACTTCAGAAAAAGTGTTGATGAGAGATAAAAAGGGTATCTCATAAAATTGACATAATATTTAAATCAATAAGGATATAGAATAATATATCCTAAAATAATATTATGTGAATTAAAAGACATAACAAAATAAGTCTTTTAAAAAAGGAGGGTGAAAGGTTCCCTTTACCGACATGGGTATCATTCGAAACATACACCCCGTGAAAGAAGGATAATAAAACATTGATGTAAATACTCATAAATGAAATAATACTACACAATGAGTAAAATAATGGTCATAACATACACCACTCAAAGGAAATTGTGGCAAATGTATCATAAATCTCACGGGAATAAAAGTGAGATGAAAAATCCCTTATGAAAACTCAGCAGCCTAACGGCGCCCCTTAATACATACAGAAATGGATTGATGAGATCGAATAGGGTCTCTCATCATATTAACATGAAGTTTAAAGAAAGAGGAATATAAAAGAACATCCCCAAATATATCAATGATGAGCTTAAAAGAAGTGACATAAAGGAGAGTACATAAAAAAGAGAGAGAGGTTAGATCTCTTACGAAAATTCGGCAGCCTAAAGGCACCACTCAAAACTTCCAAAATGGATTGATGAGAGAAAATAGGGGCTCTCCCCATATGAACATAAAAAGTATAGTAGGGGTAATATAAAAGAACATCCCAATCATAATAAATATGATCTTAAAAGGAATTACATAAAAGAGTGTACTTAAAAAGAAAGAGAGGAGTAGGATCCCTTACCTCAAGTCCGACTTGTCTTGTTCGTTCTTTAATCTCATGAATAATAAAATTGAGTTAATTTATACTTCCTTAAGAACATTTTAAGTTAATTATTCCTTTTATATCACTTATTACAATGTCATAAACATTATGTAATCATTTAAGTTAATAAAGTTTGTTTTGTCGATATTTGGTTCTTAAGTCGAAAGTGAACTTCTTACAATTACATGTTGTTTTTGTGGTCAAAGTTTCATTATATAAAGAATTGTATTCATGATTTAGATATCATATATATCATATATATCCATTATATTCATGAATTTATAAAATTACATAACATTTAGAGTTAAGAAATGAAATGCACCGTTCATGGAGACGGTAAGTCGTACGTACGCATGAATGCTACATCCATTACTATTTCATATTTAATGGAATTAAAACATAATGATACATAATAGTATTTTAATTCCAGTATGGTATCATATATAATATCATTAAATATATCCTTTATACGTACCACATATGGTATTAACGAATCAAATCACTTTGAGGGGGCGGTAGTCAGCACTTCCTTAAATGAAGATATCACATTTACCCATAATGGAAACCATAAAGGTATGACATAAATGAAAAATATAGAAGATTAATTAAAACTTAAACATATTAGATATCATATATAAATATAGTGTCTTCTTAATTGCCACCTTTTAAGGTGTTAGAAGAATGTTGAACAATCATCGTTTCGGGAGGCAGAAATTCGCCATCCACGGAAATAGTATGTTCGTTAACCATTAGATTTAGGTGTGTGTAAGTGTAGCTCTAATCCTTATTATAACAACATCCTAGTATATCTAAGATACTATAGTTGTTACAAAATAACTGAATAAAAAGTGTTTAGGGGGTTGGAGAAGCAAAATAAAACAAAATGACTTAAGTGAAGACATTACCTAAAAATCGGGTAACTTCCTTTGATTTGAGCTCAAAGGCTTTCTTGGAAAGGATTCTGCCCAAAGTGAGGCTTCAAGGAGTTATATAGGTATATTTAGAGATACAATGGATAGGGTTTGGCCGAGCCAAAGGCTTTGTAAGTGTGGGTAAGGAGGTAGAGGTGGGGGCCTTTTAAAATAGGAGAGGAGGGGAACTCTTAGAAAGTAAGAAAATGTTACTTTATATGACAATAAGTTTCGGATTTTAAAGGGTCCCACATTGATATAATTCGTGTATAAGGTGATAATGGTTCGAAATCCACCCATCCAATAGGTTTTTAACATGTTTAGGTCTTAGATATTACATTATCTTTCCATTTTTATTTAAATCGTTAAATAATGTGGTCATCAATACATCATCATGATGTCATAAATAATTTAATTTATATAATGCCTAAAAATTATAAAAAAACCTATGATGTAGGAAATATTTTTAGCTTTCCAATTACTATTTATAGTAAAAAATCTGACTTGTATAACCCCAAGTAAAAATTGGTTTAGTAAAACATCTCATGTTTGTGTCATTTCTACTTTAACATTAAATAAAAAGATATTTATGTCATTTTCCAACCAAATTGGCTCCATGGGGTCCCCAAGTTGACCCATGGATTTTATTGGTCGACCATGACACATCCCATGTGGGAGGACATGTTTCTAGGTCATTTCGTTTTATTAAAACTTTATTCTTACCATAAACTACAGTAATTACCTATAACCGCGATTAAAAACATAATAAGTTACTATTCAGCAAAAAATTATTTTAATCTCATTGAAACAAATTTTACTTCATAATTAAAACCATGTATGTTGGATTTTTTAAATTCAAAAAAAAAAATTGGTAAAATTTCATTTAATCAAGAAAATAGTTTTTATAAGTACCACTTAGTGGTTTCACTATTCATAAAAAATTTAAGCTTTTCAGAAAAATCCCAAAAATTTACCCAAAGCTATATTTGATATTCTGAATTCAAAAATGAAGTATATTTTAAAAAATTCAATACATATAAGTCAAATTCATTAATTTAATAATTAATTCCTGCTGTTAGAGCAAATAGCGTGTTTTTATGAAACAATAAGTATGAAAAGATTGACAGTAGTTTAAGTCTGATTTCAAAGTGAAATTAATTCCAATGACCACTATTGGATTTAATGGTAAAAATATATTCTAATTTCATTTTAAAACCAATTCAAAAGATAATCTAATCATATAAATAAATTATATAAAAAAGGGTTTTTGAATTAAAATATAACATTTTACACTATTCATTAAAAAATGATCTTTATCGGAAAGATAACAAAAATTTACACAAAGTAAATTTTGATGTCCCGATTCTAAAAAGAGTTTTATTTGGTCAAATAGAATGTATAAGAGTGAACAAAACTATATTTAATGACGGTTCACCATCAAAAGGTGATAAGTGAACCTTTAGTGAAAACTAGGCCATATACGCCTAAAATCGAATTCTTTCAGTAATTTAAGCCATTATATTTTATTGGATAAATTTAAAAACATTTAAAAACATATATAATCATATTTTAGTTATTTATATACATTCCCTCCAATACAACGGCCACATGTTAACTTCCATTTAAAATAATATTTTTTTATTATTATAGTGCAACGTAAGATTACCAAGAAACGCGTTGTTTCGTGTTGGGTATGCCATCATGCATAGCATCCCCTTTAAAGTCATATTAATATTTTATTCAAAAATATGGATAAATATGAAAATTTCATATTCTTTATTTACCTGGGGTGTTACATCCTTCCCCCCTTTTGGGAATTGCGTCCTCACAATTTTTAAAATTGAGCTTGGAAACATCCTTGAAAGACCCACATCGGAACAAGAGTCAGTATAACAATCACTTTAATATAAAGAAAGATAAGTACAGAGGTCACACGAGTTAACCCATAATAGGATTCTGTGTAGGAAATCATGGACATGGAAGAAAAAGAAAAGGGTAATGTTGTTGTGGGAAAGTGATAGTAAACATGTCTAGGAGAATGTTAACCATAAGAAAATCACAAACATGTGATGGGTTAAACGGTATTCGATTCCCCAGTAGGAAAAGTTAATTGAAAACATTTTTGTTTTAAGTTACATTTTATTGAGGAATTTATTCATAATGAAACATAATCACTTATCATGTTGACTTTCAACTTTTATTAGATTCCTTACACAAAATCATATTTTCTCCGAAAGGTGAGTATTTAGGAAGACTTGTTCATATTAAGAGTACTATAATCAACTTCTAGAGAATCACATAATCCACCAAAGAGAACTATATACTTCCCATGTCTTTATGCTTTAACCAAAACCAAAAACAAAAAGGTTAGTACAAGATTAGATAATCCAGAAAAGGATAACCCTTTAAAAAGAAAATATATGCTTAATCTCCAAAATTTGTCCAACAAAACCCAAAGATCAACAAGGACCATCCGATAAACAATTTGTCCATAAAATTCTACAAAGTATACCAAACTAAGATTGAATCCCAAATATTTTAAGGATTTAATCACATAGTCTTCCAAGGTGCAAATTAACTTTTATCTCTAAATAACATCAGTTGCTCTTAAATTCTCATATTGAAAAGTAATTAACATAATCACATATCATCAATGATAGGTTAATAATTTCCCTAGATAACCCAAAATAAACTTACTATTGATTCCTAAAATCATCTAACTAAAATGAATCAGTCCAACTAACCAGGGACTTCACGTAGTCCAGTTGTAGGTGATAAATACCAGTTCCACTTTGGTTATGGGTTCGATTCCCACAGCTTTGTCCGACGCGACGAGTTGTCACACGGTCTGCATGTTTTCCTTTTTCCAAAAATACATAATTTTTAAAACATTCCCCAAATACGAGATAAAATCTTCAAAAATAATCATAACATATTATAACCTCAAGTTTATTTCATGACTTTCATTTTCCATCATGACATATAAAAACCAATAATTACCTCAAAAGTAAGGATCATATAAACTCTAATGGTTACCTTTATAATTATTACCTGAACTTCCACATCTATTGGTCATCTTGTACATGATGCATTATAGAACATACCAAGGTTCAAGTGGTTGATCATGACTCCTTGATAGTTGGTTTAGAATAACCATGGGTTTCCTCATTGAATCCCCCATTTTATCTAGTATCTTAATCAAAGAACCACCACAATTTCCTTCAAAGATGTTGTCACTTTGGTGCCTGCTAGATCCAGCCATTTACTAAAAATAGAAATGTCAGTGTGAGTATATCTACAAAACCATCATGTACTAATGAGGAAGATAAACACTAATATATACTTACTCATTCACTTTAAGTAAAACTATGACTCTTTCTGAAATCCTAACCATTATGGTAATGTCACTTATTCTTAGAGGATACCTGAACCTCTAAAGTTATCTAATCCTCCCTATGATACCAACTATAAGGCCCTGGCCTTAAACCTTACTTAATATTTAATTAAATGAATAATTCACATTGAGGATCTTTTCAGGTTTAGAGTTTTATAGAATTAGGACATGACTATAACATCTCAAAAGATTACAAAGTAGAAACTTCTACTAAGTTTCCATAAAATAAAAACTCTTAAAAAGAAACATGTCTAGTTCCATGTTTTAGGTAGCATGACTTTCCTTTGATCCCATCCTTAACCCTATTCCACGTTAAGTCCTATGAGAAACATTTCAAAAACATGGGATGAGCATAAAAAGCACAGTAAGGGATACACTAATAATGAAAACTGTTAGTTTTTCAAAACAACAAGTAAACCATGTATAAATTAACAAAGTAATACTTTTCACCTTTTCGAAGTAGTAAAAAATCTTCACTGAATAGAAGTTCATTACGTACCCTTATGTAACCAAAAGATTACCATAAAACCCATATAAAGATCACATAACATATAAAGGTATGTTGGGACATAAACATACTTAAGTGGAAGAACCATACGATCGACGTCCACACATACTTAATGGAATAGCCATACGGCCGACATCCAAACATACTTAATGGAGTAGCCATACGACCAACTTCCATACCCAATGCTTTAGAGGTTATAACTTAACCACCCATCCTGGTATTCACAACACCACATGTCATATGGTTTATCACGTAACCACACGTAAAATGTCCAAGTACCATTATAAAATTAGAACACATAAAAACCAACATAAAGTAATGATAACATTTCCAAATTTCAATCACAATATATCATATTGATAAATTGACATAATAGAATCCTTTAACAAAACCATTTTCAATACCAAAATACAAAAAAATTATATGGTATTTATTTTATTTTAAAAAAAACATTACGGCTTGTTGAGGAAGCCAATAATACTCGCAGCGGCGGAGAAGTCATTGTCGCTGCATACATACGACAAAAACATTCCCTTTTGTTGTTTAGAAAAACGCTTTGTATAAAATGATTCCTTTTGAATAAAAATAAAATTCAAAGGGGTTTATACATTTTATTAAAGAATGTGGTGTATAAAACAAAAATTTTCCTCAATGAAAGGAGATTGGGACGAAGTCCCTTACAACGATGGTATCCTTGGTTTAAGGATAAATCAATTACATAATTATGTGTGAAAAATTATTACACCCAATATAAGTGGATATTGAGTGTAAAAAAATCAGGGGATATTGACACATATTCATAGAATGACATATTCAAGTAGTACAATATTATCCCAAAGAATCAAATTTGGGTTAAGAAGTTCCCTTGCAAAACTTTGACGGCCTAACGGCGTCACTTCAGAAAAAGAGTTGATGAGAGATAAAAAGGGTATCTCATCATTTGGAAATAAAATTTACATTAATAAGGATATATGAGAACATATCCTAACATAATATTATGTGAATTAAAAGACACAACAAAATAAGTCTTTTAATAAAAGGAGGGTGAAAGGTTCCCTTACCGACATGGGTATCTTTCGAAACATACACCCTGTGAAAGAAGGATAATAAAACATTGATGTAAATACTCATAAATGAAAGAATATTACACAATGAGTAAAATAATGGTCAATACATACACCACTCAAAGGAAATTGTTTCAAATTTAGCATAAATCTCACCGGAATAAAAGTGAGATGAAACATCCCTTATGAAAACTCGATAGCCTAACGACGCCACTTAAAACCTACAAAAATGGATTGATGAGATCAAATTGGGTCTCTCATCATATCAAAATGAAGTTTACAGCAATAGGAATGTAAAATAACATCTCCCAACATAACAATGGAGAGCTAAAAAGAAGTGACCTAAAGCAGAGTACTTAAAAGAGAGATAGAGGTTATATCTCTACCGAAAATTCGGCAGCCTAACGGCACCACTCAAAACGTCCAAATGGATTGATGAGAGAAAATAGGGTCTCTCACCATATTAACATAAAAATTACAGTAGGGGTAATATAAAAGAACATCCTAATCATAATAAATATGATATTAAAAGGAATGACATAAAAGAGTGTACTTAAAAAGAAAGAGAGGAGTAGGATCCCTTACCTCAAGTCCGAATTGTCTTGTTCGTTCTTTAATCTCATGAATAATAAACATGAGTTAATTTATAATTCCTTAAGATTCTTTTTCAAGTTCATTATTCATTTTATATCACTTATTACCATGTCATAAACATTATGTAATCATTTAAGTTAATAATGTTTGTTTTGTCGATATTTGGTTCTTAAGTCGAAAGTGGACTTCTTACAATTACATGTTGTTCATGTGGTCAATGTTTCATTATATCCAGAATTGTATTCATGATGTAGATATCATATATATCATATATATCCAGTATATTCATTCATTATAATATTAAATAACATTTAGAGTTAAGAAATGAAATACATCGTTCATGGAGACGGTAAGCCCTACGTACACATGAATGCTACTTCCATTTCTATTTCATATTTAATGAAATTAAAACATAATGATACATAATAGTATTTTAAATCCAGTATGGTATCATATATAATATCATTAAATATATCCTTTATAAGTACCACATATGGTATTAACGAATCAAATCACTTTTAGGGGGCGGTAGTCCGCACTTACTTAAATGAAGATATCGCGTTTACCCATAATGGAAACCATAAAGGTATGACATAAATGAAAAATAGAGAAGCCAAAGTGAAACATAAAAATATTAGATATAATATAAAAATATAGGGTCATCTTAATGGCCACCTTTTAAGGTGTTAGAAGAATGTTGAACAATCATCGTTTCGGGAGGCAGAAATTCGCCATCCACGGAAACAGTATGTTATTTAACCATTAGACATAGGTGTGTGTAAGTGTAGATCGAATAAGTCTTATAATAACATCATAATATATGGAATATACTGGAGTTGTTACAAAATAACTGAATAAAAATAGTTTAAGGGGTTGTAGAAGCAAAATAAAACAAAACGACTCAAGTGAAGACATTACCTTAAAATCATGTATCTTCCTATGATTTGAGCTCAAAGGCTTCCTTGGAAAGGATTCTGCCCAATTCGAGGCTTCAAGGAGTTATATAGGGATGTGGAGAGACAAAATGGTCAGGGTGTGGCCGAGCCAAAGGCTTTTTAAGTGTGGGTAAGGAGGTAGAGTTGGGGGCCTTTTATAAGAGTAGAGGAGGGGCACTCTAGGAATGTAAGCAAATGTTACTTTATATGAAAATGCGTTTCGGATTTCAAAGGGTCCCAAATTGATATAATTCATGTATAAGGTGATAATGGTTCGAAATACACCCATCCAATAGGTTTTGGATATGTGTAGGTCTTAGATATTACATTATCTTTCCATTTTTATTTAAATCGTTAAATAATGAGGTCATCGCTGCATCATCAGGATGTCATAAATAATTTAATTTATTTAATTTCTAAAAATTATAAAAAAACAACTATGATGTAGTAAATATTTTTATCTTTACAATGACTATTTATAGTCAAAAATATGACTTTTATAACCCCATGTAAAAATTGTATTTGTAAAACATCTCATGATTGTGTCATTTTTACTTTAATAATAAATAAAAAGTTATTTATGTCATTTTCCAACCAAAGTGGCTCCATGGTGTCCCCAAGATGAGCCATGGATTGTCATGGTCCGACATGACACATTCAATGATGGTATCACATGGTTATTAGTCATTTCATTTTATTAAAACATTATTCTTACCTTAAACTACACTAATTACCTATAATCGCGATTAAAAAGTTAATAAGTTACTATTCACCAAAAAATTATTTAAATCTCATTGAAAAAATTTTACTTATTAATGACAACCATGTATTTCGGATTATTTAAATTCAAAACATAGAAGTGGTAAAATTTCATTTAAACGAAAAATCAGTTTTTATAAGTACCATTTAGTGGTTTCACTATTCATCAAAAATTGAAGTTTTTCAGAAAAATCCCTAAAATTCACCCTAAGATATATTTGATATTCCGAATTAAATAATGAAGTATATTTTACATAATTCAAAACATATTAGTCACATTAATTAATTTAATAATTAATTCCCGCTGTCATAGCAAATAGCATGTTTTTATGAAACAATAAGTATCAAAAGATTGATAGTAGTTTAAGCCTGATTTCAATGTGAAATTAATTCCAATGACCACTATCAGATTTAATGGTAAAAATATATTCAAATTTTACTTTAAGACCAATTCAAAAGATAATATAATCATATAAATAAATTAGATTAAAAAGGGGTTTTGAATTAAAATACAACATTTTACACTATTCATTAAAAAATGAACTTTATCGGAAAGATAGAAAAAATTTACACAAAGTAAATTTTGATGTCCCAATTCTAAAGAAGATTTTTATTTGTTCTAATAGAATGTATAAAAGTGAAAAAATATATATATTTAATGATAGTTCGCCATCAAAAGGAAATAAGTGAACCTTTATTGAAAACTAGGGCATATACGCCTAAAATTGAATTCTTTCTGTATTTTATGCCTTTATCTTTTATTGGAGAAATTTAAAAATATTTAAAATCATATATAATAATATTTTTTTTATTTCTATCCATTCCCGCCAATACAACGGCTACATGTTAACTACCATTTAAAATAATATTATTTTATTATTAGAGTGCAACGTTAGATTCCCAAGAAACTCGTTGTTTCGTGTTGGGTACGCCATCGAGCATAGCGTCCCCTTTAAAGTCATATTAATATTTTATTCAAAAATATCGATAAATAGGAAAATGTCATATTCTTTATTTACCTGGGGTGTTACAAATTATATTAGGAAAACCTATGGTTTAATTAAAATAAGATATACGATCCACTCCATATTTGGGATCCTAAACCACTAACATTTATACATTATGTCCCTATGAATGAGAGGTAGTGATAGAATATATCAAACATTCCACCAACCAATGATAATTACATCTAATAATAAGGATCATAGAATAATATAGTAAATTGACTTCTTTCCATGAGTATATTTCTATGTATTTGATGATGGTGTTGAATCTCCCATGGGCATTGATCTAGTAATGCATCCACTGTCAACACATGGTCCTTCTTTTGTAGGTTTTATATTATTAACTTATTTTGTATACATAGATTTAATTTATTCTTCTAGTTCCCCTTTAATTTAAATTTATAGATGGTCTATCGTGATGGTCACTAAGACACCAATTACACCCCTTCAGAAAAAATGATAACATCATTGACCTCTCTGGTTAGTCTTGAGAGGAATAAAATTTCTTAAACACAAATTATGGTAATAAATTGTTTAAATAATCATACAACACAAAAGAAATTATTCATGGGTTCGTACCAATTACCATAGACTAAATAGATTGTATGGGTTGAATAAAATGAGTTACAAATGATTATGGACTTACATTATCAGGTGTATCATAAATAATTAAAACCGAGATAATAGGAATTGAATTGGTTTTTGGATCATCAATTGCCATTGCCAATGAAAACGAAAAAGAATTGTTAGGTATGTGTAGAACAACCTTCTAATTTGAAACTCCTACCATTGGAGTAACCTCATCACCACCACTGGAAATGATAATGTGGTAGAAGGAGCTAGATCTAGTTTCATCCTCTCATTAATCCTTGTATACTAAAAATTGAAATAATTAAAGACAAGAGTTTAATCACGGAAATCAGGAGATGAATTTTTATCAAACTACATTACATCATGAGACAATGCCAAAATTATCTCAAAACCATCACCCAACTACATTTCTAATGAATACTCGCTTGAAACTCATCCCCTTACTAAGTCAATCAAGGAAACCCAATCAAGAATGGAAGAAAATATAAATCTATAAAACAACCACATAAGACACTACTAACACCAATGAACACAAAATCAATGATCATCCAAAAATATGAAGCATTTGATATGGTAAAAATAGAAAAAATTCCTTACGATATCTTCAGAAGGAAGTGGTTCCACTAAATTCATTTCCACACTAGTTGGAGGAGAAGAAGGAAACTATATCCTTAAAGTATCATCATAAGAACACATAAAAATCCCTATAAAATTATCAGTATTTTCTAAAATGGATGGATTATATATCCTGTGTAGCATCATCGGTAATCTTGTCCACATTATTGGATGACCTGACACTAAACCACAGTGCATGCTCCAGGACTATCCAGAAAGTGAAAACTATCAGAAAGTAAATTTTCTCTTCTCCAAGGAGCAGTCCAAGAAAATTCATCCCATGATAGACAATTGATAGCGAAGGATGACCTGGATATAATATACATTGCTCCCTAATATTTAAACCCCCATGA
Organism: Viscum album; assembly: GCA_963277665.1. Taxonomy (NCBI): domain Eukaryota; kingdom Viridiplantae; phylum Streptophyta; class Magnoliopsida; order Santalales; family Viscaceae; genus Viscum; species Viscum album. The sequence goes on from OY728135.1 coordinate 162,661,141, forward strand.
AGCCACAAAATTTATAAATAAATCTCCAAGAGGATTTCCATGTACATATAATACAACCAATAATAGGTTATGATTATTTTATTCTTTTATGAGTACTTCTTCTGAAAATTTCACTATTGGATATCCTTTATCCTATAAGTGTATCAAGGTACACCTGATATAGTATGGATGCATGGAAGGACATATCTCATTAGGTGATAATCTCCACAAGGAACCTCATCGAAATACTTTGAATCTGATTCCCTCACCATGATGAGATGATCAATGGTTTCTAAAAGCACTAATGACTAATCCAACCCAGACTTTTCCCTCAGCACCTCTTTGAAATACTGAAAATGTGAATTCCCCATTTTCACCAAATGAAATATGACCGTTATTATATAATTCTAATGCATGATATTATCATCTTGACAGATAATTAATTGTGAGAATGACATAATAACAACTGATGAGGAAGATCTTAGAGGAATAATCATGGATGATAAAGAAACGAACATAATTCTTAGAGATGAATCCATTTCATCAATTGGTAAATCTCATATATAGGCTCACAAAGTATGAGTGTAATGTAAAATATCTATTTTCATAATATATTATATGAACATGATGAAATTGGATGATATTAAGAAAAAATAAAGGAAATAAATCTCTATTTAATATATTTCATATAATTAAAGTAAAAAATAATCATATTAATTAATATATAGAATATAGTAGAACATTCTTTAATAAAGGGATCAAATATATTTTAGTCACACAAGGTTGGAATTTTTTTTAAAAAATAATGATTATATATCATCAATAAATAAAAAATTCAAATTTTGTTACAGACTATTTACATAATAGAATAAAAAAATTTATATTAAATCCAAAGAAATAAGATTGATGGAATCATATGAAGAATATCATTTATCATTTATATTTCATATCATTGGATATGTACTTATATGATGAATTATTTTTAGTTGATTTCAATAAATCCACATTGGAAATAGAAAATATTTCATATTTCGAAAATAAAATGTATAAAAAGTGTTTTTATTTAAAATAACATGAAAATAATTTCATTTAGAATATATTAAAATATATATACAAGTATCCATATAAAATTATAATGGTGGTAGAATTAGGTGATAACATGTAAATGTTAAAAAGAATGAAAAACTATAGACATATAGAAACAATTCTCATAATGAAAATTATAATAAATTAATTAAAACTATAAAATGAATGTATTGTAATGGAATATGAGGTATAAAAACAATGTAATCATATATATAATAATTTATAATGTATAAAATAAATATGGATATGAAAAAAATTGAGGCTTCTGATTGATAGGAAGAGGCAAGTGCAATTTCAATAAAATGATGCATTTTTGGGAAATTATGATTTAATGGGAGATAGAAAATTGGTGGAATATTTAAATCCCTATAAAATAACTCTTAATATCATGATAGATTTTATAAACATTAAAATATACCTAGTTGAATTTTCATAATAATATTCTAAATTCAATATTATGATTTCTAATCAAATAGATATTGTTTTAGTATATGTTTAATAATGACCCTTTTCATCATTGTAATAATTTAAATAAATATAAATTTAAATTAAAAAATTATAAGGGTATTTTTAACCCCAATATTGTGTTAACAAAAGTTCATTATGATTAATGTACACCATTTTAAAAAAAACATGGTGTATAATACAATAGATATCTCAATGAGTAAAAATTGGATTCGAGAATCCCTTATCATTATCCTAATTCATTTTGGCTTTATAAAAAAAATCATAGATATTAAAATGATGTTTATTAAATAATTTCATGGGACATTATTTTTAACTATAACAACATTATTCCTAATTTTAAATACTTATATACATACATATTTATAATGTTATTTTTTACATATTTTAGGAAACTGGTTCAAATAATGGTGATCATTTCAATCAATTTTTTTAAGAGTGGTGTTAGTATTCATTCAGAAAATAAAATCCCTTAGTGTATAAATTTTTCTATTAAATATGCTAAATTGTAATGGTTTATTATGTTTTATATTCATGTAATCGGTTTTTAATTGATTATACAAAAAAAATTTATAATGCACATTTTTCATTGATCATAACCAAGAAAATAATGTTTTCTTAATTAATTATATTTTAAACCCTTTTATAAATACATAAAAAGGAATCATTTTTGTCATATTTTTATCTTATAAATAATTTGGTTTCAATAGGCATCCCTCATATATTTTAATGTGATTATTTATGTGGGATGAAAAAATAGCACAAAAAACATATCAAATATTAATTTATTATTATGAAGTTCTTAATTTGTAATTGCAACAAATAAAATTTTTATAAATTACATATAATGTTTAATAGTGTGATATATTATAATTGGAAACAATTTGAATATGATTATTACAAATATAATATTATTTAAACTGAAATATTTTTTTCCAAGAAAACACTTTCTTGGATTGTGGAATTTAACATGAATTTGTATTAATCATTTTTAAAATATGAATCTAGATTTTTATTTCATGGAAATTAATAATTTCATATGATTCATATTTTTCCATTAGTCCCATTATTATGGACATCCATGTAATTTGGTGGTGGAATGAAAAAAATGAAATTAATGGATCCTTGGAGGTGGTGATCTACTTGTACGTATCTAAAATGATTTAATGTTCCATTGAATGCGATAAATTAGTAACATGTTTTATCATTTTTGAATCCCAAAAAAAGTGATACAAATCCTAATGAACAAATATAATTGAATTTGTGAGAAATGATGTGAATATGGATGTTTTGAAATATTTAATGTATATGGGAATACCGTAATACATTTCATAGCCATCAAGAATGAATCATAGATCATGCGAAGTTTCATAAATAATTGTCATAATAATTGATTTATATATCACAAAAATCTGGATTTGTTGAAAAATATATATAGTATGTATTCAATTAAAATAATTGAAATCATAGAGAAAACATGTTATATTATTGGATCATAATCAATTTATCATTATTTAAATAACTCATAAAAATAGAATATTCTATATATTAAATTAAATTAATTTTACCATATAATCTTATAACTAATAAAAATTATCATATTAATCATGGAATTATAGGGCTATGAAGGAACCAAAAATACATTATGTACAATGTATAACCATTACATTATATATAAGGGAACCACTCAAACTCAACCATTTATATTTCAATTTAACATAAAATAAGAAAATTAATTTGGTACATTCACTTTTCAATATAGCAATGTCAATTTATTGATCATAGCATATTTTTCAATTTAATAAAAATTTAGTTCTATGAAAATCTAATTTAACCATTAATAACACATCTAGATTAAAAATAAGGATTTTATCATTAATATATATCCTGATTATATCGTAATTAACCTAATGATATTTTCTAAAATCAATTTAAATACCATTAAAAATTCATTAGAATAAATTTTTAGGAAAATAACCTTTAAAAAATTAAATAAATTATAAAAATTAAAAATATCATTTAATTTTAGGAAATATAATATATTTGAAAACCAATATAGAATCATTTAAAATTAACTTCAAGGAAATATTAATCATGATGGTACAAAAAGGCATCAAATAAGTATATAATAAAGGAAGACATTAAATTCACACTCAGAAAATGAATAACAAATGTATTTGATAGAAAATGTTTATAAAATTAAAATCATTTAAAATAAATCAAAAAATACCTGAAACATATCTCTAAATATAATTTATGTACAAATAATAACATTATTTAATATAGTTCATAAAGAATTTAAATGTAAGTGAAGGATTGATAATATAAAAGATGATACATGATAATTATCAATTAAAAAAATTATTGGGGTTTTTTTAATCAAATTGGGAGGCAAGATAAAATTAAAATTTAACCACATGTATAACTATTTTATTATAATATATATTTGGTTAATAAAAATTAGATTACATGATACCTACCAATAGAATTTAAACATATAAAATCATGAACTAATTTGTTATTGTGTTATAAAAATCATTTCCATTTGGTATCTTTTAAATTGTAATACAGTAAAATAAATTCCTTTTAATTATCAAATAATACCACGAATATTAGTATATAAAATTAATAACATGTCATCATTATGTATATACACCTATACAAGTAAAAATGTGAATAAAATTAACATAGGTGTGGAAAAAGGGAAAATAATTAAAAACCCTTTCTTTGAGTCCATATTTTCTTTATAGTTCCTTTAAAACATATAAAATTAAAATATTTTAATATCATAATTATTTACGAATCGTTTTTGGATTTACTAAATAATAATTAATTCATTTTATTTTTTTTCTGAATGAATTTTCTATACATAATAAGTTATTTTGATATAGGGCATCTTGATGAATTTCGATTCGTAGTCTCAAAAAGTAAGTGATATGTTAATCATGGTAAATGTGATTATTTTTACATAATCTCCAAAATAATATTTATATCATAATTATAATTTTTAAACATTAATTATAATTTTACATCCATAATTGTAATGAGGTTAGGAGAAAAGATATATGGTACAAAATAAAGACAATATTCCAAAAATAAACCTATGTAACATTTCTATTTTTAAACAAACATGAATAAAATTATTTAATTATAATTTTAATAATACTGAATGATGATTATATCATAAATATGATATTTTATTTTATATATAACTTCCAAATTAACTATTGATGAATAATGAATAATATCCCATTGTGGATATTGGAATCCACAAGTACGCATGAATAATTTAATATGTTTTGCAATGGATGGAAATGTATGAAACAATAGTATATTACATCTCCATGTTATAATAATTATTTCCTAGTTATTATAAATATATATATAAATATTTAACCCATCATTATATCAAAATATGTGAGAAGGAGATAGAAAATTGAATACATTAGTTTATTAGGCCGCAACCCTATGTACATAAAAACTATGATTTTGATTATCATTAGATGGAGAATGATATGGATTAATGACAAGAAGTTAACATAATAAAATATAATTATGTGGCATATCCAATTTTTATTAGATAATGATTATTTTAAATTTCATGAAATATGTTGATGAAGAAAAATAAAAGTATAATCAATGTAATTCTATACCACTTCATTGGGGAACCTCCTTTTATTTACATCATAATCCCTTTAAGGTTAGAATTATAAAAAATACACATCTTAAAAATGAAAATATAATATAATAATGGATTGGGGTATGTTTTCAATCATGATTTGGGGATAGTAAATGACATGTTTTGTGCTTTTATAGGGGTGGGATATGACACACTTTGTATTTCTGAAGGATTTAAAAATTATAATATCATTTTCATGATAAATTTTCCCATTGAAAACGCATTATAGTGAAAAGGGTCATATATTTAGAAATTTATCCATACAATAGGATTTAGGAATGCATTTAGTCACTTTAACAGATAAAAATTATGTTTATTCCCACCCATTCCTATTTTATAATTAACTGTTGTAATGAATTATTCAATAATAATTATTTAAAATATTACTTGTTGGATAAAAATTTGTCTTGAAATGGAATATGGGAATTATTTAAGAACATATCTAATCTTAATTGTTGTGATACATGATTTTATACAATTGTAAAATAATTTTAAAAAAATAACCAAAAATTCGATTGAAATCATTAAATGAACTATTGATATAAATTTAATTTAAATAACTAAGGAAAATAATTGAATTAAAATACAATAAATTTTATCATGGAGAATATATTTTTATTAACTATAATGTGGTTTTATAAGTATAATTAATAAACACTATTTACATTTAATATTTTAAAAATTAATTTATATTATTTAACCATGTATTGAACATGAATTGTGTTATCATTGTCTAAGTGGTTTACAAAAATATAAAACAACTAAAAATTACAAATGAATCAAAAAAATAAAATATGTAATCGTATTAAAATTATTTATTAATATAAGTTAACACATTTATATATATATATGATAATATATTAGAAAACTATAAAAGGAAAGACAGAAATATATTATTTTTATCTAAAAATTATTATATGTAACAATATAATATTGTTAAGGATACATGTTTTTATAAATTTAAATAATAAATGGGGATGGTCAAACTATACTCATCCAGTTAATTGATGGATTGTTTTTGGTTTATCATAAATTCTATTAATGTTACCATTTAACATTATTATCACTATTTAAAATGTAAAATTGTTTAGATATTTAGCATATATAATATTCATTTTTACAAAATATTATTTTCAACATTATAAATAATATTAATTATTTTGATTATAAATAAAAAATAAATAATATCAAATCAAATTCATAGATGTAAAGGGATTTAATTTCATTCTACATAGGTAAAAGGAAATGGAAATATATTTTCCATAAAAATATCATCATAAGTAAAGAAGTATTTTTTACCAAAATGAAGAATAAATTTGATTAAAATAACAATATATGGAATATTATTAATGTAAAGAAACTATTCCTAATTTGAAACAATATTAAAACTAAATGGAACATTATAAATTATGTATTTGAAATTACTATTTTAATTAACCTTAAATGTATTTTTAAATATTCATTCAAAAAATAAAACTATTCAAATATTAATTATCATATAATATGATATAATATTTACATTCTACATTAAAATTATTTATTAAATGTTTGGATATATTTTTTATGTTTTGTAAAATTATATTAAACTATCATAATATAAAATTCCCAAAAAAGTTTTTTAATAATTAAAATTTTTTGAAACACAACAACATATTTCTATAATTTTAATGATTTGTTATAAATTTAATAAAATAAATATGTGTTTTATAATATATATATATATATATCATAATTTCATTTTGAAAATTCATATATCCAATTTACTGTCTAGTTCATAAAATTGACACATAAGTAATAATATTTTGATAGTATACCAAAATCATATAAGGCGTGGTGTATCATGATACGGAAGCTATAAAGCATTATAAAATTTTATATATGGATTATAGAGGTGCTATATTCTACACCATAATAATATTTTATCATATAAATTTAATTTGATACATGATATAAAGTACATAATATAATTTTATAAAATAATACTAGTGAGTGGAATATATAACATATGATCATAAGAGGAAAACCCGTATTTAATATATATAAAAAAATATTTCAAACCTGTCTATTAAATTTGTACATTAAAAATTAATTTTTCTTGGAGGAAGGGGGAACATGATGGTCGCATATTATAGAAAATTACCAGGATCAAAAGTGCAGATAATATTATTGAGAAGTGAAAATTTGGACATTGAGGTGAATAATAATAAACACGGAATAGTAAAGTGTGATAGGGAACATTGTCACGTTAATGTTATTATCCAATAAACCGTAAATCCTTATGCAATAATGTCAAACAAAAAATATTTAGAATCGAATATAATATGTAAATTCTATTTGTATCAAAATACTTTTCATGGACCTGAGGTATTTTTTTCTATTTATATAGTGTAATAAATTTAATATTCATTATTGATTTATTTAAATGTCATTAGAAAATTTTCATCCTTTGGTGATTCTATGACCAATTCAAAATTTTAATTCATCTCTTAATCCATGGATTTATGATTTATGATTATTTTTCCTATCACAAATGTAACATCCCAACACTCAACAATTTTTTTAGGAGTGATGTGGTACATACTATCCTTATGTGACATCCATGAGACTCCTAATCATAGAATAAAATTCCTTTGGATTAAAGAACACATTGGGGAAATTGTTATCTTTTTAAAATAAAATTTCATTTTCAATTTAATAATTAACATATTTTCCACTATATAAAAAATGAGTAAACCATAAAAATTTAAATCCAATTAATGAACCATGTTAAATAATATTAAATATATGAGTGGGATAATGGAATAATGTTATAATAAAATGAAATTACCAGTCTACTACTACAAAAAGATATGAAAAATGAAAAACCGGATTCCCTAGTTGATAAATATCCACGCTCTAACTCCACCTTCTATTCCCAATGATTCATGGTTTATCATTTGAGAAATATAGTGACTTCCATTTACCTATGTCTATAAAGAATAAATCATAAAATTTGAAAAATGCTCAAAAACTGCGGTGGAGTATAAACATAGTTGGATTTCACCAAAGTCATATACAATTAGACAACTATGATAATGAATAGTTAGGACATTTTATAAAATGTGGTATAGTAGAATTTAAAAAATTTATACCAAAATTAAAAGATTATTTGATGTTAAATAGTGAAACCAAATTAAATCATTTATCCTTTATCTTCCATACCCAAGTCTCCCCAAAACACTCACTTGCATCCTAGGTAATAAATCAATAATCTTGAGAATATTCTCATCATTCCTCCATGTCATAATAGGGTCACTAATATCCTGGTGACCCAAGGGAAAATTACACTTCTATAGGATCATATGTAAACCATGAAATTAATCTAACCATATATTCCAGATACCACGATAAACCATTTCATAGAAAATATTTCTCCATTAAATAATTTCAATAATGAGTATACATGTTTAACAATACAATAATAAAATTTAATTCAATAATTTTACAGTTAAAAACAATGTAGGTTTTACAAAATCCATCCAATTTTAATAATTATCCATATCCATATCAAATTAAATAGTCACTATGGGTCACAAAATAATTTCAAAAAGTTTTCATGAAGTTGATTCAATAGAGAATATGAATTTATATTCTGGTAATTTAGAAATGATAGAGAATCCACCAGTGACTCAATAGATGGTGAAAACATAGAACTTCACATAGATCATCTAGATAATAATTTGGGATATCATCACTTCAGTAGATAAAAAAATAACTATTAAATATATTCATAGTAAGACATATATCTATCCATGATAGACTAAAACTATTTTTCATGAAGACAAATGATGAATAAATCTCAGAATAGTGAGGAGTAATGATGACAAAATAATGTTTTTTGATCCATACTAATACATTATTCATCAAAAATCAATAATGGATTAAATGAGATGGATTATCAAGATTTGGGAGGAAGGATATTTTGAGATCATTTGAAATTTGGAATCTTTTATGCATTCTAAACCTAAAAGAAAATTAGATAAAAAAATTTTAGGGTTGTAATTATATGTCACATGGTTAGGGAACATGGTTCTTTGAATCCAGAAACCAATCATTGATGATTTACTAGATAGACCCCCTCCCCCACATGATTGGATTATACGGTTAGACAAACCATGTTCAGACCTTGTAATTACAATATACATACACATTAAATTTCATCACATGGAACATATGGTTCGACAAAAAAGGATACCAACCTTGTATATCCATCAGGACTCTAAAAAAAATTCAATATTTTTAGAGGTGGTGCACAGTTTGTTATATATGGATAAAATATTTGTACCTCCATAAAAATCTCATAAACACATCTAAAAATCGTATAAACAACCATAATATAACCTATGTATCCTATATCATCTCAATACATAGATAATGCATTACAAAATTTGAACCATAAATTATAAATCATCCTATCCATTTGAATTTCCATTAATAGAATTCAACAAGCTAAGTATATATAGAATATATTGTCTTCAATCGAAAATTCCATAGTAAGATTATTTATAAATGAATAATAAAATAAGAGATATATATCACAATTTAGTAATTTATTCTAATATTATAACAACATCACATATGAAATTATAAATAAAATTTTTGTATATTATAAATAAAAATATGATAAATTTATATTATTTTATAGTTAAATAATATTTTTTAAATTGATAAATTCATTGATCGTATTATTTTTGATAAAAAAGATCTTTTAAAATTTTATAATTTTTATAGTTAATTAGAATAAAATTAATTTTCAAAAAATACAATCATATGTAAATATGTTTATGTATTATATGTATAAGATAACGTTATGAGACATTAACTAATTTTTCAATTTTTCATAAAATAATATTTTATTTTAAAATCAGTTTTTCTCAAATAAATGAAGAATTTAATTAAAAAAATAAATGTATCATATTTTTAAAATAATTATAAAAAAATGGAATCCATTTTTAATTACTTTTTTCTTATAATGGATAGGGATACCTATTTAAATTTTATTCAATTAGTCGAATTATAGGTGAATAATGAAATACATTAATTTATGTTATTTAACATTATAATCAAAATATACAATTTTTTAGTCATAAATAATATAAGAAAACATTATTATGAAATCAAATGAAATAATTAATATAATAATTCATTATAATCAACACTATTAATAATCTTGAAAAATAATAATTATCAAATAAATAAAATAATCAAATAACCACACTCCCCTCTATATAGATTACAACCATCACAAACACTTCTAATCCCACATCCAAAGCCTTATAGAATTCAAAAGGTATTACATATTCCCTTACCAATACAAATCTCCATTTCCAAGTCCTAATGGTCTCACCGAAATACAAAAAAAATTATTATTATGGTTGTTCTCATATAAATATTACAGAAGTGGTAAAACCCTCGTACTCCTATTTTAAATTATTTATTTTTTTATTTCTACCATATCCTCACCTCCCCTATCCAAAATTTCCTGATAAATCTAGTATTATATATATACTATATTTTTATTGAGTTAATGGACTATCCATCATACACCCTCTTCTCTTCTCCACGTATTCAAAAAAAGTAAAACTTCTTCTTTGGTGTGTCGATTCACCACCTTCATGGATGATGATTTTTCATTTTCTATTACCACCATTAAGACTTGAAATAAAATCATTATTATAGTATATAAAATTATCATATACATATTATAAAATTATTACTATTTTAGAAAAAAAATATGTGGAAAAAAATTTAAATAAAACAAATCTAGTTTTAAATGGAAAAAACTTGCAAAAAACTAACTAAACATTTATCATTATTGATTCTTTTAATGATTCATCCTCATATCATTAAAAAAAATATATGAGATAATTTAAAAACATAAAATCATATTAATACTATTTATATACACATATAGATTCTTTATTTTATTTTAGAGGAAATCCCAAAATTATAATCAATGGAACAGATAACAAAACCTCGAAGTCAACACTCTCAAAATGTTGAAAATGAACTCTTTAACTCATTAAATGGCCTTAATTTAAATTATTTTTTTATAAATATTATATTTGTATAAAAGTGTATGATATAATTAATTATTGAATTGAATTTTATTATCAAGGAAAATAATTGTAAGTATATAATGTTATCATACAATTGGTAAGGAGATGTATCATTAAAAATCATATTTTAAATTCACAAAAAAAAATTTAATAAAAGTATTTGTTACTACTAACACATAATACTATTTTACCACATTCAGTAATACCAATTGATTTTATGTTTCCATTACATTATTAAATGATTATTTACAGTAAATATGTTTTCATTTAAATGTTTCTGGATTGATAAAAATGAAAAGTAATTTCAAAATGTTGAATTTATTTTCCTCAAGAATGATTCAATTACAAAATATTGATGTGTTATGATCTTGTTATAGTTATTTGGAATTTATATGATTATTGGTGGTTCTGTTATAATATTATGTAATGTGACCATTATATAACTATCAAATTCTTTAGTAAATGGGATGGATTCAACTAGTTAGGTTTATCCATGGAATAATCGGAATATACTATGATGGTTATTCAATGTGTAACCATGATGTATACTACCTATGAATCTAGAAGTTATAATTGATATGTAACAATGAGACTAAAATTTATCCAACATGTTTATTTTATGATTAATTCATGATTTCGATTGATTTACATTTTTCTTATAATTGATAAGGTAAGATATAATGGTTATGTTTTATTTGTAAATGTTATAACATTGGGAACACGATATCATTCATAGAATAATGGTTTTATTATAATAATTTCTTCACCCTAATAAGCTATTTTTTGTGATCCCGTGTTTTAAGGAACATTTCAATTTTTATTTAAAAGGATAATGGAAAATAAGATTCCTTGTTTAATGTCATGAATATTATTAATGAAGGAAATAATTTTTTATCATAATAAGTTTCATATTGTGAAAAAAGATTATTTTGAAGTATATCTTATTTTATAATATATTTTAATATATGTATGAGGTTGTGGGAAAATTATATAAATCTATAAACCTAAAAGTTCTATGGGAATTAAAGAGAATGAATTCTTATTGAAATAACAGTAGTGATAATGATGTATTTTTTTCAAATGGAGTTACAATTTGTGTACATGTTTGAACCCATTTCATTAATAATATATCAAGAAGTCTATAAAATATTTAAATTTGGAAATGAATTTTAACATTAACATATTTTTGAAAATATGGGAACTGCTCAGAATAATTATATTCCTATGGTAAATGACTGAGTGAATGATTTTTATGACATGATTACTATTATTATGCTTGATCAAGAAATAGGTTTTACTATTGATTTTGTTACCTGATGAAAACCATTTTCCAAAACCCCATTATGGAATATCTCAATTATAACATCAATAATTGAAAAATACATTTAATGAATTTCTAAATAAATGTTTCATTAATATGAGTTCATCACCTTGTGGTTCCCCTATTTTGTTTGTAAAAAAACTAATGATTGTTCCATGAGTCTCTACAATAATTATAGAGTATTTCAAATCTTCAATTTTTTGAATAAGTATTTTTTTCTTCATAATGATTAATTTTTTTACAACATTAGGGATGTTATTATTTTATAAATATTTATATGACATTCTTGGACCATTACATAATGATGATGGAAGAATACATTCTGAAAAAAATTCCATAGTAGATATGGGCATTATGAGTTTGTTGTTATTCTCTTTTATGTGGAAATATACCTTACATTATTTATTGATGTTTTCAAAATAATATTAAATTAATATTTATATAATCTTGTTTTTGTTTTTATTGATGATAATTTGGTTTATAAAAAACTATGAAAACTGTAAAAAACCTCAATGATTTATTTGTAAACGCATAATGATAATTTCTTATATATAAAATTTAGAAAAATAGATTTTTTTACAATAGATTTATTTTATTTGTTACATTTTAAATTGTGTTGGCATAACGATTGTTCTATCTTAAAAATGATGTTACAAAATGGAAATGTTCTATAAATCCTACATTTTTTCAAATTTTTTATGGATCATTAAGATATTAAATATGGTTTGTTAAATAATTGCATTGTTATCTAGCCCAATAACAATGAAAACTTGTAATGGGGTTAAATTTATTTATAATATATACTATTATTTTTGTTTTAATGAAGTGAAAATAAGATTAGTGAATGGGAAAATTTGGTCATTCCTTCTAGAAATTGAGTGTTTTACTTTTATATGGATTCTTATTTAGTGGAATTCGGTTGCGTTCATATGAATAATTTATTAGTAATTGCGTATTAGAAATATAAACTAAGTCCTCATGAGTAAAATTTTCCTATAAATTATTTGTAATTAGAAACTATAATTTTTTATTAAAAATTTTAATATATAATTTATTTTTATCAAAATATAAAATTTATACTGGTTATAATATTTTGATGAATATATTCAAAATTAATGAATTGAACATGTGTGTTAGAATGCATATTTCACTAATAATGTATTATTATTTAATGATCAATTACTATCACGGAAAACTAATCAATGTGGTTGATTCTATGAGTCGAAAAAATCATACTCCATTAAGCATCCAAATGATTGGATTATGAACAAAATATAAATTATTGATGGATTTTGGTTTGGAATTTCATTCTGTAGGAAATTCACCTCAATTTTTTCTATTTCTAGAAGAATATTCTCTATCAGAAAAAATTAAGCTTGAATATATGGAAGACAGTAAGTTACAAAAAATTGTAGTTTCAGTAAAAAGGGATATGTTTCCAAAATTTACCATTGATGAAGATTGTGTTTTTAGATTTCAGATGTTATTATGTGTTCCATGTTATTCATAGTTGAATAACGTTTATTAAGTGAATATCTTAGCAGTACATTTATAGTTCATCCTAGTGGCACCAACATGTACATATACATTTATGAGTATTACTAGCGGTTTTGAATGAAAAGGAATATTGATGAATTTTCCAAGCAGTGTCCATAAATTTATCAGGAAAAAGAAGAATGACAGTTACAAATTGGAATGATTCTACCTATTCGAGTAAAAGATTGGAAATGGAAAAATATATTCTTAGATTTCATAGTAGGATTACAAAAAACCAAACATGAAAAAAATGTGACAAATATTATTGTTGAACGATTGAATCAATTTTAATATTTCCATCCTATTTTCGAAACTATGTATCTAGATCATTAGTTTTTTATTGATGATATATCATGGTTACATGTATTTTATCTCTCCATTATATATTATCATAATCTCATGTCCACATATAACTTTTGGAAGGAACGTCTGAATTAATTGAGAACTAAATTTAATTTTAAAGATTAGTATCTTCCTTAGTAAAATGGATAATTAGAGAGATAAATTCAAACATTATAGGATATTCTATGTGCTTATTCAATGTCTTACTAGTTATTTTGGGATTAACATAATTATTTTTTTATTTTTCCTATAATAACAGTTTCTGTTATAGTATAAATATTGAATGTTTTGGAGTACTATATTGAACTTTATTTCAAAACCCATCATTTTGGGATGATATAGGTAAAATATGGGTGAATGGAATATAATCAGTAGAGGAAAAGTATCTAATTTTATTTTTTAAGTGAAATTTTATGTGAACTCTAATATGGAAAAAAATTATAATGATAATTAGAGGAAGGATCATTCACTTAGGGTAGTTGATCATGTCATTCTCAATGTTTCTCAGTGTAATAGTTATATGAATTTGGTTATGAATTGTATTATGAGTACATAGTTCATTGGACCCTATAAAATATGATTAAAAGTTCTATGAATTGAATAATGAGTGTATATTCCTCCGTGTTTTCCTCAGATATACAATGTTTTTCATGTATTGGTGCTAAAAACATAGGTTTCAGTTTCATATCATGTTTTGGAAAATAGAATAGTTCATGAAATATGGTATGTGAGTATGATATACTCTACAATACCAAATGTAGGATCGCATATGTAAACATGAGATGATCAAATACAAGGGAGGGTGAATTGTACATTTAAAAATTTCATAGGAACTTTTTAAGGTGGTTATGTTTAACAATGTTAATCAAAATAATTCACAAGTCTTCTAGATCTAATAACTTGCTTTATTCTGGAGAAATTATACTAGAAATGAAACATAAAAATATTTTACAACAACTAAGATTCTACCTTAATGATTATTGAATCTAACTAAGTCAGAGTAAAAGTATGAAGAAGTATACAAATATTATACTTTCCATAACAATAAAAATGTAGCAGAGAACTTGAGCAAAAACAAGTAACAAGTATTAAATATTTAACCCAAAGAGAAGGGTATCCAACAACTTTGGATAAAGGTCCGTTGATTTATACATTCATTAAAGTCATTATTACCCACACATGGGTAAGCCATTGATACGAAGATCTGATTATGTCTTGTTATCAATGAAAGCCCTCAAATATCAGGTAGTTGGCGCCTCTGTCTTCTTATCCACATAAACTCTCGATTGTACACACCAACAATAGTAGTGGCATGAAGAATATCTTCACAAAGCAACGTTTGAACTAGTCGTTCAATCATTTTGCATGAAGCTTGAGGGTTTATAAGAGCTTCTCTCTCTATAAATCGATTCAATAGCATGTAAGAATAGTTGTCGAAAGTAAGGTATAGTGATTTTTAAAATGAGCTCCTAATTATAGACACAACACCAATGGCCAGCTCCCTCCTCCAACAATCATATTCTTCATAGAATTTTGGAGGGACCTGTACAAGTTTCACTCAAAAAATAGTTAGTTGATAAATGAAATCATAAAATCATCTTATAATAGAAAAAGTGAAAGCATAAACAAAATCTTATATTTGTAATGTAAGAAAACTAAAGTTTAGAGTCAACCAAAAATTAACTTTGAGTCTTTAATAAAATTATGTTTATATTCTGTTTTCTAGGAATTTTGGACATCAATTCTATAGAATATCAGATTATGAATTTCAAGGAAATTTGGAATTTAGAGTCACCAGAATTTGGAACCATAACATACACTGTTCGGAGTCAGAGTTAATGAGAATTTGGGGTCAGAACTCATAAGATTTCGTATCCAGAATTCGTAATCAGAATTCGGAGTTAGAACTTAGAGAAGTTAGTATCCAAAATTTGTATTCAGAATTCGGAGTCAAAACTCAGAGAAGTTCGTATCTAGAATTTGTATTCAGAATTCAGAGTCAAATCATAGAAGAGTTCATAACTAGAATTCTGATTCAGAATATGGAGTCAGAACATAGAAGAGTTCATAAAATGAATTCTAATTCATAATTTGGAGTCAAAACTTAGAAGGGTTCATTTCCAAAATTCTGAGAATTCAGATCCTAATACAGAATGCTTCAAATCTAGGTAATTATATCATTCTGAGGATTTGGTTTCAATCCTAGTTTTACAGTTCGATCATTTATGATATGAACTATGATATCTAGGTAAGGGTAAATATCCTAGGGTAAGGAAATTTTCCTTATAGAAGTAAAATAAGGGCTAAAATGATATTTTCCTTAAGATAAAGTGTTTGTGATTTTTAAAACAATAAGTACTGGTAAAGCCATAAGGAACCCTTAATAACTAAAAAATATCCCCCGTGAATGAAGGAATGGAAATTTCATAATGAAAACCTTATCGACTCAACAATCTCCCAATTTTTGTAAAGAAAAAACATCCTTATGAAAAACAATATACGGAATTATCACAACCTTTCACGACATCGAAAATAAAACTTATCTCCATTTTCACAGTAGAAAAGATGAATACAACTTATTCTTTCTTAGCCTTTATAACTCGATGGATCGTATTATAGATTTCAAGAATTTGATTTTTATTTTAATATTTTTGGAAATCTTTGTAATGAGAAACACCCCCTAAAATAAACTCCCCCTTACTTAGGAATATTTCTTATACTTAGATTTTTTTTTCTCCCCTTTAGAATTACGTTTCCTTCTCCCCCTTTGTGATTTTGAAAAAGACTTTGAGGGAATGGAAAAAATAATGGTACCTGAAAAATAGTATAGAAGTCCAAACAAAACTAGAATCCATAATTTCATTATAATTGGAAGAATTAGTTTGTGTAATAAACAAATAACAGAATAGATCATATTTGTGTATATTTTTTTTTCCTTTGGAATTATCTTCTTCCCAATTGTCTATAACTTTTTCAGCTCATTATGATCCTCCTCTGCTTGCTTTTCCAAGGATGTGATCCTATCCTCTTCAGCTTTCAGAGCCTCTGCCCGATCCTTCAGCAAGTCCTCATTCTTCACAAGCTTTTCTTCCATCTCAGTCCAAAGATCTCTCTAGGTTTTCATGATTTGGACAACATAACTCAAAATTCCATTAAGATATTTCAAATCATGAATCCGAGAATTTTGTTCAAGATTTATATTTAACTGAATTTAGTTTGTAAGATCCATGATTTTGACATCTTCAGTATCAAAATCCCCCTTTACATATTCTTGAAACTGATCAATCCCTCCCAAATATTCAATGATATTCTTTGACCATAGAGTCATTTTCCTGTAAGATTTACTATAGGCCTCATAATTGATAAGGATATTTTTTTTGTTCTACCATAATATTCAAACATTTATCCATCACCATAGATATAGAGTCTTATTTTGGGTTCATGCTATGTTGAAGCATCTGTCATCTAGAACTGATTGTTGGAAAGATCGAAATGGTATCCAGATGCTTCTTAAGGGACTGAAAAACAAAATCATGCCCTAAATCTGATGACTCCAAGTCTGACATTTTTCTTGGAGATCGTTATTCCTCTAGCTCTACCAGCTTCCTCTTTGAAGATATTATAACTTCTTTATTCCTCAAAATATCTTCTATTGGGGTATCGACATCCACTTGTTTCCCTTTGTTGATTTTAGATTACCCTCTTCATCTAGAGACTCATGCTCACTCCCATTCAACTGTATAGTTTTATCTTCATCAAATTTCTCTTTTTCAGCTGCAACCTCAGTGTCTTCAGGGTGTATGAATTGATGATTGTGGCTCTCTTAATCAGATAGTTTGTTTATTTCCTATTAACCCTTATCATCACCTCTAGGTAAAGCGTGTTTAGAAGATCCATCTTGAGAAGTATGGAGTGAAAAATTTTCTAAAACACTTTCCTTTTCATGATACTCTTCCACTTGCTTAATCACATCATCATAGCCACCACTGCAATCTGGTTTTTATACTTCTTCTGTAGTTCTCTTATCTTCCAAAATCTTCTCTTGTGGTTTTTCCAGAGTCATAATACTCTTACTTGCAGTCTCAGGTAAAGGATCTACAAGGAATGACTTGGATACATGGATTTTTTCAGATACCACTTCAGTAGCCTTTAATAAGGATTTCAAAATCACTGCCTCTGAAATATTCTTCTTTTGATTTTTCTCTTTTTCTTGCCTCTGAAGCTCTTCAGCAGCTAATTCTTTAATGGCCTTAGCCTCAATAGGATCCAAACCGAACTGTGGCTCCATTACTTTTTTGTTTTTCTTATACTCTATCAATTTTTCTATGACTTCATCTGGGTAGGCCTTATGATTCTTTAGTTTATGAGTAGCAGATTAAGGTACATTAGCCTTAAGGGTTTTTTCTTCTACTTCCACATCCTTCAACATTCTTTTCTTTTTCAGCAATCTTTAATGGTTCATCTTTTTCAACATTTTCCAAAATAACTTCTGCCTCATCCTCAGGTAGATCATAAAATTCTGTTGTCTCCTTGGAGAAACCAAATTTCATTCTCTAGAGGGTGTCATCACTAATCAGCATTACATTGCAATTCCACAGCTTGGAATTGTAGGGGATCGTGAAATATTTGAGGCACCAAACTATCAGTTTGGAGAGAAGTTTAGGATACATAATAATCTGAGCTCTTAGATTCCCATTCTTGATGTTCTCTATAATAATGAGGATGTGCTTCATGAGTATCACCTTCCTTAGGTTTACCAAAAAATTCAATATGTACATGTCACTTTTCATTAGGGGGTCCTTCTCAACCATCCTTAGTACGATAAGTCCTTGAACCCATAACATTAGAATCTGATTGTCGGTAGATAGATAGGCAATCATTGTTGTATTTATATGAGTAAGTCTAAGGCATTCCATAGCCTTTAACTTGATGAAGCTTCCATGACCATCTGACAGCTTATTGGACCAAAAATTGGCTTCATCTTAATATGATATCCCCATGAAGCTCACATCCTTGGTGTAAGAGAGTTTATATGTCTTTATATAACTATTGAAAAGAATTTTTCTCTACCTTATTTCTTAAGGAAGAAAACTGATTCATAAAACTATAAGAGAAGATCCAGATAGACAACATCCTAAGCTCTTTTCCTAGAAATAGCAACAATTTCCCGTCCATTGATCTTGATGTTCATGGAAATAATGGAGTCATACTTGTTGAAGAAGATTGGATTTACTAACCACTCCCTGTATATTTTCCACTCTAAGATCGGCTTCACAGAAGAGATATCTTGATAAGGGAATTCAACAGACATTTAGAATTGAGTACTTCTAAAGAATTCAGAATGGGATTTTGTAGAGAGGTAGAGCTTAGACATGCACATGCTTTGAAAACCGATGGGGGGAAAACTACTAGGGGTCCCCATTATATAGGTGTTTAAGAGATGGTTGAACTTCCCATTTCAATCCAATGGCAGAGAATTCTTCAGATTTGATCTGACAGTTGACATGATAGACATAAGGAAAATTTTGGTTGAATCCGATATTTTGAGGTTTTAAAAGGAAATAATTCAAATTTAAGGTAACTATTATCCAAGAAATTTGTAAAAAAAAACAGAAACTAACAATAATTAAAAGGTAATTATGACAAACACACGAAAAAATCATACCTTTTGGATTGCAAGGAATAATATTCGTATTGAGGAATATCATTCTTAAAGAAGTTTGGATTCTAAAAATAACATGAATAATGAAAAAATACTTTAATACAACAATTTCAATTCTAATAATTCTATTACGAAAATTTCATGTCTACAGAATTTCATTAAAAAAACATTAGGTCTGATGTTTTTCATTCTGAAAACATCAGGTCCGAAGATTTTCATTACAAAACAATCAGTTCCAAAGATTTTAATTACAAAAACTTGAAAAAAAAACTAAGAATATTTTCATTACAAAAGTTTTTTATAAACTAATTAAGATAATTTTCAATAAGATATATGTTTTTAAATAAAACAACTACGAAAATTTTTATTATGAAAATTTTTTAAAACCCAATTATGAAAATTTATTTTAAGAATTTTTTTTAAAAACCAACTACAAAAATTTTCATTACGAATTTTTTTGAAAATCCAAATATGAAAATTTTCATTACGAAAAATTTAAAAAAAACAACGAAAATTTTCATTACGAATTTTTTTGAAAAAAAAAAATAGAAGTACTCCCCCCTATGAAAAGTAGTCTATTACTATAAGGAGATTGGTTCAACAGGATGTTAAATAAGGAATATTACCTTATGGTTATCATTCCTAACTTCTATTTAATGTTTTCAAATCTATCGGAGGGTAATTATTTTGTGAAAATATTAGCAAGATGATCTTGGCTTCCGAAAAATTAAATAATAATATCTCCATTTTTTGTGTGATAACTAAGATATTGATGTCTAAAATCTATGTTCTTTGCACGTGAGTGATGGGAAGGTTTTTTACTAAGGGAAATGGTACATTTGTTATCACACATAATTTGAGTCTTATTAAATCTCAAGCCATTGTCTGTGAGTGTGTGTTGCATCCACAACACTTGAGCACAACAACTTCCAGCTACTACATATCCATATTTAGTAGTAGAGAGTGCTACTGAGTGTGGCTTCTTGAAAGACCAATAAACTATTGAATCTCTTAGGAAATGACAAGTTATTGATGTACTCTTTCAATACATTCTAAATCCACCAAATTCAGAATCTGATAATTTTTTTAAAACAAAATCATTTCCATAAGTATAAAATAGTCTTAAATCCAAGGATACCTTTATGTAGCGAAAAATTCACTTCACTGATTTTAAATGAGATTCGTTACGATTGGATTGATATCTTTCACATAATAATACTGAAAACATTTTTTCGGGACGACTAGCTGTCATGTAGTGTAAGCTTCCTATCATACCTCTAAAAGATGTTTGATCTACTGGTTTACCGGATTCATCAAGATCATGTGTGTTCGAGGTACCAATGGGAGTAATTATACTTTTAGTGTTGTCATATCAATACTTTTTAATAAGATGTTTAATATACTTATGTTGGGATATATATTCATTCTAGTTTTAGAAAATTTGAAAACCATGGAAAAATGATAACTCACCCATCAAACTCATTTCAAACTCAGATTTTATTAGATCCGCAAAGGAATTGGTTAAGGATTGCTGAGTTGAACCAAAATTAATGCCATCAACATAAATTTAAACAATAAAAAAAATTTTCATATCATTCTTTATAAAATGTCTTGGATCTGTATTTCCCTTGACATAGTTATTTTGAATCAAAAATCCTATAAATCTATCATACCAAGCTCGATGGGCTTGTTTATGTCCATACAGAGCTTTGGTGTGTCTAAAAACATGATCAGGATGTTTTTTATGTTCAAATCGATGAGGTTGTTTAACAAAGACTTTCGCATGAACATATCCATTAAGGAAAGCTCATTTCACATACATTTGAAATAGTCTAAAATTTAATAATGCTGCAAAGGAAAGTAAAATATGAATAGATTGAAGTCTAGCTATTGGACTATAGGTTTCGTCATAGTATATTCCTTCTTTTTTATTTTAGACATTAGCAACTAATCTTGATTTATTTCTAACAATGATTCCATTTTCATCACACTTATTTCTGAAGACTCATTTTACTCTAATAACATAGGTCTCCTTAGGTTTTTTGACCATGGTTCAGACATTATACCTTTCAAATTCATTTAGATCATCTTGCATGCCTTTAATCCAATCATCGTCATCTAATGTTTCATCAGTGGTTTTTGGTTCTAATTTGGAAAGGAATGCTAGATGTTCTACTTAACTTCTTATGGAAATTCTTGTCCTTACAGGTTGATTGACATCACTAATGATATTATCACTGGGATGATTCTTTAGAAACAAATGATTTGATTTTTTTAAAACCTGTTAATCAACACAGGGTATGAAATCTAATGGGGTAAATGTTTGAGTAGTATCTTCCTGAACAATTTCCTTATCCGAAGGATCTTCAATCAGAGGTTGATAATCATTTTTTGGAAAAACATCCATGTATGTAGGTTGTGGCTATTTCAAAAAAAGGATCAGTTTCCCCAAATTTATCATGTATTGTCTCTTCAACAGTACAAGTGTTTTTATTGAAAACACTATGTGCATTAGAATTTTTCGAGTAGCCTAATAAAATTACATCATCAGATGTTGGTGTGAATTTATGTACATTATATTTAATATTTATAATGAATACCATGAGACCAGTAACCTTAATGTAGGAAAGTCCAGGTTTTTTACCTTTCCATAACTCATAATGAGTTTTATTAAGAAAATTTATAATCAAAACTTGATTTATATTATAACAAGAAGTACTTACAGCTTCAACCCAAAAATGATTGGCTACAAAATACTCACTCACCATGGTTCTAGTTATCTCTTGAATAATTTGATTTCTTAATTCAACAACCCCATTCTGTTGAGGTGTTCGGGGTGCTGAGAAGTTTTGAGTAATACCTTTTCTATAACAAAAAGTCTCAAAATCTGAATTTTGAAATTGTCCACCATGATCACTATTAATAGTATTTAATGGAAGGCTTTTATGATTTTTAAAATAGGCTCTAAAATGTTTAAAATAAGACAAGGCTTCAGATTTCTTTTCCAGAAAATAGACACATGTAAATCTAGTGTAATATTCAACCATGGCAAATACATAGTTCATGACTCTAATACTTCCAGTTTCTGTTTGACCAAAAAGATCTATATTCACTAGCTGTATTTCATCGGGAGTAGAGACTTCACCGACTGATTTAAAACATGATTTATGTATCTTTCCATATTGACAAGGTTTAGAAACTTTTTAAGAATCAACTATAAGCTTTTGTAGATCCTTAACTATTCTTTTATTATAAATTTTCATAAGTTCCTATGGTTACAGAGTCGTACCCTTCTATTCCATAAACATGAATGATCACCCAATACACCAACGCAAGGTATGTCTTGGATCCTAAGGTCTTCTATGTTTAGTGTGTAATCATTTTATTGACTATGGGAAAAAAGAATAAACTTCACCTTGGAATTTTGTACTAACCACTTATAATTCCTAAAATTCACGAGGTAGCCTTCATCACATAACTGACATATACTAATTAGGTTCTGCTTAAGACCTTTAAAAAATAAAACATTTGAAATAAATTTTTTCCAAGAAAAATGATGTTACCTGCACCAATATTTCTCCCTAAGAATTATCTTCTGAAGTTACATTTCCTCCTTTCATTTTTATAATCTTTTCAAAATAGTTTAGGTTTCTAGTCATATTCCAGGAACATCCACTATCTGTGTACCACATATTTTTGTTGATACATTCCATATTTTCATGAAAATATGAAAAAGTTAGGTTATCGCAATCCAAAATTTCTTTGATCCAAAATTGTTAGACACTAAAATTTTGGGTATACACATTTTTTTAGAAAAATAAGCTGTATGAAACCCAAGAGATTGAAATTTATTCAAGGAGAAAATTTTCTTCCAATTCCCACCACATTTACATTTAGTGCCAAAAGTGGCTGTAGAAGGATAAATATAGTTATTTCTGAAAATTGGTTTTTGGTGATTATAACATACTTTATTAGTGTTTCCTAAATGTTAAATTTGTGAATACATCTTTTCAAAATTTTATATCCTTGAGTTATATTTTTCATGAAGCTTCTTAAGAGAAATTATTTCATATTTCAGACTAATGACTAAATTACTATCTTCAAGAATCATTTCCTTAGAGATTGATTTTTCCTCAAAAACTTTTATCTCTAAAATAGAATTCATAAGATCATTAGAATTTTCTTCTTTAAATAAATTATCTTTATCAAGGTTATTGAGAATGTTTTTCTAAAATCCCTTCTTTATCTCTATGATCTCTAGAAATATCTGATATCTCTTTTGTTAGAATTTATTCCCTAGTATTTTACTTGTCTAATTTCATAGAAATTTTACAATTTCATCCAACAAGTAACATGGAAAATCAAGAAACATCTTTATATGATGGTATTTCATCATTTTCTGAGGATGAAGTATCATTATTAGAAGTTCAATTTTTAGAATAGTAATTCTTATCAATAGATAAATTTGTTAAATCTTCGGCAGAGCATACCTTGGCCATAAGACATGTATTGTGGAAATAAGTAATAAAAATGAATCTCATATTCTTTTATGCTGATGAATAATATTCAGATGATTCACTTTATGAATAATCTCCACAACTATCACTCCAAGTATCATTATCTTTAAGACTTTTCTTGTGCCTTGATTGATAAAATTTCATCTTGTTCCTTTAGGAATTCCATTCCTTCCTTTCCTTTTTTTAACAAAGGACAATCAGGTCTGATATGACCTGTTATTTTACATTAATAACATTTAAATTATCCATCTTTATTATCTATGTAGTCTTTCTTCTTGTACCTATTCTTATGGGTTTTTGAGCCATAATCTTGTTCATTCTCTGAGCAAGATTATCTAATTCACTCTCAGACTTTTCTGTGTCACTAGATCGTGACTGAATAATGACATTCTTTGTATTTTATCAAGTTACTCTTTCTGGGGTATTGGATTTCATATGTTTATAAGCGGTTGTAAAATCAACTCCTCCATTCCAATTCTTCTTCTTAACATTTTCAGAACCTCTCTTCATTCTGGTTTCATGCAGAAAAAGTGTTCCAATCAACTCATCTAAGGAAATCTGAGAGACTTTCCTGTTCTAATCAATATATGTCCTCTTGGACTTCCATTCTTTTGGAATGATATCTATGATAATATTTATAGGAGCCTCATCATCCAAACCTTTTTATCCCATATATTGTAATCTATTCACGATAGTCATAAACCATTGTTGTACTTTGCATATAGGTTCTCCATTAGGAATGTTAAAGATATGTTATTCAGCTCTCAACATAGATCTTCATGTCTTTATAACTTTAGATGTACCAAAATGTGTAACATAAAGTTTCTTCTAGATACTATACGGAGCTTCACACGATGGTATTTGACTATATATGTTCCTATTCATAGAACATAACAAAGTATTTTTGACTCAAAAGCTTGATTGATATTCTGATTTATCCTTATTCATAAAGGTTCTCAATTCCTTATCCAGAATCCTATAATATTCAATTTACTTTAGCTTGTTATCAACTACAGTATTCATAATAGACATCTTCATCCTATCTCTCTAATAATTATAATAATTTCCATCAAAAACAGTAGTCTGGTTGGATTTAGGTTATCAATAGAACCAAAATTTAAAACATACATTCATAAGATAATCCTTGGAATGAAAACAAGTTAGTAGTATGATTCTATAAACATGAGAAAAAATCCTATGAAAGGAACTAGATATTTTATCTCTAAGATAGAATGAATCCAAACTATCTGATTCAGAAAAATAGATTCCAAAAATTTTGAATCCGGAAGTACTATTATGAATATTCAATTCTGTAAGTAATGTGAAGAAAAATTCTCTTCTGAATCTAGTCGTGATATTAATTTAGATTGAACCAAAACCTAGGATACCAAATGTGAGATGGTATATGAATATGATATACTCTATTATGCAAAATGTAGGATCAAATATGTAAACATGATAATCTCAAATACATAAGGGGTGAATTTTACATTTAATAATTCCATTGGAACTTTAAATGGTGGTTATGTTTAACAGGGTTAAACAAGATAATTCACAAGTCATCTAAGTTCTAATAACATTCTTGATTTTGTAAAAGTGGATCTGGAAATGATACATAACAAAACATTTTAATAACTAAGATTTTACCTTAAAGCGTATAGAATTTAACTATGTCAGTATAAGAAAGTTGTACATTCCTTAACAAGACAAATGTAGAGGAAATCATGAAAAAAAACCATGTAATTACTCGTAAATCTTCTAAACCAAATAGAAGGGAATCCAATAACCTTGGATAAAGGTCCCTTGATTTATACATTCAAGAATGTTTTCCTTACCCACAACAGGGTAAGCCCTCGATTAGAAGATCAAAGTCTTTCTTGCTATCTCTGCAAGCCATCAACTATCAGGTAGCCAGCACCTCTGTCTTCCTCTACCCAAAATCCCTCAATTGTACACAACAACAATCGGCATCACATGAATCAAATCTGAAAAAAGAAATGTTTGAACAATCCGTTCAAAGTTTCTGCATGAAGCTTGAGATTTTATAATATCCTCTATCCCTATAAATCACTTCAAAAGCATGTTAGAACAGTAGTCAAATGTAAGGTATAGAGATCTTTCAAATGACATTCTATTTATAGGCACATCTCCAACGGTAATATCCCTCCTCCAACAGTCATATTCCTCCTTGAATTTCGGAGGGACCACTATATGTGTCACTCAATCAACAGTTAATTGATAACTAAAAGAACAACATCATTTTATAATAGAACAAGTGAAAGAATAACCAAAATTTTATATTCGTAATGTAAGTAAATGAATGTTCAGAGTCAACAAAAAATGAATTTGGAGTCTATAATACAAATATGTTCAGATTCTGTTTTCTAGGAATTTAGAACCTTAATTCAATAGAATTACAGAGTCTAAATTTCAAGGAAATTCAGAATCTGGATTCACCCAAATTCGGAACCAGAAATTACAATGTTCAGAGTCCGAGTTCATGGGAATTTTTAGTTAGAACTAATAAGAGTTCATATCCAGATTTTGTAATCAAAACTTGGAGTCAAAAATCAGAGAGGTTCGTGTCCAGAATTTATATTCAGAATTCAGAGTCAAAACTCAGAGAAGTTCGTATCCAGAATTCGTATTCAGAATTCGGAGTCATAAATCATGAGCGTTTGTAACCATAATTATTATTTAGAATTCACAGTTAGAACTGAAAAGATTTAGCAACAAGAATTCTTATTCAGAATTCAGAGTTAGAACTCAGAACATTTCATAACCAGAAATATGAGAATTCATATCCTAAAACTGAATGCTTCAAATCTAGGTAATTATATGATTCCGATGTTTTGGTTTCAATATGAATTTTACGCTTAAAAAATTTATGATATGAAAAATGAAATCTAGGTAAGGGAAAATTTCCTTGGGTAATAAAATTTTCCTAATAGAAGTAAAACAAGGTGTAAAATGAGCTTTTCCTTAAGATAAAGAGTTTCTGATTTTCAAAATAAGATGAAATGGAAATGACATAAGATCCCTTAATGACCCAACAATCTCCCCCTTGAAAGAATGATTGAAAAATTCATAAGTTAATCCTTATTTACTCAACAATTCATCTAGAATCGAACATTTTTTATGAGGATATACTAGTTCTAATTTTTAACCATATAGATAAATTATTTTTGAGAAATGTAGTCAACAATGTTATTGTTTTTTGGGGAAAAAAATGGTTAAAGATGAAATTTAGGAATCAATAAATTCTTTATGGGAAAGGTATCAACAATTGTTTAATATGTACCTTAAATTGAATGGATAGAATATCCACAAGGTATGATAATTTTACAACCCACGTACATCATCAATTATTTGTCTTTATTTAGGAATTCTTGAGTTATATCCATTATAATTTTATAAAGAAATAGGTGGTCCTTATTGAAATTAATTAATCAATAGATATATATTTGAAACAAAACCTAGGAATATATATATATAATTTATATTTGTTATAAATAAATATATGATATATTCATTTCATGGAATATGAAATTAAATTTGATAAAAATAAAAAATTATGAGATATTATATTTATAAAACATGAATCTTTATTTACAATTTCACAATTAATATAATTTATTAATAAAAAATTTATTTTCATAATATAAATTTATATATTAATATATTTTTTTATTGTATTTATATTATAAATTATGCGAGCTTAACTATTTTTTCATTGTTTCAAAAAATAAATTATATTTTGAAAATTTTCATTTTTTCTGAATAAATAGTGATTATAATTAAAAATAAAATTTACCATGTTTTGAAAAATATTTTCTAAAAATGGATTTAGTTATATAATTGTATATATATAAATAATGTTATTGTTAATTTTTAAACATTTCTAAAATAGTTTGATTTTTTGTATGTAGGGAAATATTGAAATTTATTGTATTTATCATTATAACCAAAAACATGATTTTTTAAGGATTGATCTATGAAGACATTAGTTAAAAATCACATGCACTAGTTACTATGAATAGTCATGAAAATAATCCCAATTATTATAATTTATCCAGGATAAAAAAATGAATAAAATTATCAAAAAACACCCTTCTATTATATCTCTTAATAGTACCCATTAACACATATTCTATTCATTAGAATATAACATTATTCCTTGAATATATATTATATAATTCTCTATCCTAGAATCATCCCCATGTCCATGTCATGATGAACTTATAAAAATACACAAATCAAGTCACTTAAATAGGATTTCTATGAGATGATACCCCAGTGGTAAAATCCTCCTTCATTCTATTTTAAATTCATTCATTCATTCTTTATTTTTGTCATCCTTATATTCAACTCCCCAATAAAAACATTCAGGATATGTTAGAATAATATATATATTTTTTTATTTAGTATCCATCATAAATAATATTCTGTTATCCTCTTATTCTAAAACATGAATCATCGACCATGATGTCTCAATTCACCACCTTCATGGATGATGGGTTTTCATTTTCTATTAATGAAATCACGGATAGACATAAAGCATTATTATATGTAAATATGATTTTATTAATATAAATTACAAAAAAAATTATGGTGCATCATAATTAATAATGTAATCCAATTATAATATCCCAAAATAATAATAAATTTACCATCTACGGTAATGTGTACTTTCTCTTACATGGCTTGGGTATTATAAATAATAATATCTATACCATGATAAAACAAATCCCATATCAAATTTACCATTCTCAGTTTGTAAAAAATAATATTAACAAAGAACGTGCTGATGTTATGACCTATCTCACTCAACTACAATACAATCAAAGCACTACATTACCACAATAAGTCCTCCCCAAATACTAAAGACGCAAGACTAATAATTAGGTCAGAATATTAATAAATGGGTTTACACTCACAAGATCTCATGATTATGAATAATACTAGATGTGAAAATATTAATAACCATTCATATGAATGAGAATAAAAATTTAACAATGATAAATGATGATAAACAATATAATATCGTATGATATGAGAATATTAATTATAGTGCTTGTAATATAAGGATTATATACATAGTAAATATTAAATATGTTATGATAATATATAGAGATGAAGAAAACCAACCATTATAATTCATAAATAGTGATAAAAACTTATTTTTAGTCCTACATCGGTTGCATGTCCATGAATCCATCTAAAGAACCCAAATCATTAGGCCACAAGAAATGGGATCTATAATGAGATGTTGTCTTCTATGGTGAAATATGACTTCCAATGATAAATAACTGAAATAATAAATAATAAATAACCCCTAATCATTGGGATCAATGTTGGAACCAAAAATCAACCAAACTCACTTTGAATTGTAATGTTTATCTATAGGTATTATACATGTCCCAAACTAAGTGTTGAATAAACACTCACTGAAAACAACATCATCCCATCATAGTTATATAGGGAATATGTTTCACACCATGATTTCATTGTATAGAATATGTCCTCACTATGATAGGTGGAATGCAAGATATATCACCAAATATCATAAGAAATGAGGGGATTGGAGGCCCACATAATAAATCACCATCTATCCTAATCAATTTTTGGGATAGGTGGTCCAAACTTTATATCACCATAAAACATAATTAATCAAAGTGATATGTCAATTTTCTAGTATATAACAAAATATCATAAGACATTAGGGGGATAAAGAATAGTCTCTCCTGGTATATCGCCCAATATCATAATACTTCAGCAGGATAAGTTTCAATAATAGTATTTTACCATATTAAATAATTCAACAAGTGGGGTGGGGAGTGGGGCATTCAGTATATCACAATATATCAAAATTCATGGTGACAATAAAATGATATCTCTTTATATCAAAATATAACTTATCATTATTGGTATCATATGAGATTAAATAAGTGTCAGACCCATTATCAAAGCCCAATATTTGTCAAAACATTTTAACATTAGTGTTCTCAAGAGGTTGACACATTCCCATCCAATTTTCCAAAATAAACTCATATAGAGATAATTTTAATGAATAATAATTCGAATTAAAAATTATATTTTTTTAGGGTAACTCTTTTTTTCCCATTATAGATTTATATTTTTAATAATTCAATGACATTACCCATGCAACACCCAAAATTATTTTCATTTTTATTATAAAATGAGTGCGGATGAACCAAAAAAGGTGTTTCAGGTATGATATAAGAATATAACGCACTATTTACATTATATATTAATTTCATTTGGAATAAATCACAACTCGCCATTCACACCATCTAAACAACATTATAACATTGGGATAGCTTATGTACCAACTATATTATAGATGTAGAAATATTTTCATTGACTCTCATTTATTGATCTAAGCTAAAATTGAAGGAATTGAGGAATTTGAAAACCCAAAAATACTTGAAATAGAGGAATTATTATTGTGTTTCCTTAGACTAAAAATTAATACTATGAAATGGTCAATATAATGTGATATATTTAAATATATAAATCCCTATTAGAAAAAGAGAAAAGTATTTTGTGAGGATTAAAAGAAATCCTATAATAGATGACTGAGAAAAGAAGGGAGATAAAAATGGGATGGAGGTGTGTCCCACTAGAAATGAAAAAAATCACATATTTAGAATGAATATCAACCATTTATTTTTTTCATTATTATTTACATTTCCTTTATTTATTTTATGTTAATGTCAGTCATAACTGTCAAGACACATAAGGGATCTGATATATAAGGGTTGATATATATAAGGGTCCAACTCTTAGGGATGTCTACACTAATAGAGATACATAATGGTCAACATATCACATTTATATGGGTCACTACCGAATATTTAAGGGTATATACATTCCAAATTCCCAAAAGAATTCCTTCTTTAAGGGCCACCACACCCAATATATAAGGATCATGACTTTAGAAAATGTTACTAATATATATAAATTTATGTGTACGTGTTTTTATGTGTGTGTTATGACACATAATATTAACGGTTATGAAATTTTCCTGATTCAATAAAATTCAACAAGTATGGTTATACATAAATAACATTTATTGGTAAAAAAACTCATGTTTTGCGCAAATACATATTTACGGGATACAACACCCCATTCACATCGTTTCTGTTCATTTATAAGTTTTATAAAATTAATATTTATGGGTCATTGGGATAATACATAATGGTACCTGAATTAGATGATTTCCAATTAAGGTGGGTACTATAACATATATGTACCTTTTCCTAAATGACTGTTATAGTTTTCTAGAAATCAATTGTAACTACAAATGATGTCTAAATTCATCATTAAATTTCATTAAATGTCTAAAATAACAACATATTTCTCCCAAATATTAATGTTTCAAAAAAATAGCAGAGTAACCATCCCTTGGGATTATAACTTTTATAGATACTCAATTCATAGCATGAACCCCACCTCCAACACCATAATAGGGATCAAATGAACATATTTAATCACAAATCCTACCCAAATTATAACTATTGAACCCCACAACATTATATAGAACCCCTAAAAATACAAGGGACTTTGAAAAAAAACAAAATAATTACATTACTTAAAATGCATTCATGTATGGAAAATATAATAAGGACATACAAATTTTATCCATAAATAATGATTAAATCTTATTGAGGATTACTATTTACCATCACTATAGTTTTATTTATGGTACATTAAATTATCTACATATTTATATTGAACTAGAGGATCATAAAAGTAATCATTTTAAATTCCTATTCATACATTTATATACTGTATAAATCCGATTAGAAAAAGAAACACTATATAATTCTTTTAAATGTGTATAACGGATATCACTGCTAATTATTTATGAAGATCCATATATTTCATCGATGAATATATCATAGTATTATATCATCCCTTATATGTTTTCTGTCTAGTTCTAGATTTATTCTTTCATACATTATTGATAATAATATTGTGTTAAATTTTAAAATGTGTGATTTTTCAGAAACGAAATAATTTTGTTTTGGCTTATGAAGTGTCTAAAAAGGAAATAATTATTGATTTTTACAAATTTAATATTATTTTAACACTTCCATTACAAATTATTGAGAATGATATTAGATTATTCTATAGTAGTTATTGAATTTATATATGGTTCTTTGTTGATTTAATAAGTGTACCAATTTTTTTTCATAGACTACACAAAAAGGATGATTTATTTTTATTTTATGACCATTATAATGAAAAAATTATATATATGGAAAATATATTCTATATCCTCCTAGTATATAACTATAAAATGTTAATTACACTTTGAAATAATGAATGTTGATTTAAAATTTATACTTATTGTTGTACTCAATTTGAATGTGTAAAAATCCCCATGTTATAATTTATGATTCTAAAACCCTAGACCAAAAACATGTTTTGTACATCACCAGTATAAATAGTATCTAAAAATTATTTTTTATATTGATAAATTCATGTTCTAACATATTAGAATCAAATTATTGGGAATCATTCTTGACTTAACTATTTCTCACATTATCATGAAATTAAATATAAAACATAATATTCATTGAGGTAACATATAACATTTTGAATTAGATTTTGAAATACAATATTTAAAAGGGAGAGAAATACTTATTTTTGAATAATTAGGATTGATTCATATTTTTTGGGAGGAGAAACAAATATATTATCAACCGATTAGAGAATAATTTATTGATATAGAATCATATTATTCTTTCTTGAGTGAGACAACTGAGTTATTTAATATTTTAAAATGATTTTATGTTGATGAAAAACCCAACCACTATTCATTGGAAAACATTATCATGTTAATAACAGAGGTGAGAGTATATATATTGAACAAACTGTATATTTTAAACCTTGATAGAGGATATTTAATTTGGAGACAAACACATAAATATAGAGTTACAATAGTTTTTAATTTATATCATATAATTTTTTAGGGAAGAATTTAATTTATATCATATAATTTTTAAGGGAGGAAAATTTAGGGTATATAAGGTGTCCTTTGTAATGTGATTTTTTTTTCTTCTAATGTGATAGCTAATGTATAATGATGTCTTGGGGTATGGATTATGTATTCAAACAATTGAATTGAATGTGTTTCTATAATTGTATTTTTATTTTTAAGGATAAGTGTATTATCATTTGATTAAATAGATATATAGATTCCATAGAAAAGTAATGAATAATATAGTATGATGGATCCTTATCATAAAAAATATGAAATGAGTAATAATTACTATGTACAACACTAACATTTATTAAAATTAATGGTGGATATGGCTGTTGAACTAAAAGTGTAATTATTGTATTAGCTCAAATAGTTTAAAATATGTTCAAAACATTGTAATAATATAAAATATTATGGGGAATCCATCTATTTAGTTAAAATAAATTATTTATATTGTTATATGTAGATATATCATTTGGATAATGGTATATCATGGATTTAAGGAAGAATTGTTTGAAAAGGGAATGGTGATTGTAGACATTCTATTCCCTATATATTTTATATTATTTATGGATTTGAGGTATGATATAAAATATTTTGAATTATTTTATTATGTAACAAATTTATTTGGATATATATTGAGAGGTTTGAAATTGTTGTGAAGGAATAGAGTAATTTTATGATGCTCATAGTTTATTTTATGAAAATCAAAAAATTTATGCGGGAAGAGTAATATTAGATAAATGCATACGAATTTATCCTACACATAATACATTTGATATATGAAGTAGATATTTAAACCAAGTGTCATTGATTTTTCCTATATTAATGTGAGAAATTCTATAAAATAAATCCATATGATATTTTATAGAGCCTATGTAAAAAATTTCATTGCTAAAACATGTAAACGGAAATGTCATACAATATATATTTTATTATGTTTGTAAGTAAATTTATATACATGTAATATAATTTGAAAAAAAATATAAAAGTAATATATTTATGAGATGGATATTGGTGCCACATAAAAGTGATTTATGACCCATGTAAGAGAATTTATCTACTACAATTTTGTTTTCATTTATTTTATTTTTCATATATTATTTAATGTGACCGAATACCTTTTAATGTTGTAATATATCAGTAATCCCCAATATTAATTTATATGCCACAGAAAACATTCAATATATTTTACACTAAATCAATTAAGAAATTTTTAAAATCATTAAAACATAAAAATGTGACTTGGAAAATTATAATTATGAAGGGAAAAATATTTCAAATTATTCAAGATTAGGTAGATCATGTCAAAAAATCATGAATCCTTGAAAATCCATGATCATAATTAAATTTATTTATCATTAAGATTTTATCAAGTAATATATTAATTGTTTTGTCAAATGTATTCATGAATATATATATATGTAGAAATGAAATTATTGGGTTTCATACAATAATGTACATTTTTTTGAATCAATGTGTTACTAATCATTATAGATTATGTCATTAATGTAGAAACCTACTAGAGATATAAAATGAATGTATTGAGATGCTACCATTGTACACAAGTTCATTTCCAAAAATAAATTATTCTCATTTTATTATCTCACACTAAAAAATATGGTTCCATGCCATGAGATGATATGATGATAATTTTAAGACTACCAGGACGAATAAAGTTTAACTTTTTATGGAAGTTGATTTAGTGAATGAAGATGAAGCTAAAAAACTATTATTTATAAAATAAATTCTTACTTTATGACATGTGGTTATGTAATTAATTTTAATTTAGAACAAAATTTTATTGTCAACTTCTATACAAAGAAAATAATAGGAAACCACAAATTGTTATTAATTAATTATACATTTGCGATACATAATTACTTTCGATGCATTTGTATTATATGGAAATTGAATATAAATTAAATTTGATGTAGTAAATCATGGTATTGGGGAGATTTAGGAATAGGAAAAAATTATTAGAATTTGGAAATTATACTATTTGTAAGAGAGTGTAATGAGTTAGTTGAGAGAACTAAAAACCTAAAGGAAGAAAACCTACTAGATTTGATATATAATATAGAGAGGTAGAACAAAAGGACAAATAATTGACTAATAAA
Organism: Viscum album; assembly: GCA_963277665.1. Taxonomy (NCBI): domain Eukaryota; kingdom Viridiplantae; phylum Streptophyta; class Magnoliopsida; order Santalales; family Viscaceae; genus Viscum; species Viscum album. The sequence continues at coordinate 162,696,959 of OY728135.1, forward strand.
TTAATATTTTTTATTAATAGAGATCATAAGAATCATTGAATAATTAATTAATTTAGAATTATCATTTTTTGTTAATGATGTTGGTTTTCCTACCATAAATGTGTGAGTGTATGCCATATTTTTAAGATGTATATCTCTATGAGTGATTCTTTAGAGATATGTTTTTAGTGTGTATAATCATGGTTTTATTCTTCATTTTATAATCTTTACTTCTGAGTCAAGAGATCCAAAAATTGATTTTTATGAGGAAATATATTATAGGAATGGATTCAAATACTATGTTTTATATGAAGATTTAGGTCTACAATGATAAAAAAGATACTCTATGTTGTGCATGTTGATATATTATTATTTTGGTAGATTCATGAAATGATTTTTAAATATATTATTTATGAGAAAGATATTTTTAATAAACTCATTTGATAAAAGTATAATGATAAATTTTGAACATACTACTTCCCCATTTTAAAGTAGTGGATAGATCGGGATTGAAGAAAATAATTGCCTATATAGGGTAAATGTAATTTTTTAAAGTTTAGAATGAAAATGAACTCGATTATATAATTAAATAAATAAATAGTGTGTATTGTCTTTTATGATTTAGTGTATAATAAATTAAAATATAATCACATATTTTCTATATTAGTTTGGATAACTAATATACTATTATACATTGTAATATTCTCTACTCAGTTAGATGATCTGTATCAATTAAGAATAAATCTAGTTTAAAATTTGGATACCGTTTTAAAGACAATACCTTTAATAATTCCCATATGAATAACCATGTCTAGGTATATTTACCCAATATTTTATTGTGAGTTACAAAAGAATAAAATATTTTTTGGTGGTAAAATTTCCAGGAGAAACAATATTTTTATCTGGATAATCTGAAATGATCAATAGCTATTAAAAACAAATGTTATAAAAATAAATAAATAAATAATAGAAAAAATGAAAACAGAAAATATATAAATTTTTTTAATATGATGTTTTTTAATATTTGGTCACATTAGTAGTTCAATAAGGAAATTTTATGTTTTATTTTTGATTGCATAGATTGAATTTAATTTGAATATTCTCTTAATCGAATGTGTATGAATAATTGTCTGTTATGTTGAAGATCATTATCCTAATAAACTATATAGTGATTTTTTATTGTTATATCATTGATAAAATTTTAATAAATCATTTTCTTATCATTAATTTGATGATCCACATAATTTTGGAGGAGAATCTTAATTAGGAATCATATTATTCCACATATTAGAGATTGTTAAAATAAATTATTATTTGTGCTTATAATTAGAATTTGAGTCCTCATTATTATGGAGTTCTCGTGTTCTTATATTTCTTCCAAAATCTCATTAGAAAAATTTATAATATATACTTTTGAATAAATTAAAATTATTCAAATAACAAAAACGATAATAATTATATCCATATACATGCTTTATGATGATAAATTGAAAATTATAAAATAAATCATAATATTAATAACATGAAAATTTTTGATTTCCGAGGTTTTTCAAACAAAATTTTTATTGAAAAGAATATATCCTAGAGATTATAATATTTAAATATTTTTGATGTACCAAATACATTGAAATCATATTAATAAATATTTTTTTAAACATGTAATAAAAACAATCAATATAGATAGTGTTATAAAAATAAAATTTTACCTAAAATTATACAAACCGAATTAATGACAATGAGAGGCATGTGACTCATCATTTGGTATACATAATGTGTATATACAATCATTATAATGAATGTCAATTCACACAAAAAAATAAAATATATTTAATATAACATAAAATAAACAAAAAATATTTAACAAAATATAACATACACATAGAAAAAAATAATCCCGTAGTCAAAAAATATTACATGTGGTCACTGTGAATATAACACACAATCATAATGAAAATAAGAGCAAATCCATATGAAAATAATCATGTTAGCTGTGATAGATGTTATCATGGTAACTTTAAATTTAGCGCATAGTAGGTGCTCCGTTTATATCACAAAAAGTAGTTATAAAGATTTTCACATTATCTATGTTGAGTTAGAATATTTAGATACTTTTGTAACATGATAGGTTGAATACCATCATCATTAAGTATAATTTTCCTCCACTGAAAGTATCTTACAGTATTTCAAGGTATGTTGTATATCACCATCATAACATGTTTAATGCACTACATGGTAGGTAATCAAATAAACTCTCATGGAATCTATATACCACTCATGTGTAATGTATCACAAAACTATAGGTAGTTGTTAGTTTTTATGATATATTGAAAATAAAAAAAGGAATTCCTAATAAGCATTCATGGAAACAATTCCATAATGTACATTGATTCCAAGGTATAATTTTTGTGTAGAAGGATATGTGTAAAAAATTACCTCACATAATAACCAATGGATGGTGAAACTAATAGGAAAATTACATTCTTTCAAACAATCATATTAATGAAATTTTCTAAAGAGGTGTCCGGATATATAATTTTCCTATTGTTTTTTATTTTTATAAAATCATTTTTTATGCGAATAAGAATATATATTTATATATAAATAAACATAAAAATAAAATAATATTTATTTATTTTTAAATAATTTTATGGAAAATGTAATTAATAATTAAAATTTAATTACTAACTACTTCTAATAGGGAGTATAAATAATTTAATAAATAATATATACAATTTTATATTTATAAATAACTAGTAATAATTAATAATATAACCATCATTAACTATTTTATTTTTATTTTATTTAAGAATAACAATAATATTATTTTTAATAATGAATATTAAATAACGAGATTTTATTTCCTGCAAAATATTTCCTATTTTTGTATTTATGGAAGAAAAATTATTATTAAGGATGATGATCATGTCAATAATAGTATTGTTATAATTACTATTTATTGTTTTTAAGTAATATATTTATTACTATGACTTCATTAAATTAATATGTTAAATATATTTGTTTTTATTTAATTGTATGAAATATTAATTATTTTCAATTAACTAAGAAATTATTATTTTATTATTATTACGTAATATATTTTTATTATTACATTTTATTTTATATTTAATTGTACATATATTTATTCCCATGTCTAGTTATCTTATATGATTTATGTTCATGTATTAAATTTCATTTAGAATATAACTATAATTTAGATATTACATGCTTTTCGAGATGACTTATTCTTTTAATGTATAAATATGATATTTTTGAACAATTTTTTGTAAGCATATAAATAATTTTTTATAAATTATATTAATGAAATTACAATTATTTATTATTATTTTTTATGAGTTTTGATAACTTTTTAAATTTCATTTTTATTATATTTATAGTTTATTTTCTATTAGCATTCTACATCGCATACAGAAACACAACAAAACATATTATGTTTCATGCAGGAAACATTGAAATACTATAAAATATAATTTATAAGTGCCATCTCAATGAAACATTAATAATGTATTAAAAATATAAAAAAAGTAGATTATATAAAGTACATATATATAAAAAACAAAATCTAATATACCTGAAATAATCTCTATTCATTTAAAAAATAATAAATTACACATTAAATAAATTATGTTCATAATATACTAAATGAATAAGTTATAAATGCATTTTAAAACATACTATGTAGAAATAAATATTTATTGAAAATAAATGGAATGAAAAATAATTTCTGTACAATGAAACAAAATATATATTGTGTGAAAATAATTTATAAGTACCATCGTTCTATTTTGAATAAGAAATATTTTTTACAATTGAATTCATATTTATCAATTATTTTTATTGAAATTATTTCATTTTAATTTATTTCTTTTATTTTTATTTAATTTTTTATATTTAATTTATATTGAATTTATAAATTATAATTTATAGGTACTCAAAATCACAAACATGAAACATTTTTCCGTATCATGTTGGATCCTTTGGAGGCCTAATAATTAATAATTATACCTATATTCTAAATTAAATATAACATATTGTGTAAAGATATACAAAATAACTGGAATGTAAACTAAATTCATAATATAATAAAAAATATAATATAAAAGTCAAAAATCACTTATGAATCATTGTACTAATGAATCCAAACAGTAAAAATAAAATTTCCAGGATTTGAGTATGTCCCTTTTATTGTTCACTAAAATGACATATAGAAATAACAATTATATATAAGTTTATACTGATCTCATCATATATTAATTTGACATTATATTGATTCCTACATTTCACAAATGACTTATGACTATTGTTATTTATTTTTCAATATAATAGGAGCGTGTTTTCTTGTATTTTAGTGTGTGATACACTTTTCAATCTAAAATGAAAATTTTCAACATATTACTGACACTTTGAGAAATATTGGGCATACCACATATTGGATTGAGGTGCAACTGAATCCTACATGTCAGAAATGACTTCAGTATCAGTTACAAAATATATCAAAACAAAATGAATTTTTCTTAAAATAAATACCCATATATATATATATATATTTAACATACCTGTGGGGGTCGGGGAACTATATAACATTGAGAAATGAAATTTTGTAAATGAAGTATAGAGTAAACAATACATCAGGAAGGATAAACTATTATGGTGTATCACATCATTGAACCATTCAAGGAGATGAGATTACAAATATGTGGAGATGTAGGTGAGGTGTATCACCATTAAGGAATAATTTGATGTTGTAATCTACAATGCTTCCATTTGAATAGATCATTGGAGTCACTAAAGTATATAATTCTCTAGTTTCTAGTCAAAGAATTTGTCACCCATGAATGGAATATTATAAATGAATGTATATATATATATATATATATATTATTTCATAACATATATATATTATTTTTAAAAACATATAATATATATGAAATATATATTTATATATTTTCACACAGTTGGTGGTTGGGTGGTATGGGTTTGGGTTTGTTGAGGGGTAGGTCAGGGAGTCATGTCCTTGAGGCAATGATTTCTTGAAGTTTTATTCCTTGTGTTGTGTTTTGCGGTAGCAGATGTATTCAAACTAGTATATATTTATATTCTATTTCTTGTAATATAGATATATATATATTTATTTAATTTGAAAAATAAAATATATATGATATATATATATATATATTAATAAATAAAAAATGAAACATGATAGTCATAGAAAATATAATAATTTAAAAATATTCTTTAATTAAAATTTTACATTTCAAATCTAAATATTATTAAACAATATTAATTATAATATTATTAACCTTTGTTTTTCATGATTTTTAAAACAATTTAAAGCCAAATATTATTAAAAAAAATTATTCTAAAGACATAGGTTTAGAAGTAATTTCTATAATTTAATTGAAATTTATCAATAATGGATAATAAAATATTTTCATTTTATAATGAAATGAGATTTTCAATGATTTATTAAATTACATTTTTGGAAAATATCAACAAAAAAATGAAATTTCAAACACTATAAATCTAATAATTTTTCTAAATTGAAATAAACTACAAGTTAGTTAAAAACATAAAATTTTCTATTTATTATTTAAATTTAAAAAATAGATAATGAGTATATTTATAAAATATTCTCCTTCATTATAAATATAAAATAAAAATTTTCAATGAGATAAGATATATTCATTAAGAATATCGTTTAATTCATTTTTTATATGTAGTAATTACTGATATAATAATTTTAACAGTATATAATTAAAAAAAGAATATAATCCTTCTTAAAATGATAAGTCATTTTTCTTCATGATATAAAAACATACAAAATCCCCATGAGTTTATGCATCCAAAATATTTTAGCATGGAAGATTAATTAAAATATATTTTATTTTAACCGCGTTTTAAAAATTATATATAATAAATTAAATTCAAAATGATCGAAGATGTTGAAATAAATTATTTAATCTATGTAATTTATCTTAATTTCATCCATAAAAAATACATAATTATCAGAAACATACAAGGATTATCATATATTCACACCATGCAATAAAATATTTCAGTTCAAACCTATTTAATATGATGAATGAAATGAATTAAATTGTAATGATTAAATGACATAAAATGATTAATGTGAAATTCGTTGAATTTTTAGTATTCAAAATTATAATTATGAAACCTCTATATTAAATTTAATGTCAAATTTCTATTTGGTTAAATAGATTATGAATTACAAACACACCAACAGTAATCTGTAAAACCATGTTGAAAGAGAAAATAAAAAAAACTTCTATTATTTCCATAATCATAAAATATTTAACCAAAAAATATATAAATTAGTGTAATAAATATGAAATATATAATTAATTTCCATTTTAAACTGATTTTAAAAATTACAAACTATTATATTAATTCATTTTAAATTCTACGAAAAGTTCATAGTAAATTCATGCTTCTTTAAATATACACAAATAACTATACGTCTATTTATAGAATCTTTAAAAATGTAATCATTATATGTGTAATATAAATTATTAAGTAAATAAGTTAAATACTTGTTACTTTCCTAAACTAAATATATGTTAATGAACATTCCAAAAAATAAAGAAATTAGATTATCACAAAAAAAATTATATTTTTTATGTGAGAATACAAGATTATATAATAGTTGATAGTGTATATGTTTTATGAATGAAAATAAAAAAAATAGTCTTGATGATCAATATAGTTTCAATAGGATTTGAGTTACACTGTTTCAGAACCTATGATGATAGGAATTCGGTATAATTCATAACTAATCTATTTTCCATAGAAAATTATTTTAAACATCTATATTTTCAGTAAATATGAAATTTTTTTTTTGATATAACAGTTTTAGTACAATCTAATGAATCAGTGAATCTCAAACTGCATTCATTGGTATAATTCTATTACATTCAACACAAGAATCATTTCACATGAGAAATAATCCATTTTTATATTATAATAAAAGAATAGTTATTCACGTTTTCATAAAAAATATTATTTACAAAACCATTACTATTATGGATTAATTTCGTAAGAGACAAAAGTTTTTCATATTTATCATTCTTCTGAAAAAAAAATATATATATTATTTATTTATGAATAGATGCATCATTTTTTAAATCCATATTCTCTTGATGACGATCATATAAAAAATTATAGGATTTTTCAATAGTACTAAAAGATTTATTTTAAATAATTATTTTATTCCTTATTTTTATTAGACAGAGTTTAATCATTTTTAAATCCTGCAAAGAATAATTAGAAATTATATCATAATCATTATTATTTACTAAAAGAAAATCGTAATGTACCTATTCATGGTGCCACCCAATGGTACCTCGTACCTGGTTCGTCACATGGACTCAATCACATTTCCCCTTACACCGGAGGCTACTGAATAGTAGTGAGGGACATGGGTGTGATAGTGGGGAAACTATTCCCTCATTGGAAGAGTAAATCAGCAGAAATAAGTAGATAACAATAAAAAAAGATGTAGGAATAAAATACAAAGGTTAGCAATGGTATACTAAAAGTAATAAACAATTGGACACACGTATAAATGATGCATGATACACATTTCTAGGAAAGAAGACAAACAAGTCACAATAATGGAATATAGTACTAAAACAAAGTACAATTAAATAAAAAAAACTCCATCATCATCACAAGCCTCATCATGGACCCATTATCAAAATATCCACAGCAATCAGGAACCTATAGTAGAAGGGATCGTTCTATAATCTATAACATTATAAATATGATCTTTTTGGGCCCAAAATAATGACAAAAAAAGGGTGTGAGATGAATCCCAATAGGTAACCAGCCAAATAATTCATTCTAATAGTCAGTGAATATATATTGCAGGAAATATTCAAATATGTAATAAACAATGAAGTAATTTAAAGTATGTAGTCATGCAATTTCAATTTAAATAATTTACATTTAATAATTCAACCATCCAATTAAAAATACAATAAAAGCTCTGGGATATTTCGTACACCCTGTCTCCTTTGGTTCAACCAAAAATATAATGTAACCCTCTTGGTTTTTGTCACATCCTAACCACTCTGGTTCAAATTACATTAAAGATATTGGGTTTAATCTATGAGGAAGAACTTATTGTCAATCAACCATGTGGTCTCATGTAAAAAATGACTCTCTAAGGATGCACTAACTATTAATACCCCATACAATCACTAATGTTAAACTACATTAAATCTGAGGAAACACTCAATGTGAATTCTTCATGTGTTCTCATAATATATCGATAAGCACTCTGAGGTAGCAACCAACGTCAATCCCTCCTATAGTCTCACAACGTGATAATTAAAACAGACATTTTGGGAAATCCCTAAATGTCAATTTCCCCTATGGTCATAATACACCATGTTCCCGTAGCACCTTGTAAATCAATCATACAAAAATGATAATCAGTATCCAATGCAAACCTAAATTTAATATTTAGAGTAATTAGATTCAAGTCATGGAACATCAAATCAAATAAATAATCAGTACATCTTAATAACACTATTAATGGAAAGAAAATACCCTCATTGGAAAAGATAGAACTAATGGTCAAAATCAACAAGCATGGGAAAACAGATTAATAGAATGTAAATTTACCATATTCACAATAAAACAACCTCGAATCAAACATACAAGGCATAATAGAAATTAATAGCATTAAAATCCCTAAAAATGCAATACCCTGAATGAGGGAATTGTTCTCTTTTTAACATATAACTCAATGAAAAAATACATAAAGGCATGAATCATATTCCTTGAAATTTTATCGACGATATACGTGAACCTCATGCCATGAAATTCCCTGAAATATCATAGATCAACAAAAACAATAAAAACATTCAACCGAGGATATCTCATGAATGAAGATGAATCAAGAAATGAGGTTCTAAAAGAATGAAGAGCATACAGTGGCGATTACATCACAGTAAAAAATGGCCATTTCTAAGAACAAATGCTGAGTAGGGGGCTCCTAGAATAATCACCAGCTACGTATGCTCCTAGATATGAAGAATAGAGAAAAAGATGAACTTTTGAACGAGACGCGACCCTGGTCCATTTAATGAAACAAATGAAAGTACACATCATGTTATTACCTTAAACGGCCCCCGCATTACGTGGTATCATGGCCACCACACATATCCTTGTGCTCATCCATTACACAGCCAACACATGGCCACCCACAGCAATAAGGAACACATCATGTACTTATATGTACAAGATGTGTACTCTTGAAATTTCCATAATCTCTACTTTTTTTCATAATCATACAAAAAAGGAATACATACCTGAAAATAAGATTTGGGAACATACAAACCCCCCCCCCCCTAATGAAATTTCACCATGAATTTCCATATCAAGGTGACATAGAAGAAGAAGAATCAAACTCCTCCATCCACTATTATCGTGCATCAACTTCCCTCTCCAAATTATCATCCTATACTCACATGCGCTGACATAACACTTATAACAGTGGATCAAATCAGCCACTAAAAACCATCGGATTCAGATAAAAAATCATTATAAGATTCTCCTTGAGCGATGAATCCACCTTCAAATAAGCCTCTACAGGTTGTAAAACATGAGATGGTTTTTTGAAATAATGACACAACTAAGAAACATGGAAGACGTTGTCCATAGCCTAGTACCTATGAGGTAAATTTTGCCGATAGGAAACCATACCAACCCTTTAGAAAACCTCAAACGGATCGATGTACCTTGGTGAAATCAAACCCTATCATCTAATTCTCTTGTTTTGAAACCATGGTGTTACATATAGAAAAAACAGATCTCCAACCTTGAACTCTCTAGGTCGTCTCTGTCGATTAACATAAGACTTTTTTCGTGATGGTACAGTAGCCATCCACTCATGAATCTACTCTATCTTCATTGTTGTCTCCTAGAAAATTTGAGTTCCAAGCATTGATTCCTCTAATTCTTCAATCCAATATAGGGATTATCAGAATATCCTACCATAAGAATCATCATATGGTTCCATCTTAATAGTTTATTGAAAACTATTATTGTAGGAAAACTGTACAAGAGGTATGTGATTCTCCCAAAAACCTCCAAAATCTAGAAAGCATGGTCGATGAATTTACTCAAGCACTTGAATCGTACGCTTGTACATGCCATCTATCCGGGGATGGTATGTTTTACTCAGAAGTACCTATGTACCCAACACCCTATGTTGTCTCTGCCAGACCTGATAATTAAAACATGTGTCCCGGTCTAAAATAATGGAGTGTGAATCCCCATGTAGTTGTAAAATATCTCAGATGTTCAGATTCCCAAGTTCATCAACACTAAACGACTCCTTGATCAACATGAAGTAATATAAATTCTTGAGTTAGTCAATGAAGACCCCTAAAAACAATACCTCAAGGAAAACTCTATAAACCTATCATGGAATCTATAATGACATCATTCCACTCCCACTTGGGAATGGGTAACTGCAGAAAATGCCCTTCTGGTTGCTTATTATATACCTTCAGCTGCTAATAGGTACAACAACTCATTATTAAACTAGGATCATCTCTCTTACTTCCTAGCAACCAATACTGATGGTGTAGATCACAATACATCATTTTGAAACCAGGATGAACAACCCAAACTGAGGAATGAAAATTCTACATCAGCTCCTCACACATGTCTACAGGCACCAACCCATAGCCTTGAAAACGCAGGATCTCATTCTATCCTATGGTCTATCTAAGAATAGAGTCCTCTACTAACACACACACTCATATAACTAGGACATCATAATATGATAAATTCCTAATTTTCACTCGATCAAGTTGATTAAAGATAACATTCATGGATGAAATAAACGTCTGTCTATGACGTTTGTGAACCTCCAATGCATTACTGAAAATAGAACTACAAGCTACCACTCACTACTAGCCTCCTAAACTACCTATATATGTGTCCTCCTTCTCAATGCATCAGCCACAATGTTTTCATTCCTAGGCATGTAGGAATGTTCAATGTTAAAGGACTGGAGGCACTCGGTCCACCTATGTTGTCTCAAATTCATATCGCTCTTTGTAATGATATACATGCGACTTTTATGGTCACTATAAAAGAAAATATGATCTCCCAACAAGTAATGTATAAAAAAATTAATACATTAACAAATTTATCCATCTGGAGATCGTGCCTTGGGTAATTCCTCTAATGTGGCCTCAATTGCCAGGACTCGTATGCAACGACTCCTTCACGCTACAAAAGCACAACTGCAAGACCTATACCTAAAGAATCACAATAAAAAGGATATATATTTCCCGACTCTAGAAAGATGGGTATCATTTATGAAGTAAACCTCCCATATATCTCTTGAAAGGTTGACTAACAAGAATCATTCAATAAGTACTTTGCCTCCTTCGTAGAGAGCTTCTTCTGTGGGACTGCTAAGTATAAATAGTATTGTACAATATATTTGTTGTATCCTTCCAGCCCTATAAAAAATGGCACCTCAAAAAGGTTCTTCAGCTAGTCCCATGAATCTATTGATCTCACATTCTTTGGGTCTACTAATACTCTTGTCTCTGAGATTACATGACCTAAAAAGGGAATCATGTCCATCCAAAAGTTCTATTTTTAGAGCATATCATACAATCGATGCTCTCTTTGTTTACAAAAAATTATCGCAATAAGGGTATAATTGTCGTTCAAAGTGTGTGAGTACTCATAGATATTGTCCTCAAAGACTTCTACGAAATAATCCATGTATGGATGGAACACTCGGTTCTTCAATTCCATGAAGCCTGCAGGTGTGTTCATGAGACCGAACGACATAACTACATACTTGTATAAACCATAAATGCTCCATGAGGTTGTAAGAGGTATATTAGATGGTCTATTACACAATTTAGGTTAATTTGTTCTCAAGTAAATCTTCGAGAACACTAATGCTACTCGAAGTAGATCAAAGGGATCATATATCATCATTAAGGGTTATCAGTTCTTGACCATAAAATTGTTCATCTTTTGATAATATAAAAAATGTATATGGTTACTATCCTGCTTATTCACAAACAAGATAGAAAAACACCAAGGATAAGTACAAGGTTGGATGAAATCCTTTGTCTACAACTCTTCCAACTACTTCTGGAGCTCCTTAAACTCGGTTGTATCCATTCGATAATGAGGAATGGACACTAGTGTCACTCCTGGAACAAGATCAATAGAATAACCAACCTCTCGCTCTGGACGAAAACCTGAAAAGTCCCCTAGATAGAAATATCTAAAATGATCTATCAATGGAGCAAAGTACACCTGTGAAGTCCCCTAGTCATATAGATATATACTTGCAATATGTGTTGTAAATACTCCCAACCCATGATGCTCATGTACAACTCTTCTTCCATAGACATCCCACCCACCCTTATTCAAGTGGCGGTGATCCCTGGATTGCCTTCATTATCCCTATAAATCCCTCTCTGAACTGTGAATCATCACCTATATCTGTTATAATGCCTAGTTCCAAGATGGTAATGAATGGAAAATCTACTAGTGGTCCTTAATCAGCCATGTTTGGTGTCTAATAACTTCCTTGTAACTGGCGAAAAAATAGAGGACTTCTCGGGGGAATTACTCTATAAGGCTAAGTGTACACCATCAATTATGATTATCATGGATTGAAAAATACATGTGTATGAATAGAATAGGAGAAATAAAGAATTCATGTTTTTCAAAACATGGTTACACGACATGAAAAACACCAACACAATGTGTTATTTTAAGCCTTAACATAGGCATATACATTTTACAAAACTGGTCGTGTAACACCACACACACACACAAAATTTTGTCTTGACACACGACGTATACTTGAATCCTTTTCCCCTTCCCGAGTTCTTCTACACGCTAACCCACATTGTTCCCATTGAACTAGAATACATGTTGTGTTTGTTCCAGACAAGACATGCACTTGAATAACTTCACTGACCAGTGTTGTTAGTCACATGGAAGTTTACACGGCTCACTCTACACGATGTGTTACATATGGACATGATGTGTACTTCCTTATTTTCATCCACCCATGTCATTAGTCACATGGAAGGATACATGGTTTATACACATGGCATGTAATTTTGTACATTTGTGTGTTCCACCATTGTTTTCCCAATCCTGTTTCTCAACCCACACAGCTAGTGAAACTTTCATAGACTACATAAAAAGTACATATAACACACAGTGTGTACATAATTAAAATAATTCCTTCCTTAATTAAAGGACACATGGCGTGTATTCATCCTTACAGGCAGTGTATTATGGGTTTTTCTAGATAGTAATCCTCATAAACTACCCTAGAAGCCGATAATTTATTGAAACGAACATCAAAATGCCAAATTATGATATTTGGGGTCCCGTTCTCCCCTCGAATCAAAGCTTGTCCTCTTTTAAAAGTCATATTCAAGGAATAATAATGAAATGATACACCAAATTTCCATCCATGAGGGCCCAAAACACCTAAATAAAAAAAGATTCATGTCCATTCAAGTGAAACCCTAAAAATATAATTTCCTATAAATAACATGTATTCTATCAAGGCACATATCACAACAACATTCATATCTATCACAAGGAATATCACAACAACATGTAATTGGAAATGCATCCTAAATGGCATGGCAAGAATGCATGGAATGTGATTACTTTCGAGTTCCTATATGATGCATAATATTGAATATCCTCATCTCATCCGATTGAAATAGAAGTTTAAATTCAAAATTATACATGATAATAGTAAAAAAGAATTGAATCACTGAATGGTGAAATCAAATCAACAGTAATAATTGAAAAACATTAAAAATTGCAAATAATGTGGTAAATTGGCTTTTCCATATACATGAGTTAGCTAAACCCTGGAAATACATATAACCATCTAGAAATTCCTTTATATCCTTGGATATAGGCTCCAAATAGTATGTAAGGAATAAAAGAATGCTTTGATACCACATTGTAATGTCTTTGTTCCTGGTGCCACTAAATGGATCCCCATACCAGTTTGGTCACAAGTCCTCAAGTGCATTTCCCCTAATATAAGAGGCTGGAAACAAGTAGTAAGGGCCATGGTTGTGATAGTGGGGAAACTATTCCATCATTGGTAGAGTGAAGCACTAGAAATAAATAGATAATAATAGCAAAAGAAATAATAATAGCATACAAAGGTAAATAGCGGAAGAATGAAAGTAATAAACAACTGGGAACATATATAAATTATACTTGATACGTATGTATAGGAAGTCAGCCATAAAAGTTACAATGATGGAATACATTAATAAATCAATGTTTAAAGAAAACAAATAAACTCTTGAAGCATCACAAGCCTCATATTTGTCCCATGCTCTCCCTCCACAACAATCATGTACCAGAAGTAGAAGTGGGCTTTCTATCTTCTATACCTCAAATAATATAATATGTTTTTTCCCAAGAGAATAACCCAAATAAGGTGTGAGGAAAATATCAGAAGGAAACCACCCTAATATCTATTCCTAATCGAATGTGAATATATATATAAAGAAATTTGATATGAAGGAATAAACAATAAATTACTCAAAACTAAATAGTCCTACATATTCAATTATAATCATTTTCAAAATAAATTTAACAAACTAATTTCAAATACAAGAAACCCTCAAAGAATGTACTCACATCATATCCCCTATGGTTCAACCAACAATCTCATGTAACTCTCTGGGTAGTTCTCATAGCCTAACCCCTCTAGTTAAAATTACAACAATAATATATAAAAGGCTCTCTGAGGAAGCACTCACCGTTAATTCCCCATGTAGTGTCATGTATACAAAGACTCTCTAAGTAATCCTTCTCTATAAATTAAACCTATATTCATTAATGGAAAAATATAGACACTCTCATGATGCACTCAATGCCAATTAATCTTATGGCTGCTTAACTTATCTATAGACACTCTCAGGGAGCCATCAACATCATTCCCCCTATGGTCTCATAGCGTGATAATTATAATAGACACTCTAGGAAGGCCATAAACATAAATTTATCCAATGGTCTAACTTTTACAGGTTCCCATATCCCATTGTAATGCAATCATACATTAATGAAAATCATCATCCAAATTAAGGATCAATGTAATAGATGACTAATTATCTACAAGTGATGTTACAACATATCAGATAAATAATAACTCAATCCTTACAACAGTAGGAAAGGAAAACAAATATCCTAACTGAAAAAGATATAAAAAACTGTCAAAATCAACAAACATGGGAAAAAAATCCATATAATGGAAATTAAACCTATTTACCATAAAAAAACCTCTATTTAAACATAAAAAGAATAGAGGGTATTAATAGGGTTCAAATCTGTAAACATGCAATAACCCAAACAAGGGTATTGTACTATTTTTTCACATATAATCATCTATTAACTATAAAATGGCAGAAAACATGTACCTCAGTGTTGTCCAGATGATATAAGTGAACTTCATGCCATGAATCTTGCTAGAATGTCACAGATCTACAAAAACAATATAAAATGTCAACTGAATATATCTCAAGAAAGAAGAGGAAATCAAAAACAAGGCTCTAAAAGAAGGAAGTGAATACCTTGGAGATTCCATCGTATCCATCTATAGTCATTTTAGAGCACGAATGGAGAGTCAGGGGATCTAGGAGGAATCAAGAGCTACAACTGCTCCTAGATGAGATGAGTGGAAAAGAAGATGAATTTGGGAATGAGATTCGACCAACGCTTATTTAATGAAAAAATACATAAAGTACATGATGTGTCATTTAAGAATACATGTCATGTACTTGCCTTAACTGGTCCCTTTTTTAGGTGGTCTCCATGTCACCACACACGGTCGTATAATCGGCCGTTTCATGGCCAGAAAACGGCTACCCACGACAACAAGATAAATTGATATTACTCATAATATTTACAGAAACTCAACTTTTTTTCAAAAACAAATAGAAAGGAATGACATACCTGAAATGAAGATCTGGGTTCTTACAAAAATAATTATATCTATCATTTTCATATTTTACTTTTAACGACTTCGAATAATAATTACATCTACCATTTTAAACACAAGAAAACCCATATCTTAAAATTTATTTTTTTGTTTGAAATTTTATATCAATAATTTTAATAAATAACCATGATGCTACAATTTTTTACTTAACAAAAATATTTAATCTTTAATTTTACATTATAATTCATAAAAAGTGAATCTGAATAAGAATCAGATTAACAATAATGTTTATATTAATATATATTATTATGATCAAAATTAGCTGGAGAAATTAATTTTTTAAACAATGAATTGGTTATTACCCATTGTACACCACATAGAATAATGTTTACTAATTAATTTTCACACCATAAATCCTTGATTGAGTCCAAAATATATAAATAATAGCATCCCATAAATATAAATTTCATTAATTTTCCAATTTTATCTTTTTAATTCATTGAATTATCTTGTTTCAAAAAATGAACTGATGTGACCTTTATTCATGAAATAATATTATGTTAGTTCTAATACAACCTTATTCATTCAAATCTTATCATTATTGTATTCATTTCATTATTCCTTCTAAAATATTTCTTGAAACCAATTTTTTATTATATTGAATATCTTATTACAAAAAACATCCATCTTTTTATCACTTTTCATGAAATGTGGTTAATGGGAATTAAAAAATATATTAACATTATAATTAAAATAAAGGTCATTACGTTTTATTTTCACCTACCCATATTTTATTCTATAAAATATCATACTATTGAAATTAACCATTAAACTCATCTAATATATTAAATTTAATATTATTACATTCATAAAATTAAAATTTCTATCAATTACATAAATTTCATAGATCTCTCAATTCTATTTTAACTATGTCAAGTTTTTCTTGTTCTTCACCAAGTCAACTCATACCATTTAAAAACATTTATATATGTGAACTGTAATGTTGAATGAATCATATTCTACCACTTTGAAATCATGGTATTCTACCAATTTCATACCTATATTGTATAATTTTATATTTTTACTCATATAGCATGTGACATAAAGGATTTTACATATGTAATGTGATATATTACATGTAGAGAGATATCTATAGTATATTCTTCTAATTTTACAATAAAAATATTTTTTCACATTATAATTCCACACACATTATATTGTATCTTTATCTATAATTAACTTTGGTAAAATATTTGATAATTTAGTAGGGCTTTCCATGATAGACCAATGATCCACACATAACTACATTATGTAGCATTCTATCCCACCATTCCACAAACCATAATACATTTTATCAAAAAATCAAGGATTTGTGTATCCATAAATCATTTGAATTAATAGATTTAATCCTCATGACTATAAATAATAATCATTATAATGTGATTTCTATTATATTATGTTTATCCAAATTTTAAAAAATAAACAATTTATATATATCTTCTATAAGAACAATTACATCATCTGAAAGTAAATTTTTTCTATAATATTAAAAAATTAATGGTTCTAAAAAATTATAGAGGAACCATTTTTTCCAAATTTTTGATGGATCATATAGTAAATAATTGGATTAATAGGGTTATATAGTATGTTTAAAAAGAAAAAAAATCAATTCTAGTATGTTGTTGAATCAATCAATTGTGAGTTCAATGATCAATATTCATGCTAATAGAACATTATGAGTGATAATAGATTTTAATAGTAGTTCATATCACAAATATGGTTATATACACATAAAAATCATTTCTCATCCATAATATTTGTACACTCTAACAACAAATAACACTTAATGTTGTTATAAAATTTTAAAAACAATTCATCCTAGAAAAACCAAAGGAATAATTGTGATTTTTTTGGGACACACAACCCATTATTGAAATAACATTTCTTCAGGAATCAGAGCATAAGATCATCCTTTTGGGTAAATAAAATATATGAAAATATTTTTATTTATTAGGAAAGGATCAAAGTTATAGTAATTATTAAAAAATAAATATTTAAAAATGACATGATGAGAAATCAGAAACAAAGAAACTAACAGATATCATTTTTTATGATGATGTAATTTTTTCATCATTGATCCAATCTGTAATGATTTTTATTTTCATGTATTATTTATGAATATTTTAAGGATAATTTTCAAGACATGGTTCTAAGATGAATTAATATTCCAAGGATCAATGATCCTGGAATAAATGTGTTAAATATATTGTATATATTAATTATCTTGCATGCTCATTTTTCCATTAAAAATATGAATATATCCTTTAAGTGGGCATGGATAAGAAATATAAAATAATTTTTCAGTTTAGAAATTTTGTTTTACAATTGATGTGGCATAATGTTTTAGTGTAGACCATTTGAGAAATATTAATTATAGGTAGATATTTAATAAAATAAATTATCTAAAATTTTTATTTAATTATATTAAATGCAGTGATAGAATCTATCTTAAGTATAGAATTATTAAAATATCCACATGTTTGACCACACATACTCTCCAGATCATTACAAATATTTGATGGAATTCATGGTGAATGATCATAGATCTAAACCAAATTGAGGATCACTATACCAATAGAGTTTGTGGATCTCTTCAATGATGAAAATTCAACTTTTTTCATCAAAATTTAATGATCAAAACAATATGTAGGATTTTCTTTTTTCCCATCTCATTATTTAATTTGAGATTAATGTGGATAAATTCTAAGAATTTTATTTATATGCATATCTTTAGTACATTTTATTTTATGGAATATTATTTTTTTATTCTGATATAATCCTCTTTGTTTTTCTCATTATACAATAATGAATTGATTTAAAATGAACACATGGTAAGGACTATTCCACTTTTTTTATTTCTTATATAATTCACCTATGTTTCATCGTTAAATCATTTTTTAATTATTTTTTGTCGAAGGGTTTGACCATTAATCAGTTTCCAATGATTACATGATAGTTATTTGGTACAATTGATTAAAAAATGGTTATGTTAAATTATTGAGGATATGATTAAATATTCAATGAAAATGGTTTAAGGATCGTGGGATAATAATAAGTAATTGGGATATTTTATTTCTCCATTATTTACACGTAATATCATGATGGATGGATCGATGAACGTAATTTCTGAGAAAATCTGATCACGATTGACTACAGATATATGCATGGCATGACGAACCACATATCTATGTTTTATTTTTAGTGTGGGGGTTCCAATTATGTAGATACCAACAAATAGTAGGATCCATTTGATCATGAAAATACTTGGTTACATGACATGTCATCCGTTATTACATGTGCGTGGTACCCTATCTACACCTATTTGGGATTGAGGTTAAATATAAGGATCATGTGGCATGTGAACCCTATCACATGATGTGTCAACCTTATGAGTTGGATCAGCATGTACTTCATAATGTACACAGACATAGAAAATGTATATAGTTATAGGTATTCCTTGTACATGGACATAGACATGACTAGGTGAACACAATCTGTTAAATAGACATGGCCATCGATACACAGACACTGCAATTGCCAAAAAAATGTGTTAGGGTATCTCTACATTATGTGTACTGACCTACACCCGATTTATATAGATATTTAATATTTTTTTGAGGTTTTAAAAAACTTGAATTCTTGTGGGTAGATGGACATAACATGTACCCCACATAATTTTTTTCGTACATTTTCAAAGAGTTTCATTTCCCTATGTTTATTTAGTCTCGAGTAGTTTTTGATGACTGTGTTCCATTTGGTACATTCCTCGAGGGTAGATTGTGACATTGGATTCATACAATTGTATTTTGATCTCTTCTCATATCAAAGTCTCAAATAATGTTAGTGGAGTCCCATTATGAGACTGTACAATGATCTTCTATCATCTCAAAACCTAGGTAGGATTTTTGGAATCCTTATGAACACATTGGGAATGGAATTGATCCTTAATCTAACAGTTCATACCAGAAGGGTTTGTAGTATCATTTTAATACAATCTCATAAAACTGGAGTTTATTAACATTGGGTTTGTGGTGTCCTATAGTGTTTCTGGGCATCATTCACCTATCTGGGAATGATTTTATACCTATAATAGTGATATTTATTTGGTAGGGTCTGGTGATCATAACCTATTTGATGAGTTTCTCTGGTGA
This sequence comes from Viscum album, assembly GCA_963277665.1. Taxonomy (NCBI): domain Eukaryota; kingdom Viridiplantae; phylum Streptophyta; class Magnoliopsida; order Santalales; family Viscaceae; genus Viscum; species Viscum album. Next base: position 162,717,173 of record OY728135.1, read on the forward strand.
TATCACACCTCAATAATTATATTCTCTATGAATGATCATTTCTTCATGAATAATCATATATCAATTAGGTTGTTATAACAGCTTGGTGGAATGGTGTCTTTCTAGATTATATCTATGTGATTATATTATACATTGTATTTTATATCATTTTAATGATCTAGCTATAATTTTTTGTTTGTGTTTACTATTTTTTGGGTGTAATACTGGATATTTTTATATTCACTCCATCATGTGATCTGCCTACACATGTATTTTCTTATGAAAATAATGTCCCACTAGATAGTATACATGGATGATTTGAATTTTATTGAGCATAACATGATATATATTGACTATGGTATTTTTTCAGGGGCTTTTATTTCAAAATATTCCTCACATTTATAGAACGTTGAACTCTTCATTGTTTTTGGTTGGGCGTGTATTTGGTCTATATTTAAAATTTCATTACTCAACTTTTATAATATATTTTGTGGGATTATCGATGTTTGAATTCATTTGATTCAGTTTCATAACATTTCATAATTATTTGGGCATAGATTTTTGTGTGTGTTTATCTAGAGGAACATTATGCTAATACTTCCCATTAGTGGGATATTACAATGTGAATTTTAACCGGCCCTTTCCTATTAGATGAAGACTTGGGGTACTCACATGTCCTCCCCCAACGGGTCAGGTCATGAAAGGGTGGTATTAAAGCTTTCTATTCTACTTTAAGATCTGATTATGTGAGTTTAGTTTTTATAAACAATTTCTAGTTGACTGAGTTTGGATTTCTATCCACGAATTCCATTCATGGTGCTGGGAATAATGTATATATACACCATTAATATGAAAAAAATTATTTGACTCTATATATATAGAAATTTATTTTTTTTGGAAAATCATGTAAAATGAATCATATATGAATGTGTACTGATTATTGTATTACATTTGGAGAAATCATCCCATATATACTCTTTGACCTTGAATCATATTGTTTTATTTAATGAAGAACCAAATTTAGAAATTCGTCTAGGATTTAATTATGTGATCAAAAGTATGATCCACGTAGTGATGAGGATTCAATAATGGGGCCTCTACTGGATATAGAAGTTCTCAGTAGTTTTCATGCTATATGACCAACCACTATGTGGTATCTACCATTTATAGTGCCTGATGTGGATGCATTAATTAATAGTTCACTACATGAGTCACAATGGAAGAAACATCACATGTTTTTAGCTAAGCTATAATCCTAGGCTTTTCAGACTAGATCGAGGAATTTATTGTTATTTTACACCTTTTGAAGATGTTTACAGATCATATGGTAGTTTTCATAGAGAGTATTCATCATGGATCTTTATGGTGATAGTGCAGTTTAGTAACCCATCCACACAATGTTAAAGATCTATCAAACCCATACATTTGTAATATCTACAGGGAGTTGTTAAATTTGGCTACATTGTGATCTATATATATCCATGAACTTTTTGTTCAACATCCAGGAAGCTTAATGATTCAATAAAACTCAGATATGTTAAATGATTTATCATTTTACTATATTAATATAGTATAAAATAAATTAGTCATATTTCATACCTTTATATAGGTATTATTCTATGAAATTAGGGATCTTATTCCCAAATAATCTAGGTTTCTTGAGTGATCCCTGTGGGTGGATAGATTTCTAGTAAAATAGGTTCCATTACAATGTGCTAATATTTGGAGCCTAAAAACTATGACCTCAGCAGTATGCCACTAGTGTAAGCCAGATGTATCATATTGTATCATATGCCTGGGGATGTAATACTATGAGAAATGTTCAGTGGTGACTGGATATCATGATGGATTAAGTTATCATACATAGAGGTGGTTCATATCATATGGTAGTTAGTGACATCTAGATTTAATTTTTATGAAAAATCATATATATGATCGATAATTAGTTTATGGAATACGGATATCATTTCAATGGTAGGATAATGGTGGTCTACAAGTCAAATGACAATGAAGAGGGGTCTGCCTATATGCAAGATGAAGTCACAGGATTGACCATCTACCACAACCACCAAGAGGTGGTCCACTAAATGTTTATGGAGCTAGTAGTCTAGTATGAGACTAAATCTATGATATAGAGACCATCGACCAATATAAATTAGGGATGATACAAGGTACAATATGGTTTTTCCCAACTTAGTTATATTATGATAGATATAGATAGAAGGCATTCCATCCATGACTCTTATCTGGTAAAAGTGAGATTCTATTCAAGACATTAGCTTGACCCATGTGGTTGGAAACTCTGATAGGTGGTGACATACTGGTTTTGTAATTATGAAAAGTGTGTGATCTGATTCTTGGATGTGATAGTTTTATATGAAATATCATTATTGCAGAAATGTGGACTTACAACGTAATCTTATGTATGGACTAATTATCTAAATCTCATGCCCATGTTGACAATTTTAGGGGGAGAATATGGTGTGTCTGTAGTAACGGGGAAATATTTTTTTTATATGGAAAAGGAAAAATTGGAAAGGAAGGATGATATCTTAAATAAGAGAATGTATTTTATTAGTGACTATTAAGATGCAAGGAATCTTGCAGAAGTTGATGAAACATGATTTCAGTTCCCTAAAGTGGTGATGGAGAATGATGAAATCTTTTATGATGGAATTTCTATCTTACCACCCCACTGAGTAATGGATTATGGAATTTACATTAATCCTCATATTTCATTGATATCTACATCATTATATTTTTTTGAACCCCATAGGCAGCTTGGATTGATGGTGAAATTGGATGACTTTCAAGGTTTGGTTTTGTGAGACCTATTGTTTCCCCTAGGTATCCCCATTATTGTTCAAGAGTAAGGTTAATGGATGCCAGATGATATGGTTTGGCTACTAAAAGTTGATACATGTTACCCTAATGAATATGTATCAACTATCAATAAAAAATGACTTCTTTAAATATCTAACATGTGTATGGTGATTCTCAATAAATGACTTTAGATCAGGATTCCACCTGTTATGGGAAATATACAAGGATATATTTAAGATGATATTTATATTTATCTAATTTCATTATGAGTACATGGTGATTAGGTTCGGAAATGTTATTGTTGGTCTCTTGAAATATATAGTTCAGCCTTCATATGTTATGTTCACTGTCCTTTAATAGATGACATGCATGTGAATGCGATGTATTAGGAGGAGAAATGCTTGCACGTGAGGATAGTCATGGACACACTCATAGAGAACCATATTTAATGGATAATCTTGAAGGTGTAGTTCAATAATTTTGATATCCACTTTATACGACACAACATCATAGAGGTAGGAGTTTTTGTGGTTCTAGTGATGGATAAGGTTGTACATGCCTGAGATCCACCAAAGAGCATGATGAAAGTCTGGTGTTTCCTCGGTTCACTATTGTAAAACCGTAGGTTTTTACAATATATCCCTATATTTGAATGAACCATGACATATTTGATACTAAATTGGTATTGTTATTTGCGGAAAGAAGTCTTCAACTGATATTTTAGGTGTTGAAATAGAGATTGACAAGGGTTTACATCTCAGAATTCCGAAATGAGGTATTCAATAACATAGAGTTCTAGGATACATCAGGGACCTTACATAGTAATGTTTTTATGTAGGGGAAAATATTGATTTCCAATGTTACATTTAAAATCATACTACATGACAGAAAATATGAAACCCATGATAACAAGCTAGTAGAAGTTGTTTTCACAGTGAATATATGGTGGCACTATCTGACAAGATCTTAGTTTATCATCTCCAATGACCATAAATGTATCATTTATATAATCTTTAACAAGGATATTTATGTTAGATAATGGTGATGAATATTGTTCCTATTTGACTATGATGTTGATATTTTCTATACACATGGGAAGGGGAACTTAGTGGATGATTCTCCCAGCTTGAGTTCTTGTTCACAGTTTTTGACCAATGTGTCTAAGAAATATTCCACTTCTTAGTTTTCCTGTATGGACAATGATAGTGAATAATATCTATATATAATGGTTGATAACCCATCTCATTTTTAGAGTATCAGGGATTATCATGTAGGAGACATCGACTATGAAACCTCACATACTGAGATATCCACTAGATGTTCCCTTTGTTCATATTCAGAATTTTGGGATCATCATAAGATGAGTGATGGACCTTTAGATGTTGCTGGAGTAGGTGATGAGGGAGTATCATACATACCCTTTGATAATATATCTAAATGTTTAAATGATTTAACAGTACTCGTGATGTTCGTTTTGTTAGCTAGGCATAATGAATTATGATGTAGAGTTATTCTCTTGATGCCTTTTTTGATACAAGGTAATGGCTCTATACCAGGTTCCGACTTGTTTATTTACACATCTTAAGGTTCCATAATTAGTGTGGTATGAGATATATATGGGCTTTGTAAAAATGATACCACATATGTTTAGGGGACACTATTACATCTATGTGATTGTAGACTAACTCAACACATTGACCAACATCCTAACTAATATATAGTAAATTTTGGTTGACATATAGAGATCACTCTATAAGAAACATATATTTTGATTCTACATAGATTCATTTTTGGATATTTTAGAATTTTATTATCACATATTGTTATGATTATGGAGGAAATTACATGAGGCCTTTCCGAATTAGTTGTAGTTGACAACAATTTTCCATACACAGAATGACGTCGAGAAAGTGTGAACATTCAATCATTAGAGGAAATGCGCTGAGCTTTCATGATGTAAATTGGCTGTCAGTGGAAGGATCATGTAATCCATGTGTATTTTTTATAAATTAGTATCTACCATTACACCATTGTTATGGAATCATTCTAGGATTTGTATGAGAAACCCTTTATGTCACCACAGTTTTCGAATTATCCAATATACTTAGAAATATAGGGAATAGTGATGGCGAGGGCCACTCTATATATGGTTAATATTATCCCTATTAGGATGATTTATAGACAAATTACTCATATGTATTATTTGGATAGACATTATAGACCTATGGAATACTAAGAGGGAGACATTATGTTCAATGAGTGTATAACCTCAATGTGGATTGAGTATATATGATCATGGTTACAAGTTGTATATGAGATTCATTTACACTTTCAAGATGAATCATAGATTGGTTGAGGTTGAATATGTTTTATCTCTATCACATTAGTTATATTTTGTACACGTTTTCTTGCACATGTTTTAGTTGAGGAGGTACGTTAAATACCCATTTCATGTAATCTACTATGGTTAGGTGGACATGATGGATGAATATTCCAATGTAGAGTACCTAGTGGAGATCGTGGATTGACATTAGATGATCCCTAAAAGGAAATAGATTCCCCTAGTGTGTGTATAAGGGAATAACTAAAAACCATTGGATAACAACTAGGAGAAGGAGACCCATATGTGATCCAAGTAGAACCATCTTTTTAATTTGGTTTCACTATTTTTTGGATCAATATCCATAATGTCGGTAGAATGTAATGATAAAATATCAATTTATCTTTTCAGATATTAAAAGGATGGTTTTTGGACCATAAAATGAGACATCACATGATTTCGAGGCCCAGTGTTCCCTGAATAAATTTTATAAATATATTATATATATATATATATTAAATAACATTTGAACATAATTTGCATGAAAATGTTTATTAATCCCTGAAAGGGTGCCCAGATCTGAATTTTGAGGTCACCATTGAGATTATAATGCATGTTTTACAACAAGAGTAACATATATTTTTGCGTTGCATCTCTTTTGTGAAAAAATTAATTATGGGCATATAATTAATAAAATAAATTAATTGAATGATTTATTTTATTTTATTCAATATTGAGACATACTCACTTATAATTATTTAGTCATGAGGACTTCTTCAGGGTTTTATACTCAAACAATAGAGATCCAAATGACCATTGGAGAGTGTTCCTCTGGAACACTAATAGATCAATACTCGATTGAGGATCATTTTTCTAATAGATATTGTTGTTCTCTTTATCGATTGTAGTAAAACATTTATATTAATTAATTATTGATAAAAACTCCATTTATTATGATGATTTGTTTTTTAATTCAATACATTAATCCATACAAGAAATCAAATCAATTACGTGAATATAATTGATATGTTCATAATTGGTAAATTTAAATTGATGGATTTTATATGGTCGTTGTGATTTAATCTTATTTTTTATCTCCTTATATGGAAATGAACTGAGTAAAAATAAAAAATGATCTATATTTGTTCTTTAATTTTTTTTCATTAGGAATTATTTGAAGTTTATTCATTTGATTAGAATTTATGCCTTCATTGGACATCAGTTCTACCATTAAACAATTTCTGATCATTGCACAACCATTATTCAGTGAAACTTATTGAAAACGTAGGTACGTCAACCGATGAATGTTCCAGTTAGAAAATTCAACCTGAATTGGGATGGATTGGTGTATAATGTGACTAGATTTTGAGTATGTTTTTCTAAACATGTGATTTATAGTGCAGTAATGGATCACTTGATTGATGCATTTCCTGACAAAATCGGATCCTCGATCTCGACTATTGATGATGACACAACATTATAGATCTCGAGTCAGTGTTTTTTTGACTAGGGTGAATGTTATAGTACAACATAGACTATTGTGTAGGAGGAAACATATTATTTATAGAATTCTGGGTAACACACCGTGTAGTCTATCTTTACATGACATGTGGTACCCTATGAGTAGAAGCTAAGATTTTTGGATGATGTTGAGTACCACACTACATGTGATAGCTATCAAGTAGTGTGTGAACATTCCTAGTTGGTCGGTGTGTACATAGTATGGTACATAGAGAGAGAACTAATTACACATATAAAGGCAAATAATGTACTTGGACACAATCATGACTAGGTGTAAACGGGCAAGTACAATGCCATGACCATCAGTACAAGGACAAGGATATCAACACACATGAAGGTCTTTCATAATATCTACATGTCTTATTACTTACCTAAAATCTATTTATTCAATGATATACATGTGGTGTTATTTATCACAACACAAGAAGGCTTCAGGATTTAAAGACATACCATCTGCCTCCAGTAAACGGGGTGTAACCTCTTAGAGAGGTGTTGTTCATCTTAATTTTATTAGAATTGACCGTTCATGGTTGATTGTGTTATAATGGTCTAGTTCCATGAGGGTATTGTGTGACATTTCATCCACATCACATGATTGTCATTCCCTCTTGAGGTTGAGTATTAAATCAGGTTTGTGGTTCCCTCTCTGATACTAGAGTGTGATCCTCTATCATCTAAATACCCTTGGTGGGGTTTGCAGAATAACTGTGAATTCCTTTATTAAGGAAATATCCATCCGTATATTTGATCATTTCATTATGTTTTGTGGTATCATTTACATATGATCATCTACATATAGGGTTAATCCATCTTGGGTTTAGGGTGTCCCTCATTAGATCAGGGAATATACCATATCTATATATTATGGTCTTCATAGACCATTGAGATTTCTGGGTTAGGGACCAATGATATAGGCCACTTCAATGAGTGTATCCAATGATAATACATCTCATGGAGTGGATTTTATTAGAACAACTGTTTCTTAAAGAGGAATCCTATGGTTGGATGTCGGTTATGACAATGTAGTGTCAAGGTGTATTTCATGTGTATATCTAGTTTATTATTTTATAAATTTATTATTATAAACCTATATTAATATTTCTATAATTGTTAATTTTATGTTAGTGTTAATGGGGTGTCCTATAGGGTATTATTTCACTCAATCCTACATGGGTTCTCCCCACACATGTCATGAATTATGCAAACTATGACACTTTAGAAGGTGTCCTTAGAGGATGCATAGAGGGTGGAGTGTAGTTTGAGTTTGTTAGACCAAGGTTTTTTCTATATGATGGAGTTTGATTTAATTCTTCTCCCATAGAGAAGGTTATACCCATTATAGTTTTTAGTCTTGTATTTTGCCAATTATTTCACATTTATTACTACATTATGGTACGATTTTTATCATATTATAGATGTATATGCATTCATTTGATAAATTTTTATTACATTTTATAATTTTGTGGTCTTGTACATGAGTGTGTGTTTGTGTGTGTGTATAGGTACATTATAATAATTCATTTCATTTGTTCGATAGTCCTACTCAGTGACTGTTGTTAGCCCTTGAAATTTTATAGGTTGTATTTGTGTAGTAATAGCTCATACCCAAGCTGGTTGGGTGCTAAAACCATTTTTTATGAAGATGTTATCTTTGATGTTATTTAATTATCGCAACAATGGAATAATGGTTTCATAATCTGTAAATTGAAAGTCAATAATTGGTTGTGTATTATATCTAAGGTCATTGTGAAATCGTGTTTCATTTCTTATGCACTCCATGATCAGTTTTCAACGGTTCAATTATTTCTCATCAATTCGAAGATATTCATGATATGGGAGAATATTATAAATCACTATTCATAGAATTCTTCATGTTAGGGAATAATAAAACATGATAATATTATTACTTGTAATTAGAATTATGATGCACATTTTTTGAGAGTTCATAAACTTTCTTATTTATGTATGAATTTAATTATAACTATGTTAAAATATTTATATTTATAATAGATAATTATTCATATATTAAAACGAAAAAAATTCTTCCATAAACTTGTAGTATGTCTAAAAATAAATAAAATTAAAAAATAACTTAAAATAAATAAAAGAACAACATTAATATTATTAATTCCATAATTTTTTCTGAAATAATTATTATTCAATAGATTATATAATAGTTATTATGATATTTAATTATTTTTTAAAATTAATAGGACAATTAGTGCATTCTAAATAAAATTTTAGTTAATCATTTTATTATAATAAATACTGAAATAATGTTGTAAAACTATTGTTTTTCAAAAAATTGTCCAATGAAATTTATTGATCATTCATGGAACAATCCTTATGGTATGTGCATATACCATGAATACACAATCATTATATTGATAATTCCATCATGAAATTCCACATTAATTTAGAATTTAATCAATTAAATTTGAGATGTGGTCATTTATAAAAAAATTAGCATACAATCAGTAAATATATAACATGACATCCTTAGGTGTATTACATAGATTTTGAAAAAAATAAATCATGTTGTTGATGAGAAAATATTCATTATAGGTACATTAAATTATCTCATAGTTACATGATATATAATTCTATATAGGATTTCCCATTTGATCATGGTAAGTAGACTACCTTCATGTTAAATATATTAACCTTCAATATAGGTAGAATAATTTTAATGATAATGTAATTATTTAGAATGGTATCTAATATACATGCATAGTAGGTTGAGTACCCACAACATTAAGTGTATTTTTGGTTCATAATAAGTAGTTTCACTTCATTAAGGTAGGCTTTTGATCTCCTTAATGGTACATTTAAAAAACAACAATGAAGGTACTCAATTACTGGCTCAGTACAACTGAAAATAAATCATGGTGTAGGGATTCCATCACTATTGGAAATCCCATGATGATAATTTTCAATAGAAAATATGTCAACATCGAATGTTGTGTGATCTGTGAAGAGTCTTTCTTGAAAACTGGTGGGAGATAAAGAAGGTGATGCTGAAGAATGGAAGAGATTCTTAGTTGGTGATTGGAGTTGTGTGATGAGTGGAGAAGTGTATAACCCACATTATTTATTATTATCATTAAATTTATTGTCATATTATTGATCTTGATCCAGTAGAGTAGATAAGAAATGGATGTACAAGAAAACAGATATGTGAAACTTCATGTTGTGTGAGGAATCATAAATTGAAACTACTGTGTTGTCAAGCATAGAGAAATATTCTTATGAAGCTACTGTATATTATAGATGAAGATTGAGGATGATCGATCTTGTGTGTTGTTGTTCTAGATTGAAGAGAAAAAGGATATGGAATTTTATATGTACGGATATTTAGGTGAGGTGTGCCATTAGCTTGGATGTATTTGGAGCTATGAAGCTACAATGCTGGTATGTTCTAACAACATAAGTGTCACATAAGGACGAACATCCATGGTTCTAGGTTGGAGAAGATGTTATCCATATAAAGAATATGAATAGTTATATTATATATATATATACTCACATGATTTTATATATGAATGTATTTTTTAATATATATATAATTTTAAAATTATAAAAACACTATCAGAATATTATTGTATAATGATTTTCTTAACAATAAAAAATAATATATATATATATTTATAGATTTTATGGAATGATAAACAATAAACAATATATAAAATTAATTTATAATATTGTGTCTGAATAAAAAGGATAAATTAAATATTTACATTTTAATAGATGCCAAATATGTATTGTTAAATCAATATTAACATTTAATTCAAAGAAACCAAAGGACTAAAACTAATTAATACTAATCAATGATTCAAAAGTTAGATGTAAAGACAAACATAAAAATGATCCTTAAGATGGTCAATTTATGTTATTTTAATTCTTTATATCCCAACCTATGGAAGGAATTAATATTTTTATAGGGGATAATCTTGGGATTCATTACACTATACCCCTGTTAGATCTATGTACTAATTTATACTCTATAGGATTCCTTAAATAAAATATAATTAGGAATTTTATTATTTTTCGTGATATATGATGTACAGATTTCAAATGTTTTTTGTAGAAATACACATATTTAAGAGTATACATATATACCTTATCATGTTTTTTTGGAAATGACTTTCATGACCTTAAATAAAATGGAATAGAAAAATTCAATGATATAATAAGGAAATATTCAAATATGGAAGGTGAAAAACCACATTCTTAATGTCTCTATAATGGTAAACATCTTGATAGATGTATATATTATTATTACATTATTGAAGAATGGTCATTTTTTGATAATGATTAAATTGAATTTATTAATGACCAAAACATTGATGATTATGATAATATGAAGAATGTACTTTTTTAGTTGGTTAATAGTATATTCAAATTCATCAAAGGGATATATGATAAAGATTTAAAACTAAATGAACTGTTTAATTAATTATAATAATATTTTTTTTATAAAATGAGATTAAAAAAAACCTCACCAATCATTTTAAATCCAATGAAGATGTCACGACATGTCCCTTGGGGCCCATGCCATGACTACACCAAGCCCACCTTCCATAGGCCAGAGGCTGGAAACTAGCACCAGAAAGGTGTATCCATAAAATGGGAAGGCATTACCTTTAAAACTATAAAAACAAAAAAATTAGAATGAAATAAGAAAAAACTGTGAAGTAAATTATTGTAGTAAAAGAGTGATGAACTTAAAGTGGCCATAATACAATCCCATCTGTAAACGTACATGTACAACTGAAAATAACAGAACAAATGAAAGGTGAAAGGATGCTCTTTGATATTCCACCACAGATTGCACCTGAAGGGTTGTTACAACTCAGTATTAGTATTCCAAATATCAAATCATGAAAAATGGTTCACCTCCGAGCCCTGTCCAGTCTTAGCTCAATCAAACCTCAGCCCAGTTGCTCGTCGTCTGCAGAAGACACAATAATGTGCAGGGGAATCCCGCCTAGGGTTGAGTATAATAATACCCATTTGGGACCAAGATACCCCCAAATGTCTCTAACAGTATACAAATGAAACCACAAAGCATGATATCAATCACAAATCACAATGCAATAGACACAGCTAAATTAGAGTCTCATATGAAACCATGTTTTAAGTAAACTATAGAAGTAAATATGATTAGTTGCAAAGCTATATCATCTTATTCTATCAAAATGCATTGCTTAATTCCATACAAAGTCTTACCCACACAAGATCAACAGTTACTAACCCCTGCAATTATCCACAAAGGATCAGACCCTTCTAGAGTCGATAGGTAACTAACCCCGAGTGACCCACATAGGATCTGATCTGCCCAAGATCGGTATATCATTCAACATCGACAGGACGCCCTAAGGATGGTATCCTTATTTTCACGAGGTGATTATCTACACAGGAACACTGGGTGTTAGACCATTGATAATAGCTAGGTGTTGACACACACAAGACCACTAGGTGTTGACCCACACATGATTGCACATTACTAACCTCTGTATGATTTGTCTCTAACCTCCTCCTCACTAGTAGCCTCTAGATTCTTCACACCCAGTGTTCTAAAGTTTTATAGATATTTTCAATCAATAAATCAATCCTAACTCAACTGACACAGTGCTCTAAAATGGAGTAATCCAAAGGACCACATTGTCATAAGGGTTCCAACGCGATAGACGACATGTCAAACAGACCCCCGGTCTGTGAGTTATAAGTGTTTTAACTATGGGGGCCCGGTTGGATTCGGGTTTGATCAATCCCATCCTAACTCCAAGTCTCTCCAAAAATCATGTGTATTATACCACAAGGACCTTTTCTATCCATGGATCCCAATTCAATAGAGGATTCATCAAACAAACATTCGGTTATCGCGATATGGACCTTTATGTTATTATGGGCCTAGTTGTGCGAACCGACCAATATAGGGAACAACACGAGAGGAGCGGCCCAAGAGGGAGACGGTCCAACTGTAGTAGAGCACAACCTGATGTGGGGTCTGCCCTAGCTGGAGCCGGGGGTGTGACCCCCCATTCTCTTGAACACCCGAAAGGCCAGGAGGCCGTTTTGTTTGCGAAGCGGCAGCGCTTCCCGGTCACCACAGAACCCGCCAGAAGCATGGTTTCTACATCCTTTGTTTTGGCTTTGTCCATAGTCTCCTACTCATTAGAAGTTCATGACAACGTGCCAACCTTCCATACTATGGTTTTCCGGTGTGTCGGTCGCCTTCATCAAATGTCGTTACTGACGAACTACAACCCCTTGCTCACCGGCGGCACGCATCGGGCCACCGCACCTCCTCTGCAGTTTGCTGGTGTCGGCCACTCGAATTACTACCACTGCCTCCCCTTGCGGCATGCATCATGGCATGCCTTCTTTGTAGGTGGTCAGTGTCCTCCAGTGCCAATGGACTTCCACAGATGGATCAAGGATAGAAAACTAGAGGAAGGTCTGGGCTTGGTTCGTTAGGCCCTTGCCCTCCTCGTTAGCTCAAAACATACGGGGGGGATTAAGTGGTTAATAATTTATTGAATTAAACAACAATCAAAACCCTATAAAGATACCCAGAAAAAAACTCCCACAAAAACAAATGAATTACAGATCAAACTATTAGTTGTTTGTTCCACATTCATCATATTATTAAAGAACGAGGAAGAGTAAAAATCATTTAAAATGCCTTAACAAAAAAACCCCATACATAAAATACCCATTGGAGTGCTTCCACTTCATGAAGGTTGGTCAGTGTTCTTCATTCCCATAACAGGCTTCCAATGAAGCCGCTTTTAAGTCATCCACTGGTTCGTAGTTCTGTGTCACCCGTCACCTCCCACTGTGATCGGCCCCATCCTCTATGGTTTAAGCATCACGACACTGCTTCATCACTTCGTTGCATGGAGAATCTATGTCGATACAATTGTCGATGCCCCATATATATAGGATAGGGGGAGGGTAAGTAAATAAATGGGAAATTAATAGGGGATCCTAAATTATAAACCTTTTTAATTCCCTAATGGAATCATTAATTAGGATTGGAAGGTCAAGCCATTTATCGATTTGATGCATCGCTGGCCCCACAACCTGCTAGTCTGTTGGAGGATAAGAAAGAAAATAAAATAATAAATTTATTTTATATCAATTCTTTTAAAAATTATCAAAACATAAATTTTTCTTCATACAAACTATGGTCAATGTGGACTATTTTTTAAGCGAATACATGCACTGCGGATTGAAAAACGCCCTCATATTTTTATTTCGTGCACTAGTTAAAAATTTAGAAAACATTGCTTGCAGGTTTACTAAACATTTCCAAAAAATATTTTGGAAAAATTATTCCACACACGCTGGGCCTCAGGGTCACACACTGTCAATTTTCGCAGACTCATAATAATTCCATATAATAAAAAATATTACCTATAAAATCAATGAATTTACATTCTCCTAATCTTAGGTATCTTTATCCCTGAAAGCCAGAACATAGAATAAAGAAACAAATGGGGATACTGAGTATAAATCCTGGCCTCCACTTCCCATGTTCTCTCCTTGAGTTACGTGTGCTTCTAGAAAACACACACCACATGTATCGACATCCCATGGAGGACCAAATCCTATCATTCCTCAATCTCTCCGAGAAAATCCATAAATGTGTCCCCATCATTGATTTCCATCTCGTCATGGGCCATGATATGATATGGGTCATTCACGTATCTTCTCAGTTGGTATATTTGGAAGATGTCATGCACTTTCTACAACTACGGTGGATGTTCCAATCCATATGCTTCCTCATTTATCCTGTAAAGTATCATAATAAGAATGATTAACCTCGATGATAACTTTCTTCCTAAAAATAATCTTTGCAGTTCCCGTCATGTAGAGACTTAAAAGAATATGTGGTACCCCTCCTGGAACTCTAAAGGTCTCTGTATCTTGTCGGCATAGGACTTATATCTACTCTTCACAGTCTTCATCAGCTCCGGGATGATCTTCACCTTCTCAGTGGTAGCCTTTACCAACTCTAGACCCAAAAGTGATGACTCCCCTCGGTCTGCCCTGCATAGGGGTGATCTGCAAAGTTGATCGTACAAGGCCTCTAATGATTACATACTGATGGTGGAGTGATAAATGTAGTTATATGAAAAATCCACCAAGGGAAAATGATCCTCACAATTGCAGCCAAAATCTAGGGTACATGCACAAAGAATGTCTTTCGGTGTCTGAATGGTGCTCTATGTCTGACCATCTGTTTGAGGATGAAAAGCGGTGCTCAAATGTTGTTGAGTCCTGAATGCCTCATACAATCCCTTCCACCGAAGAGATGTGAAACATGTGTCACGATCTGAGACGATCGTCAATGGAACAACATGAAGTCATACAATATCATGTACATAATGTTGTCCCAAGCCATTTACAAATCCTTTCTCTCAGATGGGTTGGACGTAGGCAGACATGGTGAGTCATTCAAGGATCACCCAGATGGACTAATATATCCTGGAAGTATGTGGATGTCCTGTCATAATGTTCATGGAGATCTCATCCCACTTCCACTCTAGAACATCTAGTGGCTGAGATAAGCCTGCTAGAACCTGATCATCGACCTTCACTTGCTGACACGTGAGGTATCAGGAAACAAAAACTGCCACTACCTTCATTATCCCTAGCCACCAGTGCTGATGTCGGATGTCCTGGTTTATCTCTGCCTCACAAGGATGTACCGCCCGAGGGGAGGTATGTAACTCCATCAATCCCTCCTAATGTAGTGACATCAGTGCTCGGGTTTTTCCTATAAAGAGGCTGGTGTTCTCCCCACCTTCATAAAATCCATCAACTGCATGTCCTGGGGATATCTGAGCACATCACGTCTCAGAGTAAGTGTCCCCGAGATGTGCCTCCCTAAATAATTAATTGAGTTGGGGAGTTACTATCATATAATTGAGTTAAGATACTCCATCCCTATACTCGAAGGATATCTGCTATACAACTAGCTTCTCGGATGCCATACTAAGCATCGGTTGACAAAATCTCATGCTGAGTGTGACTGCTACCATGTTCCCCTCCCCAAGAGTTAATTTTCTCTCAAGGTCATAGTCCTGGATAAAACATGGCCATTTTAGCTATCTCAGTTCCAAAATTCTTTGCTGAAAGTTCATTACCCATAGGAAAGGCTCACCCTTCGTAGTCAATGCTGAATAGGGCGCCGTTAACCAAGTGACGTTAGGTACAAATATCAGATAGTACCCAAACAATGTAGATTTCCCTATCCTTTTGGGAGTTAATCCTGGAAACATATTTTGAAATGATTTCCCTAAACTCTGCCACTTCTGTTGAGAACTGAAAACTAGAAACACCTACTCCGATGAGGGTAAGGTTGGATGACTCAAGAGTGAAACTTTTATCCCTCATTTGCATGATCTTATAATGTGATTACTAGGATTCCTTTCTGGTAGACCAAAGAAAACTCCATTCTATCATTGTAGATAAACCACCCCCATTTTGATTAATACAGTAAATCTGAGTATGAACTGTAGAATTCAAGTACATAAACCAACTAACAACATAATGCCTCGACACTGCCACCAAGAGGTTCCGGCAGAAACCCTTAGCTCAAGAGAAACATCACACCATCGGCATAGGTGATACTATTGAGTCCCCACACAAAGGTATCTCCAAATTTAAGGGTCAATGTATCAATTTAACTAGAAAATCTAGGTCTTGAACATGATTCTGGGTAAGAATGAATGATTAGTACTTATGTCTATTAATAAGGAATCTATTAGTAGACACAAAATGTTCCACTCTTAATTCATGGATCCCATGGGTCTCCTTGACCAAATTCAGCTACTCCTTTCCTCTGTCCCCCATAACCTTGAGCCTGTTGGGGACCAAATTGGTGTAGTGTTTGAAAAATGTCAAAATGTATACCACCTAATGGTGCTCTTCTTGCTCCACATACACATTTGTTTCCCTAAAGATTCATATGTTCTTATCCCTTCATATTCCCAAAACATTTTACACACCCATGTCTCTAAGACTGGCACCAGTTTCCTACTTCCCCACTGCAAACATTCTCTGGCTGCATCCACTCAGCCAAAGAACATTCAACCACAAAGGTTCTCTCTAGCACCCTAAAATAAATAAAAAATCATATAGGAATAGTTACGTCTTGTATGTCCCTAAACACACCACGCTCAGAGGTTTTAGCCCTGAATCACTGACTGTATTGTATTCATCGAGTACGTGGGATGGTTGGTATGCCTCGATGAATACTCATCAACCGTCTGATAATAATGCCGAAGTTATTGAAGCTTTAGGAAACTCTCATACCATAGATCATTATGAAAAGAGACCTCATTATTTGAGGAAGGTTCTCCTGCTTGTCGATAGAAAAGTCACCTCTTCAGAAGATCAGGGTTATATAAACCCTATCATCATCCTACTGAGCCATGTGGAAGGCTCTCTACCAGGACCACCAGCTAATAGAATGGTGCCCTAACTAGATGGAAACCTGGCCACCACCTCAAACCAATCCTTAGCCAGCTGTGATTTTGGATCACCTCATAACCTGAAGGGTATGTGATAATAAAACTCATGTATTGAACTAAGCCTACATGTGTCCATTACCAATATCGCCAGTTGGAACATCTAACCCATGAGATGTGATATAATCGGCACACTTTCCAGAGGTACCATCTCGAGCAATAGTAAATGATAAAAATCTTATTCACACTACATACCGTCCACATGGGAACTCATTGAAAATGACAAGTATCAAAGATCACAATTTACTAAATTGGTGCCTCAACTAGGTGGAAAACTATAGCCATAGTCACTAGACAGTCCTCAGCTGCCTACGGGCCTGTATCACCTTGGATCCTTAGAGGCCAATGCCAATTAAAGTCATGCAACGTGTTCAGTTAGCATGCACCCTCTGATAGTGGGGCTGGTTGAAACTGCTTCCCAACAGGTAGTGGTGTTTTTGGTACACCACCCTAATGTGCTAACACCGTGAGAGGTCCTTGCACCAAGATCACATTGCTCGGTGGGCTTTCATTGCATACTCTCTCAGGAATGATAGCTGGCTGTCTACATGGAGGCATCTTGATAAATAATATGATCACCAGTGTCATTAAGTGATACCTGGAGGGCTGAATCCAATGAAATAAAATGAATTTTATTTAATAACACATGAAATAAGTGTTTTCATGCACTAAGTCTGAAATCCAAATTCTGGGTCCTAGTGAATGGATACATCGGCCGCCGCACCAACAATGGACTCCTCAAACTGAAAAACACAATAATTACACTTATAAATTTTCCCACATAGAAAATATAAGAGTAAATTTTTTTCAGTAGAATCAAATACTTTGATAACACTTTGTTAGAATTGTACCTTTAGAACCATGTCGTGACTACCCCATGCCTGCCTTCCATAGTCTAGGGGCTGGAGACTAGGGATCGAAATGCATATCCTTAAAATAGTAAGGAATTTCCTTTTATCCTATATAAATAAAAAGAGTAGAACAAAAAAAGTATCCACTGTGATTTAAACTGTTGTATTAAAAGGGTGATGAATGTAAAGGGTGCAGAATACAAGCCTAGTTGGAAAATTTAATGTACAAATAAAATGTAAAAAATTTCTGAATATTGAAAAGAAACTCCTAGATCGTCCACCACGAATACTACTTGAATGGAAGGTACAACTCCCAATCAGTAGTCCCCACATCACATCACGCCGAATGGTCCACTTCTAGGAACCATCCAACCAAATATCTCTCAAACCATAGTCCATATGCTCATCATTTTCATAAGACCCAACAAGGTTTGGGACATGCCCTTGAATGGGTGTGTATAACAATACCATGTAGGGACCCCAAGACCCCTAGAGGTCTCTGAGAATTCAACACGGAAAAATTAAAAGGGCAATCTCAATCAATAAGAACAAAGAAATATAAGATTTTCAATTAGATTATATGCTTATACCTACTTTTCAGTGAAGTATAGGATTACATATGATTAGTCATGAAGCTAGATCATCTTATTTGTCAAGAGGCACTACTTCTGACTATACAGAGTCTGACCCTCATATGATCGATAGGTACTATCCTCCACCATGATCCACTTATGATCTGACCCACCAAGATTCGATAGTCAAATAACCCCCACTAACCAACATAGGATAACATCCTCCCAGGATCGGTATATCGCTAAACCACAATAGGATGCTCTATGGTTGGTCCTCATCAGGTGGTGAGGAGTTGATGCAAATAGGACTGTTAGGTGCTGATCCACACATGACCGCTATGTGATGATCCAAACATGACCTCTAGGAGTTGAACCACATAGGATTTCTAGGTACTAACCCATGAATTATCTGTCTCCAACCTCTGCCTCACTACCAACCACTAGATTTCACACACCCGGTGCTCATGAGTTTTATACAGTTTGTCACTCGAGATATCAGTCATACATCAACCTCCACTAAGTTCCAAAAAGTATTAACCCAAAATACTGGATTGTCGTAAGGGTTCTAATGCGACATACGATGCATCAATTAGACGCACGGACTGGGAGTTATAAGCCTTTTAGCTCCGGCGGCCCAGTGGGATTCAGGTTCGATCCATCATTTCCATACAACAACTTTCTCAAAAAATAAAGTGGATTATTTCAAAAGTACTACCCCTACCCAAGGATCCCAACTCCGTATACAGTTAGTTAAACAGACCACTGGTTCTTAAGATATGGCTCTTTAAGTGATTATAGGCCAAGTTGGGCCAATGTACGATCTGAACCGATTGGACCTAACTGACCCAAACCTATCTGGACTGGGCCATAGAGGGCATGACCCACTAGGATGAGGTCCAACCCGACCCAATAGGGGCAACCCGAAATGAAAGGGGTGGTGGCCTTTAGGGGGCGGCTTGACCCGTAAATGGTGCAACTCATGATGGGGCATCCCGGTAGGTTGGTGGCCCAACCATGGTGGAGCTTGGCCTGCTATGGGGTCCTTGCTAGTCGGTGTGAGTGGTGTCACCCCAAAACCTTCTGAACTCCCGATTATCATGAAGGGAATTTGATTTGTGAAGCTGCTGGGCCACGTGGGCGCTGCTTGGTCCCCATAGAACCCACTAGAGTTGTGGTTTCGGTTTTTGCTGCATTAACCTCCATCTCACCGGCGGCGTGCGATAGCACGCATCCCTTCCCTTCCATGGATGGCTAGTGTGTCAGCCACTAAGACTAATGGTCCATGGCCCCTTTCTCCCTGGCGGCATGCGACGGCGTGCTGCAGCTCCTCAGTGTTCGGCCAGTGCGAAACACTCTGATGCCTAATGCCGCATTTTGTCATGACCACCTATTATAACATGTTTTGGTGAACACATTCTTCATAGATGGTCGGTGTCCATCTATGCCAGCTGTCTTCCATAGTGGGATCAAGGATAGTAATGTAGCAAAGGTTCTGGGTCGAGTTCGTTAGGCATGTTCCCTCCATATTATCTCGTAACAAAAGGCGGGATTAATGGTTTAATAATCGATTGAATTAAACAACAATCAAAACCCTACAGAGATACCCCACTATAATATCTGAAAAAAAAATCAAGGACCAACCCATTAGTCGGTTGGACCATGCTATTAGTATTATTCCGGAACATGAAAGATTAAAAATCATTTAAAATGTATAAATTAATAATCCGCTTACCATGAAAACCCATTAGAGAGCATCCGCGGCTTGATGGTGTGATGATGTTCATCGTTCCCCTAAATGGCTTCAAACAACGATTCTCAAACACCATCCTCTGATTCGTGGTTAAGTTTCCCCCATCACCTCCTACTGGGATCAACACTGTCCTCTAATGGTTCGATGTCACAACATTCATTCAGCACTTCATTTCTTGTAGAAGTTGTGTTGATACCCCATCACAAGATCCATATATATAGGAGATGAGGAGGGTATGTAATGATATGGTGAATTAATGGTCGATTATAAACTAGGAACCTTTCTAATTCCATAATTTCATTGTTAAATTGGATTGGTATGTCATAATGCTTATTGGATTGACACATCACTGGCACCACACTCCACTTGTCTATTGGAGGATAAGAATTAAAATAAAATAATAAAAATATTTTATCTCATTTCTTTTAAAAAGTCACAAAACATAAGTTTTTCTCCAGACCCAATGATGTCAAAGTAAATTATCCCATAATAGAATCCCTACGCTGCAGATTCAAAGGTGCCCTTAGATTTTTAATCCATGGAACGGTTCAATAGTTATAAAATGATTCTCAAACGTTTACTGAATGTACTCGAAAAAAGGTTCAGAAACTTTATATAGGGCACTTCGTGCTTCAAAATCCTACACCATTAATTTTTTTGAAAACTCGTAATAATTAAATATAATAAAAAAATTACATTGAATGTCTTTGTCTTTAGAGAATAAAAATCCAAAAAATTGAATGCAATATTTTATTGAGATGATGAATAATTATAATTGATCTCTTTGGAAAATATTATGATATCATTGTAAATGATGTGTTCCCTGAATTAGAGATGTTTTTTGATGTCTTTGGGGATGTAATGATTTCCATGATCGATGCTATGTAAAAAAGTGTAAAATAGTTTAATAGTTCACAGGTGTATCCAAATTTTTTTTGAGGATGAGATCATGAAAATGAAAATGGATTGGAAGATATTTTTTAGATTAGTTGACACTAGGATGTATTATTTGAACATGAACTACTCTATGTAAATAGTGAAACCAAAAAATAGGGAAGTGGAAAATATTTGAACATCCAAATATCTTGGGAGGAGAATATAATACAAAAAAACATTAAAAATTACTCATACTCCAAAAAATACTTGTAATAGTGGATATAGAACAATGTTATTTTTTAGAGAAACATATAAAAAAATATCATATACACATGAATCCAAAAACTCTAGAATATTTTCATATGAAAAATTTATTTTTATTAGATTTTAATATCTATATTTAATAAATATACTAATGTAGACGAGATAAATTTTTATAGAAACTGCCAATAAATAAAATAATTTTTTATTATTTCCATGACTGGATTCATAAAAATTGGAACCCTACACAGTTACATCCCACATTAAAACAATATCTATGTTATGTTAAACCATGAAAAACTAATGTGCAAAGGATACGAATAACAAGATGATGTTGGTCCTTTAAAAAGTTTTAATATATTGATTGTGATTACTATAATTGTATTTCTATATCTCAAAATTATGGAATCATTAAATAAATAGGGAGTTGAAAAGATTATCAAACGAAACATTTTCAAAGGAAATATATCATAAATGGGAATATTGTTCCCTTTTTATAGAATATATTAAAATTACATGAAAATTAATATGAGTAGTAAAAAATTGCTAATATATTCTGTGATAAATCCCTTTATGACCATTAGATGTTTTGAACATATAATGAAGTGGGAATCGAACCACCAACAAGATGAATAATGCAATTCATTCATTCATTGAATATACCAAATTTAAAATTGTCAAGAAGGTCTTTAAATTAGACAAACAACAATATTTAATAATATAATTCAATAAGGATATTTAACCTATAATGAAAAAGTACCTATATTATTGAAAGAGATTCTACATCATGGATATTCAGAAGATGGAATTGAATCTGTGTAAAGAATGAATAATTCTAAAATAGAATAGAGTGTAAATTTTTAATAGAGACAATTGGATTATAATAGTTGTTTTATCTAATTTTCATGAGGTTGAGAATCCCAAAAATAAATTATCGTCTAAAATTGAATAATGTTTGTGTGGAAGGTTCATCATGTTATGAGTCATGCTTATTATCTGAAAGAATTTTTTTTAAAAGTCAATTAAAGCCATTGTAAAATAATTTAAAATGACAAGTGAACTCATTTTATGAAATTGTTATTGTAATGAAGAATCCACATTAAAGAAAATTTTGACCATATAATGAATGTATATTTTACTTTATGATCATATTAGTTGGAAAAGTATGAAAATATGCATAAATTCAAGAAGAATCTAATTGTTATAATTGTAAAAATTGGAAATCCTAATATAAATTTGAATAAAAATAAATATGAGAGAAAAATCACGATTTTTTCAAATATTTATTGTAACAAAATTAATATTGAATTAGTAATACTAAAATATAGATGCCTTAAGGATTTATGGAATAGACCATCAATGTTGAGAAATTTTTCATAGCCCAATGTCTCACATTGAGGACCTTATGGATATTCCACATTATTCAAATGTTAATATATATGATTATAATATTGATTAATTTAATGTGAATAAATATGAGGAGAATCTCTAATGATTGATCTTTCAAATGGGATGTTGTTTCTAGTGAATTAAATTTTAGTAATTATCATGTATTATATATATATTTTTTTATGATGTGAAGAAAGAGTTTTTATTCTTATTCCCCATTAATTTAGTATATCAGTAATATTATATCAATTAATGAGGTGTGATTATCTTTCCCTATGGTCAGGATATACCATCTTCATTAAATAAATTCATGACTCTATTTAAATGAGTTACATTGATATAATTATTTTAAAAAAATATATTTGAAAATTACCTACTAAATAAGAGTTAGTAGTTTGATCCCCATTGAGGTTTCTTAATGGATAGATTTTTAATCCTACCAAAACAATATTTTTTCACTATTTTATTTAACCATGTAGACAACTATTTTTTTGTTTGTTGTTAATTGGTTAAAAATAATGTTATATCACCAATCCGTATAAAATTAATGAATTTCATGGAATATAATTGAATATTAAATGTAGAGTAGATGAGTTTAATGAAATTATAAAAGTTATTTTAATAATGTATTCTCTTGGATTAGTTGTTATGATACTTATAAAGGGTAATATTAATATTCCATTTCATTATTTATGATTCTATATCAATATTATGTCCAAAAAATCACATAAAATAAGTGAGTACTGATTCATCCAAATTTCATTCTCCTATGGAATTAAAGAGGAGAATATGTCACTTTAAGATATATATGAGAATATCCTACGTATAATGAAAAAAAATTGATAATAATTTTCCATATAATTTTTTTAAGTGGTAATACAATTATTCATCTCTTTTTATTTATAGTCAATAAGGTGGAGTAAAAAATAAATTTATTCTTGAGAAAAAACTCCATTAACAATGATTTTTCAAAATTATTAACAAAAATTAATGTAGGAGAGATTAATGATCTATTTTTATTTGGATTTTATTATTTTAAAATTATAAATATAATGATTGGTGATGTCTTGGATGATTGGTTGAGTATTAACTATAAGTAATTGAAAGAGATGCTTTGATTGTGTTTACAAAGTAAAGGATAAGACTAACATCCTTTGAATACATGGATGAATATATTCTAAGGAACAATAAATAATACAATATGTGAGATTGTCTGTATTCTGTATTAATTTACAATGTGAGTGTGATTTATTATCTAAACAAATTATATGGGAAAAGATGGAGGAGGAGTTAGATATTAAATATAATGTGGAAGTATTTGACATGTTATATAAATTATGTGTAAAATAAAATCAATGAAATTGAGGGAGCTAAAAGAGTCTAAATAATCCATCAATGGATAAACTATAGTTGCTTGATGTGATTTGTGATATTTGATAATTTATACAAATGATTTTTAGAGACTCATCGATCACTTGAAGAAAATATTGAATTTTTATTCATGAGATGATCATTGGATAAATTGAAAATGATTTTATAATATGTGTATAAATTTGATCTATGTTGATTTTATTATGGACACATGTAAGAGATTTGTCCTATGCATAAGTGAATTGTGCTCCAGAAGTATCACAAATAATATTTTGTGAGGCACTATGATATTTGAGTTTTGTGGTATTTAATAAATAGAAAAATTCATCAGTGTAGATAATTTCTACAGATGGTAAGTGAATTGATATAAATGTATAATATTATGGTAAATAAAACATAGGTATTTATCTATGAGTAAGATCATTGGAAACCATATTATATAATTGAGATCTATGTTAGTAAATTAATAGTTATAGGTAATATTTTTTGGTATTGAATTTTGAATAGTTAATTATATGGAAAAACGACTTTTCTATATAGTAAGAGATATATTTGTCTTATAAAATTTTTTTTCAATGTTTGTGACTTCCAATAATATATATGTGATAATTATAAAAAATTGAAATCTCTCTAACTTAAAAATTATACATAACAAATTATATTTTTGAATAGATAAGTATAATTAATAATGAAATAGTTTTTCGATCACAAAAAAATAATAATTCCATGAATATAAAACATTTCATAATGATTTTAATTACCATAAATGTATTTGTGAGAATATGATAAATATGTGTCTATATTGATAGATTATTATATATAATTAAATGATATTATTGGGTTTCAATAATGATAATGTGAATGGTCCACTGAATTGAATTTTTGTCAATCACTGCATTGTTGTTGGTAGATTTCAATGTGTCAATGTTTTTTTAAACGCGATGATTGTTGAACTGGTCAAAATTTCAGAAAACATATTTCACTAGTAGTTGAAACATTGTTTACAACATTGGTAGAATTGAATTTTATGATAAAACTCTATATAAAGAATAATAAGAATTATTGGTCTTAAGGAGATATTATAACTTTGAAATATATTATTTTTCAAGATAAATATTTTGAGATGGTATGAATAATTAGATTTTTCTCCAATTTAATTTTTTTGGTAGACATTTAATTGAATATTATTTTATCAAAAATTTAGCCCAAACAACCAATAGTGGTGTGAGTAGGGAACTATCCGTTCTTCTTGGAATTTTATTCTTGTCATTCAGTCAATCTTATCATTCGATCTATTTATCTAACCATTCGATCATCTATCAATGAACCTCAACCATATGATCATATAGACCGCATTCATAAAGTACCTGATAGATATTTTCAAACCAATATTGTTCTACACCTAACATAGTGTGGTGGATGAATATTATTCTCATTGGGATATCCAATTCATCAAGATATTAGTTGCATCCATATAATGTTACTATCTATCATCTGAGTGCTCATAAATCATCTATGAGAATGATTGATATAGAAATAGTAAACATTTTTTGTTATGTATATACAAACCATGGATGTACCATGCATTCTAGTTCTATATATGTAACCTCATGAAGTCCTCATGAAAAAACAATCACACAAACATATTTTGAAAGGATACTGATATTATAGAAATAAGGGTATTATGTGAAGATTGAGTAGTTACCATTTATTTGGTTTCGAAAAAGGATTATATGACAAAACTACATAGTTGGGTTCACAAATTTTATGTGAATTAGTAGTGAATATGTGTAGTGTTATTTTAATATTTTTATATTAAAACATGCATAATGAAGAATCTATAATTTTTTTAATTTTAATAGTACAACTAGTTTTACACACAATTGGATGATTTCTTTACATGAAGAATTGTAGTTGAATACAAGGATGGTTCAATGTGTGTGTATAAATTACAGTAGTGAAGAGGTAGTTCATGTGTATTATTATAAACATGTGATTATCAAATCACTAGAAGTAAAAAGAAGGAATTGTATATTTTCATTGGAAATATACATTTTATTATGGTGTTTCAATACACATGAATTAATGCATTCAAAAAATGAGAACATCATGCAATGTATTATAAAAATTCATGATTTATTAAATTAGAAGATGATATACATGTTTTTTGATTAGTGTGAAATTATATAACTCTTAATCGGGGACAATTTTAATATCAATTAACCCGATGTAATTTTGTATCCATGTTTTCTGTTTTTAGTGAGTTTGATCCTGATTCATAAGACATAATGTTTTACCAAACAGTGTTTTAATAATACATATTAATATTATCAGAGATAAAAAATTATTTGTGAGTTTCCATCTTTAGTTTAATGGTATTTTATTTTTACATGATCATGTTTGATCCAGAGTGATTTTTTAATAATGTTAATTGATCTTCCTCTCTATGAATAAAATATTAACGAAGAAGATGATTTCTATATCTAGTGGTTCTAACATGTTTATAAATATTATGAATGGGGGGTCGAAACAATAACTGTGTAGAAGGTACCATTTTAGGGTCTAACCAACTCTTTAAGGATGGTTAAAATTTGGGGGGGGGGTATAACTAGTTTTATATTTGGGTGTCTAACCAATTACTGTTGTAATAACCATTTAAAATTGTGAAAAATTTATGATGGGGTGTGTAACCATCATGGAAAGGATTTAGTATTTATAACGAACAATGTAAATTATAATGAACTCAGATTTCATTATAGACAACTCTTTTAGGGTGAGGATGGGTATTAAATGAGTGGTATCAATACCTTAATTAGTCACATGTGTTTATTTAAAAAAATAAAATAATTTTTAAGAACAATGCACCACCAATTCAACCACTTTCAGTTTTATCTAAACGAGGCTTCACCACATCAATTGGTATTGTAGCACATGCTATATTAGATCATGATATTTATTCTAAAAAATTTAAATTTAAATTCAATGAACAGTTTAAAAATTCCCACATTTGATGCCTTGAACAAACACAGTTTGACGAATATGATGATTCATTACCTTCTATTACAATTTACTTAAGTGAAAGATACATCAATAGTGGTTTTACCTCCAATTAATGAAGATTTTTTATGACTCATGAAGAAAAGAGAAATCTATAAGTTGACAGAAAAGATAAAAATTAAATATTGATGGAATAATCGTAAAATATTATACTAATGTGACGAGTCTATAAAAATTCAAGGACATATGGGATAAATTAGGAAACCATTTTTAGGAAATCATAATTCCATAGAATACAAGTTAATGTATGTAGAAGCATGTTCAATGAAATTAATGTGGCTAATTAGGAATATATTGATGATTATATTACAATAATGAATGTAATTGTGTGAAATACTAGTCTTTTTAGAGAAGCTAGATGATTCTTATATTTTATAATATCATATTATAAATATCCATGATATATTGGACTCAAGGATCCCTACACATGAATAAATATATGATCTACCATTGGATGAACATAATAATATTATCTCATCTTTTGAAATGATAAAATCTCCAATAATTGAATAAAAAATATAGTGAATAAATACACATCTAAGATACTATAAAAGGTAAAACTACAATCAATTAATATTATTATAGAGGTGAAAAGGTTTAATAAGAATTCAAGAAAATGATAGAAATATTTTTAAAAAGACATATTGGTATAAATGTAAAGGAAATATAAAAAACATCAATATTTTGGAATTTTCAAAATAATGTTCCATTTGTTGGGAATATTCCAAAGTAGATGGTTGATGATACAAAATCAGAAGAAGATGATGACAATTATTAGAAGAATATTTGGAAGAAACATATGAATAAATTTAATTCCAATATAATAAATATGATGAGTATAGAAATATAAATATTTATATCATCTTTCTGTGAGTTAGATGATGAAAAATATTATAAGAATCAAATTTTTTTTGGGTAACTTAAAATAATATACAGAATCATTTGATGGTGATGATTTTGAGGAAAAAAATAATATATATTTTATGTTATATGAAAATATAGAAGATAATCTTTCTAAAAATATTCATCTCAAGAAACAAATAAAGTACTAAATAAATAAATTGAAATGATTTAAATTGAGAACAAAGAACATGTTAAGAAAATGTATATTCATCTTAATGAGATAATTGATTATTTGATTAAGACAAATGATCTATAAGGAAAAATTTAATCTTTTAAAATTTATCATATTCACATGGATGAATTAGAATTTTTTAAGATAATATACAAAATTGTTTGATAATATTTTACTTTCAATACATGGTGAATGATTTTGAAGAGATAATGTTGTGAAAGGGGAAGAATTATTTGAGACACAATTTATATATATTATAAAAAATTGTTATCCGAATAATATAAATGATGAATTTATAAAATCTATTGATATTATGGCTGAATCTTCAATATCTTCTGATAAGAACATTTCATAGAAAAATTATGATTGTAAACCAAATTAGTCTTAGTGTACATTTTATGTTTCTAATGACACGAGTCTTAATAGCAAGACTGAATCTAACTGTCCCAAAATAAAAAATGAGAAAATAATTTCCTAAATGGAAGCATGTACTAATTTTCAATAATATTTACTCATATGAAGATACAAAAACATTCTATGAAAGTAAAAAAACTAAAATCTTCATCGGTGAAATTATATAATTCTAGAATATCAAGGTTTATAGAATAATTTTGGTCATGTAGATAGTTTTGTAATAAATATTAATCATGCTGGTAAATTATATCACTACCATAGAGGAGATATGTATCAATGGGGAGCAATGTTGGGTAGATGGGAACCGATTATCCGTAATATAATCATGTGACAATGATATTATAGAAACTATCAATTTATAAATTAAGTGAATGTGTTGATAATTTCTGTGAAATATGTGGTCAAGAAGGTCGCAAATATGAAAAATGATGAGTTTGTTTATCAAGTATGATTACTCAAAATGAATAAGAGGAAAATTAGGGATAATGTAAAAATATACTATCATCAGTTAATTGAGTGTGAAGATAAAACAATTTTAAAAATAAAAGAATATTTTTAGAGAAATAGGAATGAAATGGTAAAACATGAATAATGTAATGATGATGAGGAGTCATCAATAAATTGATGAATTAAAAATTTTGATGTATGAATGGGGAGGAAAAATTGGGAAGAACATAAAAATATTCAGGATACATCTAACTACCCATTATATTAAGGATAACTCTTCCAAATGAGTCTTCAAAAGGAAGATGGGAAAACAAGGTTGAGAGGTAGCTCTCATTCTGAATTTTATTTCTATAGAACAAGTTGGTTATCCTTATAATCATAAATAATTGTTTTAATATCACAGAGAGACATTATGGAAATTTTTCCATCCATTGATTTGGATCATTGATGATTTGTAGCTATCAATTTTTTCACAATATTTTCAAAATTATGATTGCATTAATTATTTCAATCTTAAATTTATAGTTGAAGCTAAATTTTTTAGGCATAATTTTTTTGATTCATTTGATGAGATGTGTGCATAAAATATCTGGAAATTTTGTTCATATTTTCCATTGGGATTATGATTATTAAACATGTTTGTTATTTGTATCATGAATATATGATTTTAATCGATTTGATGATTATTTTACATTTCTCTTGTTTTTTTCAATAATATTTATCACATCGACTTAGAGTTGTTTATGTAAAATCTCATTTTAGTTATTGATTTATTGTTCATTATTTATTAATTATAGAAGATATTTTTTTGTTATATGAACTTTTAAACTCAAATTTTTATTCATTGATTATAAAGGGGAGAATCAAAACTAAAAACATTGGAATCATTTGATTATTTAGAACAAATTAGAAGTGGAATATTAATGTTTCTAGTGAGTTGCATTTGATGCCAATGAGTATTTAGGGGGTTGAATATTTATTTATGTTTGAGGTTTTTAAATGTGTAGATTGTTGATATGGTTAGTATTTTTGAAAGGAAGATTTATTGGATATTGGAATAGTGTTTAAAACATTTAGAGAATAGGATTTTATGATTGAACTCAAATTATTGAATAATTAAAAATTTTGACCATGAGGATATATTCTAACCATGAAAAGTTTTATTTATCATGATGAATATTTTGAAAAGTATGGAATAATTATAAATTTATTTTATTGATGATTTTTGATATAAGGCCCCAGCCTTAAAACATACTTAATCTTGAGTTATTACAAGATTACACATTGAGGATATATTCAGGTTTAGAGTTTTAGAGAATTAGATCATAAAACTTGAATTACATTCAACATTTACACAAAGTGGTTACATAAAAGATAGTATTCATTTTTATTCCATCAAAGGAAAAATATTTAAAAATAACGCATGGATTCTTTCTTGACACATCCTTGACACTATCATCATATCATGTAACTTTCCCTTGACCTATGAAAAACATTTCAAAGAAACATGGGATGAGCATAAAAAGCTCAGTAAGGGTAATGAAAATACGGAAAGGAAAAATGAGTTCATATATATATAAGAATGAAATCATACATTACCCATAAAACATAGGCACTTTAACATACCTCATCAAATCATAAATAAATCATAGTAATCATAATACATAAAAGGCAACTTGAGGCATTCATAACATTCTTACGTAGGGAGTAATCCTCATGATTACGTTTGGATTACCCACCACAATATATTCCCTAAATCTCTTCGGAGAAACCTTAACTTTTCACTCCTTCGTGTTACCCAATGCATTGGAGAGCTATATCGGGCTCACCCACCCTTAATTTATCACGGAACTACCCGTCTTCATAACAATGCCCAAGAACCATAACATAATCTTATCACATAAAACATGCATAAAGGAAACATAAAATTTCCACCTTTTAATAACAAGATATCAATAAAACACATTGATATAAAAACATTATGAAAACCATTTTCAATACCAAAATAAAATAAATGTAAAACATGGTATTATTTTTTCTTTTGAAAAGAGGGTATGGCTTGTAGAGGAAGCCGAAATTCAAATAATGGTCACAGCGGCGGAGAAGTCATTGTCGCCGCATACGTATGACAAAAAAATTCCCTTTTTTCTTTTAGTAAACGCTTCGTAAAAAATATTCATTTTGAATAAAAGTAAAAGTCAAAGGTTTTTATACACCGTATAAAATAAAGTTGTGTATAAAACAAAATATGCCTCAATGAAAGGAGATTGGGACGAAGTCCCATACAAATACGGTATCCTTGGATTAAAGATAAATAAGTTACATAATTATGTGTGACAAATGAATACATGAAATATAAGAGGGTATTAAGTGTATATCAATCAAGGGACATTCACACATAATCATAGAATGACATATTCAAGGTGTAAAAGTTTATCCCAAAGAATCAAAATTGGGTTAAGATGTTCCCTTGAAAAAATTCGACAACCTAACGACGTCAGTTCAAAATTCCGAAAAAGAGTTGATGAGAGATAAAAAGGGTATCTCATTAATTTGTCATAAAATTTACATCAATAAGGATATATAAGAACATATCCCAACATAATAGCATGTGAATTAAAAGACATAACAAAATATGTCTTTTAAAAAGAAGAGGGTGAAAGGTTCCCTTACCGACTTGGCTAACATTCGAAACATACACCCCATTGAAGAAGGGTCATACAATGAATATATAATACCTATAAATGACATTATATTACACAAAGAGTATAATAATGGGAATTATATACACCACTCAAAGGAAATGGTTGAAAATGTAGCATAAACCTCACAAAAATAAAAGTGAGATAAAAATCCCTTACGAAAACTCGACAGCCGAACGGTGCCACTTAAAACTTCCAAAATGGGTTGATGGGAGAAAATAGGGTCTCTCATCATATGAACATAAAAGGAACAGTAGGAGGAATATAAAATAACATCCCAATAATAAGAAATATGTGTTTAAAAGGAATGACATAAAAGAGTGTACATAAAAAGAAAGAGAGAGATTGGATCCCTTACGAAAATTCGGCAGCCTAACGGCGCCACTCAAAACATCCAAAATAAATTGATGAGAGGTAATAGGGTCTCTCATCAAATGAACAAAAAAATTACAGTAAGCGTAATATAAAAGAACATCCCAATAATAAGAAAGATGATCTTTAAAAGGAATGACATAATAGAGTGTACTTAAAAAGAAAGAGAGGAGCAGGATCCATTACCTCGGGTCCAACTTGACTCGATCGTTATTTAACCTCCTGAATAATAAAATTAAGTTAATTTATACATCCTTAAAAACATTTTTCAAGTTCATTATTCCTTTTATATTACTTATTACCATGTTATGAACAATATGTTATTATTTAAATTAATAACGATCATTTAACGATCATTGGTACTTCACTCAAAAATAAACTTTTTATAATTACAAGTTGTTCATGTGGTAAAATATCCATTATATAAAAAATTGTATTCATGATGTAGATATCATATATATCATATATATCCTGTATATTGATGCATTTATAATATTACATAATCATTTATAGGTAAGAAATGAAATACACTATTCATGGAGACGGTAAGCCGTACGTACGAATGAACGATAATTTCATTTCTATCTCATACTTTAATGGAAATAAAATAATAATGATATAAAGTTATATTATAATTCCAGTATAACATCATATATAATAATTTTAAATCCATCCTTTATATGTACCACGTATGGAATTAACGAATCAAATCACTTTGAGGGGGCGGTAGTCCGAACTTCCTAAAATGAAGATATCGTGTATACCCATAATGGAATCCATAAAGGTATGCTATAAATGAAAAATACAGAAGCTTAAGGAAAACATAAACATATTATATATCATATATAAATATAGTGTCATCTTAATGGCCACCTTTGAAGGTGATATATTAGTGTTGAACTATCATCGTTTCGTGAGGCAGAAATTCGCCATCCACAGAAACAGTATGTTCTTAAACCATTAGATGAAGGTGTGTGTAAGTGTAGCTCGAATAATTTTTATAACAACATTCTAGTATATTTATGATACTGGAGTTGTTACAAAAGAAATTAATAAAAAGAGTTTAGGGGGTTGGAGAAGCGAAATAAAGAAAAAGAACTCAAGAGAAGACATTACCTTAAAATTGGGTAACTCCCCTTGGTTTGAGCTCAACGGCTTCCTTGGGAAGACTTCTGACCAAAGTGAGGCTTCTAAGAGTTAGATAGGGATGTGTAGAGGCATAATCAGCAGGGGATTTTCGAGACAAAGGCTTTGGATGTGTGGGTAAGGAGGTAGAGGTGGGGGCCTTTTATAAGAGTAGGGGAGGGGCACTCTTGGAAAGTAAGGAAATGTTACTTTATTTTAGAATGAGTTTCGGATTTTAATAGTCCCACATTAATTTTTATCACGTATAAGGTGATAAGGGTTAGAAATACACCCATACAATAGGTTTTGGACATGTGTAGGTCTTAGATTTTACATTATCGTTCCATTTTATTTAAATCGTTAAATAACGAGGTCATCGCTGCATCATCATGATGTAATGAATAATTTAATTTATTTAATGACTAAAAATTATAAAAAAACTACTTTGATTTAGGAAATATTTTTATCTTTCTAATGAATATTTATAATCAAAATTCTGACTTGTATAACCCCATGAAAAAATTGTTTTTTAAAACATCTCATGTTTGTATCATTTTTAATTTAAAATTAAATAAAACGTTATTTATGTCATTTCCAAACTAAAGTTGCTCCCTGGGGTCCCCAAGTTGATCCATGAGTTTTCTTGGTCGTCCATGACACATCCAATGAGGGTAGGACATGTTTCAAGCTCATCGCATATTATTAAAACATTATTTTTACCTTAAACTACACTAATTACCACTAACCGCGATTAAAAACATAATAAGTTACTATTCACCAAAAAATTATTTTAATCCCATTGAACAAAATTTTACTTCATAATGACAACCATGTATGTAGGATTTTTGAAATTCAAAATACAAATGTGGAAAATTTTCATTTAAATGGAAAATCAGTTTTTATAATTACCACTTAGTGGTTTCACTATTCATCAAAAATTGAAGTTTTTCAGAAAATTACCAAAAATTCACCCTTATCAATATTTGATATTATGAATTAAAAAATGATGCCTATTTAAAAAATTAATAACATATAAGTTGCATTAATTAATTTAATAATTAATTCCCGCTGTCAAAACAAATAGCGTGTTTTTTTGAAAGAAAATTTATCAAAAGATTGACACTAGTTTAAGTCGATTTCAAAGTGAAATTAATTTCAATGACCACTATTGGATTAAATGGTAAAAATCTATTATAATTTTACTTAAAAACTAATTCAAAAGATAATCTAATCATATAAATAAATTATATTAAAAAGTGGTTTTGAATTAAAATACAAAATTGTTCACTATTCATTAAAAAATGATCTTTATCAGAAAAATACCAAAAATTTACACAAAGTAAATTTTCATGTCCCGATTCTAAAGAAGAATTTTATTTTGTCAAATATAACACATAAAATTGTCAAAAAGTGGATTTAAAAGAGGATCACCATCAAATGGTGGTTAATCGACCCTTTAAAGAATATTAGAATGTTTATGTTTAAAATTAGATTCATTCGCATTTTCAATCCTCTAACATTTATTTTAAATAGTAAAAATATTTGAAATATATATATAATAATTTTGTAGTTAGTTCTATTAATTCCTGCCATCACAACAGCTAGGCGTTAACTACCATTTAAAATAATATTTTTTTTTATTAGAGTGCAACGTAAGATTTCCAAGAAACTCATTGTTGCGTGTTGGGTACGTGATCGATCATAGCGTCCCATTTAAAGTTATATTAATATTTTATTCACAAATATGGATAAATGTGAAAATTTCATACTCTTTATTTACCTGGGGTGTTACATCCTTCCCCCCATTTGGTAATTGCATCCTCACAGTTTTAAAATTGGGGCTTGGAATCTTCATTGAAAATCCCACAACGGAACAAGAGTCAGTGAACCAATCACTTTAAAATAATGAAAAATAAGTACAAAGGTCACCCGAGTTAACCCATACTAGGATTCCATGTATGAAAATATGGAGATAGAGTAAAAAACAAAGGGTCATGTTCTGATGGAGAGTGATAGTAAATATGTTTTGGAGAAAGTTAACAATAAGAAAATCACAAACATGTGATTGGTTAAACGGTATTCGATTCCCTTGTATGAAAAGTTAACAGACAACATTTTTGTTTTAAGTTACATTTCATTGAGGAATTTATTTTTAAACATAACTAAATCGTAATGAAACATACTTACTTGTCAGGTAGACTTTAAACTTTTATTAGATTTCTTAATCAAACTCATATTTACTCCAAAAGATGATTTTTTATGAAGTCTTATTCACATTAAGAGTATTATAATCAACTTCTTGAGAATCACATGATCTACAAAATAGAACTATATACATCCCATTTCTTTAGACTCTAACCAAAACCAAAATGGTTTGTATAAGATCAGATAATCCAGAAAAGGATTACCCTTTAGAAAAAGAAAATCTATTCTTAATCTAAAATTTGTCAAACAAAACCCAAAGTTCAACAAGGACCATTCGATAAACAATTTGTCCATAAAATTCTTCAAAGTAAACCAATATAATATTGAAATCCAAATATTTGAAGGATTTAGTCACATAGTCCTCCAATTTAAATCGTAACATTTATCTCCAAACTACATTAGTTGCTCTTACTATCTCGTATTGAAAAGTAATTAACCTAATCACATATCCCCCATGATAGGTTAATATATTTAAATAGATAACTAAAATCAACTTACACTTAATTCATAAAATCATCTGACTAAAAAGAATCGGTCAAACTAACCAGGGACTTCACGTAGTCCAGTGGTAGGCGATAACTACAAGTTGCAATTTAGTTGTGGGTTTCGATTCCCGTAGCTTTGTCTGACGCGATGGGTTGTCACACAGTCTACGTTTTATCCTTTTTCCAAAACTATATAATTATAAAATCATTCCCCAAAAAGAGATAAAATCATCAAAAATAACCATAACATAATTTAACCTTAGTTTTATCTCATGCCTTTCAATTCCATCATAACATATAGTAACCCATAATTACCTCAAAAGTAAGGATTATATAAACCCAAATGGTTCTTTATAACCGCGTCCACAAAATAAATGATTACTATTCTTCGAATAAAATTTTCATATATCCAACATCAGGGTTACACATACTATAAAAATTATTCTAATGTAACCCCATCATCAAAAGAGACTTAATACTCTTAAGAATTTCACCATAACTCTTGAAGCCCTTATATGTTGACTTCATACTCATTCAAAATTCTTCATTATCTTTTAACCATTCCTTTCTACCTTATTCTGAATTACTTCTTTCCTACAAAAAAATCATTAATCGTATCCTAATATTCCAAAATAGGAAAAAAAAAGTTAAGAAATAATTCATACCTTTGATTGGTCATTGTCAGTTTCTTCATCCTCAATCGGAATGGCATTAGATATTGGTAAATGAGTATTTGTAAGATCTTGGTGATCCCATTCACAAAACATCTTCATTGGACATGTGTTTGCATAATGACCATGAACAACACATTTAAAACATTCAATTGAACCCTTAGAAAGAACTTCTTTCCCTTTCCTAGAGTCAACTGGATGCTTCCTTTTTTCATGGAAGGTTCTTGCTTAATGACCATCATTTCCACATCTATAGCATATTTCTGTCCCTTTGAAACATTTTTCTAGGTGTTTCTTTCCATATCTTTGACACATAGGTTTTTGAACACACATACCTTTATGATTGTTACATGTAGTTCCGTAGGGATTTTTCTCTCGCATATATGACGCCTTAGAGAAATCACCAAGGTTTAGGCGGTCAATCATGACTCTGGATAGTTGGTTGAGGATAAACACAAAAGTTCTCATTGTATCTCCCATATAATTCAGTTTATCGCTCAAAAACTGTCACAGTTTCCTTCACATCCACTGTTAATTTGGGGCCTGCTAGATCCATCCATTTACTAAAACCAAAAAGGTTAGTGTGAGTATATCAATAAAACCATCATGTACTAATAAGGAAGATAAACACTAAGTTATACTTACTCATTCACTTTATCTAATACTAGGACTCTTTATGAAATTCTATCCATTATGGTAATGTCACTTTTGCTTAAAGAATACCCTAACCTCTAAAGTTATCTATACCAACCTCTGATACCAACTATAAGGCCTCAACCTTAAACCTTACTTAATCTTGAGTTATTACAAGATTACACATTGAGGATCTTTTCAGGTTTAGAGTTTTAGAGAATTAGATCATAAAACTTGCATTACATTCCACATTTACACAAAGTGGTTACATAAAATATATTATTCATTTTTTCCATCAATGGAAATATATTTAAAAATAAATCATGGATTCTTTCTTGAGGCTTCCTTGACACTGTAGTCATATCATGTACCTTTCCCTTGACCTGTGAAAAACATTTCATATAAACTTGGGATGAGCCTAAAAATCCCAGTAAGGGTTATAAAAATATGGAACGGAAACATGAGTTCATATATACATAAGAATGAAATCATACATTACCCATA
Organism: Viscum album; assembly: GCA_963277665.1. Taxonomy (NCBI): domain Eukaryota; kingdom Viridiplantae; phylum Streptophyta; class Magnoliopsida; order Santalales; family Viscaceae; genus Viscum; species Viscum album. Next base: position 162,755,120 of record OY728135.1, read on the forward strand.
TAACATAGGCACTTTCACATACCTCATCAAATCATGAATAAATCATAGTAATCATATCACATAAAAGGTAAGTTTATACATTCATAACATTCTTATGTAGGGAGTAACCCTCTTGGTTACGTTTGGAATACCCACCATAGTATATTCCCTAAATCTCTTCGGAGAAACCTTAACTATTCACTCCTTCGCATTACCCAATGCATTGGACAGCTATATCGGGCTCACCCGCCCTTAATTTATCACGGAACCACCCGTCTTCATAACAGTTCCCAAGAACTATAACATAATCTTATCACATAAAACATGCATAAATGAAACATAACATTTCCACCTTTCAATAACAAGATATCAATACAACACATTGATATAAAAACATTATGAAAACCATATTAAATTCCAAAATAAAAAAAAGTAAAACATGGTATTAATTTTTCTTTTAAAAATAGGGTATGGCTTGTAGAGGAAGCTGAAATTTACATAATGGTCACGCCGGCGGAGAAGTCATTGTCGTCGCATACGTATGACAAAAAAATTCCCTTTTTTCGTTTAGTAAACGCTTCGTAAATATTTTTCCATTTGAATAAACGTAAAATTAAAAGGGGTTTATACACCGTATAAAAGAATGTTTTGTATAAAACAAAATATTACTCAGTGAAAGGAGATTGAGACGAAGTCCCATACAAAGATAGTATCCTTGGATTAAGGATAAATTAGTTACATAATTATGTGTGAGAAATGAATACACGAAATATAAGTGGATATTAAGTGTATAACAATCATAGGACATTCAAACATAATTATAGAACGGCATATTCATGGTGTACAAGTTTATCCCAACAAATCAAAATTGGTATAAGAAGTTCCCTTGCAAAAATTCGACAACCTAACAACATCACTTCAAAATTCAGAAAAAGAGTTGATGAGAGATAAAAAGGGTATCTCATCACTTGGTCATAAAATTTACATAAATAAAGATATATAAGAACATATCCCAACATAATATCATGTGAATTAAAAGTCATAACAAAATAAGTCTTTTAAAAAGAGGAGGGTGAAAGGTTCCCTTACCGACTTGGGTAACATTCGAAACATACACCCCATTGAAGAAGGGTAATTCAATGAATATGTAAATACACATAAATGAAATTTTATTACAAAAAGAGTATAATAATGGTAATTACATACACCAATCAAAGGAAATGGTGGAAAATGTAGCATAAATATCACTGGAATAAATGTGAGATGAAAAATCCCCTACGAAAAGTCTGCAGCCTAACGGCGCAACTTAAAACTTCCAAAATGGATTGATGAATGAAAATAGGGTCTCTGATTATATGAAGATAAAAATAACAGTAGGAGTAATATAAAATAACATCCCAATCTTAATAAACATGAGCTTAAAAAGAATGATATAAAAGAGTGAACTTAAAAAGAAATAGAGAGGTTGGATCCCTTATGAAAATTCAGCAGCCTAACGGTGCCACTCCAAATGTCCAAAATAAATTGATGATATAGAATAGGGTCTCTCATCATATGAAAAAAATTACTGTAAGAGTAATATAAAATAACATCCCAATAATAAGAAAGATGAGCTTTAAAAGGAATGACATAAAAGAGTGTACTTAAAAAGAAAGAGAGGAGTAGGATCCCTTACCTCAGGTCCGACTTGACTCGATCGTTCTTTAATATCCTGAATAATAAACTTGAGTTAATTTATAATTCCTTGAGAATCTTTTTCAAAATAATTATTCCTTTTATATCACTTATTACCATGTTATTAACACTATGTTATTATTTATGTTAATAACGGTCGTTTAACGATCATTGGTACTTCAGTTAAAAATAAACTCTTTTATAATTAAAGGTTGTTCATGTGGAAAAATACCCATTATATCCTGAATTGTATTCATGATGTATATATCATATATATCATATATATCCAGTATATTCATGCGTTTATAATATTACATAGTCATTTGGAGGTAATAAATGAAATGCACCGTTCATGGAGACGGTAAGCCGTATGTACGCATGATAGCTAATTTCATTTCTATATCATACTTTAATGGAAAGAAAATAATATTGATATAAAGGTATATTATAATTCCAGTATAAAATCATATATAATAATTTTAAATCCATCCTTTATACGTCCCACAGATGGCATTAACGAATCAAATCACTTTGAGGGGGTGGTATTCTGCACTTCCTAAAATGAAGATATCTTGTATACCCATAATGGAATCCATAAAGGTATGATATAAATGAAAAATACAGAAGCTTAAGGAAAAAATAAACATATTATATATAATATATAATTATAGTGACATATTAATGGCCACCTTTGAAGGTGTTATATGAGTGTTGAACAATCATCATTTCGTGAGGCCGAAATTCGCCATCAACAGAAGCAGTATGTTTTTTAACCATTAGATGAAGGTGTGTGTAAGTGTAGCTCTAATCCTTTTCATAACTACATCCTATTATATTTATGATACTGTATTTGTTCCAAAAGAAATTAATAAGAAGAGTTTAGGGGGTTGGAGAAGCGAAATAAAGCAGAAGAACTCAAGTGAAGACATTACATTAAAATCGGGTAACTCCCTTTGGTTTGAGCTCAAAGGCTTCATTGGGAAGACTTATGAACAAAGTGAGGCTACTAAGAGTTAGAGAGGGATGTGTAGAGGAAACATGGGTAGGGGTTGGCCGAGCCAAACTCTTTGGAAGTGTTGGTAAGGAGGTAGAGGTGGGGGCCTTTTATAAGAGGAGGGGAGGGGCACTCTTTGAAAGTAAGGAAATGTTACTTTATTTTAGAATGAGTTTCGGATTTTAATGGTCCCAAACTGATTGTTTTCTAGTCTAAGGTGATAAGGGTTAAAATTCCACCCATACAATAGGTTTCGGACATGTTTAGGAATTAGATTTTACATTATTATTCCATTTTATTTAAATTGTTAAATAATGAGGTCATCGCTGCATCTTCATGATGTCATAAATAATTTAATTTATTTAATGTATAAAAATTATAAAAATAATAATATTATGTAGGAAATATTTTTATATTTCTAATGAATATTTATAGTAAAAAATATCACTTGTATAACCCAATTAGAAAATTGTTTTTTAAAACATCTCATGTTTGTGTCATTTTTAATTTAAAATTAAATAAAACGTTATTTATGTCATTTCCCAACCCATGTGGCTCCATGGGTTCCCAAAGATGACCCACGGGTTGTCTTGGTCGGCCATGACACATCCAATGTGGGTAGGAAATGATTCAAGCTCATCTCATATTATTAAAACATTATTTTTACCTTAAACTATACTAATTACCTCTAATCACGATTAAAAACATAATAAGTTACTATTCACCAAAAAACTATTTTAATCCCATTGAACCAAATTTTACTTCTTAATGACAATAATTTATGACAGATTTATGAAATTAAAAACACAAAGGTGGAAAATTTTCATTTAAATTGAAAATCATTTTTTATAAGTACCACTTAGTGGTTTCACTATTCATCAAAAATTGAAGTTTTTCAGAAAATTACCAAAAATTCACCCTAAGCTATATATGATATTCTGAATTCAAAAATGATGACTATTTTACAAAATTCAAAACATATAATTTTCATTAATTAATTTAATAATTAATTCCCGCTGTCTAAACAAATAGCGTGTTTTTATGAAACAAAATGTATCAAAAGATTGACACTAGTTTAAGTCCGATTTCAAAGTGAAATTAATTCCAACGACCACTATTGGATTAAATGGTTAAAATATATTATAATTTCACTTTAAAACTAATTCAACAGATAATCTAATCATATAAATAATTTATATTAAAATGTGGTTTTGAATTAAAATACAAAATTTTTCACTATTCATTAAAAAATGAACTTTATCAGAAAAATATCAAAAATTTACACAATGTAAATTTTAATGTCCAGATTCTAATGAATAATTATATTTTGTCAAATATAACACATAAAATTGTCAAAAAGTGGATTTAAAAGAGGATCGCCATCAAAAGGTGGTTAATAGACCATTTAATGAATATTAGAATGTTTAGGCTTAAAATTGGATTCATTCACATTTTTAATCCTGTAACATTTATTCTAAAAAGTAAAAATATATGAAAAACATATATAATCATTTTGACGTTAGTTTTATTCATTCCTGCCATCACAACAGTTAGGCGTTAACTACCATTTAAAATAATATTATTTTATTATTAGAGTGCAACGTATGATTCCCAAGAAACTCATTGTTGCATGTTGGGTACGCCATCGATCATAGAATCCCCATTAAAGTTAAATTAATATTTTATTCAAAAATATGGATAAATGTGAAAATTTCATACTCTTTATATACCTGGTGTGTTCCATTTGATATCATTTTTAATGGGATATTTTGTTATCATTATATTTAGCCAACCTCCTAGTGTAGGTTATTTTTTAGAATAGTCTGATCATCATGGAATTTTATTCTGGTCGTTCTATCAATCATAGTACTCGATCTATTTTTATGTCCATTAAATTTTCTATCAATTCACCTAAATTATCCGATTTGTATGGAAAGTTTTCTAAACAATCTGATAAATATTGATATGATAGTCTAGTTCGTCTATTACCTCAATCTAGTTTGATAATCTTCTTCTCCTTGGGATATTAAAGGAAACTAAATCGTTATCTCCCCCAAACATCTTCATTCATCATTTCCACATCTTAAAATTCCCATGATGGTCCATGTTATTTGGCAGATTCATTTTCATCATGATATTAAGATCAAACTAAGGCTCAAATGTTATTTGAATATGTGTTGTTGTACGAATAATGTGGTGGTTCACTCAAAGTAAAGGAACCATCTAACTAGTTTTTGACGGTTTTGTGACAATATTAATTTACTATTAAAACATAATTATGATCATTTTTCATGTGTTGATTATCTCTCATTTGAGAGATCTTCAATCATATTTAAGAATGGTAGCGAGTGATTCCTGACACATTATGCATTATGTATTTGCTATCCAAGGAGGTACGATGGATTCACATTATGCATATGTAACCACATGAATTATATCTAAACTAACCTTCACATTATTTTGGTTTTAAAATTTTATTGAGTTTTATTAAAAACTTCTATTACAAAATGAATGATTATTTACCTAATATTTTTTTTGTAAAATGATAACAAGACACAACATACATTGTTGTTTTAATAAATGATATGAGAAGGAATATTGAAGAGGTGTAATGTTATTTTAATAATTTCTCATAATACTTTTCCAAAGGGTAAGATATACATATTTCGATTAGTGTAGTACATAATTTTTGTTATATTATTGCATGACTTCCTTACAAAATGAAATGCATTGACTTAGAAGGATTGATCTGTATGTGCAAAAATTTGAAAAATAAATAGGTGGTGGATGTGTTCAAGCATGTGTATGCTTACATGAACATGATTATTTAATTAGTTGAGAATCGATAAGGAATTGTATATTTTATTAGGTGATATAAATTTTATAAGGTTGTTTTCATTTACATGATTTATATCATCTATAATATTTGAATTCAATGCATTAAATTATACACACATATTATTTTTAAAAGTGAAAATCCAATATAAAATTCTTGATTACTGTGAAGTGATATGGGAATGAATCCAGGAATATTTTTATACCTTTGAATAATAAGAAATTCAATATTTGACTATTCAGGTTTAGTGATGTGGCGTCTTCATCACATTAAATAATGTTTTCCCAATGATTGTTGTATTGAAACATAGGATAATATTATGTGATCATTCATTATTTGATATTTTCATGCTTTAGTGAAAAATAAATACATTTTTACATTATTTTTTGTGATCTAGGTGTCATGTGTAGGAGTATCAACTAATCATCTTATATGTGGATCAATTATTCATGAAACGATTAAGGCTCCACTAGAGGACAAAAATGTTTCTGAAAATTGTGATTGGGGGGGGGTCAAAACATTCATTATGTAGAATGTAAGGATTTGGTATTCTAAAAAACTATGTAATGATGATTGGAACTTGGTTTATATCCAATTTCCAATTTGGGGTTTCAAATAAATTATTATTGTGATCACTTTCTAATATATTGATGATGACATGTTGGGGGGTCTATCCAACTTGGGAAGGGGTATATCCTTGTATCAAACATAGTAAATCCAAGTGTTTTATGTTTTCTATATTTTTATTTTGGTCAGGGAGAGGTTGAGCATTATAGTTGTGGGATCAAGATATTAATAAGTCATATAGGTATAATAAAAAATTAAATGGATTTTTAAAAACCATAACCCCTGATTCACCACCCCTCTCAGTTGTATATAACTGATCATTAGACACTTCATTATGATATTTTTGAGTGTATTCCTACCATATAATGGTGGTTTAGGTATTTTTTTTATTCATGAACAATTAGAAAAAATCATGTGGAAATGATTATATTATATATGGGTGATTACTCGAGGAAATATTATTTTCATGTGATGATATCACATTGTAAAGGATTTTTACATTCCACAATATGATGCTTTGCATTTTTTTGTGAAACTAGAATTATTTAGGCGGATATTTGTGTAGATGTTAATTGTGAGGGAGAATATTATATCAATAAAATTAATTAAAAAAATAAGTATTTAAATTACCATTATTTTATTTACATAATCCTATTTTGTAAAAATCTATTGATTTGATGATGTAATGTAATGGAAACCAAGGGAATCTACGAAAAGTAATTCAACCATACTTTTTTTAAGATGAATGATGATTTAGACTAAATGTATTCAATTTATAGACTTAGATAATGAATGGAATTTAATATTTCTATACATTAGATTTATAATATCATGAAGAGTAATAATTAATATGTAGTGTGAGTATTTATTTTCATGGGGAGAGTGATTTTAACCAATTGAGATAATCATAGATCTAGAGAGAAAATTAAAAACAGAATGAACTATATATTGCACCATGTTATAAGAGAAATAAAAAAAACGAATAAGAATAGAATATATTGGGTTTTAAAGAATAATAATAAAAATTTGATAGTGCATGAAGGATGTAATATATTTTCAGTTTTGTAGAAGAAATAAATAAAAAACAACATATTAGTGAGATTCTCCCTATATTGAATGAAAATGAGTATTACTATGTATAGAGAGTTATATCCCAAATAAATATTTTATGAATAAAATGTTTTTAATTTATATACTAATGGTACATATTTTCTATGATGTATTAGGGAATTACATGTCAATAGAGAAAAAAAATATTATAATGTAGAAATATAAGGTCGGATGAGGCACACATTCTAAGCTGGATGTGGTTCTTCTTGAAGACATTCATGAATTCATAATCACATTGTGATGGGGAATAAAATATTATGTGTAGTGGAAACATGGCCCTAGAAAACATATACTTTAAATAAAAACTATTAAACAAGACTTATGAACATACTTGGCTATATCAGTTCAAATTAGAAATTAATTTAAAGATGCGTGCGAATATTCACTAAACATTGTTCAAAGGTAAAAACATCCCCCACTATATTTTATTATTCAAATAATAGTATATAATCACTTTTTTAATGATAGTTAATCATGGATGTGAATAAGAATAACTACCCATGATTTAAAAACACTTTATTTCATGATTTATAACACACATTACGAACAATAATATAAATTGATATTGACATATAATTTGTTTAGATAATTAAAAACATAAATAAATAACATTTAATATAATAACAAAACCATTATTTACAAATAATATTTTTTCTCCTAACATTTAGAGGGCCATTAAAAATTCATATGATACCCTAGTAAAATTACAATAGGAAAAGGGTGATTTAAAATCCATTTAAAGGGAATATACCTAGAAATAAAGAATAACATACGAGTAAATAATTATAATGAGATATTATACTAATAATAATGATATCATTAACAATTCAAAATATTCTGTAATCATTACCATGTGTAAGCATCCTAAAGTAGGAAAACATAATCATTTCAAAGGACTTACCACTATGACAAAAAAATATTTTCCAACGACCACAGAATAATGGAATGATATGGATAATTTTCATTTTATAATTGTGATGTAATGATAAATACACATGATTCATACTTATTGTTCTTATGCTAACCAACCTTTCACCATACACAGAGTTTCTCTGCTAAGTCTCCATTAACTATACATATTGTTCTTTGGATAAAAAATCCTAAATTATACAAGGCAGATCATGTGATAGTGAAAATACATAATTCATTAGATGGATAATAAATATATATCAATCAAAATATTTTATAACTAATACATAATATATATATAAATGTTTATTCCATAAAATAAAAAACATTACCATAAATAAAACATATTTATTAGAAAACCCATGAGACGATAGTGGGGGTCCCAATATTGTCTTATGGAATAACTAAAGGATAAATAATAATGTTTTTCCATAAAATAAGTAATTAAATATTTTTGAAAATTCATATTTGAAAAAATATTACTAAATATTCAAATTTTTTCAATATAGAAAAGTCTTAAAAATGATCTATATGATTTATGAATAAATACACACTAGTCGGGTGATTCTTTACAAAATTAGTATGGCTGCATTTAAAAATATAATGAGAATATTATAATTCAATAAAATAATTATTAAACCTTGTGGATTTAACATAATGTAATTATATTATCTAATAGGTATTCTTTTTTAATCTATTGTTTTTTGGTCATGCTCAATATGAGACAAGAAATAGGAATGTCCAATTAAAGTTATTTTACATAAAAGTTAACATATTTAAGGGAACTAAAATGTAAGAAACAGGTTATTATTCTTGACGTATAGGTTTATTCTTTTCTCTTTTTCTATTAGTGTTTTGAGAAAATAATAAAAATAGGGAAAAATCCTAAATTTTGGGGCTACAAGCCATGTACTATTCCAAATGGCGTATACTTTGGCCATGTGGGATGAGTACACAGGGTGTGTAGCTATGCTAGCGAAGAAAGGTGTAAAAAACAACTACACACCGTGTAGTGGGTATTTTCACGACATGTAGTCAGTCTACAGGTGAATAGTATGGCGGTGGAAGATACTGCCAGCTGAGCGACAGTACACATCGTGTAAATCAGGAATACATTCTATGTGCTCATGTCAACAATGAATAGTTTGGCAGTGGGGAAAAGGTAGCCGCCAGTGGAATAGTTAAATGAGAATAGTACATCCGATGTAATCAATAGTACACGCTTTGTAGTTTGTTTTTTTCACTTAAAATGGGCAGTAGCCAACTTTGTTCACTAGATTGGCATAGAATCAGAGGAAGCAGTCACGAGAGGAGGTCGGACCTTCGAGGATATCATGATCGAGCATCGGGAATCCGTTTTCACCTCTGACAATCCCATTGGAACCGCATGGGTAAGCCCTCCACTCTCCTTAAGTCATTCTTTCCAATTCTTTCTCTATGGGAAGTTATTTTGAGTTTGATCGAGGTTTTCTTTCACCATATATCTACTTCATTCTTGGATGATTAAAGGATCGTCGTTCGTGTATATCGATCATGGGAGGTTAGGTTAGGTGGCTTGGTGTATAATTTCCAACTATTTTGCATTTGTGTATGGTTGTGCCGCGAACCCATGTTGGGGTTTCATGTTGCTGAGGCCATAGATATTTTTAATACCTAGAATTGTATATGTAATTAAATGTGATTTTAAACTATTTCTAAGGATCGCTGTGTGGATCCCGGACCACCCCGGGGATGCATTCCTCTGTTTAGCCGTTTGGCCAGGATACCTGACGGTATGCCTTAATAATAATGATTATAGAATTTCCATGATAGGCATTGCATGCATATTTCTTGTTTACATGTTGGGAATGGAACGATTAGTTGTTTTTCCTGAGGACAGTGTTTTACTTAGCCTGAGTGTAGTGCATCTTTTGTCCTCAGGGAAACTTCTTTGGCGCTTGTGGGAAATAGACTCTGTGCCTTAGTGCGACACATTGTACGCCTGAGGGAAATATCTTTTATGCCTGTGGGAAATTATCTGAAGGTTACGATTATAATTACCTGAGGGTAAGGTTTCGCGTGTCGGAGGAGACTAACTATTTATATAGCAATTCACTATAGTAGATTCCTTATAATGAATGATTAACTGAATAATAAAATGGAAATATAACTTGTAAAGCTAGTTACTTTTGAGTACTGCTTAGTTTATTGCATTTTTACTACTCTACACCGTTGTTGCATATGTTCATATAGATTGGCATGGGCCATTGGTCGGCGCCAACTGGGGTTTATTTTTCAAACCCCGTTCGGGTCATGTCTTTGGCCCAAACAGATTACGTTTCTGCAGGTGTGGATAAGGGAAAGGGTCCCTACATAGGTACATGATTACTGCTGAGGAGTAGGGGAGCAGATGACCGGGATTAGGCAAGCGATGCTACCAACTGTTTTGTTTTGTTTTGTTGTACCCTGTATTTTACTGTACTGTATTGTTGTGTAACAAGTTCTTGCTGTTTTCTTAGAAATTGAGACATGTTGCATCTTTATCTATATAACTATTGGTTGTCTCTTACTCCAGTTGTTGATTTTAAATGTGCATGGTTTATTGTTTCCATTGTTTTTGTATGCTTTCTATATCATTTCCGCTATTGTACACTTTGAAAAATGAGGGCATAGTTTCCCCACTATTTGACTTGGGCCCTCGCTGCTAGTTGGCAGCCTCTGGCATTTAAGGAAATGCATTTGAGGACATGTGACCTACTAGGTTCGGGGCACCCATTTTGTGGTACCCGGTACTCAAATCGTTACAATATGGTATCAAAGGAGTTTCATTTCATTGACTTACTTTTTGGATCCTTAGTCAGGGATAAGAAAAAAACGGTAGTTGGTAATGAGCTGTGTCCTGGAGTAGCTAACCTGTGTACAGGGAAAATCCAATCTACCACATATTTTTTCAATTATTCTGATTTGAACATTTTATAGTTGATATGATTTTCACCATTGGTTGACGCACTTCTAATTGTGTTGTATATAAGTTGTCCATGCATTCTATTTAGTTGCAACCTGATGAGATTAGTGTATGCCATCTGATTCATCATTTAGGCACATGATAGGAATCTCATGCCATGCATCATTCTATGACATATAGTTGCATTAGAAATTGCATGTTGTTGTGATAGTTTTTGTGCAAGAAGAACATGCTGTTGTGATCGCTTCTTTGATAGATACCTGCTATGTGATAGGGATTTTTTTTGTGTATAGACTATTGAGATAATGAATTCCAAGCTTTGATTTTTGGAATGTATTGGCACTCATTGACCGGAATATGGTGGATCAATGACTGTTTATCTTGTTGTAACACATATAAGATTCCAAACATTGATTCGCGGAGAGTATGTGCCCTCAGTGATTGAAAATTGGAACATAGGTGTTGTTTTTCAGTATTTTCTGGGCTCCGAAGTTGTTTTAGAGGCATAATGTTCGGAAAACCCAGGATAAATGTCGTGTAGTTCCTTGGACACATGCTGTGTGTTCTTCTATTTGGGAAGAAAATAACACTTTTTAGTACATGTCATGTACTCTCAAGACACACCATTTAGACTCTTGCGGCATCATAGACCGTGTTGGCAGGGACACATGGGAGGAAAATGTTTGTGGAAAACATGTCGTTTAACAGATGTACACATCGTGTAGTGTTGTCCTGGAGTCCACCTGTGTAACTAACATAATGAACAAAGGAGACCATAAGACATACACGCCGTTTCCACTGTGGAGCACACCGTGTAGTCTGGCTTGGGGACCCGGCCGTGTAACTAACAAACACGGGATGTTTTCACCTCTCCATGAAAACGCCGTGTACCAGAGGGACACAGTGTGTAGTCATTGCTGGTGACAGACCGTGTGGACTTAGCTGTGTGGCTGGAGAAACAAACTGTTGTACATGCCATGTGTGTGTGTGACATGTTGTGTTGTTGCAGCCGAGCAGTCTGTCATGTCACGAATGACATGAGCAGTTGGAAATGTACAACATACACATTTACTAGTTTATATACTCATCGTGTAGTTTTTATCAATGGGAGCCATGTGTCTTAGCCGTGTACAAGGACTCATGTAGGGGAAGAGAAGTCAGGTACATGCCTTGTAGTCAGTATACACACTGTATAGTCTTGTTTTTCAAATATTGAAATCCCTTATCCCTCATGATTTATTTTTGGTAACTTTTTTTTAGTCATGATAATCTGGATCTAAGGCGTGTTTTGACCTTGTAGAGTCATGACATCGAGACGACCACATGTTTTTTTCCAAGATAGCGACAACGATTATACTACAGAGATGGTGGGCCATGGGCTACCAGTGGATCCTCCTGTAGATCCAGATGCGGCACCACCCGTTATATCAGACATAGGTGCAGAGGAGTACTTCCATAAAGGCTTTATGTGGTTCTTTCAAACCTTTCAGGGAGCACCTCCAGCTGCCACATCTATGGTAGAGCTGACAAGTATCTTCTCGCAGTAGCATCAAACCACATTTTCTTTGGATGGTGGACCATAGGCTTCAGAGTGATGGATGGGGTTGATGTAGACTATTTTCGACCGTCTTGAGATGCCTCTAGGGCAGAGGGTCAAGATCGCTACATACATGTGGTGTAATTTTTCCAAGAGGTGGTGGGGTGTTACCACTCAGTCTGAGCGTCACCGAGACATGGTGTGGGAAGATTTCTAGACAGATTTCTATGATTTATTCTTCCAAGATACATTGAAAGTAGATAGAGCTCTAAAATTCATTAATCTACAACAGGGTGCTATGTCGGTGAGGTATTATTCTGCACGTTTCACTGATCTTCAGCGTTTAGCACCCATCCTGGTGGGTGGTGAGACGTTGGGGGCCAGACACTTTGAGGATAGCCTTAGATATGACATTCGAGCACTAGTGAATGTTTTCAGGTTACCTTCAGTACATGCTACTATGAACTAGGCACTAATTACAGAGAGAAATCTATGGGAAGCTAGTGTTGTGGGCCAGGGCGGTTCAACACCAGTTTCGGGTTCTATTTCTACTAGCAAGAGGAAGAGACATATGTACATATCTCATGGAGGCATTACCATCTAGAAGGATGTTTTAGGTGGTCATGTTAGGGGATACCAGTGTGGTAATGAGGGAAACAAGAGACCGCAGTGTCCACATGATTCAGTGGAGTGTCAAGCTTGCAGCAAGATGGGTCATCTACAGCGCTTTTGCAGGGCGTTTCAACCAATGGCTAGCGGGAGTGGTTCTGTACAGACTCCGTTTGTGGGAGAAAGACCAGCAACTTCTTAGCAGTCGGGAAACTAGAATATTTCAAGCCGTGTAGGAATAGATGGTGGTCATGGACATAGTAGCCAGACACCTGGATCTCAAAGGCAGTAGGGCAGGACAGCTCAAGGTAGCCAGGCTATGTCGTAGGGTCATGACACCGGGCAGGCATATGCAGTGTAGTAGACCTAATAAGAGTAGGATCCCGTAACTTCTACAGTCATAGGTACTATTTTAGTAGCTTCTGTCTTATCTTAAATAATTTTCTATACAGGTGCCACACATAGATGCATATCTGTGCCCATTGTGGAGAGCCTTGGGATTTGAGTTTCTTCTTCTTCTGATGTAATGACGCTAGACACTCTATTGGGAATTAGAACGACATGTGTGCTTCAGCGCAATGAGTTCCCCCAAGATGATGGTGTGTGTCACATTCTTTGTGTCCTCTATGTATTGGAGATTATGATATATGATTTCATTCTCAGGAAGGACTGGTTGGTTGCCTTTTCGAGCCTTTATAGATTTCTATTGTCATAGGGTATGTTTCATGTCACTAGAGGTCGGAGAGTTTATATAAATGGGAGAATGGGATGTTCGGGTGAGTCGAGCTAGACCAGAGCATCATAGGCAAGGTGGAATCATAGCCCATATTTTATGTTTATATCTGAATGATCAGGGGACTTGTCAGATGGATTTACCTCCAGTGGTTGATTGTTTCATGGATGTCTTCCCAGACGACTTTTCACGTCTTCTTCCAGAGCGAGAGGTGGATTTCTCTATTGAGCTTGTTCAAGGAGCAGTACCGATTTCCATTACTCCTTATAGGATTGAAAAACTATAGTTGCAGGAGCTCATGAGGTAGTTAGAGGATTGGAATACAAAGGGTTTCATCCGACCTAGAACTTCTCCTTGGGATTTGCTGGTCCTCTTTGCAAATAAGGTGAACTGTACCATCAGACTCTGTGTGGATTATCAAATGCTGAAGAAATTGACGGTTAAGAACTGATATCACATGCTGAGGATTGATGATATTTTTGATCAAATTAATGAATCACGAGTGTTATAAAAGATTTAATTGAGATCAGGTTATCACTAGCTGTATGAGATACCATCATACATACCATATACAACTTTTTAAAAAGATATGGTCTATATGAGTAATTGGTTACGCCCTTCGGACTCACGGACGTGCCAGCTGTTTTCATGGGTCTAATGAATCATGTGTTCCATCCTTATCCGGATTATTTTGTGGTAGTATTCATGGATGACATCTTAGTGTACTCTCACACTCGACACGACCATGCCACACATCTTGAGATCGTATTGAGTACACTGAGAGAGCATCAACTATAAGCTAATCTCTCAATGTGACACTTTTGGATGGACATTATTCACTTCCTATTTCATATTATCTCAAAGGCATGAGTTTCAGTGGACCCAGAGAAGGTGAGGGTAGTATTTTCTCAGGAGAATCCTAAGAACATGTTTGAGATATGAAATTTCATAGTTCTGGTTGGTTACTACAAACGTTTCATCCAAGACTTCTCCTGCTTAGCAGCACCATTGACGGGTCTGACTAAGAAGGGTGTGATGTTCTTTTGGTCAGAAGCATGCGAGACAACCTTTTACGACCTGAATGGAAGGTTGTCATCCACACCTATCCTAATACTTCTAGGGCAAGGTAAGAGCTATACAGTATTCTGTGACACATGAGGTATTGGACTGGGAGCATTGTTGATGTAGGGAAATAGAGTTGTTGCGTATGGGTCTCGGCAGTTGATGCCACATGGGAGGAATTACACAATGCATGACCTCGAGTTAGCTACAGTTGTTCAAGCATTACGCTGTTAGAGACATTATCTCTTGGGATATCATTTTGTGGTTTTTAATGACAAAAAAATTCTCAAGTATATATTTACTCAGCGTGACTTGAATCTGAGGTAGCGAAGTTGGGTCAAATACCTTCAATCCTTTGATTTTGAGCATGCCTATAAACATGGTAATGGTAATGCAGTTGCTGATGCACTGAGCAGGACGACTAAGATACAGGCTATGCAGGAGGCCAATGATAAATGGCATCTTATGGAATTTTTCTCTGAGATGCATTTGGAGGTGCATGAGAATCAGGGGAAATCATATCCTTTTCCTTAGCTGTGACTTCTACCCTTCTGGATAGAGTGAAGATGAGAAAACAATTTGATTCAAATGGCCTAGTTCTACGGGAGTTGGTGGCAAGAGAGGACCCTCCTCCAAGTTAGATGAGAGGCGATGATGAAATTCTTCATTTCCATGGACGAGTGTGGGTTCTAGGGGATATACATGAGGAGATGATGCGAGATTTTCATGTTTTAGCCTGGGCAGTTCATCCCGGGGTTACCAAGATGTAGTGAGACTTGAGATGTCAATACTGGTGGCTAGGTATGAAGATGGATGTATCTAGTTTGGTTACGAGGTGTTCTATCTATCCACAGGTGAAGGCGGAGCATCAGAGGACAGCCAAGAAGTTACAAAAATTACCCATCTCGGAATGGAAATGGGATGATGTGACGATGGACTTTGTGACTGGGATGCTATGGAAACCTAGAGGAAATGATGTCGTGTGGTTTTTTGTGTATATAATCACGAAGGCAGCTCAATTATTTTCCAATCAAGGAGACCTTAGGTGTTGACTAGCTCCGAAAGTTATATATTCGAGAGGTCATACGTCTTCATGGGGTTCCTCGTTCTATCGTTTCAGATAGGGACTCCTGGTTTACGTCTTGTTTTTGTCAGAGTTTTTAGTGGGCACTGGGTACACAGGTGCTTCTGAGTATCGCATTCCACCCTCAGACCGATGGTCAGTTAGAGTGTATGGTACATGTTCTTGAGGACATGTTGCGTGCATGCATCCTAATTTTTCGGGGCTCTTGGGAGAAGCACATACCCCTGGTTGAGTTTTCATATAATAATAGTTTTATGGAAATTATTGATATGGAACCTAACAAGACATTATATGGTAGGCTATGCCGATCAACCTTATGCTAGTTAGAGGTAGGTGAGATATAATTACTGGGACCACGTCTCATGAATAATACTTCTGAGAAGGTCAAATTGATTCAGAATCAGATGGCTACTGCATAGTATCGTCAGAAATCATATGCTGATCACCGCAGACATCCCCTGGAGTTCATGGTCGGGGATTAGGTTTTCTTATGTGTTTCATCGAGGATGGGTGACAGGCATATCATGAGACAGGGATAACTTTCACCGAAGTATGTGGGGCCATTTGAGATTCTGGAAAGTGTCGGGCAAGTTTCCTATCAGTTGCAGTTACCACAGAGGTATCAGGTCGTACACGAAATCTTCCAAGTATCTCAACAGTGCCACTATCATTCATACCCATCTCACGTCTTTCAGCCAGAGGATGATGAAGTTCATATCGATGAGTCCTTTGAGGATCATCTGATTTTTATTGTGGATAGGATCACGGAGGTTCTCCGAGGCTGTTTAGTTCCTCTCCTACGAGTGCTATGGCTGCATGGTTGAGTGTAGGATGAAACCTGGGAGCGGGAGACCGATGTACGTGCTCAGTGGCCAGAGCTGTTCTGATCCTTATATTCTCCAACCTAGGAAGGGAAATTCAAGGACGTATTACATTAAGGGAGGAGGTTTTTAGGAACCCAATTCTTATTCTTGATGTACAAGATTCTTCATTTCACTTTTTCCTTATGTGTTTTGAGAAAATAAAGAAAATGGAGGAAAATCCCAAATTTCCGGACTACATGCCATGTACTATTCCCCAAGCTGTGTACTTTGGCCATATGGGATGAGTACACAGGGTGTGTATCCATGTTGTCGAAGAATGGTTTATAAAAATGACTACATGCCGTGTAGTGGGTATTTCCACTCTGTGTAGTCAGTCGGTAGGGGAACTGTAAAGATGTGGAAGCAACTGCCGACTGAGCGACAGTCCACTCCATGTAGTGGGGAAAAGGTAGCCGCCTAAGGAACAATTAAATTAGAAAAGTACATGCCATGTAGTCTATAGTAGACGCCGTGTAGTTTGTTTTTTTGCCTAAATTGGGAATTATCCAACCCTGTTCACAGGATTGGCTTAGAACCAATGGAAGGAGTCGGGAGAGGAGGCCAGACCTTAGAGGATCTCAAGATTGAGTATCGGGAATCCGTTTTCACCTCTAATGATCTCGTTGGAACTGCACGTGTATGCCCTCCATTATCCTAAATATGTTCATTCCAATTATTCCCCTAAGGGAATTTATTTGATTTTGAGTGAGTTTTTCTTTCACCTCAGATCTAGGTCATTCTTGGACGATTTGAGGATCATAATTCGAGTATATCGATTAGGAGATTTTATGGTAGGTGAATTGGTGTTTAATTTCCATCTGTTGTGCATTTGTGTATCTTTGTGCCACAAACCCATGTTGGGGTGTCATGTGGATGAGGGCTTGGATATTTTAAATACCTTGAATTTTATAGGTAAATAAATATGATAATAAACTCTTTCTGGGGATCACTGATTGGATCCAGGACCACCCCGAGGGTGCATTCCTCTATTTAACCGTTTGGCCCGGATACCAGAGGGTATTCTTTTATAATAATAATTATAGAATTTCCTTGAGATGGATTGCATGTTTATTTCTAGTTTACATGTTGGTCATGGCCCAGTTACTTGTTTAGCCTAAGGGAAGTGATTTACATAGCCTGAGGGCAGTGCATCTTTTGGCCTGAGGGAAACTTCTTCTATTTTGTGGGAAATAGACATTGTGCATGAGGGTGACACTTTGTACGCCTGAGGGCAATATCTGTTATACCTGTGGGCAATTACCTGTGGGTTACGATTCTGATTAATTGTGGATAAGGGTTTGCATGTCTGAGGACACTGATTGTTTACATAGGAATTCACTGTGGTGGTTTCCTTATAATGAATGATTAACTGAATAATAAAATTAAAATATAATTGATAAAGATAGTTACTTTTGATAACATCTTAGTTTATTACATTTTTACTACTGCACACTGTTGTTTATTATTTTCACAATGTTGGGCACGAGCCTTTGGTGGGTTCCTATTGGGATTTATTTTACACACCCTGTTTGGGTCATGTCTTCGGCCCAAACATATTATTTTTCTCTAGGTGTGGATAAGGGAAAGGGTCCCAACATAGGTACTTGATTGTTGTTGAGGAGTAAAGGAGCATGGGACCGAGCTGAGGTTTGCGATTCTACCAGCTGTTTTTCATGGGTTTGATGTACTCTATATTGTACTATACTGTATTGTTGTCTAACATGTTATGGTTGTTTTATTAGAACTTGAGACATATTGCATCCTTATCTATATAACTGTTGGTTGTATTTTACTGTAGTTGTTTATTTAAAATGTGAATTTTTTATTATTTCCACTGTAGTTGTATTCTTTCAATTTTATTTCCACTGCGCTACACTTTGAAAAATGAGGGCATAGTTTCCCCACTATTAGACCTGGGCCCTCACTGCTAGTTGCTAGCCTCTGGCATTTGGGGAAATGCGCTTGAGGTCATGTGACCAAACAGGTTCGGGGCACCCGTTGAGTGGAACCTGGAACTCGGGACGTTACATAAAAACATCTATAACCTCGATATTAAAAAAGGATATTTATCATAAAATAAATTTTATGTCAATATATTAACAAAATCCTTGTAATTTTAGTAATGGTAGATTATATAGAAAGGCCAAAGAAATGAGAATGTGTGTGATGAATGTTATGATAGATGCATGAATGGCTAATATTTTTTATTTAAATTATTATTTTTGAAATCCAATACCAAAAAATAATGTAATGAAACATATTTTTAAATGATTATATGTAAAAAATTAGGTTATGAATATTTAACACATAAGTGGGATTCAAATTGATAGGTAGAACATTAGATGTAATAAAAATATGGAAAAGGAGGGGAAATCCAATTTAAATGAATGATAATTATTTATAATATAGTTTCATTTTAAATAATAGTTACTATTAAGTAGTAATGATAAACTGAATCACATGTGATCACATAAGATTGAAATGGGTTATAATATATAATAACAAAAACATTCAAGGATAATAGTTATAACTCAATAAATAATATTTGTCTATGAATGACCAATAATTTAAGTGAATAAATCATTAATGTTCCAAAATAATGAATACCAAGAATAGATCAGAATTTTAAATTTTCATAAATAATTCATGATATTATAGTCATGTAGGATGTAGATACACAATAAAATTAACAATAGGATTATAATATGAATACATTCTCGAAAGAAGTGTGATTCAGATATGACCATTAATGTTTATGAAACAATCTAATGAAAATCCCATTAATGAAATAGATCATTAATATTAGGTTAAAATTAAAATAATAATGATCATTTATAATATTATTTGTTGAATTGGTTATATACAATACATTTAAAAGAAATAAATGACATAAAAGAAAATGTGTCTCACCCATGGATATTATAAGGTGAAACTCTTACAAAAATAATAATATATTATTAAAAATAGTAATTAGAGTATCTAAATTAATATTTATCCATATATACGATGAATTAAAACATTTATTTTTCAATAATATATTCTTTTCATGTATATAAACCATATAATTAACAAATTGGTACACACCATCAAAACATGTCTCAAAGAATAACAGTTGAGATGAAAACCATTACTTAAATAAAAAAATTGTTCCAACATTCACATAAAATATTGAATAATAATATTGAATTCATTAGATATATACAGAAGAAAATTTCTGAACTATATATATTTTTTATATTCTATTTTATTTCAACTTAATTATATTTTATATATTTTAAACCTTTGTAGATTAATCGGGATACCTAATTAAATTCATTCGAAATATTTAAGTTTGTTGATTTTTGTTAATGATATTTAAAAATAACATCATGATATCTAAAATAGATTAGGATTATGTATGTTACTGTTCTACTAAAAAATAAATTCCTATTTTTAATTGTTAACTAAATAAATAACCCAATTTGGAATGGTACCCTGAAAATATCTTGTACGGTGGTGAAATTAACTATATATTTTTTAATTTTATTAAATATATATTTTAATATATTTTCATTCTAGTATATTTTTTAATGTGAAAAATATCATATTACATAATCAAAAATACTTTTAATCCTTTCTGTTAATATGGTTTTGGAATATTTTATATGCCAATCATGGAGGCAGTAGTGTGCACATACACATGATGATTCCTTCCATTCTCTTATTAATTTTATGCGAAAGATTAAAAGTATTATTCCATTACTATAATATAAATTTACTATATAAAAATTTATGGCATACATATAACTTCATGGTAGATGGGATTTGATGGGATTACAAGATGAAAATATCATTTAAAACATTAGTTGATAACATTAAATTATCTTGGATATCCACCAATGTGTAACTCCTTATTAGTCATTATCATGGACTTTTCGAAAGAAACATTTTCCAATGGAATGCACAGGTTTTTAATGAGTGACTACGATAAAGTGTTTGGTGATGAAATTATTTTGAAATAATTTAGAAATTGTGATGAGGTGATCTCATTCTAGAAGGGAAGAAAAAGTCAATTTTTTGAAAAACGCATTATTTATCCATTGTATCACTCCATTATTAAAGTTCATTGGATCCAAAAATTTAAAAAAGAATATTTGTGTGGATAGGGAAAAATATTATCCCTCAACCACCAATCAATTTTTAATATGTTTCCCATGTTATAGCCCATTGAATGTTGTTTAAAACAATTTTCTCTAATTTACCCTTGTCATGGTAACTCCACTTTTACCCTTTGTAACTGTTTGGAATTAAAAAAAATTTAAATTTCATATTATGATATAATTTTAAAATACTAATTTTATACATGTAAACCATTTGAAACATATAATTTTCCATAGTTTGGAGAAATTTATTTAAGAATTAGACCTTGTAACGTGTAAAAATGAGTTATATGAAAAATTATATTTTGAACATTACCTTTATGATTGTGATATAAGTTTCAATATTATTGATTATATTGACACTAAAATGATGATTATTATTAAATAAATATTTAATTATAATTATATTTATATTAAAAACTATATCAACCATCAATTTTTAAAAACAATAATTAAATAATTGTTATCGTGAAATTATTATGAAGTTTTTATAATATGTTTTCCAGGTATTTATAAATAAACATAGTATTTTAAAATTAAAAATTAAAAATTAAAAATACTATTTTTATTATAATTTTTTTAAAAACTCTCTTGTAATTATTGTATAATAATGTCAAAAAATTGATAGTAATATATATATTGACATCATTTTTATTCAAATAAAAATAAATTGATTAATAAAGAGGAAATAATTCATCGAAATCTAATATTAACTATATAAAAAATACTTTTTTTATATTAAATTACTTTTTGGTTTCAATTAAAATTTCTAATTAAAATAAAAATTTAAATGAGGATCTTTTAAAAATTAATTTTTCATTAAATTAAAATTTTGTTATATTCATTATATATATAACTATAATAAATATAACTATAATAAATTATGACTATATTTTATTAAATTAAAAAATTTATAATGATAGAAATTTGTTTTTTGAAATATCATAATGATTGAAAAAAAATATTGATTCATAAAGAAAACATAAAATTAAATTAATTCATATAAAATAACCTTTCAAAATATATTATTTTTTATATTTTCTACTTAGGTTACTCCTATTAAAATCTAATGATTCAACATCCTGGTCATTTATATCTAAATATATCACAATTTCATTTTTTTCTTGTGTTTCATGTGGTGCAAGGTGTTAAACATATTAGACATTATTAGAGAAAAAAATGAATTAGAATCTTATTTCCATAATTTCTTCCACAAAATATATTTCATCCATATAATTTTAATTAATACATAATAATGTCGTTATGTATTGGTTTCTATAAGATAAATATGAAATAGGGTACTATTTCATGTGATATATCAAAATTTGAATCTAAAAAATTACTTTTTCTTCTAAAAAAAGACATAACCATATAATTGAGTTTTTATACAACCAATCAATCTTAAATTAATTAATTATTCGGTATTAATAACCACACTATAGAAGTTGTTTTTATGGTATTTTCTTCTTATGACTACAATATGTATCATAGGTTGACTTGAACTTTTATCCTATTATACCAAATAATTCTTCTACCAACTATAGAGAAACACTCCATTTCATAAATATCAATAAACATAGTTAAATGAATAATGAAAATAAATATGAATTAATTTTTGAAAAAATTAGTTTGGATACAATATTCACAGAACATGATTTTTTCATTAATTTTGAAATAATTTATTCTATTTATTAATATTCTTAAAAATCATCATAAGAAAACTATCTTAGTTAAAATTGATTCCTATTACCACAAAAATATATTTGAAGGTTTATATATATTTTATCCACTACATTAATGACCTAATATCAGAAGTATGATTATTTTAAATTCATGATGATTTCATTAATTCTTGTTACCCATGGTAGTTGAGGGTTAAAGAAATAATTATTTATGCCCAAAATCCAAGAACATGAAGCAATTAATAGTGGTAAGATAATAAAAACTCACATTCATTTCCTTTATTTTTCTTTTTTTATTTCATTCACAGTAGAGATCATTATGGACTACTCTACCATATTTATAACATTTCATTAGCTACATAGAAAATTTCCTTTTAAATTATTGTAAAATTTCATACATATGGGTCATTTTATATTCCTTTAATAAATATCTTCATTTCAAAAATTTCAGTGAGTCTCCATCATTATCATCTATGTTGGGCCATTGATTTTAACTATTATTATATTGTTAGTAATTTTTTTTTGACAAATAGTCTGGAATTATTATATGGATTCACAATACAGCTCCATTTTTTTGGGTTGTTCCACGAGGATATAGTCACATTGTCCTTCTCCCTTAGAGTTGACTCGGTTAATTATCATTATATCAAATTCAAAATCTAAAATGGGTTAATGTATTTGATGAAAAATTATAATTATAAAATGAAAATTCTTAGATAACCTATTATAAAATCAACCTAATGATTTATCAAATTATAATAAAATCTTTTTAGGTAATACTAATTCTAGTTAATGATATATCAAACATTTTTAAACAAATATCCCAAAAATGTAATCTAAATAATTCATAGATCAACTTATATCCTTCTTTCATAATTATATATTATTTGAGATATCATCCAATATTAACATTAGTTGTGTTATATTATATGTCAAAAAATAGTCCCTTGAATTTATTAAACAATAAATCATTCATAGTGGTTCACAAATATAATATGAGTTAAAAATGAACAACCTCAGGATTTTAAAAATAGTAATAAATTAATTACATTATTTCATGTATTGGGTGGTGATGCTTTTAATATTAAATAATTTTTTTTAATGATATATACCCTAACATGATCAGTAACCTGCATCAACTTTTATTATCCAGGGAGTGGTTTGCTTCTTTGGAATCCACATAGTCTATGTTTTTTTGAAAAAAATTACAAGTTATCCTATACCAAGAATTATCTCATAGAATTATCCATAATGTTTTAACTATGTATATGCATTATAATCATAAAAAATAACATTGACCAAACATTGATACCTTTTGTAGATACCCAATTTCAGTTTATTTCATGATTTTTTTTTAAAAAATTGAACAATAAAAGGAATGGATCGACATGTCACTTTTCATTAGAATATTATATACTAAAATAAATTATGTTGAATGTAAAAATTTATCACTATTTTAGACGTCACATAGTTATATTAACATCTATAAATATTCTAAAACTACATATGATACTGAGGGGAAAATACATAATTAAAAGTGAGATCTTGAGTTCCCAATTTGGGAAAATATATGGAAATAAATCATATCAAAATACTTGAGAGCAAAAAATTATATGATAAATATAATAATAATTGTAATTTAAACATGTCATATGGAAATGAAAGCATATGATCATGGAATAATAAAAATGGTGAAACATTATAAAGCATTAAATCATTATAATTATCAAGGATTTTCACTCACAAAACATTATATATGATTACTACCATCATAATCTAGGTATTATCCATGTATCCTCCATCATATTATATTTTTCTTTGTCTAACCACCAATGTAATGTAATTAGGGTTCATAAGATAACCACTTGTGCAACATATATTGTCTGCCTATGGTAGGATTATGTTCACTATGCATGAAATCTCATGAAATTTTAACATTACAAAACAATTTGTAGTGATATAATGATACTTACCATCACAACAAAGAATAAATTTTATTATATTGACCAAAATAATATTTTCCTAAAGGAAAAATCCATAGATAACTCATAATCATAATAAAACCAGATAAAATAATGTGGGATTTAAAATATTTTCATATCGAATAAATGAATAGTAATTGATAAGATTTCTAATAGAATATCGAATTTTGTATGTTTGAAAATTCATAAATGAAAACATGAATTTAATTCTATAGGACATTGTTCTAATGTAAAAAATTCCTTATTATTTTTAAGGAAAAGAAGGAATAAAAAATATACCACTTCAATGATGATTTCAAAAACAAGTACAAATCTATTTTGGGAAGTAAATCAATCATAATGTTCAAATAAAAGAAAAAATAATAAAACAAGTTTCTATATAGATAATTATTTTCATTAAGATATATTAATTTTTAAAAATATATTACGTGGGTGATGCTCCTATTGTTTTCGTATCTAAATCTCTTTTTATGTGACTTCCTAAGGAAGTAAGGTAGGAACCACATTCACCAATGCCTTGTAGGTTCATAGATTTTCATTGATGGGTGATGGGTATAATCCCTATGTGATGGGTAATGTTTGTGTGGATAATAATGGGTAACTTTATTAGACTAAATATTCTTTATCGGAATCTAAATATTTTTCATCTACTATTAAAGGTATAATGTTTATTACCTATGTTATGGAACTAATATTTTTTTGATAAAAGTGATATCAATTCTTTTATATAATCAATGATTATTTTACATTTTGGGTCTATGTTGGAAACATATTATTTTATTATTGGATCATTCCATTAGTTTGTGAAGGAAATCAGAATAAAGATTCAAGTGTCGAACAAGTCCGTTGATAATGGATAACTATTAGGAGATATGGGACATTGTAGTGCTTGATAATAGAATCATTGACTTGATTGTAATATTAGATTAGATGATCAACATTATGGTATCGATATACATTTATCACCATCATGTTTAGTTATTATCTTTTAATGGGATCACTGAATTTTTTAGGGTTACTGGGACTCTACATAAAGAAGGGAGGGGTTTTATGTTTCATATCCTATGGTAATCTTATGAAAAAATTATGTGATGTACCATTAAGATATTATACCTTGTTTGTGTATGGTACGACCATTGGTGGTGTGTGGATACCTCGAGGATATTCCAGATTATATTTTTTTGGTTACTAAAATAGATATAACTCAAGCTTACTGTTTACCTTCTACCTAGAATGATGACCATTTCTAGGAAATATTTCAATAGACACATGATATGTAGGTAGAACATAATTTCCAACTTGAGGATCATTATTCTAATGTATTTATTCATCCTAATGTATAACTGTTGGATTCACAATGTGTTCTTTTTCGTAAATATTTATGTAAGCACCAAAAAATTCGATATTTTTATAATTTTATATTAGGTTACTATTGAAAACATATCATTTTCCCAGGATTAATCATTATTTATACTGTCACATAGGGAATAGTTTTATTTACAACATTTACATTAGTTAGGGTATTTCCAATCGATATTCTAGTAAGTTTATTTAATTATGATATCATATGGAATAAGATATAGGAATTTTGAGTTCCTAACTAATAACTTTGGTTTCACCAGTACAGTTGTGGTGTTTATATATTTGATGAACCAAATGTTTAATAGGTTCTCGTAATAAATTTTGATGTGTTCAAGGATGACAAATTAATGTACTCAATGCCAATGGAGGAGAATATATGCCATTTAGTTATCATTCTTCAAACTGTGAAATAACATCATATGTATGGTAAAATTTTCAAGTGAATTTTTTTATATTGGAAGCTAAATATTTTGGGAATGGGATGTATAAGTTTAAAATCCTAGTAGATCATAATAATATACTGATAGTTATGTCATTTTATCATCCTAGAAATGAGGTTTAGATCCTAAACATCTCACATTTTCCTGGATACAATATATGGTTTGTTCAATATTTTTCCAAGATCATATATTTGTTTACATATCAATCCTTCAATGGGGTAATTTTTTAATGTAATGATAAATGTCATATATATTGAGGAGACAATTCTATGGTGTACTTCAACAGTGGTTTGGATACTTTTGAAAATGTGTTCTAGAAATGATGTTCTTGATAATGATTTTGGTATAGTTTTGGGATCTGTCTCAAGGAAGGGGAAGTGATTGGTGGCCATTAGAAATTCCTAGCAATATCCGTAGGAGAATAAATATCATAACCATGAAATTTAGATTCCAGTAGTTATGAAGACTCTCAAAACGTTGATACACTATCTCTTTGGTGAGTGGTTTACAGTATACATTGATCATAAGAGAATCTAATTTTTTTACTCAGAGGGATATAATAAAGTGATATAGATGATGGTTAGAGTATCATTAGGATTTTTGATTTGTAAATTACATATATTCCTAGGAAATGGAATTTGGTTGTAGATATGATGTGAAAAAAATTACAAACACAAGATATTATGAATTAATTTTTGGAGTTGTCTCTAATGAGTTTGTTCTTTCAGATGATCTTAGATGTTGAAGATGTTGGTGGAGAGAGATTATTATCTTCGATGAAAGATGAATAGTTTTTTTTATGATTTTTTTTTCTTTAGAATTTGATAGAAACCATGTTCGATTACATAGAAAAAATACATTATGGTCGGGAGACATTGAGAGAGTGATATCTCTCTACTAGTGGAGATTTGTTCTTCATTAGTAGTTCATTTGGTCTGATTTTTATAAGGCATGAGTTAATGAATAGTGTAAATACATAATGATGGTCCATACACCATGGGGATACCCTGATGTATCAAAAATTGATACATTAATATTGGGGGAATTGTATAAGTTCTTCGATTGTAGATTTTGTTTCACTACGTGTTCCATTAATAAATTTAATGCGGAACACCATAGACCTATATGTTTATTGCAACATCTTCCAATTTCAATATTGATGTGGGATGATATTTTTATTGACATAATTATTTTTATTTTGATGTAATTGTAATGTTAATTATTTTATTTGGGTGACAATTAATCAAATTATTAAATCATCAAATTTCTTTGCATTCTTGTTTATGAGGAATGTGGAAGGGATCAGAGAATTGTATTTTGATGAGATTATGAGAAATAATGGGATTCCTCTATAATGGATTTTGAAAATGATCAAAGGACCAAATGTAGGTTCATGGATGTATTACACTTGTGATGGGTTTTTATATTAAATTTAGTATAATTTATCTTCTATAAGTGAATGGACTGATAGAGAATGATATATATGCTACATAAGTATCATCTTCGAGAAGGCATGCTTTGATTTGGGGGATATTGGAAAAATAATTATCCAAATGGTAATGCATTCCAATAAAAATAATTTTTTTCCTTATATAATGTTGAAAACCATTGATTAATTGTATGGGAGGTGATTAATATCTCCCTTATGATAGGAATACAGGGGAAATGGGTCTTCGTGTGGGTCATGACTTGTTTTTTAGATAACCAAAAAGGTATAGAT
The DNA here is from genome assembly GCA_963277665.1 of Viscum album. Lineage (NCBI taxonomy): Eukaryota > Viridiplantae > Streptophyta > Magnoliopsida > Santalales > Viscaceae > Viscum > Viscum album. The sequence continues at coordinate 162,783,346 of OY728135.1, forward strand.
TATCTATAACATGTTAGAAAAAAAACAGATCCATCATATATAATATGTGTCCTATCATCATCGCCTTTTAGAATGTGTTATTTTTCATTTGGATTTTCTATGAGTTTCATATCTCTTGAAACATCATCGGTTGTGTATGAAGGGTAACTTTGAACATACAATTATTGTACCCTTTTATATAATAGAGAACCATGGAATTGTGGAATATCTTTCAGGATTATCGAAACATTTAAAATCAATAGAAAAATGTTACATGATTCCTACTTAAAGATTTAACACATAGATCCATCTAATGTTATTCTATGGGAAGAAGTTTATCTTGATCATGAAATGACTATTATGGAGTATTTAGTTCCTAGTTTGGATCATTAGGATATTGTACTATTTGGTAAAATGATTCCATTTTTTGGGAACTGTGGTAATTCAGAAAGGATATCATGGAGATATGGGAGTTATAATCATTTATGAATTAGTAGTGTTCATCTCAATATGTGTATCTAGGATGTTATGAAATTTATGGGGATATAATGTTATTATAGTTCTTTTAAATGTTCATCCTTCTCGAAGAAACTATGGGACATACCTCATATAATTTTAAAAATATATTTTTACCCTTTTCCTATTAGGATATTGAATACATAATAACCCCTTAATATCATACTAGCAAATAATTATCATTAATTAGAACACTAGAGGTCTCTCCCCATGGTTTTATTGTGGAAATCCTTCGTGCTTGATGGATCTCAAGAGGGTATGTTGTGATTTTTATACAGTTTAACCTCCACTGTATTAATATATGTTAGATCATTTCCCTTTTCATGTTTTGTAATTAGACAGTAACTTGTATGTTGTATTTATGGGGTTTAATAGAGGATTTATGTTGTTTATAATTGATCTCTTATCATAAGCACCCCATTATCCTTCTTCGATATCTTTTTTCAAGGGTATATTTTGATACCTCTATTTTGAGGTAGTATTTTCATGATAAAGGGTTAATTATATGAGATTATTTTTATTATTAGAAAAATACATTAGGTTCATAATTTAATTTAACTGAGATTTGGTTTGATGGGATTTCTATTAACACAAAATGTTTGTTAGGGTTTTTTCATTATGAATCTAGTTTTACAAAAACCAATTTTATAAATTTATTTAATGGTGATTTTTATTTATAAATGGGGATTCAATAACTGATGTATATTATATTGGATTTGAAAGTGTTCTATAAAATCGTGACCCCAGTTTTGAAAAGGTGTTTTGAAATTGTAATCATGGGATCCTCAAGTGAATCTAGAAATGGACATGGGTAGCCAAAATGAACATGGGCCTACTAGGGGTAACATCTTGATGTCAAATATTATGAATAAATATCAATTGAGGAAATCATATAATTGGTTTAGTATCTAGTAGTTCAAGTTAGTATTCCCATAGGCTGGGAGGCCAAATCCGATGTAATTTTCCATTTATTTTATATTAATTGCATGAATGTTTTGATTAATAGTTTCTCTCATATTGTATTAGCATGAAAATATTTCTCGTAGCTTTACATGATTGACAATTTCAGTGATATGTGATTACTTTATTATGATGATTGGATATGTATCATTATTTAATAACTTATAATTGTCATTTTAATTCATGATGAATTTGAATGTGTTTTATGAAATCTAAAGGAAAATGATTTACAAATGGTTATTAATTTCTAAAAATAGTTTTAAAACATTTTTTGTTTTAATTTATAGTACAATTTAATTCATAATATTAGACCATATACATGCATTGTGTTTTAATCATTTGGTACGTTGCGCTTGGAATTTTTTTTAATTCATGTAGTTGTAGATGCTTCTTACCAATTCTTATAAGGGGATGGGAATATTATATCATTCTAGATTCTCCTGTTGTCACTGCCAATGGATCAGGATTGGTTGTAGGTGAAGTTGTTCATATAAATACTTGTGGTATTATATAATTAATTCATTTTTAGATGGTTTTTCATTTTTGGTATTGATGTTAGATTTAATTGTTTTATTATTCAATTTGTAATATAGTGTTGTGTCATGTTTTTCATTAACAAAGACATGTTTTATTATCATGTTTTCTACTTTGTTATGATATACCACTATGTGATGTGCCATCATGAGTTGGTCATTTTGTTGACCATGTTTATTCATCTAAATTCATAAGTCTATTGAAATTAAAATAAATAATATTATTAAATAAAAATTTATTTCACATTAAAATATATAAAATATGTTATCAACAAAATTTATTTTTTATTAAAACAAACAAAAAAATTATATCTGTAACACCCCGAGCTTCCACGATACGCCTCTCTTTCAATAATGCAATAGCTTACATTGTACGCAAGTTCGAGTTCTAACACACCGCAACTAATCAAAGTAGCCGTTATGAATAGTAATAACCACCTTTTAAATTTATAGAAATTTTATATTTCAAAATGGAATTCATTTTTGTATACCTAATATTGAAATTAGCCTATGTTGAATTTTTTGTAATTTTCTGAGAACTTCCAAATTTTTATGAATAGTGAAAAATACTTAAAACAACTTTTTTAATCAAAATAATTTATAGTGATAAGTTATACTATTTAGTGGTTATAAGGTATAATTATAATATATTTTTACCATTTTATCCAATGGTGGTCATTAGAATTAATTTAACATTGAAATTGGACATAAATAATTGCCAATCTTTTGATATAAATTGTTTCTTAAAAACACACTATTTGTCGTAACAGCGGGAATTAATTATAAAATTAATTAATTCAACTTATATTTTTGGAATTTTGTAAAATAGACATCATTTTTGAATTTGGAATATCAATTATAGCTTAGGGTGAAATTTTGGCCTTGTTCTGAAAAACTTCAATTTTTGATGAATAGTGAAACCACTAAGTGGTTGTTAAATAACTGATTTTTCATTTAAATGAAATATTACCACATCTATGATTTTATTTTCAAAAATCCAACATAAATGGTTGTCATTAGTATGTAAAATGTGGTTCAATGAGATTATAATAATTTTTTGGTGAATAGTAACTTATTAAGTTCTTAATCGCGATTAGTGGTAATTAGGGTAGTTTAAGATATAAATAATACTTTAATAATATTAAATGACCTAGACACATGTCCCAACCTCATTTTCTGTGTCATGGCCGACCAATACAAGCCATGGGTCAACTTGGGGACCCCATGGATCCACTTGTGTTGGGAAATGACATAAATTACTTTTTATTTAATGTTAAAGTGAAAATGATACTAACATAAATTGTTTTACTAAAACAATTTATAAGTGGGGTTATACAAGTCCGAATTTTGATTATAAATAGTCCTTGGAAAGATAAAAAGATTTCCTACATCATAGTTTTTTTTAATAATTTTCATACATTAAATAAATTACATTAGTTATGACATAATAATGATGCAGCGATGACATCATTATTTGACGATTTAAATAAAATGGAATGATAATGAAAAATCTAAAACCTACACATGGAAAAAACCAATTGGATGAGTGTATTTCGAAGCCTCATCACCTTATCCACGAATTATATCAATGTGGGACCTTTTAAAACCGAAACACATTTTCAAATAAAGTAATATATCTTTACTTTCCAAAAGTGCCCCTCCTCTCCTCTTATAAAAGGCCCCCACCTCTACCTCATTTCACACACTTCTAAAGCCATTGGCTCGGCCAAACCCTTCCCATTTACTCTCTCCACATCCCTCTCCTAATCCTAGAGGATTCCCTTTTGGCATAATCCTTTCAAAGGAAGCCTTTAGGCTCAAACCAAAAAGAGTTACACTTTTAAAGGTAATTCATTCTCTCATGTTCATTTGTTTTATTTTGTTTCTCCAACCCCGTAAACTCTTTTTATTCATTTCTTTTGTAACAACACCAGTATCCTAAATATACTAGGATGTTGTTATAAGAAGGATTCAAGCTACACTTACACACACCTGCATCTAATGGTTAAATAATATACGGTTTCTGTGAAAGGCGAATTTCCGCCTCGCGAAACGATGATTGTTCAACACTCATATAACACCTTCAAAGGTGGCCATTGAGATGTCACTATATTTATATATAATATATAATATGTTTATGTTTTACTTATTCCTCTGTATTTCTCATCTATGTCATACTTTATGATTTCCATTATGGGTAAAACGCGATAATTTCATTTTAGGAAGTGCGGACTACCGCCCCCTCAAAGTGATTTGAATCGTTAATGCCATATGTGGGATGTATAAAGGATGGAGTAAATGGTATTATACAATATATTATAATGAAATTATATTATACATTTATATAATTATGAATTCATTCTATTAAATACGATATAGAAATGAAAGTAGCGTTCATGCGTACGTACGGCTTAGCGTCTCCATGAACGGTGCATTTCATTTCTTACCTCTAAATGTTACGTAATGTTATAAATGAGTGTATATACTAGATATATATGATATATATGACATATAAATAATGAATATAATTTTGGAGATAATGGATATTCTACCACATAAACAACTTGTAATTATAAGAAGTTTATTGTTGACTCAAGTACCAAAGATCGACAAAACAATCGTTATTAACTTAAATAATTACATAATGCTCATATCATTGTAATAAGTGATATAAAAAGGATAATGAAATTGAAAATAGTTCTTAATAAGGTATATATTAACTCTAGTTTATTATTCAGGAGGTTAAAGAACGGTTGAGTCAAGTCAGACACGAGGTAAGGGAATTTCTTAACCCAATTTCCATTCTTTGGGTTAATCTCCTACTTTCAAATTATGTCATGATATTATTATGTATTATTCTGTATTTTTACTTTCTTTATGTGTACCTATAGTGAATACACATAATAGATCTATTTTATTTTAAAAATAATCTTTTTAAGGACTTCATCTCAATCCCCTTTCATTGAGGCATATTTGGTTTTATACATAATTTTCTTTTATACGGTGTATAAACCCCTTTGACTTTTACAGTTATTCAAAAGGAATATTTTTATACAAAGCGTTTTGCTAAACGACAAAAGAGAATGTTTTTCTTTCCGTACTTATGCGGCGACAACGACTTCTCCACTGCCGTGACCATTATTTGAGTTTCGGCTTCCTCTACAAGCCATTATTTTTTTAATGAAAAATATATACAAAGATTCAACATTCTTTTATTTTGGTATTGAAAATGGTTTTGAAAGCGTTTTTATTATATCAATATGTTGTATTGATATCTTGTGATTGAAATGTGGAAATGTTATGTTTCCTTTATGCATGTTTTATGTGATACGATTATGTTATGGTTTATGATATGTTTAAATTTATTTATATGAGGAATGTATTGGACTTAATAAGTGACGGGTGGAGCCCGCTATAGCTCCTCGATGCATTGGTAGGTCTCATGAGACAACTAGATGTGGAATTGGCCGAGGCCCTTTCCCAATTTGATTTGTGATTTTGGCCGAGGCCTTAATCATTTTAGACGTCTTGGCCGAGGCCTTGACAAAATGATTCAGAATGTCTGGCATTATACATTCCCTCATTATGAAAGTGGTTATTGATATTGCATGTGATTATTCAACCAGTAGAATATCCATGTGAATAAGTAAATGGCATTATCTCATTTTACTTTTGCCATATTATGTTGAAGTTCATGTTTAAAAGGCTTTTGTTTTAGTTATACATTGCCTTAAATGTTAATGTTTATTTATGAAAGCTTTCGCATTATTGTTATCCTTACTGAGCATCTGAGCTCACCCCTTTCAATGTTTTAATATTTTTCAAGATGTGAAGAGGTATTTTATGAATGACCTGCAGGGATAGTCAGAAGAGGATATGAGTGTGGACTATGGAGACTTTGTTATTGTAGTTTTTCACTTTATGATGTAATGTAACGTTTACGAATGTATCTAGTGTTTCCAAGGCTACTAAACTAATCGGCCTTTCGAGACATTATCTTTTGAGATCATGCCAATGTTACGAAGTAATGCACCGACTCTGGGTAGCTGTGGTCGGGGCGTTACAGTTGGTATCAGAGGCAGTTTAGTACTAACCTTGGAAGCTAGATTTAGATAAACTCTGATTAGAGCACATAGCCCAAAGATAGACTTTGAGGATTAGTATAGAAGAACTTCCTAGAATTTTGGTATTATAGAGATGTTATGAGATTTCCGAGCAATACATCCCTGTCTGGATACGAGCAGGTAGAGGAGGCTCTGGAACAGATGTACCTAGGGGTAAAACCCGAAAACACCGCTTTGAGCTAGACTCGAACGGGAACTGGTGCACGACAACGGGCCTTGCTGCACTCTTGGTTACGACACTCCCGTGGGATATGCTTAGGATAATTCTCATTTTATTTACAAACCACTATGAAGGGTTATGAGTACATAATTCCTCAAAGAAAACATTTCTTTTTATGATTATGGATTATATCCATAAATAGTTCAATTTATGTAAAGTGTTTAACATGTATGGAATTATGTATTTTGATTCATAAACTAATCTAGTTTATGCCATTGTTTAGAAATGGCGCCTAGTGGAAGGAATGGAAACCGTATCAATGCACGAACTCCGTGTAGGGATTGCCCTCCTGCTCAAGATAATTATTGTGGATCTGGAGATACAACTGGTGCTGATCAGCTTCTCACCGTACTGGGACAACTCACACAGGTTATGAATAATAACATTACTTGTATGGAGCACCCTGATCCGCAACGTGGAGGATCAATGTTAGACCGCTTCATGAGGCAACAACCACCAACCTTCAATGGGAGTACAAATCCTATAGTAACTGAGCAATGGATAAATTCCTTAGAGAAAATATTCCATGCCTTGGGGAGTAGTGAAAGGGAGAAGGTTGTCATGGCAGTTTACCGCCTCACTGGAGATGCCGATCAGTGGTGGTCGCTGATTCAAAACACAAAGGAAGATGATGACGTATCGAATATGGAATGGAGGGAGTTCAAAGTGCTTTTCTTGGAAAAATACTTTCCTCGTGACCATCGAGCAGATATGGAAAGGCAATTTCTGAGTCTGAGGCAGAAGGAGGATGAGAATGTCGCAAAGTATGAGGATAACTTTACAAGTTTAGCGAGGCATGCTGCCGATTATATACGTAACCCAAGGAGTAAGATTGATCGTTTCATTGATGGGTTAAAACCATTTCTCCATCGAGCTTTGGTATCACAATCTTTCTCATCATATGAAGATATTGTCTCGTGTGCTATCAAGACAGAAAAGGAATTCTCTAAGTCTTATGACAACAAAGTAAAGCAAGAGAAGAAGAGAACGGTGGAACAAGAGACAGATAAAGGGAAAAGGGGAAAGAAGGATTTTCCATTATGTGATAATTGTGGGAAGAATCACCCTGGTACTTGCCTAAAAGGAATGGGAGTTTGTTATAAATGTGGGGAAAAGGGTCACCAGGCTCGTGATTGCAAGGGAAAGAAAGAGGCTATCAAAGTTGAATGCTATAATTGTAGAGAAATGGGTCATTATGCAAATGAATGTCCTAAGCATCAGGGAAACTTACCTCAGAAAAGGCCAAGGGATCAAGGACAATCATATGCTGTTACTACAGTTGAAGCAAAATAACTAATGTATTGGTGCTTTTGGACTGATAGATTATATTTCGGTTATTAGAATAATGTGATATATATATATAAGGATTGTACTGCAGTACTTGTTGATTTCAGTAAGGTTTTAATATGATTAAGGTAACCATATTTTTAGTATGTGACAATAAGAGAAACTTTTCTTTGTTTGGGGAATCTGATGTTACAATTGATTTTGGAATTTAGAGACCTTTTAGAGAAAATCTAGACTGAGGTATTTTGGATAACTATTAAGGTTGGAATGGATTTAGTTGAACCATGGATAGTATTTTTTAAAGTTAAAGAATTTCTGAAGATTATTTTTGGAATACTATAATACTATAGTTTTAGGAAAAGGACAACCTGCAGGGTGGGGAATAACTCGTCGCGTCGGACAAAGCTGCAGGAATCGAACCCACAACCATAGTGCGACAAGCCTTTATTTCCTACCACTAGCCTACAGGTAGTCCCTGGTTATTACAAAATAGTTTTACTAATCTAAATGGTATGTTTTTACATTTTGAACCTTATACAATTAGGATAAATAGAATATTTTTTAGTTCCGTTACCATTTGGAGTAAAAGTTGGGTTTGTAGTAAAAATTTATTAACGAATGAAAGTATACATAACAAGTATGTATATTCCCTTACGTTCTTAGTAAATCTCCTAAATAAATTCCTCAACATTATAAAAGGTAACTTAAAACAAAAATGTTGTCAGTTAACTTTTCCAACTGGGGATTCAATGACCGTTTAACCAATCACAAGTTTGTGATTTTCTTGTGGTTAAACTTTCTCCTAATCCTGTTTTATATAACTCTCCATCAGACCTTGATGGTTTGTTTCTCCTCCATATCCATATTTTCATATAATCCTAGAATGGGCTATATCGGGTGACCTTTGTACTTATCTTGCTTTCTTTTAATGTTATATATTTATTAACCTTATTTCCGATGTGGGTTATCCTAAAAGGTATTTTCTCTTTTCAACCTTTTATTTTCAAAGAATAATTTCAAATTGCGAGGACGCAATTTATTGAAGGAGGGGAGAATGTAACACCTCGAGCTTCCACGATACGCCTCTCTTTCAATAATGCAATAGCTTACATTGTACGCAAGTTCGAGTTCTAACACACCGCAACTAATCAAAGTAGCCGTTATGAATAGTAATAACCACCTTTTAAATTTATAGAAATTTTATATTTCAAAATGGACTTCATTTTTGTATTCCTAATATTGACATTAGCCTATGTTGAATTTTTTGTAATTTTCTGAGAACTTCCAAATTTTTATGAATAGTGAAAAATACTTAAAACAACTTTTTTAATCAAAATAATTTATAGTGATAAGTTATACTATTTAGTGGTTTTAAGGTATAATTAGAATATATTTTTACCATTTTATCCAATGGTGGTCATTAGAATTAATTTAACATTGAAATTGGACATAAACAATTGCCAATCTTTTGATATAAATTGTTTCTTAAAAACACGCTATTTGTCGTAACAGCGGGAATTAATTATAAAATTAATTAATGCAACTTATATGTTTGGAATTTTTTAAAATAGACATCATTTTTGAATTCGGAATATCAATTATAGCTTAGGGTGAAATTTTGGCCTTGTTCTGAAAAACTTCAATTTTTGATGAATAGTGAAACCACTAAGTGGTTGTTAAATAACTGATTTTTCGTTTAAATGAAATATTACCACATCTGTGATTTGATTTTAAAAAATCAAATATACATGGTTGTAATTATTATGTAAAATTTGGTTCAATGAGATTATAATAATTTTTTGGTGAATAGTAACTTATTAAGTTCTTAATCGCGATTAGTGGTAATTAGGGTAGTTTAAGGTATAAATAACACTTTAATAATATTAAATGACCTAGACACATGTCCCAACCTCATTGGTTGTGTCATGGCCGACCAAGACAAGCCATGGGTCAACTTGGGGACCCCATGGATCAACGTTTGTTGGGAAATGACATAAATTACTTTTTATTTAATGTTAAAGTGAAAATGATACTAACATAAATTGTTTTACTAAAACAATTTATAAGTGGGGTTATACAAGTCCAAATTTTTATTATAAATAGTCATTAGAAAGATAAAAAGATTTCCTACATCATAGTATTTTTTTTTATAATTTTCAGACATTAAATAAATTAAATTATTTATGACATAATAATGATGCAGCGATGACATCATTATTTGACGATTTAAATAAAATGGAAAGATAATGAAACATCTAAAACCTACACATGGCCAAAACCAATTGGATGAGTGGATTTCGAAGCATCATCACCTTAGCCACGAATTATATCAATGTGGGACCTTTTAAAACCGAAAAAAAATTTCAAATAAAGTAATATCTCTTTACTTTCCAAAAGTGCCCCTCCTCTCCTCTTATAAAAGGCCCCCACCTCTACCTCATTTCACACACTTCTAAAGCCATTGGCTCGGCCAACACCTACCCATTTACTCTCTCCACATCCCTCTCCTCATCCTAGAGGATTCCCTTTTGGAATAATCCTTTCAAAGGAAGCCTTTAGGCTCAAACCAAAAAGAGTTACACTTTTAAAGGTAATTCATTCTCTCATGTTCATTGGTTTTATTTTGTTTCTCCAACCCCCTAAACTCTTTTTATTCATTTCTTTTGTAAAAACACCAGTATCCTCAATATACTAGGATGTTGTTATAGGAAGTATTAAAGCTACATTTACAAACACCTGAATCTAATGGTTAATGAACATACGGTTTCCGTGAATGGTGAATTTCTGCCTCACGAAACGATGATTGTTCAACACTCATATAAAACCATAAAAGGTGGCCATTGAGATGTCAGTATATTTATATATAATATATAATATGTTTATGCTTTACTTATTCTTCTTTATTTCTCATCTATGTCATACTTTATGATTTCCATTATGGGTAAAACGCGAAAATTTCATTTTAGGAAGTTCGGACTACCGCCCCCTCAAAGTGATTTGAATCGTTAATGCCATATGTGGGATGTATAAAGGATGGAGTAAATGGTATTATACACTATATTATAATGGAATTATATTATGCATTTATATCATTATGAATTCATTCCATTAAATACGAAATATAAATGAAAGTAGCGTTCATGCGTACGTACGGCTTACCGTCTCCATGAACGGTGCATTTCATTTCTTACCTCTAAATGTTACGTAATGTTATAAATGAATGTATATACTGGATATATATGATATATATGACATCTAAATCATGAATATAATTCTGGAGATAATGGATATTCTACCACATAAACAACTTGTAATTATAAGAAGTTTATTGTTGACTCAAGTACCAAAGATCGACAAAACGATCGCTATTAACTTAAATAATTAAATAATGCTCATATCATTGTAATAAGTGATATAAAAAAGATAATGAAATTGAAAATAGTTCTTAATAAGTTATATATTAACTCTAGTTTATTATTCAGGAGGTTAAAGAACGGTTGAGTCAAGTCAGACACGAGGTAAGGGAATTTCTTAACCCAATTTCCATTCTTTGGGTTAATCTCCTACTTTCAAATTATGTCATGATATTATTATGTATTATTCTGTATTTTTACTTTCTTTATGTGTACATATAGTGAATACACATAATAGATCTATTTTATTTTAAAAATTATCTTTTTAGGGACTTCATCTCAATCCCCTTTCATTGAGGCATATTTGGTTTTATACACAATTTTCTTTTATACGGTGTATAAACCCCTTTGACTTTTACAGTTATTCAAAAGGAATCTTTTTATACAAAGAGTTTTGCTAAACGACAAAAGGGAATGTTTTTCTTTTCGTACTTATGCGGCGACAACGACTTCTCCACCGCCGTGACCATTATTTGAGTTTCGGCTTCCTCTACAAGCCATCATTTTTTTAATGAAAAATAAATACAAAGTTTCAACTTTCTTTTATTTTGGTATTGAAAATGGTTTTGAAAGCGTTTTTATTATATCAATATGTTGTATTGATATATTGTGATTGAAATGTGGAAATGTTATGTTTCCTTTATGCATGTTTTATGTGATACGATTATGTTATGGTTTATGATATGTTTAAACCTATTCATATGAGGAATGTATTGGACTTAATAAGTGACGGGTGGAGCCCGCTATAGCTCCTCGATGCATCGGTAGGTCTCATGAGACAAATAGACGTGGAATTAGCCGAGGCCCTTTCCCAATTTGATTTGTGATTTTGGCCGAGGCCTTAATCATTTTAGACGTCTTGGCCGAGGCCTTGACAAAATGATTCAGAATGTCTGGCATTATACATTCCCTCATTATGAAAGTGGTTATTGATATTGCATGTGATTATTCAACCAGTAGAATATCCATGTGAATAAGTAAATTGCATTATCTCATTGTACTTTTTCCATATTATGTTGAAGTTCATGTTTAAAAGGCTTTTGTTTTAGTTATACATTGCCTTAAATGCTAATGTTTATTTATGAAAGCTTCCGCATTATTGTTATCCTTACTGAGCATCTGAGCTCACCCCTTTCAATGTTTTAATATTTTCCAGGATGTGAAGAGGTATTTTATGAATGACCTGCAGGGATAGTCAGAAGAGGATATGAGTGTGGACTATGGAGACTTTGTTATTGTAGTTTTTCACTTTATGATGTAATGTAACGTTTACGAATGTATCTAGTGTTTCCAAGGCTACTAAACTAATCGGTCTTTCGAGACTTGATCTTTTGTGATCATGCCAATGTTACGAAGTAATGCACCGACTCTGGGTAGCTGGGGTCGGGGCGTTACAATATCTGTTATGATATTACATAAACATTTTTAGGTATTGAAAGTAGGTTATAAAAATATGAATAATTTAAAAAATTTATTTTAACATATTAAAATATAATATATGTTGTAAAAATTTTTGGAAAACATTCATGAAATTAATTTATAAAAATTTCATAAAATTTATAGTAATAGTAAAATAATTATTTTTCACTATTCAGGTAAAAATATATTATTTTAAAATGAAGTCACCTTATTATTTTATTGGAATTCAAAATCATAAAAATAATCTTATTTCTTAAAAATTAATTTTTATAGTTTTCAATTTTATTTTTCTAAAAAAATAATAAAATATGATGATCAAATATTTTTATTGGATGATAATTGTTTTAAAATAAAATAGTTAATTATTGATATTTACAATAAAACAATAATAATTTTATTATTAATAAATCAATTTTACATTTTAGTAAAATACTCTTTTAAAATGAATATATATAGTTTTTTAATAATCATTCTAATCCATATATTGACATATTATTAAACAAAATAATTTATTATATAAATTTTATAAAATAAGATTTTTAAATTTGTAAATTGTTATATAATATAAATTTTTTCGATAAAAAAAAACAAATTAATCATTTCAGTCTCAATTTTTTAAACATATAATTGTTTCATAATTCTTTATCATTTTATGATGAGTAAAAAATTGATCACTGTAGACATATGTAGATGAAAAAAATATATTATACCCTCAGAATGATGTATTATGTTTCTCAAATTAAATCAAAACCAAAAAAATACTATATTGATAAATTTTGTTTAGTTATAACATCTCATGTTGTTGTGGTATGTTTTTGAATTATTTTTATTGATACATTCCTATCTTAACATATAACATTGTTTAAAATATCAAAATGGATAAAATTTCATGTTTATATAATATTTGGAAGGATGTTAATAACAAATTTTTACCTCCAATAATTTTTTTCTACAAAAACCTACTATATAAAACTCCATAAAGGATGACTATATAATTCATAAATTCTAAATTATTATATATATATTGTATAATGATGGAAATGTGTCTATGATGGTTAAATTAAATTCACCAAAAACTATTTGTTAAATGGTATTAATAAATTTTATGAAAAACATTGTTTATTAGGATTCAACTACAAATATTGATTTTTTGTAGAACCCAAAATCAATTTATATAATGTCAACTTATTGGATGTACTAAAAAATATAGATTCATCTATAAGGCGTTAACACATTTTCCCTCTTAGAGAATGGAATAGATAAAATATCAAAAATATATATTAAAAATATTTTTAAAAAAAATACATAAAATATAAAATAATAGGCCATAATATGGGATTATTAATTAAATGGATAAATGAATGAATTAAAAATAACATATAAACGTCCCCAATTATCCTTCTAGTAGGATTTCATTCCATATTTTAATTGATTTTGTGAATATTGTGTGTTTCATTATTAAAAATTATTATTTTAATTATTATGATGTATGGAATGGAAAAATTGTTGTAAATAAATGAAATAAAGGGAAATTATATTACAAATTTATATCTATAAAAAGATAAATGTAAATTACTAACCCATAAATTATCCATAAAATGCATATCCCATGTATTAGAGATGTTGTGGGAAGGATGGGTCATGGAAAAGGGGATAAAAAGATTAAATTATAACAAATCGGACTTGTTTTATGTGCATCTTTTTGTGTTATTCCATTATTAATTTGATGGGGAATATTTTTCACAATAATTTTTTTCTGTTACACTGTAATCAATTTTGTTTCGATTTGATGGCCTATTTTGTCGTGTAAAACATAGGCTTTGATATTTGGGTGTATTTCTATTTAGGAAAGTGAATTCAATTGTATAATTAATTGAGTTTTCAAATGTTTAAGGGTTATATGATAATATTATATAAGATCCATTTTTTATTTCCCTTTGAATTGTTTTTTGAATGTATTTTCTATTTTTATCATGGTACATAAATTTTTTTAATATTTATCACTTTGTTGTTATCATTGAATTATGTTAGTTTCCTTGGGTGTATTAGGATTATGTTAGAACGTGATGTTTATGTTGTGATAATCATGTTTCCAAGATTTCTGTAATAAAGGATCAGGAATCATTATGACAGTCCATTTTTTATTGAATTTATATTTTTTAACTCAATATTATTTTTGGAGGATCACATTGTGATTTCTAAATCAATCCACTATTATGACATTACATGAACGATTTTTTTGTGATCCATGACAACATTTATTTAAAATAAATTTAGATAAATTATCAAATTATCTATAAATAATTTGATATCATTATTAATATTAATTTTATGGTGGGTATTGAGAGATCATTGGTTGTTTCTTTGTGTCATTATATCTTTAGTTTCACATAGTCTTATTCTAATAATCTGATGTGGGTTTCTCAACTGTCATTTTTTCCTTTTCCATTTCTATTATTATCAAAGGATTTAGAGAGTTGTTTTTCCATCTATATTTTGATATTTTTCTAATATTTTTAGTGAAATTATTGTTCCATTACTTGATTTGGGGTTCCATTGGTAGTTCATAGAAATATGATCATATTTCAATTCTCATTATCATATGAGATTTCATTAAATATTTGATTGGGTTAGGGGATTAAATATATCTCTTCAATTATTATATTTAAATCTATAATAAAAATACAATTTCATTCAGTTTATAGATGAATGAGATTTTGAAATTGATGTTTATAACCGATTTACAGGAAATTAAAGGATCATGTGGTTAGTTTTTTATTTGTATGATTAACATTTAATAATTACAGTGACTAGGACTTGAAATGTTATTATATGAAATCAATATTAGTTTCTTTAATTTTTAATTTTCAGATTCATAATTGATTAAAACACATAAATATGGTAATGAAATTGGACATATTCAATTATATTACTATTTATTTATTTTTTTTAAAATGTGATTTTTATTAATGTTGGGGAATAATTAAAACTTGTGGATTGATGATGATTGTTATGGAATTTGTTGTTTATAGTTTTTTATTTGGGTGGGTTACCTTGAAGTGGTTACTTTTATATTGGTGCTACGTTACTTTGTTGTGTTTTGGAATGGATTATGTAGGTAGAGAAATATGTTGATGTTGAGGATATGGTTTCAAATGTGGTGTTATGGACTAAGATTTCAGTTATGGATTTAAGGGTTCAAAAATATTTATTTAATTTTTTCATAGTGTCTTATAACGTTAATTTGTTGTTAAATTAAATTAAAAAATTATATAAAGCAGTGAAGATGTAACCAATTAATTTATATTTTGAATGTTAAAAATTGATCAAATTAATAAATAACATGATGATTAAATGATACAAGTTAAATAAGATTTTAATTATTCAATATCAAGTTGTTAAATGAAATTTTTATTATATACAAAAAATGTTACTAAATTAATGAATCATAGATTGTAATGGGATACATAAAATTTATAACGGTGTAATATATTTGGTTGTTAATATAATTTTATGTAATTATTGTAGTAGGTATTCATTTTGATTAACTGGTGCAATGATCAATGGTTTTATATGAATATCATAATGTTGTTATTGTGGGCATTAGATATAAATTTAAATTTATTTATGAGTAATCCATTATGTTATGATCTGGGTGAAAATTATATTCCTTAGATTTTCATATTTAATTCTTACACACCACCACATAAGTTAGGTAACCATGATGAAACCCATATGACCATTTTTTGTGTATTTTACACAATATTTATTTTATTATGGGTGTATATTCAAAACTACCCCTTTCCCAACTATATATTCCATATATAATATAATTTTTAAATAATTTTGTGATAATGTGAAGGCTATGATTTTCATAGGGTGTTGGGATTATGTGATATGATTGGTTTGTGGTTGTATAGTGGGTGACTTTCTTGGATATAGAGGGAATGAGTATAATTTCCTTTATTCTAATGATACCCTACTTTGATGAGTATGTCATTTATTAATATTATGTTTTGATATTTAATTTTACAATATTTATGTATATTTGTTGGTGATGTGGCTAAGAACATTGGGTATGTGGTGGTGGTTTTTCGGATAAGGTTTTGTGTTTGTGTAGAAATGGATGGGACAACAACAGATGTTATATTTTCCATGGAGAGAGGTCGATTAGTTTAGAAGGGGATTGATTGTGGGGTACATTCACAATATATGATTTTAATATAATTTTTTAATGTCAAATGTAATGTTTAAAGTGTGATCCATGGTGTGGATAAAATACAGTCAACTATGTATAGGTGACATCATGATTTTTATTCAATGATTTATTAATACACATCAATAATATTTGTCATATGATTTGATTGAGAATATTACCTTGTATACATTTTCATCAACATTATTTTTTAATTTTCATGTGCCTTATTATACAATTTTCTAGTAGATATTTGGTAATAATTATGTACTATACTAGCACATGATTTGGTGATCTATTTTGCAGTCACTAACATAACATATTTTTTAAGTGTTTCTTTTTAGATAACATTAGTTATCTAAAATATTTAAAATCCTTTTGGATTATGTTGTATGTTATATTATATAGGGTTAATTGTTTTATGTTTTTTAAGGATTATTAATGTAATACCACACATATGATTATTTCTATACCTGTATTTCTATTCTTCATCGCATGAATAATTATTGTCTTGTATTGAGGGTCAACAACCTGTTTACTTTAAGACGAAGAGGTATGCTAATGAGGGTGGGAGATGAAATTGTTTTTTCAAATTCATGCATGAGATTTATAGTGGATAATGATATTATTAAATGGAGAATAAACCACAGGGTTTTTAATAAACAATATCAATAATACATAGCATGAAAGGTAGAAAGGGATATGATCATGGACATAAGAATGTAGTGTCTCATGTGACCCCATAAAGAGAACATAATCTGAATCAAATCACATGGTAAAATGATGCTTATAATTGGTTAGATACCTAGGATTCAAAAATGTAACATATAACATTGTATGTGTTTTTATGTTAATGTAATTCAATGGAAAATTGAATGAAATATATATATATATATGTAATTTAAAATTAATTTCATTTTTTCATTTTATATATTTTCATATTTTTTAAATTCATAATGATTAGATAGTATTTTATATCATTAAATTACATTATGGAGGTGTCATAGGTCCCATTATTTGGCTGTTATATCCTTTTCAATGTATAAAAGGATTATTCCAAGTGGAAAATATTTTATGAGATTCTGTGTTATATCTTGAAGTTTTATGAGGGGACATAGTAAAATAAAGAGATACAATAGCAGTTATATGAGCCTCATATTTCATTAAGGTTGATCCTGGTGTAAAATGATCACTCAATTACATTTTTCATTTATTTTTTGATTTTTAGAAACCAGATCATCTTTCCAGGTATGTTTTTCTTTTCTGGTCATTTTCGAAGAAAAGTGGTGTTTTTGGAAACAATTTTAGTACACGTAATGTACTTATATGTAGGCACCGTGTACTCGGTTAATGCGGGTGAATATATAGAGGCCATGTAACAACTGAGTTTACAGCTGTGTTCGGTGACCTAGAGACCGCCTATTGCTGGGGATGGTAAAGGTAATTACATGCCGGGTGCTTCTAAAGTACATGTTTTGTAATATCTTTTTTTTTCATTAAATGTACTAGAATCACGTCTGATGGACAAAAACAACTCCTTCTCGACCTAGTTCATCTGAGAGCATCCTTATAGCTACAATTCAACCCCGAGACCCCAGTCGAGCATGTGTTCTCTAAATAGACTCTCGTCGATTGCGTTTGGATCTCCTTGGTATGAACTTCTTTTTTATAGGGCTTTGTTTCCTGACTCCTCCTCTTTTAATATTTGTCCTCGGTTGAGAATTTTTGGAAGTTTTGTAGATATACAGTGTTCTTCGGTGATTTAATGCTTGAGGTTCGCGTATAGTGATAATAAATAGATAGTTAGGCAGTTTGTTCCTTTCCGTAGTTTGTCTTTGAGTTAGATGTGAAATAGTGCCCAATACCATTGATCATGGTATTGCGTGTATACAGTGTTAACCTTATTATTTCATGCTATAATTTATAAAACTGAGTAGAGGTCAACTAAATATGAATAGGTTTAATTGATATGATATGGATGTGTTTTTCCTTTCTAGTACTTTTTATGATTGTTTGGTCTAACTATGCCTGTTAGGATATTGCTTTGCATTCCATGCATAGTGCTATAGGATTAAGTGATTGTATTCTGACATGTTGTTATGCTGTATACTATTTAGCCAGGTATTTCATGATGTTTACCTTGGTTGCTATGAGCTTTTTTGCTCGATTGACTTACAGAGGGCCTTGAGAACCTCGTAGTGTCTGTAGTTCCTCGATGCAGTCCATGGGGGGGAATCAGATGTAAGTGCTACCCTAGAGTGCCTTTTTGTTACTAATACGATACTATATGCTGATTTTATGGGGAGTGCTTACTCAGAGAGTCTATGCTAAAGCTGAACCAAAGGGGTGAGACTGTGAGTGATGCCCAGAGTGTTTCTTGGGTTTTTATGTAAGACCAGATGTGATAGGCTATGATTACTACCCAAAGGGTTACCGATTTTGTTATATAAATTATTATGATTTTCTTCTTTTCTTTAGATATGTTAATGATTTCCTTGAAATTGTGGAAATTATTTACATTGAGTACTTCCTTGTTCACTTCATCTTTTTCTTATTTCCGGTCATAAATATTCATTGACTATTAGGCACAGAATGTTGGGTGGTTGCCTACTGTGATTTAGACTCACACCTAGTTAGGGATAGTATTTTTGGCTCAAAAATATTATATTGTTTCAGGTACAAATAAGGGAAAACACACCCTCTACTTCAGGTACATGAATTCATTGGAGTTGGGGAGCATGAGACCAAGCTGAGGCTTGTGATGATGTACAGATGTTTACTGCTTTTCTTTCATACTTTGATTTAGTACTATATTCCAGCTTTGTGATTTATTAGGGTGCATTCCTAGAAATATGTATCATGCATCATTTATATAAATTTGATACAATTTATTCATTCAGTCATCCACAATTTAATGATGTATTGTATTATTACTAATTTTTCTATTTCTATCTGTTTTACATCAACTATTTTACTCTTCCAATAAGTGAATAGTATTCCCACTATCACACCCAAGGCCCACATATCTAGTCAGTAGCCTATGAGTTCGGTGAAATGTGTTTGAGGCCATGTGACCAACCTAATACAGGAGGCCACTTGGAAACTTCTAGAACCTGGATGTTAAAATGTGGTATTAGAGGGTTCATTTATTATTTACTTACTGTTTGGAGAATATAGTAATGGATATAAGGAAATAGGTACTTGGTAAATGTTGTTCCCAGGCGTAGCTAACCCATGTACAGGGAAAAGCTAATTTACCTCGATATTTTTATTTTTCTAGTTTTGTAATTATTATAGTTGATTTGATTTTATCATTGGTTGATTCACATGTTTTGTGTTGTTATTGCTGATGTTATTGAGGTTCTATTTCTATTTCAACCAGATGCGATGTGGTTAACCCATCTCTTGCATCATATAGGAACTTTCTGGAAATCATTTGTCATACACTCATGCCATGCCATTTAGGGTGCGTTAGAAATTGAATGTTTTTGGGATGGACGTTGTGCTAAACATGCATGTTGTTGGGATAGATTACATGATAAAATACATGTTTCATTATAGGTTATTGTTTGTGTATGTTGTTGTTTGGATGAATGAAAAACTGTTCTTTATGACGTGTTATGGGCCCTCATGGACCAAAGTATAGTGGATTGTTGCATTTTGTTCTTGTATATGATATGTATACTAGTCCAAGCATTGATTCACGGGTATTATGGGACCTCACAGATCGGAATTTTGAACATTAATGTTCGTTTTAGGATATTTATTGGTTCTTGATATGTATCTGAGGCTTAATATCTAGGAAAATCAAGAATACATGTTGTGAAATTATGAATGCATTCCATGTGTTCTTCATTTCTGAAAAAAAACATTTTTTCTTAATTACATGTTGTGTATAGCATGTACATGTCGTGTAGTCTCTAACCATGTCACCGACTATGTGGGTAGAGACACAGGGTGGGAAATTTCTAGTAGGACACGCCGAGTACCAGATGTACATTCCATGTTGTAGAGCCGTGTAACTAGCTATGTTACTACAACACGGGTCAGTTGTGACTTTTCTAATGCACACTGTTTCCTTTTGAAACACACCATATATTTTAAACCGAGTATTGCGCCATGTCATGAAAAACACAGTATGATGAAATATTCTAGTACACGACATGGCTGGCACAAACCCACCTTGTAGGGTTATATGTGTAACCTATCGTGACACTAACAATAGGGTTAAGTGAAGTTATTCTAGTACACGGTGTGTTTGGAATTAACACGATGTGTAGTATTGTTCGAGGATAACAGTGTGGTTTAGCTCTCTAAGAGACCTCGGGCAGGGGAAGAGGATTCAAGTACTTTCCCTTTGATAGTACAACACACCGTTTGTATGGGGTGTGACATGACCTGTGTTGGTGGAAGTATACTCCAATGTGATGGCGTAGGGGAACACATCGTGTAGGTATTATACACACTGTGTATCCATGTTTTCTAAAAAATAGGCTGTATTCATTATCATGTTCCCTTCATACACATCTATTTTTTAGTCCTTGAAAATCATGATCTAAGATGTGGGCATGGCCTTACAGAGTCATGCCACCGACACATCTTCTAGTTGTCCTCCAGTTACAAGGTAGTGATCAGACACCAGACATGGCTGATCAGGGGAACCAGAAGTTCACCCAGTTGTCCTAGTCTTGGCACCAGTCATCATTCCAAGAACAGTTGATGAATCATAGTTACAATAGGGATTTATAAGGTTTAAGAAGACCATCCAAGGAGTACCACATCCTACCCCTTCTATGGAAGTGTGGTAGTGGGTCTTTTCGATGCAACATCCTACCACCTTGAAATGTGAAAGAGGACCACAGGCTGCAGAGCCACAGTTAGAATCCAATATTTCTATCATCGATCCTTTGAAGACACCTCTATAGATGATCGATTAGTTTAGTAGCCTTGGAATCACTAGATACATTCATAAATTTTACATTACATCATAACATGAATACTACAACAGCATCATGTCTCCACAATAATATACCCTTACACTATCCATACAGGTCTTTTATAAAATAATTCTTCACATCCTGGGAAAAATAAAACATCTAAAGGGGTGAGCTCAAATGCCTAGTAAGGATAACAGTATAGAGGAAACTTTCATAAATGAGAATAATCATTTAAGGAAATGTATAACAAAAACAAAATCCATTTAAACTATAACTTCAGCATTATATGGCATAAATAAAATTAAATAATTCTATTTACATATTCACATGGATATTATACTTTTAGAATAATCACATGAAATATCAATAACCTCTTTCATAACGATGTAATGAATAATTCCAAACAATCATAACAACATAGTCAAGGCCTTGTGCCAAGAATACAAATAAGATTTCGTCAAGGACTTGTTCCAAGACACTAGATTTTCTCATGAGACATGTGGATGCATCGAGGAGCTATAACGAGCACCACCCGTCACTTATTAAGTCCAATGCATTCCTCATACGAATTGGTTAAAACATAACCTAAACATTCGTATTAAAACTAGAATATGAAATATCAATACCGTCTCCATAAACTATGAATGGTATAAAAATAAAACATCCATAGTCAAAAATGTCACAAAAACATCAATACAATATGGAAATTTTGTATCATAATAAATCAACTTCAAATAAGATTAAAATCCATCAAAGAATGTTGACATAGATGAAATCAAAACAATTTGAGAGAAATATCTCTTTTTTGGAAATCATTTAAAAGTCACGTAATTATAAAATAAAACATCTACTTTGAAAATATTCTTATAATCTTTTATTGGATGTTTCAAAGATTTTATAATGGTGGAAAATAGATGCACCTACAGTATAAGTTAAAAAAACCATTATTACCTTAATTATGTCGAAATGGTTAAAAAGGACCATGTTTAGAAAATGAATGAAAGATTCCTTTTTAATATTTTTATAAAAAGTTAAACAATTGTATACATGACTTTAACAGATATTCTATTAAATAATAAGAATGTTTTCAAATAAATTTTTAATAAACATAGATGTCGATGATAAAGTTGTCCCAGTAGATAATTACGTATATACAACCTCGTATAATGAAGAGATTGTGAAATAAACCCTTACCTTGTACATTTCCTAGGTCTATGAAAGGTTAAACTCCTATATATTGGTGAAATAATTGTTATTAAATTATACAAGTCTCATTTACATTTATTATGATATCATATAATATCTTTTAACATTTCGTTTTTATTAATATCTTAGTATTAACGTTGTTTTGAGTGTTAAATGATTTGTTTTCTTTTATATGATTTATTTCAAAAGTCAGGTTTGTTATGAATAGGTTGTTTCTTATTAATATAATGAATGATATAAACTCCTTAAACATTATTTTTAATCATCAAATTAGAATTAGACTTGCATGGATACGATGGGGAATGAATCTCATTGCGTTCGTGGAGACGATAGTCCGTACGTATGCACGAGCGACAATATGATTTTTTGATATTAAAATAATATATAATTGGATGGTATATCTTATATAAAAAATCATTATCTTGTTATATTTATTATTTATATCAATTACACATCATTATCATACCCATCCAAATTATAATGTTTTGAATAACAATTACACCACGACGTGGATACAGTAAGCTGTACGTACGCACGTATGGTGACATGTCATTGAATGGATGGATAGAATACTGAATATTATTATACCATATTTATAATAACATCATAGTATAATAATATACTGGAATTATTATTTTATAATGCAAATAACAAAGAAATAAAATGTTGGAGAAGAATGGATCTTGAAAGAGGGTGGTGAAAACATTACCTTTTCTTCAGGTTCTTCCTTTTGATTTGATCAAAATGGATCCTTATGTTGGATTTATGTTTAAAATAAGGACTCTAAGTTGAATCTAGAGAAGTTTAATGAATATTTGGGTAGGTTTTGGCCAAGCCAAATGGATATGGGGATGTGAATTAGTGAGAAGGGGGAGTTCCCTTTTATAAGAGGGGTGAGGGGATCCTTAGGAAATGCTAGAAATATTATTTTATAATAAATTAATATTCAATGTCTAAAGGGTACAAAGCAGATTATTTAAAGGATACAGTGGGGATAGTTCCATAAACACTCACCCAATAGGTTTTAGACAGGTTTGGTAAATATATTAACTTTATATTTTTGATTTATCTCTAAGTTAAATAGTCTGACATTTACCATGTCTCATTGTAATTTTATATTATACAGTTAATAAAAAAACTACATACTTCCAAGATACCCCCATGTTGTCCATTAATTATATACCTATCATGATATAAGTACTTTTTCAGAACATTAGATTTTTAGAAATAGAATTTCAAATAATAATATAATATGTTTTTTAAAAACTCTTTTATGTCAATTTTGACACTATTGGGTATTTTTTTTGAATTCATAAAAGCATTATTTTCTTTGAAAAAATTCATTAAACCAATCATAATATGTCTTATAAACCTAGAAAATTATTGGAATTCATAAAAAGTCTCAAATTACATTTATTTGGATATTTATAATATCAATTATTTTAATATTTAATTAATTAGGTAATTACTACATCACCATTGTGTTATAAATAAATTATACTATTTAATGTCTAAAAATTAAAAATAAAATCCCATTATTTAGGAAATATTTTTATCTTTCTAATGAATATTTACAATCGAATTTATTTTATGTATAACCCTATATTAAAAATGTGTTAGTAATTAAACATTGATTTTAACACTTTTAACTCTTCTTTGAATTAAACAATAATAAATTTCCTAATATAATCCAAGTGGAAGTAAATGATAATATTTTATTTCTATGATAGTTTATGGTCGAGATATAATTTTTCTATAGAATTAGGGCATGCCTTACGGTAATATTAATATCATTTTTACCATTAATAAACCTATTTACTTTTAACGGTGGTAAATGAAACGAAAAAATTAACTATTAAAAAAAATATTTTTCCCTAATTGAACCAGATTTTACTCATTGAAATTAACTGTGTCTCTCAGATGTTCAAAATTTCTCTCATAGAAGTGGTAAAATTATTTTTTATGTGAATTTGCAAATTCTCCAAGGAGGTGGTTAAAAGACGGTGAAAAGTTCAACAAAATGTTTATATATCTAATATTATTAAAAACTAACTCTATTGAATTACATTGAACATTTATAGGTATTATGTATCTATTTTGACCTTAATTAAATTTAAATGAAATAAATTATTATTTAAATAAAAATTTGGTTTTAAACTATAACTCAGTTTTTTTCACTATTCATAAGAAATTTAATGTTTTTAGAAAATTACAAAATATTCACCCTAAGATAATTTCGATATTACGAATCCAAAAATGAAGTCCATTTTGATAAATAAAATTTATAAAATTTCAAAAAAGTGGGTATTACTATTCATAATGGGTAGTTTGATTGTTTGTGGTGTGTTAGAACTCGAAGTTGTGTACGACACACTCTACTGTATTATTCAATGTGAGGCGTAGCATAGAATCATGGGGTGATACAATCTCCCCTCCCTCAAATAATATCGTCCTCAAAATTTCTAAAACACTACCGCATGAGAAGACTTGGGTGGTTCTTCATCATATATTCATCAGGTTCCCACGTTGCCTCTTCAATCTTATGGTTACTCTATAGAACTTCTACCAGACGAGTCGTCCAGTTTCTCAACACTTGTTCTCTCGTATGATTAATCTTAACATGAACTTCTTAATAAGATAGATTGGGTTCCAGTTATAATTCCTCCCAGGTGAGTACATGCATTGGGTCAGGCATGTATTTTCTCAACAGTGATACGTGGAACACATCATGATCTTTGGAGAGCATTGTTGGCATTTCCAAATGATAAGCTATAACCCCAATTCGTTATATAATTTTGAAAGGTCTGATGTACCTGGGACTTAATTTACATTTCTTAACGAAATGTATAACTCCCATCCATGGAGATACCTTCAAGAAAACTTGATCTCCTACCTGATATTCCAAATCCTTACTTTGGTTATCATCGTAGCTCTTCTACCTACTTTTATCTGCTTTGATGTGGTTTTGGATTACCTTCACCTTTTCCATCGTTTCCTCCACCAGTTCTTGTCCCACGAGTATTCTTTCACCGACGCCATCCTAGCAGGTTGGTGTGCGACATCTCTTTTCATATAACGCTTCATATGGTGCCATCTGAATACTTGAATGGAAGCTATTTTATAGGAAAATTCTACCAGAGGTTAATATTGATCCAACATAACATGAAAGTAATGTGAGAATGATCTTGACATGTCTTCAAAGGTTTGAATAGTCTGTTCTGATTGCCATCAGTTTGGGGGTGGTAGGTAGTGCTCAAACGATGTTCCGTATTCGTGGATATTGGAAGAATCTTCCAGAATCATGAAGTAAAATGGGGATCACAATCAGAAACAATCGATAGTGGTACTTCAGGAAGTCTCACAACATCATTAATATATTGTCTTAAAAAACATTCTAGTCGTAGATCTTCTATTATAGCAAGAAAATGTGCTAACATGGCAAGACAATCAACAATAACCCATATTTCATCGTTCCTTCTAGGTGTCTTTGGTAGTCACATGACAAATTCTATCGTGATATTATCCCATTTCCACTCAGTTATTAGAAGAGGATGCATGACTCCTCCAGGAAGTTTTCGTCTCGCTTTTCACTTATTGACAAACCATACATCTTGACTCAAAATCAGAAATCTCCCTCTTCATGTTGTCCCACCAAAAATGATCTTTCAAATCCCTATACATTTTGGTGCTCCCAGGGTGTATAAAGAAATTTGATCTATGAGAATCATCCAACAATTCTCTTTTTTAGATCAGGTATATTGGGAACACAAAGTCTCTTCTCGAACATCAAAATTCCTTCTTCATACACAAAGTCACTCAATCTCCCATCATTCACAGCTTTCATCTTATTTTGATACTCTTCATCAGTGGTGTAAGAACTCTTTATCCTTCCTAGTAAAGATTTTTTAGCAACCATTTGAAAAAGTATGGAAATTTCACCTTCCATTGTGATTCCCATATCCATCATTACTAGATCAATGAAAATAGGACCCCTTTAAACTCTCATATTGTTCAAAAATCCATGATCATTTCTACTAAGAGCATCTGCTACCTTTTTAACTTCCCTTGGTGGTAGTTTATCATGCAATCATAATCCTTGAGTAGTTCAAGCCATCTCCTCTGCCTCATGTTGTGTATATTCAGGGAGAGAATATACTTCAAACACTTGTGATCAGTATAAATCTCATATTTTTCACCATAGAGATAATGTTTCCATATCATAAAAGAAAAGATTACAGTATCTAACTCAAGATCATTAGTAGGACAGTTTTACTCATGAATTTTCAGTTGTAGTGATTCATAAGAATTAACTCAATCATTCTGCACAAGTACACATCGAACTCGTTTCTTCGATGTATCACTATAATTAAATAACCCATCATTCCTTGATGGTAGAGTCGATATATGGTCATTGAATAAAATTATCTTATGTTTATCAAAAAATTCTTCACACTCTTTATTCCAAACTAATTTAACCTATTTACTTGTGAGCTTTGATAATGGGTTATCCAACCAAGGAAAATTCTGGACGAAACATCGATAATAATCTACTAAACTAATAAAACAGCGTAACTATGTTATACTCATCGGTGTTTTCCATTCTTGGATTTCCTTGGTCATAAAAGGATCAATAGAGATTCCATCATTAGAGACAATATAGAAAAGAAAAGAGATCTCCTGAAGCCAAAATTCACATTTTCTAAACATCCCATATAATTCATGTCTTATAAGAGTCTTCTGGATAATGCAAATTTGATTTTCATGATCCTCATAGATTTTGGTGTATACCAAGATATCATCAATAAATACCACAAAAAAATCATAGAGATATTCCTTGAAAACTCTATTCATTTGATACATGAATATAAGGGGTGCATTAGTCAATCCAAAAGTGTTTTCTTAATAATAAAAGTAATTACTAGAATTAGTCAATCCAAAAGGAATTTCTGAGAACTCGTAATGCCCATACCCGGTTCGAAATGATGTCTTCAGAATGTCTTCCTTCTTCACACACAACTGATGGTATCTAGATTGGAGGTCAATCTTTGAGAAGTATTGAGATCTATGCAATTGGTCAAATAAATCATCAAAGCGAGGTTGGGGATTCTTTTTCATTATTTTTATAGCATTGATATCTCTATAGTCAGTACACATCCTCATAGATCCATCTTTATTCTTAAAAAAAGGATAGGGGCACCCCATGGAGAAAATATAGGGAGAATAAATCCATTATTACTCAATTACTCCGGTTTTTTATTTAGTTCAACTAATTCTATAGTGGCCATTCTATAAGGGATATTTTATATGGGCCATTATCTAGAAATTAAATGAATGGAAAACACAATTTCTCATTCTGGATGATGTCCAGGTAAATCTTCTGGAAACAAATCTACATATACTTTTACAATAGGTTCATCCTCTATTTGATCGTTCTTTCATCACCCACCATTTTTTCATTCTATTCCTCCCGGATAATTGAATTTAGTTGAACTATTGGGGGTGGATCTAGAAAGGAATTAGGTGGTGATGATTATTCTCTAAAGATAAGGTGTTCCTTATCATCATCCACATAACTCATAACCTCCTTCTTCATAAAAAAATATTCTCATCGTGGTCCAAAATATAATCCATTTAGAGGATTATATCAAAATGAATCATGGGTATGATGATGAGATCAGTAGATAAAGAATATTTATATGATTTAATGGGGATTTATTAACAAATCTTTGTAGCAATGATACTTCCCTTAGGGGATTTGACTGACAACTCCCTTGTTACATAAAATTGGAAATATCTAATTTTCTTAGGAATCTATGAAGATATGAGAAATTCTGATGACCCAAAATCAAATAATGCATTTTCTAAACATGAGGAAACCATTAAATTACCTGAAACCACATCTTTCGAAGCTTCTACCTAAGAAGTAGTGATAGAATACGCTTAGCCTTGATCCCATGGCCTTTTCTGAGATATGTTCCCGTGACGATTATGATATTCATTTATATAATGTCCCATCTCCTTGCAGTTGTAGCATTGAACATCGGTAGCTTCTTTCTTCCCCTTGTAATAAGAAGCTTCGTGTCCTTTTTCACCACACTTATAACAGACTCCCATTCCTTTAAAGCAAGTACCATGGTGTTTAATTCCACATTTACTGCAGGATGGATATTCTAATTTTCCCTTATTGTCCTTATTTCCATTTCCATAGTGATCATCAGATCTCTTCTTCTCATGCTTTACTTTAAGGTCATAAGACATAGTGAACTATTTTTTGTCTTGATAGCACATGAGACAATATCTTCGTACGACAAGAAGGATTGTGAGACTAATTCTCGGTAGAGAAATGGTTTTAACTCCTCACTTAAATGATAAATATTACTTCTTGGGGTATGTATATAATCTACAGCATGCCTTCCTAACCGTGTAAAGTTAGCATCATACTTCACCACACTCTTATCCACCTTTTGCCTCAGACTGAAAAATTGCCTTTCCAAATCTGCTCGATGGTCACGAAGAAATTATTTTTCTAAAAACAGCTCTTTGAACTACCTCCATTCCATATTTGATACATCATCATATTCCTTAATGTTCTTATTCAATGACCACCATTGGTCAGCATCTCCGGTGAGGGGGTAAACTGACAAGATAATGTTTTCCTTTTCACTACTCCACAAGGAATGGAATATTATCACTAAGAAATTTATCCATTACTCAGATAATAATGGATTTGTACTCCCATTGAATGTTGGAGGTTTTTTTCTCAAGAAGTGATCTAACATTGATTCTCTATACTGCGGATCAGGGTGCTCCATATGGGTAAGGTTGTTATTCATAACCTGAGTGAGTTGTCCCAGTATGGTGATTAGCTGATCTGCACCAGTTGCATCACTAGCATCACTATAATTATCATGAGCATGAGGGAAATCCCTATATAAAGTCTGTGAATTGATATGGTTTCCATTCCATCAACTAGGTGCCATTTCTAAACTATGTCATAAACAAGATTATTTTATAAATCAAAATACATAATTCCATACTTGTAAAAAATATAACATAAATTGAACTAATTATTCATATTATCCATAATCATAAAAGAATGTTTTCATTGTGAATGTATATACTCATAATCAATTCATAATGGTTTGTAATGAAAATGATAATTATCCTAATCATATCCCCTGGGAGTGTCGATACCAAGAGTGTAGCAAGTCCCGTTTTCATTCACCAGTTAGCATTTGAGTCTAGATCAAAGCGGTGTTTTCAGGTTTTACCCCTAGGTACATCTGTGCTAGAGCTGTCTCTACCTGCCCCTATCCAGAGAGGGATGTATTGCTTAGAAAACTCAATAAATCTCTATGATAACAAAATTTTAGGAAGTTCTTCTATACTAATCCTCAATTTCCATCGTAGGGCTATGTTCTCTAATCATAGTTTATCTAAATCTAGCATCCAATGTATTTACTAAACTTCCACTAATACCACATGTTACGCCATGAACCTAGTTACTCAGAGTCGGTGCATTATTAGAAAACATTGGCATGATAAAAAATGTTCATGTCTTGAAAAACCAATTAGTTTAGTAGCCTTGGAATCACTAGATACATTTATAAAGATAACATTACATCATAAAGTGAAAACTACAACAACATCTTGTATCCACACTCATATCCCCTTATACAATCCCTGTAGGTCATTCATAAAATACTTCTTCACATCCTGGGAAAACCAAAACATAGAATGGGGTGAACTAAAATGCCCAGTAAGGATAACAATATAGAAGAAACATTCATAAATAAGAATTGACATTTAAGGAAATGTATAAAAAATCCTTTTAAACATGAAATTCAGCATAATATGGATGAAATAAAATGAAATAATTTCATTTAATTATTCACATGGATATTCTACTTGTCGAATAATCACATGAAATATAAATAACCACTTTCATAATGAGGTAATTCATAATGCCATACTATCATAACCACATAGTCATGGCCTTGTTCCAGGAATACAAATAATATTTTGTAAAGACCTTATCCCAAGACACTAGTTTGTCTCATGAGACTTACCGATTAATCGAGGAGCTATAGTGGTCTCTACCCATCAAGTATTAAGTACAATTCATTCTTCATATGAATATGTTTAAATATAACATAAAAATTAGTATTAAACCTAGAATATGAAATGTCAATACTTTCTCCATAAACCATGAATGGTATAAAAATAACACACCCACAGTAAAATATATCACAAAATCTTCAATACAATATGAATGATTTGTATAATAATTAATAAACATAAAATAAGCATAAAGTCTATCAATGGTTGTTGACATAGATGAAACCAAAACTATTTGAGAGAAATAGCTATTTTTTTTGAAATCATTTAAATGTCACATAATTATAATAGAAAACAATTAATATGAAAATATTATTATAATCTTTTAATAGAAGCTTTAATGATTTTATAACAAAAGAAAATAGCGGCACCCTCCGTATAAGTTAAAAAAGGCATTCTTACCTTAATTATTTCGAAAAGGTTAAAAACGAAATTGTTTGGAAAATGACAGAAATATTACTTTATAATCATCTTATAAAAAGTCAAACAAGGGTATAAATAACTTTAACCCATATTCTGTACAATGGTAAAAAAATTTTGAAATACATTTTTAAGAAACATGGATGTGGTTTATAAAGAGGTCCCAATATATAATTACATATAAATAACATCGGATAATGAAGAGATTGTGAAATAAACCCTTACCACGTACTTTTCAATGGGAGAGGGTAGGTTAACATCCTATATAATGGTGAAATAATTTTTTTTAAGTTATAAAAAATTCATATGCATTAATTATGTTATCATATATGTTCTTTTAACATTTCTTTATTAATAATATTTTAGTATTATCGTTGTTTCGGGTGTTAACTGATTTGTTTTCCATTATATTTTTTGTTATGTATGTCATGTTTGTTATGGATAGGATGTATCTTATTCATATCCAGAAATATATATAGTCCTAAAAAATTATTTTTAATCACCAAATCAGAATTATGATTGCATAGATATGATGGGGAATGAATCTCATCGCGGTCATGGACACGGTATTCTGTGTGTACGCACAAGACACAAAATCATTATTTTGATATTAAAATAATATATAATTGTTTGGTATATCATATATACAGAATAATTATCATGATATATTTATTATTTACATCAATTACACATCATTATCATATCCATCCAAATATTAATGTTTTGATTAATAATTACACCACGACGTGGAGACGGTAAGCCGTACGTACGCACGTATGGTGAAATGTCATTCAAAGGATGGATAGAATACAGAATTTGGTTGAACAATATTTATAATAACATCACACTATATAGAAGATATGGGAGTATTTATATTATAATATAAATAACAAATAAATAAGAATTTGAAGAAGAAATGAACATGAATGAGGGTGGTGAAAAAAATACATCTTCTTCGGGTTCTTCCTTTTGATTTGATCAAAAGGGCTCCTTATGTTGGCTTTCTGATAAAAATATGGCCTCTAGGTTGAATTTAGGAAAGTCTAGAGAATATTTGGGCCAGGGATCGATGCACCAAATTGCTTTGATGGTGCGAATTAGTGGGAAGGAGGTGTTCCCTTTTATAATAGAGGTGAGGGGCACCATAGGAAAAGCTAGAAATATTATTTTATAATAAATTCATATACAGTTTCTAATTGATCGAAAGTGTATTATTTATTGGTTAAGGTGGGTATAGTTCGAAAACCTCTCATAAAATAGGATTTATATAGGTTTGGGTACCTATATTAACATTATCATTTTGATTTAACTTTTAGTTAAATAATATGACATTTACCATGTCTCTTTTTAATTCTATATTATATAGTTAATAAACATACTATATACTTCCAAGAGACCCCCAAGTGGTCAATTAATGATACATCTATCATTATATAAGTAATTTTTCGATCTTTATATTTTTATGAATATAGTATCAAATTATAATTTAATATTTGTTTTAAAGTCTCTTTTATGTCAATTTTGACACTATTGGGTAATTTGTTTTTGATAAATTCATAACAGCATTATTACTAAAAAACATAATTCATATAACCAATACTAATAAATCATTGTAACCTAGAAAATTCTTGGAATTAATTAAAAGTCTTAAATTACATAAAATTGGATATTTATAATATCAATTATTTTAAAATTTAATTAATTTGGTAATTACTACATCACCATTGTGTCATAAATAAATTAAATTATTTAATATTTAAAAAATATAAATAAAATACCATTATGTCGGAAATATTTTTATCTTTATAATTAATATTTACAATCGAGTGTAACTTATGTGTAACAATATATTAAAAATGTTTTAGTAATTAAACATAGATTGTAACAGTTTTAACTCTTCATTGAATTAAATAATAATAAATGTCATAATCTAATCCAGGTGGACCTAAATGATAATATTTTATTCCAATGACTGTTTTTTACCGTTATACACCTGTCCAATAGAATTATTACATGTATTAGGGTAATATTAATATCAACCTTACCCTTCATTACAATATTCACTTTTAACAGTGGTAAGTAATAGTAAAATGTTATTATTCACCAAAAATTATTTTTATCTCACTGAACAAAATTTTACACCTTGATATTAATCATGTCTCTTGGATTGTTAAAATTTCACTAATTGAAGCGGTAAAATTATGTTTTATGTGAATATGAAAAATCTCCTAGGAGGTGGGTAAATGACGGTGAAATGTTCATTAAAATTTTTATACATCAAAAATTATTCTAAACTAATTCCAATGAATTACATTGAACTTATATATGTATTATATATATATTTATTTAGCTTAAATAAATTTAAATAAAATTAATAATTATTTAAATAAAAATTCAGTTTTAAACTATATCTTTGTGTTTTTTTACTATTCGTCAAAAATTGAATGTTTTTTAAAAAACATTAAAAATTCACCATAAGATAATTTCCATATTCAAAATACAAAAATGAAGTCCATTTTGAAAGTTAAAATTTATAAAATTTCAAAAAGTGGGTATTAATATTTATAACGATAAGTTAGATTGGTTGTATTGTGTTAGAACTTGATGTTACGTACAACACATGCTACTATATTATTCAAAGAGAATCGTACTATATAAGATTGGGGTGTTATAGGATGAAAGAAGGATATGGCTAGGGATGTGTTCCAACGTTCCTTCTATGACTACTTTTACACAGAGAATTTGAGAGCCAATCGATCCTGGGAGTTCATGAGTCTTGGGCAGGGTACTCTTTCTATTATGGAGTATTTTTCTCTCTTCATAGAGCTGTAGTGCTTCATTCCTATTAAAGGAGGTGACAAGATATTCTAGGTAAGGAAGTTTGAGGATGGTCTCAAGTACGACATCCGATCTAAGGAGACCATCTTCAGGATGACTTCCATTAATTATATATTCAACCAGGCCCTAATCACAGAGCACAATTTGATGGATTCTATAGTATTGATCCAGATAATCTAGACATCTGGAGTTAGTATCCATCATACTAACATCGGGAAGTACCGTAGGGGGTCTTTGTGTAGTGATCCAATGGGACGAGACACTTCTTCTGGTAGCCTGGTTATGTGCTACAAGTGTGGGAAGTGCAGGAATAAAAGGTCACATTGCCCGAGGGACCTAGTTTTGTGCCTCTCTTATGGAAATATGGGCCATCATTAGTGTTTCAGTCTGTTTTTCTCCTCGATAGATGGAACATGGGTTCCTCTATGACTCCACTTTCCAGAGCAGCGCCATCAATATCTCACCAGTCTTGGAACTAATGTTTTTCTATCCGTTCAGGCAGAGGTGGAGGTGGTGGATGTGGTATCCAATCTCCAGGATTTCATCGACATCATTTTGGATCAGCTTAGGGTGGTTAGACTGGGTCATAGGATCGTGGTGCATGAAAGAATTTTGTAGTGGAGTAGACCCAATTGGAGCAGGATCGTAGACACTTTATAATTCGAGGTATGATCCTAGTTGCCTCTATTTTATATTCTGCTCTTTTCGTTAAAATATCTTCCCGTAGCCTTATATTTTTTGATGTTGCAGAGATCCATGGCCACTGTATCCTTTCTTCGGCAGATATCTTGAAGCTAGACACAATGATGGGGAAAATAACAGGTATATTATGGATGTTCAGGTGTTCTCTCTTGAGGTTAGAGGCTGTCACTTCTTATGGGATCTTTATGTCATACAGATGATAAGATGTGACATTATTCTCGGAATGGACTGGTTATTTCCCTTGCAAGATATTGTGGAATGTTATATTTTAGGGTGAATTTATAATCACTAGAGGGAAGATCGTTTCTTTCTAAGGGAGAATGGGATTATAGACGAGAAGAGTGGAAACAGAGCATCATGGGTTGGGAGGAGTTACATCCTATATTGCTAGTCGTTATCTAGATTCCCCTGGGGATTTCACAGATGGATATTCCTCTAGTGATGATTCATTTTAGGGAATTTTTTACCACGGAATTTTCATGTTTGAATTTGGAGTGAGAGGTGGAATTTTCTTTTGATCTAATTATAAGAGGGGCACCGGTGTCCATACCTCCTTATAGGATGGCTACACTAGAGTTGTAGGAGCTCAAGAAGTAGTTGGAGGCGTTACAGGAAAAGGGTTTCTACCAACCATTTACTTTTCCTTGGGTTTTTCCTTCCCTTTTTGCGAAGAAGGCCGATGGGACCCTCAAACAATGTGTGGATTATCATATGTTGAAAAAGTTGACGATCAAGAACCGATATCCCATGCCACGGATTGATGATCTCTTTGATCAACATCGAGGTGACAAGTTGTTCTCGAAGATTTACTTGAGATTATGTTATCATCAGTTGCACATTAGACCATTATATGTACCTCGTAAAGCCTTTCAGGGTATGTATGGTCTATATGAGTATGTGGTTATGTGGTTCGGTCACATGAACGCACCTATAGTTTTCATCGCACTGATGAACCGAGTGGTTCATCCATACTTTGATTCTTTCGTGGTAGTCTTAATAGATGATAATTTGATGTACAGTCACACTTGTTATGACCATGACACACATCCTAAGATCGTTTTGAGTACACTGAGAGATCATCAGTTATATTCTAAGCTCTCAAAATTCCACTTTTGTATGGACATGATTCACTTATTCTGTCATGTTTTCTCAGAGGTAGGAGTATCAGTGGACCTTGAGAATGTGAGAACTATATCATCATGGGATAGGACATAGAACGTATTTGAGGTGTGATGTTTTATCTGGTTAGATGGTTACTACAGACGTTTAATTTAGAAATTTTCACGCATAGCAGAACCACTGATGGGACTGGATAAGAATGCTGTGAAGTATTTGTATTCATGTTCTTTTGGGTCAGCATTTCAGGAGCTGAAAGGGAGGTTGAAATTAGAACCAGTACTTGTATTTATAGACTCAAGAAAATTCTATTTTGTAAAATGTTTTTAATCAGGTATTGGGTTGTGAGTTGTGCTTATGTAGGGAGAAAGAGTTGTTGCATATAGGTCTTGACAGTTGAGGCCACATGAGTGGAACTACTAGACGCATGATCCGGAGCTGGCTGCAGTTGTTAATGCTTTACGCTATTGGATATAGTACCTGTTGGGAGAAAATTATGTGGTTTCCACTAAACAAAAATATCTTAAGTAAATGTTCACTCAGTGTGACCAAAATTTGAGACAGCTATGGTGGGATGAGTAAATCAATCCTTTGGCATTGATCTTGCATGTACGCTTGGTAAGGCAAAGTAGTGGCCGATTAACTCAGTAGGAAGACTCAGATATATGCAGTCCAGGAGGCCAATACTAAGTGGAAGCTTAGGTATCATTTCTCTGAGATGCATTTGGAAGTGAAAAATTGACAGGGGCATACATTTTGTTTATCTCTAGCTGTTACCTCTACCATTTTTTATCAAGTGAGAATGACGAAGCTTTTATATTTTGAAGGCGTAGTCATAGGGGAGAGTGTGTTAATAAGAGGAACCTATTATTGGATGGACCATATGAGAGGATGAGATCTTCCATTTCCATGGAGCGTATATATTATAGCAAATATACACAAGGTGATGATATAGTACGTTCATTCCTCAGTTTGGGCAGTTCATCCTGGTGTTATGAAGATTTATCATGATCTTCACCATCAGTATTGGTGGCCAAGCATGAAGATAGATTTTGTTGGAATTTTCAAGAGCGGATCCACCTATCAGCTGGTGAAGGAAGAGAATCAGTAACTGAAATGACTTTTGTTGCAGATAAAAATTCCTGAGTCAATGTGTAATGATGTCGTGATAGATTTCTTGATAATTTTACCAAGGTCTCCTCGAGGGAAAGATGATATTTATGTTTTAATTTACAGAATCGCGATGGTTTTTCACTTCTTTCCAATTAATGATACCTATAGTGTTGATGAGATGGGAAGGTTATACATCCATGAGATTGTGTGTTTACATGGAGTTCCACCCTCCATTGTTTCAGACAGGGACACTCGTTTTACTTCTCAGTTCTGGCAGGGACATTTAAATCCTTTTGGTACACAATTAATTTTGAGTACAACATAAAATCCATTGTCATAATTCCCATCCGAGTGTATGATTCCAGAAAATGAGTACATGCTTCAAGAATGCATCCAGGATTTTGCTTGTTCTTTGAAGAAGCATATTCCTCTAGTGGATTTTTCCATCAATAATGATTTTCACGAAACTGTTCCGATGGAACCTTATGAGGCATTGTACGGTAGGCCATGCTGACCACCCTTGTGAAGGGTGGATGTAGGTGAGGTAGCTATGCTGGAACCTCAACTTGTCTAGGAGAACACAGTGAAATTATAGTTGATTCATAAGAGGATGGCTATTGCACAATTAGGAAAGATGTTTTATGTAGATTGACACAGACAACCTCTAGAGTTAGATTTCAGAGATCATTTTTTCTTGCATGTCATAATAAGGTTGGGACACATAAGGATTAGGATATAGGTTAAGCCTTCACCATGGTACATCGGGATATATGATGTGTTAGAGAGAGTTGGTCTGGTTGCCTATCGGTTGTAGTTACCTTATTGGTACTATGATATGCATGATGTCTTACATTTTATCAGCTTAAAAGTTACATTCTAGACCTATCCCATGTTTTTCAAATTCAGGATGTTGGGTTAGAGGTAGAATCCTCATTTGTGGTGTATCCTCTCTAGATTATTGATCGATGTGTGAAGGTTCTGTGTGGCCAGTCAGTTCCTATGGTATGAGTGCTATGTCAGCTCGAGCGAGTACAAGATGATACAATGAAGAGGGAAGCCGATATACGATCACAATGGTCATAACAGTTTGAGGTTTCTTCTTCTACGCCACCATGATATGGAAATTCTGAGATGAATTTCTTTAAGGGGGGAAGTTTGTAAGAAGATGGATTTTATTTTCAGGTATTTTTTTCATTTATGGTCATTTGTTAAGAAAATAGCAGTTTCTAGAATTATTTGAAGTACACGTCTTGTACTTATATGTACATGTCGTGTACTCTGTTTCCACGAGTGACCATCTACATGACATATAACGACTGAGTACATAGTCATGTGCGGTGACCTGGAGACTGCATAATGCGGGGACGGGTAATGGAATGTACATGTCATGTACATCTAATGTACACACCATGTACATTATTTTTTCATTATACATACCAGTGTCACATCTAACGGACAAAAACACCTTCATAATGTCCTAGTTTGTCCAAGAGTCTCTATACAACCGTGATTCTTCCACGATCCCCCCAATCAAGCTTCCGTTCACGGAATTGACTGTCATCAATTGTGTTGTGATCTCCACATTATTCTATTCCTTCTTCGTGAGATTCATTTCTTGATTCCTCCTATTTCAAGATTTATCCCCGGTTAAGTGTTTTTAGCATTTTTTTAGATCTACAGTGTTCTTGGGTGATTCAAGGCTTTAGGTTCACGTATAGATATCCTACAAAACTGATTTAGGTGGTTTGTGCCTTTCTGTAGATATTCTTTGAGTTATATGTGAAAACATGCCCATTACCCTAGATCAATATATTTTTTGTTTACGGTTTTAAGCTTGTTATTGCATATTATGATTTATATACATGATTATAGGTCAATTGAATTCAAATATGTTTAATTGATAAGATGTGGATGTGTTTTACCAAGATTGCACTGTTTATGGTTGTTAGGTCTAGCTTTTCCTATTAGGATATTGCTTTTCATTCCATACCTTGTGTTGTAGGATGAAGTGAATGTATTCTGTCATTCTATTATGTTGTACACTATTTAAACAAGTAGTTATTGATGATTACTTTGGATTATATGAATTTTTGTGCTCGGTTGACTTACAATAGGCCGTGAGAACCTGCTGTGGTAGACGATAGGGAGAATGGATGTAATGGATTCTCCAGAATGTCTATTTTTTCATTTACGTTGTGATGACATCAGGGGTATTTACGTATGTGCTTTCATAGATTGTTTGTAGTTCCTCGATGTGGGCCATACGGAGAATGAGACATAAGTTCATCCGTAGAGATCTTTTTTTATTTACTGATATGAGAATATAAGTTTAATTTACGGTGAGTGCTACCTCATAGAGTCTATGCTAAAGCTGATCCAGAGGGGTCAGACTATGAGTGCTACCATGAGGGTTGCTAGTGTTTCTATGTAAGACCAGAGGGGATAGTATGTGAGTACATATAATAGGGTTATCTTTTGTTTTAAATTATTTATTTTGATTATCTTCTTGCTTGATATATGTAAATGAATGCATTGAAACCATGGAAATTGTTGAATTTGAGTACTTCATTATTTACTGCTTCTTTTGCTTATTGCCTACCATTTATATTAATTTACTATTACGCATAGATCAATGGGTGGTTGCATAGTAGGATTTAGTCTCACAACCTATTTTTTTCCAAGGTTTTGGGCCCATACATATTATATTGTTTCATGTATAGATAAAAGAAAGTGCACTTCTACTTTATGTACGTGACTACTTCGGAGCTGGGGAGCATGGGACCTACCAAAGGCTTCAAATATTGTATAGTTGTTTACTACTTTTCTATCATACTTTTTTTAGTACTGTATTCCAACAATGAGATTTCTTTGGTTGTATTCCTAGACACATGTATCATGAATCATTTATATATATGTTCTCTAGTTTATTCTTCTAGTCTTGAATTTTTTAATTATGTGTGGTATTATTAATTATTGCTTTGTTGAAATATATTTTACATCCACTGTGTTACTCTACCAATGAGGGCATAGTTTCCCCCATATCACAGAAAAGGACCTCACTACTTGTATGAAGTTTATAGCGTTAGTGGAAATACTCTTGAGGCAATGTGACAATCTGAGAATGAGGCACCTCTGGGCGACATCTAGAACCGGGATGTTACAATTGAGGGGTTATTATTGATATTAGTATATATTTTTTTAGTGAGTGTAAATATTATGTAGTCCAATGGGATGAATTTTTAATGTATTTTCATTTATCAATTCATTCAGTGACCTTGATGGTATTATGGAAGAAAAATACATTCTCTCTTAAGAATGGAATAAGGAGAATTTTAAAATTTGGAGATTGGTACAAAACCTTCTTTTTCAATATATTCTAACATATAAATAGCATTGAAATTGGTATTACGAGTACGAAATTCATCATGATATACAGTTAAATGAAAAAACATTTACAATATAGTGATGTATTGTTTTTTTATATTTGGTAAATTTTATAGGGAATAAGAACAGATAGCCTATATCATATCAGGAGGTAATTCATGAGAAATTTATTTTATTTTAGCCATCTGATAGATGTTCCTATATTTTGAGATATAGAAGTGGTCAATCGATGTGGAGTGAAAATAAGACAATATCATCATTTTTCATTAATATGATAATGGCATTAATAGTTATATTCATATACTACAATAAATTTATGTAATGGTGCATATAGTTATTTTTTGGCTCATCCACAGAATTAATTTCCTCCAAGTCAATGTAAGAAGCAATAATAGCCATAATATGATTGTGTATAGTTGGTGGGATATAGATAAGGTACAAGAGAACCCTTTAAAATATTTAAGAATTCAATTTATGAAGTTGAGTAATGTTTTGGGGTTGGAAATAATCAGTAATAGTGAAGAACAATAGTAAGGTGATGTCAGTTTCATGGCATGGTGGTTCTATTACATGGTTCTCTATA
The DNA here is from genome assembly GCA_963277665.1 of Viscum album. Classification (NCBI taxonomy): domain Eukaryota; kingdom Viridiplantae; phylum Streptophyta; class Magnoliopsida; order Santalales; family Viscaceae; genus Viscum; species Viscum album. Next base: position 162,824,409 of record OY728135.1, read on the forward strand.
TAAAAATAATTATTCTAGAAACATAGATTCAATAGGTATATTACATTATTGGTATATAATACATGAGTTCTCATAGTATCCAAACACATAGATGTCTTGAGATAAAATATAAATATATAAATTAGATTTTAAAACATAAGATATAACATGAAATCATTAAGTGAATAATATTATTCCTTGAATAATATCAATAAAAATCATATGTAGTTAAAGTATTAGTTTTCTATAAAAAGGAAAATAAATATGTCTGAGATCAAATGAAGAGATAGGAGTATCATAATACATTATTTGACATAACATTAACTTATCCTCAGTGATAAATAGAAATAAATTAAGAAAATTTAATCCATATTAAAAAATAATATAGGGTATTATATATTAATTACAATAAAAAATATGAACATAAAAATATTATTTATTAGTTCATTGATGGAATTCATAATGTGGGAAAACAACATATTTTTAATTCCATTTTTCACGAAACTATACTTATATGGGAAGAGTTATATATTAAGACCCACACATTTATCTCATTAAAAAAATTATGCATTTAGGGGATATATAATTCAATACCCCTACTATAACCTGATTATGTCCATTTCTTACACCATAATAATTAGAAGATTGTTCATGTCAATTAGTAAGGAAACTCTATATAAATAAATGCATATATATCTATATAACTATAAGTATAGTAAAAAATAAATCCATGTTAAATGGATATTATTTGGATTCTAGGATAACATCCCATATTCATGAATGATATTTTGATCTATAATCTACTTAATATGAAATAAATTTATAAAAATAACTATAGTGGTAAATTTACCTTTACTATACTGGTAAATATATTGAATATATTTATATTAATCAATAGTTTTTATATTCAATATACTAATCTAATGGTAGAAAAAATCTTATATCATTTTCCAGAATGAGAATGTGTTTATTCCAATGCAAACCACCAAATATTATTTTATAGCTTAGTAGTCATAGGCACACTCATCAAGCATTATAGTGAGGATTAATTAAAAATTCCACCATATGTTTTCATGTTGATTACCCATAGGTATATCTACAAAACAACTTCATAAACAGTCTATTATATATACATGGATATATTTTCTAGGAATCTACAAACAATTATACCTAACCAAATAATAGTATTGTCATTCCACTATAGAAATGGTAATGTTTTACAGTAGTTTTTCTAACTATTTAATTAAACATATATTCTAATGGGATGAAAAAGTAGACCGAATATTTCATTAAATATCATGATTAATGTTATAAAATTTCATCAATGTAAATTTATGATTCAAAATAAATAAATTTGTGGTGAATATTAAATTTTACCTAAATAATTAAAATTAATATGTAAAAATACACTTACATCTTTTGATGAAATCTAATTAGAATATCATCAATGATAGGGAACAAAAATTATCTTCATGTATAATGAATAAAATTATTTAATGATATAAAATATCAAATAATTAATATATACCCTCAAAAAAGGATATTTTGTGCATATTACAAATCATTTTAAAAATAGAGGAATTTGAGATTAGAAACCCTTACATCTGGTTTATAATTACATGAGTATATATTAACATATTTTATCATGGAAATTGATATCTATATCAATTAATCGATAACCTGAATGAAATATTTTTTGAATTACACTATCCTTATATAGTGACCAACTATAGGATGTCTACATATTTTTCATATTTTACCCCATATAGTGTTTATAGTATAGTTATCTGAACTAGTTTTATAAAATTATTGATTCTATTTATTAATTTCCCAATATAAATGATTCCATGATAATATTATTTATTTTAATATATAAAAAATAATTATTTATAATAATGTTATATCATGGAATTAGTATTTTAGTTATGTTGTATGATTTGTCAATCAATGCTAAATTATATCGTTATTTTAGAGATCAGTGAATATATCTCAATAATAATAAAATAAAAAATAAAACCATAATAAAACCACAATAAAATTATAATTTTCTTATTAACATGTAATTAAGATATTATTTATGTTCCCACAGTCATTCATGAAGTCATTTTTTAGCATTGTTCTAGTAGGTGGTTTAGCTGAATTGAACATGAATATCTTATAATTAAAGAATGAATAATATTATTAATGTGGTTTATTATGGAAATAATTTAGTTAATACATGAAAATTGTGATATTATTTCATTACGATTAATTTTATTAGTAATATTTATTGTTTTATTAATAAATCATTATGATACTAAGTTGAAAATGTGATACATTACTTCATGGATGTTGTAGTCTATGCAATGAATAGTTAACATTTTTATTTAGTAAGGAATGTGAGGGAAACTATATATTTTATAATTTAAAATTTTAAAATCATATATTTAATATATATATATATAGTATTTACTTGATAATATAATCATTAAAAAAATCCATGATAGGTCATTTGAAAAAATTGAAAATGCCGAATCATGGAGGTAGTAGTCCCAAACACACACAATAGTAATCCTTTTGTTTTGTACTAATTGATGAAGGGGAATAAATAATGGTTTTTCGAATAATATTAAATCATATAATATTAATAACATAATATATTTCATTAATACATTATCGATATAATATTATAGAAAGAGGATTATTATGATAAAAATTCTAAATGGAAGGTAATAATTATCGATTGATATTTAGTTTTTTCTTTATTTATTTTTTAAATAAAGGCCTCCTAATTAATATGGGTTAATTGATTTATAGTGGAGTGTGAGATTTTTTTGTTTGGAATAAAATTTCCTGATTTTATTAATAAATTTGGACGTACAACTGTGGTTTGATGTGGAGGATGTGAGTCAATGTAATAAGTGATGAAAATGTCACTTTTGTGAATACTCTTTAAATTTCAAAGTCATTATAACACTATTACAATGACATTGAATCAAAAAGATGGAAATAATTAATTTTTTAGCTGTTTTTTGAGACATACCCATCAATGTATTTACACGCTTGTTTACACATGTTTTTAGTAATTTTCGTTATATTTTATAAAGTTTTTATTTTCAGTTATTATTATGGTAACAAGCTTTGATGTACATATATGTCTTCCCATATTTAAAAATAAGAAGGAGATTAACCTATATATTTATTATATATAATATTTTTCAAATTGAATATAATATATAATATAATATGTAATTAAATTACATATTATGATGAAAATTATTGTTTTGTAAAAAATAATGTCTCCACAATAATGTTTTCCTATAATTTTTATTTTTTTTCAAAAAATAATGGATAAAAATTAATATAAAATTTTATAGGAATAAAAATTATATAAAAATAGTTATTTATAAATTAATTATATATTACATAATATAAAATCTACAAAATTTTATTAAAAATATTTTTTGGGGAAGCATTTTTTCCATTATCAATGTTAATAACATTAGTCAAAATAATATTATTTTTAACCTGAAAAAAATGTCCCTTTGTAAGTAATTAGTACAAACATAAGAAATATTTTAAATAATAAAATAATTATATTTAACGAACTTGGTAAGTAAAATTTAATGTATTAAATGAATAATTCAATAAAAAATTTAGTGAAAAAAATGTGTCATACGGTTGAAAATATAAATAATGTTTTAATAGATTGAAGAATATAATTTCAAATGAGTAATATTATTTATAATATATATTTATATATATTCAATATAATGGTTTTTTATTGAAATTTTATTCATAATTCATAGTGAAATTATAAAAGTTGTGATTTTATAAAAAACAGTATTTATACTATTCACCTAAATATAAATTGTTAAGAAAATTATAAAATATAATTTCAAGATATTATCATTATTAATAATTAATAAATGATTATTATTTATATACATATAAATATAACATTCATAAATTAATAATTTTATGATAGTAATGAAAAACGGATCTCTAACATTCATTTATTTATTTTAGGTACACATTTTTCCTAAATAAATGAATTCAAATTCAGGGATTTATGTTTTTTTTTGAAAAAATGTTGTCCATTTGTAAATGTGCTAATGGCCTTGAGTAATTAAACATTGGATTGGAGAATTTCCATGGTTCTTTGAAGTATTTCGATTGAAACCATGTCTTTTTATTTTTGTATATATTTTTTTAGAAAGCGTGCAATGGGATTACATTCAATGTATTTTCCATAAGGATGATATATTTAAAAATTACATGGAATTAATTTTACACATCGTGTATTTCAAATTTATGTCCTGTAGTGGAACAAATAATATTTTACTAATAAAATTGAATGTCTTTGTATATTCAGTCTTTATGGAATTTACATCATGAAATTATATTGAGTTGTGGTTTTAGGGTGTTGTAAAAGATATTAAAATTTCATTCAACTACCCATACAACCTCACTCGTCCAAGAACTCATCCCAATTGATATTTAGATCCCATCTCCTTCTACATCACTTCTTTGGTGACTGATCTTCAAGGAAGTTATAGTTTTAGTATTCTTGTAATTTCTTGTTCTATCATTAGGAGTTTCTAGTGGAAACAATGTAATTTACAATGGTTATGTTTTGGATTCCTGATTGACAGATGATTTCTATCAATCCCTTTTTGTCCCTTATCAATCATTATCATTAAATGTCCAGACTCTTAGTTTCTAATCACACATTTCGATGGTAGAAAAGTTTATACTATTTTGAGGAAGTTGATTCTATACAATCGGATAATTTTATGAATTGATTATCATTGTTTATCTTTGGTTTGATCCATAATTATAGAGTGATTTTTTATTTATATATTTTTTCATGTTTGTTTTTATTATAGATTTTTGATAAAACGTTATCATGTGATGGTGTATCACATCACATGAAAATATAGTGATTCATAGATATATGATTACTTGCATACCATAAGATTCATGGATATGCTTTCATATTCTACGATTTCTACTAGTCATATCTCTAGAATTATAAATACGAATAGATTTTTGGAAAAAAATGAAATTGATATTAAAATGGGTTTTTATTTTTTCAAATTAATTTTATATTTTTTAAAATAAATAACAATTACATCTGTGATATTATACATTTTATAGAAAATATAGTGGTATCCAAATAGGATTTGTTCTCACACACATACATTTTCCTGGAATAGGTTTTTTAAATTTTATTAACTGATCTAGGTAATGGTAATGGAATATTGTAGCATTTAATCTTCTCCATTCACCTTTTTGTTCATTTTAGGGTGGTTTGAAGGTGAATATTGTTCACATAGTCTTTCTTCATACTTTATAGTTTATCATGTTTTTCTATTTGATTTTACTGAATTTGGTTTATTATATTCCCACCAATTTTCACTATATCTATATGTCTTATTTAGGTTTTATTCCATACATGTTTTATTATAATTTTTATACCTCAATTTTTAGATCTGACATAGTTGTCTTTCTCATTGGGGGTAGTTGGTCAGTTACAATTTGGATTTAATGGGAAAGCACAACTGGATTTGTGTTAACACTCCCTGAGTTCGATTGATTGTCATGGTTTGTAAATTTATAGGACAATAAAAATTAAGATAGTAATTGTGTAATATATTATGTGCATATTTCTTATATAAATGAGAATTGCTTTCAATTTGAGTTCACGAGCATTTATATGGTTTTATGCATGGATATTGGAGTCCTTTGTATGAACTATATGAGAGGTCAATTTAAATTAATATATTACATTTTAATTTTTTTTTCAATTCATGATCATGTACATGGTATTATTTAATGTTATAAGGATATTTTTTTTATGGAATTGTATTAATTAGTCAATGCCTCAGAGTAGAGCTCTTCAAAATTCAGGGGGGGGGGGGGAGGGGAAGTTGTGAGGATGGTTTTGCAGTAGAATCATCTAGGGGTCCCTTCCTTGGATGAAGCAGTTATCTAAACTATTTTAACATTGGATGAATTTTTTGTTTGGAACCCATGATGTGCGGTGGTTACTAGATCAAAATTTAAAAATCTTCATCCACCAATCGTAATTGGTAAAAGATGAACTAATGATTCTAAGCAGTGGATGGAGCGATTAAGAGGATATTAAACTTCTAAAAGTATTCAGAAGTCTCAAACTTGGTTTTCTTGATGTACAGTATTGAGGGAACATGAATGAGATGATGGTTTTATATTATTCAATATACATTGATTGATGATCATAAATGTAATTTCTTCATGAAAATATTTAATTCGTGGTTTTATCTTGAGTTTTTATATGTGGTGAGAACTCAAGAGTTTCTGACATTAGAGAAGGAGGAGAATGAAATTATTGATTATTCAAAACATTTTAATGACCTAGTGCATATGTAAACGGAGCATGTCACTTGTGAATACATGTAGGATTGCAGGGTTATGTTGGGTTTGAGACTATATAATCAGTCGAGGATGATTCTCACATTTTTCCATTCCTTCAGAGAAGTAATTACCAAAGTTAATTTTAATGATAGAAACATAGCTAGAAAGTAAGGTTTGGGAAGTTTTTAATAAGACAAGTTATATGAGATTTATCATTGATGCAATAGATAATCTGCTACTATTTTTGAAGTACTACTTATATAAATATTAATTATGTTTAGTTTTCCAATAATTTTCATCAATGTGGTAAATATGTTCATCTAAGACAATATTTTTCTATGATATCCTATCATAAAATGGAATGATCCATATTTTCCAAGAGTTCATTGGTTCAGGAAAATGATTCCAATTGTGGTGGGTTGTATGATAAATAAGAGGGGGATGTTTATCAGGATAAAAATATTATAGAAAAGTTGAGATAGTTTGTATTTTTTTGAATGAGTATAAAAAAGTGGAATATAAATCATGTCTAACTACTATATGTGGAATATATTTATTTTCATCATCTATGGTTTTAGAATTCATTGATATTGTTACAAATAAATCTATTATATGATCATAGTTAGTTGAATTGTTTTTCTATAATTTTGTTCTTATGCCATTATTTTTGGATCATTCCATGCCATTGGGATAGTGGTCCAGACATGGTTTCAGGTATACAGCATATCGGGTGATGATAGTTCACATTGATATGATTTGTGACTTCATAGTGATCGATATTAAAATTATTTACATTATTATTAGCATGGATTGGATGATGAGTCTTATGTTACAAATATATTGATACAACTTTTGGGATCAATTCCTATTTTTTAATGGGGTCACCTATATTTTTCAATTTGAGTGTGACCCTATATAAGGAATATAGGGGACTGTTTTTTATTTTTTCTTGTGTAATATCATGTATATTTTCATTGATGATTCCTCATTATGTTAACCCTTTATTAGAAAGTCATCTACCTGTGGTTGTTTGAGCATATTCCAAGGTATATTTTGATTATTTATCTAATTTAACAACTAATTGTGGGGTTTATTTTTCTATTTAAATTATCCGTAGAATGGTGTCCATTTTTTTCTATCTTATACAATTTAACATTATGAGTTTATTGAATTGATGGTCCATCTTGAGGACCTATAAGATAAAAAATTTGTGTTTCCTTGTGTTTCACTATGTACATTTAATATCCTCTATTATTAAAAGTGAGATTGTAGAATTAGACATTTTATTGAGTATTAGAAGTCAAATTGTGCAACCGCAAAGAAAAAATGTCATTCTATGTCTATTGACGACCTTTTTGACTAGATTATGGGGGAATGATGGTTTATAATGATTAAAATATTGTTATGTTACCACATGTTGAGAGTGTGTGAAGAGGAAATTTATAAGACACCATATATATTGCTTTATCGGAATATTTATTTTTTGTTATTCTATTTAGATATAGTAGTGATCTTGGGGAATTTATGGATTTGATGAAAGACATATTTCCTTGGTTTTTAGAGTCTTCTATTTTTATGTTCCTGGATGATATATTGGTGAACTCCAAGTCATTGATGGAGCACCTTAACATTTGCGATAAAATTCATTCAATACAAAAAGTAATTTCTTTGTAAGGTAAACATTAATAATTACATTTCTGGATTCCGTAAGTGATATTTCAGGGTCATGTGATATTTGAGATGTATTTATCAATGGATTCTGATTTTGTAAATTTTTTTACGCCCTGGGTTCATTCCCAAAATGTGTTTTAAATTAGTTTATTATTTAGTTTGGTTGGTTTCTATAAGGATATTTTATAATGTTTATCAAGGAATTAATATTAAATTATAGCATTAACACATAATCATGTAATTTTTCAATGGAAAAACAAGTGTCGGAGATATTCTGAGGAACAGAAGGTGATATTCGTTGTAACACAAATTTGTATTCTTCCAGATTTCGGCTCAGATAATTAAATTTTTTATAATGATTTTGTTAGAACATTTTTATTTTCGTAATTAATATGAAATATTTTGTACCCTATTGGTCTCCCTGGATACACCGCCATGAGAAGAGCTTCTATACACACACTCTTGATATGGAAGTGGTTATACAGGAATGAAAAATGAGACCACACTGCATCTTTGTAGTGTGGTTCATCATGTAATCTGATCATAATATATAGATTTAAATTTTCACGTAGTGTGATCATAACTTGAAAACAAGATAATGGGTGGAGTACATTTATAATATCAGTTTTGAAATAACATCTACTATCAAAAAAGGGTGTTTTGTTGAAAATCTAATGAGATAAAAATTTAAAACTAAATCCATGAAGGAATCAATTATGGAGTGGTATCTAATGTTTTTTATATCTATAATGATCATTATAATGGAATATGTTAGTAGGCATGTGTCCCTGATCTTGGTGAATATTGAATAATATTTTTACAGGCAAGTTCAACTCTAGTAGATGATAGAATCTGAGTTTGAACACTATAGTGAAATCCTTTATGGTGGGGAGACCATGAGTGGGTTGTCATGACATCCCAGTAGCGCTTTAAACTTTCATTATTGTATGCTTATCCATTAGCTATTCTGTTAGAGTTGATGGAAATTTAATAAATGTTTTGTTCTCCCATTCACCTAGGGGATACGAATATGCATCATGATTATTGATGTTGGTATTTGGGACTATGGATGGGGTTTTAAATTGAAAATATTTCATTGTAATGTCTTCAATGATAGATAATTAATTCAATACATTAGAGATATTTTTGTTTTTTATGATCCCCTACCCATTTGATAATGGTTATGGGTTGATATTTATATGGATTTATTCGGTAATTTTACATGTAATCATAGTGGGAAGGATGAAATTTTTGTGAACATTGAATAAGTTTTGAAATTTGTTCATTTTATATGGATAAATTATGTAATGAAGGTGAACCAACATTTAGAATTTAACATCCAAGAGATAGTGAGACTTAATGGGGTAACCACTATATTTGATTCTGAATAGGACCTACTGATCAAATACATGTTTTTGAATGTTTTAGTATAGGTTATTGGTTCCATGTTAAAATTCATAGTGATCAATATTATTCAAATATAAGTAGAACCAGAGAGGGATATCTACATTCCTGATGATATTCTCTAAGAGTGTGTTCTATGTTTTAGGGGATAATGGATTTTTTTCATTAGAGTTTTCATAGAAATTTTTTTTATCAATAACTAATTCATAAGGAACCCTTTAAAAAATTTAATTGGAACCATGAATATATCTCGTGTCTTTGGACGGTTTGGGATCTCGATCCTTGATGTGGACGAATCATGTTTAAGAGAGGATATAGGGGGGTTTTTTGATTCAAATATGGTTTATGATTGAAATCTTCCTAATAAATCTTATATGTACCATCGTGGTAATTAGGAGGAATTTTTAGTTGTTGAATTTTTAATTATATTGGTTTCAAATCACATGGTGTATCATTGTATGGATAATAAGGTTTAGTTGAAACTGAATCTAATGGACCCCTTTAATATTATTTGTCTGTTTGTGATGGTTTCCTTTCATATGTACATACCATCATGTTTGTCTTTGTCCATAGTGTGTATCTAGTTTCCCAGTTTTTGGGGTATATACATGATTCATTCCATGTGATTCAATGATATGATATTGATATTATGACCGATGCCACTTTGTTTGTGCAACTAGCCAAGTCTACAATTCATTGAGTTTAAGTAAATCATTGAAAAGTGATCCAATTAGTCTAGGTACTCTAGGAGTGTGAATAGGATAACCATGAAACGTAATATACATAATGGTGTATGTTGTAAATAATGCATTTTATTTTTTAAGATCCAATATCTTAAGAAAATTAGGGGGACAAAAATAACTTACGGTAGGTATATTTTATCTTTCCATTTCTTCTTCATGGTAATAATTTACCCATGTCTAATATACTCATTCGTGAATGGGTGTGGATGTAGGATTCTTTGGGATGAAGATAATTTATGAGAGAAAATACCTTATATATAGGGATGTTTTTTTAAAAAAATGTAGTCTCGATATAAATGTGTTAATGTATTGAAGGGTTTCCCCCTAGGTTTTGAGATGTCCTAGTGGCTTCAATGTTTTTTGGTTCAAATATTGGTTTTTAAATCTGTTTGGAATTTACACATCATGTAATAAGTGTACAAATAGAGTATTATTTAGAAGATATATAGGATAACTATTTACTTGGTGTGATGTAAACACACTACTTATGTGGAATTCATATCGTGTAATGGAAAAATGATCTTTAAAAAAAAGGAATCATGGTATTAAATGTTTTCATCATTTATGGAATTCAATGCATGTAAACAGATTAAAAATTATGTAATTATCATAATTTTTTTCCTTTTCAAAATGTATGAAGGATTATAATTTAATTCGACCATACACACTATCTCTCTAAACCCTGACTTCAGTAATTGAATTTTGGAAAAATCTTCTCCCTCTATATTCTCATTTTCCAATCGATCATCATGATAATTATTATGTTCCTCTATAAGTAAGTTTTTTTAATTAATTTAGTCTCATTTTTCATAGTAGAGTAATTATACATGGTTTTTTATTTTCATTATTGATTAATGACTTCTATCAATAATTTGTAGTCTGTTTTTATTTAATGTCATTCAAAGGATGATCTATACATTTCCAATCAATATTGTTAAGGGAAGATAGGTTTATATTTTATATAGGTTGGTTTTTATATACATTTGGTTAATTCAATTAATATATTATTATTCTTGATGATTTACATTGAGATGTTAATTATATTGAATTTACTTTTTTTGTTATTCAAATGTTCGTTTTAAATAAGCTGAAGTAGTTTTTCATGGATTTGAAAAATTATTTTTTGTGGATAATGTTGTTTCGAAATTTATTTTGATAATATTTTAACTTTGGGAATGTTCTGTGCATCATGATATAATCAATGGATACGATAGTTTCACGTTCCATTTAGTGTTTCTTATCAAATGATTGTATTTATAATTGATTGGTTCTCTAGTGTTGTATATTAGGTTGTATCAAATGGATTAACATGATGTTTTATCATTGATATGTGTTTACATTATTATCTCATGATTAATGTATAATCATTCTTGTTTTATCAATTTTACTTGTCATTTTTTTGGATTTAATAATATGAAATGATTTTGTGAGAAAATATATTATATTCACATGGGATTGAATTTATGAATTCATTTAAAATAATATTATAAAATGGAAATATTATTACATTTATTATATTATACCAATCAATGAATATGTTCTAGTATCCTTCTATGAATTTTAATAATAACCTACATTTTCATTTGTGATGATATAGATTTTTATCACATGATCATGATAATGGAAACAGAATGTTTTAACATGATATAATGTAATTTCATATTTTCAATAATACAAGGGTTTATTGGATGTTATAGTTTGTCACATATATATTTTTCATACTTTATATTTCAGCTTGTTATAGAATCAGATCTTATGGTATTTTTTATATATATTTTCTTCGAATTTGTACTATAGTTTTTTTTCTACTTTATTTATAATCAATAATTTTTTCAATTATGTTTTATACCTCTTTGTGATGGTGTACCATTGGTATCATATCATGTTTTTTCTATTTTTTGTCTTATTGAATCTTTATAGTGTATATTTTGTGATAGTCCATGATATATTTTTTACCTAAAACTATAAGGTATCAGAAATAACTAATTCAATATCATGCGAGAAACAATTTGTTTATGAAATATAATGGACTCTCATTTTATAAATTCAATAGATTCACACTTTTTCATTAATTATAATGTTTTAGGATCTATATGTATAATGATGGAGAATATTTTAATTCATTTAGTGTTATATATACAATTTTTAGGTAAATCACATTTTGTTGTGGTGTGTTCTATTTGTAATATGATAATGAAGTTTGATAATTTATTTTTTTCTCTATTATTGATTCATATTAATACTTATGATTTAATCCTTTACATAGATGCTCGATTATCTCATTCATAATGGGGATTTTTATAATCCTTAATGAGACTAATTATTTTAACATATTTGTAATATGATGTATTGTATAATGAGTGATTTTCCAATAATGGTGTTGAATAATGGGGAATGGATGTGGAATTGAGATTCATATTAAAAAAAAGTTATATGTTATAAAACTATAATGATACATTCAATTCATTCATCTTATTGGGTAGTTTTAGAACTGGTATAGAAGCTCATCCCATTGAATATATAATGATCACAACCTTCTGAAAGAAACTGATTATTATGTAATTAATTTTTTGAATGTATAATATTGGATACAAGATAAATATTGAATTAAGTGTTTTTTTTAATTTTTAAACTTAATTATGTTTGATATTTTCCTTTTATTGTTTCTTTTACTAGGAAATTTTGAATTTGAATAAATATTAAAAGAAAATATTTCAGACCCCAATTAAAATTTATTTTTCCTTGTTTTTTATGGATTCATTTTCAACAGTATAATTGTATAAAATAGCGAGTTGGTGTGATGGATGAAGTGATGTCTTTCACATGGAGTATTGTATCATGATGCACTTACTACAAAATAGGTCAATAGTTTAATGTTATTATGATGTTCCTCATAAATGTAAAATTTAACATTGCATGATGTATTCTATGGGGATGAAATAAAAATCTTGTTAATATATATATGCTATGAAGCTATTAAAGGAATATGAGAACAAATAATTATCTTAATCAAGAAATTTTCATGTAGATGTTATTTGATAATGAGGACTTTGATAAATTTATGATGATATATAATATGAAATGGTTTAGAATGATTCACATACAATTTAATGACATTTCCAGGAATTTTCAAAATAATAGGTGTTTAAATTTTTTATACAAGGTTAAATTTTCATGAAAATACTCTTCTAGTAATGAATAATTATAATATATAAATGGAATAGAATTAATTAAAGACCATTTGATTCAATAACTGTTGTTAATTCAGAAAATAAAATTTTACAATTGAAAATATCATTCACAACTTTGAAAATTCAATGGAATTTTTCATGAAGGGAGTTTTTTGAGTATATTTTTTATATTGTGAATTGGATATTAAATTTTATAAAATATAATTAATGGGATGAAATTACTATTAATGGGACACGACCCAAATCATTTTCTAATTACTGACTCATGGAATATCAAATGTCATTGAATTTTTGTTTTTGTTTTTCTATGAGTTTTCTTATGTGAAGTATTCATAATGAAATATGTTCTTTGGATAATTGACTACTTTAAATCTAAAAGGTGATTTTTTAATCTCTTAGGTTACATATAATAATGAATATTTGTGAAATACATCATGTTTCATGAATGTTTGTAATTTCACAAAGGGTTTCATACAAAAAAATATTGGATTTTCATGAAGGTGTAATGTTTCCAAACATAGTTTTTTATTAGCACACCATGAAGACTATTCAAATTTATATTTTTATTCGATGAATACTAGTTCAATATTTATTTTTATGTTTATAAAATTGTTATTTTCCAAATATTATGTGAAATAGTTATGCGATGATCAAAGTGAAAAACCATTACATCAAAAAGAAGATAATAAATTTTGGCATTGGAATGTGAGCGAAAGGGAATTCACTCTTGAAGTAGTGAGAAAATGGTGATACCAATGGTAGGGACCATTGTATTGTAGTGATACAACCAAGAAAATGTAAAGGTATTTTCCCATTGGGAGTAGTGGAGAAACCCAATATCATGTAAGGGGAGTGACCCTATAATTTTTTGTGACTTAGCATATATCCGCCTCTGAAATTTTTATTTCTTATTTTGGAACATCATGAAATCATTCTTCTATGTTCTATAAAGTTGTAGCCTAATCCGAGTAAAAAAAATATTCATTTATCTTTTCTGCATGATTTAAATACATTTTTATGGATGATAATAATTGTGTGTGGATTGAGGTCCACAAATATTTTTTTAATTATTCCTAAATAATATCTACAGTTAGTCGAATCATATCCTAACATTTGAAACCATAGTGACCCCAAAAATAAGTTCGTTCAAGATTTGTTACTAAAGTGTGGGTTCTATAGGAATATGTGGAAATGTGAATGATTTTCATACCCTAATAAACCACATCTTAGGGAATCTCTCTCTTAATTCCTTGTCCAAAAAACATATTGTGATATAGGGATAGTTTTTATTCATTAAATTACATTTGTATGAATTTATTTTATCAATTTTTAGAGATTTAATGTTTTATATTTATATAATATTTTAAATATATATATTATAAATAAAGAGTATAACTCTTAATGAAATCTAAATAATAGAATATAATTCAAGATGATTTTTATTATGATAATAGAACATGGATTCTATCAAATAGATTGTATGGATGAATCTTATTGTTTATATACATTTTCATTACATTTTATTGTAAAAAATAAGTGGATTATGATATACCATGTGATGACATAACTAATTAAATTGATGAAATATAACGGTATCCAAATGGAGAATCTACCAACAAATCAATGTAGATTTACAAGGGGATGACGAAACGAATCAAAGAGATGTCAATGAATTATGATTCTCGAGGGATCCATTTTGAAACATTGGGAACAAAGTTAAAAAAATTGAATATCCTTAATCATTGACTAACTTAAGTCAATATTATTCTGAGGGATAATTAAAACACCCATTACATGGAGTTGGAATATATTTATTCTAAATTAAAAGTGTGTAAATTTGTTTAAAAAGACAAGACCATTGACTCAAAGGATGTACAGAATCCAATGTCCATGAAGGATTAATAAGTTTCATATATGGAAGAGATAGCTGACGAAAACCACATTCTAATACATGTAATAGTGTCACAAAATTATGAAATTTCAAATATTGGTTAAAAACATAAATATTCAATGTTACATTCTCGAGGGAAATAGTCATGATGTTTGAATTAAAATCACCACAATTAATGAAATTAAATCTAGATTTATCCCTCTCCAAAAATATCAGAAGACAGGATAAAATCCGAAAAAGAAGGAAGTTGATGTATATGGGATATAATTTACCAAATAAAGGACAAGGTTTGTAAGATCAAGGATAATGAATGGAGACTGAAAAGCATAAATTAAAAAATAATGATCATTAGAAAGAGAGCTTCAACAGTTTTAGTTTAAAAATAATAAAATCCAAAGTCAGCATGTATGAAAAATAATCATTCTATAAACAATATAGAAATATTCAGGAGGATTTTTTTGAGTATGTGCTACTATTGTGTATTAATAAGATATAGAATGAGCATTTTCTTTACAGATCAATGTCTCAACTTAAGTGGATAATATACTAAAACCACATCAAATCCATTGTGCAATAATAAAAGGTATGTTTTTATGGGATACGAATAATAATTCCACCCAAAACATTACTTTTGTTGTTTTTATTAAATCCACATTTTATCTGACTAATGTGAAAAATGTTTTTAATTAATGAATTTCAATTATTCTGGATAATATATAAAACATTCTAGAGGAAATTAATGGATCTCAACAAAAGGTCCATCATGAAACAAAATTAGATTACTCACGGAATATATCTTTGTAGAAATAAAATAATTATCTATAGGTGAATGAAATATTATACCTCTATAATATGAGCGATAATTGAGAATGAGATAAAGGATCCTCTAGGGAATAAAATATCATATGTCGATCTAATTCATGACATTGTAAAAATAAATGAGTTTTTCATAATTTGGATAAAAATGTATCCACAATGAATGAGAATAAGAGAACTACTTGAGTTACCATTTGAAATTAAAAAGTGATATAAATTGATCTAACAATGTATATGTTAAATTGAATGGTTCATGTAAAGAATGGAATATGTTTTGGAATACTGATAACAGTTATTAATCAACACATATAAAAGAAGGGTCTAAAAAAAGACATGAGTTTTGAAGGATCATAAAAATTAAAGGGAGAAATAGTGATACAAGAAGATTTTAAAAAGAAGGATCTGACTCAAGATGTGTGATGACGTAATTATTGTTATGAATAACCAATGAATAATTGTTTTTGACCTAGTTTATATGTAAATTAAATTTCTGATGCCATGAATTTGAAAATCTAAATAAATGATCTATGATAATTTTTTTCCTAAGTGGAATCACCCAAATGAGTTCATTATTCATGGAATTAATTATTCGTACCATTTTAATGATGAGGAAGAACAAAAGGTTAGGATGTGATGGAATTTGATTCCTCAAATAAAAAAAGTGAAAAAGAATATGTGATAATTAAGGATTTTTTTATCAATACAAACCCATTTTCTTGACTATTGAAAGTCAAACATCCCCTATATCTTATTTTTTAAAAGATATTTATAGTAGTTGAAGTATTTATGGTTTTAGGAGTTAGATGATCAATTGGAATTTTCATATATTGATATAATTTGATGTTGTGACATGCTCCAATGTTCCAATTGTTTCCAATCAATTCATGTTGAAATTTTATTCTACCTGGGTTCATAATTAATGAAAACAATAGAACAATTAGAGTTGCAATAAGGTATCACAATGTTTATAAACAAGAATTAAATTTTTATATTTCAATTGATTCCATGTTTTATCATTATAAATGAATCATTTATTTCAATTTAGAATAATCTACCTGATTTCACATATTATTGTGAGACTAATCGGAATGAATAAAAAATTATCTCTCGTGTTTTATTTGTTTCTAATATTACCTATGAAATTATATAAAAATTACCAGGATATTAATGTCTATAATATATGTTTAACAATAATGATAATTTTCAGTGATATATTATTTATAATGACAATGAATTCGTGGGATGTTTTGATGTGAGGAAATGATATATTTTACCAACTACAATCAATAATAGACAACCTAAAATTGGGGGATGGAATAGTTTACCATGCTAATTCATGATTTGATCATTAACTAAAAATATACAAGTCATTATTTTATCTATTTTTATAAATAATTATTCAACAAATTGAGTCATAAAACATGCATGTGTGTTTTTCTGTTATTATTAGTTTCAACAGTCTATATAAATATTGTTTCTAATTCTAAAGAATAAATATAGTAGAGTTAATTGTATGATGAAAATTTATTATGAATGATTATTATTTACAGAAGTGATGAAAATTGAATAAATTGTTTTATTAACATTATCATTTTTTCTACACTAAGACAACACTCAGTAGTCTTTGGGGTTTTTTGAATGGACCTATGTGATGTAATAATTTAATCCACTCAAAATATTTTTTAAGTAAGTTATTTTAGTAAGACATCTTGATCTACATACCTTTTTACAAATTCCATAATATTTCATGAATTGATTCATTTTATGAATTAATGTTTTTGGAATTAAACCTAGGAACCAACAATAAGATAATTTCCAAACATAGTTGGAGAATTTTATATGTTTTTCAAATAAAAAGTTTGTGTAGAGAGAGGATAAGGTGTAGAAAATACACAATGCACACCAATGATAAAGGGAACAAAATTAAGATACATATTTCATGGACTCAAGGGAAACAATTCCTAAATTCTAATGTTGTTTAACATAAAGTGTATATAAAGAGAATAATAAAAATTATGACTGTGTCGACATTATTTATCAGGTATAGGATTACAGAAATTGTATATTCATTTTATTTTGTGTACTATGAATAATTTAGATTTGTGGTCAATGTGGGAGAATAGCGTATAACGAATACATGTGTAGTATCTACCTTGAGTAGAAAGGATCATTAATCTCTATCATTTCATGTATATATCATCTCAAAAAGAGTAGGATGTGGAGGAAATAAATCAAATGATGAAAAAATATTTCATTCAATGAAGATATATCCTAAAAATAACTTGTGATGAGGGCAGTTTCTTAGTGGTGTTCATGATATAATAATCTTATCAACCACACATTTTTTAATAATAGATATTAATGAATCAAATAAAATAAAAATTATGCATCTTTAAATATGGATATTTGGATATTACCATTTCATATTAGGTGATGTTGATATAGAGGATAAATATTCATGAAATTGATTCCAATAAATCCATAGGATGGGGATTTTTTTTACACTAATGAGAATTAATGTTTCCATGTTTTTTGTGTTGGATTTTTGGTCATCCCAATCACTATAAACTATGGTGAATTGGTATGATAGATGATTTTTCTCAATGACATGATGTGGTGCAGTTTTTTTGATTTACACATCACCATGTAGCCAAATTTATTATATTATGATATTCCTATTAAAGGTAAAATAGAATATTTCATGAAGAACTCTGTTATCCACAAATATCTATCATGATAATACTATGATATTGGTTGATGATATTAATGGAATTGGAGAACCAATACAATTATTCATCTCAAAACAGTAATGTAATTGTTCCAGGTTTGTGAATTCCTGATTAATGGAACATTATGTTTTTTAAAATGTCATCCATATAATTAGCAATGTATCCTAGTGTTTAGATATTTAATGGGACAAAAAATATGCAGGAAAATAAATGTTTCATGAAATTTGGATTTGTTGGACTTCCACATGAATAATGGAAAAGTTATGGAATTTGTGATAGATTGGTTGTTTCTTGAAATAATACAAATTTTGGGATGAATTTTTTTTCAAAAATAGACATGGTCCTGGATTGTATATATTCACCATGATGATTCCTAAAAAGGTAGATTAAAGAAAATATGAAATATTTTATAAAAAAGTAAGTGTCTGTGGAGAATGATACATGAATTGGTTGTAATAAATTTAAATCGTCCTTTACAAACCTCTTTTTTTAAATTTCCAACACATTGAATATCCAAATTATTTAACGAAATGAATGTGTTTAATCACGATTTTTTCTTGGGGTAAGGGTTCACAATGACAAAATTTCTATAAGGAATGTAATTATGTCAATCTGAATAAGTTATTTCATGAATGTGATAAGTTTCATGAAATGATTGAGTTTCATTGAATACTACAAGTAACTTTTAAAAGATGTATTATTAAAAATGGTTATGCATTTTCAATGTTTGGTGTTTCTCAAATATGTTAATTTTAAATAAATAGAAATTTAATAAAACATCATAAATAATATTCACAATGATTTTTATTATTTCTTAAAGGTTATTTTAATATGGAAAGTGAATTTTATATAATGGTGACGTTTAGAAATAATATGTAAAAGTTATGTGTTAATATCAAGAAGAAAAAGTTTGCACATCAACTATAAAATGCTATGATTTTTTATTGGATATCATTCACAATATAATTTCCATATAAAGATGTGATTAATGAGGTAGGACAATGTGAGAAAATTATGAGTGATATTAATCCAACAAAAAATTTCAATGTAGGTGACCTAGGGTTAGAGTAATCCAACAATAATCATTTCAGTGATGAAATCCCCAAAATAACTGTGACCTAATGTAATTCCACCACAAAAATATTTAAATCTTATAATTTCCTATCAACACAATGTATGTGTTTAATCCATGGATGTAACCTCGATATTTGGGGTAACAACTAAAATTATTTTGTATCATCCTCATTACATGATTAAATTTATTATGATTATAATCAAGGTATATGGATTGAGAGATCATATATATAATCTGAGAATAGATAAAATAATCACTTCAATAAATCAAACCATCTATTAATATGTTATCACAAGAGTGACAATACTAACATGTTATGATAGGATTAGTTAGTAAATAGAGAGATTAAAAACGTTGGTTTGGAATCATAGACGAGTTTCACACCCTGATTCAATCCCTCTTAAGGTGAAATTAAATAATGTGGTCTCAAAAACAGTTATTGCTTCTCCATGGGATGTATCATATACATTTCCACTAGTGGAACATAGAATATCTATATAATATTTTTATTAAAAAATATCATGGAATGATATTCTATACAGATGAATCATAGGGGGAGAAGAGATCATAAGGATCTATTTTCAAGAAAAAATAGTGATTCATAGACTCACATTTATTTAGGTGGCTTGTGATAATAAGGGTGAGAAATATCTACAAATAGAATTTTATTTCAACTATTATGGATTGTCATTTGTAATTATGTTATCATCAATATGTGTTTAAAACACTTGTGGGACTTGTTTATTAGAATTATCATATTGGTCCTCCATATAAGACCTTATAATATGTTGAGGGGATTTATTTTTTAATTAAATGAGGTTTTCCAATATCATCTTAATCCTCATGAAACCATATTAGTTAATACTACTATAATTTCAATGTAAAAATTTATTATGAGTAATCTATAAGTATTGAAAATTAGTGTTCAAAAAAATTAATGCTTATTCTCAAATACAAGTTTATTCAAGATTACTAAACCTAGAGACGAGGTTGTTGTATTGAATTTTGAATGAAAAAAACCTTAATTCTAATGATGTGGTGAATTAGTGGTTATTATTTGGATAATATAAATTCACTTAGATGATGTTCTAATATTCAAATAAGAATTTACGTATCATAGTAAATGTCATAGTGGAAATAAGTGGTAATTTAATAAAATCCCAATTAGAATCATTTCATAGTTTACATTCAATGTGAATTTAGAGATGTTACTTGAATCATTATATGTAATTAAATTTGAATAAATATGACTATTCATATGAACTTTCTTATATATAATGAATATTATAGTCTCTAATCTCTATGATGTTTACTCTAATAATTTTTTAACTAAATACTTGTTGTATGATGAATCTTGAAGATGATTTCAAAATGTGTAATGATTACTTTAATCTTCATTGTTAAAAAAATCAATATAAAATCAATATATAATTGTAACTAGTACACTCGTTATTGTTAAATAATGGAAATATCATAACTACATTAATATTAATCTATAAGACTTCATCACTGTAAACATAAAATACCATTTTCATAATGTTAATGAAAAATATGACTATGCTAGAATATGATAAATTGATATTTAACTATCATGAGGACTCTGTTTTTGTTGTGATATATGGATGAATGAATAATGGATATCACCATTAGCTTCATGTATCATGACATAAAATTATGGAAATTTTAATAATATTGGTACTAGGTGATAATTATTTTCATTAATGGATAAATTTTATTATATGGATTATATTGACTCTGTAAATTTAGAGGCCCAAATATTCTATTATAATGAATATTTATGAGTATTCATAATCAATGGAAGGGAAATAATTGGATTTATTATTCTATATAGTTTGAAAATCAAATAATGCTTTTTCAAAGAGTTATGAATCTATAATTTTATTATAAAATCAAGGAAAAATATTCACACAACATAGAGAACAAATAATGAGATATGGTATTGGAATTCAGTGTTAGATGTTATTATTGATGATATAACTTATGGAAGAAGAACTACAAAGAATGAGATGGATAGAGTCCTAACACTATAGATAATGTTATATATTCTGTAAACACAGATGTTAGAGGAATACTAATAATAATAAGAGGTCACCTTATATGATTAAATATTTTATAAATCATTGAATTTTATGAAAAATAAAATAATTAGAGCATGTTATATTCACATAAAGAATATTAGAATTGAGGAAGATGAAGGGAACAACATTGGTACAATTATTTTTATTATGTAGTTGAGACACTTATCGAGGATAAGTCCACAAATTGATTTAACTCTATTCCTTGATTAGAAATAACAGAACTGGCCTTACATGTAATCTGACATAAATTTATCATGCATAAAGATGATTTGTCTCAAAATGAGTAAGATAACTGTTATTTCATTCTCTGAAATATGAATGAAAATGAAATATTTATTTTTGTGTGTGAGTAGGACTCTAAAAAACTAGTGGAAATGGTAATACTATACCCATTAAAGAACATGGTAATCTAGTTTAATTTTTTTTTGTGAATTGGTTTATATTATCTAGACACATTCTAGAAACTAGTGAATTAATATGTAAAAATATCAAATTAATGTGATTATAAATTAATCTAATCATCAATGTTGAAAAAAACAAGGAGTAAACTCTCACATCAATTAAAACCCTTGTAAAATCATTTATTTATATTATTATTTTTTTCATTCATTGCATAGATGTTTGGTTGATAGTGTAATCACGATCCATTACAACTATCGGGGGAAACAGTTTGTATCATAAGAAAGGAGAACTGAAATAAAAATTATAAATCAGTAAATATCATGGAACACTAATTCACCCACTCTGAATGTATGTACACGATCAATTGAGATATAAAAGAGTTATCAGAGCTAATACATATTCCAATCTAATTGGATCATGGTTTTTTGGTTTTTATTAGTATTAAATGAAGAAAATATTATATTCAAATTCATACTTACGTATATTAGAATTCGTTATCTCCATCAGTTTCCAAGCATACATGATGGCTTCAGTTAAAACACTGAAAGAATGATGAAAAATGAATTTCCTAATAACAAAAATATAAACCTGATAATAAAATTTTAAATTTTTAATATGATGTTTGTTGTATTTAAATATTTATAAATTTCATTAAAAATGTTATATTTGATTATTCTAGTATATTATCTAATGATTATAATGTAGTTAAATCATTATATAGATTTGAACTGTTCTAACTAAAAAACAATATATTATTGAAACAATTATTCTTTTTGATTGATTAACTATTTGATAATTTAAATCATGGGATTTCATGATTATGAATCACAACCAATGTAAGATGTTAATTAAATTTGTGTTTCATTGTCTATAAAATCAAAAGGCATATATTCCAGATACAACATTTTAAAGAATGGAAAAAATATTTATTTAATTTCAATAAGAGTGTTTATTTGGTCTAATAAGACATGAAAATAAGTTATTTTGAGAATGTTGTATGTATATTTGATTTTAGAAACATAATCCATGTAATATATGATTCTCATTGTGTTTGAGAGAATGTTACAAACTAACATATTGATATGAAGAAATATATGTTAAATAGTCATGAAAAACACATCAAATAAGATTATTATTTTAATTAAGAAACTGATGAAAATAAAATAAAATAGTGGAAACAAATATTGAGATATGTTGAGGATAATTAATCTTATCATAATTGTTTTTTTCTTGTACATGGGATAAAAATGAATAATTTAGAATTATAATAAGCTAGCACTTCCCTTGAAAATGAGAAAATAGATGTATTCACAGTATTCCATAAAGAGACAACATTAAAAAAAGGGAATAAAATTAGTGTGAAATAAATTCAACATATTCAATAAAATCATATTCAATAAACTATAACTAAAAGGATTTATAGATCTAAAAACACCTTTTGTGTAATATTTGTTATGTCAAAAAGTGGTTATTTTATTGAAAATTCTGTTAAAAAATGGATGATGAAACATTATTATAACAATATCGCAATGTCTATGGTGGGTGGAATATTTTTTGGATGAGACAATTCTATCAGTGATTAAGAAAATGATAAGATTAAAATCCCAAAAAATATTGAATCTGTTTCTCGAAATACATGAAATTGATTATTATCAAGGTGAAATAACCGGTTTGTATTTAGAAACTAGTACTAATGTATGACTAGTTATATATAATAATAATTTTTGAATAACAATATAGTTTTGAAATACTATATGATGTTTATTTCATGAGGGTATTTTAGTTATGGTGTAATATCTATAGACTATTAAGAAGAAAATGTATATTTAGAATAAATTAGAAACATTAATGAATCTCATTTGAAATGAATATTATAGATTGATGTTGTAGTGTAGTTCTTATGAAATTCGTAAATGTATGCATCTAAAATACGTAATGGTTAATCCCACAAATCCGT
This sequence comes from Viscum album, assembly GCA_963277665.1. Taxonomy (NCBI): domain Eukaryota; kingdom Viridiplantae; phylum Streptophyta; class Magnoliopsida; order Santalales; family Viscaceae; genus Viscum; species Viscum album. The sequence goes on from OY728135.1 coordinate 162,848,744, forward strand.
ATGAATTAAGATGAGACACCATTTGTATTGAACAAAATGAAATATATATATATGATCGAACACTCCCATCATGAATCATAATAATCTAATAGTAATTCATAGGAAATAATATAATTGAATACTAAACTCAAATAATTTCTCAAAATTTCAAGGTAATTATAGTTTCATGATGAAATTGTACCTCCCATTTTGAAAAATAATTACATAATATGGTTATATGTAAACAAATTGTGAATGTATGTGTATATGGGTGTAAACAAATTAAAATGATATAATAAAATATTAACGAAACAAAGGGAGTATTTTGAAGAAAATATATCCGATGAATTCATGTGGTTAATCGAAACATGATGAAAATATTTCTATATTTTATTTATTTTGACATGTGTCATGGAGATTGAACGAATAATAGAATAAGGGAAAAATGTTCATATGAATGATTAAATGAATGAATCCCTTATAAAGATCCTGAATTTCATAATAGGTTTTAAATAATACAAACCCCAATAGAGATTGAAAAACATTTTGTGAGGTGTTGAATGAGTATTAATTTGTCTAAAAAATACAGAGTCAATTTTGTATTACAATAATATTTTTTAAGGAATACAAATATGGCACGTAGTGAAATATATTCCTTAATAAAATATCCAATGATAGTCATACAATATAATTATAAATGAAACATTCAGTGTTATATAATAATTAAATAAAAAATATATTTTAATGGAATATATGAAATCAATAATGTTGGAAAATCTTGATCGATAAAACATAATTAGATAGGTAATTCATATTTAGGATCAATTAAATCCATGTTATTTCATTAATCATTATTCTTCATTTTTGTGATTTTTATGAAAATAATTGAATGTGAAGTAATAATACATGTGGTATGAAATCTATTTATATATATAGAGAGGAGGTATCTTTAAGAGTTCCAAATTTAGTAAATGTTTGAAATGAACCATTTTGGTGTTTTCTCAATATAGAATATTATGGAATCAAATACTGGATGAGATTCACCATATTAAATATGGGTTTGAAGTAAAAAATGAAAATAATAAATTATTTAAGGATTTAAAGATAAATTTTTAAAAAGGTTGGGAATCATATTCTACTATCATTGGTTGAAAATTTAACAGCCTAATTCGAAGGGGGGATAATATGATTTTAATATATGTCATGAATGGGAAATTTTTCAATAATTATTTCAAAAATTAAAACAGAAAATGTTTTATTTCAATGAACATTATTTTTTTATTAGAGTAAAATAAATTATATTGAAAACATATAAGAGAATCCATCAAAAATTGGTTACTAGAATGTCTTTTATCCATGAATAGAGTTTTAAAAAATATATGATTTTGATGTGGAAATAATATATCATGGATGATAAATTATTATTTTATTAGTACATTTGTATATGAGGAGAATAATTTTTTTGAATGAATTAGTTCCATCTCTTAGTAGAAATTTCTACCAATTCTGGGGATATAATAATAAACTATATTCTTTGTAAACATAAAAACTAGATAAAAAGTGTATTTGTTTAATGATGTATTCCTATCAACCATTCATACCATGAATTTTCTATCAGAAAGGATACATAGTTGGTGTGTATGTTGATTAAGAATGAGAGTCAATGTGGGAGTTATATATATTTTACCTGGGATATCTTATTTTTTTTAATGTTTTCATAGGGTATATATATTGCATAATAATTTCTTGTATGCAATCCTCAAAAGAGATTTTGGAAAATTTTATCACCTTGTTAATCATTTAATTAAATCATTTAAATATTATGGGTTTTCTCTCTTGTTTTCTACATCACGTTACATACTGTAGATTTGTTTTTATACAACTATAGGCTCGTTGATTATTGTTCATGTTGTTCGAATCCACATTTAATTAATTCAATATAAAGAAAAAATAATAAATTTAATGATATGGTAGTTGAATTTTACATCATTCCAATATACTATAATTTGATATAAACTAGTGGGAGATTTAAAAGACATAAAATCATACATATTGACAAAAAAGAAATTGAATTTATTTAGACAAAAGAAAATGGTTATATTGATGAGATAATACTTAAGGGATTTTTATAATCCATTGTTAGACTAATTTTTTATAAATTTTTGGTAAGAGTGTGGAGATTAAAAAAATGTGATTTTATAAGAAATATTTGGAAATGGGGAAAATGGTTGCGGCATATAGATGAATTTTTAATCCTATTGGTATTATATCATATACAAAAGATATATTCTATTTATACATCTATTTGGTAGTTTGAGAAAAATTATACATGGTCCTACCATGGAATTGTTAATTATCTCCTCACACGATTAAAATAGTATTTAAATTGAATAAGATATTTTTAATGTTTTAAATTTAATATTTATTCTATATATAATAAATAAGGTTTATTTTGATGTTAAAAAAGGGAAAATATCCAGTGATTGATTCTTTATGCTATTCTATAAAATTTCTAATTGTTCTTGCCAATGGAGCCATGTTGACCACATCCATAGCAGATGAAGTGTCATTATCTATTTTTTTGGATATGGTGGAGTATCATGATGATGGAAAACACATGGATGGAAGTATTAGGGAGTAGAGGGTACGAGGGGCATCAAATTTGAAGAATAATGGTGCAAAGACTCATGTTTTTTCAGTGAAAAAAGATTCTAATAGTAAGAACCAGAATGAAATAATATTACCTTAATTCTATTATTATGTGTTCTAGTTTTGAATTTATGAATAATAATAGCTAAAAATTGATGTCTTCCTTGGTATAAATACTAGTTATTAGTCCTCTATCAAAAACATACGTATATAATGTCAGGTTATATTTTAAATTAAATGATGTCACATCATGAAATATTCATTGTTGGGAATCTTTATAACTATATGTAGTTTTTTAATACATTTATAATAATATTATATGTCCTTTATTTAAATTTTAATGAATTGATGTATCCAAAATTCATGGGATTGATCAAAGATATGTATTTTTTTATTCATGTGAACTAAATATTGAGGAATGGATAGTTAATGTAAAGGAACAGAAAAAAAATTATTAATACATGTTTCATCAGTTATGGTAGTTTTAGATGATAAATTTATGGAGATGTTATTGTAATATTTAATTGGGAATCAATTCATCACAGTGATTTCCATTGTGGTTAAAGAAATATCAATCAATGATGTCGATGATCCCTACTATAGTTCATCTCTAATGAAAATTGTCATAAATTATTGAAATCATTATATTCCTAAATATAAGAGAAAAAATACGGATTCATAGATATTGACCAGAATGTAAATAATATCACAGTCACAACAAACATTAATTCTTAGTGAGAAAATCCCTGGGAAAATACCCACATTCTAAAGAATCCCGAAGATGCTTATAAATATTGTAATGTAAACTTCATTCTTTGGAAGTGAGAAATTAAAAAACACCATTATTCATTATTGTAATTGGAATAATATATGTAAGGGTATAATAATTCATGTCCAATGGTGACTATTCAATAGAGAAACTATTTAAAGCGCACATATCATTTTCATAATGGTAATGGATATTTTGATGATAGTATTTTATTTGGTATCAAAATTAATGTATCAAGAACTATATGTTTTTTCTATGATCCATAAATTACTATGGGGTGAATTAAATTATGTTATTTGAGATTAATATTTATAAAATACTTCCATGTAATAAATAGTGGAAGTGTATTATGATTTATACATGACTGGATTAAATTTATTATTCTAAATATGGGAAATAATTTGAATAGTAGTAAATGATATTTTATAATGGGAAATAGTTATGAGTCATAGAGAAAAATAAATTCAAAATCAGGGGTTTTAATATGCTATAGATCCAATGATTAAATAAGGATATTTCAAAATGCTATGAATATATTTATTTATTGGATAGTCAGAGGAAAATATTCACTCCTCATAGGGAATATAATCATTAGAAGAAGGAATGAAATTTAGTGATCAATCTTCTTATTCATACTAATCCTTATCCAAGGAGAAAAATTATATAAGGACCGGGCGTATCATATGTTTAGTTCATGTTGCATGTTTTTCGAATCTTAAAGTAGGTGTATGAGTTTGAGGAGTAGTTATTATATTAAAATACAATCATTAAGATATTTTATAAGTGAAGGAATGAAAAAGATTATCTTATTATACGATTAAATTTCACAATGAAATATTAGAAGGACAAGAGACTAGTGTTATTACTCTTGTATCCATTCAACTATCATGTTTATTAGGAGAAATGTGATGCGATTATATGACATAGTGAATTATGTATATATATTAGAAACATCATTTCGTTCATTAATACATATATTTACATGGAACTATTAAGATCAGATGCAAGTGGAAAAATATTTCATCACTTATATTATGGGAAATCATAATCTAAAGGTGAGATATTCTTATCGAGATTATGGTGACATATATAGAAGTATTTATTCCATTAAAAATGATTTCATTGATGAATTACTAGTTTTATTATAAACAATTTCATATAGGGAAAATATATGACACATAAATAAAACTTGTGTTCAATGGATGACAAATTTTTAAAACACATAAATATAATATTATAATATAATACATGGACATGACAATGATTAACAAAATGAATAGTGGATTCACACATTATTTCCAATAGTTGTAAATTACTAATGTGTTTTTCTTGATTTATATTGTATTACATTCTTGTTTGTTTTAAAGAATACAAAATATAATTTCCTTTTAATAAGGTTGGAGGTATGAGTAATAAAATGGGATATATATATATATATATCAATAAAAATTTTGATACTGTGATAGAAGCCTCCCCACAATTAGTATAAATGTTGTATCCACAAGGCTCTACAATTTTTTATATTCTATGGGTACTTTATTAATTACTTATGTTGTATGATTATCTTCCTTACTATCTAATGTAAGAATAGAATTTTCATTTTTTTGAGGAATATTTATATGGATATCTTATGTATAGATCCTTGAGGTTATCATTTAGAACTTATTAGTCTTGTAAAAACCAATCACAAGGAAAATATTCAACCAAATGTATTTTATATCTTTTATGATATAATTTCTAAATATATTTTGACCTTATCCACTCAAAGTTATATTAAAATAATGATAGAGTTTTGATAATAGTATATCTTTGATTGTAGTGGATTATTATATGATCAAAAATATTAGTTATGAGACCTGATTATTTAAATAAATTTTATATTAATTAATGGTTCATAAAATTTAGTGTGTTACTTTAAGGGGGGATTAAATGTAGTTATCTAAGTTATATGATGATATTTTTAGTTGATAAAAATATTAGAAAAGATTTAAAATTATGTATTTGAAGACCCATTACCCCTTCCCATGGATAAATGAATTATTTGAGTCTTTAAGGAAATTTATAAGGTTCTCAATGACTCATTGATGGTCAATATGTTCAAAAATGACAGTAAATGTGAAAAAACAAAATGAAATCTATTAATTGATTTTATGGGATATTAATCATTGTAGTTATTTCATTTAGGATCAATAAATACTAATATATTTACACGGTCTTGATGAACTAATTGTGTGAACGTTCCATGATTAGTTTATAGTTCTGTTCATTGATTAAATCATTTTATACATGATGTAAGAAAGGGATAATTATGTGAATCTATGAGTTGTTTTGAAGGTTCTTGGATTATATTATCTCTAATATAAGTTGATTATGTTTATTTTTTGGACATTTGAGTTTCATTTACTTGGGATGATTTGAAAAAGTTGTGATTATTGGTGGATCCTTAAATGATAGTGTAAATTATTTCATTGGTGGATTCTGAGACTCTAATATAGGTTAAAAACATTCTTGGTCTCACATTGAATTTGGGTATGTTCACATCATATATATATATTGAATTGTGATCCTATAATATCTCTTATAATGAATGACACATCCATCACGTGTACCAATCATTTTTATGTGGATTTTGAGTAATTGAAGGACAATTTAATTAGTTCACATATTATTCTATAAAAATTAATGGGGCTATGATTATTGTTTTTTGTGATACGTTTAATACTCCACTAATGTTTAATTTGATTAATTAAAGGGATGTGACTGAAAATAGATCCTAAATGTTACATCCCCAGGAGTATATCCTTACTATAGAAGACCATGATTTAATGGTGGATATTTGGAATATAAATATTCATGGGGTATTACCACAATGGTGGTTTCCTTTTTTTCATCAATAATTGCATGATCTTGTGTTAAATTTTATTTAAATATGATTTTAATTTTATTTATCATAATATTTTGGATATCATCTAGTATAATGAATTTGAGATCCTATATATAATATGTAATATTATTTTTTTACTGATGTGTTTTGTAACAAGAATTATGGTGATATTTTTTATGATTCTATAGTTTCATGGAGAGTAATGATTGAACTTGTAACCTTAAAAAATTTTATTGAAGAAGTTACATGTAGAGATTTCCTAGAAAATATTATGGCCCATTTTTAAATTATATATAATTTTATTAATTAATATTTTTGGTGTTATATGGAAACATATTGTGATAGTACCATTTTTAAGATATTACATATGGATTTATTTATGAAAATTTGAATTGGATCTTATTCTATGTGAATCCCTTTGTTCTAATGATGGTTTGTATAATGTTTCTCCATGATTATCATAGAGCATCATTTTCTGTAAAACCTATTATTGATAAGATATACCCATCATTGATTAGTCATCTCTAATAATATAGGATGAAGATAATAGTTTTATATATTTTTTCATTTATTTATGGTTCTCTAGTTTGTAGATTTGTATCTTTTTTCTTCTTATGGTTTCATGATTCCATTTTATGTCTGTATATGGAATCATGTGTGGTTTATATTCAGTTTCCACAAGTTTATAGTCGATGTTATTATATATATATGGCATTTTATTGGTTGTTGATGTTAAATAATCTCTTTGTGATTAAATAGTAAATCATGGTGGATGATTTGTAAAATTCGTATGTATGGAATATTGTGTGTCTATATATAATTATGTGGTTGATCAAGTCAAATCAATATTCAAATTTTTATTCATGAAATTATTGGATTGTTAAATAAGAATTTAGATCGTAATAATTCATTTTCACTCTGTTCAACCTTATAATTGTATGATATAAAAGAAGATTTCTTAACACTGTTGGACATGTTGTGGGAATGGGATCATGATTTTTGTGGTTCATGGTTGATTCACCAACAATTGGATGAGTTATTATATATTAATAGAAAAATTTATCTATTATAATATTTATATTAATGGTTTTTATGCCAGACCATGTAGATAATTTTTGTTCAAGACCATGATTTGAGATTCTGTGATCCTAATTTTTTTGGTGTAGTAAATAACAGATACCTTGAAGATCATTCATGAGTTGATTATTGTGTCAAAATATCATTTAAAATATTATATAGAACATTAAAGGAGACATTATGATTTTGAGTTTTCAGATAATTTGTTCCAAACTATTTCTCATTATCTTTGAAAATAGAGGATTAGTCATGGTAATATGATTTCATCTTGATTTATTTGCTCTCTCTTTTTTTGGATTGAATTGTGGAATTGGAATATGGTTTATATCTTCAAAATAATGTTTATCTGATCCATCAAATATATTTTATGTTTCACTATTTAATTTATATCTTTACAATGACTCAAATTTCATTGACTAGGGAAATATGGATGACAAAGAGGATATAAAATTCATAGAGTGCCCTATTGAGATTTTTGGTCATTATAATATGGTTTTTTGTGGATATGTCATTGTCATAGCACATTTCATATGATAGCATGATGTAGTACAGTAGCGTATATGGGGATATATTTCATATATTTATTCTAACTATCTAGATACATTCTATAACTAGAATTTTTGTTATAGGATAAGTTTAGAACTATACAAGTGTGATTGAAGTTATTTAGTCCTTTGATATATGTTTTTTTATTAAATGAGATTTCCCTATTGTAGAAGTTTCTCATAAAGTGATTTCATATTATTCTCATTTTAACTAAATTATATATTTGGATAGATTCTATGATACATGAATCATTTTAAATGTATCTAATTTAACGTCTCCTTCATTGACACATTATTAAATATTGTTTTATTGGTGAAAGAGGTATTGAAGGAATTTTGGTTAAGTAGAAGGAGGAATATTAGATGAATTTCAACTGGTAGAATGGTTTTTATGGTGACCAAGGATATTTCTCCATGTTCATCTATATATGGGATACCATGAAATCACTTAGGTTTTTATGCATGGTTATATTTTCCTGCAATGGGAATAAATTCATTATTTTCTAGTATATTTCTATCATGTGATGATAAATTGATAATTTTGTGAATATGTTTGTTATATATTGTTGGGTTATATTTTAATCATATTTAAGGTAGACTATTTTGTATAATGTTTCATAATTATGTGTGAATATGGATGGAAACAATTTAATTCCTTCTATTTTGGCATCCCTACACTATTGTAGAATTCATTTCAACCACGTAGTTATCCTAGGATGATCTAGTTTTTGCTAGAAGTGCATGGTCTACACAATGATTCCTATGTATTAAATTATTACTTTGTGATGGACCATGTACACTGTTAAATTATTTACAGTTAATTAATTTATATGTATTAATTATTAAATATTATGGGAGGATCACAATATATAATACCATTGTAGGGTAACATTAACAATTATTTCATGATCCAGTATTTCATACTTTCTATAATAAATTAATGTGATTTCATTAATTTAATATAAATATTTCAGATTCCTTAGAAACCTAGGAAAAAAGTGTAGTGTCTTTAGATCCATTGGATTATTCCAAGATATTAATTGATCCCTTACATGGAACGGGTTTTGAGATCATGATCTAATTTCTTCTATTTTATACATCTTTCTTATGTTCTATTCATCATGATGGATTATTTCAATGTGGTTTATTTATTTTATTTATGTTTCATCCACATCTTTTATGGGAATTGGTCTGTCATAGGTTTTTTATAGTTTTCCATTACTGTTCTTTTCAATGTGATACTATTTCATTCATAATTATATCATGATAAAACATTATTTGCTTTATTTCTTCTATATATCATATTTATGTTATTATAAGAGTGATAACTTATAATTAATGTATACTTTTAACTATTTAAGCCTTGATTTATATATTTGTTTTCTATTCAATGACTTGAAATTTGGATAATATATTTTTAAAATTATTATGGTATCATGAACAAATGAGTTTTAATAATTATGTATCTATCGGTATTTTATCAATATTTTTCTAAATTTATGCCTGTTTTAATGTTCATGTTCAAAAATATAGTAATTGTTTTTTATGATTTTCCATGGTTGATGTGGGTAGTTTAAGGGGATGGTTCTTCAATTATGGTGTCTTTTAGGGTTGACATTAAGTGAAATAGTGTAGTGTTTATGTGGAAATGGGGATATGGTACATTTAGAGGTTTATGTTCATGTGTATTATTTATATAGAAACACATATTGATGTTTATGTAAATGGAAACCCTACTAAATTATTGAATCATCAATTGTGAATGTTATATGATTAAATTAATAAAGAATTTTATTTTGAAAATTTCTTAATTATTATGTGTGATATTGTAAATGGGGTTGTAAATAAATAAATATAGGTGGTTAAATATGAATCTCAAAAGGATCCAATAAGAACTGGGGGGGGGGTTAATTAGTTGGACACTTTTTAGGAGTTTTATAGCATTTTTAATCAAATCCCCTTAAACCTATTATGGATTACATCATTATTATTTAATTATAAATACTCATTCGTGAAAAATTAGTAAAGAAATTAAATTACCCAATATTTATAAAGTTCAACCATAGTGTCAGAAGCTACATCCTTTACATATCCACTCCCCTAGGAATATAGATTATCTCTAATATAAAAAATAGAATAATACTTGTTCCAAATACTAATAGACACCTTATGTCTCTAAATATTAATGATTATACTAACTCCCCTATTTAATTTATAGTTTCTTCCAAATCATTTTAGACCAAAAAAAGAATACAAACTATTCAATTTTTTCGATAATAGCTCGGTATAGATCCTTATTCCGGTTTGGATGGATTTAATTATTTCTATAATACAATCTCAAGATAATTCTCCCTTACTCAATAAAATATTCTCAATATCTTCTCAAATACCTAATCTAATCATCCTTAGTCTGATTGAATAAATTTGATCACATAAATACCGAAAACCCAACCACAAATTAAAAAATTCCTACTCTGATCAAATACTAAATATGATCTTCCTCATTACGATTGACTCAAAACAATGGAATATATATGATAAAACTGATATCATTATTCTAATAAATCACAACTCAAATTATCTATATGATATTCCTCGGTCCAATTTGGGTAATTCACTTCCAATTCATCAGTGTTCTAATTTTTTTACTTATTTGAAAAGATTATAAACATAGATGATGTGTTCCTCATTTTAAATGAAGCATCGATAAAGACAATGAAATAAACATGATAACATTCCCTACATACTAAAATTTCAAAAATCTGGAAGACACTCACATATAAAAATTAAATTTTAATTCATCTATCCATATCATATTAATATGATATTTATGTGAAATTTAAACTCATGTTTGACCTCTTAAACTATTTATAAAAACATCTTGAATTTTCTTATTGAGTAATCTTTATAATAAGACATCTCAAACATTCTAACATCTCTTCATTCTGATGTGACTACCTCTACTTGGTACCATATTCATTTCATTCATAGGTCATTATTATCTTCCATTATTTTTATTCTTCTTATGATTTACAATTTTTTATTATCTTATTAGGACATTCCTTTCATTCTCATATCATTACGATCTACCATTCATTATCATATATTTATGATTTACCTATATTTTTTAGGTTATTACTGTCTTCTATTATTTTCCAAATCACTGTGATCAAAAAATTTTCCAACTCAATACCATATATATTTAATTATCTTCTCATTATTGTTTTCATTTTTTCTCAGTTCATTTCTATATGAATTACATTCTCAGCTCATTAAAATATTCCTTTCATCCATAGGTAATTTTTATTTGAAATACCTTTTTAATGTCTGGAAAATGAAATCCATATTATAATGTATATCTCATTATGATGGATTTCCCCAATATTCAAATTTTAAATTCATAAAAAACGTTATAATTACACATTTTTAATTTAAAAAATTATTGATACCAGTACAACTATATTTGATACAATCATCATGTTTTTTTCATTTGTTTAAAATCATTAATCATTATAGTATTAATGAATTTTGAAAATTTATGATTATAAAATCATCAACTTATTTAGATTTTAAATGTTTAGAATATTAAAACCCTTAACTATAATTTCATTAAAAACATTTGCATCATAATTATGAATTCTTCCCTCAAAAAAATTTCTCATTTTAAAAAAATCATAGTCTGATGATTCATCATGGTGGAATATTTGATTAAGATATAGAATATGGTCAACAATTTCATCTTAATGAATCATTCTTCTTCTACTGTTGTTCAATATGAAATCAAGAGTACCTAATGATATGTTTTGAAATATTCAATCAAAAGGGAAAAAACATTTCTCCTCATTTATATTTGAGTTCAATCCTTCAGTGAAATTCAACCATCTTATAGTACACATTACAGTGGACTGAGATTTATTCTTGAATAATGAAAACATTCTTGTACATATAAAATTTTTAGTTGTCAACCAAATACAATAACCTTTGTTAAAATAATTTTTCAATCTTTATTTAATAACCCCCTTGGATTATTTTTTAAACCATTGTTAACAACAATTCCAACTCTAACAAATTGTCCCAACTCAACATTTTTTAAATCATATACATTTTGTATATTTATAAAAACATATAATTTATCAGAATATTTTGTCATGAAACCACACTACTGAATAAAGTAATATTTTTAAGGACTTCAATAACTTTTTGAAAGAAATCATTGTGTCTATATATATAGACACATCCCCACACTTTTAGAATTTTGTTGGAATTTTATTTCTCTCACAACTATTTTCTGTTAACAACATATTCAGATTCATTGAATTATGATTTGTAAAAACTACTCACAAAGTATAATGATTTAACATTATCTCCCCTATTGTATACAAAATCCATAAAAAATTTGGGTACTTAATTATGTTGTTTAGGAAGTCATGGTAGGATTCTAAAAATGAAGCTTCTACTTCAAAATGACAAATTCTAATTTCCCCAATGATTTTGTGAAGATATCAGCAATTGAATATTAATTTGTGATATATTTTAGAATAAAATATCTAGTAGCATCATTTTATTTTACGAGGTAAAAATTAATATCGATAGGTTTTAATATTTAATATTGGGCACAATTTTTAGATATATAAAATGCAGTTTTATTTTCATAAAGCATCTTCCTTTTTTTAGAATCATTCTCATTCTAGTGTTTTATATAAATTTCAATCCACAATATTAGAGTATCTTACATAGTAGCCAGATCATTTTTGGATTTATCTATAGGTAATTTTACATAACATTGTTTCTTAATACACCAACTCACACGACAGTAACCCAAGAAAAATAATCCTCTTGAGGCTAATTTTTTATCGTTACATTCTTCAACCCATTCAACATTAGTATAAGCATGAAACAATATCAGACAGTTTCTTTTTACATCAAATCATGTGATATTTTTTATTTTTAAATATAACAAAATTTATCATACAATAGATATATGTGACTCATTTGGAAAACATTCACACCTATAACCCAAATTCATAATATAAAAAATATTAGGTCATGAGGATGGATGGTAAATATTCTTCCAATCAGCATATGAAAATATTTATTATTCACACTATTTACGGTCTCATCATCACTTAAAATTAAGCTCAAAGATATGGTAGTATAATATTATTTGGATTCTCTAATACCAAAATTCTTTTACAATTCAGTCACATTATTTTTTTAGATAAAAAAATAAATGTTTCTTTTTCTTGAACATGTAATCACGAGATTATAGTCAATTCTTCCGACAATTTAATTTTAAAATTCTTTTTTGGTTCTTTGAAAAATGTTTTAAAAACATGTTCAATATCCATAGAAAAATGTATATCATAAATATAAATAATTAAAATAATATTTCTAGAGTCAACATAATTGACATATGATTTTTCATTAATAATTCCTTTACAAATTTTCTAAATTCCCAAAAAAAATTGATCTAGAATACCTAGTATGTGGGTCTTGTTTCAACCCATACAAGTCTTTTTTTTTCAATTTTCAATCCCTATTTTCGTAATTATAATTTCACAAAACCCCCTAGGTTTTCAATATAAACATTTTCCACAATTTCACAATTTATAAAATATGACATTATATCCATATGATATGTTTCTTAATTCTTATGTGTGTCCACACAAATAAACATTATTGTAGTTTCTAATCATATAACTAGGTTAAAATTTAATCATAAACAATGACTTATACCTATGAATAGTCTTTAAAAATAGGCCATGAATTGTTTCATGAAACATATTCATGATTATTCAACATGATTCTATAAACAAATATTATTCTGATAATATATTTTTTTTCTCATGTATCGATTTTCAATGATTAGTTTTTATCAAAATGTTCCACCTATATATTCATAGAATCAACCCATTCGTTGTGTTGAATATATAATTAAACTATTTCTAGTTCAACTATTGGGATATGTGATATTTGGACTTCCTAATATCAACATCCATTAGGTATAAACTATAGCCATATAATTTCAACTATTTTTTTGGACTCAATATATTTTTTACAGTAGGAAATTTCAATGTTTCTATTACACCACAACTGGACTCATTAAAAGATTATCTTATATATTGGTTATATTTTTTAGTCACAGTCACTATTCATGAAAATATTTAATTTATCATCCGCATCATTCTATAGAACATTTTTTTAAGAAATTATGATTTTCAATTACATGGAAATAATATAAGTCCAATAACTGTTGTAAAAAATATTCCAATAATTGTAACATAATCCTTTCAGCAAATAACCAATTAAATTTATGTCCTTATCATTCTCATCAGATATTCACATATCCATGTTTTTATATTGAGAAATCATAGACATGTAAGAACATTTATGTATTCTAATGAAGGGTTTTTATACTATATTTCATATTGATTCATGATGGATTCCATTCTCCACAATAATATATTTTGAACATTTACTATTGTTCTATCATATTCTCTCAAATAGTACATTCAATGATTATATTATGATAACATACTCCTACAATTTAACAATAAAAATAAATTATATCTTTATAAAACCCAATTGTTTATTGGAGTATAAAGGTCAATATAATGTCATATGATACCATACATTCTCCACTATGTTTCTAAGTTGTTTCATGTCAATTTAGTACTATTATCTATTCTCAACATATTAATATAATACTAATATTTAATATGATCTATTTTTTGAAAAACAAAAAAAAATCCACAATATATGACTTGTAATTAAAAAACATGATTCTTGTAATCAGAGTGAAATAATCAATCAATTTGATAATGTATTTATTTACATTTTTTATTGATGTCTCAAGGGGCCACAATAATCATAATTATTTTTTTCAATAGTTATGATAGACTAAATATGGATTCTCTTCTTAATTATATTTTTCATCTTACTATTTTGTTAGGTAATAAACAAATATTCTTCTCTTTGATTCAATTCATGAAAATTTTACGAGTCATCAACTTTCAAATATTTTCCACACTTTTATACTTAATATGGAAAACAATCATATTCTACACCTTATACTCATATTTAGTAATTATATTACATTATTTTTCATGATCTCTAATCTAAACGTGATTCCCAATAGTTCATTCTCATTTTTATTAATAATTTTTACATCATTCAAAATTTTTATTACACATGAATTATTTCTAATGATAACGTTTTTACATCATAAAAATGATTATATACAGTAAGTATGTCATGTTTTACATCCTCAACAAACATAACATCCAAATATTCTATTTTCCCTCTTAAATCTAGCCAGTACAATTCTAGAAATATCTAAATAACTATCATTAACAGAAGTAACATATACTCTATCATGCCATTTAGTTTTTTTCATGATTTACATACGACCCTTCGTATGTGATGAAAAAAAGATATCAAGTAGTCATGGTTTGTTCCTTTTATTGGCCTTTAAATCCTTCTCAAATTAATATTATCCCTCAAAATTAATAATTACATCATTATTTTCTTTTATAATATAATAAAAAAATTTCAGAAGGACTATCAAACATATATTTTTATGATTAAAATCATGATAACGTTGTCAAAAATCTTCTTCCATACATTTAAGTTGATTTTTTGATTGCATGGTTATAAAACATTATTTTCTTATTCTACAAATTCCAAGGTGTTAGGAATTATACAAATCCTTTGTCCACCATTACAATAACGTTGTCTAAACCTTATTCTCAGTATAAAGAAATTATTCCAAAAATTCAAATCCATGTTTCCAAAGATTCCATAACACTTGTAATATCCATAAAATCATTATTCCCTTTTTAATTAATATAATTAATTATAAAACCATTGTTGAGGATGATGATTTCATTGAACATTAACAATATTATGTTGTAGATAATAATTTCTTCTATGTGGGGATTTATCTATTATTGATGAAATAGAAATGACAAAACCATTTCCATACATGATATCCCAATACATTTTACATACCATAATTGATATAAAAATAACTTGAAAGATGATATTTGTTGTGTAAGGATTTCACATCATTCTTATTTGATCCTTCCCAACAATATTAGATGTATTGTATTTTATTTCTGTGGATTTTTTTATTTTTAATTAATCTTCCTCAGTTTATTTTTGATCTCAACATGTTTTGATTGATCCATTATACGATCTTATTTCTTATGTATCATCTTCTAATTGAGATATTTGATCCTTTTTTCCTATTTAACAACAAAAATATTATAACATATGTTCTCGTGAATGTATTCTTTTTCCTAATTGATAAATTGTATTCATCCATCCAAAACATATTCACCAAAAATCACTATTTCTCAAAATTCATTCTAGAGAGTTTTTTCTACTCAAGACATGCATGAATGTTCAATTATGGGAAGATACTCTCTATATGTTAATTAACCTCATTCTTATTCACTATTCGATGAGTATTAAACATTCTATACATTTTTAATAAAATTTCTATCATTTTGTTATTGTTCATAATATAAATAATTATTTTTGTTTATTCAGAAAAAATTTCTATATTTAACTGATATCTCTTGATCATGTACATCTTATTCTTATATTTTATCGATGACATTTCATATTTATAATTTTTTCCACTTCTTTATTTGAGGGTTTTCGTAAAAATCATCTTGATATTCACCAACATTCTTCATGGGTATATTTCTAGAAACGTGTCTGATTCCTCCACACAAAATATATTATAGAGGATGATTACCTCCATAATTTACTATTCCAAATAAATAAATCATTAATATAAGGGATATGATTTTTTCATCAATATAATGATCATATTTAACTCTAGAGTCACAAGGATCCGTATCATCACAATGTTTTATTTTAAATTTTCTCATGGCTTCAAAATATATATCTCCTTTAACATTTTTTTGAACATTTTTTCTTTTCTCATTTCATAAGAAACAAAATTGATAAGAAGATAATCGTGACATAAATCATACATTTTTTCTAAAGATGATGTTATTAATTCAAAACTATTTACTATTTTTTCTAATAAGTTTCATCATAATTATAAAATATTTCAAGATTTTCTAGATTCCGTTGACTCTGCAAAAATAGAATTACTCTTGTGATCTATTCATCAAATTTTGCATCCCTCAAAATAATATCATCATACACTACATGTCAAATTTGTATCATTTCTTCCATATAATTATTATTTACATAGAAGACACTTTCTATACTACCCCACAATCATTAAAACTTTTAAAGACCAATCACCATCTGATAATAATTTTCATATAAACAATATGAATTAATTTTCTAGTATTTCCATCAACATATATATTTCTATTATAAAAAAATGTAATAGTATAATATATCTAAATATGTGGAAAATAATTTGTATTATAATAAAAACTTACATGTCAAGAGGCAGTATAAAATGAACAATCATTTTTAATCCTAAATAACGTTTTCACACAAATTTATGTATTTCTATACTATCAATAGAACATAGAATCTCCCGGATTAAGCATTCAATAATATAAATATGGATATGATACCAATTGACGTTCCAAAGCATCAAATACCAATATAGAGGCGCTTGGGGGTGAATTAGTACTTCAATTTTTATGTGTATAAGAAATCATAGAAATGTATCTCTTGTAACCTATGATGATTTATTTCCTTATCTTATTTACATAAATAATCATGCATGAAAAAGAAATAAATAATATAATGTATACAATATATATAAGGTTCGACCTCAGTGTGGGAAACTACATCCCCTCCATAATCAATCACATGTGTCTATGTGAACAGAACATGTGCCAAATCCCATTAAACACCTTTTATCACCTGATAGGTATGATTTTTTTGACCCCCATCTGTTTTAATAATATTATGCAAAACATTTTATGAGAATAATATAATAATGAAACTATTTTATTTTCTCCAAAAAAAACACATTATAGATTCTTAGTCCAATTTGGACAGATCAGATTCTTTAAATATGAATAGGTCAATAAAATTCTGCCTTAATAAATATTAATATCTCAAACACTTATAAACACTATGTCTGATATTAGTTATTTAAATCGAATCAATATATCAGACTCAATATAATGAACCTATTATCAATATACATAACCCATGCTCTGGCCATACACTAAGACAATTATTCCTCAATTCAATTGACACTGTATATAGGACCCAATACAACGATCCTCTTCCATGTATATAAAACTCATAATCTATTAAAATTATTAATAATATCTTCAATAATATGATTGGATTTCCCATATAAATTTCATCAGTTAAACTCTTATTTTTGTACGTGAAAAGTTACAAAATTTTAATAAAGTGTGCCTATTTTCATAGGAGACTCAAACAATCAAAATTGGCAAACAGGAAAACATTCCATTATTCATTATAATTCTAAAAAATTCAAAATAAATTACATTTAAACAATTAATTTGTATTCTTTGGACATTTTCAAATTTATATTAGATTGAACAAAAATTTAATTTCATGTACGACCTCTTAAAATCTTCAGAAAATTTTATAGAATATTCATTTTCAGTCTTAATTGTAATCATAATTATCATAATTTTTATCCTTTATTCAGTACGATATAACATCCCCATAATATTAGAATATTAATTTCACTCTCACCTTATTATGATCTATCTTTCTATATCATCTCATTAAATTCATTCATTCATGATCATCTCATTATGATATTAATTTCTTTCTCATCTCACTAGGATCTTTATTTAGTTATCAACTCATTACGATATTCCATTTTTTATTAACACATTTTGATATGCCTTTATTTATAATATCATTATGATATACATTTCATTATCATCTCATTAAAATCGGAATATATTTCTCAGCTCATTACAAACTACATTTCATTCTCACCTCATTATGATATGCCTTTCTGTCTTAGCTCATTACAATCTGCATTTATTTTTTAGCACATTATGATATGATTTTATTTATAAGAGTATGTCTGATGGAATTATCAATATGATATAATTATCATTATGATGGAATTCACCAGTCCACATCATTCAAATTCATCAAATATCATCATCGTTAGACATACTAAATTCCAAAAATGTTTGATTTTGGTACAATATAGATCTAGTACAATCATTAAAATTTCATTATTTCCAATAAATATTTTCTCATTATAGTTTTCATGATTTTTTTACTCCAATGACAATAAAACATTGTCTAAATTATATTATAATGTTTCAGAATATTGTAAATTCAAACTTATCTTTCTTCAACAACCCTCTTCAACATCATCCTGACATCTCCACTCATGATCATTTAACTTTATAACTTTTTCATAGTTCAATTAATATTCATTTTGGTGGATCCGAATCTTATAATGAATATGATTAACAATGTCAACATTCTTACTAGTTCTTCATCCGTAGTTTTTTTTAGTGGAGAGAAATGTTTCATTATGATAAATTTTATCCCCAATCATAATTGGGTTCAAACATTCATAAACATTCATCATTCTTAAAAAACACATTATAATTGAATTGGTATTATTCCTAACTAAAAAATAACATTATAATAATTGAAACTTATTTCGTTTTCAACAAATAAAAAAGCATTCTTAATACAATTTATCATAAATATTTTTTTAATATGGATTATTTAGAAGGTGTAATAACTTTAATTATGTTAATGAATTAAATACAATAATAATAAACAAATATTGATAATTATTAGAATTAATGTAATATTGAGGTTATTATGTGATGGTTTTATTGTTTTACTATAATAATTGTTTATTGTTATTAGTGGGTGTCATGGTTATTGGTTCATGGTTGTAATGATAATGTTGATATGGTATGTCTTATTAATAGCAGAAAATATATTCATGATTCCTCCTTTATAATTAGTTGTGTGTGACTAATAAATTTTCTTTTATTCTATCAATAATTTTACATGCATCCATATTTATTAGGGTGAAAATACCCACACCATTAAATGTTGTGTTTCATTTGTTTTCCCTATATCAAGATTATACAGGCATTGGATTATTTTCCTTGTAAAAATATGTTCTAAAGGGTGTGAATATACTTTCTGAAACACTAAATATAATAATTTAATCATATTAATATATCATAAAAATTCATTAACTAGTGTAATTATGTAATATTTTGAAAAACATGACAATGAATAATAAATGTAGATATAAAATAGAAAAAAAAATATAGCAGTCCCATATTATAGTATTCGTATAGAACAATAATACCATATGTATACTAATTTATTTTTTCCTCTCCATGTGGGAAATGTAAACCACTTGAAATAACCGCAATTTTTAAAGGATGTGA
This sequence comes from Viscum album, assembly GCA_963277665.1. Lineage (NCBI taxonomy): Eukaryota > Viridiplantae > Streptophyta > Magnoliopsida > Santalales > Viscaceae > Viscum > Viscum album. The sequence continues at coordinate 162,869,021 of OY728135.1, forward strand.
TAATATTATATAAACACACACTTTTGCACAGGTTTAGTAATAAACCAAAGATATCCTTCATTTCTATTAACCATGTAACACCTAGAATCAAGCCAAAAATTTAATGAGTTTCAAAAATCTAGGGACTTAAATTTTACTATAAAGGTTTAAAAAACATGAACCATCATTATTAATGGAAAATAAAAAACCGAATAAATATTGTACAACCAAAATCAATAGAAAATAAAGACATGAAAACTAATACTAATTTAATTACATGTTGTCATAGTTGGATGACCATTTTAGAAATATTATTTCACATTTAAGATCATTTTTGATCAATATATTCTAATAATAATTTTTTTAGAGAATCATCAATTTAATATCTCGAGTGTCTCTCTTGTATATATTATGATGAACAATTCCAACAACATTAATTTAAAAAAATATTCTCTAATGGTCAACTCATAAACATCGCATTGGTGTTTACATATTTTGATATGTCCATTTAAAATTAAAAACGAATTTGGAAAAAATATAACAAATTGGGTAAGAAACCACAAACCCAATCATGTGAGTTCAATATATATTACATAAAATGAATTTATTATTTATATCTGAGATATTTTTTTATTAAATAATAAAATAGTTATAATAATTCATAATAATAAATATAAATAAAATCCAAAATATATTGAATGATATAGTAAAAAATTGTATTATAAAGGAATAAAAACAATTTCATAAGATATATTAATTTTATAAAAAATGTTTTGTATAACATAGATACATATCATATGAATAAAGTCTAATAAGATAAATTAATGTGTATAATAGAAATCTGTGTATGAAGCCAACTATATAAGATTTATTATCACCTACAAAGATGTATTTGTGTAAAATGTATTACTCTATAATGAAATTTTTTTAAGAAGATAAATTTTTTTGATGTAAAATTTGTATAATTATATTGTGTCGGATGCTAGAACAAAAAATATATACAATATGTTTGAGGGAATTTTATTAGAATAATTACACCAAATATTTATGATTTTATGAATTTTCACAGTGTTTCATATGTAAGATGTTTATGTAATATAAGAATATATCTAGAATGAAAGAGTATAATAATAAATATTTTTAAATCAGTTGATATATAAAATAAAAAATAAGAAAAATAAAAATTATATTTATAAATAAAATAATAATGAGTTTTATTTAATCATAAACAATGTTGTTTCAAATTATAATATAGAAATATGTATCTTTATTTTATTAATTTGATAAATTATAATATTAAATATAATGAAAAATACATAATGATAAAAATAAATAAAAAAATATAATAAAAATGTATTAATCACATTCCTCGAAATAATTATCTTTACCTTATATACAATTAATATATAGTCTATGATCTACAAAAAATATTGCCCATTATTCAACATAATTTTTAAAAAAAAACTAATATTATTTTCCAAAAAATATTAATAGATTATAGAATGTTTAATCAATGAAATTATTTATTATTTTAAATATATAAAATTTATTTTAAATAGTTTTAATCGAGTAGAAAATTTACGAACCCCCATAATAATTCCTAGAAAAGTATCCAGCACTTAATGTAAATATATCCAAATATCATAATGGAAAAAAATTATATACTGTAAAATAATTATCAATAATCTAGATAAATTTCAATTATTATCTCAATGTGATAAATAGTTAAACAATTAATCATTTAATAATAATCCAAACAAACTACACGAATTTTTAATATAAAATATTATTAAATTTAAAAGAATTAATATATTTAGTAATAATATCATATTAATAATTTTTTATAAAAATTATAATAAAGTAAATAACATAATGATATGGACTATAATTCATTGAAATATTACATAATTATTTTCCATTAATGTTATTAACGATTATTATATATTGAAATAATATATTTAGTATCATAAAGAAGATTTATTTTATTAATATAATCATTCAAAATAGATAGTGTTTTCATAATCCAAAATATTTAAGCACAACAATTAATAGCCTCTACATACTCAGCCTCAATTATGGATAAAATTACTAATACATGTTCACTTGAACTCTAAAACATTTAACATTTAAAAATAATAATATAGAAATATTACACATTCTATCAATTTATAAACATTCAAAATAATAATCACAATAACCGTTAACTCCAAAAAATTATTATTGAATGATATAAAAACAATTATATTTCCTTTAATATATCAAATGATTCTTTATAAATATTTATAATTAATTTCATTAGGTTCATCCTGAAATATAGAAAACATACATAAAGAAAACATCATATCAGTTCTAGAGTTTTTTTGAAAAAAATCATTATAACATTCCTAATAAATTAATAATATCTATAGGATTTATATATACATATAAATCCAACATAGAATAAGCACCCGTTGGGGATCTAAAATTTTTACAACATTCAAGACACAAATATTTAACCACATATTTTGAATATATATATGTATTTAAAAATAAAACACATTTAAAAAAAAAATTTAACTGATAGATTTAATTTTAACTCACAAATTAATCTCATATCAAACTCACTATTCTCTAGATTAGAGAATTATGTACATAATAATTCACCCATGTAACCAAAAAAATCATCCTCATATATTTGAATGAATAAAATATAATTTATATGTTTCTAAATAATTAATGTAAAATAATCATTAAGATTATGAAATCAATTTTTTATAATAAAAAATACAATCATCCACACCATGATCATGGTGTTTTAATATGATTATATATTGTTTTATAAAATTATTTAAAATTATTTTGAAACATTTTTATCTCAGAATTTGATGGTTCATTAAATTAAAATTCTTAGGAACATAAACCATTTTATAAAAAAACAAATTTATAATAACATTATTCTTGAATGGAATGAGAATATTAAAAAAATTAACAATTTCAATTCTAAAATATTTAGAAAATCATTCATCAAAATTAATACCTTATTTAGAAAAAATTTCATTGGAAACTAATATTTCATCATTCGTTGGAATTTGACCAGATTCATCGATTCTATTTCTATATAATAATATTATTTCAATAATATTTTTATCATTAGGGGGTTCAACTAAAGTACTATATTTAACCCTAGTAAAATTATTAATTAATCTTTCATAAAAATAATACAATTATTATAATTTATATCATAGTTAACATCATTAGGAACAAATTTAGAATCAAAATTTTCAATAAAAAACATAAAATTATTTACTATTTTGATCTCTAGACCCCAAATTTCTTATTAATTTTCTAAAGGATGATATTTTTGTGATTTTAATGATTTGAGTTTTTATTTAGAAGTATTATACTCCACATAAATTGATAAAATATTATTTTGATGTTCATCTTCACTAATAATGAAATCAATAAATTTTATTGAAACATTTTTAAATTTTGAATTAGCTTTCCAATTATATTAATCAATAATAACAAAATAATATTCATTTACAATCAAATATTATTTATTATACACTAATCGTGCCTTATAAAAATAATAATATTCTATAAAAAACCTTCATAACATTTATTATAAAATATATTTATTTATAAATAGGTAAATTAAATAATAGTAATAAAACAAGATAATTACATATCGTTTTACCTTGGACAATAGTTATAATAACGTGTTGAGGGATGAGAAATGATGATATATAGAAGGAATAAAATAATATGTAATATTTTTATTGTATTCCAGAAAATGTGATCTTAAATCTACTTCTCACTCTTATCCTCTCCCTCAGATAAATGGAAATGACATTAACAATCGTCACATTTATTGGATACAGTAATCTTTAATAGACACAATTTTTTAAAAATCTGGATGAATAACCAAAAATAAATATATCGTTTGACAGACCAAAGAACCAATATATACAATCCTGACTTTCAATGAGATTAATTGTAAGGAAGAACAACCTTTTATAGAGGATGTATAACCAAAAACAAAAACATTATTTTATTATAGAAAATTATAAATTGATCAGATAAATAAAAAATATAAACTATACTAAAATAATATTGAGAAACTAGAAAAAAGATGTAGAAAAAAATTTAATAGAATCATGATTACATAATAAATAATATATCATGTTGAATACATTTTCCATCAAAACAATAATATATTAATCATCATAATATTTTTTACACACCGTCTTATGTATGTTGTCACTCATTTATCTAACTAGTTATTCAGCTCTATCGATCAGAATTTAAAATTAATATTTTAAATAATGAAATCAACATCCTTATGATAATCTCTGCATGGGTGTTTCAATATTTTCATCTATATATTGATACAGAAAAACGGTATTCACATTCATACGACAAATTTTGTGAGAAAAAAAGATAATTTGAAACATGTGTGTGTATATATATATATTGATTTTATATGTTTTTGATAAATAAATTTAAAAAAATTGGTTTTTTTGAAATTTAAAACAATAAGAAATTGGTTCCCAACGTTTTGTTGGCCTCTTTTAGAGTACACCAAATTCCTCAAAAGATTAAATTACTTTTCCCTTGGGAATATGTGAATGCGTCTCATCACAAAAAAACCATTGGACTCAACTAAAATGCAATTATTTTAGTATTTATTTAATTTATTTTTTAATTTTTATATACACAGACACAGACACATATATTTAAATTTATTTATGGTTATTTAATAACTATTAAATATCCATGGATTTTTTATTTAAAATAGATTTAGGAAAAACATTCCCCCTTAGGGATCCGTTTTATATGGGTCTACCCAATAAATCCTTATGGATTTCAATTAGGGAATTCAACTTCTCCCATTCCTAATAAATATATATAACATATTATTAATATTATTAATTACATTTAATTGAAAATATAATGTTCGTTTCAATTTAATTACAATAAAATAATAATAATAGTGAAATAATAATTTACTAAAAACATTTACTATTAAAAATTATTTATATTTCATTAAATTTTATTTTTAATAAAATAATATTAATCAACAATTAAAAATAATAATTTTTAATAGAAATTATAATTACTAATTAATAATTATAAGAATAACTAAATAATTTTTAATAGTTAAATGTTATCATTTATTTATTAAATATATAATAGTTAATTATAAATTAATAATATCAATAAAAACTAAATGTAATAGATAAATAAAGAATTCACAATTAATAATTACTATGAGATATTAATAATTATTAATTAATAAATAATTATTTTTTAAATAATATTAATTACTAATTACTAATGTTATTTAATAATTAATATTAGTTGCTAATAATTAGTATTAATAAAAATTTAATCAATTAATAAATATGTAATAGTTACTTACTATTTATAAATTCATTTAAAAAAAGTTTCAGTTAAATAACATATTATTAGTAATAAATAATATAAATAATAACCAAAAAAATTATAATTAATTAATATTTATCGTTATATAATATTAATTATTATTCATTCATTTTCATTTAACTCTATAATATTATCTACCTATTAATTATATTAATGTCTAATTATTGTAAATTATTGATTAATATTATTGACTCATATATATTTTAAACTACTATTTTGTTGAAATGGGGTGTTAGGAATATCTGTTAAAGTCTATTGAAAAACATCCTTATGAGTTAAAGAAAATGATGTTGTAGATATGTCCCAAAAATTCAATTGTTATTGTAACACCGTTCTTTTATTTTTGAGCAGACGTAACATAAAAAAAAGTAATAACCTAAATAGATGATCCATCATTGAACATCATGGACACCCACTATCCATGGTAATATTTAATCATGATAATTTCAACACTGATAAAATTTTTGTTTTGAATCTAATATGTAGTTGAATAATCCACATTCCTCTTCCCCTTTTGAAAAATAGTGGAAATAAAGTGACAATATTGAAATATATATTTATCAAAACTATATTGGACAAACTTATCTAGTTCAAATTTGATATTTTCAAATCTTCATGACTACAAATAATAATTATCAACAAAATAAATTCATTTAGGATTCCCCTAGTTTAGTGGAGGCCTTCCCTGGTCCTAACGAATAGGCATCCCCTTAAACGTGACCTCTAAGATATAAAATCTAATTATTTCTAAAATCGATCCTTGAACAAATGGATCTAATTATCTCTATTGTTATGGTTGGTTAAATGAAATATATAATATTGATTAAATCTAATCATTAATGTTATGTATAATATCAAGGTCCCATGGAATCTGATCTGAGATCCTACATCATTGGAATATATGTCATGTAGGTCTCATACCCACCATATTGTTTCATGGGATCCCTAAACATAAATAATACATCCCCTAGTTTATAATAACTCATACATTTCTCTTCCATGTGCCCTCATTGAACAAATCTCATGCATCTAAGTATTATGTGACTTGTTCCCATCAGATGTAAATATAATTTAAATTCCTTATGTACTTGAGGAATCATCTAAAACACAACATTTATGTCAATCACATTATATAATGATGAGTTTATTCACTTATCAATATGAGTTTCACTAAAATCAATCTCTACTGAAATTTTACCTAAGTGACCTTGTCATACCATGTCAATCTCTCCATCATGCAGGATATGTAGTCCTATTTATGATTCAATTTCATTGAGAAATACTAGATTCCATAGAATCCCATTACGGCAATTAATCTAAATATTTACCTACATATTTTTTATTGACATTTCCCATGTTAAAATCATATTAGAATTCATGAAATGAAAACATAATAGGATGTAAATTAAAATTATCGAGTCTCTTGAAATTTTTTAGATCTTTAGATAGAAAGATGATGTGGTAAATGATATTCCCATGTGATAAAAAATGAAATTTATAAAAACCTCATAATATATAGATGATACTAAACGGATCGTCCTAACACCCAATATTTTCTCCCATGTGGAGAATGATTATTATAAAATTGAATTCATTAAAATTGTAAGTAATTTAAATACCTCATTATAATTTATCTATAAATGAACCATCAAACACTTTATGAAAATCCACATGATTATTGAATACATGTATGATGTGAATGGCTAAGAACCATGCTCAACTTCTTTATTTTCATTTATATTTGAATACTGATACAAAATAGTGTCTCTTATACAAGGTCAATCATTTTCAATTTCCACTATAATATGTCACAAATGATACATCATTATAAAACATGGGAAATACACATGAAAGGTAAGGTTTAGGCACCATCCTAATCACTTCCATTGGAGCTCCCATTGAACCCCATCATCATCCCACTAATTAATTAACAACAACTTAGTGTTAATAATTATCAAACAAATATCATTTACTATTTATTATTTAATATTAAATAAATCTTATTAATTAATAATAATTAATATAATATTTATATAAAAATTATTAATATTAATTGTTTTGTTATAATTATAAAAAATATTTGTTAGTTAATTACTAAATAATTAATAAGTATCAAATTTTAATATATATATATACTTGAATATAATTATTAGTATTTATAGTAAATAATAATTAATAAATTGTTATTAATTACTAACAATAAATTACATTTTATTTATTATCTTGTTATTATATATTTCTAATAAACAAAAAAAATATTAAATTATAATTAGTATTAATTAAGTAATTGTAATAAATTATTTACAAATAATAAATTTCCAATTTGAATTAATATTTTTTTGATGTTTAGGTCCACTCCATATTTATTAATTAAAAATACACAATGATTTGAGGTAAAAATTAACAAATTCTATATAAATAATAATAATAATTGATAGAGACCATATGCATTGAGATCGATTTATCATTCAATGAAAAGTGTCTTCTCCACCCCATCAATGAGGAAGGTAAAGACTTGTCAATTTCATGGCCTGATTCGATGGTCCGTTGCAATAATTTAATGGAAAATGAATAATACATTTCTTTATTGTATTACAATTAGGTGCTCAAAAATCACATTTCCTATTCTCCACACTGCATTCCGAGGAGAGAAATTGAAATGATTTATGGATCCACCTACTAATCATTAAGGAATCTGACTTGGATGAACTCTCATGTATGATATTTACAACATTATTGGGTGCTACGATAGGATATTTAATTGTTATATCACATATTGTTTTAATCCTTGGGATATTATATAAATATTGTATAACTAATCTCCAAGGATATTGGAATTGTCAACATTCCACTAGGTAATAGATCTAGATAACATGAATTTAAAAATGATGTGGAACTCATGATAACCCCAATTCTCTCTTGTCCAATGATTTCAGGAAAACAATATAATCTATTTATATATGTATAATTTACTAATTTTTCTTTCAATGAAGATGAATCATTATTTATAAGACAATTAATAAGACACTTCTAAAATTTATATAAGGAGGTGGCTAAATTCATTAATTCCCCCATATTATATTTTATGTAAATTAATTTCTGTTTCTAACCAGATGAAATTTGAAATGAAATTTAATCTTTATTAACATAATTATATTGAGGGACACCTTTAAATTGTTTTTTAGAATCCAAAATGGTGGTGGGATCTGCATGCCCCAACCACAAGCCCCAAAAACTGGTTCTTAAGAGGCATTCTTATTGGGAATTGTCCTCAATGGAAATGTAGAAATCATCATTGTTTTCCATTATGAAAATTATAAAAAATTAATCATTCATTATTCCAAATATCATGATACATATCTTAATGATTAGAGTATTTAAAAATCATCTTTAACATCTTATGTTCCCCCATAATTTTTTTCCATGGAATATCTTGAGGTATGGAAATATTTTTAGGTGACACTAGTGAGTATCCTTTTTTTTCTATATGCATGGAAGATTAATATTGAAAATATATTTTCATATTTGAGATCAATGGGGTTGGTATTTTTAGATACCTTGTTTCTTGATGGTCATATTTAACATATCTTTTCGGCTCCATAAATTGTTGAATTTTATTGAAATTATCATAATTTAGTACATTAAATTTATCCTGGGAGGAAGCATCATCAACCAGTTAATAAATACCCTCATCATTATAAAGGGGATCATTAAAATTTCCCAGCTCATTTCATTGATTATTTCCATAGTAGTGTTTAAATATGAATTTTTATATCTTTTTTCTTTAATAGTATCATATTATCATGCAATGTACATGAGAAGATACTAAATATGAACACCATAAAACAAGATTCAAACTGATTCCCAATGGGTTTAAAATGTTTAAAAATAGGATTTTTCCTTTTCTAATTTAAATTTTATATTAATTTTATCAGGTTTAATGTATATTAATTCCTAATCTACCAATGAATGAATAAAGATATCATCAAAAATTAATCTTTAAAAATAATAAAAAACCACAACCTCTTTGGATTTTAACATATTAATTGGGAAAAAAATTAGATTAAACATTAACAAAGATTAATGGATTTAATTTTAAAAATTTTAATATATTTAATCTAATCTATAATTGGATTTTATTATGTCTGAGATGGAATGGATTATTGTGAAAACACCAAACATTAATGGTCATCAGGCCTGGCTAGAAAGCAGTAGAACCATAAACTCATGTCCTCGTTTTTTTCATAAAAGAAGAATAACATTTAAAAAAACTATACCTATAGGCATATGTCTCAATTATGATAATATAAAACATGTAGATAACATGAAAATAAATTTAATAGTTTTCAAGGCCATTGATCATTTTAGATGAATATGTTGAACAATAATATAAATCAAGAGATTTTGAAATTTATCCCATATTAATTCTATATTATTCATGACACGAGTAGTGTTATCCATTCAAATTATGCACCTAGGTATAGAAACCATCATTTATGAATATTGTATCATGTTGATAGGTTCTTCACTAGTTAACCTATTGTGTTAAACCATGTTTGGGTGATCCACATCTCTTAATGAATCATAGAATCTGGTGGCCTTTTCATGATTGCCATTAACAAGTAGTTAAAATGTGAAATCTTCTATATAATCCATGGATCCCAAATTATTAAATTAAGAATATAATGTTAAATATTGTTATTAATAATTTTTAATTAATTTTATTATAAATTATAATATAATAATATTCCAAATAATTTCATAATAATCTACATATTAATAATATGAAATTTAATATAATAATTATTTGTATTTTAAATAATTTTTTCACATTTTAATTAAAAATAATTTAATTTTTTGTTAATAAATAATTATTAGTGAATTATTTATTATTTATTATTTATTATTTATTATTTATTTAGTTATTAGTTATTTTTAATAATTATTACTGATTAATTATTAATTATATGTTATTAAAAAATTGTTAATAATTTTTTTATAATTATTATTTATTAATTATTAATTAATAAATATGAATAATTTATTTAATTACTAATTAATAATAATATATTATTTATTATATTATATTATACTTATTAAATAAGACAGTAGACGTTGATTTTCAGATTTTAAATCAAAAAGTATTTTTAGTATTTTCTTCACTATAACAAGGATGCCTTGTAACAAATTAAATTATTTTGATATATGAGATATTTTAATTTCATAATATTCTACATCCTATTTTTACTCTTCTCTAACATGGGTGATAAATATTTTAGTTTCTATATGAAAATTATATTTAAGAGATGTTTGTAGTGTTTGACAGGGTAATATGTTTATTTTTTCTATATACTTCCACCGTCTTGCCAGTGGACTCCACTGGATCACTAGTGGATTTATTGTTGGAATGTAGTTTTCCGTATATCCAACTGATTAACTATTGATCATAGCCCGAGGGTTCACCAAATGATCCCCATGACATATATTCTGACAAGTTCTTCATCAATATTAATATAAAATTGCAACCCAAAACACCATATTCAAAATTAATTTCCTCTCTACTTGATTAAGGATTTATACCATTTATATACGCAGGATTTTACAATGGTGGACTAATTCTGTGACACTATAACAATGATTCATCATAATGATATGATAAAATATTCTTCCTTATTGTTATAAAATAATTTTCATTTTATATACATAAGAATTATATCTTTATTTTCGATATTATGTGTAATTATATAACTATTATTGATTCATCAATAGGTTTAGTGAATTGACATCCTCTTAATCGACGTATCTTAGAACTGGTAACTTTAATAAAATATGTCAAGTATGCAGTTGAAGAGTACTAATCATGATATATTTTTTAGGGATCTATATTTTATAAAACTCTTCCATGATGAAATAATCCTTTTATGTGAATCTAAGGTATGTGATAAATTTCCCCTTTGTGGTTGAAAATTATTTGGGCTTTAATGATTTGATGAAATTTATAGTTCTTAATTAAAAATATTGGGGTAGAAATATCATTTTTTCTGAGGTCCAAATATACAACTGTTAAATTGGATCATGATATATTGGAATATATTTATTTCTATAATTAAATGTATATTATTTTGTGCGCATGTATCCCATGATTCCCATATAAGATCCTAAATAAGTCGAGTATTTCATGAGTAACTTATTGACTTTCATTTCATTGATTTCATGTTGTTATGTGATTCTTCTATATTTTCACAATAAAATATTATTATTTTCATATTGTGATAAACCTTTTTTTGTTATGTAAAGGAATTATATTAGTATTACTAATACCGGATCATCGTGGTATTCCGTAATCGTATTTTTACCCATTATAGAGTTGAAGTAAGTATGCTGGTTGCTTGTTGTATATTGGTTAGTATATAGGTTCTCGTTCTATGATCATTTATGATAGAAAAAAAAATTATTCTTATAATGGAGTAAAACAATTTTACATTTTCACACTTGTTAATGACATAATGTTGGTGACCAACATGGTTTTATTACTCACACTATAGATGATAATCTTGATTTTTTCATTACATTAAATATAGGGATCTAAAAACAAGAAGGGGTTCCATGGTAGGTGATGGGTCATTGACCATGAAACTACTCGCGGTTCTGGGATAGGCTATAGATTATATACATATAGATTTATATGTTTAGATTCATTAAATATTACTACAGTTTAGATGTAAACTATAGGAGACTGTATATTTGTATTATCACCTTTGTTCGTTCATATAAAACATTCTAATACCTAGATAACTATATATTTTTTAATTTTATTTGAATTATTTGTATAAGGATATAACACTTATGGTATAATATCCTCACTAAGTTAATCCAGACCCCCATATATGGATTGTATCCTTCTTCTCATGGGGAGGTTCTCTTGACTTTTTTTGAATATGCAACATGGACCTGGTTGTTTAGGATGTGGAGTTACACGAGAGTGAAGGTTTTAGTCATAATTTAGGATTACATTTATTGGGGAGGTCAGATTGAATTTTTTTATATAAAACAATCTAAATCATATCATATTTCCAAATTTTTTTGAGAAATGGAATTATCACACCAAATATGGTGACCCCCACAAAAGGGGGATAGAGATATTAGGGGAATTTATTCATTTAAGGATTATTTTTCATCTAAAAAGAACTCCTAAAAAATAGAAATTTTTTAAAAAAAACAAGTATTGACCCATATATAACATACTTTTATATCATAACTTGATATAATATATAAAATAAAAAACAATAATATAGTTATAAATAACCATAAAAAAATATAATAAAAAAATATAAATCCTATAAACTGATAGATTATTGTAAATAATTAAAGTGACATACAATAATATTTAAAAGTGAGACAAATATCCAAAAAAAAACTATAGGATAGATAAATTTAGAAAATTTAAAATATTATAATATAAGGAAATTTTAATGATAGTATACCACTAAACAAGAATACTATAAATGAGGTATTATCATGTATTCATATTTATTTTCATATGTTGTATTTGTACGAGATTCAAAATTTATATGATATAAAATGTGTTAAATGTATAATGTGAAAGATTTTTTCATGTTATAACATTTAAATAAAAAAAAATTATTATTTATAAATCAAATTACAAGAAATGGTGATACATAATATCTTGGAAAATAAATATTTTTCCAACAATAATATGTTAGATATATAAGAAAAAACAATTTTATACACATTTTAATAAAATTATAATTTAGGTTGTAATAATAATTAGTAATTTAAATTAACAATAAAGAACATTTAATTTTATGATTTAAATATTAATAATGAAATAATTTTAATATAACCTGTTCTTTTTAACATGATGTTTAATCCTCATAAATAAATAATTCAAATAGAATCATTGTTATCAAATCATGATTCATATGTTAATAATGTGAGGGATTGTATTATTCAAAACATGATAACAAACAAATAATAAATCATAAATAATTTTTTAAAAACAAAATATTCTCAATAATATCACCAACATTAATGGATTAATAATCCTATAATACTTCTCATTATTCTTTATTTTTCTAGGTTTTAATGGAATGCTGTAATGATGAAAATAAAATCATTGATATAGGTTTATGCACATATGTGATATGATTGTCATGTTGTTGAATGTCAATAGATCTCTGTAGAAGGAAGAGAGAATGAGGTCGATATCCATCTTTTTTATGTTTTCCTGCTATGATGAGGATGTGATGTTTGGCTATGATTTAGGGAAATTTGATGAGGTAGTATTTTGTGGATATATCACGGTAATGTATTTATGGATGTTCATATTGCAATTATGGTTGTGTGGATGTAATTATATTAGTAGAAAACCTCATTTTTTAGATTGTATATTTTTTTATGAAAAATTAATTATCACAATGTAATGTATTATTAAATAATTATTCATTCATGTGGAGATTGTTTTGATAAATGTTGGAACATTTTTCGATTATTATTATTGAACTTTAGACTCAATTGAAATTTTTTATTTAATTAACTTAATTAAAGGGAAAAATCTAATTTGTTAATTATATAATGGTTTATTTATATGATATAATTAAATATTGAAAATATTTCATTAAATATTTAATTTGATCCGTGAAATAATTATGTGGAGGGATATTTCGTGTTATAATTATATGGTAGTGTTCCCTTTTGAGAGAGTTATTTAGAGGTAACATCATATATAATGGAAATTGGAAAGTAGTGTGTTGACTATGAATGATGTGTATCATAAATATCAATGAATAATGATGCACATAGGATTATTTTTTCCTAAATATCATTATAAATGAGTTAAATATATTATATTATTTAGACTCTAAATATTTTATGATGAAAATGTTTTTGGGGCCTATTTCCATTATGTAGACTTCGATGCTTTTCAATATCAAGGAAATAATTTACATGTTGAAGATTTAATAAAATTATTCAGTATATATTCATAAAGGATGTACTTTTATATTTAAATTATATAAAAAATGACAAATATAAGTAAAAATTTTCGAAATAATACTATAATAATGAACATTTCTTTTCAATTTCAAATGAATATTGTTTTAAATGGATTTAAATTTTCAGGGTTCATATCAAACATAGTTAAGGTAATTTAAATATTTTCAAGAAATAAAATTATTAATGTCATAAAACAATTTAGTTTTAAAAGTTTATATGCCCATCCATAGTATATAATGATTATTTAGTGGGATTTTTGCATTCACATTAGTTGGGAGAGTGTTTAATCCTTATACATAATCACTTGTAAAAAAAGCATGTATTTGATAAAAAATTATAATCCATGATTATATTTAGGTAATTTCTCTATATTATATCATTATAATGTGTATACTCCTTGAATATATCTTAGTGGGCGTGACCATCCTAAAACATTTTCAATTTCTTTTATGATTAAAATTTAATTATAAATATTTATACGATAAAGATACATATTTATATCATTACACCGAAGAAAAAATATCAATGTGATTATTTTGTTTATCATTCATATCCTAATACTCCTTTATCAATGTATTTTCTATTGTGTGGGATTATTTTTTTATACCATACTAAAAGGATCAAATCGATGTAAATGTTTTTATTTGATATTTTTTGTATAATTGGATAACATGTGGGCTTATATCATTTATTGAAATGATTTTTTTCATTAAATGTACCATATTAAACCCAAAATTTGAACATTATAAATAGGTTTTCATATAAATTTTTATAATTGAATTTTGTATAACCTGATAGAAATATTTTATCATTATTTGGATTCCCACTCAAATAGAATCAATGGGATATGTGGTGATTTTTATAACTCAATATTTATGATGGTGATTTCCAATATACGGATATGTTATTAAGTATAACTTTATTATTATTAATTATAGTAGAACCATGTCATATAAAGGTAAACAAAATTCATCAGAAAATTTATAAGTAATTTAGGATACACCAGAATGAATATATTGATTCATTCATCAAATATGTGACTAAAATTATATATTGAATGAATTAATTGGGAGAAAATATTTATGATGACATGATTTGGATGGTAATTTATATTTTATTACCATATTAATTTAATAAAAATGTTGTAGATCCTATATAAAAGTGTTGAAAGGATTTCACAATGGATATTATTCATAGAAATCTCAATACATAAGAGAAATGAAATAAAAAAATTATATTTTGTTATAGATAAATCACAACTTTTATAATTATAGGTAATGAAGAATGTTATAGTGAGAGTGGAAATTATGGAATGATTATTTAATGATGTTATGTCAGTTATATCAAAAAATATACAATGGGGTAGTATAAAATTTCAATGTAAACATCCACTCAAATTTTATATATCGTGAAATGATTGGTAAATCAATAAAACTATTACCAACAAGTATTGAGATGAATATCATGATGATTTTTACATAAATAACTTATTAAATAAGTTATAAGGATAGAGTAGTACCTATAATAACATCAATAATAAAAAAAAAATTATCCAAATATGATATGAGGTTAGGAGAGTTTGAAGTGGTGTATATTATTGAATATAAATACTCAAAATATATTTCATTATTATAATCCTTGAAAACTATGAAATAGTAAATGATGGTGACAATGATGATGGAAAATTTATTGGATGACTATTTTTTAATGTGTTGTTAGATACTTATCATAAATATATAAACATTTTTATATCAAAAAAATCTAAAGGACTCGTATGTGATTGTGAAATCACCAAGTAATGGAATTTAAATGAGATAACAATGATGAAAGATAAAATATTGAATCTCATATCAAGAAATTCAAAAATGAAATAATTTTGGAACAAAACAATGATTAACGTTTAATTTGGATTCATTACAATCTTTAGTATCATTGTAAAATGTTTTTTAAAAAAATATTCATAATCCTAGAGGAGTGATAATAAATCTATGTAAATATAATAATGACGGCTAGAAATAGTTTATCCCTAGATTGACATTAGCTTTCTATATTATGTGCATTGCATAAAAGATGAATGATGAATTAGGATTTCTAATAATGTCGAGGGATAATTTTATATAAGATAATTTATTCATTATATATAGAAATGGTTTTGGTAATTAAACCTAATGAATATGTTGAAATTTTTATTCTAATCCATATGCACAGACTCCTCAAAAGTATATCGACATGGGTGTTACTCATAATCAGCAGAACTAGTGAACTAAAATAAAACTATTGATTTAGATATGTTACCCAATGATTCCCTAAATATTTAATTTAATTGAAATGAGGCATCGGACATACTCAATTTTTTATCCATAAACAATATAGTAACACAATGAACTGAATCATCAGGAATCATTTGTAATTTCACATGACCAATAAATTCTTCCATATACACAAGAGTCTTAAAAACTATGGCGATGGTCTAGATGTTTCATTAGAAGATAATATCAATAAAAATAATTTCCAAAAAGTTATGAAAATTGAAAAAAATTAAAAAAATAGACCATCAATATGACCTGAATTAATAACCAAACAGACCCTTAATTTTAAAGGTAAATAATTGTATTAGTGAAAATAGAAATAATAAAATAAATAATATGTTGGGGAAACCATATGAGGTTTCTGCTTTTATAATGTACATCTTCTAACTACATGATTCTCTGAATCCCATGTCATATCCTTTTCCTTCCCCTGTATCACTAATAATGAAGTTTTCACACAGACTATGATTATTGTTCATGATATGAGGATAGAATTATTAGTACAACAGTAATGTATTTTTATCATAAAAGAATGTATATATATATTGTATCATGAAATGATCAAAAATTTAATGATCATGGAATCATACAATAATCCATGTTGAATTAGATTATGTGCCAACTATTCAATAATGATATATGGCCATACCTTCAATAGAATATCACATGTTGTCAATCACATGGAATAGATCATGCTTTTTACATTTAACCATATAACTAAAATTTATATAATTTATCTAATTAATAAATATACGACCACCTCTAGGGTAATATCACATCCATGGATAATGGTAAACGAATCTTACTTTGATGTTATGCAATCTTATATTTCCAAATTAAATTGTAATCTATAAATTGGAAGGGTGTTCCATATAGATATATCCAAAAAATCATATTTTGACCCCATTATAATGTAATATTTCATTACCAGTGGGATTGAAATTAATCAAGTTATGTCTGTCACCATCATAATCAATGAAAAAGTACTTGATTCTTGTCATTCTAGCACCATCTCTAAGGGTTTAGCGATATATATAAAGGCTATCTAACAAACTGAACACTAAAAGAAAGATTCCATATGCCATGTGCAATACCACATGTAAGGAAATATAAGACGAGAAATAAAATATTTTAATAGCTATTCCCAAATCTCTAAAATATAACAAAAATAATAAACAACATTTCACGGAAAATATTGGCATATAAACACCCCTAAATATATATAATATTAAAAAATAATAATACAAAACATAGAATGTAACATGCATGATATTCAAATATAATGTCTAATGTTAAAACTAAAAATACCCAAAACCAATCTCCCAAGGGTCACTACACTATGTATATGTACAAAAAATCCATGAAAAGTAATTCAATATTATAGCCCTTGATGGTGATGACATCCTACACTTAATCTTTTGAAGAAACAAGAAATATTACATTAAAGAATGACACCCATATAATTCCAACATACTAATTTTGCAACACCCAATACTGCACAAAATAAATATAATATTGAATTCCTGAAACAATAAGTATCTACAAAACACCACATTATTATTAACTATCCAATAATCATTACGTTACCACCTCTGGGATTTGAATTTCAAAAAAATGACATACACGATTGCATTGAGTAGGATATTTAGAGTCTAATAATACAGACATTGATTTTATGAATAGTAATATTCCCTTTAGAGTACTAACACACCATTATGAATTGTAATGAATAGTAATAAATAGTATGTTGGACAATAAAAATAAAAAATAATCCCATGTGTGTAAAAATAAAATTTTGACATCTTCTATGTGAAAAAATAATCATTGTATAACTATTGGTATCTTTAAATTTCATAAATATTTAAATTAAAATTTTCGGATTAATTTAATAATTTAAAATTGAAATATATTTTATGAAAATTTAATAAAAAAATGATACATTTTTTATAATGGTTATAATATAATATTATAAGTCCTTTCATAATTTCTTACGGTTTATAAAACAAGTTTTGGTTTAATGTTTTTTTGGAATAAATTATAATTTTATATAAAAATAATTGTTCAAACAACTAAAAAATTATTTTGTAAATAAGGATCTCAATTTTTAATTCTATATGTCGAAAAATTCTTGGGGTTAATATTTTTTTATTTTTTCTAGAATAATTTAATTTTTGGGGAGTAGTAAAATATGATATCTAACGTTAAATGCTATATACATGATTTATTGGGTCATAAGTGATATAAGGATGACATATTCCTACTTGGTTCGAAAACACATGAACTTATTAGTATATTGGATTACATGACTCGACAGTATTGGTTTCCTTGAGGGAATTAATAAGACAATGAATAAAATATTCAATATTCGCTACTCCCCTCATATATAATCCCCTACACCCCCTCTTATCTTCAATCTAGTCAAGCATTGTTACTTTTATACATTATTCCCAAATACCCTTCCTTAGTCCCTGCCCATATCTAGGAGCTCTTGAACTTTCCAATAGTCCAAAAGCCCTTGCCTTTAGGAGGTTCTCTAGGATTTTATTTCAAGAGGTAAAACATCATTCTTTTTATTTTATTTTCATTTCAAATTTCATTATTTTTTATTCTATCATAACCTAATCTATCCAATTGATCCTTATAAATCTATTATCATCTATATATTAAAATTAAACCCTGTATATTTAATAACCACAATTAATATTCTTACTCGCTCTCTCTATCTTTTATAAATGAAATCACCGTCAGTGAGGTTTTAATTTACAACCTTTTTGTTGATGTTGGTGTTTTTTCATCAATTTCACCTTCAATAATGGACTTGAGACCATTTTAATGGCTTAACCAGTATATAATATATTTATTATAACTTATTTAATATTCATGAACCTACATATGTACATAATATTAAATATTATGACAAAACTAGTTCATAAAAATCTAAATACCACCAAATAATCTATGTAATTGTCATTAATATTTCATCCAATTATGTAAAAAAACTATATATATTAACATTATCACTTTTTTATGTTTATAAATAATATATAATTTCAATTATTGTGAATTACATCCTTTCCCCATGAACATGAATATTCATATACAAATATACTTCTAAGAAAACACGAGGAAATTAATACTCTAGAATGACATATTTCAATCTTGTAATTTATTAAAAATTAAATAATCAACAAAAAATCATTATGATAAACTAAATAAAAACCGAATATGTTCATAATTAATTAATTAATAATTATAATTTCATATTCCAGGATAATATGTTCAAGTGTGGAACACAAACTGACATAAGGTAATGGATTTCAACCCAAACCTACATTTTAATTTGGGTTACATTTATTATCTACATTATATAATTAAATTCATGTTAATTAATATTTTCTCCACACAATTTCTATGTTAATGTTCTATAAATATTTTCCCACCCGAATTATAACTTCATTTATTGGTTGTAATATGTTTTAAAATGATATTTCAAAAATCCTTCACGATAAAGAAACTCAATTCATAGGAATTACTCAAATTCATATTTATTTCAAGGAAAACCTATAATCTAGTTTTGGAAACCATTATCTTTATAAAATCAATCATTTTTTTATGAAAATAATACCACACTTCACTTCGGTTTTTATACAAATATTTTTCCAAAAGAACTATTCTTTTACTTTTAAAAGAGTATATATCTCAAGAATTAGTTGAAGATTTTATACAAGTATCTTCATCTATTTTAACACACATGTTGAATAATATTTTTTTTTGGTATCATCTATCATATTTATTTTAATGGGTAATTATTATTTTATCTACTAATGTGAAATCATAAAACCATTCAGTAATTTACTCTGAATTTTTAATGTGAATGCTTAATGTTCGGGGATGGTTATTTATATATCATATATTAATTTAAATATCAATTTATTTTTTGATTATATTTAACCCCATAAATATATGTGTTGAATTAAAAATCTTATGTTTTAGGTGGGACACGTTATAACCCCTCAGTGTATCGGTAGGTCTCATGGGAAAAACTATTATCTAGGCCTAAGGACTTAAAAAATGATTATTTATGTTCTTGCAACAAGGCCTTGATGGTACAGTTAGGATGTAATGAAATTTGAAATCACACATTATGAAAGTAGTATTGATGTTTGAAGTGGTTATCATACTAGTAGAATACCCAGGCATATGTTTTACTATGGAATTATTTATTTATCTATTACTTTTTCCATAATGTTTTCATTTTTATTATTATAGGAATGCATTTTTAGTTATTCAACATGCCTAATGTTTATGTTAATGATAACATCCACAGTATTTCTGAACCATACAAATCTTTTGAGCTCACCCCGTTCTTGTATTTCATTTTCTCATGACATGGTGATTTTTATTATGAATGACAAGAAGAAAAAACCAATGTATTATGGATGTTGTCGTTGGAATTTCTATGTTTATTTTTTTAAATATGTAATAATGAACATACATTTGTATCATGATTCTAATTCTATTAAAATACTCGGTCCATTAGGATATATCGTCCTTGTTTATATGCTAATGTAATTAAATAAGTCAGCAACTCCTGGAAATCGGGGTCGGGTCCTTATAGTTTCTATCAATGGATGTTTAGTACAAAAAATTGAAAATAGATTTAAAGAAATAATAATAGTGAAAAATCTCATATGATATTCATTTAGGATAAACATTTATTCACATACTTGTATTTTTATAACTAATATAATCTATGGATATTTCTATGAAATAAATCCATGTCTAGATACAAAAAGTGATTGTTTTCCAAGAACAAATGTACCTATGAGTAAAAATCTAACAAGGAGTTTTAGGCTTGAACCTGAGTATCCTGGTATATGGAAATGGGAATTACAATGCACTTATTTTTACACTCTTGGGGGTTCTATTTTAGATAATTCAGATTTTCATTACAAGCCATTATAAATGGAAATTACAAGAATGCGGGTGTCCTATGCACAGATTTTCATCTGACGCGTGACAATGACGATGGCTATGGTGTTATGACTGTTGTTAGGAAACTTATTACTATAATGGGAAAACAAATAGGGGCTATGAATATAAACATACCTATATGGAGAATCAGTATCCAAAACATGGGGGAGGTATGTTAGATAACTTTATCTGACAACATCCTCAATCATTAAATGGGTATACAAACCCATTTGTAGCTGAGCAGTGGATATGTTCAATAGATAAGATATTTCTCTCGATATGATATAATGAAATAGATTATCAATTCATGTATTTTTACCATCTATAGGGATATGCGGATCAATGTTGGTAATTAATCCAAAAAATCCAAGGGGGTGAATATATATAAGAGATGGAATTGAGGGATTTTAAAAAATATTCCTAGGAAAATATTTCTCCTACAATCAATGATAACATATTGTGAGCCAGTTCATGAATTTATGGTAAAAGGATGATGAAAATTTTATCAAATATATATCCATCATTATACGGATAGCAATGAAATTTTCAGACTACATACTTGATCCAATTTGAATATTTGATCGATTCTTTGAAGGTTTAAAATCATTCCTTCAATAGGAACTGGTCTCCAAAAGTTTCACATCATATGAAGTTATTGTCTCACGTTCTATCAAGATGAAAAAAAAATTTACACATTATATGAAATTTAGGGAAAAATATAGAAGCATAGAGCTTTAGAAAACCATGGAAAATGAAATATGAAAATGGGGACGAAGGGAAGAGTTGACCATCTATCCTAAAGTAATTATGGTAATAGACACCATGAAACATTCCTAAAGGGAATGGGTGTCAATTACAAGTGCATAGAAAAATTCCACTTATCGTGGTATTATAACTGGGAGAAATAAGCTACTAGTGTTAAATTATAAAATTGTAAGGATGTGGAACATTATTCACATGAATATAAAAATCATTTGGGAAACAATCTCCAATGAATGACAAGGGAGAATGGCCAAGCATATGCAGTCCAAATTATAGAGGTTGAAGTTCTTATTGGTGTGGTTGTAGGTACTTTAATCATTTCTTTGAACATATAAAATGCATTATTTTTTTCATGGTCCTCACATTCATTCTTATCTTCTGAGTTTGGAATGATAAATAGAAATTACCAATTTTATATAATAAGACAGCTGTCAGTCAAAACATCAATGGAAAGTGTCATTAAAACACTGTGGTGTCTGAAAATCGCCATTACGGAATATAAACATGCATTATATAAAGATTTTACTTTCATACCGATTATTAATTTTATATAGTCCTTGTAATGGATTGGATTTCAAACCATGATGGAAAAAATTATTATATTAAGAAGGAGGATTAATTTTTTGAGGATATTATGGAATCCTATATCATTAGGGCCGAAACATAACCAATTGATTCCGTTCTACATCCAAGACCAATAGCTCTATTAAATTCAATTATTAGGGCTGTATGGAATTTAATATCATTAGGTGTGGAAAAAATGTTCAAATAAAAGGTGTACCTATTATGACATAATATTTTGATGTATTTATAGATGATTTACATGGACATCATCTAGAGTGGGAAATTGAGTTTTCCAGTTACTAAATTCATTACTAAAGTCCCATATAAAGGATCCCTTATTGAATGGTCACTCTCATATTAGTAGAACTGAAGTAACAACTATAGCAATTGAGTGATAAATGATTTAGTTTTCCTATTGTTTCTCCAGAGGGATCTCATGATCTATTTTTAAGAATAAAGATAGATTAGTGAGTTTGTGTATTGACTACAAGGAGATACATTCTATATCAATAATTACCACGTATCCCTTACCAAATTTTGATTATTTGTTTGATCAACATCATAGAGCACATTATTTATCTAATATTGACATTTGATCTTGATAACATTAGTTTCTAATGAGAATGGATGATATTTCAAAAAAAATAATTCATTCCAGGTATGGGAATTATGAGATTAGAGTATTTTGTTTTGGACTGAAAAATGAACCCATTTTTTTAATATATTTAATGAATATATACTTCAAGGAATCTTTTGATGAATTTTTTGTGGTATTTATTGATGATATCATGATATACTTCAAAATCTACGATGATCATGAAAATCAATTTTACACTATTCTGATGACTCCTAGAATAAATGAAATATATTGTAAATTTAGCTGGTGTGACTTTTGGATTCATTCAGTTTTCTTTTATTGGACACATTATCTCTATGGATGGAATATCTATTTATCATATGAATAAAATAGATATACATGGATGGCCTACTCTAGTGAAAATTATTGTGGTATGTAGTTTTATTGAATTAGTGGGTTATTATTTGCATTTGTTTCCAATATTTGCCTGTGTGACCATCCCTACGACCAAAAATACACATAATGTTGTTAAATTCAAATGGAAAAAATAATGTGAGGTGTGTTTCAAATAATTGAAGATGGGATTAGTGAAAACACCAATACAAACTCTACCATTTGTGAATGATGGGATTGTGATATATAGTGAAGCATTAATGAAAGGTCATGGTTATGTCCTTATGTAGAATATCTGAGTTATTCCGTATGCATAAAGGAAATTGATAATTCATGAAAAAAAATTATATTACTCATGATATTGAGTTATCATTGGTAATTTTTTCTCTGATGTGAAGGAAAAATTATCATTATGGTGAAAATATGAGATATACATAGATCATAATGTTCTGAAGTATATCTTCTCACCAATGGAAATCAACTTGAATAAAATGTGATGGCTTAAACTACTCAAAGACTATGATTTCACCATACACTACCACCCTATAAAGGGAAAGAAGTTAGCTGATTCACTATACAGGAAGCATCACAGAGTGCTCAACAAAATCTTTATTGACAAGAATACTTTGTAAATTGATTTAGTGAGGATATATATGAGGATTATCAATGAAGGTGCTACATTACTACTATTTCAAATGGTTTCCACCCCATATTTATTTGAAATAATTAAATCATCAGAGTCTAATTATGATAATACTCATTAGAAAATTAATTCTATGAATGATGGGAAGTTGACTGACTTTCTTTGTGATAATGGAATTTAGAAATTTGGAAAGATGATATGTGTTTCCTCTCTACAAATTTATGAAAAGATGTTATTGGATGATTCTCCTTGTTCAAATTTCTATATACATTCTCGTAGAACTAAAATGTATAGAAATTTGAAGGAACATTTCTATTGGGACAAAATGAAGAGGTAAATTTTGAATTATGTATCCTGATGCTTAGTCTGTCAGTAAGTAATGGACAAAAAACAACATCCTAGAGGAGTAATGAAACTTATACCTATTACTAAATGGAAATGGGATGACATCATGATTTATTTATCAACTAAACTACAACAAAATCCATGAAATGTTTATTCAATAAGGTTAATTCTGTATCGACTTAAGATATATGCCAATTTCCTCACTATAAAGGATGGTTTTCCACTTGAGCACAAAGGTTGACCACATGTCATTGAATTTGTGAGAATTCAGGGAACTACACTATTAATTGTTTCAGATAATGATACACAATTTACATCGATATTCTTTAAAATTCTTCAAAAATAATTTGATACAGATATTTGATTTAGTACTGCTTATAACCCACAAACTGTTAGGCAATCCGAATAGATGATCATAACCTTAGAGGACATGTTGGGTTTAAATTCACATGGCATTCAAGGTGTGTCAGATCCATATTTTTCTTTTATTGGCATTTTCCTACTACAATAATTTCCATTCAAGTGTTAAAATGGCACCATATAAAGCATTGTATGGATAGATATGTCGAACATCAAATTGATGGGATGACCATGAAGAAAGGAGGCTTATGGGCCCAGAGCATTTGGAGGAAATAACAATGATTGTAATGATTATTCAAGGCCATATCAAAACTGCTCAAAGTATAAAAACAATTATGCTAATAATTGAATAGAGGATTTGGAATATAATTTTAGGGATCATATTTTATTAAAAGTATATCTATGGATGGGTGTTATAAGATTTGGGATGAAAGGGAAACTGAGACCTAGGTATATATGTCCTTTTAAAATTATGATGAGAATTGGAGCTATTGCATATTGTTTTTCTATGCCACCTTGCTTTTCTAATGTACACAATGTGTAACATGACTCATTTATAAGGATGTACTTTCCAAACCCAATATAGGTCTAATCTTCTAATGGTATAGAATTGGAACCATAATTATCTTATTTTGATGAATCTATCCAGTTTATAGACACTAAAGAACCACCGTTGAGGAATCAAGTGACAAAACGAGGAAATATACTTTTTAATATTCATAAAATTGAATAGAAAACATAGAATCATGAGGATATTATGACGATGAAAAACCCAAATCATTTTGTTAGGTATCATTCTGGAAAATTAGAGAGTGTAATTTTTTTATGGAGAGGATAATTTAATACCCTAGGATTTTGCAATTAAATTTAATATTTAATTCCTAACACACAAAGTCTCTAAAAAACACAACATTGTTATAACCTATCTAGTAAACATAATTTTTCCACCTATGTGATTTGATTTTCAATATAAAAACATAAATTTTTTCATTATATATGATATTTTGTGTTTGATAAGACAAAAATAGTTCTTGATGACTAGTATCATACCTTTTTGTATACTAACATGCCATTATGAATAATAAGGAATATTAATGAATTGAAAAAGTGCAATGAAATTAGAAACATCACCAATGTGTGTAATAATATTGTTTAGTCATCTTATAAGTGGAAAAATGATCACATTACAAGTATTGGTATTTTTCTATGTTATAAATATTTTAATTACAATTTTTTGATTAATTTAATAATTAAAAATGGAAATATATTTTCATAAAATGTTATCTTATATTGATACAATATTTACATATGGTCATAATATAATTTTATGGGGCATTGAATAATTTTTCAAGGTGTTATAAAATGAGCTATATTTTTAATGTTGGTTTTTTTGAATAATATGGATTTTATTTAAAGATTAAATAAAAAATATTTAGAAAATTATTATTATTAAATAGATATTATTTTTTTATTCTGTATATAGAAAAATGGATTGGGTAATTTTTTGTATTTTTATAATGTAATTGAATATGAGTGGAATAGTAAATTATGATAATTTACAATAAATGATAAATACATGATTTATTGTGTCATAAGTGATTCCTAACTGATTTAAGACCACTATGTTTGATATCATAATCAAATTTTTCTATGTATGTTCACCAAAATCAACATTATTGGTTTCCTTGCAGGTATTAGTAAAATAATGAATAAAATATTTAAAATTCACTTCTTTCCTCCACTATAAAAACCCCACTCACTATTTATTCTCTTCACTCCACTCATGCATTTCTCCATGCCTTTTTTCTACCCAAAAACCCATTATATAGTCATTACCCTATAACATGAACTCTTGTTCATTCCAAATAAGAAAATCCCCTACCCATGAGGAGGTTCTTAAGGAGGTTATTTCAAATTGTAATACATCATTCATAATCTTTTAGTTTCATTTCAATTTATATTCTTTTCTTATTCACAACTAACCTCATATATTCAATTGATTATTATAACTCTAGTATCATCGATATACTATAATTATACAAATGTTAATGTAATATTCATTATGAATATTATTAATCTCTCTCTCTCTCTCTCACTCTCTTTTATAAATGAAATCATCGTTCGTGAGGTTACAATTTATAACATTAATGTATGACCTGGTTTCATTCTTGAATTTGTCCTTCAATTATGGCCATGAAACAATATTTATGGTCTAACTAGGTTATAATATATTTATTATGACCAATTTTATATTGATTAACCATTGTATGTACATAATATTAATTTATACGACAAAACTAATTCATACTAATCCAAAATTCAGAAAATAATCTATGTGATTATCATTAATATTTCTTCCAATGATTCATACTCAAACCATGTAAAAAAATTCTATATATAAACATTAAAACATTTATATCTTCCTAAATACTATATAATTTCAATTCTGAATAATTGCATCATTTCCACAAGAACATCCATAAACATATACAGATGTATTGATCATTAAAAAGAAAAGGAAACAAACAATATAAATGATGGAATTAAATATTATAATAAATAAATAAGGATATAATAAACACAATATATGTATGATAAACTAAATATATGCATAATATTTTTTGAATTAAGTTATTAATATTTCTAATTTCATATTCCAAGAATTTATGTTCTAGAGCAGAACATATTCAATCTTAAGGTAATGGTTTTCTACCTGAACCTCCATTTTCATTTGGGTTACATTTATTATCAACATTCCTCAATTAAATTAAAATTAATTCATATTCAAAGATAAAAATTTATAATTTAATGTTCAATATATGTGTTCCAATAGGAATCTTACCATCATTTATTTGGAGTTATATGTTTTAAAAGGATCATTCAAAAATCCACCACGATAAACAATCTCGTTTCAAGGGAATTTCTCAAATCCAAAACTATTTTCAAGGTCACTCTATACAATATTTTCAGAAACCATTCTCATAATAAAATATCTTATTTTTTATGAAAATAACAACTTACTACACTTCTGGTTTTTTATAATGTTTTCCGAAAAGAAATCTTATTTTAAAATTAAAAGAGTATTTATATCAATAATTACACGAAGACTTTATATGATAATCTTTATAAATTTGAAAAAAATGTTTATAATTTTGTATTAATGGTATTAATCTTTTATGTAATCATCCACCATACATTATATAAGGTCATATTATTATTGGTTTTATAGATTTTCTACCATAAAACAATTAACCAATTTACTCATAATTATTAGTGTTTATGATTAATGTTCGAGAAAATCTATTTAAATATCTCATATTAGTTTCAATAATAATTTAAATGTTGTTTATTTTTTTACCAATTCATATTAGGAGTTATTGGACATATTAAGTGTCAACTCGGGCCTATTATATCCCCATAGTTCATCATTAGGTCTAATTAGTAAAACTATGGTCTTGGCACAAGGCCTTAACAACAAACTTTTTTAAGGACTTGGAACGAGGCCTCGAAGGTATGGTTATATTGTCCTGCATGATGTGTTATAATTATTAAAATAGTTTTGATGGACCATGTGGTCATTCTATTGGTATAATACCCATGATTATGTTTTTCTATGGAATTATTTATTCTCCTCTCATTCCTTCTATAATGACTTCATGTTTTTTGATAAAATCATATGTTTTTAGTTTTTCAACATACCTATGGTTTATGTTTGTGATATATTCTAATGGATATTTTACCATTACTGGGAAATCGAGATTAACCATTTCTTATAAATAAGTTTATTAGGAAATTAATATTTTTATTAAGAATGACATGCCGAATAACAATGGAGTTATTGATGTCGTCAATGGATTGTCTATGTTCTCTTTCATCTCAAGTAGTAATGAGGAAATCATGTTTGTAGTTTGTTTCAAAAGCTACTATTCTAATCAGTCCTTCGAGATGCATATTCCTTTATTGTATGCCAATATAATTAAATACGTCACCAATTCTATGCTACCGAGGTCAGGTCCTAACAAATTTTCTCCAGAAATAGATAAAATAAAACATAACATTGTAGATAAAATATCACTTTTGGAATTAGGTTATTAAAATTATGAAATCCACATCAACATATCAAAATGGATTCATCATCAATGGTAGATGTTTGATTGATGATGGCTACTCCTCTAAACCACATGATACAATTCTAATATATAAACCATTAATTAATTATCCACAATATATATTTATATTTTTCCATTTTCCAAACATGGATTGGATCTATGATGAATTCAAGGGGAATACGTACATTTATTCGTAAAAAATATATATTAAAAATCAATTGAATCCCCTAAATGATCATTAGATTATGAATCTCGAATGAGAGAATGAATAATCCAATAAAACCATGCATGTGATTTCTATGAGGTTATGGTCAAATTATGGTCGTATTCGGATTCCAGTAATCTAAATACAAGGGTTGGAGTAAAATTATTAAAAAATCCAAAATCATTCCCAAATATGGGAATCACTAGTTGGAATTTTTCATGAACATGGATGGATTGGGTACCTAGGTATAATATAAGTATTTGTACTAGTCCATCAACAATATGACAATATAATACCTATTGTTCAGTAGGATCTACAAAATTCATGCCCTACAATCAGCCACAGATGATGGTCAAATAAATCAATCATCTAATGGTGTTTTTGATTCTACCACCTATTATCCCTAATAGTCTAAAATCTTTAAACACCATTTACATGGAAGTTTTATCTATAAAATATTCTGCCATGAATAAAACCTGATAATTATATTCAAAATCATATAAGAACATAAATCCTGAATTTTGGTACATTATAATTATTCCCTTATAATGATATCTCATACTAGATAATTTTCCCTTGTAGTCTAAATAAAACAACCCGGTTTAGTATTCCGAACTGAAAATATCAAAATTCCATGTATCATATTAAATTTGTATATGATTTGAGAGGTCACTAAAAATTTTAATATTTTTTCCATAATATAACTTCTCACCCTATCATATGATCTGCACAAACTACTCCCAAAATGATGTGTCACGAACTAGATTCAATGTCTACATAGTCAATCTCATGAATTGAATCAGGAATGTAGCATTGAATTATAGAACCTTGGTGGAAATCAATCATACCTTGTTATAGTGAATGATTATTTAAATGGAAATATACATTCTTTATATTATTAATAACATTGAATGAACCCAGATATCTCATGAGTAAATTCCCATCATTAGAAATCCTTTCATACCCTAATTGATGAATAACCAGAAATTAAAATAAATCATCCAATGTGATCTAATAGAATTTTATCTTCCAATTACTATATTTTGATTATTAACTCTATGTAGAGATTAAAAAACTCTAGGATAAATCAAACATTTATTAAGGTCTCTTAAAAAATGATCAAACCACAAATTCATCATCACCATCCTCGTGACAACTTATCAGTGAGAAAAATTTAATACCATAAAATCCTCATTTGGTTCCTTATGAATCAAATCATGGAATATTTTTTTCTTAAAAACATTGATAAATATATATTATCATCCAAAATTCCAATGAATTCAAAAACACATCACATATCATATCCTAGAATATTTTAATGTTCCTATAAACCATTATATTAATGTAACAATTGTATATTGTACTCAGTATAAACTAGTTCCACAAATACATATATATGACCACACAAAAATATGATGTATATCATGTGTCTATATATGATATTATGGTCATTAAATTATTTAATGATTAAAATATCTCCTATATATATATATATTACAAAGCCTATCAAATGAAATTTTATTTAAAATCCATATTAAATAATACACATTCATTAATCAGTGGACAAACATCCAAATCATGTCCTAGATCCTCAAGGATGAATGCAACCCACTCATGTGGAAATATTCATTTCTTAAATTATAAATAAAATAAATATAATTAATCAACAAAAAAAAAGATAATTATTTTTGGACAATAAACTCTAGAAGTTCAGACATCACAAAACATAACTATTCTATTTCATTATCCTACATGGATGGAAAAATTGATTAAATAATCATGATAGGACATGATTGACCCAGGTTTCACTACCCTGTTTTTTCAGTAGATTCTTTCATTAATTCTTCCACTAATAATTCTATCACTATGAAATAGCCATGAACATTGTTTATATATTCATTATCTAAGTACCACTTTGGAATATAATTATACTGTTCCAAACAACCCATACATCCCTACACACTTGTAATCTAACTCTTGGAAAGCCATTACACTACCCCCTAAATAATATGTGATGACTAGAGGTAAAAATATCAGATCCCATCAATAGTGAAATATATCCACTATATAGGAAACCATTGATCTCCAAACAGGGAATTCCTCTAATGGATGAAAATCTCAATGCTCGCGTGTTTCTATTTTAATTTTATATATAGTGTGTATTAAATGAAATTAAAATTCCCTAGATAATAAGTTATATAAATGTGTAATTTCATAAGATATTGTACCAATATTCACTTCCTCTGATTCAATTAATATCTAAATAATTTATAACAATCTATTTTGTATTTTGATGATGCTAAATCTCTCATTAATAATATAATGATTCCAATACATCTATAATAAACCACATATTCCATATCCAATTCATGCATTCGGTAGTTACTCTACAGGGGATATAGATGAAGTGGCCCATAAGCCACTGAACAATATATTTGTATCAAAACAATTAGTAACAAAACACCTAAGGTCTCAACAAATTCTAAATATCAATTGAAAGGGTCTGAAATAATTAATATTTGTGCTTCCATCAATATCATAATTATCTCATTAAAGGCCTCTTCACACTGATCACAAGAATAAATATTCAACCCCTTCATAGTCATATGTATCACAGTCTTACAAAAAAAGATATTTTTTGGATAAAATGAAGATAATAACACATATTCCCATGGTAAAATCTACAGTCATATCCATTTCTAGGAAGTCCCAGGGCATTACACCCTCTACATTTTATCGGTCCATTAAAATATCTGAATCTAAAATTACATTTCCTAGAAACTACACCTCATGAATCTAGAATGGAATATTAAACAATTA
Source organism: Viscum album (assembly GCA_963277665.1). Taxonomy (NCBI): domain Eukaryota; kingdom Viridiplantae; phylum Streptophyta; class Magnoliopsida; order Santalales; family Viscaceae; genus Viscum; species Viscum album. The sequence continues at coordinate 162,901,500 of OY728135.1, forward strand.
ATCATAAATAGAATATTATCTAGTTTACTAAATCCTATATAAATGTTCAAGAAATTTATATGTGAATCCCATGAATGTTTCAGGATATCATCCATTAATGAAATGACCATGGAGTTACGATATCGATGGAAAATCAAATTCATGAAATAAATGAATACCATTATAGAAATATTGAACCTTTAAAGGTATTAATGGATACTAATACATTCTATGTATACTCCCAATAATAATATTTGTTATATTATCCTCTATAACATGCAATCAGTAGTAGACTGATTGAAGATCAATTTGGAAAACCACCAATATCCTTGTAAATAATAAAGATTGTAATCAATCCAGGGTAAATGGTACCATTTATTCATTATTAACTTATTGAAATTCATCTATTCCACAAATAAATAAAACTATTATATGATATAATAGAGAACAATACTAGATCATCATAAGGGGATATTATATTTAGTATAAATCCCTTCATCTCAAAATCCACTTACTACACCTTCAAATTTCTAAACATAGCTTAATTGATATGATAGGGATCAATATATATAATGTAACAGCCATATTTTCAATTATATGAGTTTTTATAAATGATCTAAATCTATTTTATATATTTCTCTACATTCAAAAACAATATAAGAAGACACTATGTAAAATTTTGTTAAAAAAATATATCATGTTTTAAAATTAAAAATAAAGATATTAGTGGAAATAAATATGAGTAACTTCGTAATGAATTATATATAATAATAATATCAAGTATCTTATTAATATGTATTAGATTCAATTTGTTTTTCTAAAACTATATATTTATTCATTTTATAATGGGAAATTGATTTCTCTTCATATTATAATTTTCCATGAGGTTATTTTATTTTTCAAGAAAACCTTGACTAATGATGGAAATAAATATTTTATATGACAAATTAGATACAACAATATTAATTAGTTAATAAATGAAAACATTAATGAGAATAGTTAATATTCTAAAAAATTCATTTTCCATTAAAAAGTGTTGTTCATTATATCTCACCTTTATTTTCAAAAATTAAATTTCTATAATATAGAACCTGAATATGTAAAAAATAAAATAATTTCAAAATTCAATTGAGTAATTGTCACGACCCGTCCTCAGTGCCCGTATCGTGACTACACCAAGCCCACCTTCCATAGGCCAGGGGCTGGCGACTAGCGCCAAGGCGTAAAACCCGATAAACAGGGAAGGCATTGCCTTTGTAAGCACACAACCACCACTGATTAAGCAAGAGGAAAGAGTAAACACTAAGTAAAAACTGGTACAACAGTAAGTGCAGAAAAGTAAAAGGGGTAGGAAATACAAGCCCAACTGTAATGTACAACTCGAAAAGGGGAAAACAACAACTAAAGGTAAAGCCGCATCGTCGAGCCGTCCTCTGGAAGTCCCACCTGAAAGATGAGCACAGATAGCCTCCAAATCTCCTCGGTCCAGTCGTCCGCTCCGGGTACGTGCAGCCCAGTGGTCCACCTCCAGGTACCATCCTGCTCCGCTAACCTCGACCACGATCAGCGTTCTCCATCTTCTGTAACCAACACAATAAAGTGCGGGCATAGCCCGTGCAGGAGTGAGTATAACCTACTCAGTAGGGACACCGAGACCCCCGAAGGTCTCCCGAAATCCACAAAGGATAAACCATAAAGGAAAGATACAATCACAATGTAAGATCTGACTCTACTTATGTATATGCCCATACATATACCTAAGTCATAAATTCTCGTTCGGCTCCAACACCTGAGCTCAAGAACAACCCAATCCACATAGGAAGGAAAAACATAAATTCCCACAGGATAGCACAACACAATCCACAAAGGAGAGTAACCAGTAAATCCACATAGGAATGTTCAACACAATCCACAAAGGAGAGTAAGAGTAAATACAGATAGGAATGTTCAACACAATCCACAAAGGAAAGTAACACAGGATTCAGCTCATACAGATATACTTCATCAGATGACGATAAAGATGATCACCGATCCATCTAAGTCGTCGGACCCACAATGGATCGATAGGTATTAACCCCCGCAATGACCCACACAAGATCGGGCCCACACATGACCTGTAGTTAACTAACCCCCGTAATGACCCACACAGGATTGGGCCCACACAGGACCTGTGGGTGCTGGCTCACACAGAACCGCTGAGCGCGGACCCACATAGGATCGGACCCACACAAGATCTGTAGCGCTGCTCCACGTAGGATCGCTGAGTGCAGTAGTCGTCGCAGTCCACAGAGGATCTCTGCACAGTCATCATTGCAGTCCACTGATAATCTCTGCACAGTCATCATCGTAGTCCACTGAGGATCTCTGCACAATCGTCATCGCGGTCCACTGAGGATCTTCGCACAGTCGTCGAAGTCGCAGCCAGCACTAGGGTTCCCGCACACAGCAAGCTCGTTCGGGAGGGTCCGCTCCACGAGCCGAGAGGCTGATACATCAACTGACACAAAGTCCAGAGTTGATGTATCCAAAAGTTTCTTATCATCAACAGGAACTCAACGTCGTAGACAGCGCGTCAATCGGACACCCGGTCTGAGAGTTATTTGCTTTTTCGTCCCAGGGGGACGGTTGGTTTTTAAGGAAAAACCAACCCGACCGCACTCCACCTACATCCAAACCTTGGGCGGAGTATTTCAAAAGATCCGTCTCAATTAGAGAAATCCACCAAAGCTGATGGCACGTCAATCGGATGTCCGGAGCTCAAGATATGATCGTTTTCGCTCCGAGGGCCCGGTTGGTTTCGTGTACGAACCAACCCGGCCGAACACAAAGTATTCTAAAACCTTGACTGTAATATACTGAAACGACCGCCTCTATCCAAGGATCGTGTGGCCTCTAACGACGCATCGTTTGGAGGCCCGTAGCTCATGTTACGAGCAAAAGACCGAAAAGGTCCGGAAATGGGGGGTTCGGGCCCGGGTGGACCCGGCCTCACCCCCCTGGGTCGGCCCGAACCGGGTCGACCCGACCCGGTCTAACCCGGCTAAACCCGGTCCAGCCCATCCAGGGAGCGGCCCGGCCCGGCCGGCCGGCCCGGCTCGGCTCGGCCGAGCGGCCGAGCGTGGGAGCCGTGGGGCGCAGCCCCCGCGGGATGGAGATGTCGCGGCCCCGCGTGGGGCCGCGCTCGGTCAGCGGATGCGGCAAAGGCCGCGTCCCATGTGCGCCGGACCCGCGGGGCCGCGGGTCTGCTGGGGCCGCCGCCATGGCTTTAGCTGCGACGGTTCTGTCCGGCGGCGCGCCGGGGCGCCGCCTCCTCCGGCCGCCGCGCCGACGGCCCCCGCCGCCGGTGGTTTCCACGGGCCACCGGAGTTGCTCCGGTGGTCCGATTTCCTTCCCGTCTGCGCCGAAGCTCCTCTCGGGTTTCGTTATTCACTGTAGAATCATCAAATCACCTCTGTGGCATGTTTCGTCATCGCCCGCCAAATCCGCACGTCAACGAAGAACTGCGGAGGGTTGTCGGGCCGTGTTTGTTTGGCCTGCACCCTCGGCGTTAGATGATAACAGTCGGGAGAAAGTAATCAAACATATAAAAAATAACAGAAATTTTTTTAATAAATTAAAATTGTTCTTATGAAACTGGGTTCTTTTTTTTAAAAGTAACAATCACGGGAATATAAATTACTTCACAAACAACCCCTACCTCGTCAAGTTGTCGTACGCGCGTTTTTCACGGAATTGATCGTCATGGAAGGAGAGGACCGTCGCGTCGTGGAAGGGCGTCGTGTCGTCGCAGAATGGGTGGCGCGTCGACGAACTCTGAGGTTTAAGAACAAGTGAATTTAATTTTATTAATTAAAATGTTGTTATAACCCACAAAGAGATTTAAAGAAGAACCCAAAATCTCCTACCTCAAGTAGTTGGTGATCGATGATTGTGGCGGGGAAGAACGTCTCAGATGAAGTGTCGTCAATCTCCGAGGCCGACAGCGTTCTTCGTGTTCTTCGCGTTCTTCGAATTCTTCGCGAAGGAGGATGAAGGCACAACATTTCTGTCAAAAGCCTCTCAACGAGAAATCCTCAAGATGTTGGTGTTGGCCTTATTTTATTATTACGCCAACGGATTTCAAACCGGTTAGGAAATGAATGAAATTAATTCATAGAATTAATTTCAATGAATAAACCACCCATTTAATTCAACGATTAAAACCACCCAATTAATTAGACGAATAAAACTGCCCAATTAATTGGTGTGTTATGAATTTAAGAAAATGCGTCGGTTGACTTTCATAATGACGGGTTTTCGCAGGTGCGTTACTTAGCGGAAAAGAAATGGTGGGGCTCGTACGGGCCCCACCTCACAAATATCCTACCAAGAGAGTAGGATATTCTTGGATTTCACCCTATCCGCATTAACTCAGTTTAAGAGGCTTTAAGTGGTCTTCAAGCGTCTTTAAGTGATATAAAATTAAATTTTTCGCACAACTTTATTTTTTTCAAAACATAAAACCCAAAAAATGAAAAACCACACATGAGCAAACACAATTCCGGAAGAGGTGTTTCTAAGAAAATACTAGCGCTACGATTTCATCGGTGCCCTCAGAATTCGATTATGGGAACCAGTTCAAATGTTAGAAAAACCCACTCATTCGTTCACTGAACGTACCCAAGCCAAACTTCGGAAAATGATTTCGGGCACACCGGGCCCCGGAATCAGGTTCCTTCAGAAGCTGCGCTTTTGAAAAATCCCAAAAAAATTAAATTAAAAATTATTTCCTTGAACTTTATGGGTCATTACATCACTCCCACCTCAGGGATTTACGTCACCGTTATGATACATCATAAACTATGGAAACAAATGGGGGTACAAAGCATGAATCTGAGCCTCCCGCTACTAAGTGCTCTCCTGAAGGTTCCCATGCTACCATCTGATGCGCACAAGAGGAATCGATTGTCCATGTAGGACCCGCTCATTTCGATCGTAGATCTCCACTAGGAGCTCCGCAAAAGTCGCCCCATCTCCACATCCAGCTCCCTATAGTCAAAGATATGCGTCGGGTCGTGCACGTATCTCCTCAGTTGAGATACGTGGAAGATGTCGTGCACCCGGTGCAACTAAGGTGGTAGAGCCAGGCGATAAACCACCTCACCAATCCTACTGAGGACCTGGAAATGCTCGATGAAGCATGAAGAAAACTTTTCTCCTCGTCCAAATCTCCGTAATCCACTATGAGGTGAGACACGCAAGAAGACATGGTCACCATCCTCGAACTCTAGTGGCCTCCGCCTCCTGTCAGCATATGACTTCTGCCGGCTCTGAGCTGTCCTCATTCTCTCCTGGATGATCTGGACCTTCTCTGTCGTGGCTCGGATCATCTCTGGTCCCACAAGTGCTAACTCCCCATGGTCTATCCAGCACAATGGAGATCTGCAAGGTCTGCCGTACAACGCCTCGTATAGTTCCATCCTGATGGTGGAGTGGTAGCTGTTGTTCTACGCGAACTCCACCAAGGGTAGGTTGTCCTCCCAGCTACGACCAAAGTCGAGGACACAAGCACGAAGAATTTCCTCAAGAGTTTGAATGGTCCTCTCTGTCTGACCATATGTCTAAGGGTGAAAGGCGGTTCTCAAACGTAGCTGCGTCCCGAACGCCTCCTGCAACCCATTCCAAAGCCGGGAAGTAAAGCGAGCATCTCGATAGGAGACGATAGATGATGTCACACCGTGAAGCCATAGAATCTTTTGAACGTAGAGACGCCCCATTCTCTCCACTGAGCCCTGCTCTCGGATGGGTAAAAAGTGTGCCGACATGGTGAGTCAGTCAACAATCACCCAAATGGATTCGTGACCTCTAGAAGTGTATGGAAGTCCAGTCACGAAGTCCATATATATCACGTCCCACTTCCACTCCGGGACCTCCAAGGGATATACCAAGCCTTCTAGAACCTGATACTCTACCTTCACCTGCTGGCAGGTGAGGCATCGTGAAAAGAACTCTTCCACAACCTTCTTCATACCCGACCACCAGTGATGTCACCTAAGGTCCTGGTACATCTTCGCCACTCCTGGATGTACCGCCAATGGAGAAGTGTGAAGCTCTTTTAGCACCTCCTCTCGTATAGCAAATGGTACCAAGGAACGTCCTCTGAAAAGGATGTCGTGCTCTGCTCCAAAGGAGAAACCATCTGGTGCCTGACCTGAGGATATCTGCGCACGCCGCGTCTCATAGTCAGCATCCCCACACTGTGCCTCTCTGACCTACTGTAGTAGTGGAGGAGAGACTGTGAGAGACTGATGGAAGGCTGCTCCATCCCTATCCACAAAGGATATCCGCAAGGCGGCTAGCTGCTCTGTCGCCTCCTCAAGCAGCTGAATGCCCGTCCTCCTGCTGAGGGAATCGGCTACTACGTTCCCTATCCCATGAGTATAGACTATCTCAAAGTCATAGTCCTAGAGGAACTCGAGAAATCGCCGCTGTCTTAGGTTCAGGTCCTTTTTAGATAATATCAACCTGAGACTCTGGTGGTTAGAAAAGACGGTAAAGTGCTCGCCCATCAGATAGTGTCGCCATGTCTTCAGAGCAAAGACCACTACTGCTACCTCCAGGTTATGGGTGGCGTAGTTATGCTCGTGCGGCCTCAACTGACGTGATCTGTAGGCAATCACGGCCCGCTCCTGCATCAGGACACTCCCGAGTCTGGTCCCTGATGCATTGCAGTAGACAACGTATCCAACTCCCTCCTCATGAAACCTCAAGATAGGTGTGCTGGTCAATCTCTGTCTCTGCTCCTGGAAGCTCTACTGACATCTGTATGACCACACAAAGGGTTTCCCCTTCTTCGTCAAAGCTGAGAGTGGGGCCGCAACTCTGGAGAAGTCTGACACAAATCTCCGATAGTATCCAGCTAGACCCAAGAAACTCTGCACCTCCGTCATGCTCCTGGGTGGCTCCCAAGCAAACACTACCTCAATATTCACAGGATCCACTGCAACTCTCGCCTTAGAAATGACGTGCCCCAAAAAGTGGACCTCACATAACCAGAACTGGCACTTCGAGAGCATTCCATAAAGCTGGTGCTCTCGGAGTGTGTCTAGTACAACCCGCAAGTGGTAGGTGTGATCCTCCTCAATCGTTGAGTATACCAAAATGTCGTCATTGAAGACCATGACAAATCGATCTAGGTATGGCTGGAAGATCCTGTTCGTGAGGCTCATAAACACTGCTGGAGCATTGGATACGCCGAATGGCATAACCAAGAACTCATAGTGGCAATACCGACACCTGAAGGTCGTCTTCTACACGTCCTCGTCTCGAACTCTGATTTGATGATAGACTGACCAGAGGTCTATCATTGAGAACCACCATGCTCCCTTGAGCTGATCGAAGAGGTCATTAATCATATGTAGCGGATACTTGTTCCTCACTGTCACCTGGTTTAGGCGATGATAGTCGACACACAGTCGCAAGCTCCCGTCCGCCTTCTTGGCGAACAAAATCGGGGAAGCCCAGGGTGAAACACTGGGTCGGATGAATCCCTTGACCTACATGACCAACAATTGTATTCGTAGCTCTCAACGCTCAGCGGGGGCCATCCGATACGCTGGAGTCGAAATCAGGGCTGTCTCGGGGTACACATCAATGTAAAAGTCTACCACTCTGTGAGGAGGTAGCCCTGGAATGTCGTCGGGAAAGACTTCCGCATACAGATCCACCACTGCAGGAAAACTAGGACTCCACATGTCCACTGCTCCTAGGATGAGACTAGCCAACTGATGAGTGATGGGCTGTCCTCTCCTCTGTGGAAGTCCATCCTATGCAGCAAAGGCTCCCTTCTCGCCGGTGAAGGTGAACCTGCTCCCGTTGGTGCACACACATCGCACCTTGCGCATAATACAGTCAATCTGAGCATGGACTGTAGATAACTAATCCATACCCAAGATGACGTCGTAAGGGCTCGACGACGCTACCAGAAGATCCCAGCCGAAGCTCTCGCCTCCTAGATTAAGCTCACATTGTCGGCACCCGTGCGTAATCGTCGAGTCTGCTTCCGTAGGAGTCTCTTGCCGTAAGGATCGAGCCAACGGCTCCGTCGGAATCTCCGAGCTCCAAACAAGGGCAGTGGATATGAAAGAGTGACTTGCTCCTGTGTCTATAAGAACTACAACAAGGGTGGAATAGGCACAGATCGTACCTCGAATCAACTCGGGCGCGCCGTGGTCGTAGGCCTCCGCTGCCTGGAGCTGTGCCCATCTATGCTCGCCAGCTCCTGGTGGTCGGGGTGGCCCTCCTGGTGAGTTGACACAAGTAATCACAAAGAAAAATTGAAACACACATGCAATCAATGTTTTTGTGCATTAAGTCAGAAATCAGAAGTCAGGGTCCTGGTGTACGGATACGTCGGCCGCCGCACCAACACTGGGCTCCCTGGACTGATAACCACACTAAATACGCTTAACACTATTGCTTCACATAGAAGAAAGATCAGAGTCTGCGGTAGAACCGAACGCCTCTGATACCAATTTGTCACGACCCGTCCTCGGGGCCTGTGTCGTCACTACCCCAATCCCGCCTTCTATAGGCCAGGGGCTGGCGACTAGAGCCAAGGCGTAAAACACGATAAACAGTGAAGGCATTGCCTTTTTAAGCACACAACCACCACAGAGTAAGCAAGCGGAAAGAGTAAACACTAAGTAAAAACTGGTACAAAAGTATGTGCAGAAAAGTAAAAGGGGACGGAAATACAAGCCCAACTGTAAAGTACAATTCAAAAAGGGGAAAACAACAACTAAATGTAATGCCGCAGCGTCGAGCCGTCCTCTAGAAGTCCCACCTGAAGGATGAGCACAGATATCCTCCACACATCCTTGGTCCAGTCATCCGCTTCGAGTACGTCCCGCCCAGTGGTCCACCTCCAGGTACCGTCCTGCTCCGCTAACCTCGACCACGATCAGCGTTGTCCGTCGTCTGCAACCAACACAACGGAGTGCGGGTATAACCCGTGCAGGGGGGAGTATAAGCTACTCAGTAGGGACCCCGAGACCCCCGAAGGTCTCCCGAAATCCACAAAGGATAAACCACAAAGGAAAGATACAATCATGAAGTAACATCCGCCCCTACTTAGGAATATTCCCATACATATACCTAAGTCATAAATTCTCATTTGGCTCCAACACCCGAGCCCAAGCACAGCCCAATCCACACAAGAAAGCAAAACGTAAATCCACACAGGATAGCACAACGCAATCCACAAAGGAAAGTATCCAGTAAATCCACACAGGAAAGTTCAATACAATCCACAAAGGAGAGTAACAGTAAATCCACACAGGAAAGATAAAAAAAATCCACAATGGAAAGTAACACTGGATTCATCTCACACAGGTATACATCATCAGATGACGATAAAGATGAACACTGATCCATCTAAGTCATCGGACCCACAAAGGATCGATAGGTACTATCCCCCGCAATGACCCACACAGGATCGGGCCAACACAGGACCTGTAGATAACTAACCCCCGCAAAGACCCACACAGGATCGGGCCCACACAGGACCTGTAGGCGCTGGCTCACACAGAACCGCTGAGCGCTGACCCACACAGGATTGGACCCACACATGATCTGTAGCACTGATCCACGTAGGATCGCTGAGTGCAGTAGTCGTCGCAGTCCATAGAGGATCTCTGCACAGTCGTCGTCGCAGTCCACTGAGGATCTCTGCACTGTCGTCATCGTAGTCCACTGAGGATCTCTGCACAGTCGTCGTCACGGTCCACTGAGGATCTCCGCACAGTCGTCGAAGTCGCAGCCAGCACTAGGGTTCCCGCACATAGCAAGATCGTTTGGGATGCTCTGCTCCACGAGCCGAGATGCTGATACATCAATTGACAAAAAGTCCAGAGTTTATGTATCCGAAAGCTCTGTATCGTCAACAGAACTCAACGTCGCAGACGGCGCATCAATCAGACGCTCGGCCTGAGAGTTATTGGCTTTTTCGTTCTAGGGGGCCGGTTGGTTTTTAATGAAAAACCAACCCGACCGCACTCCACTGCATCCATACCTCGGGCGTAGTATTCCAAAAGATCCGTCTCACTTATATGAATCCACCAAAGTTGACAGCACGTCAATCGGACGTCCGGAGCTAAAGGTATGAGCGTTTCCGCTCCGAGGGCCCGATTGGTTTCGTGTACGAACAAACCCGGCTGAACCCAAAGTATTTGAAACTTTGAGTGTAATATACCGAAATGACCGTCTCGATCCAAGGATCGCGTTTCCACTGACAGTGCATTGTTTGAAGGCTCGTAGCTCATGTTACGGGCAAAAGACCTAAAAGGTCCGGAAACGGGGGGTCCGGGCCCGGGCCGACCCGGCCCGAACCTCCCTGTGTCCGCCCGAACCGGGTCGACCTGAACCGGGCCGGCCCGGCTCGGCACGGCCGCGCGGCCGCGCGTGGGAGCCACGGGGCGCTGCCCCCGCAAGATGGAGATGTCGCGGCCCCGCATGGGGCCGCGCTGGGTCCGCAGATGCGGAAAAGGCCGCGTCCCATGTGCGCCGGACCCGCGCGGCCGCGGGTCTGCTGGCGCCGCCACCGCACCTTCAGCCGCAGCGGTTCTGTCCTGCGGCGCGCCGGGGGGTTGCCGCCTCCGGCCGCCGCGCCGGCGACCCGCGCCGCCGGTGATTTCAGCCGGCCACCGGAGTTGCTCTGGTGGTCAGATTTCCTTCCCGTCTGCGCCGAAGCTCCTCCAGGGTTCCGTTCTTCACTGCGGAATCATCAAATCGCCTCTGCGGCACGTTTCGTTGTCGCCCGCCAAATCCGTACATCAACGAAGAACTGTAGAGGGTTGTCGGGCCATGTTTGTTTGGCCCGCACCCTCCGCGTTAGATGATAACAGTCGGGAGAAAATAATCAAACATAGAAAACATAACCGAAACAATTTTAATAAATTAAAAATGTTTTTATGAAACCGGGTTCTTTGTTTTAAAAGAAAAAATCACGAGAATATAAATTACTTCACAAACAACCCCTAACTCAACATGTTGTCGTACGCGTGTTTTTCATGGAATTGATCGTCGCGGAAGGAGGGGACTGTGGCGTCACGGAAGGGCGTCGCGTCGTCGCAGAAGGGGTGTCGCGTCGACGAACTCCGAGGTTTAAGAACAAGTAGATTTAATTTTATTTATTAAAAAGTTGTTATAACCCACAAAGAGATTTAAAGGAAAACCCGAAATCTCCTACCTCAAGTAGTTGGTGATCGGAGATCATGGCGGGGAAGAACGTCTCGGATGAAGCATCGTCAATCTCCGAGGGAGACGGCATTCTTTGCGTTCTTCACATTCTTCCCGAAGGAGGATGAAGGCACACGATTTCTGTCAAAAGCCTCTCAATGAGAAATCCTCAAGATGTCAGTGTTGGTCTTATTTTATTATTACGCCAACGGATTTCAAACCGGTTAGGAAACGAATTAAATTAATTCATAGAATTAATTTCAACGAATAAACCACCCATTTAATTCAACGATGAAAACCGCCCAATTAATTGGATGTATAAAATTGTCCAATTAATTGGTGCGTTTAGAATTTATGAAAACGCATCAGTTGACTTTCATAATGACGGGTTTTAGCGGGTGCGTTACTTAGGGAAAAAGGAACGGTGGGGCTCGTGTGGTTCCCATCTCACAAATATCCTACCAAGAGAGTAGGATATTTTTGGATAGCACCCTATCCGCATTAACTCAGTTTAAGAGGATTTAAGTGGTCTTCATGCGGCTTTAATTGAAATAAAAATAAAATTTTCGCACAACTTTATTTTATTTCAAAACCTAAAACACAAAAAATTAAAAACCACACCTGAGAAAACCCAAATACGGAAGAGGCATTTCTAAGAAAATACAGGCGCTGCGATTTCATCGATGCTCTCAGAATTCGATTTTGGGTACCAGTTCAAAATGTAGAAAATCCCGCTCATCCATTCACTGAACGTACCCGAGTAAAACATTGAAAAATGATTTCGGGCACACCGGGCCTCAGAATCAGGTGCCGTCAGAAGCTGCGCTCTTGAAAAATTTCAAAAATTTCAAAAAATAAAAAAATTAAAAAAACTTCCTTGAAATTCACAGGTCTTTACAGTAATATTATATTAATATTACATTTATTTTTTTTACCATGAATAATAAATTTTAGGTGAATATTAAAATTTAATTATTTTTAATATCATGAATTTTAATATATTATTATCATATAATAATGAATTGTAAATTAAGTATACATTATTAATAAAATATGTAATATTTTTTCTTTACTTTATGATTTTAGATATGTTTATTTCATTTATTCTCCTGTATTTGATATTGTATAATGTAAGTAATATTTTCTATTAAATTTATACATTTTGTATTTTTGTATTAATATTAATCATTTAATCTTCAATAAATAGAATGTAATTAAATTGAATAAAAATATTGGATCAATGTTTCCAAAAAATCAAATACAAACCACTTTTTATAATTTAATAATGTAAATTCATCTTTATGTAAATACTAGTCACCACGGTATATGCTAAAATGGTAAAATTAAAGACTCTAATATTAAAAGGAAAAAATATGGTTATTTATTTTTTGAGAATTAATGTTTTAGTCCATTATTGAACTTATATCTCCATTATTAATCGATTTTTGATCCATTTTTCTTGAGAATAACTTCCCATTATTGATATTTTTTTTGTGTTTACAAACATGAAATCCCATTTCACGTATAAAATGGAATCTCCTCTTCTAAATTTCCCTAAAACCAAAATCAACTAATGTTTAACATAAATCTAATCTACATTCTCATAATCAATCATATAATCCTTCAAAAGGATCTTTTATTATCATGAGTTCATGCATAAACGACCTAATCCATATTCCAAAATATATGTACCTATAATTGGGGTATAAATTTTGAACAACATCATTGATTTTCAATTTTTTGTGCACATATTTTTCATAAATCTTATTTCACCAACATAAAATGATAAAAATTATTATTTTCAAATATTTATGTTATTATAATTATAGTTAAAAAATATCACCCTCCACTTGTTCATTTAGATAAAATGATTATGTGAATCATGTGTTGTTTGGAAAACCACCTCCATGAATATGTGAATGATTGATTTACCATTTTATTTTTAATACCACAATTAATGGATGGAAATAAAAAACATACTTAATATAAAATATGATGTTTATGATGTCAATTGAATTCATTTATTGAAAATTTTAGACATTATAATGAATATTTTTAATAAATTATCTTCATAAATAAAGTTTCATTAATAATGAATACCAAAAGAAACATATTCTTATTCATATTATATAAAATATTTTGATACATCACTTATCCATAGACATCCAATTTTTTCAAAATTTCGGAATAATAGACAATAAGTATGATCATTATCCTAAAGATTTAATGAAATTAAAACTAAACTACCATATAAAAATCAAATTAACATTGACTATTCATTATATGGCCAGTCTAACCACCCACATGAATATGAAATTAATTTATACAATGGATGATTATGGAAAAAAAATTTATTTTATAATAAATAATCATATATATGTGTAAATAATTATTTTTTTGGTTTCATAATTGTAAAATTTATAGTAAGATATTTAATTACCAAAACTCTTTTGTTTGTTAACAGTCACTGAAACTTGTTCATTATTGATTTCATATTATGTTTTTAAATAATTAATACCATAGAAATAAATTATATATTTTTAAAATATATCTATTCATATTCTATTTTTTTATATGATAATATATTGATTGATTTTGGAAAATGATTACATACTAAAACATCTTTTAGGAAACCAATTCATACCAAAAAACATTACATAATCTCAGTATTTAAGATTGGTAATAAATAAGTAATAATTTATTATTAATATTATTATTATTTTATAAATTTTTAATGTTATGAATATGGTTCTTGGGAAAGTATTTAGTAAAAATAATTTAATTATTGGGGTATATTAGTTAATGTGTATAATGAATCAGGTCCTAAGAAAGGGTTTTTGTCTCAAATTTCTCTCATTGATACATTTTTTTATTATATTGTTCAATCATTTATAGGGTTTTTATAATTCCAATAATAGATACAATATAACAAATTATCATTTTATCATTTTAGTTTATGTTCAATTACCATCAATTCTGTTTGTGTGATTTTTAATAAAATTATATTGAATAATTAAGTGTTCATTTCTCAAACTATAATTCCATGAAATGTGGTTAGGTTATGAACCATGATTACATTATAATGGTGTACTAACCTCCCTTGGATTTATATTTGTCATATATTGTTTTAATCATTGGAAATACTAAACAATATTGGGCCAATTTCATCAAATGATTCCACTAAATTTTAACCACTTTTTAAAGACATTGAAATCCCAGAATTTATTCATTTTTTTATTATAATCCTCTTAGATTATTAAAATGGGTATATTTTATCAATATATTATATTATATAGCATTCTGTTTTTCATATGGAATGCACAATACTTCCATATAGTTAACATTTTTTAAATATTTCATACTTCATTTTTTATATTACACATAAAAAATATTGAAAACTCAAGTATCCTTTCTTCTAGTTATATTGTTTCACTATGAATTTCATTATTTCACACATCTTTTCTCCCACAATATGTATTTTATTATATTTTTAATTCCCTAAAACTAGGATAAAAATATATTTTAATAACTTATATGGGTTTCTTACTATTTTTATAATGTGATATCAAAAAAATTGTGTTTGAATATTATAAAAAGGGGTTTCTCATTTCACATTCATTTTTTTACTCATCCAATTATTATTTATAAAAGAAATTTTTTTTGAATAATACTATTAATTCATTGTAAATAAAAAATTTAATGTTGTTGTACAACCCTATATATCCCTTTAATACATGTAAGGTTCTCATGAGATATAAATTCATTGGTACTGGTCCTCTAATCTACTAAAACTAGTGTAAATTCTTAAAATAAGTCCCTAAAGTTTTGTTTTTGATACTTGATATAACGAATTCTATTAGTATTATATTATTATTAATGATATCTGTATACTAATTAATTGATATTGATATATACTTATCTAAATATCATATAAATATTCATGTATTTGTATTATTTTAACAATCCTTATTATATATAACATTATTTTGTTTTATAATTCATTAAATATATGTTTCCCTTAATTAGAATTTTAGACCATTTCATTCTTATGCTTCCATTAATCAATTTCGATATAAAATTTGAACATGTGAATTGTTACGATTGATAAAACATGTAAGATAGTTTTTGGGATATCTATAAGACTCATTATGGAATGAGTAGTTATGCTTATAAATTGAAAAAAATCAATTGATACAAATAATATGGGTTTTCACTTATTTGATTTCACCAGTTTTATTAAAATCTAAACATGAAAGGATCCTTCTGGTGTAAAATAAAGATAAGTCCTTATTTATTATGTAATTATGGATGGTTATATAAATGATTTTATAGTTTGTATCAATGTGATAATGAAACATACATTTTTATGTTATCTAATGTGGGAGCGTGGGTCTATGTATCAAAAAATAGTTTTCCCAGAGGTATAATCTTAACATATTTTTTCCCACTTTATATGGGTAGACCAATATGTAATTTTGGACAAGTTATTGTTAATTATACACCATTGAAACATTCATAGATGGAAAGACATTAGACATAACTAGGATATCCATGCTTCCTACAGATGATGTGATTGCTAAAATCTAGATCAGGTCTAGTGAACTGCTATATACATTGACTTCCGACTCACTAGTAAATATAATATTAGATACCATATGTTTGTTGAAGGATATATATTTTTTTTCTAAAAATTGATATGATATAGAAAACTATTAAATAAATATATTCTTATTATTATAATAAATCATATCATATCTAAGATCATGATTTCCAATAGATTTATATAGCCAAAACTATCACTGAAACATAAATACATTAGATGATATTGTATAAATTACTTATCAAGGGAGTTTCAATAGATTTTAACATATATAATATATTAATATGTAAATCTATTAATGAAACAACCAGAGATGATATAAAAGCATGGGAATTTCATGTATAAAAGAAATAAGTTAATAACTTGGAGGATATTGGGACTATTGTTGTAACTATATAATGTCCCTCACCCTTTATGGTAGTAAACTAATCCATTGCATACATCAATCCTTTGATTCATCATCCAAGAGGAGAAAAAAATCATTTCCCTCTATATATATAACACCTAGATAGGGTTCCTCTGAAAAATTAATTAGATGAGGCCGTACTTTTGCTCCAACTATTTTTACCTCAATTATACCCCCTCAACCATCCTATTTTGAATACTAGAAGATGAAATCCTTATATCACTATGATGTACAGTCATCAAAACAATATAATGAGAATGAAAACCCAAAATCATATCATCTTCGATCCCCTTTGAAAAGGTCTTAATGTTTCCAATCATGTCATTATACATTGTTACATCAATCCCCTAAATTTACATTTATGCTCCAAATTAATTCCAATTTCACACATCATATACATATTGTTTTTATTCCAAAAAAATAAAAAGGTAATTAATTATTTAAAATCATTAATATAGGATATGTAATAATATAAAACATCATCTATTGTAATAGTCCCTAAACTCTTATTCTTTGTCTATATTTTGTGTGTGGAGGAAGAACACCAAGAATAAATGTTTCCTTATGTCCCCAAATGTAAGACTCTCACACCTATCATCCTATACCAAAAAACTCCAGCACCTCTAGTAATGTACTTGAAAAATTAAGGTTTATGTATTCACCCTGCTATCAACGAGATTCTCTACCGTGCTGATGGAGACTTTGGAAATATTAAACTATGTCCCCACATATTTATACCATCAGTTCTCTATAATTCAATAATATAATAGTAATGGTAGTATAATATATATTCAACCAACATAATATGTTATGATATTCCATGATCATGAATAATATATTATACTTTTGGAATGATATATGTTTACTTCCCAAACGTCTACTGCTAATTTTGGATAATTGTTTTCTTAATTCTTTAGTATAACTCAAGCGGTGAATGCATGACGTCCCTGTTATAGTTGGTGTCCGAGAAACAATAATGTGTAAATTTATTGCATGAATATTTGATATATAATAATTTTAAATTATACACATTATTTAATATTCTTCACTGTACATCATGAATATAATTTAATAATGTCCATCGGTATTTTTCACATTTATAAGTCATAATTGTTCCCCTATATGATGAAAACCATGATGTGATATGAAAATATTATTAATAAAAAATTTTAGTTGGATAAAATACTATGATGGGACACATATTATGTAGATCATCAAGTGCTAGAAATCATTAGAAAATAAGGATTCTTGTCATTTAGTTCACATATGGTAATATCCAAGATGGGGGATTATGATAACAAACACCCCAGTAGGAATTCCGTATGTTTTTTTGTCACCAGATATTTTTATCTATGAGTGTGTCAAATGATTCCTAGAATTCAAAATTGTCATTAATTCATTATAGGTATTGCACACATAAAATTGATGAAAAAACAATCATGCCATATGATGCTGGGAGGTAGGGTATGTTGGATGTGTCACGAAATACATGTTAAAAAGGTGTAAGACCATTAAGTATTTATATCTTCCATTTTTATGGATATTTATATCTCTTCACTTTTATTATAGTAAAACTATTTCCCAAAATTCCATGGACATTGTATAACGATTATTTAATTTCATATATTCAATGAATGATATATCAAGAGCACAGTTTGATGACATAATCATGTAACATTCTTCATGTGATATTTTTACAAAGGGATTATATTACATAGAGATATTTCTTATGTGTTTTTATCGATGTGGCATAATGTTCCTTCTCATGGGTTCGTTGACTAGTGTCTAGACTGTAATCCTAGACATTAGTGAAACTAAACCAATTCTAGAGAGAATGAATCCTACATGTTCACAAAATATGTGTTTCTATTGGTGTTAATTAAATTATATATTTATTTAAGTAATGGAATAAATATTATTCGCAAGAGAGAGGAAAAAATTTATTCATGCAATATTGATCACAGAAATGAAAAATATATTTATTTACTAGATAGTGTATAACATATATATATTTATTTTATAAAATATTATATAAATATTTAATTAAAATTTTGAAAATTATATATTTATTTATTAAAATTAAATATTTATTTTGGAGTTAAATAAATGTAGGAGGAATTCGAACTGACCATGACCTTTTGTAATGATATTTTTAACTGAAATCCTATAACTATAAATAGATGACTATGTATTTTAAGTAAATAATTTGAATAATATTCCAAGAATGAGTATAGTGAATTGTTGTTCAAAACAAATTATCTTTCGACTCTTCCTCCTATATCTCTCCCATGAACAATAAACCGAAGATATAATTTCATCAGGGAGAAATAATGAACAATCAATGACAAATAACGCATGATAGTTGACATACTAGGATAACACCCTGAGAATGTGTGGTCATTCTCATCGAACATCGGAGCATGTTTGGATCACCGCAACTGGGATTATACTCTTCGATCCACACATATGAAAAAGGAAATATGAAAGGACCTTTTAGAATGATGAACAATTATTAATGAAGAATGTTAATAAGAGCATATATAAACTTTTTAAAAAATTTAATAAATTAATTATTAATTTGATGTGCAAGAACCTCACTCATTATTTCAGGAACTGATTATAAAATGAAATTTTATAAAATCACCCTCCACTATAATGCTTTTATTTATCCTATATCCAACAAGTGGTATCGGAGCAGTCATGCTAAAATTATTAATTAATTATTTAATTATAGATATATTTGAATTATGGTTTAAATTTTTATTTCATGTTATTTTTTATCTAATAATAATTGAATTAACATTTTGTTGATATATTTATCTTTTTTTTAAGTGTCCCATTTTCATTTATATTTATGATCAAATTAAGAATGACCAGGCCTTTCATTAAGATGTTCAAAATCATTCTGTGTATTGTTGGGTAACAAGGAATGTGATAATATCACATGCCATTTTCACATGTGGATTTTATCTAGATGCACTAAGTATTTAAATACACATGGTTATTTTATTTCACAACACGTGTTGAATGGGCCAACTAGGCCCACATCAATTGGATACAAGGTGTGTAGAAGGCATGTACACACTTTGTAGTCTAGCTGAGTTGACATACTGATGATCCATTCATGTGACAAGTATATAAAACAACTGAGGTTCATGCTCTGTAGATGGATGTAAACACTGTGTAGTATCTCATTAATTCTTATAATAAAAATAATAATAAATTTGAAAAAAGTAAATCATTAAACCCTCATTAGATTGATTAAAACACCATTGTGGGGAAGAAATTTCAGAAACGGTTTTACAGAATTTTGAAATGTGGATTAATTTTTTATAGTATACATTTCATTAATGGTTCTACAAGTTATTTTACATTAATTCAGATTTACAGGTATCTTTATTTTATTTATTAAGATCATTAATATGAAATGTAAGTAATAAAAAAATAAATTACTTATTACAAGCATGTTCATCCTAATAATAAAGAACGAATAATGAAATAAATGCTAGCTAGATTATTTTTTGTGTATTCATGGCATCTATTACCGATCTTGAGCATGCCCAAGAACTATTTATGTGTTCACATTTATTTAATTATATTAATTTCCTGGATTTTCAATAGTATAACATTGAATTAAAATATTTGTATGATTTATCCCTCCCTCCAATATTATATAGGACATGTGTGTATATAAATATTAATATAATTCCCTTTTTCCAAACCTTTGGTTCCCCTAAAATGCATGTTAGTAATAAATATTTTTAATTAATGGAGTATCCCAAGGGTCAGGTAGATGGATCAATATGAAACCATAATGATTCTATATTAGTGACACGTAGGTGGACATGTGGAATGTTGTATCTCATTCCATGATTGGAAAAAGACGTTATTTCAACAATTTAATTGGTAGATTCCATGTTATCTTATTTAATTAATAATTCGATAATCTTATGATAAAGTAATTTAATTAAAAAAAAATTTCAAAATGCATTAAATGTATATTTAATGATGCAAGATTGTGATCATATATATTAATTAATATATAAGGAAATAATTTAAAAAAATTTATTATGTGTATATGATTATCCAAACAAGGTTAATTAATTATGTAAACAACAACTTAAATATTTAAAATACATGTAATGGTTAAAACATTACAATAATTTATTAAAACTAAAATGGCATCCCTCAAATAAATATTATGTCATACTAAGCATTCCATTAATGTATTAGAAAAAAGAGTTAGTATAAATATTTGTTTGACCAAACCTTTTTGGGACACATTCTTATTTAAGGTGGGTTTTATGATTATTTTGGGTTGAAATAACCAATTTACATTGAGATTATTATCCCTTTTTAGATGTGTTAATATTTGGAGGCATGTTTTTTGAATATCCCAGTTAGGATTTCATGATTTGGGTTTCCACTCAACAGATTAATGAGTTTCAAAATAATCGTTGAAAAATACTTTCCTTCTTATATATCTTCATAATAGCATGGAAAACCCTTTTGGGGTTATGAAAATGGTAATATTGATCATTTCTACAAGAATGGCCTATCAACTAAAAATTACACATGGAATGGTGAGGCCTACTGGGACATGATAAAATAGTTTGATATTCAATAAAATCAATTAATTTTTCATATCATAGAAAATTTATATTCAAGAAATCTAATAATAATCTACTCTTGTAATTTTAGAATAAATTTACAATATATAGATACACAATATCTATATGTTCAAAAATGTATAATGAAATATCCCCACATGATGTAACTTCTTGGAGTGGTTTATATTCCATAGGGTAATTATATTCCATGATTAGAAGTCTTATGTGATACAATCACTTAAGACCAATCAACATTCTTTAAGAGGTGAGTGATGAAGATTACATTGTCTATGAAAAACATATGAACAACATGGTTGACATACAATGATTGATACTTTCATCTACGTCTAGTAGTATCATAAATTGTAATGAAACATAGATGTGTATTGCTTGATTGAGAACCTTCATGGAGATTACAATGAGATAGTTATATATGAAGGGTTATAAAATTCTAATGATCTCATTCAGAGTAATATTTTAGATGGTTAACTAGATGGGGCTCAAATATTTAATCTTATTGTCTACAATAATAGTCTAGACATTAAAGGGTAAAACCCCTCAATGTACTGGGAAGTACTCTCATAATGGAATCTATCCCTAAATTAATCTCAAATTTTTACGTGAATATTAATAATAACTACATTTATAAGTCTGTTATTGTTATTCTTATCCTCCTCCATACAGATAATGATATTTAGAGAAATAAAAATTCAGTTCCCGTGGTTAACAAATGAAAAGGTAATGAAAAGGTATTTAACCACAACGCTTCTTAATTATATTCCATGAATAATAAGGACAAAGGGGATGTATGGGAACAAGATATTGAATATTTCACATGTAGAATGAAGGGCCACTATATGAAAAACCACATCTAGCTAAACACACAATGGGAAGCATTTGGATTGTCAGATATCTAGTTCAATATATCTATATCTACAAATTGTGTATTAGAAATAGGTTTTGTTGATCACATATGAATTAAAATATATGAACAATGTATATATAGAATAATTTATCAAGGTGGTGGTTTATCTATTAGTAGCTAGTTGAACTATTCTTACTTCTAAAGCTATCAGGTACTACCAATTCCTATTTCAAATTGGAATGATATTATTTTTAAAGGATTTTTATCATGTGACTTAAATTTCCAAAAAAAATTATTTTTGTATATAAACAATATATATATATATATTCATTTTCAAATTTGTAAATAAATATTTCTTCGTTTATAATGATAACATTTGTTATGGTTGGACACATTTACATAATGATCTTGGAATGATGGATTACATGAACTAATTAATGGAAATAAATAACCATGTAACTATAAATGACTCATACAATACCAAAAATTGGCATCACCATATAGGTTTTGTAAACGAAAAACTATTGAATAAATTACATCAAGATAGATATTTGGATTCCTTCGAACTAAAACTACTTGGTCTGTGTAACACATATTTATTGGAAAAAACGATCAATGAATCGTTTTGGGGGAAAGGTGAAAGGTATAATAAACTTATTGAATTAGTGAATACCAAAGTATTTGGACCATTTCCAATAGAAGGAAGGTGTGGGTACTCATAAATTTTAATATTTATAGATTATTTTAATATGTATGGAAATATTTATTTAATGAGTCATAAGTCTGGTAATTTTGAAAATTCATGAAAATAAAAGAATGATGATGAGATCTAGTTTGGTAGGATGATTGAGAAACTCCACCCAGACCATAGCAGAGAATATATTGATAAGGAAATCATTTATTACATATAGTAGTTGGGAATCATTTCCCAACTATCATATTCTTTCACGCCTTAGTGTAATGGCCTATGAAAAACAAAGAACCACATCTTGGTGGACATTGTGAGATCAAAGAAGAGTCATGTGGTGTTCCATTATCCATTTAGGGATATCTGTAAAAAAATGAAAAAAATAATAATCCATGAACCAACTAAATTGATATATCATATTCTATACGATTTATTGGGTTATTGAAAAACCACGTTATCGATGGTCCCCAGAACACCTTAAGATGGGAGGGGTGAATCAAGTTGTCAAAATTTTCTTTTAAAGTGATGGGTATTTTCTCCACATTGGTAAGAGTCTATTACAAATGTTTTAAGAGAATGTGTGGAAAATAAAAAATCATATGCAAAGCAATGACACAACAATTTTACATTGTTCACCACTAAGGGATACATCCATGGAGAATACGCCGATAGTGTGTCTCTCATTCCAAAACCACTATTCATAAAAAGTTGTGGATTGCATGTGTTTATAATTTTCACTCTGTTCTAGGTGCACTACGATTTCATGGTTTTAGGTATAGCAGATAGTGATCCTCAGATCAAGTCCACTGACTCCCCTTTTCTCACTGTGTTGGGAGAATCTTCACACTGTTTGTTGACTTGAAGGTCACTTCAATGGATCAGAATTAAACCATACATCCTTAACTATAAATGGATTCTCTTTTGAATTATTGTAATAAACCACAAATGTAATTTATTTTCACCTAAATTAATATGTTATTGATATTAATTTTCAAATATATTTGGTCAATTTTCAGCCATCCTTGGTTGTTCTGTGTACTGTGTTCTATGTATGGTGCACGAATCACCTAATCTGTTTACCACTTCCATTTATGCCTACCATCTAGATCCTCATCGAAATTTTTTACACTACATACCTCCTTACAATGCATACTTGTCACCTTCTTCAAGAGTCATCATTCTCTATGTAGTTCCTTGCTCCTCCACGTACTGTGAGAGATTCATGTGTGAATTGAAATCTCTTCCATGGAACATTTTCATTGAACATATAATTCTCTCAGCATACTGTTTTCTCCCATATGTACCACATCTGACTTCACTAGATTTATTCCTGAAATTTTAATCTCCAAAAATCTCATCTGTCAACAAAGGAGTTTAATGATCCTTAAATTGAAAATGTAACTCCGAAAATTTCTCTAATACAATTTACCCAAATATTCAATGTGGTAAAATCCTCATGGTATAATGAACTCCATCTACATTCGGTTAACCATCACCACTTATCGGTCCTATTTCATGAATCATATAAATCCCTCCAGCCTTTTACATTCTGCATAATTCATGTCTTCACCACGTACCGTTGCTATGATCTTTTTTCAGTTCCATGCTCAATTCTGCTCACCGCTCTGCATACTGTTCTTGCCACCTGGAATGTGGCCACGAACCATTCCAAGAACATGGTATGTGGTATATGTTACAGGGTTTGTGGTTACTGTATTTTTTTAATTTTTATATATTGTTTTTCATTCCATTGAGTATCCTTGGTTCCAAAAATCTCTCTAGTTATCCATGTGCAGATTAAAAAAACACAAACCCATATCCAATATCAGAAATGAGAATCCATGGATCCAAAATTCTCCCCCACTGAGGTTGTATATAATCTACATATAAATTCACTGAAGCACTATCCATGATCAAAACATGAAACTTCAAGAAACAAATTAGCCATCACTCTATGTCATTTTGAGAATTTCTTAGTGTATAAAACAAGATAATAGAAATGAATTCAGTTCTAATAATTATCTTTTCTCACCCATAGTGGAATTTATGTCTATTTCATTTCTACATATTTCTGATATCCAGAAATAAATAGAAAAATATCCATTGAATTTATATATTCTCCCCATTAGAAATAAACCCAATGAACTGAATCTGGACTTGTGGAGACAAAAACATGCTCCCTTAGATGGTATCTCCCACATAAACATACATAATTTCTACAAACAGATTACAAAAATTTAAAATACCATTGGAGATAAGAATATCGTAACCTCCATATGCACTGAGAGGTGGATTAACACCATGGTTCAACTGATGTTTCGCAAACACTGCCATTGACTGTTCTTTTTTCATAATACTATCCACATAATTATTATTTCCCATATGGTCAATTATTATCATTCCTTGTTCAAACATTACCCTTAATATAGGGATATCATTTCTCAATATGTTTCACACAATAATGTTGAACATTATTATTCGTAAGATCAATTTAACGGTTGTTATCTCAGTAAATCACAATTGGTTATTTCACCGAATTAATTATGTCAGTCAGTTACTACTTGATCCAAAGTAACTAAGTTCCTGAATTGGTAGTAGATATATATTCAGCTTCTAAATTACTAAGAGAATAACTTTTTGGTTTCTTTATTAAATATCCCACAAATTTCTTCCTAATATATAATTATACACAACTGGTAGACATTCTATCCACTACATCTCCTACCAAGTCATCTTTTAAAAAGGGGGAAAAGTACTATCTCTTCCTGCAGAAAAGGGAAACCCATAATTATGATTACAATGAATGTTACTCAAAATTATTTTCACTGTAGCCATATGTGTTCCGTTGTATTACTCTGAATGCGGACTGCAAGGAATGTTCCAAAGACAATATATGTCTGTGTTGCTGTTAGGTACTGTAGCCTTCCAATTATTCTTCTGAACATTATGGGATTCACATAAGTACCATCATCATGATTCCAAACTGTTGTTACAACTGAAATAAGAGTTGACATTGGTTAGGAATCATGAATTTTTAATTCCTTAATTATCTCTCTTGCATATATTTTCTAAAAAATGAATGTTTAATCCTTCTTCTAAGTCACCTGTAACCCTAAATACTATGTGAGTTCACCAATTATAGAAATTTAAAATTCTAATTTCATGTGATTGTAAATTTCATCCACTGATCCATGCCTACATCCATTTAAAATAATGTCATCTATATATACTTATACCATGAGTTGATATTTTTGTGAATTCATCAAATAGAGATTGTGATCCACTCCTCCTCTTTTAATGTCATGATTTTTCAAATAAGTTTCCATAATAGAGTACCATGACTTGTTTCAGTACATAGATAGATTTATTTCATTTTAAAACCTTTAGTTCATCATTTACAAGAAAAAACACCATGGGTTGTTCAATGTAGTCTTCTTCATTGAATAATATATTTATGAATGTTGTCTTGACATCCAATTGATAAACATTATAACTTCTTTGGATATCCAAGGGATGAAATATTCTGACTGAATCGAGTCTCACTACTGGATAAAATTTCTATTCAATATAAAAACCATTGATTTGTGAGTATATCTCAGAGACCGAGAACTTTTTATTTCTGATCACATTTCCACGATGGTCATATTTTTTCTTGAAAATACACTTTTATGAAATCTCATTGGGAGCCTCATGTCATTTGAAAAAATACCATTTCTGACATTTGTCAATATGATCTAACTCGTCATTCATTTATTTTAGCCATGAATCATCCTCTGTATCCTATTAAAATTAGGATGGTTCTAAAACTAACAGAAATGATGAATGATAATTATTAATTATTCTCTTTGTCTCTGTAGGTGTATCACAATCCCTGATAAGGTTGGACTGATAAATCTCATCTTTTCAATTTCTCATTTGTAGTGTAATTTAATTCTCTCTATCTATTAATTATCTTTTTGATTCTTCTTCACAGTCGACATCATGATGTGACTCCTAAGAGTTTTTCACACCTTCCTATACCAATGTATTATAATTTATTTCATTTTCACATCCTTTCTCATCTTTTATCACATCTTCTTAAGAATTCCAAAAAGAATTCATGTTTTTCTCATCAATTATATTTACATCATTGTATTCCATAATTCTTCACAAACGCTTATTGAAACTATAAGGCCCCATCCTTAAAGATTAAATAATCTTGAATTATATAAATAATTCAAATTTATGATCTTTGTATGTTTAGAATTTTTGAGATGTATTCCATAAATATTACATTACATCCCATATAGTACAATGTATACACTTCTACTCAGTATCCTTTTTTATAAAATAAATACTCTTAAAAGAAAAAAAGAATTATTTTCATGCTATAAGTCTTCATGAAGTCTTCTATTCTCTTACCATGCCTTCTATACTATGAAAAAAATTTAAAAAACTAGTTATGAACATAAAAATATCAGTAATGGTTATAAAATAAATAATGAAATCATTAGTCCATCAATACATAAAAAAATCTCTTTTACATACATGATGAAATCTTAAGATTTATTAATAACAGATGAAAATCATAAATCATATCTATAAATTTTTTCAACCATAACATACCTAAGTTATAGCTTTCACATCTAAATAGGGAGTTAAATTTGGAATAGACGTCACATAATATTTCATAAATTTCTTAGGAGAAACATTAATGATTACCTCTGTCACATTACCATGTGCATTTGAGAGCTATTTCGGGCTCACAAACACTTTACTTATCACGGAACCACCCATATACGTAAACAATACCAAATAACCATAACATATTAATAAGATATAATACAATCATAAAGGAAGATATCACCTCAAAATTTCAATCACATTATTTCATTTCATTATATTGATAAAATCAATGCATTATCAACCCATTTTCAAAACCATTTAAAACATCTAATAAAGGGAATTTTAAATAAATGTGCCACTGACAAAATTAAAGCTTTTGAACGATATTTTAATTTCAAGAAATTCATGTACATATAAATAAATCCTTAAACCATTTTTAAAAAATGGATATTAATTAGATAGATTTATAATATAAATATTTAAAACATTAAAAATGATATTTTACTTAATGAGTTTCTAAAAAATTTAGAGACGCTTCAATAGAAATAATTGAAGAATAAAACTAATCAAAGAATATTATATCATGATAATAGGGAGATTAATGATATAAAATTTCAGAGTGCAGTATATATACAACATTATAGTGAAATGCTAAATAGAAACGAAAATGCATCAATGGAATGTAAATTGAGACAATGTCCCTTGTAGTGATCATATCCTTAGATTATGGATAAATTAAAGACATAATTTTTTGTGAAAAATACGAATAACTCCAATAAATGTGGACATTAAGTGAAAATCAAAAATCATATTTCATTCCCATATATTAATAGCATGACATAATCAAGAAGTATAAGTTTAACCCAATGAATTGAAATTTGGTTTTGAATATCTCTAACAGAAATTCAACTGCCTAACAATGTCACATAAAAATTAAAAAAAAATCATTGAGAAAGAAAAGGGTCTCTTGTCACATTGAAAGAATATTTACAGTAATAACGATATTGAAAAAAAATTCATAACATATGAAAATGGAAATTTAAAATACATTACATATAATAAGTCATTGATTAGAAGAGGATAGTGAAAGGTTCCCTTGCTGATTTCATACTTACGAAACATACACCACATGAAATAAGGATCATAAAATGGCGATTTAAATTCCTATAAGATTAATAATATTACCCATTTATTAAAATCATAAATAGTATATAAAAAATAATAAAGTAAATAGTGTAAAATATATAATGAATATCTCATGAATCAAAAGATTGATGAAAACCCCTTACCTCATGTTTGACATTAAATTTTCATTATTTAATCTCTAGAATAATAAACTAATGTTAATTTCTACTTGATTCATAAAATTTTTCAGTTTTATTATTCCTTTTATATATCTTATTATCTATTTATAAAAATTATATAATCATTTATATTAATAAAGGCCGTTTTTTCGATATTTGGTAGTTGAGTCCAAATGAACTTGTTAAAATAAATAATTACCCATGTGGTCAAAATTACATTAACTCCAGAATGATATCAATGATTTAGTTATCATTTATATCATATGAATATAGTATATAGTAAATATATATATATCTGTGGGTGTGTTTGTGTGTGTGTGTGTATTAATAATAGTACATATCATTCGTATATAAGAAGTGAAATGCACTATTACTGGAGATAGTAAATAGTACGCACACATGAAATATACATTCATTTCTATTTCATATTTTAGGGATTGTTAACATAATTATAAATAAGTATATTATAATTCCAGTATAATATCATATATAATTTCTTTTACTTAATCCTTTATACATTAAATGTAGGACATGAATATGTCATATCACTTAGAGGGGGAGGTATGTCTTACTTCGTCAAATGAAATTATATAATTTACCCATTATGGAATCCATAAAGGTATTGTATAAATGAATAATATAGAAAATTTTAGAATATGTATGTATAGTTCAGTAATAATGGACACCATGAGAGGCGGTAAGAGATAATTTAACAATCATCATTTCGTGAGGCAATCGTTCATCTTCCATAGAAATAGAATGTTCGTATCTATTAGATCGAGGTGTGTGGATGTGAAGTATGAATAATCCTCATAACAACATAATAATATATTTTTATACAGATTTTGTTATAAAATAATGTAATAAATATATTTTAGGGGTTGGATATGGAAATTAAAAGAAAAGAACTTGAGAGAAGACGTTACTATTAAATCAGGTATCTTCTTGTGATTTGAGCCAATGGGCTCTCTTAAATTGCATCCCAGGGGGGATGATTCTAGTATAAAGAGAGGTATTTTGGGAGATTCATAGAACATATCTTTGATGAGCCATGTGAATTTATAGTTGTGTTAAATGGGTTAGAGGTGATGGTCTTTTATAAGAGGGAGGATGGGATCTTTAAGAATGTTTGAAAGTAATATTTTATTATTAAATTATATTCAGTTTAAAAATGGCCAAGAGATATTTAATTTGAATATATGGTGAGTATACGTTGAAATAATATCAGCCAATATGAATTGACCAGGTCATGGATATTTTTTAATCCTTATCTTTTTTATTTAACCCTTTGTTAACTTATTTAAAGTTTACCATGTCCTCTTATATATTGATACTATATTGTTAATGTAAGTACAATAAAATGAAAAGAGACAAAAATGGATCATTTATGACATTTGTAACATTATTTAAGTAATTTTTCTCAATTTTAGATTATTACGATTATATTATCATTTAAATAAATATTAATTGTTGAAAACAATGATATATGTAAATTTCTAAATTATTCATATCATGAATTTTAATAAAATCAATAAAAAAATTATTATTTTAAAAACAAATCGTTAATTAAAATTTAACATGTCATTATTATGACATAAATTCGTTGATGACATAACATGTTTCAAAGTAAATTTATTTTAATATTTATAATATCATTTATTTGAATCCTTTATTAATTAACCAATTATTCCATCACCATTGTGTAATAATTAAGTTTACTTTTTTAATGTCTATGAATTCTAAATTAAATACAATTATTTAGGAAATTTTTTTATCTTTAAAATAAATTTTTAATGTTAAAAAATTACTTATAAATCCCAATAAAAAGTTTTTTTTAAAAGATATATATTTATTTTATTTTTGTGTTTACATTAAATTAATTAATATAAAATATCATTATCACTCTCATGTGGCTCCAAGGGGTCCCAAAATCAACCCGAGGATTCCAATGGTCGGACATGTATCCTAAACTAGTATTAGGACATGTGTTATCGTAAATTAATATTATTATAATAGAATGTTTTACCCTCATTTACCAGATTTACCCTTTAACCATGGCACATAAAATTTTTTCCGATGTTTCTATTCATAATGCCTAAAAATAAAATTAACATATTTACACAATTTGACCCTCATCATTACAAATATGAGATCTATTTTTCCAACTTCACAACACATATTTTGAAAAAAATAAATTAAAATTCCTTCTCAGAGTCAAAAAAACATGTTTTTAAGAAATAAAAACTGTCAAAATATTGACACTTGTTAATGTCGAATTTCAAAGTGAAATTGCATCCAATGACCAAAATTGTATTAAATTTTAATAATATAATCTAGTTACACTTTAGAAATAGTAAAATGGTTAATTTAAACAAATAAATATGATAGATTATAAGATAGTCTTGTATTAAAATGCAGTATTTTTCACTATTCATTTAATGTTGAACTTTATGAGAAAAATACAATAATTTACCCAATGTAAATTTTGATGTCCTGCTTATAAAGAAAGATTATAATTTGTCAAATATAACATATAAAAGTTAAAAAAACTATATTTAAGAAGGTTTCACCGTCAAAATGTGATAAATCAAAATTTTTAAGAATATTATAGTATTTATGCATATAATCGGATTCATTCACATTTTTACTCTATAAAATTTATTGGATAAATGTAAAAACATTTAACAAAAATGTATAATGATATTTTACATAGGTATATTCATTCTTCCCAATACAACAAATATGTGTTTACTACCATTTAAAATATTATTATATTATTACTTTTCAGTATTACTCAGCCTTATGTGCAACATGAGATTTTTGAAGAAACCCATTGTTCTTTGTTAAGTATGTCATCGAACATAGAATCCATATTAACAAAAAATTATAATTTAATTCCAAAATATTAATTAATAAGAAAATTTCATATTCTCTATTTACTTTGGATGTTTCATTCGTCCCACCATTTGGTTATTGAGTCCACACAATTTTAAAATTGGTCTTTGAACCTTCATTGAACATCCTACATTAGAAAACGATTATAAAAAAATGTCACATTAAAAGAAAGAAATATGAGTATAATGATCACATGAGATAACCCATACTATGATTCCATGAAACATGGATGTGTAGTAGAAACCAAGTACCATGTTTAGATGAAGAGTGATTGAAAACCTGATTAGGAGAATGTTAAACACCAGAAAACCACAAATTTTAATAGGTTAAATGGTCTTTGGCTTCCGATTTTGTAATGTAACCAATTTTTTTTGTATTTCATTCTCTAATTTTGGAGTATTTATTTATGATATTCACTAAGGACATATGGAAATATTCTTACTTTTCAAGTAGAGTTTCATCCTTAAAAATGATTCCATAAAAAACTCATTGTTTTCCCAAACGATGAGTATTCAAGATGATTTGGTCACACCTAAAGCTATATAATCAACTTCAAGAGAGTTAAATATTCCAAAAATAAGGAACTATATATTTTCATTTTCTTTAGGCATTAAAAATAACAAAATATTTTGTACAAGATCAGATTATCCCCAAGAAAATATATGATACTTTATAAAAATAAATACTACTCATAATCCCCAAAAATTCAACAAAAAAACCCAAATTTTTACAAATACCATTAAATAAACGTATGGCCTTAAAAATCTTTAAATTAACCCATACTATGATTGAGACCCAATACTCAGAATGATTTAATCACATAGTCTTTCACAGTAAATCTTAACATTTATCTCATAATAACATCTACAACTCATAATGTCTCATAATGATAAGTAATTAACATAATAGTATATCTTCTATGAATGTTCAAACAATTTTATAAATAACACAAATATCTATATGTACACAATAAAAAAATATATTCTTCAAAAATAAATTTCAACCATTAACCCACAAATGATATCACATTGTATTCTATTTTCCATAAGTATATCATGTTCCAAAAAGAGAGAACGTCTTCTAAAATAACCATTATCACATAATAACCAAAACATTTTCCAATACAAAGGATATCAATTTTATAAAATATAATTTCCCAAAATTAAATTATTCTTGATCCATCAAATCATTTAACTAAAATGAGTTACTCATAATAACCCGGGACTTCATGTAGTCCAGTGATAAGTGATAAATCCCAATATAAATTTGGTTTTGAGTTTAATATATTTTTCCGGTGTGATGGGTCGTCATATGGTCTTCATGTTGTCTTTTTCAAAAACTATATAATTTTATAAAATTATGAAAAATTATCTAAATTTCTAAAAAATAACCATAACAATTTTTATCCAAAAATTTTATCTCATACCACATTTTTTCATCAAAACAATTAATAACATATAATTACCTTAAATTCAAGGATCATATAAATCCAAATGGTTATTTAAAACTATGCGCACAAAAGAAAATATAATTCTTCCTTGATAAACATTTTACAAAAAAACATTATCTTTACACATAAAACAAAAAATCATCCAATGTAATCCCATTATCAAAAGAGTCTTAATACATTTACGGATTTCATCATCCTAAAATCTTGTATAACTCTTGAATACCATATATGTATACTTATTACACATTCAATGTTCTTAAATATACATTAACCATTATTTCCCAACATATTAAATAATACTTACTTCATAAAAACAAAATCAGGAATCATATCCTATGATTAAATCATATCAAAACATTAGCTATGAAATAATAGATACATTTTATTGGTAATTTTTTGTTTCTCATCCTCAATTGGAATGGAATTAGGTATGGGTAAACATATATTTGTACGATCCTGCTAATACCATTCATGAACCTTATTTTTAGGGAAACTATTTGTATAGTAATCATGGTAACCACTTTTAAAAAATTCAATTGGTCCCTCATAATGAAAATATTTCCCTTTCATGGAGTGAACTGGATTTTTTTCAATGGTAGGTTCTTGCATTATGACCATCATTACCTCAACTATAACATCTTCTCCTCCATTTGAATCATTTTCCTAGGTGTTTCATTCTACTTCCTTGAAAAAATGGTTTTTTAATATACTAACCATTATTATTTTTACATGAACATCCTTATGGATTTCATTATCACATATATGATTGCTCATAAAAATCACCATGGTTCTGTTGGTCAATGATGAATCTAGATATTTGTTTGAGAATAACCAAAATATTTCTCATTAATCATGCAGTTTCATTCATTTGTTTATTCATAAGACCTTCACTATTTTCTTCACCTTAATTGTTAATTTGGTGGATGCTAGATCCGTCCACTTACTAAACAAATGTCAGTGTGAGTTTATCAATAAAATTATTGTAGACGCCGGAAAAGTCCGTTGTTCACAAACGAAGCTCCGGATGCGGAAAGCGAGGTCATATTTGGAGTCGGAAGAATGTTTCGGAGGGCCCGGAGGCCTTGGGCGGAATTTCAGAGGTCTGCGCGCAAAGATGATGATCCGCGCGCAAAACCCCCGGGATGCGCGCAACTCCCTTGCGCGCGGTGCCCGATTCCGCGCCCGCGAGGAGAATTCAGCGCTCGCGCCTTGGATTCCGCGCCCGGGGTTGCCTATAAATACTAGGCGACCCCCAACGTTTCAAGGGTTGCTGGAAGTCGAACGGTCTCCCGCGCGCGCAATTCAATCCCTTCCGCGCGCAATGCCGATCTTCAGGTAACCTCCTTTCTTTCGCGCAATCGAGCCTTGGGGTCCGCCTTCGCGCGCAATCCCCTTGGCTCATCTCCGTTGAATAAATTTCAACCCGAAGGCCTTTGCGCGCAAAAGAATCCTCTTGCGCGCAATTGCCCCCGGGTGCGCGCAATCCAACCCGATTACGCGCACCCCCATCTTCAAAGTGGCCATTCGTTAGAGAATGAGCCGTTGCCCCCGCGCGCTACCCGAATCCCGGTGCGCGCAATCCCAATCATCCGCGCGCGATGCGCTGGCCCAATTGCGCTCCAGCCCGCCATTTTGCGCGCCGATCCGCGGTTTTGCACGCAAAGCTCCTCTTTTGCGCGCAATCCGCCAGGGTCGCCTCCCTTGACCCCCTTTGGGTACCCGCCTGCGTGGCGCCCGATGGTCTTCATCGCAGGTGCCCGCGTTGTGCGTCGTCTTTCCGTGCGGCCCCCCCTAGGCTCGCGCGAAGTGACACGGACCTACCGGCGGCTTTATCGTCCAGCATGACGCTAAACTGCACTACGTCCGAGCTACAAGACGTTAAACTGTTCAGCATTCGTCCCGCATGACGCTAAACTGCACCACGTCCTGCACGACGTTAAACTGTATACGTCTAGGCTGCACGACGTTAAACTGACTAGCCCCCATCGTCCGCGCTGCAAGACGTTAAACTGCCAAGTGTTTCGTCCTCAACACACGACGTTAAACTGTACTTCGTCCGGCAAGACGTTAAACCGTCCGCTTCGTCCTCAACACACGACGTTAAACTGTACTTTGTCCGGCAAGACGTTAAACCGTCCGCATCGTCCGATCCCGTGCTCTGCACGCAGGGTCTCCCCCGGTTTGGACGTGGACCCCACCCGCTCGTCTCTGCAGGGATGTCGGGATTGTCCCGCTTTTGGGACGATTTAATGGGAGTGGCTTTTCCCTACGGGGGCAGGGTATTACAAACCCCTAGTTTCTCGTGGGAGGCTGCACATGTGTATCTCCATTGCGCCTCCCCACTGCCGAAGCCAGTAGAGGGTGTGACTGGGATCGAGGTGTCTTCTGCTTTCGGTCCAAGTCCCTTCCAACTGAGTTTTGCCGCATCCGGGCTGCCTCAAGTGCGTAAGTCCTGACAGAATGAACTACGTGGACTTTGATCCATGTCTTCTATACAGGGTACGTAGGAAGCCTCCCTGAGTTCCAAGCCCGCCACCTGGTCGTCCCGGTCGTATTTACGTCGGTTCGTCCATCAGTGGACCCCTCCAGGGTTCACGCTTGCGTCGATTCACCTATGAATCTGCCCCTGTGGGAGACTGCCCGTGTGTATCTCCACTGTGCCTCCCCACAGCCCCTTTTCCCATTTCCCCTTTTATCGTCCAGCATGACGTGAAACTGTGACCCACCCGGCCGTTCCATCCCCCTCTGTGCGAGGTGGTTCGGTTCAATCCTCCGCCCGGCGGCCTAGACCTCTTCGTGAGTCGGCTTGCCGACGTCCAGCATGACGTTAAACTGTATACCCGAACTACGCTGACTTTGATCCGTGCTAACGCGCGGTACGTAGGAAGCCCCTACGAGGTCCAAGCTCTTCACTCCATCATCCATCCCGATCCTTACCCGGGCCGCCACATCCCGGTGGGGTCATGCCACTTCACTCCACTCCACATTACTTGGGAAGCCGCCCATGTGCTGGCCCCAGCGTCGGAGGTTCCCCGCAAGGGGTTCTGTCATCTGATCCACTTTTCGTGTTGATCGGTCCGACGCCGTCCCCGCTGGACGTTAAACTCGCGGCATACCCCGTGTTAAACATGGGAAGCTGAGGAAAACCTCAGGTGACACAGTTCCCCGCACCTAGTACGGGATGCCTCAGGCCATCATGCCTTCGAGAAGCCCTATTAGGGACGGAAGACAGACGTGCAGAGCCGCAGTGTTACGACACGCCCCCATCACCCAGAGCCACCCGGCCTTCTCACTGCAGGTTGCTGCCCCGCCCAGACTCCTTGGAGCGTCCGGGCGGAAGCAGCGTAATTAACCGGTGTCCATGAAGATATGGCGCCGGGAACGAGATTCACGAACATTCTTAAGTCTATGAGGGAGACCCGGATTAGGCGACGAGTTCCGAGGAGACGTCCAAGGAAGGAGGAGCCGACATCCCATCATCCCGGTTTCGATCAAGGAGCAGACGCCCCTGAATAAAGGACGAATGCTGCCCGCCCTTGGAAAGCGGGACTGCGGGACCACAAGCCGCGCGCCCATCCCCTCGGGTTGACGGGTGCACGCGCGAACGCGTCCTGGCGGAACAGCGTAACCCGACGCAAATCCGCACCGAAACAGAAAAATGGTGAACCCGACGTGAATCTCTTCTCCTCGATACGAAGACCGATGAATTTCAGAGGTGTTGGAAGACCGGCATGTTTCCCGGCCAAGCATTCAGTCTTACCCGCCAGGGGCTGGGGAAGTTAAATCGGGCACTCCGTCTCGCAACGTCGAGGGCCTGGGTTCCCCCCACGGAAGGCGTCGTGGCGCTAATGGTGGGTTGTCGATTCCTTTTTCCTGTCAGTGTTAATGGGTCATTCTCCCTGCTTTCAGAAATCAGGTCGCCCGATCCAGTGCCCGATCGCCACCCGCCCACTGGTGCGGGGACAGGGGAAACACCGACGCGGCTACTCCGCGCGGTCCTGCCCGTTCCACAGCCGTCCCAGCAGCCGCAATTGCGGGACGACCACGCCCTCTCTCCCCCTCGGAGGTCATCCAGAGAAGGGTGATCAACACCCTGGTGCGGAGATACGAGGAAGAGGGAGTCATCCCCACTAGGGAAATGGCTCGCCTAGACCTTGAGGAGGCTGCGCCTCGCCACCACCGCTGCCCCCGAGGGCCGCGCAGGGAGGCACCGCTGCCTACCTCGACGTCCAACCGCTTCGGGAGCTTATCCCCGGAGCGCTCTGACAGTTCCCTTCCCTACGCGGATGAGGTGGAAGAGGCCCGGGATCACCCTATCTGGGATTCGCTCCAGGGATCTACGGTAAGGACTCCCGCCAGGCCACGGCGACACCGCCGCCAGGCCTCTCCAGTCGAAGAGCGGGCTCTCCACCTGCCCGCGCCGCTCATTCCGACTCGCCTGTCTCGACGCCAACGTCGGGCACGAGCGGAAGAGGATGCCCACCTTGGGGCTCTAGCAACAGCGGCCGCATTGGCCCAAGCCACTGCTGGCTCCAGTCGCCAGGCCTCTGCGCATCCTGAGCAGGGGAACTCCTATGCCCGACCTGGATCGAGGCCCCGACCTCCCCAAAGGCAGGTTGGGTTGACTCTCCCGGTTGCTGGCACTGGCAGTAGCCACCGCGGACCACCTCGCGGTAGCGCTATTCACTGGCAGGATCTACTCTGTGTGGCCGATCCAGGAGGCATGGGTCATCCCACCTTCCGATCCCGGCCCGGAGTCCTGCCCAGAATCATCTCTCCCCGCGTCCCCTTTGATATCTGTCCCGGTTCCCCTCGCACCTTGGTTCCCAGTCCTCTTGGCCCCAGCACCAGTGCGGCCGGAGGACGCCAGGACAGAGATCAGCCCTGCCCCGGAGAACCACCCAGGGGCAGGCAAGGCGTCGACGCCGAGGGAAGAATGTTACGGAATTCCGGGCAGAGATCCGACCGGTCCGCTTCTCTGATTCAGAGGCGGAGTACGATTCGGCGACATAGCCCTTTCCCCAATCCCGCCAGTCAAGGGCAGGGGTAGGAATGCGGCACGTCAGCCTCGTGCTCCCCGAGAGCGAGATCGGTGTGATCCCCGCTTCTCTCCGAAGGTATATCCGGAGTAACGAGGGCCTGGTAGACCCCCAAGGATCAAGCTTGCGATTGGTACCGGCACCTCCGGAAGTGCCTTCCGCCTCGATCGGAGAAGCCGAAGACTTTTTCTGGGGATCGACGGTCGAACCACGATCTGGTGCACCCTCGGCGAGCACCGATGCTACGGCAGGATGTTCGCTCGCCGGCCCGTCCTATCGTGATGTGGTAGCCAGGGCACCGCCACCCTCAGAGGGCGGCCCGGGATATGGAGGCCAATCGGCCTGCTCGCCGTATTCACCGCCGGCCAGCCCGTCAGCCCGGCGGCCCGCCTCAGCACCACTACCAGTTCCCCGTCCGTTCCCAGCCATGGAAGAGGACCAAGGAGATCTGGGTCCCGAGTTT
The DNA here is from genome assembly GCA_963277665.1 of Viscum album. NCBI lineage: Eukaryota > Viridiplantae > Streptophyta > Magnoliopsida > Santalales > Viscaceae > Viscum > Viscum album. Next base: position 162,939,621 of record OY728135.1, read on the forward strand.
GAGTCGTGGAGCTTCTGGACCGTCCTTGCAGAGGTCCACTTCCCTGAGAAGTTTTGGCCAGTCGCAGGACCGGGCTTTGATGCACCCGAATCGCTCACCCCGGATGAGTTCGAATGCTTCTGCCGAACTCTCCGGGAGACTCGCTCCTGTCTTCACCGCCTACAAATGCCATACCCCGGGAGTCAAGCGCACCTGGAGGATATTGGTGAGCAGTGCCGTCAAATTGACCTGGCCATGCTGCCCGCGGTTCGGCACCCCGGGTCATTTGAGCACCACGAGGCCCTCCAACAACGATGCGTTGAGTGCTTCCAAGTACTCCGCAAAGTTATCGAGGAAGCCACTCCCCACGTGTATATCCGTGGATGGGGGCAGTACGCTGCCCTACGCTTCAGTGTGATTCGCCGACAGCCCGATTCGCTGGGTGGCCCTGAGGGTATATCCCCAGGGACAGAAACGGTCAACATGGCTGACCTGTCGGGAGAGGGGAACGACTTGGAACTTCTCGACGGGGGCTTCCCCCCCGAAGACAAGCCGTCGTCAGATCCATCGGTGAGAGTTACTCGCCATCAGAGGAACCTCCTGGGGCTCCCCACACCCACTGAAGCACTGACGTTGAGCCGAAACGTCAGCAAAGGAAAAGATCACAGCAAGGCCACTTAGCCTATATACGCCGATTCATCGCCAATCTGGCCGGGAAGTGTAAGCCCTTTTCTCGGCTCATGAAGAAAGGTGCCACCTATGTATGGGATAAAGAGTGTCAGACCGCTTTCGAGGAAATCAAGCAGTACCTGCTTCAACCTCCGGTCCTGATGCCGCCCGTATCCGGAAAGCCGCTGGTCCTTTATGTGACCGCCCTGGAACGGTCCCTGGGTGCCCTTCTCGCCCAGAACAACAACGAGGGAACAGAGAATAGCCTCTATTACCTCAGTCGCATGCTCCTCGATGCGGAAGTTAGGTATTCCCCCATCGAGAAGAGCTTCCTGGCGCTCGTATTTGCCGTACAGAAATTACGGCACTACTTGCAGCACCATGAGGTACAGTTGGTTTCTCGGGTAGACCCGTTGAAATATATCCTGAGGCGGCCTATGTTGACTGGACGCCTAGCGCGGTGGGCTGTGATTCTCCAGCAGTTCGACATCAGGTATGTGTCTCAGAAGGCCATCAAAGGGCAAGCATTGGCAGACTTTCTGGCAGCTCACCCGACCTCCGCGGATCAGCCGCTGGATCTAGGCTTTCCTGATGAGGCCATTCTCTCGGTTGATCGAGCCGATCCATGATGGCAGATGCACTTTGACGGTGCATCCCGGAGCCCCACCGGTAGAAGACTCGATAATCCTAAGCTCAACAGAGTGGGCTTGGGCATCGTCTTCATTACCTCGGAGCGAGCCGTGCTGCCATACTCTTTCCTGTTGTCAGAGGGCTGTACCAACAATGAGGCGGAATACCATGCCCTCATCACCGGCCTCGAGTTGGCTCTCGAGATCGACGTGCCCCGTCTGTGCGTGAAAGGGGACTCCGAGCTGGTCGTTAAGCAGATCAATGGCGACTACGTTGTCAGGAAGCCGGAACTTGTGCCATTGTTGGAGTGCACCCTCCTTCTGATGGCCCGGTTCCCTTCTCGGCCGGAAATTGTCCATGTTCCCCGGTCGCAGAACGGTCGAGCAGATGCTTTGGCCAGCCTCGCTGCGTCACTTGCGGAGCCTGAAGAGGACAACCTAATCGTCCGCGTGACGCGCCGCAGGCTCATCGCTCTCGTTATCCCGGAAGAAGATCGCGACCCGTTGGTAAGTAACCTCACCACGGTTGCCCCTATGCCCGGAGCCCCGAGTACCCCAGATATGACAGTCGGATCAGCCCCTGATTGGAGGACGCCTTTGGTTGAGTACCTCCAACATGGCATTCTTCCATCGGATCGGGCCGAGCGCGAGCGAGTTCGACGCCGCGCATCACAGTTCGTCCTCCAGAGCAGTCCCGGCCTGGAGCAGATCCTCTACAAACGCGGATTTGATGGTGTTCTCCTCCGTTGCCTTCAGGGAGTTGAGATCCCACGAGTCATGCAAGAGGTTCATGCTGGTTCATGCGGCGCCCACCAGACTGGGCCGAAGCTGTCCCACCAGATTCGGAGGTTAGGATACTTCTGGCCCTCCATGATCCATGACTGCATCGAGTATGCCAGGAGGTGCCATGCGTGCCAGGTTCATGCAAACTTTGTGCATCGGCCGCCGGAGCCTCTCCATACCACAAGGTATTCCTGGCCCTTTGCAGTCTGGGGACTGGACGTTGTGGGACCTTACCCGCCGGCGACAGCTCGCCAGTGCCGGTTCATTCTGACCGCCACGGACTTCTTCTCCAAATGGGCAGAAGCGATTCCGCTCAGAGAGGTCAAATCCTGTTCGATCGCTGACTTCGTGACCTCCAACATCATCTATAGATTTGGAGTGCCTCACGCTATCCTCACGGATAACGGAACCAATTTCCGAGCAGCCGAGTTGAAGAAGTTGTACGCCAAGTATAACATTCGCTCGAACCATACATCTCGCTATCATGCGCAGGCGAATGGACAGATCGAGGCGTTCAACAAAATCCTCTCTAACATTCTGCAAAAGATGGTTGGTCAGAACAAGAAGAGTTGGCCGGACAAGCTCCCCAACGCCCTCTGGGTTTATCGGACGACGACTCGCAATTCCACCCAGATGACCCCTTATTCCCTGGTGTATGGAGCTGAGGCCGTCCTGCCCATCGAGATCCAGTTGCCGTCCTTGCGCACTGCGGTCTACGACCAGCAAGCGCCGGACAGAGTTGCTGAAGCCCGTCTAGTCGAGTTGGAAGCACTGGATGAGAATAGACTTCGCGCTTTGCACAACTTGGAGAGGCATCAAAGCAGAATGGCTCGAGCTTTCAATAAGAAGGTTCGCCTCCGCTCCTTCCTGCAGGGTGATCTAGTGCTAGCCCTAAGAGCACCGATGATCCCCGGCAGGAAGCCACCCAAGTTGGAGCCCAAGTGGGAGGGACCTTTTGTTGTCCACAAGGTCTATCCCAATGGCGCGTACTCCCTAGCGACTATGGATGGTGAGCGTGTCACTCCTCCCACCAACGCTAGGTTCCTCAAGCAATACTTTGCCTGAGTGTTCAGACGTCCAGCATGACGTTAAACTGCACATTTGTCCAGCATGACGTTAAACTGCACAGTCGTCCCGCATGACGCTAAACTGCACTTCGTCCTGCATGACGTTAAACTGCACCATGTCCTGCACGACGTTAAACTGCATTCGTCCAGGCTACAAGACGTTAAACTGTTCAGCATTCGTCCAGGCTACAAGACGTTAAACTGTTCAGCATTCGTCCGCGCTGCAAGACGTTAAACTGCCAAGTGTTTCGTCCTGCATGACGCTAAACTGCACTACGTCCGAGCTACAAGACGTTAAACTGTTCAGCATTCGTCCTGCATGACGTTAAACTGCCTCTCAAGAACTACGTGCGGCTTGATTCCCATCCTTATGGGATACGTAGGACCGCCTGAACCTTCATGTTTCAGGCCCAGCCCCATCCTTCGGGAATTTCCATCCCATCTCGGGCCCTTGGCCCAGTTGCCCCCGGGTGTGCGGCGTATGGTGTGAGCGCGGGGCTATGCCCTCATTCACGTCGGTTTGCTTGTCACACTGTACGCCCCCCCCCCCCACGTTTGGGGATGCCTTCTGCTCCCCCTTCCTTTTTTCTCTCTCATCGTCCTGCATGACGTTAAACTGCCTCTCAAAGAACTATGTATGGCTTGATTCCCATCCTTATGGGATACGTAGGACCGCCTGGACATTCATGTTTCAGGCCCAGCCCCATTTCCCGGGAATCTCTATCCCGCGTTGGGCCTCTGGCCCCAGTTCCCCTCCTTTTTATGCGAGGCGTATCGCGTGAGTGGGGGATTATGTCCTCATTCACGTCGGTCTACTGGCCGCGCCGTACCCCTCCCCCGTGTGTGGGACTACCTCACACCCCTCATCGTCCTGCATGACGTTAAACTGCCTCTCAAGAACTACGTGCGGCTTGATTCCCATCCTTATGAGATACGTAGGACCGCCTGAACGCTTGTGTTTCAGGTCCAGCCCCGTTTCTTGGTTGATCACGGGGATCTACCCTCTTTTGGTTGCTCTCAGGGTGAGTCCTCCGACCCTTCCCGATGACCCGTTAACATGTTTTGGGTACTTCGGTCTATGACTCGTAGTGTCAGATTCAATCCCGACAAGTCCTGTGTTGCTTGTCAGGCCTCGCGCTTCCTCTTGTTCGAGCCTTCACTCAAAGGGATCCTCGTTAGCGGTTTGGGTACGATGCCTCAGTGCTCTCCTACCGCTCCGGGTCGATTTACCGGTGGGTCTTGGGCCGCAAATCGATATGAATCCTGCGATTGAGCGGTTGATGCTCGTTTGCTTGCCCCGTCTTAGGCTGACGCGATCGGATGTTGTGTTGCGAATGCGTCAGCAACATCCTTGATCGCCATGTCGGCTCTTTCAGGCTCTGAACATTGGTTGCGCAGTCCTCATCACACTCCGCCTTTATGCGTTGTAGTGGAATCTCGACACTCTTCATACTGACCTACAGTACACCTCTACACGTTAGACAGACCAACCAGGGTATTGATGTCGTTCGAGGCTCCCATGATCTGAGCACCAAGGATATATGCGGATATCCTCCCTAAGGGCCGTGCGTAGCTGGACCCTCGTCCCCATAAGGAGGAAGGAGTCGCCCGAACAATCGCGTTCTGGGCCCAGTATATCTGGAGGCTAGCATCTCTGCCCCTCGGGTGATGGACATACGCAGACCCCTATCCCAAGACTCTCCTCCTGGAATCGTGCGTGACCGCAGGGCTGGGTATGTTCCCACCTCCGCCGTGTCCACCGTACCGCAATAAGAGGATTCCTCCATGGTCCGAACCACACGACCTTAAACTGTGTTGTCTGGTCCTACCACACGACCGTAAACTGTGATCGTCTTGGCCGCCCGACGAGAAACGGCACTGCATCGTGATGTTCTCCTCGGGGGACACTCATGTTGGGCGCTGGTTAATAACCACGCCATTCATCAATGCCTTCCATGGCTTGATTATTGTGGCGACGCCAGAGATTTCTCAATCACAGGCATGTCGCCGCACAAAGAAAAACCATTCATCTTTAAGGACAAACAAGAAATATCAAATGCCGCTCCTTCTGTGTGCGAGGGTCAGACCCGCACTCTTCCTCGCGCTGGTGCCCGATTGTGATGCGCCGCGCTTCAAGAACTACGTGTGGCTTGATTCCCATCCTTACGGGATACGTAGGAACGGCCGGATGATTGAAACTTCGGGTCCAGCCCCCCACCACTTAGAGATTCCCCCCTTCTCTGGGGAATCCGCCGCCTTCAGGTCACCCTCAAGGCGTGTTCCCCGACCCCTTGCCGTGGTCCACCGGTGTCAAGAGTACTCTGGTTTATTGCCAGGAGTGTCAGGTTCAGCTTGGTCAGGTTCCTTCCACTTTTCAGGCTTCGTGCTCCCTTTCATTCGGACCCATCGTCTACGCCCTGGGTGGAGCCCCCGTGAACGGTTCGGACACAATGCCTCAGTGCTCTCCCACTGACTCGGGCCGGTACCCCCAATGGCCTCGGGCAGCAAATCGATATGAATCCTGCGATTGAGCGGTCGATGCTCATTTGCTGCCTCACTCCACCAACGGTTAGTGCGATATTGATGCTGCTTTTCCGCCACGGTCGGCAGTACTCCCATATCGTTACGCCGGTGCCTCCAGTCCTTGAATGAATGGCCGCATGATTCACATTTTCCACCTCCCATTCCGGCCAGGCAAAACCTCGACACTCTTGACACTATCCCTCAGTGCATCTTCGCATATCCAGAGGATATGACCACGATGTGGCGTGCTTGGAGGTCTTTATGGTCCGAGCTCTAAGACCTTAAACTAAGATCTCTTCTTATGGTCCGAGCTCTAAGACCTTAAACTAAGATCTCTTCTTATGGTCCGAGCTCTAAGACCTTAAACTAAGATCTCTTCTTATGGTCCGAGCTCTAAGACCTTAAACTAAGATCTCTTCTTATGGTCCGAGCTCTAAGACCTTAAACTAATATCTCTTCTTATGGTCCGAGCTCTAAGACCTTAAACTAAGATCTCTTCTTATGGTCCGAGCTCTAAGACCTTAAACTAAGATCTCTCCTTATGGTCCGAGCTCTAAGACCTTAAACTAAGATCTCTCCTTATGGTCCGAGCTCTAAGACCTTAAACTAAGATCTAGCCCTTATGGTCCGAGCTCTAAAGACCTTAAACTAAGATCTAGCCCTTATGGTCCGAGCTCTAAAGACCTTAAACTAAGATCTACCCCTATGGTCCGAGCTCTACGACCTTAAACTAAGATCTCCCCAAATGGGGTCCTACGTCCTGCATGACGTTAAACTGCACTCTCAGAACTACGTATGGCTTGATCTCCAGCCTGATGGAGTACGTAGGAACGCCCGGGCATTCCAACTCGGGTCCAGCCTCAGGGATCGTTAAGTCCCGCCCCTCCTCGTCGCCGGCCGTCTGGCCTGACTTCGGGTAGAGTGGTACAGTTGTGATATTCTACCCGATTCAGCTCGGGATGCCCCATCGCAAGGATGGGAAGCGACGGTTTCCTCGTCAGAGAGGTGCTGTCTGAGAATTGAGGTGACTCACGGCCAGATTAGTGCATCCGCCTAATACGCTCTCCCCACGGTGGCGCAATTTTGAGAGCGTTGGATTCTGTCCGAACAAATCGTCACTTCGCCCCACGCTTCGCATGCCCTGTTGATCTGGATTTCCACCCTTGTGTCTGAAGGAACCCCAAAGCGGTATTCATGATGACATGTGGTCCGCCTCCTGCAATATGAGTGATGGCCTTTTTCGGTCCGTCTATTGCAGTTGTTATGGTCGATCCGCTGTCCGCCTACCGTCTCGGGCATTTCCTGGAAGGCCGACCGTTGTGGATGTCTGGATTCGGGACGCACGATTCACCTTTTCTCATTTCCCTATGTTCGGATAAAATCTCAACGCCCCTAGCATTGTCCCGCTCGTGTGTTGGAACAGGTTGGGGGATGGTACATTGATTAGGTCTGAGGTCTCCTTTCTTAGGAATGACCTCCCTCTTTTCTCCAGGAATCCAGGCCCAATTGTGGATGCCTGATGCTTGGTTAACACTCCCGCAAGACAGAAAATTGTGGTTGAGCATGTTAAACCAAAAGATGCAGATAAATATATTGATTCATACAGATGGATCAAAGTAGCGGAAGCAAATGTTTTGGGAATGGCAAAACAAAGCCCTTAGGGATTAGCGTGCTGGATGAGTCTTTCTAATGCCGCTACCCTTTGGCTGGTGGCCTCCAGAGCTGCTTCTCGCTCTCTGCGTGCCTTATCTTCGTCGGCGGTCGCAGCGCGCAATTCGTCGATTCTAGCCTGTGCACGCTCCCGCTCGACCTGAATTGTGACCATCTGTTGGCCCGCCTCCGTCAGCTGTACCTGGGCGTCAACCAGCTGAGCTGCTAGTTGCTCCACAAGCTCGGTACACGTTGCGACGAAGGCCTCCTTCTCTGCCGCCTGCCCTTCGAGGCGCCGGACTTCCTGCTCTGCCGTGAGGAGCGCCCGCGCACTCTCCGACATGTCCCGACTTTGTGCGACGTTGGCACGCCGGCAGCTCTCGCGCATCTTTTCGGCCATGAAATCACGGACCGTTAGATGGAGGCGTTGAGCATCAGCTCCCCCGGCACACAGGAAGCGCAGCCAGGTTTGAAGTGATCCCATGCGTCCCAGCCACTCCGATGGGTCTCGCTTGAGGAAGCGCTGGATGCACTTCCACCCCCTATGGCGCGTTATCCGGCTCTCCTCGACCGCCTCCGTGTCTGAGTCGTCCATCTCCTCGGGATCGGCAGGCCGGTAGGCAGGGAAGGCAGCCAGCAGGTCTGCTGCAGGGTCCGCCCCTGGGAGGTCCTCATGAGGGATAGGTTCCCCAACATCTGGGCGACCTTCTTCTCTCTCCCCAGCGGCGCTGACACCCTCGTCAGCCCCCAGCCTCTCTCCGATGGCAGCACCGCCGACGTCCGCAGCCCCTTGATCAGCAGTTGGTGGGGCCGGCTCGGTTTGGGAAGTCTGTTCCGGAGCAGGCGGCATGTCCACCACTGGTCCACTCGTAGATGGCCCGGGTTCGGCAACCCGACGAGCCTCCAATGTTGAGATCACTGCGCGGGGAATGCCATGGTTAGTCACGGATCGTCAACAGCAAGCACCAGCAGTAAAGTAGGGAGACTTACGGGAGTTCGGAGCGTCATCTTCCGCTATCCCGGTCGCCGCAGGAACAGTTGCAGCAGGGGACCCCTTAGCGCTTGTCAGTTCGATAATGGGTGCCTGGCCCCCGCCTTGTCCTGCTGGCGCCTCTCCTTCTCCTGCTGAGGACGCCTGACCGACATCCGTGTGCTCCTGAGAAAGATGGAGAAATGGGTTAGAAGCTGCATAAGAGAGTGGATGAAGCAGATTGAGTAGGGATAGAAGCGGACCTCGAGGAGCTCAGTGACATCAACGTTGTCAGAGCCGGCCACCTCGCCGCTCTCCCGTGGGCTCCCCTGATGGGATCTTCCCTCAGAGCCTTCATCCTCCCCCATTTCCTCCTCTTCTTCGGAGTCGCTGCTACTGTCATCTTCTTCCGGCGGCATCTGTTCCGGAGCGGGCTCGAGACCGAGCATCACCTTCACCAGAAGGGATGGCTCCGCGCGCTGACCACGTTGGCGCGCGTAATCGTCCATGGCCGTCAGATACGCATACTGCCGGTTGAAGTCCACTCTGTCGGCAATCTGGAGGCGCCCGACCTCTGGCAGATAGATTCCTTCTCTGAGTATCTTTCTCCAGATGGCGTCGGTCCCCAGTGACTGCCGCAGAGTCATCCAGGCCGACGACAGCGCCGGGAAGACCGCATCATGGGAAGGTTCGAGCAGACGTCTCACCTGCTTCCCGGGCCGCTCGTCGACCACCGCACGTTCCCCCTCTCTGGGCGCTGAGGTCGTGGCGGCAGCTCGCGATGTGCCCGCCGCCGAAGTCCCTGCCCGCGCCGGCTCCGCTGTTTGGCGCGCCTCCGTTCTCCCCCGTGTGGCGGCACCTCGCCTCCTTCCTTGACGCCCGGTCTCCGCACGGGTAGCCTCGAGCCGCCGAACTAGCTTCCGCAAAAGCCCCTCGGGGTACGCGATGGCCCAGTGTTCAGCGTACTCGGTTGCCAAGCCTGCGTCAACTCCGGTAGGAGGGAGAGTGATAACGTCGCCAGAGCCGAAAGCGGCAAACATCAGCCACATCTGGCGAAGGACGCCAGGGTTCGTCTCCTCCCGGACAGCAGTGAATACCCTCTTCGGCATCCGTTGAAGGCACCCGAACTGCCTGGCGAACCGGGTCGGCACGTAAGGCTCGCAGATCACCTTCCCATCGATCTGAGCCACGAGCACCCCGCCCCGCATGTTCAGGAAGTATTCATGCTGCTCCAGCGGACCCTGCCCATTGTCGATCATCTGGCCGACGAGAGTGGGGAACGGACTGAAGTTGAAGTTGGCATGATTGCCAATCCGGATCCGCACGCCCTCCTCACTTAGGGTCATCGGAGCGACCCCCGCGATGTTCAGCAGGGAGGGTCGCAGGCCGTTGCCCGGAGGAATGATGGCGTTCGGAAACGTGTACCCACCGAGGTGAGCAGCCACCCAGCCGTGGAAGAACTGAAAGGGCCCACAGATCCTTCGTGGCGACCCCCCTCGTGAGATGCGTCCCAGGATGGCATACAGCCTCGCCAACACTGGGACCACGAGGTTGTATCTCTTGTTGGCGGCCATAGCGCCCGCCATCGCCAGTGTCGCCGGGCGAACGCCCATTCTCGCGTCCCGCACTGGCAGGAGCCACCCACTCAGAAAGGCGGCCAGGAACACCGCGTACCGGACATTTGGGTCCCGGGCCTCGATGACGTGGTACCCCCATGAGCGATAGTCACCCGTCTCCAGGACCCGCCAGTACGACCCGTTCCGGCTTCTCTGAGCTGCGGTCGGGCACCGCTTCCCCCTACCTGGCATCTTGACCGCCGGGTCATGCTCCAAGAACTGGCCGAACCATTCCTTGTAGGCTATGTCCTTCTGGAAGTCTTTGATCCCGAGCCGCTGCGTAGCCAGGTCAAGCAGATGCCAGGTCAGGATGGGAGTCCGTGACCTGTCTTCCCAGGTATTCTTCGGTGGCAGGAACTCATCGTATTGGTAGCCCTCCAGCGGGATACCTCCGATGCAGTGGATGTCCCAGAGACCGATGCCGACCTCCCCATGGTGAAGATGGAAGGTGTTGGTATCCGGAGACCATCGGGTGAACAGCTCCGGCCCGAGCTCGGACTGCTGGTAGAAGTGGAACTGCGACGTCCACACCGCCTCGAACAGGCCGATGTACCGCAGCTCCTCTGCGAAGTGATCGCAAGTGTGGCGTACCCAGAACGCCCAGGCCCACTCGCTGGTGAAGTTTCCCCCAGACCGCAAGTCCCAGTCCTTCAGCCAGCCCTTGGTGTCATCTGTGACGCTCTGGCGATATATGCTCGAGTAGAGGGCTGGAGAATTCTCCGCAGTAGGCTCACCCCCATCAATGGTTCGCGTCCTCGGGTTCAGGACATAGACATCCAAGTGTCTGTTCTCCCTGGCAGGATGCCCATTGTTGGTGATGTTATAGCGGAGAAGCTCGTCCTCCCGGGTCACCCAGGTCCGCGGCGCATCAATCTCGAACCCTGGCACCGGAACCTCATCTAGGATGCCGAAGTTCCAGAGCGGCAGGTTGTCCGACAGTGGATATGTCTTCTGGGCCGGCGTCAGTAAGTCGAACAAGGATTGATTGTTGGAAACAATCTCCTTGGCTCCGTAAACCTCCTCGTTCGTCGCCATCTCAGCCCTGCGAGTGGCGGCATCCCCCTCATTTCCTTGATTCGCGGCCATCTCAGAAGTTCCGGGGGTCGTGCGGGTTAAGGGATGAAGTGTGCGGAATCGGACGAGGCTGGTGGAAAAGTTTGAGAGTCGGCGCACAATCCTAGTGGACGGCGTGCAATCGGGAAGTCGTTCGTGTAAAACCCTGGGTATTCGCGCAAAGACAGAGAGAAATCCAGACGGTTTTGCGCGACGAGCGGGCGAATTCCGCGCTGGAAAAGGCAATTTCGCGCACGAGAGCAGAGATGCTTATCGCGCGGAAGGCCAATGTACGGCACGGAGGTACCCAGTGCCCCTATTTATAGGCGAGGCCGGGGTCCGCGCTGCGCGGAAAGCGCTTCGCGCGACCGCAGCGGCGAATTTCGCGACCGGAGCCCCTTTTTGCGCGCCTAAGTCCCGCGCCGCCCAGGACTTCGGCATTCCGGCGTCTCCCTCGGAACCCGATCGTTGCGACCTCTCGCCGATCAGATTCCGAGGGGGGGATTTTGTAGACGCCGGAAAAGTCCGTTGTTCCCAAACGAAGCTCCGGATGCGGAAAGCGAGGTCATATTTGGAGTCGGAAGAATGTTTCGGAGGGCCCGGAGGCCTTGCGCGGAATTTCAGAGGTCTGCGCGCAAAGATGATGATCCGCGCGCAAAACCCCCGGGATGCGCGCAACTCCCTTGCGCGCGGTGCCCGATTCCGCGCCCGTGAGAAGAATTCCGCGCTCGCGCCTTGGATTCCGCGCCCGGGGTTGCCTATAAATACTAGGCGACCCCCAACGTTTCAAGGGTTGCTGGAAGTCGAACGGTCTCCCGCGCGCGCAATTCAATCCCTTCCGCGCGCAATGCCGATCTTCAGGTAACCTCCTTTCTTTCGCGCAATCGAGCCTTGGGGTCCGCCTTCGCGCGCAATCCCCTTGTCTCATCTCCTTTGAATAAATTTCAACCCGAAGGCCTTTGCGCGCAAAAGAAGCCTCTTGCGCGCAATTGCCCCCGGGTGTGCGCAATCCAACCCGATTGCGCGCACCCCCATCTTCAAAGTGGCCATTCGTTAGAGAATGAGCCGTTGCCCCCGCGCGCTACCCGAAGCCCGGTGCGCGCAATCCCAATCATCCGCGCGCGAAGTGCTGGCCCAATTGCGCGTCAGCCCGCCATTTTGCGCGCCGATCCGCGGTTTTGCGCGCAAAGCTCCTCTTTTGCGAGCAATCCGCCAGGGTCGCCTCCCTTGACCCCCTTTGGGTACCCGCCTGCGTGGCGCCCGATGGTCTTCATCGCAGGTGCCCGCGTTGTGCGTCGTCTTTCCGTGCGGCCCCCCCCTAGGCTCGCGCGAAGTGACACGGACCTACCGGCGGCTTTATCGTCCAGCATGACGCTAAACTGCACTACGTCCGAGCTACAAGACGTTAAACTGTTCAGCATTCGTCCTGCATGACGCTAAACTGCACCACGTCCTGCACGACGTTAAACTGTATACGTCTAGGCTGCACGACGTTAAACTGCCTAGCCCCCATCGTCCGCGCTGCAAGACGTTAAACTGCCAAGTGTTTCGTCCTCAACACACGACGTTAAACTGTACTTCGTCCGGCAAGACGTTAAACCGTCCGCTTCGTCCTCAACACACGACGTTAAACTGTACTTCGTCCGGCAAGACGTTAAACCGTCCGCATCGTCCGATCCCGTGCTCTGCACGCAGGGTCTCCCCCGGTTTGGACGTGGCCCCCACCCGCTCGTCTCTGCAGGGATGTCGGGATTGTCCCGCTTTTGGGACGATTTAATGGGAGTGGCTTTTCCCTACGGGGGCAGGGTATTACAAACCCCTAGTTTCTCGTGGGAGGCTGCACATGTGTATCTCCATTGCGCCTCCCCACTGCCGAAGCCAGTAGAGGGTGTGACTGGGATCGAGGTGTCTTCTGCTTTCGGTCCAAGTCCCTTCCAACTGAGTTTTGCCGCATCCGGGCTGCCTCAAATGCGTAAGTCCTGACAGAATGAACTACGTGGACTTTGATCCCTGTCTTCTATACAGGGTACGTAGGAAGCCTCCCTGAGGTCCAAGCCCGCCACCTGGTCGTCCCGGTCGTATTTACGTCGGTTCGTCCATCAGTGGACCCCTCCAGGGTTCACGCTTGCGTCGATTCACCTATGAATCCGCCCCTGTGGGAGACTGCCCGTGTGTATCTCCACTGTGCCTCCCCACAGCCCCTTTTCCCATTTCCCCTTTTATCGTCCAGCATGACGTGAAACTGTGATCCACCCGGCCGTTCCATCCCCCTCTGTGCGAGGTGGTTCGGTTCAATCCTCCGCCCGGCGGCCTAGACCTCTTCGTGAGTCGGCTTGCCGACGTCCAGCATGACGTTAAACTGTATACCCGAACTACGCTGACTTTGATCCGTGCTAACGCGCGGTACGTAGGAAGCCCCTACGGGGTCCAAGCTCTTCACTACATCATCCATCCTGATCCTTACCCGGGCCGCCACATCCCGGTGGGGTCATGCCACTTCACTCCACTCCACGTTACTTGGGAAGCCGCCCATGTGCTGGCCCCAGCGTCGGAGGTTCCCCGCAAGGGGTTCTGTCATCTGATCCACTTTTCGTGTTGATCGGTCCGACGCCGTCCCCGCTGGACGTTAAACTCGCGGCATACCCCGTGTTATACATGGGAAGCTGAGGAAAACCTCAGGTGACACAGTTCCCCGCACCTAGTACGGGATGCCTCAGGCCATCATGCCTTCGAGAAGCCCTATTAGGGACGGAAGACAGACGTGCAGAGCCGCTGTGTTACGACACGCCCCCATCACCCAGAGCCACCCGGCCTTCTCACTGCAGGTTGCTGCCCCGCCCAGACTCCTTGGAGCGTCCGGGCGGAAGCAGCGTAATTAACCGGTGTCCATGAAGATATGGCGCCGGGAACGATATTCACGAACATTCTTAAGTCTATGAGGGAGACCCGGATTAGGCGACGAGTTCCGAGGAGACGTCCAAGGAAGGAGGAGCCGACATCCCATCATCCCGGTTTCGATCAAGGAGCAGACGCCCCTGAATAAAGGACGAATGCCGACCGCCCTTGGAAAGCGGGACTGCGGGACCACAAGCCGCGCGCCCATCCCCTCGGGTTGACGGGTGCACGCGCGAACGCGTCCTGGCGGAACAGCGTAACCCGACACACATCCGCACCGAAACAATTATCATATAATATCATAAAATGTGTGTAAACACAAAGGAATATTTATTCATGTTATCTTGAACTAATTAAAATTATCTTAAACAACTATGAATATTTATAATTTGAAAACCATTATGGTTATATCATTTATGCTTATATAACCTCCCAACATCTAATGTAATCAAAATCGACCATTGATACCATCTAAAATTACATAGCCATAAACATTTAATAATCATGAATTAAGTTAATAATTCACATTGGGGATACATTAAGGTTTAGAGTTTTAAATAATTAGGGCATAAATACTATATTACATCTCAAATATTACAACATATATTCTTCTACTCAGAATCCATTTTTTAATAAAATAAAGACTCATAAACGAAAAAATGAATTCTTTTCTTGATATAAAAATTGGCGAATTCATCCTTTCTTTTAGCCTGTCTTATATCAATTGCAAAACATTTCAATGTAATGGGATGAGAATAAATACCCTAGTAAGGGTTATAAAATAATGAATGAAAACATTATTTTTTGAATACATAAAAACAAAATCTCTTTAACATACCTCATGAATTCATATGATTTATTTATAACAAATAGAAATCATAAATCATAATGGTAACTTGTATAATACATAACACACATATGTTGTAAAATTAATAGATATGTATAGTTTTACATTTAGAATACCCATAAAAATATATTCCCTAAATATCAAAGTAGAAACAGTAACATTTACCTCTATCACATAACCCAAATCATTGGAGAGATATCTTGGGATCACCCGCCCTAAGATTATCATGGAACCACCCATATACATAAACAATTACCAATCACCATAACATATTCATCACAAAAAAAAGTATAATGGAATGATAACACTTCCACATTTAAATCATAACATATCATTTCAATATATTGACATAATCAATGCTTTATGAAACCATTTTCAAAAAAATTTAAAACATTTAATAAATTAATTTTAAATCATAGTGTACCATAAAAATTTGTTGATTTGAAAGAAATTTTAATTTCAAAACATTAATTTTTATATAAATAAATATTTAAAACCATTTTTAAAACATAGAATTTAATGAGAAATATTTAGTGCAATACATCATTACAACATTTAAATTTATATTTTAGTTAATGATTTTCTATGAAAATGAAGGACACATGAATACAAACAATTGAGGAATAAAATTAATAAAAGACTATAATATCATTAGTATAATGAGATTCATTGTATAATATTTAAAATGGAAGTATATACACCATATAAAATTGAATTGGGTTATAAAAATGAAAATGTCTCAATTGAATGTAAATTGAAGCAAATTCTCATGCAAAGATCATATCCTTAGATTAATGATTAATCAATGAAATACTTAAATGTGAAAAATAATAACACACCAAATATATGGGGATATTAAGTGTTAAAAATCATATCTCATTCACTCATATTCATATCACAACATAATAAAGAAGTATATGTTTATCCCAAATAATTGAAATAGGGTTAAGAAGGTCTCTTATAGAAATTAGACATCCTAACGACATCACTTTAAGAGTCAGAAAATGATTTTATGGGAGAGAAAATGATCTATAAACACATGGAAATAATTTTTACAGATATAAGGATATATAAAAACATATCCCAACATAATAAAATTTAATTTTATTTGACAGAACATAAAAAATTCATTGATTATAAGAGGGGAGTGAATGGTTCCTTTACCGATTTTGTTATATACAAAACATACACCACATGAAATAAGGATCATACAATGAATATTTAAATACCCATAAATTAAATTTTGTTACACAATTAATAATATAATGTGTATTTCATACAATACAAAAAAGGAAATTGTTGCAAATATAGCATGAATCTCAATGAAATAAAAAGTGAGATGAAAACCCCTTACCTAGTGTCTGACTTGACTCCTTCATTTATAAATCTCCTAAATAATTAACAACAGTTTATTTATAATTGATTAAGAAATTTTTTCTTATTTATTATACTATTTAGTTAAATTATTAAAACATTATAAAAATTACATAATCAATTAAGTTAATAAAATTGGTTTTTTCAATATATGGTACTTTAGTCAAAATGAACCTGTTAAAAATAAAAACATTTAATGTGGGTAAAAGTGCATTATCTCCAAAAGAATATTAATTATTTAGATTTCATATATATCTTATAATATATATATATATATATATATTTATAATAGTACAAAACATTCGGAGATAAGAAATGAAATGCTCTATTCATGGAGATAGTAAGTCGTATGTACGCATGAACACTTATTTTATTTATATTTATTATTTAATGGAATGATAACATAATGATACATTGGTATATTATAATTATAATATAATATAGTATTTAATTTCATTAGCCATATCATTTATTCTTTCCAAGTATGTAATGAATGAGTAATTTTCCATCGAGGGGGCAGTATTCTGCACTTCCTCAAATGATATTATCTTATTTACCAATTATGGATACCATAAAGGTATTATATAGATGAAAAATACAGAAGAATAATGACAATATAAATATAATATATATAAAATATAAATAAATTTCCATTATAATGTCCACCATGAGTAGTGGTAGAATATAATGGAATAATAATCGTTTCATGAGGTAATAGTCTATCATCCCCAGAAATAGTATGTTTGTATCAATTAGATAAGGGAGTGTGGATTTGTATTTAGAATCCAACTAATAACAACATAATATTTTATTTATGATAATGGTGTTCTTATACAAGAATGGAGTAATCTGATTTTGGGAGCTTGGAGAAAGAAAATAAAAGAAAAGAACTTGAGATAAGATATTCCCATTAAATCAGGTAACATCTTTTGATTTTAGACAAAAGGGCTCTCTTGAATTGCCTTATGCCTAGGAGAAGGCTTCTAGGATGAAGAGAGTGTTATTTAGACCTTTTTGAAACATATCTTTGATGATCCAATGTTCCTGATAGGTGTTTGTAATGGGTTAGTGGTGGTGGCCTTTTATTAGAGGTAGGAGGGGCTCCTTAAGAAATCTTGAATGTATTATTTTAGTATAAATTATTTTCATTTTTTAAATTTCCAAAACTAATTTAATTCGAAGAAAAGTTCTATATAAGTCCAAATAAAATAATCAAGTAATAATTGGATAGGGTTTAGATATTTTTTGTTCCTTATCATTTTTATTTAATCCTTTGATAACTTATTTAACTTTTACTATGCCTTCTTATATATGAATACTATATGGTTAATATATTTAATATAAACTTCCATGTGATAACAAATATATATTTTATGAAAATTGTAACATTAATTGATTCATTATTTTGTATCTTATATTTTTAGGGTTTTTATCATTTAATGAGATATTAATTGTTTAAAGAGCTCCTTTATGTCAATTTCTAAATTATTCAAATCAAGACCTTTAAAAAATTCAATAAAAACATGAATCTTTCATAAAAACATAATTAATTTAATAATAGGAAGCCATTATTATCCCTGAAATTCATGTATGGATTAAACAGTTAAAAAATAAATTTATTTTATTATTTATAATATCATTTAATTGATTTATTTATTAATGAAGCAATTACTTCATCACCATTGTTTCACAATTATCTTTATTTATATAATGTCTAAAAACTTATAAATAAAATTAAATCATGTAGGAAATATTTTCATCATTAAAATTAATTTTTATAGTCGAAGTGATCACAAATATAACCCCATATACAATTGTTTTACTAAAAGACATATGTTAATGTTATGTTTTACTTAATTTAAAAATAATTAATATAAAATGTCATTATCATTCCCAAGTGGCACCATGGGGTCCCATAATTGACACAAATAATGCCATGGTCATCAATATAATATATTATTGGATTAGTACAGGTGTATGGGTAAATTAATATTATTATAATATAATTATTTACCCTTATTTACCATATTTTCCCTTTAATCATGTTAAATAAAATATTTTCAGAATTTACTATTCATAATTTATGAAAATAAAAGTTACCTATTTAGAAAATTTTGATCTCATGATTCAAAATATGGAATCAATTTATCGAAATTATAAACATTGAAGTTGCAGAAATTAATTTAAAATTTATTCTCATTGTCAAAAAAGTGTGTTTCTAAGAAATAAAAAGTATCACAATATTGAAATTTGTTTATGTCCAATTTCAAAATAAAATTAATTCTAATGAAAATAATTTGATTAGATGGGAAGAATATATTCGAATAACACTTTGAAACCAATTAAATTATTTATTTAACCATATAAATAAATTATATTAAAAGGCATCTTTGAATTAAAATGTCGTGTTTTTTACTATTCATTAATAACTGAACTTTATTATAAAAATACAAAAAAAATTCCCCAAAGTAAATTATGACGTCCCAATTCTATAGAAGAATTTTATTTTGTCCAATATAACAAACAAAATTGTCAAAAACTATATTTATAAAGGATTCTCCCTCAAAATGCGATAAATCTATCTTTAAAATAATATTAGAGTATTTATGATTAAAATTGGATTTATTCACATTTTATGTCTTTAAAATTTAATGGATAAACGTAAAAACATTTAAAAACGTGTATAATAATATTGTAGTTTATTAAATTCATTCAATCCAATACAAATTATTGGGGTTAAATATCATTTAAAATAATAATATATTATTATTTTCCAGTATGACTAAGCCTTACGTGCAACATGATATTTTTAGAGACAACCATTATTACGTGTCAGGTATGCCATCGAAAATAGACTCCACATTAAATAATAATTATTATTTAATTTAGAAATTCTAATAAATATGAAATTTTAATATTCTTAATTTGCATGGTATGTTAATGAAATACTTGTTGGATTTTATGATCATTGTGTATCAAAGAAATATTCAAGTGTCTACATTGTCTCTATATCTAAAAGGAATTCCTTCATTGTTTTTGATAAAAAACATTATTTAAAAAACATGAAAAAAACACAAAAGAGGGATTCATTCAATGAAAAAATTAATATGGTGTATTTGTCTCACATATATATAGCACTGTTTGATTTTGAATACACACTGCCTCTTTTAATGCCTCATTCCAGAAATGTCTAGGAATAAGATTCTCGATTAGCCTAGTTTTTTCTATGTTGTTTACATGTCAATTCCTACGCTCAACAACTCCATTTTTCTGTGGAGTTATCACAAAATCCAACTCATTTTTTATCCCATGATTATCTAGATAAATTTCAAATCCAATGGATGTGTATTCCTCTCAACATTTAGACCGTATAATTTTGATCTTCTTTCTAGTATCATTATCGATGATTCGATTATATGTTTTGATGAAATCAAGTACATATCACTTCATGTGTATAATTATCACACATGTAATTCTACAATAATCATACATGAAAAGAACAATGTTCTTTTCTCCATGTGTTCCAAAAAAAAATTATTGGGCCATATACATCTGTATGGATATGGTCATGGAGATTTCATTCTCTTTTATTCATTGGCTTGTAGGAACTACAGACCAGTTTCCCTCGCATGCATGCATCACATGTGTTTTCTCATTCATAATTTAGATGAAGGATATCCATGACTATCTTCATTTTAGAGATAGTTTACTTATCATTCATATTGTTATTCCCCAATCTCAGATTTTAGAAGTTATTTTCCTCTTCAACTGTAAAGTAGAAAATGTTCTCAATGCTGTTAACTTGATATAAGATTGCATCTATTCCACAACATTTCATGAGATAATTCTTCGAGTTTCCTCATATAGTAAAAACATTCTAATTTAATGTCAAAATAAGATCCAATTCATAGACGTGACTTACACTAAGAAATATATAATGTAGATCATCAACATAAAGGACTCCAGTTGTCTTCAGATCTCCATTATCTAGTTCGGTATGTCCACATCCATTTATCTTCAATGAACCATCGTTACCGAACCTAACTGTTCCACTAAACATTTCCATAACATTTTTTAATAGTTATGAAATACCTTTCATGTGGGCTGAACATACATTTTCATGAATCTAGGTTTTTTTTTCTATGTGTCTTTGAGGAATACTTTAACAAAATTTGAATTTTCAATTTTCCCCTTTTCTTTCCAAGAGATATTGGTTTGAGTGTAGGATGCTAATTTCCTATCAATTCTCTTTTCCATCTACATGGGTATTTCATATTCAAATTATTCTTCTAGAATAGAAAAACAATATGAAATAGCAGCAGTGTCTGCGTGATGTGTACTTAAACATCTTTGAGAATTAAATGAATTTATCCTATCATACCTCTTCCTGCAATACACAGATTTATGGTCATAGTTAGAACAATAAAAAAAATAACCATAGACATTATTTCATTTCTATGAAATAGAATATTAAAATGTTCTTCTTTTTTTAACTTCTAATTCATCTCCAATCAAAATTCTACTTTCCTCCTCATAGTATAACATGGTATGGACAAGATAGCCTCAAAACTAACACTTCATGAAATGAAATACCATCTCACGACTATTCCACTCATGCCTTCTTCTTGAGGAAAATAGTTTTACTACCTATAGTTTCAATAAACCCAAGGATAATCTTTAGTTCCCCATTTTGTTTTATATAATGGATTCTTTTTCATCACTTCTATTTTCTTTTCAACAAGACCAACTAACATCTTGGCTTGTTTCTGGATCACATTATTTATAGTATTTTACGTTTTGACATCACAACCTATAAGGACCCAAACATAAGACAATACATAATCATGAATTAAATGAATAATTCCCATTTAGGATCATTGTTTTGGTTTATATTTATATTTAATTAGGCCATAACTATTACATTATATCTCGAAAGTTACAAAGTAGACACTTCTACTCAGTCTCCCTTTTTTTCATAAAATAAATACTCTTGAATGAATGTGTTATGTCCAGATACATGATTTAGACAACATGACATTCCATAATCCCATCTTTGACAGTATTTTACTTTATAACCTAGGAAAAACATTTTAAAAACATTATATGAGCACAAAAATCTCAGTAAGGTATACACTAAGAAGGAAACTAATAGTTTTTCAAAAAAACAAGTAAACCATGAATTCATAATCATAAGTTATACTTGTAAACTTTATGAAGTAGTAAATACTCCTCAATGAAAAAAATATCATTTCTTACCCTTTTGTAACCAAAATATCACCAAAACCCATATGAAGAACACATAACATATAATTGTAACATGGTACATAAACATACATAAATAAAATAACCTTACGGTTGACATCCACTCATATCACTAAATCAAATTTCCATACAGACGACTTCCATACCCAATGCATCAGATGTTATAATGTAACTACCAGTCCCGGTTTATCACAACACCACCATTCATTTAGTTTATCATGTAAACACCCATCAAATGTCCAAGTACAATTATAAAATCATAACACATACATAAAAATATAAAGGAAATAAAACCATTTCACATTTCAATCACAATATATCACAAAAATATATTATCATAAAAAATTCATTATCAAAACCATTTTCAATACCAAAAGTACATATAATTGTATATGGTATTTATTTTTTTTAAACATTACGGCTTGTTAAGGAATCCAAATATCAAATAATACTTCTAGCAGAGGAAAGGGCATTGTCACCATGTACGTTAAAAAGAAACATTTATTTTTTTTCATTTAGTAAAATGATTTATAGAGAAAAGATTCCTTTTGAATAAAATTAAATCTTCAAAGGGGATTATACACCATATAAAACAATGTTGTGTTTAAATTAAAATATGCCTCAATAAATAGATATTGAGACAAAGTCCCTTACAAAAATCATTTTTAAATAAAATATATATATTAAGTCTATTGAATATAAGTGCACACAAGGAATGTATAAATACAATAATTTTCATTAAAATTTATTTCTCACATAATAATAGAACGACATAAATATGAAAGGTATAATCAACCCAGAGAATGGTAATTAGGGTAAGAAGTTCCCTTCCCTCATGGCCTACTTGAATCGTTCGATCTTTAATTTCCTAAATAATAAACTAAAGTTAATTTATACTAGCTTAAGAACCCTTTTCAAGTTCGTTATTCGTTTTATATCACTTATTACCATGTTATAACCATTATTTAATCCTTTACGTTAATAATGGCCCTTTTATCGATATTTGGTACTTGATTCAAAAATGGACTTCTTATAATTACATGTTGTTCATATGGTCAAAATTTCATTATATCCAAAATGATATTTATCGTTTATATAATATGTATAATATATATCTATTATATACATTTATTTATAATACTACATAACATTTGTAGGTAAGAAATGAAATGCACCGTTCATGGAGGCAGTAAGGCGTACGTACGCCTGAATGCTACATTGATTTCTATTTCATATTTTGATGGTATGAAAACATAATAGTATAAAGGTATATAATTCTTCCAATATTATATCATATATAATATCATTAAATTCATCCTTTATACGTCCCACATATGGCATTAATGAGTCATATCACATTGTGGGGGTGGTAGTCTGCCATTCCTAAAATGAAATTATCGTGTTTACCCATTATGTAAAACATAATGGTATAAAATAAATGATAAATATAGAAGCATAAGGAAATCAAAAAAATTATACATATCATATATAAATATAGTTACATCTTAATGGACACCATGAGAGGTGGTAGGAGATAATAGATCAATCCTAGTTTCGTGAGATAGTAGTTCACCATATATAGAAACACTATATTAATTACCCATTAGATAAAGGTGTGTGTAAGTGAAGATATAATAATTATTATAATAAAATACAAGTATATTGATGATACTGCTGTTGGAATAAAATAAATTAATAAAAAGAGTTTACGGGGTTGGAAGAAGAAAAATAAAACAAAACATCTTTGGAGAAGACGTTACCTTTAAATCGGGTATCTCCCCTTGGTTTGAACCGAAAGTGTTTCTTGAGGTGCTTTCTGCATAAGGTAAGGATTCTAGGATTACGAGAGGGATCATGGGAGATTATTTGTGTAGAGTTTTTATGAGCCAAATTTCTTTAGACGTGTGAGAAATGGGTAGGATGTGAGTATTTTGTTTAAGGTAGAAAAGGGGCTCTTTTGTAATGTATGAAAATATTATTTTATTATATAATGATTTTCAGTTTATAAATGCCCAAAAATCAATAATGTAGGAGATAAGGTGTCACATGTTAGAAATAAAATCATCCAATATGAAATATACATGTTTTGGATATTTTTTAATCTTTATCTTCTTATTTATTTAAATCATTCATTAATGACGTAAACATTGTATCATCATTGTGTCATAAATAATATTATTTATTTTTGTCAAAAAATAATAAAAAAAGTATAATGATGTAAGAAATATTTTTAGCTTTTTAATGAATATTTATTGTCAAATATATCATTTATATAACCCCAAATTAATTTTTTTAGTAAAACAATACATTTTTATGAAATTTCTATTTTTAATTTAAATAAAAAGTAATTAATGTCATTATCTCACCCATGTGGATCCATGGGGTCTGAAAATTGACATATAGATTTTCCTGGTCGTCCATGACCCATACAATATGGTTGTTATAGGTGCTAATGTAATTTTATTTTATTATAACATTATTTTTAACTTAAATTACACTAATTACCTTTAATTGATGTTAATAAAAGTCAAAGGTTACTATGCACCGCAAATTATTTTCATCCCATTGAACCATATTTTAAACACATATGACAACAATGAATGTCAGATTTTTGAAATTCATTTCATAGAAGTGGTAAAATTTCATTTAAATGAAAAAGTTAGTTTTTAAACTAATACTTAGTGGTTTTATTATTCATAAATAAAAAAATGTTTTCAAAAAAATTCCAATAATTCATCCTAAAAAAATTATTACGAATTAAAAAATCGATTTCTATTTTAAAAAATTCAAAACATAGAAGTCTCATTAAATAATTTTATATTTAATTCCTATTGACAAAACAAAAAGAGTTTTTTATGAAACAATAACTATCAAAAGATTGATAATTGTTAATGTCTTATTTTAAATTGAAATTACATACAATGGACAAAATTAGATTTAATGGTAAAAATATAATATTTTAAAACCTTAAAAACCATTAAAATATAATCTAACCATATAAATAAATTATATTAAATAGATGTTTTGAATTAAAATACAACATTTTTTCACTACTCAATAAAAAATGAACTTTATCGGAAAAATATAAAAAATTACAGAAAGTAAATATTGATGTCCCAATTCTAATGAAAGATTTTATTTTATCAGATATAACATATAAAATAATAGAAAGTATATTTAAAATGTATTCTCCCTGAAAATGCCGTTAATCATCGTTTTAAATAATATTAGAATATTTAAGCTTAAAATTGGATTCATTCGCATTTTAAGCCTATAACATTTATTGCATAAAGGTAAAAAATTTAATAAAGATATATAATCATAATTTATTTAGTTCTTTTCATTCCCTCCAATACAATGGTTTGGTGTTAACTACCATTTAAAATAATATTATTATATTATTAGTGTTCATTGTAAGATTTCAAAGAAACCCATTATTGAGTATCGAGTATGCCATCGATCATAGAACCCCCTTTAATGTAAAATTAATATTTAATTCATAAATATTAATAAATATGATAACATTTTATTCTTTATTTACATGGGATGTTACATCCTTCCCACCTTTTGAAAATTACATCCTCACAAATTTTATTCACTTGTAAAATAGTTTTGTGTATTTATCCCTCATAGCATTTTCAGATTCCCACATTTCTTCTTCAAGCAAATTGTTTTTTTTTTCACAAGACCTCCACCTGATGAGTTACCTTATTCTGCAACACTTGCTCTCTACAGTCAAGAATCTAGACTAGTTGTTCCACGTAAGAGAGATTATCTTCCGACTGAACATTTTCTTGGCTCAAAACTTGATATGTTTCTGGAATATACTTTCTCGACATTAAAAGAATAAAAACATTATGTACCTGGGAAAATGTTGGAGGTAAATACACTTTGTATAAACCGATCAAACATTCTTTAGGATTTCATAAGGTCAAAAGAACCTCAGACTCATCTTTCCACTCTTAACAAAACACATCACACATTTTCATGGAGAAACATTGAAAAAAACATGATCACCGACATCAAAAAGAATAATCCTTCATCTAGTTATATGCATAACATTTTTTCTGAGTCTAAGTTGTTCTAGTCTTCTTCTAAATTATCTGAACTTTCACTTGCATCTCATCCACCAATACTAGTCCCACCAGCTTCCTTGCCCCTACATCTTCATAAAATGATGGAGTTCGACACTTCATTCCATATAATGCATCAAACAGAGCCATCTGTATACTGGAATTAAACTATTATTATATGAAAATTCATCAAAAGAAAATTTTGGTCCCAACATCCTTGGTAATCCCTGGAGAAAGCACGTAACATATCCTCTAATGTTTAAATTTTTCTTTCTGATATCCAATCTAATTGCGGATAAAATGTTGTACTAAAATTTAAGTCAGTACCCAATGACTTCTAAAGGACATTCCAAAAGATATAAGTAAAACTGGGATCCAATCAGATACAATAGAGTGGGAAAAACCATGCAACTTGACTATCTCATTATCATTCAACCGAGAAAGTCGATCTAGAGTTTAAGTATATAAAATAGTAAGAAAAGGATCATATTTAGTCAATCAATCAAAAATAACCCATATTTAATTGTTAAATCGAGGTGTATTTGGTAATCCCCTAATGAAGTCCATGGATATATTTTCCCTTTTCCACTCTGGCACCAGTAAATACTAAAGCATCCATTTCAGTATCTACCACTCTTCATTAACATGCTAACAAGACAAACAATAATAGTAAAATCATCAATATCTCTTCTCATTCCATCCCACTAGTAATACTCTTGATGATCTCTGTACATCTTTGTACTTCTTGGATGAACTGAAAATGGGGAACTATGAGCTTCACATAATAAATCAATCTTCGACTATGAATCTCAAGGAAAACATAAACTCTTCCATTACCTCAAAACAAAATCATTTTAATTTTATGTTCAGGAAACATACAATTATGAACCAACTCTACATTTTTTTACAACTCACAGTTATCCTTATGATATTGATTTATTATATCTGAGAGAGATGATTTCAATGACACAGAAAACCAAATAGAATAATTTATTTCTCAAACAACTTCTTTTCCAAAGTTCATCAATTAAAAAACCAAATGATTTCATTCCAATAATATCACGGTTAATGAAGAATTACTTTTTCAACTCAAAGCATCACCCTCTTTATTTTCATTCTCAGATGGTAAAAGATTGGGCAATCATAATCCTTGATTAATTCTACCCTTCTCCTCTATATCATGTTAAATTAATTCTGAGTGAATATATACTTTAAAAATTTGTGTCCAAATATATTTCACACTTTACTTCATTCAAATGATTCCTCTAAATTTTTAGCGAAAAAAACACCAGCTAATTCCCAATCATTTGTAGTGTAATTTAACTCATGAGATTTCAACTGATGTGAAGAAAATGAAATTACCTAATCATTCTTCATAATGACACAACAATATCCTTTCAATGAAGCATCATTGTAGATAACAAACTCACCATTTCCGGAAGGAAGTTCCAAATTTTCAGAATTCACAAATATAATTTTCAGTTCATGAAAACAATTATCAAAATATTTTTTCCAGATGAACATAACACATTTTTGAGTTAACCTAGTCATTGGACTAGATAACTGTGAAACATTCTCAAAAAACCTCCGATAATGACCTTCCAAACTATGAAAATTACAGATCTTGGTGATATTTGTGGGTCTTGTCCATTCATTATAAACATTTGTTTTATCAGGATCAAAATTTATTCCATTTTTTTGAAACGATGTTACCAAGGAAGTTATTTTTTTGTATCCAAAACCACAATTTCTGAATTTTCCATAAAGATTATTTTCATATAATGTTTTAAAGATAACCATTAAATGACTTTCATGATCCTATTTACTTTTTAAATAAACCAAAATATCATTAATTAACACAACCACAATCTTATCGAATAACTCAATGAAAATTATATTTATAAGATCCATGAATACATCAGGTGCATTGGTTAACCTGAAAGGCATTACTACAAATTCAATATGGCCATATCTGGTACAAAACGTTGTGTTCAGAATGTCTTCATCCTTTACATTCAACTGATGGTACCCCGACCTCAAGAAAATCTTCAAAAAATATTGGGCTTCCTAGAGGTGATCAAACAAATCATATATATGAGAAAAATGATACCTTTTATGAACAGTTATATTATTCAATTGTCTATAATTAATGAAAGTCTCATTAAACCAACATTATTTTTAAAAACAAGAAAGGGGCACCCCATGGTAGTGAGAAATATCGAATGAACCCTTTATCTAATAACTCATTCAATTGTTTTTTAATCTAAAAGATCAACTTGGGACATTTTATAAGGGGGTCTTGAAATTTTATTATCAAGATGCACTTAGTTAATAGTAAATTCATCTTCCAAAAAGGTGTAATACAAGTAAACTAATTAGGAAAAACATCAGTATCCTCATTTACCACTGGCACATCATTAATCTGAATAGTTAATTTATTTTAAAAAATATATGAATGGTAAAATTAATTTCCATATATTACTAGTTTCTCATCTTCCTGATATATTATCAAATGTAAGGGTCTATGCTTGTTCTCTAACTAAAATTATATCGGAAAATAAACATCTTTAGCACTACATTAAATCTTATCATGACAAACGGAATTCCAATCCATGCCCAAAATAACATCAAACTCTACTAGAGTAAAATAATAAGGTTGTAGGTAGATTCTTTCTTCACACAAGGGAAAGAAGGTTCTTATAATTTCTTTTGGTCTTAACATTTCCCCCCCAGGGTTTTTACCATATGTTCAGGAATAATATCTTGAGATGGAATTCCCAATTTACTAGAAAACTACTCAGAAATGAAAGAGTGTGTAGAACCTGAATCAAAAAAACTTTGGAACAATCTGAACAAACAAAATTTTACCAGATACTACATCATTGGATTTCCCATCATCTACTAAAGTAGTGGAAAAGGATTTCACCACCCCTTTATGCTTGCTTTCTGTCTTCTTTCCTTGAGTTGATTTTTTCTCTGGACATTCATTTGCATAATGACCCATTTAATTACACATATAACATCATACCGCTAGTTATCAATTTCCTTCTTGCTAATCATCGTTAATGTTATGAGAAATATGACCAGACATACCACAAGAGAAGCACTTTCCAGGCATTGATGAATAATCTGCATGATTCTTTTTACCACACTCCACAGAATATGGTTATTTAGTTTTCTTACATCCAAGATTATTTGATAATTTCATTCCCTTTTCCTTCCAACTGCACCTCTTATTTTGTTATTTTTCAAAGAAAACATGATTAGCAGCAAAATCCATTTCCACATTCTCCTCACATCGAACAGGTTTTTCATATCTTTTGAACACTCTAGTGGAAAATGATCTTTGATATCTTGGAATCGGGACTAAATAAAATTTATTTATCATAATATCATGATCTTGAATGAAATTTGGTTCATACCTTTCTAGTATAGTAAACTATGCTTTATAAGCATCCACTGAGTCATCCTCAATTATATGAATTTTTTTCCATCCTAAAACTAACCACCCTAGAAAAATATTTCTAAATAAAAATACCATTAAAATCATCCCAATAATGATCATAAATCTCCTCACTATCCACAATATTTTTCACCATCCACCACCACTGATCATCTTCAACTTCAAAATAGTAAACAATTATACTAATCTTTTTATGTTCTGAACACCCCCATGACATCAAAAGCCTTCTTTAATGCTTCAATCCACCATTTATCTGGAACCAGGTCTAATGATCCTCTGAAAGATGGGAAATAAGTCCTCATAAAATGCTCCTATACTAAAATGTTACTCTGTTTTTTATCTGGATGATCTCATGAATGAATATCACCAACATTTATAGCAAGAGGAAAATGTTCCATCACTACAACAGGCAGTTCAATTATGATTCTGATCATCTTAGGTTGCTGATTTGGAAGGTTGTCTTCCTCCTAATGTCTTCCCATCATATCTCCCATGTTTCCACTGTGGAAAACCATTATAAACATAGATGTATATTAGGTGAAGCAACATTGTAATATATAAATGTTATATCATTTCAATCATACCATAAATTAATTTATGGACAATAATTTACCAATATTTTAACACCTAAAGTTATCTAAACCGACCTCTGATACCAATTATAAGCACCCAGCCTAAAACATTAAATATTCATTAAATAAATGAATAATTCAAAATTAGTATCATTTCATGATTAGATTTTTAGAGAATTAGTCCACAACTATTACATAACATCTCAAATGTTACAAAGTAGACACATCTAATCAGTCTCAATTTTTTCATAAAATAAAAACTCTTCAAAAATGTGTCATGTCTAGTTCAATGTTTTAGACATAATGATTTCCTTTTTTCCAATCATTGAAAATATTTCACTATATGTCCTATGAAAAAAATTTCAAAAACATGGGATGAGCATAAAAATCTCAGTAAGGGATACAGAAAGAAGGAAACTGTTATTTTTTCAAAACAACAAGAGAACCATGAATACATAATCATAAGTAATACTTTTCACCTATATCAAGTAGTAAATAATCATCACTGAATAAAAGATCATTTCTTAAACATATGAAATGAAAATATCACTGATAACCCATATAATGAACACATAACATATAATGTTAACTTGGGACATAAACATACTTAAATTGAATAATCATACGACCATCTTCCTCACATATCACTAAATTAAAAAACCTAATGAATAACTTCCATACCCAATGCATCAGAGGTTATAATGTAACCACTAGTCCTGGTTTATCACGGCACTACCAGTCATTTGGTTAATCACGTAACCACCCATTAAATGTACAAGTACCATTAGAAAATCATAACACATAAAAAAATAAAATGGAAAGAATACATTTCCACATTTCAATCACAATATCTAACATAAATATATTGACATAACAAATCCATTATCAATACCATTTTCAATACCAAAATACGTTAAATAGTATATGGTGTTTATTTTCCTTTTGAAAACATTAAAGCTTGTTATGGAAGCCAAATATCAAATAATACTCGTGGTAGATGAATTATCATTGTCACCGCGTACGTTAAAAAATTACACTTTTTTTCATTTAGTAAAATTCATCATAAAGAAAATATTCCTTTTGAATAAATTTAGAAATTCAAAGTGGTTCATACATCATATAAAATAATGTTGTGTAAAAACAAAAACATACATAAATGAATATATATTGAGATGAAGTCCCTTACAATGAACATTTTTTAAAAAAAAGATTCATTATGTGTATAGAAAATAAGTACACATAAAGAATGTATAAATACAATATATGTCATAAAAATTAATTTCTAAAATAATAAAAGAATTACATAAATACAAAATGTAAGATCACCTCCACGAATGGGTATTGGGTTAAGAAGTTCCATTACCTCGTGTCCGAATTTGCATGTTTGTTCTTTATTTTCTTGAATAATGATCTAAATTTAATTTATACAAGCTTAAGAACATTTTTCCAGTTCATTATACATTTTATATCACATATAACCATTGTATAAACATTATTTTATCATTTATGTTAATAACTGTCATTTTGTCGAAATATGGTATTTGAGTCAAAAATGGACTTCTTATATTTACATGTTGTTTATGTGTCCAAAATTTTATAATATCTAGAATGGTATTTGTAGAGACCCCGACCCCAGAAACACAGGAGTCAGTGCCTTCTAAACTTGATGTGTTATCTTAAAATAAAATACACTTTTTAAATAACACATCATGTCCCATACAGAGGATCGTGTGCGGTTAGGGTTCTAGGAAACCGGTAACATCTGAAACAATTCATCTTTCAAAAGCTGATACCTGAAAATTTTAAATCAAAACGTATGGTGAGCATTAAAATACTCAGTAAGGGGTTTTTAACAAAAAGAAATTAAAACAATGTATCATTTGAAAACATTCTTTTAAAAGAATTTGGACATTCACTAAGAAATATTGTATCACATAAAATAACAATGCTTAATCAAGGTTTACAAGAAGAACATGAAACAAATATGTCAATTGTTGAGGGTGTGATAAAGGTTTTTGTGAACAAGTACTACATGTGCTTTACTTAAGAATAAAATTTAAATAGTTAAAAGAAATGCATAATCAGAGTTGCGCACAAGGAACAACTAAATATTCATATGTTGGTTACTATTCTATTAAGTGATAACACCAGTCATGATTCAAGCTTTAATCTAGGGAAATAAGAACATTATGAAAACATTAAAGGCATCCTTCATGAATGATCTTTATCTTGGAAAGAACTTGTTTACATAACTTGAATTATGTGGCATCAGCATTCAATATCAACAATCGTTTCATTTCACCATGGTACATCCCCAAGGTGTCATTAAAAATTACAAAGGTTATTCACCCAGGTATCAGTCTAAAAATTCATCTTTAGAGATTAAGCCTTTACCCAATGCATTGGAGCGCTATTAGGGAACACCCTTAATTTGTCTTTATTATCATGTGAGCCACTTCGTTCATGCTTTACTTAAACCATTCATATATTCAAGATGTCCCATACCACCTTGAATATCTCATTCATTTTCATTTTACCCAAGGTGTCCCATACCACTTTGGGTAATTTAATTTCGTAGTTAATTTAGTGATATGTTGATAGTATGCATTATGTACAATAATTACTAAAATAAATAATGAATCATTAAATGCTTTACTAATACATGATATGACAGTTAACATTGTAAAAACATGAAATTTACTAATCGATGGCATACATATTTTAGTAACTGTTCTCCATACACAAGCTAATTATTAATGCATATAATAAGATAATAAATGAGGGGTCTTTAAAAAAAACACTATTTCATGTCAATTAAATTCTTAAAGAAAACACCCAAAATCAGTTATGATGATAAATAGCCCTTGAACCAAAATACATATTTTGTCATAAAACTCATCAGGGTAAGTGTTAGATAAACATCTTTAATTAAACATGCCCATTTATGTATATATATATATATACATACATATATATATACATATTTATATATATATATGTATTTTGAAAATATGTTGGTTTAGCAATCACACAAATGATAACTTCATAAAATCATACCCGCATCAAAGAATGAATTAAGTCCTGTTATTTATAAAAGAATCTAATGGGGTTTGGAAATCATTCATATAAATACTTATACACGCACCCTTATTTACCCAAGGTGTATATATATGGGTTTCACATAATTCATGAACAAAGTCTTATTAAGTCCCTTGGGTAACTGAAGTTTTCAACCCTAAATTTCTTGCATGGTTGAAATCTAAATCCATATACGATTTTTGATAAATGAAACCATATGTGTAAAATTTTGGTTTTACACACATAACTCCTCTTAACCCCAAAAAAAGAACATAGTTTGCAAATATATGAATAAAAATGTTTATTCAAAGATTGATACCCAAAATAGGCCGGGTTAGGTTAAGAGAAAATATTCCTGAAACTATATATATATATATATACATACCGTATTCATTAAATATAAGTTTGACTTTTTTTTAAAAAAAAGTATGATAACACTGTATATATACACCGTTTGTTAAAACAAAATACAATCCCGGGGAATTGTAAATAAGAATATATAGACAGCATATACTATATATATATATATGAAACCATATATACATAATATACAAACCGATGGGTTTGTATTATATACATATACACATATATGCAGTATATACCGTGTTTAGGTTTCTCCAAATGAAAGCAAACAGAGTATAATATTATCCTTACATATGCACCATGCGACAGCAATACCATTGAAGGCCATACAACCCGAGTGGGTTATAATAATTTATATATATATATAAACTGTATATATATATAGATACCGAGAGTATAAACCGGAGGATTCTTTTTTTTTAAATAAAGCATGTATGAAAGGACCCTTACTGTGCTTGAGGAGGAAGCTCGGACCGGGTGTAACTCACCGGGTTGCTAGGAGTTTGGGTAGAAAAAGGACGAGGAAGAAGAAGAAGGAGAGACCACCATGGTTTCAAGAGGCCAGGGGTGTTTATATAGGCCTCGACATCCAACGATGACTCGACCCATGCGTAGATCGACGTGGGGAAGACAAGAAAACATGGACCTAGGAGGGGGTGTGCGGAAGTCAAGGGAGGAGTGCGGGGGAGGGAGGCCGAGGCGTCCTCGGTTGCAGGCCTACTGGTCGAGTGCCGACTCAAGGGAGAAGATGACGGGGGGTCGACGCGGTAAAGGAAGGGACGGCTGGGATTAGATCTCGGCGAAGATCGAACGGCTGGAGGAGCGTGGCAAAAAAAATGATCAAGGGCTGGGATTATATCTCGCGAGAGATCGGATGGCTCAGGGATACCGCGGGAGAGATCTGGATCGACGGATCAACGACCATGATTATATCGCAGCATTTAAAAGATGTCAGATGGCTCAGATCACGTGAGACGAAATCAACAGCCCTGATCGCGTTCGCCAAAAACAAAAATCCCATATCGACAACTTCATGCAGTTGAGGCGCGACTTATAAACCAAAGTGCACCGGCTTCGGTTCAATAATAGAAGCACACACACCGGGGCCTTATACACGGGCCCCATGCGGGCTTCGGGCCAACCCTACGCAGCGCGCACCGCGGCCTTACAAACGGGCCTGCGCGTGACCTAGAGTACCTATGCACAGCTCGAGACACGGTTTGGACACCCACTGAATGCTTAGTGACTCCCTCAGATCCCTTGGGGCTTGGTCTCGGCCTAGAGGGATTGTCCCTTAAGGGATTCCCTCGGCTTGGCTGAGCCCCAAACTAATTTTTTTATTAAAAAACTTATTTAAATTTATAAAACAATCAGAATAAGTATACTTGTTTTTAAAATGAAGTGTAGTATCAATACTTATAAAAAGAGGGTTCATTCAATAATGGAAATTAGTTTTAATTTAAAATCTAAATTCCTTTTACTGGTTTATGTAATATAGTTCATATCAACATAATTTTTTTTTTAAAAACAAAAATTTATTTAGACTTTCAAAATGAAAATATTTTCACAAAATGAGTCAAAATACTATAACAATAAAATAGTTTAAACTTATAATTTAAATCCCTTTACCAAATTACATTTAAATATTTTAAAAGACATACCTTTCTTATTTTACATATAAAACCATTATTTGGATCTTTAAAGAAATTATAAAAGACCACAAGTTAATTTAAAATTCAAAATTTTAGAGCTCAAAATATATTATTATTGATACCCTTTAAATATATCTTTTTTAAAAAGAATACTATGTTTTAAATATATAAGTATCCCTCGGAATTTGGTGAAAACAAGAGGGTTCATTTCTGAGTATACCCTTTTTATTCTAAAACTATAATTCTTTTGTAAAACATATTATAATAGTTGAAATATTATAAAATTATAAGAGCATTAAAATAAATTTTAAAATAATGATAAACTTTATCAACGGAAACCCAAAGGTTATTTTGAAAATACAATGGCTATTTTCCAACGGTCAATATTCATAGGACCAGTATAAAGGCAGGGGTATTTTACAAGAACAAAACACTTGATCCAGAAAGGATGGCTCTCTTCATACCCCTGGTGTTGGGAATGTGTACCATGGC
This sequence comes from Viscum album, assembly GCA_963277665.1. Taxonomy (NCBI): domain Eukaryota; kingdom Viridiplantae; phylum Streptophyta; class Magnoliopsida; order Santalales; family Viscaceae; genus Viscum; species Viscum album. The sequence continues at coordinate 162,974,631 of OY728135.1, forward strand.
TCTAGCTGTTATATTTTTCACAAAGATGGACCCAGAGGACGACGACTATCCAATTACAAGAGTTGTGATTCTCAGTAGCCTTGTTGTGGCCGTGTTAGGTCTTGTGCATGGTATTTTCAACTTGTTGGGTCTCACTGTAATGTAATGTTTTAATATATATCAGTTTACCTTATTCTCCATGTTTTATTTCAAATTCATTCTTAGCACAACAAATAAAACAAGATACATCATTAAAGGCATAACATTTCTTACCTGAACTAGTTCATAAAACCTGGGGCGTCACATTACCCCCCCTTTAGAAAATTGTGTCCTCACAATTTATTTCATAAAACTACAAAGGTCCTGCCACGTTCTCACCATCTACACCAGTGTATGGGGTCAACAGTTGCATTTAGAGGGATCCCTATAGCAATTCTCAACTCCCCCAGTTCCCTAACCCAGATACACCTAGGACAGGAGGGGTTGAAATCGTGTTTTAAATATTCAAGATTCCAAAGGGAAGCTCGAACAGTACAAAGTCCTGAAATTTCCTTGCAGACCATTGTACGAAGGACTTGCCGAATTATGTCTCGGTCGAGGACATAGAATCCATCGATACAGTCAAACAGGCTAAAGATGAGAAGTTGAAGCATATAAGCCGCATAATGATTTCCATCTAATGCAGCCTCCGGAAATTTCACTCTAGCCGTGTAGTTCCGGCCTAGGGTGAAACATAAGAAAAGCCCTTCGTGATAACTTCCTCATCGTTCACATCCTGCTAACTGTGCTGAACCAATGCAGTAAAAGATGGAGGCATTCCCCTGATAGGTGCAGAGAATCTCCGGACCATTTGTTACCTCAAACCACTGCTTGCACGTTCTTCGCAAATTTGCGAAGGGGTCATACTCGTCCTCACATGTTTTCATCGCAATGATTTCCAAAATAAAAGTGGTAAGAGATAACAGGTGGGTTTGTCCTTCCATCTGAAATTTTTTAGACATGAGTTCAATAACTTGAACATCATTCAAGGAAAAAAACAAAGTAAGGACGAGAAAAGGGGAAAGAAAAAATTTCAATAAACATACGTTTATTATTATTAGTGCATGATTTTCCCTTATCCATTGACTAAACGAACTCCACATAGAGAAGCAAAACTCCCAAACTCTTCGTACCAAACACAGGATGAGCATTAAGGAGAAAACTCATGAGGACAACTATGACGTCTTATGATTCTAACATGGTGGGCATGACGTTGAGAGACATCTTCATACACTTGTTGTCTGTAAGACAATCGGGTGGACTCGTCTTCTAACCTCCCGAAGTCCAACAACTGACCCCAGAATCCATAGTTTAAAATCTGACAAAGGTAGCCCGCTCGGAGGTCTCCGTCAGTAGCAGCTTCTTGAAAAGTTTTATCAAGCATAGTGCCAATGCTCTCACCCACCGTGAAAATACGGAAAAGTCCCTCGTAGTACCTTGCTCGACGTACATAGGAGGTAAACTGGGTTATTATCATAAGGAGGTAATCTATTCCTACCCCTTGGTGTAGCTGAAGCACCTGTGGTGAATTGGATACATTGTAAAGGTGTTTTCATGAAATGAAGATATGGGAATAGTTTAGAAAGTACTCACGGCTAGCTAAAGACACAATGGTCTCTAGTGCCTCTGTGGGGAGAGATAAAGGATTTGTGCCTTCGTTTTCCATCTGAAATTTAAGGAAAACCAAAATTTTAATAAAACTGAAATACATATACATATATATATATTTTTGTATCAGTTTCTATCTTTCCAGAGTTATCCAAACCGAACCTCTGATACCAACTGTAGAGACCCCGTCCCCAGAATCCCAAGAGTCGGTGCCTTCTGAACATGATGTGTTATCTTAAAATAAAATACACATTGTTAACAACACATCATGTCCCATACAGAGGATCATGTGCGGTTCGGGTTCTGGGAAACCGTCAACTTCTAAAACAATTCATCTTTTAAAAGGTGATACCTGAAAATTTTAAATCAAAACGTACAGTGAGCATTAAAATACTCAGTAAGGGGTTTTTAAAAAAAATAAATTAAAACACTGAAACATTTGAAAACATTATTTTAAAAGATTTTGGACATTCTCTAAAAAATATTTAACAAATAACATAACAATGCTTAATCAAGGTTTTCAAGAAGAACATGAAACAAATATGTCAATTATTGAGGGAGTGATAAAGTTTGTTATGAACAAGTACTACATGTGATTTACTTAAGCATAAAATTTAAACAGTTAAAAGAAATGCATAATCATAGTTGTGCACATGGAACAACTAAATATTCATATGTTGGTTACTATTCTAGTAAGTGATAACACCAGTCATGCTTCAAGCATTAATCTAGGGAAATAAGAACTTTATCAAAACATTAATGGCATCCTTCGTGAAAGAACTTTATCTTGGAAAGAACTTCTTTACATAACTTGAATTATGTGGCATCAGCATTCAATATCAACAATCATTTCGTTTCACCAAGGTCCATCCCCAAGGTGTTGTTAAACATTACCAAGGTTATTCACCAAGGTATCAGTCTAAAAATTCATCTCTAGAGATTAAGCCTTTACCCAATGAATTGGAACGCTATCGGGATGCACCCTTAATTTCTCTTTATTATCATGTGAGACACATCGTTCATGCTTTACATAAACCATTCGTATATTCAAGATGTCCCATACAACCTTGAATATCTCATTCATTTTCATTTTACCCATGGTGTCCCATACCACTTTGGGTAATTTAATTTCTTAGTTCATTTAGTGATATGCTGATAGTATGCATTATGTAAAATAATAACTAAAATAAATAACGAATCATTACATGCTTTACTAATACATGATATGACATTTAACATTGTAAAAACATGACATTTACTAATCGATGGCATACATAGTTTAGTAACTGTTCTCCATACACAAGCTAATTATTAAAGCATATAAGAAGATAATAAATGAGGGGTCTTTAAAAGAAAACACTATTTCATGGCAATGATATTCTTAAAGAAAACATCCAAAATCAGTTATGATGATAAATAGCCCTTGAACCAAAATACATATTTTATCATAAAACTCATCGGGGTAAGTGTTAGATAAACCTATTTAATTAAACATGCCCATTTGTATATATATATATATATACATATATATATATATTGAAAACATGTTGCTTTAGCAATCACAGAAATCATATCTTCATAAAATATTACCTGCATCAAAGAATGAATTAAGTCCTGTTATTTATAAAAAAATCTAATGGGGTTTGGAAATAATTCATATAAATACTTATACATGTACCCTTATAAACCCAAGGTGTATATATGTGGTTTTCACATAATTCAAGAACAAAGTCTTATTAAATCCCTTGGGTAACTGAAGGTTTCAACACTAAATTTACTGCATGGTTGAAAACTAAATCCGTATAAGGTTTTTCATAAATGAAACCATATGTGTAAAATTTTGGTTTTACACACATAACTCCTCTTAACCCCAAAAAAGAACATAGTTTGCAAATATATGTATAAAAAAGTTTATTCAAAGATTGATACCCAAAATAGGTCAGGTTAGGTTTAGATAAAATATTCAAGAAACTATATATATATATATACATACCATATAGATTAAATATAAGTTTGGGTTTTTAAAAAAAAGTAAGATAACACTGTATATATACACCATTTGTAAAAACAAAATACTATCGCAGGGAATTGTAAATAAGCATATATAGACAGCATATACCATCTATATATATGAAACTTTATATACGTAATATACAAACCAATGGGTTTGTATTATATACATATACACATATATGTAGTATATACCAGGTTTAGGTTTCTCCAAATGAAAGCAAACAGAGTATGATAATATCCTTACATATGCACCATGCGGCAGCAATACCATCGAAGTCCATACAACCCGAGTGGGTTATAATCAAGTATATATATATATATAAATTGAATATATATATATATATAGAGATACCGAGAGTATAAAACGGAGGATTCTTTTTTTTAAATAAATCAAGTATGAAAGGACCCTTACTGTGCTTGAGGAGGAAGCTCAGACCGGGTGTAAATCGCCGGGTTTCTGGGAGTTTGAGGTAGAAGAAGGAGGAAGAAGAAGAAGGAGATACCGCCGCGGTTTCAAGAGGACATGGGTGTTTATATAGGCCTCGACATCCAATGTTGACTCGACCCATGCATATACTGACGTGGAGAAGACAGGAAAATAGGGACCTAGGAGGGGGTGTGCGAAAGTCAAGGGAGCAGTGCAGGGGAGGGAGGCCAAGGCATCCTCGGTTGCAGGCCTACTGGTCGGGTGCCAACTTGAGGAAGAGGATGACGTGGATTCGACGCGGTAAAGGAAGGGACGGCCGGGATTAGATCTCGGCGAAGATCGAACGGCTGGAGGAGTGCAGAAAAAAAAAAGATCAAGGGCTGGGATTAGATCTCACGAGAGATCGGACGGCTCAGGGATACCGCGGGAGAGATCTGGATCGACGGATCAATGGCCAGGATTATATCGCGGCATTTAAATAATGCCGGACGGCTCAGATCGCATGGGATGAAATCGACGGCCCTGATCGTGTTCACCAAAACGGCAATCCCACATCGAAAACATCATGTGGTTGAGGCACGACCTATAAACCAAAGCGCGCCGGCTTCGGTTCAATAACACAAGCACACACAGGGTCCTTATACACGGGTCCCATGCGGGCTTCGGCCCAACCCTACGCAGTGCGCGCCGCGGCCTTACACACGTGCCTGCGCGTGACCTAGAGTACCTATGAATAGCTCGGGACACAGTTTCGACACCCACTGAACGCTTGGGGACTCCCTCGGGTCCCTTGGGGCTTGGTCTCGGCATAGAGGGATTGTCCCTTAAGGGATGCCCTTGGCTTGGCCGGGCCCCAAACTAATTTTTTTATTAAAAAAAATATTTCAATTTATAAAACAATCAGCATAAGTATACTTGTTTTTAAAATTAATTGTAGTATAAATACTTATAAAAAGAGGGTTCATTCAATAATAACAATTAGTTTTAATTTAAAATCTAAATTCATTTTACTGGTTTATGTAATATAGTTCATATCAACATAATTTTTTTTAAAGAAATAAAATTTATTTAGACTTTTAAAATGTAAATATTTGCACAAAATGAGTCAAAATACTATAACAATAAATTAGTTTAAACTTATAATTTAGATCCCTTTAACAAATTATATATAAATATTTTAAAAGACATACCTTTATTATTTTACATATAAAACCATTATTTGGATCTTTAAATAAATTCTAAAAGACCACTAGTTAATTTAAAATTAAAAATTTTAGAGCTCAAAATATATTATTATTTATACCCTTTAAATACATCTGTTATAAAAAGAATACTAAATTATTAATATATAAGTATCCCTTGGAATTTTGTGAAAACAAGAGGGTTTATTTCCGAGTATACTATTTTTATTCTAAAACTATAATTCTTTTGTAAAAAATATTATAATAGTTGAAATATTATAAAATTATAAGAGCATTAAAAAAAATTTAAAATAAAGATAAACTTTATCAACGGAAACCCAAAGGTTATTTTGAAAATCCAATAACTACTTTCCAATGGTCAATATTCAGAGGAAAATTATAAAGGCAGGAGAATTTTACAAGAACAATACACTTGAACCAGAAAGGATGGATCTCCTCATACCCCTGTTGTTGGGCATGTGTGTCATGGCTCTAGTCGTTATATTTTTCACAAAGATGGACCCAGAGGACGACGACTATCCGATTACCTGAGTTGTGATTCTCAGTAGCCTTGTTGTGGCCGTGTTAGGTCTTGTGCATGGTATTTTCAACTAGTTGGTTCTCATTGTAAAGTAATGTATTAATATATATCAGATTACATTATTCTCCATGTTTTATTTCAAATTAATTCTTACCACAACAAATAAAACAAGAGACATAATTAAAGGCATAACATTTCTTACTTTAACCAGTTCATAAAACCTGGGGCGTCACAGTATTAAATATATATATATAATATATATAATATATATCTAGTATATACCAGTATTTATTATAGTACATAACATTTTTTGGTTAGAATTTAAATGCACCATTGATGGAGATGGTAAGTTGTACGTATTCTTGAACGCTACATTCATTTCTCTTTTTTATTTTAATGGAATGAAAACATAATGGCATGAAGGTATATTTGAATTCTAGTATAATATCATATATTTTATCATTAAATCCATTATTTAAATGTCCCACATATGGAATTAACATGTCATATAACTTTGAGGGGGCGATAGTCCACACTTCCTAAAATGTTATTATTGCGTTTACCCATTATGGAAATAATAAATGTATGAAATTAATGAAAAATACAGGACCACAAGGAAAACATAAAAATAATATATATCATAAAAATGTATAGTGACATCTTAATGGCCACCATGATAGGGGGTTTGAAATAATCGATCAATCATCATTTCCTGAGGCAGTAGTTCATCGTTCATAAAAATAGTATGTTCATTACTTATTAGATAGAGGCACGTGTAAGTGTATCATGAATAGTTATCATAGCAACATCCAAGTATATTTAATATATTGATTTTGTTATAATATAAAGTAATAGAAAGAGTTTATATGGTTGGAGAAGAAAAATAAAACAAAAGAACTTAAGATAAAATGTTCTCTATAAATCTGGTAACTCCGCATGGTTTCAACCAAAATGATTATTGATGTGCTTTATACCTAATGTAAGGTTTCTATGATGAAGATAGGGATACTGGGTGATTATTGGAATAGAGTTTGGATGAGCCAAATGGCTTGAAAAGTGTGAGAAATTGGTATGAGTTTATGTCTTTTTATAAGGTAGAGGAGGGGTTATTTTTGATTTTTTGAAAATATTATTTTATTATATACTGATTTTTGGTTTCCAAATGTCCAAAAATCATTAATTTAGAATATAAGTTGGCCCATGTTCGAAATAAAATCATCCAAGAATTTTTTTACTAATGTTCGATATTGTTTTAATATTTATCATATTATTTATGTAAATCATTCATTAATGATATAGACACTGCATCATCATTTTGTAATAAATAATTTTTTTATTTGATGTCTAAAAATTATTAAAAAAATACTATGATGGGAGAAATTTTTTTATCCTTCTAAAGTATATTTATAGTCAAATATATCAATTATATAACCTCAAATTAAATTTTTTTATTAATACAATACATGTTTATGAAATTTTTATTTGTAATGTACTTTAAATTAAAAATTATTAATATCATTATATTACCCTTGTGGCTCCATGGGGTCCCACAATTGACCTGGGGATTGTATCGGTCAGCCATGACACATCAAATAAGGTTATAACAAGTGTCATGGAAATTTTATATTATTATAATATTATTTTTAACATAAATTATCCTAAATAACTCTAATCACAGTAAATATATTTCACAAGTAACTATTCACCAAAAAATTATTTTCATCCCATTGATCCATATTTTACTTACAACTTAGTGGTTTCCCTATTCATAAAAAATTAAAAGTTTTCAGAAAATTTACAATAATTCACCCTAACCAAAATTTGTAATTCAAAATTCAAAAATGATGTCTATTTTACCAAATTCAATATAAAAAAGTGGAATTAATGAATTTTTAATTATTTCTCATTGTCAAAACAAAACAGCGTGTTTTTAAGAAATAATATCTATCAAAATATTGATAATTTCTAATGTCCAATTTCAAAGTTAAATTACTTACAATGCCCCACATTAGATTTATTTATAAAAACATATGATATTAACAAATTAAAAACAATTAAAAATATAATATAACTATATAGATAAATTATATTAAATGGAGGGTTTGAATGAAAATAAAACATTTTCCCCTATTCAATAAAAAATGAACTTTATCAGAAAAAAAAATACACAAAGTAAATTTTTATGTCTCGATTCTAAAGTTGGATTTTATATTGTCTCATATAACATAAGAAATAAAAAATTATATTTAAAAAGGGTTCACCCTAAAAAGTCTATTAATCGACCATTTAAATAATAATAGAATATTTATGCGTAAAATTTGATTCATTATACTTTTATGCCTCTAAAATTTATTTGATAAGTAAATAAATAAATTAAAAAACCTATTTAATCATATAATAGATTCTTTTATTCATTACCACCAATACAATGTCTAGGTATTAACTACCAATTAGAATAATATTATTATATTATTAGTGTACACCGTAAGATTTTAAAAAAACTCGTTGTTGTGTATCGGTTACGCCATCAAACATAGTATCCCCTTTAGAGTAAAATTAATATTTAATTCTCAAATATTAATAAATAAGAAAATATTTTATTCTTTATTTACCTCTAATGCTACATCCTTCCCCCCTTTTATAAATTTTGTCCTCACAATTTTTATTCACTTATCATAATAGTGGGGGTATGTATCCCTCATAGCATTTTAGATTCCCAAGTTACCTATTAAACCATATGGGTTTTCCAAAAAACCACAACCTGATTAATTACCTTATTCTACAACAATTTCTCTCTACAGTCAAGAATCTAGAATTTTTGTTCCTCATAAGAGAAATTCTATTCCAACTAAACTATCTTTGGGCACAAAATATGATATAGATCTTGAATATACTTACTCAACATTGAAACAAGAAAAAAATTGTGTACCTAGGATAAACACAATGTTAAAGCCACTCTTTACGCAACTATTCCATCTTTCTCCAGGATTTCATAATGTCAAATGAACCTCGGACTAAACTTTACTTTCTTACAAAATCTGACCACACTTTTCTATAGAGAAACTTGGAAAAAAACATTATCACCTACCTAAAAATATATATCCTTCCTCCGATTATCTGCATAACATTTTGGATGACTCTGATTTGTTCTCATGTTCTTCTGAATCAACAAAAATTTCCTTAACATTTAATCCTCTAATACCTATCCAATCTACTTCCTTTCCCCTACTTCTTCCCAAAAATCTAGAATTCGACACTGCTTGCCATATAATGTCTCAAATGGAGCCATATGTATACTGAAATGAAATCTATTATTATAATAAAATTCAACCAAAGAAATATGTTGTTCTCAAAATCCCAATTAATCCTTGGAGAAAGCATGTAACATATCCTCTATGGTCTGAAATGGTCATTCTGACCCCCTATCTTATTGAGGATGAAAAAATATACTAAAAATTTAATTCATTTCCAATTGACTTCTGAAGTCCTTTCCAAATGTTATATGTATACCAAGGATCATGATCAGATAAAATGTATAGGGTAACACCATGAAACTTGATTATCTATTTACAATTCAATCGAGAAAGTTGATCTAGAGACAATGTATCTCTAATAGGAAGAAAATGAGTAGATTTAGTCAATCAATCAACAATAACAGAGATTGTATTATTACCTAGAGATGTCTTTGGTAATCCCACAACAATGTACATGGATATATTTTCCCATTTCCACTCTAGCACCGATAAATACTGAAGAATCACTTTCGGCTATTACCACACTTCCTAAACCTGCTGACAAGTCAAACACATCACAGTAAAATCATCCATTTCTTTTTTCATTCCATCCGATCGATAATACTTCTGATGTTCTTTGTACATCTTTGTACTACCATCATGAACTGAAAATGGGGAACTATGAGTTTTAATAACAACACATTCTTCAACTGCACAAGGCCCACATAATATTTTCCCTAACCTCAAAAAACAATCATTGTCCATTTTATGTTCATGTAACTTACCCTTCTGAACAAACTCAACCATCTTCTAAAACTCACTGTCTTCCTTCTACGCTTGCTTAATTCTGTATGACAGAGATGATTTCACTGACACATAAAACAAAAAAGAAGAATTTAATGCACCAACAACATCCTTAAAAAATTTAATCAAATCAAAAACCAATGGATCTCGTTCCAAACATAGCATTGTTAATGAACCATTACTTTTTCCACTCAAAGAATCAACGACTTTATTTTCTTTTCCCATATGTTAAATGATAGTGAAATTATAATCCGTGATTAATTCCAGCAATCACCTCTATCACATGTTCAATTCTTTCTAAGTGAATATATAATTTAAACTTTTGTGATCAGTATATATTTAAAACATTCCTTCATAAAAATCATGCCACAAAAATTTTAATAAAAAATCAACAGAAGCTAATTCCAAATCTTGTGGAGGGTAATTTTACTCATGAGGTTTCAACTGAAATGACACATAAGCAATTACCTTATCATTCTGCATAAGGAAACAACCACGTTCTTTCATAGTAGAATATATTTAGATAACAAACTCACCATTTTTGGAATGTCGTTTCAATATTGGAGGGTTCAGCAATCATCTTTTCAATTCTTAAAAACAATCATCACATTACTTTTTCAAGATGAACTTAACACATTTTCGAGTTAACATTGTCATTACACATTATAACTATGAAAAATTCTAAACAAACCTCTAGTAATAACCTTCCAAAACAAGAAAACTACTGATTGTTGTGATATTTGTGGGTCTTGGCTATTCATCAAAAACTACTATTTTAGCAGGATCAACAGTTATGACATTTTTTGAAACAATGTGACCATGGAAATAAATTTTTTGTAACTAAAATAAACACATGGGGAGTTTTCCATAATGTTTATTTTCATTTATGGTTTGCAATATAACCCTTAAATGGATTTCATGTTCCTCATTAATTTTGAAAAAAAATATCATCAATGAACACAACCACAAAATTATCCATGAACTCAAGGAAAATTCTATTCATAAGATCCATGAATACATAGGGGACTTTGGTTAACTGAAAATTCAGAACTACAAATTCATAATGGACATATCTAGTACGAAATGAGGTCATCAGAATGTTTTCATCCTTTAATATCAACCGATGGTAAATTGACCTCAAACCAATCTTCAAAAAATATTGAGATTCCTTTAAAAGATTAAACAAATCATCGATATGATGAAAAGGATACTTGTTCTAAATAGTTATGTTTTTCAATTCTCTATAATCAGTGAAAAGACATATTTAACCATATTTTTTAATAAACTAAATAGGATCACACCATGGGGATGTGCTAGTTCGAATGAAACCATTATCTAATAACTCCTTCTATTTATTTGTTAACTCTAAAAGTTCCGCATGAGAAATTCGATAAGGGGGTTTTGTAATATTATTATCATCAAGAAGTAAGTCAACAGTAAATTCAACATCATAATCATCTATAATACAAAGAAACTAATTTGGTAAGACATCAAGATTCTCATTTATCACTGGAACATCATTAATCTGAATAGATACTTTGTTTTAAACATTATGGAAAGGTAACATTAATTTCCATATTTTACAAGATTTCCATCTTCTTGATATGTTATCAAAGGTAAGGGTTCATTCTTGTACACAAACTGAAAATCATACTGAAACGAAACCTCTTTAGCTCTGCTTTCAATCAGAACATGAAAAAAAAATCCATTCCATTCAATAAATAACATCAAACTCTACTAGGGGAAAAATAATTAGGTTTGAAGGTAGATTATTTCCACACAAAGGTACTTGAAGGTTCTTATAATTTCATTTTCTCTTAACATTTCCCAGCAATGTTTTTATCATTTTTTCAGAATTCATATCTCAAGATGGAATCCCAATTCACTAGAAAACTTCTTAGAAATAAAATAGTGTGTAGACCCTATATTAAACAACACTTTTGCATAACTCGAACAGACAAATATTTTAGCCAATACCACTTTATTTGATTCCCCAACATCTGCTTAACTAGTTGAAAATGATTTCACCATAACTTTTTGGTTTTAGTCTGGATACTTTCCATATGTTGAGTTCATATCTGGTCACTCATTTGCATAATGAACAATTTCATTACACTTAAAACATCTTTCCGCTGGATTTTCATTACCTACATGATAATATTCCTTACAATTACGAGTAATATGACCATACTTACCACAACAGATGCACCTTTCAGTCATTGATATACATTCTCCATGATGTTTTTTTCCACACTTATCACAAGAAGGATATTTAGTTTTCCTACCTCTAGGATTCATTGATGAGTTATTTCCTTATGCCTGCCAACTGGACCTCTTATTTAGTTTTTCAAAGAACACCCGATCATGAAAAACTCCATTTCCACCTTCTACGCATATCGAACAAGTTTTTCATAACATGTGAACTCTCGAGAGGATAATACTCCTCTTTATCATGGCTTCCACCTTGAATAAAATTGATTTATTTTACTATCAAGATTTCATATGAAATTTGGTGTATACCTTGCCAGTCGAGTGAAATTTGCTTCATAAGCAGCCACTAAGTCATCCTCCTATTAGAATTATAGGAATTGTATTACCTTTATAATAAGAAACCACCATAGGAAAATATTTCTCAAGAAACATACCTTTGATTTAATACCAATCATGATAATAAATCTCCTCACTATACCTGATATTTTTCACCATCCGCCACCACTGATCAGCTTCACCTTCAAAATATTAAATAATGAGACTTACAATTTGATATTTGGAACACCCCATGATATCATAAATCTTCTCTAATGATTTAATCCACCCTTCTCCTAGAACAGGGTTTGATGATCCTCCGAATTATGGGGGATATTGCCTAATGAAATGCTCCACTAATGACATGTTCCTCTATAGTTTATCTGGCTGATCTAGTGCATGAATATCACCACCATTTATACCCTGATTCAACTATTCCATCACTACAAAAAAGTATTTAGTGTCAATTCTGACCATCTAAGGTTGCTGATTTGGAAGGTTGTCTTCCTCCTGATTTCGTCCCAGCATAGTTTCCCAGTTTTTTCTGCTAAAAACCATTCTTCACACAAAAGTATCTTAGGTGAAGCAACATGGAAATCTTGAAATGCAATATCATTTTAATCATACAATAAATTAATTTATGGACATTAATTTAACAATATCATTACTCCTAAATTCATATAAAATGACCTTTGATACCAGCTATATGGACCCAACATTAAAATATTTCATAATCATGAATTAAATGAATAATTCACATTTAGGATATTTATTGGTTTATTTTATTAGTTAATTAGGCCATAAAAATTACATTACATCCCAAAAGATAAAAAGTAGACACTTATACTCAATATCTATTTTTTTTAATAAAATAAAAAATCATAAAAAAGGTGTCATTTCTAGTTCAATGTTTTAGATAGAATGAAATTCCATGATCCCATCATTGACCCTATTCCACTTTATTTCCTTTTAAAATTGTTTCAAAAACTTGAGATGAACATAAAACTATTAGTAAGGGATACCGAAATAAGGAAACTGTTAGTGTTTCAAAAAAACAAGTAAACTATGAATACAAAATCATAAGTAATACTTTTCACCTTTTTGAAGTGGTAAATTATCTTCACTAAATAAAATATAATTGGATAACCTTTTGGAACCAGAATATCACCATAAATCCATATAAATAACACATAACCTATACAGGTAACTTGGGACTTAAACGTACTTAAATGGAATAACTATATGGTCGAATTACAAACATAGCACTAAATTAAATAGACATACAACTGATTTCCATACCCAAGGCATCAGATGTTATATTGTATCCACAAGTCCTAGATTATCATGGAACCACCTGTCATTTAGTTTATCACGTAACCACCCTTCAAATGCCCAAGTACCATTGTAAATCATAACACTTGCATCAAATATAAATGAAAGAAAAAAATTCCAAATTTCAATCAAAATATATCACATAAATATATTGACATAACAAATACATTATCAAAAAACATTTTCAATACCAAAATACATAAAATAGTATATGGTATTTATTTTCCATTTAAAAACATTACATCTTGTTTAGAAATCCAAATATCAAATAATACTCACGGAGGAGGAAAGGTCATTGTCACCATGAACGTTAAAAAGAAACATTACTTTTTTTATTTTATTAAAATGATTCATATAGAAAAAATTACTTTTGATTAAATGTTAAAATTCAAAGGGCTTTTTTACACCATATAAAAGAATGTATTCTAAAAATATAAATATGCCTCAATGAAAGGAGATTGAGACGAAGTCCCATACAAAGATCATTTTTAGATAAAATAGATCAATTATTTGTATTGAATAATAGTACACGTAATTAAATTATAAATACAATATATGTCATCAAAATTTATTTCTCACCTAATAAAATAATGACATAAATAAGAAATGTACTATCAACCCAAAGAATGCGAATTGGGTTAAAAAGTTTCCTTACCTCGTGTTCGAATTGACCCTTCATTCATTAATTTCATAAATAATAAACTAAATTGAAATTATACATGATTAAGAACCTTTTTCAAGTTCATTATTACATTATATCACCTATTAAAATGTTATAAACATTATGCAATCATTTATGTTAATAACGGTCATTTTGTCGATATTTTGTACTTGAGTCAAAAATGGACATCTTATAATTACATGTTGTTCATATGGTAAAAGTTTCATTATATCTAGAATGATATTAATGATTTAGATATAATATATAAAATATATATCTAGTATATATATGTAATTATAAAATTACAAAACATTTGTCGTTATGAAATGAAATTCTCCGTTCATGGAGACGGTATGTCGTACGTACGCATAAACGCTACTTTCATTTTTATTTCATATTTTAATTTATTGATAACATTATTATATAAAGTTATATTATATTTCCTCTATAATATAATATATAATATCATTAATTACATCTTTTTTATGTAGCACATATGTCATTAATCAGTTATATCCCTTTGAGGGGGCGTTAGTCCGCACTTTCTAAAATGAAATTATCTTGTTTAAACGTTAATGAATTTGTTAAGGTATTACATAAATGAAAATACAGAAGAATAAAAAACCATAAACATAATATATATCATATATAAATATATTTAAATCTTAATGGCCACCATGGGAGGTGGTAGAAGATAATTGAACAATAATCATTTCGTGAGGCTGTAGTTCGCCGTCCACAGAAACAATATATTCTTTACCCATTTGATAGATCTATGTGTATGTTTAGCTCGAATCCTTTTCATAGAAACATCCTAGTATATTAAAGATATTATAATTGTTATAAAAAATGAATAAAAATATTTTATGTGGATGGAGAAGCAAAATAAAACAAATGAACTTAAGTGAAGACATTACCTTTAAACAAGGTTACTCCGGTTGGTTTTATCCAAAAGGTTTTATTGAAGAGATTTCTGCATAAGATAAGGATTCTAGGATGAATAGAGGGATATTGAGAGTTTATTGGAGTAGAGTATGGACGAGAAAAATGTCTTGATAATTCTAATAAATGGGTAGGAAGTTGTCTTTTTAAATGTGGGAGTAGGGGTTCTTATGGAATGTTTGAAAATATTATTTTATTATATAATGATTTTAGGTTTATAAAGGTCTATAAATCATTAAAGTAGATGATATGGTGTCCCATTTTTGAAATAAAATCATCCAATTAGAATTGTAAAAGTTTTGGATATTGATTTAAACTTTATCTTCTTATTTATTTAAATCGTTCATTAATGATGTAAACAATACATCATAATTGTGTCATAAATAATATTAATTAATTGATGTCTTAAAATTCTTCACCAATTACCATGCTATAGTAAATATTTTTATATTTATAATTAGTATTTATAGTCAAACATATTAATTATATAATCCCACATTAAATTTTACTATTGAAATAATACATTTTTAAGACATTTTTATTTTTACTTATAATAAAACGTTATTAATGTAATTATCTAAACTAAGTGGCTCCATGGGGTCAAAAAATTGACCCGTGGATTTTCGTGATTGTACATGACTCATTAAATAAGGTTAGTACAAGTTTAAAGGTAATTTAGTATTATTATATCATTAGTTTTACATTAAATTACCATAATTACCTTTAAGCATGTTTAATTAAAGTCAAAAGTCATCATTCACCTAAAATTATTTTCATCCCATTAAACCAACTTTTACTTAATAATGACAAAAATGCTTTTTGGATTTTTTAAATACAATTCAAATAATTGGTACAATTTAATTTAAATGAAAAAGTCGGGTTTTTAACAACTACATAGTGGATTAACTATTAATAAAAAATAGGCTGTTTTCAAAATAATTCAAAACATTATCTCCAAGATAAGTTTGATATTCCAAATTCAAAACTGATTTCAATTTTATCAAATTTAATAATTATAATTTTTATTCCTAAATTTTATAATAAATTCCCATTGTAAAAAAAGTGTGTTTTTATGAAACAATTACTATCCCAAGATTGATACTTGTTAATGTACAATTTCAATGTGAAATTACTTCCAATGGACAAAATTTGATTTAATGGTAAAAATATAATATATATACACTTAAAATACAATTATTAAGATAAACTAAATTTATAAATAAATTATATTAATAAATGTTTTTGAAATAAAATATAGTATTTTCACTATACATTAAAAAAGGAACTTTATCAGAAAAATAACAAAAATTTACA
Organism: Viscum album; assembly: GCA_963277665.1. NCBI lineage: Eukaryota > Viridiplantae > Streptophyta > Magnoliopsida > Santalales > Viscaceae > Viscum > Viscum album. Next base: position 162,991,231 of record OY728135.1, read on the forward strand.
AAAAGTAAATATTGATGTCCTGATTCTAAAGAAGGATGTGATTTTATAAAATATAAAATATAACAGAAAATAAATTATATTTAAAAATGGTTCTCCATCAAAATTTGGTTAATTGACCTTTTAAATAACATTAGAATATTTTAGCTTAAAATTTGATTCATTCTCATTTTAAGCCTCTAACATTTACTGGATAAATGTAAAAACATTTAACAAAAATATATAATAATATTTTTTTAGATATAATTATTCTTGATAATAAAAATGCTAGAAATGAACTAACATTGAAATTAATGTTATTATATTATTAGTTTGCAAGTAAATATTTCAACGAAACTCATTGTTGGGTATCGGGTTTGCCATCGAACATAGAATCCCATTAAAAGTAAAATTAGTATTTAATTAAAAAAAATTAATAAATATGAAAATGTTTTATTCTTTATTTACCTAGGATTTTACACTACCAATTCAACTATTTCCCATGAATGTGGGTTTTTGATCACTCAAGATCATTTCAACTACATTATAATCACATTTTTCTCCCTCTAGAATTTCAATATATGAGATCCTTTCAAATGGTATTTTCTACATTACTTCTTTTAAAATTGATTCTCTTTCAAGTTTACTACTCATATTAACAACTTATTCTTCTATTACATCAATGTTATCGTATGTATCCTCAATTCTAGTGGTTTTTTCATGGATGAAATTTTCATGTTTGTCAATTCTAATTTTTAGTTCCACGTCATCATCAGTAATTTCATAGATTGATGATTGGACATTCACCAATTCTTCTAATCATTCAATTTCCACTTCTAGCAGATCACTTTATTCTAATGATTCCTCTTCCATTACTTTCCAATTAATAAATCTCATACATTTAATCTCAATCATACCCAAATTATTCATATGTTGCATCTTGGGATTGACATTAGTAGTTAATTGATTATCTATAGCTTTATCTGTCAATGTTTATGACTTTTCAATGGTAGTCATCATGGATATATGGTTTCGAGTCTTAAATTATAGCTCATCTTCCTCAAAGAATTTTTTATAATCATCTTTATCATCATTGAAAAAAATATACTTTTTTTCATTAATTTCAAATTTAATGTTTCCCTTTTTGAATTGTATTTTCTGAGGCATCTCCATGTTTTAAACTTCTCTCTCTTCATCGTTAAATATTCATGAGAACATAGAGGGAACGTTGTAAATATTCTTAAATTTCGTGGAATTTTTTTTTCTTAATTTAATTGGGATTTTACGAGTATGCAGTTTCTGATGACACCTGATTCTGAGGCCCGGTGTGCCCGGAATCAATTTCTGATGTTCAGCTCGGGTACGTTCACTGATCAAACGAGTAGGTTTTTCTGTCTTTTGATCTCGTACTCGGAATTTAAATTAGAGGGCACTGATGAAACCACATCGCCTATAATTCATTATTAAGACCTTAAACGGAGTTTTGTTTTCTCGGGAAGAGTTGTTAAAATTTAAGGAATTAAATGTTAGGTAAAATAAATTTTGTGAATTTTTTTTATCCATGGTAATTTAATTCTCTCATGGGATTTTTTTGGTGGGGCCCACAACCACCCAACATCCCATGTGATGTTATTAGGGAAGTGGGTCCCACACAAGCCCCCATCTTCTCATATTCCCTAACTCCTCTAATCTCCCACTTAAGTGTGTAACCATTAAAACATACCATTAAATTGTTACCTTCCCTCTCCCCACACTTATTCAATGACAAGTCTTTAATTTAATTATGTGAGTTATGTATTTAGAAATTTTTAATTTTGAAAGGCATGACATTAGATAATAAAATGAGAGGGAACTTATTTTAATAGGTAGGCTCGTGGTGTAAGGGGAGAGGGAGAAGAAAAATCAATGTCGGAAGAACTTCATCTTCTTCATGAAGAACACAAAGACATTGACGAGGAACATCGTCACCACAAGGAGAGATCGACATGCTGACTCTTCTCCACTATGTTGCCGGAGTGTGATGCCTTTCCTGAATAATGATGATGTTCCCACATTCGATCTTCATCTGGCGTCAAAGTAAGGGAGATTCCGCTCCTCCACGTATGTTCTCCATCAACATATACAGAGCTTCACTTCATAACGATGTTTTCCGCGACGATCATCATTCGACAACTTATTCAAGGTAGGGGTTATGTTCTAATTTAATCAATTAAATTTGGTCTTCGTTTGTCATTGAGATTACTCGTTCTTTTTCCGCATGCTATCGATATAATGGGAGGAGGTCGGACAACACAAAATCAACTGACCCTCCTCCCCTTTGTTGTTGTACTTCATTATGGTTAGGAAATTAGGTGACGTGGTGTCATCGCACCGCACAAAAACGAGAGAACCGCGACCGGTGTGGGCTGCGGCGATGGAGAGCGGCTCTGTCGCGCCATGACAGAGAAGCCGAAGGAGGCTGCTGCTGAGAGCGGGCAACGATGAAGGGGCGTGACACCATCGGGCCGCGCCAGAGCACAAAGGAGGGCCACAGACGGGGAGGGCCGCATCGGAAGGGCGTGGTGCCGTTGCACTACGTCGGATGGCCAAGATCCGCGGCCCATGTCTGTGGCAGTTGTGGGAGGCGGATGGTTGAGCCGGCCGCTGGCACACCCTGGAGGAAAGACCCTCGCGGGTCCCGTATGAACCGAACGACCGACCATAAAGGCCGAATGCTACCCCAGAAAACCGGGGGTTGAAACCCACGATCAACGGATAAGGTGGTCCTCATGGGGTCCACCGATTGGTTCGAAGGGGGAAGCGCCCTCCCCCTTCCACTTCCGCTCAGCGCACGGGCACCCGCATCTGGCCGAACCTCCCGCGTTGGGTCAGACCGCCCGCGCCCTGTCGGGCCGCCCACACAGGGCTGGGCTGCCCACGCTGGGCCGAATCCCTGAGCTGGGCCAGCCCGCCCCAACTGGGAGGGCCCGCACCCAACTGGGCCAGTCCCGGACACGGGTCAGGTCCACCCGGTTCTGGCCGAACCGAGGGTTATTGGGTCGGGTCGGACCGGGCCCAAACACCATATTTCCAGAAAGATATGTTTAAACACCCATAACATAGGCAAAGACCCTCCGAACGATGAACCGTCAGTCACTTATCGATCCATGTATCTAGGTGGTTGTTTCGGTATATTACACTAAAGGTTTCAGAAAACATTGGGTATGGCCAGTTTGTTCAAACACAAAACCAACCAGGCCCTTGGAGTGGAAAGATATATAACTTGAGCTTCGGACGTACAATTGATGTGATATCAGCTTTGTTTGATTCCTCTTAGTGGGATGGTTTATTTGGATTACTCTGCTCGAGGATTGGACGCAGTTGGAGTACGATTGGGTTGGTTTTGGCTTAAAAATCAACCGAGCCCTTGGGATGAAAAATCCAATTACTCTCTGACCGGGTGTCCGATTGAAACGCCGTCAGTAATGTTGAGTTCATTTTGATGAGACTGATCATGGGGATACATCAACTCCGGACTTCGTGTCAGTTGATGTATCAACCCTCTTGGCTCGTGGGGTGGACCCACCTAGAATCGAGCATGTTGTGTGCGAGAACCATAGAGCTGGCTGCAACGAAGATGACTTCTGTAATAGGATCCTCCATGGGTGCGACAAGGATGATTACCATACTGAGATCCTCTGTGGGTTCGACGAGGACGACTACCATACTAGGATCCTCCGTGGGTTCGATGAGGATGACTAGCATACTGGGATCCTCATTGGGTTCGACGATGACGGCTACCGTACTGGGATCCTCAGTGGGTTCAACGAGGACGACTACTATACTGGGATCCTCTGTGGGTTCGACAACTGTGTTGGGATCCTTTGTGGTTTCAACGATGATGACTACTATAATTGGATCCTACGTGGCTTCGGCAGACGAGATGATTAAGAGGCTACGTGTAATCATCTCCACCCTTTTTTTAATGGATACCTGTGTGAGATGAGTCTTGACATGCAATCATTATCATTAATATGATTGTTGTGCTTTCCTTTGTGGATTGGGTTGTGAATTCCTATGTGGAATGGGTTATGTTTTCTTGTGTGGACTGGGTTGTACATGGGCTCGTGTACGGGAGCCGAGCTGGATTTGATGACTTAGGTATATGTATGTGCATATTCATAAGTAGAGTTGGTTGTTACTTATTGATTATATTTTTACTTTATGGATTATCCTTCATGGATTCTGAGAGATCTTCAGGGGTCTTTGGGTCCCTACTGAGTAGCGTATACTCACTCCTGCACGAGCTATGCCCGTACTACGTTGTGTTGGATGCAGACGACGGACAACGCTGATAGTGGTTGGAGCTCGTGGAATTGGAGAGTACGAGGAGGGGGATCACTGGACCGGATGTACTCAGAGTGGATGACTGGAGCCGTGGAGCAGAGGTTACTATCAGTACACACCCATTAGGAGGGAATACAAGAGTACGGCTCGGAGTTGCTACTTTACTTTTCTGCTGTTGTACTTTCTTTTCAGTTGTACTTTACTTCAGTTGGGTTTGTATTCTGATCCATTTACTTTTCTAGCACTTACTTTTGTAGCTTATTTTACTTTGTGTTTCCTTTAGTTTTCATACTCTATGGTGATTGTTTACTTTATAAAGGAAATAACTTCCCTTTTATTGGGATTTACGCATTTGGGGCTAATCACCAGCCCTAGGCCTATGGAAGGAATGCTTGGGATAGTCACGACACGGGCCCCGAGGACATGTCGTGACAAATTTGTATCAGAGGAGTTCGGTTCTACCGCAGCACTTAGGACTCAGATCTTTCTTCTAAGTGAAGCAATAATGTTAAGGGTATTGAGTGTGGTTATCAGTCCAGGGAGTCCAGTGTTGATGCAGAGGCAGATGTATCCATACACCAGAACCCTGACTTCTGATTTACAACTCAATGCACAAGAACATTGATTTCATGTGTGTTTCAAAAAATTTCATTGTGAATACATTGTGTAATCTCACCAGGTATATTGTATTGACTGCGGCACACCTATTTCTTTTCCCGATGGACCCTCAATGGCAGCCAGAAGGGGTTCTGAGCTTTGTGCGAGACGACAGCCCACTGAGTGACGAGGTCTCAGTGCAGGGCCCCTTTACAACGGATGCAGCAGTGGTACCACTACCCACCAAGCCACCGATACTACCAACCCAGCTGCTCAGAGTGCACGTCTCCTGAGTGCATTACGGAAGTTTTAGCGGTAGATACTTCCCAGGTTCCACGAAGAGACGGACCCTATGGTTGGTGAGGATTGGATGGAGGCTGTCATTCAAGCCTTTAGGTTAGTAGGGATACCAGATGACCTCTTCATGCAGCAGTAGGTAGATGTTGGAGCTAGATGCTCCAGGTGCACGACGAGGAATAACATCTTTGGAAAGTCTTCGAGAGCCTCTTCCACTCCGAGTTTGTTCCAGCCACCGTCCATGCGGGGCACATTCAGGATCTACAATAGCTGCGGCAGTGCAATGTGATGGTAGCCCAGTACTCAGTGAGGTTTCTTGATCTCTCGCGCTACTCCACAAACATGGTACGAGACCCATTCTTCCAGGCGCGTACCATTGTGCAGGGACTGAGGCATGAGATCAGGGATTTGATGATATCCCACAGCTTCCCGATGCAGGTGGGGGTGCTGGAGAGAGCCCTTCTAGTGTAGAGTTTTCTTGTTGAGCAGTCACCAGCGACGAGACCCTATGATGGATGACACATAGCAGAGTCTTCTGCATCTGGTAGTAGACAGTTGACACAGAGGTCCAAGCCGGCCAGACCATCAGATGAGAAATCTCAGGAAGCATATTCTATTGTATGGGGCACACGAAGGAGTGCCAGCCATACGAGGAGCAGACACTGCTATTAATACGGTGGGTAGGGACACATGGCTCGAGACTGCTCGACCCACCCAGCAGATGAGTAGCAGGTGGTAGAGGGACCTCCCAAGTAGAGGTTCGACCATGGCGGTCAGTAGTGAGTGGGTGGACAAGATATAGGAGTTGGTTGAGCAGCGGATGGTGGGCGATGCTTTGAGGCCCTACCACTACCACCGCCAAGAAGACAACCCTGACCGCAGGGAATGGGGGGACATGGGAGAGCTCAACTACAGGAAGCTAAGGCCTACGACCATGGATCTATTGGAGTAGATAGACATGAGCGAGACTAGCTCTAGTCATGGAGACTTTTTTCCATGATGCATCTAGATTTGTTGATGTTTTGTTTGTGGTTTCTTTGTGTCATTGTACTTTTACCTGCAGTAATAAAAGACACATGTTTTGGTGACATTTTCTTCCATGTCCTTTTTATGTAGTTGATACTGAGAGGTTCCAGTTAAAACCATTGACATGAACCTCACTTATAAGATTCCTACTAGAGGAGACCTAGTGACCACACACTGCTGCCGACAGTGTGACTCGACTCTTGGAGGCGAGAGTAATGATTGCATCTCATGGTAGTATCATCGAGTCTTTTCTACTTCATCCATGGCATTAAATAGTACCGTTCATGCCAGGAATGACTGTATTAGGCAACGAATGTGGTTCATCTAGGGGATGAAACCAGATTTATCTTTTCTACAGAGGAGGAATCTCTGTAGCTCTGGTAGATCATAGACCCAGAAGGGTGGAGATGAGTACTTACAAACGGATAGTTTCTCCCGTTGTTTGTCGAGAAAACCTTTTATGATTCCCACAAAATCATTAGTCTCAGTTGTATCCACTTTCAGAAGGACATGAACCTGAGATAGAGGCAATGGATTTAGTTCCTCCAGGACTATGACTTTGAGTTAGACTATACTCCTGGGAAGGGGAATGTAGCAGCTAATGCTCTGAGCAGGAGGTTGGGCATCCAACATCTTGAAGTGGCGATGGAGCAGCTAGCTGATTTTCAGATATCCTTTGTGGATAGTGTTAAAGTTAGTATGTTAGAATCAGAGAAAGTGTAGATTATCTAGGAGCAGATGAAGTCTACACATAGTAGACTAATTCCAATGCTTATAGGATATGGAGGCCACTGGATTTCGAGGGTGGTGACAACATTTTATTACGGGTCTCAAATTGATGTGGATTATAGAGATTTGTCTGGGACGACAAGTTATCTTTGCGCTTCATCGGACCATTCCAGGTTCTTATCAGGATAGGCAAGGTGGATTATCACTTGGCTCTACCACCTCAGTCGCACCAGGTGCACGACATCTTCTACATATCTCAGCTAAGGAGATGCGTGCATGATCTGACACATATCATCGACCATGGGGGGCTGGACATCGATGACAAGGTGACTTTTGCGGAGGTCTCAGTGGAGATAGAGGACCGACAGAAGCGGGTCCTACATGGGGGTTCTATTCCTATAGTGTGCATCATGTGGCAGCACAAGAACCTCCAGGAGAGAACATGGGAGTGGGAGGCTCAGATGCGTGCACAATACCCTCATTTGTTCCCCTTGTTTATGATGTATCTTTATAGGGACATGAAGCCCTGAGGTTGGAGTAATTTAAAGACCCTTAAATTTCAAGAAATATTTTTTCTATATTTATTAGGGATTTTACGAGTATGCATTTTCTAATAGCACCTGATTCGAAGCCCCTATGTGCTCGGAATCAGTTTCTGAAGTTTAGCTCGGGTATGTTCAGTGAAAAAACGAGTGGGTTTTTCAAACATTTGAACCGTGGCTCGGAATCGAAATATGAGGGCACCGATGAAACTGAAACGCCGATATTTGATTAATTAGACCATTACTAGAGTTTTGTTCGCTCAAGAGGATTTGTTAAAAATTAGTGAGTTAAATATTAGGTAAAATAAATTTTGTACAAATTTATTTTATCCATGGTAATTTAATTCTGTCATGGGAAGTTGTTGGTGGGGCCCAAAACCACCCAACTTCCCATGTGAGGTTATGAGGGCGGTGGGGCCCACACAATCCCCCATATTCTCATATTCCCTAACTCCTCTAATATCCCAATTAAGATTGTAACCCTTAAAACCTCCAATTAAATTGTGACCTTACCTCTCCCCACATTTATTCAATGCCAACTATTTAATTTAATTAAGTGAGTTATGTATTTTAAAATTTGTAATTTTGGAAGGCTTGACATAAGATAATAAAAAGAGATGGATATTATTTTATTAGGTTGGCTTGTGGTGTAAGGGGATTTGGAGGAGAAAACTCTATGTTTAAAGAACATAATCTTCTTCTCGAAGAACACCAAGACTTTGACGAATAACTTTGTCACCGAATGGAGAGATCAACGTGCCGTCTCTTATCTTTTCCACAGCCGGTGTGTGACGCCATTCCCAAAGAACGACGATGCGCCCTTTTTCGATCTTCTTCCCATGTCAAAGGAAGGGAGATGCCTCTACTCCTCGGACGTTCTCCGTCAACATATACTGAGCTTCACCTCACGACGCCGTTTTGAGAAACGATCATCGTTTGACAACTTTTTCAAGGTAGGGGTTTTGTTCAAATTTATTCAATTAAATTTGTGATTTGTCTGTCATTGAGATTACTCATTATGTTACCACATGCTGTCGGTATAATGGGAGGTGGTCGGACAACATAAACACGACCGACCCTCCTCTACTTTGTTGTTGTACTTTGTTATGGTTTGGAACAGAGGTGACGTGGTGCCTTCGCACCACGCGGGAACGAGAGAACTGCCGCTGGTGTGGGCCATGGCGAAGGACCGCAACGCCATCGCATCATGCCAGAGAAACCGAAGGAGGCCGCGGCTGAGAGCAGGCCATAACTAATGGGAGTGTTACCATCTTACCACGTCAGATGGCCAAGAGACGCGACCCATGGCTGTGGCGGTTCTGGGAGGCGGCCGGCTGAGCCGGTCACTAGCACAACATAGAGGCGGGACCCCTGTGGGTCTCGCATGAACAGAACGGTCAGCCATAAAGGCCGGCCGCTACCCTGGAAAACTGTGGGTTGAAACACTTGGTAAATGGACAGGGCAGACCTCGTGGGATCCGTCGTTCAGTTTGAAGGGGGTGGCGCCCTCCCCACTTCCACGTCTGCTCTGTGCGCGGGAACCCGCAACTGGCCGGACCACCCGCACCGGGTGGGATCTCCGGCGCCGCGCCGGGCCGCCAGGGCTGGGCCAGACCGCCCGGCTCGTGTCGGGCCACCAGCACTGGGCTAGATTCTCGAACTGGGTCGGGCCGCACCCAATCGGGTCGGACCCAGAACCGGGTCAGGTCGACCCTGATCGGGCTGACCCAAGGGTTATTGGGCCAGGTCGGACCGGGCCCAAACCCCCAGTTTGCAGATAGATCTGTTTAAATGACCATAACATAGGATAAAGTCCTCTTAACAATGCACCGTCAGATGCGTAGCGATCCTTTGATCGGGGTGGTCGTTTCTATATATTACACTAAAGGTTTCAGAAAACTTTGGGTATGGCCCGGTTGGATAAACACGAAACCAACCGGTCCCTCGGAGCGGAAACACTTATATCTTGAGCTCCGGACGTCCGATTGGCGTGCCGTCAACTTTTTTATATTCTTCATAGTGAGACGGTTCATTTGGATTACTCCACTCGAGGTTTGGACGCAGTTGGAGTAATGTTGGGTTGGTTTGGGCTTAAAAACCAACCGGGCCCCTAGGTTGAAAAGGCCAATAACTCTCAGACCGGGTGTCCAATTGACGCGGCGACAGTCGCGTTGAGTTCCATTTGACAAGACGGATCTTGGGGATACATGATATCAGGACTTCGTGTTAGTTGATGTATTGACCCTCTTGGCTTGTGGAGTGGACCCTCCGGTTATCGTGCGTGCTGTGTGCAGGAACCCTGGATGTGGCTGCGATGAAGATGAATTTTGTACTAGGACCCTCCTTGGGTGCGATGAGGATGAATACCGTACTGGGATCATCCTTGGGTTTGATGAGGACGACTACCATATTGGGATCCTTGATGGGTTCGATGAGGATGACTAAAATACTGGGATCCTCTGTGGGTTCGTTGAGGATGACTACCGTACTGGGATCCTCTGTGGGTTCGATGAGGATGACTACTGTATTGGGATCCTCCGTGGGTTCGACGAGGATGAATACTGTACTGGGATCCTCTGTGATTTCGACAACTGTGCTGGGATCCTCCATGGGATTGACGACGATGACTACTATACATGGATCCTACGTGGGTTTGGTAGATGAGATGATTTAGAGGCTACATCTAATCATCTCCAACTTCTTTTTAATGGATACATGTGTGAGATGAGTCTTGACTTGAAATCATTATCATTGATATGATTGTTGTGCTTTCCTATGTAGATTGGGTTGTGAATTGCTATGTTGAATGGGTTAGGTTTTCCTGTGTGGATAGGGTTGTAATTGGGGTCGTGTACTGGAGATGAGCTGAAATTGATGAATTAGGTATATGTATGGTCATATACCTATGTAGAGTTGGTTGTTACTTCATGATTGCATTTTTCCTTTGTGGATTATCCTTCGTGGATTCTGAGAGACCTTTGGTGGTCTCGGGGTCCCTATCGAGTAGCGTATAATCACCCCTGCACGAGCTATGCCCGCACTACAATATGTTGGATGCAGAAGACATATATTATTGATCAGGGGGGGGGCTTGTGGAACTGGACGGTACGAGGAGTTGGATCACTAGACCGGATGTACTCGTAGAGGATGACTAGAGCCGTGGAGCAGAGGTGACTATCAGTACCCACACTTTGGGTGGGATTAGAAGAGGATTACTCAGAGTTGCTGCTTTACTTTATTGCTGTTGTACTTTCTTTTCAGTTGAAATTTATTTCAGTTTGGTTTGTATTCTAAAACATTTACTTTTCCATCACTTACTTTTGTAGCTCAGTTTACTTAGTGTTTAATTCATTTTTCATACTCTATGGTGATTGTTTACTTTATAAAGGAAATGCCTTCCCTTTTATCAGGATTTACGCCTTTGGTGCCAGTCACCATCCTCTGGCCTATGGAAGGCGGGCTTGGGGTAGTCATTACATGGGCCCCAAGGATGGGTCTTGACAAATGTGCCCAACTCTTCCATGTGGAAGAAAATAATGATGCATCTTTCTGTCAAAATACCATGTTACCTTATTGAGATTCTTAGTAATGAGAGAAATCAATTAATTTTCTTCATTATTTACATCACGTAAATCTCATGAAACACTTATTTTGTTTTCCATGGATTTGAATTCTAATTCATTTCTCAGATGAGTCATATCATATTCTCGTTTTATTCTCATTTCATAAGCTGATATATTTCCTAGAAGGTCATCCACTAAGTGTATGGAGAGAACTATTTCCTCAAGGGATCACACCTATACATTGTAAAAGTGTAGATGTATTCTATTGATTTTAATCATTATGTCAACGTATTTGATTTCTTGGACCGTACATTGGTTTGATCCTATAAAAACAGTAATAAAATGGAAAAAATAGTCTGTATTCTCATCAGGGTGCATCTTCAGGTCATCAAACCTGTTGTGTAGTACCAGATATTTTTCCTTCATCACTTTTCTATCTCCTTAATAAATACTCTTATTTTTCTCACAATGACTTGGTAGATGTGAAACACATTAACATTATGTAAATCATACCAGAAAGAGCTATAATGAGAGAATTTTGTGCTTTTGCATCATTATCATGTAAATTATTATATGTATCTATCATCGATAGTCATGTAAGATCAGTGTCAGGTATTCCCTGTGCAATAGAAAATAAGACATCCATTAAAATAGAACTTAGGTGAAATCTGATATTATCATTCCATTTTTGTTAATTACTTCCATCGAAGAGGGGAACAACCCAAACATTTACATGATTCTCAATGATAGTAGAAGACAACATTAACACTAGAATCCTTTATGCAAGATTCCACTTCATGTTCCCTAGAACTCCTTGAGAGGTGATGGGTGAATCAAGGTGTCAACATTTTATTTTCAACTAATTGATCTTTTCTCAAAGTTGGTAGGATCCTATTAAATATATCTAATGAAGAAATGTAGAAAATAAACATTCAAATGAAAATAAAGACCCAAAAATTTTATTTAGTTAACTACTAAGGGCTACATCCAAAGAGAAATAACGACAATGTGTCGGTCATACCAAAATCAAACATCATCATAAGTTTTGGATTTAATTTTTTTATCATAGTAACATTTTTCCATGTTCACTACCTTTACAATGTTTTGGGGATCACACACTACATCCCTCATATCACATCCACTGACTCCCCCTTGCTCACTGCATTAGGGGAATCATCACTCAGTTTATCGACTTAAAGGTCTCTTCAATGGATCATTATTAAATTATTCTTCCACAACTATAAATGGTTTCTATATTAAGGTCTCGTAATCACCCACATATTTAATTTATTTTCTTGTACACTGATATGTTATTTATATTTATATTGAAAACTAATGACGTCAAATTTTGGGCTTCCTTGCATGTTCCACATTCTATGTTCTAGCTATGTTGCATAAGCATCCTCTTCCACGTACGAAATCCATTTCTGTGTACTATCAATTTTCTCGACAAAATACCATGCTCTATTTACTACCATAATCTATGGACTCTTATGATTATCTGCACATCGTCCTATATCACGTATTTCCATGCTCCACCGGGTACTGCGAGAGCTTCCCGCACAATCGAATATCTCTTCCACGGAATGTTTTCCTTACGCGGATGACTCTCTCCATTTATCATCTTATCATCTATGTACCACGTCATACTTCATCAATTTTCTTACTGAAGTTTTAATCTAAAAAATATATTTTGTTAACCAAGAGGATTAATGTTCCCTAAATAGAAACATAACTCTAGAAATTTTGCTAATTTGATTTACCCAAATTTCAAATGACGGAAAATCATCACTGTATATTGAACACAATCTACATACGGTAATCTTCAACTGCGTACTGCTCCTATTTCATGAACTGCAACAATTCCACCAACCTTCAGCATTCTGCGTACTGCAATCCTTCATCGTATACCATTACTGCAAACTATTTTTCATTCTCCACAAATTTACACACACCGATCTACACACTAGTCCGCGTACTACTCATGATGCCTAGAAAACAGCCAAGAACCGTTCCCATAACAAGGTACATGGTCCATGTTCCAAGGTATTTTATTCCCATATTTTTTGAATTTTCATTTTCATTTCTCATACCATTGAATCCTATCTAAAAAACGGTTGTTTGTCAACTTCAAACACCTGATTTGACACCCAAAAATTTGGAAAACGTGGGGAAATTGTTCCACCTTCAATAATAATATCATTTTCAAACATATGACCTTATTATTTCCAATCTCCTTATTTATCCTTGTGTAGATTGAAATCAAACCCATACCAACCTCTTTTATTAGCAACGATCAGCCTTGGTTCCAATAGTTATCAAATTTACATAGGGATGTACATGATGCATTTTTTATGGACTCTTTAGTTAAAAAACATTCACCCTGAGGCACAATGTATACCATTGTAGGATACTGCATGAAATAAAGGTGAAATTAACTATAAATAATTTAGAAAAAAATCTATAGTGGAAATACAAGTCATATTCCTTGATATGGAAGGCATATTATAAATTGATTGTAAGAGTGAGATAAACATCAATGTAGTTGGGGATTATGGAACAAAAAATTCAGTATATGATTTGATTCCCCAACACCTTTTGTATAAAAAGGTATCCCATAAACATAAGTACCGCATTTGAGTATAAGAGATGTTAGAGAACTATAATGGTATAGTTTTCTATTTACCGATGATGGTGAAAAATGGATAGTCGATAATAATGATCCTCTAACCTATGAGGAAGGATTAAGTGGAACAAATAACTCCAAGGGGCAAAAAGATATGAATTAAAAAATGGATTCCATGTTTGCAATCCATGTTTAGAATTTTCTAGATCATACAATAGATATAACGGTCATGGATTGAAAATGGGTATTCTTGAAAAAAATCGAAATTGATGGAAAATTCAGTACCTATAATGTGTGACTGGTTGAAAAAGTGTTTAAACAAAATCATGGAAATGACTAAGATGAAAACATTTAACCAGTTTCAATTATTAAATCCATCAAAATTATAATTTCCATTATATTTTACCATGACTATGATATTTAACAAATGGATGTTAGAACAGGCTTCCATAATGTAAACCTCTATGAATATATTTATATGATACAACCGAAATGGTTTTTGAATCCAACATATTATAATAAGATAGGAATGTTGAAAAAAAATCCATTTATGGATTAATAAAATCATTCATGTCATAGATCAATGATTTTGATGAATCCTTAATGGAATTTGGATTTACAATAATTGGATTTGATCCTTGTATATACAAATAGTTTAGTGGTAGTGAAAAAAATTTCATAATAGTATATGATGATGAAATATTACAAATTTTTAATGAAATACTAGTATTATTGTATATTAAGGTGTGTTTGAGTAAATGATTTTCCATGAAATAATAATGGGAGGAACAATATTTTATTGCGATCATTTTCCATCATGATAGATCCTTGTGGATTCTTGACCTAAGTGAATGTAATACATTGACATGATACAGAAGAGAATAATTATGAATAAATACAATTGTTTATTTTTTTCATGTGTATCATGTAAAAATAATTTCAATTAAAATATATCCTCATGAACATGAGTAATGAAAATGAATCAAAATGATTACATATGGATCATCAGTTGGGTCAGTCAAGTATGCCATGTTGTTTACTATGAATGATGTATAATATGAATTAATTACATTAGGAATATATCAAGATGATCTTGGTGAACACCATTGGATGGTTAGAAAGACTATACATATGTATTTGAGGTATAAGAATGATATGTTTCTGGTTTATAAGTTATATGAATAACTAGTCGTTAGAGGATATGCAGATTCTAGTTACCAAACTGATCAAGATGAAGTGAAGTCACAAACGAGATTCATCTTCAAGTTTAATAATGGGTTTTTGTGAATGAAGAAATCAATAAAGGTTTTGTTAACAGATTCTACCATTAAGTATGAGTATTTTTTGGCGTATGATATAGTTAATGATGTAGGTTTTATGCACAATTTCATCCAACAACATGATGTGGTACCTAGAAGTAAAGATATCATCACACATTATTAAATTCATTTACTACTGACTCTGATCCAAGTAGGTCATTTAAAGAGTTGGTGTCCTATAAAAAATTGTTTTTAATTTGATTAAATGAATATTTTATATATTATCTATTAAATTATATAGCTTATTACGCATTCTATATTGTTCTTCAGGACTATAATATAATAGTTCCGAAGTGTATATTTCTCAGTGATAAAGTCATAGTAGATCCCCTCTATAATGAGAAACATGATGTTTTATGATGCTATTATTAATATAGTTCTATGGTTGGATAAAATACTATTATAAGACACATAGTGAATAGACCACTATGTTTGATTTCTCATATTATGATGAGAATTCTTCTAAAGAAGTTTTCACTTGTAAATCTCCAAGTCAAAAGATTGTGACAACATGCCCTCTATGAGGAATTCATCATGTTTCTGTGCCATTAGATATTCATATTTTTTAGTGTGTCTACTAGTCCTTAGTAATTGTTGTTTTCATTAATTCTTTTTAGGACATAGATATGAATATTTGTTGAAGAAAATTTTCACCCCGTACGTTGGTAGTAAGTAGGTTATGTATGTGCGTCACAAAAGAAATTTTATTACTGGATAAGCGGAGGAAATATCTATCTCTTAAATCATGGTAGAATTTGATATATTATCCCATTGATTGAAATAGAACTATCGCCCAAAATTCCATGTTCATGGTGTACTAATAATTAAATTTATGTTAGTAAATTATTGATTTATCAAGCATCTATGTATGATGACATAATCAGGAAACCTACTTTATTATATTTGAAATAATGGTGTCAAATTACATAGTAAACAATGCTATTTGGTTTTCATCATTGAGTTATTACGTTATTTATATTGGATTCCTTGATCCCTTGATAGATAATAATATCGGAATTTACAAATCCCCCGGTAATGCAAAGTAGAAAACATCATAGTGGGTCACACAATAAGTATTTATGTATTTCTAAATTAAATTTTATTTGAATTTAACTAATAGAATAAATATTATTATGAAGTCTGTAGAATAATTTTATTCAAGTTATATTTATATTTTAATCTAAATAAATATTTATTCACTGGATTATAAATAAAAATTATTTATTTATTTTACTGAGTATTTATTAAATAATTATTTCGTAGTTTATTAATAAAATACTTATTTAAGAATATAAATTTTTTACTCATGTGGGGAATAAATGAAAGATGATATCTAATGGACCAAGAGCTTTTTGGATTATAAAATAATTATGTATGAGTTAGTAAATTATATTTATCCATTTTTCGTATGATGGTGCACCGAAAAATAATAAAAATAATATTATTATTATGTTGAAAGGGATTTCAATAATTGTTATATTTATATTTAATGGATTTTATACAATAAAATATTGTAACTGGAATTTGAGATCTGTAAATATATTCCTATGTATATTTTCTAATCAATGTGAAACCAATTCCATGCATGAGAATGGATAATTATTTCACACAACAAATTCCTTCTCTACTCCTAGGCCTCTCTATTTATCATGATGGATAAAACCTGGATATAATATCTTCAATAACAAATAATGATAAATCAAGAACAAAATACACAATACATTGGATTCACAGTTCTTGACAATGGAGAACGAACGATGTTTCGATGATACCATTGGATCACATGTGATACTCTACTAGAGATATTTTTCACATGATTCCTCATAATAATTTTGAAGGAGATTGGAAGGGGCCATTTTGGATTATCATAAATCATAAACAAAAAATGTTATTAATCTATGTTATTGAATTCTTAAAATATTATATATGTTCCTTAAATTTGTTTTGTGAATGTTCCAAAATTTTGGTTTCAGGAAATGATTATTAAGAGAAATTTTAATATATCACCTTTCACCAAAATGCTTCATATACGCTTGGAAAAAACACTTGTTTCTGTTTTCAATCGAGCGTATCCATTGTGGGATATTTTTAAAATTTAAAATGATAATTTAGAATGAAAATAATTTAATTTCAGGAACAATAAATTTGTTACATGGAACAAATATGAGAATTTATTACGAAGGTATACTATACATGATACAAAAACATAAGTTATAACCCTCATAGAAATGACCACTGTCCCTGCCTATTCATTCACACAAGAACCATATCCATATTTGTACAATACATAACATCATTTATAGGTTGAACCAACTAATACCAAAATAGATATATCCTAATAGTATAGATTTTATATTTAACAAAAGAAAAAGAACATATCAATAAATTTAAATAAATTACATATATACTACATAAGAGTAGTTATATATATGGAATATGATCAAAAGTGTCTATTCATAATTAATGAATTCACCCAAACCTGGTAATTTGATAACATTATCCACATCACTATTAATATTATGGTATTCTAGGTCTACAGTGGCCTTGAGAAAGGAAATTCACAAACTCAAGATCTACACAACATGTCTTCCTCTATTGTTTTCTTTAAATTCTATAATGAAATGAAAGAAAACTCATCACTTATACCTTTTTCAAACACTATTTACAAAATAATCTTTTAAAATCTAAAGTTAAATTAAACAACATGTGTGTCTAGCTTAAGGAATGTGTGTACTGATAAGCAATGAGAGTTAGAATGTTTCATGTGGATACAATACCTATATTAACAGTAGAAACAATATTTCAAATAGTGTAAAATGTATAAAAATATGTAATAGAAAATTTTATGTGAGGTCATAAAATATTATAAAAATTATACCACTATGTGCTAACTCAATATGGGTTACAATATAACAAAAAATAATGGAATCCATTTCAGGAATTTCCAAGTACCAAATCCATATAACAAATCCATGCCATTTTCCTACAACCATAGTTCCTTTTCTCATCTCTAAATCCCATATCATGAATTCTATATGTGCAACAAAATTCCCATTAATGGTTTGATTATAAACTCTATAGGATTCAAAAAATGATTTCATAAATTATATGAAAGGGTATATATTGGTGTATTCAATGATGGAAATGTAAATGTATATACATGTGTACAACCAATAACATAATGAGAAACTATGTTTTAATTAAGCTCCAAAGAACCCCGACAGATATTTCATTGGAGTTATGCTGAATAAATCTCACATTTACATAGTCACATAATTTATATAATGATATGTAATTATATAAAATTATAAGGATAATTCATTTTCATCCTATAAGTAAAAATTTCATTTTAACCTATATGGGTATATTGTAAATGTTAATCTAGTTTAAATTCTTACCTTCGATGGTATTCCTTCATTGAACGCATGAGAAAATGGAATTCTCTATTAAAAAAGTATGTTCTTAATCAATAGGATATAAGGGAAAATATTGGACCTCTAAAAATGTTGTATGGTATTAAATATTTCCTTTGATTTTTTTATCTGATGAACACAACATCCAATGTAATTCTAAAACCATTGAGTCCTGTCATTGTTTCTCCCCCTCAAAGGGGCCGACAATGTGCATCTGGGACACATATGAACATGAACATTGAAACATAGTTCCAAAAGGGTATAAAAAACACATATATTTAATAAAATTCAAGGGAATAATATATCAAAATATTCATTACATAGGATATTAGATATTACACAATTGATAAATATCAAGGAATAAAATAACATGGAATATAAAAAATTCCCTGGGTTATGAATGTTTATACAAAAGTAAAAATCACAGAAAAAAATTGTTATATCAGTATATGATATAATGGGTTACCCAAGAAAATCGATATCCAAACATTCATGGGTTTATACCATAGTCTTTTTTACTATACATTCATTACAAAAAACATCAAATAGAGTCACAATATGGTATGAACCCTCTACATTTAACTAGTTGATTAAAAAATCCAATTTCTATCAAGGAATGGTACGAAAATCATGTTAAACATCAACTTTCAAATGAATTAATCCTTTTACATAATCATAGTTTAATATAATTGAAATTATATTAAGGGTTGATTTTATGAGATTAAATCAATTTCAATTTTCCAATATGGTGCTCACTGTCATTCAAATATCCATGATCGATCAAGGAGTGGCCTCCAAAACATGTGATCCAATATTGGATTACAAATAAATCATTCCTATAAATTTATATAATAATGGATAGTGTCTTTCAATGAATTGTAATATCAATTTATTTATTTTTTCAATTTTTTATGTATTATATTAGAGACTAGGCATAGAGAGGACATGCGATAATGAGGCCCACTGTGATGAAAAAAATATTTGAAATATTTGAAATATATTAAATAGAATTCACAAAATTATTTTCCAAAAAATTGGAATAAATTATAACTGGTTTCATGGATTAGGATTATGAAAGAACAATTTATTTCAAAAATTGAGGTTTACCGAAGGTTTGATGCAACCTTAGTTGGAATGACTCATTTTTGGAATAGTCGTTGCATTGCAAAATTGAAATATAATTAACTAAAATTAGTTCATTTGTTTCATTGAAAAATGTAATATATACACAATTAAATTTTATTAAATATTCATTAATAAAATGTTTTCATTTTTTACCATATAATATGGTAAAATGTCAGGGAGCCCATAAATATTGTGGAATGAGATTCCCTCAGAATATGAAAATCTGATCGAGGATCAACAATCTGAGGGGGGAAAATTGAAGGATATCATTAAAAATGATTAAATGGATAAATATTTATCATTCATTGATCTTTATCAAGGAATTTTGGTTGTATTAATTGTTTTAATTCCCTCTATGGTTTTCCCAAGATGAATACAGATTAATCAACCAACATATTGATATGTGCATCATGTTTATTTGTGTGAATGATTTATTAAGGGGTTATTTTTAGAGATTAACTTTTAAAATATAATTTATTTCTTGTTATTGTCATTTAAATGAATCAAGGTATAAATAAATAATGATCAAGGTTTGTTGCTATAATTTTTTACCTAAGTTCTTCATTCACCATATGCATCCTTCAATTGTCCTGAGGTTTGATATATCCTAGACATATGATTGTTTTGATCTAATTTCTTTGAACAAGAATCTAATATAGTAAGGAATGTATAGACATGAAAAGAATGTGGTTATATGATTGAAAAGTATTTAGATCCAATTATTTAGATACATGATATTGTTGTTCTTCAGCGAAAAATGAAGAATAAAAATCAGTACCATTTTCCCAGGGTATCGTTGTCCGGAATCTTGTCAATATATGATTTATTAAATCATGGAGGCTTGGTTAGAGATTTTGTGGCATAACACATCCATAATTTTAGGTAGGTATATTATATGAGATATTTGGATCCCAGATCAGGGATTTTAGAAAATCTATATCAATAGGGAATGTAATTTCTATCTACATACATTATAGGACCCCTAATGTGGAGGAAAATATTTTAGTACAAACATAAATATCACACAGTTTGTGACCCTTGTCACATGGAATTTGACCTCTATCTTGATACTCTTCATGTACCTCCGTGCATACATGTACATGGGTTGGAGAACGTTGTGTACTCACCCACACTGACATGTCCTTGACAAAGTACATTTGATAATCCATGTACAGTTAAAAGGGAGCATATACATTTGCCAAAGACATGTATTTGGACACTTGTAGACTACATAGGAATAATACATTCGTTTTTACTTCTACAAAAACATGGGTTTAGACACATGCCGATTACCTGAGAAGGAAACATGGTCAAGGGATTCGGTGTGTAAACCCTTATACACAGTGTGTACTCTTTTATACTATCATAGAGTACTTTTCCTATCTATATAATGGAAAATTTTTATTAAGGTTATTTTCCCTTATCCTTTCTCAAATTGTTGTTATTGAATAGTATTTTAATCCTTGGAAAATGATCCCTTCCATAGGACACCAAATATGGAATTGTTAGAATTCCTCTTTGAACAAGGGAGTGATATCTTTTATTCAACTTCATGCCCTATGTGGAGTTATTGGAATAGTATTCCCGATTCATACATGGTTCCAATACTATAAATTGATGGTTAGTACAAATTGAGTTTTTAATATCACACCATGTAATTGGAAGTTATCAACATATCTGTATCATATCTTCTGTAACCATTCATCATTTACTTATAACAGAGAGACCAAATGAGTATATTCCCTATGACAGACTTCATATCTGTAATTATCATCAGGAGTATGTTCTCTCATACAAGTTCAATTTGGAATCATTAAGCTATAATCCAAGGATGGTATACTATGGTTTCGACATACCTTTAAACTATGTTTCATTCATGAGTGTATTTGGAAATTCTTGTTATATGTGATGTAGACATATAACTCGGCATAGATGAATATATTTCCATTGATATGTGTTTGTGCTTTAGAGGATTCCTAGTCGATGGTTGTAACCCATCAACTCTTGTAGTGAGTCAAAGAGTCACAACATGGGGATAATAACTATGATACTCTACATACTAAGATATACACTAAAAATAGTAATGATATATTAAATAATGGTGGAGATGATGTCTTTATTTTAAAATATCACATGATTGTATACATCATGTTGTGGGAGGATCATCTAAGGGAGTTCAATACATTTACTTTTGTGGTACATCTAGGTATGGAAAATATGTTCCAAGAATTATGATGTTATAATTTTTGGCTAGAGGTGAATAATGTAGTTTAATTGTTTTTCTATTGATTCCATATTTATTCGGATGTGACGAATGACCACCATGATTGAATGGTTTTATCTCATCTCCTTGAGGTTCCATAGTGTATGTGGGAAAGGTTATCCACCGACATCATCATGGGTATACCACATAAATCTTGGGGACATGATACCATATGGGTATTCATATATCAATTCAATAAGTTTTCCCACTACCTAGAAATTTAGGAACAATGTTTAGTAGAGTTCTTGGGAAAACTCTATGTTAATGAGACAGTTTACGTCTAGGGAGTTCCATCGATGATCATTTCGGATAATAATTCTCACTTCACATCCTTTTTTTGAAAAGGATTAGAAGAGGCTTTCGAGAAACAGTTAGTCTTGAGAACAAATTTTCATCAAAAAACTAAACATTAGAAACATGGAACCATTTAGAGTTACAATGATGAACTTTGTCCATAGTTTGAAGGATTACATACCACATGTGAATTTTTAATAGAAAAAACGTTCCTTTCCACCATTCGTATGGAACCATTTGTGCACTTGTATTTGAAAACATGTAGGTCACCACATTTTTTGATTGAATCATGAGAGTCACTACTCATGGTCCCATTGATTTTGTGAGCTACTATTATGAAGTTGTATATATTTCAATAAAGGATGAGGACTTCACAGATCCTTCCTAAGTCGTGTGTTGATAGTTGATTGTGTTCATTGAAGTTTTGGAATGAGAACATGTGTTCCTATGATTTTAACCATGATGTGAATTAAAGAGATCTGTGTGGGGTGGAAAACTATATTTGAGTTCCATTAACCTTTTCTAGATACTGCATAGATTTGTTGTGGTTGTGTTCATCTAACTCTACCTCAACAGTTACACTAGTTAAATGGAATCTTCCATGTGTCTTCACTGAGGAGGTACGTGTATGAAAAATTACACATTATCAACTTGGTAGATAAAGATATCAAGGACGTTGATACCATTGTACAGTAACCAATATAGGTAAATGATTATTAGGATATGATACCTCATGGGTTATTTACTCCCTCAGTGTGTTTTCAATGGACACATGGGATTCTCCAGGAGATCACATGGGAGTATAAGGCTCTGATACATTCATAGTACCAATATATATTTGTATCACATGATTAGCATTTAGTGACATAATACCCTATGTTGAGGAAAACATAATTACTCATAATCATCATATATATTATTTGGATGTTGTGTGGATTATTTTAGAGAATAGTCACCAACACAACGTGTGATTCCAAAACCTTGTATTCCTAGAAAAATGAATTAAATATATTAAATATATTAAATAGCCCGCTTGAGTATTTTTCTTTAAAAGTTGAATAACATCAAACGAGTGACCAGATCAGAAATTTGAGGGCACTGCTGAGTTTAGACTGAGCTTTACCATATGAAATATATTATCATTCTCAGCGCATGTCATTTTTGAGAAAACATCACAGGATTAAAAAGAAGAAAAAAATTCATTAAAAATATTTTGTTTTATTCATTAACAGAAGGATGCAATGAACTAATTAACATTCTAAAAACATATACTTATGGGAAAATATTATAGGTTATGCACATAAACAAAGATATTGTTACAGGGAAATTTGATTTTGTGGAATGATATTCTTTAGTTGATGATGATTGGATCAATGATCAATGACTAGATAAGGAAAAAATTTAATGATCTTATAAATGAATATGACACCCCAACATTCCTCATCTGTGTCCCATCCGAATAAAGGTCGGTTAGATTATTGATTTGATTCCTTCTACAATTAATTATTTATATTCTGTATAGGGATCAATAAGACAAAAATTTAATATAGGGATATTGTTCCATTCCAGAATGAGTTTATTGCAAGGTGATTTTTGGAGAATTATATTAAATTGATGATTTCATCAATATTATTATCATGAAATGTATAAATTTGAATATGAACATATATTGACGTTTATTCCAAATATTTTTTAATCTTATATTCTCTACATGTTATTAATTCACCATATGTAATATCTTTTTGTCACAAGGATTGTCATATACCGATCAATTGAACATTTAACACCAATTTCATGTTACAATGAGTCGATATTATTTATTTTGGATCACCAGAATAAGATGATGGGTTTTTGATGGAATCCAAAATAGATTAGACGATGTGGATACAATATTTTTATTATTATTTGATATATAATGAATAATGACAAAAAAACATTTTCATAAAGAATTAAAATCCAAATATTATTGATCAGTGATGGATATGTTCATCAAGGCTTAACACATTTTTTTAGGAAAATATAAACTTTAATCAATGGATAGAGTAGTGGAGAAGATTCACAAATTGTGCATCTTGGATTCTATAAAATTACAATCAACAGGGAATGTAATACATATATACATGCTATGTATTCTATCATGTGATGCATATAGGTTATTAGGAGAATGATAAATGTCACATGACATGTAACCCAAGTAAAATGTTGTGTGGTATCTCATTGGATATTCAGTGTGTACAAAAGAGTTTACATGGACTCAAGGTGGAGACCATGAGATAAATAATATCATGTTCTCCCCCCAAAAAAACTTCCTATTCCATGTACAAGGGATAAGACATGTAATTTTACACGAGAACATGTAAATCGTCTAAAGCCACATATTAGAACATGGTTTGACTAGAAATGAAACTTACACACCATGTACCTCTAAATGGACAATGGTTGAAATAGAGAATGGTTACACGGGATGTAGAAATGGTCAACAGACATAGTGTGTAACCCCATATACATGTCATGAACTATATTAAACAAGGATTCAATCCTTTGTAATATATATCTTCACAAATTTTACTTAGGGTTTATACCCATTTTCCACTCTCTGATGTCATACCTCTTCGGAAAATGATACATTTAGAAGGTCTTCTCAGATATAGTAACTTTATTCTAACCATGGGGCCTAGTGTAGTATCAAATATTAATCATTTTTTCTTTATGTGGATTTCATAGTGTAATTGTAACAATCTGTATGTGGGTGTTAATCCTATACCTAGTGAGTTAATCAATATTGAGTTATTAGTACAACCTCATAGACTTGGGAGTGATCCTAAACTATGTATCATATCTATTTAGACCTATTAGAATGTACTTATAATAGTGAGAACCAATGAGGTCTATCTCTTGGATGAACATCATCAGTTTAATAAGATACAAGAGTTAGTACTCCACAATGAGTTCTATATTGAATTGTTGAGATGTGATGTAGATATATACTTGAATACATATAAAATATATTCATTTTTAGTATGCTTATTTATTTATCATTGTTATAATGAGTTCATTTATACTCTCCACTATATGTGATTTATCCCCAAATGTCATGTATTATGTAGAAGATTATTCTTTTGACAGATTCCATAATGGTGTAGGACCTATTAGTGCATAGATAGATGTGATAGACTGAGGTGTCTTCTAATGGTATTCTCATAGTAGTCACGTTTTTCATTCAAGGTGGACTCATGATATATAGTCTAAGTGGTGGGCATGTATTTGGCCCTATATACATTAAATTTCATCCTTATGTACCCTAGTTCTATTATTATGATGTATGAATGCTTGATTATTAATTTTTTATTTATTTTAGCTTTGAATAGGCATACAGATGTTTGTTTGTGTCTATTCATCTACATAGACTACAACCTCCCAAGTTATTGATATCCCTACTAAGTACTAGTCACCATCCCATAGAATATTAGAGGATGGAATTTGGAGTCATGACATGATCCCCTTTGGAATGGGTTATGAAAAAATATATCTATACAACATGTGATAGTTCTATGATCAATAATATCGTATTTAGTAAATTAATATTATTTAGAAAAATATAATTTTAATGTATTCCTATATAAATCATCACATATCACACCAAAGAGGAGAGGATTAGTAAACTATGTGAACCTTGTATGGGATATATTTTTTGTTCGGTAATATTCATGTTTGATTTGGGAAAGGATATACTATATAATAAAATTGGTGTAGAATGATAAGACATCCATTAGAGATACATGCATATAGGAACCTCCAGCAATGAAATTTATCACATTGGATAGATCATTCGAAAATATATTATTCATTTTCTGAACTCCTATATTCCAATTTTTCTATGAATAATGTAAAAATTATTTATCACCCACTAAAAATAGGTAGGATCAATGAAATGATGGGCCTAAAGCCAGTGACAGTGGTGGTTGTTTAAAACAACCTACTAGTCACTGGCCTTGTTTTTTGTATCCATGTATCACACTAAGGCTAGACTCAAATAAACCCCATTTAAATGTCCTTTTGATAAATACATTTTAACTCAAAGTGCGATTAATGACAAAATATATCATGTCATATAACAATATACCACAAAAAATTAAATATTTTACAAACATGTGATTAATGGCCCAACAGAAAAAAAGCAGGATAAGTAGAGTAAAATATTACATGTATAATATTGATTGATATTTATTTAGTTGTTATGGATATAGAAATATGAAAATTTATTTTACATTAAGTATGGGGATGATTTTTTGAATGGAGACTCAGTTATGAACCAGTCCGAGTCGACCCTTAATCGGTCTCCCAGGCCAACCCGTGACAAGTCCTGAGAGGCATTCAGATCCACCTGGGATGGAGACAAGCATCATAGGATTTAATGGAGTACAAAAGGGAATGATTTCTACCATATATGAAAAATCAAACTATAGGGGATAGAAATTTACAGCACAAAGTACATGTATATAAAAGTTGAACTGATCATTATTTGTTCAAGAAATTGAAATTACAACCAAGACAACAACTCAACCATCCAAACCTGATAACCTACTAACTCATTGTGACCTAGCTAGCCACTCTACATCAAAATGATCACACCTCGCCCAAGGTAATAAATACTAGTCCGAAACCTACAGAAGGTCTAAAAACAGAAGAAGACTATAGGCGTGAGTATTAAAACTCAGTATGATAGCCCGATATTCTATTCACAATGCACCTCCATTAAAATAATAGAAACATAAATTTAAGCTTTTAAATAAAAATATAATGTGATGTCTTCCAAATCAGGTCTCATGCTATAAAAAATTACTAGAAAAAAACTTCCTTGTTTTATAAACAATAATTCTAGTAACAACGTTCAAAGCGGTTCAACTTCAAAATGAAATAGTTCTCAAGAGGGAAGCTTTAAATAATTTAATATTTTTTATAAATCACTCACACAATAGAATTTACCCACCAAAAACACCATATACCGACAGTGAATAAAAAATATACAATGAGCACATGTCACAGAAACACCTCTAGGCATTAGTCAGTTGTGATCCCCAGGTACCTCATATCTCGGTGAACATAACCATAATAAATATCCGTTCTCATGTACATAAAACCCTAGTAGGGAGAATAACCATAACTTAGTGGTCCACCAACAACTTCATCATCATCATAGTTTATTTAGTGTTTTCATCGTCAAATTTTCTATGTTAAACAAGGGCCAACCCCCACAAGATCACTAGCATACAAGTACACGCCCCCCCCCCCAAGATACACGAGATTCCCTTTAGTACTCAATCAAATTGCACATATTGTAAAATACACATTTCAAATAAAAATTCCAATACCAAACTATAAAAATACAAACCTCCCACAATCATTATTCACATTTCATTCATGATTCAACAAACCGAAAAATGTTTTCATAAAACAATTTTAAAAAGTGTATTGATGCTCTACACATAAAACTCATTCAAAACACTCTTTCAATTATATAAACACATAAAAACCATACAAAACCATATTTTACAACCCTAGAAACATTTAATAAAATCATATCATGGTCTATAAAACAATACCAATTACAAAACATGGTATATACAAGTAAAACACTGATTCTTCATTTCAAGGAATGGACAAACGGGCCATTAAACATTTTCTCAAAACTATCATTTGACAAAGTAATGAATTTAAAATTTAGTAAGGTGGTGTGTACACACCATTTAAATAATCAAACCACATTCATAAATCCCTTATAACATTATGGTGACTTATTCAAAATAAAACCATATTTATAAGAATGTGAAATGGGCCATTTTCCGGCAACTCGGGCCAAAACATGTTGTAAATAGAAAAACCATTTGATTATAAATGGAAATAGAAATTTTAAAGCCATAAAAGGATTCCAAAATAATTTTCTTACATGCTTCCAATATATTTATAAATCCAAAAAAATTATTTTAAATATCACTAGACAGATAAAATCCAACCGGGCAATTTACCAAAAACATGGAATACACTCTTTAAAATAACAACTTATGTTAAGCAGTTAAAAAGGGAGAAAACACCATTATCATTCCATAATTTTATTCATGATACTTTGAAATATTCAACATACCATAAACCATGTGCCATAGCTCATTGAAAATTTATCAAACCCGAGGAGTGCACATTTATAACAATACAACTATATTTTTATCAAAATAAGTCATAAAACATAATTTTCACACAAAAACATTAGAAACAAAGTTTCACAGTATAACATATCATATAAATAATGTTATTAAATAATTAAAATGATGAAACTTAAATGATAAATGTTTGTCCAAGGTATATCTTTTCTCAATTCCTTGGCGTAACGGAAAAAAACTCCCAAAAGCATCCATTGCGGGTTTATAAACCTTAAATCAATGAAGAAAAGACCTAAATGAATATAAAATCCATAACAAACCATGGGATAATAGATCCCTAGGTCTATCATGACTAGGGGATATGATAAAACCAAGAAACAATGAAAGGAGGAAAAATAGGGAGGATAAAGGAGATGGAATCTCACCTTTTCTCCTATAAAACGTTTCTTATTCCATTATATCTACGACACTAAATAAATACGAATGGGATGAAACATCTTGGAGATTCTCATAAGGTCTGCAAGAACCAGGTAATGATGGTTTTTTGTACAAACATCATGAATTGAATGAGTTATGTCTGATAGTATTTATCTTATCAATACTGGGCAATTTGAGGTAACCTGAGAACAGTATACCTAATCCGTGACCCATATGAGCTAAAAAGAGGGTAAATAGATAATAGGGGTGAGGATAGGGGTATTGGATTCTAGGGGTAGGTGTAATCACATAAAAATATTGAAAAATTAATAATATATACAAGTTTTGTTTTAAAAAATAACTAGAAATTCTTTCATGGGCTGGACCAATAGCTAAATAAGTAACCATAATTCCCCATGCTTATGAATTTATATGGGATCCAAAAGGATATGGATGTTTTAATATGTCAGTATAGGAAAATTGGGAAGTGTAATGTTTGAATAAATATAAAAAACAAAGTATTTATACAAGAAAAAAAATTAGTTTATAAAATTATAAACGGGCTCACGATTGGCCCAAATCATGAAGTAACCACCCTTTATTCAAAAACTCCTAAACAATAAATGTGGAACATAACTTACTGTTATTATAAATATATAAATCATAAAAACTCATGATTCATCTCAATAAATAACAATAAAAAGGATAGCTTTTTTAATAGACCAGATCAAATCAAAGACAAAAAAACTTGGCGTGATAATTCTCCCCACCATTAAAGCTTTCCACCCCCAGAAAGCCATAACACTTTCTAGATGAAAAATAAACACCAAAGGATTAACTGTAAACATTATATAGCCACTCAAGAAAACTAAAAATCATCAACCATCAATGGATGTTAAGCCTCCAGAAAATAAAAACACACTACTCACAACAACTTCAAGAAAAACATTGGAAATATCCAGCCACCAACTCTACAACCAAGCCAAGAACCCGATTGTTGGGACTTCTCCAAATGAACCATAATAGCACCCAAAAAGGCACACTCACAGAAAGTAAAATATAACAGGGGATTCAAGAATGGACTCCCCAAAATTATGAAATAAATATCACTAGAAAAGTTCTTAGGATGATAATCCATGAGACCCATGGTGGATCTCCTCACCACTAGAAACCAACTAGCAACGAACAGACAAGAATTGAACAAGATCTAGAATTGGGCCTCACTCACACAATCCCAAAAAAAATCCTACAGAAACCTACAATACCAATTTAATAGGGTTCAAACTTTAACATATAAACCACCCACTCCCGAATGGAGGGTACAAGAACTGGGCCAACACATTCAACACAGATCTGGACCCCCACCCCTCAGTGATGGGAGGGAAGGGGGGCCAATAATTTGGAAACTGGAACCACAAAATAAAAGAAATGAACTATCAAAAAATATCCACCTACTAATATGGAACCCCAACAACGCACATGATTTTCACAGGTGGTCCACACAGGTACATTGATTTAAAAACCATATCCATGAAGGCATAACCATATACATTGTGTGATGGGTAAGTCACCCGCGCTTGTTGTGACAAAGGGAAATTCACAGAATTAAGAATCCAAAACATTGACATAGAAACTAACTTACCAAAATGGAGGAGGAAGTACCCTAATCGATCACTCCACACCACTGTCAATTTCCCAACTACCTAAAAAGCATTACATGTAGGCCTATGGTAGGATCCCTGATTCTTGAAGCATATATTATACCGTAGTCAGGTGATAATGATCTCACTACTCAAAAAACACAATTGATCACAAATAAAACCTTCATGTAAATATTAACTCATAGATACATATCAAAATTCTGTCTCACTACGAACGAGGGGAAGAATTCACAAGGAATACAACAAAACACAACAACATCACCGAAAACAACTGCTATGTCCCAAATAATTATCAAAACCTTGAAGCAATTTTAATTGATACCAAATATCTCTCTACTCCAACAAAGAGGTTGAGGAATCATCCAATGAGGTGGATTTAACATTTTAAATTAACTCCTAATTTGATCAGTAGGAATGATTTCTAACGGAGAACTATCCATTTCCACATTAGCACTTCAAAGACATCTTTAGGAACACGATGAACATCACTCCGAAACCGAGCCCCCAACAAGATCTCATCTCAAGATACAACAATAGTACGACTTCTAGATCACAAGGAAGATTAATGAATAAAAAATATTCTAATACATAAAAAAATAAATCCACATAAACATTGGTTTTAAAAAAAGGTCACACCCTTTTAGCTCAAAACAGTATTGAAAAAACAGACTAACTTGATGGGTTTCCACATTCACCAAAGGGGTTTCATCATGTTTCACCCACATTCTCATTTCCATGCCACCCTAGGAACCCAACCACAATTCTATATAGGCCATACATCTAGATATAAATAAAACCATGCATTTGAGATCCCATGACAACCCCAAATGCAAAAAAAAAACATCATTCCAAAAATCATGTACCATAAAATGGAACACCATCCCCCAAGTCAAAAACCCTTTTCATATTTCACAAAAAAACAACAATTCATTAAGAACCATTTTCTTAAAAACCTACCCCTTTTAATTTTAACTACGCTTAAAATAACCAAGACACTCAAAAAACCCACCCCATTTAATTTAAATATTCAACTATGTATATTTTCATATTCCGAGGTCCATTGAGACCAATACCATTTCTTGGAAAACACTATCAGATCAAAACCAATTTCCAAAAATAATTTATCCGATTAAAAAACTGTTAAACATCCCAAAATACCCCATTTACATCAATGATTTTGAATCACCTTAAAATGATTCACACATTCAAAGTATTTTATTCCAACAAACCACATGTTTTGATTTTCGATAATCCAATTTCATGAAATCATTTCCACTTCCCCCTAATTTTTTTCAAAAAAAAGCCTTCCAAAACCATTCTAATATTTTTTTTGTAAAACCTTTTTTCAAATTTTCAAAATACAATTGTTCCTTTAAAACCCATTTCCACAATTCTGACCCAGAGATTTTCAAAACAAAAAATCAGAATTCAAGAAACGTCCAAGAGTCCCAAAAATGGAACTATTATCGTTAAGTGACTTGACCAAATGGTTGGTGTCCATCTGTCAAACACAACACCAAAACACAGTGTCTTATTAGGACCATTCCCTAGATAGAAATGGTTTTCTTGGCCCTGCAAGATCACTGGGGCCATTAGTCAGACTCCCCTTGTCATATCCCAACACCAAACAATCAACAAGGACAAAGGACACAAAAAGATGGAATTCTCGTGGAAACTCGAGGATAAGAATGAGAAAGAATTCATGATGATCTTTCTGAACTTACCCCTCAAGTCCCAAAAATAATACTCCATAATCCATGAAATCCCACAAATAATATGGTCACTCTAAAAATAAAGGTCTACTAAGATCTGACCACTTTGATACGATTTAGTGACAAGCCAGTTCGAGTCGACCCTGAATTGGCCACCCAGGCCAGCCTGCAACAAGTCCCGAGAGGCATTCCCGATTCTCCCAGGATGGCGACAAGAACCAAGGGCAATAATAGAGTACACAAGGGAATGATTTCACCCATATATGAACAATCAAACAATAGCATAATGAAATGGATATCCCAAAATAAATTTATACAAAAATTGAACTGATTATTATTTGTAGAAGAAACGAAATGTACAACCAAGCCAACCACTCAACTAACTAAACCCAATAAACAAATAACTCTATGTGACCCCTATGGAAGTCTTCAAAAAAATGATCACACCTCACCCAAGGAAATTGAACTCAAGATGAAACCTGCACAAGGTCTAAAAACAGAGGAAGAATATTGGCGTGAGTATTAAAAATCAATAGGTTAGCCCGATATTCTCTTCCCAATGAACCTACTTTTACTTAAATGAAACCTAAATTAATGTTTTCAATAAAAATATAATGTTAATTCTTATAAATGTGGTCCCATTCTATAAAAAAGTTACCATACAAAAACATTCATGTTTTATAAACAAGAATTCAAGCAACAACTTTCAAAGCGGTGCAACTTCAAAATGAAATAGTTTTCAAAAGTGCTTCTTTAAAGAGTTTTAAACTTTAAATAAATCTCACACACAACTGAATTTACCCACCAAACACACTGTATGTCGACGATTATTAAAAAATATCCTATGAGCCAAATTCATAGGAACAACCCTAGGCAGTAGTAAGTTGTGATCCCCAGGTACCTCATATCACGGTTAAAGTAACCATAATAAATATCCATTCACATGCACACGAGCTACTATTAGGGAGAATACCCATAACCTAGTGGTCCCAAAATATCATCATCATCATATTTTAGTTGTTTTTAATATTTAAACATACTATGTGAAACAGGGGCCAAACCCCAAAGGATCACTAGCATACTAGTACTTGTCCACACACCTAGATACCTATGATTCCCTTTAGTGCTCAATAAAAATACGCATATTATCAAATACAAATTTCACATCAAAATTCCATTCCCAAACCATAAAAACAAAAAAATACCAAAAAAAATTTCACATTTCTTTCATGAATCAACAAACCACTAAATATTTTCGTAAAAAAAATTAAAGGAGTCTATTGAGGCATTAAATATAAAACTCATTCAAGAACACCCTTTTAATTATAAAAACACATCAAAACCATACAAAAAGATATTTGGAAGCCCTAAAAACCTTAATAAATCAATTTCTCGAACCATAAAACAATCCTAATTTCACAACATGGTATATTCAAGTAAAACACTCATCTTCATTTTTAGGAAAGTCCAAACGAGACTTTTTACATTTTTTCAAAACTAAAATTTTACAATGTTATTCATTTCTATTTTATTAAGGATGTGTGTAAAGACCATTTAAATAATAAAAAAAAATTAAAAAATCTGGAAAAAACCTCAGGTGTCATATTCAAAACATAACAATTTTTATAAGAATGTGAAGCAGGCCAATTTCCGGCAACTCAGGCCAAACCATGTTGTAAACAAAAAAACTATTTGTTTGTAATTGAAAATCGAAATTTTAAAGCCATAAAAGGATTCCATAAAAAAATTTACATGCTATAAATATATTTATAAATCCAAAAAATTATTTTAAATTTCACTAGACACATGAAACCCAACTGGGAAATTTACCGAACACATGGCATGCTCCCTTTAAAAAAACATAAGTTATGCACATAAAAAGGGATAAAACACCATTTTCATGCCATAAAGTCATTTAAGATAAGGATAAATATTCAAAATAACATAATACAATTGTGAGAGCTCAAGGAATAATTTTTCAAATAAGAGAAGTTCACATTTAAACCAAAACAACTATATTTAAAAAAAAATAAGTCATAAAACATAATTTCCAAACAAAACCATTAGGACCAAAGATTCATAGAATCACATATCATATAAATAATGTAATTAAATAATTAAAATTATGAAACATAATGGATAAAGTTTTGTTCAAGGGATATCCTACATCAAATGCTTGGCGTAACGGAAACACGCACTCGAAATCATATGTCGTGGGATTATAAACCATGAGACAATGAAAAACAGACTTAATGAATATGAAATCTATCAAAAACCACGGTATTACTAAACCCTAGTACTATCATTATTCAGGGAGACTACATAAAATGAAATAATGAATGGAGGATGAAGAGGGAGGATAATGGAGATTAAATCTGACCTTTTCCACTAGAAACCTCTTGGTATTCCATTAGATATGCAACCCTAGAGAAAATGGAATGGGATTTAAAATCATTCAGAGGATCATATGGTCTGTAAGAACAATGTAAATAATATATGTTGTAAATAGAGAATGAATTGAATGAGTTATGTCTAAAACAATTTACCTTTTCAATTCTGGAAGATTTGTGATAACTTGGGACCTTTATCCCTAATCCACGACCCAAATGAGATCCAAAGAGGGTAAATAGATAATGGGGGTTAGGATATGGGTATTTGATTATAGGGGGATGTGTAATCACTGAAAAATATTAAAAATTGAATAATATATAAAAGAACCAAATTAATTTTTTAAAACTGGAAATGGGCCCCTAGGTTGGCCCAATACCCAAATAAGTAGCCTTAATTCACTATGATTATGAATTTTTATGGCGTCCAAAAGGATATGGATGTTTTAATATGTCAGTATAGGAAGATTGAGAAGTTTAATGTGTGAAAAAAGATGAAAAAAAGGATTTAGAAAAGAAAGAATATTCATTTTTTCAAACAAGAAATGGGCTCACAGTTGGCACAAATCATGATGTAACCACCCTTTCTTCATAAATTCCTAAACAAGAATTAGGCAACCCAAATTAGAGTGATTAGAAATATATGAAACTTCAAAACTCAAGATTCATCTAACCATGTACCCATTAAATGTATCTAGATTTCCAATGGACTAGATCAAAACAATGACAAAAAAACCGGGTGTTATATACTCAGAAAGGAAGTTCTCATCACCTATAGGCTATATCATGTTCATAGTAAAATTAAAAAAACATTAAGTTTAATTTAAAATTCGTTTTTTACATTATATTATATAGTAAAATATATTAATCAGTAATAATATGTTTTGTTGTAATAATGGATAACAAATAAATCTGGGGAGATGGATATTCTTATATTCATCTCACTAAATGAAGTAGATTGAGTACATACATGAATACTTGATATTGAGTATACTTCCTAAATGATGATAAATAAGTATCTAATCAAGGGAATCATTTTTTATAAATATAGATTCATTATTATTCAATATAATGATGTATTGAAAATAATGGATCCATGAAACCCAAAATCCATAGTAATGATATGAGGAACATATATGACTAGATTGTGGATTGCATATGGAATAAAATTTCTTCAATTAGATAATTGTGTGACTCAACACATAAAAAAACATTCTCCAAGAATACTTATAGAATAAAAAGAAGTAATGGTAAAATATAGAATAATATGATCTATGTAATGATGAATCTGTATAATATAAAAAAATAATATGATTTCTGGTCAATATCATAGGAAGGTGGAAATATATTATGGCATGAGAGTCCAGATCACTAAAATATACTTATGTGAGTTGGTTAATAGTGAATGAGAATTTGATATCTCTATGATCTCTCAAGAAAAAAAATGTAATGGTATAAAACCTTAATAAATAAAATTTACTTCTTATCAATATTTTATATAGTATAAAGCATATAAAATCACAGTTTTAACATAATAGAAACATTATCAACAATGAATTAATGAAA
Organism: Viscum album; assembly: GCA_963277665.1. Taxonomy (NCBI): domain Eukaryota; kingdom Viridiplantae; phylum Streptophyta; class Magnoliopsida; order Santalales; family Viscaceae; genus Viscum; species Viscum album. Next base: position 163,027,225 of record OY728135.1, read on the forward strand.
TTAAATGTATTTCCATATGTTATGGAACCTATATTTATGAAATACTATGTTGAACATTTGAATAGTAATGTCACCCTTATGAATAGTATATTAGATACTAGAATATTAACCTCACAAAATAATTTATAAATAGTTTTTACCAATCTTATAAGTGAAAATAAGATATAATTCTATCATCACATCAGTGGGTAAATATTTTCAAAAATATTAACTAAGTTGGAAATTTCCATATGTTATAAATATTTCATTATAGTTTATTGATTGATTTAATAATTTAAAAGAAATTTTATTTTCATAAAACGTATTAAGGAATTAAAATTTCGTTTCTTATGGTTATATGATAACATTTTGAGTTCATAATTTATCTTTCAATGAGTAAGAAATGTAGTTCTAATTTTAAAATAATAATTTCTAATAAATGAGGATATTAATTAAAAATTAAATTTCTCTTATGATGAAAATTATTTTTATAATATAGAATTATTTTGATGTTCTACACATTTGAAAAATTCATTGGATGAATTTTTGTATTTTTCAGGAATACATTAATAAATTGGAATAGTAAAATAACGAAATTTATGGTATATATACATATTAATTTAAGATACACTATTCTGTGAGTCATTTATAATTCAAGGACCATTTATTAGAAGTCAAATGATTTAATTTCCATATTTATTATCAATAGTAACTACTTATTGTTGTATTGAGGAAAATAATATTATAATTAATGAACTAATGATAAAAACCTCATCTCCCCAAATATAAATACCACCATTAACTACCTCTTATCCTCACCCATCTAAAGCCCTACTCCCTGTCCAAATTGTGATCATATAAGGTACTAAACCCATCCCGCACATATATGAGATTTTTTTCATTACAAATTTCAAAAACCAACCCCTTTAAGAGGTTCTAATGAAGAAGGAATCATGATGTAAAACCCTATTCAATTTTCATTCAATTTATATTCAATTCTTATTCAATTAATATCATCTCCCCAATTTCCATTTTCAGAGTAGCATGAAAGAACCTGTATATATAATATTCAGTAATTTTATAATATTTAAGGAATAATATTTCATCAAATATCATCTTCTACCTTTTTTATGAATAAAAACGTCATTCGAGATGTACTAATTTACCAAACATCAAAGACGACATGCATTTATATTTCAATTCCACCTTAAACGCTTATTAATAAATAATTATTGGTGATGAAACATATTATTATATGTATTAAAAATAATTTATCTTTTATAGGACGATTAAATATACAAGTTATTTAATAATATAAATAATCTATTTTATATTCACCAAAAAATGTACATTAATTTAAGTAATTATCATTTATTATTTAATTGATGAATAATATGAAATTATAGGGAAATGGTATTTTAATATTATATAGGTTCATTAATAACATATATTTTTAGTTCTTGAAAACTATTCCCATTATAAATTATTTTCAATACAGATATACAATAAGCTGACCATGGAGACAAGGAAACTAATGCTCACGAATGATGAACATGGATCTCAAAACCAATCAAAATGAACATAAATGATACAAATAACGTTATATTAAATAAAATATTTGTATAAATAGTTATTAATTAATTATTTAATTTGTTTAATTTTTTTCAGATCCTTATGATCAATTGTGGAATTGTTTCATAAATATAGTAAGGATTTCTATCAGAACATCAATTATTAATTTGGGTTACTCATTATCTCTTTTTACCCAAATGAAATTTTCATTTCTATTTTATTTAAATCACATAGATAATATTAACATGATCAAAAAACATGTCTCAATATTTAGTCATACTTCTATATTGGGTATATACATGTTTCTAAAATGTCCCATATTGAATTCTTCCTGATAATGAATCCCTATTTAAATAAATTTCCAAATTCATACCAAGTTTCTTGTGCACAATATAAACATTTATTAGCCACAATTGTTTTTATAAAACCACTAATTATTTTATAAAAAAACATTGTTTACTTTTTTATTTATATAAATTATTATTCCCTTTTCTTCTATAAATTCTCATTTAATATTTTCTTTCTACCACCCTGAAATGTTTTAGTTATGATGTTTCCTAACATCTCATTTAAAATGATTCCACTTCATTTGGACACCATTTCACAGTATATATTTTTATTTTATATTATAAATGTCGATATATGTTATAAGGAAATTATTTTATAGAAACATTTAGGATATGCCCATTTTTTATAACTTATGATATGATTATGATACACATTTCATTCAATGAGAGACATGTATGTTTATATCTGATTATAAATATATTATTCTCCATGTGGAACACATATTAATGACCATGTTTTGATTGGTGCATCCAGAGAGTTCCCTAACACATTCTTTAATGTTTTTTCTAATGAGTCTTCATTTAATGATATGGAGTGAACATGATTCATTTTTTGTGACATTTTTCACCATCTCATAAGCTTTTGGGGGTTTTCCTTGAATTAGTGTTACGTCATGTTATCTATTGTATCCAAATTTTTAGGGTTCCATGAATATATTATCCCATGTCATATATGTTTCACTTCATTTCATATATTCATGTTCTGTTCCATTTGGACAATATAATGTGCTCGTTAACCCATGTGTTATGTTTTATTCCTATGGTTATTTTTCTCAATGTCAGTTTTAGCTACTCTCTTTGATCATGTATTATATTTTATATATCTAAACATTAAATGACACTATAATTTAAAATACCTAGATTGTAATTTTATTTTTATATATGTTTCTAATCATGTAATAATATGTAAAAACACAAGGGTCTCTATAGATGGTATCAAAGGAAGGTATAGTTATTTTTTGTGATTATTAACAGAGAACATTATTAAGAACACTAGGGTAAATACTATGATTATGTAAAAAAACTTAAATAATTCTCAATATATAGTAAGTGTATTATCAACATAATATATCCTTACTGGTTACTATAAGTGGAAGTGGTTATGGAACATATTTACATAGGAGTAACATCTCCAACTATGTGTCTCAATTCTGAATCTAGGTAACCTAGTATATGACAAAGAGAATTACATTGCAATAGCATTGACACACCCAAGCAATATGCTTTGGTAAATTCATAATTTAATTATGTACTATTATTAAGGGACCAATGGAAATCCCCAAAATGTGATAGGATACGTGATAGGATATACATTGCCTTTAAAATTAAATCTTTTTTATGTTTCACGTTTCTTTTTTATGATTACTAGATGTGTACTAAATCACCATAACTGTAAATTATTTTTTATATTTAATGGTTTAAATATAATAACACATCCCAACAATCAATGTGATAGGATTTGTGATGATTTTCTAATGTAATTCCAAATATAAAGGGAATATGAATTTAAAAGTTCATAATAGTAAATGCACAACTAGCCATGTCATGAATAAAAAATTGAATCATGTAGAACACCATACTTATAATTAGATAGTGAATGTTTTTATAAAATCAGTCTTATGGAAAAATCCAACAATATTTCATGGATATGCTAAACCCTTCTCCATAGAAAAATGAATTAAATCCATTCTGAATATATTTTCAATCATTCGGTTCTTAGACGAGAATACTGATTTGTTAGATGTTTATCGTTTCATTAGGTAAGTTGATTAGTGGTTGGAATAGTTAAAGAACACATATTTCAAGGAGGAAATTTATTCCATGGAATGTGATAATTTGAGGAAAATATTTTCCAAAAAATAAATTCACCGAAGCCACCATCACATGAAAAAAGGGGAATTACTTAGACTAATGAAATAATATTTATCATGGTTTATATAGAAAAAATCATAATTATTTAATTATATCTCTATGGATCTTTCATAACACTGAAGGAATTTTTGATTTCTTATTTAACAAAAAAATAGAGTCTTTGAAAACAATTGATGATTAGAGACACATACATCTATGAGGATATTTTCAGTTATACCCATATGGATGAAATTTATATAAGAGACTCTTAATAGTCTCTTCAGTAATATAAAAAAAGGTGGAAAATGGAGATTAATATGGGTGACCAATCCTATAATGGAATGAGGTCCCAAAATCAAAATTTCCAAATGTGTGGGAATTAGAAACCTAGAAAATGTATAATGGAGAACCAGAGACACATAAAATGTGTAAGAGATTGGAATGTGGCTAATAAAATTTGATAGGAAATGAATAATCCGACTAATGAGGATGAGAAAATGAGGGTTAAATTCAATGATCAACAAATAATGAAATGATTCAACTTCATGTCACATGATATTTTTTTATAAAAACTCTCCAAGTCCAGTGTTCTCGGAAAAAATAAAAAACAACATCTAAGACAAGAAGTAAGTGAATATTCCCTCACTACTACTAAGGTTGACACAAAAAAATAAAGTTGTCATAGGTATGTGGGGTTTGAATTCTATAATAGTAAACATAATATTTTATTCTTATTCAATACATTCTTTCATATTTTTCATAGTTAGTACAATATTTCAAAAACCACCTCAAAATATATAGGTTGAGTTATTTATTAGAATAGAAAATGGGGTAGATTCCAAGTCTCAATATTATAAATCTTCCTCGAATAACATATTCTGAATGAACCAACAAGAAAATCATTTAATATATAATTTGGAAGAGTTTGATTCTAAATTTGAAATCAATTGGAAGATATTATTCAAAGAAAATATTGACATTTGGGAATGGTTGATCACTCATAACATCCCAATGAATCATCAAATATTTTACATGTATATAGAGTATAAATATTTTATTTTTGAATCATTATCTCTATTGGGAATACTGTTACCATATGAGCAAGCATATTTTCCTCAAATCAATTAGATGTAAGAGAAAATTATACTCAATGATATGTCGATCCTAAGGGATTGAACTGATGTATTCCCTAATGAATTTCCTCATATTCCTCGTGATTGTTATTTTAGGATATCTATTGAGATTATTCCTGGATCTCTACCACTATTGAAGATACCATATTGAATTGAAACCCCTGAGATGGAATAACTAAAAAAGAAATTATAGGATAATCGTGATAAGGGTTTTATGATCCTGAGTGCTTCATCATGGGATGCACTAGTCCTCTCCATCATGATGAACGATGGATCAATGGGCCTATTAATTGATTATGGTGAGCTCAATAAAATCAAAATTAATAAAAAGTATCATGTACCTAGGATAGATGATTTTATGATTATCTATGTTGTTCTTTTTATTTATCTTCGGTAGCCCTTCGGTCGAGATATCCCCAAGTAAATTTGATGATGGCAGATATTCAAATGACTTCCTATTAAACAAGTTTTAGACAACATGAGTACATATTGATTTTCTTCAGACTATCAAATATTTCAGTAATTTTGATGGAAATAATGAATATAGTCTTTAGATAAAACCTTGATCTATTTTTGGTCGTATTTATTGATTATACTTTCATACACTCAATGAGAAAGGAATAACATGTGTAGCACTAGAATACGATTTTTAAGATGTTTTGAAGGGGTAAACTATATGAAATGTACAATAAATCTGATTTTCTATGAAGAAAGTATCCTTATTTGGGAATTTTATCACAAACAATGGGATATCTGTGGACCATTCCCAGAAAATGAAAATTGATGAGTAGCCTACGGTAACCTATTTAAAATGGATATATTGATTCCATGGTCTTGGTGGGTATTACCAATGTTTTTTGAAGAAATTATTATGATTATAAAACCCACTAAACAAGCCGGCATTGAAGGGGTATTAGTTTTTCTAGACCAGTGAATGTGGATACTGCTTGATGGAGTTGAATATGATGTTTTTCACTGCACCAATTATCACACTACCAAAATGTTGGTAAATATTTGCAATGTAAAATGATGCTTCAATGTAAGGATTATACTATGTAATGAAGAAATATGTTAATTTTATATAGACAATGCCTCAAGGAAGTTTTAAATTGATGAGAAATACTATCACAAAAAAGATATACAATTAGATGATTTGATCATTAGATTAAAAATCTAGCGGCAAGATCTCTATGGAGAGAAGTTTGAGATATTTACTAATCCAATGTGTCTCAAATATATATTCACACTAAAGAAGTTTAATATGATCCTGTGAATATGGTAAGTGTTCATTATGGAATAAAAAAACTCAATCCACTACCAACATTGTATTAAAAACAAGGTGCCAAATGATCTTAGTAGAAGGGATCTTCCATATTAATCAATGATGAGAAATAATAAGGATCCAATCATCTCATATACAAAAATGATGGTCACCAAAATAATAAAGGGTGGAACAATTTAAATCATATATAAAATTATTTTGCTTTCATCCCTCTTATTGAAAATAATAGATTCCATATAAATTATGTTGAAATTCAGAACAAGGTGGAAGCTCTATGAAATGGAAAATCTTCAATGTTCCAAATGGATGAAGGAGTCATGTGATTGGTTTAATGAATATTCTTACAAAATGATCCATATAAAAATAAGGATATTCTGAATGGTTCACATAGATCAACCTTCCCTATTAACCAACAGAGTACTAATATATTTTGACATATCAAACGGAACAATCTGAGGGTCAATATGAAAAAGAAGACCATTAAATATATTTCAATGTGCCAAGTATTTCTGCATGTTAATGATGAAAGAAAAATGATTAATTGGATAATGAAACAACTACCCATACTAACATTGAAGTGGGGGAACATTAAAATAGTATATTTCACTAGATTTTAATGGATATCGAGAGGAAATAATGATATATGGGTCATTGTGGATCATCCTATAAAGAAATATCACTTTATCACAATTTTAGAGGACTCGTCACTATATCAACAAGAACATATACATATATCAAAGATGTTGTAAGGTATAATGGTTTAAAATTATCAATTCTATCATATCAAGATATGAAATTCACGTCAATGATGATATGTCTCTAAAATGCTTTGATCATGATTGTAATGTATACTATGTCAAATCATCTGTAAACTAATAGCCATTCTAAGTGAACTATTGAAACCTTGGATCATTTATTGAGAGTGTGTACTATGATCCTCAATGGATTATTAGAACCACATATCTCAACTATAAAATTCATTCAAAAAAATATGTTCTACTTGAGCATCCAAATTGAACAATATAAATCCTATTATTAGAAATGATTTATAAAAGAAGCATGATGGGATGAATTTGATAAACATGAGAATCTAGGACCAAAAATGGATATCAAAATGGTGGAGAAGGTGAAACCCATTAAAAACACATAAATGTATCCCAATAATGAAAAAGGAGCTACACATAAAATCATCAACAAGACCATGTGTTTTAGGATGGATTCATGGTAATTCTCTGAATGTCTCTACTGAATATGATCATGGCATTTGGGATGAATGGGAAGCTATGTCCTTGTAACTTAACTATCTTTGATATCCTTATCATATAGATGTTTTGACATATTGAATAGAACTTACTCCAATAATGTCTCAAGTAAATGATGTATTCTTCATATCCCTCTTAATAATATACATATAGAATCCTTCACTGGAATTTAATTTAGGGGTGGCACAGTTGGAGAATGATATCTCTAAATAGAAGATTCTAGTGGATATCTTTGATCACTGAGACAATTTTCTACACAAGAAGACTACTCAACTTGTCAAATTACTATAGTAGAACTATAAATATGAATATTATACATTGTAACATGAGAATGAAATGAATGAGATGTACCCACACCTATTATAATCATAGTATGTAAAATGAAATTTCAAGGAACAAATCAAATAAGGTGGATGAATGTAATGACCCAAAACATTAATCAATGAAAGTCAGCTGTTATAATTATTCATAGAGTATAATTCAAATTAAATCAAAATTTGATTATAATAAAAACATTATAAATGATGAATTCAAGTAATAAAAGTTATTTCTAGAATTTATGTAACATATACTGATAAAATATTAAATTGACATTGGGAAACATAATATGTCCCTTATGAATAGTAAAAAAAATAAACTTCTCCATGAATGTAAAAATAATATTTAGGCTTCTTACTAGTTCCAATATGATATAATTATATCATAGTGTACCTAAAAAAATATTTCAATTTTTTATATTTATTTGACCATATTTTTGTAGTCCATAAATATTTAATTACATATTTATTATTAATTTAGTAATTAAAATTATATTTATTTTCATAAGATGTATTCATAAATTATTATTTTGTGGTATTATTATTATTATATAATTTTATAATACCCTAATAATGTTTTCAATGTTTCAGAAAAGGAATTTTACTTTAAATAATTATATTTTCCATGAAAATGTTAATTTTAATAAAAAAATAATTTTCTTATTTTGAAATATTATCTAACAATATGGAGTAAATTTTTTTATTCTACACATTGAAAACTTCTTTTGGTGAACTTTTGGGATTTTTCTGGACTTGATAAATTATTGGTGAATAATAAAATACGGTAATTTAGGTTATATATATATATATTATAAGTTAAATACACTATTTATTGAGTCATGTATAATGTAAGAACCATGGGATAAATAAAACACTATATAATTATAGAATTTAGTTTCAATAATCATCAATATTTATTTCCACGCACAAAAAATTTATCTAATGAATAAATTAATGCGGAAACACCACTATCCTCTAATATAATTACCACCCCACCAACACTTATACTCACACATCTCAAGTTTTTATCCTTGACCAAATACTTCTCAAATGTATTCCCAAGACCCTCCCACACGTCCAGGATCTTTTGGTATAAACAATTTTCAAAAACTAATCCCCCTAAAGAGTTTCACAAGAAGAATGAATAAAGAGGTAAAACACCCTATCATTTTCAATCAATTTCATTCCATGTACCCTTATTATATAATATTATCTACAAATCCCCTTATCCATGTAGAATAATAAATCCATTAAATTATTTATAATTTAATTCTATATTTTGTGTTGTATAATCTTCTATTAATTCACTTGTTCTCTCCCTTGATATTTAAAAATTAAAACATCACTTGTGAGTGGCAGATTGAGAACCTTCATAGATGATGTTATTTGATTATTCAATTCCACTATCAAGGATGGTAATCAAACTAGTTTCTATGAGTGATATAGATTCTAATATATGTATTATGACATATATAAAATTTTATATCAAGTAGATATACATTATATTTAGTAATATAACAAAACTAGTTTCTGATTATCAAAACATTCTTTATTAATCTAACCTATTACCAATATCTATTTATTTAAATAATCATCCACACTTCTGGATGAAAAATTGTATTACAATATTATATATTTCCATTAATAACATAATATATTAGTTATGTAAAACTACTGTCATTCTATATGATTTTCCATACAAATACACATGTAAACCAATAACGAAATCTAATAAAACTCATCCTCCTAAACGATTAAATTGAATCTTAGAACAAATCAAACAAAAAATAATTGAAAATAATTAATTTATAAAAATTATATAAAATATATAAATGTTTCTAAATTAATTACTTATTCTATTAAATAATATCATTCAGGATATTAAGAAAAATTGTTAAATTATTATAGAAATAATGTAATGGATTCAACCCCAACCTCCATTATTCACTCGAGTTACTCTTTCTATTTTTTTACCAAAATTAAATTATCTTATATTTAATGAAATATCATATATATGATATGAATATGATCAAAAATATTTTATCAATATACTTTCATCTTTATTTTTTGGTGATATAAATGTTTATAAAAGGTTCCATACTCAATTATTCTAGATAATCAAATTAAATATACTGAAAAATCTCAAATTTATACCCAATTACAAGTTCAATCATAATCTATAATAAGAAAGAATTATTTTATTAATGTAACTCATTTTATTATGAAAACACTATTGGATGAAATATGGTTTAATATAAATTATTAATACCTTTTCTTCTTTAAATACTCCTTAATATTTTCCTTAAACTACTCTAAAATCGCTTATTTATAATAATTCAAAAACAATCATTTAAAATAATGTAACATTATTTTTACACCATTTATCATGATATTTTTCTATTTTCACTTATTAATTTCTATATATGTTCTGAAACAATTCTTTCGTGAAAAATGGTATAATAGACACATTTAATATACCTTAGGACTTTATTATATACCAATTTTATTCCATGGGTGACTATTGTGTTTATGTTTTATTCCTTATGTATAATTATTCATGAGGAACACATAATATGAACATATTATAATTGGGTCACCAAGAAAGTTCTCTAATATTTATGCTAATTTTTAGTCCCATGAGATGGCATGATGGGTTAGGGAGTGGACCAGATTCTGTTATAGGACATTATCGATAATGATATATAATCTGGGTGATTTTCCATGACTCTTTTTTATATCATGTCGTAATTTGTTTCCATATTCCTATAATTCCATTTTTTTATGATCCTATGTTTTAAATTTTTTTAATTCCTTATTTTTATTCATGATATATGGATTTAACTCATCATGTTTCAGCTCTTAACCCATGTGTTATGATTAATTACTATGCATATTTTCATTATTGATATTTTTGATAACCCCTTTATTCATTTATTCCCACAACTAGGAAATGAAAATTTATGGACTCCAAGTATGTTAGGAACTTGTATTAGGTTATATATAAATAATTGTTTTATTTAGTCCAATATTTTTATTTTAATTTACCTATTATTCCAATTACAATACTATTCATGATAATTTTTATTTAATTTGATATTTAAATATGGTTTAAATCATGTAATAAAATGTGAAAAATAATATGGTCTCAATAATAATCATATGAGAAATTTTTCTGAAATTTAAATATCATTGAAAAATGCTAAAAACTGAGAGATATGAAATAAAAATAGTTTTTATAATCTTGTCATATTTATTTTTAAGGGGCGATATCAGAATGATCTATTTATATAATGAATAACTAAATGTTATTAAATGATGATTATAGTCTTATTGAATGATTGATGGTGATCATCATCATTTTCAAACATATTTATTTCATCACATTTTAATAATGGAGGTATATAAAGATGCATAGGTAAAATATTATAAAATTTAATATAGACAATTGAATGTTGTTTATTAATAGATATATGGATGATTATATCAATAATCATTGAATAAATGACCATGTCCGCTTGGTGAGGAATCATAAATAAAATGATGTAGTTGATATTTGAATTTGAATAAACTTCCACATATCAAGGGTGGTACTTATTGATAATAACTAAAAACATGAGTCGTTTAAGGAGCCTACCATTATATTATTCTATATTTAAAATAGGTCATTATTGTGTCCGATAAAAGATACAACACCATATAAGATGTTGTAAAAGAAGAATCTGAAATTTGAATAAATTAAAATATTTGGATGTAAGTTCATTATTATTAATAATGACTAATACCATTGTATATTTTATTCTCATGGAGATGATGTAATTTTTTGTTAGATAATCATAAAATATAAATACAAGTAATTGTTTAAATAAATGAATTGCAATGGTCTTTGAAATCCATGGAATAAATATCATGTAAAATGAATAGAAATATGATCAATGTAGTTATAAATAAATTATGAAGGTGACTGGATTTGGAAATTTCAAGGGAAGAAGAAGATGGAGATGGTAGTTATTAACATGAAAATGATGATGCTGAGGAAGAATAAAGATCAATATCTTTAAAAATTCATGAGAAAAATGATTTAGTAAATTATTATATTATAATTGACAAAATGATAATTCTAGAGAAAATTAGTAGAATGAATACTATTTAAAAACATCAATATTATATAATGTAATTGTAAATAACATTGCTGATGATGCAAAGGATGATATTTTTGTTGAATAAATTTGTGATAAACCTTAACAAACTAATAAGAACCAGATATGGGAGATAGTTTGGAGTTTGAAAAAATGACAATATCAACATCAAATGGTTCCTCTATATCAATGTAAATGATAATGGTGTATTATATATAAAAAATAATATCTTTTATTTGAATGATACTCCCTTATTGAATAAATCGATATAGTCGAAACAAATTCTCCCATGGATATGTTGGAAACCTTTCACATATTCATGGACATAATTGTGGAAAAGAGGTTTATTGTTTTATAAATGGATGTTAATTATATTTTCAGAATATATTACATAATAAATATGTGTGTATATATTAATTGAATTATATTTTTATTTATGAATATGATAACTATGCTTTGAAGTATAAAAATGTTTTTTATGGATTTAAGGTATAACTATGATCATAGTATTACAAATATGACTAGTAGATGAAAAACATCGATTTTCATCATAGTGGTATTGATCATAACATCTGTATGAAAATTTATAATGAATAAATAATGATTTTAAAAATATATATTTATGAACGTATCTATAATGTATCAAAGGATGCATAAATATAATAGTTTACTCAATTAAAAAATTGTGATTCGAAAATATTGATGATTAAAGAGATTGAATTTTTTCTTTAGTGTATAAGAGATTCATAAAAGTTATGAAATATTTATTTTATAAAATAAAATTTAAAAATATTTTCAATTGAGGTTTGTAATGTAATAATAATGATTATTTTTATATGGTTAACATAATTAGCAGATCACAATGAAGATGTATTCAAATTTATTGAGTTTCGAAAACTAAATAGGAGATTATTGTACTTAACATTGTAAAAACTATCCTTATTTTTAATACCATTCATGAATCTTTATATTTGAGTAATCAATTAAAAAACACTTTTAAAAACAAATGTAATTATAAAAAATTTTATAAAATACATATTGGATTTGGATTTATTTATTAGGAAACACTATAAAATCTGAGTACATTTTATCTATTCATGTGTGAACTCAATTGTTATGGATGAAGAAATAACATTGTGATATGGGAGTTAGGTTGAAATATATTATTTACATGAAATTTAAATGCTAATCTACTAATAAACTTATAAAAATATTATATTTCATTCATCTATAAATAATATTGGGTTATATATAATTTAACAAGGAGGTGTTGTAACAAAATTTGTAAAAATGATCTTTATAAAAATTCAAATTCAAGTAACATGGTTCAAAAAAATCGTTGTACATGTAAACTTGTTAGTGGTATATAATAAATTTTATAGTTCAAATTACTATTATAAATAAATTAACTGTATATGAGATCATCATTCCATAAGGAATGCTTTGGATTTCATCATGTGTTATATACCAAACTCGAGAGACCATTAGGATCATTGAAAAGAAGATATTAATCTAATCATATGTTAAAAACGTTTTTCTGATCTAAAAACAAATAAATAGGTTGAATACATCAATTTTGAAAAATGGGGATAAATTATTAAAGGGCGGAATAAATTTTTTTATCTAAACTGTATTTAACGAACCTTGTGTAGATTTAATTGAATGGTGTTGTTCATTAATGACAACTAAATGATTCACTTTCATCCCATGTTTATAATGTATTTGGTGGTATTTGGGTAAATTTTCAAATTATCAATGATTACTATTTAGATTTATAGAGTGTGAAATGTTCTTGGAGTAAAAATTACGAGAGTTTTTTTAAACAAGTTTTTATGGTTTTCTAATTTTTATCAATAATACCAAATTGGGGGATGGTAAGAAACAATCTTAAAAATTTATATGTATATTGGATTAATTTTTTGATAATTGGAGTAAAATGGAATCAGTAATGGTGTATCATAATTCATTACTGAAGATATATATTCTAGATGGATATAGATTTAGTGTTGTCAAAGGTTATAAAAATTTATAGGCAAATAATATTGTCCATGAAAGAATTGAATCAAAGGAAGTAATATGATAGAGGAATTATTAAATGTTATAATTATAAATAAAATAATAGGATGAAACGATTATATGAAATAATTACATGAATCCGTAAAAAGTTACATTATGGAATTCTCCCATGAAATAATTACACAAATCCATCATTATTTTAAAATAGAAATAATATGTTGCCTATGAATATTGAAAACAATATATATTATGATGGAATAAAACATAAATAATAGATGATAATTTTTATATGTATCGTGTATTATTATTGAATGTAATCATAATGATAATGACCAACTCATCATAGTCCCACATATGTAAGATGTAAGTATTATGTGTGATCCCTAGCCCACCTCTAATAAAATAAAGGCTAGTAACTACCAACAAGTTTGAATATTACAAAATATGGGAGGAAATAACAAATAATAACATAAAACATAAACATATATTCCATCTATAAATAAAATAGAAATAGTATAAATTTCTGTGTATATATATAAATAATGAAGTGAACGGTATACAACACAAAGATAATGCAATGAAAACCAAGGTAATGAAACATATTACAATGAAATAGGAACATTATATATAATAATATTATGAATCTTATGAGATGAAGTAGCTCGAATCATCCTCCTAACTACATGTTATCATAGACATATCTCTGACTATATTTATCGCTACAACCATCTATAACCACCATGTTTCACCAATAGTTACCTGATTTAATATATGAGTAATACAATCTAGATCCATTTACACTATGGACATCAATTAATTGTGTTTAATTAGAATATTCACAATACATGTTTTCATAAATGTAGTTTCGGTTTTTCTTTATCAAAACATAGCAGTAAAAATCAAATTCGATGACCAAATACATGAAATAGGTCCTCTTAAACTCTAATGTATGTAATTTTCTATTAGGAATGAAATGGGAAATCCATATATTCTATGCCACTATAAGTCATAGGGTTTAAAATAAAAATAATTTATATGATCCCAAATCATCAAAGGTAACATATTCTACGATACTTCGAATTCAATGAATACCTCAAATAAAAAAAACAGAAGACAATGGAGTGCCAAAGAAGTTCAATGTATTAATGAATATGATATAGTAAACCATATCATCTATGAAAATATCTAAATATGGTAATGAGAACCCAGTTATAAATGGAGTAATGTCATTAATTGAGAAACCCACATTTTTTCAAGGATTATGGCATTGTTAAGGTAGTAGAACCCATTATCATCATATTTACCAGTGCTTGGAAACCCTTATCACGAAATAAATTTGAAATTGAGAATCTATGTCTCATTCAAAATCAAATTGTGAATATGGAAACACACCACAAATGAATGTATCACAAAATATATGAGAGTTTCACATAACCAATTATATTACAACATAGTTAAATAGATACAAGAATGTGGAATTTTAATTCATAAATAATCAGGTATGATTCGTATAACCATCGATATGTAGAAGAATGATAATAAACTTTTATATTCATATTTTTTAACTCAATTTACAAAATGAAGTACAAAATCAATATATATACAAAACAATACTCAATATGATATATATGGATGCTGAAATTCACTTCCCATGAAATGATATGTGAAAAAACTCTAAGGATTCCAAAGTCCATGGAACGCACTTCTTGTGTAAGTGACCTGTATAACCTATATGGATGGAAATTCATGAACTAATATTCACATATTATACTAGGCCATCTTATACAATGTGTTCTTTTATGATTATATAATATTGGACGAAAATAAGGCAATGTAGTTATCTATAATGATTTTTTCTTCTTCTACTCATTTGTGTTGACATTTCTATGGTTGTATATGATGTGTGATGACCATGAGAGAACTCATATATATGACATATAACATGAGTCATGTATTATCTAATGAAATGATTGTCATAATGTACAAAGGGCTGGTGGTGTATATATGATTCCTTAGATTGTACAACTAGTTGAGTCATGTATTGTATGAAACATATGTGTTATACTCAACTACGTCACATGTGTTTGGGAATGATTCATGTACTTAAAATATAATACATGTGGTTTTAGTTCATACCATGATCTATATGATTTTTAAAATCATCTAAAACCATTGAAATACCAAACAATATGTTGATGTTTTTTGATATTTAGAAGAAAAAATTACATATTCTTATTTGTTCCCCGTAAGTATAAATATTTATATTTTTCATGTAATCATCACATGATTTCACCTCCAATCACATAATCACATCATTCATTAATTTTTATGAATATAGAGGGACCATACTTGTACTCTATATTTTTTTATTTCTTATTCTATAAAAGTGGTATAGATTTTATTATCGAAATATAAATATCCCCACCTTGAGTGATCCTTTAACTGCTATCGTGAAATGAATGTTCACATCCTCACCATTAATCCACTACACCACATCCCAAAAATCTATATCATAAACCACTAGCATACATTATGGTCATTGGTTATTATCTACCACGTGATAGAATATATTATTTAAAATGTTTACTGATGTTAATCCTTATCACCCAATCAACACAATTAAATCATAAAATATGATGTAGATAAACAAGTACAATTACTTGAGGGAGTAGAATGTAGTTATTTGAACTATAGGAAACTAAATTTCTAATAATTGTGTGTTGAGTATCCTTTATTAAGATAAATCTACTCCATGGAAGTTATAGTAATATCAGTTTTTGGAATCCTTTTGTAAAACATTGATAAATGTGAATAACGAAGAATGATAAATAATTTAGGTAAAAATATGTTTCATATGGAATAATGGAATTCCCATAAATCCACCATTATCCCCATGGTTGGGTTTATTGTCAATTATTGATCTGGTCAATACTGTTTTCATAAATATAGTCTAGTTCCCTCGATATGATGTCAATTCCACCATGATTAATCCTCTCTCCTCTCTTTATCATCATATATCTCTATTTGAAGATACAAAATCAATATAAAATGATGTTTCCCATATGTGGAGATTTTTATTATGGATTTAAAATTAAAATCATTGGTCACAAAAGATAAAAAAAATTATGATTTTTAAATTTCATATATTTTCACACCGCAGAAAAGTCATCTAGACGACCCATGATATATGTAATATATATATCACACCTAGATTAAACCACATATATATCACACTACCATGTTGTCAGCTTACACAACGTAATCCATTTAGATGACACCATCATCTAATTATACACGATAAATAAATAGTTATTCAATAAATATTAACAAACATGAAAAATAATCAATATTGGGATTTTCCTAAAAATGGCTTGTGGGTAACCAACACAACCTAGGATTAATATAATCACAGAATAAATTAATCGGTCAGAAGATAATGTACATATATTGGTTTACCCTTAGGGAACTCTTGGGACAATTATACTCAAAATTGATATATTTATGGATTGTAAAAAAATAAGGTTTACTACATCCACACCATCATTAAAATATTTCGTCCCCATAAAGGAAACATTTCAGGAACCTTAATATGGTATATAGTAAAAATTAAATGTGAAAAATAATTAACCTTTCCATGAACACATACTATCATCATAGATCTAGACCCTAAATTATCTTCGATAGATTACCACTCAAGATGGAAACAACATATTTTATCATTGAAATTATCATATATAGCTCAACTATAACACATTCCATAACACAATCCTATTTCCATCATAATACATTATATCCAATTATTAAATCTGAATACCCTTTCTCAAATAATTTTCTCCCACCAAATAGGATGTCTTGATTCTATGAACCACTAACAACCAACATGACATTATATATTTCCAAGGACACTTGTTTTCGAATTTCTCATTTCACCACCATAAAAAATAATGATTGATGGTTTTTATATGATAAAAAAACATATTATGCACACTCCACCAGTTATTACAATAAATTATTTTCATCTAAAAACTGATATATTTTAAGGAATCATTCTCCTTCATCCATATGTTTTATCAAATATAAACCCCTACCCAAAAGGAATATGTAAACTATCATGAACTAATGGATCAAATGTAACATGGACCATTGTTACTAATTTTAAAAATTATTTGAATCCTCCATCAATTTCTAAATCTCTTATATGTATGATTCAACAATCAAAGAAAACATGGTTCTGCTTTCATTTATCATTCAAAATAGAAATTAATGAACCTATCGAGATTTTTACCATCCTTATAAATCCAATCAAAACCATACCACTAAATATTAGGTGTCCAAATTCAAAAAAAATATTAAAATGTTGGTCCAATACTTTTATATCACCTTTTCATATCATTTCACGATCTTACGATAAATCCTGATGTACTAGAGTAATAAAAAACCACAACCCATCAAGGAAAAAACCATTTTACCATATATAAAGTGTTATGATGTGATGAAACCAATGAAAAATTTTCTTATATATATTCCACAATGTAAAATATGATCCTATAAATCATTACTCAATGATTTTTTTCATCAATATATTTAACATGATATGCATGAGAAATCTATTATCTTATTTGGGATGATAATAACTTTATCCCCAATTCTAAAAACACAATTCAATTACATTATGTGTGGAAAATCATCTAAAATAGACTACTAAGTAAAAATAATTAAAAACTTTCTATCTTAAATGTGGTATGTGTTTGAGGCCAAAACCATTGATTGAAAGGGAGAAACGCCTTTGTATCCATGAAATCATCAACATTTCGGCAGTATAGTACTCTAGGATTAGATATATCAAGAAAACATTGTATCCTAAATAGTGTGTCTTCAAAATGTAATTTTTAGTCTACTATGTTTATGTCTGTATATGTGTTATATGGGTGAATTTTAGGAATGTAAGTCCAACATGGCCTGTATGGGGAAAATAAATGAAACAATGGATTGAAATTCCCTCTAGGGGGTCTTCATTATGAATCGTGATTCCTTAATGAATAGACAGATGTCATGATGCTCTGTTGACATGAAACTATTTTTGATCACCTGAAGGAAAGATAGTGATTCTCACACATTTTTCGTCTTATTCATAGTGTGCTATGTGAATCGTTGATGTGTTGACTATAGATTTATGACTGAGTCATACAGACTCAATAAGATAATCCTATTAATAATACACATAATAAATCATGACTGCCTCCAATATTCATGAAACCCATTAACTAATAAGGGTGACTTCATTTTAATTTTTTTGGAATGGATGGAGACCATTCAAATTCTAAAATTACTCCCTTTTAATGAACCTTCAAATCATAATTACCAAAAGAGAAAATGGATCACCCAAGGTATCTAATCATGGAAATAACACATCCATTATGTGTATGATGTCCTATAACAAAATATAATACTTCTTTTCTGAAGGCCAAATCCCTATACTAATTATAAAATCCATCTAAGGAACTTGTGGATTCGAAAATCATAAAACCTTCTCAAAAAACCATCATTATCTTTTAGAGGATCCCACATTTGTAGAGTAACAATGTATCATAAATAAAACTCTTATTAGAATTGTCTCACCTCCATAGTGACCCCAATCCTTGGTTTTATATACATCACATACATGCGACCTATATAATGCACAATTCCCGGAACTAACTATGGTTCTTTCATTGTACAAACACCCCTTTATGAGTGACGTGTACCCAATACCCCCATAACAATATTGGTATTTTTCCACTTCACCTTGATTACCTATGTGACCAGTTCCACTGACACTGGTGTTCACCCAATTCAACCAATTTTTGGAAGGATCCTCCCACTTACCTATTTATTTTGTGAATTGTTACTAGAACCCAAATTTCTTCTATGAAATGGTTCTCTAATCATTACTTTGTTAATGAAAACTTCTCTATAGTTGATCCAATTCCATTCCCCACCTAAAATGACATGATGGGTGATAACGCAATCCTAAGGGGTGAGGAGTGAACCCCCCCACCACATTGGAGTTGTATAACATGATACTTTATTCCATGAAATCAACATCTTAAACAAGTTGAATTATTTTATCTTATACTCATAACATTATGTACAAATGTTTCCTTACCCAATGTGATCAATGGAGGATTACTCATCTATGATATGTATGAGACTTCATTATATCCCCCACAATGGATGTATACTACACACCTATGGATGAAATTTACATGATTGGGAGACCTTCATGCATAATTCCCACACAATTTTTTACAATTGATCAATGAGACACCCGCAATAGAAAAATATCAAAAACAATCTCCCCACATTATATCATTACAATTGGTTGAAACATAGTTATAGTAAATCTACAACACTTATTCACATAAAAATCCCCCCATTAAAATTCACTTATGATGGGAATCTTCTATACGTACGCCCCAAACCGTCCATTCACGACACTCCTTCCATGAAATGATATTCCTAATTGTAAAAAAACAACATTTATATGTTTTATTACACTACATAAAATAGTTACATAGAACATTGTTTCTTTGAAACAATGTCTTATAAATAGGGTGTGTATATCACCACCATAAGTTTCAATCCTGAAAATGATAACCTCAAGATTCCACCTCAGGGATGCAACTCTTCAATCATGACGTGTACGTGGTCCCCGATGAAAGCATCGAAAATAGAAATGGTAAAAATGACCTGAAACTTTTCCCCTTGAAATGGGGGATTGTAGCATCGAGGACCAACATAATTTCAAGTCACCTGATTGAGATATTTGGAACTAGATCCATATAAGAAAATAATGTACCCAACATGAAACACACCGTTGAATTGGGATTGTTAGTAGTTGGGATTCCTCAGTCTATGAAATTATAATCGTGGATACCTCCACATCTAGGAATGATTGGATGTGGTTGGGGAATTTGAGATTCATTTTCTTTGTCCATAAACTTATAGATGAATACAACATATTTATAGGACCCTAGATATATGAAATCAATAATACAACACATGAATCCATTTAGAAGGAGAATAAATGATGTGTAAATCCCATGCAAACATGGTTCAACAAAGCATTCCACTTACCTTCTAATATTCTGAGCCCATGCCCCGTATCGCCCTTGGATATTTTCCAGAAGTGGGTGATCAAAACCCTCATGAATCTAAATTTATATATAGGGTCACTCCTACAAGGTATATGGCTGGACAGGACCTTGTTGCATCAGTTCCTAACTAAAACTGCAACACCTAAGGTCGTTTAAGGTAAAAATAGCCCAATTCTCATCAATGAATCCCTTTTGGAGTATCTCCTCAGAGTGAACTAATGACTATATCCCCTACACATAGGTGGTTGGGGATACTCAGGTTTTAGTAGCAACCACCACCACCTAGGATGCTACATGTATGTATCCCAGTAGGCGTCATCAATAACTGTGGTGATTGGTCACAAAGTATGAAAAATATATGAATTTTAACATTTCATCCTCAACCACAGTCTGAATGTCTTGATGCCAATAATGGGGGAAGGCGCAGTAGAATTCAAGACAAGGGAAAAATTACATTATTCCAGGGGCTCCATCCTCTTCTTATCCATCATGTGTATCCTAATAATTGTAAAATAGGGACCATTCATCCATATATTGTTGTCAAGTCCCTAATCACCACATAGGCATGATAAGTTCAACAATTCAATAATGGAAACCACTGATTACCATTACGAGAAAAACCATAATGATGATACTCATTACAGTTGTCCTACTTCTTCCCTAACTAGTGAATGTTGAGGACTTCTATATTCTATCACACATACTAAATATTATCAACTCATGGGTCCTACCCATGTCACAAAAAATGAATACATAGTGCATCCCCATGTTCCTGTAGAAAAAATTGGAGATCATTCCATCTCTTACACCACTCAAAGTGGTTGTTCTCCCCATATTAAAACTATTAAATGAATTGTTCTTCCTAGCTCTGTCGATGATTGATACTATGGTCCTCCCTATATCCCAAAAAACCAATGGGATAGACCTCCTTAAATTACAAACAACTATCATGTTTTTCATAACCTTGAAAATGAGGTACCCTTTCCCAGAGAACCATCCCAATGTAGAAGAGAAAACACACACTTTCAAAGAGAAAATCTTGAGAAGCACCATGCCATCGCTGGATTTGTAGACCATTATGATTCTATGGGTACATAGAACTCAATAATAGATTCCCAACCAGTAATTATAATATATAGGGTATGTTCTCAATATCTTATATTCACCATCCTATAATCATGGATCCATAGGATCCCCATATCCCCCTAAATGTATTTTTATGCAGAATAAGTTATAGACCCCTCCCATGGTCTCATAGTTATGAAATCAACCTAAATGATAGTTTAACATATCAATTCCTATAAAAATGATGTGGAAGGGATATTAGGGTCTCATGTAACTCTTTAAAATGGTGACAATTCTATTGATCCGATGATTCTCATCATTTCTTTTGCATACAAGGTAGTGGTGAATACTCTGTCCTACAAGTTTGTGATAATGTGATTGGTACAACATATAAGAGATGTATCTAAATGAACTGAATATATAACTTATGTAATGAATCCCATATATTTAATAATGTAATAGAACCAATGTATATTTTTTCCACTACTTGTCTCCCAGCATCCCTGATCGATGTTTTGGCTTACCATGAACATGCCCCTTCCACTGAGATAGATGTCACATGGGATGCTTTATCAACTAAACAGATTTTATTATTGTATCTGACAACCAAAATACCAAACATTTACATCCATAGGCCCATTAATGAGGGATAGCCTATGTTCCCTTCTAAATTATCTGGGAAACATTTCATATCCTCTACGATTTTCAACTTTCCTATATAGAAATCTAGAATCACCATGATGAAACTGAAAAAACATGATTAAGTGTTTAATAGTTCAAAATCCTAGTGTATCAGCAACCTGATCCATCAAGATGCAACAATCACCACCAATAGATATTCATGAAGAACTCATAGTGCTCTCCTAGATTATGGAAGATTCATCTATATATTAGAATATTAGAGGTTGTGGATAGTATGCTTCTCTTCACTTCAGGCCTATCTTGTGGAAAAGTAACATACATTTGAATGATAATGGTTCAATTCCAAGAATTATTATAATCATAATGGATTTTCCTAGGATTTCTAAGAAGAATGCATTTGATTTATGGATTTAGAGGTAAATCCCCCTAAAGGGGTGTCAGAGTACTAGAAATAACCACACAAGGGTGTCCCCTGACATCAACAAAGAAATGAACATGGCCACATGGATCCTTACAATGATACATTGTTATAATTAAAATATCACTATAACGAAGGGGTGAATATTTTTTCATCCAATAAATCAATTGGTCTTTTTTAAAAATACAGGTAGATCCTATTGTAGCCATCGTGATTCGCACCATGTAATATAGAAAAAAACAATTGATGGTTTCATTGGTAGTCTATTACCAAGATATAGAACAACTTAATAGGACACCATTTATCCAATTTTTAAGAATAAATTCGTCCTTGGTATGGTACACTAGGAAGAGCTTAGTAACCCTACAAATCTAGAATGTGCATAAGAAGTATTACATGTAATCATTCCAATTTATGAGTCTCTAAATGAACCTGAGCAATGTATATATCCACATTGGGATCTAGATCATGGAATTTATATTCCCATTACACCACTATAAGTTCTCATTATATGATCAATGAATTGGTGGTTAAGGATCCATGTCATGATAGAGACCCATGTATGGATGATTTGATAGCTACCATCTCTACTCGCCTTGTGGGCACGATATGTGTCTATCCTGGCTGATGGAAATTTTTACGAAGCATGAGTGGACACTATCCGAGCTCCTCCAGAATTTGAAAATCCTAGTATCACTCTATTTAGATCGATTGGTGACTCACTTTTACACTTGGCCTGCATCCATTGAACATTTGGACCATTGATTGGAACTCTAAAAGAGTTGTAAGGCACTAGGCACCTTTGTTTATTCCAGAAACTATACATACATTATATTTTTTGGTGTATGTAACTGCCCCTAGAGTCCATATTTGGTTGAGAATATCTTTTAAAATATTGAATTTACCAATTTATCTATACCAAGCACAAGACATGTGTTTTCTATTATTAAATGTGTAATAAAATAACATATGAGTTATTCATCGAGTTTTTCACATGGTGGAAAGCCCTCAGGTACTCAAATGACATGCAGATGATTAAAGACAATAAGATAATGATATGAATGGAAAAATTAATTACTATGTTGGTCCCTAAAATAAAAAACCAAATTATATTATGTGAATTCCATGATTTTTCTAGTAAGGCCCATCATCTTGAGAAAGAGATGATGTATGCTTAATAGTAATGCTAATTGCCTCTTCCAGCTCCAATGAGAAGTAAAACCAATAAATATACAACAAATACCATATAGGCAGAGGAACATGAGATGGAAAAGTTCATATACCCCTCACTATATGATCCTCCTCCATTGTAGCCTTATCAAGAAACGCCTTACACATCAAAGAACTATCAGGTGAATCCTTACAAAGTGAAACCACAAATATGAAAAAAAAATGACTACAACCCCTTTTCAATACTAGTATACCAGAGGGCCCTTACTAGATATAATTAATAAAAACTTTTTATTCAAATGAAGAACATGTCCTCATATACTTCATTGGTTCCCTATTGAAGGGGATGTTGAAGCTGTAATAGTGCAAGAATCCCCAAAATGCTAGACATTTTAACAGCCCCAAAAATTTCTTATACTATAGGATCCTCAAACATAACAGAAAATAAATATTTTTATTCATATATTGGCACCATACAATGTGGATCCTATTTTATTCAAGTTGTATGATGTCCTAGAGCATGTGAAATATATCTTTTTCAACCCCAAAAACATCAATGGGGGTTCATGTGAATGGAAGCGTGAGTTCAAACATGGAATCTACAAGTGTCATAATTTGTTTTATTATAGAGAATTTTCTAATTACCATGTTTTAATCTGTACCTTCTTATATAGTCCCAAAAACACCAATGTTTACTACACCTCCCCTAGATGCCTCTTCTGAATTTTCATCACATCATTCCAAATCCCTGATGAACGAGTATAACAGTAACAATTGTAACCAAATTCTCCATATAGTTTCAATGCCATTCCACAGCCTCTATTATTCAATGAATCTTTTGATGGTAATATTACCCATGTTCATCCCAGTATGCGATAACCTCACTTATGAAATAATGGTTTGTAATGACAAAAACATTTATCAATAAAAGTTAGAATCTTATAATATTGTTTTGTTGTATAAATACATACATAACATAAATATAGAAATACAAAACTTATTCTTCTATATGAAGATAGAAATAAATGATAATCATATAAAATAGGGAAAACACACTGATGCAATAGTAACATGACAATGGGAATAGTAACATGATAATTAAGAAAAGTTATCCGACCATTCAAATATTAACCTCATTTTTCAATGATTAATAAAAATTTATGAATCATATAAATTATGATGGGACATAGTTATATCATGGTATAAATAATTAAATTGATCCAAAATGGTAAATTATCAGTTTTTTTTTTGTAAAATATAAATGATTATTTATAATTCTATAATTAATATTATTTTATAATTTAAATAATTTTTAAAAATAAAATATATTTTCATAATATATTTTTATATATTAATATATTTCTATGTTATTATTATAATATAATTTTTGGAGAATATAAATAATTTTTCAAAGTGTCATCAAATCAAATGTAATTTTAAAATTATTATCTTTTTTAATTAATCATTATATTCAATAAAAAAAACATTTCTCATATTTAAAAAATAATATTCTTAAAATAGATTTAATTTATTGAATTTTAAAACAATTAAAAATAGATATTTTATGTTTTTTGGATTTTTCCAAAATAGTTTATATTTTGGTGAATAGATAAATATGATAATTTACCATATTTTAAAAATACTTGGATTATTGATTCATAGATGATGTATGGATCATGTAAGAAAATAACTAATAAATATAAAATATTATTTATTATATATAGTTATAATGTTCAAAAAATTTATTTTCATGAAGAAAAATAATAAAATATTGTAGTAAAAAATCAAAACACACCAACCTCTTCCCCTAAAAATACAATACCACATCACTACATCTAAAAACACCTTCCAAGCACTAAAAAATATAGAAACTATACAAAATACTATTCCCAATCCACTATTTAATGTTTAAGATCCATTGGTCTTAGAAATTGTTAAAATACAATGTCCCTATGGAGGCTATCTATGATAAGAAGATAATAAGTTAAAACCTACTTTTATTTACTTTTAACTTCTTTTTAATTTTTTAATTTTCTTAATCACTCCTCAGATCCCATTATCCAAGTGAAACGTTAACTCTAGTATATTAAAAATATTTAAATTTCATTATTCTAATGAAGTATTCCATCATAAAACTCAATCCTCTCTTTTTTAATCAAAAAATTCGAACATCATATATAATGTGTTGATAGATCGGTTTCATAGAGAAAAACCAATTGACATTAAATTACCACAATCATAGTAGGTAATGAAACCATTATACTGGATTATTTTTATTTTTATGTCAAATATAAATTTTTTTTATGTTTTGGGATATATATGTATATATATATATATTTATAATATAACCGAACTAGTTCATGATGATCAAAAAAATCCAAAATGATTTTATTTAATGTATTATCTAATAAGTCATCCCCATATCTAGAAAAAATAATGTATAATAACATTTAAACATTATATTTCTTATTAATGACAGTAAATTTAAATTTTGGACAATAACAATTATTTTACATGATATTCCAGTCATATATACAAGTGAAACAATCATGAAAAACAAGGAAAAAAACACCATCAAACAGTGAAATTAAACCGCATAAATCATTAAAATGTAAACAAATAAACTTTATATATATTTATATAAATAGAAAATGTTAAAATAGGTTGATTATTGAGTAATTATTAAATTTTATTTCATTATCTATGATATTTAAATGAGAAAAACATTCAGACATAACGTACATGGATTATCAAACCCAACTTCAATTCATTAGGTTATCAAGCATCCATTGTGAATTTATTTTGGAATATTTTCTTCAATGATAATAAAATATAAACTCATTATTATTACCATTTATGTTATAAGTTATATATGTTTTAAATCTAGTATTATGACAATTACAATGATTTCAAAAAATAAATATTCTTTACTATTTGAATTTTTAATTCGGTTGAGTTGTATCTTCTTTACTCAAGAATGATGATTATTATAGAATATAGGATTTAACCTATATGATTTTGAAAAAAACTGTAATCTATTAATGTATTCTATATAAAATTAAACACATTCATTTCCATGGGTTATTTTAGGTCTATGATTTATTTACAATCAAATTGGAATACATAATTTTGTAAATGTTATGATGTGATGAGTGCAACCAAAATTATATAATGATCTAATGAATTGAGTAATTTGATGTAACCTATGATATAATGTGATATATTCATGAACATGATCCTACATCTATTCATAATGACAATTTTATTATTATTCACATATGTTTTTCATGAATATGATGAATGATTTATTCACTTATATGTGTAGTATTTGACTAGTTTGAATTGTTGTTTAATTTTTATGAATTGAATGATTACAAGAGTTTATTTTATTTATCTCTCACGGTAAAGATAATTATCCCTTACTTATTTTATGTTTTTAGTTATTATTATCACCCATGTTATATTGATTTATGTTCTTTTCTATCATATTATTATGAATTTAGCATACCCCGTTTATTGATGTATACCCAAAGCTGATTAGTTATTCTAATGTGTATATGAGTCTTATATTCTACTAGAGAAGAAATAATTATCTAATTTATTTTTATTATTTAAATGTTATGTATCTTCCTAATTTTCACAAGACACTAAACATTTCTTTTTTTATTCATTTTATGTAATAGTCAAGTACGAAATTTGGGGTGTATGTTTTCTTTATCAGATATTGGATTAGTTAATTTTTGAATTAGGATTGCAGAGCATTTGGTAAAACCGTAAGAACGAGACTTTGTAAATGTATGAAAAGGAGAATATTTATTTAAGAAAAATTATTTACATAGTGATTTTATTTTATATTCCATTATAGTTATTTTCAAAAAGCGAATAAATTATTTATTCATGAATTGTTGATTGATGAAATTCTAAATCATTTTTAAATTTTGAAAATGGTAGCATCCAGGAGAAACCAGGGGAATAACCCATGTGAGTGGAAACATTGTGAATGCACAAATGATACCCACAATTCCATGGGAGGTGGAGTTCAAACAATTATGATGATTTGTTTCCTATTTTATGAGGATATTAAGATTAACCTGAATACTGAAGAATATATTCTTCTCCCAATGAGTGTTAAAATGGGTATTAATTCATTTAGGTGTTAATTACCACCTATGTTTAGTAGATCACTCATCAACCAGTTACAATAATGTGAACAACACAATGGAAAAGATATTTTCTCCTCTTGTATATTATAAGACAGAGAATGTTACTTTTCCCATTTAACATTTCAATAGAGAGTCTGAAAAATGATGTGCGTTTATTAGAAACACCACACTGAAGGATAAAATTGACGATACAGAGTGGGAAAATTAATTTAACTTATTTATTACAAAATAATTCCCTCTATGTATTCTAATAAATATGGAGAGGTAAAACATAGAGATGAAAATAAATGTGAATCTTTCACATATTAAGAAGAAAATTTCATAAGGCTTGGATTGTAAACCGTAGGTTTTATATTCAGAAATGAAGAAAATAGATATATTTTATTTTATTTTAGAACTACACCATTTAAATTCTATAGAAATATTAGACATTAAGAGATATTAATAATTTCATTGATGTGATATCAAAGTGGATATAATGTTTGGAGAATAGTTCCATGGATATGTC
Organism: Viscum album; assembly: GCA_963277665.1. Lineage (NCBI taxonomy): Eukaryota > Viridiplantae > Streptophyta > Magnoliopsida > Santalales > Viscaceae > Viscum > Viscum album. The sequence continues at coordinate 163,056,222 of OY728135.1, forward strand.
GATATGAAATGCTGGATGGATTTTTAATTGGGAGGATCTAATTAAATTGTTTTAATGAAATCACATACAATCACATGAAAAAATGTTGGGTGAAGCATCATGTGAATTACATCAAATGGATAGGAAAATTTATCATGTGACGAATATATTTCATCCAAGATCATTAGTGTTGAATAGGGATAAAGAATCCCACAAATATGATATATGAATTGATAGTACCACCCATGGTTCAATGCTTTAATTGTTGGGAGAAAAGAAACATTTCGTGATAGTTATCCAATCGTCAAGTCCTAAAGATAATCAGTTTCAACAACCATAAAATTAAATGGAGAAACAGAAATAATTTTCCACCACTGTGACTGATGTAGATAAAGAAACAAACTCATACAAGGTATACATCAAATTCAAAAGAAAATGAAAAAATCATATTTTATTATAGTTCAACACACTCCATTATATCCTTCTATTTTTCTTAGACTATTTAATAAAATCCCTAATTCCTTAAACTATTCTTCTATGTAAAAACACCTAGGGTTGTGATCCTTGCAACACAAGTGTTGGATTCATCTCACGATGACATATGTTGGATGATTCATCAAACAAAAAATTTGATACTTCTAATGATGGAATTCAATGCAATAGTAGGGATGTATTCTATCACATTACATAGATCACATATTAAATTTTAGAAAAAGAAAATATATTTTCGAAATATGAACCATTCCATACTACTATTAAAATTAATGGAATATCATTAATTTCCTTTGGAAAATAATTCAAAAATGTCTATGTTGATTCTGTTGAAGAATCACACCTTAGACTATTGTTTGGGTCAAAGGAAGGTTTCAAACTAGAGGATATTCCTATTTTAATGGGATACTATGATGTATTATTTATAGAGATACTCAAAATTCTCTTACATAATGGGGTAGAGTTCTAAATTGAACTCATACCGTGAGCTTCTTCAATTTAATAATATCCCACCGGGATGTGACTGATTGAACACCAACCGTTAATGAATAAGCTTCAAGATAATTGGTCCAAGGATTCATATTCCACAATGCATCAACATGGGGTGTTCCATTTCTCTTTTTTATGAATATAGATAGATCAATGTTGATGTGTTACAACTATTAAGAACACAACAATATTACCACAATGAAAATATACCATCTTCCAAGGATTTATGATTTGATTGATCAACTACAAGTAGATCGTTACACCTAAAAGCTGGTTCTTCAACCTATATATCATCATCTAATGTTGAAGTACTAAGATATTCATAAGACATCTATTGTAAAGACCCATAAATTTCAAGGAAATGTTTTTCTTAATTTTCCAAGGAATTTTACAAGGACACAGCTTCTGACGGCAACTGATTCCGAGGAACGGTGTGCCTGGAATCACTTTCCAAAGTTTGGCTTGGGTACATTCAGTGAACGGACGAGCGGGTTTTTCTAACTTTTGAACCGGTGCCCGAAATCAAATTCTGAGGGCACTGATAGAATCGCAGCGCTGGTATTTTCTTAGAAACGCCTCTTCCAGAGTGGTGTTTGCTCGATTGTGGTTTTTAATTTTTGGGTTTTAAGTTATGAAATAAAATAAAGTTGTGGGACAATTTTATTTTAATTTCACTTAAAGCCGATTAAATCCAACTTTAAGCTATTTAATCTCAGTTGAAACGGATAGGGTGAAATCCAAAATATCCTACCCACTTGGTAGGATATTTGTGGGGTGGAGCCCACATGAGCCCCACTGTTTCTTTCAACTATGTAATGCACCCACAAAAACTCGTCATTATGAAAGTCAACTGACGGGTTTTCATAAATTCGTAAGGCAACATTTAATTGGGCAGTTTATTTATTAATATTAATTCTATTAATTAATTTCATTCGTTTCTTAACATGTTTTCATTTTTTGGTTTGTTAACAAAATAAGGCCAACACACCTTCTTTTTGAGATGTTGTGTTAAACCTTTGGAGAATCTCTAAGGATCTTCCTCCTTCTTCGTGAAGAAAGCGAAGAATGCGAAGAACGCAGGCCTCCGACGAAGAACGTTGAACCCGCGGAAATCGACGACGCGACGCCGTGTGCCGCGACGCTGACGTTTCCTCTCCCGCGACGTTCTTTTGCGATGTTCCTTCATCTGCAACAAAATATTCGATTATCCGTTTAGTTCGTCAACGCAACACCAGATACCGCGACGACGCGACGGTCCCCTCCTTACGCAACGATCAATTCCGCAATGAACGTGCGTGCGACGACTTGACGAGGTAGGGGTTTTATTGGGAATGATTTTACTCTGTGGATGTTTCCGTTCAAAATAAAGAACTCGGTTTCATAAGAACAATTTTAATTTAATAAAATTGTTAATTGTTATGTTTTCTATGTATTGATTTTTATTTTTCCCGACTGTTATCATCTAACGCGGAGGGTGCGGGACAAAAAAACACGGGCCGACAACCCTCTGCAGTTCTTCGTTGATGCGCGGATTGTTGGAGAATGACAAAACATTCCGCAGAGACGTTTCGTTGCTTCCGCATTGAAGAACGGGACCCGGGAGGAGCATCGGCGCAGACCGGAAGGAAATCGGACCACCGGAACAACTCCGCAGGCTCGCGGAAGCCACCGGAGGCGCCGGCTGCCGGAGACGGCGGCGCCCCGGCGCGCCGCCGGACATGGCCGCCGCGGCTGAAGCCGCGGCCGTGTGGGTCAGGCGCACGCGGGCCGTGGATTGGCCGTGTCTGTTGACCAGGGCGGCCCCCCACGGGGGCCGCGATGTTGTCACGCGGGGGCAGCCCCCCCCCCCCCCCGAGTTGCACGGCCGAGCCAAGATGGGCCGGCCGGCCAAGCCAGCCCGCGCCCTGGCCGGGCCGGACCGGGTCTAGCCGGTTCGGACCCGGGTCGGGTCGACCTGGTTCGGCCGACCCAGGGGGGGTCGGGCCGGGTCGATCGAGGCCCAGACACCCCCGTTTCCGGACCTTATCGGTCTTTTTCCCGTAACATGAGCTACGGGCCTCCGATCAACGCACCATCAGCGGAAACGAGATCCTTGAATCGAGATGGTCATTTCGGTATATTACACTCAAGGCTTCGGAATACTTTGGGTTTGGCCGGGTTTGTTCGTCCACGAAACCAACCGGGTCCTCGGAGCAGAAATGCTCATATCTTGAGCTCCAAACGTCCGATTGAAGTGCCATTGACTTTGGTGGATTCCTCTAAGTGAGGTGCATCTTTTTCCATACTCCGCTCGAGGTTTGGACGCAGGTGGAGTATGGTCGGGTTGGTTTTTCCCTAAAAACACACCGGGCTCCTTGGACGAAAAAGCCAATAACTCTAATACCAGGCGTCTGATTGACGCGCCGTCTGCGACGTTGAGTTCCTGTTGACGATAGAAAACATTTGGATACATCAACTCTAGACAAAATTTCAGTTGATCCATCGACCTCTTAGCTCGTGGAGTGGACCCTCCCGAACGAGCTTTCTGTGTGTGGGAACTCTAGAGCTGGTTGCAACTGCTGCTGTGATGACGACGACTGTACATAGATCCTCAGTGGATTCAACTGTGATGATGATGAAAATAGTATGGGAACCACTTGTGTTTTCAGCAGTGACCACTACGTTACATCTTGGGATACATAAACTCCGGACTACATGTCAGTTGATGCATCGACCTCTTAGCTCGTGGAGTGGACCCTCCCGGAACGAGCATGCTGTGTGCGGAATCCCTAGAGCATGTTGAGACTTGACGACTAGTGAACAAATGACTCGGTGTGTTATGGATAGCCTAGTGGGGAGCGTTTGGTTGTAGCAGTAGACCCACGATGGAGGAGCTCTTGGTTGTAGCGGCAGACCCACGGTACTCAATAGAAGGAGTACCTCTGGAGGCTAGGAGGGGGAGCACTGGGTTGTAGCGGCAGACCCACGACAGAGGTGCGCTTGGTTGTAGCGGCACAGGGGAGCACTTGGTTGTAGCGGTAGACCCACGACAGAGGTGCTCTTGGTTGTAGCGGCACATGGGAGTGCTTGGTTGTAGCGGCAGACCCACGACGGAGGTGCGCTTGGTTGTAGCGGCATAGGGGAGCGCTTGGTTGTAGCGGCATACCCCCGACGGAGGTGCACGTGGTTGTAGCGACACAGGGGAGCGCGTGGTTGTAGTGGAAGACCCAAGACGGAGGAGCGCTTGGTTTTAGTGGCACGTGGGAGCACTTGGTTGTAGCAAAAGGCCCATAATACCCGATATGTGGAGTACTACAGCAGTCCAATGTAATAGGGAAGTGCTAGGTTGTAGCGGAATAACCACTGTACTAGATGTAGAATGAGTTTCCCAATAGCTTTGGGTTCAACTTCATGATCAATTCTGTGTTGTTCATTGAGAGGGTTAGTACCTACAGATCCTTTGTGGGTCCGATGGCTTAGATGAATCAGTGGCTACATATGATCATCTCTAACGTCATACGAAGAAGTACCTTTGTGAGCTGATTCATGTTTTCTTTCCTTTGCGGATTGTGTTGTGCTATCCTGTGTGGATTTACGTATTGCTTTCCTTTGTGGATTGTGTTGTGCTACCCTGAGTGGATTTACGTTTTTCATTCCTGTGTGGACTGGGTTGTGCTTGGGCTCGGATGTTGGAGCCAGATGGGAATTGATGACTTAGGTATATGTATGGTAATATACATAAGTAGTGACAGATGTTACTTCGTGATTGTATCTCTTCTTTGTGTTTTATCCTTTTTGGCTTCTGGGAGACGTTCAGGGGTCTCTGGGTCCCTAATTAGTAGCTTATAGTCACCCCTACACGGGTTATGCCCGCACTACGTTGTGTTGGTTGTAGAAGACGGACAGTGCTGATCGCGGTGGAGGCTTGCGGAGCAGGACGATACCTGGAGGTGGACCACTGGGCGGGGTGTACTCAGAGAGGACGGCTGGACCGAGGAGCTGTGGAGGCTATCTGTACTCACCCTTCAGGTGGGACTTATAGAGGACGGCTCGACGCGGCGACTTTTCCTTTCAGTTGCTCTTTTTCCCCTTTCAGTTGTACTTTACAATTGGGATAGTATTTCCGGCCCCCTTTACTTTTCTGCACTTACTGCGGTACCAGCTTTTACTTAGTGTTTAATTCATCCGCTTGCTTACTCTATGGTGCATGTTTACTTTACAAAGTCAATGCCTTCCCTTTTTACCGGGATTTACGCCTTGGTGCTAGTCACCAGCCCCTGGCCTATGGACGGCGGGCTTGGGGTAGTCACGGCATGGGCCTCGAGGACGGGTCGTGACAAATTGGTACCAGAGGAGTTCGGTTCAACTACAGAATCTGATCTTTCTTCTATGTGAAACAATAGTGTTAAGTGTATTGAGTGTGTTTATAAGTACAGGGAGCCCAGTGTTGGTGCAGCGGCCGACGTATCCGTACTCCAGAACCCTGACTTCTAATTTCCGACTTAATGCACGAAATCATTGATTGCATGTGTGTTCCATGTTTTCTGTGTGATTACTTTCTGTCAGCTAACCAGGTACATTGTTCTGACCGTGGCGCACCAGTCTCTTTTCAAGATGGCCCCACGATGGCAGCCAGCGTGGGTTCCGAGCGTTGTGCGTGGCGACAGCCCGCCGAGCGACGAGGCTTGGGTACATGGCCCTTTGACAGTAGAGGCACCGGAGGTACCTCTACCCGCCGAGCCACCAATGCTTCCAACACTAGCCGCCGATGATGCACATTTCCTCAGTGCACTACATGAGTTCCAGCGCCAACATCCGCCTAGGTTCCGTGGGGAGACGGACCCCCAGGCAGCCGAGGACCGGCTGGAGGCAGTTGTACAAGTTTTCCGGTTAGTGAGGACACCAGCGGACATTATGGTGGTCCTTGCAGCGAGCCTCCTGCATGCGGCAGCAGGCAGATTGTGGAGCTTGATGCTCCAGGTTCACGACGAGGCATCACTTTTTTGATGGACTTTGAGAGCCTTTTTCTCTCAGATTTCGTCCCATCCACCCTCTGAGCAGTGCACATTCAGGAGCTACTATAGCTGCGGCAGGGAATCATGATAGTAGCCCAGTACGCGGCGAGGTTTACCGATCTCTCACGCTATTCCACAGACATGGTATGAGACACATTTTTCAGGGCCCAAACCTTCGAGCAGGGGCTCATGAATGAGATCAGAGCTTCAGTTGTTTATCACAGCATTCCGACACAAACATGGGTGTTGGACCGAGCCCTCTTAGTGGAGTGTTTCCTTGCGGAGCAGTCTCCAGCAGCAGGACCCACAACTAGCCGGCATGTGGCAGAGTCTTCTACAGTGGGCAGTAGACAGATGACACATGGGTCCAAGAGGACTAGACCTACCGGTGGTCGACCGCGTGACACATGATCCTTTCTGCGAGGCACTCAGGGTGGACAACGACTTACTATGAGCAGACAGTGTTACTCCTACGGCGGGGTTGGTCACATGGCTCATGAATGTCCGACCCGCCATACATATGACCAGCAGATTAATGAAGGACCCCCCAGGTAGAGGCATATATTCGATCAGGGCGGGCCGCAAGGAGCAGGCGGCCATGGCAGGGGAGATGGCCATGCTGCTGGAGGTGGACTAAGCTTTGGGGTGTTGCCACCACCACCACCAGGAGGTCCACCCCGACCGCAGGTGACAGGAGGACATGGGAGAGCTCAGCATCAGGCAGTTGAGGCCTACGATCATGGAGCTCCTGGGAGCAGAAGGACAAGAGCGGGACTAGCACCAGACCTGGAGACTTTTGTTCATGTTTCTTCTAGTTTTGATGATGTATGTTTGTAAATGAATTGTGTCTTTGTACTTGAGCTGCAATAATAATAGACACCTTTTCATGTGGCATCAACTTTCCTGTCCTCTTTTGTGTTGTTACTAAGAGGTTCCAGTTTAGACTGTTGACTTGACCCTCACTTGTGAGACATCTACTGGAGGAGACCTAGTTACGACAAACTGATGCCGACAGCGTGACTCAACCCTTGGAGGTGAGAGTACTAGTTGGATCTCTTGGTAGTAGCATCGAGGCCTTATGACGTCATCCTTGGTATGGGTTAGTACCATCCATGTCGGGATTGACTGTATTAGGCAAAGGAAGTTGTTCATCCAGTGGATGAGTCCATATTTCTCTTATCGGAAAAGAAGAAATCTTAGCAACTCTTGTGGGACCGGAGACGGTCCAGGCCATGACAGAGAAGGTACAGGTCATCCAGGAGCAGATGAGGACAGCTCAGAGCTGACAGAAGTCTTTCACTGACAGGAGGTAGAGGCCACTAGAGTTCGAGGATGGAGACCACGTCTTCTTGCGGGTCTCACCTCGACGGGGTTTACGGAAATTTGGCGAGGTGGCTTATCGACTAGATCTACCACCTCAGTTGCACCTGGTGCCCGACGTTTTCCATGTATCTCAGCTGAGGAGATACGTGCATGACCCGACACAAATCGTTGACCATGAGGAGCTGGTCCTTGATGAAGGTGAGACCTTTGCAGAGGTCCTAGTGGTGATCAAGGATATACAGGAGCGGGTCCTACGTGGACGATTGTTTTCTCTAGTGCTCTTCAGAAGGCAACTTGGGAACCTCCAAGAGAGCACTTGCGAGCGAGAGGCTCAGAAGCGTTCTCAGTACCGCCTTTGTATCCCTATGTTTGTGGTGAAGCTTTACAGGGACATAAAGCCCTGTGGTGAGAGTAATGTAAAGACCCGTAAACGGACGAGCGGGTTTTTCTAACTTTTGAACCAGTGCCCGAAATCGAATTCCGAGGGCACTGATAGAATCGCAGCGCCGATATTTTCATAGAAACGCCTCTTCCAGAGTTGCATTTTCCCGGTTTTAGTTTTTAGTTTTTGGGTTTTACATTATGAAATAAAATAATGTTGTGCGACGATTTTATTTTTATTTCACTTAAAGCCGCTTAAAGACCACTTTAAGCTGTTAAAGCTCAGTTGAAACAGATAGGGTGAAATCTAAAATATCCTACCAACTTGGTAGGATATTTGTGGGTTGGGGACCGCATGAGCCCCACCGTATCATTCCGCTAAGTAACGTACCCACGAAAACCCTTCATTATGAAAGTCAACTGATGTGTTTTCATAAATTCTTAACGCACCATTTAATTGGGAGGTTTATTTGTTGAAATTAATTCTATGAATTAATTTCGTTCGTTTCTTAACACGTTTTCATTTTGTTGGCTTGTTAATAAAATAAGGCCAACACACCTTCTTTTTGAGCTGTTGTGTTAAAACTTTGGAGAATCTCTAAATATCTTCCTCCTTCTTTACGAAGAACGCGAAGAACGCAAAGAACGCGAAGAACGCGAAGAACGCCGGGCTCCGACGAAGAATGCAGAACCCACAAAAATCGATGATGCGACGCCGTGTGCCGTGATTCCGACGTTTCCTCTCCCGTGACATTCTTCTGTGACATTCCTTCATCCGCAACAAAATCGTCGATCATCCATTGAGTTCATCGAAGCAACGCTAGATACCACGACGACGCGACGGTCCCATCCTTCCGCGACGATAAATTCAGCGAAGAATGCCCGTGCGGCGACATGACGAGGTAGTTGTTTTATCGGGAATGATTTTACTCCAAGGATGTTTCCGTTCAAAACAAAGAACCCTGTTTCATAATAATAATTTTAATTTATTAAAATTGTTATTTGTTATGTTTTCTATGTATTGATTTTTATTTCTCCCAACTGTTATCATCTAACGCTAAGGGTGCGGTCCAAACAAACACGACCTGAAAACCCTCCACAGTTTTTCGTTGATGCACGGATTGGCGGGTGATGAAAAAACATGCCGCATGGACGATCCGTTGTTTCCGCAGTGAAGAACGGGACCCGGGAGGAGCTTCGGCGCAGACGGGAAGGAAATCGGACCACCGGAGCAACTCTGGGGGCCCGCGGAAGCCACCAGCGGCGGCCCGGTGCGCCGCCCGACAAGCCCACCACGGCTGAAGCCGCGGTGGAGGTGGTGCCAGTGGACCCACGACCACGTGGGTCCGGCCCACACGGGATGCGGCTTTGCTGCGTCCGTTGACGCAGGCGGCCCCCAGCGTTGGCCGCGGTGTTGTCACGCGGGGGCAGCGCACCCCCCGCGTTGCTCGGCCGCTCGGCCGAGCCGAGCCGGGCAGGCCGACCAAGCTGAGCCTCGCCTTTTCCGGGCTGGACTGGGTCCAACCGGGTCAGACCCGGGTCGGGACGGGTCGGTTCGGGCCCAGACCCCCCCATTTCCGGGCCTTTTCGGTCTTTTTCCCGTAACATGAGCTACAAGCCTCCGATCAATGCGCTGTTAGCGGCAACGCTATCCTTGAATCGAGATGGTCATTTCGGTATATTACACTCAATGTTTCGGAATACTTTGGGTTCGGCCAGGTTTGTTCGTCCACGAAACCAATCGGGCCCTCGGAGTGGAAACACTCATATCTTGAGCTCTGGACATACGATTGACGTGTCGTCGACTTTGGTGGATTCCTCTATGTGAGACTGATCTTTTGGCATACTCCACCTGAGGTTTGGATGCAGGTGGTGTATGGTCGGGTTGGTTTTTCCTTAAAAACAAACCGGGCCCCTAGGACGAAAAAGCCAATAACTCTCAGACCGGGCGTCTGATTGACGCTCCGTCTGCGACGTTGAGTTCCTGTTGACGATACAGAACTTTTGGATACATCAAATCTGGACTACATGTCAGTTTATGCATCGAACTCTTAGCTCATGGAGTGGACCCTCCCGAACAAGCTTGCTGTGTGCGGGAACCCTAGAGCTGGCTGCAACTGCTACTGTGACTGCGGCGACTGTACAGAGATCCTCAGTGGATTCGACTGCGACGATGATGAAAACAGTATGGGAACCCGCCGTGTTTTTGGCCGTGACCAATACGGTACATCTTGGGATACATCAACTCCGGACTACATGTTAGTTGATGCATCGACCTCTTAGCTCGTGGAGTGGACCCTCCCGGAACGAGCATACTGTGTGCGGAAACCCTAGAGATGGTTGAGAGTTGACAGCTTCTGATCGAACGACTCGGTGTGTTATGGATATCCCAGTGGAGAGCACTTTGTTGTAGCGGAAAACCCACGGCAGGGGAGTGCTTGGTTGTTGCGGCAGACCCGTGGTACTCAACAGAAGGAGTACCTTTGGAGGCTAGGAGGGGGAGCGCTTGGTTGTAGTGGCAGACCCACGACAGAGGTGCGCTTGGTTGTAGTGGCACAGGGGAGAACTTCGTTGTAGCGGAAGACCCATGACAGAGGTGAGCTTGGTTGCAGCGGCACAGGGGAGCACTTGGTTGTAGGGGAAGACCCACGACAGAGGTGCGCTTGGTTGTAACAGCACAGGGGAGCGCTTGGTTTTAGCGGCAGACCCACGATGGAGGTGCGCTTGGTTATAGCGGCACATGGGAGCGCTAGGTTGTAGCGACAGACCCACGACGGAGGAGAGCTTGGTTTTAGCGGCACAGGGGAGTGCTTGGTTGTAGAAACAGGCCCACCATACCCGATAGGTGGAGTACTACAGCAGTCCATGGTAAGAGGGAAGCGCTTGGTTGTAGCGGCATAACCAATGTACTTGATGGAGAAGGAGTTTCCCAATAGCTTTAGGTTCAACTTCATGATCTATCCTATGTGGGTCATTGTGAGGGTTATTATCTACAGATCCTTTGTGGGTCCGACGGCTTAGATGAATCAGTGGCTACATCTGATCATCTCTAACGTCATACGAAGAAGAACCTCTGTGAGTAGATTCCTGTTTGCTTTCCTTTGTGGATTGTGTTGTGCTATCCTGTGTGGATTTACGTTTTTCTTTCCTGTGTGGACTGGGTTGTGCATGGGATCAGATTTTGGAGCCAGACGGGAATTGATGACTTAGGTATATGTATGGGCATATACCTAAGTAGTATCAGATGTTACTTAGTTATTGTATCTCTCCTTTGTGGTTTATCCTTTTTGGATTCTGGGAGACCTTCGGGGGTCTCAGGGTCTCTACTTAGTAGCTTATACTCACCCCTGCATGGGCTATGCCCACACTACATTGTGTTGGTTGAACAAGACAGACAGTGTTGATCGTGGAGGAGGCATGAAGAGCAGGACTGTACCTGGAAGTGGATCACTGGGTGGGGTGTACTCGGAGCGGATGGCCTGACCGAGGAGCTTTGGAGGAAATCTATACTCACCCTTCAGGTGGGACTTATAGAGAATGGATCGACGTGATGGCTTTTCCTTTCAGTTACTGTTTTTCCCCTTTCAATTGTACTTCATAGATGAGCTTGTATTTCCGGCCCCCTTTACTTTTCTGCACTTACTGTTGTACCAGCTTTTACATAGTGTTTACTTCTTCCTCTTGCATACTCTGTGTTGCTTGTTTACTTTAAAAATGCAATTCCTTCCCTTTTTACCGGGATTTACGCCTTGGTTCTAGTCGCCAGCCCCTGGCCTATGGAAGGCTGGCAGGTGGTAGTCACGGCACGGGCCTCGGGGATGGGTCGTGACATCTATCCATACAATGTATTGTCACTATAATTTTATATATATTCCATTTATACAAACTAATTCACAATATATATTAATGTATTTTAGAATATATTCCCTAGACATCATAATGAAAAATTTCTTGGTGTGTTTATCAATGATATTTTCATCTACTGTAAGAGAATGAACAAATACAATGAACCTCTATATATTGTTCTATTCAATTTAGTAAAGGTTAAATTGTACTCTATGTATTGAAATTGAAAATTTTTATTTTAACACATCTCATTCTTGGGAATCATGATAAAAAATTACAGAATTTCAAGGGACCCTTAAATAAGGAAATTGAGGGATGGACCTAACCCACTAGTGTCAAATATATCTTTTGTTTTATTATCATAGAAGGTCACTACCGATGTTTTGTGAGAAAATTCTTTTGATTTTATATCCCTTTATCTATGGAAAAAAATCAATGTGGTTAGGTATTTTTGAACTGTTGAATGTGAGGAATCCTCTAAGGAGATAAATAAGATATATATCACTGCAAATATAAAATCATTAAAAACATGTGATGATGTTTTTGTGATATACATTGATTCTTGAAAAACATTAATGGGTAAGTTTCTCATGATGAATGATAATGTGATATCTTATTCCTCATTAATGTTTAATAACCATGAGAAAAACTATCTGACGTGTGATCTAGAGCTTGTAGTCATGATTTTGGCCATGAAAATTTTTCGACATTAGCTCTATGGTGATAATTTTTACATATGTACCAATAAAAATATCCTATGTATATATTAAATTAGAAGGGAATCATCACATGCTAATGAATATTTTCATATATACTGAAGGACAACAATTTATCTAAACACTATCATCATGGAATGGAAATAATGGTAGGCGATTCTCTTAGAAGATAATATCTTTATACTCAATCAATGATGGGTACTGAGAAAGTACCTATGTTCGTGAATATAAAGATAATTGAATTGAAAATAAACACCATTGGGAATACATTCTACCTTTCCCAAATTATTTCCCAACCGTCTATCTATGTGAATATTATGGAGGTATAAAGTGTTGATCTGGTGTTTCAAAAAATGAAAAATATAATAATGGAAGGGAAGCTTCAATTGTTTTATATTGAGGATGATGATGTCATTACAATTGGGAAGAATATGTGTGTTCATATATAACCTGATGTAATGAAATATTTATTGTGTAATGAACATAGGTCAACATTCCATATCAATTCTCAATGTACCATGATTTACCATGATCTTCATGAACACATATAGTTGGACAACATGACAAAGGATATTCTGAAGTATATTTGATGGTTATTAGTATTAAAATATGATAATGAATAGTGATATAAGTCTAAATGGTTGATTCAAGAAATTAATCTATGGATATGAAAATGGCATAATTGTTTTAGAGACTTCGTCATTGGTCCCCCTAATAAATCAAAATGAAATAATGTGATATCAGTTTTGGTGAATAGAGTAATCAATATAGCCCATATTACTACTATTTATCAAGATCTATCCCTTGAAGAATGTGATAATAAAATTTTCAATGAAGTGGTGAGGTATAATGGGTTACAATTTAGATTATATTTAATCATGATCCTAGGTTAACATCTAAATTCATTTGAAGTCTCTGGCATGCATTGAGTGATGAATTGAATTTCATCATGTCCAATCCCCTATAAACTGATAGAAAGTATTAAACGAATATTTAGAATCATTAATAAATGTTATGAGCCTGATCAACAGAAGACAATGTTTGATGAGATCATTATATACCATTATTTGAGTTCTCATAAAATAATAGATTCCACTTAAGTAATTATATGGATCCTTATAAACCACTATATTGAAAGAGATGTAAAACTCCACACTATTTAGAAAATTAGGAGAATAATAGGTCCTTCGATCAGAAATTGTGAAATAGATTATAGGGATTTTAATTCCATCCAGCAACACATAATATATTCTTATAGTCTCCAATATTTCAATAATGACAACCATCGATGGAACATGGAGTCTATGGTTAGAGATAACATATTCCATAAAAAATCACCATGTAATAGATTCATGAATTTTTTAATGAAATGGAATCTTATTCGAAGGTACATTGTTCACTTTAATATTATTTATATCATAAGATAAGTGTCCTATTATCATGAAAATCCACCATGTGTGGCTCATGTTTATGACTTGTTCCATTTATCTGGCCATACGTAGTACACAAAATATGTAATGTCCTGACCCTAGTTTCTGAGAGTCAGTGCATTATTACATACCATTGACATTATCACAAAAATGTCATGTGTCAAATGAATTGTTAGTTTATTAGCATTAAAATTACTAGAAACATTAATTAGGTTTACATTACATCATAAAATTGAAAACTAAAACCACATTGTTTCCATAGACAACATTGATACCCCATAGACTATCACTACATGTCAGTTATAATATAATTCTTCATATACTTTGAAAAAACATAGAAAGGGGTGAGCTCAGATGCTCAGTAAGTATAATAATATAATAGAAACATTCATAAATAATAATTAACATTTAAGGTAATGTATAGAACTAAAAAAATTATTTTCAACATAAAAATCATCATAATATGGAAAATATGAATCAAATAATTCCATTTACATACTCAATGGATATTCAACTAGTTGAATAATCACATGAAATTACAATATCCACATTCATAATGATAGTATTCATATTGCCAGACATTCGTATCCACATAGTCAAAGCCTTGTGCCGGGACTACAAATAAGATTTTGTCAAGCCTTGTGAAAAGACAATAGTTGGTCTAATGAGACCTACCGATGAATCGAGGAGCTATAGCGGGCTCCACTCATCACTTAATAAGTCCAATGCATTTCTCATATGAAAAGGATTAAACATAACATAAACATTCATATTAAATTTACTATAAAAAATGTCAATAATTTATCCATAAACCATGAATGATGTAAAAATAACACATCAATAGCCAAACATATCACAAAACATTAAATACAATATGGATGTTTTGTATAATTATATATCAACTTCAAATAATCTTAAAACCAATAAATGGATGTTGATACAAATAAAATCCGAACCTTTTATAGTGAAATATCTCATTCTATATTTAAATAATTTAATAAATATTTATTTTTGAAATATTCTTTATAATCTTGTAAGGGAAGCTTCAACGATGTTATAATGATGGAAAATAGCTCCACTCACTGTATAAGTTAAAGAAAATACATTCTTACCATAATTTTTTCAAAAACGTTATAATGGACATCGATTGGAAAATGATGGAAAGATTATTTTATAAACATCTTATAAAAGTCAAATAAGGGTATAAATAAATTCAACCCATAGTCTATAAAATAGTACTAATGTTTTGGGGAACATTTTTATGAAACATGGATGTGGATGATAAACAAATCCCAATAGATAATTACGTATAAACATCTTTGAACAATGAAGAGATTCTAGAATTAACCCTTAACTTGTAATTTTCATTGTTTGAGGGTAGGTTAACCTGTGGTATAATTGTGAAATAATTTTTATTAAATTATACATGAATCATATACATTAATATGGTATCATATATGATGTTTTAACATTTATTTGTAAATTATATCTTTGTATTATAATCATTTCCGACGTTAACTGAATTTATTTCCTTCATGTGCTTTGTTACATAAGAAATGTTTGTTATGCATAATGTATCTTATTCATTTTAAGAATTTTATTAAGACATTAAACCAATATTTTTATTCATTTAATGAAAATTATTCTTGAATGGATACGATGGGAAATGAATCTCATTGCGATCATGGAGTCGGTATTCTGTATGTATGCACAAGTGAGAATATCATTCTTTTGATATTAAAATAATATATAATTGGATGGTATATCATATATATAGAATCACTATCACATTATATTTATTATTTAAATCAATTACACATTACTATTAAACCCATCCAAATAATAAGGTATTGAATAACAATTACACCACGACGTGGAGACAGTAAGACGTAAGTACCCAGGTATGGTGATATGTCATTAAAAGGATGAATATATTAATGAATATGGTTGTACCATATTTCTATTAACATTACATAATATAGATGTTACTGGAGTTATTATTTTAGAATGGAAATAATAATGAATTATGAAGTGTAAGATGAAAAAAACATGATAGAGGGGATGAAATATTCATCTCTTCGTTAGGTTCTTCCTTTTGATTTGATACAAAGGTATCTGTAGGTAGGATTTATGACTAACGAAATTCTCCTAGGGTGAAGGGATGACAGTTGAGATGGTATTTTGGCAGGGGATGTAACAAGCCACGATTTTATAAGATATATTCGTTTTAATTTCTTTCATATCTTCTGTTGTACACTACACCAAGATTATCATGCAATATATGCAACACCGTATTAGCTTGTAGTATACGCAACACTAATCTTGGATCGTGTTACACACAATTTCATTTTTGTTTGATAGTAGTTATTCTATGAAACATTGAGTATATATATATATATATATATTCTATGTATTTTTTTATACACAACAACAAACGAGTCATGCCCTACACGCAACCCTGACTTGGCATGCATTACACGCAATCACAACCTTCCTCGATAGCTTGCATCGTACGCAAAACCAAGTTTTACTAAACAACAATATAGTATTAAAATATTCTTAAAACTAGCCGTTATGAATAGTAATACCTACTTTCTGAAATTTTTTAAATTTTATTTTTCAAAATGGACTTCATTTTTGGATTCAGAATATCGAAATTAGCCTACGGTGAAATGTTGGTATTTTTCTGAAAACTTTCAATTTTTTATGAATAGTTAAAACACTTGGTTACTATTTAAAAACCGACTTTTTATTTAAATAATTAATTATTTTATTTAAATTTATTTTATGTCAAAATTGTTACATAATACCTATATAAGTTCAATGCAATTCATTGGGGTCATTTTATAAAAAATTTAGATATATAAACAATTTTATTAAACTTTTCACCATCATTTACCCACCTCCTAGGAGAATTTGAAAATTTACATAAAACATAATTTTACCTCTTCTGTGACTGAAATTTCAAAAATCTGAAAGACACGGTTGATTTCAGTATGAAAAATGTTGTTCAATGAGATGAAAATAATTTTTTGTGAATAATAACTTTTTACTATTATTTACAACGATTAAAAGTAAATAGGGAAATTAAGGGTAAAAATGATATTATTATTACCCTAACACATGACTTAATTCTATTTTATAAGTTTAATTCTATCAAAAACAACATTATTGATAAAATATTACCCATTAGGTCCACTTGGATTCGATTAGGACATTTAATATTATTTTATTTAAAGAATAGTTAAAATAGTTAAAATCAAAGTTTAATTACTAAAAAAGTTTTAATATATGGTAATACATAAGATAAATTCAACGATAAATGTTAATTAATAATATAAAAAGATTTTCTACATAATGGTATTTTATTTTTTATTTTTAGACTTAATATAATTTAATTTATTTATGACACAATGATGATGCAGTAATTATATTATTAATGAATGTTTGATATAATTGATGTTATAAATACCCAAATAAATATAATTTAAGGATTTTTATGAATTAGAATAATTTTATAAGTTAATATGACATGTTATTATTGATTTAATTAACTTTTTTCGAACAAATATTTCTGTTATGATTTTCAAAAAAATAAATTACCAAATAGTGTCAAAATTGACATAAAATTGTTTTTAAAACAAATATTATAATATTAATTGTTATATTATTCCAAAATATCTAGGGATTGAGAAAATCACTTATATAAGGTTATATATATTAATTATAAACATCTTGGGGTTCGTTTGGCTTGTTATAGTATGTTCATTAACCTTATAGTGTTAGAAAACAAGAACACACAGTAAAAGTTAAATTATCTAACTTAAAGTTAAATTTAAATGATATGGTTAAAATAGAACCCTAAACTTGTCTAAATTATATAAGATGAGATTATTTCAACCCATCCCCACTTTAGATTCAAAATAAATCATTTTGGAGTTATTAAAAATAGAATTTTAATTGATAATAAAATAATATTTTTAGTTTTTTCTAAGGTCCCCCTCTTCTCCCTTATAAAAGAGAACCTCCTCCCCCTCTTCCTCACACCAATATGAGCCTTCATTCTTGGAAAACCCCTGCCAAATTATTTTCTACGCATCCCTAGAAACATCCTAGATCTCCTTGTATTCTTCAAAGATAGATTTTAGTTTCCCAAAAGGAGGTCTCAAAGAGGCACTTCGAAGAAGATGTAATATTCGTTACCAATTCATTCAACTTTATTTCATCTTCCACTTCTTCTTCCCTAGTTGTTTCACTATGAAGTAATAACATAAGTATCACTAATATACTAATATTTTATTATAAGTAAGAAACAACCCTATTTCACAATTTATCCATCCTACAGAAAAAAAAATCATTGTCTGTGCGTACGTACGGAATTCCATCTCCACGCCATGGTGTGATCTATTTTCCACCCCCACCGTTCTTGGATGGGTTTAATGGTGCAAATAAATAACTATATATGATTATGGTAAGGTGATATTGATTCTAAAATAGTATAAATACAATCCAATTCAATTCGATGATCATGGGAATGATATCATCGTTCGTGCGTACGTACGGAATACCGTCTCCACGAACAATATGAGATTCATTTTAAATGATTAACCATTCGAGAATGATTATAATAATGAAATATATTACATAATTAAGCTACTAGATTTATGTATATATATATATATATCATCTACTTACTTCCATAAAAGTCAATAAGGAAAAGAAAACAGCGTTCATGCGTACGTACGACCTACCGTCTCCATTAATGGTGTATTTCATTCGTTTTATCGATCTATAATATATATGTATACGATGAATATATTATATATATATATATATCATATTTTAAATTCTGGAATTATTTAAATAAGCATATAATTAATAATATCATGAAATACAAGTCGAAAAACTTATGATAATTGAAATGATTTTACCCAAAACGCTGCTTTTAAATGGAATTTTCAAAAGAACTGGTAATATAAAGTCATAAGTGAAACATATATGATAACATAACAATGAATATGATTATGTAATATGTCAATGAAATTATTTAAATCATTACACAGGAGGTTCAGATCCATACGAAGCATATCAGACCTAAGGTAAGGGATAATTTTGAAAATCTCATTTTTATCTGAGATTTATTATTCGCAAGTATTTACTGGGGTTTTTTCTATAATCAATTTAAAAGTTTTAAAAAAGTGTTTTCATGTTTTTTTAAAGTCCTTTTTACCAATTTTTTACTTTTACTACATGGTATGTATGGAATTTTTCTATTACAAGGTAGTTTTTGACTTTTCTAGAAAAAGTACTAGATGTATGTTTTTAACGTATACAACATGAAAGGATTTATACAGTTTTATAAACCCTTATTTTCAAGAAGCGTTCTCCAAATGATTTCATGACTATTTTCAAATAAATCCTTTTCTTTTAAAATTTCATGACATATTGTGGAAAAAGAATGATTTTGAAGAAGAAAGGATATTTTCCTCAAGATTTCATTTCATGTTTTTTATCAAAACCATTTTTCATCTAAGATGACATTATTTCATATGTGTATGTTTCAAGTATCATGTCTCTATGATTTTCATGGTTTCAATTTTTTTATTATGAAATGATATCCATTTCTTTTATTTGGATTATGTGACGATGGGATGATGTCTATGAAACCCATTTTATTTATTGGGTTATTATGAATGATGTATGTTTATTTTGTGGCACAAGTAAAAATGATTTCATTATAACATTGGTGGGACCTATATCTCCCTCTAATGCATTGGGTAAAGAATTATATCTCATGAGATAGACATGGATGGAACGGTATGTTAATCCGGTTCAGTGTTACAGGACTGAAACGAGGAGTTAACTCAATTCAGAAAGGGACTTTGTCCACTAAGATGGTCTTGGAAGAAATGTCTGGGCTACTATTGAAATAATTACATGTGCTGAATGGTTTCCACAATTACAAGTTTTATTCCCATTATATATTATCATGGTTGATGTTCCATTATGATATATGCCTTACGTACTTCCACGATTTATGTCTTTGCTCATGATTTTTATGTTTAAATTTCATGTTGATGTTTTTGTTTTCAAATGTTTATGGATTGTTTTATGTTATCTATGTTTTCCCTTACTGAGTATTTGAGCTCACCCTTTTACGGTTTTATTATCCCCATGAAATAAAGAAAGGTTTTAGGTAAGGAACCGATAAGGGGAAGATCATTATGAGAGTTGTCAAAGATCTTTCACCACGATTATAAGATTACGTTCTGAGTTTCCAAAGACACTAAACTATTATGGTCCTTGTGTTCCTGTTCTTGATATATATTAAGTATTCTGCTAAAGTAATGTAATGTCCATGTACGTCAAGCTTCGGGTCTCTATAGTTGGTATTAGAGGACAGGTTTATTCAACAATTGGAAACTAGGATGTGAGAACTTTAGTGATATCCCTAGAGATATTTCTATGGTATGTATAGGGATGTCCCTAAGGTTAAGTATAAGTATAGGTTATAGTCCTGGAATTACGGTAATGATCTTAGAATTAAACCTAAGAAGTTAGATATTGAAGGTATTCCCCCTTTATAATGTTGTTTTCCCTAGCATGATTTTTGCCTCTCACACTATTATTTTTGGGTTTTATACGATGTCTGGAACCCAAAGGAACCGTGTTGATCAATGTTATGGAAAATGCGATGAATTTCCTTCTGAACAAACAAATGTTATGGGATATGGAGTGAAAAATCTTATTTCTATACTTACACAAGCTACGAATCATTCTGGACTTCTAAATGAGCAGAGAAGGTAACAATATTCTATTGAGTACTTCATGAGGCAATGTCCACCTTCTTTCAGAGGGTCTTTTGATCCACTTGTTGTTGATCAATGTATCAGTACCACTGAAATGATATTTTCAGTTCTTCAATGGTTTGATCATGATAAAGTCATCTTAGCAGTATATCGTTTGGATTGTGAAGCTGATCAATGGTGGAATCATATCATGAATACAAGGCCAAGAGATGAAATTGAGTCCATGGAATGGGATGAGTTCAAGAACATAATTTTCAATAAGTAATTCCCTCATATTCTTAGAACTATTATAGAGAAAGTGTTTCTTGAACCAAAGAAAAAGGATGATGAATCTGTTGGTATATACGAAGAGAATTTTACAAGGTTTGCAAGGTATGAATCTGGATTTATCTTCCAAACATAATGTAAAGTTGATCTATTTTTCAGTGGCTTAAATCCAAATCCTTTAAGGGAATTAGCTATAAGAGACTTCAGTAGCTATGAAGAAATTGTGCATTGTGCTATCAAGGTAGAAATGGAAGTTGTGTTACATATCCATTTCATGGTTTTGATAAGAAACACAAGATGGTGTTCAATGAGAAATATCAAAGTAATGGTGAAAAGAAGATTAATCTTTCCTTATGCTCAATGTGTGGAAAGAAGCATGGTGGATATTGTATTAAAGGGACTAGAAAATTTTTTAAGTGTGGGAATGAAGGTCATCGAGTAGTTGAGTTTCGAAGTAATGGAAAAAGGGTTGCTAATGATGTTAATAAAGAAATGACTACAGAGAACACACCACCAACACTTCAATTCTTCGAGTGAAATGAAATGGGGAATTATGCTAATCAAGCCCTAATCCAAGGGTTAATAATGATTGACATGAGCAACCTCTTAAGGGAAATGACAAATGGAATTCACATGAAATCATTATTGGGGATGTTGAATATGACAACGATGTAGTGGCGTGATTAAGTGTTTATGTAAGGGGATTCCAAAATAATGTTTTATATAGTATCGTGGAATATTGGAATATTTATGTATTGGTTTATTGTGGTTTTCAATAATTTTATGGTACCGGTACCCATGGAAATTGATTGAGATATTTTTGAAAAAAAGATGGTATGCGCATAATGAAGGGATAAGGAGAAAATAAATTGTTTGACATTATTCATGAGCTCATGACTGATATAATGAAATAGTTATATCATGGTTTGAGTTTATATAATTTTGTGGTATTGGTATGTGGAAAGAGTTATCTTTTGATAGCAGTCATGTTTTCACTAAGATTCAATGGGTATTCATTTTTCCAGAGAATACATGATTAAGGCCTTCAAATGTTTGGAATGGGACCAGCAAGACATATCTTATGATATATGGGGATCAGCGATGGTATTAACATGTTTGACATATGAAATATCTGGTAATCGTTTTCACTATAATATGAGAGTGGACAACAGTATTATGGATAAGACTAAAGATTGGAATGGATTATGTTGGACAAAAGTTAGTATTGTTTAGGTATAAATGATTTTTCGATATTATTGATGGGATGTTATAGTAATTTAGTTTTAGAAAAAGGAAAACCAGTAGGATGGGCGACAACCCATCGCGTCGGACAAGGCTGTGGGAATCAAACCCACAACCGAAGTGCAACTGGCCTTTATCACATACCACTATCCTAAAAAAAGTATCTGGATAGTAGAAACTAGTTTTATTTTATTAAGGGGTATGATATATGAAGTATAATAACATTTATAGAACCATATACAATTAACCTCACCATAGATGGACTTATGTATATTTGAGAAGTTTTGCTAACCTTTTGTTTGAAACAGATAGAATGACCCATCATTCTATCACATGATCTATCAACATTTCACGAATAACAAATTCAACTTCATTTCTTAATGATATGAAGAGTAAATTATTCAAAGCCCAAACAATAGTTAGATTGTAATAAAATAAAGTAATTATTTATTCTAATTAATATTCTTCAACTTTAGGGAAATGATCTTGAATACAAATAAATTGTTGTCCTAGTGTCCTTATATCCGATGAATCAGATGGTAACTTAGATCATCACAAATTTATGGCTTTGTGATTATTGTCTTTTTCATAGCCATGTTCTCTACCACTCTCCATTAGAACTTGAGGTTTATATTTCTGTTCCATATCCATATTTTCACCTATGTTCTTCTATATGGAAACCCAATGATTAGTTACTTTGGGTAATGGTTACATTTCATACATTAGTTTATAAAATTATGTTTCAGTATTCCTTTTTATGATGTGGGTTTCTATGAATAGTAAACTATTTATAACCCCGACGAATTTCGAGGGTGAAATTCATTTTAGGTTGGGTAGAATGTAACAACCTGAGATTTTATAAGATATATTCATTTTATTTTCTTTCATATATTCTGTTGTACGCTACACCATGATTATAATACGCTATAAGAAACACCGTATTAGCTTCCAGTTTACGCAACACTAATCTTGGATCGGGTTACACACAATTTCATGTTTGTTTGATAGTAGTTATTCTACGAAACATTGAGTATATATATATATAATATATGTATTTTGTTATACGCAACAAAAAAGGATTCATGCACTACATGCAACCCTGACATGGATTGCATAACACACAATTGCGACCTTCCTTGATAGCTTGCGTCGTACGCAATACCGAGTTTCAATAAACAATGATATGATATTAAAATATTATTAAATCTAGCTGTTATGAATAGTAATACCAACTTTCAGAAATTTTTTAAATTATATATTTCATAATGGACTTCATTTTTGGATTCAAAATATCGAAATTAGCCTAGGGTGAAATTTTGGTATTTTTCTGAAAACATTCAATTTTTGATTAATAGTGAAAACACTGGGTTACTATTTAAAAACCGATTTTTTATTTAAATAATTATTTATTTTATTTAAATTTATTTTATGTCAAAATTGATACATAATACCTATATAAGTTCAATGCAATTAATTGGAGTCATTTTATAAAAATTTTAGATATATAAAATATTTATTGAACTTTTCACCCACTTTTACCCACCTCCTAGAATAATTTGGAAATTTACATAAAACATAATTTCACTGCTTCTGTGAGTGGAATTTCAAAAATCCAAGAGACATGGCTGATGTCAGTAAGTAAATTGTGGTTCAATGAGATAAAAATAATTTTTTGTGAGTAGTATATTTTTACTTTTATTTACCACAGTTAAAAGTAAATAGGATAATTAAGGATAAAAATGATATTATTATTACCCTAAAAATGTTCTAATTCCATTGGATAAGTGTAATTCGACCAGAAACAACATTAGGGATCAAATATTACCCTTTAGGTCCACATGTATTAGATTAGGACATTTAATATTATTTTATATAAAGAATAGTTAAAATATTTAAAATCAAAGTTTAATAACTAAATCATTTTTAATATATGGTTATACATAAGATAAATTCGACTATAAATATTCATTAGAAATATAAAAATATTTCCAACATAATTGTATTTTTATTGTAATTTTTAGACTTTAAATATTTTATTTTATTTTTGACACAATGATGAATCAGAAATTATATTATTAATGAAATATTTACATAATTGATGTTATAAATACCCAAATAAATGTAATTTAGGCTATTTATGAATTAAAATACTTTTCTGTGTAAATATGATATTTTATTATTGATTTAATCAACTTTTTTCGAACTAATATTTTTGTTATGAGTTTCACAAAAATCAATTACAAATAGTGTCAAAATTTCCAAAAGATAGTTTTTAAAACAAATATTATATTATTAATTATTATATTATTCTAAAAAATCTAATGTTCTTTCAAATGACTTAGATATGGTTATATATATTAATAATAACCAACTTTTAGTTCGTTTGGATTGTTATAGTATGTTTATTAAACTTATAGAGTAAGAAAACAAGAAGACACGGTAAAAGTTAAATTATCTAACTTAGAGATAAATCTAAATGATAAGGTTACAATAGAACCCTAAACTTGTCTAAATTATATTGGATGAGAGTATTTTGACCCATCCCACCTTAGCTTCAAAATAAATCAATTTAGAGCTATTAAAAACCGAATATGACTTTCTAATAAAATAATATTTTTAGTTTTTCCTAAGGTGCCCCTATCCTCCCTTATAAAAGGGAACCTCCTCCCTCTCCTCCTCACACCACTTTGAGCCTTCATGATTGGAAAAAACATTCAAAATTATCTTCTACACTTCCCTAGAAATATCCTATAGGTATTGGTCTTCTTGAAAGACACATCTTAGTGCCCTAAAAGGAGGTCTCAAAGAGGTGCTTCAATGAAGAGGTAACGTCCGTTACCGATTATTTCAACTTTATTTCTTCTTCCACTTATTATTATTTATTTGTATCATTATGAAGTAATAAAATCAGTATCACTCATATAATTATATGTTATTATATGTATGAAACAACCCTATTTCACCATCTATCCATCCTACGGAAAACGAAATCACCGCGCATGCGTTCATACGGAATACTGTCACCATGCCATGGTGCAATCTATTTTCCACCACCACCAGACGTGGATGGGTATAATGGTGAAAATAAATAACTATATATGATTATTGTAAAGTGGTATTGATTATGAAATAGTATACATACACTCCAATAAAATTCTACGATCTTGAGAATGATATCATTGCTCATGCGTACGTACGGAATACCGTCTCCACTAATGCGATGAGATTCATTTTCCATGATTAACCATTCAAGAATTATTTTAATAATAAAATCTATAACATAATTAAGCTACTGTATTTATGTATATATATATATATTTCATCTACTTACATCCATTCAAGTCAATAAGGAAACAAAAATAGTGTTCATGTGTACATACGGCCTACTGTCTCCATGAACGGTGTATTTCATTCCTTTTATCGATCTATAATATATATGTATTTGATGAAAATATATTATATATAAATCATGTTTTAAATTCTGTAATTATTTAAATCAGTATATAAGTAATAATATAAAGAATTACAAGTCGAACCACATACGATAAATGAAATGATTTTACCCAAAACACTATTTTTACATGGAATTTACAAAATAACGGGTAATATAAAGTCATAAGGGAAACATATATGATATCATAACAATGAATATGATTATGTAATAAGTCAATGACATTATTTAAATCATTATATAGGAGGTTCAGATCCATATGAAGTATATTATACCTAATGTAAGGGATAATTTGGAAAATCTCATTTTTATCCGAGATTGCATATTCATAAGTATTTAATGGGGTTATTTCTATCATCCATGTACAATTTTTATAAAACCGTTTTCATGTATGTTTAAAGTCCGTTTTACCCATTTTTTTCTTTTACTACATTGTATGTATGAAATATTTCTTTAAAAAGGTACTTTTTGACTTTTTCGGCAAAAGTACGAGAAGAATGTTTTTTTAACGTATAGGGCATGAAAGGATTTTTACGGTTTTATAAAGCCTTATTTTCATGAAGATTCCTCCAAAATATTTCATGACTATTTTCAAAAAAATCTTTTTCTCTTAAAATTTCAGGACATTTTTTGGAAAGAGAATGATTTTGAAGAAGAAAGGATATTTTCCTGAAGAATTCATTTCAAGTGTTTTATCAAAACCATTTTTCATCTAAGATGAAATTATTTCAAATGTGTATGTTAGAAGTATCATGCCTCTATGATTTACATGGTTTCACTTTTCTTATTATAAAAATATATCCATTTTTTTATATGGGTTATGTGATGATGGGATGATGTTTATAAAACCCATTTTATTTATTCATTTATTAGGAATGATGTATGTTTATTTTGTGGAATAAGTGTGAATGATTTCATTATGATTTGGGTGTGACCTCTATATCCATCAAATGAATTGGGTAAGACTCATATCTCTTGAGATAGACATGGCTGGATTGGTAAGTTAATCGGGTTCAGTGTTACAAGCCTGAAACGAGGAGTGAACTCGATTCAGAAAGGGACTTTGTCCACTAAGATGGTCTTGGAAGCAATGCCTTGGATACTATGGAAATCGTAACATGATTAAAAGTTTTATTCCAATTATATTTTATGATGGTTGATGTACCATTATGATATATTCCTTACGTACATCCATGATTTATGAATTTTCTCAAGATTTTGATGTTTAAATTTCATGTTCAAGTTTTTGTTTTTAAATGTTTATGGATTGTTTTATGTTCTCTATGTTTGCCCTTACATAGAATTTTAGCTCACCCTTTTTATGTTTTATTATCCCTAAAAAATAAAGAAAGGTTTTAGGTATGGAAACAAAAATTGGAAGATCGTTATGGGAGTTGTTGAAGATCTTTCACCACGATTAGAAGATTACGTTCCGAGTTTCCAAAGACACGAAACTATTACGATCCTTATGTGTCTTTTTTGATATGTATTATGTATTACTCATAAGTAATGTAATTTCCATGTACTTCATGCTTCACGTCTCTATAGGGGATGGCCGAGCCCAATGGATTTGATGTTAAGAATTGGAGGGAAGTGGTAGTGCCCTTTTATAAGAGGGGTGAGGGGCACCTTAAAAAACTAGAAATATTATTTTATAATAAAATAATTTTCAGTTTATAAAGCCTCTGGAATAAATTATTTAAACGATAAGGTGGGTATGGATAGAAAAACACTCAACCATTAAGTTTTAGATTGTTTTGAGTCACAATATTAACTTTATATTTTAGATTTAACTCTTAGTTAAATAGTTTGACATTTACCTTGTCTCATTAATTTTTATAACATATGGTTAATAAATATACTATATACAACTAAGACAACCCCAAGTGGGTCATTATTGATAATCATATCATTATATACAACCTTTTTACAAGCCTTATATTTTTTGTAATATAATATCAATTACTATTATAATACTTGTTTTAAAAACTCTTTTATGTCAGTTTCGACACCATTTGATATTTTGTTTTTTCTAAATTCATAATAGGATTATTATTTCGATAAAAATTCATCTAACTAGCCCTTAAATGCCATATTATCATAGGAAATTATTGGAATTCATTAAAAGTAAAAAAATACATTTTTTAGGATGTTTATAATATTAATTATTATAATATTTCATTAATAAGTTAATTACTGCATCATCATTATGTCATAAATAAATTAAATTATTTAATGTCTAAAAAAATATAAATAAAATACCATTATTTAGGAAATATTTTTAGATTTATAATTAATATTTATAATATAATTTATCTTATGTGTAACCCTATATTAAAAATGGATTATTTATTATACTTTTAATTTAACACTATTAATATATCTTTAAATTAAAGAATAATAAATGTCCTAATATAATCCATGTGGTAATAAAGGTTCATTTTTTTCTAAGGTTGTTTTTGGTCGAATTATACTTAGCCAATAAAATTATGACTTTTTTAATGGTAATAATAATACCATTTTTACGCTTAATTACCCGATTTACTTTTATTTGTGGTAAATAAAAGTAAAAAAGTTATTATTCACCAAAAAAATATTTTAATCTTATTGAAACACATTTTTCTTATTGATATAAACCATGTTTGATGGATTTTTAAAATTCAAATCATAGAAGAAGTAAAATAATGTTTTATGTAAATATTCAAATGCTCCTAAGAGGTGGGTAAAAGACGGTATAAAGTTCAATAAAATTTTTATATATCTAAATTTATTATAAATTGACTCCAATAAATTAAATTGAACTTATATAGGTATTATGTATCTATTTTGTCCTAAAATAAATTTAAATAAAATAAACAGTTATATAATAAAAATCAGTTTTAAACTATAACTCATTGTTTTTCACAATTCATCAAAAATTTAATGATTTCTAAAAAAACAAAAAATAACCTTAGGATAATTTTGATATTCATAATCCAAAAATTAAGTCTATTTGGAATAATAAAATTTATAAAATTTCCAAAATAGTGTATTACTATTCATAACGGTGAGTTTGATTGTTTGTGGTGTGATAAAATTCAATGTTTTGTACAACAAACACTATTGTATTATTCAAATAGAAGCATATTGTTGATGATATGGATGTTACATTCTCTCCTAATTAAAATAATATCATCCTCAAAATTTCTAAAATATTACTACATAAAAAAACTCGGGTGGTTTTTCTTCATATATTCCACGGGTTCCCACGTTTCCTCTTCCATCTTATGGTTTCACCATAGAACTTTAACAAGATGAGTCATATGGTATCTCATCACTTGTTCTCTTTTATCAATAACCTTGACATGCTATATGCAATATGACAGATTGGGTTGCAATTCTAATTCCTCATAGGTGAGTACATGTGTTGGGTGAGGCATGTATTTTCTCAACAGTGATCAGTGGAACACATCATGGACTTTTAGGAGACTTGTCAACATTTCCAAAAGTTATTATTCAACCCCAATTAGTTCTATAATTTATAACGGTCTGACATACCTAGGACTAAATTTCCCTTCTTACCGAAACATATAACACCCTTGCATGGAGTTACATTCATGAAAACATGATCTCCTACCTGAAATTCGAAATCCTTTCTCTACTTATTAGCACAAAACTTCTACATACATTGAGATGCTTTGATTTGGTTATGGATTAACTTCACCTTTTCCATTTTTTCCTCAACATGTTCTGGGCCTACAATTTTCTTTCACCAGCATCATCCGAACAGGTTGGTGTGAGACATCTCTTTCCGTATAACGCTTCATATGGTGCCATCTGAATACATGAATGGAAGTTATTGTTATGGGAAAATTCTACCCAAGGTAAATATTTATCCCAAATAACATGAAATTCATGTGAGTATAATATAAACATGTCTTCAATGGTTTGAATAATCTGTTCTAAATGTCCTTCAGTTTGGGGGTGGTAGACAGTGCTCAAATGAAGTTTAGTATCTAGGGATTTCTTAAGACATTTCTAGAATAATGATATAATATGGGGATCATGATCCAAAAAAATAGATAGTGGTACTCTATAAAGTCTTACAACTTCATTAATATATAGTCTTTCTAAATGTTCAAGTGGTAAATCTTCCCATTATAGCATGGAAAAGTGCTGACTTGGTAAAAATATCAACAATGACCCATATTGAATCTTTCATTCTAGGAGTATTTGGTAGCCCCATGACAATGTCCATCGTGATATCATCCCATTTCCACTAATTTATAAGAGGAGGTTTCATGAATACTCTAGGTTGTTTCCTTCCAGCATTCACTTGTTGACAAACCATATAATTTAACATAGAATCCGCAATCTCCCTCTTCATTTTGTCCCACCAAAAATGTTCATTCAAATATCTATACATCATAGTGCTACCAGGGTTTATAGAGAAATTAGAATTATTAGAATCATCCAACAACTCCCTTATTAGATGTTTTATATCGAGAACAAATGTCTCTTCCCAAATTTTAAATTTCAATCTTCATACACAAAGTCATTCAATCTCCCATCATTCACGGCTTTAATATTTTTTTAAAAATCCTTATCACCGGTCTGAGAACATTGTATCTTTTCTAGAAAATATTGTTTGTAAACAATTTGAAATAGTATTGACATTTCACCTTCCATGGTGATTTGCATATCCATATTTACTTGATCCATGTATATAGTATTCTTTTCGACCCTCATCATATTCAAATACCCATGATCATTTCTACTCAAAGCATCTTCCACCTTATTTTCCTTCCCAGGGTTGTAGTTTATCATGAAATCATAATCCTTGAGTAGTTAAATCCTTATCCTTTGCCTCATGTTGAGTTCCTTCTATGATAAAATATAATTAAGACTCTTGTGATCTGTATAAATCTCATATTTTTCACCATAAAGATAGTTTCTCCATATCTTCAATTCAAATATTACACCTGCTAAATCAAGATCATGAGTATGATAGTTTTTCTAATGAATTTTCAGTTGTTGTGATGCAATTCAATAACTCTGTCCTTCAACATAATGACATAACCATGTCCTTTTTTTGAAGCATCGCTATAAGTAACAAACACATCATTCCCTGATAGTAGAGTAAATATATGATCATTAACTAATCATCTCTTCAATTAAACATAAAATTATTCGGACACTTTTTTCAAACTAATTTATCCCCTTTTTAATTGAGATTTGTTAATGGGTTAACCAACCGGGTAAAAATCTAGGACAAACATAGATAATAACCTACTATAACAATAAAACCGCATACCTTGTTTATACTCATTGGTGCTTTCCATTCATGGATTGCCTTTGCAAACCAGGATCAACATAGATTCCATCCTTAGAGACAATATGGACCAAAAAAATAAATCTTTTGAAGCAAAAATTCACACTTTCTAAACGTCCCATATAATTTGTGTCATCTAAAAGTCTTTAAGAGAATGAGAAAGAGGATTTTATGATATTTATAGCTATAGGAGTATACAAGGATATCATCAATAAATGAAACTAAAAAGACATCGAGAAATTTCATGAAAACTCTATACATTAGATCCATGAAGATAGAGGGTGCATTAGTCAATCCTAAAGGAATTACTGTAAACTCATAAAGCTCATACCGGGTTCGAAATGCTATTTTCAGAATGTATTCCTTCTTCACACACAACATATGATATCTAGATCGATGGTCAATCATTGAAAATTATAGAGCTCCATGAATATGAACAAATAAATCATCGATACAATGTAAGAGATACTTGTTCTATATTGTTATTGAAATTATATCCCTATAGTCAATGCAGAACCTCATAGATCCATCTTCCTCCATATCAAAATGAACAGGGGTTCCCAATGGTGAATCAATATGGCGAATAAATCCCTTATTACTCAAATCCTCTAGTTTTTTATTAGTTCCACTAATTCCACAGTGGCCATTCTATAAGGGTTATTCGATATGGTCCTTGATCTTGGAATTAAATCAACGAAAAACTAAATTTCTCATTCTGGAGGATGTCCAGGTAAATCTTCTGGAAACACATAAACATATTATTGCACAATAAGTGCATCCTTTATTTGAACATTCCATTCCTCATCCATAGTTATTTAATTTTATTACTCTCTAGTAATTGAATTTAGTTGAGCTACTCTGGGTTGATCAAGATATGAATTAGTTGGTGAAATTTTTATTCTAATGATAATGTTTTCTTTATCATCATCATAAAAAATAGTAAATTCCTTCTTCAAACAATTTTTTTTTGAATCATTGTCTAAAGAACAATCCATTCTGAGAAATATATCAAATAAAATCATTGGTATGATGCTGAGATCAGTAGATAAATAATGTTTATATGCCTTAATAGGAACTGATTCACAAAACATTGTTTCAATGATACTTCGCTTAAGAGTTATGACTGAAAACTCCCTTGAAAAATCAAATAGGGAATATCTAATTTTCATAGAAGACTCAAAAGATATGATATAATGCGGTGATCCAGAATCAAATAATGAATTGTCTAAACATGAGGAGACCATTAAATTACCTGCCACTACATCTTTCGGAGCGTCAAACTGAGCAGAAGTGATAGAATAATCTTGGACCTGATCCATTTCCCTTTTCTGAGGTAATTTCCCTGAAATTTAGAACATTCATATGCATAATGACCCCCTTCTCTACAATTGTAGTATTCTACATCAACAACCTCTTTTTCCCCTTGAAATCACGAGCTTTGTGGATTTATCAACACAATTAAAAAAGACACACATTCCCTTTAGTAAAGTACCAGGGTGTTTCTTTTTAGATTTACAACTAGATGGATATTCAAATTTTTCCTTCTTCCCCTTATTTACAATTCCAGAGTGTTCAATAGATCTATTCGTCTCTTTCTTTTCTTTAATGTCGTAATACATAGAGAATTACTTTTCTGTCTTGATAACACATGAGAAAATATCATCGTATGATGAAAAGGATTGTGACACTAATCCTAAATGGAGAAATTGTTTTAACACATCAATGAAATGATAGATTTTTCTTCTTCAGTTATGTATATAATCTCCAGAATGCCTTGCTAACCATCTAAAGTTAGCTTCATTATTTGCGACATTCTCATCCTCTTTTTTCCCCAGACTAAGAAAGTGTCTTTCCATATCCTCTTGATGATCATGAGGAAAGTATTTATCAATTTAAAGATCATTAAACACCATCCATTCCATGTTTGATACTTTATCATCTTACTTGGTGTTTTGAATAAATGACCACCATTAATCAGCATCTCCAGTGAGGTGGTAAACCGCTATGACCACATTTTCTCTTTCGCTACTCCTCAAACCATGGAATATTTTTATAAGGAATTTAACTATTCCACATATACCAATGGATTTGTAATTCCATTGAATTTCGGATGTTGTTTCCTCAAGATGTGGTCTAACATTTATCCTTTACTTTTTGGATTAGGGTGCTCCATATGGGTAAGGATATTATTCATAACCCAAGTGAGTTGTCCTAGCATGGTGATTAGCTGATCCACACTATTTGCATCACCAGCTCCACTATAATTACTTATAGTAGGAGGAGAATCCCTACATGGATTATGTGGGTTGATACGGTTTCCATTCCTCCAATTAGGCTCCATTTCCAAACAATGGCATACACATGATTAGTTTATGAAATACAATACCTAATTCCATACTGGTAAAACACTTAACATAAATTGAATGGTTTATGGATATAATCCATTATCTTAAAAATGTTTTCTTTGATGATGTATATAGTCATTAATCCTTCATAATGGTTTGTAATGAAAATGATAATTATCATAACCATATCCCCCTGGAGTGTTGTAACCAAAAGTGCTGCAAGGCTCGATGTCGTGCACTTGTTCCTGATCAATTCTTTCTCAACGTATTGCTCTCAGGTTTTTCCCCTAGGTACATCTTTTCCAGAGCCACCTCTACCAGCTTGTATACATAATGGGATGTATTGCATGCAAAACATAGAAAATCTAAACATTAACAAAATTATAGGATGTTATTTTATAATAATCCTCAATGTTTATCTTAGGGTAATGCGATCTAATCAGAGTTTATCTAAATCTAGTTTCATATATTTTTACTCAACTCTCTCTGATACCAACTATAATTCCAAAACCCTATTTATCCAGATTCAGTGAATTTTTACATAACATTGGCATGATCACAAAATATTATGTCTCAAGAAAACTATTAGTTTAGTAGCCTTGGAAGTACTGGATACATTCAAAAGATTAACATTACATCAGAAAATGGAAAACTACAATAAAATTGTTTCCATAGAAAACATTGAGATCCCATAGACTATCCCTTTAGGTCAGTCATAATATACTTCTTCGCATCGTATGAAAATATAACATATAAAGGGTTGAGCTCAAATGCTCAGTAAGGATAAAAATATAGCCGTAACATTAATAAATATGCATAAACATTTATGGAAATATATAGAAGTAAAACAAAAACTTTATAAACATAAGAATTATCATAATATGTCAAATATATATCACAGTAATTCCATTTACTTCCTCATATGTATATTCTAATTGTCGAATAATCACTTGTAATATCAATAAATAATTTCATTATGATGGAATTAATAATGCCATAAATTCATAATCACATAGTCAAGGACTTCTGCCAAAACTTGAAATAAGATTTTTCAAGGCCTTCTGCCAAGACACTAGTTTGTCTCGAGACATACTAATGCATCGATGAGCTATAGTGGGATCTACCCGTCACTTAGTATGTCAAATGAGTTACTCAAATGAAAAGGTCTAAACATAAAATAAATATTTTTATTAAAAGTATAATACTAATTGTAACACCTCGAGCTTCCACGATACGCTTCTCTTTCAATAATGCAATAGCGTGCATTCTATGCAAGTTCGAGATTCTAACACACCGCGGCCAATCAAAGTTGCCGTTATGAATAGTAATACCCACTTTTGGAAATTATAGAAATTTTATATTTCAAAATGGACTTCATTTTTTTATTCGGAATATTGAAATTAGCCTATGTTGAATTTTTGGTTTTTTTCTCGAAACTTCAAATTTTTATGAATAGTGAAAAATACTTAAAAACAACTCTTTAAATCAAAATAATTTATAGTGATAAATTATACTATTGAGTGGTTTTAATGTATAAATAGAATATATTTTTACCATTTTATCCAATGGTGGTCATTAGAATTAATTTAACATTGAAATTGGACATAAACAATTGTCAATCTTTTGATATAAATTGTTTCTTAAAAACACGCTATTTGTTGTGACAGCGGGAATTAATTATAAAATTAATTAATGCAACTTATATGTTTTGATTTTTGTAAAATAGACATCATTTTTTAAATCGGAATATCAAATATAGCTTAGGGTGAAATTTTGGCATTGTTCTGAAAAACTTCAATTTTTGATGAATAGTGAAACCACTAAGTGGTAGTTAAATAAATGATTTTTCGTTTAAATGAAATATTACCACTTCTGTGGTTTGATTTTAAAAAATATGACATACATGTTTGTCATTAGGATTTAAAATGTGGTTCAATGGGATTAAATTAATTTTTGGTGAATAGTAACTTTTAAGTTTAATGAATCGCGATTAAAGGTAATTAGTGAAATTTAAGGTAAAAATGATATTATAAAAATATTAAAATACACTTAAACTTATCCTACCCCTATTGGATGAGTAAGGGCCGACCACGAAAATCCATGGGTCAACTTGGGGACCCCATGGAGCCTCTTTGGTGGGAAAATGACATTAAAAACATTTTATTTAATGTAAAAATAAAAATGTCACAAACATGAGTTATTTTACTAAAATAATTTTAAAGTGGGGTTATACAAGTCATATGTTTGACCATAAATATTAATTGGAAATCTAAAAATATTTCCTACATTATGGGTATTGTTTTAGAATTTTTAGACATTAGATAAATTATATTTTATAATGACACAATGATGATGTAGTGATTACCTCATTAATTAACGATTTAAATAAAATGAAATGATAATGTAATATCTAAGAATAAAACTTGTCCAAAGCCTATTGTATGTGCATATTTCGAACCCTTATCACCTTAGCCTAGAATTATAGTAGGGTGGGACCTTTGGAATCCGAAAATCATTGTATAATAAAGTAATATTTCATGACATTCCAAGAGTGCCCCTCCTCTCCTCTTATAAAAGGCCCCCACCTCTACCACCTCATTCACACTATAAAGCCTTTTGTATCGGCCAAACTCTGACCAAAAACTCTCTCCACTTTCCTCTCTTACTCCTAGAAGCCTCCCTTTGGGAATAAGTCTTCCCAATGAAGCCTTTGGCTCAAATCAAAAAGAGTTACCCGATTTTAAGGTAATGTCTTCTCTTGTGTTCTTTTATTTTATTTTTCTTCTCCAACCCCGTAAAATCTTTTTATTCATTTCTTTTGTAACAACACCTGTATCCTTAATATACTAGGATGTTGTTATAAGAAGGATTCGAGCTACACTTATACACACCTACATCTAATGGTTAAAGAACATATTGTTTCTGTTGATGGAGAATTTCTGCCTCACGAAATGATGATTGTTCAACACTCCTATAACACCATCAAAGGTGT
The DNA here is from genome assembly GCA_963277665.1 of Viscum album. Classification (NCBI taxonomy): domain Eukaryota; kingdom Viridiplantae; phylum Streptophyta; class Magnoliopsida; order Santalales; family Viscaceae; genus Viscum; species Viscum album. Next base: position 163,092,289 of record OY728135.1, read on the forward strand.
CCATTAAGATGTCACTATATTTATATATGATATATAATATGTTTAGGTTTTACTTAAGCTTCTGTATTTTTCATTTATGGCATACCTTTATGATTTCCATTATGGGTAAACGTGATATTTTTTCATTTTAGGATGTGCGGACTACCGCCCCCTCAAAGTGATTTGAATCATTAATGCCATATGTCGGATGTATAAAGGATGGAGTAAATGGTATTATACATTATATTATACTGGAATTATATTATAACTTTATAAAATTATAACATCATTCCATTAAATACGAAATAGAAATTAAAGTAGCGTTAATGCGTACGTACGGCTTACCGTCTCCATTAACGGTGCATTTCATTTCTTACCTCTAAATGTTACGTAATATTATGAATGAATGTATATTCTGAATATATATGTTATATATGATAACTAAATCATGAATATAATTCTGGATAGAATCGATATTTCACCACATGAACAACTTGTAATTATAAGAAGTTTATTGTTGACTCAAGTACCAAATATCGACAAAACGACCGTTATTAACTTAAATAATTACATAATGTTCATAACATTGTAATAAGTGATATAAAAAGGATAATGAAATTGAAAATTGTTATTAATAAGGTAGATATTAACTCTAGTTTATTATTCAGGAGGTTAAATAACGGTTGAGTCAAGTCGGACACGAGGTAAGAGAATTTCTTAACCCAACTTCCATTCTTTGGGTTAATCTCCTACATTCAAATTATGTCATGATATTATTATGTCCTATTTTTTATTTTTACTTTCTTTATGTGTACCTATAGTGGATACACATAATAGATCTATTTTATTTTAAAAATGATGTTTTTAAGGACTTCGTCTCAATCACCTTTCATTAAGGCATATTTGGTTTTATACACAACTTTCTTTTATACGGTGTATAAAGCCCTTTGACTTTTACGTTTATTCAAATGGAATCTTTTTTATAGGTAGCGTTTTACTAAACGACAAAAAGGGAATGTTTTTCATTCCGTACTTATGCGGCGACAACGACTTCTCCGCCACTGTGACCATTATTTGAGTTTCGACTTCCTCTACAAGACATCATTTTTTTAATGAAAAATAAATAAAAAGTTTTAACTTTCATTTATTTTGGTATTGAAAATGTTTTTGAAATCGTTTTTATTATATCAATGTGCTGTATTGATATCTTGTGATTGAAATGTGGAAATGTTATGTTTCCTTTATGCATGTTTTATGTGATACGATTATGTTATGGTTTATGATATGTTTAAACCTATTCATATGAGGAATGTATTGGACTTAATAAGTGACGGGTGGAGCCCGCTATAGCTCCTCGATGCATCGGTAGGTCTCATGAGACAACTAGACGTGGAATTGGCCGAGGCCCTTTCCCAATTTGATTTATGGTTTAGGCCGAGACCTTAATCATTTTAGAAGTCTTGGCCGAGGCCTTGAAAAAATGTTTTAGAATGTTTGGCATTATACATTCCCTCATTATGAAAGTGGTTATTGATATTGCATGTGATTATTCGACTAGTAGAATATCCATGTGAAGAAGAAAATGGAATTATCTCATTTTAATTTTTCCCAATTATGTTGAAGTTCAAGTTTAAAAGGCTTCTTCTTTAGTTATACATTGCCTTTAATGTTCATGTTTATTGATGAAAGCATCCGCGATATTGTTATCCTTACTGATCATCTGAGCTCACCCCTTTCAATGTTTTAATATTTTTCAAGATGCGAAGAAGTATTTTATGAATGACCTGCAGGGATAGTCAGAAGAGGAAATGAGTGTGGACTATGAAGACTTTATTATTAGTTTTTTTACATTATGATGTATTGAAAGACTTAATAATGTATCTAGTGTTTCCAAGGCTACTAAACTAATTGGTCATTCGAGACTTGATGTTTTGTGATCATGACAATGTTATGAAGTAACGCACCGGATCTGGGTAGTTGGGGTCGGGGCGCTACAGTTGGTATCATAGGTAGTTTAGTACTAACCTAGGATGCTAGATTTAGATAAACTCTGATTAGAGCACATAGCCCGAAGATAGACTTTGAGGATTAGTATAGAAGAACTTCCTAGAATTTTGGAATTATAGATATTTTTGTGAGTTTTCCAAGCAATACATCCCTGTCTGGATATGAGCAGGTAGAGGCGGCTCTGGCACAGATGTACCTAGGGGTAAAACCCGAAAACAGCGCTTTGAGCTAGACTCGAACGAGAACTGGTGAACGACAACGGGCCTTGCTGCACTCTTGGTTACGACACTCCTGGGCGATATGCTTAGGATAATTCTCATTTTCTTTACAAACCACTATGAAGGGTTATGAGTATATACTTCCTCAAAGAAAACATTTTTATGATTATGGATTATATCCACAATTAGTTCAATTTATGTTAAGTGTTTTACAAGTATGGAATTATGTATTTTGATTCATAAACTAATCTAGTTTATACCATTATTTAGAAATGGCGCCTAGTGGTAGGAATGGAAACCGTATCAATGCATGCACTACGTGTAGGGATTTCCATCCTGCTCAAGATAATTATGGTGGAGCTAGTGATACAACTGGTGCTGATCAGCTTCTCACCATATTGGGACAACTCACGCAGGATATGAATAATAACCATACTCGTATGGAGCACCCTGATCCGCAACGTGGAGGATCAATGTTAGACCGTTTCATGAGGCAACAACCACCAACCTTCAATGGGAGTACAAATCCTATAGTAACTGAGCAATGGATAAATTCCTTAGAGAAAATATTCCATGCCTTGGGGAGTAGTGAAAGGGAGAAGGTTGTCATGGCAGTCTACCGCCTCACTGGAGATGTCGATCAATGGTGGTCATTGATTCAAAACAAAAAGGAAGATGATGAGGTATCAAATATGGAATGGAGGGAGTTCAAAGAGATTTTCTTAGAAAAATACTTTCTTCATGACCATCAAGCAGATATGGAAAGGCAATTTATGAGTCTGAGGTAGAAGGAGGATGTGAATGTCGCAATGTATGAGGCTAACTTTACAAGGATTGCGAAGCATGCAGCAGATTATATACGTAACCCAAGAAGTATGATTGATCATTTCGTTGATGGGTTAAAACCATTTCTCCGTAGAGCTTTAGTATCACAATCCTTCTCATCATATGAAGATACTGTCTCGTGTGCTATCAAGACAGAAAAGTAATTCTCTAAGTCTTATGACAACAAAGTAAAGCAAGAGAAGAAGAGAACGGTGGAACAAGAGACAGATAAAGGGAAAAAGGGAAAGAAGGATTTTCCATTATGTGATAATTGTGGGAAGAATCACCCTGGTACTTGCCTAAAAGGAATGAGAGTTTGTTATAAATGTGGAGAAAAAGGTCACCAGGCTCGTGATTGAAAGGGAAAGAAAGTTGTTGTCAGTGTTGAATGCTACAATTTTAGAGAAATGGGTCATTATGAAAATGAATGTCCTAAGAGTCAAGGAAACATAACTCGGAAAAGGCCAAGGGATCAAGGCCAATCTTATGAAGTTACTACAGTTGAAGAGGAATAATTAATGTATTGGTGCTTTCAGAATCAAGGATTATATTCTGGTTATAAGAATAATGTGATATATATAAGGATTGTACTGAAGTACTTATTGTTTTTGTTAAGGTTTTAATACGATTAAGGTAATCATATTTTTAGTATGTGATAATGAGAGAAACTTTTCATTGTTTGGGGAATCTGATGTTCCAATTGATTTTGGAATTTAGAGACCTTTTAGAGAATGTTTGGACATAGGTATTTTGGATAACTATAAAGGTTGGAATGGATTAAGTTGAACTTTGGATAGTATTATTTAAGGTTAAAACATTTATGAAGATTATTTTTGGAATATTATAATACTATAGTTTTAGGAAAAGGACAACCAGCAGGGTGGGGCATAACCCGTCGCGTCGGACAAAGCTGCAGGAATCGAACCCACAACTATAGTGCGACATGCCTTTATTCCCTACCACTAGCCTACGGGAAGTCCCTGGTTATTACAAAATAGTTTTCTTATTCTAAATGGTTTGTGGTAAAAATTTATTAATGAAAGTCTACACGACAAGTAAGTATATTTCCTTACATTCTTAGCAAGTCTCTTAAATGAATTCCTCAACTTTCTCAAAGGTGACATAAAACAAAAACATTGCCGGTTAACTTTTCTAATTGGGGATTCAATGATCGTTTAACCAACCACAAGTTTGTGATTTTCTTATTGTTAACTTTCTCCTAGTCCTGTTTTCTACAACTCTCCATCAGACCTTGATAGTTTGTTTCTCCTCCATATCCATATTTTCATAGAATCCTAGTATGGGCTATCTAAGGTGACCTTTGTACTTCTCTTTCTTTCTTTTAATGTGATATTTTTATTAACCTTATTTCCGATGTGGGTTTTCCACAAAGGTATTTTCTATTTTCAAACTTTTATTTTCAAAGAAAAATTTCAAATTGCGGGGACGCAATTTATTGAAGGAGGGGAGAATGTAACACCTCGAGCTTCCACGATACGCTTCTCTTTCAATAATGCAATAGCGTGCATTGTACACAAGTTCGAGATTCTAACACACTGTGACCAATCAAAGTAGCCGTTATGAATAGTAATACCAACTTTTTGAAATTATAGAAATTTTATATTTCAAAATGGACTTCATTTTTGTATTTGGAATATCGAAATTAGCCTATGTTGACTTTTTGGTATTTTTCTGGGAACTTCCAAATTTTATGAATAGTGAAAAATACTTAAAAACAACTTTTTAAATAAAAATAATTTATAGTAATAAATTATAATATTTAGTGGTTTTAATGTATAATTATAATATATTATTTCCATTTATCCAATGGTGGTCATTAGAATTAATTTAACATTGAGATTGGACATAAACAATTGTCAATATTTTGATATAAATTGTTTCTTAAAAACACGATATTTGTTGTGACAGCGGGAATTAATTATAAAATAAATTAATGAAACTTATATGCTTGTAATTTTGTAAAATATACATCATTGTTGAAATCAGAATATCAAATATAGCTTAGGGTGAAATTTTGGCATTGTTCTGAAAAACATTAATTTTTTATGAATAGTGAAACCACTAAGTGGTAGTTAAATAACTGATTTTTCGTTTAAATGAAATATTACCACTTCTGTGATTTGATTTTAAAAAATCCGACATACATGGTTTTCATTAGTATGTAAAATGTGGTTCAATGGAATTAAAATAATTTTTGGTGAATAGTAACTTTTAAGTTTAATTAATCGCGATTAAAGGTAATTAGTGAAATTTAAGGTAAAAATGATATTATAAAAATATGAAAATACCCTTACACTTGTCCTAACCCTATTGGATGAGTAATGGCCGACCAATAAAATACATGGGTCAACTTGGGTACCCCATGGAGCCACTTTAGTGGGAAAATGACATTAAAAACATTTTATTTAATGTTAAAATAAAAATGTCACAAACATGAGTTATTTTACTAAAACAATTTTTAAATGGGGTTATACAAGTAATATGTTTGACCATAAATATTCATTGGAAATATAAAAAGATTTCCTACATTATGGTTATTTTTTTAGAATTTTTAGACATTAAATAAATAAAATATTTAGTGACACAATGATGATGTAGTGATTACCTCATTAATTAACGATTTCAATAAAATGAAAAGATAATGTAATATCTAAGACTTAAACTTGTCCAAAGCCTATTGGATTGGTAGATTTTGAACCGATATCACCTTAGCCTCTAATTATAGAAGTGTGAGACATTTGGAATCTGAAACGCATTGTATAATAATGTAATATTTCATGACATTCCAAGAGTGCCCCTCCTCTCCTGTTATAAAAGGCCCCCACCTCTACCACCTCATTCACACCTTCAAGCCTTTTAGTTCGGCCAAACTCTGCCCAAATACTCTCTCCGCTTTCCTATATTACTCCTAAAATCCTCACTTTGGGCAGAATTCTTCCCAAAGAAGCTTTTGGCTCAAATCAAAAATAGTTACCCGATTTTAAGGTAATGTCTTCTCTTGTGTTATTTTATTTTATTTTTTTTCTCCAACCCCGGAAAATATTTTTATTCATTTCTTTTGTAACAAAACCAGTATCCTCAATATACTAGGATGTTTTTATAAGAAGGATTAGAGATACACTTACACACACCTACATCTAATGGTTAAAGAACCTATTGTTTCTGTGGATGGTGAATTTCTGCCTCACGAAACGATGATTGTTCAACACTCATATAACACATTAAAAGGTGGACATTAAGATGTCAAAATATTTATATATGATATATAATATGTTTATGTTTTACTTAAGCTTCTGTATTTTTCATTTATGGCATACCTTTATGATTTCCATTATGGGTAAACACGATATTTTCATTTTAGGAAGTGCGGACTACCACCCCTCAAAGTGATTTGAATCGTTAATGCCATATGTGGACTGCATAAAGGATGGAGTAAATGGTATTATACATTATATTATAATGGAATTATATTATAACTTTATACAATTATAACATCATTCCATTAAATACGAAATAGAAATGAAAGTAGCATTCATGCGTACGTACGGCTTACTGTCTCCATGAACGGTGCATTTAATTTCTTACCTCTAAATGTTACGTAATCTTATGAATGAATGTATATACTGAATATATATGTTATATATGATAACTACATCATAAATATAATTCTGGATACAATGGATATTTCACCACACGAACAACTTGTAATCATAAGAAGTTTATTGTTGACTTAAGTACCAAAGATCGACAAAACGACCGTTATTAACTTAAATAATTACATAATGTTCATAACATTGTAATAAGTGATATAAAAAGGATATTGAAATTGAAAATGGTTCTAAATAAGGTAGATATTAACTCTAGTTTATTATTCAGGAGGTTAAATAACTGTTGAGTCAAATCGGACACGAGGTAAGGGAATTTCTTAACCCAACTTCCATTCTTTGGGTTAATCTCCTACTTTCAAATTATGTCATGATATTATTATGTCCTATTTTTTATTTTTACTTTCTTTATGTGTACCTATAGTTAAAACACATAATAGATCTATTTTATTTTAAAAATGATGTATTTAAGGACTTCCCCTCAATCCCCTTTCATTAATGCATATTTGGTTTTATACAAAACTTTCTTTTATACGGCGTATAAACCCCTTTGACTTTTACGTTTATTCAAAAGGAATCTTTTTTATACGAAGTGTTTTACTAAACGACAAAAAGGGAATTTTTTCTTTCCGTACTTATGCGGCGACAATGACCTCTCCGCCGCCGTGACCATTATTTGAGTTTCGGCTTCCTCTATAAGGAATCATTTTTTTAATGAAAAATAAATACAAAGTTTTAACTTTCTTTTATTTTGGTATAGAAAATGGTTTTGAAAGAGTTTTTATTATATCAATGTGCTGTATTGATATCTTGTGATTGAAATGTGGAAATTTTATGTTTTCTTTATGCACGTTTTATGTGATACGATTATGTTATGGTTTATGATATGTTTAAACCTATTAATATGAGGAATGAATTGGACTTAATAAGTGATGGGTGGAGCCTGCTATAGCTCCTCGATGCATCGGTAGGTCTCATGAGACAACTAGACGTGGAATTGGCCAACGCCCTTTGCCAATTTGATTTATGGTTTAGGCCGAGGCCTTAATAATTTTAGAGGTCTTGGCCGAGGCCTTGAAAAAATGTTTCAGAATGTCTGGCATTATACATTCCCTCATTATGAAAGTGTTTATTGATGTTGCATGTGATTATTCGACCAGTAGAATATCCATGTGAAGAAGTAAATGGCATTATCTCATTTTACTTTTTCCCAATTATGTTGAAGGTAAAGTTTAAAAGGATTTTGTTTTAGTTATACATTGCCTTTAATGTTTATGTTTACTGATGAAAGCTTCCACGATATTGTTATCCGTACTGAGCATCTGAGCTCACCCCTTTCAATGTTTTAATATTTTCCAGGATGCGAAGAAGTATTTTATGAATGACCTACAGTGATAGTTAGAAGAGGATATGAGTGTGGACTATGAAGACTCTGTTATTAGTTTTTTTACTTTATGATGTAATGAAAGACTTATGAATGTATCTAGTGTTTCCAAGGCTACTAAACTAATCGGTCTTTCGAGACGTGATCTTTTGTGATCATGCCAATTTTACGAAGTAACACACCGACTCTGGGTAGCTGGGGTCGGGGCGCTACAGTAATTGTAAATAACATATCTATAAATCATGAATGGTGAAGAAATAACACATCCACATCGAAATATATCACAAAACCATCAATATAATATGGATGTTTTGTATCATAATAAATCAACTTCATATAAGCTTCATCCATCAAAGGTTGTTGACATAGATAAAATCAAAACCATTTTATAGAAATATATTATTCTATTATGAAATCATATATGAAAACATAAATTTTGGAAATATTCTTATAAGTTTGTAATGGAATCTTCAACGATGTTATAGCAGTAGAAAATAGATGCACCTATCGGGTAAGTTAAAAAAATACATTCCATCCTTAATTTTGTTGAAAATGTTATAAAGGACCTTGTTTGGAAAACAACAGAAAGATTCCTTTATAAACATCTTATAAATTTCAAACAAGGGTATAAATGACATTACACCATAGTCTATAAAATTTTAAGAATGTTTTGGAATATATTTTTATGAAACATAGATGTTGATGATAAAGAGGTCCTAGTAGATAATTACGTATAAATAGCCTCAAATAATTAAGAGATTGTAGAATTTACCCTTACCATGTACATATCCTTGTTCAAGGGTAGGTTGAACTCTGGCATAATTTTGAAATAATTTTTATTAAATTATTCATCAATAATATATATTAATATGATATCATATATGATCTTTTCACATTGCTTTGTTAATAATATCATTATATTATCGTTGTTTCATGTGTTAAACTGATCCACTTTCCTTTTTGTGATTTTTTTACATAAGTGTTGCTTTTTATGGATATGATGTATCTTATTCATATTCATAATTATATTAGGACATTAAACATTATTTTTAATCATCTAACGAAAATTAGTCTTGAATGTATATAATGGGGAATGAATCTCATCGGGTTCGTGGAGACGGTAATCCGTATGTACACACGAGAAACAATATCATCATTTTGATATTTAATTAATATATAATTGGATTTTATACCATATATAAAAAATCAAAATCATGTTATATTTATTATTTAAATCAATCACACATAAATATTATACCCATCCAAATAATAATGTATTGAATAACAATTACACCACGATGTGCAGACAATAAGCCGTACGTACCCACATATAGTGACATGTCATTCAAAGGATGGATAAAATAATGAATATGGTTGTATAATATTTATAATAAAATCACATTATATAAAAGATACTGGATTTATTATTTTATAATGGAAACAACAACGAAATAGGAAGTGGAAGATGAAAGGAACTTGAATGAGGTGATGAAATATTTACATCTTCTTCAGGTTCTTCCTTTTGATTTGACTAAACGGGCTCTGTAGGTTGGCTTTCTGAATAATGGAAGGCCTCTAGGATAAAGGGAGGACAGTTGAGTGGGTTTTTGGGCAGGTTTTGGCCGATCTAAATGGCATTTATGGTGTGAATTAGAGGGATGGGGAGTTCCCTTTTATAAGAGGGGTGAGGGGAACCTTAGTAAAAGCTAGAAATATAAATTTATAATAAAATAATTTTATGTTTTTAAAGGTTTAAAAAATAATTATTTAAATTATAAGGTGGGTATATGTCAAACACCACTCAACCAATAAGTTTTATAATAGTTTTGGTCACTATATTTACTTTATCATCTAGATTTAAGTCTTAGTAAAAAAGTTTGACATTTACCATGTCTCAGTGTATTTTTATATTTTATGGTTAATAAAAAAACTATATACACCCAAGTGAACCCCAAGTGGTTCATTAATGTAACACCTATAATTATATAATAGTATTTAGGGATAATTATATTTTTAGGAATATAAAATCAACTAATAATATAATATTTGTTTTAAAAACTCTTTTATGTCAAATTTGACACAATTTGGTATTTGGTTTTTTCTAAAATCATAACAGAATTATTACTTAGAATAAAATTCATCTAACCAACCGTAACATTTTATATTAATGTAAAAAATTGTGTAATTCATAAAATTTCACAATTTACATTTATTCAGATATTTATAATATCGATTATTTTAATATATTATTAATTATTTAATTACTGCATCATCATTGTGTCATAAATAAATTAAATTATTTTATATATAAATAGAATAAATAAAATACCATGATGTAAGATATATTTTCATCTTTATAATGAATATTTATATTCGAGTTTCTGTTATGTGGAACCCTATATTAAAAATGTTTTAGTTATAAAACATTGAATTTAAGACTTTAAACCATTCATTTAATTAAATCATAATAAATGTCCTAATCAAATCCATGTGGACCTAAAGAATCATATTTTATTCCTAAGGTTGTTTTTGGTTGAATTATACATATCCATTAGAATTAGGACATGTGTTAGCATAATAATAATATCATTTTACCATTAATTATTGTATATACTTTTAACCGTGGTAAATAAAAGTAAAAAGATACTATACACCAAAAATTATTTTTATCTTATTGAACCACATTTTACATTATGATATCATCCATGTCTCTCGGATTTTTGAAATTCAGCACAAAAAGAGGTAAAATTTTGTTTAATTTAAATTTTCAAATGCTCCTAGGAGGTGGGTAAAAGACGGTTAAAATTTTAATAATATTTTTATATGTATAAATTTATTGTAAACTGACTCCGATGAATTACATTGAACTTATATTGGTATTATGTATCTATTTGGACCAAAAATAAATTTAAATAAATTAAATAATTATTTATATATAAATTAGGGGTTAAACTATAACTTAGTGTTTTCAGTATTCATCAACAACCTAATGTTTAAGAAAAATTCCAAAAATTCATCCTAGGATAATTTCGATATTCCGAATCCAAAAATGATTTCAATTTTGAATGATACTATATATAAAATTTCAAAGAGTTCATATTAAAATTCATAACATATATTTTTATTGGTTGTTGTGTGTCAGAACTTGAAGTTCTGCACAACACACGCTATTATATTATTCAAATAGAATCATACCGTAGAAGCTTGGGGTGTTACACAATTTTCTTTTACATGTACTCGACTAAAAGGTGGTTCAACTGGATGATTAACTATATTATGAAGAGTAGCTAGTAATGATTCTTGATAAGAGAGATAATGTTCAATGAAAAAAAACATTTTCAATGTGTTGTGGAGCAACCATAAGCATGAATAAGTTTATTGAAAAAATGTGGATGAAATTAAGGATAAATAAACTCACTTGTTTATGTAAAAAAAAATTTTGAGGGAGAAATTTTAAAAAAGGTGGAAGAACGTAATGACACAAAATTTAATTAGATTAATTTCGCATATTGTAATTAAAAAATATGGTAAAAAACACATACATATCATATAGATTAAAACAAAAACATTATTCTCATAAATTAAAAAACAAAGAAGTTAAATTAATAGAAATTAAGGAACCTATACATATGGAATAGTAACATGATACTTGGAATTGTAGATTGACCACAATGAATTGTATTCTATCAAATAGAATTGTAAACTCACCTATGAAATCCAAAATAATTTTTTTCCATTTTATAAATTATAATATGATATTACAATATTAAAATATCATATTAAAAAAAACTAAATTGTTTAAAAATGATAAATTAATCATTGGTATTTATTAAAAACATAAAATATTAATTATAATAATATAATTAATAAAAATATCTAAAAGAAATCTTGTTTTCATTAAATTTAATAATAAATTAATATTTTCATTGATTATGATTATAATAAAATTTTATGATACATTGATTATATTTTTAATGGGTTATAAAATATGTTCTAATTTTAAAATCGATATTTTTTATCATAAATGATCATTTCAAATAAAAAGTAAAATTATCATAAATAGAAAATTAATTTAATAAATGGATTTTAAATTTAAATTATTTATTCCAAAAAAAAAATTTAAGTTTCTTTAATTTTTTTAAATGTTAAGGAATAGTGAAATGTGGTAATTTAATGCATTTTACAAATATATGAGCTAATTAGTCATAGATGAAACATGGATGATATCAAAAAAACTATAGAAATATAATTAATTATATAATATACTTATATATAATGATAAAGCTATTCCTATTATTCAGTAAAAATTAATAAATATTTAATACAATATTGAAAAAACAACCCTCCCTCAATATAAATACCACCCCTCCTAACATAACCTCTTTACCCCTTACAAGAATTTACTCCTTTTAAAAAACAATCTAATCCTATTCGAAATCCTATGTCCCTCTTCCAATAGACATTGGTCTTAATAAAAGAAAAAATACCATTTCTTTAAGGAGTTTATCAATGAGAAGAATTTTAAGAAGTAAAATCCACATTAGTTATATTTTAATTTCATTTAAATACTATTTCATTTCTTATTAAATCAACGAATAACAATATCCATGGGGAATAATTAATACCATATAATACATGTACAGTAATGTAATTATCTTAATGCAATAATCCCAAATCAAACCTCTTATCATGTCACTTTTATTCCATATATGAAAACAATGTTAGTGAGGTGTTGATCTGTAGACATTGAGGACGATAAGCATCAATTTTACATTACAACCATCAGGGATGTTCATAAACCCAATAATATGTTTGTTTTTTTCTATTTATGTTATATATATTTTTTCTGTTTTTTAACTAACATATATATTATAAAAAATAATAAAATAAATGTTGTATACGATGATCATAAAATAACCAATTTAATCGGGACGATTATTATCAATGTCTAATCAAATAAACCATCCACATATATAGAAACAAATAATATATAACCATCTAATATTATATATGTTCATTAATAACACATATATTCAATTATGGATAACTATTATTATTATACAGGGTCTTGCATACATATGTACAGTGAACTGTTCTTGAAAACAAAGAAAACAGTCACACTTTAATGATGATATTGGAATCTATAACTCATTACAATGATTGTACATGAATATAATATAACTATAATGAAAAAATATATTTACATTATGTACTATATTTAGTAATAAATTGTATTAATTTTATTTTCCAGCATATTAAAGTGAATAAATCATTCATTTATTATGTTATAGGACTCTTAAACCCAACTCCCATTCTGGGGGTTATCAATATTTCATTCATAAATTGAATATCGAAAATTAATTCATTGTTATTAAATATAATTTCGTTATCGTACCATTTTTTATGGTTATATATTTTTTAAATATGGTATTATGAATATTAAAATGATTTTTAGGATGTATTCTTCTTTCCGTAACATATAATAAACAATATTACATTATTTCTTCTTCTATCAATGATTATAAATATTATAAAGAATTTTTTTCCCGTTCTCATTGGGGATTCCAATGTTTTTTCATGAATGTATTATATATAAAATAAACCCATTCCATTACATTGGATATTTAATTAATACGATTTAAACACATTCTAAGAGGCATAAATGATTATGTGAGTTTCATGATGTGATGGGTGCACATGGAATTATATAATGCTTCTATGAATTGGGAAATGTTAAGTATCTCCTATGATAGTTTGAAAAATGTGTCAATGCAATGCTATATTTGATTATAATGATTATGTTAGGATAATGTAAACATGTTGTGTGTGAACATGATGGAATTATTGTTCACAACTATGTATGGTATTTGACCACTAAGACAAGATACTACATTTTTCTGCATGTCCAAATTATATTACATTATCTAATTATTAAACTCATAATTATTATAGTGATCCAATAGTTATGTTATCTTGATGTGATTTTGATCACATAGGTTATATTGATTCAAGTTCTTATGTATCCTTTTACCAGGCTTTTAGCTCACCACCTAATTTCATGTATATCCTCAGGTTACTACATATAAAAATGAGTAATTAAGGACCACATAGATTTTAATTAAGAAGGAATAAAATAATTATTCTATTTAATTATGTTATCTTTATGTATGGTAATAGTTTTTAAAATACGCTAATCTTTTGATATAGGTTTTTTCATTATTTTATGTTTTTAATTTTGATATTTATGTAGTGGTCATGTAAGAAGTGTAGGATCGCACCATAGAGTATGCCACTATTAATATCATTGAGATTATATGAAAGTCACATAGATATATGATGATAAATGCCAAATAAACCCCTTGATTGCCTTTGTGTAACACTGATTAAGGAAATATTGAAGGCATGAAATCCACTAGAATTATCAATCTAACACCTCAAATGATTCCATAAATGTAACTGATATTAGTAATAAGGTTTTTCACATAGATTTTCAGGAATAATCCTCCAATCCTACTTTAACTAGTTTGACAATGCGTCCATTTATGTTAATTCACTGAGCTGATTAGTCACAATCACATTGTTGTCAACCACGCCATTCTGATCTAATACAATGCAATCAATATTAACCTGGTATTTCCATATAGTTCATCATATAGTTATTATCATGATATTTCCTACACTATACAATACCAGGTGGTACAACTTGCACGACTCATTATGACCACATCTGGCCTTTGGTAATGAACATACCATTGGAATAAAAATATGGCATGATGAAGTACCATAAAATCATATCATTAAGTATTTCAATCCATGATTACCTCTTATATTTGAAATAATTAATTTTTTCCTTTGAATAATACATGTCAACCACTCTACAGTTTAAAATATTTCTCACTTATATAGAGACTAACTACACAGAGGAACCCAGGAAAGTGGAATTCAAATACACCATCTCATATGGAATGGAAGATGAGGGTTTACTTTTGTTGGGAATCATTTTTACATTGTAAATTATATGATAGTGTAAGGTAATATATATGTATTATTTTATATATGATATGGTTTCATGGATTAATATCAACCTAACAAGGATACTCCAGAATTTGTGGATGACTACTATAGATATGACTCTCATCGACCATAAAATCCCTGGTTATGATAATATAGAATAGATACCATGTGGAAATTTATATCTAAAAACCCAATTTGTGGGATTTATTTTATGTAGAAAACAATTTTTAGTCATGTAGGATGTATCAAAAAATGTGCTACTAGGTCCTCCATGTATTCCTTATTCCATAATCTTCCCCTAATCTTATATGTTTTGCCCAAAATTATTCCTAAATTGTCGAGTATTGGTAGTCTAGGATGATGTTTCTCCCATTTCCTCGTTTAATGGTCTTTATATCGATTTCGAAATGTAAAAATAGAGAGGAATATATAGTTGATAAATTTTTTTTAGTGATCCAATGATATAACAAATAAACAAGGCTATTTGTAGGAAGTCTTAAACGATGAATTAATTCTTCCAATTCGTCAGCTGGAACCCACAACATAAACATGGTAGGTCTCTTTTTCATTTCCATGAAAAGGGTTTAGACACCCCTAAAATTATGGAACATCTCATATTACTTCATACTCTAACACAATACATGATTGAGTTATACTCAAAGCCCCTACGAATGTGAAGTACTAAGAGGATATCACTATAGCCCCCATTTCTTGAAATTACAACCTATTTTTCCATGAAGTGTTGAATTGAATTTAATAGACTCATCAACATTTAATTAACATCGTTAATGAATTACATAAATGAAGGACATATTGAATTAGATTAAAACAATTTTTATTCATGGTTTCAGTATAGTATGGACCCCTAAATGAGGATTCAGTAACCACCAATGATGGAAGCAGTGCTCCCTTTATGATAGGAGGCCTAGACTATCCGCCACATATTTTGTACCATGCATCAGATGACAAATACTAGTTGGAGTCCCTCCTATTTTCAAAGAGGGTTTCTGCAAAACACATGTTTGTTGATTCTAGTGAACCATGGTATTGATGAAGATGTGATCCTAATATTGGGAAATTTATTCATTCCTCTAGATGTTAAATAGAATTATATGTATTTCCTTTAGTAGAATAACATTTTATTTTCCTATATCACTTATTCGATTATTGGACTCGACTCTTGGGATGACATCCACCATCTTGGTATCATACAGTGACATTGTGGGTTCAAGATTTCTTCCAAAAAAATGCATCCTTCTTATGGTTTCATCATCATGGTTGAGGATGAAGATATTATTAAAGAAAACATAATCGAAGAAGAATAATTACAAATGTGACCTGCTAACAACATCATAGTTAAGAAGATAAAAATATAATAACTGAGTTTTTATTGAGTTCAATGACCTCATCCACTATTTCAAAGATTATTATTTCCGATTTCTAGTGATTTTATTATTGACTAATTCTAATGTTGGGTTCCATGACCACTCATTTATGCATGGATACTATGGATATAACCAGATCTAGAGTTCCTCTAAGGATTAGTATTCCGAAACCATTAAGGAAACATAATGGATTTTATACTTCTAGTTGATATTGATTGTATAAAATAACATAAGAGAAAATTATCATCGTTCTATGCATCTTTTCAATAAATAAATTGTCACAAATTTAGTGGAATTTTTTGCGGATGAATTAGTGGTCAAATCCCTCCATCATCAGGACAATATCAACGATCATTAAAATGTTTTTTTCATCCTTTATTCATAGAATATTAAGATGAACCCCTTGAAGTGTACAATTGTGTTAACCTCTATAAAGAAACATGTATTTAGTATCATATATAGATGCATTCTTTTCATCCCAATAAAATAAAATAATTCAAAAAAATGTATCCATTGAGAAATCAATGTGAGATAAGAGGACCCCAAGGCTGCTTATCCTACATACATTGATTGATTTTGAATCTTGAAGCAAATTTAAATCCCTTATCAAGGATCATGAAGAAAGGAACCATTTACTAGTGAGATTTGGAGTACTAGACAGGGTTTACAGAAATTATGTTTTGTAATTTATAGCCTTTGGATTTGATTCCACCCATCTCATGTAATTAAAAGGAACAATATTTGATATATTGTGAATGGTCACCCTGATCCCTTATAAAATTGATGAAAATTTAGGGAACATAAAACAATTTATATTGTCTTAGTGACATAATCCTTGAACCAGATTCTAGATTCTTTTCTATTGATAGGTGAATCCTCACAGTTGTCTTTTGAGTGTAGAAGTTTATTCTTTATTAATAGCGTCATTTAATGGAACTAAGAATGTTATTTACTAGAAATGGAGTATGAAATCTTTGGGTTTTCAATAATTAAATGGAATATTAGTGAGTTTACATGGAATGGGGTCTTAAAATAAATGTTGAAAACAATTTTGAAGGTGACAACATTACCTTCCGTTTGAATGAATTTTGGGTCAAAAATTGGGTGAATGGAGAAAATTATTTATAAAAAAAAAAGATGTGTGAATGAATGAAGGTGTCTTGGAAGATTTATCAAATGTTCAGATTTTGGATCATGATTTAAAAAATATCTAAAGGGAAGACATTAATATATGTAGCTAACCCATTCGAGATGAAAAACTTGTCAAAAAGAAAGATCAGGTTTCTCTACCATGTGAAAGACTTGTATGAAAGATATTTTCACAAATTTTATCATATGTGAAAAGAGTTCCATTTTTCATCAAAAACCTATTGGAGAATAATAATATAGTTGCATGAAAGATAATATTTTTATAGAAAATAAGGGTTATGAAAAAAATAATCATACACAATAGGCCCATATCCTGTGTGCAATATAATGTGTTTAATGCATATTGAATTTTGTTATTATAGAAAGTGTTGAACTTCCAGTTTTATTGATCAGTCCTTTTAAGAGAATAAATTCCAATAATTTATTCATGAAGAGTCTCTTTCAATATGAAAAATATTTTAATGGAATTGTTCTTGGACTAGAGTTACTCTATATGAACAGTTTTATTCCACAACTATTAAATATTAGAGGATTTCAATATGGGAAACAGATTGTCAGTGTATGCTCCCTATACTTTCCCTTAGAGGTGAACCATGTAAAATTGATATTTTATCTATTTTCATGTGATTTTTTGTTTTGTAGAAATTCTTATCAGACATGTTTAACATGTTCCATCCATGGTCAGAACAAGACCAAGCACTTTTAATGAAAAAGTTGACACCCTGATTCACCCAACCCCTCTCATGGTGTTCTGATGTCATTCAAAATAATATAAATCTAGTGTTTGGGTATACTTTATGTTGTATATCATTAAAAACCCATTGTTTAGAGGTCTATTTGTATGATGGATTGTGAACCCTCAGTAGTTTGATATTAGTATTTTTCCACAGAAGGAAGCCATGATCTATGAATTGGATGACATTCAATATTAACATATAACCCCTTAATAATTACCTCTAGATGATTAATTCCTAGAAAAAGCCACCATCTTAGTGGATTATGTTGTACCATGTTGGATTATGTATCTTGAAGGTGCATCTCAAATTTCGACTAGTATAAAGATGAACAGTCTCAAACTAAATATTTTTGGAATTGGGGTTGTCTTCATCAACCCATCACATGTCATCCTTCTATACACATTAATTTTTCTAGAAGGATACAAAAAAATGATAGAGTATGAGATACACAATACGGATCCTGAGATAGAAATTGAGATTGACGTACTTACCTTTCATTTAATGGGAGACTCTAAATAAGTCATCAAATAGATTAATGGTTTCTATATTTCCAAAAAATTTAGAATTTATTATCCTAGTAGAACACAATAAACATCTAATGATGTGTGAATTTATTTTTATAACTAAATCATACATAGTAAATGTATGACCAAAAGTCATAAGTACATCTATGATTCAAAGGATAAAAATATCCATATCATTTCATTTTGGTTATAAAAGTGCAAGAGATACTATAAAATATGAACAATGGATGGATTGATTCACATGAAATGGGATACAAAGTGATTCCACACAACTCTATTTTATACCCAACTATGAATTCTCATCATTCCTAACCATGTACCTAAATTATAACAATGATTTTGTAGGGACCACCTCTAAAACAACTATGTGGATACCTACTATTTCCTTTCCATTCACTCTTGGACGACTCAATTGAATGTATTATTGTCTCTTAATCCTCACACTAATAATGAATCATCTTACATTATAGAACATGGAATGTTACTCTACCCTATATTGTTTAGGTTCATTTTACAAAAATATTAGGAACCATGTCACAGATGCATGACATTAATCCACATAAAAATTTCCATGTAACATTATATTAACAATAATGACATGATGTATATATTTTGAACAGAATATCCCTAAATATGATTGTTTACACCGGAATCACATGTTTTATTCCTTCACGTCAAATTTTTTTCAATACTTGATGGAGTATCAATTAGTGTTATTGAACTATTATTTTATATTATTTTCTCCATGAACAAACTTCATAACATTTATATTTTAGATGAAACCAACCAATTTGTTGATATTATATCCTTACAATAGAACCAGATAAATGTTGAGTCTCTTTTCACCTAGTTCACCTCGGTATAAAATCGGTAAAATTGACTAGGTAATCCATATGGGCCCTACTATGATTCACAATTGAATCACAAAATGCCAACATGGTTTTTATTTGAGGATTATTGGTCCTAGATGATATTCCCATTTTAAACATCGTAGTTATTGTGTGGACTGCATGAAATATGAACTTCTTCCATTATCAATGGTTGAACTATACCCACCATGTTCAAGATAATGTTAACTTTGATATTTTTGGTATATAATTTAAACATTACATAAACCAAATATTCAAAATGATTCAGATACTCTATATGTTTCAGAACATTTAGTCGTACATATTTTCAAATAAATATTATGAAATCATATATGTCGACTATTTTATTTTTTCGGTTTTAATATTCATTAAAGATGCTATTTATCCAATTTAATTTTTCTCTTGATGATACGTCCTAGCAGATTGATGTTAAACTACATGACTACATTATATTTAGATGAAATCAATATATATGACATATATTCCATCCCGCAAGATGTATAATTACATATTTTGACTAATCACTCCATGGAAATATGCTAGTGATAATGTTTTTCACCTCTATACCAAAGTGATGAATATGAATTCCTTATCAATACATATGAGGAAGATATATAGAGTGGACACCATAACCAAAAATGATATAGATGTTATATTTTGAAATAATATAAGATTTCCACCCATATTAATGATAGATCTACATAGAATAATCCCCTTAAATGATCTTATTAGTCAATGATTTAATCCAATAAAATGTGAATAATTAAACCCAAGGATTACATGAAATAATAATTGAATATAACTTGGTAAAATGATATATATTCCACAAAGACTCTCTCTACCTAAATATGAGTCAGGTATATCGATGGAATTATTGACCATGAGAGAAATATTTCTAGTATGGGCCCAAAAATATGGCTCCAATTGATAAACAATTTTATTAATAAAATCTTCTCACATGTCTAAATTCCAATGACCAATGATATTTTTCTGCAATGTATATCATGGGAAATATCACATTGTGTCTTATATCCATAATACATGACGATGAGTTTTAATGATGACTTCCTTGTCACATGATGTTAAAATACATGAAAAATACATCCCTAATGATCTAAAATAAATTCTCTAATTAGTATCCAATTATCACTTCATATCCAAGGACCTCAAGTGTCTGACCATAGTTAATCAATGTATCAGTACTTCCATCATATTTATAAGGATCACAATACATAAATAATATTTATTTTTTTGAGTACCACCAATTTTCAAAAAACCATCCATGTCCCATAAAAATAATAGAATATGCTGCTATTTTACCATGTAGGAGATGGATTTGTATAAGGATCATGGACACTCATCCAGAGGCATCTTCTTCCTTCCATAAGGGAATTTTAATGAATTTGATCCCTCACATCATTTTAGTGGATATGAACTTAATAATGTAATTTATAACCATATTTGACATGATTATTTCAGACAAATAACCCTGAATCAGTAACATTGAAGAATGGCATAAAACAATGGAATTTCCTAATTAAAAGGATGATGGAGTACTCTTGACAACTGGAATCCTAACTAGGATGCTCTTTAACACTCATCCTAGTTAATGTCTATGTTTATATTGTCAATCAAGTACATGAAATTTGGTTAGTGTTATAAAACATTAAATAGTATACTCTGATGATCAAGATCAAAATGCCCTATATGTCTAATGATTGATACTTAAAACATCCACAGATAAAAGCTCACAATGTAATGTTATATAAAAATCTAATTCTAAGATAACTGTATTTGTTACATCTTGTGTTTATAAAAACAATATTTCTTAAAAAAATGAATAATATTAATGTTGGACACCTTGGGGACATAGTAATAGAGGATCTATGCTCATCAGACCCCTTATTCTATGAAAATTCTCAAGTGGTAATTTATAAAATCACCTCACCATGATAACATGTTCTTAACTTAGAGGCTCAAAATTTAGGGTTATAGAACTATTCTATAATATTATTCATTGCATAATACACATTCACGTATTCGATTTATGATATCAAACAATTAATTCATTGAGTTTATATCCATATCCTAGTACCACATATCCATGGGTTATTTCTCCTTGTTTTTTTTCTATAATGATGGTTACTAAGAATTTATAATTCAAAGGGATCTCAAAAGTATTTACTAATGAATGAAACAATTCCAATGATATTTTACCAAGATGGGTTTTTGGTCATAGTGTATATTAACCCTTTAAAATATCGAGTATTCTTCCCGAATGCATTGAGTATGGTCTCCTAATATTATCAAAAGATGAGTTTTATCCATTGGTTTCCACCATAAGTAGACACAAAAATTCATAGACCATGATTTTACATCCTTATAACTAGACTATTCAAGTGGATCCAACATAAATGATGAAATATTAATGTGTAATATAACATTTCTAAATCAAATAATGTGATATTTCATTCAACAAACCTTCTTATAGCCCACATCACATGACAAAATACAACACGGTGTAGGGATAGATATTTATTACTAATAACTAAACAACCCAAGATTACAACAAGCATTATTGGATAACAGTATTCATCATAACCCACATTATCATTATAATTAATATATTATAAAAAATATCCCATGATCGTTATTATAAATTAATGACCCCACAACATTACCATGATGAAAATCATATGGGATTGTGCATATGGAAATTTATTTCATTAATTAATGACATATCCCGTATAATTAATGTTATTTCAGTAATTTTGATCCCAACAAAATTGTAGTGGATCTCATCACCATAGGGAGATTTGTGTTCATTCCTTTAATAAATTCCCCATTCAATATTCATTGGTACAAGATTATGAATATATTATTTAAAAAACCAATATTATAGCTATCCATGGGGACTCAACATCACTAATACTTCACCTTACAACAAACCAAATAATAAAATTTTTGATGTGTGTCATGATATATCAAGGATAATTATCATTCTATTTTCATGTATTAATGGTTTGTGTCTGAACCATTTAGGGAAAATTATTCATCAGAATATAAATTAAGAATTCATAGGTGATAGTAAAATTTGAGTACACTCATTATTCAGAATCCAATCATGGAGTACATGTGCTCAAACCTTTGAAAAATACCCATTATTCACTATCCAAAATAGATTAGACAAACAAAATGACCATAAAACAAAATTATATAATGGTCATGCTAAAAATATATATACCTCATTAGTAGAAATTCTATTCTATAAGACCTTAAAAAGTATATTTTGAATGAAAATAAAATATCCAACTGAAAGAAGAACACCACTTTATTTGATTTAATCCCATTAAAGTAACCCAGAGAAAATTTCATGTCTCTACTCACTTCAAAAACTCTTTGTGTAATCCATTTAATATTGATCATCTATTAAATGAGATGTTCAAAAAATATACAAGGTTGAAATCTTAAAAATAGAGGGCTATGAGGAATCCATCCCCACTCCCTCTAATATTTCATAATATTAAACGTAGAAATTAATTGGAAATATAAATTGCAGAAATTAATAAATTATTATATTGATCATATCCCCCTAAAAAATCAATATGATCTCCCTAGTACTACTATCATGGGAAAAATTAGAATATATCCCTATTATATAGGACTTGTATGAGGGGTACTAGTAATATTATGTCATAAAATTTAAGGGGGGGGGGTTTCTACCCTATTGAATATTAAACAGTTTAGAATCTCCTAATTTGCATTGCGTGTTCTGTAGAATGAGCGATTGAATATGAAAACATCCCCCACTAGAACATGTGTCTATACCGATGATTATTTTACTATGTTATGAAATTACCTTCACTGCATATGAATTAGATCTATATAATATCTTTCATTATAGAGATATTCATCCATGAAACTATTTTCTAAAACCACAATACGGATTTATATTAGAGTCTATATTAGAACATCATATGGATTGATTTTCATTCCATAGGAATATGTAATGATGTCAATTTTTCTTATATTGGATAAAACATTATTTTTTTGCATCCAAATTCCCCTTCCATCGTGGAAATTATATATATTGCAATTTTATTATATCCTTACCCCGAACAGATGATTATTATTATATCTAATTCATCCAAGTACCCATGGAATCAATATAAAATATCATCAGTTCTACATGTAGAAGGAAATCTTATCCACATTCATATAATAATATTATTTTCATTATGAATGAATCAGATACTATGGGGTATCCGTTTTTGGAATCCATTTCAATCATGGATATATTATGTATAAATATCGTTCTAAAATATATATGTATCTTTATTAAGGACTCAGAAGTGTCATTCATGATGTATAAAGTCATTGTTTTGATATTATTTTTAAGGAACTAATTTTTCCCTTATTTCTCAATTTGTTATCTAGAACTTTTATTCAATGTATTTGAGGTTCCCATTGGTGAAACAAGTTTTTATTCGTGATAAATAGAAAACATTATCAATAAGGTAACATGTGGGAGTAAAAAAAAATCATTTACAAGATCTATCATAACCTTCCAAATGAGAGGTATGGTGTGGGAGAGCATAGAACTAACTGTGATATTATAAAGATTATGTGGGTGGTGCTTAGTCAGATAATGTAATGGGGTTGCACAACCAGTGAGTGTATAGTTGCATGCATTGTGGGTTCCAACATTTATGAAAACATGAATAACATATGTCACCATGAGGGTTATATATCATTTCCATTATATCTGAAAAATTATCATGGTAATGTTTTTGTGTGTAAAACTATACCACCATTACAAAATTTTTAAAAAATAAACCCAAATTTCTATAAAAGTTATCTATTTTATATCATGCACTTGTTTCATATTTTTCTCCTAACTCAACCACCACACTCCATGACATCAATAGTTCTATACTAGGACACCAAACATGGATTCCATAACTCGAAGGATTTTGTGATATCAATCTCACATAATTAAAATCGTGACAACAAGGACACGAGGAATACAGCTATGGAAATTATAAAATTTTTATTTTTCATTCCTTTGATGCATAGAAAAACAAAAAAAAATCTTTTATAATGATCATGATAGGTGCCATGTATATTATTATTTAGGTGTTCTATTGGTTATATGACCAATTATATATACCGAACAGTCCTTAAAAATAAAATTTCATATCACATAAAGGAATGATAATGACCTTCATGATATAATGTGATGTCGTCACATGATCAAGCTGAAAATAACATGAATTGTGACTTCAATGATTCATAAAATTTCCAAAAGAGTTTTCATCATTAACACATGGAATTTAATGGATATTCATTGGTGTATATAAGGACGATTGTATATCATTTGAAGACAATTCTAAAATTGAGGGATGATCAAATAAATTGAATTATCAGGTGATGTACTATAAATCATGTGAACTATGAGATTCCAATTCCTTTATGGATTATAATGATCATGTGAAACATTATGACCTCATAAATTTATCAAAATCTATTATATGTTCATTTTATGATAATCATCCTTCTTTTTTCATGTAATACTGTTTTTTTTACTTGATTCCATTGAGAATTGTCTTTTGGTTATCCTTTGACATGCCATAAGATCATATTAAACATCCAAATAATTAAAAAAATCCATTTTTTTGTCTTATACCTATCACATGAAGGATATCCAATAAGAGATCATGTATTATTTGAGTACCTAAAATGTCAAAATAAAAATGATCTTACACATGAATCTAATCATTAATGAGCGAGATATATTAGGGATTATGTGATTGAGAGAACAAGATCATGAGAACTGATCAGACATCTTATGGGTCACCTAAATACAACATATCATTACATTAGGAGATAATTCTACCCCTAAATTTTCATTTGATTCTCACATATGGCCATGGAATGAATAAAAATAAGTATTTTATGCCTTCATGCTATAACATTGTAACACCCCAAGCTTCCACGGTACGTTTCCCTTCGAATAATGCGATAGCGTGTGTTGTACACAACCTCGAGTTCTAACACACACCACAACTAATTAAACTAGCCGTCGTGAATAGTAATACCTAATTTTTGAAATTATATATATTTTATATTTGAAAATGGACTTCATTTTTGGATTCAGAATATCGAATTTAGCCTAAGGTGAAATTTTGGTACATTTCGGATAACTTTCATATTTTGATGAATAGTGAAAATTACTAAATTTTAATTAAAAACAACTTTTTTAATCAAAATAATTAATAGTGATAAATTATGAATTTGAGTGGTTTTAAAGAATATTTAGAATATATTTTTACCATTTAATATAATGTTGGTCATTGGACATAATTTTACAATTAAACCGAACATAAACAAGTGTCAATCTTTTGATAGTTATTATCTCTTAAAAACACGCTTTTTGTTTTGACAGCGGGAATTAATTTTAAATTAATTTCTGCCACTTCTGTGTTTTGAATTTAGGAAAATGGATTCCATATTTGGAATCAGGATGTTCAAATTGTGTAAATAGGTAACTTTTATTTTTAGACATTTTGAATAATTACTGCGGTAAATATTTTATTTACCATGGTTAAGGGTAAATCCGCTAAATAAGGGTTAAAAATAATATTATAATAATACTAAATTACCCTAAAAAGTGTCTTAACCCTATTGGTTGATACATGGTCGACCATGGGAATCTTTGGGTCTATTTTGGGACCCCATGGATCCACTTGTAAGTGATAATGACACTTTATTTTAATTAAGTTAAAATGAATACAAAAATGACACAAGCATATATCTTTTAGAAAACCAATTGTTACATAGGGTTATATATGTTGGATTTTAGATTATAAATATTCATTAGAAATATAAACAGATTTCCTACATAATGATATTTTATTTATAATTTTTAGAAATTAAATAAGTTATTTTATTTATGACACAATGATGATGCAGTAATTACTATAATAGTGAAAAATTAAAATAATTGATATTATAAATACCCAAATAAATATAATATGAAACTTTTAATGAATTAAAATAATTTTCTAGGATAATATGATATATTAGGATTGATATAATTGACTTTTTTCGAAGTAATCAATCTGTTATGAGTTTCACAAAAATCATCTATTGAATACTTTCAAAATTGACATAAAAGAGTTCTTAAAACAAATATTATATTATTAATTGATATTAAATTCCTAAAAATCGAAGGATCGGCCAAGAGACTTATAAAATGATAGGATCATCATTACTGGACCACTTGGGGGGTCGCTTGTATGTATATGGTAAGTTTATTAACCATATAATATAAAAATACAAAGAGACATTGTAAAAGTGAAACTAATTAACTTAGAGTTAATACTTAAAGATAAGGTTAATATAAGTACCCAGACCTGTCTAAATTCTATTGGTTGAGTTTTTTTAGACCTATCCCCACCTTAACCTATGAATAGTCAACTTTGGATTCATTAGAAACCGAATATGAATTTATTATAAATTAATATTTCTAGCCTTTCCAAAGGTGCCCCTCACCCCTCTTATAAAAAGGCACTCCTCCTTCTCATTTCTTCACACCTCTAAAGCCTTTTGGTTCTGCCAAACTCTGCCCAAATACTCTCCCAACATCCCTCAATACAACATAGGGGCCTTAGTTTGATCAGAAAGCCAACCTAAGGATCCCTTTTGATCAAATCGAAAGGAAGAACCCGAAGAAGAGGTAATGTTTTCACCGCCTTTTTCAAGTTCCTTTCTTCTTCCACTTCTTCTTTATTTGTTCTTACCATTCTAAAATAATAACTCCAGTATAATTTATATAATGTGATGTTATTATAAATATGGTACAACCATATTCAGTATTCTATCCACCCTTTTGAATAACATGTCACCATACGTGCGTACGTACGGCATACCGTCTCCACGTCGTGGGGTAATTGTTATTCAATATATTATTATTTGGATGGGTATAATAATGATGTGTAACTCATGTAAATAATAAATATAATATGTTAATGATTCTTTATATACGATTTACCATCCATTTATATATTATTTTAATATCAAAAGAATGATATTGTCGCTCGTGTGTACGTACGGACTACCGTCTCCACGAACGCGATGAGATTCATTCTCCATCGTAACCATTCAAGTATAATTATCATTTGATGATTTAAAAATGATGTTTATGGACTTGATATCATTCTGGATATGAATAATATACAACCTATCCTTTAAAAAATTCCTTACGTAACAAAACATATAAAAGAAAACAAGTAAGTTAACACCCGAAACAACGATAATACTAAGATATTATTATCAAAGCGATATTAAAAGATCATATATGATATCATATTAATGTATATGATTCTTGTATATTTTAATAACAATTATTTCACCATTATACAGGAGGTTAACCTACCCCAACCAAGGAAAAGTACAAGGTAAGGGTTATTTCACAATCTCTTCATTATCCGAGGTTGTTTATACGTAATAATCTACTGGGATCTCGTTATCATCCAACTCCATGTTTCATCGAAATGTATTTAAAACAAAATATTAATTATTTACAAGAATATGGGTTAAAGTCATTTATACCCTTGTTTGACTTTTTATAAGAGGAATCTTTCTGTCATTTTCAAAACAAGGTCCTTTTTAACCTTTTCGACAGAATTAAGGTAAGAATGTTTTTTTAACTTATACGGCGGGTGCGGTTATTTTCCACCATTATAAAATATTCAAAGCTTTCCTTACAAGATTATAAGAAAATTTTCAAGAAAATTTTTTATTTGGATCTTAAATGATTTCAAAAATAGAAAGAGATATTTCTCTAAAAAGTGTTTTGCTTTCATCTATGTCAACATCCTTTGATGGATTTTACGCTTATTTGAAGTTGATTTATTATGATACAAAACTTCTATATTGTATTGAAGGTTTTGTGATATGTTTGACTGTGGATGTTCTATTTTTATACCATTCATAGTTTATGGTGAAATTATTTACATTTCGTATGCTAGTTTTAATACGAATGTTTATGTTATGTTTAATCCTTTTCATATGGGAATGCATTGGACTTAATATGTGACGGGTGGAGCCCGCTATAGCTCCTCGATGCATCTGTAGGTCTCATGAGACAAACTAGTGTCTTGGCACAAGGCCTTGACAAAATCTTATTTGTAGTCTTGGCACGAGGCCTTGGCTATGTGGTTATGATAGTCTGGCATTATGCATTCCCACATTATGAAAGTGGTTATTGATTTTTGCATGAGATTATTCGATTAGTAGAATATCCATGTGAATAATTAAATGGAATTATTTTATTTTATTTATTCCATACCATGTTGAAAGTTCATGTTTAAAAGGCTTTTGTTTTAGTTATACATTGCCTTAAATGTTTATTCTTATTTATGAATGTTTCCGCTATATTGTTATCCTTACTGGGCATTTGAGCTCACCCATTTTCTATGTTTTATTTTTCCCAGGAAGTGAAGATGTAAGTTATGAATGACCTGCAGGGATATTATGAGGGGATTATAGTGTGGACTGTGGAAACATTATGTTGTTGTAGTAGTTTTTCATTTTATGATGTAATGTAAAACTTATGAATATATCTAGTGTTTCCAAGGCTACTAAACCAATCGGTCTTTCGAGATTTGAACTTTCTTGTGATCATGCCAATGTTATGTAATAATGCACCGACTCTGGGTAGCTGGGGTCGGGGCGTTACAGTTGATATCAGAGGATGTTTAGTACAAACCTTGGAAGCTAGATTTAGATAAACTCTGATTAGAGCACGTATACCTATGAGGAACATTGAGGATTAGTATAGAAGAACTTCCTAGAATTTTGGTATTGTAGAGATTTTGTGAGTTTTTCGAGCAATACATCCCTGTCTGGATACGAGCAGGTAGAGGTGGCTCTGGCACAGATGTACCTAGGGGTAAAACCCGAAAACACCGCTTTGAGCTAGACTCGAACGGGAACTGGTGCACGACAACGGGCCCTGCTGCACTCTTGGTTACGACACTCCCGGGGGATATGCTTAGGATAACTCTCATTTTCGTTACAAATCATTATGAAGGGTTTATGAGTTTATACTTTCTCAATGAAAACATTCTTATTATTATGGATTATATCCATAAATAGTTCAATTATGTTAAGTGTTTTATAAGTATGGGATTATGTATTTTGATTCATAAACTGATCTAGTTTATGCCATTTTTTAGAAATGGCGCCTAGTGGAAGAAATGGAAACCGTATCAATGCACGAACTCCGTGTAGGGATTTCCCTCCTGCTCAAGATAATTATAGTGGGGCTGGTGATGCAACTGGTGCCGATCAGCTAATCACCATACTGGGACAACTTACTCAGGTTATGAATAATAACATTACTCGTAAGGAGCACCCTGATCCGCAGCGTGGAGGATCAATGTTAGATCGATTCATGAGGCAACAACCACCAACGTTCAATGGGAGTACAAATCCCTTAGTAGCTGAGCAATGGATAAATTCCCTAGAAAAAATATTTCAGGCATTGGGGAGCAGTGAAAGGGAAAAAGTTATCATGGCAGTTTACCGCCTCACTGGAGATGCTGATCAATGGTGGTCATTGATTCAAAACATGACGTAAGATGATGAAGTATCAAATATGGAATGGAGGGAGTTCAAAGATCTATTTTTAGAAAAATACTTTCCTCGCGACCATCGAGAAGATATGGAAACGCAATTTCTAAGTCTGAGACAGAAGGAGGATGAGAATGTCTCAAAGTATGAGGCTAACTTTACAAGGTTAGTGAGGTATGCTGGAGATTATATACGCAACCCAAGAAGTAAGATTGATCGTTTCTTTGATGGGTTAAAACCATTTCTCCGTCGAGCATTAGTCTCACAATCCTTTTCATCGTACGAAGACATTGTCTCATGTGCTATCAAGACCGAAAAGAAATTCTCTAAGTCTTATGACATTAAAGCAAAGAAAGAGAAGAAGAGACCTGCTGATCAATCTGGGAATGGAAATAAGGGGAAGAAGGGAAAGGTTGAATATCCATCCTGTGGTAAATGCGGGAAGAAACACCCTGGTACTTGCTTGAAGGGAATGGGAGTCTGTTACAAGTGTGGTGAAAAAGGCCACCAAGCTCATAATTGCAAGGGGAAGAAGGAAGCTACCAACGTTCAGTGCTACAATTGTAGGGAGATGGGGCATTATGCAAATGCATGTCATAAGCGTCAGGAGAACTTACCTCAGAAAAGGCCAAGGGATCAAGGCCAGGCTTATGCTATCACTACTGCTGAGGTAGAAGCTCCGAAAGACGTGGTGGTAGGTAATTTAATGGTTTCCTCAAGTTTAGCAAATGCATTATTTGATTCTGGATCATCGCATTGTTTCATATCTTCCCAGTTTGCTAAGAAAATTAGATATTTCCAATTTTATTTAATAAGGGAGTTGTCAGTTAAAACTCCTAAGATAAGTATCATTGCAACAAAGTTTTGTGAATCAGTCCCCATTAGAGCACATAAATTTTCTTTATCAGCTGATCTCATCGTCATACCTATGATTGAGTTTGATATAATCCTCGGTATGGACTGGCTTTCGGACTATGATGCGATGATTTATTGTAAGAAGAAAGAGGTTACGATTCTTGATGATAATAATAAAGAACACCTTATTTTTAGAGCAGAATCGTCACCACCAAATTCTTATTTAGATCCACCCCCAGTAGCTCAACTTAATTCAATTATTGGGGAGGAAGAGAATGAAATAACTATCGGAGAGGAAAGGAATGTTCAAATAGAGGATGTACCTGTTGTGAATGAATTTGTAGATGTATTGCCGGAAGATTTACCTGGACATCCTCCAGAACGAGAAGTTGAGTTTTCCATTGATTTAATTCCTGGATCAAGGCCTATATCGAAGACCCCTTATAGAATGACCACTGTACAATTATTCGAACTAAAGAAACAACTAGAGGAATTGAGTAATAAGGGATTTATTCTCCCTAGTGTTTCTCCATGGGGAGCCCCTGTTCTTTTTGTTAAAAAGAAAAATGGATCTATGAGGTTATGTATTGACTACAGGGAGATCAATGCTATAACGATAAAGAACAAGTATCCCCTACCTCGTATTGATGATTTATTTGACCAACTGCATGGAGCTCAATACTTTTCAAAGATTGACCTTCGATCTGGATACCATCAGTTGTGTGTGAAGAAGGAAGACATTCCGAAAACAGCATTTCGAACCAGGTACGGGCATTACGAGTTTACTGTAATGCTGTTTGGATTGACTAATGCACCCTCTGTATTCATGGATCTGATGAATAGAGTTTTCAAGGAGTATCTCAATGAATTTGTGGTGGTATTTATTGATGATATCTTGGTATACTCCAAAACCTACGAAGATCATGAAAATCACTTGCGCATTATCTTCAAGACTCTGAGGAGGCATGAATTATATGGAAAGTTTAGCAAGTGTGAATTCTGGATTCAGGAGTTTTCTTTTCTTGGCCATATTGTCTCTAAAGATGGAATCTCTGTTGATCCTTCTAAGACCAAGGCAATCCAAGAATGGCCAGCACCTACGAGTATAACTGAGGTACGTAGTTTTATTGGTTTGGCAGGTTATTATCGACGTTTCGTCCATAATTTTGCCAGGTTGGCTAACCCATTAACGAAGCTCACACGTAAAGGGTTTAAATTTGTTTGGACAAAAGAGTGCGGAGAATGTTTCGAAGAACTGAAGAGAAGATTAGTCAATGCTCCTATATTGACTCTACCATCGGGGAATGATGGGTTCGTTATTTATAGTGATGCATCAAAGAAAGGACTTGGCTGTGTCCTTATGCAGAATGATAGAGTTATTGCCTATGCATCACGACAATTGAAAATTCATGAACAAAACTATCCTACTCATGATCTTGAGTTAGCATCTGTGATCTTTGCTTTGAAGATATGGAGGCACTACCTCTATGGGGAAAAATGTGAGTTTTATACTGATCACAAGAGTTTGAAGTATATTTTCTCACAAAAAGAACTCAACATGAGGCAAAGTAGATGGCTTGAATTACTCAAGGATTATGATTTCACGATACACTACCACCCGGGGAAAGCAAACAAGGTGGAAGATGCTTTGAGCAGAAAAGACCATGGTGTTTTGAACATGATGAGAATTGAAAGGGATCCAATTTTCATTGATCTAGTGAAGATGGACATGGGAATAACCAGGGAAGGTGAAACATCAATGCTTTTTCAAATGGATGCCAAACCATCTTTACTAGAAAGGATTAAGAGTTCTCAGACCGATGATGAAGAATTTCAGAAGAAGATTAAAGCTGTGAATGATGGGAGATTGAGAGACTTTGTGTATGAAGATGGAATTTTGAAATTCGGGAAGAAACTTTGTGTTCCCGATTTACCTGATCTGAAAAGGGAATTGCTGGATGATGCTCATAGTTCCAATTTCTCTATACACCCTGGGAGCACCAAAATGTATAGAGATTTGAAGGAACATTTTTGGTGGGACAACATGAAGAGGGAGATTGCTGATTTTGTGTCAAGATGTATGGTTTGTCAACAAGTGAAAGCTGGAAGGCAACAGCCTGGAGGAGTCATGCAACCTCTTCCCATACCGGAGTGGAAATGGGACAATATTACGATGGACTTTGTCATGGGGCTACCAAAGACTCCTAGAAGGAATGATGCAATATGGGTTATTGTTGATCGTCTTACTAATTCAGCACATTTTCTTGCTATAAGAGAAGATCTACCCCTGGAACGTCTAGCAAGACTATATATTAATGAAGTTGTGAGACTTCATGGAGTACACTTATCAATTTTTTCTGATCGTGATCCCCGTTTTACTTTAAGATTTTGGAAAAGTCTTCAGAAATCCCTGGATACTGAACTTCATTTGAGCACTGCTTACCACCCTCAGACAGATGGACAATCAGAACGGACTATTCAAACCCTAGAAGACATGTTGAGATCTTGCTCACTTGACTTTCAGGGTATGTGGGATCAATATTTACCACTGGTAGAATTTTCCTATAACAATAGCTTCCATTCGAGTATTCAGATGGCACCATATGAAGCGTTATATGGAAAGAGATGTCGTACACCAACCTGTTGGGATGACGTTGGTGAAAGAAAACTTGTTGGCCCAGAACTGGTGGAGGAAACGGTGGAAAAGGTGAAGATAATCCAAAATTATATCAAAGCAGCTCAAAGTAGGCAGAAGAGCTATGCCGATAATCGAAGGAAGGATTTGGAATTTCAAGTCGGTGATCATGTTTTCTTGAAGGTATCTCCATGGAAGGGAGTCATACTTTTTGGTAAGAAAGGTAAATTGAGTCCCAGGTACATCGGACCTTTCGAAATTCTAGAACGAATTGGGGCTGTAGCTTATCGATTGGCAATGCCGCCAAGTCTCTCTAAAGTTCACGATGTGTTCCACGTATCTCTGTTGAGGAAATACATGCCTGACCCAACGCATGTACTCACCTATGAGGAATTAGAACTGGAACCTGATCTGTCTTATTGCGAAGAGCCTGTCAGGATTCTTGATACAAGAGAACAAGTACTGAGAAACCGGACGACGCGTCTGGTAAAAGTTTTGTGGAGAAATCATAAGATGGAAGAGGCAACATGGGAACCCGAAGATCTTATGATGAAGAACCACCCTAGTCTTTTTATGCAGTAATAACCTAGAAATTGCGAGGATGCAATTATTTGAAGGAGGGGAGAATGTAACACCCCAAGCTTCCACGGTACGTTTCCCTTCGAATAATGCGATAGCGTGTGTTGTACGCAACCTCGAGTTCTAACACACAACACAACTAATTAAACTAGCCGTTGTGAATAGTTATACCAACATTTTGAAATTATATATATTTTATATTTGAAAATGGACTTCATTTTTGGATTCGGAATATCGAATTTAGCCTAAGGTGAAATTTTGGTACATTTCGGATAACTTTCATATTTTGATGAATAGTGAAAATTACTAAATTTTAATTAAAAACAACTTTTTTAATCAAAATAATTAATAGTGATAAATTATGAATTTGAGTAGTTTTAAAGCATATTTAGAATATATTTTTACCATTTAATATAATGTTGGTCATTGGACATAATTTTACAATTAAACCGAACATAAACAAGTGTCAATCTTTTGATAGTTATTATCTCTTAAAAACACGCTTTTTGTTTTGACAGCGGGAATTAATTTTAAATTAATTTCTGCCACTTCTGTGATTTGAATTTAGGAAAATGGATTCCATATTTGGAATCAGGATGTTCAAATTGTGTAAATAGATAACTTTTATTTTAGACATTTTGAATAATTACTGCGGTAAATATTTTATTTACCATGGTTAAGGGTAAATCCGGTAAATAAGGGTTAACAAATAATATTATAATAATAATAAATTACCCTAAAACGTGTCTTAACCCTATTGGTTGATACATGGTCGACCATGTGCATCTTTGGGTCTATTTTGGGACCCCATGGATCCACTTGTAAGTGATAATGACACTTTATTTTAATTAAGTTAAAATGAATACAAAAATGACACAAGCATATATCTTTTAGCCAAACAATTGTTACATAGGGTTATATATGTTGTATTTTAGATTATAAATATTCATTAGAAAGATAAAAATATTTCCTACATAATGATATTTTATTTATAATTTTTAGACATTAAATTATTTATTTTATTTATGACACAATGATGATGCAGTAATTACTATAATTGTGAAATATTAAAATAATTGATATTATAAATACCCAAATAAATATAATATGAAACTTTTAATGAATTAAACTAATTTTCTAGGATAATATGATATATTAGGATTGATGTAATTGACTTTTTTCGAAGTAATTAATCTGTTATGAGTTTCACAAAAATCAACTATTGAATAGTTTCAAAATTGACATAAAAGAGTTCTTAAAACAAATATTATATTATTAATTGATATTAAATTCCTAAAAATCTAATGTTCGGCCAAGAGACTTATATAATGATAGGATCATCATTATTGGACCACTTGGGGGTCGCTTGTATGAATATGGTAAGTTTATAAACCATATAATATAAAAATACAAAGAGACATTGTAAAAGTGAAACTAATTAACTTAGAGTTAATACTTAAAGATAAGGTTAATATAAGTACCCAAACCTGTCTAAATTCTATTGGTTTAGTTGTTTTCGACCTATCCCCACCTTAAACTTTGAATAGTCAACTTTGGAGCCATTATAAACCGAATATGAATTTATTATAAATTAATATTTCTAGCCTTTCCAAAGGTGCCCCTCAACCCTCTTATAAAAAGGCACTCCTCCTTCTCAGTTCTTCAAACCTCTAAAGCCTTTTGGTTCGGCCAACCTATGCCCAAATACTCTCCCAACATCCCTCACTACAACCTAAGGGCCTTAGTTTGATCAGAAAGCCAACCTACGGAGCCCTTTTGATCAAATCAAAAGGAAGAACCCGAAGAAGAGGTAATGTTTTCACCACCTTTTTCATGTTCCTTTCTTCTTCCACTTCTTCATTATTTGTTCTTACCATTCTAAAATAATAACTCCAGTATCATTTATATACTGTGATGTTATTATAAATATGGTACAACCATATTCAGTATTCTATCCATCCTTTTGAATAACATGTCACCATACGTGCGTACGTACGGCTTACCGTCTCCACGTCGTGGGGTAATTGTTATTCAATATATTATTATTTGGATGGGTATAATAATGATGTGTAACTCACGTAAATAATAAATATAACATGTTAATGATTCTGTATATATGATATACCATCCATTTATATATTATTTTAATATCAAAAGAATGATATTGTCGCTCGTGTGTACGTACGGACTACCGTCTCCACGAACGCGATGAGATTCATTCTCCATCGTAACCATTCAAGTATAATTATCATTAGATGATTTAAAAATGATGTTTATGGACTTGATATCATTCTGGATATGAATAATATACAACCTATCCTTTAAAAAAATGTCTTACGTAACAAAACATATAAAAGAAAACAAGTAAGTTAACACCCGAAACAACGATAATACTAAGATATTATTATCAAATCGATATTAAAAGATCATATATGATATCATATTAATGTATATGATTCTAGTATAATTTAATAACAATTATTTCACCATTATACAGGAGGTTAACCTACCCCAACCACGGAAAAGTACAAGGTAAGGGTTATTTCACAATCTCTTCATTATCCGAGGTTGTTTATACGTAATAATCTACTGGGATCTCGTTATCATCCACATCCATGTTTCTTCAAAATGTATTTAAAAAAAATATTAATTATTTACACAAATATGGGTTAAAGTCATTTATACCCTTTTTTGACTTTTTATAAGAGGAATCTTTCTGTCATTTTTAAAACAAGGTCCTTTTTAACCTTTTCGACAGAATTTAGGTAAGAATGTTTTTTTAACTTATACGGCGGGTGCGGTTATTTTCCGCCGTTATAAAATATTCCAAGCTTTCCTTACAAGCTTATAATAATATTTTCAAGAAAAGTTTTTATTTGGATCTTAAATGATTTCAAAAATAGAAAGAGATATTTCTCTAAAAAGTGTTTTGCTTTCATCTATGTCAACATCCTTTAATCGATTTTACGCATATTTGAAGTTGATTTATTATGATACAAAACTTCTATATTGTATTGAAGGTTTTGTGATATGTTTGACTGTGGATGTGCTATTTTTATACCATTCATAGTTTATGGTGAAATTATTGACATTTCCTATGCTAGTTTTAATACGAATGTTTATGTTATGTTTAAACCTTTTCATATGGGAATGCATTGGACTTAATATGTGACGGGTGGAGCCCGCTATAGCTCCTCGATGCATCGGTAGGTCTCATGAGACAAACTAGTGTCTTGGCACAAGGCCTTGACAAAATCTTATTTGTAGTCTTGGCACGAGGCCTTGGCTATGTGGTTATGATAGTCTGGCATTATGCATTCCAACATTATGAAAGTGGTTATTGATTTTTTGCATGTGATTATTCGATTAGTAGAATATCCATGTGAATAAGTAAATGGCATTATTTCATTTTATTTATGCCATACCATGTGGAAAGTTCATGTTTAAAAGGCTTTTGTTTTAGTTATACATTGCCTTAAATGTTTATTCTTATTTATGAAAGTTTCCGCTATATTGTTATCCATACTGGGCATTTGAGCTCACCCCTTTTCTATGTTTTATTTTTCCCAGGAAGTGAAGATGTAAGTTATGAATGACCTGCAGGGATATTATGAGGGGATTATAGTGTGGACTGTGGAAACATTATGTTGTTGTAGTAGTTTTTCATTTTATGATGTAATGTAAAACTTATGAATATATCTAGTGTTTCCAAGGCTACTAAACCAATCGGTCTTTCGAGATTTGAACTTTCTTGTGATCATGTCAATGTTATGTAATAATGCACCGACTCTGGGTAGCTGGGGTCGGGGCATTACAAACATGATGTTATTTTGTTTTATATTTCCCACCACCTCAATTTAGTACATACATCACCTTAACCTTGAAATGTGACACAATCCCCAAATGAACCTCGTATATATAATCCCCTAAGACCCATAAAATGTACATGCACATGGAAGGAATGGGGGAACTGTTTAGATAAACACATATTGAGGTGTTGGTTTTATCCTTCAAGGGATTTTTCCATGAAATTACAAGAATAAATAATTACTATTATTTCACAACATAATATCACAAGGGTTCTTTTTAAATCCCCATGATGATATTAACATCAATAAATTACATGAAACGAAACCATATAGTGATGTGCATGATTGCAGATTCATATGAGAATCCCCTAAA
The DNA here is from genome assembly GCA_963277665.1 of Viscum album. NCBI lineage: Eukaryota > Viridiplantae > Streptophyta > Magnoliopsida > Santalales > Viscaceae > Viscum > Viscum album. The sequence goes on from OY728135.1 coordinate 163,130,895, forward strand.
TAGGTTTTCATAATCCCAAACAGTAACTCCTTCCTGGAATCACAACGTCTCCATGGGGACATTCCATTAAAACTGCAGTATACGAGGCCTTGATATGAACTCATGGACATGAACCCTATTTTCTAAAATTAATATGTCTGTGAAGAGTAAGTAAAATTCATACACATTATTTATATGATTTTATAATTTATGACTGGTATCATGATTCCATCATTCAACATCCTTAATCATGGTAGTATTGTTCATGTAAACCCCTTGTATGTTTCTTGGTTGATAACGTGACAAATCACCAGACAAGCCAGCTGAATCATGTTGAACCCCCAAGACATGTCCTTTTGATTAGGATATAGATCACAGACATGTTAGGCAGACAACCGGGTCATATTCAATATATATCCCTTTCATGTCATCCATTTCATAAATAGTCCATATGATATGATAAGAATTTCAAGATGGTATCTTTGGACATATCAACCTTTTCTATAAGATACAAATAAAAATACAACAAGTAAACTCTTAGACGCAATATTTTGGCAGAGTAATAACATTACAAATGGTAGTATGAAAACATGAAACCCTATTAATTTCATCGTCTAAACGGGTTATTTGATTAATGAAAACATATGTTATTGATATTTCATTTTCATTACTACTCGTTATACTATTTTTATGAAATAGAATTTTTTTCATACTAATTTTAAATAAAGAGAATACATCCTAATAAATAGGAATTAATCAGTTTATAATGAATTCATATGGTATGAATTTGTGTGTTAATATATGTATATATATTATTGTGATATATATTTTGCATAATAAAAACCAAGAATATTTTTATGATGATTGTAGGTTGTACTGATATCCCAGACTATTCGCGTTATATGGGTTGGATGTAATTCCACCAATGAAAATTTTCCCTTCGACTGACTGACTGAAAATTAATTTTTTATTAAGATAAGATAAGCCCTTTTAAGGGTAAAGGGGAGAAACCTCTGTGACATCAAAGACATAAACAAATCTAAAAATCCCCAACGATCCAAAATTCCAAACCAAATAACCCACACTACATGAGAAAAGCCCCTCCTAGCATCAAAAAACCGGAAATCCAGTTTCCACCTTCCACCGCTGATCGGCTAGCTGTCCCGTGAAAAATTTCACGGGCCTGGTACCAATCGTCGTAGACATGCCCTCTCAAACATCCAATTCCGAAAATCAGAAGTACAGTGGAAACTCTTCGCCCTAAACCTCATCTGGAGCAACATGTAGACGATCTGATTGCAAGCTCCTTAGAACAGTAGACCACCGAGGCCAATAAAAACAAACCAACTGCACAATGAGAACCACCATCGAATCACAACATCAAACCTTCACTTCCTCCACAGTCTTCAAACATTCACTTCCTCCAGAGTCTTCAAAACACACCCAAAAACTAGAATCAACTTCAGGAAGCTCCACAGCAGATCAAGCTCGAAAAACACAGCACACCCAAAACAAAATCACGAACAACATCACATCGACGAACAACAGAAACATATTCACCCCAAACCAACACACAAACAACAGAACATCCAAATCTAAAATATGAAGGCAAAAATGTGATTCGAGAAATCATCACCAATTGACCAAGATGAAGAATATGAATTCCTTGCATCATGTCCACACCACCGCCGCAACATAGATCTCGTCGCCGCCATCCAGGAATCCCGTAGAAACCATGACGAACCACCCAACACATAGATAATAAAATTACAAATTTACCGTTGTTTATATTATTATCATGAAACATGCTTGTACTTAAGAATTTTATTTTTCTTTAGAAACAATATTGGAATGTTCTATAAATGTTATACTCACAACATGGATGGCCATCATTGAGAACTATATAACATTATTATTCGAAATTTTGTTATGGTCAAGGGTCAAGTGGTTGATGGATGAAGTTGTTGGATATTTGGAATGAGATATGAGACTAAGTAGGTATCTAAACATTAATTTTAGTTTTTTCCTCTATTATTTATGATAAATTTTATATTATCTAGAATTTTACAATACAATTAACATTTTTATGAATCAATAAACCTTATCGATGTCCCTCGTTATATTATAGTTTTTTATTATTAATCAATTTGTGGTACATTAATGCATTGTCAATATTAGTTTCTATGTTTTATGGATCATCTTTTAATAGTACATCTTATGTTATTTGTAGTTTTCTGATTTTTAGCATATAATATATCATAATAACATCAACACACATACTAATGGTCCAAATCCATTAGCAATGATATAGTTGTACGTAATGTATTTTAAATCATTTTTCTAATGAAAATATAAGAACTATTTTTTGTGGAATAGTAATGTATCATCACATCCTCTATTTAGATTCATATACTATACCTGGTAGGTTAGATAATGATAAAATACAGTTGCCAATTTGACTTTATCAAATACCTTTTTATAGGTTGAACCAGTATTGGGAAATTATATGATAGCAAGGATGTTTTTGTTTTTACATGTTTGTTGAATAGGGTTGTAAATGTATATTATATACCAATAATTGATTGGAATCATGCTGAAAAAATTAGGTTCATTCATTAAAATGATTATAAATATCTTATCTTTTTTTTATTTACATTTTAATAGAATTTTGGTTGCATAAATGATGTTTTATGGTTAACTTTTTCCCTATTATTTCATTAATTGATATGATGATAGAATGTGTATTGATTGATTATAACATATATACATAGGATGCCCAAATTAAATGGAAGCTGAGAAGATATCCCACATAATCAAAGGGTGTTCTCGATACCCACAGATGTGGTCTAAAACCTACGCATCAACCATAATAAATGGAAAAAATTTCGACCAACCTAAATTCGATGAAATAAAATATTGATATATATATATATATAAGTAATAAATATAAAAATATTAAAGAGAATAAATATGATCCATAACTAAAAGAAGAAACCTTTATCAATTAAAATTAATTTTGATAGAACAACCCCTGGGAAAATTTCCAACATCAATGGAATCTAAAAAAATTTTGAATACTCTATGAGAAAATGTGAAAAAGGTACCATCATCTCATCATAATTTAATCATACCCATCAGATTTTAATATCACAACATCACTACACTACTATTCTTTTTCCGTTATAAAAATTCATAACTATATCTACACATCTACAAATGGGAGTGCATAGGGTGATATAAATATATGTAGAAGATACCCCTATAGTGAACTTGCCAATACTAAAAGTGGGATTTCCTCTAAGATACCCCTTCCACCAATGTACAAAAGGCTTTATGTCTTCTTTATATCACAATAAATTTCAAGAAGGATTATTTGAATCAATATCAAACAACCCTTTTCTTTCACCTATCCTTATTTGAAAACACATTTCGTAATGGTTTGAAGACACCTATTTTCAATTACCCTATATTAAGGAAAACATATCTTTTATCCCAAATACAATTACAAAAACATCTTACTGTATTCTATTATATTATTAAATAATTAATAAAATACGATCTAATCATGGTTTTTCCAATAAAATAAATATATGGAACCACCTACCTCAAACATTGGTTACACATGCCTACAACTGAATCAACCAACACCTGAAGGAAAAATAAATAATAAGAGGCCAAAAATATTTATTCCAATGTCAATAAATCACATTCCATAAAAATAAAATATGGATTGGATAAAAATGATATACCTCAAATTAAACAAACATGTTATACTGAATCCATCAATGGACATTCCCTAGAAGACGATCACATAATAGATCTAAAATAAGCATGAAATCATCAAAATAATTTTTTTAAAATAATCATATATCAAAATAAAATTTGTAGCCAATGCGGATACTTAATGAAATTTAAATAACGATTTTGAAATGACACTTACTAGTGAAAACAAACATATTTAACATGATGACAAATCAATAAAAGGACTTATCTAGAAGAAGAGGAGATTTAAAATAATGTCTTGAAGAGATCTTGGGTCTATAGAATGTATAAGTAAAACCCATTGGAAGAGTTTCGAGCATGAATCACATAATACTAGAAGGTATTGAATGATTAACATAAGTAATCCTTGCTTCATAGTTTGAATAACATGAGTTGCATTTAATCTAAAAAATGATTCACATCAGGTTAAAAACACATGGTCGAATAACTAATTATTTGAATTGAATTACATTAATGAAAAATTACTGAATTGGAATTGATTTTTCAGAACATTATGAAAACATTTATTAAAATGTATACATATCCCAAGACAACTACCTAGTTATTATTCACCACATGATTCATATTTACTACTTGAAAGTGTCTTGCATGAAAAATTTATCTCCTGTTAAAAAAATGTCCCCATGTTACACTAATTACATTTATTTCTAATAACCCACTCTTAAATAAAAAAGAGTATACCTAAAAAATTGATTTTATAATCCCTCCACCATTATGATATTCATCTATGAGATGTGATGCCTAAAAAGAATCTTCCAGAAACATATGAGGCCACTTCTCCTGCAAAAAAAGATTCATCCTCCCAAGTCCTATGAGACTCGGATCAATGTCACCATAATAATCTAACAAGTGGAATATAAATCCAATTAATTAATTGAAACATAGAATCAATTGTCCCAAATGGAATCTCTACTATTTAATGTTTTTTTACTAACATGATTACATCCCATCTCAAAAAATGCGATGGATCTTGATTGTATTTCAATTGTTGAGATATGTGGAAAAAACATGGATCAAATTAAAACAATATTTTAATATCAGCTAATATGATACCTACGCAATATGTTCAGTGGACTAAAATGGTAAAATATATATTGAAGTCATCATTTTTAATTTCTCGATCCTATAGAGACCTAATTGTGGTTATAATTTCATTAAAAATGATGAAAATGGAAAAATAAAAAGGATAATGTTAAAATATATATATTGTATCTACCAAATATGTTCTATAAATAAATTTCATTTTAAATCATAAATACTTTTTGATGCCTACTATATATTACTCTGTCACAAAAGGGAGGATTCACCACCCTCTTCAAAAAAAATTGATGATATATATGGGGGACCTTTCAAATAATCGAAGGGATACATTTTCCTCAATTCCTAATAGCTGTTATTATATAGAAACATTAGTTATTATAGATAGCCATCAGATATAAAAAAAATCCAAAAACTAGTATGAAAAATATCCTCCACGATCTGAATAGTTTTCTATATCTCATTTTTCAATAGTGGATGGATTGTTGTACTATAATATGAATGGATTCAACTTTTCATAGTGGATGATCTTCTAAAATAGGGAGATATATTGGGTTCCCTATCTAAAATAATGGATGACAAAATTCTATATGAAATCAGAAACATATTCACATTCAATTGAACCTAATAATTCACCTTATTAATGTATATTGTAAGAATAATTTTTTATTATTTCATCAACCTATCAATGTCCACCATGATATCTATATTCCCTCATGGATTAAATTGAAATTAGAAAATATATTCCATAGAAACGTCGTTTAATTTCAATATTGGGATCCTAAGTGGTTGGAGAAAACTAGATGTTTTTAGATGCACTTATTTTATCTACTAGTATATATAATAATGTGACACATAATATACAATATCATGCCTTATGCCTTCCCTCCAGAATCATTATCTCTAGTAATAATACATATTCATTTTTTCCATATGAAATGAGCCTAAAGGAAAATTAAATTAAAACAATGGTAAAATTAATTCCTTTTTTCAATGAAATAATCATCCCCAAAATAGACAATACCGTTTAAAGAGTGGGGCCAACTATAGACATTTTTATATTATAAAGGATTTCATGGAATCCTATGAACTTCAAAAAACATTAATAAACCTGAAGAATACATTTAATGTGATATGTTAATAACAAAACACTAGTTAGATAAATCACTAAAATATCATCCTCGGTATCAAGATTATACTGAGTAAGGGTTTTACCCCTGTCTTGTTTTCACATCATCAAAATTTGTGTCTTAACTGTTATAAAGGGTCTTGGTATATTTTTCTTAGTGCTTATGGGCTAGGAGACCTTGCATGTCTATGAACGTTCTTATTCTTAGTGGGGAGCAATAGCACCACTTAGTTAGAAAGCGCAATGAGCTAGAGTGGATGAATGTATCCACCTGGAGGTAGGGTCCCTCTCCTTGCATTTAAATTTAAGTAAAGTAATAGTGAGTTTAATATTGAACTTCCTTATCATTTTAATTATGTACATTTAGTTGATTAAATTCTTCCATGACAACATTGTGAATTGTAGGAATGAGATAAAAATGGATTCCAACAAACTAAACATATGTTTTAATAATAAAACCCCTCAATCAGAGGTGCCTAGTCATCAAGATATAAAGTAGTGAGAGAATTTTTATACTTTCCTGCTTGATTGTTGTGGTTCCTCTTTTATGCATTGTATGTGAACTCACCTTGATGAGACGAATGGAACGATATAGCTATAATACATATTTTTTGGTCAATTTTCCATGTTAGGCATATTGAGTAAGATGGTAACCTTAGAGGGATAACATAATACTATATGGTGTGTTTATTCTAGAAGGTATCCAAGGGTTAAAGAAGGATAAAAAATTCCTTTAAGATGAAATGGTTAGACTAGAAATGAAAGGACTAGGGTGGTTTGACTAAGCCTTGGGATAACGTATTCGGAACATATTATATTAGTAAACAAAATATGTAAATTACTTTATATAGATACTTAAGAGAAGATTACATAAGTATAAATTTGATAAATATTATGTTGATGTTATTATACATACATAAGAGGAGTTTCCTTACGAATACATGTGATAAATATGATGTTTAGGTTATTATAAATACTTATGAGGATTTTCCTTAAGTATACTTGTGATGAACGTGCTTATGGACTCTTTTATAGAATTGAGCTACATTATTGAATGTGTATATAGGATGACTTTTTAAATTCTTATTATTTAATTCCATAAAAAGTATACTATATACATGCTTGTTTTGTGAGTGCACAAATATTGATGCCACATAATGAAGTATAATAAAGGTGAGCACATACTGAGTCCACCTAGCTATAAGTACGAGTATGGGTGGGAGGCAGTTATACCCCATGCCAGAGAAATTAATGTGATGGTTGGGAGGCATTCATACCCCATGCCATCTTCTATATATGTTTGTGAATGGGGGGCATGCATACCCCATTCCAACTATGATCCTGATACATGTATGGAAGGGAGGCATTCATACTCCTTTCCAATTGACCATTAGGGATGAGAGACATTCTTACCTCATGCCCACTAATCTCAATTTATGTAAGGGAGGCATTCTTACCACTTTCCAGTTGACTTATAGTGATGATTTTTGTGTTTGGATGGGAGGCAGTTATTCCCCATTCCAGTATTATTAATGTGAGGGATGTGAGGCGGTTATACCCTATACCAGTTTAAGGAACATGAAGGAAGGTAGGAATTGTTACCTACTTCCAGTATCTTTTAAGAATGAGAAGCATTCCTACCCAATTTCCATTTTATACTAGGGAAGAGAAGCATTTTTACATTGTGCCCACTATCTTCATCTGATGGGTGGGAGACATGCTTACCCCACACCATATATTATAAGTATTTACATTTGTAACTGTAGAGGCATGATCAAGTTACATTACCAGCAATTGGCCGAAGCTCGTATAACCATCAATATTCCATTGGTAACCTGGACGAGTGTTATATACATATGTAATTATGCTTACTTATTTCTCTATAACTGCTCACTGATTAATTATTAAACACTATCTGGATTTTGTTTGACACCGTTAGTGTCGTCCTACTGATATTTATATCATAAACGCTACTTGGACTGCCATTGCACTGGGGTACTCAACAAGACCTTTATACTTTCAGGACCTAGGTTTTGTATTGTGTTGATTATACATGAGAAGTTAAGAGAAAAGAACCAAGTAGGGGCTTGGGTTGCTCATGGGATCTTCACCAGGCTTTTTTGTCCTTTCTTTTTGTATTGTTTGCAATGCATGCTGTATTGATTCCTTCATTCATAACAGTATCGTCATTTGTACATTCATGCATTGTAAACTATTGTTTTCTGCGTTTTATAAAATGGTTATTACATTTTTTTGACTTCTCCCTTTCAATTATTTAATGTTCCCTCTATTTATTTTTATTTACTCAAATAATACAACTATGTTACTCTGATATGAGGGTATAGTCTCCCCACTACCACTTCCTGATACCCTTATTATTAGTCAGCAGACTCTTGTGTATGTGGAGACGCACTTAAGGCCATGTGATTAACCCGTCCAGCCACCGATTCAATGGTAAACCAGGCTGGGACGTTACAATGTGGAATCATAGGTGTATCTTTTCTTTTTTCCTTACTTTTTTGGTTTGGTAAATAGGATATTAGAAAACTGTCGTTTCTTGGCTAATAGATGTGCTTGGCACTGATCACCCCATGTACAGAAAATGACCACGTGTCCAGGGAAAGGAATTGTTTTTCATGGTGTTTTCTATTACAGTTGATATTATTTCACCTTGAGTGATTGTTGAATTTTCAACTGCATATGGTTTATGAAATTTCTTGAATTTTACCCTTGTCCTGATATGGAATGAAAGATGCATTCCATACATCATATTAGGCACATAATAATTAACATTTCTTGCTAGTTACATGACATGTAGTTGTATCTTAGATTTCCTGTATAATATGCTTAAGTGATTATATGCCATGCTTATGTGTTATAACATGCTTCTGTGATATAACATGTTCTATATTTCCTTATTAAAATGGTATGTATTTATTTGGTAGTACAAGGGTTGTGAACGAAAGGGAATCATTATTCTATTCTAAGATGTATGGGTATCTTACAACAGGGAAGGGGTAACCAATATATCAAAACTATTCTAAGCATGATAAATTCTAAGTTAGAATCTATTTTTGATAAAACAGGTAGTCAATTTTCCATCCATGATTTGTATGGGCGCATCATGTATTGGGAAATGGAAACCCAGATTAAATGTAAAGTCTTTTTTTATTGTGAAGTGATTAAGTGGAAAATGTCACCTAATTTTGAGATTGAATGGTTTTGGCTAACTGTTAAATGTTCAACTGGACCAGAGTAGGTCTATTGAAAAATTTTGTATGAGATAACCCGGTAGGGGTGTTCGAAATTTTAAAAGGAATTGAGAAATTTCTTTGGGTTAATTTTTTAAGAAATCATGATGGATTTAATGAGACCCTAGTAGAACGCCCTTTTGTTTAGATGGTTTTGTTTTGCACTTTTGATTGATAAAGACAGGATAACTATAAAATTTTAAATTTTTTTAAAGGAAGTTATGTGAAAATTGCATATTTGTTTTGATGTGTAGTTTAATGCTTTAAATTATAAAGATTAAATGAGATAAAAAGTTAAGTGTTTGGGAAATGGAAACTTTAGTTGTGTGTTGAGACCCTCGGGGAAGGGGTAGTTTTGAGTTCAATGTGAGTTTCCTTGGAACAGATCCATAGGTTTTTCATGGGGGTGTTGTTTCCTTAGAGGTGTTTTGATTATTGGATTTTGAGCCTAGGGACATTGTTTCACATGAATCGGTGTTAGGGTCGATGTTTCATCTTTGTTAGGGGGTTGCCTGTGGTTTGTAGCCCCCTTAGAGTTTTACTGCCTAGCTTGTACCAGATGTTTTCCATTGTGAGGTGTCATTTGGGTGTCGTTGTCCCTTGTTGGACTCTTCTTTTTCTAATAAAAAACTTTTTCTGATAGGTGGTCATTGGTTTTCGACTTTCGTTGCGTCTTTGGGTCATCTCCTCAGTAGAGTGGCTCGACATTAAAGAATTGTTTCATCCCAATGTTCAGGATGGATTTTGAATGACTCATGTGTTTTGACATGCTAGTTTCCTTGTTTTGGATCTTCTTCATTTGTTTGGTGATGTGATTGTGGTGGAGGAGCATCACATGATCGTTTGATGTGTTTTTGTACTAGCACATTTGTGCTCAGCTAGGTTATCACCTTTCCATTCGACGATTAGGAAACTCCTAAGGTTGGGAGCACGTCGGGTTTAATCTGGTAAATGTGTCCTTTCAAATGGAATCGATTCTCCTTGGAATGAATTTGGAAATCGGTTGATCGTGCCTGAATGTATGTGGGTCATGAGAGCTTAAAACATGTGAATGTGTCAGTAGGTGAATCCGAGTTTCATTCTGGAAGTCGACCAGTTGATGTTCGACTATTCTTCCTTCTTGTAGTCTGGTATGATTAAGTGGAATCCTTTAATACCACTTAGTGTATTCTGTTTAGTGATGATCATGTCTCGTATCTTTTACTCATTCTTGATTCACTAAGAGAGAATAGGTCTTATCCATGCTAAAGCTTTTAAGCTGATGGGCTTGATTCGTTGGTTTTCTTTCAGCGTTACATGCGGGTTTCATTTATTCATGTATTATTTTTCATGGAAACCTCATTGGATGTCAGGTGTAGGATTCAGTGAAGTGTTTGTGCTAAACATAAGTTTTCTTATAGAAAGGAATTATGGTTCTATTTGGAATTCATCAGCCTCCTAAGCCAAGTGATCGGGTAAATATCCATCCAAATATGGTATGTCTTAGGGTTATTGTTTGATGAATATTGTTGTTGAAGAACCATTTTAAGGCACGTTTTCAGGTGAAGACGAGTGCAGTTTGTGTTAGCAGATGCCTAATATGAACAACTGACTCCACATGGGCTTTGAGGTCGATGGGAATCGACCGTTTGATCTGTTTCAAATCACTCTAGGAGCGTTGTGGGAATTCTTGTGGTGTTCATTGAATGTTAATTCCAATGGTGGTCTGAACTATTGTTTTGATTTGGTAGCATAAAATTAAATATCTAAGTTGGGAAGTACCTATGTCTTGATGCTTTTCGAGACAACGACGGATTCATATCTCTTGTTATATGGGCTCAAGAAGAGCCACCTTTGTGTTTTGATTGTGTAACGAGCATTGCCTTGACTTTTGGTGGATTAAGTTCTATAGTGTTTAATGGATTATTAAGGGTGTGTTGGAAGTTTTTTAATGCAATGTGATCATTTGAACGATGCATCATGACCCTTGAAGGTTGGGGGATGTGTACGTTATTCCAAAAGGCTTCTTAGGGAAAAGATGTTCTATGGTGGGAAGGTTTTCATGGCCTGTATTTTGAACTGGACTAAAACTCGATGGAATTTGAACTTTTTCCTTTACTAAACCGGTTGTTTTGAAGACCGTTCTTCGGAACAAGGTTATGATGGTTTGAACCCTTCCATTTAATGTTTTTGTAAGTGGGAAGATACCCATTATGTTTCTCGGGTGGCCTGAGAGGCATTGGAGGCACCATACCCACGTTTTTAGAGAGTTTCCGAGGATGCACGGTTGGCGCATGGGTTGACTAAACCGCGCATCCCAAATAGTGTGGCCTAATTCTGGTGGGAAGTGGCTTACGCATGGGCTGCACAGGGTTTCCCAAACCGTGTTCCAAGGCCGTTCAACGATTGGCATGGCGGAAGTAGACTCCTCATGGTTTTCGCACGGTTTGGAAAACCTTATGTGTCAAACTGTGTGTTTGGGTGCATTTAGGTTACTAATTAATTTTAAAATAAAATAAATTAAAAACCAAAAACTAAACACTCCCTCTCCCTCCTCTAATATGCGACACACACCATCAAAGGGGATATCCCCTGTGAACCATGTGACACCCCCCATACGACCTCCACCTCTTCTCATTCTTCCTCCGTCAGCATCAGATTTCTTCTTGGTTTCTTCTCCAATCCTCTCTGGAAAGTCCCCTCCGTCCCTCAACTCTTATTTAACAGCTAGATTTCTGCCTATCCGTCGACCTACAGGATTCAACTGAACCCTAGGTGTTTAGGGTTTCTTGAACTTGTTTTTCCTTCGTTCTAGGGATGTGCCAAGGTTGTCTCTGGACCCTTAGGTTCAAGTTTGGGAATTTTCCACTGGAGGCGAGGCATATATGAGCGATTTTGGTTTCCGCGTTGATTTCGAGGTAAGGGTTTTACCCGTGGCATGTTTTAGCAGCTTCTAAATTAGTTCTTTAGTTGTTCAAAAGGGTCCTTGTATTTTTTTTTGCATAGGGTCTAGGTGCAAATGAATGTGTGTGATGGTTCTTATGCTCAGTGGATCGATGCATCGACTCATAGTTATAATGCTCCACGAGCAAGAGTGGACGGATCGATCCACCTGGAGGTAGGTTCCCTCTCATTGCCTTTAAATTTAAGGAAAGTAATATTGAGTTTAATATTGAACTGCCTTAGAATTTAAATTATGCAAGTTTAGTCGAATAAATTATAATGTGAAAACAATTTGGATTGCAGGAATGATTAAAAAATTGTTGTCAGCTAACTAAACTCAAGATTTAATAATAAATCCTTTCAATTAGAGTTGCAATGTCTTCAAGATAAAATGTAGATATATAATTGTTATTCTTTCTTGCTGGATTGTTGTGGTTCCTCTCTGATGCTTTGTATGTGAACATTCATTTTTGAGGCGAATGGAATTATATGTCTATGATACTTGTTTTTGTGTCAATTTTCCATGTTAGGAAAATGGAGAAAGATAGTATCCTTAGTGGGATGAATTAAGACTATATTACATGTTTCCTCAAGAAGGTATCAAAGGGTTAACGAATTATGAACAAATCATGTATGATGAAATGGTTAGACTAGAAATGAATGGACAAGGGTGGTATGACCATGCCTTGGGATAACGTATAGGGAATATATTATGTTAGTAATGTGAATATGTAAATTACTTGATATAGATACTTCAGAGTAGTATCCTTAAGTATAAATGTGATAAATATGATGTTGATGTTATTATACATACATAGGAGGAGTTTCTTTAAGTATAAATGTGATAAATACGATGTTGATGTTATTATAAATACTTAAGATGAGTTTCCTTATGTATACCTGTGATGAACTTGCTTATAGACACTTATATAGAAATGATTTGCATGTTTGATTGTGAATATAGGATGACTTGTTAAATTCTTATTAGGTAATTCCATAAGTTGTATGCTATATACATGATTGTTTTGTGAGTGCGCACATGTTGATGCCACATAATAAAGTATAATAAAGGTGGGCACATGCTGAGGCCACCTAGCGATAAGTACGTGTCTGGGTTGGAGGCAGTTATACCCCATTCCAGAGAAAGAATGTGATTGATTGGAGGCATTAATACCCCATGACATATTTTGTGTATGTTTACAAATGGGAGGAATTCACACCCCTTGCAAGATTCTATCCTGATACATGTATGGAAGGGAGTCATTTTTAATCCTTGCCAGATCACCTTCAGGGACGAGAGGCATTCTTACCTCGTTACGGGTAATATCGATTTATGGAAGGGAGGCATTCTTACACCTTTCCAGTTAACTTATAGTGATAATTTATGTGTTTGTATGGGTGGCAATTATACCCCATGCTTGTATTATGAATGTGATGGAAGGGAGGTAATTATACCCAATGCCGGTTGAATGAACATGATGGAAGGTAGGAATTCTTAACCCTTGCCTGTATCTTTTAGGAACGTGAAGCATTCGTAACTTGTTGCCATTGTACACTAAGGATGAGAGGCATTCTAACCTCGTGTATGTTATTATCAGTTGATGGGTTGGAGGAATGCTTACCCCTTGCCATATTTTATAAATATTTACATGAGTAACTATAGTGGAATCATCAGGTTACTTTATCGGCAACGAGCCAAAGATGGTATAATTGTCAGGTGTCCTTTGGGAACTTGGACGGGTGTTATTCACCTATGTAATTCTGCATACTTATTTCTACATACCTGGTCACTTTTTTATTATTATAGACTATCTGGATTGAGTTTGACACTAGTGGTGCCGACTTACTGTGTTTTATATCTGCCACCCTACTCGGGTTGCCATTACACTGGGGTACCTGAGTAGACCTTCTTGCTTGCAGGTCATAGGATGTGTGATTTGTTGTTTATACAAGAGGAGTTAGGAGCAAAGGACCAAGTGGGAGCTTGGGATTCTATGAGGATCGCCATAGGGCTTTGTTGTCCTTTCTTTTTGTATTGTTTTAAAATCAAGATGTATTGATTCCTGCTTTCATAACTAAATCATCATCTGTACATGCATGCATTGTAAACTGTAATTTGCCACCTTTTATAAAATGGTTATTACCTGTCTTTTTTATTCTGACTTACAATTGTTTACTGTTTCCACTATTTAATATTATTTACTCTGATAATACTGTTATGTTACTCTGATATGAATGTATAGTCTCACAACTATCACCTCCCGAGACCCTCGCTGCTAGTCGGCTGCCTATGGTGTACGGGGAGACGCGCTTGAGGCCATGTGACCTACCAGTCCGGCAACTGGTTCGATGGTAAGCCAGTCTAGGAAGTTACAAATTTATTTTCATTCAAAATTCTGTTTTATTTTTAGTAAAAAAAAATTTAATAAGAAATAAAATTATCTTAAAAAAATACGTTCACGTGTTTTATCAAAATTATTTTCCATATAAGATAATTCTATTTAAATAGTGTTATACTTATATCCCTGTTATTAATATGATATGATTTTTGTTAATGAGGAAAACTTATATTTTAATGATTATGTTATGATGCAATTCTATTTAATAAACCCAACTTTTGGGTTATGCTATGATGAATGTTTTATGTTTTTTTGGAACTTGTAATATTGATTTAATTATGAGATGGTTGGGACCTATATCTCCCTCTCATGCATTGTGTAAGGATATATAACTCATGATATACACATGAATAGAATGGAATGTAAATTTAGATCTGTAATATAGTGCTATAATGGTATGTAAATCAAATTCAGCAATACATGGTTCGAATGACATTTAATATTGGTTCAGTAATACATGGATGCAATACGATAAATAAACTCAATTCAGTAGTGGAATTTTTCCACCATGATTTTGTTTGAAACAATTCCTTGGATACTATGGAAATCATATTATGTGATAATAAGATTCAAAAATTCTTTATTTTATGTAAATTTTATTATATCATTGTAATTGTTCGTTTATGATTTATGACTTATAAAATGCCTATATTTATTTTATAACTCGTGATTTTGATATTTAAAGATTATGTTCATGTTTTTACAGTCTTATTTTTGTGGATTGTTTTATGTTTTCAATTTTTATGCTTATAGAGCATTTTACCTCACCCTTTTATGTTTTTTCTTCCCCTGTATATAATAGATTATTTTAGGTAGGAAGAAAAGGGGAAGATATTTATGGGAGATGTTGAAGATCATTCACCAAGAGAGAAGATTATGGTCAAATTTTTGAAAAGCACTAATCTACAACAGACATTGGGAATCTATTTGTTTCATGAATTATATATTCTGAAAAAGTAATGTGATATAAATATACATGTTGATTTGGTATCAACATTCAATATATGGATACTAAGATCTCTCATTCATGGCTGTATTTTTGTTTACAAACTAATTTATATTTCCCTATAAGATGAAGAATCCACTTCCATTAGAGAACCTCAAGTAATATTCTTCTTCTGGGTAGTGACCTTTGGATTGAAGGTCACTACTGCCACATATAAATTTTCAATGCACCATGACATCAAATCCTTATTATGGAAATTTATCAAATTAAACATCAATTAATTTAATGTAAAATCAGTGAAACTTTCTACCTATCTTTATGATCTAGAGACCATATTATACATGTTTTGATAGAATACTCAGAAAATGAACCCATAGAAATGTTCTTTTAGATAAGCCTTTGGTATTTTTTGACATTATTTTATTTCACCGCACCATCAAATTGATCATGATATGTCAAAATTCAACCGTCACATGTCACATTCTCGAAACATGTACGAGTTGAGAGGACATAAAGGAAATGTGTCCTACATTTTATGTTTTATAGACAATTCAATAGAAATATTTTTTCCCTTCACAAGAATTTACAAAGAAGGGTGTCATGTATCAATGAAACAAAAAACATAATAAATAATTTGATACCATCAATAAATACCTATTTAGTCAATAAGTATTAATGACAAATGCTAAATAAATTCCACGCTTTCATTATTTAATAGGCTTAGAGCGATCATTATGTTCCATTACGTCTGAAAAAGAATGATGCTGAGAATCAAAATAGTCATTAATATAACATTCAATCAATGCTCGATACAATGACACAATATTATGATATTGAAAAGTTCATACTGGTGATAATATTTAGAGTTTTTATGTCGAGGAATTACCTGCAACATCACGATGTCCACTTAGTTTCTCACAACAATCCAGCCAAATTTATCCTTACATAAAATATATTGATACGAAATCTAGCATGGTGTGTGGTTATTCTGCAGTAGTTTGATATATATTTTATTCCATATAGAGAAAAAAAGGCCATGCCCTGGAAACATTCAACATTGAGAAACATTATTTTGAATATACATAATTAAATACTGATCAACCTAATGATGAAATATTCCCTAATTATTATATAACCTGAATATGATAAATATATTTTGATTGAACCTGTAAGATTCCATTGGTAAATTTAATGGAATGCTATAAGATCAAAAAAATTCATCAGGAACTATATTTATCGTTCCAGATAAGGCAGTGTTTCTATATTCCATATTGTTATGATAATTTGGTAACAAAATTGATCCGAATATTAGGCTCTCACTGTTTGATAAGAATTGGAACTCCATGTTCCAATGAACCACCTAGAAGAGAAGGGAGAATCCGAATCGGTAATCAAGTAGATCAATAAGGATGACACTTTTGTAAAAGATGAGTCCCCTAGTGTGATAATTTTCTTGGTTTAACGGTGAATTTTCCCCCAAATATAACATTGTCTTACATCTCACATTCCCCAAATGCCATGTCAATGCATTGGAAAATAAAGCAACTACCCTAGAAAATCAAAATTGGGATGAAACAATTATATTCATTTCTAATCATTATGTGCTCTATAATTTTGTTCAAATTATTAAAATAATAATTATTGAAATCTACCCAATTCCTGAGCCATATGGCCATATAAAAGGTCAGATGAATTATAATAAACATTACCTACATTTTGGAGTACTTCCACATAATATAGATGGAAAAGGAAAAATCTTTGTTACATGTTTCCAGCCTCACTCTTTTCGATGAACAAAATCATTGGAAGATCCTCTATAAATGAGGATTTGATAAAGTACACCACATATGCATCGATGTGAATGAAAATACAGATCTCTTGATAGAATTACATGTAGAAGCCCATAGTGGCCCCCCTGTCTGGGTACTAGCTTTCTAATCAAATTGTATGGAATTGGAACTTCATGACTTCAATGTCCCATGATATCACATAATTCAATATGAATTATAATCCCTACCAATTTAGTTCCAATATCATCCATCAACCAAAAGAGTTGCTACATATATCCCAATACTCTTTTATATTTTCTATATGTGTAATGGATTTAGTTGTGCCTTATCCACCATCAACAAATATGAAGTTCATCTATATTCTTACTTGTACCATTTTATTCTACAAATGGGATTAAGAAATACCTCTAAAAATGATGGTGCAAAAAGAATTGTTAAATTTTTCAAAAACAATATGATCACATTATTTTTTGTCCCTTATTTCATATTTATGGAAAATGATCCAAATTATGATTTTATAATGTAGGGAAACTATATTATGATTACAATATCAACTCCAACCATTTATCGTGTTTTCATTAATCAACCAAATGAAAAATAGATACTTTCAAAAATAGGGTTTCAAACATACTAAAAAATATTGTGGATAAAGATAATAAATCTTATCCTAATATACTATTTCATGCCTTATGGTCCTAATGGACTAAAACACTTACTAAATAATGACAAAACCCATAGTCATTGGTAAATGGGACCAGAGATGTTCTTCCAATTTTTTTCAGTTTCAATCGATATGGGTTTCCATCTATGATCATACATCAAAAAATGAGAAATCTCAAAAACAACTAGACTTGTTGGAGTGACATGACGAAATGAGATTGAATATATTACATCAAATAGTTTTCTACATGAACTGAATAAAATCAAAATTTAACTAAAAGGAACTCCTGCATTCATTCCATCAATGATAATTTTTTTTGGTCTTTTGGTCTCCAATGATACGAGGAATGAAGCCTCCAATATCTGAGCCAAAGCGGGAAATACATTACTTTATACATAGGTCAACACTAATGGAGAATATTCATTAACATAATTGATTTAGAACTCTCTATAACTGCAACCAGTGTATCGTTCATGAATCAGTATATTGTGTAATCAAACAAATATCATCTTAGTTGCAGTATATTAAACTACATGACAACATAAAAATCAATGTTGAATGTCTTTAAGTTGAATGGAATAATCATCCATGTCGCACTATGTTATATTGCATGACATGAGTTCTATGATACAAGACATTAAATAAAAAAATACCATTTGTCTTCAACAAATGAAATTAAACTATTTGGAGAATGTCTCATTTATTTTATGATATAAAATTCTTAAACATAACACAAGTTGACCTCCCTTTTGGTCCCCCAAAATGATGAGTAGATCCCTTGAATGATCTTGACACACATCATTTTCACTCTCAAGTAGAACTTTATCAATTATTTCCATATGTTTGGATGATAAATATAGGGAAACCATATTCAATAATGTTGTGTGGATTGATTATCATTCAAATGAGATACATAGTGATGTCCAGATCTCTAATCTTGATCCAAACAATGTGAATAAAAGAATAAATTTACCCTTTCCCTTTGTACAACAAAATTCAATAATGGGAACTATTCTATAACACATGTAATGATCCTCATACCATCTTATATTCTAGGACCACAAAATATTCAAGAAAGTTTTAATACGCATGTTTCTAATATTTAATTATAGTTGGTGTGGGGAAGTATATTTTATTAGTATGTGTGGATTGATTCTTATTCCCATGAGATATGTTTTGAATCACATATATCCAATATTAGGTTCATAATGAATAAAAAATTCTCTTCAATCCATGATTGTATCCATCAAACCTAACATATAATTTTTTTTCAATATGTACACATGGCTTGATTCTTGACTTATCATGATATTTAGTGACAACGAGGTTCTATCCTATAGTTAGAAAACAATATTTACTTCTTTTCACGTAGATTTTTCTTCATCCTTACCACATGACATTAAACTACATGGATATTGAAGAATAGTGTGTGACATTATTCTATTTATAATGAGATCTGTAGTTTCTCCTAGATATCCTATTTTGGAAACATCTATGATTGAAAAGACCCTTTCATAATTTTTTGTCTGAATCAGATAATCAGAAGGAACATTTTGAGAAATATGTTTTTCATGATTTTGAGTATATTGAGATATGTTTTGACGCATGAATTTCTAATCCTCAGTCTTACACTTATTTTGGAAATGAAAACCGCCTTCCTTTTTCCTGTACATGAATTAGATCTCCATTGGGAAACTTTCTTGGAATTATATCCTAATTTTGATAAAATGAGATTCAAATTGATGGAAATACATTATACATTACTTCTAATCATCTATTTGGAATGTTTCAAAATCCCATATTCTCCATGTCAAATCCATATTGGTGCGAGGAAATGTTTTCTATAACTATGACATGTTGATTCTTTCCCCCAAAAGATACATAGTGATGCACAAGTCATACACCCTAGAACATCCACCATATAATCATGAATCCCCTTCAATTCATTGGTGTTACATTTTACTTTATGAAGAAGTTTTTACCCCTCTAAATTTTTTCATAATGATCACAGGTCACGTACGATTAGGAATTTGGTAAAGACGTTTTATACTAATATACGGTGTCTCAATTTCCATTAAGCTTATCAATGGTCATGGATATAAGACAATAAAAGGCACAACATATTTACTTCTCACATGAGAGTAATCAATACGATATTCTCATGAATTACATGTGGTTTGATTATTGTTTCTATGAGATATGTAATGACACCCTTATTTTCAATATTATACCCAAAAAATGTCTTAATCTGTTCACATAATTTCAATTTCATCCTTACCACATGACGTTACTCTAAATGGTTCCAAGAGAACTTCACGTGACATGATTTTCATTGTATTGAGATACATAGTTACATGTAGGTCTCCGATTTCTGGTCCAACAATAATTAAAAATAACACAATACATGTGTTCAAATCAGATAGAATATGGGAACTATATCGAGAACTACATATAGATATATTCATTCCCTATAATTAAATATAGGAGCACCATGTTATATCTTGAGGTAAAACTGCAATATTCCTTTTCAGGTCATAATCACTCACATCCTCACTGAATGATGATAAATTTCATTTTCCTTCATGAACTATTTATTTATTTATTCTCATCCCTAGGAGATATGTAGTGAAATCATGTTTTTTATAATTATACGCATTTATAACATGATATAAATATGGACCGTTTTCTCCCATATATGAATCAGCTCATTGTGAGGAGATTTATTATTAGTTTTAATTTTTTTTATGAGAACCTATTAAACTATCCCATTATCCTTCTCTTATGTTTTCAATCATGGTGTGGGACCTTCATTTTAAAACTAGTGGGTTTATGTTTTCTCTAACTAAATATATAGTGATTCTTGAGAAATATTCTCTAGTTTAGCAACAATTTGTCTTCCCTATTCATATCACGAAAACTTTTTCCTTACCACATGACATAAAACTAAATGGATGATGACTATGCAACATGAAATTATATTTAATGGTACCCAGAGAAATATTTGTGGATTACTTCACATAACATTGATATATAAAGTGAATACAATAATTTGGGTAGTCGTACCAACCATGGGATAAAGGAAAATTATCTCTCAACTAATAAAATAAACAATCAATGAGAGTGAATTTATTCTAGTTACTCTCCTTAATTATCCCACCAATTATATTAGAGATTCCCCATATTATAAATTAGTTGGATATAATCTAGGGAATCCAAACACATTCTGAATATGAGTACATATTCTTCCTTTGTGAAACGAACATTCCCCTTTCACATTACATACGCTTAATCTAAAATACATTTAGATATCCATATATATTCCTCGTCTTTAGTGGAAGAATGGTTGATACCTATGATCTCCATAATCTGACTATGCTTTAGGTTCCCTTATTGGCTCAATATAAGTCACCCAAATAATGGGCATGTCAGCCTATGAATTATAATATTTGACTCTATAGTATGTTCTTTAGTTGTACATTCATAAAAAACCCCTATAATGGGTTATCAAATAGTATTAACTTCACCCTTGGTAGATGAATGTTCTGTTCCTTTAGGTATTGCTGAATTTATATTTAAATATAGAAATCAATGGTAATCCATTATATTTTTTCCCCTATCCTTTCTCTGGACCTATAAGTCTCCAATTATGTAGTTTATACATCCTCCTTCTCTTTTTCAAAGAAAACTTGAATTTAATGGGGATGTTTGACAACATATATCATGTTATTTTCCATTTCTATGACAGATAATGTGTTGTAGAAATATTCCTTGAAATGAAACCAAATGATGTTATAAAATCCAAAATATTTAGTATGATTCATTCTATCATATGAGTCCCTTGGTTGAGGAATAATTTATAATTAGGAAATGATGATTCATAAATGTGTAACAAGAATTATTTTCTCTATTATTTGTTCTCAAAATCATATAAATAAAAATTGAATTTACAGAAAATTCATATGAAAAGTGTATGAGTTTCCCAAATCAACCATACATTATTTACCAGGAATAATTATAGATAGAGAACACAGATAAATAGTGTAATGAATGGATGTTTTTTACTCGATCCCAAGGTATATTTTCATTTAAAAGTATAAGAAGGAAATATATTTGGCAATGTGAAGAAATTATAATATGTATAGTAAGAAAAAACGAATTCCAATTTGAGATGGTTTCTATTAGTGGCATAAAACAATTTAGTTAACTATTTTTGAGGATAAAACGTGTGATATTTTTTATTTTATCCCAATGAAGGTGTTAGGATATTCCATTCTATTTTTTGACCATGTAAATTTGTTTTTATTCTAGTAGATTGTGTATTATTGTATTACTTATGAATAGTTCTTTAGACTGGCTAGTCTGGTTGAGTTATGAAATGTGTAAATTCTTTTATTCATGTGGTTGATTCTAGTTAAATCATTTCCCTTTAAAATGAGGTAGAATTATTTTTTAAAATAAATAAAAAATAATTCTTGGATTAACACCATCCCCTCATAGTGGTCAAACAGATCCAACATTTTCTATTCTAGTGGTAATTGAGTTAAGGTTTAATTCAATGAAACCGTACTGATGATTTACATAGGAAGAATTTTCTATGGATGTTTAGAATTATTTGAAATATAAGGGGATAAAAAATTTTGGTGGAATGAAAAAAATTTAATTGAAATATATCTTTTTTATAAATCATATTCCTATTAGTTTTTGAGTTTTTAATCCATCATCAAATGGTTTCTCTAATCATGTTCTGAAAATTCACCTATCATCTATTTATGATAGAGACTTTTTATAACTATTTGATATATAGAAATTTTTTCCATTCCCCAATAAGTTAAAGTTAGTTTCTAATAGATTAATACATGAGAATGATATATGGATTTCAAAAAACATGGAAAAATATTATAAGGAAATTGTCGTTTGAACAAAGATAATGTGACAACATTGAAGGTAGAATTATGATGATCAAAATATGGTTGATTATGAATCTATTAGTGACAACATTTCAAGGGATTTAAGAAACATAATATATCTTAGTGAGATGGTGTATGATTAAATAATTGTTGTCACGAATTTATGAATTCATTATTCATTGTTTGATGAAAATATTTTATCATTAAAATATTGACATCCATTATATGTATATTAACGATTTACACAAAACTCTTATTCTGTATGAAATGATAAGAGTTATAGATATGATTAATAATGAAATGGATGATTAAGATATTTACTTCAAAAATATCATTAATGGAAACTATATATATATTAGAAAAAAAGAATATGATAGTGACTATAACTTTGAAGGTGATGTTGGATATTTTTTTAAATAATTGGCATCCGGTTAAAAAAATATTAAATGTAAAAAATGAGTTAAACATAAATGATACCATTCAAATATTTTTTGATATATTTTAAGGGTTTTAATCAATTTTAATAGATTTAATGAATATGTAAATAGGGAAAAATATGAATGAAAATTATGAATATCTTTTATAAATAATGTAATCAATCAAAATTCTATTATATTGTAAGAGATAATTAATTATAAAATCCCAAATGGATATATATATATATATATATCTGGAAGATGATAATGGTGAATATGATGTTGAAAACATCATTGTTGGTGCTTTTGTGAATATTATTATTGAAAAAGTGAAAGGCAAAAATTTCATTAGTGGTGAAATAAGTGCCTATAAATATAAAAAGACTCAAATATATATTCAGTTGAAATTATAATTAAATTAATTTATTGGAATGACCATAATTCTTAAATTGGATGGAAAATTAGAATAAACGAAATTTCCTAACAAAGAATACCGAATCATTTATTCAATAAAAAATACACATGGAATTAATAGATAAATGATCATGGGAAGTATTTTTATAAAAAATAATTATCAATGCTATGTTTTAATAATTTTGAAATGTGTAGTAACAATAGATTTAAAATTTTCAACATATAAATTATTATGATAAGAAATGAATTAAATGTTTCCTAAAATATTTTATATAAGATGAAGATTATTTTAAAAAGTTTGGACCTAAAAAATATCAACAAATATTATTTCCAAATGATGAAAAATAAGAATATGTTAATATATATAATAATTCTGATAAAACCATGTATGTATAAAAAATAAGAAAACTAAAAAAATTATTTATATATAATATAAATATCATGAAAAATAATATGTAATGTAGGTGACACTCCTGAGGAAGAGAAAAATATTGAACTAAAAAAATATAACAATTTTTTTGATCAGAAACAATGGCTAAAAGTGGATGTTAGAAAATATAAAGAAATTAAATTATAAACCCCTACAAATGTTATATTTTTTAGAGGAAAAGATGATTTATATTTTTAATATTAATATTTTGGGTATTTGGTCATACATAAAATATGTTATCATTCAATCATCATCATTACTGAGATTCCATAATAAAATTGTGGTACATGTAAATGAGGTTTCAATCCACCCATTGAATGAGTCATAAGGAAATTAGTGTGATGACTTGAAATTTATTCCACTACATATAATGTCTTTGTGTATTTTGTGAACAAATAGAATGTTATAAAAAAATGATTACATTTCCTATCATTGAAAATTTTATAAAAAATTTTCAAATGCATTATTTGAAGAATGAATAGGTGTATAGATCGACTTAGTTGTTGAATCTCATCTTATAGATACAAAAAGAAAATGACACTTGCTATTGATATATATTGATAATTATATATTATATGATATTGGAAAATATTAAATATTTTTAGGGATTCAAAACCTATATATTATCTTTTAGAAATGATATCTATCTCAGAATAAATGTTTTTGAATCTACAATAATTTTTAATGGAATTAAAAAAATGTTCCCTATTTTTTCATTAGATGTAATAAAACCCGTTACATGTTTCAAAAAATTATATTGAAGGTAATAAATCTAGTTTCTACAATTATGGATTTATTGAAAGGAGTACATAATAAAGGAAATATTCTATGAGAGTCTTGTGGACTATGATTTTTCTCTTATTACTGATGTCTAATTTTGATGATATCTAATCATAAGGAAAAAAATCTGTTGTGGAAGAAAATAATGGGAAATATGTGATTTAAGAATATGATCACACAATAAAATTTATATTTTTTTTATGATATTCCAAATATTATTATAAAAAGTGATTGGTTTTGTTTTAATATCCAAAAGTAAAATATCATAAACTCATTTCATATAAATGATTAGATATGTTTAAATATTCCATTAGATATAATTCTATCTTACATTTATGGGATAATGATTTAAAAATAAACATAGTTAGTTGTGTAATTTATTTCATTAACTAGTTTCCTTACATAAAGTACATGCTATTAGTTCTTTAAATAAAAATTGGAGGCATAGAAATTGAAAAAGGGAATTAGGCATAGTATAAAAAAATATTATTGATATTCAGTAAATAAATATAAATCTTTTAAAAGTGGATTGTATACATATTAATATACTAGAGACTATATTCAAATACATAGAGTTAATCATGAGTTTAGTTCACCATACACATCATGAAAAGTTTTATTTATGTAGGAAAATTTAGTATATTTATAGAGATATATCAAACAATATTGACCAAACATGATACTTGTCAACACATTTGGAGATAGTCTATCAGAGAAATATTTTATTCTTATAATAATTTATTACACAATTAGAAATATGATACTTATTAGAATATGTTTTATAATGATAAAAATATTTTGAAACATATAATTATATCTGTGAGTCATTTAATTAAAAATGTAAATGGCTTAAATCATGAGAAGTCTATTATGAGTTGAGTAGACTAAATCATTCAGGGGTACCCTCATAGTGCTCTATGTTAAATATGTTATAATAGAGACACATGATAGATGGATGACATTGAACAACTAAATGTTCTCAAATTATCATATAATGATTTCATTCAAAAATGTTCAAATTTGAAATAGATGGAAGAAAATGTTTTATTGTTTAACAACATAAATATGTTATTGATGATATAAACAATGCTTATAATGGTAAAGAATATTTTTTTAATCTTCTTTTTTTCTTGATAAGGAAATATTTTATACATATCATCTTATTGTAACGAATAAAATTATTGATGAAAACATCATTACTGGTCAAGGAAAACTTATTGTTTCTAGAAGAACTTCAGTTTTGGTTTCACATAATCCATTATATTCTCATGTTAAAAAAGAATTTATTTATGGTTTGGTGAAAGAATAATGGATTTCATCAAATCATGACAATAAGGATCAGATATAGAAGAATTATTCTTTAGAACGTCTAACCAATAAAAATAAGAATAATATGATTTGAGCACAATTGTTGTTTTAAAATAGACATAATGGGATTGGTTAAGTTATTATATGAAAAGCATGCATATTTTATAATTTATGATAAATATTAATTTTATTTAATCTCATTTGAACCTTAATCAAATTTAATGTTTAGATTCTATTAAATTCATTATGATTTAAAAAAATTTAAAAAATAAAATAATTATGATCGTCATCATTTAAGATGTTAATTAAATAATGATGGATGAGTAAGTCTATATTGAGAAACATTGTCTCTCCATGATTGGGAATTATTAATGTCATGTGTTCTTTCAAATTCAATATGTTTAAAGGAACAAGTGAGATCTAAGAGGTTTCAATTCCAAATAATACAATTTCATGTGGATTTATAACATAAAAAATTATTTGATAATTAACTATACATAAAATAAAATAAATAGGTTTCCCTTATAATTGTTTTTTGGATGATGTTTTCATAGATGGTAAAAATGAAGAATCATGTGGAAATTTCCCATAGGAGATGTAAAAAATTTTAGAAATATAGAATATTGGAGATGTGAATTAATTTATAAGATTAAAAACTTCTCAAAATAATAAATATATTTTCCTATATCTTGAGGCATATGATATGAAACATCTAAAAAAGATTTTCCTAGAAGACATATAGAATGTTTTAATAAGTATTTTTCTAGGATACATGTTTTCTAAATATGGATTAGGAAATGATGACCATCCTGATGAGTTTGTAATGTATGTTGGGATGGATTTATATCTAATGTAGTTATTATAAGCTATAATTTCTGTTATTAGTTTATGTTTTAGGTATTAGTGTTATCAATAATAATCTCATATATTAATTTATTTATTAATTATAAGATATGTCAAAGGAATAATTTATTTTCAAATAAAATATAATATATAGGGAAATATATATTTTTTTGGATATAAAAATATGCATTTTTAAGGAAGAGTTGATAAAAAATGTTAGACATCTGGAAGAGTTCTCATATTAGGTGAAATTTTTATGTCTAGGTATTAAAAGAAGATAAAATATACAACCCTCAACATATATAATTTTAGTTTTGTTAGACACACTCATGTTATCTGAAAACATAAGTGGATGAAGAATAAATTGAATGTTTTTTTGGTAAACTAATGTTTCCCCATGTCTTGAATTTTTATTTTCTATGTTCTATATATCTCAATAAAATTAATGTGTAAAATTATCCCTAGATGAAAATTGATATCAAATTTCACTTTAGAAAGGGAATATGTAGAATAAAGAATTGGGGTTAGATTTTTTTTACTACAATTGATGATTTTGTTAATATATCAACTAATTCATTCCCAAAATAATAATTTCATACGGTAAAATTGAAACATGGTGCAATACCACCTTCTCTTCGTAACTAGGTTATGGGAATCTCCCCCATGTATCATATATTCACTGAATAGTATTTTCTTGGGGAGAAAATAAATTTTACAAAAAGATATCCATTGGAATGTGGTTACCTTATTATAGATATAATGCAAGTAGTGGAGTTTTTAAAATTGGTAATCAGTGATTCCATTATTTGTGAATTGTTATAACATTATATGGAAGTCCATGTTATGAAAATTATTGACATAGGAATTTTTTTTTTGATAAAATTTAAATGTTATTTATAAATCATCTCTTATGTGTTGAATGGTATATTTGTTCAATTAATCTTATTTCCTACATCAATATCACACACATTGAAATTGGATTGTTGTAAAAGTTATACATTTTATATATTCAAATGTTTTAGTGCCTAATGACTGTTACATAATAAAATTTACATTAGGGAGATTATTCGGGCCATAAAAGATGATGGTGTTATGAGGTTTTTTGATTTTTCAAATATAGAGTTTGGTTGTATGGTGAAAAAATGATGTTGTATTGTCTTTTTTTTAATGTAATATCACATGATATTTTAATGTATTAGAGAAATTGCGAATGGAAATAGTTTTCTAGAACTTGTTAATTAGTTAGATTATTTATAGATGATATTAGTCAGATAGTGGAGAATTGTTGAAGGAATCAAAACTAAATACAATTAGAAGTGTGTTTCAAAAATAGATTAGTTTGTGAAGAAAATTAATTTGGATATTATTTATATATATTATCATTTTACTTTCATGTGTTTGGAAAATATAATGTTACCATTTATATAAAAGGATGGGTTTTTTATGGTGGGATGAAAATTAGTAATTCTATGTAATATTTAATGGGGTAGCGAATAATTTGTTTAAATAATGTTTATTCATTAATGTTTTGGATATTATAGATGTTCTATGTGTCCTCATTCAATCATATCTAATGTCTATTTTTTATAATAATATCTGATGACATAACCCATTGTTTTTATAGAACCCTTTATGTTTTCTAATTAATGGTTTTTGGTTTTGAACAATGGAAAATGATTTCGATTATATATCATTAGAAATAGGATGATACATGAAGTAAATGGATAAAGTGAAATTATTAATATAAATGACAAAGGAGGAGTCTGAGGGAATTTTTCAAATGTGGATATACTAATATAATATCAAATATCAAACAATGTCGAAATAAAAATGTGAATTGTTATAGATATTCATTCTAAAAAATATTATGAATAATATTTTTCAATTTCTAGGATATATGATAAATATACATAATTACATGATGGTTATGTCTTGAATAGGAGAATTCAATATTCAAAATATCACATGATGAAAATACATGATTTTCACTATGGATGAATGAATTTAGTTGATGGTTTTGGATATATCAAATTTCAAGAATCATTGATAATACAAAAGAATCATTCTGAATAATTTTTGGAATTGTTTAGTGTGGGACATTTGAATTTTTGTTATCACTTATGTGGGAATATATATATTGATCCCCTAAAATAATCCCCAATGCACCCATACATATTGTCTAGTTTCTCCAAAAAGAAACTATATCTATTCATGAATTAAAAATAAAATGTGCTACATATAAAGTTATGTAGTGAGATACTAAATGATGTTATGAAAAAGAAATTATCCAGACTGAATGTTTTCAACCATGTAATTTCATCGATGGTGAACAAGATGTATTTAGATAACTAAAATACATTAGATCAAAACCGACTTGATTATTCCTATATTGTGGTATCAGGAAGATTGAATTTATAATTGAATGCACTAATATATTGTATAAAATATGTATTGGTAAACAAAATCTGCAGGATGATGTTTACTAAATATATGGATATATATAGAAATCAGGAATATTGTTTAAACTATATAAATATTAAAATTATTTTTAAGAAGATAGTTCATGAATTATTATATATAAGAATGTAAATGTAGATAATTTTATTGTATGAAGTTAAACTATTAATGAAGTACAAGATGAAAACTGAAAAAACATTTATAATTATTGATGAATGTTTTAATTTTTTTTATAACACATTTTTCTAATTTTTTATGTGAAAATACCATGAACTATTTTTTATTATATTTAAATGTATGTGTAACAATATTCCCTTCTAGGTTTAACCACATAAAGTTATTTTTATATTGGATTTAGTGGTATTTGATTATTTTCAATGCATGAAATGTATTAGATATTCTTGGTGAGTACTGAACCATGTACATTATTGTATTTCTATGATTATTATTCTATTCATTAATCCATTAAGAACAAAAAATATCTCAGAGGATGAATTATGTTTCAATGAAAATAAAATTACATGCAGAAAAGATATCAAATATTCACCTCCATTCCATATTATGGATCATATAGATCATTAATAATCCTATAGAATGTATAATATGTGACTTCAAAATCATTTTGTCCAATACATATACCAACACACTATATTGATATGTGGAGAGGAATGAAAAAAACTCAAGATGTATATTCTCGTGAGACATTCACATGCATTACAGGGATATATTTTATCTGTCTCCACATATCAATTATTTAGCTAAATTTTATTCATATTTATAGGAAAAAACTAATTTTATACCATTTTATAAGAAATATATATATATAAATATGTATTTATCTATATAAAAAAATTATTACAACAAATCAACAAATAGTTTTAGAAATCAATTATTATTATGAATGTCTAAAAATTTCGATACCTCCAAAGAATAAATATTTTGATAAAAACTATCCTGGGAAAAATAGTTGATGGTCAAAAAAAATTATTCCAACATTTTTATAGTGATTCCAATTATAATTTCAATATAAGAAAAACCAATTCCCTTCCACTCATTAAATGAAAAACTTTATTTCCATGAGAATATTATCCAATATGAAATAATAAAATTTTTATATTCAGACCTTATATATATATATGAGGATAACGATAATAAAATATAGTAATAACATGAAAATAATTCATTCATATAGAGAGGGTAAATAGTTTCTAAAGGAAATATTCCCAAAATAACAATGACACCCATGAAGGATATTGGAATTGATGAAAAAAATTCCTATAATAGAATACTTTACTAATAACACATAGGTGTGTAATAGGTATTCCATTTTATGGTATATTGATCTCATTTACCCAAATGCTGAATAAATATTAATGTATATATAATAAATAATGTTCCCTTATAGAGTAAATTCATTGGAAAATAAAAATTTATATATATGTGAAACCTTAAAATACATTTAAATAAATGAATTTGAGGTAAAATATGATGTTACATGTCTGTTATAAAATACCATTATTCAACATGATATGTGAAAACTATAGAAAACCCTGTACATTTATGAAAAAAATCATACATAAAATATCTTTGAAATTGAATTTTTTTGGTTTGTTAAATTAAGAGTTCCTGATAAGAAATTTGAAAGTGAAATTAAAATACCTTTTAGTTAATATCAAAAACATTTGATCAAAAACACATTTTTTAGAGAAAGAAAAAATTATTTTTAATAAAATGATTGTGAACATGATCAATATGGATATACTCATATTTCTTCGACAGATTAAGGAATTTTGGGATCTCCTTCAGTTGTCCAAATTTGATAGGAATACGTTACAATATAAATAATTGATGATGCAGTTAAACCAAATATAAAAATAATCAAATATAATTTCTCTAATCTTGAATATTTATAAAATATCCCACAAAAAATAATGAAACATTGGATGTATCACATGAGGTTTCCACAATCATCCATAATAGAAAATTTGATAATCCATAAGCCTAGGACACAATAGTTCAAAAAAAAGAATCATGAGCTATATCAACTAATGAAGCTTCTCTTCGGGACAAAAAACAGGATAAAGATTATCTAATTATAAATGTACATGTAAATCACAATTAGAGACCTCATGGGGAAGATAAAATTCCATAATATCTTGAGTAAATTTTCTAATTCATGTTTTATTATCTAAATTTATTTATTTTTTATCTTAATTACTAAATTTGTGAAATAGATGATTCCCTAGAAATCGATCCTTTTGAACCTGCTAAGAATATAGAGTTTCATGAGGAGGAATATTCTACGTCTAGTGAGAAATGTAAATAAAACCCAGTTTTACTTGTTGATCGAGGAAAAACATCTCAATATCAGGAAGTTTAATATTTGATTCAATAAACATTTTAATAAAAGGATTTATAGTTTATTTTAATAATATACAAGAACAAAATTCAGGTTCATATTGGTATTTGGAGGATTTAAGAAATAAATTCCATGATTTTAGAAGTACAACTATTCCCTATGACAAATAATTGTCTATTCAGTGTAATCTTAATATATATTGAGAAATCTCATTCTCAAGAAGATATTTTTCTTATTTTACAATATAAATAGCTAATCCATTTTGAAATCTCTGTGTAGTGTCTGATTTCAAAACAAATTTAAGGGATTTTAAAAAATATTTTGTTATTATGTTTGAATATTTTAGAAGTAGTTCTAATCAGTCAATATAACCTACATCAGAACATAAAAATTCCCTAGATTTTTTCAAAATTTATGAACACATTACTATTTTCATATATAGTTTTAATAATAAGATCCACATTCATAAATGTGGAATTGCATTAATAAGTGTTTTTTATACTATAAATGTGATATTATTGAGAAAATTACTTCATGAGACCCTGTAAATAACACTATTCTAAATCATTTTAGTAAATTATTTCTCAATTTATTAATTTGGATGTTTTTTATCATGAAAAAATTCATTATTATTGAATGTTTAATTTTTGGTTAAGACATGAGGGTTTTAATAAGGTCGTTTTCTGAAAATTTAATTATATTATTAAGAGGAATGGTATGATAATTAAATAAAATCATTTAGGACCTTCATGCTTCACAAGAAAACGAGGCATTTTTAAAACAAACCCTATCATATGAATTCATCCATTCCATTTAAATATTTAGTAGACAACATTCCATTTGTAATCAAAATAATATTTTTATGTAATTAATTAAATGATAATATTTTTGATTATTATTATTTATTTTATTTGAAATTCTATAAAATCTATATCATTTCTATCTTAAGAATAATGTAACATTACATTATAGCGGTGTACAATAATGAATGATTTTAAATCCATTTTATCCACTTTATTTTTGATATATCAAAAAATATGATAATATTTTTTTAACATAACATTACAAGTTTCTATTATCATCTAAAAACAATATATTTTTGATTATATTATTTTTACAATAACTATAATCGCTGTATTTTTTGAAATAA
The DNA here is from genome assembly GCA_963277665.1 of Viscum album. Classification (NCBI taxonomy): domain Eukaryota; kingdom Viridiplantae; phylum Streptophyta; class Magnoliopsida; order Santalales; family Viscaceae; genus Viscum; species Viscum album. Next base: position 163,163,857 of record OY728135.1, read on the forward strand.
TATATTCAATTTTTTTAAAATTCCTTTATTTTTTATAATGGTATGACATTTTATTTTCATTATGGGGGAGGATTTTGGGAAGGTAAAGTCTTCAAAATCCCCTATAAATCATAATGATTTTAGGCTCAAAAATAACCTTTTTTGTTTTACCAATAATGTTACATTTTGAATTTTATAGGAATATATTTCATAGAAAAGATTAATTTTAATGATTATAATTTTTTTAAAATGTATTTTTAAATGCGTTTATTATGCATTATTGATTAAATGTAAATATAATATTTATGTAAGGGTGTGTTATAGTTCAGAAATCACACATTTGAGTCAAAACATAAGAATCATACAAACTATGATATTGGATTTTTTATGATAATCCATACATTTAAATGGAACTATACAATTGAGAAAGGGTATGTATGGAAAAATAACCCAATGTATGTAAAAACTTATACATATTTTGAATATATTTTCATATACCTCAACCATAAATTTGTAAACAAATGTAAATTGTCAACTCTATGTATTGATATTTGAATGTACAATATTTTTGAATAATAAGGGCAGTGTTTAAATTAATGATATTTTAAATGAGTTCTACTATTGTCTCAAATGATATAAAAATAAATTTATTTTTTTATTAAAATAGATTCAAAGGCATGTGATCTATGGTGTAAATATATCATGTTTCATAGGTATATTATGAATCTCTTCATTAATTTCAAATTTAATGATTGCATTTTTTCTGGCATCAATCATGCACCATGTCAATATAATGAAAACAACGGTTCCTATTTTAATAGAATGTAATGTTTCACCTTATAAATGATTTTTTATATGAAATAAATTTTTTTAATGTAGATAAGTACAGTCGAAAAACAATTGATAAACACACTCTATTATTTTTAATATACAACACTTTTGATGCAATCATATTTCCAACTCTGTCTGTATAAAAACTGATGTTGTTTTTCATCTATTATTAAAGATAGATTTAAACCAATATATCTTAAAATATATTATATATTGAATATATTCATAATTGAAAGATAATATAAACAATAAATTTGTTTCTATTGAATCATTTCACATGACCCTATCAACTCTACCACATCATTCAAATTTTATTTATTGCAGTTTCTAATGCTCCGACACATACGTGGATTATTATCATAATATAAGAGTATGGTTTAGAAAATATGGATCCATGTAAAAGAACATAAAAGCTATATAAATAATTATTATATAGGATTCAACATCAGGCACTCAGTTTTGATGGTCATATGATAAGATGACCCTTCTAGATAAAATATCAAAGCTCACAGGGATAGAATTGGTTGAGTAGACTTGAGGAGCTTTATTCCCTGATGCACAATAAAAAAATTCATGTTCTTCATTTCTATCAATATAATGATTAAATTACACATGTGATAGAACAGTACATAACAACATATATCACAATTCTTGTTAAAATAATATCATTGTAACAATTATAAAAATGACTCAATTTTCCATCTATTGTGTGTTTTAATATTATTATGATCTAAAATAGGTTTTTATATAAATAGAATTTTGGAAGAAAAATAAGTTATTTTTGAGATAATAATTAAATTTTTTTAGCAATGATATAATTGAAGTAAATAATAATTAAATTCCAACACATTTATTATTTAGTTAATAATAATAAAAATAAAATTTCATTCAATGATATAAAAATACATAAAATTGTTATCCTGTGGAAATTGATTTATATATTTTGATAGATATAAAATATGGTCCATTAATGGTCAAATTTATATTTAATAATGATTATCATGACCCATAAATAGTAAAACCTCTAATTTCAAAATTAGGTTGAATGTAGTGTGTTTCCATGAGATATGGGTTTATTTAAATAATTTCTATCCCATATGTGATTTTTATTTAATAAATTAGATTTAATATTTTAATCTTCTGTTGTAAATGTTATAATAATTGTAAATACAATTTAGTTATAATGGATAAATTACCTTTTTCATAAAACTTCCTATATAAAAGAAAAACCAAAATGAAAAAATTAAGGAAATATAATGACTAATGATCAAATTAATAATCTGTTTATATATTTTTTTGTAATGAGTGTGTATTTACAATAATTCCCAATTAACCATATTTTTAAATTTTTGACACGCATGTGGTTTTCATGGCCTCCAAAGAGTGTGTACATTTAGGTATTTAAACAAATATCACTCCTCCACCACTATAACAAGACTTCCATTATTCTTCACTATGCAAATATCCAAAGACTATTTTCTAATCCAAAACCGACCATAATAGTCTTTAATAATTCCTCATATCATCCTATAATCCTCAACTTTTAAAATAGATGATCCATGCCTTTCGTGTGAACAAAAAATAGTTACCTTAAAAAGATTTAATGTTCCATAATATGCATTTACGTTTTATTTTCATTACTACCCATTCAATTTTTATTACTCCATGATAATATAATAACAATAAAATATTCATTATACAATTAATTTTCTAATCAAATTTTTCTACCTACATCTAAATAGACATCAACCAAATGGGACGCAAAATTTTTGTTTGTCAGTTCGGCGGACCACTGCCTCTCGAAATGATGTTGTTTGTTTCTCCTACTCCACCTATCATGTAAGATAATTATGATTGAAATATTAATATTATTTGATATATATGAACATTATGTATTATTTTTGATTTTTTATTTATTGTATAACACATATCTTAATTCATTTAAATTTTTTTGAAAACAGTTAAATCATTTGTTGACATGTGAACTGTGTTCTCATAGTGATGTGATATGTTCACACATAACATGTAATTTATTAATGATATTACTAATTAAACATATATAACATAAATTAAATATATATTATTTTCATGAAATAATTACAGTTCTATATTTTTAATATAGAATTTTCATTATTCCTTTTTCTCACACAGAAAAAGCTATAACGTCATTTGAGGACATGTGCACTACATCCTACTCAAAGTGATGTGATTCCATTTATGGAAGCAAAATGTTACATACCTACTTTACATAATGAACATAGAATAAATTTTTTGATACTCATATATATGTGTGTAAAACCATCTCCTTGATCGTAACGTCAGTTCATTTTTCACAACCCTCAATGATTAATATGTTTGAAATTTTTATTTATGTATGAATATGATAATTATTTCATGATTTTTATTCTAGAGTTCTCTATATAATAACCACATTGAAAATTTTTAAACTATATTAGTCATTTTGACACATAAAATGAATGTGATCGAAACACCATCTGTAAACTAAAATCATTAATTATTTCAATGAGTTATCATAAAAAGTGAAATTATTTTAATAATAAATATGAAAATTTTTCATTTGAATTAAATAATTTATATATTATTAATATTAAAAAATTTAAAGAAAATATTGTCAAGTGAAACTGAAGGTATGTGTTTTATTATCAACCTCATTTCACATAGGCATATTTTAATGTTAAACACCAATCTTATTGTTCGAGGTGTATATACAAAACCATTGATATATCATATCCTGAATTTATTTGTTCGCATATAAATTAATTTCTTGTTAAATATTATTCTTTAATGTATCTTTTTATTTAAATGATCAAGGTATTCTGGGACAAGTTAAATTTTTTATGTTTTTACATCAAAATTTTTTTCTATATGTGAATAATAAATTTTTTATATTACATATTTATTTATATCGATGTAAAAGAATTATAATGGAATTTTAATTTATAAATTTATTTTCATTCAATTATTTTAAACAATAATATTTTTATGTTTTTTACATATAATGTTTAAATGAATGAAATTATGATTGTTCATTTTTCAACGTAAATGGAGACATTGAGTATTCAACCACATTAGTCGTTATTTTATTATTGAATTTATTTTGATTATATAAGGATTCAAACAATAATATAATATAATATATTTATATTTTTGTGTTTTTTAGTATTGAGAATGATTTTTCTACGAAAAGGATGTTATTGTACAAATTGATTATTTTTAAAAGATAGGGATATTTTTAAACAAAATGTGTTTCATAAAAGTTTAATGATTTTTTCAATGGGACTTAAGATTAATGTGGTTTACAAATTATATGGTACAAGATCATTTTATAATTGTAGTGTTCATATTACATCTTATATGTGGGGTGACACAGGTAGCATTGGGAATGTGTAGATAGCACCAGGAAATACTGTTATAACATACCATGGCATATTCCAGATTACACCAAAAAAGACATTTACATATTAACATGATGTAGCCAATTTAGTGTCGTGAAATTTCATTAAATTTTAATATGGGTGGCCTTGATAGCACTATGTGATCCCGTAATATCATTCCAAGTCATTAGGTAATGATTATATTGGATGTTGGGCTTATGTTCAATCAAATTAAAAGTGTTTTTATATGATTTTATGAATATCAAAGTCTAATACACTAATAGTGCTTTATTTGAAATCAATGGGTTTTAAGGATTACAAAATTTAAAATTTTCATTTTCATTTTAAAATTATTTGGATCATATTATTAATAATCATTGAAGATAAATTTAAGAATTATATGTGTTTTCATGTTTTTACTTATAAGGCCCCGACCTTAAACCATACTTAATATTGAATTAAATGAATAATTCACATTGAGGATCTTTTCAGGTTTAGAGTTTTAGAGAATTAGGACATAACTATTATATCTCAAACAATAAAAAAGTAGACACTTCTACTATGTTTCCATAAAATAAAATAAAAACTCGTAAAAAGAAACATGTCTACTTCCATGTTTTATATAGCATTACATTCCCTGATCCCATCCTTGACCCTATTCCACATTAGGTCCTGTGAAAAAAATTTCAAAAAAACTTGGTGTGAGAATAAAGATCTCAGTAAGGGATACACAAAGAATGAAAACTGTTAGTTTATCAAAACAACAAGTAAACCATGTATACTTTATCAAAGTAATACTTTTCACCTTTATGAAGTAGTAAATACTCTTCACTGAATAAAAGATCATTACATACCCTTTTGTAACCAAAATATTACCATAAAACCCATAAAAAGGTCACATAACATAGAAAGGTAACTTGGGACATAAACATACTTAAGTGGAATAACCATACAGTCGGCTTCCACACATATCACTTAATGGAATAGCCATACGGCCAACTTCCATACATACTTAATGAAATAGCCATATGGCCATCTTCAATACCCAATGCATTGGAGGTTATAACGTAACCACCCATCCAGGTATTCACGAAAACACCCGTCATATGGTTTCTCACGTAACCACCCGTCAAATGTCCAAGTACCAATATAATATCATAAAACCAATATAAAGAAATGATAACATTTTACACATTTAAATCACAATATATCATTTAAATATATTGACATTATAGAATCCTTTATCAAACCAATTTTCAATACCATAATACATAAAAGATAATATGGTTTTTATTTTATTTTAAAAACAATATGGCTTGTTGAGGAAGCCAAAGACAAAATAATACTCGCTGTGGCGGAAAAGGTCGTTGTCACCGCGTACGTTTAAAAAAACATTGCTTTTTGTCTTTTAGAAAAATGCTTCATAGAAAAAGAATCCTTTTGTATAAATTTAAAAGTCAAAACGGTTTATACACCGTATAATAGAAAGTTGTGTATAAAACGAAATATGCCTCAATGAAAGGAGATTGAGACGAAGTCCCTTACCTCGGGTCTGACTTGACGCGGTCGTTCTTTAATATCCTGAATAATAAACATGAGTTAATTTATACTTGTTTAAGAACCATTTAAAGTTAATTATTCCTTTTATATCACTTATTTCAATGTTATAAACATTATGTATCCATTTAAGTTAATAATTGTTGTTTTGTCAATATTTGGTTCTTATGTCGAAAGTGGATTTCTTACAATTACATGTTGTTCGTGTGGTCAAAGGTTCTTTATATCCAGAATGACATTCCTTATTTAGATAGCATATATATCATATATATATATCCATCATATACATGTATTTATAATATTACATAATCATTTAGAGGTATGAAATTAAATGCATCGTTCATGGAGACGGTAAGCCGTACGTACGCATGAACGCTACTTTCATTTCTTTGTCATATTTATGGAATTAAAATTAAATGAGAGGTATGTATATTTTAATTCCATATTTATATTCATAATTTATATGTATCATTAATCATATTTAATAACTTTTAATCCATCCTTTATACGTCCCACATATGGCATTAACGAATAAAATCACTTTGAGGGGGCGGTAGTCCGGACATCCTTAAATGAAGATATCACGTTTACCCATAATGGAAACCATAAATGTATGCCCAAAATGAAAAATACAGAATCTTAAAGAAATTATAATCATATTAAATATCATATATAAAAATAGTGACATCTTAATGGCCACCTTTGAAGGTGTTAGAATAATATCGAACAATCATCGTTTCTTGAGGCAGAAATTCACCATCAACGGAAACAGTATGTTCCTTAACCATTAGACGTAGGTGTGTGTAAGTGTATCTATAATCCTTCTTATAACAAAATCCTAGTATATTTATGATACTTTAGTTGTAACAAAAGAAATGAATAAAAAGAGTTTAGGGTGTTGGAGAAGAAAAATAAAACAAATGGACTCAAGTGAAGACATTACCTTATAATCGGGTAACTCTCTTTGGATTGAGGTCAAAGGCATCCTTGGAAGACTTATACCCAAAGTGAGGTTTCAAGGAGTAATAGAGGGATGTTTAGAGACAAAATGATCAGATATTGGTCAATCCAAAGGCTTGATATGTTTTGGTATTGTGGTAGAGGTGGGGGCCTTTTATGAGAGGAGAGGAGGGGCACTCTTGGAAGGTAAGGAAATGTTACTTTATTTTCAAATCAGTTTCGGATTTTAGAGGTCCCAGATTGATGTATTTCTAGGATAAGGTGATAAGGGTTCGAAATCCGCCAATCCAATAGGTTTTGGACATGTTTAGGTCTTAGATATTACATTTTCTTTCCATTTTATTTAAATCATTAAATAATGAGGTCATCACTACATCATCATGATCTCATAAATAATTTAATTTATTTGATGTATAAAAAAGATATAAAAAATAATATGATGTAGGAAATATTTTTAGCCTTCTAATGAATATTTATAGTAAAAAATATGACTTGTATATCCCCATGTTAAAATTTATTTAGTAAAACATTTCATGTTTGTGTCGTTTTTACTATAACTTTAAATAAAAGGCATAAATGTCATTATCATACCCAAGTGGCTCCATGGGCTCCCAAAAATAGACCCATGGGTTGTCTTGGTCGGACATAACTCATACAATAGGGTTGGGACAAGTTTCAAGATATTTTCATTTTATTATAATATCATTTTTACCTCAAATCACACTAATTACCTTTAATCGCGATTAATAAAACTAAAAAGTTACTTTTCATAAAAAATTATTTTCATCCCACTGAACCACATTTTACATAATAATGAAAATCATTTAAATTAGATTTTTGAAATGCAAATCACAGAAGTGGTAAAGTCCCATTTAAACGAAAAATCAAATTTTGTAACCACCACTTCGCGGTTTCACTATTCATCAAAAATTGATGTTTTTCAGAAAAATAACAAAAAATCACCCAAATCTATATTTGATATTCCGAATTCAAAAATGAATTTAATTTTGAAAAATTAAAAATATATACGTTTCATTAATTAATTTAATAATTAATTCCCGCTGTCATGAGAAATAGCGTGTTTTTATGAAACAATAAGTATCAAAAGATTGACACCAGTTTAAGTCCAATTTAAAAGTAAAATTAATTTCCACGACAACTATTGGATTAAATGGTAAAAATATATTCTAATTGCACTTAAAAAACAATTCAAAAGATTATCTAATAATCTTAATAAATTATATTAAAAAGAGGTTTTGAATTAAAATTCAACATTTGACATTATTCATTAAAAAATGAACTTTATTGGAAAAATACCAAAAAAATTACACAAAGTAATATTTGATGTCACGATTCTAATGAAGAGTTATATTTGTTCAAATAGAATGTATAAGAGTGACCGGAACTATATTTAATTACGGTTCTCCATCAAATGTTGATTAGTGGATTTTTCGTGAAAATTATAGTATATAAGCCAAAAATTGAATTCTTTTCGTATTTTAAGCCTTTATCCATTATCAGATAAATAAACAAACATTTAACAAACAAATATAATAATATTTTAGTTATTTCTATCCATTCCTGGAAGTACAACGACTACGTGTTAACTAACATTTAAAATAATATTATTTTATTACTAGTATGCAACGTACGATTTCAAAGAAACTGTTTGATGCGTATCAGGTACGCTATCGAACATAGCAACCCCTTTAATGTAAAATTAATATTTAATTCGCATATATTAATAAATATGAAAATGTATTATTCTTTATTTACCTGGGATGTTACATCCATCCCCTCTTTTAGGAATTCTGTCCTCGCAATTTTATTCACTTATGATAATAAGTGGGGGTATTTATCCCTCATTGCATTTTCAGATTCCCATATTGCCTCTTCAACCATATTGTTTTTCCACAAAACCATTACCTGGTGAATTACCTTATTTCACAATACATGCTCTGTTCGATCAAGAATCTGGACTGGTTGTTCTTCATAAGAGAGATTCTCTTCCAACTGAAGTACCTCTGGGCACAAAACATGAGATGGATCTGGCATATACTTTCTCAGCATCAAAACATGAAAAACATTGTGTACCTGAGATAGACTCGGAGGTAAATCCACTCGGTAAGCTACTGATCCAACTCTCTCAAGAATTTCATATGGTCCAATAAACCTTGGACTCAGCTTTCCTTTCTTACCAAATCTCATCACACTTTTCCATGGAGAAACCATGAAAAAAACATGATCACCTACCTTGAACGATATATCCTTCCTCTGGTTATCCTCATAACTCTTCTGCATTCTTTGAGCTATTCTCATGTGTTTCTGAATCAAATGAACTTTTTCTTCCATCTCTTCTACCAATTCTGTTCCCATCAGCTTCCTTTCACCCACTTCATCCCAAAATGCTGGAGTTCCACAGCGCTTCCCATATAATGCCTCAAATGGTGCCATCTGTATACTTGAATGAAAACTGTTATTATAAGAAAACTCAACCAAAGAAAGTTGTTGGTCCCAACTTCCCTGATAATCCATCGAACAATCCCATAGCATATCCTCCAAGGTGTGATTGTTTATTCTGAATGCCCATCTGATTGCGGATGAAAAGCTATACTAAAATTTAATTCAGTACCCAACGACTACGGAAGGCCTTTCCAATAGTTAGAAGTAAACCTCATATCACAGTCAGATACAATGGAGATATAAATCCATGTAACCTGACTATATCTTTAAGATACAAACGAGAAAGTTGATCTAGGGAAAAATTATCTCGTATGGCAAGGAAATGAGCAGATTTAGTCAAGCGATCAACAATAACCCAGTTTGCATTATTACCTCGAGATGTTTTTGGTAATCCCAAAACAAAGTCCATGGATATATTCTCCCATTTCCACTATGGAACTGGTAGCAGTTGAAGCATCCCTTTCGGTAACTGCCGCTCTGCTTTAACCTGCGTACAAGTCAAACACTTCACAGTAAAATCAATAATATCTCTTTTCATTCCATCCCACCAGTAATACTCCAGCAGATCTCTGTACATCTTAGTACTTCCAGGATGAACTGAAAATGGAGAACTATGAGCGTCACATAACAACTCTCTCTTCAACTTTGAATCACAAGGCACACACAATATATTCCCAAATCTCAAAAAACAATTACTATCAATGATGAATTCATGCAACTTACCTTTCTGTACCAGCTCTACCTTTTTCTGCAACTCACTGTCTTGCATCTTTACTTGCTCGATTCTGTCTGATATAGAATATCTACCGGATACCTTAAACAAAATAGAACGACATCCTGCACCAACAACTTCTATTCCAAAGTTCATCAAATCCTTAACCAAATGATCAATTTCCAAGCATAGCATGGTTAATGAAGCATTACTTTTTCGACTCAAAGCATCAGCCACTTTATTTTCTTTTCCCAGATGATAGTGAATTGTACAATCATAATCCTTGATTAATTTCAGCCATCTCCTCTATCTCATGTTCAATTCATTCTGAGTGAATATATACTTTAAACTTTTGTGATCAGAATATATTTCACACTTTACTCATACAAGTGATACCTCCAAATTTTTAAAGAACAAACAACAACAGCTAATTCCAAATCATGTGTAGGGTAATTTACCTCATGAGTTTTCAACTGACCTGAAGCATACGCAATTACCTGATCATTCTGCATATGGACACAACCAAGTCCCTTCAACGAGGCATCACTGTATATAACAAACTCACCATTCCTGGAAAGAAGTTCCAAAACTGGAGCATTCACCAATATTCTTTTCAACTCCTGAAAACAATCATCACATTCTTTTGTCCAGATGAACATAACACCCTTATGAGTTAGCTTTGTCACAGGACTAGATAACTGTGAAAACTTTTCAACAAAACTTCAGTAGTAACCTGCCAAACCAAGAAAACTACGGATCTCGGTTACATTTTTGGGTCTTGGCCATTCTTCAACAACATTTGTTTTAGAATTATCAACAGTTATGACATCTTTTGAAACAATGTGACCTATTAAAGAAATTTGTTGTAACCAAAACTCGTACTTTCTGAATTTTCCATATAGTTTCTTTCCATTTAATGTTTGCATGATAACCCTTAAATGACTTTCATGCTCCTATTTACTTTTAGAAAACACTAAAATATCATCGATGAAAACAACCACAAACATATCCATGAACTCATGGAAAATTCTATTCATAAGGTCCATGAATACAGCAGGTTCATTGGTAAACCCAAATGGCATAACTACAAATTCATAATGGCCATATCTAGTACGGAATGCAGTCTTCGGAACGTCTGCTTCTTTTACTTTCAACTGATGGTACCCCAACCTCAAGTCAATCTTCAAAAAATACTGAGCTCCCTGGAGCTGATCAAAAAAATCATCGATATGAGGCAAAGGATACTTGTTCTTAAAAGTAAAATTATTCAAGGATCTATAATCAATGAAGAGTCTCATTGAACCATCTTTTTTTTAACAAACAAAATAGGATCACCCCATGGTGATGTCCTAGGTCAAATGAAACCTTTATCTAATAACTCCTGCAATTGCTTCTTTAACTCTAAAAGTTCAACTTGAGCCATTCGATAAGGGTGTTTTTGAAATTGGCTTAGAATCAGGAACTAAGTCAATAGTAAATTCAACTTCCCGATCATGAATAATACCATGTACCTCATCAGGAAAAACATCAAGATACTCATTTACCACTGGCACATCATTAACCTGAATAGGTCCATTATTTTCAACAATATGTGCAAGGTAACATTCATTTCCATCATTTACTAGATTCTCAACTTCCTGATATGTTATCAAAATCAAGGGTTCATTCTTGTACACAAACCGAAAATCTTTCTGAAAAGAAACCATTTTAGCTCTGCAGTCAATCTTAGCATGATAAACAGAAAGCCAATCCATGCCAAAAATAACATCAAACTCTACTAGAGGCAAAACAATAAGGTTTGCTTGTAGATTCTTTCTGCATACAAGGATATGAAGGTTCTTATAATTCCTTTTTGTCTCAATGTTCCCTCTTGGTGTTTTTACCATAAGTTCAGGATTCATATCTTGACATGGAATTTCCAATTTACTAGAAAACTTCTCAAAAATGAATGAATGTGTAGACCCTAAATCAAACAACACATTGACATAATCTGAACAATAAAACAATGTACCTGATACTACTTTATTCGATGGCCCAACATCTGCTGAAGTTGTGGCAAAGGATTTCACAACCCCTTTCTACAAGTAGTCCGGCTGCATTCCCCTAGTTGAGTTCTTCGTTGGACGCTCGTTTGCATAATGACCCATTTCATTACACTTAAAACACCTTACCACTGGCTTTTCATTGCCTGACTGATCATCTTCCTTACCGTTACAAGTGATATGACTTGACTTACCTCACCGAAAGCACTTACCAGACATGGATAAACATTCTCCGGGATGCATTTTACCACACTTATCATAGGATGCATATTTGGTTTTCTTACCTCCTTGCTTCTTTGATGAATTATTCCCCTTTGCCTGCCAACTAGACCTCTTATTCTGTTTTTTTTTTCATAGAACACCTAATCATTGACAAACTCCTTTTCCACCTTCTCCACACATCGAACAAGTTTTTCATAACTTTTGAACTCTCGAGAAGCTAAATCCCTTCGATACTTTGGCTTTAACCCTGAGTAAAAACGGTTTATTTTACTATCAATATCTCGTATGAAGTTTGGAGCATACCTTTCCAATCGAGTGAACTTTGCATTATAAGCAGCCACTAAATCATCCTCCTGCCTCAATTCTAGGAACAGTTTTTCCATCCTATGAAGAACCACCTTAGGAAAATATTTCTCTTGAAAAATACCTTTGAATTCATCCCTGTGAAGATCCTCAATCTCATCACTATCCCTGATATTTTTCACCATCGGCCAACACTGATCAGCTTCACCTTCAAAACGGTAAATAGCAAGACTAACCTTTTGATGTTCTGAACACCCCATGACATCAAAAATCTTCTCTAGTGCTTTAATCCACCTTTTAGCTTGCACAGGGTTAGATGATCCCCTTAATGATGGGGGATGTTGCCTCATGAAATGTTCCACCATTGACATGTTCCTCTACGGTTGATCTGGCTGATCTCGTGCATGGATACCACCACTATTTATAGCCTGAGTCAAATGTGCCATCACTGCAACAAACTGTTCAGTTCCGATTCCGACCATCTCAGGTTGTTGATTTCGAAGGTTGTTTTCCTCCTGATGTCGTCCCAACATAGCTGCTTTGTTTCCTCTGCGGAAAACCATTCTGAACACAGAAATATCTTAGGCGAAGCAACATGGTAATCTTTAAATGCTATATCATTTCATTCATACCATAAATTAACTTATTATTTAACAGTTTTCTAACTCCTAAAGTTTTCTAAACTGACCTCTGATACCAACTATAATGACCCGCCCTTAAACCTTACTTAATATTGAATTAAATGAATAATTCACATTGAGGATAATTTCAGGTTTAGAGTTTTAGATAATTAGGACATAACTATTAAATCTCAAACGATTACAAAGTAGACACTTCTACTATGTTTCCATTAAATAAAATAAAAACTCTTAAAAAGAAACATGTCTAGTTCCATGTTTTATATAGAATTACATTCCCTTGATCCCATCCTTGACCCTATTCCACATTAGGTCCTATGAAAAACATTTCAAAAAAACTTGGGGTGAGCATAACGAGCTCAGTAAGAGATACACAAAGAATTAAAACTGTTAGTTTATCAAAACAATAAGTAAACCATGTATACTTTATCAAAGTAATACTTTTCACCTTTATGAAGTAGTAAAAACTCTTCACTGAATAAAAGATCAGTACTTACCTTTTTATAACTAAAAGATTAAAATAAAACCCATAAAATGATCACATAACATAAAAAGGTAACTTGGGACATAAACATACTTAAGTGGAATAACCATACGATCGACTTCCACACATATCACATAATGGAATAGCCATACGGCCCACTTCCATACATACTTAATGGAATAGCCATACGGCCGACTTCCATACCAAATGCATTGTAGGTTATAACGTAACCACCCGTCCTAGTATTCACTGCACCACCTGTCATTTGGTTTATCACGTAACCACCCGTCAAATGTCCAAGTACCAATATAAAATCACAAAACCAATATAAAGGAATGATAATATTTCCACATTTCAATCACAATATATCATTTAAATATATTGACATTATAGAATCCTTTATCATAACAATTTTCAATACCAAAAAACATAAAAGAGTATATGGTATTTATTTTATTTTAAAAACATTACGGCTTGTTGAGGAAGCTAAAGACCAAATAATACTCGCGGCGGCGGAAAAGGTCGTTGTAACTACGTACGTTAAAAAAACATTCCTTTTTTGTCGTTTAGTAAAACACTTCATAGAAAAAGATTCCTTTTTGTATAAAAGTAAAAGTCAAATGGTATTATACACCGTATAAATGAAAGTTGTGTATAAAACGAAATATGCCTCAATGAAAGGAGATTGAGACGAAGTCCCTTACCTCGTGTCCGACTTGACTCGGTCATTCATTAATCTCCTGAATAATAAAATGAGTTAATTTCTACTTGTTTAAGAACCTTTTAATGTTCATTATTCTTTTTATATCACTTATTTCCATGTTATAAACATTATGTACCCATTTAAGTTAATAATGTTTGTTTTGTCAATATTTGGTTCTTAAGTCGAAAGTGGATTTCTTACAATTACATGTTGTTCATGTGGTCAATGGTTCTTTATATACAGAATGAAATTCCTGATTTTGATATCATATATATCATATATATCCAGCATATACATGTATTTATAATATTACATAATAATTTAGAGGTAAGAAATGAAATGCACCGTTCATGGAGACGGTAAGCCGTACGTACGCATGAACGCTACTTTCATTTCTTTGTCATATTAATGGAATTAAAATTATGAGATGTATGTATATTTTAATTCTGGAATTATATTAATAATTTATATGTTTCATTAATAATATATAATAACTTTAAATCCATCCATTATACGTCCCACATATGGCATTAACAAATCAAATCACTTTGAGGGGGCGGTAGTCCGCACTTCCTTAAACGAAGATATCGCGTTTACCCATAATGGAAACCATAAAGGTATTCCAAAAATGAAAAATACAGAAGCTTAAGAAAATAATAAAAATATTATATATCATATATAAATATAGTTACATCTTAATGTCCACCTTTGAAGGTGTTAGAAGAATATCGAACAATCATCGTTTCGTGAGGCAGAAATTCGCAATCCACAGAAACAGTATGTTCTTTAACCATTAGACGTAGGTGTGTGTACGTGTATCTCGAATAATTCTTATAAAAACATCCTAGTATATAGAAGATACTATATTTGTTACAAATGAAATGAATAAAAAGCGTTTAAGGGGTTTGAGAAGAAAAATAAAACAAATGGACTCAAGTGAAGACATTACCTTATAATCAGGTAACTCCCTTTGGATTGAGCTCAAAGGTTTCCTTGGGAAGACTTCTACCCAATGTGAGGCTTCAAGGAGTAAGATACGGATGTGGAGAGACAAAATGATCAGATCTTGGAAGAACCAAAGGCTTGAGAGGTGTGGGTAAGATGGTAGAGGTGGGGGCCTTTTATAAGAGGAGAGGAGGGGCACTCTTGGAAGGTAAGGAAATGTTACTTTATTTTCAAATGAGTTTGGGATTTTAGAGGTCCCACATTGATGTATTTCAAGGATAAGGTGATAAGGGTTCTAAATCCACCCATTCAATCGGTTTTGGACATTTTTAGGTCTTAGATATTACATTATCTTTCAATTTTATTTAAGTCATTAAATAATGAGGTTATCACTACATCATCATGATGTCATAAATAATTTAATTTAAATGATGTATAAATATTATATAAAAACTAATATGATGTAGGAAATCATTTTATCTTTCTAATGAATATTTATAGTCAAAAATATGACTTGTATTACCTCATGTTAAAATTATATTAGTAAAACATTTCATGTTTGGGTCATTTTTTACTTTAACTTTAAATAAAAGGCATAAATGTCATTATCATACCCAATTGGATCCATGGGGTCCCATAAATCGACCCATGGGTTGTCTGGATCGGCCATAACTCGTCCAATAGGGTTAGGACAAGTTTCAAGATATTTTCATTTTATTATAATATCATTTTGACCTTAAATCACACTAATTACATTTAATCGCGATTAATAAAACTAAAATGTTACTATTCATCAAAAATTATTTTCATCCCATCGAACCAAATTTTACATAATAATGAAAATAATTTAAATTGTATTTTTGAAATTCAAATCACAGAAGTGGTAAAATTCCCATTTAAACGAAAAATCAATATTTTGTAACCACCACTTCGCGGTTTCACTATTCATCAAAAATTGATGTTTTTCAGAAAAATACCAAAAATTCAACCTAAGATATATTTGATATTCCGAATAAAAAAATGAATTCCATTTTACAAAATTCAAAACATTTAAGTTGCATTAATTAATTTAATAATCAATTCCCGCTGTCAAAACAAATAGTGTGTTATTATGAAACAATAAGTATCAAAATATTGACACAAGTTTAAGTCCAATTTCAAAGTAAAATTAATTCCAATGACCACTATTGGATTAAATGGTAAAAATATATTATAATTTCACTTAAAAACCAATTCAAAAGATTATCTAATCATCTTAATAAATTAGATTATAAAGAGGTTTTGGATTAAAATACAACATTTTACACTATTCATTAAAAAATGAACTTTATCGGAAAAATAACAAAAAAAATTACACAAAGTAATATTGATGTCCCAATTCTAAAGAAGACTTTTATTTGGTCAAATATAATGTATATGAGTGACCAGAACTATATATAATGACGGTTCTCCATCAAATGTTGATAAGTGGATCTTTCGTGAAAATTAGAGTATATAAGCCTAAAATTGAATTTTTTTCATATTTTAAGCCTTTATCCTTTATTAGATAAATGAAAAAACATTTAACAAACATATATAATCATATTTTAGTTATTTATATCCATTCCCGCAAGTACAACAGCTATGTGTTAACTAACATTTAAAATAATATTATTTTATTACTAGTGTGCAACGTATGATTTCAAAGAAACACTTTTTTGCATATCGGCTACGCTATCGAACATAGAAACACCTTTAAAGTAAAATTAATATTTAATTAACAAATATTAATATATATGAAAATGTATTATACTTTATTTACCTGGGATGTAACATTACTGAACTAACAGTTTCTGATTATTATATATCTCATAATAACAATTCACTATTATACAACATTTTGATAAATTTAAATTAGTTTATGGAAGGGTAATTGAAAGGTTGAATTCTTGGTGAATTTCATTGAAGTTTTCAATTAAATGAATTAGTGTATTATTTTAAGAGTTCAATGTTATATACATATTAGATATAGATTGGTGGTGTACACATTTTTTGTTATTATTATGAATGTTTTATTGAGTAATTATTTAAAAATATAAATCATAAAAGATCATAAACGTTATAGAATGTAAGTTAATCACTAAAAATAATGATAACTGTATATTTTAAGGTCACACCCATATATGAAATACATACGATAGTGGTATACTACAACAGAAGAAAACTCATAGAAGATGATTATTTATGGGATAGTAGATATCTCAATTGATATCTTATTCCAATTTCATAACTCATCTATAGGTAAATTAATTCCATGCAATATTTATTCTACAAGGTGAAAGACATTTCATGAGTAGAATAAATCAGTTTACGATGAAAGAATGACATTTTTTGAAAGAATTATCCAAAAATAAAATGTTTCTTTGAGAGTTGTAATTTATAATTATGGTGGATACATATTTCCATGGAATGATCACATATGTGTTAAACAATTCTGAGGTAACTCAGTTAAAATATGTAATTATGTAAATTATTGGTGGGAGCTCTTCAGAGAGTGGGAGAAATGAGATTGAAAATTTAAATTTTTTTATACAATAAGAGATTATGGGTCCATTTTGAAACCAATAAGAAAAATTATTATTTTTGAGATGGTATATAATCGCATATCTAGGTTATGGATCATGGATATACCCTTTTTGGTTTTCAAAATTCAAATTGTTATGTCCTATGCATATTTTAAAATCTTGTTTTTCATTATTACAAATATGTTAGAGAAGATAAAACTATTTCATTAACAAATAAGTCACAAAGGATAATTTTAATTAACAATACACTTCTTCACCACATATAATGGACGTTAGCATAGTTTGGAAGACAATAAGCTTCACTTTATTTATTCTCTAAATATATAATAGTTAGTTATTATAAATTTATGAAATGTGTTTCTGTAATCTTGATATTTTTTATAATCATTCCATACAAAAACATTGTTCTTAATTATGATCCAAAATATCATCATTCCATGATTAGAAATGTAAATTGTGTAGATGTATTTTTTTATTTGATCTTTCATAATTTTATTCTATGATAAATTATGTCATTAACATTATTGTTAAATTTGGTAACTATAATGATTTGAATATTCATTGAGATGACAGTGTGTGTTTATAAAAAAGAAGTTATTATATTATATAACTAGTTAATAAAAATATAATTATTTATTTACTCAAATAATAAAAAATTGGAAATTAAATTCCCATACAAATTTATTATATAAATTTATCAAAATGTTTGAGTTGGTGGATAACATATCCCAAAATAGATTATTTAATAATTATTTCATGATTTAGTAATGATTTTGATAATATAAACATACTAGTATAATAATGATCTGATTTATTTTTTATAAGTTCATATGTAAAAATTATAATATTTTAGATGAATAATAAATCATATAAACTAAAATTTTACATTAAAAATAAGTCATTTCGCTTTTCCATCAAAATAATATTTTAGAAGGTTGAATTTCCTACTATTATTTTTGACTCGTTTAGAAAATTGGATTAAGAATTTTCATTTCTAGATACCTAAAAAATGATAAAAATCAAATTTTAACCTTATAACCATTTTCATGGAATTATAAATTAATATGATTGTTTAAATAATTATATTTATGAATCACTCCATTAAGACATCTTTATACAAATCTACATGGATATTGATTTTTTTTCAATATAATTTCAAATTTATAAATATATTTTATCATTATAGATTCCAAATTATGACCATAATATCATAATCATATATCACATTCCATATAGTTAACCTCGTCTTATGGAGTATATGTAATATGGAGAAGGTTATTTCATGGGGTATGTATTATTCACAACCAATGAATAAAATCATATTTTGACCTAAATGAAAAGGGAAGGATGTCTAATTTTAATAGATTGATTATAGTAACATTAAATTAGAAAAATAAAACAATAAATATTATATTAAATTTGGGAAACAGAGTTTTTTAATCAAAAAGCGTGTATAATTATGTAAAAATGGGAATGGAGTTAGTAGAAATTTTTTTTTCACGTCATGGATTACTTATCCAAAAATGGTCGTTAAGACACTAAGGGATATATTTGTCTGAATAATAGTAGATGAACATAGCTTTATGATATCTCGATCTGAAACATTTTATATGGAATGTTCACGATTAGTAACCATGATAATGATTTCCATCATTATATTGTTGGGCATGTTTAGTGGTAGTAAAAATACACTTGTGAAGATGAATGTCCTTTTTAAAATACAAATATATTTATGAGAAACAATCTAAACATGACTATGTCATAATATTCAGGGAAAAAAGGCTCTATTCAGACATTATCCTTCCGTTTCTTATGGATATGTAATTTAATGGGATATTAAATTTCATTAGACCATGAAGGTTATCTTGTTAAGTGAGTGATTTATGGAAATAAATACCGTGTATGTATCTATTTTGATAAATAATGGGAATCTATTCCTACATAAATTAGGATTGTGTAAATGATTGTTGAATAATAGTGTATCTTAAGATCTTGCTGCTAGGACAGAGATGGTACATTTTAGGATCATAATACAAGGATAATTGGGATTTAATAAAATAACATTTTCACATAATAACAGTGTTAAAAATTCTCAATTTTTACAATTATTTGACCAAAAACATTCTACCAAATTCCAACATGATTTGGGAAAAGGATGTAAAATTTAATTGGGGGGTTATGAATATCATGAGTTATGTGGGATGCAATCTTCATATGGCATACGTAGATATGAAAATATTAATCTAAGGAAAAAATTTACTTTATTTGATATATATATTTAACAATACCATAACTTATAAAGTTTTCTAAACCGACCTATGATACCTTCTATAAGGACCCGACATTAAACATTACAAAATATTGAATTAAATGAGTAATTCACATTGAGTATCTTTTCTGGTTTAGAGTTTTAGAGATTTAGGAAAAAACTAATACATTACAAATAAAATATACAATGTATACACTTCTACACAGTTTTTTTTCATAAAATAAAAACACTTTGAAAAAAAGAGACATGTCCAATTCCATGTTTTAGAAAACATGACTTCTCCGTGATCCCATCCATGACCCTATTCAATTTTTGTCATGTGAAAAAACATTTCTAAACTTGGTATGATAATAAAAATATCAGTAAGGGATACACAAGGAAGGAAAACAATTAGTTTTTTCCAAACAACAAGTAAACCATGAATACATTATCATATGTAATATTTTTCACCATTATAAAGAAGTATATACTCTTCATTGAATAAAAGATAATTGCCTACCCTTTTTAACCAAAATATTTCCATATAACCCATATATGGAACACATAACATATAAAAGTAACATGGGACATAAACATACATTAATGGAATAACCATATGTTGATTCCACTAATATCACTAAATGGAATAGCCATACGGCTGACTTACAGACCCAATGCATTGGAGGTAATAATGTTACAAAACATCCTGGTGTATCACATCACCACCCGTCATATGGTTTATCACATAACCACTCATAAAATGTCCATTTACCATTATAAATTCATAACACATACAATAAATATAATGGAATTAAAACATTTCCTGATTTCAATAACAATATATAACTTATATATATTGACATAAAAAATCCATTATAAAAACCATTTTCAATTCCAAAAGACATAAAAGATTATATGGTATTTATTTTTCTTTTATGATCATTACAGCTTGTTAAGGATGCCATAAAAATACTCATAGTGGCCGAAAGGTCATTTTTGCAGCGTGCATTAAAAAAAACATTATTTTTGTCATTTTTTAAAAATATTTGTAGAGAAAAGATTTTTTTTTAATAAAAGTAAAAGTCAAAGGGTTTTGTACACCGTATAAATGAAAATTCTGTATAAAACAAAATATACCTCAATGAATGAATATTGATAAGATGTCCCTTATGAAGATAAATTTGTGAATAAAATAGATCTATAATTTTTATTAATTGTAAGTACATAAAAATAATGTATAAATACAATATAGGACGATATTATATCATCACATAATTAAGAAGTAGAAGTTTAACCGAGAGAACGTAAATTGGGTTAAGAAGTTCCCTTATAAAGATAATTTTGTAAATAAAAAAGATCTATAATGTTAATTTATAATAAGTACACATAATTAAATTATAAATAAAATATAGTACATAATCATAGCATGACATAATCAAGAAGTATAATATTAACCCAAAGAACAGAAATTGTGTTAAGAAGTTCCCTTAACTCATGTCCGACATGACCCGTTCATTCTTTAATCTCCTGAATAATAAACTAATTTTAATTTTTACATTCCTAAGAAACATTTTCATGTTTATTATTCTTATTATATTACTTATTACAATGTTATAAACGTAATATATGCATTTATGTTAATAATTGTCATTTTTGTCGATATTTGGCACTTCAGTCAAAAATGAACTTATTATAATTACATATTGTTAATTTGGTCAATTATAAGTATATACATAATGATATTCATCCTTTAGATATCATATATATCACATATATCCTGTATATACATGTATTTATATTATTACATAACATTTGGAGGTAAGAAATGAAATACACTGTTCATTGAGTTAGTAAGTCTTACATATGCATGAACATTGTGTTCATTTATATTTCATATTTTAATTAAAACATAATGATAAATAAATATTTTATAATTCCACTATAATGACATATATAATATCATTAACTTTATAGATTATGTTTCCCACATATGGCATTAACAAGTCATTTCACTTTGGGGGGGCGGTTGTCTGCATTTCCTCAAATGAAATTATCGTGTTTACACGTAATGGAAACCATAAAGGTATGATATAAATGAAAAATACATAAGCATAAATAAAATATAAACAATATATATATCACATATAAAAAAATTCTATCTTAATGGCCACCATGAGAGGAGGTAGTATAAAATCGAACAATCATCATTTTGTTAGGCATCCGTTTTCCATCAACAGAAACAGGATGTTTTTCACCCATTAGATGGATGTGTGTGTAAGTGAAGTTTGAATACGTCTCATAAAACAGACTAGTATATTTAGGATACTTATAAAATAAAGGAATAATAAGAATTTAGGTGTTGGATAAGTAAAATTAAAGAAAACATGTTAAGTGAAACTGTTACCTTTAATTTGGTTAACTCCCTTTGGATTGGACCAAAAGGACATCTTGGTGTGCCTTATGCCTATGGTAAGGCTTCTAGAAAGAGGATAGGTATGTAAGAAGCTTAATTGGACGGATGATGGATTATCCAAATGGCTTGAGAGGTGTGAGGAATTGGTTAGAAGTGGTCTCTTTTAATTAGGGGGAGGAGGGGCTCTTTAGGAAACTGTGAAAATATTATTTTATTATATAATTATATTCGGATTCTAAACCTCCAAAAATAATTAAATTTTATGTTAATATTACTCATGGTCGAAATAATATCATATAATAGTAATTTTATAGGTTTTGGATATTATTTTAATATTTATAATCTTATTTATTAAATCATTTATCAATGAGGTAAATACTGGATCACTATTATGTCATAAAGAGTTTTATTTATATTATGTCTAAAAATTATAAACAATTACCAAGATATATGAAATCATTTTGGATTTCAAATGAATATTTATTGATGAAATGATAACTTATAAAATATTATGTAAAAATTAATTTACTAAAAGATATTTGTTTCTGTCATTTTTTCCTTTACATTAAATTAATCAATCTCATGTGTCATTATCACTCCCAAGTGTCTCAATGGGGTCCCAAAATAGACACAAAGATTCCCATGGTCATCCATGAATTATCAAATAAAGTTATTAAAAATATTAATGTAATTATGAATAATTATAATATCTTTTTTACATTGAATTACCCTATTTACCTTTAATCGTGGTAAATAAAAGTCAAAAGTTACTATTCACCAAAAATTATTTAATCTCATTGAACCACATTTTACTTACTAATAAAAACCATGTATGTTTTCTGAAAAACCAAAAAATCATCCTAACCTATATTTGATATTCCAAATTCAAAAATTATGTATATTTTACCAAATTCAAAACATAGAAGTTGAATTATTTAATATAAAATTAATTCCCGTTATCAAAACAAATAGCGTGTTTTTAAGAAATAATATTTATCAAAAGATTAAATCTTGTTTATGTCAAATTTCAAGGTGAAATTAATTTCAATGACCATCATTAGATTAAATGATAAAAATATAATCTAATTACAATATAAAAACAATTAAAATGGTAATCTATCCATATAAATAATTTATATTAAAAGGCACTTTTGAATTAAAATACCGTATTTTTCACTATTCATTACAAAATGAATTTTATTAAAAAAATACCAAAATTTCACCCAAAGTGAATTATGTTGTCCTGATTCCAAAAAGGAATTTTATTTTATCAAATATAACATATAATAGTGAGCACAACTATTCTTAAAGAATGCCTGCCATTAAAAGGTGGTAAATTGTCCTTTTAATGATTATTATAGTATTAATGCATAAAAATAGATTCATCCACATTTTAAGCCTCAAATGTTTATTGTATAAATGAAAAAAAAATTAACAAACATATATAATCATATTTATTTATTTCAATTCAGTCCCTACATTATAATGGTTAGGCGTTAACTACCATTTAAAATAATAAAGTTATATTATTAGTGTGCAAAATAAAATTTCAAAAAACATGTTGTTGCATATCGGATATGCCATCAAACATTTCATCCCCATTAAAGTAAAAATAATATTTAATTAACATATATTAATAAATATAAAAAGTGTCTTACTCCTTATTTAACTAGGATGTTACAATCCACGTTCAAAAGGTACAAGTGTTTAGAAAAGTCCAACCCTTAGTTTCATAAGAAACATTGACAGGGAAAAAATCCTAGATGTTATGAAAATATTTATACAAGATCCATTACATTTTCATATTAATTATAAAATATACAACTTTTCAAAACACCATTAACCCAATTTAGAATTATATAATTGATATAACATTTTTTCTAAATGTTTACAATAATATATCTTTTAAAATTAATCATCCATACCTTTTCATTTATGGAAAATTAGATTTTTTTTCATTGGTTTTACGTATTATAGAATCCACAACACAATTAGCTTATTGTTTCATAACGTCAATAAAAGGATAATATAGTATGGAATTTTATTTTTTATTATGATATTTATTTTATATATTAGATTTTTTAATGATAAAATATATTTATATGTTATGAAATTAATTTGAAAATAAAAAAACATCCATATAGACATTTACATTAACATCATAATGGAATGATTGATTTCTATATAATATTTCATCACCATATTAAATCTAATAGAACTATAATGGTCAAAAGGAAAAAAATTTATATTAATCATTTTATTGGGGATCTAAAAATTAAAATTTCTAACCGAATTACCAATATGAAACAAAAAAACTATATTATATTCAACCTTCATAAAGGGTTTTCTGATGGAAAAGTGAAATGATTTATATTATTAGGAAATTAGATTGCATATGATATATTATAAATCCATTTATTTTCTAATTATGATATTTTATAAAAATAAAAACAAAATTATATCATTATTCTACTAGTATGTTTATATAGAAATAATAATTTAATAATAATTAAATATTAAAGTTATTTTCAATTTTGGAATAGGGTAACCACCAAATCAATTATTATGATACATTTTTATAATGAATTTATATGAGTATTTAATTTACACTATTATATTATTTGAATAATTAAATATTATATTTTTTATTTAATGGTAATATAATATTTTTACACGTTGTTTATAAACACACTCTATGTTCTCTAATAATATTGATAACATGCATATTTGCAAATATTCCTTCAAATATCCTAACCAAAAGAATCATATAATGATGTTATATAATTAAAGATAATAATAATACATCTACTTCAATTCCTTTTTTGATCATGGAATAATGATATTTTCGATCATAATTAATTGTTGTGTTTTTATGTTGAAACATTAAAAAAATTATAATTATTATAAGAACTCATTATAAAAAAATATAATAAAAAACTATTATAATAATAGATAATAAAAAAATGATGGTTTTTGTCTTCCAAACATTGATAATGTGCATAATATGTGGAGAATAATGGTATTAATTATTAAAAAACATTCCTTCTATATCATTATTTTTAATTAAACAGATCTCCCTTATCCCATGATCTTATAATAAAGAAAAAATAGATTTTAAACTATTCAATGGAAATAAAAATTTGTAGTTGGATCACCAATAATAGTATTTATCCATGAAGAATATAATAGAAATTTACTGATGTTCCATTTCAAATAATCAATTCTTTTTTAGGATTCAAAATTGACTCATAATCTCTCATTATATACATGTATTCTTAATTTTCAATATCTGTTCTCCCTATATTTAAAGAGATAAAATAAGTAATTATGATAATTAATATATTTATAAAAATAACCCCATAATATTTTAATAAATATTTGAGAATATTATAAAATTATGTATCAATTATATTGATTAATTACACTTCATCGAGTATGAATTTCTGTTTTAGGAATTCATTAGAAAAAGTTTTTCTTGCATTGT
Source organism: Viscum album (assembly GCA_963277665.1). NCBI lineage: Eukaryota > Viridiplantae > Streptophyta > Magnoliopsida > Santalales > Viscaceae > Viscum > Viscum album. The sequence continues at coordinate 163,189,800 of OY728135.1, forward strand.
GAAATGATTTATTCTCCTCATGAAATGTCATCAACCATGTAGAATGAATATATCTTCGAATTAATTTCCCTCATTGATGACATATTAATTTGGAAAAATAAATCCTTCATGATCATTACTATCACATAAATAATCCACCTCCATGAATTCCTCTTCCATCACAGACTACCACCATCTCAAGATGATCATATAAGGTTGTTTCCTAAAAATTTATAATTATTAGTACTTTTTGAGATGAATTCACATTATTTTAATTTTTTTAGATTTTTAGTTTTATTAAATTATTATTCTTTAAGACAAACATAACAATAAAAAACTGTACTCATCCTAATAATATCAATTTGTTCCATAATATTGAAATCTTAAAATAACGCATGATTTCATTTCATAAAATAATTACCTTATTATCAACATGAATTATTCCTTTCCATTACACTTCCTTATACATTTTGAAAACATTTAAAATACATGAGAACTAAATATATTCATTTAAAGGGATATGTATTTATAAAAAGGAGTTATACATGTAAGTATTTGAAAAATCATATAATGCATAACATTTTCTTCTAAGATCATTAATAATATTATAAAAATAATTTAAAATAAAAAATATAACAATTTTAATAAAAAATCATTCAAATACATATAATTAAAATAAATTTCCTTAAGTTTCTTAATGTATCATATTTTAAATATTGTTTCATAACCCTAATAATTTTAATGAACATAAGCCTTACATCCATCATTATGATTACCCAATTAATTAGAGATCTATAAGTGGACCAATATGTTCTATCAGGGACAACCCATATTAATATTTAAAGGTATTTAATAGCACTATCTAGGTCACCTTAAGATATATTCTAATAGGTTTTTCTAGTGTTATCTAGTACAACCCATATTGAGCTATAATAGGTTTCACGATACTACCTCGACCACCCCACATATATGATGTGTTGGGAACACAAAATTTAAATAATGTTTATGTAATATGTCATTTGTAAACCACATTCATCATTAATACCTTCGATAAATCATCATTAAACCCATATTAAAAAAATTGGAGAAAAATAGCTCTCTCTTTTAAAATAAAATAAAATAACCAAAACAATATTTTCAATAAAAAACCATTCTCAATTAAAAATATTAAACAAATATAATTATTTAATTTTATTTTAGCAATCAATAAATAATTAAAATGAATTCAAATATTATATAATGGACTTGTCGGTGGAAGACTCATTGTCACTATGTACATTGATAAATGAAAATTCATGATTTCATTCATCAAAATATTCTGGGAAAAACGCACAAAAAAATATTACTTTTTTAAAAAATTTAATGAAATTAATATTATATATATAATTTAATTTTTATTCATTTTACATCTGTATAATTAAATATATTAAATTATCTCAATAATATTGACACTACGAAATTGATTTAGATGTTGAATATTTAAACATTAAAAGTTTCCAATTAAACATTGATCTTTCAAATCATATTCTACATGAAAAAATAATATTACTAAAAAATTAAATAACATAAGAAAAAATTATTCATGATATGGAATATAAAATGGGTTTTATATAAACCTCATAAAATAAGTATGGTGTGTAATTTTAAAATATGACTTAATGAAATGATATTGACAAGAAATTACCTATCAAGAGTCTCAATTAACATATATTTTTTAATATTTTATTCTTAATAAACATATTTTAATTATTTTTTCTTAATGAACAATTTAATGATTTATCATTAAATTTATTTCACATTATACAATATATAATTGAACTAATTAAAAATTTTATTTTATGTCTTTTGTTTTGACTATATTTGGTTTATGCTTCAAAACAACATATTTTGGTTGACTATGGTGAATGAGGTTATTATATAATAATACATATAATTAAATTAATAAAATAAATATCATATTTATACATAAATAAAAACATTATACCCAATAATAAATGATGGTTTTGAAAAATGAACCTGATTTACAATCAAGGAGATGGTTGACCTTACGTACAAATGAGTAATAGTCAAAATTTTCAATGATCGTTATAGAAAGGAGGTAACTAACAAATTTTCCATCCATAATGAAACTTTTATCACAATACACATATTATTTAACCATATATATATATATATATATGATTATTGTGACATAAAATGAGTCACATCACATTGAGTGTCATATTCTCCACACAACCATGAACACCGTTATCACTTTTTCAGTGTGTGATAATCCAAAAAAGGATAATAATATATTAAAACTATATATATTAAATAATGTAAAAAATATAATATATATTTCATGTATTTCACATGTTTTTATTTAAACACATACTTTATACATTATGAATAACCTAAGAAAATCTCACATCACTATGAGGAGGTGGTAGTTCGTAGGTCCACAAATGATGTTATAATATTACCTCAAATATAAATAATGAATGTATGTGTTATTAAAAAGTAAAAATTAAAAAATAAATCTTAATGTTCATATATATCCACAAAAAAAATATTTCTATAATAATTCATTTCTATCATAAATTGAAATGAAATACAAATGAAAACATTTCGAGAGGTGGTAGTCTGCCGAACACCTTAATAATAACTTTGTTACCCATTTGATGAATTCTTTTGTAGGTACAGTTTGATCATGTTGAATAATTAATTATTATAACATCGAGTATATTATTGTTATTATATTATCACGAAGTAATAAAAATTTAATGGAAGTGAATGAAATAAAACAAAAAATCAGATTCATAAAATTTAGCACTTTTCAGGTAACTCATTAATATTCAAAAAAAGGCAAGAATGCTTTATTGAAAAATTTTAGGATTCTAGAATGAGAGGAGGGGTGATTGGTGATTATTTGTGTAGGGGTTTGATGATCCACATGGATTGAGTGATGTATATATAGGAGATATTTTCTACCTTATTATAGTGATGGAGGAATTATATTCATGTAAATAAAAAAAATTAATTATTATATGGATGTATCCATTAAATAATGAACTAAAAATGGAAATTAATGGATTAATGAGTAATTAAGTTAAAAAAACTTATTAAAAATAATTAAATCTTTTTTTATTTTATCCTTAGTCATTATGTTTCTTTATTCATTTCATTTTGTGTTTTGTTTAGGTAGGCTATATCATAAACAATGTTATTCATCCATTACAACTGAATTTAAGATATATTTATTAAAATATGTAGAAAAAATGACTACAAACATATATAAAATTATTTATTGAATAAAAGATAACATTTTTGATGGAGAATAAGTTTAACAGAAACACATGTAATAAGGAATAACCCTACATTAACTCCATCTATGCTAACCGAGTTTTTAATATTTATGGGTCAAGATGATCATTATTAATATTCAATATTACCATTAATAGAAAATATTTTATATTTATTAAAACATAAAAATTAGTTTCTATAAGATAATAATTTTATGTAATTTAATATCATGTAATGAAATTTCATTTATCTTATTTAATTATTAATTAAACAATCAATGTGTTAGAATTTTATTCATATTTCTATAAATATATCATATCTGAAAATGAAATATATATTATTATGTTTAAAATAAATTCTTTTCATCCAAAATAATATTTATAACAAAACAAATGTTCGGATAGAATAACACAAAAACTCACAACATGGGGTAAATAGTGTCATTTTGATAAATGGGAATGATATTTGATTTTAACATCATTTGTGATTTTTGTAGATATATTGAATTATATTCTCTATGTAATTATTTAATTAGATAAATATTAAATAGTTACACAATAATATTTATGGCGATTTAAGGGAAATGAACTCCTAGTCTTGTCATCCAATGAGGTTATTTTGAGATTATAGACTTTAACAAGAAATGTCATCTTATTATAAGACATTCAATACTGGTTGCATGAAGATGCAACCTTTACCAGAAGGCTTTATAGTTCTTTAAGGTTCTATTATAGGGAACCATATTTAAAACAACCTACTCATATATACTGATAATATTTGAAGAATGAATCAGATCATTTAAAACTATAATAAATAAAAATAGTATTATTTGGTTGAATTGAATGGTTCATGTGCATAATTGTAAAAACAACTGATAGAATATAGATATTAGTATTCTATGATTAATGTGTTGAATATATAATAGCTTTGAACATATCTTGGTTTTAATTCATCTTGAATAAATGATTAAAAATCAATAGTAGTTGTTACAAAACACGAGGTGAAAATATGAATGTATACAATAGGTTATATAATCAATATTAACAGAGATTGTTGACATTTTGCTTTTCTATATAACATATATATACATATTCAAAAATGTATTTTATATATACAGTCAGGTATAATTTGAAATTTTAAATTCTATTGAAATAAAAATAATGGTTTTCTTTCAGTTGAGTCGGTGCATGAATGCTTCCTTAAACATTGATATCATAAAATTAATAATAAATAATAGGAGTCATTAAATCCTTAATAAATATAAACTATTTACTTCGTTGAACTTTCACCATTTAATTGGTTGAACAAAAAATAAAAAAAAATATTTACAACCATTTAGACAACAGCATAAATCATGTTAAATTCATTAATTTAATCTCTGTCATTTCTTAGTCAAACAAAGAGTTCTAACAAATCTAAATACATATGTTTAGGAACATATGGTTCTTTACAAATGTAGGGTTGATGTATAATAAAATCATTTCCAAAAATGTTTTGTTAGGTACAAACAATTGTTTTTTATCCATATGCACCCTTTCTCAAATTCCTAGTTCCATCCAAATATAGGGTTTATGGTATTTTTTCCCATTTTTGTTTTTTGTATTATCCTTATAGATTTTCAGAATCATAGGCTTTCTAAAACATACATAAATATTATGTAAATTGGGGTTGAAATTGAATCTAGAATAAGTTATAATAACATTTAAAATATATTATAAAATATTATAAACCACAAAATTATTCTTCATCAATAATTTTATTCCTAAAAATAATAAATTAAATTTTATCATTAAATCAATAAAAGGTATTTTTGAACCTCAAAATCAATGGTATGTATATAGTATCATTGAGACAATACATTCCCAAAAGTATCTACATTTTTTATTGATTATAAAACCCATATGAAATCATTATAGAATAAATTGTAATTGTAAACAAAAATTAAATTATATCATTACAAAGATACATAAGTTATAGTTACTGTAAAAATAATCAACATAACAAATATACTTTGATTATTTGATAATATAAACTATAACTATTATGTTTACACAATTTTTTTAGAATTCTTGTGATATCAATAAGAAAGTGGATAAAAATGGTCCTGAAAAAATTCAATATAGAACATCCCTATAATGGAATGTAAAATTATGCTAATGATAAAAATGATAAAAATGTTCTAATAAAATAAAAATATTTACTAATAACCTAAAATTTGACAAGAAGTTAAATTATATAAACATAAGTTATTTTACAAATTAAATGGTTTCTAATAAATTATTATATATAATGGATGAATGAATGTGAGATGGATGTTTCAGAAGAAGATTCATGCACATTTGAAGGTTGAAAATCATGAATGATTTACATTAATTTTCTCATATGTACACAGAGTAATTAAATTTAATATTAATAAAACTAACCCATAAAAACTCATGCCTCCTAACCAACATTTTAGAATTCAATAAGAATGATTTTTATAATGACATGATCATATAAATTAAATAACCGAGATATAATTATACAAAAATGATAGAAAAAAGGATAATTGGTGGGCTCTCATGGTGTATATAATCAATAATATAGCATTTATTTTATTAAAAAACTCAGTGGTGAATTATCACATTTAAAAGTATGAATCAGTTCATTGAAAAAATATCAGAAAGTATTAATGGATTCAAATAATAGGAAAAAATATAATTTATTTTGAATTTATAATGTATAATCTATTTATTTATTAGCACTTCTACTGAAATTTTCAAACTGAATACCCAAATAGACTTTTAATCCTCTAAAAGTTTTTGTGGAGACATAATCTTCTTGGGGATTCCAAATGGATAATCCATTTCACTATGATAGTCATGATAATCTCTTCCTTAGAATGAAAATTATCGTTGATGGTTATGTTGATCCTGAATATACAATTATTTTTACATGGAAATTTTGTCACTTCCCAAATCCTCAATATATATTCTTATAGATTATATATAACTCTACAAACATGAATTTGGTTCTCTAAATATGTTAAAATGGAATAAAAATCCATTAATTATATTGTTTAATGAATCTAATTTTCCACATCATGATACATAGATGTTTGGCATCTAACAACCAATGGTGAGGTCTTTTCATTACATTTCTCAATAGAGGAAGAATAATCATCGACAAGAAAACATTTCTGCTTAGAGGGTTTAAAATGTAACTTTTATAGGGAATCAACAATTTCATAAATTCCTTGATTAATATCAAACCGAAAACATTTAGCTAAAATAACTCGAAAATTTATATTTCCTTAATCTAATATTGAATGTGTTCATCAGGATTAGTTTTCCAATTATGATTTCAATCTTCTTTTATAATTGGAATCTCTATATATTCATTGTTTTCATATTGAGAAACATCAATACTTGATACAAATTTTTCATAAAATGTATTAACTATAGTGTGTAGGGATTTTGGTTCAACCCTATTAATATGAAAAATGAAATAGGCCTCATCATATTGAACATCCATGTTTTTTTAATATATTGAGTGATATCTCTTTAAGATTTAGGATAAAAGTTATTATATTTTTGTCTTTGACTATTTTATTGAACAACATCATCAATTATTGATTTCCTAACATATTCCTCTCAAATATTTACTACTTCTAAAGATCCCAAAATTCCATTCTCCCAATAAGAAATATTATTATGTCGTTGTTGATCATCTTCCCCATAATTTAATTTCCCCCCCTTGAACATTACTCGAGAAGAATATTATATTACTCAAATTAAAAATATATATAATGTTATTTGGATGACACATGGGGTTCATTTTTACATAGATAATCAATCTTCATTAATTTGGTTGTAATTAAATTATTTAATCATCCTAAAAATAATGATCCGTATACCATAACATATACCTTGTGAAATTAAACATAATATCTCTCATCATTAAAAAATCATATTAATGACTGGATAACAAATCATTTTGAATTCAAAAGCTCATGGAATTTTTTCTAATTGGATAAACATCACCAAAACCTCATAATAAATATCCTGATCCTTATTGTGAAATTTTTAAGTCTAGGTGGATACAAATAGGATACACATTATATTCTCAAATTTATGTATGTTATTTTATACTAATGGAATGTTAAAATTGAATACCCTTTCATGGTGACACTATATAACATTAACAATTTACACTATATATGTTTAAATATACATATCATTGACCTGAGATGCGATAATATCCTATGTGTCACCAAAACTAATCAATTTATTTTTTAAAATGTATTTTACATATATATCAGAAATAAAGTTAGAGCATCCATTCATAAAAAATGATTATAGTCATTTAAATGGATGATCATTTGTTAGAATATGATTTATTAGTTGGATCAATTTGAATTATATTACCATTCCATGAAAAACATTTATGCAGGTGATTTTAGGTCACTTATTTCTACACTATTATAATCATTCAGTTACAAAAAATTTTGAAATTTCTATGAATATAAAGGCCTATGTATTTTATTTTAGGATTTTTAATGATAATATAGAGCCTTATAAGTAAATTGGTTCATGTATTGATAGTGATATAAGAATGATAAAGAGATATATATTTTTCTTTTTTTTGTATTCTAGAATGGTTTGTTGAGAAAACTACACAATTTAGTCATTTATTTTTATTCTAAAAATAAAAGTATTTTTTTAAATGAAATAAATTCATGAATTATTAAAAAAATTCATGAATAAATAAAAACAGAATAAAATATAACAATCAATAATGATTTTAATCAAACAAATAAATAGTTATTGTAAATTAAAAATTATATATTCTCCTTTAATAAAATACAAAAAAAAAGAAATGGGTTGTAGTTAAGTAAAAAAAGAATCAATTTAGTATTTAGTACAAACAAACACATAAATTATATCCATTTTAAGGACATGATATATATGAAAATGATTTTTCACATCAATATTCTTGTTCTTGAATGACATATTGGATTTTGAATACTATTAATGACATTTTTTATCATATAAAATAGTAATATTGTTACATTAAATTTAAAATTCAATATAATTGTGTTTAATCAAAAAAACCTATACCGAAAAACATCTAGAGGATATATGTTTTTCCTCTACTATAGATAGATAAACTGGAGATTGTTTATTAAGTGAGCATGAAAAAAATATTTTAAAAAATGTTTTATAATGTTAATTTAATTGTTCGATATAATCTTCATCCTCGAATATGATCATTTGAATATGGAATTAAATTAATTCCAGATGTTTTGTGCAAAAGAATGTTTGTAATATTGATCCTTTTTAATTATTAAAATGTATTTTTGTAGTAGTATGATGGTATTATTATTGGTTTGACTAAAATTTCCCAAATGAACATAGATAAAACATTATTTTTTTTCTTCAAGAATATTTATATAATAATGATCCAAACAAATATCTATATAACCTATTGTTAACTAGTTTTTCAGATTTACCCATGTCACGTTTTACAATAGTATGCTTTGGGGTTTTCTATGTAATTAAATTTTTTAGTATATTAATTTTCATTAAATCCATAATGTATATTATTTTATTTAAATAATTTAAATAATAATATAGATAAATATTTAATCCTAGATATATATTTAATTCTCCCATTTTACTCTTTTAAAATTCCATATTCATAAGATTTTAAAAAAACAGAAATGTATTTTATTTGTTAATCAGAAAATAATATCATCTACATAATTTTAAACTAATAAATTAATAGAAAAAGTAGATTACTTAATGGTAGATGGATCTACTAAACATATATAAAATCAAATTTATAATAAAATTGAGAATAATGTTTCATAACAATACATTTGATTATTTATGCCCATCAATAGATTAAGTATACTTAAAAAATTTAATAGATAAGGGTTTTGAAAACAAGTATGATGTTAAATATATATTTCCACAATAAAATTTGCATTGAAAAAGGAATATTTAACATCAAATATAACATAATTTATAATTCGCATGATATGAATAAGCTAAAGGGATGATAATTTCTTCTAATCTAGAAATTGATTCAATAACATCATCATATATTAACCAATATACATGGTTGTATCTTTTATACCAGTATTGATTTATTTCTCTTCATTATTCAGTAAAATAATTTTATTTATAAAATCCCATTTGATTCATATTATGAAATAATTGGTTGGAATGTCAACTAATTTCCAAGATTTATATCTACTAAATTGATTATGTTCTTCTTGCATGGCCATTAACCCAATCTCATCTATTAATACATATTCTATAGATTTAGGTTCTGATTTCGATATAAAGGAATAAAATTATTCTATTCATGCTATATTTTTTCTTCTTCATACCCTTGAATCTAAATTTCATATAACTATTTATAGATGATGATCCATTAATAGTACTTATTGTCTCGGAATGACACTGTTTGGATTGTCTTCCTTATAATCTTCTAAAATACCTTGAATTTAATTTTTTGTCATCTAAACCAATATTAGGTGATTCATGTCTCATGGTGTCTAATGAGACTACACATCCATCATTTTGATCATACCTTTTTCCAAAAGGTCCACATTTATAAAACATCACTTAAAATAATTAATAAATATTAATTTTATTTTTGTAATAATGTCACGACCAGTCCTCGGGGCCCGTGCCGTGACTACCCCAAGCCCGTCTTCCATAGGCCAGAGGCTGGCGACTAGCACCAAAGGCGTAAATCCTGATATCAGGGAAGGCATTGCATTTATAAGAGTAAACAAACACCACAGAGTACAAGCGGAAGAAGTAAACACTAAGTAGAAGCCGAATGTAAAGGGGGCCAGAAATAAAAGCCCAACTGTAAAGTATAAATGAAAGGGAAAACATCAAGTGAAAAGTAAAAGCCGCTACGCCGAGCTGTCCACTGGAAATCCCACCTGAAGGGTGGGTACAGACAGCTCCACTGCTCCTTGGGTCCCGTCGTCCTCTCTGAGTATGTCTCGCCCAGTGGTCCTCCTCTAGGTACCGTCCTGCTCTGCAAGTCTCAACCACGATCAACGATGTTCGTCGTCTGCAACCAACACAACGTAGTGTGGGCATAGCCTGTGCAGGGGTTTGTATAAGCTACTCAGTAGGGACCCCGAGACCCCCGAACGTCTCCCAAAATCCACAAAGGATAAACCACAAAGGAAAGATAAAATCACGACGTAACAACCGACACTGCTTAGGTATATGCCCATACAGATACCTAAGTCATCATTTCAATACGCTCCAACCTCCGAGCCCAAGTACAACTCAGTCCACACAAGAAAGTATACATATTCCACACAGGAAATGAAAACGTAATTCACACAGGATAACACAACACAATCCACACAGGAAAGCAACAGGATTCATCTCACACAGGTATACATCATCGAAAAGGTGAAAGAGATGATCAGACATAGATATCGAATCATCTAAGATGGGACCCACATAGGATACAAGACCAGCCGTCTTCATTGTTTCATTTATGCTGGGACCCACATAGGATACAAGACCAGCACTCAATCATCAAAGCTGGGACCCACATAGGATACAAGACCAGCACAGCTAGGACCCACATAGGATATAATACCAGCACTCTTCATCGTCGCAGTCCACTAAGGATCTCTGCACAGTCGTTGTCGCAGTCACAGTAGCAGTCGCAGCCAGCTCTAGGATTCCCACACACAGCAAACTCGTTCGGGAGGGTTCACTCCACGAGCCGAGAGGCTGATACATCAACTGTCACAAAGTCCCGAGTTGATGTATCCAAAAGTTCCGTATCGTCAACAGGAACTCAATGCAACAGAAGGCGCATCAATCGGACGCCCAGTCTGAATGTTATTGGCATTTTCTTCCCAGGAGCCCAGTTGGTTTCTAAGGAAAAACCAACCCGACCGTACTCCACCTACATTCAAACATCGGGCGGAGTATGCCAAAAGATCCGTCTCACTAAGAGGAACTCAAAAAAGTCGACGACACGTCAATCGGACGTCCGTATCTCAAGATATGAGCGTTTCTGCTCCGAGGGCCCGGTTGGTTTCGTGTACGAACCAACCTGGCCGAACTCAAAGTATTCTGAAACCTTGAGTGCAATATACCGAAACAACCTTCTCGATCCAAGGATCGCATCGCCGCTGACAGAGAGTCGTTTGGAGGCCTGTAGCTCATGTTACAGGCATTTGACCGAATGTGGCCTGAAAACGGGGGTCTGGGCCCGGGGCGACCCGGCCCGACCCCCCCCCCCCCCCCTTGGGTCGGCCGTACCGGGTCGACCCGACCCGGCTGGGCCCAGCCAGGTCTGGCGCGGTCCGGTCCGGCCTGACCGGCCGGCCGCGGCAGAGCGGGCGCCGCGGAGCGGCGGGGGTGCGCGCGGCCGCCGCCCCTTCGCCGCTGATTGACACCGGCGGCAACCGCCGCCGGCCTCTTCTGGCGGCGTGCCGCCGCCGCATTCCGCGGACCACCAGATGCGCTCCAGTGGTCCGTTTCTCCTGTCTTCTTCGCCTATGGTCCCCCCCGGGACCCGACCTTCACTACGAAGGCCTCAAAATTACCTTGCGGCCTCGTTTGTCGTCACCTGTCAATCCGCATGTCAAAAACAAAACGCGCTGTCTTCGTGGTTCTCCGGCGCGGCGTACTGGCATCGCGCCCCTTCGTCGTGGATCTGCTCCGGCCGCGGCTCCTTTGACTTCCTTTGATGCGGCGTGATGACGTCACGTTCTTGTTCGACTTCTCAGCGTGGCGCGATGGCGTCACGTAATACTTCTCGAGCGATTCTCGTGTGGTGCGACGGCACCACGCCATTCCGTTCCATCTATATTAGAAACAATATCAATAATGGAGGAGGGTCGGCCGTGTTTTTGTGGTCCGGACCCCTCTCGTTAATCGATAACAACTGGTTGTAAAATCACTAAGGATGACAAGGTAGAATTCACGAACGAAATAATTAAATAATAAACATCAACATCAATCCGCATGAACGAACGATCTGCGGATCAACCTGGAATTGGTTGGTCTGTGGTCGTCATTCTATTCTCAAAAGATAAGAGAATTCCAAAAATAAATTCCCCAACCTTGTTTTCAAGAGTGGATCACGTCAAAAAGCTGCGGAAGACAACTGTCACGGAGGTCGGACGTCGCGGTAATCGTACGTCAGTTCTGTTGACGTCGAGGTGCGTCCGAAGAGGTACGTCATTGGAGAAGCTTCGTAAGCTGACAGAGAAAGCCCGAGGAGGAAGCAGTGTCTCCTTTCATTGACACGGGAAGAAGATCAAAGAAGCGGCGTCGTCGATCTTCAGAAACACACCGGCTGCGAAGAAGAGAAGAGACGACACATCTTTCTCTTCTTATGGTGACGCCGTTCTTCGTCGGAGCCTAAGCGTTCTTCGTGTTCTTCGTCGAGGTTGAAGAACAAGAATAATATGCTTCCCAAGTCTCTCAAGGTGACAAAACTCTAACCAATGAAAATAAAATAAGACTCTTTCTTATTTTATTAACACAACAACACATTTGAATTTCAAGAGTTTGAAATTCAAAACCACCAACAACTCACCTCATTGAAATCATCACATTTAAGTCATAGGTTATAACTTAAGATAACAAAATTAAAGTGGGAGTTGAGGGGGGTTTTAGAGGATATGAAGGCGTGGGGTTTGTGTGGGACCTACCACCCTCATAACCACCCACGGGAGGTTGGGTGGTTACCCAACTTCCATCATGACAACACTTAGAGTAAAATAATAAAAATTGTAGTGTAAGTATAAAATAAACTTCACCAATTTTTATTATCAACACTCGCAGAAACGCAACTCCAGAACAGGAGTTTCTAAGCAACTACCGGTGTTGTGGTTCCATCGGTGCCCTCAGAATTCGATTCCGGGCACCGGTTCAAAAGTTAGAAATTCCCGATCGTCCGTTCACTGAATGTACCCGAGCCAAACTTCGGAAAATGATTCCCGGCACACCGGGCCTTGGAATCAGGTGCCGTCAGAAACTGCGTTCTTTTAAAATCCGAAAAAAAATTAAGAAAAAAATTTCCCTTTAATTTTACCGGTCTTTACATTACTCCCACCATAGGGCTTTACGTCCCCGCAAAGTTTCAACACAATCTAGGGATACAAAGGCGGTAGAGCTAGGCGGTAAGCCAACTCGGCAATCCTGCTGAGGACCTGGAAGGGTCCGATGAAGAATGGAGACAACTTGCAACCTTGGCCAAATCACTGTAATCCACGACGAGGTGAGACCCGCATGAAGACGTGGTCTCCATCCTCAAACACTGGTGGCCTCCACCTCCTGCCAGCGAAAGACTTCTGTCGGCTCTGAGCTATCTTCATCCGCTCCTGGATGACCTGGACCTTCTCTATCGTAGCCTGGACCACCTCTGGTACCACAAGAGCTGCTATGATTTCTTCTTTGCTGATTAAGAGAAATCACGTCTCATCCCTTGGATGAACCACGTTCTTTTCCTAATACAGTCAATCCGATATGGATGATACTAATCCATACCAAGGATGACGTCGTAAGGCCTTGACGCTACTACTAAGAGATCCAACCATTACTCTCTCCTCCAAAGGTTGAGTCACACTTTCGGCATCAGTGTGTGGTAACTGCGTCTCCTCCAGTAGATGTCTCACAAGTGAGGGTCAAGTCAACAGTCAAAACTGGAACCTCTTAGTAACAACACAAAAGAGGACATGAACGAAAACTCACAAAGGTATGCGTCTTTTATTATTGCAGCTCATAATACAAAGACGCTACACAATAGCAACAAGGAACTAGAAGTACAAAAGACCTATCCACTAGTCCCGCTTCTGTCCATTTGCTCCCTGTTCTCTATGATCGAAGGCCTCAGCTGCATGAATTTGAGCTCTCGCATGTCCACCGACTCCCTGCGGTCAAGGCGGACCTCCTGGTGGTGGTGTTGGCAACACCTCGAAGTGTCTCCCACCATCGGCTACTCGGCCAGCTCCTCTGCCTCGTCCGCCTGCACCCTGCGGACCACCGTGGCCGATCCTCTGTATGGGAGGTCCCCTACCACCTGCTTCTCATCTGTAAGACGAGTCAGGCAGTCTTGAGCCATGTGTGCTTGCCCGCCGCATGCATAGCAATGCCTTCCCCTCGTGTAGCTGGCTCTCCTTCGTGTGCCCCACACAACCGAATCTTCATCCAGTGACTGCCCATCTGATGGTCTGGCCCGTTTGGAAATCTGCATCACCTGTCTACTGCCAACTGCAGAAGACCCTGCCACGGGCCGTTCTGCGGAGGGCCCTATCACTGGAGTCTGCTCGGCGAGAAAACTCTCCACTAGAAGGGCTCTCTCCAACACCTCAGCCTGTGTTGGAATGTTGAGGGAGATCATCGAAGCCCTGATCTCGTGCCTCAGTCCATGCTCGAAGGTTCGGGCCCTGAAGAACGAGTCTCGTACCATATCTGTGGAGTAGCGCGAGAGATCAGTAAATCTCGCCGCGTACTGGGCTACTGTCATGCTGCCCTGCCGCAGCTGTAGTAGCTCGTGGATGCGCACCGCTCGGAGGGTGGCTGGGACGAACTCGGAGTGGAAGATGCTCTCAATGTCCTTCTAGAGAAGAGATGTCTCATCGTGCACCTGGATAATCAAGCTCCACCATCGGCCCGCTGCTGTGTGCAGTAGGCTTGCTGCGAGGATCGCCATGAGGTCTGCTGGTGTCCTCACTAGCTTGAAAACTCATACAACTGCCTCCAGCCAGTCCTCGGCTGCCTGGGGGTCCGTCTCCCCACGGAACCTGGGTGGTCGCTGGCGCTGGAACTCGTGCAGCGCGCTAAGGCGACGTGCATCATCAGCAGCTGGTGCTGAAGTATCGGTGGCATGGCGGGTAGTGCTACCGCCGGTGCCACTACTGACAAAGGGCCCTGCACCAAGGCCTCGTTGCTCGGTGGGCTGTCTTCACGCTCGACTCTCGGAACCCTAGCTGACTGCCGTCGTGGGGCTATCCTGAAAAGGAAACAGGTGTGCCACGGTCAAACAGTATACCTGGTGATGTTACACAAGTAATCACAAAGAAAACATGAAACACACACGCAATCAATGTTTTCGTGCATTAAGTCGGAAATTTGAAGTCAGGGTCCTGGAGTACGGATACGTTGGCCGCCGCACCAACACTGGACTCCCTGGACAGATAACCACACTCAATACACTAAACAGTATTTCCTCACATAGAAAAGATCAGAGTTCGCGGTAGAACCGAACTCCTCTGATACCAAATGTGACAACCGGGTCCCGCTGACTGCATAGACACCCCGCCTTAACATGGTCGTCGGGTCCTGGCCCACCAGGTACCACCAATTGCCCCCGTAGACACGTGGGGCCCACCCCAGGGTCCCCCCATGTGCCCGAACAGGTCATCTGACTAATGATAATCCCCACAGGCCAACACATGTCCTTTCCAGTGTGCTTTGTCCTCACTCACACACGCCCTGGGAAACTTCCCAGAGGGTCACCCATCATGATCACTACTCCAGGCCATGCACGCTTAACTATGTTGTTCTAACCAGACAGGCTCCCGAAAAGGAAGGTTCACCTTGTTAACATGAGTTATATCATTTAGTCATTTAACCCTTTATCATTTGAGGATGTTACAATCACCCTCCCTTTAGAGCACAACGCCCTCATTGTGGGCCCTACATCTCATCCCAGGTAGTGCACCGCGCACTTAAGGCTGGGTTCCTCCTCTGATACCAATTTGTCACGACCAGTCCTCGGGGCCCGTGCTGTGACTACCCCAAGCCCGTCTTCCATAGGCCAGAGGCTGGCGACTAGCACCAAAGGCGTAAATCCCGATATCAGGGAAGGCATTGCCTTTATAAGAGTAAACAAACACCACAGAGTACAAGCGGAAGAAGTAAACACTAAGTAAAAGAAGAAAGTAAAGGGGGCCAGAAATACAAGCCCAACTGTAAAGTATAACTGAAAGGGAAAACAACAACTGAAAAGTAAAAGCCGCTACTCCGAGCTGTCCACTGGAAATCGCACCTGAAGGGTGGGTACAGACAGCTCCACTGCTCCTCGGGTCCCGCCGTCCGCTCCGAGTACGTCCCGCCCAGTGGTCCTCCTCTAGGTACCGTCCTGCTCTGCAAGTCTCAACCACGATCAAAGCTGTCCTTCGTCTGCAACCAACACAACGTTGTGCAGGAATAGCCCGTGCAGGGGTGAGTATAAGCTACTCAGTTGGGACCCCGAGACCCCCGAAGGTCTCCCAAAATCCACAAAGGATAAACCAAAAAGGAAAGATAAAATCACGAAGTAACAACCGACACTGCTTAGGTATATGCCCATACATATACCTAAGTCATAATTTCAATACGCTCCAACCTCCGAGCCCAAGTACAAATAAGTCCACACAAGAAAGTATACGTATACCACACAGGAAACCAAAACGTAATTCACACAGGATAGCACAACACAATCCACACAAGAAAGCAACAGGATTCATCTCACAGAGGGATACATCATCGAAAAGGTGAAAGAGATGATCAGAAATAGATATTGAATCATCTAAGCTGGGACCCACATAGGATACAAGACCAGCCATCTTCATTGTTTCATTTATGCTGGGACCCACATAGGATACAAGAACAGCACTGAATCATCAAAGCTGGGACCCACATTGGATACAAGACCAGCACAGCTAGGACCCACATAGGATACAAGACCAGCATTCTTCATCGTCGCAGTCCACTGAGGATCTCTGCACAGTCGTTGTCGCAGTCAAAGTAGCAGTCGCAGCAAGCTCTAGTGTTCCTTCACACAGCAAACTTGTTCAGTAGGGTTCGCTCCATGAGCCGAGAGGCTGATACATCAATTGTCACAAATTCCAGAGTTGATGTATCCAAAAGTTCTGTATCGTCAACGGGAACTCAACGCAACAGACGGCGCGTCAATCGGACGCCCGGTCTGAAAGTTATTGGTTTTTTCGTCCCAGGGGCCCGGTTGGTTTTTAAGGAAAAACCAACCCGACCATACTCCACCTGCATCCAAACCTCGGGCGGAGTATTCCAAAAGATCCGTCTCACTAAGAGGAACTCAACAAAGTCGACGGCATGTCAATCGGACGTCCGTAGCTCAAGATATGAGCGTTTCCGCTCCGAGGGCCCGGTTGGTTTCGTGTACGAACCAACCCGTTCGAACTCAAAGTATTCCTAAACCTTGAGTGCGATATACCGAAACGACCGTCTCGATCCAAGGATCGCATCGCCACTGACGGAGAGTCATTTGGAGGCCCGTAGCTCAAGTTACAGGCATTTGACTGAAAGTGGCCTGAAAACGGGGGTCTGGGCCCGGGGCGACCGGGCCCGACCCCCCCCCCCCCCCCCCCCCCTTGGGTGGCCAAACCGGGTTGACCCGACCCGGGTCCGACCCGGCTGGGCCCGGCCCGGCCCGGTCCGGCGCGGTCTGGTCTGGCCCGACCGGCCGGCTGCGGCAGAGCGGGCGCCGCGGAGCGGGGGGGGGGTGCGCGCGGCCGCCACCCCTTCGCCGCTGATTGACACCGGCGGCAACCGCCGCCGGCCACTTCCGGCGGCGCGCCGCCGCCTTCCGCGGACCACCGGACTCGCTCCGGTGTTCCGTTTCTCCTGTCGCCTTTCCTATGGTCCCCCCGGGACCCGACCTTAACTGCGAAGGCCTCAAAATTACCTTGCGGCCTCGTTTGTCGTCACCCGTCAATCCGCATGTCAAAAACGGAACGCGCCGTCTTCGTGGTTCTCCGGCGCGACATGCTGGCGCCGCGCCCCTTCGTCGTGGATCTGCTCCTGCCGCGGCGCCTTCGACTTCCTTCGACGCGGTGCGACGGCGTCGCGTTCTTGTTCGACTTCTCAGCGTGGCGCGACGGCATCGCGTAATACATGCCGAGCGATTCTCGCATGGTTCGACGACACCACGCCATCCAGTTCCATCCATATTAGAAACAACATCAATAATGGAGGAGGGTTGGCCGTGTTTGTGCGGTCCGGTCCCCTCTCGTTAATCGATAACAACTGGTTGTAAAATCACGAAGGATGACAAGGTAGAATTCACGAACGAAATAATTAAATAATAAACTTCAACATCAATCCGCATGAACGAACTATCCACGGATCAACCTGGAATTGGTTGGTTCGTGCTTGTCGTTCTATTCTCAAAAGATAAGAGAATTCCAAAATAAATTCCCCTACCTCGGTTTCAAGAGCAGAGCACGTCAACAAGCTGCGGAAGACAAGCTTCGCGGAGGTTGGACGTCGCGGTAATCGTACATCGATTCTGTTGACGTCTAGGTGCATCCGAAGAGGTACGTCGTTGGAGAAGCTTCGTAAGCTGACAGAGAAAGCCCGAGGAGGAAGCGGCATCTCCTTTCATTGACATGGGAAGAAGATCGAAAGAATCGGCGTCGTCGATCTTCGGAAACACACTGGCTGCGAAGAAGAGAAGAGACGACACGTCTTTCTCTTCTTATGGTGACAGAATTCTTCGTCGGAGCCTAAGCGTTCTTCGTGTTCTTCGTTGAGGTTGAAGAAGAAGAATAATATGCTTCCCAACTCTATCAAAGTGACAAAACTCTAACCAATGAAAATAAAATAAGACTCTTACTTATTTTATTAACACAACAACACATTTAAATTTCAAGAGTTTGAAATTCAAAAGCACCCACAACTCACCTCATTAAACTCATCACATTTAAGTCATAGGTTATAACTTAAGATAACAAAATTAAAGTGGGAGTTTAGGGGGGTTTTAGAGGATATGAAGGGGTGGGGTTCGTGTGGGCCCTACCACCCTTCATAACCTCCCAAGGGAGGTTCGGTGGTTACCCAACTTCCATCAAGACAACACTTAGAGTAAAATAATAAAAATTGTAGTGTAAGTATAAAATAAACTTCCACAATTTTTATTATCAACAGTCGCATAAACGCAACTCCAGAACAGGAGTTCCTAAGAAACTACCTGCGCTGCGGTTCCATCGGTGCCCTCAGAATTTGATTCCGGGCACCGGTTCAAAAGTTAGAAATTCCCGCTCGTTCGTTCACTGAACGTACCCGATCCAATTTTCGGAAAATGATTCCGGGCACACCGGGCCTCGGAATCAGGTGCCGTCAGAAACTGCGTTCTTGTAAAATCCCAAAGAAAAATAAGAAAAAAATTTCCCTTGAATTTTACGGGTATTTACAAATAAATTAAATTGTATTTAGTATTATATGAATATGGTTAAAATATTCCATCATTATCCTTTTTAATAATTTAATATGTTTTTCAGTAGTATGTAGGATATATACCTTACACCTAGATAATTAAAATTACATTTATATTTATTTTATATATTTTAAAATACCATAAGGTTTCATTTTAACACTAGGACCTATTCAAACACTATTCATAGAAAAGAAACTCATGGGGTTATATTCAGCCAAAAATATTTTGGATGTATTTATTTATTTAACACATTCTATTCGTACTTTAGATTAGTTATATTTATTCATTCAATTATTTTATTTTGTTGTGGTGTTATAGGTCTTTAAAATTTGCCATTAATACCTATGGTTTTGCACAATTAATTATGTTCATGATTCTGTAATTTTTATTCATTATAAATTCTCAATGAAATTATATTAAAATAGTTTCATTTTGAACTTTTATGATAAATGTATCATAACGTTTGGACACTCCACAACTGTGATTTTTAAAATAATACCATTTAAATCATAAAAATAATTGATTAATATATAACTACACAATTTTCATTCTGAACATGCTACATTTGATTTTCTAGAAAAATACATCTGGATTTGTTCTCGTGGTTTTAATATTGTAAAATTGATAATTGATTTCAAATAGCATTTTTGGTTCTAAAATTTGGCATGAATCATGGAATTTATTATTCTCATGTTTTTTACTATGAAAAACCTACGTGTTGTGTTTCAGTGAAAATTTATATAATTTACACACATTGTAGTATTGAGGTATTATATGTGAGATCTAAGAATAATTTCTCTATTTAGTCAAAAAATCCCCTTTTTACACTAGGAATTATGATCTATAGTATAAATGATTTATGTTCTATGTTCTCTAAATTTATGAAATTTTTCATTAAAATAAATAATTATTTTAAAAGGAATAATCATAAAATCCATCATCACAGTGTTCCAAAAAACTAATCATATATGATATAGCACATCAACATATATAACTTCTTTGATTTTTATTGACTTTCAAAATCATATTTTTTCAACTTGAACTATCTTCCCTTTAGCATGGTCTATATTAGTGACTAGTCATACATTCATTTTTTCCAGTTTATAAATTAATGAAGAGTCAACACTGATGATTCTTGGGCATCATATATCCATATAAAAATAATATTTCACCTTTTTTCATGTTTCATATTATTAATTAAAAATAATAGTTCTGTGAATAATCACATTTAGATATTTCTTACATATAGAAAATATATTTTTAGAACATTTCAATTATTCAATCAAATATTTGAGTACATTTATTTATCATTTTAGGAATAATACAATTTAATTTATATATATTAAAAATTTCCATTAATTCTTGATATTATTTTATAAGTGATTATCCTTCGCATAATATATCATTATGAATTAATTTTAATGAAAATGAAAATTCTTTGAGATTTATATTATTTATCTAGCATTGACTAATAAGTTAATTGATTTCAATTTTAGTAGATATTAGAATCAGTATCTTAAGAATGGTATGATTTTACCTCATCATATTCCTACTACATGATTCTAATATTTCATTTATGAGTTTTTATATCATATTTTGAGTTAGATTTTGAATACTTACTGATGTATTTACACAAATTCCAAGTAGAAATCATCAATATTTTTCCATTTTTCATAGTCTGTTTACTAATGAATTTTCTTATCTATCATTATTCCTTATTAATTTAATTGAGGAAAATAATGTCTTATATTACCCATATATATGTATTTCTAATACATTATCTACCAATATCACCGTTCATCTATCTTGATGGATTTTTTAAGACTCAATTGTTTCGATGGACTTTGATAAGTTTTCTGGATAACTAAGCCACTTCCATTACATAATCTAAGTAAAATTAACTTTTTCTGTATTTAAAATATTCTATAAATTTCACTTCATGTTTTTGATATGTATGTAGACGCCAGAAAAGCCCTTTATTCCCAAATTAAGCTCCGGATGCGGAAAGCGAGGTCATATTTGGAATCGGAAGCATGTTTCGGAGAGCCCGGAGGCCTTGCGCGGAATTTTGGAGCCCCGCGCGCAAAGTTGAAGAGCCGCGCGCAAACCTCCCAGGATGCGCGCAATGTGCTGGGCTGGCGCGCAATTTTGCGCGCCCGTGGCCCGCACGACTCCCTTGCGCGCCGGGCCCTATTCCGCGCCCGCGAAGGCAATTCCGCGCCTGCGAACCGGATTTCGCACCCGGGGTTTCCTATAAATATAAGGCGACCCCCGACGTTTTGAAGATTCCCGGAATCCGAAGAGTCGCTCGTTCGCGCAATCCAACCGCTTTCGCGTGCAATGCCGATCTCCAGGTAACCTCCTTTCTTTCGCGCAATAATGCCTAGGGATTCTCCTTCGCACGCAATCCCTTTGGATCCTTTCCTTTGAATAACTCTTCCCCCAAAGGCCTTCGCGCGCAAAAGAAGCCTCTTGCGCGCAATTGCCCCCGGGTGCGCGCAATCCAACCCGATTGCGCGCACCCCCCTTTCTCAAAGTGGCCATTCTTTAAATAATGGGCCGTTGCCCCCGCGCGCTATCCGAAGCCCGGTGCGCGCAATCTCAAACATCCGCGCGCAAAGTGCTGGCCCAATTGCGCACCAGCCCGTCCAAATTGCGCGCCGACCCGCGGGATTGCGCGCCAAGTTCCTCTTTTGCGCGCAACCCGCTGGAGTCGCCCCCTTTGACCCCCTGAGGGTACCCTCCTGCGTGGCGCCCGATGATCCTCATCTCGGGTGCCCCGCACCGTGCGTTGTCTTCCCGTGCGGCCCTTCAGACTCATGCGAAGTGACACGGACCTATCGGCGGCTCATACGTCCTGCACGACGTTAAACTGCATACGTCCCGCACAACGTTAAACTGCATTCGTCCGAGCTACAAGACGTTAAACTGTTCATCATTCGTCCGAGCTACAAGACGTTAAACTGTTCAGCATTCGTCCTGCATGACGTTAAACTGCACCACGTCCGAGCTACAAGACGTTAAACTGTTCAGCATTCGTCCCACACGACGTTAAACTGTACCTCGTCCAACACGACGTTAAACTGTACTTCGTCCGGCAAGACGTTAAACCGTCCGCTTCGTCCGCAACACACGACGTTAAACTGTACTTCGTCCGGCAAGACGTTAAACCGTCCGCTTCGTCCCCAACACACGATGTTAAACTGTACTTCGTCCGGCAAGACGTTAAACTGTCCGCTTCGTCCTCAACACACGACGTTAAACTGTACTTCGTCCGACAAGACGTTAAACCGTCCGCATCACCCGATCTCGTGCATCGCACGCAGGGTCCCCCTCCTGGTTTGGATGTGGCCCCCACCCGCTCGTCACTGCAGGGATGTCGGGATTGGAGTGGCCTTCGCCCACGGGGGTAGGGTATTACAAACCCCTAGTTTCTTGTGGGGGACTGCACATGTGTATCTCCATTGCGCTTCCCCACTGCCGAAGCCAGTAGAGGGCGTGACAGGGATCGAGGTCTCTCACCTTCGGCCCAAGTCCCTCTCCAACTGAGCTTTGCCGCATCCGGGCTGCCTCAGCGCGTAAGTCCTGACAGAACGAACTACGTGGACTTTGATCCCTGTCTCCTAAACAGGGTACGTAGGAAGCCTCCCTGAGGTTCAAGCCCACCACCTGGTTGTCCCAGTCGTATTCACGTCGGTTCGTCCATCAGCGGACCCCTCCCGGGTCCACATTCGCGTCGATTCACCTATGAATCCGCCCTTGTGGGAGACTACACGCGTGTATCTCCGCTGTGATTCCCCACTTCCCTTTTCCTATTTCTCCTTTCAGCGTCCAGCATGACGTTAAACTGTGATCCACCCGACCGTTCCATACCCCTCTGTGCGAGGTGGTTCGGTTCAATATTTCGCCCGGCGGCCTCGACCTCTTCGTGAGTCGGCTTGCCGACGTCCAGCATGACGTTAAACTGTATATTCTAACTACGCTGACTGTGATCCGTGCTAACGCACGGTACGTAGGAATCCCCTACGGGGTCCAAGCTCTTCACCCCATCATCCATCCTGATCCTTACCCGGGCCGCCACATCCCGGTGGGGTCATTCCATTTCATTCCACTCCACTTCACTCGGGAAGCCGCCCATGTGCTGGCCCCAGCGTCGGAGGTTTCCCGCAAGGGTTTCCGTCATCTGATCCACTTCACGTGTTGATCAGTCCGATGCCGTCCCCGCTGGACGTTAAACTCGCGGCATACCCCGTGTTAAACATTGGAAGCTGAGGAAAACCTCAGGTAACGCAGTTCCCCGCACCCAGCGCAGGATGCCTCAGGCCATCACGCCTTCGAGAAGCCCTTTTAGGGACGGAAGGCAGACATGCAGAGCCGCAGTGTTAAGACACGCCCCCAACACCCAGAGCCACCCGGTCTTCTCACCGCAGGTTGCTGCCCCGACCAGACTCCTTGGAGCGTCCGGACGGAAGCAGCGTAATTAACCGGTGTCCATGAAGATATGGCGCCGGGAACGAGATTCACGAGCACGTCTTAAATCTATGAGGGAGACCCGGATTAGGTGACGAGTTCCGAGGAGACGTCTACGGAAGGAGGAGTCGACATCCCATCATCCCGGTTTCGATCAAGGAGCAGACGCCCCTGAATAAGGGACGAATGCCGCCCGCCCTTGGAAAGTGGGACTGCGGGGCCACAACCCGCGCGCCCATCCCCTCGGGTCAACGGGTGCACGCGCGAACGCGTCCTGGCAGAACCGCGTCGGGACAGAAGCCCGACGCACATCCGCACCGAAACAGAAAAATGGTGAACCCGACGTGAATCTCTTCTCCTCAATACGAAGACCGATGAATTTCAGAGGTGTTGGAAGACCAGCATGCTGCTCGACCAAGCATTCAACACCGGAGCTCGAAACCCGCCAGGGGCTGGGGAAGGGAAATCGGGCACTCCGTCTCACGACGTCGATGGCCTGGGTTCCCCCCACGGAAGGCGTCGCGGCACTAATGGTTGGTTGTCGATTCCTTTTCCTGTCAGTGTTAATGGGTTTTTTCTCCCTGCTTTCAGGAATCAAGTCGCCCAATCCAGTGCCCGATCGCCACCCGCCCACTGGCGCAGGGGTAGGGGAAACACCGACGCGGCTACTCCGCGCGGTCCTGCCCGTTCCACTGCCGTCCCAGCAGCCGCAGCTGCGGGGCAACCACGCCCTCTCTCCCCCTCGGAGGTCATCCAAAGAAGGGTGATCAACAACTTGGTGCAGAGATACGAGGAAGAGGGAGTCATCCCCACCAGGGACATGGCTCTCCTAGACCTCGAGGAGGCTGCACCTCGCCACCAACGCCGCCCCCGAGGGCCACGTAGGGAGGCACCGCTGCCTACCTCGACGTCCATCCGCTTCGGGAGCTTATCCATGGAGCGCTCCGACAACTCCTTCCCCTATGCTGATGAGGTGGAAGATGTCCGGGACCACCCTATCCGAGATTCGTTCCAGGGATCCGCGATAAGGGCTCCTGTCAGGCCACGGCGATACCGCCGCCAGGCCTCTCAAGTCGAAGAACAGGCTCTCCACCTGCCCGCGCCGCTCATCCCGACTCGTCTGTCCCGACGCCAATGTCGGGCACGAGTGGAAGAGGATTCCCACCATGGGGCCCTAGCAACAGCGGCCGCGTTGGCTCAAGCCACTGCTGGCTCCAGTCACCAGGCCCCTGCGCATCCTGAGCAGGGGCACTCTTATGCCCGACCTGGATCGAGGCCCCGACTGCCCCAAAGGCAGGTTGGGTTGACTCCCCCAGTTGCTGGCACAAGCAATAGCCACCGTGAACCACCTCGTGGTCGCTATTCGCAAACAGGGCCTACTCCGTGTGGCCGATCTAAGAGGCATGTGTCATCCCACCTCTCGATCCCGGCCCGGAGGCCTGCCCGGAAGCATCTCTCCCCGCGTCCCCTTTGATATCTGTCCTGGTGCTCCTCGCACCTTGGTTTCTAGACCTCTTGGCCCCAACATCGGCGCGGCCAGGGGACGCCAGGACATAGATCAGCCATGCCCCGAAGAACCACCCAGGGGCAGGAAGGCGAGGCGTCGACGCCGAGGGAAGAATGTTACGGAATTCCGGACAGAGATCCGACCGGTTCATTTCTCTGATACAAAAGCAGAGTATGATTCGGCGACAGAGCCCTCCCCCCGGTCCCGCCAGTCAGGGGCAGGGGTAGGAATGCGGCACGTCAGCCTCGTACTTCCCGAGAGCGAGATCGATATGATCCCCGCTTCTCTCCGAAGGTATATCCGGAGTAGCGAGGGCCTGGTAGACCCCCAAGGATCGAGCTTGCGGTTGGTACCGGCCCCTCTGGAAGAGCCTTCAGCCTCGATCGGAGAAGCCGGAGATCTTTTCTGGGGACCGACGGTCGAACCACGATCTAGTGCACCCTCGGCGAGCACCGACGCTACGACAGGATGTTCGCTCGCCGGCCCGTCCTATCGTGATGTGGTACCCGGGGCACCTCCACCCTCAGAGGGCGGCCCGGGATATGGAGTACAATCGGCATGCTCGCCGTATTCACCGCCGGCCAGCCCGTCGGCCCGGCGTCCCGCCTCGGCACCAATTCCGGTTCCCCGGCCATTCCCAGTCGTTGAAGAGGACCAAGGAGACCTGGGTCCCGAGTTTGTGTCGTGGAGCTTCTGGACCGTCCTTGCAGAGGGCCACTTCCCTGAGATGTTTTGGACAGTCGCAGGACTGGACTTTGATGCACCCGAATCGCTCACCCCGGATGAGTTCGAATGCTTCCGCCGAACTCTCCGGGAGACTCACTCCCGTCTTCACTGCCTACAAATGCCATATCCCGGGAGTCAACCACACCTGTAGGATATTGGTGAGCAGTGCCGCCAGATCGACCTGGCCACGCTCCCCGCGGTTCGGCACCCCGGGTCATTTGGGCACCACGAGGCCCTCCAACAACGATGCGTTGAGTGTTTTCAAGTACTCCTCAAGGTTATCGAGGAAGCCACCCCCCACGTGTATATCCGTGGATGGGGGAAGTACGCTGCCCTACGCATCAGTGCGATTCGCCGACAGCCCGATTCGCTGGGTGGCCTTGAGGATACATCCCCAGGGACGGAGACGGTCAATATGGCTGACCTGTCGGGAGAGGGAAACAACTCGAAACTTCTCGACGGGGGCCCTCCCCCCGATGACAAGCCATTGTTGGATCCATCAGTGAGAGTGAATCGTCACCAGAGGAACCTCCTGGGTCTCCCCACACCCACTGAAGCACTGACGTTGAGCCGAAACGTCAGCAAAGGCAAAGAGCTTGGCGAGATTATAAAGCCTGCCGACCCATCTGCCTCCACGCAGAGGGAAGATGAGGATCCCGAGAAGGCCATGCTACGTCAACAGCTCGCCGAGCATAAGAAGCTAGTTGACCAGCTCCTCGCCGAGCGCGCTGCAGAGCGGCGGCCTGACTACGGTAATCCTAGGCCAGGACAGCAGGGACAGGAACAACCACTCCTCGGCGAGACTCCCCCGGGCAACCGCGATCATGCCGTGTTCGCCGAAAGGGGAGAGGCCATTGCCTATGGCAAGAGGGCGCGGTATGTTTCACCACACCCTCCCGAGCGGCGTGACTACCTGAGAGACCCCGCTCGGGTTCCTCCCGCTGCCCCAAGGGCCGCTCCGCGCGCCATCCCACGAGCTGCTGAGTTCGGCGATCCGGTCGACGACCCGATTGAAGAGCCATGCAATGCACTCGTGGTTAGAGATCCTCGCCAGGACTGGAACCCATGTCCGGACGATCCGATGGCGGCACTCATCGCCCGCTTGGAAGCCTTGGAAACCCGGCAAGTGGCGATCCCACCGGACGGCAATCCATACCCAGCATGGGTGGACGACATGCCGACACCTCCGGGATTCGGGAACCCCACTTTCGCCCCCTTCAATGGGACCGGAGATCTGCCACAGCATTTGGCCCATTTCAACTCGAGGTGTGGGCCTATGTTGGGGACTCCAGTGCAGCAGGAGGCCGCTAAGCTTTGCTGCTTTGTCCAGACACTGGAAGGGCCAGCATTTGTCTGGTACAGCCAGCTCCCCTTCGGGTCGGTAACTAGCTGGGAGGACCTCCATAGACAGTTCCTCTATCAGTTCAGTTCTACGACCCGGAAGAAGAGTATCGCAGACCTCTTCAAGTGCATGCAAAGGCATGATGAGCGAGTCGCGGATTTCGTCGCCCGATGGAAGGGTCTCACGTATTCCCTTGACATGCCATTGACTCAGGAGCAGTTGCTGACAATGTGCATCGGGAACGTCAAGACCGAGCTGGTCCCTTCCTTGATCACACAGAATTACCCCGGAGGGTTCAGGGACTTCTAAGACAATGCTCAACGTCTTGAGGAAGCCCTGCAACAGGCCAGTCAGGCACGCCCGCTGCCTCCTATGATCCCTGCAAGGAGAGTTGGCAGGGCTGAGCCCGCTGCTGTTGCTCAGGTAGAGGCCCCCAGGCAGTTGGAGCTGCTGCCGGCGAGGCCAGCTCCGCAGCCTCACAGGAATCCGCCTCCACGGGCTCAGTTCCCAGCCCAGCAGCGGCAGCCCCAGAACCGGCCAGCCCCTCCGCGTAATGTACCGCCGCAACCCAGGCAAGATAATCAGGGTCCACCTCCTCGGCAGGCCCCTCCAGCCCCTCGTCAAGACCACGATCCCAGGGGCCCGCGATACCTGACTTACTCATTTCACGAGGATCAGGTCCCCGGTTATTTCCGGAGCGCCCTGGAGGAGAGGATTGTGCGACTGCCTGAGTGTTGGAGGCCAGAGGAGGCACATCTCATGGATAACCCCCGCTACTGCCCTTACCATCGGGCCCTGGGGCACACCATCCGGCGGTGCTACGTGTTTAAGGACTGGCTCCAAGACCAGATTAACAACAATGTAATCAGGTTGGGCCCAGATCCAGCACAAGTGGCGGGCGTGTTCGTAGGATCAGATGACGATAGTGGCAATGAGGACGAATGGCAGCTGGTCTCCGACCGCGGATCCCAGAAGTATGATAACTGGATGGCCCGCAAGACGATCATTCGCGCCCATGGAATCATCCGTGCGCGCTTGAATCAGCCTGAGCCCCCAGAATCTGCGGGTGCCGCTTCAGCATCGTCATCCCAGCCTGCCTCTTCCGAGAAGAGCAAACGGCGGCGGCGCAAGAAGGAAGACCGCGCCCCGCCAGTTTCACCACTATCCCGCACTCTCGGCTATTTCATGCCCCCAGAGATGGACATCCCTCCCCGAATATGCCCAGTGATGGATGATTCGTCCGATGACAGTGTTGGGTACGCTTTGGTTAATACCGTCGAGCTGGTAAATCCTTTTTCGGTTCCCGACGTTGAAGAACACCAGGTGGACCTCCCTAGTGTCCCCAGTCGTCGCCACCGTCGGAGGAACCACAACAACAGGATTCGCCGGGGCACATCAGTTGGTACCTCCAGCCAGGCCGTGCACGCCACTGAGACTAGGCAGCAGGCTCAAAACCGAGCTCAACGTGCGCAGCCCCCCCATCCGGGGATGACGAGTTCGCCTCCGCCACCGTTTGTGGCGTGGGACCAGGCAGAACCGCCTCAGCCGCGTCGCGATCAGCTCCGCCCTGCAATGAGTCCATCCCGGCCTCCTGACTCCAATACGGTGACTACTTCCCGGGCTTCAACCAGTGAACAGCGAGATGCGCCAAGCACCAGTCAGCCGCCGGTCCAATCAGCAAGGCCCGTCATGCCTCCAACCGCAGAGCAACCTCCTGCAACCAGGGGCTCTCGCTTGGAAAAGAAGTATGATGTCCTGAAGCACTTGGCCGACATCCCAGCGAGACTCTCCATCCTTGAGGCTCTGCGCATGTCACCTGAGATGCGCGAGGCACTCGCTGAAGCCCTGAAAAGCCCCCTCCAGTTTGAGACAGAGGTTGCGGCTGCAGAGGCCTTTCACACCGAAACGATTGAGGACGCCGAATGTCAGGAAGTTATCTCTTTCTCTGGTAAGGATGAAGACCCTCTTATACAGGGGCACATTCGTCCGCTGTATGTCACTGGCCAGTTCAATGGCCTTGAAGTCCGGCGCTGTCCTGTCGACATGGGGTCCGGGATTAACTTGATTCCCACTCGGATGCTCCGGAGATTGGGGTTGTCTGAGGATGACTTGATCCCCTCCGACCTCAGGATCCAGGGGTACGACCGCACCGAGCAAACTCCGGTCGGCAAGATACGCTTGAAGACCCAGTTCAGTGACTTGGTTGCCAACACCGAATTCATGGTAGTCTCTCACGACACTGCGTACAACGCATTGATGGGCAGGCCATGGCTCCACCTTCATGCGGCGGTTCCCTCGTCATACCACCAATGCCTTAAATACTCCCTCAATGGTCGAGTAGGCGTGCTTCAGGGAGATGCCTCTCCTTTTGCCTCATGTGAAGCCCGCTATCTGGACGCGGACTATTACAAGAGCAAGGATAAGCAGATCCTGGCAGGTGAGGTTGAGCCTGTCGCTATTGCAGGTGATCCCTGGGCAAGTTTGGATGACGCTTACGTCCTCCCGATTCAACGGTTGGACGTAGCCATGGTCTCGACGGCCTGTGAGTCTCCTGATGAGATGACTGCGACCACCCGTGCCAGCACCAGCGGCCCAGCAGGATCTGGTAGCCCCAATACAGTTTCCAACGCAGTCTCTCCCGTCGACGATTCCCCCCCGAGTGGAGAGGACGTGGAAGACGCACCCCCAGCCTTTGAGGAGGGCGTCTCGGCCACGGTCGATGAGTTAGTACAGGTGAATCTTGGAACCGAAGCAGATCCAAGACCCACATTGGTCAGTGCCACCATGCCCTCTGAGGAGCGGCAGCAGTACATGGACTTTCTCAGGCAGCTCCGTGATGTGTTCGCTTGGGGCTATGACGAGATGTCGGGGCTAGATCCCCAGGTAGCCGTCCACCGCCTTGGTCTCCCGGCGAACCATCGCGGGTTCAAGCGGCCTCCCAGGAAGATGCACCCACTCCACGGTGCCATGGTTGAGGCCGAAGTTGACAAGCTTATCAAAGCCAACTTCGTGAGGGAAGTTCAGTACCCCAAATGGCTGGCCAACAATGTGCCGGTCAGGAAGAAGAACGGGCAGATCAGAGACTGTATCGACTTCCGCGATCTCAACTGCCACTGTCCGAAGGATGATTTTCCCCTTCCAGTGACAGAGCTGTTGATTGACGCCACGGCGGGGTTCCAAGCCCTCTCCTTCATGGATGGATACTCCGGATACAACCAAATCCGGATGGCCCCTGAGGATGAGGAGTTCACTGCCTTCAGGGCCCCCCAAGGTATCTTTTGTTACCAGTTCATGCCCTTCGGCCTGAAGAATGCGGGTGCCACCTATCAACGGGCGATGCACCGCATATTCAAGCCAATCCTCGGCACAGTGGTGGAATGCTACGTCGACGACTTGGTGGTCAAATCGCGCCAGCGTCAGGACAATCTCAAAGATCTTGAGAAAGTGTTCGGCTTCCTCCGGTCTCGCTGCCTGAAGATGAACCCGTTGAAGTGTGCCTTCGGGGTCACCTCCGAAAAGTTCCTTGGATTTTTGGTAAGATACCGGGGTATTGAGATCGACCCGGAGAAGATCAGGGCGATTAGCCAGATGCCTCCCCCAGGTAACATCCGGGAACTGCAAGGGTTCCAAGGCCACTTAGCCTATATACGCCGATTCATCGCGAATCTGGCCGGCAAGTGTAAGCCCTTTTCTCGGCTCATGAAGAAAGGTGCCACCTATGTATGGGATAAAGAGTGTCAGACCACTTTCGAGGAAATCATGCAGTACCTACTCCAACCTCCGGTTCTGATGCCGCCTATATCCGAGAAGCCGCTGGTCCTTTATGTGACCGCCCTGGAACGGTCCCTTGGTGCCCTTATCGCCCAGAAGAACAATGAGGGAACAGAGAATAGCCTCTATTACCTCAGTCGCATGCTCCTCGATGCGGAAGTTAGGTATTCCCCCATCAAGAAGAGCTGCCGGGCGCACGTATTTGCCGTACAGAAATTACGGCACTACTTGCAGCACCACGAGGTACAGTTGGTCTCTCGGGTAGACCCGTTGAAGTATATCCTGAGCCGGCCTATGTTGACTGGCCATCTAGCGTGGTGGGATGTGATTCTCCAGCAGTTCGACATCAGGTATGTGTCTCAGAAGTCCATCAAAGGGCAAGCATTGGCAGACTTTCTGGCTGCTCACCCGACCTCCGCGGATCAGCCGCTGGATCGAGGCTTTCCTGATGAGGCCATTCTCTTGGTCGATCATGCCGATCCGTGCTGGCAGATGCACTTTGACGGTGCTTCTCGGAGCCCCACCGGTAGAAGGCTCGATAATCCTAAGCTCAATAGAGTGGGCTTGGGTATCGTCTTCATTACCCCGGAGCAAGTCGTGCTGCCATACACTTTCCTATTGTCAGAGGGCTGTACCAACAATGAGGCGGAATACCATGCCCTCATCACTGGCCTCGAGTTATCTCTCGAGATCGACGTGCCCCATCTGTGTGTGAAAGGGGACTCCGAACTGGTCGTTAAGCAGATCAATGGAGAATATGTTGTCAGGAAGCCGGAACTTGTGCCATTGCTGGAGTGCACCCTCCTTCTGATGGCCCAGTTCCCTTCTCGGCCAGAAATTGTCCATATTCCCCAGTCGCAGAATGGTCGAGCAGATGCTTTGGCCAGCCTTGCTGCGTCACTTGCAGAGCCTGAACAGGACAACCTGATCGTCCGCGTGATGCACCGCAGGCTCATCGCCCCCGTTACCCCGGAGGGAGATCGCGACCCGTCGGTAAGTAATCTCACCGCGGTTGCCCCTATTCCCGGAGCCCCGAGTACCCCAGATATGGCAGTCGAATCAGCCCCTGATTGGAGGGCGCCTTTGGTTGAGTACCTCCAACATGGCATTCTCCCGTCGGATCGAGCCGAGCACGAGCGAGTTCGACGCCGCGCATCGCAGTTTGTCCCCCAGAGCAGTCCCGGCCTGGAGCAGATCCTCTATAGACGCGGATTTGATGGTGTTCTCCTCTGTTGCCTTCAGGTAGTTGAGATCCCACGAGTCATGCAGGAGGTTCATGCTGGTTCATGTGGTGCCCACCAGACTGGGCCGAAGCTGTCCCACCAGATTCGGAGGTTGGGATACTTCTGGCCCTCCATGATTCATGACTGCATCGAGTATGCCAGGAGGTGCCATGCGTGCCATGCGTGCCAGGTTCATGCGAACATTGTGCATCGGCCGCCGGAGCCTCTCCATACCACTAGGTATTCCTGGCCCTTTGCAGTCTGGGTCTGGACGTTGTGGGACCTTACCCACCGGCGACGGCTCGCCAGTTTCGGTTCATTCTGACCGCCACAGACTTCTTCTCCAAGTGGGCAGAGGTGATTCCGCTCAGAGAGGTCAAATCCTGTTCTATCGATGAATTCTTGACCTCCAACATCATTCATCGATTTGGGGTGCCTCACGCTATCCTCACGGATAACGGAGCCAATTTCCGAGCAGCCGAGTTGAAGAAGTTGTACGCAAAGTACAACATTCACTCGAACCATACATCTCGCTATCATGCGCAAGCGAATGGACAGATTGAGGCGTTTAACAAAACCCTCTCTAACATTCTGCAAAAGATGGTTGGTCAGAACAAGAAGAGTTGGCCGGACAAGCTCCCCAACGCCCTCTGGGCTTATCGGACGACGACTCGCAATTCCACCCAGATGGCCCCTTATTCCCTGGTGTATGGAGCTGAGGCCGTCCTGCCCATCGATATCCAGTTACCGTCCTTGCGCACTGCGGTCTACGACCAGCAAGCGCCGGACAGAGCTGCTGAAGCCCGTCTAGTCGAGTTGGAAGCACTGGATGAGAATAGGCTTCGCGCTTTGCACAACTTGGAGAGGAATCAATGCAGAATGGCTCGAGCTTTCAATAAGAAGGTTCGCCTCCGCTCCTTCCTGCAGGGTGACCTAGTACTGGCCCTGAGAGCGCCAATGATCCCCGGTAGGAAGCCGCCCAAGTTGGAGCCCAAGTGGGAGGGACCTTTTGTTGTCCACAAGGTCTATCCCAATGGCGCGTAATCCCTAGAAACTATGGATGGTGAGCGTGTCACTCCTCCCACCAACGCTAGGTTCCTCAAGCAGTACTTTGCCCAACTGCAGTTCGTCCCGCACGACGTTAAACTGCACTTCGTCCCGCACGACGTTAAACTGCAGTTCGTCCCGCACGACGTTAAACTGCAGTTCGTCCCGCACGACGTTAAACTGCAGTTCGTCCCGCACGACGTTAAACTGCAGTTCGTCCCGCACGACGTTAAACTGCAGTTCGTCCCGCAGGACGTTAAACTGCAGTTCGTCCCGCACGACGTTAAACTGCAGTTCGTCCCGCACGACGTTAAACTGCAGTTCGTCCCGCACGACGTTAAACTGCATTCGTCCAACATGACGTTAAACTGTACTTCGTCCGCGCTGCAAGACATTAAACTGCCAAGTGATCCGTCCAACATGACGTTAAACTGCACTTCATCCAAGCTACAAGACGTTAAACTATTCAGCATTCGTCCTGTATGACGCTAAACTGCGCTTCAAGAACTACGTGTGGCTTGATTCCCATCCTTATGGGATACGTAGGAACGCCCGGATATTTGAAACTTCGGGTCCAGCCCCCCACCTCTTAAAAGATTCCCCCTTCTCTTGGGAATCCTCCACCTTCGGGTCACCCTCAAGGCGTGTCCCTTGACCCCTTGCAGTGGTCCACCGGTGTCAAGAGTACTCTGGTCTATTGCCAGGAGGGTCAGGTTCATCTTGGTCAGGCTCCTACCGCTTTCCAGGCTTCATGCCCCCTTCATTCGGACCCATCGCCTACGCCCTGGGTGGGACCCCCGTGAGCGGTCTGGACACAATGCGTCAGTGCTCTCCCACAGATCCGGGATGGCACCCCCAAGGGTCCTGGGCAGCAAGTCGATATGAATCCTGCGATTGAGCAGTCGATGCTCGTTTGCTGCCTCATTCCATCAACGGTCAGTGCGATATTGATGCTGCTTTTCCGCCACGGTCGGCAGTACTCATATCGTTACGCTGGTGCTCCAGTCCTTGAGTGAATGGCCGCATGATTCACATTTTTCCACCTCCCATTCTGACCAGGCAAAATCTCGGCACTCTTGAAACTATCCCTCAGTGAATATTGGCATATCCAGGGGATAGGACCACGAAGTGGCGTACTCTGAGGTTCCTATGGTCCGAGCTCTATGACCTTAAACTAAGATCTCCCTTTTCATCGTCCGACATGACATTAAACTGTACTTCGTCCTGCATGACGTTAAACTGCATCTCAAGAACTACGTGCGGCTTGATTCCCATCCTTATGGGATACGTAGGACCGCCTGAACATTCATGTTTCAGGCCCAGCCCCATCCTTCGGGAATTTCCGTCCCATCTCGGGCCCTTGGCCCAGTTGCCTCTGGGTATGCGGCGTATGGTGTGAACGCGGGGCTATGCCCTCATTCACGTCGGTTTGCTCGCCACGCTGTACGCCACCCACGTTTGGGGATGCCTTCTGCTCCCCCCTTTCTCTTTTCGTCCTGCATGACGTTAAACTGCACTTCAAGAACTACGTGCGGCTTGATTCCCATCCTAATGGGATACGTAGGACCGCCTGGAAATTCATGTTTCAGGCCCAGCCCCATTTCTCGAGAATCTCTATCCCGCGTTGGGCCTCTGGCCCCAGTTCCCCTCCTTTTTGTGCGAGGCGTGTGGCGTGAGCGGGGGATTATGTCCTCATTCACGTTGGTCTACTGGCCACGCCGTACGCCTCCCCCGTATGTGGGACTACCTCACACCCCTCATCTTCATGCATGACGTTAAACTGCCTCTCAAGAACTACGTACGGCTTGATTCCCATCTTTATGGGATACGTAGGACCGCCTGGACGCTTGTCTTCCAGGTCCAGCCCCGTCTCTTGGTTGATCACGGGGATCTGCCGTCTTTTGGTTGCTCTCAGGGTGAGTCCTCTGACCCTTTCTGGTGATCTGTTAACAAGTTTTGGGTACTTCGGTCTATGACCCGTAGTGTCAGATTCAATCCCGACAAGTCCTGTGTCGCTTGTCGGGCCTCGCGCTTCCTCTTGTTCGAGCCTTCACTCAAAGGGATCCTCGTTAGCGGTTTGGGTACGATGCCTCAGTGCTCTCCTACCGCTCCGGGTCGATTTACCGGCGGGTCCTGGGCCGCAAATCGATATGAATCCTGCGCTTGAGCGGTTGATGCTCGTTTTCTTGCCTCATCCTAGGCTGACGCGATCGGATGTTGTGTTGCGAACATGGTCAGCAACATCCTTGATCGCCATGTCAACTCTTTCAGGCACTAAACATTGGTTGCGCAGTCCTCATCACACTCCGCCTTTGTGCGTTGTAGTGGAATCTCGACACTCTCTTCGTACTGACCTTCGGTACACCTTAACATGTTAGGCAGACCAACCAGGGTAATGGTGTCTTTCGAGGCTCCCACGATCTGAGCACCAAGGATATATGCTGATTTCTTCCCTAAGGGCCATGTGTAGCTGGACCCTCGTCCCCATAATGAGGAAGGAGTCGCCCGAACAATCGCGTTCTGGGCCCAGTATAGCTGGAGGCTAGCATCTCTGCCCCTCGGGTGATGGACATACGCAGGCCCCTATCCCAGGATCCTTCTCCTGGAATCGTGCGTGACCGCAGAGCTGGGTATGTTCCCACCTCCGCTGAGTCCTCCATATCGCAATAAGCGGATTCCCCCATGGTCCGAACCACACGACCTTAAACTGTGTTGTCTGGTCCTACCACACGACCGTAAACTGTGATCGGCTTGGCCGCCCGACGAGAAACGGCACTGCATTGTGATGTTCTCTTCATAGGACACTCACGTTGGGCGCTGGATAATAACCACGCCATTTATAAATGCCTTTAATGGATTGATTATTGTGGCGACGCCAGAGATTTCTTAATCACAGGCATGTCGCCGCACAATGAAAAACCATCCACCTTTAAGAACAAACAAGAAATATCATATACCGTTTCTTCTGTGTGCGAGGGTCAGACCCGCACCCTTTCCCGCGCTGGTGCCCGATTGTGTTGCGCCGCGCTTCAAGAACTACGTTTGGCTTGATTCCCATCCTTATGGGATACGTATGAACGCCCGGATGTTTGAAACTTCGGGTCCAGCCCCCCACCTCTTAGAGATTCCCCCTTCTCTGGGGAATCCGCCGCCTTCGGGTCACCCTAAAGGCGTGTCCCGCGACCCCTTGCAGAGGTCCAACGGTGTCAAGAGTACTCTGGTTTATTGCCAGGAGGGTCAGGTTTAGCTTGGTCAGGTTCCTTTCATTTTCAGGCTTCGTGCTCCCCTTCATTCGGACCCATCACCTACGCCCTGGGTGGGACCCCCGTGAGCGGTCTGGATACAATGCCTCAGTGCTCTCCCACCGATCCGGGCTGGCACCCCCAAGGGTCCTGGGCAGCAAGTCGATATGAATCCTACGATTGAGCGGTCGATGCTCGTTTGCTACCTCATTCCATCAACGGTCAGTGCGATATTGATGCTGCTTTTCCGCCACGGTCGGCAGTACTCTCATATCGTCACGCCGGTGCCCCCAGTCCTTGAGTGAATGGCCGCATGATTCACATTTTTCCACCACCCATTCTGACCAGGCAGAATCCCGACACTCTTGACACTGTTCCTCAGTGCATCTTGGCATGTCCAGGGGATAGGACCACGATGTGGCGTGCTTTGAGGTTCCTATGGTCCGAGCTCTAAGACCTTAAACTAAGATCTACCCCTATGGTCCGAGCTCTAAGACCTTAAACTAAGATCTACCCCTATGGTCAGAGCTCTAAGACCTTAAACTAAGATCTCCCCCAAACGGGGTTCTACGTCCTGCATGATGCTAAACTGCACTTTCAGAACTACGCGTGGATTGATCCCCAGCCTGATGGAGTACGTAGGAACGCCCGGGCATCTCGACTCGGGTCCAGCCTCAGGGATCGCTAAGTCCCGCCCCTCCTCGTCGCCGGCCGTCTGGCCTGGCTTCCGGTAGATTGGTGCGATTGTGATATTCTCCCCGATGCAGCTCGGGATGCCCCATTGCAATGATGGGAAGCGACAGTTTCCTCGTCAAAGAGGTCCTGTCTGAGAATTGGGGTGATTCACGGCCAGATTAGTGCATCCGCCTAATACACTTTCCCCACGGTGGCGCAATTTTGAGAGCGTTGGATTCTGTCCGAACAAATCGTCACTTCGCCCCACGCTTCGCATGCCCTGTTGATCTGGATTTCCACCCTTGTGCCTGAAGGAACCCCAAAGCGGCATTGATGATGACATGTGATCCGCCTCCTGCAATATGAATGATGACCTTCGGTTCGTCTGTTGCAGTAGTATGGTCGATTGATCGATTGTCCTCTTGCCGTCTTGGGCATTTCCTGGAAGGCCGACCATTGTGGATTTCTGAATTCGGGACACGCGATTCACCCTTTCTCATTTCCCTATGTTCGGATAAAATCTCAATGCCCCTAGCGTTGTCCCGCTCGTGTGTCGGAACAAGTGGGGGGGATGATACATTGATTAGGTCTGAGGTCTCTCTTCCTAGGGATGACCTCCCTCTCTTCTTTAGAAATCCAGGCCCAATTGTGGATGCCTGAAGCTTGGTTAACACTCCCGCAAGACAAGGAATTGTGGTTGAGCACGTTAAGCCAAAATATGCAGATAGATATATTGGTTCATACAAAGTGGATCAAAGTATTGAGTAGCGGAAGCAAAATATTCTGGGAATGGTGAAACAAAGCCCCTAGGGATTAGCGTGCTGAATGGATCTTTCCAACGCCGCTACCCTTTGGCTGGCGGCCTCCAGAGCTGCTTCTCGCTTTCTGCGTGCCCTCTCCTCGTCGGCGGTCGCAGCACGCAGCTCGCCGATCCTGGCCTGTGCTCGCTCCCGCTCGACTTTAAGTGTGACCATCTATTGGCCCGCCTCCGTCAGCTGTGCCTGGGCGTCAACCAGCTGGGCTGCTAGTTGCTCCACAAGCTCGGTGCACGTTGCGACGAAGGCCTCCTTCTCTGCCGCCTGCCCTTCGAGACGCCGGACTTCCTGCTCCGCCGCGAGGAGCGCCCGCGTGTTCTCTGACATGTCCCAACATTGTGCGACGTCGGCACACCGGCGGCTCTCGCGCATCTTTTCGGCCATGAAATCACGGACCGTCAGATTGAGGTGTTGAGCATCAGCTCCCCCGGCACACAGGAAGCGCAGCCAGGTTTGAAGTGATCCCATGAGCCCCAGCCACTCCGATGGGTCTCGCTTGAGGAAGTGCTGGATGCACTTCCACCCCCTGCATCGCGTTATCCGGCTCTCCTCGACCGCCTCCACGTCCGAGTCGTCCATCTCCTCGGGGTCGGCAGGCCGGTAGGCAGGGAAGGCAGCTAGCAGGTCTGCTGCAGGGTCCGCCCCTAGGGTGCCCTCACAGGGGATAGGTTCCCCATCTGGGCGACCTTCTCCCACCCCAGCGGCGTTGAAACCCTCGTCAGCCCCCGACCTCTCTCCGATGTCAGCACCGCCGGCGTCCGCAGCCCCCTGATCAGCAGTTGGTGGGGCCGGCTCGGTGTGGGAAGTCTGTTTCGGAGGATGCGGTATGTCTGCCACTGGTCCACTCGTGGATTTCCCGGGTTCGACAGCCTGACGAGCCTCCAGTGTTGAGATCACTGCGCAGGGAATTCCATGGTTAGTCACGGATCGTCAACGGCAAACACCAACAGTGAAGGGAGAAGACTTACGGGAATTCAAGGCGCCATCTTCCGCTGTCCTGGTCGCCGCAGGAGCAATTGCAGTAGGGGACCCCTCAGCGCTTGTCAGTTCAATGATGGGTGTTTGGCCCCCGCCTTGTCATGCCTGGCGCCTCTCCTACTCCTACTGAGGATGCCTGACCAGCATCCGTGCACTCCTGAGAAAGGTGGAGAAATAGGTTAGAAGTTGCATAAGAGAATGGATGAAGCAGGTTGAGTAGGGATAGAAGCGGACCTCGAGGAGCTCAGTGATATCAATATTGCCAGAGTCGGCCACCTCGCCGCTCTCCCGTGGGCTCCCCTGATGGGACCTTCCCTCTGAGTCTTCATCCTCCCCCGTCTCCTCCTCTTCCTCGGAGTTGTTGTTACTGTCATCTTCCTCCGGCGGCATCTGTTCTGGAGCAGGCTCTAGACCGAGCATCACCTTCACCAGAAGGGAAGGCTCCGCACGCTGACCACGTTGGCGCGCGTAATCGTCCATGGCCGTCAGATATGCATACCGCCGGTGGAAGTTCACCCTGTCGGCAACCTGGAGGCGCCCGACCTCTGGCAGATGGATTCCCTCGCTGGTTATCTTCTGCCAGATGATTTCGGTCCCCAGCGACTGCCGCAGGGTCATCCAAGCCGACCACAGCACCGGGAAGACTGCATCGTGGGAGGGTTCGAGCAGACGCCTTACCTGCTTCCCGATCCGCTCCTCGACCACCGCACGTGCCCCCTCTCTGTGCGCCGAGGCCGTGGCGGCAGCCTGCGATGTGCCCGCCGCCGAAGTCCCTACCCGCGCCGGCTCCACTGCTTGGCGCGCCTCCGTTCTACCCCGTGTGGCGGCGCTTCGCCTCCTTCCTTGACGCCCGGTCTCCGCACGGGTGACTTCGAGCCGCCGAACTGGCTTCCGTAAAATCCCCTCGGGGTACGCGATGGCCCAATGCTCGGCGTACTCGGTTTCCAAGCCTGCATCGACCCCGGTAGGAGGAAGAGTGATGACGTCGCCAGAGCCGAAAGCGGCAAACATCAGCCCCATCTGGCGAAGGACACAAGGGTTCGTCTCCTCCCGGACAGCAGTGAATACCCTCTTCGGCATCCGTTGAAGGCACCCGAACTGCCTGGCGGACCGGGTTGGCTCGTAGGGCTCGCAGATCACCTTTCCGTCGATCCGAGCCACGAGCACCCCGCCCCGCATGTTCAGGAAGTATTCGTGCTGCTCCAACGGACCCTGCCCATTGTCGATCATCTGGCCGACGGGAGTGGGGAAGGGGCTGAAGTTGAAATTGGCGTGATTGCCAATCCGAATCCTCACGCCCTCCTCAGTCAGGGTCATCGGAGCGACCCCCGCAATGTTCAGCAGGGAGGGTCGTAGGCCGTTGCCCGGAGGAATGATGGCGTTTGGAAACGTATACCCACCAAGGTGAGCAGCCACCCAGCCGTGGAAGAATTGAAAGGGCCCACAAATCCTTCGTGGCGACCCCCCTCGCGAGATGCGTCCCAGGATGGCATACAGCTTCACCAGCACTGGGACCCCGAGGTTGTATCTTTTGTTGGCGGCCATAGCGCCCGCCATCGCCAGTGTCGCCGGGCGAACGCCCATTCTCGCGTCCCGCACTGGCAGGAGCCACCCACTCAGAAAGGCGTCCAGGAACGCCGCGTACCGGACATTTGGTTCACGGGCCTCAATGACGCGGTACCCCCATGAGCGGTAGTCGCCCGTCTCCAAGACCTGCCAGTACGACCCGTTTCGGCTCCTCTGAGCCGCGGTCGGGCACCGCTTCCCCCTTCCTGGCATCTTGACTGCTGGATCATGCTCCAAGAACTGGCCGAACCACTCCTTGTTGGATATGTCCTTGTGAAAGTCCTTGATCCCGAGCCGCTGCGTAGCCAGGTCAAGTATATGCCATGTCAGAATGGGAGTCGGTGACCTGTCTTCCCAGATGTTCTTCAGAGGCAGGAACTCATCGTATTGGTAACCCTCCAGCGGGATACCTCCGATGCAGTGGATGTCCCAGAGACCGATGCTGACCTCCCCATGGTGAAGATGGAAGGTGTTGGTATCTGGGGACCAGCGGGTGAACAGCTCCGGCCCGAGCTCGGACTGCTGGTAGAAGTGGAACTGCGACGTCCACACCGCCTCAAACAGGCCGATGTACCGCAGCTCTTCCGCGAAGTGATCGCAGGTGTGGCGTACCCAGAACGCCCAGGCCCACTCACTGATGAAATTGCCCCCAGACCGCAAGTCCCAGTCCTTTAGCCAGCCCTTGTTATCGTCAGTGACGCTCTGGCGATATGTGCTCGAGTAGAGGGCTGGAGAGTTCTCCGCAGTAGGCTCACTCCCGACGATGGTTCGTGTCCTCTGGTTCAGGACGTA
This sequence comes from Viscum album, assembly GCA_963277665.1. NCBI lineage: Eukaryota > Viridiplantae > Streptophyta > Magnoliopsida > Santalales > Viscaceae > Viscum > Viscum album. The sequence goes on from OY728135.1 coordinate 163,231,442, forward strand.
GACATCTAAGTGCCAAGTCTCCCTAGCAGGATGCCCATTGTTGGTGATGTTATAGCGGGGAAGCTCGTCCTCCCGAGTCACCCAGGTCCGTGGCGCATCAACCTCGAACCGTGGCACCAGAACCTCATATAGGATGCCAAAGATCCAGATCGGCAGGTTGTCCGACAGCGGATATGTCTTCTGGGCTGGCGTCAGCAAGTCGAACAAGGAGTGATTGCTGGAAACAATCTCCTTGGCTCCGTAGACCTCCTCGTTCGCCGCCATCTCAGCTCTGTGAATGGCGACATCCCCCTCATTCCCTCGATTCGCGACCATCTCAGAAGCTCCGGGAGTCGTGTGTGTTTAAGGGATGAGACGTGCGGAATCAGAAGAGGCTGGTAGAGAAGTTTGAGAGTTGGCGTGCAATCCTAGTGGACGGCGCGCAATTAGGAAGTCAGTCGCGTAAAACCCCGGGTGTTCGTGCAAAAACAGGCCGAAATCCGGAAGGTTTGCGCGACGAACGGGTGAATTCCGCGCCGGAAAAGGCAATTTCGCGCACGAGATCTCGGATGCTTATTGCGCGGAAGGCCGGTGTACGGTACGGGGGGACCCAGGGCCCCTATTTATAGGCGAGGCCGGGTGTCCGCGCAGCGCGGAAAGCGCTTTGCGCGACCGAGATGGCGAATTTCGCGCCCGACGCCCTTTTTGCGGACCACAATCCCGCGCCACCCAGGACTTCGGCATTCCGGCGTCTCCCTCGGAACCCGATCGTTGCGACCTCTCACCGATCAGATTCCGAGGGGGGGGGGGCTTTTGTAGACGCCAGAAAAGCCCGTTGTTCCCAAACGAAGCTCCGGATGCGGAAAGCGAGGTCATATTTGGAATCGGAAGCATGTTTCGGAGAGCCCGGAGGCCTTGCGTGGAATTTTGGAGCCCCGCGCGCAAAGTTGAAGAGCCGCACGCAAACCTCCCGGGATGCGCGCAATGTGCTGGGCCGGCGCGCAATTTTGCGCGCCCGTGGCCCGCGCGACTCCCTTGCGCGCCGGGCCCTATTCCGCGCCCACGAAGGCAATTCCGCGCCCGCGAACTGGATTCCGTGCCCGGGGTTGCCTATAAATATAAGGCGACCCCGACGTTTTGAAGATTCCCGGAATCCGAAGAGTCACTCGTTCGCGCAATCCGACCGCTTCCGTGCGCAATGTCGATCTCCAGGTAACCTCCTTTCTTTCGCGCAATAAAGCCTCGGGATTCGCCTTCGCACGCAATCCCTTTGGCTCCTTTCCTTTGAATAACTCTTCCCCCAAAGGCCTTCGCGTGCAAAAGAAGCCTCTTGCGCGCAATTTCCCCCGGGTGCGCGCAATCCAACCCGATTGCGCGCACCCCCCTTTCTCAAAGTGGCCATTCGTTAAATAATGGGCCGTTGCCCCCGCGCGCTATCCGAAGCCCGGTGCGCGCAATCTCAAACATCCGCGCGCAAAGTGCTGCCCCAATTGCGCGCCATCCCGTCCAAATTGCGCGCCGACCCGCGGGATTGCGCGCCAAGCTCCTCTTTTGCGTGCAACCCGCTGGAGTCGCCCCCTTTGACCCCCTGAGGGTACCCACCTGCGTGGCGCCCGATGATCCTCATCCCGGGTGCCCCGCACCGTGCGTTGTCTTCCCGTGCGGCCCTTCGGGCTCGTGCGAAGTGACACGGACCTATCGGCGGCTCATACGTCCTGCACGATGTTAAACTGCATACGTCCCGCACGACGTTAAACTGCATTCGTCCAAGCTACAAGACGTTAAACTGTTCAGCATTCGTCCGAGCTACAAGACGTTAAACTGTTCTAGCATTCGTCCTGCATGACGTTAAACTGCACCACGTCCGAGCTACAAGACGTTAAACTGTTCAGCATTCGTCCCACACGACGTTGAACTGTACCTCGTCCAACACGACGTTAAACTGTACTTCGTCCGGCAAGACGTTAAACCGTCCGCTTTGTCCTCAACACACGACGTTAAAATGTACTTCGTCCGGCAAGACGTTAAACCGTCCGCTTCGTCCTCAACACACGACGTTAAACTGTACTTCGTCCGGCAAGACGTTAAACCGTCCGCTTCGTCCTCAACACACGACGTTAAACTGTACTTCATCCGGCAAGACGTTAAACCGTCTGCATCACCCGATCCCGTGCCTCGCACGCAGGGTCCCCCTCCCGGTTTGGATATGGCCCCCACCCGCTCGTCTCTGCAGGGATGTCGGGATTGGAGTGGCCTTCGCCCACGGGGGTAGGGTATTACAAACCCCTAGTTTCTTGTGGGGGACTGCACATGTGTATCTCCATTGCGCTTCCCCACTGCCGAAGCCAGTAGAGGACGTGACAGGGATCAAGGTCTCTCACCTTCGGCCCAAGTCCCTCTCCAACTGAGCTTTGCCGCATCCGGGCTGCCTCAGCGCGTAAGTCCTGACAGAACGAACTACGTGGACTTTGATCCCTGTCTCCTAAACAGGGTATGTAGGAAGCCTCCCTGAGGTTCAAGCCCACCATCTGGTCGTCCCGGTCGTATTCACGCCGGTTCGTCCATCAGCGGACCCCTCCCGGGTCCACATTCGCGTCGATTCACCTATGAATCCGCCCCTGTTGGAGACTGCACGCGTGTATCTCCGCTGTGCTTCCCCACTGCCCTTTTCCTATTTCTCCTTTCAGCGTCCAGCATGACGTTAAACTGTGATCCACCCGACCGTTCCATCCCCCTCTGTGCGAGGTGTTTCGGTTCAATCTTTCGCCCGGCGGCCTCGACCTCTTCGTGAGTCGGCTTGCCGACGTCCAGCATGACGTTAAACTGTATATTCGAACTACGCTGACTTTGATCCGCGCTAATGCACGGTACGTAGGAAGCCCCTACGGGGTCCATGCTCTTCACCCCATCATCCATCCTGATCCTTACCCGGGCCGCCACATCCCGGTGGGGTCATGCCATTTCATTCCACTCCACTTCACTCAGGAAGCCGCCCATGTGCTGGCCCTAGCGTCGGAGGTTTCCCGCAAGGGTTTCTATCATCTGATCCACTTCTCGTGTTGATCAGTCTGATGCCGTCCCGGCTGGACTTTAAACTCGCGGCATTCCCCGTGTTAAACATGGGAAACTGAGGAAAACCTCAGGTAACGCAGTTCCCCGCACCCAGCGCAGGATGCCTCAGGCCATCACGCCTTCGAGAAGCCCTTTTAGGGACGGAAGGCAGACATGCAGAGCCGCAGTGTTAAGACACGCCCCCAATACCCAGAGCCACCCGGTCTCCTCACTGCAGGTTGCTGCCCCGACCAGACTCCTTGGAGAGTCCGGACGGAAGCAGTGTAATTAACCGGTGTCCATGAAGATATGGCGCCGGGAACGAGATTCACGAGCACGTCTTAAATCTATAAGGGAGACCCGGATTAGGCGACGAGTTCCGAGGAGATGTCCACGGAAGGAGGAGCCGACATCCCATCATCCCGGTTTCGATCAAGGAGCAGACACCCCTGAATAAGGGACGAATGCCGCCCGCCCTTGGAAAGCGGGACTGCGGGGCCACAAGCTGCGCGCCCATCCCCTCGGGTCGACGGGTGCACGCACGAACGCGTCCTGGCGGAACAGCGTCGGGACAGAAGCCCGACGCACATCCGCACCGAAACAATGTAATTTAGTGTATTTATTTTACTATTCTATTGTCAAATAATATTTATCATCAGCTTTCATCACATCATCATACATCATCAGAGATCAAATATTTTAGTTCATAGTAAAATTTTTGAATGTTTATGATTGAATTATTTCAACAGTAATCCCATTCTATTTTTAGTCAACTACTCCGAGTACTGTCAGTGATTTATTAGATTTAGTAATTGTTTTACTATAGAAGAATTGCCATTAACTATTAATATTAACCTCCCATTCATTTTTGTGTACACGTATTTATAATACAATCTAAAGTTACCAAACATCAGTTTTTATGTAGAGTACGTTAAATGAATTAAATTGTTAATTCAATTATATGAAACAACAATTTTGATGCACAGTTCATAAAAAATGTACATTGTGAAACTAAATTGAATTCAACCTGACCATATCCATAATTTATAGCATATATTGTTGTTGAATTGATATCAAACTCTTTTATTTATAAAGAATCTCATGTTTATGGATTCTCATCAAATCACATATGGTATAATAATATTCATGTTAACTTTAAATCCATTATTTTTTAGATAGATGATTATTCAATATTTCAAATATCCATATTTATCATCATTGGTTTATTGATCATATAAAATTGGAATACATTCTCTATGACTATCCAATGACATCTATATTAATATAGAAAGAATACATTGAACACACTAGTGGTTATATGAAATTATCCAAAATGTTATATATTCAAAATAATATTAATATTGGAATAATTAATAGCTAATCAAGAGGGGATGAATTATTACTTTTTGATAATCATGTCAGATTTTGAGTTTTACCTTCCATTATGTTTTATGAAAATATATTGTGTTTATATTTATATGTAAAATAGTTATCAGATAAACAATAAAGAATAAGACAATAAATTATAATGGGTTTAGGGAACAATGTATACACAAGTCCACCCCAAAAAATTTCCCATCTATTTTCATAATAATTGATAGTAAAAATTTTATATTATCATAAGGAATTGATAACTTACTGTAATCAGTTGACACATTTACAAATAGGATTCATAATGACCTATGGTTTTCAATTGGGAATCATATTTTCCATAATAATTTCTAAGAAACTGATAATTTTCTATGACTTAGTCGGACTATCCAAAACACCAATAAACAAAAATAGATTGATTTGGAATTATAGAAAGTTATATGAAATCTTTTGCAATAACAGAAAAAATAATATAAAAAATATAATTAAATTATTAATTTATTCAAGATAGAATATCTTCAAATCTATCATATTTGGAAATGATCTTCAATAAAATTTTCAAAAAACAACAGTAACATTTATAAATCATGAGGGTGAAATGTGCACGTCTCCAAATTGTATTCTATTACAAAAAAAGACAATTATACGATGTTTAATTTTTATATATTTATTATTTATTAAAAATTATATATCATATATACATTACTATAAAAAGAGAAAATAATATTGATTTTTAATTATAAATATATGTTTTTTGGTTTGATAATTTCAACGAATGGAACCCAACAAATCACAATCATTAAAATATAAATTATTCAATAGTTTCATAGAATCCTATAACAATATGAATTATCTTATCCATAAAATATGACACTTCAATTTTTTTAGAGAACATCATTTATATTAAATATAAATCTATCGTTTCCATTTCATAATTCACAAAAAATATCTATAATTTAATGGCCATCATTGAATAGTAAAAATAATTTGTTAAAAAAAAGAACATGGGGTTGAATGTGTAGGGGGTTTTCTAAATGTTGTATTTATAATCCTTATTTTTTGTTTCCCTAAAAATGATCATTAAAAATTTACCATTTTTTATGAATACCTTCCCTATATAAAATATTAAGTTACATACTAAAATAGGGTTCATATCAAATACCTTATCAAGAGTGTATGTTATATGACTAATTCCATCAATTAGTTCAATTATTATAAGGATTTATATTTCCTAGAGTTGATTGGAAGTGTATCATTTGTATCATATGAAAGAGGTTCCATATCAATTCATTATGATCAGAATCATAGATTTATTTCTGTTAAATATGTATTTTGAACAAAAATTTGATTGAAAATGGCTTTCAATAATGTGAAATCCCTGGAATTTGGGAATAATCTCCTAAAAGGATCCCCAATAGTGTTTTTTGTAGAGAAAAAATAACCTAAAGGATTTCATATCCATAATTCATGGACATCATTTCCAATGGTAGGTTATCATTGGGTAACATGGACAATGATACATCCGACCATCTATTTTCCAAGAGGATGATAACTTGTGGACATTACAACCTTTTGGGGGAACAATATCCAATTCTGAGACACTCTTATAGATTTATGATATTTCTACAAATTTATAGTTAATTACCAAGTATGTGTCGATGGATTATCCCTACATGAATATTGAATATAATCACGAATTATTTTAGTACCATATATATGAATCCATGTTTTTATAATTAATGGATGAATCGTTATGTATCAGAGCATTACCATCAATATTACCATTTTGTGGAAATGTCACAATTCCTCAAAAGTTTAAAGAGACAAAATTGTTTTTAATCCACTAGATAGGTTGATATTAAGTTTATCATCATCCTAGTGGAAGGGAATTATTTTCATATTTGGATTGAATCCATAAGAAGGTCTTCGTACATATACTCTTTAGTGTAATTAGAACCCATGTTGTTTGATGTCTCTTAACATGACATATCAAAAAAAAATTATTGGAAAATTTTAAAACCATGGTGATTAGAATCATACAGTAATAATTTCCACGAATAGGAAACTTGTTAAGGATGGCATGAGACATTTAGAGAGGAAACCTAAGGTAATTTTGCAAGATGTTGTCTCCTTGGTGGATATCACCCTACTGAGAATGTGTCGTAATGAAAATAATTGTGATTAGGTTGTTTGGTATCAACCTAAGAGAGGCTTCATAAATATCTTTATTAGTTTAGAATCAATGGAAATGTAGTTTGGTATGATTGGGGAATTCACATTGGTGGAGTCTGATTTGAGGGGGGTAGTGGTTTTGGGCTTACACAAGAGATCCTTCCATATGGGGTTTCTTTATTTGGAATATACATATTTAATGGATGAAGTGTATTTTTAGGATTGACACCATGTTGGATGAACATTTGATAATGGAAATTATGTGGTTTCATAATCACAGCTATCCTATTTTCACACTTTGGTAATGTTTAGTGTGAGTAAGAATATTATGTTATATATATAATTATTAAATGGACCCAATCATTCCAATTATAGATGTTGATGGTTCCTAAATTTTTATAGAAATGGATTGGATTGATCATGTTACCAACCTTTTTTTATAATTATTGATAGCCACCTTTGGTGATCTATACTGATACATACTAAGATAAGGAAAGGATGTGAATAGTTTTTCATCCCATATGAAAAGCTAGGGTCTCACCTCTAGAGGAGTTCCCAAAAATTGGTTCAATTAGATAATTTAATGTTAATAAATATCTATCATCAAAGGAAATTTTCATAAGGTAACATTAATCACTGTAATATGGAGGATCACTTGAGAATCATGATATCAGAATCCCTATTACCATTGGAATGCAAACCCGGGGTCATTTTGAAAATCCACGCTATTTCTTATGTCACCCATAACAGTATGGCTTCCATGGGAATGTAAACATGAAGGGAAACCTTGATGTTCCCAATGATGATATCATACATAATATGTGTCATTATATTGAATCTAGTATCATGGTTTGTGGAGGGGACTCCATGGGGACTAATGAGTAGATAAAATAGAATGGTAGGAAATGGAGTGAATATCATATGATTCCCTATTTTTAGTGTCGTATTCTTCTCTTAAATGGGGTCCCTCAACATATCATGCTCCAATGTGTGTAAGGGGACCATCCCAGTAGTGTTGTGATTTATAGACCTAAATTTAGTCTACATTATGTGATACTTTATGGGGTTGGCTACTTACCACATAGTGTGATTCTATAAGGGGATGCGTTCTTCCAGTGTATTATATTTCTATGTGGGGAATTTTTCTTCAACATTGGTTTTTCCTATGTAAGATGCATAGTTTTAAAGGTATTGTTGGTTATATGCCACAATTGATTTATTTTAAAAAAAATATTTTCATTCTATATCCACAAGATAATTTAGTATTTACTCCTTAATGCATTGTCATGGGTTTTAATAGTAGTTAATTGTCAAAGGGATGTAATTTTCGTGATACATTCGACTCCCTCCTATTTCATTTTTCCTTGTGAGGATCTCATTATCTATCACTCCAATCTTAATTTTCCCCACACAATCTATTTATACATGACTAGATGGATCATATACTAGTGTGGGCGATCATTAACAGTGGGATTTGATCCTACTTTTGTGGAAGCCCATAGAAGATGGTCAACCCGATAAATGACATAATCAATGGGAATATAATTTTGGGAAGAGTGACATCATTATTGGGGTTATATAACATTGATTGAGTACCGAAAAAGAATTTGTAACATGTATAAGAAGTAAATAGTACAAGCACATTTCATCAACTATTTATGTTTATATTGGGTATTTTTTTATGGGTGGTGGATGTCATAACGTGCTTCATAGAAATGAAATCAGTTTCATATATGGGGGTGTTTCCATCTTATCCATACTATGAACTAATTAGTTCATTGGAACATCTCAAACACAAAGATCGGCATGCAGTGTGCTAGTCTATGAAGGGATTGTCTCTTCATGATTTCATTTTCCACCATGATTTATTTCCATTGAATATTTTTCCTTTAACATATCTATGGATATGTTTCATTACATAACTGATATGATATTATAATATTTGGATTCAATTAAAAATTTACAATTCCCAAAAATTTCCCTCCTTTAAAACGGGTTCAAATAGTGATAAAGAAGATGAAATTTCAATGTAAAAGTGGTCCTAATTTGAATGGAAGAACATATAATGATTTATTTTTTTCCTATGAAAAGGAACTATGGCATAAAAGTTATACTACAACTTGTGTTATATGGAACACCCAATGAACATTGTGTATTTTATTTTATAACTCAAATTTTATCGAATGTCTAACGTGTTTTTGTGTAGTGGGTAATACATGACTTTTCATTAGGCTTCCCTTTTCCTGTTTTCAACCTAAAAAGCTTTGGGAATCTTTATATTCTTAATTATTTATTACATTTTAAAACACAAGAATAATATATCTACAAATAAAAAACTCAACATTTGTCAAAGGTTCCCTTTTTTCTGATTCACCCTATTGAGGTTTGTCACTATTTTTAGGATCTGTTATAATTCATGCATACATGACTCGCATTTTTAATGTTTAGGTCAAAAAACCGACACTGAATTTGTGGGAGTGGGACACAATAGGTTTTATTAGCTATGAATGTCCTAATATATCACATGCATGAATGAAGAATTATGCATGACCATAGCTTTATGATATCTTAATTTGAAACATTGTATATGGAATGTTCGCAATGAGTAACCATGATAATTATTTCTATCATGGTGTTGTTGGGCATGTTTGTTGGTAGTAAAAATCCAATATTGAGGATGAATTTCCTTTTTAACATAGATCCATTTTTATGAGAAACAATCCAGACATGAATATGAAATATTATTCATGTAAAAAAATGTTCCATTCAGGCATTATCCTCCCATTTCTTATGGATATATAATTTAATGGGAGATTAAATTTCACCAGACCATGAAGGATGTCTTGTAAATTGAGTGATTTCTGAAAATAAATAGAAGGTATGTATCTATTTTTATAATGAAGGGAAATTTATTCCTACATAAATTTGTATTATGTAAATGATTGTTGAATAATAGAGTAACATAAGGTCTTCCAGCATGGACATGGATGGTACACATTAAGGTAATACTACAAGGATAATTGGGATTTAATAAAATAACATTTTCACATAATAATGGGGTTAAAAATTAGCAATTTTTAATATTATTTGACCAATAATGTTCTAACATATTCGTACATGATGTGGGTAAAGGATGTAAACTTTAATCAGGGGGATCTGAATCCCACGAGTGATGTGGGATGAAAATGTCATAGGGAATACATAGATATGAAAATTTTATTCCCAGGAACAAATTTACTCTATTTGATATATATTTTTTGTGGGATAATTATGATGATTAAAATAGGGCATATTGTTCATAGTCAAACAGAGGTGTCCTTGGGAAAAAAATCCAACTAATTTTTAATGACAATGAATGATAAGGGGATTCTAACCATTCCCAACATAGAAGTTGTTTTATGAAAGGGGTTTCCAGGACATGAAATAGTTATTTCAATTCAAAAGCTTCCAGGAATAAGTATAGGTCTACCACCTACGTAGGCATTTGTCATGAGGTTCCTTATGCATGTCTGACCCATGCACTATGAAGATTTCATTATTTATCATTATGTATAGACCCAAGATTAGATATATGGGTGTCACTGTGTATGATTTAAGGTAATTAATAAATCCATATATAGTTTTTGGAAACCCATAGAGTTTATCATATTGCGATAAGGACATTGATCACCGGATGTGAAAAAAATTTGTTGTTGTGGATGGGCCCAAAATAGGGATTTTGGCAGGACTACTTTTCTTTTAATGGTATGAATCTAGATAGATATTGTTAATGGAGGGTCCCATAAAATTATAATGAAACTATACTAAGACAAAAAAGTAGAATTTTCCATTGGATATGATCTCATGAATAAGTTTTACTCATATTAGATTTTCTCATATGGATCTAACTCACATATTGGAGTGGGAGGGAAAATTAATTTATGTGTTTCAAAATTTCCCTGGCATGTCTTCCCTATACACCAGAAAATTTGGGAAATTTTTATCTCACAACAAGACTTGGGATATGAGGTTTGGGTAACACAGTGTATCATATCAGAATATAAATCAATCAGTATGTATTTCGTTGAATTCTTCCAATGATGTTTAATCATTTACACCATATAGGTTAATTTATTGTAGTTCCTCAATCCTGTCTAAATATTGATCATCAGGAATCCCAATATATCAAATAATATGTGAATCAAGACACACATAATTCATGGTGATGAAAATCCTTTCATAGGATTGGCCTATACATAGGTAGGAGAATGTGTTTAATATTTCTGTGGATAGTCCAAGATATAAGAATCCATCCATCCTGGCATATCCTAAGACATAAGGAAACATCTTGTATCTAGTTCCTAATATAATGAAGTTTTAGTGACACATGATTATGATATTTTCCATATATTTTAATGTCATTTGGGGAGTTCAATTTTACCTGAAATTTAATTTCATTGTGTGTTGAAAAATTTTCATTGAAACCTTGAGTAAATGGTGCAACGAACCGAAATATTGAATAAATCTTGTTTCCTAATTTGTTGTGTTATATTAATTTTTTATACTCATCAAAACTGTTTCATTTGATATCTAGAGTATAATTAAAATGAGACCGTAGGGTTTTGACTATTATATGACCATTGTTCAATATGAACACTGGAAACTAAACGTTTCGATTATTGTATCTAAATACAAGTGATCTTGGATAATTAATATGGAAAGAAGATTTTATGGCCTCACCTAGCAGTCTTGGACCGATTGACGCTCATCTAGTTGAATTTGGGAAGGAGGTAGACCCACTGGGCTTTGCTATGGACCAAACCCAACTCGATCATCATCGTTTGAAGCTAGAAAAGAAACACCTTCTTGTGAAGATCAAACTAATAGAAATTACTACTCGTGTGATGTTGATCAAGCCTCCCTCATATTCTCTCACCCTAGCACACCTTGCACTTTGGTCCTATGCCGGTGTGATAAGGGGCTGTGTAAGGTGACCGTAACTTCCTTGTGTAATCATTTTTTTTAAAAAAAAAATTTGATTTCTTCTTATGATGAAGTTTATGAATTTTCAAATATCCGGATAAATATTGTATTCATATTTTTATTGAATTTTAGATAAAGGATATTTTAAAAAATGTTTATGTAAACCTTAAATAATTTAAAATGTGTAATGATTTTCAAAAAAATTTCTTCTACAATTATGTTCAGTATGAAATTTAGTGTTTAATAAGATCAACTTAATTTTTGATGAATAGTAAATTATGAATAGTGATTTGATGCATGGTATTATTAATGTGACCAAATGGATTAGTAAGCCCACCTATAGAAAGTATTAATATAATCTAGGCACCTTGATTAAGTAATGTGATTCAATAAATGGTTAAATAATGGTTTCATAAATTATTCGTCAAGTATAAGTTTTTTCGAGTGAATAGTTTTTTTAAATTTAAAATTAAATTAAAAATATTTAGAAAATTATTTTTATAAAATGATTTTAGTTTTTGAACTCAGAGCATCGATATTATGTTAAGGTAATGTTTGTGGATTTTTCTGAAAAAATGAATTATCGGTGATTATTGTATTTATTTAAAAATTTAATTAAAAATACTTAGAAAATTATTTTCATAAAATGGATTAATTTTTGAAATCAGAGCAATGATATTTGGTTAATGTGAAATTTTGGGATTTTTTTGAGAAAGTTCAATTTTTGATAAATAGTGAAAATACAGTTTTTAAGTTATGGGTGTTTAATGACATCATTAAATGATGTATTAAGTATGTAATCAACATGGTCGAATTTTTAATAGTATGATAAGGTATGAGCTGTCCCATGTGGAAATTATCATGGGCAAATACCATGGGAATGCCCATGGTTTTGGCAAAACAACCAATGAGGTGTCCCTTGGCCATTAATGCCTTGTCCCCTCACTTTCCCTATAAACACCAAGACATCATCTCATCTATTCGACTCAAAAATCATCCTCAACGGCGTTCTGGACTCCTTTCCTCCCAAGGTACCCTCAAGCCTCTCAAGGTCCTATCCTTTGAGTTTTACGTGTTATGTTCAAGGTAAGGGATCCGACCTCTTTTTTTTCAAGTAATCTCCTTTATATCATTTCTTTTATTCTAAATGTTCTTATTTAGAGGATGTTCTTTTATATTAATCATAAATCACATTTCATGTTCATATAATGATAGACCCCCTCTTTCTCTCATCAATTTGTTTTAATAATGTTTAAGTGGCACCGTTAGGCTGCCAAATATTGTAGGGATTTGTTCTTATTTCATACTTTTCAAAGATCTACTTTCATGTCAAGTATTTCAAGTTCCATTTTTATTATGTTGGAGTATGATCATTATATCTATAATACTGATCTTTTATGTTCATATGATGAGTGAACATATTTTTATCTCGCCAATTAATTTTTTTTGAGGTTTATGTGGCGTTGTTAGGCTGGCGATTTTTTAAGGGATTCTTTCACCTTTCTCATTTTTTCAAAAGTTATACTTTTATGTCAAGTCTTTCAAGTTACTTTTAATTATGTTGGATTATAATCTATATATATATCATAATTAGAATTTATTTTCATATTATGGGAGACCCAATTTGATCTCGTTAATCCATTTTGGATGTTTTAAGTGATGTCCTTAGGCTGCCGAATTTTCAGAAGGGAAATTATATTTTTTTTCTTCCTTTCAAGTTCTTTATTTCATATGGTATATCATTAATATTTATTTACCGGGTTCTTAAATACTTTTCATTCTGTTTCCCTACTATTTTACGAATCATTTATGAGTGGTTTACCCATGTGCCCTGTCTTTTCAATGTTTTCCAAACCCCCGTAACATAGATGTTATGCTCCAAATGTTTTATCTCAAAATACCTCCCTCTTTTTCTCTATGTTATTTTATTTTATTAAGTGAATACTCAAAGATATTTCTTATAAAGGGGTATTCACATATATATCAAAATTTTCTATTTTAAATTCTAGGTTTTACATACACAAAACCAGCATTCATTTTCAAGGGTTTAATGTTACATAAAGATCATGTCTTTAAACAAGTTTTTAAAACATTATGATTATGAAATGGAACCAATTTATTTTATGTTATATGGGATGTTTATGAAATTATTTATGATGATATATGTGGATCACATGATAATAATGACATGTCATGGGTGTGCCCTGATAGCGCTCTAATGCATTGGGTAAAAAGTTAATCTCTAAAGATGACCATTTTTAATGACGCCTTGGTGAATAACCTTGGTAATTTTTTATGACACCTTGGAGATGGACCATGGTGAAACAGAAATGATTGTATATATTAAATGTTGTATCCACATATTCAAGTTATGAAATACGTTATTTTTATTATCATATGCCTCCTGATTTCATTCTCATGCCTTAACGTTCTTTTTCATGACATTGTTGATGTATCTCAAGTTCACATGTTAAATATTTCCCCTTGTTACCCTTACTAGGCCTTCTGCTCACCCTTTCTTTTGATGTATGTCCCCAGGTTATGAGATGCAGTAATGAACCTAGGATGAACATATGAAGAAGCCTTTCATGTGTTTATAAAGAATGTTTTATGTTTTCAAGTTTTATTTTCCTGGTTTCCAAGACACTAAACCTTAATGATCCTCGGTTTTGTAAAATGTAATGAAAAATTATGTTATAAAAATGCAGGATGCTATAGTTGGTATCAAAGGATTGTTTACATATTTCTAAAAATTAGGATATGAAATCTTTAGTAATAACCCTATATAAATGTTTAAATATAGGAAATCATCCTAGTATTTTGGTGAGTATTTAGTAAGGGGTTTCCAAAAAAATGCATCCATGTCTGGATACGAGTAGGTAGTGGTGGCTCTGGAACAGATGTACATAAGGGTAAAACTCGAAAACACTGCTTTGAGCTAGACACAAATGGGAACTGGTACACGACAATGGGCCTTGCTGCACTCTTGGTTACGACACTCCTGGGGGACATGCTTTGCTAAATTCACAAGCATAATATGAACCATTATTAAATGAACAAAGATAAAATAAAATAATGACTGACATAAGAATATATGAGCATGGATGACCTATTTTGGAACCTAGTGGATCATAAGATAGGAAATACATTTCTTCTACAAGTTTATCATTTTATGCTTAATGTTTCCTTTTCATGATTATTGGCTATGTACTTAAGCCCCTATTTATACTTTCTTTTCATAGTTAATGGCGGGAAATAGAAGAAAATGTCTCAACAACCAATGTGATTGGAAATGTGATGATTGCCCTATTAATGTGACAAATATGACGAGAGATCAATTTGAACATATTGTGATTATACCAAACCAGCTATCAAACATCACAATTAATAATTGGTACCTCATTGAATGACCAAATTCATAAAGGATGAAGAAGACAAAGTCTCAAGGATGTTCATCTTATAATGTTGATAAGGGAATGAAGACCCAATTTCTTTTTTTCAAAACGTGTGAGAAGAGGCACCAAGGAAAATTTTCCAAAGGAACTGGGAGATGTTTTGAGTTTGGTAAGATAGGTCATAAAGTAGCCAATTTCTTTAAAAAAATGGATGATTTGATGAATGGAGGTAAGGATCAATCTAATGTACCTTATACATTTCGATGTCGTAAATGTTGAGAAGTTAGAAATTATCCAAGGCAATGATCTCTTGGAATAGATGAGATGCATTATGATCATCAAAAATAATTGAGGAATTGGGAACAATACAAGTCTTATGATGATATTGATCTAGATGACTATGGTACATGTGACTTCTTCACAATAATTATCTATGTCATGTGGTATTTTAGTTCATGATCTATGAGCATATCTTTTATGTTTACTAAGATCATCGAGTCACTACCAAAGATGATTTTATATCATTAAGGAAAACATCTACTGTTATGTACCACATATTGATGTACTGATTTTGTTCTTCTTAAAAAAAGGGTGATTAGGGGATTAAAAGATGATTATTATTTTTGAAGTCGTTCACTATTTTGGGAACCCTATTTGATTGAGGTTAAGAGATTACTATGATATTTTCTTTGAGGAGTAAAGGTTGACATATATTTTCAAAAATACATGAATATAAGGCAAAATTTTGGTAATTTAGGTTACTTATGGAAATGATTATCCTATCTTGTGGAAAATATGTTTAGTTTAGCTACTATTGTTATAATATGTTAGTAGTGGTTGATGTTGTTTGGAGATGAATGATGAAGTTTATTTTGGAAGAATATGTTATAAAATCCTTCTTGTATTTGGGTTCTAATCTTAGTTTGGTTTATTTTGAAGAATTTTAAGGACAATTATTTATGGAATGGACTATAATGAACTTTGGGTAGTACTGTGGAATTCTGAAGATTTAACAAATTTTCCCTTTCTATGGGATTATTTCTTTTTGAAGAGTTGTTTTATCCTACCCTTTATATTTTTGGGATAATAGAAGAAATAGATAGTTAATAGTTGGTGAATTATGTGATTCTCTAGAAGATTATTCTTGTGTTTTGAGGAGACCAATTGTTTTTAAATGCTCATAGTTTGGAAAAAAGATTAGTTTTGGTGGAAACTTATTAAAGTATGAATATCTACATGAAGGTAGGTATATTTCCATGTGTTTTTATTCTATGTAGTAAATTAATTCCTCAAAACTATGAAAAGGAACGTAAAACAAAAACATTGTCTGTTAACGTTTCCTACTGGGAAATCAAATTCCGTTTATCCAATCATAAATTTGTGATTTTCTTTTTGTTAACTATCTCCTAATCACGTTTTCTATCACTCTCACTCAGAACTTGACCCTTTTTCCCCCTCCATTTCGATGTTTTCATACATGGAATCCAAGTATGGGTTAACTCGGGTGACCTTTTCACTTCCCATTCTTTCTTTTAATGTAATAGATTTACTTACACCTTTTCTGATGTGGTACATTCAATGAAATTTCAAAACCCAATTATAAATATTGGGAGGACACAATTTCTTAAGAGGAGAAGATTGTAACAACCCAAAATTATGAATAAATCTTGTTTTCTAATTTTGTGTGTTATTTTATTTTTTTATACTCATGAAAACTGTTTCTTTTGATAACATGACTATAATTAAAATGAGACAGTTGGGTTTTGACTGTTATATGACCGTTGGTCAATATGAACACTAGAAACTAAAAGATTCAATTATTGTCCCTAAATACAAGTGATCAAGGTTAATTAATATAGAAAGATGATTTATGGCCTCACCCAATAGTCTTGGACCGATCGAAGCCTTTCTAATAGAACATGGGAAGGAGGTAGCACCACAGGGCTTTTCTCTGGACCACACCAAAGCCAAACTTCATCCTGTGAAGCTAGAACGGAATCACCTTCACGAGAAGTTCAAAATAACAGAAATTACTACTCGTGCAATGTTGGCTGAGCCTCCCTCAAATTCTCTCACCTAGAACACCTTACACTTAGGTATGCTGGTGTGATAAGGGGTCATGTAAGGAGACCGTAACTACCTTGTGTAATATTTTTTTAAATAAAAATATTGATTTCTTCTTATGATGAAGTTTATGAGTTTTCAAATGTCTGAATAAATATAGTATGCATATTTTTGGTGAATTTTAGAGAAATTATATTTTAAGAAATGTTTATGTGAACCTTAAATAATTAAAAATTTGTAATGATTTCAAAAATGGTCTTCTACAATTATGTTCAGTACGAAATTTAGAGTTTAATAAGATCACCATAATTTTTTATGAAGAGTAAATTATGAATAGTGATTGTATGATTAAGACTAGTAATGTGACCAAATGGATTAGTAATCTCACTTAAAGGAAGTATTAATATAATCTTGCCACCTTCATTAAGTAATGTGATTAAATAAAATGGTTAAATAACGGATTCATAAATTATTAGTCAAGTATAATTTTTTCTGATGAATAGTGATTTTTAATTTAAAATTTAATTAAAATTATTTAGAAAATTAGTTTTATAAAATGGATATAATTTTTGAACTCAGAGCATCGATATTATTTAATGTAATTTTTGAAGATATTTCTGAAAAAAATTAATTTTTGGTGAATAGTATATTTATTTAAAAATTAAATTAAAAACTTTTAGAAAATTATTTTTATAAAATGGAGTTCATTTTTGAAATCAGATAATTGATATTTGGTTAATGTTAAAATTTGGTATTTTTTTTAGAAAGTAGAATTTTTTATAAATAGTGAAAATACAGTTTTTTTGTTACGGGTGTTTAATAACATCATTAAATGATGTATTTAGTTTGTAATCAATATGGTCAACTAATTTATAGTAATATAAGGTATGAGGTGTGCCATGTTTCCAATACCATTGGAAAATATCATGGGAAAGCCCCTAGTTTTTCCAAAACCACCAATGAGGTGTCCCTTGGTCATTAATGCCTTGTCTCCTCACTTTCCGTATATATTCCAAGCCATCCTATCATCCATTCGACTCCAAAATCATCCTCACTGAAGTTTTGGTCTCCTTACCTCCCAAGGATTCCTCCAAATGTTCCCTCAAGCCTCTAATGGTCCCAACCATTGAGTTTTAAGAGTTGCGTTTATGGTAAATGATCCGACCTCTCTATTTCTTTTCAAGTAATCTCTTTTATTTCATTTATTTTATGCTCCATGTTCTTATGTTGGAGGAAGTTATTTTATATTCATCTTACTTCCCTTTTAATTTTAATATGATGAGATACCCCCTCTTTCTCTCATCAATTCGTTTTAAGAATTTTTAAGTGGCGCCGTTAGGCTGCCAAATTTTTAAGTGATTCATTCACCATTCTCAATTTTCAAAGATCTACTTTCATGTCAAGTATTTCAATTTCATCTTTTATTATGTTGTGGTATGATCTCTATATCTATAATAATGATATTTTATGTTCATTTGATGAGAGAACCTATTTTTATCTCATCAATTCATTTTTCTTGAATTTTATGTGGCGCCGTTAGGCTGCAAAATTTTTAAGGGATTCTTTCACCTTCCTCATTTTTTCAAAAGATATACATTCATGAAAAGTCATTAAAAATAATTTTTATTATTTTGGGGTATTATATCTATATATATCATACTTATCATTTATGTTCATATGATGAGAGACCCTATTTGATCTCATTAATCCATTTTGGATGTTATATGTGACGACGTTAGGCTGCCGAATTTTCATAAGAGAAATATTATTTTTTTCTTACTTTCATGTTCTTTGTTTCAGATGGTATATCATTAAAATTTCATTATAATGTTATTAAATACTTTATATTCTGTTCTCCTACTGTTTTATGTGTCATTTATGAGTGGTTGACCCATGTCCCCTCTTTTTCCAATGTTTTCTAAAATCATGTAACATAGCAGTTATGCTGCAGATTTTTCATCTCAAAATACCTCCCTCTTTTTATCTATATTATTTAATTTTATTAAGTGAATACTCAAAGCCCTTACTTATATAGGGGTATTCAAATATATATATCAAAATTTTTTATTTTAAATTCTGTGATTTACATACACGAAACTCGCTTTCCTTTGTGTGGGTTTAAAGTGAAATAAAGATCATGTCTTTAAAGCAGTTTTTAAAACATTATGATTATGAAATAAAACCCATTTCTTTTATTCTATATAATTTATTTATTAAATGATTGATGATGATATATTTGTCTCACATGATAATAAAGAAATTTCAATGGTGCACCCTGATAGCGCTCCAATGCATTGGGTAACGATTTAATCTCTAGAGATGGCCATTTTTAACGACACATTGGTGAATAACCTTGGTAATTTTTAATGACACCATGGGGACGGACCTTGGTGAAACAGAAATGATTGTCAACATTAAATGTTGTAGCCACATATTCAAGTTATGAAATACATTAAATTTATTATGATACGCCTCATGATTTCATTCTCATTCCATAACATTCTTCATCGTGACATTGTTGATGTTTCTCAAGAACACATGTTAAATGTTTCGCCTTGTTTCTCTTACTGGGCCTTTGGCTCTACCTTTATTTTGATGTATGTCCCTAGGTTATGATATGCAGCAATCAACCTAGGATAAACATAAGGAGAAGGCTTTCATCTGTTTAAGAATAATGTTATATGTTTTCTTGTTTTAAGTTTCTGGTTTCCAAGACACTAAACCTTAAAGATCCTCAGTTTTTTAAAATGTAATGAAAAGTTATGTTATAAAAATGCGGGATGCTATAAATGGATTTTATTCAAGTTGAGATTTTATTAACATGCCAATATGTGAGCGGCATGGAATATGTAAACCATGGTTCTAGTTACACTCATATCCGGAGAAATGATAAATGGCATGGAATCCATTATTTAATATGGAGGTATAAAATACGTGCCATGAGAATGAATTTTTTTATCAGGGATTACAATTATATATGGGTAACATATTCAGAGCCAATATGGTTGTATTATTAATATTAAAACATTGTTCCCTCATGACACTAAATCATCACTTCAATTGGTTGGGTAGGTATAACAATATACAAAAGTTCATGGGGCATATATTTTTGTTAATAAAGTTGACGTTTCGAGGAATGTATGAAATTATAATACCATAGTTGTCCATCGAGTGTGAGATTCCATATATAGAACATAATCATATGTTGGAGTCAATATTCTATTTCATTTATGGATCTCAGAATTGGGGACATGAATTCAAAATCACATACATAAAATCTCAGGCTAGAAATAGGAACAATTGTATATTATTTTTTTATGGTAAAGACTATGATTCATGGCCTCAATTTGATTAATAATCATACAAGGCCAAAAATAATGACACATATAGTTCTAGACAAAGTACATCCTTGTGCAGATCTGACTCACATAGAATGAGGATGTCCTTTTGAATACAATATTTTGGATGATCGATTCAATGTAATATCTATTAAATTAGAAATGTGTGTCATGTGGTGGAATAAAAACCTAATTTGAATGAAGATCATTTCATAAAAAAAAACCCCATTCTTATTCCTTATAATGATTTCATATACCGTTATCTTATTTAAAATTATGGTCATGGATTTCATTCTAATATTAATATAGTTAAGACCATGTATGTTGTTTATCATCATATAGTTAGTATGATCAGTTCCATGCAGTTTAACATCATGCGTTACAGATGATAATTAATAGTTTATTGTCATATATATTTGACTATTTGTGTAGTTTATTATTGTGTGGTTAGGATTATGGGTTCCATTATATTTAATGTCATGCAGTAAGGAAAATGTATCCTAATTTTTAATTCCATGTGATCAGGATGAGGGATGTATTGTTACATGAAATATTTCATTAGTAACCATGCATTTTTTGTTCCATAATGAGCTTACCATCCATTGATATTAAGTAATATGATTCATTAGAGAATAAATTATAGATTTCATACAACCCCTCCCATTTTGTCTCTATCATAATAGGTTTTATTCTATGTATCATTAGATTTTGGTGGACCTACACCATCTCTCTTTCAAGAAATTAATAGAGACAAACATTGTTATTAAAGTCTCGTGTGATTCAGTTTTGGTGATCCTCCAAATGACTAAGTAATTAAATCTATTTTTTAGGTCTCTCTAAATAATCCATTGATTATTGGGATTTCTCATCCATATATATATATATATTCATAGATGGTTACATAGACTATGGTATTTTTAACATAGAAGGAAACAACTTCTTTTTCCCATGTTATAATGAGTATGGGGTTTCCTAAATGGTAGTATTGGTCATGGTCAGGTAAGCCCAGAAAAAATGTTGGATCTTGTCCAGCCATGACTCCATATCCTTATATACAATAATCATGATTATTATGGAAATGGTATTATTAAAGGATTCAATCTGCTCGTTATCTTCTACATGGTAGCGTGGTGAATAGTTGGCCTTGATTTCATATTTGTAAATTAGTATTTTTTTTCAATTCATTACAATGTATGTTAGTTCCATTTTCCAACAATATTGTATGAGGGAAACAAAATATGTTGACAATTTTGTTTTTAATAATTTATGATGTTTATTGGACTGGCCACATTATGGTGTACCAATTCTTCCCATTTAGAAAAGAAGTAATTTTTTATGAGGATATACATAAACTTATTAGATGTAGTGAGAGGATATTGTCCCATGAGATTCATTCCCCAAATGAAATATTGTTTTGATAAAATTGATTTCTTTATTAACAATGGGGTTCAATGGATGAAATTATCCTTAATGTGGAAGGAATCAATCATCTTTTTGAATAAAGTGAAATGATGAATTATAGTGGGATAATAGTATCCACATCATCGAATATGATGAAATTATTGGATCTTTATTTGTGAGATCCATTTTACATATAATGTATATATTTCCTGAAATCAGTGGTATATTCTATAAAATTAAACCATAGAAGTACCCCATTAAGGCTTAGTTACTAGAAGATATTTTTTGTTATTTTTGACATTATATAAAAAATGTGCATTACTCATACAATAATTTTATTTCTTATGGACCTATAATGTGGGACCTCTCCCATTTGAAGATATTCTGAAATGGGTGTCATCCACCTTGGGGTAGGACCATATTATATTGGTATATGGATAATCCCATTGATTTATTCCGTTTTGGACATAATTAATGGTGCAATTATCTAATGGTGTGCATTGCTAATGTCTGTTTCATCTATGTGTGGATCAGCCAGAGTTGTCTCTTAAATTTCCAATCTATAATCATGTAATAATCTTAGAAAATTATTAAATTTTATTACCAAATAGAATTTCAACATTAGTCAACATACATGTTTTAAAAATTGGAATAGATCATTATTTTTTCTATGGAATAATAATCCTTATGCTTCTTCATGTCAAACACTGAATCACCTTTTTCATATTGTTTTTTACCTGTACCAGAAGTCCAAACACATTCCCTACAATGATAGCCTGATATTATTCTTATTTTATTGGGTACCGTTCTAAAAATATGATGGTGTAGGACATGAATTCATTTTATTGAGATATGAGTATGAAACTGAGTCCCACATTGTGGGTCTTTGGAACATTCATTTAATTTCATGTTAATCTTCTATTTTAACAAATGCATCTGTGAAATCATTGGGTCTTATTGAATAGATAAATCATTTTCATTGGATAATTTGGTATCCAATGAATTAATTATGGATGAGGGGTTATCTGTCATAAAATATGTAAACAACTAGCTTTTAATGACTTTTAGTGTCCTGAACTAGATTTCAAAATGATTCAGGATGACAACCCACTATAAAAGACATCAAATAAACATTGGATGGATGCGAATGTATTTTATTGGAATTTAATGAGTGACCAAATAGACCTTGTAAAGATGTAGGTCGTTATTCAATTATTTGATAGAAAAGAATAACACTAAAAAAATTCTATCAATATTTTATTAATGTGTCTTAGAATCAATATTTGTGCATTTGAGATAATAATGGTTTTTTCATAGTTATCATCACTCTTTTGTGAAAATAGGGAAACTAATTATCGATCTACAGTAGTCACAAACAAAATTATTGTTCATCCATTTGAAGGATGCATTATAAATGGAATTCTTAAGAGATATTTCATGATACTATTGAAAACATCTGAATAATAATTATTTAATTTACATGCCACCACATTTTTCGTCAAAAAAGGAAAAAATATATCTTCAATGTTGGTTATGAAGTGCCTAACATAGGTCATGTGAAAATTAAGTCCTATAAAAATAGTATGATTGTGAGGGGGAGACATTCCAAGGATAGCCTTACTCATATTAAGGTCTACATGAATCCCATGATAGAATATGATAAATATGAAAATCATCCCCATGGTAATGTTGAATTGTTTTTTGAGGGGTGCATTTTCACAATATGACATCATAGTTTGATGAATTTGTTTACATTATCAATTAGTTTGTCATATAAATTTAATAATTTAACCACCATGTTATCAACATAACATTCATAAATCAATCCCTATAGGGGTTTGAATATTTGATTCATCGTGAATTGATACATGGAACCAGAATTCTAATGATAAATGGAATTAACCAATAGAATAATACTCTATGGTGATCCTTATTGGAATTGGGCTCATCATCATCTCACCCCATTCATATTTTTTTAAATCCTGAATAGTCTTCCATGAATTATATATCATCATATATATTTGTTTCATCAATTATTAATTTTTTGATCGGGATAAGGAAATTGACCTTTGGAATGTTCTGTTTGAAATATCTGAATTCTATAGATATCGTATTTTTATCATTCAAATTTTGGATGAGGAAAAAATTGGTTAGCTAATGGGGATATTGTTCATCATGAAGAAATTGATCTCTAATTATATGGTCAGTATCAACTTCAATTTTGGAAGAATTCATTGATTGTGTCATTTTTCATTCTTGTATGTATCCCTATTAATTTTTTGTAGTAGTAGGTGGTGAGTGTCAGCTATTGGATCAAGACATTGAATTTATACGTGTTTCTAAACCTAAAAATATTGATTCATCATTAGGAAGGATATGTATAACTCATTATATTTAGAATAAATGGATACAAAAATTAGGGTAGGTCACAAAGCTTATTTTATACCCATATTTAATTCCTTGAGTTCACTGATTGTGGTATATTCACCTTCATAAAATTCTTAATGTGAATCTATATGTTCATCCGCATCTCCCCATCATCTTTATAATCGAATTCCTAATATATTCAATGGATACTATTATTGTGAAAATATTATCAGTTTTGGGAAAATAATAGATATATTGGTATGTAGTAGATAATGTAACATCTTTTATCCCGACTGACAGTGAGGGGATGCAAATTTTCTTCATCAACATATTCCTCAGCATGTGATGTAGGGGTTCCATGGATCTCTGAAGAAGGATTGAGTAAATTTTTATTCTAGTTTTCACTACTATCTTAGAGGAAATAATATGTTTCAACACTATTAGTATTCATGATAAATAATGAAATCATGACGATTATTGAACATGCATTGGAATGTGGACTCATACAATCAACATGATTAGTATTTTGTAAATATTTATTATCAATATGTTTAAAGGGGTCAGGATGGATTATTTTTATTCGTTTTGGGGTGGTCACCCAATCAATAACCTTTATCCTTGGTTAGTTCCTTATTCGATCACATTGTAATGTATCAATATTATGTGACATGTTGTATGAGAACGTGGACTTATAGGAATTAACATTCCCACTATTTCAATTAATGTGGTATTTTATGCATATATCGAATGATGAGTGAATCACCACATGTCCATACAACCAAGGCCATCCATGAATGACACTTAAGGTCATGTTTTGACATATAACGTGATATTCTTGGTCATCCACAATGTCTCTGAACTTATTATTGATCATGATTTTTTCTAATAGAATCTGATCAGTTTTTTCGTAGAGATTAAATAATATGTAAGAAGGTGATGGATTATAGTCATTTTAGCCTAGCCAACAACATGTTCACAATAAAATGATATTAAAACTAGATCCAATGTCAAGTAATACTTTTAAGGATAACCCCCCATTTATCTGTCTTACCAAATAATAGGTTCAACTTTTACATTATATAAGTGCATTATTATTTTCATTTATAAGTGATATAACCCCATCGATTTCCTCTGCACCAATTTATATCCGATATACTTTGGTGGTGGCCACATCGGCGTCACACTCATGGGGACTCAATAGAACTTCAATAAGTTATTACTTGAGTTCGTTTGAAACACTTAAGGACACTAGGATTTATAATTTGTCTGGTACTGAGACATATTAACTCAAAATATTATGCTTACTGTCTAAAGGATGGTGCATCAAAGTGTGATGATGATATGTTATTGGATCATTAGAGAGTTGATTATTGGATGTAGATGGATCTTCCAATAAAAGAGGATATATATGTGCTTCTTTATTTGTGGGTTAGGTTGGACATGTCTTTCTACATGTCTAGGGTTATTATATGCCAACTCAACTTCTAATGGATATTCATGAACGATGAATAAAGACTCATTTTAGGAATTCTCATGGGTATATTCACATTATATTGAGTTTACTGAAGAGTTATTCTATAGGTATATAGAACATTGATGGTTTGAGAAGGTCCATGGCCATAAATTTGACATTAACCTAGGGTATAACATCATTATAACCCCCGTTATTTGTGGAAACTTCCCCCAGATCCTCGATTTCATGTGGGGTACATATTCACATACCTATTATCATTATTGATGTAGATATCGATAATGTTAATTAAATTAATGAATAAAATGATTAAATCCTTATCTAATGAATGCTTTGGCTGACCGACTATTATGGTGGTGTCGTTTTTCTGGGCAGTACACGTTCATTTAGTTCTGAAAGAATGAAATCTGAATGGGTGAAGAATAACTTTTTCCATGACATGATTTTCACTTCCTAAAGATGATACATGAATTTTTGGTCACTCTGCATTTTTTTGGTCGTGTTTTTTAGGTTTTTGGTGCTACTGATTTTGGATGTGTTGGAGTAAGAGTATCATGGTGCAATGTGGGGAATGTTAACTACGCATGGAGAACACCTTGTGTTTGTTTCATAATACAAAATGTAATCAAACTGTCTAACTTTTTTTCTCATTTGATTAAAATTTACTCTCCCTCATCTCTTTAATCAGGGTTTGTGGGGTAATAATAATCTAGCAGAGACGGTGGTTGTCACATTTTTACATTCTATAAATCGGTGAAATTATGAAATAGGCCTTGTGATAAAAAAAATTCCTCGATGGTGAGACCGAATATATAACTAGATTAATATTCATAGATACCCTCATATTCATCATTTTCTCGACTTCTAAACAGATAAAATTTCCATTCATAGTGGTTTCTAAATATCCATGGACATGATCATATTGAAATTAGTAATCCTTATTTTTCCATTCAATTAATTTATTTCCCAGGGTTACCATTCTTTTTTCTAAGGATTATGCTACTATGCATTCCCAGGGGTCTATTCATAAATCAATTTGGGCCCTGTTGTTGGAGAATGTGAAGATGGTGTCTTAAGCATGAAGGAATCCACATTAGGTTTTCCAACAATATTATTGGGGTCCCCTGAGGCTACCTATAAATCAATTATAGTCTATTTTATATAAGGTTCATTAAAATGGGATATTTAAATGAATTCATGAATACCACATGTATATTTCACCTGGAATAGAAGTGTTTTCATCTCATAAAAGTGTTCATCGATTCACATAGAATGAATCTTGTTTCGGGGTGTGGATAATTCAAAGAATATGTCAATTGTTTCCATATATAAACATACTCTGATACTCAATAATTATACTATTTTTTAATGTATAAGAGTTTGATAGCTATTTATTGGTAGAATTTAGACGGACTTGAGATGGAACTACCAATGGAGATCCACCCATTCTTTTATCAACATAACTGGTATTCTGATATATAATAAAATGGCTAAAATTTTTATATTTCCCATAAAGAATTTATGTTTCACTATTTAGTGTAGATTTGGGAATCCTGCCAAGGGGTCACTAAAAGATGAATAGTCCATAAAATATTTTTCTAGATCACCTAATCAATTGAATGTTGTGAATATAATGATCCTTATATTTTATAGTTGATGAATTTTTTTCAACCAAAAATTATATTTTCTTTTGGTTCTAGTTGTACCAGTGCACACTACTCCTATATGGATTCCAATCAAGCTTCCAATAACTCAATAGTATTGATAATCCATTAATGTGTGTTCTATTTATCGTGACCATGGATTGTCATAGTTCATGGAAATATTTGACATGTTTGTACTACCATTATTTGAGGTAGATATCAGTTCTAGGTAATCCTTAGATGATGTACCTATACATATACTAATTGACTAATTAATGGTGAGAAATATTGATATCCAACTATGATTATGAGTTCTTAGACTATGGCTGAGGCGACTTCTTGGGAGGACCTCTGGGTCATGCTTTATTTTGGAAGATAATATCTTGTCGCTGAGGTGAACATATAGGATGTAAATAATGAGGTTTATCCCTGTGAGAAAATTTTATAGGAATGATTCTTCATATATTTGCAGAGATGATTCTCCAAATAATTTCATTTCATCTTCTATTGTGAGAATGTTTCTTCATGATCAAGTGCATCGTTCTTAAAAAAAATGAGGTATTGAGACATATTCGTCCTTCCAATCAGTCATTTCTTTATTAAATTTTTTTTCAAGTGGTGGTGATAGATTGAATGGGGGAACACCGTGATTCAAGGTGACCCTCTAGTTCTTGATAATCCCACCATCATTATCAGTGTTTTTTAGATCGCATTTGAAACTATACTATTCTTTTTATTCTTAATTTGGATCAATTTCAGTGTGTTCTAATGAATAACATCCACAACATTCATATATGCATAACACAATGTTTTCTGCATAATAGATTCTAAATGGTATAATGGTTATTTTCATAACTAATTGGGTCTCATATGTCTATTTTGGGATCCTCAAAAGATTTTATTGTGATGATTAACTCAGTAAGAATTCATTAATAGATTTTCCATTCCCTTCCAATACTATAGTTGATTCATGAGATGGTACATAATGGGAGTCAACTCTTATTTTCATCCTACTTAAAAGGGAAAATATAGATTTCCATAGACGGTGTGTTTGAGGTAAAACTAAAATAAGGCCTAGAGGATATGGTTTCTCCCTCTCCCTTATTTCTATGAATTT
This sequence comes from Viscum album, assembly GCA_963277665.1. Classification (NCBI taxonomy): domain Eukaryota; kingdom Viridiplantae; phylum Streptophyta; class Magnoliopsida; order Santalales; family Viscaceae; genus Viscum; species Viscum album. The sequence continues at coordinate 163,259,773 of OY728135.1, forward strand.
GACCAAATTGTTTGGTCTTATCCAGAATATTATTTTTTAAACATTACCCTAAGTGTTATGAGATGAGGCTGATGTTGTATTTTGGTGGTTAATACAAATATTCATAATCCATTGATCTCTCACATTCCGATTCATTTGTGGGCTGGATATGTTGTTTGGTCAGCACATTAATTACATGATTCTAAGGACATCTAGAGAGATTGATGATTATATTACCTTAATTGGTAATCCTACTAAATGTTCATTGATTCATGGTTGAAATGTTTTTCAATGGATTTACCTAATCTTTCCTGATTATATTTAGAATATATCATAGGTGATTCTTGTTGATAATATCATCATTCCGTAGTAGATATATAATTTTATTGTCATATGGGATAATGATAGTAAAATATTTAATTTTTAATGGGTTCTAATTAATAGGTTGTGGATTAAACGAAACACCCCTTATTATCCTTATCCATGGATATGGATACCATATGGAAAATCTATGATATGATGACACAACGTATGAATCACCTAGAGGTAGGTCCATTAATGATTATTATTCTATATCTATGATTTCATTCATATCGTACACATATGTGATTCCATGTGTATTTGATGATGAATATCATTCAATATTTTTACATGGTCTTTCTAACCATTTTAGAAAAAAAATTATTTCCAATTGGATGAGGGTTCTATGGAGATTGAGATGAATTTTAGGTATAAATTCTTCCGACAACTCTCTTTGTATGTCGTCCTATGAAGTGGATGTAGTCCACAATATAACTAGTACTTAATCCAATATAATTGTATTCTCATTTGAAAACATTATTTTTCTTAATCATTCATAGATCCCACCACCTGATGATCCCAACTTAAAATCATTTTGATCATTTTTTCAAATATGGAAGGACTTGTAGGAGTCTAATTGTTTGGAGTAATATTTGGAGCTTCCATAGATTATAAGTGTGGCCACTAGATTTGTTTTGGTTGATAATGTATTATGCCTTATTTTAATAGGGTATATATCATTCGTAAATTCATACTTCTTCAAGATTATACATATATTTGAATTCTTGTATTTTTTTGGAAATTATTGACACATACTTCCGTTATATAACATGATTTTTGGGTGGACCTTCACATTTGGTGCCACAATGGTGAAAAATAACATCATTTCTTGATTTCAAACTCCATGTAGAATTTAAGCGCTGTATAACATGGGGAAGAATATCAAGGAGGGTAAAAGAATGTTGATGAATTTTATATTGATCCCTCTACTTCTCTTTAGGTGGGATACTAGAATACTCATCCAGAGATAGGCACTCATAATCTATTTTTTATTTTAATTGAATTAAGACATCAATTTAAATTCTCTATGATGGACCTTTAGAGCTACTAGTATAATTATTATGGAGATGAAATTAAAAACTACTACTACCACATTAATTATTTGTAAACAGATTGGTAGGATCCTAAGACAGTAGATAGAATAGCTTAATGGAATCTATAAAACTAACATACAAAATTGAAGGGTCATGTGTATTTTATTAATATACCAATTTCCTTTGGCCGGATTTGTTTCTGGGTTTTCTCTTATGGGAGACTGAGGCCACATGTGATATGTGATGAATTTTAAAATGGTTTATAGATGATGTAGAACCCATGGTTCTTCAAGGATATACTAATGGGAATCTTCATTTCTAGTAGTAGTAATTTCGTTCCACAGAGTGTCCATCACATCGAACAGGTGTACTCCAATTTGGATCATGTGTTTTTAATGATTTGGTTTTCCATTTATCGGAGAATATTAACAATGATCCTCCTAGTCAATTGAATAGATTCATGTCTAATCTAGGGTGACCACCCTATTAAGTGGATGAGTTACCCAACATGGTGAGGTGGAGTTGTGGGCTTGACTCATTTCTAATGTTATGGATGTTATTGAATCACCACATTTCTCTTAGATAGGTATGGAATTTATCTATGATCCTCTATCATTTCAAAAATATGATAAGAGGCATATTTAGTGGAACATGAAAACAAGCCCATTATGATGATGGACAAAGGATATGTGCATTATACTGTCCACTATTTTGTACCAGTAGGTATTGATATTTCACATGTTTCAGGGTAAAAGAACCAGATATCATTTGGTTTATAGCTATGTACACTAGCTTCTTTATACTATTGTGGTATTATTTTTTTTACCAATCTTCATATGAATGATTATGAATTTACATATACTAGTTGGGTTTCAATATATTTCTCTGATTGGGTTGATATGCATCTGCAAAAAATTTAGGCATCCAATATGTGATTTTACCCTTTTTTGGCTAATGAACATTATATTTGTGATGGGAGATTTTTTTATACTCATTAGTCACCATCATTTTTTACTAACGGGCTTAATATTACTTGAGTGGGATAACAGCAGATGGTATTTTATTTACAATATATATTTTTATTGTGATTATTACTTTCAATCAGTGATTTGTTTCATCTCATTTCTACAAATATTATTTGACTAATGGGATTCATATTTTTTTGGCAATGATATGAACCTACTAGTAGTTTATCACCCTATTTGAATCACTGGATTATTATGTATCATCACAAATTTCCATCTATAAATTTCTTGTTTCCATAATATTTGAATGAATATATTCATTTGTATTTATATGAATTTTAAAATGCCTGTAATTTCCAACCATACTTGTGTGAATGTTTTGGAATAAATTGGCCTGAATTTGTGCATGCTAGTAATTTTCCACTAAATTTTGAAGGCAATATTAATAAGGAATAGAATAAATATAAGCCTTATCTAATTTTATAACATAATTTCATGGTGGACATAATCATCAGGTACTATGGTGATGAATTGTTATTGATTGTCTGATAGATTTTTATAGTGGGCCTCATGGGGGACCCTATTCTATTATCAGTCAATATGGGCCATTGGGGTGATATCCTCTTCAGTGTCAGGTTACCGGGATACAAGGTTCATGCATCAATTACTTATAAAGGGTACCTTGATGGGGACCCATATTATTTATATATGAAATACTTAGTGATTAAATAATCATCCTTTCTAAGATAATGGATACCCTCTATATTTAATTTAGAGGACATGATCCTGAAATGGTGGAGGTTTCTAGTGGATCAACCATGTTCTGTGTCACTAACTATTTATTAGTAGATGTTTGATGGGGAATCATTAAATGGAGGAAACTCTTAGCTAATTACCATGGTAGGTATAGTACCCATCTGGTGGTACTCTTGATCCAGTTCATTCGAGACCAAACTTTGAAAACTCTAGAAGCGTTATATATTCATTTTCATCATTAAGGACCCTAAAAATTAATATTCTAGTATACATGTATGTGATAATGTACAAGATTTCATTGGATTGAGGGAATATTTTTAGAGTGTCTTCAATGTATATTATATATACCAACGACATAAACTGATCAGAGTAGAAGATCATTGGCATATGAATGATTGATGGTAATTTTTGGAACTCCCCCTTTTTTATGTGAAATGGGGCTGTACAGATCTACTAATGCCACTATATTTATAAATTCATGTTGTCTTCACTATTTTTCCCACCGAAGAGTTCGCCATGCATAAGGAATGAAATGGTAAGATGATTACTGGCAGTGTATCCTTTTATATGGTGAAGGAGGTCCCATATCATGTCATTAATATTAGATACACCATTTAGCTTCCCTTAAATACATTTTTGTTTCCCAAACTATTAAATACAAATTATGTTCATTGGTTTCAAATAATTGATGTTTGGTGTAATATCATTAAACAATATGAAATACTTTTTGTTCTTTGAGTGGAAAACACCGATTGTCTCTCATATAAATGATTTTTAGAAAAAAAATTCCAAATGAAATTGATCATTTAGAAACATGTTCAATGACAGTTATGAACATAAATTGGACTAGATGATTGGAATTTAGGAACATCACAATAGTTTGGAGGAAAAAAGTTTCTATTCCTCAAACCTCTTATAGATTTGAGCAATTTTTAAAAATCATGAGTTCACTTGCATGTCTATGTCTATGGATTTCCCATATATAATGACTAATCAAAAGAGCATATTTTTTGAATAATCTAACTGAATCTATGGTTTTCTATAAATTTATATATCTATATGTAAATGAGGTTCTCCATCAATTTTTAATTTTGTGGAAATGCCATGGATTCATCAACCATTTAATAAGAAAATCATAGTATTAGGCCATGTAATGGGGATCTATTGATTTTATCATCATCCAATATAGATGAGAATTTTTTTTATAATGGGATAAAAACCATAAGGTGTGCATTCAACATGTCCGTAGTAGAGAAAATATAACCCATGCAATTTAGTGCAACATAAATGGACACATCACCTTCTAAGGTTATGTAACAAGGACCCAACCATGTAGTTTAGCATCATACAACAAGGCTATCCTAGAGGAGGGTTCCTTGTCAAGGATGGGTTAGTACATATGACAAGGTTTCCCGAGGTAAACAAGATATATGTGGTATCCATGGTGGATATAACAATATCAAGAATTAGGAACCCCGTGATTAATATGGTGATTTGGTTGTTGGGTTTCGACCATTGGGAAGCTTACTGTATATCATAGTTAGTTTATAATCAATACCTATTAAAATGATAAATTAATTTCATATATATACCTTAAATATAATTTTAAAAATTAAAAAACAATTATAAAAAAATACAGCCAAAGATGATACTTCTCTAGTGATTTTGGAAACCTATAAACTCAAGCACACGTACACAAACAAGCTAAAAATTCTCCCACTAATATTCATACCTATAACCCTTATTAGATACCTCACACCTAATATATATCATCAAAACAAGGGTATGAAATAATAAAAGGGGTGAGGTCAAATTATTCTAATGGGTAAAATAGGGATACATGTATGAATAAACATGAGCATCATTTTATGAGAACAATATAATGATAATATAAGATCATAACCTCAATATCATTTATCATAAACATGAATCATATAATAATGATATTAAGTTAATAATACAATAAAAACATGAAAATAAGTAACATAATACGTCATATATAAAATTTTAATAAAATATGGGATTTTGTGGAACATATAAGTATAAAATATGACTTCCATAGTAGTAAAGGCATTCCTACAAATACCATCATGTTAGTATGGGTTATCACACCATACCATCATGGTAATAATTTTTCATTCCCATGGACATATCATTTGAATGATTAAACCCCTCATACTATCATTGTAGTCAATGATCACTCATATATGAATCTTAGTATTAATAGATCACTTCACAGACAACCATAATCTATCTCATTATATATAAATATTTACCTAATTTATTTGAGGGAGGTATAGGTCTAACCAATATCATAATGATTTAACACATATAAATTCTACACAATTATATAAAATTATATATTAATCCATGAAATTAAATGTTTAGTATAAACATATAATCTTATCATAACCTATGTAGAAATATTGATGATTCCTAATCATTTCATAAAAAACATAACCCATGAAACGAATTGGGTTTATGAAAAACATAACCTATAAGAGAGAAACATGTATCATAAAACATCAATCTATAAAAACATAATCCATTCAGAGAATGAATATGAATGGATTCATTAAATAATTTTCTGATAATGGAATATGTAATCCAAAAACATTTCCTCTTAAATGGGAAATAATTTGGAAATACCTTTTAGAAAAATTTATTCATCAAAATATATATTATTTTTGGAAAATAATTGTTAAAATATGAATAATTTTGCAAATAATTTACTATAAACCTTAAAACTTATAATGAATGTTTGAAAGAATTATTGAAACCATATTTCATTAAAATGTATAATAGAAGCTTGAATCTAATTTTAAAAAATAATATTTGAAAAATTATAATGTACGCTTGAAATTTTTTTGAAATTTTTTTTTATTGAAATCAAATATATGATTCAGAAAACAATTTTTTAAATCATTTCCTTTAAAATGTTCAAAATAAACATGAAAATTATTTGAAATCCATTTCCCTGAAAATACATAAAAAACATATTAATAATTCATGAAAATGTATCTCAAAAAATTGGAAATAATAATAAAAAAATTTAAAAACCAAATTCCCTGAAAACAAAATAATCAAAATTGAAAATATTTTTAAAACCTTTTTTCCTTAAAACATATAAACTAATGTTGAAGTCATTTATCAAAGGCTTTATAACTATTATTTTTTTCAAAATAGATAAAGGATTATCTGAAACCATTAACCATCTATAATATCCTTTCTCATCTAAAATTATCTTCAAATATAATTTATATCATTTTTAACTCATTTTTTAAAACTTTTTTTTGAAATAATACTTATATTTTACCAAAAAGATAAATCTTTTCATATTTTTATTACAAATAATTTCCTTAATTATCAAAATTAATATATAGTGGATTAATTTTACAAAGGCATTTTCATATTATAGACATGAATATGATTATAAAATTATTAAATGTTTTTATGAGATGGATCGTAAAATTTACTAAAAGGAAACACAATCATAAACAATCTCAAAAGTTGATAGAATTACATAAAATATATATTATGACATGGAAAATTTGAATCATATTATCCATGTGAGGAATGAAAAATATATTAAAAATTAAATATCTATAAAATTAGTATATTGTTGATATATATTATAAAATTTATTTAAAAACACATCAAAAATCAAATTTTTGTGCATAAACAATTGTGTCTCCAAGATGTATAGTTGAGAGATATTTGAATTATAGATTTAGTATATTTTGATATAATACCACATGAAATGGATATTATAGAATCAATATAAATATATTTATAAAAATAATAGAATACATCAATTGGTTGTATACAAACCACAAAAAATGACTGTGTGTTGAATAAAACGTGTATCTCAAATAAATAAAAAGTTATATGAAATTACCTTAACTTGTGTCTTGACTCTTTTTGTAATCATAAAAAATTCATGTATAATAAATATATTTTTATTATAAATATATAATAAAAAATATATTAATATATCTAATAACAAATATGGTTTTATTATGACATTATATTAATCACTTATTAATAATTCTATTTTAGGTTTTCACTTCAGGTAACATGCACATTGTTTATCGCATCTGTTATAATTTTTTTTATCTTTAGTCATTATACATATATAGGTTTTTTCAGAATATATAAAAGGTTATAAATATCATTTATATATAGTATAATTGTTTTTTAATAGTACCTAGGATTCTTAATTTTTTTAAAAATCCACCGTTAGTTGTGATTGTAGGACGTACACATGCATGAATGTTTGTTCCATTTTGTTGTAAAACTAAAATAAATACAAAAGATGGAATATATATATATTTCATTATTTATTAATTTTAATTTAATATATATCTTATAATTTCACTATACACATCCATTTTTCATTCAATGTTGTTGGAGAATGAATCACATCACACTATCTGTTTGGTAGTCCAAACATCCTCAAACGAAATTATAGTAGTTACATAGGATGAAATGAATAAATTCATCTTATAAATAAAAAATAATTAATAATACATATATAAAAAATAAAACATATATCATAAATAAGTATATTCTCCATCATAATTTCTACCCTGAGTGGTGAAAATAAATAAATAATCACCCATCATTTTGTGAAGAAGTAGTTCATTATAGACATAAACGTTACATTTATTACCCAATAGATGGATCTCTGTGTATGTATAAGAGGAAAAAAAAGAATAAAAGAATATTTGTATATTTAGGATACTGATTATTTTATAAAATCATCAAATAAGAAGTGATAATGGGGTTGAAAATTAAAATAAAACTACAGGGTTTGAGGGAAGGTGTTACACATTAAACAAGTAAATCCATTTGGATTTCTCCAATGGGAAATGACGTGATAAATTCATCTCAAAGGAAGGATTTATTAATGAATTTACTCTTTTTAGGATGATATTTGAGAATATTTTGTCCAAATCTATACGGTTTTATATGTGTCATGATGTGTGTGGTTAAGAGACTCCTTCACAGTGGAGGAGGAGTGTCACTCTTGTAATATTTTTAATATCGAATTAAGAACATGATTATCACATGTATTTTGGATACAATAATGAGAATAATTAAACCAATCTTATTATGGGGTTGAAATATATCATTAAAAAGTATGTTTTACATTTTTTAATGACATTTATGCCAATAGGATTAAGGATAAGTCCTTATTAAAGCTTAATTATACATTAATTATAGTTACTAATATTAATTATAGTAACATTTTCTTTGGTAAAAAACTAATATTTACATAGTAAGAATTATAAATTATACTAATTCCAAATAAGGAATAAAAGTTTCATGTTCCAATAATATAAGTGGTAGATATTGATTTATATGTAATCCCATAGTCGACAAGACAATGTGCGCTATTAAAGAAAAAAATGATAAAAGTTTCCACTATGTATATATTCAATTTTGAAGTCAAATTGATTATAATGATATTAATTGGGTTTATAGATAAAAATATGATCTTTTTATACATTTAAAAGAATTTAAAATATAAATATTCATAAAGAATAAATTAGATAAAAATGCATTTTTTAAATAAAATCATGTGCATTCCAGTAATCATTAAAAAATTGAATCATCACAGGAGAACACAAAACATTTACACTTTCCTAATTATTAGGATCCTAATTTTGTGAATATTTTTTCTTTTCCATATTTCATCATTAAAAGTTTAATTTTTTTTAAAATAGGTTCTCCATTAATATGGGTAAAAATACGTTATTAAAACATATGTTTTCTGTATAAAATATAGGTTTTTCTTATCATATATCTATAAAAATACATTGGATGAATATAAAAAAATAATATATTTAATATGTAACATATATATTAAATTAATTACACCGACATATTGTAATTAATTTAAATTTTTTTGTTTAAAACACCTATGTCTTCATAATAATAATAATAATTCCATTATATTAAATAGATTGTGATATTAATTTTTGATTTATTATTAATATTTGAATTAATCCTGTATTTTTGTGAATTGAATATTTTAAAATATTATTTAATACTATTTATGACATCAAATTTACCAGACATGATATAAATTATTATATTAAATAATACAATATTAAAAATATGTTAATCATTTCTTTTAATTTATGTCTTTAGTTTTTTCAACCATTAATGAATGTCATTCTTGCATGTAACATAAGATAAAATTGTTGTTCTATGTAGTGAAATATAAATTATTTTCATGTGCTGTGCATAAATAACTTCTTATTTCATTTATCAAAAGCTATAAATAGTTCATTACAATAAAATAACCTATTTTTTGTATTGTGTGAAATGAAAAATATAAAAACTATTTAAAATTTTTGAAAAACACAATTCACAAAATATCTGGTTTTTATAAACTACCCCATAAAATCTATTTTTTCACTTGAAATTCATCAGGGTTATTAATTTTTTAAAAAGTGAATTCTTCTTTCAGAGAAACCAAAATAATATAAATGATCATTAAACCATCCTTCAAAAAATAATTTTGGAACCATAATGTTTTAGCATAAATACACGTATATTGATTTCCACATAGGATAACATATACGGAAAGATTAATCATGGTCATGGAAGATAAATCTAACTATCATGTTATAGAGGAGAGTGATAGAGAAATTGGATAGGAAAAATTTAACAATAAAAAAGCTATAATTATTATATTATCAAAGGGACCACATGATTTATCAATGATAATGTTACTACGATATTCTTTTTAGTTTCATGATCCATTTACTAGATTTGATGAATTTGTATTAGAATTTATTCTTAGATTATTTTATTTAAAATCATATATAATATATCATATTATAGATATATATTTACCAATTTCCACTTCATATTTTTCATCAAAAAGAAGTAAAATTTTTGATTCCTAAAGCACGAACAGATCATGAGATAAATAATAATTCATCCAGTATCTCATTAGTTTCCATCAAAAAAAATTTAATAGTTAATGTTATCAAATATGAATAAATCCACATGTGTTCAGATCAAACATTAATCATTACATATTCACGTGATGATTATCATAAAAATTCCATAAATTATTAAAGTATATCACTTGCTAAAGAAGAAAATACAACTATTTATCAATAATGAAAACAAATCCAATTAAAAATGTTTTCCCATATTTGATAAAGTATTTCATAGATCTCATATTCCATGAATGAGAATATCCTCAATGTGTATTCTATTGAAAAATGTTAATGGCCAAAATTTCAATAAATTTTAATTGAAAACATATATTTTTCCTTCTAAAAAATAAAATTTATATATTCCTAAAATAAATTTTTTAAACATATTAAATTATATTATAAACCAAAATTAATAAATTAATAATTTTTGAAATTCATATTATTACCTTCCAATTTGATTATTAAAATACCTTTTATCATTATAAAAACATAATTATCATCGTTTATGGAACATATTATGAGTTATCTTTCAATTATTCATTTGATTTACATAGTCCTAAGAATTCAATTAAATCACATTTCCATTCCATTAGTTTAATTAAATTTATTCAAATAATTCCTTAGAGAAAAACATGGTCTAAAAAATCATTTTATGTTGACCATTTATATATAATTTATCATGAATCCAAATACAATGAAACATATATTGTTTGACATAATCCATAATTTTTACAGGGATACCTCTTCATATTACACATTAAATTTTTTAATTATAAATTTCATATGTCATGTCATCATCAGCAATAATGTAACCGTTAATCACACCACCATGATCAATCTCTTCAAAATATTTCCTTATTGGACATTGATATTCATATTGAAAACATGTTAAACACTTAGAAAATTTAATATTTGATTATTTATATTAGAGGTAAATTTTTTGATCCATTAACTAAATTTAACTATTCAATTTTCTTTTGTTTTAATTTATGTGTACTCCTTCTTCATAGTTCATACACTATATAATTATCTAATAAATTTAGGTAATTGATTCATTCCAAATTATTTGGAAAATAAAACTAAATATTAATCATTAAATGGTATCCATTATCTGAATTCTCAGTTAGTTATTTCTATAAAATCCATTTTGAGTTCGAGATTTGGTTAAGGTACACATTGTGGGTCATGTTCCATGAAAACTAATTAGGATGGATCACAACATATTTCTATATAGTGATCATACCATTTGAACACTCATAAAAATATATTCCATCATAATAAACATTAATCCAATTTTTTATGGTTCCCACATTTTTCTAAAATAAAGAATAATTGAGAATCAAAGGATTATCATAGTGATGAATCAAAAAAACATTAAAACACAATATATAATGAATAAATTAATAAAACCTTATTATTCTATTACTGCATAGGTTGGTCATAGGTTATTAATTAAGAAACACATATTAAATACAGTCACAATGGTTTATGAAGTGTTTATAAATTACCATAGTATATCCTAGAAGATTTTCAATCTAGGAATACATAATGGCCTATTTTCATGTACATGAATATCCAGAGCATGGAACAATACATCTTTCTAAAATATTTACCCCTATGTACATATATTATCTATATGTATCCACTTGTAGTATACTAAATATGATACATTTCTAGGATACCAATCACTCTATCCATTAACAAAATTCCAGAATAGTGTGAAAATATCTTTTTACAAACTATATGTCATTACCTTGAGGTAAAAATGCTATTTTAAAAAATATTTCTTCTCAGTGCACAATTGGGATTATTCTTATCTGATGTAGGTAAAATATATTGGATTGATGAGAAATTATTTCATAAACATTTTTAAACATGTTATATGCGGTGTTATTCATTACGTAGTACATAACATTTAGGAGATAATATCTATTTTAAATAATAATATCGAATGTATATTATTGTTTGATTTGAGTCGACATTTTATGTAACAGAAGATGTTGAAAAAACTCGATGATACATACATTGTAGGATCAACATTGTGTTTTGTATAATGTAATCAAAATTATTTATTTTGTGTGACATATACAATGAATGAATTTTATTAAATTTTATATAATATATCTTACAAAATATCGGTTTTTTACATCCTACCCTCTATGAAATTTGCGCCATCCAAGTTAAACTATATTTTTGTAAACAATTATAGGACATTTGAAAATAAATTTTTTTGGGATGTAATATTCATAAAGATTAATAATTCAAAAAATTTCTATGAAAACAAAAAAATATTCAAACATGATATACTTGATTATGAACAACTTCTTCCTCATAATATTCCTAGAAAATTGATAAAGACTATTTAAAATAATTTTTATCACCAATGATAATATGAAAACAAATGAATATCAATACCATAACACACATGTCAAAAATTAGATTAACAATACTCAAAAAATTCAATACAGAACAAAATTACTGAAAATCACCCAAAATATCTATAATATAATTATGATCACATTACTAAAATCCTTATAAATAGTTTATCACACCATGAACTTATGTTTACCCTTAAAATAACATAAAAATCCATAGAGCTTCCTTAATGTTAGTGGATTTCCAAAAATCAACTGCGGTAGCTCAAAATTAGTTGAGCATAAATATTAGATTATAGTCATGTGGATTACAAAACATATTACATCAACTAAGTCGTATATTTGAATAATGTTCCAACTCATTGAAGATAAAATATATAACTATTAATTGGATGTATGTCATTTAACTATTGGATTGTACATATCTCATATAATTATAGTCATGATCATCTTGACTATACATACCAACCTAGTTACACTTTCCAGATCCTAGAATAAAATAAGAAAATGTATTTTTATGCTACCTAATGCATGTTTTTATCTTACCTCTAGATTTCATAGATTTTTTCGTCCAATTAATAACCCATTAAAGGTTTTTACTAATTTCATTTTCATGGATTATAGGTATAATATAACTCTATCTCATATTTCTAAGCACAATAAAACAAAATTATCAAACTAATAGATTGTAATGTTGGTGAATCTCATTTTATTCATTGTTTCAATACTTATTAAAATAATATATATTTTTCTATTAATGTTTGAATAAAATCTCCATCAAAAATGGCCAATATTATGATTTTTTTTTCAATATAGCCACATAATTGTAATCATTTTTTATTAAATCCAATCATATTTTCTCCATCTATTTATGAACTACCATATGGATGTTATTATAAATTTATAAATTCATAAATGATTCCCATTATCTGAAATCAATTTAATATTTAAATCTAGTAATCTTAATCAAATAAAACAATCGATCAAATTAATATTAAAAAGTTATATTACATGGGTATCAATTTTTTGTTAAGAACATTTGATGACATCAAATATATTCTACATGAGATTTATTTATCATTTTCCTACAAATAGTTTGTAGGAACCATTTAATGATGGGGGTTGTTTTATAAATATTTTCTCGTTTATATTCATTTTTTTATTGTATATTAGATTCTTATTTCACATGGATACCACCACAATCAATATAATAATTCAACTAAGCCATCTCCGAATCAAATAGCTCAGTTATTATTCCAACAATCATGGGATTCATATTTTGAAGTTTGTTTTCCTATTGATGCCTTCGCATTTAATCGTTCTGGTTTACATCTGAGAATACCATTTTGACATAACATTCATTTGGTGAAGAAATATAGATATCATAAAGAGATATATCATTTAAACATAACAATAATGAAACACAGTCTATGTGTATTCTATGAACACTAACATAAATACAGTCTTAATCTTTAATGTTGTATACAAATTTCTAGTAATACAAAAAATAACTACCAACAATAAAACTTTACATTCTAATAATTTTCAATCAGAATATTACATTAATTAAATTTAAAGACAGTTTTTTGTTTAGTGTTTTTGAGAATTAGTCATTATGTCAAAAATAAAAAAATTTAAAACAAATCAAAGTGGAAATTTACAATAATTATAAATTTTATTATGTAATTTAAAACTCTTTAAAAAATAATTATTTTTTTAATTAATAGTCACCATGAGTTTCTACATGACTTATTTTTTTCTCTTACCCATCTATAAAGGATTTCACAAAAATTTAGAAACCATTTTTCAGAAAAAAATACTTACTATATAAAACTAAAAGATAAGAAATCATTATTTTTTTAAAATCATAAATCACATAAAGTATTTACCTTTATCATAAAAGATCAAAGATAATCTTACATAAAATATTACCACATGAAAAACAGACACACGTTTTTCACAACAAAAATTATTAAAAACCATAGAAATGAATTAATAATCCACTAGGTGAAAGAGATATGATAATTCATAACAGCATTTCAAAAACCACTTAATTGGACAAAACATGTGTTTTATATCCATTATTATCATTATCCAACATATTTGAATGCTAGAGAGGGGTCTCACAGTGCTATCATGGCCACCCGATGATAATATGAAATGGTATTTCATTATTCTATATAAACCACCCCATATTAATCAATAATGTTATTTCCCAATTCTATCTATGCCTAACCTTGTTTGTCATTAACTACCTTTCCTAACATTATAAAGTCCACAACATGTTATGATCGGTTGGGCTTTACCAGTGGAATTTGTGTCTCCCCATATATATGTTGTAATGATATAAATCATAAAATATAATTATAGAGTAACATTTCACTAATTAACATTTTCATAATAAATCTCATAAAAACACATTTAAACACATATGAAAAATATCATTTGGATTGAAATAACCTTCTCTTTTAAAAAAACCACTAAATAAAAATAAATGTTTTACTAAAAACACATTTTCAATATAAAAAATCCAAAAATATATATATTTTTTTATTTTATGGAACATAAAATATTTTAATTTATAATAAAACTAAAATAAGGTCCATTATAAAAGAAAAATAATTTTCATAATATATATTGATAATGGATCATTCATTTTGAAATCATTAAAATCAATCCATATGATTCACGTAAAAATATTCCTTATGAAATATTTTGAATTATTTTAATAGTAGACATAAAACATAATTTAAAATGAATTTCTATCTATATATGTTAATTTTTATTATAAGAAAAAAAATATTGACAAAGGTAAATAAATATCAAATAAATTATATAATAAATTAAACATTCCATTAATAGTTTGAATATTTTAATAATATGGTAGATAAAAAATTAATTTATTTTAAACATTAAATAAAATGATAATAAATAAAAACATGTTATTATTTAACAGATGGGTTGTATATAAACGTCTTAAAAGGATTGTGTATAACTTCAAAATATTTCAAATTGAATTTATATTTTAATAAAATAACAGACATTTAGTGAGACATTTCATATGTGTCTTTATCTTGGTGAATAAAAAAACATGATAATTATTTACCTAAATGATAACTGTTTTAATGTTTACAATGAAATTTATTTATATTATTATAATGTTTTTTACAACTACATGAACATTTATGTTTTTGTAGGGTTTTTATGCATTTTCTGAATATGTTTCAAAGTCACTATAGTCTTCTTAATTTGGTCATGTTAGAAATTATATGTAAATTAAAAAAAAAAATCATAAATATTTTTCATATTCTTGAATTAATTTTAATTTTAAATCAATTAATTTTATATGGTTTTGAAAAGTAAAGGCACAATACAATAATTGAAAATGTAGTATGTATATATGGATGATTAACGTTCCAAATTGTAAATGATCAATATTGAAAATTGGTACGTGGTATTTTCTTTCAATAATGGTAATTATTAATTAAATACCATATAATTTGTTCATATATTCTTATATATATAATTATTGTGATGTAAAATGAATCATATCGGTTCAAGGAAGTGGTATTACATAAGACCACGAATAATGTTATCAATTTATCAGTGTGTAAAAAGATAATAAAAACTAATATTTAATATATAATTAAATTTTATTATATACTAAAAATAATATATTTTAATTTATGTCAAATATTTTAAATTAATTAAATCGTTAATAAATTATACATAACATTTGAAATTATCAAATCATTTTTATGAAGTGGTCATCCACCCATTAATAATTAATGTTATGATATTTCCAAAAATTTGAATACATAAAAGGGTATATTATATAAAAATTATATATATATATATTAATTGAACATATATATAATATATATCAATAAAATAATAATGTACATAATAATTCTTAACCATCATATGTAGTAAAAAAAATGAATGTCTTCGTTTCATTAGGCGTTTTTCTAACGTAGACACGAGCAATAAATTTGTTTCACATTTTATAGAAGAACATGTGGTTGTTTGTATAAATCATAGGATAATGTTTTTTAGTATATTGAGTATACTGACATTATTATATAATCATGGAGTAAGAATAATTGAAAAGGTGGTGAAAAAATTAAACGACAATAAACTATAGTGAACATTAACTCATCTTCGATAACTATTTTTTGTTTTCACTAAAGGGACATCGTGGTTGTATTTATGAAACATTTTATTATTATAATATTATAGGGGAGTTATTTGAAGTTTAATTGGGTTTTTTATTTATAGTTAAAGGGATTGGAAAGTCTGAAGAGAGGATAAGAGTGAATATCTTACTATAGTGGATAAGGATATACATTCTTATAAATACAAAATGTTAAATAGTATTTGGATGTTTCCCTTAAAAAATAAGACAAAAAATGAAAAATAATGTAGGAAACATGTTCTGTGTTCTTTTCATAGTAACAAAATAAAATTCACATTTTTTTAATATCCATTTGGTTTCATTTGCCCCTTTTTTCATTTTGGTTACTATTTTTAAAAATTATGTATATCATCAATTAAGTCTAAATTTAACTGAAAGATATTATATAATATAGAACATATAATAAAAAAATATAAAATATAATTAATTAATATGCCCCAAAGTTTTTGGAAATTTAATTTAATAGTAATACAAATACCACAAAAACACACCACATTACCTAACAATACTAACAAGGTTTTTACTATTTATGGGTCAATATGTTCATCAAGAAAGATTAATTGTTATGATAATGTATCATATTTGAAATTTATGCACACATATGAAATACTACTGAAACAAAAATCATTTTATTAATTTTAAATCACATAGTAATAGAAACATCTTTTATCATACTTAATAAAAAATCCACGTATTGGTGTTTCTTAAGTATTATTGTAATTATATCATCTATAAAAATTAAAAAAAAAAGTATTAATAGAAAAATAAATTATTCATATTCCATAAAAATATTTATACCACACATATGTAACTTATTTTCTACTCAAATTCATTATATGTTTTAAAGGGAAGAAAGTTTAATTTATTATATTTTTTCATTCATAACTGATCAAATAAATCAATTTCAGTGAATAGAATTATAATAACTCAATAAATTAATAAAAATATTGTGAGGGAATGAATTATTCTATAAAATGGGGTTTCTATATATTTTTGGTTAGTTTATAACTTCTTTTCTATGTTTAATCATTATGTAAGCATGATCATACCATAATTACTGATATTAGTTTTACTTGTTTTAGTAATAACTTCACTCCTAAAATAATGTTGATATTATTTGAAATAGTGTAATATGAAATAACCTATTAATGTATTAAAATGTGTATAAGCATTATCCAAAATAAAATTCATATATGTGCCTAAAATTAATTTGAGATTAATTCTATAGACAATTTGAGACATCAAGTTTTTATGGAGAATGGATGAAATAATTAAATTGATTTTATATCTATTGTAAAAGTGGGATTGAACTAATTAACATAAAATAGAATTATTGTTATATAATTTAATTAATTATTCATTTTAAAAAATTTACATATAAATTTACTCTATGAATAAATTAGACAAACAATATGTTTTCCATTTAAAGTAATGTTTTTTCACAATGCATCAAAAATTAATCTTCCTAAAAAAATAAAAAAAATAACACTAATTACATTTAATATTTAAATTATTAAAAATTTATTTAATAGTATAAAAATTATAAAAGATTTTGTATTTATTTTTAAAACATTTCTTAAACTAAAATATGTTAAAACTTTCTTTTTGAAAAATTATGTTTGTATAGGTAATACAATTGTTTTTAATATATTATACCTATAAAATATATTTGATAATTGTTAATAATATTATTATATTATGTAAATTTAACATAGATAGTATAATTCAAGACTTATAATATATATTCCATGATATAACACCCATATAAACAACAATATAAACAATATATTATTTTCTGGTAAGATACAACATAGCTTGTATCAAAAATCATCAAAGACACATAAAAATTTTGAAATATAATATATTATTTTATTTTAATAAAAAATATTACAATATTACATTTCATGTAAATAAATATATAAATACATATAAATAAATTTAATTGAATAGATTTCATAAAATTTCAAGATGTTAAATACTACACTGCAAACAACTATTGGACATAGCTGGATTATCCATATGATACTTATTTTTAATTAACATCACTATAGTTCCATAAAAAATACATTATTATTACAATATATATATATATATATATTAAAACCAATAATACCCACTAATCACGAAAATGATAGAAACATTCTTATATTGATGATAAAACAATACAACACTATATATGAGAATCACACATCGCATTAATCCCGTTAAGATATACCATGAAACACCATTATTTTAAAAATCAGCAACACCCTCTATTAATAAAAAATGAATAGTATCCTAGAGACAGTGGTTAAATTATTACTAATTCCACTATATAAATTTAATCTAACCCTGATGGATTAAGTAATATATTACACTTGGTTTTTTATATTTTTACATGAATTTAAAATTTGAAAATGAAAAGAAAAAATTAAACATAGTGTATTATCGGTGTAAAAAATTATACTATTTAGAATTCTTCTATATATAAATTATAAAACACATTGTTTAATCCTAAATTTATGAAACACAGTAAAATGTTATGATCTATTTCTTGGTAAGGGAACACGTAAAACAGATTATATCAAAATTAAATAATTTATAATCTTAATGGAAAGGTTAATAACTTCAAATAGATAAAATTTAGTCAAAAAAATGAACAAAACAATTTTAATTGAATGAATAAAATTTTATCAAATAATGTCACATAAATAATCACATTACCCTGAAAATTATATATTGATATTCTAAATAATTGAATAATCACTTGGACATAAATAACAAATATCATAATGATTGAATGTATAATGTTGAGAAATATAAATATAACATCACACCCTTCTTCTAAGAAATCATACAGAAATGGGTTGGGCCATTACCAATACAAATTCAAGATTTTCACAAGAGACAAACTGATGCTTCACAGGGCTATTGCAAGGACTAAATTTCTCATACCAGTTCCAATTCACTCTTTAAATGAAAGTGGTGAAATTAATTAACATAAATATTCATATAAAAACTATCTTATGAAATGTTAATAACTTCAAAAAGAAAATAAACATAATAATAAACCACATATAGTTGTATGGATAATGGTATTGAATTAGTACATACGTAATAAAAATGATCATAATCTAGTCAATATGTAATATCTCAGACATGGGTTCTATTAAGAGGTCCCTAGAGCATAGTTTTCCACATCACCTCACGATCATCTTCTAAAAAAAGTGGCTTACAACTATTATTATAGGCCAAGGGTTTGATTTTGGTGGTACTCTAACCTCATTATATTAGTGTATCATAGAAGAAAACTGATATTAAAGGTAAATATAATATCAAGAATAAGTAAAAAGAGCTACAAAAAAATATATTGAGGAATGAAATAACATAACAACTAGAAATCATATATAATAGATAGTTAATATATATGTGGTGAGTCTAAAATTTTGGAAAACAGTTGTTAAAATAGAAATAAATAAATGGTATTCAAAAATTGGAAAGGAATCGAAAAGACTATACATCATCCCAAGTCCCCATATAGTAAACATCTATTGTGATCCATCATACATCTAGAAATAAATCATGTGTTTGAAGCAGTATGTGTACATGTTTCAACACCTACATACATTTAATCTCTTCATGTCTCAATGGTATCCTAGATAGGGTGTGATAAAAAAATCAATATGGAGCCACCAAGGGATTCTATGACATACTTTATCTATTATATAAATTGTTTATTTTTCAGTCATTCATATATAAAATTGATGTTGTATAGTAATATAAATTCACATGTACCTTATTCTTCGTCAACGGGTATCTAAACATATAACTAGTACATTAACTAATTATGTTACAATTTATAATAATTAAAATAAATAATAAATATAAATGGAATCACATCTTGATAATAATAGACTTTTTAATATGGTGAATGAGGATTCTATGATGTTATTAATAATTAGGATGTTTCATGGTGATAACAAACTAAACCACAACCTAGAGGTTTATTCCTTATTAGGTAATAATTATAATCATGATGATGGGTAAGAGTTTAATCTAATGATTATAATCCTTGTAATTCCACAATAATAAATATAATCGATTCATTGAAAAAAAAACATGTAAAAACTGGAAAATTTTGACTATCCCCAATGCTATTTACAAGGTGCTTTAACTTTGTAGATGTCGTACTAGATCCATGGTTTGTATCCATGGAATAGTAATGTAATGCCTATGGGGATATTTTGTATTCATTCCTTCTATCAACAAGTATTAAAAGATATGTTTCCATGGTGGGTATCATCCTCGAAAACCATCATCTCTGAATACAAATGGTGTCAATGAGGTATCATGGAATTACCTAAGGAACCCTTAAGATAACTCTAGTATGAAAATTATAATTGTAATCAATGTGACAATATATAGGGAGGCATTAATTTAATTGATTAAAAAAATTTATTCAACGTTGTAATTATGTTTTTTACTAGGTTCTATAGGGTTATGAGATGCCATTCATTAGTATGTGATAAAAATATTTATATGTAACAACCAATGGAATAAATAAAATTATTTTTATGTTCAATAAATTTATTAATGTTCAAGAGTGCATATATAAAATATATGTTGTATAATAATATAAATTATCAAGTACCTTATTCATCCATATCAGGTCTCTGAACATATAACTAGTCCATTAATTAATTTTTTTACAATTTATAATAATTCACATGTGGTATAATTATCATTGACATAACATCCAGATAATAATAGAAATGTATGAATTATGAACAAGGATTCCATGTTGTTATTAATAATTAAGATGTTTTGTGGTGATAACCAAGGATACCATGACTTAATGGATTATTACATATGAGGTAATAATTATAGCCTTGATAAAGGGTACCTGTGTAATCCAAGGATTATCATACAAGTAATTACACAATAATAAATCCAATTGATTCACTGGAAAATATCCAACTAAAACTAGACAAGTAGTGACCATTCCCAACAGTGTTTCCAATGTGCCTCAATTTCTTAGAGGTCACACTGGATCCAAGGTGTGAATCCAAGTCATACTAATGTATACATGAGGGGATCCTTTGATTTCATTCCTACCATAAAAAAGTTGAAAAATATTTGTTTACATGTTGTGTATTAACCAAGGTAAACATCATTTCTGAATCCAGATTGTGTCAATGAGGGATCATGGAATTACATATGGAATGTAAGGGATAAATCATGTCTGAAAATTCAAATTTTAATATAAATTACCATATATAGATAACTATTAATTTAATTGATTTAAATAATTATTCAATGTAATAATTATGTTGTTTACTACTTTAAATAGTTTCATGACATAACATTCATTATTTTTATACTAAATCATGGACTGAAATAAATAATTATCCCATTACGTCAATTATAATTAAATAATTATCACTGTAATACCTTCCATTATTGATGGAAATGGGTTATATAGACATAAATCTAATACAGTCAACAATTTTCGATTTGAAAAAGTCATATATGTTTTATACATTGAAATAAACCATTAAAACAATTTTCAATCAATTCAAACACTTACCATAAAAGGTTAAAGTGACAATTATCATGGACATCCCATAAACACAATAGTATTGTACCCATTTAATTCATAATATAATTATGTTAATTCCAAGGGACACCCTAATGGTGGTGGAAAACCCACAGAAATGCACTAAAAGACTAATTATAGACATTACCATAAATTTGGTGATCTTCATTGAGGACACAACATCCAATGATGGATGTAATATTTTATTTGGATTTTAGAATACACATTAAATTATTATAATAATAAGTCATTAATTAAAAAAGACCACCCTCGATAAAAATGGTGCACCAAAATGAAAATTCATACAATTTTGAAACAATAGAGATGTTTTATAAAACATCCAACTTCTACACTAATGAATCTAGTTCATTAGTATTAGCTTATAATATTCCTCGAATTGAAGATTTCTAGTCAACAGAGTAATTCCCTAAAAATAATGCATATGCCCATATATCATGATAACATAATAAAGGATAATATAAATGAATAATAGATTAAATTAAATAGGTATCATAAGAATATTAATCAAATGAGACATAAATATCATTTACTAGAATTCAACAGAAGGTGTTCCCTCAATTACATAATTGGGCCTTTGAGGAGAAAGAAATGGAGAAGGTATGAATGTTTTTCTAGTATATATAAAATGATAGGTGGGTTTTTTTAAAATATTTCAATTATGTGATCTTATCTAAAATCACCCAATAATATGAATTGAATTTCATTGAGGCATGTATTTCCATAACATGGTCCATTTTTGACCATATGTAGTAAGAAGGAGAATTTTATCATTGTTATATCACATGTTTAGGAAAACAATGTGCTAAAAACACACATACCCTCTACAATAATGTGTATTTTTTTCAAATCCTTGTGACCCAATCAACATTGTTATGGAAATTAGTGCACCCTCATACTACTAAATTTATTACATATAATATTCAGAACAAACCATGCATTCTTCCCAACAGAGTTTCTACTAATAGTTCAACTGGCTAATTTCTCCAAAAATGATGTGGTTAGGGCCTCAAACAATCTCAAACACCCATAAAGGCAATATAACACCTTACAAATCGATGTTAGGTCAAAAAATATTTAATTTCACAAAAATTTAAATGATCCATACATGAGTTAAAACTGGGTTCTTATAGTATCTCCCAATAATGGAACATATCCATTAATTCACCTTAAAATAGCAATGAAACTATATATGAGAAAAAACCAATCTACTGGGATCATACATTGGTATCCCCTACCAATTATCATTTTTTCCTTGTTCATTCTACCTTATTACCCATCATAAAAGAATATACTAACCTTGTAGAGCATAATTTCTCCAGTCAACGATGTGTATATGATACTACAAAAATGATGCATCTGGTTAACTTCACGGAGTCCAAATGTTAGAGATTTATTTTCATGATTAAATTCATGTTGTGATATGGAGATGATATCATCGATGTAATGGTACTTTTGAGTTAGAAAAAACTGATATGATACTATTCCATCTGTCTCCAAATTCTCAGACAACCCTATATAAATATTCTACAGCCTCCATTGAAATTATAACCATCTATTCCCTAGAATGGGTGATCCCCTCAGTAAAACATGATACATTTAATCAAAGTATTGAGGTCATATATGATTATTTACATAATAATTCTTTCTAAACTAAGAATAATTTATATGATTATTGATCAGAAAAACAATATTTGATGTCTTCTACATGACACAATGAACAAGTAGGGATGCCACACCTACCTCTAGAAAGAACATGTGTGAATGACATAACATCCCATACAAGGCCTAGAAAGTATCACTCTGAATCATCTCTTGAAATATAATATTTTAGAAAATATAATTTATAGGGATACACTTCTCTAATGAATTGCTAAAATCAATGATGCATTCTCTAAGAATATCTATTAGATTATTTATCATTTATTCCAACTGTCTACTAATGTGTGCGTTAAAATAAGTTCATAGAATCACATGTGTACCCATTTATTTCTTGAAAACATTCCAGAACCATGACCTGAAATGATAATCCCTACATGGAAATTTTATTAGATTAACCCTATGAAGTCATATGATCTCATTGACTTACATTATTTAATTCTTATGAACGCAGACCTTCTCCTGGATATGAATAATGTGATATACATCTATTAGTATAACAATAAAAAATTTTAAATTGTCATTATTCAATTATATTATATTAAACAAACTAAAATATCGATGAAAAAAACATTCGATATCCATTATATGACTAGAAGTAGTTGTTGAAATATTTTAAGTCACTGGTGATGTTCCTTCACCATCAGACTATTTTAATACGTAGTACTAATACAGATTATCTAAAACATCATCCATGAACACCAATAGTACCCTCACATGTCTCGATACATCTTATAGATTAATGGATTATATTTTCTCTAAGAATTGAGGGAGACATTCATCATACACTCTCTCATACATATAGAATCCCAAACATGTCCACTTTGTTGTAAAATATCATCTCGATTCATAGTCCAATTTAATAGAGGGACATATCATTAAATAATCTCATGGTGAACAAATTCATAAAGATCATATAATTTTCATCACATAAAATTCTCAAGGATTGAAGTGGTAAATGTACCCGTTTAGTGGAAGAACTACTTGTGATGATCATGAATCTATATATGTATTTCGAATAGAGGGCCATAAATTTTAATCCATTATTATCTCCTGGTAAGACTTTTTATTTTTTTATCTTACTCACCTCATCTACTACCATTTTTCCTTTTCCATACACATAGGATAGTACTCGGTCAACAGACTAATGATATTCGTACAATCTCTATATATTAAGGTTTATGTTACACTGTGTAAAGATACATATGAGTATGTAGTAGTTTGTATACATCACAATGTACTCTCCTAAAATATAGTGTCTCTATAAATTTAATGTATTACCAAATTCGTATAGCTTAAATTCATAAATAATTAAATTTATATCATTATTCTTAACTGTTGAGATTTGTATGACAAAAATTGTCCTATATTAGCACATCTAAATTTTCAATGCATTTTTCATCACCAAATATGTTATATAAATTTCTAGGCTATAGATGATTCTTAATGGTTTTTGAGACATGATTCCCTTTCAGTTCCTAGAATGATTTCTTCCACTATTCTGAAATATTAACAGATACCCCTTCATTTTTTACCATTATTCTATTAATTAATGAATTGGATGTAATGTATGAATCTCTTATGATAACAATATTGGACCATGAAACTTCATATGTCAAACAAGTTTCCTCGATTTTACGGGATATATATTGAACATATCTTCTATGTTTTAATTGATTCTCCTAATTCCGAGATAATATGAACCAAGACGAGAGCACTTTTGACCATGAAGTTGCACATAATAAGAGTTTCATAAATATTATTCCATTTACGTGTAATCGAATAAAAACTCATGGTTCATAGAATGGTATCAATTAGTATGAGAATACACCAAAAGGATATAAAAATTTCTTGTACAATGGAATCAACATAGGGATTCAAGACCCTATTCATAATTGCCATTATAATTGTGGCCACATTAAAAAGTCCAAAAATTCATAAATAGATTCTAATTATTAATCATGCTATATCCTCAGAGTTGTTCCAGAATATTATCAACTCAAGATAGTTGATATTATTTCTTGACAATAATATGGTATATACAACATTAATTCACACATATATGATGGGTCCCAACCAAATTTGTAGACAAATGAATGTGAGAACACTGAGAGGATGTTCTGGGTCTTAAAAAACCATAGTCCTCTTCATCATGAAATTCTACATGACCCCTTTGAGTGTGGTAGCATACATCATGTATGTTTTTGTCGACAGTTGAGCAACCTCTAGATCAAGATTGATCATAAAATATCACCTTCATTGTGGAGGTAAGAAAAAAATCATCAGGAAAAACATACCTAAAACAATTGAATATTATATGAAATTCATCCTATTGTTATCCATGATTCTCTATTAATAAATATGAAATATATAACCTCCATTCACCTAGACTACAATGTTTTGTTCTAGCTTTATGATCATAGAAATCGTACTCAACTTATGTAGATGAAAATTTCCATCATATGATGTAAATTTCACCCTCTAACTTTTATATTTTACAAAGGAATGATACTAAACAAACCAACACATCCATTGAATGAAATTGAAACATTTCATGTAATAAAAAATAGGTATTAACTTAATGTAAATGTTTCTTTCTCATGTGCAATGTTGCTAAATAATTTAATTCCCACCAACCATTCGTCTAATGTTGTTTCTAGGGGCATAAAAATAAATATTGAATTTCTAGTCCATGAATTACAATTAGAGACAATGGGATGACAGGTTGTGAAGAACCTATGTCAAATAATGTTGACAATCCATTATATGATACTAGAATTTTTCTTCTTAAAATAAATAAAAATATACTCTGATCCTTGGGAATTAGTTGTAATGCATGACACTAACTTGATCAACAGCTCTTTGATATAGCTAGATTGCCACAATCAACACTACTCTTCCAGTGATGATAATAATCGATTGCCATGCTACTATATCCATGAAATCCAGTTATTTTATTACTATGAGGGTTAATCCAACTGCCCACAAGACACTTCTTAAAAGTACCATCCCATGATGGTGGTGCTATTGTGGCATCTCCAATTCAATAAGCTGATGGGTGGTCTAAAAGAATATCTAATCATTTCCAATAAGATAACAAGAATTAATGTCTATATGAAATATATCACACTGAGGATTCAGGATCCATTTTCATCCACATTGATTTAACAACATATAATTACTAGTATTGGTAATCTAGTTTCCACTACAATTGAGATTAACACCAAAGGATAATTTCCAACCTCAGGAAGAACTAGTAAATTAACTCCTCACTAAACCTCATCACCTTGTACTATAACCATCCCATAGGATTGAACTATGAGTTCAGATGACAGATAAACACACAATCATATGTAAAATGAATGGAAATTTATCACTAACTATTTAATGAATTGTTTAATACAAACTTAATAGGCCAAAAATTATTAAGTGATTAAGATTAAATTAAATTAGATCAACTAGATGAAGGTTCAATAACACATTTCCTGTTAATTTTATAGAAATCATATTTTTTTACAAAACATCTCTCAATTTTTTGTTAAATAATAATATTCCAATATATCATGATTCAAATAAATGTGTCATACACTCTTAATGACTATTTTTCCATAATCATTATCATTGAAATCAACAGAAATTTCATTTTAATTCTATTGGATTGAGTTTGTAAATTACATATTCCAACTGATGAGGGCCCATGCACCTAAAAAATTGAATCTTGAAACCGATCAATCACAACAAAAAAATAACCAAAAGAATCCATATATAACAAATATCACTCTAAAATCATTGTCACAATGAATGAGACATCTACGAAATTATTATATTTGGAATGACATATTCATGTAATGTTAGTTCAATATGACTATTAATATTCATGAAACCATGCTATTTGACCTCAAATCATCTGTAAAATGATTAGATTAAATAATGAATCGTAATACTTATGGTACAACTGACATAGCATTTGTTTCCCCAAATAGTGAAACGATATCAACTATAATTGGAAAAATAATTACAACAATTGTTACTGTGGAAACTAAACATTACTATGAATCCGGTTAACTACTATCATGAAGAATTATAACCAAGTTCCAATACATTCATAATATCTAGTCCATTTTCAAAAATAGTAATTTAATAAGGCAACCAGTATGACATAACATTTTGACATCCTGGACCTAGGGTCAACATAGAGGATCCCTAATAATAGTTTACCACGAGGACTCTATCACGTATCCATGACCACCACTGGCTGATGAATAGTATTGTGGTACTTGGGTGTTGCTCTAGAGATAATATTCCATAATTTAAAGAGTGTATCTCAACTAATGAATGATATTATTGTTAAATAGTAGAAAAAGAAAAATTAAAAATATTACATTGAAGAACTAGATTGAAGAATGAAATAATTGAAAAATTTGTAGTCATAATCAAATGAGGGTGATGATATATTTCATGTCTCTATAAAGCTATAAAACATTGTCACAAATTATCTAGCATTCATTCTATATAAATTTAATAAAATAATCTAAATTAAAATCTAGTACCTCGAGTCTTGGAACGATCACATGATATCTATATCCATATTTAAACAAGAAAGAAATAAAGTGTCTAAAGCAGTAAACATCCTATTTTCAACACATTTAAATATGTAATATGATCTGTAACCAATTGTGTCTCATAATTGCTATGTGATAAATGTTAGTAGGCCACCACCATTAACTTCAATAACATATTTTCCAATGATTAAGCATTTAAATAAAAATCCATAACTGTACAGTAATGCAAATACCCATGAAACATATTTTATTCATTTCTAGTGTTCTAATATATAAAAAATTTAATAAATAAGTATTTTATAGTTTTAAATACATCAAATGAGTCATAACCATCACATACATAATATGAGGATAATAATAGTAAATGATCCAACATGAATATGACATCCATGATTTTATTACTACTGTAGTCGTTCCATGGTAATAATTGAGGTGACCATGATCTAAAGGGTCATTCCAAATCGGGTAATAACATTAGCATGGATATGGGGAAATATTGTAACTATGGAACCACATCCAAGGATTTAAAAATTAATGAATCTAACCTATTCCATGGAAAACATCAAAGGAAATTGGGGAGAACAATGTCTTGGATCATTTTTTTATCCAAGGAAACTAATTTGTTTTTGAATTCATGATATCTTAAATGAGTGTATCCATAGAATCCAATAATAATAATGTAAGGGGTCCTACAGTGTCAGTTAAAAAATCCACAAGTATAAATATATCATGTTCTAGGGTGGGTATCAACCAAGGATACCACCATATATTAATATGAAGGATGTCCATGAGTTCTCAATGAATTCCCATGGGAATCAAAGGGCTCACTCGTGTCTGAAAACTCCGATAATAATTTCACGATATATATACTATTCACATTATTATTTTATTCATTTAAAAATTATCTACTTGTAATAATAATCTTGTTTAGTAATTTATTTTGGTTTAATTTATTATATTCACTAGTGTGATAAGGAAACTAGGAATGAGCCCATTTATTATCTCATTCAATTCATAATCATTTAATAATGATAAAAACATTAACTTCCACTATACATGGAAACATGTGCTACAGATGATCAACCAATCCCATAAATCATATTAATTCATGATAAGTCATATACATATTAAACATGAAAATAAAACATGTAAACATTAAATAAATAATTCAACTGATTATATTATAAGGATTAATAGAAAATTTTAATTATAACCATTTAATTCAATCATATTTTATCCATGTAAGGACTAAAATTATTGTGTTTAATACATAAAATAAAAAAATTCACATAGACACAATTATTATGGCACAAAAATCCCAATTATAGAGATCACCATATATATACTGGTCATCTTGGATGTCACAAAAACCAATTAAAGATAACATATTTGATCAAAGTCTTAAAATATGGTATTAAAATATATAAGAAAGAAATATTAATAAAATATGTTATGTTAGATGGTATTTTCATGCATAGATGACATTTCACAAAATGATAAAGCTTGATGGATATATTAAAGACCACATACCTTATACAAATATGAATTTATGCTTGGATTTTATCCACTATTTTATCATGGATTGGATGAAATTTGAATAACATATCTATTCTATGAAAATTGTTCATATAATTCTTCATCTTGAATACATTATGGAATATAATAGAAACCCATAACTCCTTAGAAGTAACTGAGATCTTGTCGATACACATCCAACGACATGAATTGTGATTTTATATTACTCTACTTGAATGAGTTCCATAATTTAATATATAATTCATTAAATGGGATAAAAAAGGATAAATGTTGGGGTATCTATCCAATGAAGACAAATTCCTAGTATGTAGGTTTTTTAAACATTTAAATTTTTCTATTTTTTTAAAAAATTACCAATAAATAATAATATCATTTTTTTCCTTGTGGGTTTCAAAAATGTTAGGTAATCATTAACCTATAATAGTAAAATGGGGAATTCATCTGAGTTTGTCCATGAGGAAAGGTAAAACTCACACATACTATGTATATTACCCATACAAAATTATATACAGTTGTGTCGGGATTTTTTGACAGAATCTGCATTGTTAGGAAAAATTGTGCACCCTATTGATTATCATTATCCAGTCCTACATTGTTAGACTAAATCATGAGGCCTTTCTTGAACACATTCTATGAATTGTACATCAAGAACATTTCCCCCAAATATCAATGTTATGGGATCCAAATAATATTTTATACACCCTTGAGACTCTGATCAACTGATTAGGAATCCATCATTGATCCAATATCATGAATATTAAAAAAAAATTAAAAAGATCAATGAATTAGTGTAATACTAGATTATTGCATAATATAAAAATTATATTGTATCCTAATAGATCAAACATAATTAATTATAAGATTCAACAATTTGTTTTTCATTTATGAATACACATGAATATGATAATTGAAAAATTCATGAGAAAATTTTTCTTTTTAGAAATTATAATAAGTTATTTCTAAAATGAAATGATAGTATAAGAGAAAAAATATTTATTTGAAAGTGACATTTTAAAACATTTATTTACGAAATAAATCATTGAGGTCTCTTTATATTGGTAATATTTATTAATGTCATAATAGATAAATCAAACATTTCATGTATATTGTTTAAAACATATATTATGTGGAAAAAATATATATTACATTCATATTTTGTTATAACAAATGAAACTTGGTTTCAAATGACATTTAAAAATTAGATAAGAATAATAATAAAAATTGAAAATTTGTTTTTGAAAACATGGACTACGAATATATATATTCAAGAGTGGAGACATAATCATGGAAAATATAAAATAATCATAATATTATGACAAAATATTTTAAAATAATATACAAAATTGAATCATAATCCCATTTAAGGAAATATATTCAAATGGAATAATAAAATCAATGATGAAAGATATATTACATATTTAAGATCTCAAAATAGAAATATATACTTATGAAAATAAATAAGAGGTGAATATGGTATATTACTCATTGATATAAATGTGATCTAAAAAAACCCAACCATAAGATTGAAATTACTATTTACTTCTTTAAATAACCAATTATAAATTTATACTTTTAATACTCATATATATATAAGGCCACATTTGATATATTTTTATCATTTAATTAATTTTTTGTGAGATACATTATATATTATAATTATGTTTGTTGTTAACCAGATTTCTTGTAATATATGTTTGTATTTGGATCTTCGAGAAAATTTTAATATATTATTGTTCACTAATCCTAATTGAAGTATTCATGGTATAAATAACATATATATTCAATATATTGATAATTATATTCACTGATAAAATTTTCAGATTGAAAAATTAATTACATGGTATATACTGAAGGCAGGCTGTATGTATGCATGAATTATTTTTACTTATTTATAGATGTAATTAAATAATTTTAAATATTAATTAAACAATAAAAAATCATTTTTATTTAAAATATATAATATTTAATTATTATTATTACAAATATAAAAATTCTTATAATGTGATGATGAAAAACTAATTAGACTGTAATCTAGAGATGGTAAAAATATGTAAAATGATAGATGTTTTCACTTTTCATTGAATGGATAGATGATAGAATATGTGTTTAAAATAATAATAATATCATAATTATATTTATTACACATTATTTTTTATTTTAGGTTGTGTAAAATTCCTAATGATTAATTAAATGAATAAATGTTTTTGAATGAGTCACTGAATATGATTTCATATCCTTAAGTGGAATACAATTATATATCCTTATATGAGATCTAATAATGAAATTGTGAATGGTTAGTATCAAATGAAACATCAATTAGAATTCCCATAATTATATTTTGTAGTGTTTAGTCAATCTAGATGACTCAATTTGGTGTAACTATATAAAGGATGGGGATCCCATTTATATCTTATTAGAGAGTCATTATTAGAATTTTCCAAAATGATAACTTCAAATAAGTGGTTTATCATGTCCAAATGGTTCAAAAATTAAATAATTCAATTATAATGTAATAAAAAATCCAAAAAATTCCAAAAATGTAATTTGGACAAGCGATGGATATGTTTTCACCCCTATAATTTATTTTCAACACCCTATTAACACTTTTGAAAATTAATATTCTATTAAATTTTTCTACTCCCATATGGAAAATATTTTAACAATACAAATCCATAAGACACATAAATAGACCGTGTTAGATTTAATAATCATTAAAATATTCATTTGGATGAATTTTAAATTGTTAGCTATTTAATATCATTTATGAAATTATTATTTCATATAAAATATTAATAATGTAATTTTTTGGAAGCAGTCCATAGAGGGAAATTTATCAAACATATAAAAAATATAATTTGAAATGTAAATTTCAATATACCACTAAAATATCATTTTAATATAGAAAATTTTTGGAAGTCAATATTTAACTCATGTTATATTACATTTAATTTTATAAATATAATTTATTTTATATTTCCATTAATAGAATAATTACAACATAAGCATTGTGTAAGAATGTAAGCAAAAGATGTCATTAATAAAAATTAAAACTTAATTAGTTTTATTAATATAAATATTTTATCTTAAAAATAACCATTCATATATTATTATTTCTTATTGTATAATCTAATATTTAAAATATTATAGTTATTAAAAACAATAGTGTGACATATTTATATTTTATATATATAAAATATCCTAATGGTCAATATCTCATTGAAATAGACCAAAAAACCTTATTACTGACTATTATATGAATTTGGATTATATGGAATAATACTACAATATCAATTATTTTTTAAGTTCATTTAATAGTCCACTAAAATTTTTTAACATCTTTTAACTAATTTACCATTTAATATGGTAACAAAAATTGTAACATTTACAATTGATTTTGAAAAAAACGATATAAATTAACTAGAATTATATATCCTTATATCAAATATGTAAAAATATTAAAAATTAATATTAGGGAAGTTCTCAAAATTAATTTAAATTTAAATCAAAATGATACAATGAAAATAATTTTTCTCGAAAATTTCTCATTTAATGATTATATATTTTATTATACAAAAAATAGTAAATTGGTTATAATGTTATTAAATTACATATTAATCATATGATTAATTTTATATTTAATAGTTTTGAAAAGATAATATATTTTTTCAATTTCTTTAATTATAAATATATTTTCAATAAATATTTGTATTTATCATTATTCAATAGAAAAAATTAATTTCATCAAAATAATGAAATTTTACCTTAAAGTAATTTTAATATGATGATTTAAAAAAGGATATTATTATATAAAACTAAATTTATCTTAATTATTGGATTTCATTATATTATTTTATAAATTGAAAAACAAATTATGAAAATTAATTTCTAAATCATGGGATAACATTTTGGAAAATTAAGTACTAATTTTATAATTTCTTATTAAAAATTTGGTAATAGGAAGGGATATTATATATTTATATTAATATGTTTAATAATATACATCAACACCAATTTTACGTAAAAATTATTATGGTCATATTACAATAATATTTTTTAGTTCTTTTCATATTGGTGGTGTGCGTAGTATTTTATACAAAGAATAACATTATTTTTAAATGAACATTTTTAGTGTAATGAATGATATAAAATAAAATAAATTTTTTTGGAATGAAACATTCAATATATTTTAAGTTGGATACATTCCCTTATATTCATGTTGTTTTTTTAATATAAGCTTTTTAATATGATTTTCATTTCTAAATCCATAGGGTTTTACATTCCAAAAACTATATATAAATCGTGTCTTAAAAAATTAATAGATATCTCAATAATCATTTATTATACTTTTGAAAATAGAATCCTTAAAACCATAAATCATGAAAAGTCTTAATTAAATAAAATCATTATAATAATTAAATATAAGTACAATGAATATTTGGTAAAATAAAAAAATAGGTATCCAAATTAGAGAAGATAAGTGGTAAGAGATGATACAAATATTGAGAAATTATTAATAAAAAAACAATGATAGAGGATTATTGACGTCATTGACCTCAATAATGTGAATTATTAATATAAATTGGCCCATAAAAATTCAACAATTCTGTGAAATGTAAAATAGATATTTATTCTTCATATATGATGGTAATAAGATAACCTTGTTTTCAAGATTATTTTCCTTGTGAGGAGAAATAATTACACTATTTTTATTATGTAAAAAATGAAATATATTTAAATGACATATTTATAATTAATAGTAACAACGTCATCCTATACAAATTATTCGATCAACTCTTAATTTATCTCTTACATCATGAAATGATTATGCAAGTGGAATTTTTATAACTAATGAACTAAAATTATCTTGTAAGATAACATTGTTTCAATAAGAGAAAGACATGTCATTCCTCCTGTCTCCTAATATAACATAGAATTTTTTTTAAAGAAAGTAATCTAAAAATAAAAAATTTTAATCTAAATACATTACAACAATGATTAACCATAATAAAAATCCAAAATAAATCTGTCAAAATTCAGTGTATGAAAATTTAGAAGGATGGTTCCTACTTCTCTAAAAACCAAAAAATAATAGTTTTCCAAAAAAACATAATTTATGAATTAATGATACATACCAAATATATTAATAACATTATCACAATGTAACAATTACTAAAACAAACTTGCTTCCAAAAAAAATATTGGTTTTCCAAATATACTAGATTAGTTGAAACATAATGGACAATCCAAACAAATGTAACATAATAAATCAAATCACTAACCAATTTTTAAGACTCAAATAAATAAAAAGTACATATATTTACCATTATAGCACTTACAATTATTAGATGTTTTTTAGATTTCATCAACCATTTAATTTCTATAAAGATCAATATTCTACGAAATCACATTTCATGATCTTCTGCACCATTCAATTGATACCCTAAAATCCATTAAGGAATAATATCGTTGTATAGTCCTTATAAATCTCATAATTCAATCATCCAATATATCATGAATAATTTACTCAATTAAAATACTAATTTAAATAAAAATTAATTACACTAATAATTTTACAACATTCTAAAACCTTTAAACAAGATTAAATTTCATTTTCATTGTTTCATCATTCCATTCATAACTATTTTTATATCACATCATCATAAAATAATATTACCATTACCCATAAATCTTACTGATTCTATTTAGGATACATCCCCCTCGGTTATTTATATTTATAATTTCTATACATTCAATATTGTATATATTCAAACATAGATATTATATTAGGGTGCCCATTATTCTCATCCATTATGTTATTAGAACATTTCATTTTTCCGTACCAATTAAACTATTTCATTATATTCCACACATAATGAAAATTATATTTTCTATTGTAAACTTTTTGTAGTGTTCCATTCCACATTTATTACATGGAAGAAATCAATAATTAATTCCACTATTGAATCATTTAAAGGACATGAAAATTATGAGACAATATAGTGTGAGAAACAAATCATACTAGAAAATAACATATTTCTAATGAATCATTTAAAGGACATATAAATTATGAAAGTTTAATTGAAATTTATTTCATATAAGGTGTATCCTAAGTTATTCATTATTACCTTATACTAAAATACTAATTAAAGAATCTTAATGAAAATATAAATTAAAAAAAGAATACCCCTCGAGTGCATAAATCCAAATGTGTAGTAAGGCCTCTTGACATTTACTAAGAAATGATGGAGTCAAGAACAATGTTTCATTTTCAATGTTTTTACCACTAGATACATATGTTCTTAAAACACATTCACATTTATTATCTATAATGGGACGCATTTCTTAGAAAAACCACATAATCACTATCATAAAAAACCTCATGATTTTATTGAATAATTAACTGATACGTCTATTCAATTATAATTTTCAATAATATCTATTTCATTAATTGTAGTTCATATTAACTATACTAAAACGGTTCTAATATCAAATTAATATTACCCTAAACTTGTAGCAAATTTTTGGTAGAATAATTAGGCCATTAGCTCTAGATATAATTATGTTCAACTTGTGGGGATAACTAGTATAAAATTATTGGTAAAATAGATACATAACCAAATCCAAAACTAAAATTTAATGATATATTATAACATATAATTTTAATTATATAAAAAGTTATTCACTTTTTCATATCCCTACATACAAATCATAAATCAATACCAATGATTTTGTAGAAAGGATTCAAATAAAATTTGATGAGCTCTACTCCACAGAAAGGGTATGCATATAAAAGTTGATATGATGAATAAATAAGGAATAATCAATATGGAGAGGGAAAAATAGATAACATATTCCATATAATTGAAAAAATGAATAGTATAAATAAATAGGATGTAATAAATGTTATAAAAGAATAAAACAAATATTATCACATGATTTGGAAATATATAAATGGGTATTCTAAAAAACTGATTAATCACATAAGAATGAATAAAAAAATTAAAATGATGGAATCCATTATTTTGAAGACTGTAATATATCATTGATTCCTCATTATATGACATTATAAATAAAATTATAAGGTCTTATCGAATATATAATATAATTGTCTCGTAAGACCATCTAATGCATCGAGGTACTATAGTAGACCCCATCAACCACCTTTGATGTTAGATACATTTCTAATATTAATGGTGTGAAATATAATTTAAATATACAATCATATTAAAAATAAAATAAAATTTTTTAGTAACACCCTCAATTAAAACACATAATCATTAACCATCCAATGTAAACTAGAGAATTTATTAAAATATTATATCCCCATTCAATCTAACCAAAAACCTTCATATTGAATATGGTAACATTAGATATCAACATCCACGAATCATATTACTTATCAATTCATGTTCACATAGATGAATATGGTTTAATAAGATCATTAAAAATTCATAAGTAAAATACCATTTATCACTTTGTAATAAACTTTTTAAAAATAAGTTCTATTATAAAATGAAAAATAATAATTCAAAAAAGTAATATTATAATCTATACTGAATAATGATTTAAGGAAATATCATTCCTATTTTATATGATATTAATAATTTATTTCATACAATTTTTGAAGTACCTCATATAGAATATGAAACAAATATTTTTTTAAAAACAATTTATTAAAATTATTCCCTGGGAGAATGTTTATATTAAAATATAACGTGGAAAAATAAAAAACATTAGGAAAACATTAGTAGGTTCAATGGGCTATAAAATGAAATATTCCTAACATAAAACATAAATATAGACAATCTCGAATAAGGATTTTATTATGAAATAAACCATTTCCACTTTTGTAACTATTGATTTATTAGCCCTTTGGAAGAAATAAATTAAAATCATATGTTACAACCAGGTTACCATTGACATCTCATTGATATAAAATAATGATTTTTAGAATATACCATCATTTACAAAAAAAAGAGTAATTTGATATGAAACCATGTGGGAAATTCTAAAACAATGGTTGTACCTTGGGTTCATGGAGTTATCTAATTTTTATTCATAAGAAAATAAATCACCATTATCTGAGAATGTGTTTGTGATATGATTCCAATGATAAGAACATTATATATGTTTTCATTCCCCAATCCCTTTATATTTTTATGACATCATTTTTTCTTTTCCATACATTTCCTGTCTATATTTCTGGACATTCGTACAATACATTCACATTTTATCTCACATGTGAAACCTATATTGCTAATATCATGCCATGATTAAAGAGTATATTATTGTATTTTTACATTCTTTTGGTGACAAAAAATACATCCTCATGTACATTGAAACATATGGAACTATTTTTAACTATGTTGTTCAAGAATTATATTCCTATGTTATGTTATTAAAATGTTACATATTACTCAATGAAAATTCTAGATTTTCCTATTATATTTTGAGACCATATTTTTTCAACTTCATACTTCTTATTAGAATCATCTTCTTCATATTAAGCATATAATGGTTCAAACAAAGAACAAAAATGTAGGAATTATTTAAATTATGTCTCCAAACATATATATCCTTAATATCAGCTTTTTTGCATTACCCTGATCTAATGTATTACATTCAACACTATATTTACATAATATATTTATACTATTTTATATGATGGTCCCACAGATTACGGTGTATAATATTTCCTATGATCCTTGTACTATTCCACCTCTTATAACATATATTTTTCCAAACATTCATTGTCTTATGACAGATTATCATTTTCTATAATGGAATTTATATTAATATTTTTGTAACAGTTCAAATGAGAAAAATACATCTTCATGTTTGTTTCATAGTCATCCATATAATAAACTTTCAACATATTTAATCACATTTGGGAAATATTAATAACATATATACAATTAATGGTTACAAAACTATGTTTCCATTTGATATGTTAATTTTAAATTTTATGATTTTTTAATGGAATAACATATTAAAATCAATTGATATATCATTATGACCATCATCAATAGGGATATTCCTTCAGGATTTGAATTCCAACTCTTTACAAATCTTGTATTCAACAAAATCATTATCATCAATTCTCATATCATATGATACAAGAGTATTATGGCTTCATATTAATGCCAACACATGGAAATAAATATACACTTTGATTGGTACATTTGTAATGAATGGAGG
Organism: Viscum album; assembly: GCA_963277665.1. Classification (NCBI taxonomy): domain Eukaryota; kingdom Viridiplantae; phylum Streptophyta; class Magnoliopsida; order Santalales; family Viscaceae; genus Viscum; species Viscum album. Next base: position 163,298,944 of record OY728135.1, read on the forward strand.
TATAATTAATATCAAAATGTGTATATTGATTATTACATAATTCTGATTTTTCAACAAGACCCTTAATTTCTTCCATAATAATAAAAAACTGATCAATTAATTCTTCTAAAAAATCATTTTCATGTAATCTAAGTCCCTATATTTCATCCATTATATGTTTATATTATATTCTCAAAAAAATTCACATTTATAGAAATTTTTGTTGATTTTAAACAAGTAAAATGATGAATAACATGAAATCCCCTTTCGTGTAGATTTTGCTGGATAGGGAACACCCTAATGAATTGATTCATCTAAAAAGATAATAAAAATATAATTATATCACTTCTGATAAAAATTCAATATCAATTTTAATTGAATCACCAATAAATTATCTTATAAAGATATTCATACCTACTATTCAGAATAATTGATAATATTGAGTAATCCATACCTAAAACATTTTCCCATCATAGTTCAAAACCATTTGGTTATTGAAAATTTCCATTGCATCCACTAAAAAATATATAAGAAATTATCCATTTTCTATAATAACCATTACTTTAAAATCATGATGGAATAACTTAATATATTGGTGAATCCAATTATAATACATTAAGAATACTATTCTTTTGGATCGTGTTTAATCAATAATTAGAACACCCTTCTTTCTTCTACTAACTAAAAAAATTAAAATATTACTAAATCATGAATTAGAATCATTATTTTTATCATGTTTCACCTTCTCATGGTTACATCCAAGGGATACACAAATTAAATATTCATGTATACCAAATCAAGTGAGGTGGATTTTAATTATATAGTATTTTATAGTCTTGATATACCACCATATTTACAATTATTAACAGTTTTCTTAATAACTCCTCTACATATAAAGAGTGATCATTGATCTTTTATATGATTATTCCCTTGATATTAATAAACAAATAATATTTTCTCACATGTGTAAGTGTGACAAAGAACAAAATCATCACCAAATAGATGAAATAAAGTAGTCTTTATATTAATATCATTGTGAATAGTCTTCTAATTTTTTATTACTTTTCATGAACTGTTAAAGTATCGAAATGAAATATCATACACACTATAGTATCATTTTATCGTAGAGTTATATTTTATAATAGAAGGATGAATCCTTAATAACCATTAAACAACTATTGGATTCACTAGTCCAATAAATAGTCAAACATGAACTATGATTCCTTTTCAGATTACCTCCATCTTGATTTAATCTCTTTCATTAACATCATTCATATTTATCCAAATTATTTCAGTGATGATTCAATCAGTGGATCATTAATATTCGTTATTAATTATTTTAGTCGGTTTTGAATATATTGGAAATGAAACCATGGAATCATGTCATTCCCAATGATGATAAACACATTTGAAGAATGACAATAAATGTGTACTAAACCAAATATATATTTCACATATCATATCCATACCCATGAGTTGACTATTCAAACTTCATATCATTATGAATTATGAACACACTATTCTATATTGTCTAAAAAATCCCCTTTTCCAAAAACGTTAAAATTAATTTTTATCTCATAGCATAACTAGTTTGTGAAATCAATGAATTTGAAAATTCTCCTTCTCATTATTGGTTACTCTCTATATGGTTCACATTAAATAATAATTATGAGGACTATTTAAAGTTTTAAAAAATAAAGATGGATCCTTCAGGTTATATGTTGAATTTCACTTGTACTACACGGTAATCGATAACAACACGTCGTTTGTCACAAAATTTAAATGATCATTCCCAATTTGTTTTGTCATAAAACACAATAAACCCATAAACTACCAATAGGTACCTTTTCCCAATAGTTATAAAAAACAATAAAGACCTAAAATAGTTTATTGATTATTTTTAATTTATTGAACAAGATGCTAGATAAATTTCAATTCAATCATAGGTTGATGTAAATGTAGATTTTTCCCAAATTATATTTCATGAGTACTGTATAGAAATAATCACAATAAAACTTTTAATATGGTTTTATTACAATATAGTGAAAGTATATTAACCTTTTATTGGGGTTAAAGAGTCATATAATTTAATTTCATTAAATAAAGACTGGCTAAAAAACTAATAAGGTTGATAGTTATAAAACACTATGATTTTAGGAATCTTATTTGAATAAATTTAATTTATCTAACATCTTATGTTTTTCATACAATAATATTTTAATGAAGTATGACATAAAACTAAATTTATTAATAATAAAATATTATAAGTAATAAGTAATATAATTAGATAATTAATTTGAAAATAAATTACAAAATAATTTTTTTAATATAATTAAATTATTTCAATGAAAAATAATTTATTTTCAGTAATGTGTTTATAAAATTCAAAAATATTTTTTCCAAAAAAAAAATATTTATTTTTTGATAAATAATAAGATAAACTTTTTTTAATTTTTTAAAATAAATTTTCCAAAATATACTAAATTTTTAAAATAAAAATGAAAATATAATTTTAGTATTATTTTTTGGAAGATAGCTAAAAATATCAACTTTTCAATTAATAATGAAAAAAAATTTTGTTTTTATTGAAGACTATATTTTTTTAAAAATTTTTATAACTATATATTTTTATAAAACAAGACTTTGAAAGTAAAACTACATTAAAAATTTCTATATAAAACTAATTCAATTCATTATAAAAATTTTGAAATAAATATTTAATGTAAATTTTCTTCAATATTTTCAAGATTATGAATTTGAATACCAGCTTTCACATCACATCAACAAGATTGTTTTGAAATTGTATTTTTTCAAATTTATGACTTGATTTTTTAAAAATATATTAAATTATTTGGCCTCATAGTAACATATAATATCTAAAATGTTCAATGTAATTTTTACCAATATAAATTTTAAATATAATACAAATAATTTACCTCAGTTATGGTATAAAATGGATTAATTGGGGGGGGGTTAAGAAAAAAATAATAATGATTAAAATAATATAAAACATATCTGAATCATTTTATTTTGATATTTAGACCATATATGGTTTATAAATTATAAATGCTACATTTTTCCTTTGTTTCATATAGAAATGGTGAGTTCACCTTTTTATCTTCAAATAATTACAAGTGTGCCACATACATAACATATAAAATGACACATCTTATCTTATAATCTTAAAACATACAAAACTCATTGGATCATTCATGAAATAATGAAATATATTATTTAATTAAATACTAGTATTTAAAAATAAATATTTTTTTTATATAGATGAACTAGTATTTTTTTCAATCCTATGGGGGTTTCCCAATGTAGAGGTAACATTTTACACTAGGAATTACTATATTATTTCATCCTTCTTGTACATTATATCTTAATAGAACACGAACTAATAAATACCAAATTATAATAAACACACTACAATTTTGTTATGTTATGGTAGGTATTTACCACCATATCAACTCCCATATAATTGTATTCAAATTCATCTATGGCATGTGTGACTATTTATTGCATCACAAACTTATGTTATTTGTTTTCCATAACCACAAATATTAAGATAATTATAATTATGGATTCAATATATATATTTGATATATATGATATTATGCTACTTTTTGAGTTATTTTATAAGGTATAACAACTTAATTTCAATTCCGTCAGAATACAATATCATCAAATTCATATAGGTAATGTTGTATTGATCTAATTCATACACTCATTTCATGGAAAGTAATAATGATTAAATTAATCAATACAAGTGATATATATGACATGAAAATGAAACAAAATTTATAATATATTTATTTTCACTCTATATTTATAACAATCGTGTAAATGGAAAAACATTGTGTGTGTGTGTGTGTGTATGGAATATCGTCTCCATGAATGATTAATTTCATTTTCCCTCTGAAAATTTTAATAAATGATCTAGATACATATATACAAAAATATAAAAATATATTAGTTTCAAAGAATTATTAATTAATATGAATGAAGAATTATTAAATTATGAGAACAAATATATATAAAATCATAACATCTATGAAAAAAATATTGTTGTTTCCCGAAAAAGTGAATGTAAAATTAAAATAGGAATATAGAGGAAATAAGTTGTCATAATAAAATACAATGAAGTAATATATATATATATATGCATAGACATGTAATAGATGTATAATAAAATTATATTTACTATTCCTGAGTTTTCTATATGTATGATAGAAGTTAATACTAAATGAAAAAAAATTCACAATTTTATTCTTTGTAACAAATATTCTGTTATGACCCTATCTAAATATAAGAGGTGTATATATAGATCAAATATTAGTTATATTATTATGTTACTTAATGAGACCAATATATTTGGAAAATATATGATCATCGGTATATGATTCAAATATAGGAAAATGTTCATGGTTTTATATAACTATGTAATCCGTCCATTTTACTAGATAACCATTCCTTTAAATGGTACAAAAAATTATATTTAATGTTAATTTTGATGCAAAAAAGAAATAAAATATATATAAAAATAAAAAATAATTCTAATCCACTTGATATGAATCATCAATGGTTTATCCTTTCTACATTTATTACATCTCATAACATGATGGAATACATCAAATGAATGCTTGATGATAAGGCCTAGTAAGGTATAGAACATGAAATATTTTACATGTGATATTGAAAAATGTAATTAGAAACATGAGAAATCAGGGCATGAGAAAAGGAAAATAAATAATTTGGTAATAAAATTAACAAGAATCATAACATTAATATGCAGATACAACATTTAAATGAAGCATTCATAAGCATATCCCCTTGATTTTTCACTAAGGTGTCATACAAATTACCATGATTATTCCCAATGTTATCATAAAACATGTCATATCTAGAAAATAAATCCATCACACAAAGAAATAGATGGATATAAGGGTTACCATTCAAATATATTAATAAATGTCTGAATAATTTCCTAATTTACCCATAGTGAATAAAAGAAACGAATTTAATACCAAATTGATGGAATTTTAATAATTTATAAAGACATGAATATTAGGTCACTCATTAATGAAAAAATTGAATAAGGGTTTTATGTATGTCAATTATAGAATCCAATAAAATATTTTTATAAACTGGTAAATACACATAAATATGAGATTGGTTTGGGTATTCACAAAAATATAAGGGGATTTCCTGAGGAGATGAGATCAATTTTCTGAATTAAAATCGGAAAATATTGGGCATAATACATGGTTTTAGAAAAGGGAAAAAAGTAAGGGGACGAGATTGGAAAAACATAATTCTCCATTGAATAATTTAATATACTGAAAATATGATAGATTCAACAAAAAATTATAATACATATAAAAAATGATATTATTGTGTTGAAGATAACATAATGATTTATCCCATACCATGAAGAGTTACTCTTGAAACTCGAATACTATCACCTTTGGGGCTTCTGGACACCGTTGAAGGAATCATTTGGAGGTAAAGTAAAAAAACATAGGAATTCTATATTTTTTTCCACTTTTATTTGTCAAATTAATAAATTTATTTTATATAAATCCAATATTTTCAATTATTACATTATATAACTTATTTAGTCTATGAAAAATATTTTTAAACGAAATATTTTTTTAATGTTTACTATACAATTTTAGAATTTGGAATGTAAATTATTATTTGAAAATTGATTAAATTATATTATATTACAGAATATGAAAAAAAATAATATAAGTATTGGATGGAGTTTAATTAATTATTACATTATTATGAAAAATTATTATTTCATTGAACATACTGAAGAACTAAACTTTTATTTTTTATATTTCAAAAAAATTGATGTATTTTAGAAAATTATGATTATTTTTACCTAATCTAATTATGATTTGGCAAATTTAAAAACTGATATTTATTATATCAAAATAAATCTATAAATATTATAATGGTATCTATTAAATTTAATTTTTTTATTAAAAATAATGTCGGATTGAAAACGCACATTGAAATTTTAGACACATGAAATAAATTTTTATATCATTCACATTTAAATTTTAGTGTCTTTATCATTATACATTTTTAAATTAATCATTATTATTAATACCATAGTTTGGTTTTATAAATATATATTTTATGAAATGTAATATATCTATCCAAAAAATCAATTTATCAAATTCCATCTAAATATAGTAACAAAAAATATTCTAAAAAAGAAAATGATGTAAATATTGTTTTTTATAAAAGGAAATTACACACTAACCAACCATGGTTATAAAATATAACCACATATTACATTAACATACACCCTTTGAGTATTTATTGTAGTGCTATTAGTTTCATGTGGTTCCTCAGTTAACACCGACCAAGTTGCAATCGACAAATAAAAAAAATATCCAATAAGATATTTCATTCATTATTGGTTTGATGAAGCTCAACATGTGCATTATCATGGGAATTCCAGATTGATGATACCTCCCCCAATGATCTGAATGCTAGGTTTCAAATAGAACAACTCAAATTGTTGAGTACATTAACTCTTCATTGTTTATAAATTTTAATTTGTCATGTTATTCACATATAAAAATTTATGATAGAATTAAAATCATTATCAAGAGTACAGTTCCAAACGGTGATATAGACCAATGGTAGAATAAAATTTTATTGTAGATAGTTAAATTTGAATTCATATTAACATTATTAATGAAGATATATGTGTTTTTATGAAAATAAATTATATCAAAAATGATCTAGAATTGAATTCCATCAAATTTGTTTAATATTTAATTTCTTCTACACTTTGAAAATTTACTCCCAAAATTTCATTTCATTCCCTTAGTTGTAAAACAATGAAGTTACATATGCCTCATCATTTCCTCTAATTCCTATATCACTTCTTCCAATTTACGGTATCTCTACAACACATTCCTTAGTTGGTTATTCATTTTTGAGTAGATCAAAAATCATGAAATTTAATATCTATTTTTAATAAATAAATAAGTGTACCTTCCACCACATCATTTATAGAATCTAATTAATACATTATAATAGAAACATTCTGACCTATATTACTTGGGATATGGTGAGGATGATTGCGCTTCCCCTCAGATAACATCAGATATGTATAGTGATAGAAATAGTTACAATGCAGTCCAGACAGGATGAATTGGACTTCAGGATAGGCCAACGACATCATCCAATTTTTTTATTGTTGAAAATTTGAGGTTTCACCTCACTACAATAGATTTGAGAAATATGTCCATATCTTCAACAATTGTCAAATTTAATTCTCAGGAGAAATGAGTTCCCATACTGATTATTTTACCATTTGGTGAATTTGGGATGTTGAACATGCTTCCATTCTCTTCAATGACCAATGATCCTCTATAATCATGGCTCTATTGATATCTTATTTTGATTCAATCCATGGGGTAATTGTTTCTCTCTAAACTTTAATATAACCCTCATATAACTTCACACAATCTCTTAATAGATGTACTAGTCATGATTTTCAATATTCATTCATATATGTGCTCTCATTCAACATAAATATCTTAAATTATTCAAATTATGAACCCGGAAAAATCTTGTGGTATAATGCAAAAATATTTTAAATATAATCTCATAACCCTCACTAATTAATTATAATTTACCTCAAATTTTGAAATTCTTTCTATAATTTAATTTTAATTGAATAGGGGAAATTTTATTTATAAAATTTACCCTAAAACAATCGACTGAAATTATAAATTTATTATCTTTTCATTTTTTAATCAATTTCTCAGACTACTATGTTTCTCCCTTTTTATAGTACATAACGAGGGGGTCATTATACTGAACAAAATAATAGTGTACAGGAAATATAATTTCTATAAAACATTTCCATTATTTAGAAATAAATTTGTCAATAGATCCAATAAAATAAGATGTTCATTGATGCATAATGCACACAACAGAATGTTGTACCCTTCAAGGTGATTGTAGTCTTAAATCATGATTCATGTTATATTTAATTTCTCAAGATAAATTATTCATCATTATCATGAGTTTTCCCATTCCAGAATCTTTCATATGTTCATCAGCACATGGCTCATTGCACCCACCGTTTACATGGTTCCTCATATTTATATCATAAAAAAATCATTATTAAATATGTTATTTTTTACTATAATTACATTATTTAAATATAATTCATAATTGTTTATAATTATCATCTTATTAAACAAATCTATCCCTCATTAGGGTCAAAAAATGAAGGAACTATGACCCATTGTTTTGGGCTATGTCAATATGAGACTGTAACGATGAATATTTTAAGAGTTTTTACCCCATTGTAAATCTATCCTAGAACTATATCCACCCATTCATAACAAGATAGGGATTTATATGCCTCAAAACTACTTAATTAATAATTTAATAAAATATTATAATGTTTTCCTATCATTTAACATTTCTATTAGGTTCATCAAATAGTTTTCGAATCCTAATTTTTATAAATAACTAAAACCTTATATGATACCTACTGTGGAATCTATCCTTTTTATTACATTTAATCTCCATTTACATAGTTCAAATAGAAGATTATTTAATATTTTGTTTCTCAGTAAATAAACACATAATTAATTAAAACATAAAAAATTACTCTAATAAACATGAAAGGATTCATCATAGGATCTTCCTAGGTACATATTCATCATATCATAACTTGGGGAAAAACATCAAAGGAATGGGTTAGAATATAGCCTATAAAGGGAATGCAATGGAAACATTTTAAATGTGATATTTAGAAATGTGAATATGAACATGAGGAAAAAATTCATGAGAAATGAATAAGGTGAATTTAGTAAAAAATGGAACATGAATAAGAAAATAGATATTAGGATATAAATTTTATAAATAGATACAGATAATCATATCATAATGGTTTTTCACTGAAGTGTGATGAAAATAACCCATTTAATTCAACAAGGTGTTCTAAAACATCTCATATATAATGATTTAATTTTTAACCCAATGTAATTGACGGTTATTTGGTAAAACCATTAATATTATATAATTTATTTGTTCCATATATATTATAAAAAAATATCATAATTAACCATTGGTGGAATATTGAAACGAGTTTCATGTCAAAATCATGGTATTTTAAAATGAGAATAAAGACATGATGTTTATATCAATCATAACCTCTAGAAAGGGAATGCTCAAAATATGTATTTCAATTCCAAAATAAAATAAAAAAATTTTATATTATGTTGAATATCTCTATAAATTAAATTGTTTAATTCAGACACCTAAGTAAAATTGAATTTATTGAGGTGAAAAACAAAATTTTGAAAAGAAAAATCGGCATCATAATGGGTATAAAAATAGTTTTTTAAAATAAAAAAAATATATGTGTTAGAGGATCTCAATTTATAAAACATGATATATATTAATAAAACGAATTAACAAATCCAAATTGATTTAACCTAATGTTCATAATACATATACAAAAATTGATTACGGAAACAAAGAGAAAATGTGGTTATTTCACTTACCTAGAATATTTAATCCTAGTACTCAATGATTGAGAAAATGGTCGTTGTTATCACATTAGGAGGATAATTAGTGAGGAAACACTATCATACAATAATATAGAAATAAAAGTGAATAAAAATGGGTAAATGGGTTGGTTTTATTTGTAAAATAGGGGGATTTAATTATTAATTACTAAATAATGGACATGGACGCCCAGGTAGTTGTAGATGAAAAATAATGGACTTCCCCTTGGTAAATTAAAATGTAATTAGACACATGGTACACCATTTATATTATATAAAACTAATATATTCAACCATAATTTTATTTTAGTTATTCTATCATGGAATATTACTAATTTCACTAAATATCATTTTTAAGGTAATGGTTTCAATTTAAGAATTATGAAAGGAAATTCTACATTTTAAATTTTTTTTGAACCAATTAAAATTAATTAGACAAATAAAATAATAATATATGAATTATTAAATGTGGTTAATTGTTTATTACAAAAATATTACTTAATTGTGATGGCCTTACACATAAAGAAAACTCAAAATGTATTTTATTTCTTATTAATAACAAATAATTTATTTTAGTAAATTATAATATATTCACCCTAATATAATTATGACATTATAATTTAAAAAATCATTTTAATAATATCATAATCAATTATAAATATGAAAATTTTAAATTTTATATATAAAAAGTTTTATATGATAAAATAACTGAGGATTTAAAATGCATAGTATTGTTTCAGATAGTTGAAGAAAATAAATTTTTATTTAATTTTTATTTATATATATTTTTTATCATACCATTACATTGAAATTAATTTTATTTGTGACAAAATATATCACTATATTAATTATATGTTTTCTAAAAACAATAATTTTGGTCATCAAAAACTATTTATCATATTTCAATTAAATTAACTATGAAAAACAATTTTTAAAATAATATTTTTAGAATAAAAAAATATTTATAAAATTGAAATACTCATTATATAACTATTGTCTTCCGATATAAACCCTTATTAAATTGGCATACACTTTATGGGTATAGTGCACACCAGTGGTAGCTTTGTGGGGTCCATTGTCAATCATCGATTGAGTGGTAATCTCCCATAACAATAACATAAACCATATTCGATTTCCTCTATGAATAACATATTTATGTTCAAAATTTACTTTATCAATGGAGAATCCTAGTGATGATACCTCCCTCCCATGTTTTAATAGATGGTATTGATACGAAACTACTCTATTGATTGAGGTCATCCATTGTTCTTTGTATATCAATTTACTTTTTATCAAAATTTAATAATATACTCTAATGATAATATTTATTTCAAGGTTTATAGTTCCCATTTGTAATAGTGAAGATTAGTCATTCTTGAATAGAGTTTATATAATGGGAGAATTTATATAGTAACATATTGATTTTTATTCTATTCATTAAAAAATGATATGTTTTTTTGGAAAAAATAATTACAACACATATTTGTAGGAAAAAAATTCCATTAAAAACATCTAGGTCGTTAGAGTAAAAATATCAGTATTTATCTATGTTTTTTTTACATAGATATATGATGATGGAATTGTATTATACATATCTCATGAAGGTACTGATATTTCATCTATAATATTTATTTCATGAGAATATTAGTTCTCACTCAATTTCATTCTCTCTCTCTATATATCTATAAGTTTTTGATTAAATGAATGTTTTATAAGCAACCATAATTATTTTTCACTATGTTTGAAATCAATTTTATCTCAATAAATTAATATTTTTTTTATTTTTTGATTTTTATTTTAATTTTACAGAATATTTTTTAAAGATAATTTTAACTATGTTTGACTTTTAATATAATGTTTTGAATGGAATATCCATGAACTTTTCAATACAATTCCTATTTTCAATTTAAAAGAAACGTGAATTTACTATTTATTATAACATGTATGTCCTAAAATATATTCTACACTATCATGAACTACATTACTAAAATCATCAATCATAATATTCCAATTTTTTTTAATTAATATTATTTTTAAAACTGTTCTTATTATAATTTTTTTTCAACATGAAAAAATATTTTCATTAAGAAATGATTTATATTATCATTGAAAGTTATTTTATACTTGTGATGACATTTTCTGATTTACATATTTTATTTTTAAGATATTATTCATTTATAACATTCTTAATATTTTTTTGAATGTTTTCGGTTTATTATGGAATGTTATTTTTGAAACTATTTTCCTTTTTATATGTATTGTGTTATGGCCCAGATGGTATGGATCATGATTTTTTTAATTATTATATTTTGTTTAGAATGAAGTTAGAGGTGAATGGAAAAACTATTCACTTCTCATTTGAATTATATTAACCATTTCACTAATGTAATATGATATATATTTCATTAAAAGGATGATCATATTGATGATGAATTTTAGATATAGTAAAGGATCATAAGATTCACTATGAGTTTGGTATGGAAGAAGTAATCTATATAATAGAAAATCAAAGTCTACATGACTATGATTAAAAAGTGACAATGATTTTATGATATTTTAAATCTCAAAAATTCCATGTATTCTATTAACACATGATACAAGCATGATAGAAGAATGTGGGAGTGAAGGAGATGGTTCCAATCTAAGTCAGGTTTATCAGATCTGGATATAAATGGAAATATGGTACTAGAGATCGTATTCATCCTGATAGCAATCATGCTCTTCATAATCATGTTTATCATATTTAGAAAATTTTTATTCTAGATATTTTTATTCATTCAATGAACTAATGAATGAATTTGATTGAAAAACCTGAAGATGATTGAATGTATGCGACAATACCATACATTCCATTGTATTTCATATTTTGCTGGTGTTATTCTAAAATATATTCACATTCATGAATGATGTAATGATTTGTAGAAATATATGTGAATTATGGAATCTCATAATTTCAGAACATATGAATACTGATCCATTATAGTTTTTATATCATCATATTCGTCAAAGAAAAAATAATTTCTGAAAAAATGTCATTGGTTTTATTTTTTAGATGTGAATTAAAGAACTGCAGAAGATGATATTGATATCATTATTATATCCATGATATGTGATATAAATCATTGGAGAAACAATTAATTCATACCATTTTGGGAGCCAATATGAAGAAAAAATTTGGGGAATAATCAACAATGTAGTAAATCCTATGAAATGAGTTGAATTAATTTATTATTAATTCAACTGAATCATGAGAATGGTTAAATGAAATTCCTAGATGTGTTATTGTGGGGGAGATTGAAATATAAAGTGGACGTTTGTTTTCAAAATTTTGTGTAGTATATTTTAATAAATAAAACACATTTTAATTCTCATTTCACAAACATGATAGTTTTCTATGTCATTGTGCATGAAATTGGTACATAGAATTGTAATGATGAAAACCATTTGAGAAAAATCATTATTGGAATTGTAATCGGTTTTTTATTTAAAATATAAAGTTTAATGGAGATTTTATGTCATGGATAAGATTTTAGATAAATTGAGAAGTGTTTATGAAGTCATAAATTCCACTAAAACTCAAAAGAAACTGATACATTGGGTAATGTGGTTGAGTGAGATGGTTTTCAAAATTTCGGTAGAACAACCATTCTTTTCACCGATAGAGGGGAATGTATTATGTAGCATTTTTAACTATAGTAATATTCTAAGAGGAATAGAGTGATGCTCTATATTTTTAGAAAGGGAATATGTTTTAGTATTGTGATCTATTGAATAATAATAAATAGAGGGATGTTAAATTAAAAAGAATAGTATTGCAAGATATTTAACTGTTCATTGTATTTAGTGATAATTGAATTCAACTATTAGTCACATTTTCTTTCTCATCATATTTGTATGATCTATTTTTATAGATTGATAATCTGACCGGGATTTCTTTATTTGGATTTCTAGACTAATAATGAATTGATCTTAATTATCACAATAATATTCTCTCTATGTTATACCTATCATATTCGGGAAATATTATAGAATAAATATAACTACGTAGATCAGACTGGTCAATAAGACATATTTTGATATCAAATTAATTGATATCCTTACCAGATTATGGTTATGAAATAAATGAATTAGTTTTGAAGGAAAGCATTTTTTAAAATTTAAAGGGATGCACATGTAGAATTTTTTATTACAAAAACATCATATTACCCCATTTTTAATATGGTCTGAACACACACTCTTGGATTACTTTCATAGTTCTACTCAAGTGATTGTGTATATCCTACTTGTTGAATTCCACACAGAAAATAAATTTTCTAATTGATAATGTGGAATTGGATTATTTAAAAACCATACCAATGACATAGATATTAATATTTACTACTGAACCATGTAAATACTATTATTATTATGAATCTGTGTTTGAATTATTTCCAGTAATGAATCAATCTTTAATAGGATGAAATAGATGATTAAATTTCAAGGAAACATAGAAGAAAATGTATTTATGATTAACTGCCACACACTCTAAGTGATTAAATTATCTTGACTATGAACATTAAAATAGTATCATACAATGGTTTCCTACACTTATTATTTGTTAATATTTTTATCAGAATATGATGGAGAATTTAAATATTGTGAAAAATAACATTATCGCGGTTTTTGAGAGAAAGAGTTGTGACATATAGAAGGATAGAATGTTGTATTCTCCTATGTGTTTTGGATACGGTGTTAAAGACGATGCAATAGAAGGGTTTCCTCCTATTTATTATAAAATTTCAGTTATATTTATTGATACAATGAATCATGAAAATGAAGGAAGTTACATGAAAGATTTATTATCATCACTTTCTAAAATTTAATTCCTATTGATGTGTGGTGTTTCCATATAAAAAGGTATATTATATAAACTAAAAAATGTATAATAAGTAAATAAAAAGTTATAAAATTAAAATTATAAATATAGATATTTATGAATAGATATTTAAAAATAGTTAAATATGAATCATTCAGTGACTTAATTACCATGATGAATGTTATTTTAAATAATATCAGATGTCTTAGTTAAAGAAAGTTTTATTCTGTATTTGTCCAAAAGATCATGAGAAAAATTACTAACATGTCTAATGAAAAATTTTATTCATTACAATACATATTTCCTACATGATAATATTTATATGATATTTACATATTAATTCATTGATATGAAATGCTAAGGTATATTTCAATGTTGAGAAATCCAATAGAAAAATATAATCCAATGCTTCTAAGAATGGAAAGTCAATAAATATTTATAATTTAAAAGAAGACTATGAATCTGATTTATAAAATGTGGTATTTAAAAACATTGATGACATTTTTCCTTATTTTCAATGAATGTGAAAATTGTATCAAGGAAATAAAAAGGTAGACATCCCATGAAATGATTTGATTGTGGAGTCGTTGGGACCATTATAACATATTGTCTTTGATCACAAAAATATGTTCATAGTAATGAATAATAATTTCTGCCGATATGATAATTTAATAAATATAGAGATAATGGAAAATTCTTTTACCATGGGAATGATAGAAAATTCATCATATCCAAAAGAATAATTTTTTTATATAATGATGAATAATTATTAATTAGTGATTATAATTTCCAAAAATATATTGAATATGGAATTCAAAATATTTTAATTAAAATAGTTAATGAAAAATATATTTGAATGATTTGTTACTAATAAAAATAAAATCAATATAAATATAATTATAATGATAAATTGAATGAATAAATAAGGTATATTATATGGTTTTATAATTAAAATAACTATTTTTAATATAAAATTCATTTATTAAAATATTAGTAATGTTTCTTTGTTAAAAAAATACATCTATTGAATGAGATGGATGATTTTAAGAAACCACTATTAGAGGAAAATAATTATAATTAGAATATGGAGGTTATGTTAATGGAAAAATAGGAGGAGTTGGATCTTTTCCAACAGAAAACATTTTAAATGGGAAGAGATACATCATAGTTTCAAAAACTCTATCTCTGATGTTGGATAGATTTATCAAAAATGGAATACTAAAAAATACCAAAAATAGTTACATTCAAACAGTCAGATGATTGAAGAAATTGTTTCAAAAAATAAAAATGTTTGAAATGTAATGTATGTGTACATTACCAAAAAATGGGAAATTCAAATGTTTCAAAATGAATTGAGTACCAAAATGATTCAAAACATTCTAGATCTGAAATTATTTCTAATACTTCTGATTCTAATAAGGCTAAAATAAAAATTATGATTCATATTGATAAAATAATTTTTAGTTTATCATATAAGAATTACATGTATGTTGCTAAGAAAAATATTCACTATTCTTGCCATTATGATTTTTGTTAGGGGAAAATTATCTTTCTATGGATACTTCTAGTTTTGTAGAGGATTCAGACATATGGAAAACTTGTTTTTGTTCAACGAACTAAATTACTATTTCTCCATATGTTATGAAAGGTATATTTTGAGGGAGATTTAATATACTAAATGAATGATGTATGAGAAGGTTATTTTAAACAAACATATAAAGGATGGATTAAATATTGAAATTGGATCCATCATAAGGAATCATTTAATTAAATTTTTGAAAAACCTATACATACTCCTAATGTTTTTTTACGTGAACAAAACATTTTACGTAATAATTATCTAATGTCAAATGTGGGAATGAAAATGATGATGAAAAGGATATTATTTTGTAAAATAATTTGAATTACATAAATAGATAAAAACATGGGATTCATGATAGTTGTTGTTATTCAATAATGAATGGGGATAATAATGTTTTGAAGAATGTAATAGATTTTAATTAATAAATTTTGAACTTCAGAAAATATTATTCACTATGATTCAAATTTGTTAGATCAATTGTCATTAGGGATGAAAAACTAGAATCCAAAAAATATATATGTATTGAAGGGAGGAAAAATAATTTGCTAACAGTTAAATAATTGTGATATGAAGGTAACAATATTTTTTTCATAAAATAATTTTTATTGAGAAAAATGAGACATCTGGAAGTATTTTTACTTGATTCCAACATATAAATAAAATAACATTTAATGTTGATGAAATACAACATATATGATACTTGAGTATAGTGGTATAGAATCAACAATAGAATAAAATGTATAGAAATTTGAGTTAAAGAAACAAGATAATGTTATCTAAATGAAATGGTGTACAAAAATATAAATTTTACAAGATGAAATTATTGATGTTCCACTATTAGATAGAAATAAAATATTTCAAAAAATATTCATATTAAAGTTGAGATATTTTGAAAAAACCTGGATATTATTCATTCTGTTGTTTGTGGGATAATGAGGAAAAAACTTAAAAAAGGAATATATATATTTAATTAAAATCATTGATAATTATTCTCACATTTTTAAATTTATTTTTATTTTACATAATATAGTTTCATGGAAAATAATGAAAATTTTCATCATTAAACTTGAGAAGGAATGTGAGTATTCAGTGATGAAGATCAATACCAATAATGGTGGTGAATAAAAAAGTGAAGAATTTGATTTCTATGGATGAATAATTGAATTTTTGAGGATTATAGTTCTCTATATAAAACCAATCAATAGATATTCGCAATGAATAACTATATGTTTAGTGGATATAGGAATAAATATTGTACGAGGAGATGGACATTCTTATTACTATTGGAGGACAAAAATTTATCCTATTTTTTTATTGGAATCAACTATTCTTACAGGCCTAGTTCAGAGATGACTATATATGAATTGATTTATAGAAACACATAATTTTAAAAACATAGAATAGTTTTCCAGATTATTTGTATTTTTCAAGATAATGGTTGAAATTATGGAAAATTTGATAAGTATTATTAAGATGAAACATTTCTGGGTTATACTCTCGAAGTAAGTGGATACATAAGTTTCAATAAATATATATGAATAATTTTTTTCCAGAAATGTGATATTAATTAATGTATATTAAAAGGAGAAACATATTTATGCTGATAAATAAGTTTATAAATATGAGTAATGTTTTGATAATAATTTTGATAAGAATGTAGAAAATCATAATCATGAAGAAGAGTCATACTCATCTATTTCAAGTAATGAGTAATATACAAGAAAAATTTAATAATAGGATAATGAATTAGGTGTAATGTAAATATATTATTGGAGATCAACATCTTAAGGTTTAATCACAAGGAAAAACCAATGAAATAAAAAATACTTATTTATATTCAAAAGACGAGCTTAATGATGTAAAATATGATTTGGAGTATTCAGAATGGGTTTTTTACATAAATGATGAGAGGGATCACAATTAAAATAATAATACACGGAAAATCATAACCAATGTAGATAAAAACAAATTAATAACACAAATATTGTTTTCCATAAAAAGATGGATGAAGAATGTGAAGAGAGAAGGAATATTTAAACACGTTTTTGAAAAAGGGTTTCACAAATTTTCAGTGGTTATTTTCTAGAATTAAAAATATCTAGTGTAAATATTAATAAATTTTAATATCGTTATTTTTATTGTTAAAAATTTAAGTTGGAAGATCATACAAAATTATGTGAAATCATCATTCTGGAATGGTGATGTTAATGAGGATGTTTACTTTGGAAACCCCTATGGTTTTGTTTTTTAGATAGATAAATTAAATTTTTGTTGATAGAAAATTTTCTTCTACATTCTAAAACACACTGTAATGGCATGTATTTCTAAATTGGTTAATTTCATAAGGATAACATGTTTTATGATAGAAAGAGTTTAAATCAATATGTATATCAACAGAATTCATGATTATTCCCTCATCATAATAGTTTTTTATGAAAGTATCCTTATTGGGTATCATGAATGAATTTTTGAACGATTTGATGTAGGTATGAATGTGTTTTTTGAGATGTACATGTAGGAGTTAATAAAATAATTTCATATGTTAAATGTTTTACCAAGGGAGAAACTCATTTTTCATTCTCTGGAAAAGAATTCAATTAATCTTCTTAATTTTTTAATTCTGGAAAACTCATAAATTATTCCAACATTGATATCTAGGGGAATGAAACAATCTAATGATTGAGATGGAAACGAAGGTAATGATAAATCATATTTTGATTTGATTTGAATTTTTTTATTTTATTTCCATAAAACCTGAAAATGTTTATAATTTAACATATTGTGAATGATTTTATAATTTTCCTAAAGAATAAAATTTAATTTATTGAAAAATAATTCTCAAATATATTAAATGAATAATGTTTTTAGGGATTAGATATGACTTTTCATAATGTATTGAATTTTTTTCTTATTAAGATGATGATTTTTTAGGAAATGTAGTTGATAGAAGGTCTATATTTTGTGGAGTTTTATTTATGGGAAGGAGTTTCCTTTTTTTAATTTAAATAATCCAAATTAAATAACTCCCTATATGGATGGATATGAGTATTTTTATGTTAATCAAGCTACCACCCATATTATTTGGACTAAAACTCAATTAAAATATTTACTTTTTGATGTTATGTTACACTTCCTCAAGGGTTTTTATAATCAAAGAAAAATGAATCTCACTAGAATTCTAGTTTAGAATTATATTACAAAAAATATTAATATCTAATATCACTTAATAAAATAGAATGTGTAAAAGAATGAATTGAATCTTGAGTATGTTTTCACGTAAAAAAAAGATTCTAATATTTAAAAAAACAATTACTGACGGAATCAATTTTTATATTGGGGATGGCCATTTAAATCCAACATATTTATCATCAAGTTTGAGGTGTGTGATTCTATTACCAATCTCATTTAAAATGTGGACATATTGATTAATGTTGTTAAGTGTTTCATAAATAATTCCATATATAATCAGGTAAAAAGAGGTAGTTTTGGGTATGATTTGAATCCAACATTGTATATGTGTCAATTTATCTAACTATTTGTTGGACGGTTATAGGGAAAAAATAATTTCTATTAGAGTAATGTGGAGAAAATGGAAAAATATTAGGATTATTTTTGTGAAGAATACATGAACAGGTTTCATGATCAATTCAAATGGAAATTATGTTATTTTTAATCAGTGATTCTAGTTTCCTATAATGTTTTATGTCTCATAGTCATAGAAATAATTATATTTAATAAATTTATGTGGAATGAAATTTTCTTTTATCTATGAATCTTCGTTGACAAAAAAATCTTATGTGGGATACCAATAACACCAAGTTGATATAAATGACTATTTTATTCAGTTGTTTGATTTTGATGTTAAGGATGATTGAAAATAATGGAAAATCACTACTTTTTTTATTTAAACCACACTATACATAATATTCATGGAATCTAACTTCATTTTCTTGATTAAGTTAATCTTATTGAGGAAGAGTTTCTCTTTATGTAAATTGTTATCAGATTCACACTATATCTTTTGTGGAAGAGGTAATTGTAAATTAGAGAATCAGATTTTTCATAACAATGATTAAAATTTGAATATTCATTAATTATGGGGGAATTATCATAAATTATAGGTATTCTAAAAACCTGTAATAAAATCCTAATGAAATAAATCTGTAGTGAAAGTGATTAATCCATTCATATTATGATTGAGATATTTTACATGGAATATGAATAAGGTTTTCAGATATCATATTCATCTTTTGATTAAGCATGCTTATCATAATATTGTATATCATTTTCTAAAATATTTATTCGGGACAACCATATTTTGGCGATGATGTGAAATAAGATGTCACTAGAAGTGTAAGAACATGTTGGAAGGAATGATATGTAACAATACATTCTATTGCATGTTAGATGATGCAGATGATATTGTCAAATGTATTTGAATTAATGAAAAAATAAATTATAGAAGCTCATGTTTGTTAATTAATTCTGTTTCTAAAATTGATGTTTCTAAATATAAATCTACCGTATTTATAATATCATCATATTTTTCAAGGTCATGTTTTTATTTGTAGAAAATTCATTCGTGTCATATTCAGAAGTGGAGGAAGATGATGATAATAAATCTAATGAATCTAGTCTAATGGGGTATTTATATGATCATAATCATATGATAAGTAATATATAATAATTTTTATGGTGACATATATGAGGAGTAAATTAATATCATAATAAACAATGATGTCAACCATTGGAAATTTGTTGAATTATATTGTTCTTCATTAAAGTGGATCAAGAGAAAAGGTGATGGAAATAACAGTATGTGTTGTTGAGTATGAGTTTTAAATTCAAATAGGATTTTAGATTTTATAAGTTGGTGTATATAAATTTAAAAAATAAGTTAAATCATAATAGTGTTTCCAATGAAGATGAATGTTTTATATTTCATCATGTATATAATTAGTTCACAACATCATAATTTAGAAATCACATTGAGAAAATTGTTAGGGGAAATAAATAATATTTTTAACAAAAAAACAATGAAGATGATTTAATGGAGTGGATAATATTTGAGAAGAATCTAAAAGGGTTGAATAATTTTGAATTTAACCTAAAAATCAAGGGAAATATAGATTTTGGGTAATTTGGTTCGGTGGGAATTTTTTCATAATTCCCACCAAAACGACATTTGATTATCCTAAAAATGCTGAATGTATTGTATATTAATTTTTTTCAAGTTTATTATTTGAGATAATGTGATTGAAAATATTCAATACTAGTAAGAGAATATTGATTCATATAGTTTTGTGTTGACAATGATTCGATAGAGAGAACTGAAAGGATATGAAATAAGATCACCATGTATTAAAGAGATCATTATATTCAATGTGATTATTATTCAACTATTTTTCATATTCTAATTTTATTCATATTTGGTTGGTCAATATATTGGGATGGATATTCATATCGGTATTTCAGTATAGGGATTTGGAAATGAGATGTAAGTGTTCTGAAATAACTCAATTATGTTATGAAATTATTATATCTATCATATTGGGAAATCTAATTTCATGGATTTGATCATTTATATTAAGTTGGGAAATTGTGTTGTGTTCAATATCAACTTTTTTGATGTTCAGAGCGGACTCTAGGAATGAAATTGAAGACATTTTTTGAAATAATTATATTTTTAGATACTGAAAATATATCACATATAACATGTTTTGTGAAAGAGGTAATTTTATTACAAAATTTAATCTAGAGGGTGAACACACACTACTGTAATTTTTTCATAGTTATACTCGATTGAAAGGATATATCCTACTCATTTTATTCCACACAAATGGTATGTTTTCTAGTGCATTGTGTGATATTGGATTATTTTCAAACCATAACTAGATCATTTTCATTATTAATGAATAATGAACCATGTAAATAATTTCGATCATGTTGATGTGTGTTTTATTTTCATCATCATGTAATGAAACATTTAACAAGTGGAAAATGTTTTTAAATTTTCAAGGAAACATAACTGAAAAAGTACAACTGCTTCACCACTCTCCCTCTCAGTGATATAATTATCTTAACTAGGCACTTTCAGTATTATATGATGATATATTGATGAATCCCATTTCATTTCATCAGTTATGATATGATTAATGTTAATGATATAGTGTCGAACATAAATATTATATACATTTGTATATGTTTGGTACTTATAACTCCCTACAATTCATTATGTATTAATTTATATCTTATGGGATATACTGGACAATAATAGGGATTGAACATGGTTATGTAATGGAAAAATTCTATATTGATAGTTTTAGGAGTAAAACCTGAATACTAAAATATTTTTGGGATTGATTACATTTAACAATGATATCATTGTTAATAATACATGAATACATTGTATAAGATTTTATACAGTTTCCTATAATAATAAATTCATGTTTTAATTCCAACGTTATGCTCCCCTAGACCACATTATCTTAATCCTTTATGATTGTAGCCTTTTGAAAATCAATAATTTATTCCATGAATCAATTTTTGAATATATGATGTGATGGGTATGTTTTTAAAATTTACTCCCATTCCCTCATACCAATATCACCATGATATGTTAATATCATCCTTTTTTTCTTTACTAAGAATAAGAACTCACCCTTACTTCTGTTTCCATTATCCATGTTATGATGATATGAATTATTTATGATATGTCTCTGTGGTATTCTATTTACTATGATCATAGTGGATGATTAAATGGATCAATTATGCATATGTTTTTTATGTGTCAAATAATCCAATTGAATTAGACCAATCAGAATCAACTTTAGATCAATAAGTTATGTAAAAAATATTCACTAAATAAGATATAATATTTATGTATTAGTTTTTTGGGACAAAATAGAATGAATCAATGTATGGTTTTGTTAACATTTATAATTAAGGATGAGAAAACATAAGTGGGATCCCTAATGATAGGTTTAATGGAAAATATTACTAATAGAAATGTTATAGGAAAATATCTTAGAATGTCATTAATTGAACGATTAATTTTTTTCAAAGAAATGTTTTTCATTATATGAAAACAAAAAGTTGGTTTGGATCTTTCAAAGAGCAACATTAAGTTACTCTGTATGAAAAGTGTTCATTTATCCAGACTCGATCATCACCTAGGGAATGAAATCAATTATTTTCTTCATAGGATGTTTGAAATTCTATGGATAGATTCATTTGAGATTCACAAAATCTACCTAAACTATAATAAAATATTTAAAAATAATATTAATATGATTATTGATTATAACAAAAAGTTTTCATATATTATATAATAGTTTAATTTTTTAAAAATTTGTTATGTGATTTTTTATGATAATGTCACTTTGCTATATTAGTATTCATTCATGATAAATATTTTATTTTTATACTGTGGATTAGACCTGAAGTAATTCTGATAATGCTATGTGTGATGGAAAATCAAATGAATATCTACTTGAAAATCCATATTTTATAGTAGAATTAATGAAAGACATTACAATTTTTCCAAAATTAAATATTGATGATATAAATCATGGTGGAAAAAATAATGAATTGATATAATGACATTATTTTGATCCTATAATGAGATAATGTCCAAGTAGTTTTAGTTTTATTGTTGATCCACTAGTTCTTAAAAAATGCATCTACAGAAAATAAATAATATCATCCATTATCCAGTGTATGGAACATGAAAAATTATTTTTGGTTGTATAAATTTTAGAAGGTGAATAACATCAATGGTAGTGTGTTATCATGGAAATGAGTTAAAAAATTAAAATTTATCCTTTTATTAGGAAATATTGAAGAACCTATATATCAATTATACATTTCTCATATTGTATATACAAATATAAGGAATGAGTTCAGTGAGTAATCGAAAAATTATGGTGAATCTAATTTTTATATATGAGGATAAATATAAATGAGATGTGTCGTATGCTTCTAGTATTATAATTTAAAATTAAAGTAAGGACCAAAACATATACAATGGCTTAAAACCTTGTATCCAACTTGTGTTATCCATTAGATACTTCTGTAGCTATGAAAACACTTTTTAATATTCTATTAATGTATAATGGAATAATGATGTTTTTTATAAATCTCATTTTATTTATAATAATAGATTAGTGTAACTTGAAAGAAAATTTAAATAACATGTGGAGAATATGATGGGATTTCTATTTTACTCAACATATGATTTGGTTAATTGGGAAAAATTAATTAATAAAACTAATATATGATTTTATTGTGGAAGGTATGATCACTGGGAAATTGATTTTGAATTGATGGGAAAAATTAATATAATGTTTTGAATATAGAAAATAATACCTAGATTTAGCCAACTATAATATATTCTATCAAATAAAAGTTTAATGAAAATTTAACTAACCATTATTGAAATCCTGTGTATAAGGAGGATGATCGATATTATGATGCACTAAAAAATGAGGCAAAGAGAAATCTCATTAGATTACTATTTCTAATCAGTGGTGTGATAATGATTTGGTCAAAGTTATACCTAACAACAACTGTAGAACTGCTAATATCTTCTTCGACTACGGATCTAACCATTCACTCATATATAATTATTCTTCTAATGCTATCATAATTCAATCAAAAAAATTATATGTAAAAATAGTATTGAAAATCCATAATGGTACCATGATCACATCTCATGTATATTATTCTATTGTAGTTGATATCTGTAGGAATTTGCATCCTCAAAATCTTATTATTTGTCCTATGGTTGACAATTAGGTCATATTAATAGTATATTTGGGTTTTCTAATTATGTCACACATTAATTGTTGAGGAACTACTATTATATTTTATTTTCAAAACCAACATACTACCATATATTAATTTTGTGATTGTTGGAATGTCCATCTTAAAAATCTTATTATGCATCCATTGGGTTTCATAATTGAAGAAGAAACTCCAATAATTCCAAAAAAACGGATAGAATCGGACATGTGTTTCAATATAGGGTGATCGTGTTCCTTATGTTATAATGAATTATGGAGCGATGTCACTCTATATAAATTATTTAGAGTTAAATGTGACCAAATAAAGAACAATTTTCTTCTACCATTTATTAAGGTAATTTTTGATCAGGTACATGGAAAATAACACATTTCCGAGATTTTCCTCCATTTTTGATGTAATCTATTAAGGGAAAACTGAGGATACACAAAATAAAACATTTCCTGCATCGTATAGACACTATAAAAATATATTTAAATCATTAATTCTCACTAATGACCATACTACATTAATGGATTTAATAATTATTGTTTTTTATGATACCATTATATGTTTTTAGTAGACCTTAATTTTTATGTTGATACCTATTAATAGTAATGGTAATAACATGAACATCACTTGTTAATTTTACTATGATTCTTCATGATGGAAATAATATATTAGTATTTTACCCAGTTTTTATTTTCTTAAAAGGATTATATTTTTCTATAATATTTTTTCAATAGATTGTATATCGATATAACCATCAATTATGGAGGTTGTTTAAAGGATTTATTTTACTATTTATGGTTACTAAGATCCATAGTTTTTACGTTTTATTGTTATATTATTGTTGTTTTATGGATAATTTCCCATCACTAACTAATTAATCACCATGATATCTCAAAAATGATCGTAGTTCCTCTATTCATATGAATGTGAGGAAATTTTCATTGAAATTAGAGAAAATATTAAAATTAAAACATGTGCATACATTAACATTTATTTGATAATGGTTTATAATATATGGTTCTTTTTCAATGAAATGACTTGGAGGGATTATTATGTGAAAGAAATTTTTATAGAATATGCCTCAAAGTAATTAAATGTTTATAAATGAAATTACGCACTTCATGATTTATGTTTACCTATGGTACATTTTGTATTAATTAAATGGATCCATTTCAATTATGGAAAATGGCTACGTATATATAATGATAATAATGTTTTTATGTTTATATTCACATATAGGGAGTTAAATATGTTCAAAAAATTTATATATAAAGATTATTATAGATTATAAATGATCAAAGAAAATCACCACCATGGGAAAGAGAACAAGGAAAATGATGGTTTGAGAAGAATGGATCATGATATTCTATCCATGATGAGTATGACCAACAATCAAATATTTATTGTTTTACTAAGTATGGTTATATATGTCCAGATGGAAGGAGGAAGATCATATCATGCTCAAATGAATTTCATTGCATATTCCCTTGTAGATACATAAGTAGAAAATAAGGAATACATATATCAATAAAAGAATGTTATAAATTTTCATGGGTTTAACCATGATTATATTGGAATGATATCATATAAGAGTATTTCATGTGTTTACTCCATTACTTATTTCAATTATGAGTATTTAGGGGATTATTTGTGTTCTTGCTTCTATATTCATATTGGATGTATGTTGATGTACCTGTTTTAGATTGACAATTTTTAGTTGGAATGAATGAATTGAGATACCATAGTGTTTGTATCTAGATTCATGATATGTCCAATCTAAGGATGATTTGAACGACTAAAGTGATGTTACATCCATTTTTGATACTAGAATGAAATTTGGATGAAACATTCATGGGCTAAGTCATTGGAATTACAAACATGCCAAATGGGAATATGGATATGTGTTATATAATTGATCTCCTACAGAATTCATAACATATCATCACTAGAATATATTATTTTTCTCTGGTTCATATTTCCATGATATTTATTAGTAAATTTATAAGTTTTCCTGGACTACCACATTCAATTGTGTCTTATTGGGAACCATTTTTGAATTAATTTTTTTAGATATTTCATTCACACAATATTTATACAAAGCTGATTTTCATAACATATTATGAGCCTCAGATAGATGTCCAGTGTGAGAGAATAATTCAAACCCTAGAGGATTTGGTCAGAGCATGTTCATTGGATTTCCAATGTGGTTAGTATCATTACATTATTCTATTTGGATTTTTATCAAAAATATATTTCTATCAATCATTTAGATAGATAATTTTGAATACAACAACAGAAATAAATTTTTTTTATATTTTGTAATGTAATAAATATTACAAAAAAAATCCAATGGGACATGAGATATCTAAACCAATGTAGGATATTGTCATAAAAATTCAACAACACATAAGTATATATCAATGTCAATATAAATGTTATTCTAATAATCATCTACATGATATATAAATTAAATTAGGTGATATGATGTTTATATGAATTTATACAACAAATATTGTTATGAGAATCCATAATAATGTGAATTAAATTCCTGGTAATATCATTCCCATTGAAGCAATTGATCATTCTAGGGTAATTTATTATTTATATCTTCTTTTACAGTAATGATATCATATCCCTGATGTGTTCCACGTATATATCATGAGGAACTACGTACTTAAAACATCTCATGTATTAAACTAATTTTTACAAATTATAGAAAAGTTTTGATCTATTAGGAACATCCATGTAACATCCTAGAATGATAATTGGTTAAATTAGTTAATAATATGACATATATCAACATGTTGAATCTTCTTTTTTCAGAGCCTAGCTGAATAGAAATCAATAGTTAAGGGTACTTGGATTGGAGTAGTTATTAGGATGGGTGACATTCTGTGATGATTCCAAGTGTATGTGTCAGTAAAGATAATGCACACTGGAAACTACATGTGTTGGAATTTGGGGACTCTCATTAGTTTGATTACCCATTCTGGAAAGTGGGCAGGCCCCCGGGTGGGGACCACTTGTTTTCTTGGTCAACTGATGGTAAAATCTAGGCCATGACCGAAATTCCTTGTAAAGGAAGTGTGTATATGCTATCAACAGGACCTAGTTGTTACATTAGGTATTAAAACAAGAACACATCCTTATGTGCGGTGAATTACATAGGATGAGATGTATGGCTTAAAGATAGAATGTTTTGCTATAAGGGGGCGGGGGTGGGGTAATTTAACCCCCAGGAAGGATAAATGGTTAAATTTCTAAATCGTATGACGAATGTCAACAATTTTCACCTTCCTTTTTTGGATCCTACCTGATTTGAACTCCATAGTTAATCATTCCTGGACATGAGCACTGTTCAGGATTGGTGACCTTCAAGATAGATTCACAGGGTTTGTTTGAGTGAGGAAAAAGCATACTGGGAATGTAATGTGTAGGCATATGAGGACAGTAATTAGTTAGATGACTTGCTTATGCATATGGGTGGGCCCCATGGTGGGGACGACATGTCTACGGGGCAACTTGTTGTACCTGGGGGGTAAGAGATGATTACCATTTTAAGCTGTGTTGTTTCTTCATTCATTTGGCCCTTATTGCCACAATCTAGTAAATATTAAATATCATGCATGAATTTTCTCTAAAAGATGTCCACTTGTATTTTCCATGTTTTGTGTGGAAACCACTAGTTTGATAAAGCAACATGGGAAAATTATGAGATCATGAAGTAAAATTATCCACAATTTTTATATCATATTAGATAAATGACTACTGCTATATAATTGATATTTTTGTATAATGTGATATCCAATAATTCTATGAAATATTGTATTCAAATAAATTGAATTTATTTGACAGTTATGTTACTTGTAACATAGATTTTTAACAGACAACAATAAACATTTGATATTAAATTTATAGAATAAGATTATTACATAGAAATTAAATTTATTAAATTAATACGAATAAGAACACTTTAAATATAACTTTTTTTATATAATGAAAATATATCAATAATAAATTATTAAATATCGGTAACAGTTGTATATGTTTCAATATTACTATTTTCTGTGAAAAATATTCTTTTACTAATTACAAAAATTAATAAAATTTATTTTGAATATTTTTTAAAATTTGATTTTATAAAATAAAAAATGTTTCTATATAATCCTTTATTGTTATCATAGAGTGAATATTTGGTATTTTTCTCAAAAAGTTTAAATTTTCAATAAATGATGAAAAATAATGATTTTTTTATTATCAAAAATGCATTTTTGATTATAGAAATCCTTGGTTCCACAATTTTTTAAAAATTGGTATCAAGGTATCATTTATTATATTATATATATATATTAATATAATATATTTAATTGAAATATTTTTTTTAAATATGTTTTAAAATATTTTAAATCATTTGAAAAAATATTCATCAAGTATAAACATTCCCATCAAGTCTGCATGATTAATTTTAAATTAAATTATTCCAAATATATGAATGTAATTTGAAATATATTTTTTAATTATTCGTAATATTCATAATTTATTTTTATAGTATTTTTAACTTAATTTGTAAATAAAATTAAAAGTAAAAACAATTAAAAAAAATCCGCCTAAGAGGTAAAATTTCTTTTCCAGAGGGTTATTCTATAAATATATGGGTCAAATAATACAAAAGAATTTAAAAAAAAATTAGATATATGTTTTTATTAAAATTTTTAATTATCAATAATGGATTATTTTTAAGGATTGTGTATATAAAAACCATGGATACATGATTTCAAAATAAAAAAATTACATGTGTTTGAATCGCCTCATTTTTTAAAGAAATATCCTTCACCTATCCTATTCAAACTTCTATAAAATTATTCTTCATGAAATAAATCATCAAATATCTTATTAAAATATATAATCAAATCCTAAATAACAATAATTTCTCATTGAGACAACATATGATGGACTTGGCTGAATATCTAAAGAGGTTACCTGAAGAAGTGTTAACATTCATCATATTGATTTAATTTTTAATTAATCCAATAATATCAATACTTAAAAAAATTATTTAAAAATATATGTCTAATAAATAAATAAATAAATATATATATATTAATTTACTAACCAAAAAACATAACAAATATAAAGAAATTGTATTCAAATCATCATCCATTTGTATTGAAAATTGTCGTATGATGAACCAATTTCAATATGCTTCAATAAAAACTATTCTTGGATAGATATATTTAGGTATTAAAATTATATATATATATATAATATTTATTGTATTATTATAATTATGTAATTATTATTTCACATATACCTTCTTACTATACATTTTGTGGGAATACAAAAATTATTCTCCAGTGTGTGGTGGACTACCATAAGGTGAATCAGCCATGATTTAAATTGAAGTTTAAATTATGTTGTCAATGAATGCATTAGAATTATATTTTTAATAAATTAATATATATCAGTAATATATATTTTTAAAAACTATTATTTGAATCTATTGGAAAATGTGCAAAATTTTTGTGCAAATATATGACTAATGGTCACCATGAATGGTGATATTCATTATCCCTAAAAAAATTTAAAAAAACCATAAATACATATAATATTAATATATATGATATTTATATCATTTATAAAATTTTAGTGAATATTTATAACTTACAAAATTAAGAGAACAAAAAAATATCAAATTATTACGTTCATGATAAATAATACAGTTTCTGCCCAAATCAGAAATCAATATAGAATTGTGAATAAACACGTAATATAAGTACATAAGTAAATAAAATTATAAATAATATATTATTAATTTTATTTAATATATGTATAATAATATTTAATATAATTTCTTTTCATCCAGAACAAAATGATTTTGAGATATAAAGTAATGGATTTTCTCTCAATTGTCTTTCATTATCACATATGTATGGTTATGCACTTGTAATCATATATTAGGATTATAGTTAGGACAATTAAAATATAATATCATTAATTTATTTATTGTAAATATAATATCATTAATTTATACATTTCTCAAATGATTATGATAATGATTCCTATGAAACATTTTTTAATATAAATCTCATGAAACATATTTATTTTACTATAATATATATATATATATATATATATATATTATATGAACACATTTTGTAACATCTGTTTACTCTCTCTTTGTAGGTAAGTGGTCAATAATGCTTTTAATGAAAATATAAATCATTTAATTTTTCAGTCAAAAATTCATTCTCCTTCAAAAAGGTTTTTTTATAAATTTTTATTAATAATTTATGTTAAAAATATAAAAAAGATATATGTGAAAAATTTATTACCAATTTTGAACATTTCAAAAAATGTTTTGAACCGAATAATCATGACTTTTCCCAAATTATGACAATTTCACTTTTATCAGAAATGTGAATCGGATACAAATTTTAACATATACAGCATGAAAAAATTCCTCCACCATCATAAAAAATTATTAATTTTATGATTCCTTCATAATATTAAAATATTAATTTAAATAAAATTAAATAGTTATTTTATATAATTTTATATGTTTAATTTTTAAATTATATTTTCATTAAGGAATGTTTAAATTCCTAATTTAGAACCATTTTCCATATACGATGACACTGATTGATGTTACATATTACTTAAAAGAGATATTATCCATGAATTACATGTTATATTATTCATTTATGAATCATGTATTATAAAATCATATGATTTATATCATGACTCATGTATAAGATCACTGAATTAAACCATATGTATTTAGTAACGACATGAAATTTTGAAAGTGAAATTTCCATTTTTATTTAATTAAATGTTTTATTTTGGTAAGTGTTTATATAAAACCCATGAACATGCTTTTTTTATGTTTTCTTTATTTAAAATTATTTTATGAATAATGATTATTGTTAATATATCTATTGTGCAGTGATCAAATGATTAGTATAAATATCATGCTATTACAAGTCATATTTACAAAGGTAATCAACGAGATAAACTCAATAAGTGTAATCATGCCAAATGATGTTCATTTATCAGAACTTCTAATTGATATATATTCATTAGGATCTTCCCTTGACAAATACCATGATGAAATCCTGCTACATAAGAATTAGTGAAGCTGTTCTGAGAGAAGATCAAACTCATTGAGATTGCGGCCGAAACCATGATCCCCGAACAACCACAGGGAAATCTCACTATAGCACACCTTACACATTGGGCATATGCTGGTGTAATGAAGTGATATGTATCTAAAACATAATAATGTTAATATATCATATAATAATATATAATTTTCATTTTATCTGTTCATTTAAATGATTTTGGTTTTGATTTAGTAAAACCGAAAATGTATTTTTGGGTAATATTCAAATTCATTTAAGGGGAATATTTTGAATAATTAACGGACATTTGAAATAAATATTATTTTAATTAAATATTATGTATGGATTATTAAATTTAAATTGTCTTTTAATTTTTATGATGTGTAATGTACTGCTCATAGGGGATCAAAAACAATTATTGAAAAAAAATTTAGAAAAAAAATGTCATATATTATTTTAAAAGAAAAAGATCATATATATTGAAAAATATTTATAAAAAATTAATATTATTTTTGGAATCATATTGTTGAAATTATCCAACAGTGTCTTTTTCATATTTTTTGAGACAATCATATTTATGTGTAAAAATTAAATATCTTATTAATATATGTTGTGTTTTATGAATTCCAAATTACCCATAAATGATGTAATAAATACCATAAGAGGATTTTCTCGGAAAAATATATGATTTAATATTAAAATAATGATAATTTTTGATTATTTTCATATTTTCATAATGCCCTTATGAATCTTGAATAATGTATAATATATTTTATTATTTTTTATTCATTTCATTGATAATATTACTCACCTATACATAAGCAAGGCTAATATTTTAATTTATTCGGCCATTTTTTTATAAAATATTGAAAAACATCTCTCAATGAAAAAAACCATGTGAAGGATTGTTGTTTTTAATATTTTATAATATATATTCCAAAACATATATTTGTGAAATATTAATGAATTACACTCTCATTTACTATATAATCCCACCAAATATCTCACTTATTTTTACTAAAAAATATTTCTGAACTCCCTACATTGTCCTACTTTCTCTATTATCCTCAAAAGTCACTGACCCTATCATGAATCCACTCTTTAAATATTTTCTGTCACACACTCAAGTAAGGGTTCCTTTGACAATTTTATACATGATTCCTCATATTGTTACTCTCTTTTATTAAATTAAAAATGATGGGGTATGATTTCACAACACCCCCATTATTCACTTAATATTTTTGAAAGATGATATACCATTTTCAATCTCATTAACCCCTTCCATGTACACCCAATACCATGCTGAAATTTCATAAGAGTAATTCCATTCATTATGTTTCATCAGGTTTCATAATTATGTTACACCATCTATTTACAAACTCCATATTTTTGGAAATGTTTTTATAAGTATCTATTACATTTATTTTAATGTATATATGATAAGATGCACCATTATCCCTCACAAACCCTTAAAAATGTTTATCTCACATCGTTAGGCTATTGAAATTGCACAACAAACATACCTTCCAAAACAATTATGTAGTGAATTCTATACCCATTACCTCCCAAGGGTGTTCACTATTATGAACATGTAAATTTTTTTTGAGGACATAAATTTAGGTATTCCACAATTATTCATTGTTGAATAAATTAGGATTATTAAAGAATCAATATTTTATGATCTATGATACATGCTTAAGAATGAAAATGAAATTAAATTGATGGGTGTTCCCAAAATTATATCTCAACCTAATAAATTGGGTATTGTTTAGTATCATGTTATGTAATGTTTTGATATAGTATTACCTTATTATGTTATGGTAAATTTTCCACTATGATGTCTTGCTAGTTTATCATTGACCTTTGATGTGGTGTTTTATGTTGTTTCCATATATCTATGTATTGAATATTATGTAATATCAATCATTATGATTAATGGTTCTTTACTCCTTTCATAAAATGTGAAATTATCGTCAATTTATTCCATGTTTACCCCCTTAATAACATTGACATCTCACCCATTTCATATGAATTTTCCCTAGGATATCCCATATGCTTTTATACACAATCATGTTAATGATGTGTTCAATAATGGTTTTGTATTCCATGGTTAATGTTGTAATGAAATGTACCTTATTACCAAAGACACTAGAATTATCAAAATTTTAGGTTTAATTTTCTGTAATTTCATCTCATAAAAAAATATACAAATGTAATAAAAATAATGGGGTTGTAATAGTATGTATTAGAGGAATGATTAGTTATTTTTTTGGATTAGGAAGATAACAATAAAGTGAATTCCTTATGGATAAGCCTATATATAATAAAAAGATCCATATGTATAAGTGAGGTTAGTGTTATTGGTTTATATGAAAATTCATCCATGTCTGTATACCAACAACTGGATGTGGCTCATGCACATATGTTTCATGGGGAAATGCCGGCATAGAGCACATGGAACTTGACTTGAAAGAGATATGGTTCAAGAAAATGGGATTTGATGCACTCATAGTTTGAAATTCCATGGGATATTATTTGGTAAATTTATAATCATAGTATAATACATTATTAATTGAAAAAATATTTTATGAATAATTGATTATAAATAGAACATGGATAACATATATTTAAGCATAAAAAATAATATGATAAATGTAACTTATATGTTATCCAGTTTAATGTCATTTTATTCCCCAATATGTCTTTAATAGTTTAAAATAATAACTCTTAAATTTCCTTTTAATCTATCCAATGATCGGTAATAGAGGTAACAAGATAATAACCATTGAGAAGATCAATGTAATCACTACTGTAATGAGAATCTCAATCTGATGGGAGTGGGAATCACAAACATTATCACAATACACTCTCAAATAATTAATGTTTTCTATATAATCCTAGATCATGAGGAGTCCCCCCCACCGATGAAATAACAAGTCACAATAGAGATCTTAATGAGACAAATTCCACCTAATTTGAATGGATCATGAGTTCCTTAAATTGTTGAATAATGAATCAAATCCAATGAAAATATCTTATCAATCCTTCTATACTCCAATAATGATAATTTTATTCTATATAAATTTCATATACAGGGTGATGATGATCAATAGTGGACATTAATAAAACAATATGACGTGTTATGTTGGTATTGTGATGATTTTGTAAGAACCTTGTTGTAACTCTGATATGGATCGTTTAATTTTATTATAAATAACACTTTGGACATGATAAAGATGCCTAATGAGTTTTAATAGGTTACGTGTGTGTCTGGTGCATGTTTGGAGCACAGAACACCTCTTTTTGAAAAAACAAGCCAAGTCGCATGGTTTTCGTAGGGTTTGGGTAACCATGTTGAATTTGTTTTTTTAGATAGTGGAACCTCACACTGTTGGTGTATGACCATGTAGCCAAACCGTGAAAATTCTTCTTTTTCCAAGGATCAGGAAGACCATCCTTGCATGACGTCTTCACATTTTGACAAACCATGACGAAAAACTGTGGCTAGGATAAAACATGTGTAAAATGCATCAAATTCCCTTAATGATATATTAATCTTTCCCCTTCCCCCATAATATTATCTTATGTGGGATTCATCTAATT
The DNA here is from genome assembly GCA_963277665.1 of Viscum album. NCBI lineage: Eukaryota > Viridiplantae > Streptophyta > Magnoliopsida > Santalales > Viscaceae > Viscum > Viscum album. The sequence continues at coordinate 163,334,431 of OY728135.1, forward strand.
CTCATTCATTTTGGAGATTATTGAATATCAAAACATTGAATCAAGAGGTCTTATTTTTCAAGCATCCAATCAAACATCAGTTCGAAATGTTTAATGCCCAACGATATGTACTTTAGTCCTCTTCATCAATTCTTCTTTTGTTTCACACTTAACCTCGATATCTCCATGTGAGCATTATTCAACATTTCATATATCTACTTCGATCTGTGGAATTTTTTTTTCTGATACTAGAGTAGAGAGGTCGTACAAACCTAAGGATGGTGGTCAACAACTCATCTATAAAGATCAATGTTTTTTGGAATGATCATAGGGGCCAACCAGATTCGTTGGAAAATATTTCATAAATTAACATGAAATTTTTATAATCATTAGGATCGTATGGTTATGATCTTTCCAAATATGTGATTATTTGTAATTTTTATCAACAATTACTCAATCATCATCATGTCAAATATAATGCCATAATTGGGTTTTTAGAGTTTTGACTCGTTTGATCCACTGTTTGGGTGTCCCTTGATTGACCATTGTAACAGTGAGTCTTTTAATTAAATGTGCAATCTGGAAAGTGAAATGACAAGTATACTAAGTATATAAATTGGCATTAACATAAGAGATTAAATAAAGGTGACATGTCCATAGTACCCCTTTCCATATTGATAGAAGGTAATAGCGTGAATCTCATTAATTTAATAATCATTAATGACTAATTATGACTTGATTAAATGTTTGCAATTCTACTTGGACTATCCATACTAATGGAAGACAAGTCATGAACCAATGATTTCGACTCTACATGAAATATCTAATTTAATGGAAATAAAGACTTCAACCAAAAAATTTAATAGATGATTAAAAAATCAAATATGAATGTACTATCTTGAGATCGCCATGGATTCTGATAAAAGAATACATTGGGTTTCGGGAACCCAATTATGATTCATATATATGTTTTGTATAGGTTGATACCAACCTTGATTCCGGTTCTTGTATATTCTGTGGATCCTGGTATACTACTGTTAGGCACCTTCTTCAAATTATAGTATACCTCTGATACACTCTTTGGATCCAACATTGTCAACTAGGTGCCTTGGATACACTCCTTGGACCCAAACATTACTTTACCCCATTTAACCCTAGTTGATCACCTTGGACTCGATAGGTGACTTATTATAGAATCCTTATAATACGCTTCTGGATTATGCAATTAACCCATAGCTAGACTTAGATACTACTAGTTTATCATTCTATGAGTTTATGTAACATTGGATTTAATTATGGAATTCCCTCACTAGATATTAATGACTATTTTCCTTGTAGCATTTTGGAAACATAAATAATTATACTATCATGAGAGGATTTCAGTGTTGTCTATGACTCCAGTGACCTATTAACATTTAAGAGTAATTGATTAATTAATGAACTGGTTACATGTTAAGACAATATTTGAGGGGTGATGCATGTACTTGGTTATTTATTTATTATTTTTACATCTTTTATTACATTATATATGCATGCCATCACACTACAATATTCCATTACATATGACGTATGATATAGACACCATTGGTGCTGGCCAACAGAAATTTATCTCACACAATATTTTTGTTCCATTTGGTACCCAGAGTAGATTACATGGTTTCAGGTATTGACAAAGGGAAGAATGTATCTTACAATACCTGGTTGTGTGGTGATTAGATGAATCTTGATAGAAGATGATCGAGTAGGATCTCATGATTCTTATATTAGACTTAGTTTTCCATTACCTTGTAAACATGTTATTAATATTACTTTGTATTCATGCTATCTAGTTTTCTATTAACATGACATTACATCATAATTTTTCTAGTTAATACAGTTCTTATAAATCTTGTTTATCTATTGTAGATGTTTTCTTCTGCTATTTATTTTTATTAATTCCATTTTTTTAGATTTCATTTTATCTATTCTAGTGTGATACACTCTACTAATGAGGGAATATTATTCCCATAGACATGCACTAGACCCTTGTTCTATGTTGGAAGCATCTGGTGCTTTGGAGGATGCACTTGAGGCAATGTGGACCACTGGCCATGGGACACCCATAAAGTGGATTCTATGTCAGAGTCAACACTACGTTGTATCAATGTTGGTTTATTTTCTTTCATGACTATTTTCAAAAAATAAATTAGAGAATAAGAATACTAGGTATGTGGTTATAAACCATGTATGTGATTCTTAAACCCATGTTCTGGGTTAAATCCAGGTTAACCATAATGCAATGGTTGTTCTATTTTTAATATTACATATTATAATATTTCACTAATGGGTGACTCACATGTTTTGTGGTGTTGTTGATTTTTACTCCTTGTAAATTTTTTCATCATTATCCCATTGATATGGCGTAAAAGAGTATCTCTACATGAATAATAATAGGCACCTATAATTCATTTGTCATGAATATTTCCATGCTATAGAGGTGAATTTCACAGCTTTTCATTGCTTGATATGCCTGTGATTTTTTTGTGATGTTGTGATAGATTCTTGTACTTGTATAACATTGTCTTTGATTGAGTGATTTAATGTCTCAGTTAATGAGGTGTATGGACCCTCATGGATTGGATTGGGTAATTTACTATGAAAATTCATTATGGTATAAGTAAATGGAGGTAGTTTTTGGTAATATATATATATATGGGAATTGACTGGTCGAAACTGACTATTAATTATAAAGTGAATTGTGAAATAAAAAATAAATTGTTTTAACATCTTTATCCATCCATTTCAGGTTTATGAGAGGTAATGGAGTTAACCTAAGAATAAAATGTAAAATGTCATATATTTTAAACTAGACACTTATCGATTCCATTTCAACTAAGCTGGGAGTATGGGTAGCATTCCTTGGGTAGTGATCTTCCATACATTAAAATTTTATTAGTGATGATATTTCCTGGATTCTATGATTGTTATATGGAGTGTTCTTGTCATTTGTTTTCCAATGCCTTTATGATGTCCTTGTGCTGTTCTCCACGAAGGTGGTGATGACCAGGCTTCAGATATAGTGGGCCCTAAGCCGCCAGTCTTTCTTGTATGACTTCCATAAGAAGCACCACCTGTTTTACCTAATAATGTAAATGATTCCCAAGTCCTTGATAGTTTCCTACATCTAATAAAGTTCAAAAAAGGTGCTCCAAGGGTCCACCTAAAATGGTTGTTCTGACCATCTTGTTCTGGCAGTAGTATCCACCTACTTTTCTAGGGGTTGGTGGATCTCAATAGCTGGGTCTTTTATAGAGGACATCCTATCTATATTTGAGTATCTGGAAACACTTACAGAGTAGAGAGTCATGATTTCTACATACATCGTTCATGATTTGGCCAATACATTGTGGGATGTCATTAACCAGATTGGACACCATCCAGACATGTTTTAGGTTGACTTCTAGAGAGTATTCTATGATCGATTCACTCTAACGTCACACATATATGATAGAGCATAATAGATTTTTCATATAGAGTAGGGTACTATATTTTTTGTGGAATATCCAGCATGTTTCACTACTTTGAAGCATTTTTCACCACTTCTAGATAGTGATGAGCTTTCATGTTCTAGATGTTTTAGGATGGGAATTATTATGCTATCGGAACCCATGTGAATGTCTTTGTACATACTAAACTATTTACAATATATTATAATTCCCTTATCAGTGAGTGTAAGCTGGGGGACGGAAAGAGTACTAGCTTTAAAGGATCAGTGTCGCATTGGGCCAGTATTTCTTTTAGTGGTAGGAATCGTTTGGTTGAGGTTTATCATTAGGGAAGTCATAGCCATAGTATCTAGTTTTATAGCTCTGTAGTCCTTTATTAGTGTGAAAAAACAGGGTATAAGAAGCCCCAGTGTGATAGAGACAATATGGAGTTCGAGTATTGCGGCCACCTAGGTCATCTTCAGCACTTTTTCAGGTCAATTCCACCAGCATCGAGTGGAATGTGTCATTTTCAAATAAAACTTCGAGAGTTATATATTTTTCACCCTTTCAAGCAAGGATTTGGAGTAGCATAGGTATGTCAGGCCGAAGAGAAGATGGTGGCGATAGAAGTCTGATCCCTGATCACCAACAGCACCTACAGAGCAGTCATTATGATGGTAGTCCATCAGTTTCACAAGGTCATGGATTAGGTCAGTTGTATGCTTTAAAGTAGATAATTAAGGATCAGGCTTCAGGACCATCTATAGTTCATGTACTATTATTGTAGCCTCTAATATTTTCTCCACTTTGTTCGATACAGGTGCTTCCGACAATTTTCATTCTACATATATTGTGGAAATACATATACTAGAGAATCATCATTATTACGGTGTAATAAACCTTAATTCACCATTGCAAATTCATACGAAGGGAATATGACCATGTAGGGATAGTCCCCTTGACGTTGGTAGTTACCCCTTCCTGTGGAATCTCATTTTTTTAGATGATTGGCTTCGATGTTATTCTCTTTATAGACTGCATGGTTCACCATCACTCCATTCTAGACTGTTATTGCCGATGGGTTTATTTTGAATTACTAGAAGGTAGTATTTATCATTTCAAAGGCGAGTGGGATGTCTAGGATGGGAGAGCTGTATTGAAGCATCATGGTCTAGGTTAAGTGACAACCCAGATTTAAAATCATTTTGTGGGGTGTTTATTTTCCATCAAATTGATTTCGCTCCAATAGTTGATCATTTCAACGAAGTCATTCCTGATAGCTATTTTGTATTACCTTAGAAGAATGAATTATATTTTAACATCCCGTTATTTCATTTTACATTATATCATTAATGTCATTCAATAGATTGTGCTACACGCAACATCGAGTTCAAGCACACCATAACATTTCAAACTAGCCGTTAAAAATGTTGTAATGAATAGTATTAACTGCATTTTGAATCTTATATAATCTATATAATTGTAACATCCAAATTTTGAGTTTCATATCCATAATACAATAACATATTAATTTTTTTCTGAAAAAGTATTATTTTGTAAAAAAATGCAATTTTACAGCCTTTTAATGAAGAACCATTTTTAAAACAAAAATTTGAAACTTTTATATGATTAATATAAAGAAATTAAAATCTTTTATCGAAGCGGGAAATAAAAATTAAGTTTGGGAAATTTTTTGGTATTTTTCTGATAACCTTCATATTTTTATGAAGAGTGGAAAATACTATTTTTTAAATTGAAAACAACATTTTTAATCTAAATAATTTTTAGTGTTAAATCTTGATTTTTAAAGGTTCTGAATTATAATTAGATTATATTTTTATTATTTCATAAAATATAAGTCATTATAAGTAATTTCACAGTTAAATTTGACATAAACACATGTCAATCTTTTGATAGTTTTTCCATTTTATAAAAATGATTTTTTGTTTGAAAAAAAAAAGAATTAATTTTATATTAATAAATTAATCTTCTATTTTTTTAATCTGGTAAACTATACTTATTTTTTTTAATTCCGAATATCAAAATTATCATAGGGTGAGTTTTTCGGTATTTTTCAAAAAAAAATCAATTTTTGATGAATAGTCAAAAACACTCTGTTATTATTTAATGTCGACTTTATATTTAAAGAATTATTTAATTTATTTTAATTTCATAGTAGTAAAAATAGATATATAATACCTATATAAGTAAAATTTCATTTATTGTTGTCATTTTATTTTAAAAATAAATGTATAATATTGTATTGAACGTTTTAACTTCTTTTACCCACCGTCTAGGAATGTTACCAAATTAGAATAATACATAATATTTTAGCTTATATGAGTTGAATTTATAAACTCCAAGAGACATGGTTGACATTAATAAGTAAAATTTGATTCAATATGATGAAATTTTTTTTGGTAAAAAGTAATTGTTGACTTTTATTTACCACGATTCAAAATAAATAGGGTAATTAAAGGAAAAAATGATATTATAATTACCATATACTGTGTCCTAACACTATAAGATAAGTGTAATTTTACCAAAAACAACCATAGAAATAAAATATGATCCATTAGGTCAACTTGTATTAGATTAGGTCGTTTATTATTATTTTATTTAAAGAATAGTGAAAAGTGTTAAATTAATTGTTAATTAACGAAACCATTTTTAATATACGGTTATATAAAAGATAAATTTGACTATAAATATTCATCGTAAAGAAAGAATTAGTTCATATTTAATGGAATTTTATTTATAATATTTAGAGATTAAATAATTAAATTTATTTATGACACAGCTACGATGAAATAATTACCTTCTAAATGAAATAATAAAATAATTTATATTATAAATATTAAAATAAAAAAAAATTAAATGTTTTGTTGCTATCCACGATTTTTTTAAGATAATATGACATTTTAGGGTTGATTAGATAATGTTTTTTTAAGTGATAAGTTTTCTATGACTTCCAAAAAAACAAAATACCAAATAGTGTCAAAATTGATATAAATTAATTTTTAAAAATGTACTATATTAATGGTTGATATAATATTCCTAAATATTAATGGATCAAAAAATGTCTTAAATAATATTATATATATCACTAATTAACCACTTGTGGTAAATAGGGATGTTTAGAGTTATTTTAATTACCATATTGTGTATGAATATAAGAAGAAACGGTAAAAGTCAAACAATATAACATAGAGTTGAATCTAAATAAAAAGGTTAAAATTGTAACTTATACATGTCTAAAACCTAATGGATGAGATAAATAAGACCCATAACCTATTAATGCTCTATATAATATAATTTTGAGTCATTATTAACTGAATATGATTTTATAATACATTAATATTTTTATAATTTCCTAAAGTGACCTTCACCCATATTATAAAAGGGCACATCCCGTTCTCTCAAAATCACACCTCAAAATATATTTGGATCATCCAAACCCAGCCCAATTATCCTTCCAAATTCATTCACATCTTCATATAGTCCTTAAATTGATGGTAAATCAAACATATGTAGCCCTTTTGATCAACTCAAAAGGAAACACCTAATGAAGAGGTAATAATTTCAACATCCACTTTCTAGTTCTTTTCATATTCCATATCCTCTTTCATTGTTGTTTCCATAACAAAATAACAAATATAGTACCCGTTACATATAGTGATTTTATTATAAATATTATACAAACATAATTGTTATTCTATCCATCCTCTAAATGACAAAGTCACCATAGGTGCGTACGTACGGCTTACCGTCTCCACGTCGTGGTGTAGATTTTTTTTCAAACACATCATTATTTTGATGGGTATAATACAATGTATAACTGTGGTAAATAAGAATATAACATATGATTCTGTATATATATGATATGTCATCTAATTACATACAATTTCACCATCAATATAATGATATTGTTGCTTGTTCGTACGTATTGATTAACATCTGCACGACACGATGAGATTCATTCCCATGTTAACCATTCAATGATTATTAAAGAAATATATATATATTTTTAATAAGTATGTAATATATGACATAATAATAATACTGGAGAGATATACATATATATATATATAATTTTTTACTTACATATATCATATTCACTAAAATCTGTTCAATACGATATGAAAACAGAGACGGTGTTTATGCATATGTACGGCCTACCATCTCCATAAATGGTGCCTTCCATTTCATATATTTCTCTATTATAAATATTTATATTTTAAATATATATGATATATAAATATAGGATTATATTCTATAAGTATTTAAATTATGTTCTAAATGGTACGATCAATAATAACAAGTTAAAACATGTACGATAAAGAATTACAAAAAATGTAAAATTATCATGGACATCATTATAAAATAGGTAGTATAATGTCATAAATGAATCTTCTATGATATAATAAATATTTATATGTTTTTTTTATATTTTAATAACATACTCTAGTCAATATAAAGGAGGTTAAACGTATCCTCAGCCAGTGGAAAGTGGAAGGTAAGGGTTAATTTCCCAATCACATTATTATTCAATGTTGTTTTTACGTATGTTTCTACATGGAAATATTTATTATCCATGTCCATATTTTATAAATGTTTCCTAAAAGGGATTATCTTTAAGTTACTTTTTACTGAAACATCATTTTAAATGTTTATAAAATTTATTCTTCTAAACCGTCTTCATTAATGTCCTTGTTTTCAAAATATTTTTAAGGATTTATTTATATTGAAATGACTTATATAAAATCTTATTTACATTAAAAAAATTAAAATTGGTATGGGACACTTTGATTATAACATTATAAAATATTTGTATTCATGTTATCCAGTTTTCTATTAACATGACATTACATCATAATTTTTCTAATTAATACAGTTATTATATTTCTTGTATATATATTGCAGATGTTTTCTTCTGCTATTTATTTATGTTAATTCCATTGTTTACTATTCCACTATAACCATTCTGTTTTGATACACACTTATAATGAGGTCATATTCTTCCCATAGACATGCACTAGACCTATGTTCCATGTTGGAAGCATCTGGCACATGGGAGGATGCACTAGAGGCCATGTGGACCAATGGGCTTGGGACACCTGTTAAGTGGTTTCTGGTTCCGAGTCATCACAATGTGGTATCAAAGGTGGTTTATTTTATATCATGACTATTTTCAAAAATTAAATTATTGAATAAGAATACTTGGTATGTGGTCATAATCTGAATCCATGTTCGGGGTAAATCCCAGGTAACCTATAATGTAATGGTTGTTCTATTTTCCCTATTACATATTATATTATTTCACTATTGGGTAACTCACATGTTTTGGGGTGTTGTTGATTTTTACTCCATGTATATTTTTTCATCATTGGACCATTGATAATAGGTAAAATAGTATCTCTTAATATATCATCATAGGCACCTATAATTCACATGTCATGAACATTTCTATGCCTTATAGGTGAATTTCACTTCTTTTCATTTCTTGATATGTCTGTGATTGTTTTGTGATTTTTTATTGTTTCTTGCACTTGTATAACATTGGCAACGATTCATTGATACCATGTCTCAATTCTTGAGGTTTATGGGCCCTCATGGGTTAGATTGGGTAATTTAATATGAAAATTCATTATGGTATAAGTAAATGGGTGTCATTTTTGGAAATATATATATGGGAATTGGTTGGTCGTAACTAAAAATTCATTATAATGTGAATCCTAAAATCAAAAATAAATTGGTTTAACATCCTTATCCATCCATGTCATGTTTACTAGAGGTAAAGGAGTGAACCTAAGAATAAACTGTAAATTGTCATAAATTTTATACTAGAAACATATCGATGCATATTCCACTAAGTAGTTAGTTTGGGTTACATGCCTTGGATAGAGTGTTTTCATACATTAATCATTTATTTGTGATGATATTTCCTTGATTCTATTCCTATTATATGGAGTGTTCTTTTCATTTTAAACCAATGGTAACATGATATCCTTGTGTTGTTCTCCATGATGGTGGTGATGACCAGGCTCCAGATATAGCTGGCCCTAAGCCACAAGAATTTCTTATATCAGTACCACCCGAGGCACCACTTGTTGTACCTAATCATGTAAATGATTCCCATGTCCTTGAAAAATTCCTACATCTAACAAATTCCATGAAAGGTGCTCCAGGTGTTCACCTGCAAAGGTTGATCTGACCCCCCGAGTTCCAATCGTAGTATCCTACTACTTTTCTTGGGGATGGTGGATCTAATGAGATGAGTCTTTGATAGGGGATATTATATTTATATTTGAGCATCTAGAAACACCTACAGAGTGGGGAGTCAAGATTTCTACATAAATTTTAGAATAATCTGCCAATAGTTATAGGGAAGTCATTAACTAGACTCGAAACCAATAGGACATGTTTGGGGTTTAATTCCAGACTGTATTCTAAGATCGATTCATTCCAAAGTCATAGAGAGATGATAGATCTAAAGAGATTGTTCATATGAAGTAGGGTTCTATATTAGTTATGGAATATTCAACATGTTTCACCGATTTGAAGCATTTTTCACCGCTTTTAGTTGGTGATGAGATTTTGTATGCTAGAAGTTTAAGGATGGGATTAAGTATGCTATCTGAAACCTTGTGAATGTTTTTATACTTCCTACATTATTTTAAATATATTATAACTCCCTTATCATTAAGCATAACATGAGGGACGAAGTGAGTAATGGGTTTAAAAGATCAGTGTCGTGTTGGGCTAGAACTTCTTCAAGTTGTAGGAATCGTTCTGTTGAGTTTTATTGTCCGGGAAGTCATAGAAAGAGTATATAGTTTCATAGATCTATAGTGTGTCATTAGTTTGGAAAACAAGGGTATAAGAAGCCCTAGTGTTATAGAGAAACTATGAGTTTAAGTATTGTGGCTGCCTGGGACATCTTCATCACTTTTTTTAGGACCATTCCTCCAGCATCGAGTGGAATGGGTCATCTTCAACTCCACCTTCAAGTGTGAGTTTTTTTTCACCCTATCAAGCAAGAATTTGGAGTAGCATAGGTAGGTGATGCCGAAGAGAATGTGGTGGCGATAGTAGTCCAATCCCAGATCATTAGCAACTTCAACAGAGCATTCATTATCATGGTAGTCCATTGGTTTCACAAGGTCATGGATTAGGTCAGTTGTATGCTTTAATGTAGATACCTGAGGATCATGTTGTGGGTCCATCTACAGTTAATGTACTATTATAATATACTCTAATATTTTCTCGACTTTTTTTGATACAGGTTCTTCCATCACTTTTCATTCTGTATCTATTTTGGAAATACTTAAACTAGAGATACATCATTATTAGGGTGTAATGAACCTTCATTCACCCTTGGGAATATATACGAAGGGAATATGACTATGTAGGGATAGTCCCCTTGAGGTTGGTAGTTACCACTTCTTGTGGAATCTCATTTTTATAGAGATTATGGGCATCAATGTGATTCTCCTGATGGACTGGATGGTTCTCTAACATGCCATTCTAGACTGTTATCACGGATGGGTTTATTTTATAATAACAGAAGGCAAAATTTATCATTTCAAAGGCAAGTGGGATTTCCAAGATGGGAGAGAATTATTGAAGCATCATGGGATAGGTAGAGTGACTACATAGATTTAAAATCATTTCGTGGAGGAGTTGTGTTTGCATCAAATTGTTTCCATCCAATACTTGATCATTTCAAAGAATTCATTCCTGATAACTATTCTGTATTACCTCTTAAGAGAGAATTATATTACAACATCCAATTCTATCATAGTACATTATATCATTAATGTCATTCAATAGCTTGTGCTACACGCAACATCGAGTTCAAGAGCACCAAATCTTTCCAAACTAGTGATTCAAAAAGTGGTTAAGAATAGTATTAACTGCATTTTCCATCTTATTTACTCTATATAATTTTAATATCTATATTCTACGTTTCATAGAAAGAATATAATAACAAATTCATTTCTCTCAAAAAAAGAAGCATTTTTTAAAAAATAAAATTTTATTGCCTTTTAATGGAGAACCCTTTTTGAAACCAATATTTGAAACTATAATATGTTCAATATAAGGAAATTAAAATCTTTTATAGAACATGGACATAAAAATTTAGTTTGGAAATTTTTTTGAAACTTTTATAACATTTATATTTTGACGAATAGTGGAAAATAATATTTTTTAATTGAAATCAACATTTTTAATAGAAATAATTTGTTGTGTTAAATTATTAATTTTAAAGGTATTGAAGTATAATTAGATTATATTTTTATAATTTCATACAAAATAGGTCATTATAAGTAATTTCACATAATAATTAGATATACACATAGTTCAATCTTTTTATAGGTTTTGCATTTTAAAAAACTGTTTGTTGGTTTTGACAACAGGAATTAATTTTAAATTAATAAATAAGTCATATATTTTATTATTGGGTAAAATAGACTTCATTTTTTAATTCAGAATATCAATATTATCATAGGGTGAATTTTTTAGTATTTTTCTAAAAACATTAAATTTTTGATGAATAAGGAAAAACACTGTGTTATTACTTAAAGTCGACTTTATATTTAAATAATTAATTATTTTATTTAAATTTATTATAAGTCAAAATAGTTATATAATACCTATATAAGTTAAATATAATTTATTTTAGTCATTTTATAATAAAAATCGATGTATAATATTTTATTGAACATTTTAACTTCGTTTACCCACCTTCTAGGCAGGTTACGAAATTTGTGTAAAACATAATATTTCCACTTCTATGAGTTAAATTTTAAAAATCTGAGAGACACGGTTGAAATCATTAATAAATAATTGATTCAATAGGGTGAAAATAATTTCTGTTAATAGTAACTTTTGACTTTTATTTTCCACGGTTATAAATAAAAAGGGAAATTAAAGGTAAAATTTATATTATAATTATCCTAACCCATGTCCTAATTCTCTAGGATAAGTTTAATTCGACCAAAAACATTCTTAGAAATAAAATATGATCCATTAGGTCAACATTTATTAGATTAGGAAATTTATTATTATTTTATTTAATGAATAGTTAAAAGTGTTAAATTCAATGTTTATTAACTAATCTGTTTTAAATATAGTGTTATACAGAATATAAATTTGACGATAAATATTCATCATAAAGATAAAAATATTTCAGATATAATGGAATTTTATTAATAATTTTTTGAGATTATATAATTAAATGTATTTCTGACACAATTATGATGCAATAATTACCTTCTAAATGAAATAGTAATATAATTTATATTATAAATTATAAAATAAATAAAATTTAAATCTTTTGTTACTATCCACGAACTTTCTATGATAATATGACATTTTAGGGATAATTAAATTAGTTTTTCTCTAAGTGATAATGTTTTTATGACTTCCACAAAAACAAAATACCAAATAGTGTCAAAATTGACATAAATTAATTTTTAAAACAAAAACAATATTATTGGTTGATATATTATTACCAAATATCAATGGTTAAAAAAATGGATTAAATAATATTATATATATAAATACTGAACTACTTGAGGTGCTCTTGGATGTTTAGAGTAATTTAAATCACCATATTGTGTATGAAAACAAGAAGACACGGTAAATGTTAAACTATTTAACTAAGAGCTGAATCTAATTGATAATGTTAAAATGGTAACCTGTACTTTTCTAAAAACTATTGTTTGAGATGATTAAGACCGATAACCACATAAGGCTCCAAATAATATCATTTTGAGTCATTTTAATCCTAATATGATTGTATAATAAATTATAATTTTAATCTTTTCCTAAAGTGACCTTCTCCCCCTTTATAAAAGTTCACTTCCCCTTATCTCAAAATCACACCTCAAAAGCCATTTGGATTGACCAAAAACATCCCAAATATCCTCCCAAATTCCTTCACATCATCTTATAGTCCTTAAATTTACCATAAATCTAACATATGGATCCCTTTTGATCAACTAAAATTGAAACACCAAAAGAAAAGGTAATAATTTCACCACCCTCTTTCAAGTTCTTTTCAACTTCCACTTCCTCTTTCTCTGCTGTTTCCCTAAAAAAATAACAATTCTAGTACCTCTTACATAAAATTATGTTATTATAAATATGATAAAACCATATTTTTTATTCTATCCATCCTCTAAATGAAACAGTCACTAAATGTGCGTACGTACGGCTTACCGTCTCCCCGCCGTGGTGTAGACTGTTATTCAAAAACATCATTATTTGGATGGGTATAATACATTTTTTAACTGAGGTAAATAATAAATATAAAATATTTATGATTACGTGTATATATATATTATATATCATCAAATTACATACAATTTCACCATCAATATAATGATTTTGTCGCTTGTTCGTACGTATGGATTACCGTCTCCACGACGCCATGAGATTCATTCCCACGTTCACCTTTCAATGATTATTATAAAAATATATTTTATTAATAAGTATGTAATATATGAAATAATAATTATACTATATATATGTATATATTAGTATGTACTTAAATATATCTTATTCACTTAAATCAGTTCAATACGATATGAAATTGGAAACGGCGTTTATGCGTGTGTACAACCTACCATCTCTATAAATGGTGCCTACCATTTCATATATATATCTATTATTAATATTTATATTCTATATATATATGACATATAAATATAATTTTATATTCTATAAGTATATAAATCATGATCTAAATTATACAATCAATAATAACAAGTTAAAACATGTACGATAAAAAAAGCTATTATTACACTAAATGTTAATTTAACATGGATATCATTATAAAATATGTATTATAAAGTCATAAAAGATTCGTGTGTGATATAATAAATATTAATGTGGTTCTTTTATATTTTAATAACATACTATGTTCGTTATAATGGTGGTTAAACTTACCCTCGGTCAAAGGAAAGTGCAAGGTAAGTGTTAATTTCCCAATCTCTTTATTATCCAAGGTTGTTTTTACGTAAGTTTCTTCTGTGAAATTTTTATTATCCATGTCCATATTTTATAAAAGTGTTTTCAAAGGGATTATTTTGAGGATACTTTTTATTGAAACGTCATTTTAAATTTTTTAAAATTTTATTATTCTAAACCTTCTTCATTAATGTCCAGGTATTCAAAATGGTTTTCAGGATTTATCTATATTAACATGAATGTTATAAAATCGTTATTCCATTAAACGTTTCAAATTGGTATGGGACACTTTGATTCAAAACTATATTTTAAATTACATCATTTATAGTAATTTTAAATGATTTCATAATAAAGTGATATTTCTCTCAATGAATTTTATTGATCATTTTCAACTATGTCAACAACATTTACAATATATTATTCATGATCGAGGATGATTAATTATGATACAAATCATTTTTAATGTATTGAAGAATTTGGGATATTTTTTAATGAGGATGTGGAATTTTAATACCATTCATGGTTTATGAATAAAGTATTTACATTTTGTATGATAGTTTTAATACGAATGTTTATGTTATGTTCAATCATTTTCATATGAGAAATACATTGGACTTTGTAAGTGACGTGTTGATCCCACTATACCTCCTCGATGTATCATTAGGTCTCATGAGACATAGTAGTATATTGGCACATGGAAATGAAAAAATATTATTTGTAGTCTTGGAACAGGGCATTTACTAGGTGGTTATGATCTCCGACATTATGAATTCCATCATTACGATATTAGCTATTGATATTACATGTGATTATTCCACTAGTAGAATATCTATGTAAAGAAGTAAATGGTTTCATTTGATTTATATTTTCCATATTATGTATAAGTTTATGTTTAAAAATCTTTTGTTTTAGTTTTATACATTTCCTTAAATATTTATTTTTTTTTGTGAATGTTTTCACTATATTTTAATCTTTACTAAGCATTTATGCTCACCCCTTTCTATGATTTAATTTTATAGGATGCGAAGAAGTATATTATAACTGACCTTCTAGAATATAATAAGGTATATGAATGTGTTCAATGGAGACAATGTTTTTGTTGTTTTTCATTTTATAATTTAATGTAACGATCATGTATGTAATCTAATTT
This sequence comes from Viscum album, assembly GCA_963277665.1. Classification (NCBI taxonomy): domain Eukaryota; kingdom Viridiplantae; phylum Streptophyta; class Magnoliopsida; order Santalales; family Viscaceae; genus Viscum; species Viscum album. The sequence continues at coordinate 163,350,004 of OY728135.1, forward strand.
CTATGACTACTAAACTGATCGGTCCTTCAGAATTTGATTCCTTATAATCATGCCATCATATTAAAATAACACACCTACTCTAGGTAACTTGGGTCAGGTCATTACTGTTGGTATCAGATAATGATTAAAAATAACCTTGGAAATATATTTATATAAAATTTGATTATAGAACATTACCCAAAGAAAGACTTTGAGGATTGGTATATAATAACTTCCTAGAATTTTGGTAATGTAGATGTATTTTGTATTTTCCAATAAATACATCACTGTATGGATACGAGCAGGTTGAGGTGGCTCTGGAACCGATATACCTATGAGTGAAAACTCTGACAAGGAGTTTCGGGCATGAATCAGGGTATCATGGTACATGAAAACGGGTCTTGTTTCACTCTTGTTAACAACACTCATGGGGAATATGCTTACGATAATTCACATTTTCAATAAAATCCATTATGAAGGATTTATGAGTAAATAATTTATTAAAGCAAAAATATTTAGGATTATAGATTTTATGTATAATATTTTCAATTTTCATTAGGTATTATAGAAGTTTGGACTTATGCATTGTGATTCATAAACTATGGTAGTAGAAGGAATGAGAATTCCAGCAATACACATGATCGAAAGCTAAATAATGATCATATCATTATTGTTGTTACGCCAACATTTAAAAGGGAAATAGTCTCCCACGTATTATTGTCAAATGAATAATTAGTATAATGTGTCAATAAGATATGGAATGTATTATCTGTATCCTATGGCATTGAAGGGACGGAAGAGACGAAAAGGATGGAAGAGAGAATGATGGATAAATGGAAGAGGGGAAAAAGTATTTTCCCATATGTGATAACTATGGAATGAATCACCATGGAAATTTAATGAATAGAATGAGAGTTTGTTATATGATTGGAGAAAAAGGACACCAATTATGTGATTTCATGGGTAAAAAAATGGTTTCAAATGTACAATTCTTCATATGGAAGGACTTGTGAAACTATACGAAGCAATTTACAAATCATCATAGTATACCGCAAATGCTGATATTGGATAATATACATGTTATGATACTACTGAAGTCAAAAGGGAATGATTAGATTACTTCTGTTGTTATTAATATATTTTCCATTTTATTATTCTATTAATGATCTACATGTTATAAGAATTATAGAGTATAAAAGGATTGTACTGCGGTACTATTTAGTTTTGGACATGAGATTATGTGGAACCAATATAAGTTACTCAATAGAAGGTTGTTTTTTTGAAAAAATATATGGTTGAGAGAAATATAATCCATATTCTAGTTCTGAAACTAAGGTAGTGATTCTGGAATAATATATGATTTATTTCGATAAATTATATTGGATATTCATGACTACCTTGAAAATAATTAATTATATGTATATTACATCATTTTTTGGAGTTTACAAAATATCTTGATAGAAAGAGTTTATCTAATATTCTATAAGGAATAAGGGAGCATGAATGTAATCCTAATAAAAAATGGTTCTGATTATGAGGTAGTGACTCATGCTCTATATTACTTCAAAATTATATTAGACTTTCATCAATAAATCATACCAAATAATTTTCATTGTAATATCTAATCCATATATTCATCAATTCCATGAAGATTTATAGAAAATTTGTGAGTCTATATGGATTCTCTAGGAATTCATAATTCTCGTTCCTTTTATGAAAATTATCCTTATGGATATCCTCATTATTCACCCTTACATGCTAATATCTTGACAGTATATCCACAGAAAAAATAAGTATCATTTTCTGTAATTTTGTTACGGTTATGATAATAGAGTAAATGTATCATTGACACAAACATCTTCACGACATAGAGGACTAGTGCACCCCATGTTGAAGCACATGGGCATATAATCCCTATTTATAGAATCACCATTGGTTTCATATTTTTCTCAACATGTTTCATTATATCCATTCTATACAGAGTCTTGGATATTTGAAATTCTCCAATTATAAGATCAATCAAGAATCCAATATATCATCTGGGATGTTGATAATAAAATTTATCGGGAAACACATCACTGAATTCCCTCACAATGGGTATTTCTTCGATGATGGTTCCTATCATAGACTAGATAATAGGAGAATGTCATGCATTCTCATATGGTATAAATATCCATTCATGGGATGATGGTGATAAATAATAATCATACTCCTCCTTTAACATGTATTATAATATGGTTTGAGTTTCCATATGTAGAGTGATTTCTATCTGATTGAAATTTATGGTGATCCAGTAGATGGAAAGATAATCTTTTACATGAATTAATATAATTTTACAAATGGAATAATGATATGTTTTTTTAAAATTTAAATCAACAAATTCAGATAAGGGAGGAGTTATATACATTTGAATATATAGTTTCCCCATTTGGCATTTTTACTGACTTCTATACATTCCTTCTTTGTGTTAGTGTTTGGATTTTTGTACTAAATATTAGGGATATAAATGACTATATGTAACAATAATCAAAATATAAATTCACTATTCATGTATGAATTACTAGTCTATTTGTGACAAAATTGTTGTTAGGGTTCCCTTTGGTGGTGGTAATTGAAAAATCTCATCCCTATTTCCTTGGAGGTTGTTGATTTATACTTAATACCATTATCTTATTCCATTTTCTATAAATTCCATTGTTATTTGATGATGTAGAAATTAACAATACATTATTTTTACAAGTGCATTTTTTTCTTCTATTGTAGTAGTGGGTTTTTATTGAAAGCAATCACCGTCTAGGTGAACAACTTTCCCACACTTATTGAATTTCTTCATCCCCTTCAGGAAATTTTTAGGGTGCTTCATTCCAAACCATTGGGTTGTGGGGTGTTGGAATTTCATGTAACATTTATTTTTGTAATTAATTCATCTAGAATTTGACTCCACCTTCCCCTTCTTAACCCCTTGATAGCCCTGATATTCACCATTCAACATTTCGACGTTAAGGGAACACCTAACAATTTCCTCATAGTTATCAACATCATGGATATCCCGGGTTTTCTATATTCTGGGTTTTATCTCGCCAAAGAAGCAATAATCCATTCATTTGTGGGTAAAAAAAATAAAGAGTCTTATCTCTCAAGCCATGTGATGTTTTTTTATAAGCTCTGATGGATTCATCATCTTTTTTCTTATTGGAATATAATTCCAATTCCATCATATATCGGATGGTGTGAAGAAAATATTAATAAAAAAATAACTAATAAATAACCATTCATCCCATTGCATACAACTCTACCATGGGATTATTAATTTTTATCAATATCCACCATTGATCATCTTCTCCCTACATATGATAAGCAACCAGAATAACATTCCCTTATTCAGATCATTGAAATTTTGATAAGATCATCCAAATTGATTATATCCATTGTTTGGTGATTGAGGGATTGAATAATCAATTGATAGTAGAAATCCATTGTCTCGTGAATATCTTAATTGTGAAAATTTCTTTCATAGATGGGGTTAGAAATTCCTCTTGATCCAGGTTTCTATAGAAAAAATTAGATAACTAATAAAGTATTATTAAAATGATTGTCATTTCCTCTCCCATCAGATTGTTCATCTCGTTGGGGAAGTCATTACATTGGTCATCCCATTAGTTGTTTTGCGGATTCAACCTATTTATGGTAATTGGTTAGAATAAATGTAAAATTAGTGGTATTTTTATTAAAATATTAAAAACATAATGTGGAATCAAATTACATTAAATAGAAAAAGTAAATGTTAAATTTATTTCCATAACACATGATTTTAAAGGATTCAATCTACGATTTCCATGATTTATACCCTAACATAAACTTTTATGGGTTTAACTCATAATAATGGTTCATTATAAGATTATGAAATTATGAAATAATATCCCTAGAGAGTTTCAATCCACATGTGCACCAATGCACATTTTCATGTGCATATTTCTGTTCAAGTCTAGCTCAATGTGATGTTTTCAGGTCTTACCACGAGATACATCTATGACATATCCACATTTAATTGTTAGTATATATACTTTGATTATCATGATAAACTAATTACTCTATAATAACAATGATTTAGGTATTTCTTTATTATAGTTTGTCTTATACCTATAGATTTTACTATGGTTTTCTAATCTTAATAAAGAAAGTAACTAAATTTTCAACAAATACCAACTATAAAAACTCTGATCTTTTTATTAAATTCATACACAATTTAATGACATAAAATTAAACTTAATAGAACCTTAATGATCATAAATTATAGTGTCTTGGGAAATTGAGATCATTACATAAAAACATAAAACAATATAGACAACATCATTACTAAAAACATCCTTTACATGACCACACCATTCCTTCTTACATAACATTGGAGGGAATAACCTGAGGACATACATAGAAATAAGGTGTATTATAATGAATATTAAGGTAATAAACATGTAATAACATGAGGAAAACATCACATGTTATACAATACACATATAAATAGATCATCAAAGAAACATTACATAATGGTATGATATTACATGACAATCAAAACATGAATATCTGGAAACAACATAAAACAGTGCACCATATCCCTTGGATAAACTACCAAGACATCATAGTGGAAAAAGTACCATAATAGAATCATGTAAACCCATTTCAAAAATGTTTTATCATTATAATAAACATATCCAATGAAATGGAGCTCTATATAATTATGAGTACACCCCTAACTTTCATTTTATTCACATGCATATGTGTACCACATAGAACAAAAATCATGGATTCAATCACAATAATCATTTATTCCAAGATAAATTGGTTTATACTACATATATTAATTCCCTCCATAAAATGTTTTATGTGTATATATGTGTTCACCATTGATATGAAATCTGTACAATATTCACTGACCCAATTATTTTGGAATGGAGATTCAAAGTGTAATTTTGGAAGCCTAATGACGTGAATTGAATATCTATAAAAATGGATTATGAGAGAGAAAGAGGACTGTAATAATTATTAAATGAAATTAAATTTTATAGAGAAATATATATACATGTTGTTAAATAGGTAATTATGAAATACTAGGTGTCACAAAATAAATAAACTTCCAGAAAAAGGAAAAATGGATGAACTCTTATTAAATTTTAGTGTGGTAATAGGTGTATGTGGGAGGGATTAATGAGAGAAAAAAGAGTATATCATCATTAATATATAATTAAGTCATAATGGGGTAGTTTTGAAGACATACCCTATCATTTTTTAATTAACATAAAAGGGTCTAACAATATAAGGAAAGATATATCAAAATGGGAATAAAAGGAACAATTGCATAACTGTCTTACTTCAAAAGATTGAAGAGGGGATTATTGATAGAATTTGTTTCCTTGTGAGAATTATAGAGAGGTATGGAATGTGTAATGATGTGACCCAAGTATATTGAGAGAATAAATTTTTTTTATTGGGTGGGATTATATAATAAAAGAAATGGAAATTCTTAAATATTTCACAAATATATGTTTTAGAATATATATAATTAAGTAATCAAACCCAGAAACCATCTAATTGTTTTTTAACATGGTTTTTTATACAGGGGAGTAGAATGAATTATTTGATAACACTATGGTATGATGATATTAAAATATTAGCTATTATTAGGCGTTGGTGAGTAACATTTTAAATGAAATAAACATAAAATCATAAAATATATCATTCATTGTGGGGGATTCATTATTTCTTCATAAAACAAATTTAAGAAATATAAAAAATCATTATTTAAAAGGTAAAACTTATAATTTCCCAATGATAAATTTAATACTATTTATTACAACAATATTGTTCAATTATGATTTCATAAAATATTAAATATATTTATTTGGTGTTTAATTTTTACTCAAAAATTATAATGTATCCAAAAATTATTAAAAAATCACCACTGGATAATTTTGATATCTGGATTGCAAAAATAAGATTAAATTTATCTATGTAATATTATCAATATGTCATTATATATTTTTAAAATAAACATTTTTATTTATTAAAAATTGATGGGTTTTCAAAAAATAATTAACCATATTACAATTACATATAGTCTCATAAAAATTAAAAAATCATTAATATTTAATATATATAATTTATAAGATTATTATATAAAATTATAATATATTAATCGATGAAAATAGATTTATTAATCCAATTTTAAAATAAAAAATATTATATTTGTTGTTTAAAAACAATAACAACATATATGTATATTCATTATTCTATAAAATAAATAATTTCTTAAATAATAATGCCAGTGTCTTGAGACATATCTATTTATTATCCTAGTGTATACCCTATACGTATGGTGTGGGATGGTTGGGATTTCATGTGGTCGTTTTGTGAACATGGCTTGGGTTAAGATCTCGATAAAAATGAACTTCACCCGTAAATTATTTTACTCATGAATATGTTATTGGGTCTCAGCTTCGAATTAGTACACAGAAAATCCCCAAAATGATATCTACAACATGATGTTTGATAAATATGCTTCATAGGGAATAATCCTACATGCTGAGTCCATCACTTCATTTGACTATGTCAAAAAGATTTTTTAACCATATTTTTATAAAACTAATGGGATAACTATTAAATTGATACATTTTCAATTATAATGATACATATCATTGATTTATAAAAAATTGGATATAATAAAACAAACTATGTGGATGTCTTGTCTATATAAATTTTAAAAAATAAACTATATAATTAAATAAAATTATAAATTTAACATATAATTGTATTGGTTATTACAAACATTGCATCTCTATATTGATCACCTAGAACAACACACTGCATCGGCTATAAGATCTTGAGGCTTGGTGTAGAGTACATTGTAGTGGTGGTGGAGGTATATAATTCAAATATACTCCATATGAAGTTCCTCCCAATACATGATCACCTATTCCAATGTAGGAACTACCTCATTTGGGTCCACCATGTGTATTCATAGGGGATCCCACATCAAGATGATGCCTCTATGATGGTTGTCCAACCACTTTCAGTCAGTTCTCCTCAACATGTAAGTTCATGAAATCACATTCCATTTTACCTCACCCATATAATGCTTCAAATAAGTACAATATGGGATTTAATTAACCTCTATGCGAACCATGTGATACATGTCTATGTAACTAAGAGAAATTATGAGATGTTCTAATTCACATATACACTAATGAGTGGATCCTTATAGTAGTTAACGATGACTCAAAACTCTGAAACCCACTAACCAATCCATCTACCTTGACATTGTTGGATATGAAAAATATTTTGACTGCTCCTCATTCAATTAATCAATCAAATGTTTGAGTTTAAATTGAAACCACAATAGATACGATGCCTATATAGACACACTTATCAAACAACCACACCATGATGTAACCATCCTTCACCATGTCATTGGAACACCATGTATGATCGGTGATCCTCATTGAATAATTTAAAAAAAAATACACTAGAAAGATGTTTCAAAATAATAGTTTTAATATGATCAGAGTGGAATCATGATGAGAGTCATTCTTCATGAAAAAGATAGAATTATTAACAACATGATAGCTTTTCCTCATCATGTTTTTTTGAAAATAAACTCTACATGTACTATAAAACTAATTATAAATTTTATTTTCCCATAACAATATCTAATAAATCATTTTTTAATGTTATTGAATACATAGATCATCGAATCAGTCTAATCGTCCAATGTATATAGAGAGGATTCACCATAGAACATCATATATCTCTCATTTTGGAACACAAATATAATCCTATGACATTATAAATCATAAACATACCCAACACAGACAATCATCACGTCAACCTATTGATGTATATATAATCTGACTACTAGGGGTCGATCCCAATATTTATCAATAATATGTATAACTTCTCTATGATTTAATATAGATAAAACCACATGTGATATCCCCTGAACATAAGAAACATCACTCATACGATCTTCATCATAATCCAGAATTGGTAACCTTGAAGTCATTCATATTAGAGGCTTCCAAAAATATTAACATCATATACCACATAAGATAATATATATATATATATATATATATATAGAGTTGATTCATGGAAGACAATCGATGGAATCAATAGTATTTGATTCATTTTCCATTGTCCATAGAAAAAAATTTATTATTATTCAAATATGGTAAGAAGGTAGATAGAGTCCTGGTGAATGGATAAGTTAGTTGCCACAACAAAACTAGAATCTCGATCATGAAATCCTCACTCAAGAAACTATAACATTAATTTACTAATAACAATCCAATACCTCATTAGAGAACATTTAAAAACAATTTCATTTGGAATTATCTAATACGATGCCAGTTTATAACCACCCAACCCATCATGACCATCATAAAATGAATATGTTTGGACCTCCACCAATCGTGTAACTACCTCCAATAGTATGGTGGAAGTTGAAAATAAGATTGATTGAAAAATATAAATGGGAGGTATTTTACTTTTGTATAGGTACACACAGACCAAAACTTCTCTCTAGATATGCTTAGATGAACACAAGGTAAATCATATAACATATATGGTAAATCTATTAATGTAATAACATATATTGAATACATCATGGAATGATATTATAAAAACATTGTTTATTGGGATAAATACATTACCCATGATAAATGATTTACCAATATAAAAAATTGATGAATATAAATTTTAGAGAGACTATATCAAGATCATAAATTACAAAAATCGTACATTGTAAATAAACCAAATTATCATTATAAATCAATAATTTAAAAAAATTTAATAATTATGTATATATGACATGAAATTTGTGGTAAAAACCATTATAGAGATTGTATATACAAACCATGCTAGACAACTGGAAATCCAAAAAGGGTAAAGGGGAATGAAATAACCATGTCCAACTCAACCTAAAGAAAGTTGTGAAATAAAAAAAATGTATATATACCTAATGAAATCCAAATGTGGTAGAAATATGATCATTATCACCATAGTATAACCCATGAATGATGAGTCCACATATATATCTATGGTTACAACTCATACACCCATCATCAAATGCAATGTCACAAGATATTCGTCAAGGGGGCACATCCCTGTCCCATGTTCTTTTTAGTATGATGGGATAATGTATCTATTAATGGTATCATGAAATGATTATCTTAGGGTAAAAAATAGTTACATAGTTGACCCACTCCTTGTTGTGGTAAGGGGTTAAACTCAATAGAGGGTATCCATGTGTCGTTTTATGACATGGTGGTGAAACTACAATGATGTGTGACCCATGGCCTAGGGAAATAATGGTGTTACTATATGTTTTATATAGGAAGCACACCCTGGTCTATCTAGGGGTAATACTCAGTAGATAGAGGACCAACACCATGGGAAAATATGGGGGTTCCACACAGTAGTAGGTGACATAGGAAATGGACCAACCTAAGTATTCAACATAATTGATAGAGGAATCATGAAAATGTTTACCTGCGTGTAATGACATGTTGGAAAAATAATTGAACCATAGTCTATTAAGAGTTACCATTTGACATGTGAAATGTGTTTATGGGATAAAAATATTACAACATCTGGGGGGTTCAATCCATAAAAATATATCCAAATATCACAGTTAGTCAATGTCATAATTAAGATCTACAAGAGAATCATCATGATCAAAACACCTGACATCATTACTCACACAGATTGGCTAAAAATATAATCACACCCTACATGGAAAAAACTCATGATAAGACACTTATGTTGAAAAATATGAGTTTTGAGGAAGAATATATTCATGAATGAATAACTTGGTACGTGTACATGACCTGTATAAGGGGACACATGGGATATGTAATCCCCTTAATGCCAATCTATTTTACCTACTAGTAAAATATTTAAATCCATGTATCAATGCAATGTTTTTACATGTGTCACATAGAGGGAATAATTATATTATTTACATGGAATATATGGATAACAAATGGTTATGAATCCCTTATAAGGGATCATATCATATAATCATTAATGTGAAGAACCGTAAATTTCATGGAAATTTAGTTCATAAATTTTTGGGATTTTAGAAGTATGAAGTTTCTAACGACACCTGATTCTGCGGCCCGGTGTGCCCAGAATCAATTTCTGAATTTTATCTTGGGTACATTCTGTGAATGAATGAGCGGGTTTTTCTATCATTTTAACTGGTGCTCAGAATTGAAATCTGAGGGCAGTGATGAACTCGCAGTGCCGGTAATTTCATTAGTGGACCTTAACCGCAATTGCATTTTAAGCGGTATGAGTTATAATTTTTGGGGAAATAGTTTAGAAAAAATTAAATTGGTGGAAAATTTTTTTTTTATCGTGGGTGGTTAATATCATCGAAAGGGATTTGAATGTGGGGCCCACACCCACATAACCTCTCCTAGGAGGATATTTGTGGGATGGGTCCCACACGTGACCTAATCCCTTTAACTTCCCTAAACCCCTTAAACCCCCCTTTGAAAACCTTCTTTAATGTTGACAACCTCCTTGAAATTAAATATGTAACCTTTCCACATCCGCTCTCTCATCCCATTAATTGATATCCAACATATCACATAATTATTTAAACAACTCGTGGATTAATTAATTAAGGGAATTGGATTTTGAATTTTGTAAATTTAAATGCATGGCATAATCAATTAAAATAAAGGGAGTCCTTATTTTAATTTGGTTTGTTTTTTGTTTGGGAATTTTGTGGAGAGAGTCTTGTGTAGAAGAATTAGGAAGATCCTCCTTCGTTGAAGAATGCCATCCACTCCATGTAGAACGGCACCTCTTTAACGTAAATCATCTACTCCATGAAGAACAATGTCGTGCAGTCCTTTATTCTCTCCATAACAAAAAGTGGAGATGCCTCTTCTCCTCAGGTGCACACTGACGATGACTGAAATGATGTCATCATCCACAACGCTTAACAACCGCGAAATTCTGTTTGAGGTTGGGGTTCAATAATGAAATTGGTTGTTTACAAACACTGTTCATATTGGAAATCGTAGTTACATATTGTCGATCGCTATCGTTTTACACAGAGGGTGTAAGCCAAAAAAACACGACCCGATAACTCTCCATCATTCTTGTTTATTATTTTAGAATTGGCAAAAGATATTGGAGGAAACACGATGCTGTCATCCATTATGGGAACATGGAGAAAGGAATCAGTGACATCACACCAGTTGTGCGGGAAGACTCGTGGCCCGCTACATGGGCAGCTTCAGTGGAAGAACTGGTGGGCCTGTCATCTGGCCGGACGAAGAGGAGTTGAGGTGCCCTAAGGGAGTCGTGCTAGAAGATGGGATAGCACATCAGCCATTCGGGTGGTGCTAGACCGTGGTGAAATGAGGTCGCCACACTAGAAGGATTGCGGCCCGCCCGTGCGGGCCGCTTGCATAGAAGACCGGCCGGTCTAGACGGATGGTTTAGGGAAGGGAAGTGCCGCCTGGTGCCGCCGGTGCGGAAGACCCCCCCAACATTGAGCCCGCTCGGCTTCGGCCGTGCTGCACGCCCAGCCGAGCCACGGGCCCAGCCGGGCCGTGTAGAGCTGGGCCGCGCCGGGCCAGGCTGGGACGGGCCGAGCCGAGCCCCTTCGGGCCGGGACGCACTACTTCGGGCCAGGCCATGCCCCTCGGGCCAGGCCACCTGACTCACTAGGCCGGTCCGACCCCATTTGCGGGTCAGAACCACCAAAACCGAATCGACCCAATCTGTCATCCTGTCGAGCCAAACAGATCGGGTCTGTCTTTCACTTAACCGGGAATAACTTAAAGACTGCGTGTCTGATCAGAGCGTCATCTACAGCACTATGACTCTTTTGATGAGGCAGTCCTTTTGTGATAATCCAACTGAGTTTTGGATGACTTTGGATATCAGACGGGTTAGAAATGACCGTATTTCTAACCCATCCTCTAGAAAGGATCAGCCATTATCTCTCAGATCGAGCGTCTGATTGAAAAAATGTTTGTTGCATTGATATCCTATTGACGAGAAAGAAATTCAGGATACATTAACTCTGGACATTGTGATAATTGATGTATCGACCCTCTTGGGTCGTGGAACAGACCCTCATGGAATCGAGCATGCAGTGTGCTGAAACCCTAGAGATCGATACGAATTCGATGACGATGACGGCTGTACTTGGATCCTATTTGGGTTCAGCAGTGAGGAAGACTGTACTTGGATCCTCCATTGGTTTGGTGGTGGTGATGACTGTACATGGATCATATGTGGGTTTGGCAGCGATGGTTACTGTACTAGGATCCTTCGTGGGTTCAACAGAGATGAATTCTGTACTTGGATCCTACTTGGGGTCGGCAGGGGAGATGATTCTGAGGCTACATATATCATCTCAACCCCTCTTTGTGAATAGTATACATGTGTGATCTGAATCTTGGATTCAATCATTATCATCGATGTGATTGACTTGCTTTCCTATGTGGATTGGGTTTGCTTTCTTATGTGGAATGGGTTGTACTTTTCTGTGGGGACTGGGATGTGCATGGGCTCGTGAGTTGGATTAGAACATTAATTGATTGACTTAGGTATATGTATGGGAATATACCTAATTATAGTTGGTTGATACTTCGGGTTTGTATCTTTCTGTTTTGGTTTATCCATTGTGGATTCTGGGAGGCCTTTGGGGGACATGGGGTCCCTACTGAGAATTGTATATTCACCCCTGCACGAGCTATGCTCCCACTATGTTGGGTTGGATGCAGACGATAGAAAACACAGATCGTGGTGGAGTCATATAGAGCAGGATGGTACCTGGAGGTGGACCACTTGGCGGGACGTACACAGAGTGGACTGTCGAACCTGAGGTGTTCAGGAGACCATCTGTACCGACCCTTCGGGTGGGATATCTGGAGGATGACTCAATGGTTGTTGGTTTACATTACTGCATCTTTTCTTTCTTTTTTGTTGTACTGTACATTCAGTTGGGTTTGTATTCTGGCCTATATACTTTCCAGCACATAATATTGTACTCAGTTTACATAGTGTTTACTTCAGCTTGCGTACTCTGTTGTGTATGTTTTCTTATATAAAGTAAATGACTTCAATTTTATCGTGATTTAAGCCTTTGGTACTAGTCTCCAGCCCCTGGCCTAGGGAAGGCGGGCTTGAGGTAGTCACAACACGGGCCCCGAGGATGGGTCGTGACAAATTGGTATCAAAGAAATCGGTTCTACCACAGAACTCGGGACTCTGATAATTTCTTCTGTGTGAAGAAAAAATGTTTAGAGTATTGAGTGTGGTTATTAGTCCATGGAGTCTAGTGTTGTTGCGGTGGCCGACGAATCCATACACCAGGACCATGACTTATGATTTCTGACTCAGTGCACGAAAATTTTGATTGCATGTGTGTTTAAAAAGTTTTCTTAGTGATTACATTATGTTAGCCCACTAGGTATACTGGTTTAACAATGGGGCACTTGTTTCTTTTAGGATGGCCCCACAATGGTAGCAAGCTAGGGTTCTGAGCATTGTGTGAGATGGCATCCCAACGAGTGTTGAGTCCTCAGTGCAGGGCCCCATTACAGCAGGGGCACCGGTAGTACTTTTTCCTACCGAGCCACCGATGCCACCAGACCCAGCAGCGGAGAGTGCACGATGCCTGAGTGTGCTTCACGAGTTTCTGCGTCAGAGGCCACCAAGGTTATGTAGAGAGAAGGAACCTCAGGCAACCGAGGATTGGCTGTAGGTTATCATTCGAGACTTCAGATTAGTAGGGACACTAGCTGACCTCATGGTGATCCTTATGGTGAGTCTCCTACATGAAACAGCAGGATGATGGTGGGGCCTAATGCTCTAGGTGCATGATGATGCATCACTATAGTGGAAAGACTTCATTAGCCTCTTTCGCTCGGCGTTCATTCCATCCATCCTCCATGAAGTGTGCATCCAGGAGTTACTATAGCTGCGGCAGGGCATCATGAAAGTAACCCAATACTCAGGGAGATTTACTGACCTCTCATTCTACTCCACATACATGGTACGGGAAACATTTTCCGGGCCAGGACCTTCGAGAAGGGTCTACGGCATAAGAGCAGGGCTCCGATGATCTCCCTCAGCATTCAGACGCAGGCCGGAGTTGTAGAGTGAGACCTTCTTGTGAATATTTTCTTTGCTGATCCTACACCAGCAGTGAGGCCTACCGCAAGTCAACACTTACCAGAGTATTCTGCAGCTGGTAGTAGACAGATGTCGCAGAGGTCCAAGCGGACCAGGACATCATGTGGGCGACCTCAGGATACACTTTAGAAGGTGTGGGGAACACGCAGCAGAACTAGTCATACGAGAGGCAGGCAGTTCTATGCATGTGGCGGGCAGGGCAACATGGCTCGTGATGGTCCGGCCTGCCATGCAGGGGAGCAGCAGGCAGTTCAGGGACCACCTAGGCAGAGGTAGATGTTCGACCGTAGAGGTCCACAGGGAGCAGGAAGATGAGGCAGAGGAGCTAGCCGAGAATCAGGTGTTGAATGATGCTTCAAGGATCTACCACCACCACCACCATGAGGTCAACCCCTACCATAGGGAGCTGGAGGACAGAGGCAGGCTTAGCTTCAGCCAGTTGAGACCTATGACCACGACACACCTGAGATGATTCGAGGTATTATTTATCTCTACTCCACCCTTTCTTCAGTTGTTTTAGACATAGGAGCTAGTCATTCTTTCATTGTCACTTCCCTTATTCAGATCTCAGAGATTCTGACAGAGCTGTTGGTTCGATCCTTACAGCTAGAGACTTCTATGGGAGAAGAATCTACAATTACGCACTAGTGCCGATAGTGTGATCTTACTCTAGCAGGCGAGAGCATCGGCTGAGATCTTCGTATAGTGTAGTCATGTCCTTAAGACGTCATCTTGGATATGGACTGGTAATCTATATTCCATGCCCATATTCACTGTATTAGGTGCTAGGTGCGGTGTGTCTGCACAGATGGGAGAAGGTTCACCTTCACCATCAAGAAGGAAGCCTTTGCAGCACAGGATGGACTCACATAGAGGATAAGATGACTGATCACCAATTAGTAGGATAGTCTCATCCTAGGAGATGTTGACATGTGGAGTCCATGTTTTTTTATTTTGGTTGTTCAGTATGCGGATGTTTTCCCTGACGACGTTCCAGGACTACCTCCTCATAGATTGGTAAACTCATATATTGATCTGTACCCTAGGAAAGCCCTGATATCTACTCCAACGTATCGGATGGCTCTTGCTGAGCTTCGTGATCTGCATAAATAGCTGGAGGACTTGTAGGGAAAGGGATTCATTCTACCTAGTGTTTCACCCTGGTCTTCCATTATTTTTTTCTCCAATAAGGTGGACATGAGCTTGTGACTGTGTGTCGACTAACTTCACCAGAATCAGGTGACCGTGAAGAACACGTATACACTTCCTAGGATATATAACCTATTTTATTAGCTCATGGGGGAATGACGGTTCTCAAAAAATAGACCATAGTTCTTGTTATCATCAGCTTAGAGTTCGAGATTAGTATTTGCAGAAGACGACCTTCAGGTTTCTGTATGGCCACTATGAGTTCGTGGTTATGCCTTTCAGCATAACCAACGCTCTATCAGGGATCATTTGTCTCATGAACAGGATCTTCCAGCATTACCTTGATTGATTTGTAGTAGTATTCCTTGATGAAATTCTAATTTACTCGACTACAGAGGAGGAGCATGTCTACCAATTGCGGGTTGTACTGGACACACTCTGAGAGCACAAGCTTTAGGGTAGGCTATCGAAGTGTTAGTTCTGGATTTGAGAGGTCCACGTCTTATGACACATTCTCTGGGGCGGGTGTTGCGGTGGATCCAATGATGATCGAGGCAGTACATGCTTGGGAGCCACATATGAGTGTGACTGAGGTGCGGAGTTTCCTAGTTCTTGCTAGGTACTGTCAGATATTTTTTCAAGAATTTTCCATATTTTCAGCATCATTTCCAGCATTGACGATGAAGGGGATACCCTTCGTTTGGTCAGATAGATGTCAGCAGATCTTCTATGAGCTGAGACATAGATTGACTAGTGTACCAATTTTGAGGCTACCGGAGGATGGCATAGAGTACGTAGTTTACTATGATACATCAGGGACAAGACTCGGGTGTGTCCTAATGTAGGAGCAGGCAATGATCCCTTATGGTTCACGATATTTGAGGTACCATGAATAGAACTATGCTTCGCATGACCTTGAGTTAGAATCAGGGGTCTTCGCCTTGAATATGTGGCGGCACTATCTAATGGGTGAGCGCTTTACAGTTTACTCTAACCACCATAATCTCACATACATCTTCTCACAGAAGTACCTGAACCTGAGACAGTTGCGATGGCTCAAGTTCCTCCAGGACTATGACTTTGAGATAGTCTATACTACTGGGAAGGGGAACATAGTAGCTGATAACCTCAGCAAGAGGATGTGCATTCAGGTACATGGAGAGGCGAGAGAACAGTTAGCCACATTTCACATATCCTTTGTGGTCAGAGATGGGGAAGCCTTCCTACAGTCCCTCACAATAACTCCTCCACTTCTTCAGTGGGTCAGAGAGGGACATCCTTGGGATGTTGACTATGAGAGACGACGTGCACAGATATCTATAGGGCATGAACCTGATGGATTTTATATAGTAGGAGAGCACATAAACTTTTTCAAAGGACATATAATGGTGGCAGATGCATTACATGAGGAGGTGATGAGGGAGTTTTACACATCCTCATTTGCAGTACATCCAGGAGTAGCGAAGATGTACCAGGATCTCAGATGACAACAATAGTGGCTGGGTATGAAGAAGGTTGTGGCAGAGTTCTTTTCTCGATGCCTCACCTGCCAGCAGGTGACGGCAGAGCACCAGGTACGACCAGGATCAGTACTACCATTAGAGGTCCTAGAGTGGAAGAGGGATGTGATATCAATGGATTTCGTGATGGGACATCCATGAACATCCATAGGACACAACACCATTTGGATGATTTTCAACTGACTCGCCAAGGCGAATCACATCCTACAGATCAGAGAGTACGACTCAGTGGAGGGATTGGGACGCCTCTACGTTCAGGAGATCTTACAGCTTCAGGATGTGCCATCATCTATCTTCTCAAATCGATATGCTTGATTTACTTCCCGGATTTGGAATGGGTTGCAGGAGGCATTTGGGACGCAGCTACACCTGAGGACCAACTTTTATCCTCAGACGGATGGCCAGATGTAGAGGACCATTCAGACTCTTGAGGACATGCTACATGCATGTTTCTTCGACTTTGGTCGCACCTGGGAGGATCACCTACCATTGGTGGAGTTTTCGTACAATAATAGCTACCACTCCACCATCTGGATGGAACCATACGAGAAATTGTACTACTAACCTTGCAGATCACCTCTGTGCTGGACAGACCCTGGGGAGTCAACACTTGTAGGACCAGAGATGGTCCAGGCCACGATGAAGAAGGTGCAGATCATCTAAGAGTTGATGAGGACTGCACAGAGCCGATAGAAGTCCAATCCTGATAGGAGGCGAAGACCACTGGAGTTCGAGGATGGTGACCACCATTTCTTACGGGTCTCACCTCGATGTGGATTATGGATATTTGGCCGGGGCGAGAGGTTATCTCTTTACTTCATTGGACCATTCCATGTCATCAGCAGGGTTGGCGAGGTTGATTACTGCCTGGCCCATCCTCTTCAGTTGCACCAGGTGCAAGACGTCTTCCACGTAACTCAGATGAGGAGATACGTGCACCACCTAATGCTTATCATCGACCACGGGTAGTTGGACATTGATAATAGGGAGACTTTTGTGAAGGTCCTGGTGGAGATCGAGGATCAAAAGGAGTGGGTCCTATGAGGACGGTCGATTCCTCTAGTGCGTATTTATTTGCAGCATGAGAACCTCTATGAGAGCACATGGGAGCGTGAGGCACAGATGCGTGTACAGTACCCACATTTGTTTCCCTAGTTTATATTGTAGCATTACGGGGATGTAAAGCCCTGACGTGGGAGTAATGTAAATACCTGTCAATTTAAAGTAAAATTATTTCTTAAATTCTATGGGATTTTATGAGTACTTCATTTTTATGACACCTGATTCCGAGGCCCGGTGTGCCCGAAATCAATTTCCAATGTTTATCTCATGTACATTCAGTGAATGAACAAGTGGGTTTTTCTATATTTTTTACCGGTGCTCAGAATTGAAATCTGAGGGCACCGATGAACTCGCCGTGCCAGAAATTTTTTATGTGGACCTTAACCGTAGTTGCGTTTTAAGCAGGTTGAGTTATAATTTTGGGGGAAATAGTTTTGAATAAATAAAATTGGTAGCATAATTTTATTTTTATGTTTGTTGGATAATTTCTCCTAAAGGGAGTTGAAGGTGGGGCCCACACCCACATAACCTCACATGGGAGAATATTTTTGGGCTGGGGCCCACAAATGACCTAAACCCTTTATCTTACCTAAACCCATTAAACCCCCTTAAAAACACCTTTGTTTAATGTCGACAACCTCCTTGAAATTAAATATGTAACCTTTCCACTTCATCTCTCTATTCACCTTAATTGCTTGCCAACGTATCACATAATTAATTAAAAACCACAGGGTTTATTTAATTAAGGGAATTGGATTTTTTATTTTGTAAATTTGAATACATGGAGTAATCAATTCAAATAAGGGGATTCCTTATTTTAATTTTGGTTGGCTTGTTCTGTGGGAATTACAGGGAAAGAGTCTTGTGTGGAAGAAGAAGGAAGCTCCTCCTCTGTTGAAGAACATCATCCTCTCCATGAATAAAGACACCTCTTCAACGTAGAGCACCAAATCCACAAAGAACAATGACGCACAATCCTTTCTTCTCTCTGTGACTGAAATAGGAGACGTTGCTTATCCTCAGGTGAAAAACGACGACGACGGAAGCAAAAATGTGATCCATGACGCTTAACAACCGTAAAATTCCTTTCATGGAAGGGGTATAATGATGAAAGTGGATGTTTACGTACCCCATTATTGTTGGAAATCGTTGATAAATATTGTTGATTGATATATTTTTACGCGGACAGTGCGGGCCGAACAAACACATCCCAACAACCCTATGTCTTTCTCGTTTATTATTATAGAATTGGAAAATGATGGTGGATGAAACACGATGTTGTCATGACATGATTGGAATGTGGTGAAAGGAACCAGTTCCATCACACCAGTTGTTCTGGAAGAACCGTGGCCCGCTACATGGTCCGCATCGGCAGATGAACCGGGTGGGCCGTCGGTCGGCTGGTCAAAGAGGAGCCACGGCTCTAGGAGGGTGTCGTGCTAGAAGACCAGCCAGCCCATCGGCCGGCCGGGCGGTGCTGGACCACATCGTAAGGAGGGATCAGCACTGGAAGGATTGAGGCATGCACGTGCGGGCAGTGTGCATAGAAGACTGGCCGGTTCAGAGAAGGGCAGCGGTGCCTGGCGCCCTGGTGCAGAAGACCGGGGGGGGGGGGGGGGGGGGGGGCGCCCCCTGGGAGTCGCTCATCTTTGACCGAGCTGCTCGGCCAGCCATCCTGGCCAGCTAGGCCACGCAGCCATCTGGGCCATGTCGGGCTGATCTGAGGTGGGCCACACTGGGCCGAGTCATGCCGGGCCGAGCCGAGCCATGCCGAGCCAGGCCGCACCGGGCCCTGATGGGCCGCCCCCAACTCGGTCGAGCCAAGCCCCATCGGGTCGGGCCGCACCACTTCAGGCCAGGCCACACCCCATGCGCCAGGTTGCATGAGCCACAGGGCCATTCCATCCCCTTTTTCAGGTCAGACAAAGGATAACCGAATCAACATGATCCGTCTGCCCGTCGAGCCTAACGGACCGGGGCCGTTTTTCACTTTAAAGGTACTAACTTAAATATCGCGCGTCCGATTGACGTGCTGTCTGTGGATCTAGTACTCTTTAGTTGAGTCAATCCTTTTTGATACTCTAAGTGAGTTTTGTAAGGATATGGATATCGGCCAAGTTAGAAATGAGCATATTTCTAACCAGGCACCTAGAACGGAAAATCCATTATCTCTCATACTGGGCGTCTTATTGATGCACCATCTATCGCGTTGAGTTCCTATTGATGAGACTAAACATTGGGATATATAAAATCTATAATTTGTGATAGTAGATGTATTGAACCTTTTGGCTCGTGGGGTTGACCCTCCTGGAATTGAGCGTGCTGTGTGCGGGAACCCTATAATTGGCTGCGACTACGACGACGATGAAAACCGTACTTGGATCCTACCTGGGATCGGTAGTGAGTACGAATGTACATGGATCCTCCATGGGTTCTGTAGCGATTACGAATGTACATGGATCCTACATGGGATAGGCAGCGATGTTTACTATACTAAGATCCTACATGTGTTCAGCAGCACAGACTCTTGTACTTGGATTCTACGTGGGTTCAATATGTGAGATGATTCAGAGGATGCATATATAATCTCCACCCCTCTTTGTGAATCATATACATGTATGAGCTAAGTCTTGGATTCAATAATTATCATTGTTGTTATTGATATGCATTCCTATGTGGATTGGGTTGTGCTTTCCTATGTGGACTGGGTTGTACTTTCATGTGTGGACTGGGTTGTACTTGGGCTTGTGAATTGGAGTCGAACAATAATTGATTGACTTAGGTATATGTATAGGCATATACCTAAGTAGAGTTGGTTGATACTTCGTGTTTGTATATTTCCTTTGTGGTTTTTCCTTTTTGGATTCTGGGATGCCTTCAGGGGTCTCAGGGTCCCTTCTGAGTATTGTATACTCTCCCCTACAAGGTCTATACCCACACTACATTGTGTTTCATGTAGACAACAGATAGCACTGATCGAGGTGGAGTCTTGTGGAGCGGGACAGTACCAGGTGGTGGACCACATAGTTGGATGTACACGAAGCTGACAGTCGGAACCAAGGAGTCGAGGAGACCATCTGTACCCACCCTTCAGGTGGGATATCCGGAGGGCGACTCAGTGGTTGCTGGTTTACTTTACTACATCTATTTTTTATTTTCTTATGTGCTGTACTTTCATTTGGGTTTGTATTCTGGCCAATTTACGTTCCAACTCAGACTTTTGTACTCAGTTTACTTAGTATTTACTTCATCAAGCATACTCTATTGTGTTTGTTTTCTTATATAATGTCAGTCCCTTCCCTTTTATCGGGATTTATGTCTTTGGTGCTAGTCTCCAGCTTCTGGCCTATCGAAGGAGGGCGTGGGGTAGTCATGGCATGGGCCCCGAGGACGAGTCATGACTGTTAATTAAACTTAAAACCTATATACTATAAAAAAAGACAAAGAGATCATGTGTGCTCAACCAACATACAAGGTGTGTAGTCATATTTTATGCATTATGTCTAGGTTATCAATGAATTATCAAGATCTTGCCTCCCCTCCATGGATAATACCTCTTCACCACATGTAATTAGGGGAAACAAACTCTAGTAATGGATTCAAAGACTCCAATGGATTATGTTGAAATATGAAATTATCGTTAATGCCTAAAACACCACATGATGTTCCTCCTGTCCATTTCCGCAAAATCCATTACCACTATGGATCTTGGATTAATTAATATTCACCATGATTAACTGAAATTCACTGATTCTTCCTCAAAAAGAAGATATATATTTCATTTTTTATAAAAAAATAAATCCAAGTGTTCAATCATTCAAAAACCATCTTCCTAAAATATATAACTTCATCATCTGTTGAAAATGTTGAAGAACATGTTGAATGATGAATAAAAATTTCCTTGAATTAACTCAACTCTTCATTTTCTAGGATTTTATTAGAATAAATTATAAAATATTGATTTTAATGGAAGATGGAAAGGTATAAGAATAATTATTTTATATAAATAGGTCAAACTATGGTACATTCTCATGTGAAAAAAATCATATAACATACATAAAACAAATGATAAAATTGATGTCTACTGTATATTCATATCGGTGGAAAACAAAAAAATAATGACTACTACCATGATTAATAATTGACCCGTCATGAATAATGTTTAATATATCAATGTATATGAATTTTTTTATTCACATCATCTTGATCCACCACGATCTAATTATATTCTGGAATTAAATGATGATCAGGTAATAAAGAATACCCTCTTAATTCTCTCATATAATTCATGTGTTATGTGGGTAACACCAAAATATCATTTTAATATGTTATTAAAACTATGATTTAGTTCATAAGTATTTAAAATAAAATAAATATATTTAATTCTGTATTTAAGTAAAATGAACCAATAATGTCCCTCTAAACTGGATACCAGATGTTGAGCAACTTTAGGTCATGCCTATGGTATATTTCACGTTCTAGATTCTAACATGTCCTCATATTTTTTATCAACTATTAAATTTATTTTAAATTATATTAAAAATTACTTTTTAAGATTTTTTAAAATTAAAATTTATTTCACCTATATAATATGTTAATTGTAATGTCATGTTTTAAGAAACAATGATATATTTAATGAAAATAATAATATTTTTCCAGGACATTATAAAATGTTGTAGGGTGACGATTAACTAAATTATGAAAAAGAATTGATGAAAATTTTATAAATTTAATTTTTTAATATATAGAATTAGAAATTAAAATATTTACAAATTTATTGATAAATGAAGTATTTGATGTAAAAAAAAGTTTTCCTAAAGCAGAGTTTTCATCACATTTTAAAAATTACTATAAAATAAATATTCCCCACTTTTATATAATTTATTAAACAAATTATATTTATTTTTTAAATCTAGAAAATAGATTTATCTTTGGGTTGTTTTTTTATAATTTTATGAAATGTTAGTGTTATCAATGTATAGTGAAAATATAGGATATTATTATGAATTTTCATTAGATTTAAATAATTTAAAAAATATCCAAATTTATAAAATATTTAAAAAAATTATTATTATCAATATTTAATTTTTTGTGTTTTTTAATGTCTTTTAAACAAATTTAATATTGAATTTTTTTCTTAAAAATTGTTAAATAAATGATTTTTTTTGAAAAGAAACATTTTCATCAGATCATTGGGATCAATATTAAAATAAATTATTCAAATTATTCTAGTTAAATTTTTTAAAACTCTTTTTTTGAATCATACAAATAGGTATTTTCTAATATGGGTTTCTTTACTAAAGTCAATAGTGAAACTATAAAAATTGTAATCATGATTATGGTTAAAATGGGGTTATTATGGTTTAAACTATATAATTATGATTATAAGTTCAATTCATAAATTTTTAAATAATATTTTGTGCCTATATTTAAAACATATACTATCAAGAGTTTAAAAAAATGGTCATTTTACATCTACTGTATTTATTGTGAATTTATCATTTGGGTTTATTTATTGAAATATCAAAATACATTCACATTTTTTTTCCCCACTTATTAAATCACATCTTCACTCAAAACACTCTATAATTTCAAATAGAAATAGTTTTTCAACTCATTACAGAAAATATTTTTTATTCTTTACCCATTACATATTGTAATTTTATTGTCAAAAAAGTCACTAGTATGGAATTTGATAATGCCAAAATTAGTTGTTTGATGATGTGTTCACATTCAAAAATGATCAATATTATTTTATTTACTCTAAAAAATATTCATTTATTATTAAAAGAAATTAATACAATAAAACCATTATGTCAATTATAATTACTTTGTCTATTTTATTTTAAGGATCTATATACACCTCGGCATCCACAAAATGTTAAAAGAAATTGTTGATCATGTAGTAAATGGACTACTACCTCATGAATAGACATAAATTGATTTCATCATATCCTCCTATGGTTTTAAATAATGATGTATTTTATATATTTATATAATATTTTTAACATAATAAACTTCTAAATATTTTATATAACATATAAATTGTTATATTCCATTTCATAAGAGAAATGATTATGTCGCTCGTGTGTATGAAGAACAACTTCCTCTCAATGAGATGTAATTATTTTTCATTTATAATTTACATGAAGGGTTATAGGGTTAATGTTAATGAACATAATGATATATAAGAAATCAAGATGATTTTTTTAAAATGAATAATTATTTACATTTCATTTGTTCCTTCCATTGAATGATGATATAGTGTTAATGTATAATTACATTCTACTGTCTCCATGAATGGTCCGTTTCATCATTTAAAATTAAATAATAAAAAATGAATTTAATATGAATATAATGATCATGTATGATAATAATATTGTCATTATAATTCATTTTATTATCAATAAATTACCAATGTAATGTAATATTATTTTTGAATTGAAATCCACATGAAAAATTAAACAATTAAGACCTAATGTGTGATATTAATATGTAAATACTAATAAAATGTTTATAAAACGTAATAATAAAATAACATATATGATATATATTTTAATGTTTCATTAAGTAATTTAAAATTAATTTTTTTTATTATGTTTGACGTTTCAATATGTACTAATTAATTTTAGTAATATGATATATGATTTAAATATCACATTCTATATTTGTGATATACATATCATATTCACCAAATATTACTTATTTGTGATTTATATAATTTTATTGAATTCCAATCTTGATGGTTCCCTTGAATATTATGGTAATTTACATATCCCATTTATGTTTTATCTTTCACGATGTTTTTATCATAAAAAATAAAATGAGGTAAGGTATATATATATATATTTATTATAATCATATTATGTAGTTGGATTATCCATGATTAACATTTAAATAATTAATTGACATGATCTATAGCTAAATAATTATATAAAAAAATACTATCTACATGTCATGAAGTTTTAAAATAGGTATATCCTTCTTTTTCCTCTTTTTATATAGTTATGAGATCAATGAAATGTTTTTATGAAAAATGAGATTTTGTCTTTTGTCAAAATACCATTTCAATTCATATACTTGTTAAGAAAAAAATTATCTGAAAACATCTTCAACATTATCGTATTATATTTTAAATAATTTATTACCCATTTCATACTTCATAGAATTTTATTTTAGAAACATATTATTCTCACCATTTTCCAACCTATATATTATTAAGATTTTAAATAAAATATGATCTGAATCAATGTTTTTGGCATTTAAATCATGAATGGAATTATACACAAATATTATTGAATATTGTTTTGAATTTTTATATAATTTAATAATTTTTCAAATAATTAAATATGATCAATTTAATATTTCATAAATTTATTTTTTATTGAATATATTTCAATTAAATTGATTAAGTAAATGTTTTGAAGATATATTTATACATTTTGGAAACAATATTATCCTCAGGAAATGTTTTGATTTTAATTTTAAATAATAAATCATTTATATTAAATGATATTTTAAATGAATAATATTTATAAAATACTTGTATAATATGTTGTTTTAAAAATTTAATGTTAAATAAAATTTATATTTTACATGTGAATTGATTCAGTTGATATTTAAATAAAAAACTATGAAAAATGATAACATTTTATGTTAATCGTGGTTAATTGGTGATACAATACTAATATACCACCAATATCATATCATATAATTCTCTATGATAATTAAACATGTATCACTTCATACAATATACCACAAAAAATGTAATTAAACATGCCTCTTTTTATGTGGTTTGGTCTATAAAAAATTTATTACCTGTTTATGAATCCATTTTATTTCCCATATATAATGATTAATTAATATACTTTCAAATTTGATTTATTTTCATGACTTCTGATATGATTAATGTTTTATGATCATTTTGAAAAAATAGGTATTATGTCTATTTTTTAATGAGTGGGACATATGTATCCATAAAATGATTTAGGTAATAATTTATATCTCATCACATATAAAATACTATAATTGGTAGTGAACAAGGTCTAGTACATGACATTTTCTAGTGTGATAGTGTCTATATTGAACCCATCCATTCTACGAATGTTTTGCTGATTTTATACAATCAACAATGATATTCTGGATTGTGGATCTTGACTATTGTGGAAATGATTTCCTATATTTTTGTTTTTTCCATAATTATAAATAGATTTACTTTGTTATATGCTTATATTTTATAATTTTTGGTTATATTATCACGCATTTCTTAAAAAAAATCAACTGTTTTGTATTCATTCACATCAAATATTCGTTTTAGTAAATTAATGGTATTCAAATCCCATTCGCATGTTATCATACAATAATTAAAATTTAATGTTTATGTATCCCTTCAATATCATTAATGAGAATCTGATCTCAAAATTATGTATTATTCCTTCATCAAGGTAAAGATGAATTTTTTTGTATGGTATGATTATGATGTGTACAATGTGTGATAAACTTTTTGGCTCACATTGAATAAAATTCAAAAATTAATATTTAATTATCTAGTTTAACATGAAATTATAATTCTATTATCCTCATGAATTTTTTATATAATTTTTATAATATTCATCA
Organism: Viscum album; assembly: GCA_963277665.1. NCBI lineage: Eukaryota > Viridiplantae > Streptophyta > Magnoliopsida > Santalales > Viscaceae > Viscum > Viscum album. The sequence continues at coordinate 163,376,547 of OY728135.1, forward strand.
ATAAAAGACGTAATGTTTACATATTATTTTCTAGTATCATTATATTTTTTATAATTGGATAAGGTTAAATATCCTTTGGAAACCATGATGAGAACACTTAAGTGGTAAGCCTTAGCATAATCATATGAATAAAATATCATCTTATTCTTTTGTTAAGAAAAAAATATATTGTTTTACTAGTGTTGCATCCATGTATGGATAATACATGTGGATGCTGATCTAGATCATATTATCCAAGGTGTAATATCTACAAAAATGGAATGTTGGGCTAACCCCAAGTGTTACCCCATAAAATTTTATATTACCACACACTTGGATTGAAACTCATAGGGGTTATTATTATTTTAGGAGTCATTTTTCATACAGTCCAATATGGTGGAAATTAAAAATTGATGATAATGGAAAACCTATATTACACATAATTTTTCTTGGAATATAATTATATTTGTCAGTTCCCATGATTTTGGGGTTTTCCAACTATGGTAACTATCACTGAAAATATATTTATTTTTTGTTTTCAAAATAGTTTGGAAACAAATATATATAATTTAAACATTAAATTTGATAGAGAATGTAGTAATTACCAAATAAAAAATGGGAAGATTATTTTTGAGAAATAAATTATAATAATTATTAATTATTTATCATTATATATGTTTAATAACATACACCTTTACAATCTCTCAGACTCGTCGAAAAATTGTAGAATGATGTTCTCAATGTTTATTGGTGGGGGAGACACTATATGAGATAAGGAACAATTTTATTCTTGATATGAATATTGAATGTTACATCCATGAGATTGACTCAAAAGGAAGAAGAAATTTTTTTTATGTGTGGAATATAGTATAAAAATTTAATTCCTGAGAAAAAATGGATAGTAATATTGAATGGAATAAACATCATCATATGTATCCATTAATAGTTTTTTACTTAAATGCGGGTAAGATAGATATTTCATTCAATAATTCTCTATTAATTTGTTTAAATATGATCATATGGAATGTCCAATATAATTTTGTTGTTTTTAATAACATTACATATGAAATATTAATAATGTGGAATTTTATTTTATCATAGGCATTGATTTCCATTCACTAAAGAAGGATCATATATTTTTCCAATGAAGGTAAGTAAAATATTTTTTTCCAAACTAACATTTAATCATATAAAAAAATGAATATATATTTGAACTTTTGATGGAAATTGCATCCAATATATATGTCATGATTTAAATTTGAATGTAATTCATTTTAGTGTTGGTTGGGAAAAACCAAACATCAATGAATTTACTATTTATAAAGAGTTTGATGATAATTTTATATATTAATTTAATATTATACCATAAAAATAATGATGTTATGTTTTCTATATAACTCAAAAATAATTCCTCTCCTATTTCAATTAATCCTTATTTATGTCTAGGATTGAATTGAAATCAATGAAGAAGAAACTCAATGATAATCATGACATGGTATTAAATTGTTTAAATGATTCAAATTGGGGAAAAACTATCCATTCTGAAATGTAAAGAGATATATTAATGTTACGATTAATTGATAATCAATACCATAACATGCTTAATCCATTAATGATTCGGTTTTATATACGGAAATTGTTTCATTATATATATAGAGGGAAAACCATTAATGTTAATGGTCTGATATTTATACTATACACTAATTTTTAAACAATACATTCACAAAAAAAACATAATAAGAATAGAAATAATTGTTGGAGTTTATCAACAATTATTTCATCTAAAGAAATTATAGAGTGACGGGATTGAAATAATGTGGTTGATACTTTGAGATAAAAGGATCAATCTAGCTTATTTATGATGATGCTCACAAAATATCTTTTATTTCATGATATTAAGAGGATATATATTGAGGTCATAATTATAAGGTAATTATCATATATTCCACATATGATTTTTCACCAATCGATTCAAGGTATTATTAGAATCATACATAATAGAAATGATGAATTTCAATAGAAGGTGATAGATGTTTTATATTTTATAGATTATATTGATGGAATTATTTGTTTTTTGAATCATGTATGTGTTCAATCAACATAATATCTATTTAATTACCGATTAGAGGAATATAAATATTATATTTCTATATTAATCTAGGATGAATAAATGTTTATATTTGATAGTGTACATTTTTTTGGAAAGAAATTGGAAATAAGTAATAGTGTTTTTATCATGGTGATTGATATGTAAGTATGTAAGATATTATATTCATTAGAAACGGGAATTTTAAAGCCAAACCAATAAAAAAATTGAAATGGGAAAATATCCTAATGCATTTTTTTCTTTCAACACACCAAAACATATGAATACCATTAATATACAAGGGTTGTTTTTAAACACCATTAAAATTTTATCACACATCACCTCTATGAGATAATGCTTCTCTATTGACAAAAAATCAATAATATATATTATTTATTTGTGAAATATTTCATTTAAAATCCCATCTAATTATGTCTAATTAATATATGATGATTACAAAAATATTTAGCAGAAATATCCAAAAATATCTTTGTAAAGTGTTGGGTAAAACACAATGTATAATTCTCTAAAATATTTTCAAATTGAGTGAGCAATTTTAACATTAGAGGAAATTATGAGTTATTGGTCACTCAATTTCAATTTTTTTCGTGAACAACAAATTCCTATAATATTCTATTATTAAAATATTATATTTATCTCTAGAATTTGGATTTATAAATATGATTGGATCTTTGGAATAAAGCGTAGAAATCCATTATTGTGGAATGAACTTGGAGAATTAATAATATTGGAACCTAAAAAAGATTAAATTTTAGAGTTGTTTTGTGAAATTTGGAATAATATATTGTCTACATAGATTTAGTTGAAAATTTATGTTTAAAATCATCGACATGATAATGAAACTATGCCAAATAGTGATGTATTCAGAAATTCATACCTTGGTATAAAGTGATAAGGGTTGGAATGATTAAAAATTTATTCCTAAGAAATTATGGTAATTTTAATATTTTTTTGATTTTGTGAAAATATCTTATAATTTTGATCTTCAACCAAATCACTCTCAAGATCATGGTGTGTTCCATTTGTATCTCTAAATGAATTATATACCTGAACAATCACATGTACTAAAATCATATACCATACAAGTATAGAAATATCATTCTGATAATTAATCACGAATGGATATTAGGAATTATTGAGATAAATTTGTGATAATCATGGTCGGTCGCCCAGTCAATTTTTTTTGGTGAAAACATTATTTGGATGAGCCTATATGGGAGGGTGAGGATGTGATGAGTTGGATGATTATTTTTACTATAATACTATTGAGTATTTAGTGTTAAATTTCAATTATGTTTTGTATAATATTGCACCATTATATTTTATGAAATATATGTATTTCAAAAAATCATATTTGATTGATATCTTACAGTATACCAACATTGAGTTTTATCGAAACATGATATTTTATATTATATTATTTATGATTTTTATATTACTATTTTTGTAACGGATAATATGATTTTTTTAAAAAAATTAACTTATCTGTATTATAAATTCAAAATATATTTTATTTGGATAGTTATTAATTATAAATTAAAATGAAAACATAATGATAATAAATGTGTTATTTTTTGAAAATCAATTTTTTTCTAATTTTTCATTTTAATAATATTTTATTCATAAATTTTGAATTTAAATATATCCACTTATAGAAAATTTATTTTACTGAATAAATTTTATTTTTAAAATATTCATTTAAAAAAATTCTGCTGCATTTTATATAGTTTTATTAAAATATATTTTTTCAATGAATAGTGAAGAATACATGTTTTTATTTGGTGTATTCATTTATATTAATGTATTGAAATTATAGAAAATATTTTATGGTGGTTTTCTAAGAATAAAAAATCAAATATATATTTATTAATCCATTCTATGTCACTATAATAATCCTAATATTTAAATTTTATGTAAAATCATATTTAATTTATGATCATGTTCACTTTAGAAATATGAATATTCATCAAATCATTGATATTTTTCATAATTATGAATTTTCAATTTCTGATAATTAAATTTTATAATATGGATTCAATATTTTTCACTAAAAAAGTAATTTTATTTAAAAAAAATTCATAATTTTTTTAAAATAATGAAATTTTAAAACTATATTTTTCCATAGATAATGATAAAATGAGTTTAATATTTGGTTATTATAAAAATAAATGGGAATTATTACCATTTAAACATGTCAAAATGCTATAGTATTCATATATTTCAATCAAATACATCCAAATGATGAATCAATTGTGATTTTTACACTTTTTGGTAGGGAATCGTTATCCTTATGGTGAATTTTGTGAAATTTTCATTTAATTTCCATATAAGTTCCTTTAACTACATATAATAGGACGTCAACTATCACATACTCATCCTATTTAAAATTCAATTTATTTCATAATTTTCACACAAAAAATCAACATAAAATCCATCTCCATGACATATATATAACTTTTATTCATAAATTAATCCTATGAAAGAATTTTATTTAATGCTAAATATGTTTTCTGATGGAGATTTAATCTTATTAAAAAATAATTATTGTTTTTTCTACTTATTTACATAAAAACACTATAAATAAAAAATATAACATAAAAATATACATATCATAAATATAAATAAGTATTTTTTCTAAAAAGGGATTTACCTAAATACATGTAATTTTTTGTCGAATGGGAAAACAAATTTCATCATGAATGCAACAGTCTACCACCTTATGAACAAATAGAATTCATTTTCCATAGATTCACCTATCATGAATTCAAATAATGGTGAAATTAATATATTTATAAGATATTTGTAACATATCTACAGTTATGTAATAACAATATCACATACATAATATTATTTTCCATATTGTATGGGATACAATAATTCTTCTCATGTGTAAAATAGACAACCATCTCTTGTTGTTAAGTGATTATTATCACATAGTATTTTAAGGGAATGTTTTTTGGATAATCTTAATTAATAAAAAAATTATATAGTTATTCATAATTAATTTATAATGATGGTAAATCGTAACATCCTATTACATTTTTATGTATATAAACCCATAGATTATATTATCCCATAATAAGAAATTGTTGTAGGATGTATCCAATGATTCTATTATGTTTTTACAATACATCTGGGAAAATGCATAATTGGTGCTTGGATTGAAAAAACTTGAATAGAATCCATGAAATAATTCAATTATCCTATGTAGGAATTTCAAGATTTCCACATAGATTGTGCATGATTAGGAAAATGAGAAACATGGATAGGAGGGGAACAAATAGTCTATGAATGGAAAATCTAAGAGTGTAACCTAATTATGAATGTCTTCTAGAGTATTTGATTTAATTTAATGGTTATGAATATTTAATGTACATACCTTGTAACCAAACCCCTTAAAGAGCAAAATTGGAAGTTAATGCCCTAATATTATTAATTAATTTTCAAAAAACTATATATTTAAACCCATACACCTCCCACTTGAACCAAAATCTGATCCTTTGGATGTAGGGTTAAACCTATATCCAAATTTGGAAATTGAAAAGTCATTTAATATAATAAGAAGAATTTTATCAATGTTATGATCCACATTTGTTGTAAACCATTATTCTTGTTCATCAATCTATCTTCTTCTCTTTATTCCTTATTCACATAGGTTACGTTGTCTTTGTCTTTCATTAAACCAAGACTGATTAATAAGGAATTGTGGATATAGGATCTATTTTATCATAAATAGAGATATCTCTTTTTAGAATTCGTGATTGAAATAAGAGAAAACACATTTAATATTCATTATTGTTGGATTCTAAATATTCAAAGTAGGTGTTTCAATTGTTTTCCTTTGTATGGTAATTAGTTCATTCTTGAGAATTCATTGATGTGTGTTTCTTAAATTTTAATGGATGTTCTATGTAAATTTATCTATAAATTACTTATGAATGATTATTTGACCCTTTTCATTTTTAGTTGACCAACATATTTTTTAATGTATGGTATATATATCTCTAAACACATTTTAGAAATTTGTTAAATTCCACGGTGGTTTTTATTTATTTTTAAGAAACTTGTAAAGGATAATATGGTGTAAAAGGGGATTTTGAAAAGGTTTTTGTTTATGAATGTAAATGACCTCATTTTAATTAAATAAGTTGATTTATTTTCTTTTTTCCCAATATTTTAAAATTCAGGGTTTTTTGTAATAAACAAGAGGCCCATTTTAATGATATCACCTTTATTTTGAAAATTATTTCTCTTGGAATATTTTAAGAAAATGTTTATATGGCATGTAATGAATCTGTAAACCCTTCTATGAAAATTTAATCAATAATTTTGAAAATATAAAACATTATTTGATGTCATTAATATCGATTTGAAATAAATGATAGTTTTAAAGGAACATTCACTCATATAATGATTATTTTTTAAAGGAAGTGGTTATGATTAACCGTATTAATGATGAAAAGTTTAATCTAGTTTTATTTTAATTGATGATGTTTGATAAATAATTTCAAATATTATGATGATCCAATCTTATAATAATTCAGTAAAGTAACATTTTATTCTCTCAAGCATTAATTTTTTTTGGGGTCAAAAAGGCATTATATACTTTGGGGGAGGGTTTGGGTAATTGAGAAATGTGATTTTAGGGTATGAGTTCATTATTGATATTGGTAATGATCCCCATGTATCCTTTTAATTTTATATTATCAATCATAAATATTGAATAGTATTGGGAACCAAATGTGTTTTATGGGATTTCATAGATATATGTTTCAATAGAAGAATAAAACATCTTCTAGTTGATCCATAGAGAATGTGAAATGTTCAATCTATGGACATGTGTACCTAAACATGGTTGTGAGAGGAATTTGTTTTATTTAGAAAAATGATACTAGATGTAAGTCCAAAAATTAATCATGATAAAATTTTATTATATATTCTGTGGTGGACACACTGTCATACCTAAATTGTACCCATGACATCTACATTCGTGAAACTCAATACATGATATTGTTCATTATCACAAATTGGAACAAGAGTTTCATTGCCAGATTCACCAATATGTGGTCATTATCCACGTTGACACTAATACATTAATACTATATCATATATTGTAATCTTTTCCATATTCTTATCTTCGCTTTTTTATATTATACTAGATTGTAAAATATTTTTCATGTATTTTCAGTAAAATGTTTTTATTTTAAATGGATAAATGGAAATTTGTAATTGTTTGGTTTGAAAAATGATTTATAAATGTTTAAAACTCTAGTTTTTTTCAATTCGTCATTTTGTCCTTATGGAATCATCTTTTATCATATTTTAAACTCCTTGTAATGTAACATCATGATATCAATGGGAAAACCCTGTTGGGATCTTTCACTCACTACCTATATATACCATTCGGGGGTTGGATCAATTGGTTATATTACATATGGTGTTTCTTATCTTGTTTTACATTTTAAGATCATGTTTTGCTAAATAAGGGACAGTGATATGGGACATCGATGGAGGTCTACAAAAACCAGAAGATTGATTTTTGGTAGTTTTTTATTTCTACATTACACACTTCTACATGTACAAGTTACAGTCATATTGATGCATGCATATGACGATATTTTTGCATTGTACTCTATTATGTTAATATTTTTTATGAAATGGATCAAAACATATATTTATTCCTTTGAATTTTCTTCTCATCGTCCCATGGAGATCATTATTTCAAATTAGGTTAGTGTTAAATGTGATCATGTATCGATTTAGGAGGTATTATAGGTTCTTTCATTAAAAATGTTTTTATAGTTGGCCTATTCTAAAATGGATGTACCTTACATTAATATCCATAATCTTATTTTGTTTGAGTCGTGGTGTAAGATAAATTATGAATGTCCTATGGGTGAATAGGTAGTTTGTATGTGGGTGATTTATCTTCACATCCTCATGATTATACGTTAGTTATCTTGGATGTTTGTACTTTATCCTTTTTTGATTAAATTTCTTCTAGATATACATATAGAATTAGATTCCTGATGTTATTATTTTTTATTTATGGATCCTCTTTTGAGATTTACGTTGCACTAGGAAGAAGAAAATATTTGTACTACCCCTAATATTTCTGGTAAAGAATGATTTATTGGTTTGATTGATCTGGAATTCAATCCATGAAATATTGAAATAATAGTGTGTAGTTTACCAACCCATGCTACAAATCCCTGAATAGTTCTTCACTAACCGAAACATGACTACATATCTACTATTATCTACCAGATACACATGAATGAGGTTTTTTTTAGAGTTGTGGATATGGTATGTTTCATCATCTTGGGTGTTAGTTTCAAATTTAATCTCTTGTTGACTATTTTAAATCCTTTCTGAATACCGAATATATAGCATAATAGAAGTTTCGTTGATTCCCTCAATAATTATTTACAATTACTATAATTGGTTTTTTTGACATATATGGTATTAAAAATATATTATTAATGATTATTGTGTGATGTGATAAATAAATTTTTAAGAAGTATTTTTCGATTTTAATGGATTTAAAATAACAATGTTATTGATAACAATAAAATAGGATTATTGTTTTTGCAACAATAGATGTATTTCTTTGGGATGGTAATAACATTTTAAAATCTATGGTTGAATTATAATTTTTAATGGAATGTGTCATGTTTCATAAATGTTATAATGATGAGTGTTTTGTAATCAACGATTCAATAATAAATCTGTGTTGTGAATTTATTTGTATAGTTTTGTGCACTGTTTGTCTGTTTAGTGATCAATTAGTTGATATGCATGTATTTTTTGATATAAAGTAATTTAAACCAATATATTTTTCCTATATGGTGCAATATAAATTCAATACACTATTTTTTAGAGTAGTCCTTTCCAATTTCAAGAAGTTTCATATATTGTTGGTGAATTTATCTAAACATCATACCAAGTGGTAGAGCTAGATACTTTTTATTGATTAAAGCACAAACATTATTTATAATACTTTTCCCCCATATTATAATGTAGAATGATATTTTCATGATTAAATAATGTTTCTTGATTAAAAAAATAAGATCTTCAATTATCTCAAGTCATCTGATGCATTAATTGTCATGTCTCTCAACTCCTTATTTGAGGAATTTGGTCACAATTTTCGGAATGTTGTTAATCATTCATTCTGTATACTAAATAATTTATGGGGAGATATTCAAATAAGGTCTAATTCAGTGGGTGTATCCATAGGAACTGTAGAAGGAAAATGTTTTAGTGTTCTTTTTTCTATTCTAGATGAGATATTAAACTTCCATACAAATGGACATGTTGATTTATTATCAAGAGATGTAAGATACGGAAATTTAACCAAAAGGTAATATAAAGAAATAAAATTAATGAATGAATGACTAATTTATGTTTGAGAAAGGATAATCATATCATGGAAATAAGTGGGGTGGTTTTTTATTTCAGATAGAGAAATAATTCATTCTAAAGGATTTTCTCCAAAATATATAATATTTTGTCAATGTTGTGGTTGTTTGGGTCACCATATCATGTTTGGTATGTTTTTGGGTTGGAAAGGAAAATATTGGTCAATGATACCATCTCCTAAATACAAGGATGTAGATGAATCAAGATAAAATGACTCCAACCATATGTCATGAAGTGAAGCTATTCAAATGTTAGAGGTGTTTTTAACTACTAGAGATATGTTTTATGATGTGGTTGATCTTAATCATTGTTTTTTTCTATAATTGGAGTGTAATTTATTTCAGTTTTTTATTAATGTTTCATGACTATTTTGGAAGAAGATTTATTTGATCATTTTGAGTTATATCATTCAGGACATGGTATGGGAAAATTATGGATTAATGATATGAGAATGGTATCAGTTTTATTGTATCTCTATTATTTTGTGTTGTACAAGTTGAAAAATACATTCATTTATTTATTTTTGAACAAATTTAATTCCATGAAGCTCATTATAATATTGGTTATGGATCATATTCTTTTGATAAATAACAATTAGGTTTTCGTATTTAATTATTAATCATTGATTTCCTCCTATTTTGAATTGTTGGATGGAGTTAAATTTTTCTTGTGATGGATGAACTCAGCTATAAGAGATTAGTTACATGTTATGCACTGAACAAGATTTTATATCTATTTCTATTTGTACTTGGAATGAACATGATAATTTCATTAGGTTATTATGATGATATTTTTTTTGATAAACCACACACCTAATAATGGTATCATTTTATTTGATGATTTAAATGAATGGTTATGATATTTATTGAAAATACCATGATACCATTTAGGGATTACTCGTGGTAGAGAAAATTTTATAATAATTTGTTTTTATTGGAAAAATTGAACATTGCTAGTTCTCTATGATTAATAGATTATGTGTTCGCATTAAGGCCAAATGAAATTCATTTTTTTTGTTACACCATTTTTTTGAATAATTAAATGTTGGGGGGGACCTATGTTAGAACTCTATAGAATACCTGGTTTGAGTATATTTGATGATATTTAGGTGTTAATCATTTTGTAGTGTTTTCACTATTAGGATCCTGGTGGTTATATCTTCATCACCATAGGTCTTCCACATCATAATATGAGTGAGGTAGTTCATCTACCATCATGTTCTATATTTTTGATTTGAATATTTATGATCATATCAATACCTATTGTCAGGAGGATTCATCACCATCTTACCAATTATTAAATTCCTTCACCCATTTTTTAGAATGTCACGTGATTAGATAAAATTTCTATTTGTTTCTAGAATTTTGTCAATGTTTATCGAATTATTCTGTGAATGTTTATGGAAGATGAAAGGTTTCAGAAACACTCCAGTCAAACCATGAAACATTTAAAATATCTTTGGTATGTTTCTTATTGTATTTAGTATAATCAGGATTATTTAAAACATGTGTGCTTCTTGGATATAATGAATTTGTAGGGTTTGAGCATTGTTAAAGTATTTTTGAAATATAAGTGTGTAGATTTTCAAGTGGTTCTTCCCACATTAATTTTGTTTCTAACACTTTTTCATAATATCTTTGACATGTGTATTTATCTAGGTGAACTATTATCTCAAGACACCATCATGATGGACATATACATTGAAATTTATGATTTTTTTGTCCCGAATTTTTTATGATTCATTAATAAAACTATTTATTATTTTATTGTGATATCATTGGGTGTGTTTCTTATTTAATCCCACATGTTATATAATTCATAATTAAAACATATATTAGAAACAATGCTCCATCACGTTTTAATAAATTTATATAGTTTAATTATAGTAAAATATAATTTATTCTACGAGGTGACCAAAGACATAATATATTTTGAATGTTCTATATTCTTATCAATGAAATAAATATTTTTATCAAAATATATGCCTTATACAAGAATTAGAAGTTTCAAAATGATCAATAATCACCATATACCATGGTGAATTATGTCCATTATTTTTAGAAAAAAAACTACCATACATAAAACATTTAGATGAAATCTAGGACCACATCATAATAGTAAATGGGTTGTCATGATGAATGTACAAATAGAACATATCGATCATGAACCTACTAAAGTCATCCTACATAACAAGAACACCTTCCAAGATCATCATTGCATAGAAACAATTGAATTAATTTCACCTCCATGAATGTATCCTATTTTATGAAAAATTTTAATTGTTCTAATGATGAATAAATATTTATAATCAGTAATTTTTACTATATAATTTTTTTTATAAAATACAATATAATTTTAAAATCATGTATAATTTCAAATGTGAAATACATTCCATGAGATCAATATACAGAAAAACAATTCTATGTAGTTGTAAATAATTATAAAATCTCTTAAATTTTTCTAATGTAATGTTTTATAAAACAAATTTTAATAATATATATGAAAAAATTTTGGGAACTGTGAAACGATGGAATATGATTAATTTAACTAAATATTGGTTTCTATGTAACATCCATTTATATGAATTATCTTCTATATATTCACCCCATGAATAAAGGAATTGGCACCTTTCAAACTAGAATATGCATTGTCACAATAATAATTTCAATTGTCCAAAACTATAAATACAAGAAGAATTATTGTGAAACATACATGTATTCTCATAAAAAAGATCTAAATCTATAAATACACTAAAAACCACCCAAAAGAGAATTCCACTCAAATCAAAATTATATATGATTTTGAAATATGAAAAAAAATACTAGAAGAAATAACATTGAAATCCCACTTTTTGGATTTTAACAAACACCTAATGAACATATATATTTTACCTGTACATTCATGACCATATAAATCATTATAACCCCACTATTATAATCACTACCCAAACATAGATATCCTTATAAAATTAATCTCAACACTAATGATCTTAGTGAAAAAAATGATATGGGTTTATAAAAAGATAATTATACTATAAATTTTTCTAAAAGGAAATTGATGTATAACCCTACCTAAATGGTGTGTAAATTGAAAAAAAAACCCATCAAAATCTTGGAGGAAACATCCTAGAAATTATTACGAAAAATTTCATAAAAAACACCTCATATAGGACAAGTGTCACTCTAATGTTATAAAAATAACAATAAATCCATAAAATATTGTACAATTATGATAAGAATGATAAGAAGGTAATAAGAAATATTACTAAGAAGTTATTTGACCAACCATTACCAGATATGACACCCAAAATAATAGGGTTAAACATGGGGGTCCTCACATGAATCAAAATGTATTTTATGAATGAAAATTAGAATAAAAAACTATTTGGATTTATATTTTAATGAAGTAAAATTTTGGAAGAGAAAATATTATTTAAATTTTGGAATGCAACACAATTATTCCACATAGTTTAAAAAATATATTCAATAATGTTTTAGACTTTAATATAATGAAAAAAAACATACTCCCATGGCATGGATGAATTTTTTAGAAACAGTGTGCTAAATGACAAATATATATCTGTCACTAATTTAATTTCTCTCATTGTCATTCCACATGGTTTACTATAACAATTCCCAATTCTTGTTCCAGACCGTCGGAATCACAAAAACCTTACAATTTATCCCCTAATTCTTACATTATTTTTATATAATACTTCCCATGATGGAAAAGAAGAGAATAACCAAAATGATGTAAAACCAATTTCTCAAATGTTTTATTGATATCATCACATACCCTAAAAACAAACTATGTTGATTATAAAAGAGAATCATTAAACTCCAAAACATGATTTTTCATTTTTAATTCAAATGGATGATTGATTTCATTTATTAATAGTAATATGTAAATAAAATTAAAAAATTTAATGGTAAGAATAATTTAAAAAACCACCCCAATTTCACATAAGTCATTACCCTTCTCAAAATATATTGGTGGTATTAACTATCATATTATTTATCCACAAATTTGTATTTAATTATACATGAGTGTATTATAAAACAATAACATTTTAAAAACATTTCATATTATATATAATTTATTAAAAAAATATTTTATTAAGGTGAAAATTTATATATGTTTTTAAAATTGTGTGTCTAATATTAATCATTGGGTATATGGATAGTGAAAATTGATTGTAGTCTATACATATAAAGGGATACCAATTTATAGATTAAGAAAACCTTGGACCTGTAAACTATTAGAATATACAAGAATGGATTGTGTGAGAAAACATAAAATGTGTTCCATCATCAATATTATTATTCTAAATATTACTATTTTTATTAGTATAAGATATAATTTGATTGATATCATATTATGTCTATAAATATGATCAAAAAATTGAGTTTTAGAATATGATAAAATTTTTTGAACAATAAAATTTTAAATAAATTTCATAATGTCCTCATATAGTATAAGATGTTATGTGGACCACATTGTAGGGTGTGTAATACATATAACATGAGAAATACAATGTGATCTATAAAATTAATATATTGAAATATTTTAACAATGTTGAATAATATTTAGTTCATGAATATACTAGTTCATGATGTCAATTTGTTCAGTATGAGGAATATCAAAATGGAGATCTTTTTTACAGAAGTGTCATTTTTGATATTATTAGAGGCCAACACAATATTATTTTTATCACTATATATTATATTTAGTATATTCAAATTACTATATAGGTGTAAAAATTAATAAGGAACATGTTTATACAACAAAATATTTTAGTAAGGTTGAATTATTTTCCCTAAATTGAACCCTCTTAAAAACAAATAAATCACATTTTGATGGAGGGTGTTTTATAGGAAAATCTAATAAAAACTGTAGTAAATTATTATTATTATTCTATATTATACATATCATAATGGGAAAGAGAATATTAGGGAAAATTAAAAAATTATGACATCTCAGACCGTGATACCACATAACAGTTGCCCCGAGCCCAGTGGGACACATGGCCTCAGGTGAATTTACCCAAATGCCAGAGGATTCAAACTAGCAATGAGAGCCTAAGGTGTGTCTGTGGGGAGACTATGTCTTCATTATCAAACTTTTCCAAAATGGGTGAAGGTGATTTTTTGAGAAAATATAGGATGTATTAGAAGTAATAAATGTATTAAGTTGATAATAATAGATAAAAACTATAATAATAACATAAAACATTGAAATATCAATCATCAATTGATGATATTTCATGTCACTAGAAAACTGGAAAACATGGATACAAGAAAAAATGAATAACATGTTCCAAAAAATTATGATGTAAATTAATATACACTCCCAAGCATCATGAGATCCATATTGGACCTATTCTATCAAGATACAATATATACAGTAAGAAAACATGTGTTTGAATCCATGTGATTCACATTATCAACAAATGTATTCATGTAATCTACTCCTTGTACGAAACAATTCCTAGAGATGGTGTGAGATTAATCATAATGGGCCACCAACAATGGTTTCTGGAAAATAAGGACATGTATTAGAATATAACTGTTTAAATGAATGAATATTTAATGTAAATAAGTAAAATCTAACTAAATACCCATGTTTAGCTTCATCCCTCATTTTTTTCTGAACATATTACCATTTCATCATTTTATTATTACCTGTTTATAATATGTCACTTGGTAAATACAAGTAATGGTTCTTGGATATAATATGTAAACCAATAATGATATTAAATTATGAGGTCCCAAGGTTATAACCAATTTAACGTAGACAATGAGGTTCTCTAACTCATTAATAATTGTATTCTGGCCTGGGGCAAGAGTGTAATCCTTATTTCATTGAATAAGGTATTCCACAATGATAATCCATCTGAATCTATGCATTTCATATGTGGTAAATGGTGATATTAAGAGACTAGTCCAATAGGGATTTAACAATGGAACTTACTTTCCAATGCTCGATCCAAGTAGTGTATCCAAGGCATCCTATAGTACTACATTAAGGATACTACAATGTCATATTTGGAATCAAAATATTGGTCATGGATCATGTTCTAGGTGGGACTAATAATAAGAAAGATGTATTAGAATTAGAATGGGGTTGTCTAGTAGTCATGGTATTCTCTAATCAAAATCCTAGGAGAGCTCGAGATAGAACATTACTATATTACAGTGAATTCATATTAAAATTTAATTGGTTCAAGACATTTCATTCACTAGATTGAAAATTCTGAATAGAATGTATCCTTTTTCATTTCCATTTTAGTTGTATTATGTAACATCCCGCCCCATCCCATTTTCATGATATGGTGGAGGTATGTTACTTTTCCTTAGAAGGACATTCCAGGGTTCGAAAATCTAGCAATAAATTCCATGGGCTAAAAGAATAATTGTGAAACTATTTCCCTATGAATATATTAACCAACCACACAAGAAATAATCTAAAATCTTATATATGATTCATGTTATAAAAATAGATAATCTCATACATTTCTAGTAGAAAAACAAATTATCCATATTAATTCCCAAAACTCAAATACAACCAAACCCAATATCATATTACCCATTGGAGTACTACACAATAAGACAAAAAATAATTTGGAAACCATAAATATCTCTATTCCATGATCCATGCTACAAAAATACTACATAAACACCAAAGAATTATGTCAATATGTTAGAAAAATGATATAATTTACACTTACACATTTCCTAGAATAAACAATTTTCAAAAGCACCCATTTTCCAAAGTAGGGATGAGTATTAATACTCAGTACGACATCCTTAAATGACTTCCATACACATGCCACTAGGATACAACCATTAGAAAATTTATATCAAATATTTTATATAATAAATTCAATAGTGATATAACATGAAACGAGACAAACCCATATTTAGCATGAAATTTTAACCCAAATTCCCACAACATCATGGAAATCCAATCAACCATGAAACAAACCATTTAAAATTCCACCTTACAGCACCCTTTCCAATTTTGGATAATATATACCACACAATAGGATAATGGTGACTCACATACACAAGTGATAATCCAACATGGTGTCACTTATATCCAATCCAGCATATCCATTCCCCAATATAGTAGTAATTCTTTCCCACTTATCTTTTGACGGTTTCTCTTCCATACACTATCCATACACTATTCATAGTGGTAATCTCTGGCCACATAACACATCCAATTCACACAAGCCATAATTCTTACCTACCAAACTGTATATCACATCAATGTCACCACATCATACCCACAATTTATCTACCAATAGACAACATTACGCACATCACAATTCTAAAACATAAATTCAAGTCAATAAATCACACATTTATAGAAATCAAAATTTAACCATTTCATAAGCCCAACAAAATCTCAATTAAATCATCATTAATGAAAATATTATTTCCCAAAACAAATTTCAAAATCAAACCACATACAATTTTAAAATCACACGATAAATCCAATTTCATACGCAATAACCTATTTTCTCTAAAATCCACAATTCCTCACCAAATGGGATTCCAACAAGATTTTCACTTCACAAACTCATTAAATTTCATGGAAAAAAATTAATTGTAACCAAAACATCTATTTTTTACCACGTAGATTCAAATGAGAAGCCACCTAACATTAGGGTTCTGGAAAAATCGTCCCATGAAGAACTACAACACATATCCAGCTTACGCTCCACCAAAACCACTAATTATTCTCTTCCCAATCATCAAAAATACTTTCTATCAACATATAAGTCAAAAACAACCCTATATCTACATTAAAATGATTTAGATCTAGAATATCAAGAGAGAGGGATGTATATATCTAGAGAAAACCAAAAATAAAAAATAAGGATTGACATACATGCGGGAAACAACCTTCAAACTACCTTGAAACCCCATTAAATCACATAAAAATTGAGTGGGAGTGCAGCCCTATCATGTGAGAAGGATAAATCCCACATAGAGTTTGTATTGGAGCTTAAATGGGAATGTTCAGGTAATTTCGGACTACGCCCATTTAAATTTTTTTAAAGGACCACACATTAAGAAAAACCATTAACTAACCATGGGTATGTGACTACCTCAATAGGTCACCATTAACTGTTAGACAAATCGTACATAAATTGTGTGTACAACATAGCATTCATAGTTCATCTTTCTCAGTTTCCCTTGTCTATGCTCAAATCGTGCAACCAAGAAGGTCATCCAATCATATTAAAACCCATTCCAAAATCTCCCAACCTCATCCCCACGAAAATTAGTTCAAACACAAAAAAGTAATAAATATTCTACATACCTCAAATAGGGGGTTATATATTCTACCCAACATTTGACATTCATTCATTTGAATGTATTGAACAAACGAACTGATGAAATAGCTCGGTCAATTACTCAATAATATAATTCTCACGCTCCCACATCCCCTGCTAGAATCTGACTAATGTGGATCAAAACCTGAACATAACTGTTTCGTTTTACTAACAATAATTCTCCTGCATATCCAAAATCCTCAATGGAACATGCCTGAGTGAAGAATTTGGTACTAGCTCCAAATGATCCCAATGAATCATGTAGTCACGATTCAGGTGAAACTTTTTCAGTTGCATCTCTTTAAAAAAACTGTGAAATGCACTGAACCATGTTCATAAATCCCACCAATAAGCCACCTCACTTATCATATCATCAATCTCAAAATTCCAAATTTTCCTTAGAGATAACACACCCTTCATCACAAAATTTTGATGTCCCAACCTTGGATTGATTCTCAAAGTCACTTGATCACACACCTCAGACAAAAACTATTGACGGGGATGGTTTGCATACATTTTCTAATGAATTTTAGTTGTTTACATCCTCTTTCTGATCCACATGATCTTTTATGTTGACTACTGGACAAGACTCATTCCAATCATCAATGTCTCACCCATTTCCATGCAACATAGTGGAGATTAAAATGGATGCACATAAAATCAGTAAAATGATGTCATATGTATTGAAGCATGATAACTATAATTATAAGAGAACTCCAACAACAGTGTGGTACCCTCATATGTTCCACCTAAATCCATCAAAAAAATCCCTTAGAATACCCTCTAATGTTTATATCATCCTTTCCGATTGGTCGTTCACCTTAAGATGATTCACCATTCTCATTTTCAACTATGTCCCAATGTCATGAAGTAAGGATTTAAAAAAACGAGATGTGAGCCTCAGATCCCTATATATTGAATTCTAAACTAGAAAAAGAATCCTCTTTACCACATCGAGGATACAGATTTTGGATAGATCCTCTACCATATGAGATTAATGAATTGGGATGAAATGGGCATACTTTTTGAGTTGATCCACAATCACCAATATAGAATATGGTTTCCTGACCATTATCGGAAGATCTATCAACAAAATATATCAAAATCTACTACCATTTCCACACTAAGATAGTTAATGATTTCAAAATTCCTACTGGCCACTGATGCTCTTCCTTGACCTGCTGACAATTCAAAAATCTCAAAACAAAATCTGTAACATTATTTTTCATACTAGCCCACCAAAACAATTCTTTAAATTCCTAATGAATTTTATAAATTCCAGGATTAATATCCCACATGGATTGATGATAATCTCAGAAAACATCATCATGATAAAACATTGTTACCACCATCCAATTCCAAAAACACAAGATAGAATTATCATTCCGTTTCTAGCCCTGAATGGTCTCCCAAACATTTAGTTTGGACCGCATCACCACACATTCATAATTAGATACGTATGCCCCTTTAACCAAACCAACCAATACCATAACCAAATAAACATGAAAGAATACCACACTATCACAAGAATCCTCACATTCCAATAGAATTTTGTCTATGAACAACATCAACTTCTATTGATCAGATACATGTATCACAACCCGAGCAAATGATTTTCTACTCAATGCATCTGCCACTGAATTTCTATTACCTGGTGAGTACATTAAGTAAAAATAAAACATACATAGATATTAAATCCATATACTTTTTATTATGAACAAATATCTCTCTGAGAAAATATGTATTACGTTCTTTGGTTACTAAACACTATATATTTCCCACCAAATAGATAATGAAACAACACTTTAAACTCCTGAACCACTGCCTCCAACTCTAAATAATGTGTTGGGTAGTTTTTCTGATTAAACATCTACATAAGTAAGACATATGAAACCACATAACCCCCATTCATGAGAAAAATACCCAACCATGATCCTGATGCATCAAAATACAGTACGTGCCTTTTCCCTAGTTCAGGAAAAAACCATGATTGGTGTTAATGTAAGGTGACCCTATAACATTTCAAAGTGTTTATAAAATTCATCATCCCATTAAAATGGGATATTATTCTATATCAATGCTTCCATCAGTGATGCCAATCTTGAGGAATGACAAACAAAATGATGATAATAACAAGCTAGACCATAGAAGCTTCATATCTCAAATACATTCTATGGTATTTTCTCGGTGATAAAAACTATATATTTTACAAATCAACTAAATCACCTCTGTCAGAAATAATATGGCCAAGTAAATAAACTTCTTATATCACAAATTCACACATTGAAAATTTGGCATAGAACGGATGATCCCTCAATATCCCCAACACCATCTTCAAGTTATTATCATGATCTACCATTTTTCTTTAATACACCAGAATATCATCAACAAATAACACTAGAAAAGATTCGAGATATCTCTGAATTAGATGATTCAAAAATTCTGTGAAAAGTTTCGGTGCATTCGTTAGACTGAATGGCATAACCACATATTCATAATGGCCATATCTACTTCTGAAAGCTGTTTCTGGAATATCCTCCTTCCTCACCCACAATTGATGTAACCTAACCTCAAGAAAATATTAGGGACCTGTGTAGATCCCCTCAACTTCTAAACCAAATAGTCATTGTCTAGAATTGGATATTAGTTCTTAATCGTAACTTCATTATGTTTATGATAATCCACATATAGCCACAAAGTTCCATACTCCTTTTTAACAAACAAAACTATTGCATCCCACAGATACATTCTATGCTTAATAAACCATTTTTTTAAATCATCCAACTTCACCTTAAATTTGAAAAAAAATTCCAGTTCCATTCGGTATGACAGAAGTGAGATAGGATTGTACCCTATAACGAGATCAATCGTATACAATACTTCTATCATAGGTGGTAACATTGAGAATTATTAGGGAAATACATCCCTAAAATGATCCTCAACCACAGGAAAAAAACTATTTTCTCAACTGCTTTCCCAGATTCGTATAGAAACACTACTAACAAATACAAGATAATGAAGATTGATGGCACCAACAATTCAGTTTCACAATGCTTTTCTTTCTTCTCTCGTATAAACCAATAAATAAAACCATCATCCAATATAAAACTAACCATGTGCACATAGTAATTGATGTGGTCCTTAAACATCAAAAAACAATCCATTCAATTGATTATATCACAATAATCAATATCAAAAACTATAAAATCCTAAATCAATTAAATTTCGTCCACCAATAAGTAACAAGCTCTACATAGGAAGGCTCAATACTCTCTTTTACCCATAGCAGCTTAATGTTTCAGATTATAAGGAATAATTTCCACATTTAAACCCAAAAAATCAACAATGTGAGAGGAAATAATGGAATATGAATTTCCTACATCAAATAATTCATGAATCAATGTGGAATTTAAAACAATTGTAATGCGTACCATGGATTGTCCTGACTGATCATCCACCACAACAAGTTCAATTTGAACAACTTATTGCTTTACAAATTATTCTCTTTATTTCCCACTTGAGGTGTAATGTTATTTCCCTAATCAACATAAAAACATTACTCTTATATCAAGTGGCATACTTCTACCTCGTTCCCATTGGGGAAAAAGGCCCCTATGACCCCAAAAAAGTGTCATAGACACCCGACATTAGTGAATTCCAAAAATAACACTTATGATTACACATATTCATTATATTAGAAAATTCTCGAGGTTTCACCATAAAATCCTGCTTCATTTGGAATGTGGATACATAATGAAAAAATTCTAGTATTACTCTAGGTCATTGGAGAATGATACAATGATCATACTATCGGATTCAGAGTCGTACTCCCTGCCTGGAAATAACTGCCCCTATTCTGAAAAAACCCATTAATCGAGTTCCTAGTATTTCTCATGGGTAACAACATATATCCCCCAATTGTATCCCACAAGATTTCTCTCTTAGAAATAATAGCTCAATTCATCATTTTTGTGTAATCATTTTTACACAACACTTTAATCATGGAATAAATTTCTTGCCTCAATGCAGCATCAAAAATTCGAGTTCTCTATGATGTACTACCCACCACCATTGGTGTAAACTGCACTAAGTTCATAAACATAGATTCATATTCTGTTAATTCCATGTTCCCTTGCTTCAAACTGAATAAATCTATTTAACATTGAATTATGAACACATTAGGGTAGAATTGTTTGTTATAAAATTTCCTCAAACACCTCCCATGTCACACCTTCTTCCTTCCCTACATGGACCAAAAACTCCCCCCACTAATGGGAAATATTTTTTTTCATGTATGTGGATAAATAAAATTTCAACTCTTCCAGTGTTCCCATAGGTTCAAATATACTATTCATTCTATTCAGCCATCCTTCATCCCTTTCGGGCTCCATATCACCACTAAACATAGGTGGTTTCAGTCATTGAACTTGAACCAGATGATCAACATTCTTTGGTTCATCAAATTTTTTCCCACTAACTAATCCTTAAAAAACATGCACTACAATCTAAATTAATTTCTCGTTCACCTCAGGCTCAAATGAAACCACATTTTTAGATGATTTCACTAGTATGTGTCTACAATGCCAACCCGGTGAAATTTCTATATTCACAAAAAAACAATATATCCAACTGCCTTAATAATAATGTGTTTACAATTTTCTAATTCATTACATAAAAACTATCAAAATCAAGATTTCTACAAGTTCACATTTCCCATGATTCGTAATTATAAAAAAATCCACCATATTTTGAAAATCGACACATTTTTAAATTATCAAAAGTTTTTATGTTTCAAATCCTTCTGTTTTGAACCCCATTGAAGATTTATCAAAATACAAAAATCTATATAACAACATAATTAATTATACCCTATTAAAATATGAAACATTGAGGGAATTCATTTCCACCACGCATGTCTAGCTCATATCATTGGGTGCATCCACAAAAAGGAGACATCCAATTCATATAAGTGCCTCCAATCACATATGTACCCAACTCCCTGGTAACATGATTTTCAGTATGAAATAGTAATATAAGCCTTTCTATTATATACATTTCGTGTTCATAAAGCCCTATTCCTTTGCACCATCCCAAAAAAAGGAATAAGAAAAGAACGAATGTCAACACCATGATCAATGATCAATGACAATGCACCTGAATAACTGCTCTCCCATTAAATCTGAGGACCGAACATACTTATACCACTTGCAAGATCCCACTCCATACTATTGGCTTGAGAGGGTGGAGGAATTGTACTTGGCCTTAGTAGATGTTCACAGGGTTCCATAAGCTGCAAATAAGTGTCGTGGTATTAAAGAATAAACAGTGAATGATTTTCCATTTGAATTGAATAGCCAACAAAAATAGCCATTATCCAAAATCATCTATAGCATTCATTTCAACAAAACAACATAACCCATATATTACAAGAAGACTACCAATATATAAATAATGATTCCAAAAACAACAATACAACCAAACAAAAAATCAGAGTACCAACTAGAATACTACATAATAAGACCCCAAAAAATTATGACACCATCCGTAACTCCACACCAATATCCATCCTCCAATTCCCACAACAACACCAAATCAATTTCTTCGATCTGCTTGCAAAATGATAGGATTTACCCATAATCGTGTCTTGGAATACCACATTAGAAAATTTTCACATGTGCTGAAGTAGGAGTGGATAGTAATACTCAGAACTATTTCCCTAAATGATTACCATTCAAATGCCACTAGGATAAAACCATTATCACAGCTGTATAAAATAGTTTATATAAAATATTATATAGTGAAATAACATGAAAGAAGGAAAAAATACTCAATAAATCCATTTTCACTGAAATTCTTGAAACATCCTGAAAAGACCAACAACCATAACACAAACCATTTTCCATTCCATCTTATCACACCCATTACCACTTTTCATAGTAAAACAGAATCAATCTTACAACGGTGACTCACAAACATAATCCGTAAACAAACATGGTGGAACTTCCTACCAAACCTGTTATCCTTTCCTATATTTATGGGTACTCTTAACCCACTTATCCTTTTATGGTGTCCCTTCAATCCATAATCCTTAATTTTTATAGTGGTAATCCCCACCCACTTCAAAAATCCAATTTTCCTAAGTCATAATTTTTAACTAACAACTAGTACATCACATCAAGGTCACCATATCATAACAAAAACTATCTACCACCAAACAACATTAAGTGCTTCACAATTCCAATGCCCAAATTCACTTCAATAAATCTCCCATTTATTGAAATCAACATTTATCCATATTCCATGGCCAACCACAATTCAATAGAAAACATCATTATTTAAATTTATATTTTAAAAACATTTTTCACAATTAAAAAAATAAGGATTTTAAAATAAACATTTTAAAATAAAACAATAATGCCCCTTTTGTCAAAAATAACCCATTTTCCATGAAATCCCCAAACCATCACCAAATGGTTTTCCAATAATATTCTCACATCATTAAGAAAATAATTTCCTGAAAAAAATTAATTATAACCAAAACCACTTGTTCTAACAGTGTGGGGTTAAGAGAGAATCCATGTACCTTTTTGGATCGAGTGAAATCATACCACAAACAACTGATCCACTAATATGAAAAAACCTACACCAAAAAAACTATATATTCTCTTCAATAATAGCAAGAAACATCAATATCAACATCCAAGGGATCAAAAAATATATATCAATATACAATGGCTATAGATCTACAAAAATGAGTGATATGGATTAATATATCTTGAGAAAGCCAAAGAGATACCCTAAGGAGAGATTTACATGGGAGAAAATACCACCACACAACCTCGAAAGCCCTTTAAATCACATCCAAATTTGGAGGGATGGCACCAGTAACCCTTAATAAGGTGAAATATCTAGTAGGGTTATTTTGGGAGATGAAATGATTGGATTAGTGTATATTATGACTAACCCCATTTTCAAAAATTCATTTTCAAATGGCCACAGGGTTGGCTCTCACGGTTTGAGAAATAGTGTCCTAAT
Source organism: Viscum album (assembly GCA_963277665.1). Taxonomy (NCBI): domain Eukaryota; kingdom Viridiplantae; phylum Streptophyta; class Magnoliopsida; order Santalales; family Viscaceae; genus Viscum; species Viscum album. Next base: position 163,401,434 of record OY728135.1, read on the forward strand.
TGTGTCCCACTTGCTGCCTCAAGGGGAACCTCGTGCAGGCCACATCACATGGTTAGAAAAACTGTGTGTAATCCATTTGTACAACACATCCCACATCATTCATCTCTCACGATTTCCCCCAACAGTTCACAAACTAAGAATCTTTATAAAGGCCTCCAAAAATATTCAAAATCATTCCAAACTCTACCAACCTATTCCTAACTCATCCCAAGAACATAAATCACAAAAAAAGGAATAAAAATGGATACAAACCTCAAACGTAGGGTTCTACATATTTAATAATTATGGTTCACTAAACATTATTTTATTAACAATTAATAGGGTGCTACTGATATGTAAGGATTATTTAATTACATTTAATAATTCCAAGTCATATACTACTATACATTCCAAATCACATTTCACATTTTATAGTCCAATTGAAGTACATATATTAGGCAGGACAAGTGGTAAGCATACATGATATATTAAAATATTTAATTCATATCATAAAAATTCATTTTAATATAGAAAATCAAAAGGATGTCAAGATAAATCCATAGAAAACCTGAACAGTGGCTTAAATGTGTCAAAACACTAAAAAGCCAATTTTGGCATAACACCCTACATGGCGTGTTAGGATTTATGGGTGTAACCACTAACTAATAATCACATATTCAGAAAGAGAATAACCACACAGTTATAATATGTATAATTATGGAATTTTAATTCAATAAATGACTCCTGATGAAATTAGTGGGCCCAACACTACAATTCCAAATTCAATGATCATTTGGGAGGATTTATAAAACACCCACCATTGGGTTGTATGATCCACCTCCTCCTATATTGGAACATAATTCGGATAGGATCATAGAGGATCTATGAACTGTAGAAACTGCTCATACACAGATAACTCAGTCGAGAGAAAGAGAGAAGTAGAATGACACAAGAGGACTAGACTATATTCAATTATGCATCCAAAATGATGAATAAAAACTAGATCCCATCCCCGATGAAAGAGATATTTAAATTGTAACATCCAAGATAAATAATTAATATAACATTGTCATGTTATTAATATTAGTGAATTAAATATTAATTTTAATTTAATGTGGATTCTATGTTTTATGGCGTACCCAATACTCAACAATGAGTTTCTTGTAAATATTACGTTTCAAAATAATAATACAATAATATTGTAGTTAAGGCCTAACTATTGTAATGGCTGGAATGAATAGAAATAACTAAAAAATTATTATATATTTTTGTTAAATATTTTAACAATTACCCAATAAATGATAGTTGCATAAAATTTGAAGGAATCTAATTTTAAGTAAAAATATTTTAATATTCTATAAAAAGTTGATTAACCGCCTTTTGATTGGAAAAACATTTAAAAAATACTTTTTTACTATTTTATATGTTATATTTCACAAAATAAAATCCCTCTTTAGAATCAATAAATCAAAATATACATTGAGTAATTTTTTATTTTTCAGATAATGATCGTTTTTAATGAATAGTGAAAAATGATGTATTTTTATTCAGAACCTCCTTTTAATCTAATTTATTTATATGGTTCTATTGTATATGTAATTGTTTTTAAAGTGAAATTAGAATATTTTTTTACCATTTTATCCTATGGTGGAAATTGGAATTAATTTCACTTTGAAATTGGACATAAACAGGTGTCAATCTTTTGATATATATTGTTTCATAAAAACACGCTATTTGTTTTGACAATGGGAATTAATTATTAAATTAATTAATGAAACATATATGTTTTGAATTTTGAAAAAAATTCATCATTTTTGAAATCAGAATATCAAATATGGCTTCGGTTGAATATTTTGTATTTTTATGAAAAACATCAATTTTTGTTGAATAGTGAAACCACTAAATGGTAGTTTAAAAACTAATTTTTTGATTAAATGAAATTTTACCGCTTCTATGATTTGAAATTAAAAAATATTACATATAAGTTTTTCATTATGAAGTAAAATGTGGTTCAATGGGATGAAAATAATTTTTTGTGAAGAGAAATTTCATGATTTTTTAATCGTGATTAATGCAAATTACTGTAATTTAAGTTAAATATATTTTTATAATAATATAAAATTACCATTAAACATGTCCTACACTTATTGGATGAGTCAATTCGGACCATTACAATCCATGGGTAAATTTTTGGGACCCCATGGAGCTACTTGGGTAAGACAATAACATTAATACCATGTTTTAATGTAAAAATAAAAATATCACAAAGAGGTCTTGTTTTACTAAAACAATTTTTACATTAGGTTATATTAGTTATATTTTTTACTATAAATATACATTAGAAATCTTAAACGATTTTGTACATCATGGTATTTTTTTTAATTTTTAGACATTAAATAAATAAATTTATTTATGACACCATGATGATGTAGTGATTACCTCATTAATGAATGATTTAAATGAAATTAAAAGATAAGGTAAAATCTAAGACTTACTGTTTTCAAAAAACTATTGTATGTGTGTATTTTGAACCCCTATCACCTTATTCACAAGTGCCCTCCTCCCTCTTATAAAAGGCCTCCACCTCTACCCCCTTACCCACACCTCTCTGGCCCTTGGATCATCCAGCCTCTGCTCATATTATATCTCCACATCCCTCTCTTACTCCAAGAAGCCTCACTTTGTGCAGAAGTCCTCCCAAATAATCCATTGTCTCAAATCAAAAAGTGTTACCCGATTTAGAGATAATGTCTTCTATCTACTTTATTTCTATTTTTTTCCTTCATCAAATCCCCTAACATTATTATTCATTAATTGCATAACAAAAAAATATCCCTTATATACTAGGGTGTTGTTATGAAATGTGTTTTATTTACAATTAATCACACACCTCCGTCTAATGGATAAAGAACATACTCTTTCTTTGGATGCAGAATTACTGCCTCACCAAACGATGATTGTTCAATCTTCTTTTAACACCTCTCATGGTGGACATTAAGATGGAAATATATTTATATATGTTATATAATATATTAATGTACTCTTTATTCTTCTGTATTTCATATTTAAAACATACCTTTATGCTTTTCATGTTGTGGAACTGCGATAACTTCATCTGAGAATGTTAGGACTACCGCCCCTCATGTGATTTGACTCGCTCATGCCATACATGGAATATATAAAGAATGGAATAAATGAGCTTATTATACCTATACAACATATATATATTATATAGACGTATAATATATATATGTCTCATTTAGTTTTAATTCCATTAATATGACAAAGAAATGAATGTAGTGTTCATGCGTACGTATGACCTACCATCTCCATGAACAGTGCATTTCATTTTTTATATCAAAATGATATGGAATAATATATAATGTATATATACTAGATATATGTGATATTTAAATCATTAATACCTTTCTGGAGATTATGTACATATAACTAAATCATATATTCTTTTCACACAAGTTTATTTTTGACTCATGTACCGAACATCGACAAACATATGATACGAACTAACATAATAATATAATTATTATAACATGATAAAATGTGATATGAATTGAATAATAAATATTAAATGATGTATTTATGAAATTATAATTTGACGGATGTTTATTATTCATGAATATAAACAATGAACGAGAACAAGTCATACTTGAGGTAAGGGACTCTACCTCTCTCTTTCTTTTTAAGTACTCTCTTTTATGTCACATCTTGTATCATCCATTTTCTTATGTTGTGGGATGTTCTTTTATATTAATCTGATTGTAATTTTTTTTTTCATATGATGACAGACTCTATTTGACTTCATTAATCCATTTTTTTATGTTTTATGTGGCATCGTTAGGCTGTGGAATTTTCATAAGAGATTTCTTATCTCACTTATAATTCTGTGAGATTTCCATTATTCGCCTCTTTTTTATTACATGTTGTGTATTGTGTACTTCCATTTCATATATTTTATCATGATTCTATTTATATTCATTATATTATGTGATTCATTTGGTGGATATTATCTTTTTGTCATACGACTTGATTGATCACAAGTGGGTAAGGGTTTTTTATCTCACTTTTTGTTCCTGTAAGATTCATGCTACTTGTGCCACTTTTTCCTTCTTAGTGGTGTATTTACTGCCCATGAATGTATTCTTTGTGTAATATACTTTAGTTTATGGGTATTTACATCTTCATTGTATGACCCTTTTTTCATGGGGTGTACGTTTCGAATGTTACACAAATTAGTAAAGGAACCATTCACCCTCCTCTTTTTAAAAGTCTTCTTTTTGTTAGGTATTTTAATTTACAACTTATTTTGTTGAGATATGTTCTTATAAATAATTATTGCTGAAAATTCTATTACCAAGTGATGAGATTCCATTTTTATCTCTCATCCACTCATTTTCAGAATTTAATAATGACACTGTTAGGCTGCCGAATTTCTAAAAGGGAACATCTTAACCAAATTTCACTTCTTTTAGTTAAACCTCTACTTCTTGATTATGTCGTACTATGAATATATGTGTATGAAATATGATTGTTTTAAATTTAATATCCTCTTATATTGGGTGTATTTATATTTATCAAAAATAATTATGTCATTCATTTATCCTTAATTTAAGGATATCAACTTTGTAAGGGAATTCATCCCAATATCCTTTCATTGAGGAATATTTTGTATTATACACAACTTTATTTAATATGGTGTATAATCCCCTTTGAATTTTACTATTTTTCAAAAGGAATCCTTTCTCTACGAAGCATTTTACTAAACGACAAAAAGTTTTTTTATTTTTAACGTACGCTGTGATAACGACCATTCCGCCACCACGTGTATTATTTGAAAATTTGCTTCCAAAAAAAGACATAATGTTTATAAAAGAAAATAAATACCAAAAAAACTTTACGTATATTGGTATTGGAAATGGTTTTCATTAAAGATTCTTTTATTTGAACTTATTTAAATGATATATTGTGATTGAAATGAGGAAATGTTATCATTCCTTTTTTTAGTTTTTATGTGTTATGATGTTATAATGGTACTTGGGAATTTGACGGGTGGTTACATGATAAACCAAATAACGGGTGGTGCCGTGAAAACACGGACGAGTGGTTTCATTATAACATACAATGTATTTGGTATGGGTGTTGGCTGTATGACTATTTCTTTTACTGATATGTGTGGAAATCTTCCTTATGGTTATTCCATTTAAGAATCTTTTTTTAAAAGTTACCTTTATATGTTATGTGTTCTTTATATAGATTTTATGGTAGAATTTTGGTTACAAAAGGATAAGAAATTATCTTTTATTCAGTGAAGAGTAATTACTACTTCATAAAGGTGGAAAGAATTACTTATGATAATGTATTCATGGTTTACTTGTTGTTTTGAAAAACTAACAGTTTTTTTCCATGTGATTTCTTTACTGAGTTTATTATGCTCATCACAAGTTTTTTAAATGTTTTTCACAGGAATAAAAGTTGAATAGTGTCAAGGATGCGATCAAAGGAAAATCATGGTGTCTAAAACATGGAACTGGACATTACACTTTTTTCAAGAGTTTTTATTTTATGGAAAAAATGGAAACTGAGATGAAGTGTATACTTTTTAATCTTTAGAGATGTAATAGTTATGTAGTAATTCTCTAAATCACTAAACCTGAAAATATCATCTATTTGAATTATTCATTTAACTCAAAATAATGTAATGTTTTAAGCCTAGGTCCTTATAGTTGCTATCAAATGTCGGTTTGGACAACTTTAGGGGTTAGGGGTTTTTGTTAAACACACGATTAGTCCCAATGTTTATTATTTTAGTTAAATCATTTTTATAACTTTTTAAGATCAAGTAATTTTTTTTAAAAATGTAAGGATGAGGATCTCAAACAAAATTCCTATATCTTCCAGATGATTGTCAAACATTTTCTAGAATACAGCTCACTTTGAAAGATGTTGTTTGAGATATCAAACACCTCCACTAAACCTGAATATCATCATGGATCATGGGTTTTATTTAATGAAATCATATTTTCTCAATATTTTCATGTTTTTAAGAAAGGGAAATATTATCAAGGAATCTTCAAATTTTTTACCTTATCAAATGAATTTGAACCATATTATGATTTTGATAAAAAGTGATGAAGAAGGAGGACCTTGTGCAACCTATTTATATTTTATTTTACAATATTGTCTTGCATCCCATACCTATTGTATTTTAAAAGGACCATTGACTAAATGTTTTAACTCAAATATGGTCTGACTGTTTTATAAAATCCATGTTTTATTAGATTTTTTGAAATTAAATGTCAGACATGATTATTTTTCAAAACTATTTTTCTCTAAACTCCCATATGACACATGCTTTACAAGGGGTATTTGGATGACAAAGGCAAATGATTTTGAAGGATCTCTAAATCATTGTTTGCGATGCACGAACCATCAACCAATGTGAACTAGATAATAATGATACCAAATGGAGTCCATGATCAAGGTATGATGTTCTTTATTATGGGGATCGTTTTATATTATCATATGGTGGTGAAAAAAGGAGAAAATTTATATAAGACATCAAGTATTAATATGTTGAGATAATAAAGAATTGGGAAGAAAATGACAGGTATAAAAAATCCATTGGGTTTAAAAGATGTTAGTGTTATTTTGGAGATTAATAAAAAGGGCATCCCGGAAGAAGGGTGACAACCCGTCGAATCCGGCAAGGCCACATGAATCATACCCATAACCAATGGGCAACAATGTTGCATTGCCTACCACAAGCCTACGAGATGTCCCTGGTTATTATGACTTATTCTTTTTAGTTAAATGGTTTTATGGATTAAGAATAAGTTTATTTTGTGAACTGATGTTTTTCCCATTGGATAACCTTAATATAGGAATATGATTTGTTTATTAATTGATAAATGTTATTTTGGAAGATGTTATTTCTTTTTGGTAACTTTATATGAATAAAGAAAATATAATACTATGGTATATCATTTTTGGAGTAATGGATGAATTTTTTTTCGAGGAATTTATTTTTTTATTGTGGACATAAGGTGATATGGGTTATTTATGGAAATGATTAACCTAAAATAGAGAATATGTTATTAGGTTATTTAATTTTCTAGTATTATACATTAAGAGTAGTCGATGTTATTTGGAGATAAATGTTAAAATTTACCATGAAAGATCATGTGATAAATTCCTTTTAATAATTGGTTTCAATCACAGTTTGGATTAATTTGAATAATTTTAAAGAAATTTTTTATTGAATGGTCTTTGTTGAACATTATGTATAATTTTTAAAATTTTGGAGTTGAAGAGTAGTTTTTCTTTTTATAAAGAAATATTATTTTTGGGGATATACGATCTAATACTAACCAAGTTTGGTTTTGGATATGTTCAAATGACATGGGAAATATATAGTTCTATTTTTTGGATTAGGTGATTCACTCAAAGGTGAATTTAGTGATATTAATGAAAAGAATTCGTCCTGAATACACATCATTCAGAGAAAATATGATTTTGTGATAGAAATATAGTAAAAGTTGAAATTATAAATGACAAGTGAGAATGTTTTCTTATGTTTGTTTATGCTCATAAATAAATTCCTCAATGAAACGTAACATAAAACATAAACATTGTCTGTTATCGTTTTCTACCGGGGAATCAAATACTGGTTAACCCATCAAAAGATTCTGATTTTCTGGTGGTTAACTATATCCTAGACATGTTTTCTATCACTCTCCATGAGAACATGATGGTTTGTTTTTTTTCCTCCATATCCATGTTTTCATAGAATACTATTATTTGTTGTCTCGGGTGAACTTTGTACTCCACTTTTTTTCTTTTTAATTTATTGTTTCTTTTTACTCTATTTTAGATGTGGGGTATTTAATGAAGTTTTCGGGCTAAATTTTAAAATTGAGAAGAAACAATTACAAAAAGGGGATAAGGATGTAACATCCCTGGTAAATAAAGAATATAACATTTTCATATTTATTAATATTTTTGAATTAAATTTTGATATTTCTTTAAAAGGAATGCTATGTTTAAGGGCATACCCAATACTCAACAACGAGTTTCTTTGAAATCATACATTGCACACTAATAATATAATAATTCTGTAGTTAACATCTAGTCATTTTAATGGAATGAATGAATAGAACTAACTAAAAAATTATTATATATTTTTGTTAAATATTTTAACAATTAACTAATAAATGATAGAGGTTTAAAATGTGATGAAATCTCATTTTAAGCTTAAATATTTTAATATTCTTTAAAAAGTCTATTAACAACCTATTGATGGAGTACCATTTTTAAATATAATTTATTACAATTTTATATGTTATATTTCACAAGATAAAATCCCTCTTTATAAAAAAGTCATCATAATTTACTTTGTGTGAATTTTTGTTTTTTTATGATAAAGTTCATTTTTTAATGAATTGTGAAAAATGTTGTATTTTAATTCAAAACATCCTTTTAATATAATTTATTTAAATGGATATATTATATTTTTAATTGGTTTTAAAGTTCAATTAGAATATATTTTTACCATTTAATCCAATTTTGGGCATTGTAATTAATTTCACTTTGAAATTGGACATAAACAAGTGTAAATCTTTTGATATATATGGTTTCTTGAAAACACACTATTTGTTTTGTCAAAAAGAATTATTTATTAAATTAATTATGTAACTTATATGTTTTGAATATTTTAAAATAGAAAAAAAAATTATTTGAAATGTCAAATATATCTTGGTTGAATTTTTGGTATTTTTCTGAAAACATCAATTTTTGATGAATATTGAAACCTCTAAGTGGTAGTTAAAAAACTAATTTTTTTAAATTAAATTTTACCACTTCAATGAATTTAATTTAAAAAATCCAACATACATGTTTGTAATTAGTAATTAAAATGTGTTTCAATATGATGAAAATAATTTTTTGATGAGTAGTAACTTTTATAGTTTATTAATCGTGATAAGGATAATTAGTGTAATTTAAGGTAAATATAATGTTATAATAATATGAAATTAAAATTACACATTTCCTAAAATTATTGTATGAGTCATGACCAACCATTTAAATCCATGGGTCTGTTTTTGGGATCCCATGGATCCACTTCTGTATGATAAAGAAATTAATAACTTTTGTTAAAGTAAAAATAAAAATGTAACAAACATGTATTGTTTTACTAAAACAATTTTTTAAATGTTGTTATATAAGTTATAATTTTTACTATAAATATTAATTAGAAAGATAAAAAGATTCCCTACCTCATTTTCGTTTTTTATTATTTTTATACATTAAATAAATAAATTTATTTATGAACCATGATGATGCAGTTAATACCTCATTAATGAATGAATTAAATAAAATTAAAAGTTAAGGTATAATATAAGACGTAAACATGTTTAAAAACTCTTGGATGGATGTATTTCGAACCCTTGTCACCTTATCATCAAAATATATCATTTTTTATCTTTAAAATCCTAAAATCATTATATAATAAAGTAACATTTCAATGCATTCCAAGAGTGCTTGTCCTCCCTCTTATAAAATGCCCCCACCTCTACCCCCCAACCCCCACCTCTCAAGCCCATGGTGCATCCAACATCTGCTCATATTATCTCTCCACATACCTCTATTACCCCTAGAAGACTCAATTTGGGCAGAAGTCTTCCCAAGTAAGCCTTTTGCTCAAATATAAAAGACTTACCCAATTTAGATGTAACGTCTTCTCTAGAGTTTTGTTATTTTATTTTTCCTTCTTCACATCACATAATGTTCTTATACATTAATTCCATAACAACACCAGTATCCTCATTATAATTGGTTTTTGTTATGAAGTGGATTTGATTTACACATACACACTCACCTCTGTCTAATTGTTAGAGAACAAACTGTTTCTCGGGGTGGTGAATTACTACCTCACGAATGGATGATTGATCAATCTTCATTTAACACCACTCATGGTGGCCATTATTTTAGAACTATATTTATATATTATATGTATAATATTTATTTCCTCTCTATTCTTCTGTATTTTATATTTAAAACATACCTTTTTTCTTTTCTTGTTGTGGAACTGCGATAATTTCATCTGAGGAAGTGTGGACTACAACCACCTTATGTGATGTGAATCATTCATGCCATAAATGGAAGGTATAATGAATTGAATAAATGAACTTATGTGACCTATATAAAATATTTATATTATACTAGAATTAATATATATATATATATATATATATATCATTTAGTTTTAATTCCTTTAATATGACAATGAAATGAATGTATTGTTAATGTGTACGTATGACCTACAGTCTCCATGAACAGTGCATTTAACTTTTTATCTCCAAATGTTATTGAATAGTATAAAATTAATATATACAAGATATATATGATATTTAAATCATTAAAACCATTTTTGATATTATGTGTAACAACACGGTACGTTTTCAGGTACATTTGATGTCTTTATGTGCCTTTGTTTTGGAGTAGTGACTTGGGTGTGAGTTTGGGTGAAATTTTAATTAAAGAAAAAGGAAATGGCTTGTGCATAGTTTGTGAAAGATTTGATAAAACATGCAATATAATTGTGCCAACCCAGCAGCACTGGACAGTGGGGTATGCACGGTGTGCGCACGGTTTGGCAAACTGTGCGACTAAACCATGCAGACCAGCATCCCTGGACAGTGAGATCCACACGGTGTGCACACAGTTTTCCAAAACGTGTGGAAAAAACATTCAGTCACTTAAAATTAAATCATTAAATTGTGGATATCAGCCATTTGGCCTATAAATTCTTTGTTCTTCCTCCTAAGTAGCCCTATCTCGGGATATTATTCTCTTGTGGTCATAAAAGGTTCTCCCATTGTTCTAGAGGCAATACAAAGGCTCCTATTGGTGAATCGAAGCGGGATTCTCAAGTTATGTGATCATTCTTCTTCTTCCTTGATCGTATTCATAGATATACATAGATATACTTCTCCTCTTCTATTTATTTCTTGTATCAACAACCATTATGGGTAGATCTAAGTGTGTAAATGCCAAAATGATGAGTTTTGGTCTTGTCCTTGCTAGGGTGAGGAATCTAGGGCAAGTTTTTTGGAGAATTAATCAGGATTCTTGAGTGTTCTTAAACCGTTGTGGTTTCGGTCAAAACCATAGATGTAGGTGGTTCTGTCCCAACTTACCGAATTGATTATCTTAATTGATTGATTGATTGAACTTGCGGATTTTAATTCAATTCCTTTTAATTGATATATTTTAATTGTTTTTCCTTGAGAATTTATAAAACCCCCAATTCCATTGAGTTGGTGTGTGTGTGTGTGTTTATTAAAATTGGATAATTTAAATATTGGAATTTATGTTATGTATTTGATGGAAATGGTTTCAATTGATGTGTTGATTTCAATTTTGGAAACAAATTGTGAAATGATTGAATTGGTTTTGAATGGATTTTCAACTGGTGAAAATGGCTTAAAATGTTTTGATAGAAACCAATTGGTTTTATCGTGAGAAAAAGTCATTTTTTTGAATAAAACCTATTGTGGTTTTAATTGGAATGGAATTGGAACTTTTAAAATGAAGAATGGGAATGATCTTATTTTAGGATTTCTTAAAATAGTTCTCCCATCATGTAATAGTGCATGAAAGCCTTAGGTAGTTAGTGAGTTATTTTGGAACACTCTACGATAAGACAATTTTCTAAAATATACTTGCGATGGGTCACATCCCTGATGGGTTGGTGATGAGTCTCCTTTGGCTAGTGTAATAGGGATGTGTGTATACACGTTTTGCTGAGTTCACATGGAGAGTTCGGAATCCCATAACTAATTAATACAATCTTACATTTTAGGAAATGATCATGCTGTTTTCCTAAATATTTATATGTGTTGTATAAATGTTTTCCAATGATTTTGAACTATTTTACATGCTTGCAGATTTTTAAATAAACTATTTTATGTAACTGTTTTTATTTAATCCATTGTCATAAAAGTATTTCATCATTGTAAAACCTTACATGGTGAACTTTCCTTTACTTTAAAATGTAAGGCATGATTTGTTAAAATATGCTTTCCTATTTACAATCCTGTTTACTTTAAAATCGATAGTTTTATTTTGAAAATAATTATTTGGAATCAATTATATATTCCCTTTTGGTATCCTACTATGCTTAGGCTCACACCATACTTTTTCCTTAGGGTGTTATTAGACCTCCTTATTCCAGGTTTGTGCAAGGGGAAGGATCACTTGGAGGTGGATCTAGCTGTTGAGTTTTCAACGTGGTGAGTTGTGTCTTTGGAGGCTTTGAGGTTATTTTCCTATTTTATGTACTTGGATTATAGTACATTGTGCATTTTGTGCCTCTTTGTTTTCTGGTACAATGCTCCCAGTGGAGTTTCTTTGTTATGCATACAGTTTGTTTTACTCTTGCTTCCGAATCCTTGTAGAAAATTCATTCCCAAGTGTATGTTGTATGATTTCAGGTGCTACTCGCAGACCCGTGGTGATCAGGAATGCCCTTCGGGCTATGTCAGGGCTGGCTCAGTTATCGGGTTACCAGGGTACCCAGGATGGTTTGTGACAAATTGGTATCATAGGGAGGTTTTTTTGAACAACATTCCTTGATGAATGTATGCATTTGAGATTCCATGTTGGGATTTAGGAGGTATTTATGATTGAGTTCCTAGCCAGCTCTCACTACAATGAACATTAAGTCACCAAGGGTAGTTAGGGATATACGACTTGTGTATTAGTTCTAGTATTTTCCATTTTTTTTGATTTGGATAGATTGGAATCCGAATCTTGTTTAATCCTTATTTTATGAGTAGTTTTCCTTATTACTCAGTTGGTGTCTTAATATCTATCTTTTCTGGTGTTTTGTAGCATCATGCCACTAAAAAGACAAGGGAATTAAATCCAAGAAGAGGATGATGCTTCCTCTCAACAACCAAGACCTATTGTGGATCTGAGTCTAGTTGAGGTCATCGTCCGCACTGTCCATGCTCAAAGACAGGAACTACCTCCAGTACGTATTCAGACTCAACCTTTAGATCATCAAAGTGATATTCTCCAAAGTCTTTCTCAAGAGTTCCTATGCCAGAAGCCACATGTTTTCAAAGGCCCCACTGACCCTCAGCATTTTGAGGAATGGTTGAGTATTAGTGAATGTATGTTTGGGTTCATGGTGACACCTGATGTGATCAAGGTGAAGTGTGCCACTTTCGTGTTAGAGGGACCAAGAAAAAGATGGTCGGACACGATGGTGATGGTAGGGAAAAACGATGGTTTGGAGTGGAAAGACTTTAGGGTTCTTTTCACTGATTAGTTATATCTAGAATAAATGGTGTTGGCCAATGCTGTGGAGTTTTTCAAGATTGATTAGGCCAACAAAAATATGACTATGTACTCAAATTGCTTTGATGAATTGGTAATGTTTTCTCTTGAAATTCTATCTAATTAAAGGATGAAGGCTTGATTATTTGAGTGGGTGCTTCGATCAGATTTTTTTTCTCATGATTTCTTATTGAAGTTGCCCACATATGCCGATGTGTTGGATATGGCGATGATGGTTGAGATGGAGCTGGTAGGAATGTTAGGGTTTAAGGGAGTTTCTTTTCCTTCTTGTGATAGTGTTGATTCCATTAAAGGGAAACGTAATTATAGCATATTATATTGTAGTTCTCGACATCAGAGTCATTCTACACCTCTGGTATCACCCGGAGGAGCTTCCTTGACTTGCTATCAGTGTAGAAAACTGGGGCATTCTAAGAGGATTCGCAATGAGGTACCCAAGAAATATAGATCATGTGGATGTTTGGGGAAAATACGAAGATTCTGCCATCACTTCTCCACTCCACGTAGTGGATCATGTTCATCAAAACCTCTAGAAACTACAGGGAAATAAAATTCTTCACATGCTAAAAGTTTCTAGCCACATGCATCAGGAACAAAGCCTCTTCAAGAAGTGGAAGAGTTACCAGAGGTAGATGAAGAAGGTACAATGATTTTTAGAGGTACCATCACTATATATTCATCCTTAGTGACTTCAATTTTCCATACTGGTGCATCTCACTCTTTTATTTCAACTCATATTGTTAATCTACTTAATCTACCCATGGAACTATTGTCTTGTGTGATGGATAATACTACACCTCTTGGTACGGTGATAGATAAGGGTCTCTGTAGTTATACATGTGTCTTCTTTCAATCAAATTTCGAACATTTTTGGGACTATTTGGTTCTCGACAAGAAATCTTTTGACGTCATATTTTTGATGGATTGGATCATCGACAATAAATCCTGGATTGATTTTCACCTCTTCCGGGTCTACCATACTACAACGAGTGGTGTGTCTCTTGTTTTTCAAGGAGAATGGGACCCCAGGTCAGGCAGAGCTGGACCTTCTTATCTAGAGCTAGAACAAATTATATCAGTGATTTCTTTTGATATAGAGAGAGATCCAACAAGTGATGATCTTTCTCTGGTCATCGCTAAGTTTCCAGACGTGTTTTCTTCTAACATCTCTGGTATTCCACCCGTAAGGGAGATCAAATTTTCAATTGATTTAATCCCTGGTAATCAACCAGTTTTTATCCCTTCTGACTGAATGCCTCCATCCAAATTAAATTAATTGATGTCTCAGTTGTATGATCTTCTTTAGAAAGGTTTTATATGCCTGAGTGTGTCGCCTTGGGAAGCACCTATTCTCTTCTCCCAAAAGGCATATGGTTCTCTATGCTTATGTGTTGATTATCAAAAGCTGAATATATTTAAGATAATGAAAAAGTATCCGTTACAATTAATTGATGATTTTTTTTGAATAATTGATATGGTAAAAGTGGGTTTCAAAAATTGATCTTCGGTCGGCTTACCATCAGTTGAGGATAAAGGAATCTGACATTAGAAAACAGTGTTTCGAAGTAGGTATGTCCATTATGAGATCCTTGTCATGCCTTCGGCATAACAATTGCTCCTTTAGTTTTCATGGAATTAATTAATAATTTTTTCCATGAGTATCTAGAAACTTTTGTGGTGGTCTCTGTGGATGACATCCTTGTATACTCCAAGTCTGAGGAGGATCATCTGCTCTCCATCTGAGAATAGTTCTGGGTATTTTAAGAAATCACCGTCTTTATGGAAAGCTTTCAAAGTACGATTTCTGGATCCGAGAATCGAAATTCATGGTACATGTGGTGTCATAGAAAGGATTATCAGTTGATCATGAGAAGTTGAATACTGTTATGACTTGGGAACAACCACAAAATGTTTTCTAGATTCAGAGAATCTGGGGCATAGCAGGATATTTTCATTTTTTTGTCAAAGATTTTTCAATGTTATCTTCTCCAATGACTGCTCTAACTCAAAAGGGATTGGTATTTACCTGGAATGAAAAATTTCATAGTTATTTTGTTGAGCTAATACATCTTTTGACTACTGTGATATTGTTAAATCATCCTGAGGATGTGGCATGTTATCTG
This sequence comes from Viscum album, assembly GCA_963277665.1. Lineage (NCBI taxonomy): Eukaryota > Viridiplantae > Streptophyta > Magnoliopsida > Santalales > Viscaceae > Viscum > Viscum album. The sequence goes on from OY728135.1 coordinate 163,416,916, forward strand.
GTCTTCTGTGATGCATCAGGTTCAGGTTTGGGATGTGTCCTTATGCAAGGTAATCATGTTGTTTCTTATGGATCAGGTCGGATTCAGCCTCATTAGAAGAACAAACCTACCAACGACATTGAATATGCAGTTATAATGCACGCACTCAGGTTTTGGCGACATTACCTTTATGAAGAATGATTTACTGTGTATTCATACCACAATCGCTTGAGTTATATCTTCTCTCAAAAATATTTGAATCTCTACCAAAGGCATGGGGTGGATTACCTGAAATCATTCGACATTGAAATCGCCTACACCACTGGGAAAGTGAATTCAGTTGAGGATAATTTATGTAGGAAACCTTCATCTCAGGCTATGAAAGAATCTTCAGAAGAGTGGAGTTTGATGTCTCTTTTTTTGGTCTGTTGCATATTGGAGTTAAGTGGAAGGGGAATGAAGTTTCCTTATACAGTGATCCGTTTACTTCTGCTCTCCTCGAGTTAATTCTTCAAGAAAAACAACTAGATGATTTATTCTGTTGAAGTAGGGACTCTATTTATGGTGGGTAGACCGGCATCTTGTGGTTGTTCTCCATAGATGATATTCTGTGTTATCAAAACCGTTACATTGTGATGTTATCAGCAAGAAAGGATGTGATGAAGTATTTCCATAACCCTTAGTGGTTTCTGCACCCTTGGACCACGATGATGTTCTATGATATGCGGTGATAGATTTGGTGGATAAGTATGAGACGACACATTTTTGATTTTGTATCTCGTTGTTATACATGCCAGCAGGTGAAACTGAGCACAAGAAACCTTGAGGTTTGCTTCAACCACATCTAGTCCCTACATGGAAGTCGGATGAAATATCAATGGACTTTGTGGCTGAGTTACCTCAACCCCCGAGGAATAAGAATGTGATATGGGTTGTGATGGATAGATTGACCAACATGGCTTACATTATACCTATTTGAGATACAACCAAAGTTGTGGAGTTGGGAAATATCTAGGTGAATGAAATTGTTCGTTTTCATGGAGTTCAATATGTAATAGTCTCTGAAAGGTATCGTCTATAAAGACCCGGAAATTTCATGGAAATTTTTTTCTTAATTTCATTGGAATTTTTTGAGTACGCGGTTTCTAACTGCACCTGATTCCGAGGCCCAGTGTGCCTGGAATAAATTTCTGAAGTTTGGCTCGGGTACATTCAGCGAACGAACGAGCGGGTTTTTCTATCTTTTTAACCGGTGCTCGTAATTGAAATCTGAGAGCACCGATGAAACCACAGTGCTGGTAATTTCTTAAGGGGACCTTTGTGTAGTTGTGTTTTCAGCGGGCTGAGGTTTAATTTTTGGGGTTTTGTTAAACTAAATAAAATTAGGCATGCACAAAATTTATTCCTGGAAGGTGGTTTTTTTTCAACAAAGGAGGAGTTATATGTGGGGCCCACACCCACCTAACCTCCCTTTGGAGAGTTCAGTGTGGTATGCACCACATGAGACCCTAACTCCTCACCTACCCCATAACCCCCTTGACCTCCCCATAACTCACCCCCTTGTTTAAATGCATGGAAACTACACACATTTATTGTGGTGGAACCTCTCCACCTCTCAAGATTAATGAGGCTGACTAGGATAATTAATGACCTTATTGATTATACTTGTGACACCTATTGACTCATTGAATGGATTGGAGATCTTTTAAAAGAATGAGGTGTATTGAGATATTTGTATTTGGGAAAATATTTTGGGAGAGCATTCTCCCTCCGCGAAGAACGATCATCCATCTTAATGAAGAAAATCCTCATTCCGTGAAGAATGACCATCAACTATCATCTTCCTCCACGTCAAGGGAGATGATACTGACTGTGGTGATCATCGCCAATGACAACGTTCCTTCCTACTTCATCTCCTTCATTGATGAACGCTACATCTCTGAAGAAGGACATCGACTTGGCGGTCCTGGAATTCTCCATCCACTTTCTCTTCCACGACAAGGAAGGAGACACTGAACGTGGATACTGATGGCAACAACAACCTTCTTCTTCTTATTCTGATGTCGATGGAATCGATACTGTTCTTCCGTGACACCCGACTACCACGACATTCGACTTCCACGACTCGACGACGTGGGACGTCAATTTCGAAGTAGTGGTTTAATATTTGTTAATGTTTTATTTAACGAAATTCATAAATAATTGTTGACCTCTTGCTATCATTATAACGGGAGGAGGTCGGACCGCACAAACATGGCCGACCCTCCTCCCCCCTTGTTGTCTTACTCGTTGTGGTTCGAATGAAGGTGACACGGTCCCATCACACAACACAGAAACAAAGAAGAACGGGCAAAGCGGCATGACGCCGTCGCGCCGCACCGTGGAGGCTGAACAAAGCCACGGCGCCGTCTCACCATGCCGAAAATCCACGAAGAGGCCGAAGTTTGTTTATTTGACGTGCGGATCGACATGTGATGAAATAACGGGCCGTAGAGGCATTTTGAAGACTTCACAGTGAAGAGAAGGACCTCGGAGGACCATTGGAGAAGACTGTAGAAAAAATGGACCACCGGAGCACGCCTGGTGGTCCGTGGAAGACCATGACAGTGCACCACGCCGGCACGGTGGCACCAGCGTGCCATGCAGGCACAGCAGCCGAAGGCGGCATCAACGTCCCGGCGCGCCGCCATGAGGGACTGCCACGGCTGAAGCCGTGACACCAGGCGACCGGTCCTGCGCCCCGCGGGACCTGGGGGAGACGCGACTCCCAGTACAACATCTGCTGGCAAGGAGTGGCCCCCATTTGGGGGTCACGGTTCCAATCTAGGGGGGTATCCCCCCGCCCCCTTTCCGCTCAGCTCGGCACTGGTCGAGCTAGCGACGTGGGTCGCACGCTAGGCCAACCGGCCGCCCAGGCCAGGCCGGGCCGCACCGACCAGGCCGAGCCATGCCATAATGGGTCGGACCTGGCCCCGGGTTGGGTCGACCTAGTTCGGGTCGACCTGGGGGGGCGGTATTGGGCTGGGTCGGACCGGGCTTGAACCCATATCTTCGGACAAATCCGTTAAAAATCCCATAACATGGGCTATAGACCTATGATCGATGCACTATCAGTTGTGATGTGATCCTTGGATATATACGATCATTTAAATATATTAAACTCAAGGTTTCGGAGAACGTTGGGTATGGAAGGGTTGGTTTGAACCTGAAACAAACCGGGCCCTCAGAGCGGAAATGCTTATAACTTGAGCTCTGGACGTCTGATTGACGCGTCGTCAACTTTTTTGGATTCCTCTTGATGAGACAGAACATTTGGTATACTTCACCTGATGTTTGGGCACAGTTGGAGTATGTCCGGATTGGATTGTACCCGAAATCTAACAGGGCCCCTGAAACGTAAAAGCTGATAACTTTGAGACGAGGCGTCCGTTTGACGAACCATCAGTGGCATCAGTGATAATGTTGAGAATCAGTCCCTATGATTATACCATATTTGAGTTCGGGGTACAGTTGAGATATAGTTGGTTGATTAATACACAAAACCAACCGGGCCCCTGGGACGAAAATGCTAATAACTCACAGATCGGGCGTCCGATTGACGTGTCGTCTGTTGCATTGATACCGCAATGACGAGGCGGTCCTTTGAGATACTTTTTTGTGGAACTTTTTTATACAAGGAGTATTTAACTTTATCTCGTGGGTCGGACCCTCCTGGAGACTAGCGTAAAGAGTACAAAGACTGTGTAGCTGACTGAGACCTGACGACTCCTTGACCGACTCGACTTGGAGTGAGTAGACTAGACCATTGGAAAGAGCACTACTATGTTTGGGTGTAGACCCACGGCGGATGGAGCACCTGGTATCAGGCAGCAGACTCGCGGTACTCAATAGAATGAGTACCTCTGCAGGATATTAGGGGGGTAGTGCACGGCGGGAAGCACTACTGTTATTGGGTGGCACACCCCGGTGGGAAGCACTGATGTGATTGGTTGGATGACCCACGGTACTCGACAGGAGGATTACCTCCACATTCTTAGGTTAGTGAGATGTACCTCAGTGTCGTTATTGGATGAATGTACTCGTAAGAGATGGATCTCTTCAGCAGTTATGGTTTCGATAAATGAAAATCCTGGTTTGAGCTCAGTCTATGACCTTTGTGTTTACATCATGATTGAGATCGGTCACTTGATAACTTAGGTATATATATGGGCATATACCTAGGTAGTGGTTATCTGTTGATTTCATATCCATTTTGTTTCCTCATGATTGTAATGGGTTACTTGATAACTTAGGTATAAGTATGGGCTTATACCTAAGTAAGGATTATCTGTTGAGATCCTTCTTTGTGGTTATCCTTGTTAGATTTATTGAGACCCTAAGGGTCTCGGGGTCCCTACTAAGTATCGTATATGCATCCTTGAATGGCCAATGCCTGCACCTCGTTGTTTTGGATGCAGACGACAGTCATCATTGATGGAGGCCGAGTGTTCGAGGACTAGACGGTACCTGGTGGTGGACTTCCTGACGAGACGATACTCGGAGGAGGTTGAAGGGCGAGAGTATTGTGGAGGCTATCTATACCTACCCTTCAGGTAGGATCCTTGGTGGATGATACAGGAGCTTCTCTATCTATACCTAACCATTAGGTAGGATCCGAGGTGTATGACCCAGGAGCTTCTTCTATTCATCAAGTAGTTTGCCTTTTCTGTTGTACTTCCTTTCAGTTGTAGCTGTACTTTTCAGTTGGGTCTGTATTCTGGAATTTTATTACATTTTAGCACTTCCTTTTGTACTTAGTGTTTTACGTCTACTTGTACTCTGTGGTGTTTTGTTTACTTTTATAAATTCAATGCCTTCCCAGTTATCGGGGTTTACACTTTTGGTGCTAGTTTCCAGCACATGGCCTATGGATGGTGGGCTTGGGTTAGTCACGACACAGGCCCTGAGGACGGGTCGTGAAAAATTGGTAGCAGAGGCGTCGGTTCTACCAAAGATCTTGTAGCTCTGATTTTTCTTTTCTATGAGGAAATAGTGTTAAGAGTACCAAGTGTATCTTTCAGTTTAGGGAGTCTAATGTTTGTGTGGGCGGCTGACGTATCTGTACAGCAGACCATGTCTTCTGATTTCCGACTTTGTCCACAAAAACACTTATTGCATGTATATTTTCAATGGGATCCCCTTAAAACAACTCAAACCAGGTCAGCACACCATGTATAAATCATTTGACTGTGTCATGTATGTTTCTTTCAAGATGCCTTTCCACAGACGACCAGCTAGTTCCTAGAAAGATGTATGTTCTGACAGCCCACCGTGTGACAAGGCCTCAGTAGAGGTCCCTCTTCCAGCGGAGGTACCAGTGGTACTACCATACATTGGGCCACCAATGCCACCAGCCACAGTAGTAGGCGATGCAAGCCGCTTGAGCGCATTGCACATGTTCCAATGCCAGAGGCCACCCATGTTATGGGGAGAGACGGACCCACAGGCGGCTGAGGATTTGCTAGAGGTTGTGGTGGGAGTTTTCAGGATATTAGGTACACCAGCGGACATCACATTGAACATTGCTTCCAGCCTCCTTCAGGTAGCAGCAGGCAGATGGTGGATTCGGATGCTCCAGTATTGGGATGAGATGACCTTCACATGGGGAGACTTAGAGAACTACTTCAGGGTGGAGTTCATAATAATGACTCTACACTCCGAGCATGCTCAGGAGCTGCTTCCTTTGCCACAAGATTTATCATGAGTAGCTGAGTCATCTGTAGTCAGTAGACAGATGATGCAAATGTCCAAGAGGACCAGGACAATAGGTGGGACACCTCGGGTTTTAGTTTTGGTTGTGCGAGGAAAACAAATCAGAGCCAGCCATACGAGGATCAGGAAGTGTTATGAATGCCACAGGAAGGGTCACATGGCACGTGACTGTCCGACTAATCGCACAGTTGATCTGCATGCAATGGAGGAGGCACCGAGACAGAAGCAGTGGCAGATGCTTGAGAAATAGCTGAGTAGTGGACACGGCAGTAGACCTCCTGGAGTAGGAGGATAGGAGCGGAACTAGTGGATTTATTTTTGTCCCTTGTACTTCTAGTTCCATGCTGTTTTTGTATTTGTGCCTTTTTTACTTTGAGTTGCTGTAATAAAAGACACTTATCAATGTGATGTTTACTATCCTATCCATTTTTTTGGTTGATACTGAGAGGTCACAGTTAAAAACCTGTTGACTTGAACCTCAGTTTTGTGATACCTACTAGAGGAGACCTAGTGACCACACACTGATACTGACAGTGTGACTCATCCCTTGGAGGCGAGAGTAACGTTTGGATCTCTTGGTAGTAGCATCAAGGCCTTACGACGTCATCCTTGGTATGGATTAGTATTATCAATGTCGATATTGACTGTATTAGGAAACATACGTGTTTCATCCTGGGGATGAGACTGGATTTCACATATCAGCAAAGAAAAAATATTAGCAGCTCTTGTAGGACCAGAGAAGGTCCATGTCATACAAGAGCAGATGAGGACAGCTTAGAGCTGACAAAATTCTTATGCTGACAGGAGGTGGAGACCACTCAAGTTCGAGGATGGTGACCACGTTTTCCTACGGGTCTCACCTAAACTTGGATTACAGAGTTTGGTCCATGGTGAAAAGTTTTCTCCGAGGTTCAACGGACCTTTCAAGGTCCTCAGCAGGGTAGGCGAGGTTGTATACCACTTGCCCCATCCACCTCAGTTGAACCAGGTGCACGACGGCTTCCCTGTATCTCAACTGAGGAGATACGTGCTAGACCAGACAGAAGTCATCGACCATGGGGAACTGGACTTTGGCGATGGGGTGAATTTTGCGGTGTTCCAGTAGAGGTTGAGGATCGACAGGAGAAGATCATATGAGGACGGTCAATTTCTATTGTGTGCTTTCATTGGCAGCACGGGAACCTCTAGGAGAGAAAATGGGAGCGGAAGGCTCAGATGCGTGCTCAATACCACTTTTGTATCCCTAGTTTGTGTTAAAGAATTACAGGGACGTAAATACCTAAGGTGAGAGTAATGTAAAGACCCAAAATTTTCGATGATATTTTTTTCATAAATTCTTTGGAATTTTGTGAGTGCGCAGTTTCCGAAAGCACCAGATTCCGAGGCCCAGTGTGCCCAGAATCAATTTCCGATGTTTGGGTCGGGTACATTCAGTGAACGAACAAGCGGGTTTTTCTATCATTTTAACCAGTGCTCGGAATTGAAATCCTAGAGTACCAATGAAACCACAACGCTGGTAATTTCTTAAGGGGACCTTTTCTGTAGTTTGATTTTGAGTGGGTTGAGGATTAATTTTTGTGGTTTAGTTTAACTAAATAAAATATGTTGTGCACAAATTTTTTTCATCGAAGGTGGGTTTTATTTCAACAATGGAGGATTTAGATGTGGGGACCACACCCATATAACCTCCCATGGGAGAGTTTAGTGTGGTAGGGCCCACACAAGACCCTAACTCCTCACCTCCCCCATAACCCCCTTGACCTCCCCATAACTCACCCCCTTGTTTAAATGGATGGAAACTCCACACATTTATTGTGGTGGATCCTCTCCACCTCTCAGGATTAATGAGGCTGACTATGAATATTAATGACCTTATTGATTATCCTTGCCACACCTATTGAATCTTAGAATGGCTTGGAGATCTTTAAAATAATGAGGCTTATTGAGATATTTGTTTTTTGGAAAATCTTTTGGGAAATCATTTTTCCTCTGTGAAGAACGATCATACATCTTAACGAAGAACATACTCATTCCATGAAGAACGGCCCTCAAATCTCTTCTTCATCAGCATCAAGGGAGATGTCTCCGACAACTGTGATCATCTACAATGACAACGTGCCTTCCTACATCATCACCTTTATTGAAGAAAGCTACGTCTTCGAAGAAGGACATCAAGTTGGCAGTCCTGGAATTCTCCATCCACTTTCTCTCCATGACAAGGAAGGAGACGCCTACCATGGAGACTGACGCCAACAACAATTTTCTTCTTCTTCTTCCTACATCGACGGAATCGATACCGTTCTTCCACGACTCCCGACTACCACAACGTTCATCTTCCGCGACTCGACGTCGTGCGACGTCAATTTAGAAGTTGGGTTTTATTCTTTATTTATGTTTTATTTAATGATCTTCATTGATAATTGTTGGCCGCTTGCTATAATTATAATGGGAGGAGGTTGGACCACACAAAAATGTCTTACCCTCCTCCGCCCTTGCAGTCATACTCGTTGCGGGTCGAACGAAGGTGACGTGGTGCCATCGCCCCGCGCGGAAACAAAGAAGAACGGGCGAAGAAGCGATGTGTCGTCGCGCCCTGCCGTGGAGGCCGAACAAAGCCGTGGCGCCATCGCGCCCTGCCAGAAAACTATGAAGAGGCCGCAGTTTGTTTATTTGATGTGTGGATCAATAGTCAATGACGGAACAGGCCGCATAGGCGTTTTGAAGAATTCACATTGAAGAGAAGGTCCCAAGAGGACCGCTGGTGAGGACGACAAGCAAAACAGACCACTAGAGCGCGTCCGGTGGTCCGCGGAGGACCCTGCATGTATGCCACACCGACACGGTAGCGCTAGCGGCCGGAGGCGACTGCCGACACTGGCCGACCACCCAGAAGCGGTGGCGTCCCGGCGCGCCGCCAGGAGGGACCAGCCGCGATGGCAGGAAACCGGTCCCACGGCCACGCGGGACTCGGGGAAGGCGTGGTGCCCAGTACCGCGTCCACTGGAAAAGAGCGGCCCCCAAGTGGGGGTCATTGTTCCAATCAATGGGGGCAGCTTCTGCCCCCCCCCCCCTTTCCGCTCAACTCGATGCTGGCCGAGTTGGCAACGTGGGCCGCGCACGGGCCCCAGGCCAACCGGCCACCCAGGGTGAGCCGAGACGCGCTGACCAGGCCTCGCCGCACCCACCAGGCTGGGCCATGCCCTAATGTGCCGGACCCAGACCCGGGTTGGGTCGACCTGGTCCGGGCCGACCTGGGGCTGGGTCGGACCGGGCCCGAACCCCCAATCTTCAGACAGATCTGTTAGAATGCCCATAACATGGGCTTCAGACCTGCGCTCGACACACCCTCGGTTTTGATCCGATCCTGGGATCGGGATGGTCGTTTTGATATATTACACTCAAGTTTTAAGTAAACATTGTGTACATCCGTGTTGGTTTGAACCTGATACCAACCGGGCCCTCGGAACAGAAACGCTTATAAGTTGAGCTCCGGACATCCGAGTTACGTGCCGTCGACATTTTTTGATTCCTCATGATGAGACAGAACTTTTGGCATACATAACATGAGGTTAGGGAATAGTTGGAGTAAGGTCGTGTTGGATTGTACCTGAAATCCAACCGGGCCCCTAGAACAGAAATGCCGATAACATTCAGACCGAGTGTCCGTTTGACAAACTGGCAGTGGCGTTGGTGATCACGTTGATAATCGTTCTCTATGAGTATACCCTACGTGATTTTGGGGTAAAGTTGAGATTCAGACGGGTTGGTTCTTACATGAAACCAACCGGGACCCTTGGACGAAAATCCAAATATCTCGCAGACCAGGCGTCTGATTGACGCTGCATCTGTTGCATTTTTACCCCTATGATGAGGCAGTCCGTCGAAATAATTCTTCGTGGAACTTTGTGATACATGGAGTATCAACCTGTAGCTCATGGGGAGGACCCTCCCGGAGATGAGCGGACGGAGTACGAAGACTTTGTAGCTGGCTGAGACCTAACAACTGCTTGACGGACTCGACATTGAGTGAGTCGACTAGCCCAGTGGACGGAGCACTACAATGTTTGGGTGTAGAGCCACAACAGACGGAGCGCCTGGTAGCAGGCAGGAGACCCGCAGTACTCAACATAAGGAGTACCTCTGCTGGCTATTAGGGGGGGTGCAATACTGTGTTTGGGTGGAAGACCCTGATGAGAAGTGCTATTGTGTTTGGGTGGCTGGCCTGCAGTACTCGATAGGAGGAGTACCTCAGCAGTCTTAGGTTAGTGAGGAGTACCTCAGAGTCGTGACAGGATCATGTACTCGTCAGAGACGGAGCTCTTCAGCAGTTACAGTTTTGATAAATTAAAATCCTGATTTGAGGTGAGTCCATGACCTTTGTGTTTACCTCATTATTGAGATGGGTCACTTGATAACATAGGTATATGTATCGGCATATACCTAGGTAGTGGTTATATGTTGATTTCATAACCATTGTGTTTCCTCATGATTGAGATGTGTTACTTGATAACTTAGGTATAAGTATGGTCTTATAACTAAGTAAGGGTTATCTGTTGAGATCCTTCTTTGTGGTTATCATTGTTGTACTTAGTGAGACCTTGAGGGTCTCGGGGTTACTACTGAGTATCGTATACTCACCCATACATGGGCTATGCCAGCACCTCGTTGTGTTGATTGTAGACGACGGGCGGCGCTGACAGAGGCTGAGTGTTTGAGGACTGGACAGTACCCGGTGGTGGATTTCACGACGAGACGATACTCAGAGGAGGTTGACGGTCGAGAGCATTGTGAAGGCTATCTGTACCTACCATTTAGGTAGGATCCGTGGTGGATGATCCAGGAGTTGCGCTATCTGTACCTACCCTTCAGGTAGGATATGAGGTGGACGACCCAGGAGCTGCTTCTATTCTTCTAGGTGTTTATCTTTTCTGTTGTACATCCTTTCAGATGTAGCTGTACTTTTCAGCTGGGTTTCTATTCTGGACCTTTTTTTTACATTTCAGAACTTCCTTTTGTACTTATTGTTTTACTTCCGCTTGTACTCTGTGGTGTTTTGTTTACTTTTATAAAGGCAACGCCTTCTAGTTATTGGGATTTACACATTTGGTGCTAGTCTCCAGCCCCTAGCCTATGGAAGACGGGCTTGGGGTAGTCACATCATGGGCCCCGAGGACGGTTCGTGACATCCTCGATTTACTTCTCGCTTTTGGAGAGGCCTTCAAGAAGCACTGGGATGTCAGGTCCTTTTGAGAATGGCCTACCATCCACAATCAGATGGCCAGATAGAGAGAGCTATTCAGATACTTGAGGACATGCTCCGTGCTTGTGTTCTCGACGATGGTTTATATTGGGATGATCATTTGGGGATAGATGAGTTTTCATATAACAAAATTTATCAATATGCTATTAAAATTTCTCCTTTTGAGGCATTTTATGGTCATCCTTGTAAATATCCCTTGTGTTGGTCGGAGATTTGATAAAGTTCTTTGGTAGGACCGAATTTGGACCAAGAGACGAAAACAATTATCCATTTGATTCGTCCGAGAATTTTGACAGTGCAATGTCGGTGCAAGTCTTATGTTGACCGTCGCCATAGACCATTATAGTTCTGAGTTGGTGACCTAGTGTTCTTGAATGTTTCACCCAATTATGGTCATCGACGGCTTGGGAGGAATGGGAATCATGCTCGTCATTTTGTTGGACCTTTTGAGGTCGTTTGTCTTGTGGGAAAAGTTGCTTACCGTCTAGATCTGCCACCACAACTGATGTCGATAGATAACTTTTTCCATGTATCGCAGCTATGGAAGTACCGCTCTGATCCATCTCATGTTGTGAGTTGGAGTGATCTTGAAATTTAACTAGATTTATCTGTGACTGAACAACCAGTCAGGATTGATGATTCTGAGACCAAGGTACTTCGTGGGAGAATGATACCTCTGTTTCGTATTCTTTGGCACCATGGTTCAGATTCTCATGAGACGTGGGAAAGGGAGGCACTAATGAGAGAGCAGTGTCCTCATCTTTTTTACATCAAGTTTTCTTCATAAGCGTTCAGGGGACAGAAAGGTCTTATGGTGGGGATTTTGTAACATCTAGTTATGTTTTCAGGTACTTTTGATGTCTCCATGTGCCTCTGTTTTGGAGTAGTGACTTGGGGGTGCGTTTAGGTGAAATTTTATGTAAAACTAAAAAGGCAATGGATTATACAATGTTTTCACACGGTTTGATAAACTGTGCGATCAAACAGCGCCAACCTAGCAACAATAGAGAGTGGGGTATGCATGGTGTGCGCACATTTTGGCAAACCGTTCAACAAAACAATGTGGCCTAGCAACCCTGGATAGTGATATCTACACGGTGTGTGCACGGTTTTAAAAACCGTGTGGAAAAACCATGTGGTAACTTATAATTAGATCCTTAAATTGTGGATCTCGGATGTTTTGCCTCTAAATGCTTCCTTTTTCCTCCTTAGTGGCCCTAACATGGAATTTTTCTTCTCCTGTGGTCAAAGAAAGTTCTCCCTTTGTTATAGAGGTGATCTAATGGCTCCTCTTGGTGAATCAAAGCAGGATTCTCAAGGTATGTGATCGTTCTTCTTCTACCTTTATCCGTTTCATACATCTACTTAGATCTACTTCTCCTCTTCCACTGATTTCATATATCTACTCCCATTATGGGTAAATCTAATTTTTTAAATGATATAATGATGAGTTTTGGTCTTGGTCTTGCTAAAGGAAGGTATCTAGGACGTGTTTTTGGTGAATAAAACGGGATTATTGAGTGTTCTTCAACCATTGTGGTTTTGGTCAAAACCTTCGAGGTAGGTGGTTCCTTCCCAAACAGCCAAATTTATTATCTACATTGATTTATTTATTTCACTTGTTTATTTTAACTTAATTAATTTGAATTGAGAAATTTGAATTGGTTTGGCTTGAGAATTTGGAAAAACTCCAATTCAAATTAATTGAGGTTTGTGCGCGTGCGCGCACATGTGTGTGTGTTTTTATGAAAATTTGATAATTTAAATTGTGGAATTTATGTTATGTATTTGATGGAAATGTTTTCATTTGAATTGTTTATTTCAAATATGGAAATAAATTTTGAAATTATGGAATTGGTTTTGAATGGATTTTCAACTTGTGAAAATGGCTTAAAATATTTTGATAGAAATCCACTGGTTTTATCTTGCGAAAAAGGCATGTTTTTGAATAAATACTTTTGTGGCTTTAATTGTAATAGAATTGGCACATTGAAATGGAAGAATGGGATTGATCGTATTTTAAGCATTCTTAAAATAGTTCACCCATCATGTAAGAGTGCATGCAAGCCTTAGTAAGTTAGTGAGTTATTTGGATACACTCTACGATACTACAAAATTCTAAAACATATTTGCAGCGGGTCACATCCCTGATGGGTTGGTGACGAGTCTCCTTCTTCCAGTGTCATAGAGACGTGTGTATTCATGTTTTTATGAGTTCACAGAGAGAGTGTGGAATCATATAACTGATTACTACTATCGTACCTTTTGGAAGATGACCATGTTGCTCCCCTAAATATTTATATGTGATGTATAAATGTTTTCCAATGCTTTTGAAATGTTTTACATGCCTGCTGATTTTTACATGAACTGTTTTATGTAACTATTTTTATTTAATCCATTGTCTTAAATGTATTTCATCATTGTAGAACCTTTCATGGAGAACATTTTGTTACTTGAAAATGTATAGCATGATTTGTTAAAATATGCTTTCCTATTGGAAAACCTATTTACTATAAAAATAAAAGTATTTCATTGGAAAATATTTATTTGGAATCTGTTATGGAATCCCTGGTGGTATCCAAATGGGCTTAGGATCACACACTACTTTTGCATTCTGGTTTTTGTTTACATCCTTCTTCCAGGTTCGTGCAAGGGGAAAGGATCACATGGAGGTGGATCCAACTGTTGAGTTTTCAGCGTGGTGAGTTGTTTCCATGGGGACTTTGGGGTTGTTTTCCTGTTTTATGTAATAGGATTGAATTACATTGGGCTTTCTGTGCCTCTTTTTTTCTAGTACAATGGTATCATTTGAGTTTCTTTGTTATGCATACTATTTTTTTCTCATTCTTCTGCATCCTAGTGACAAATTCAATCCCACTGGTATGTTGTATGATGCCATGTGCTAGTTAACAATCAGTGGGAATCGGTAAAGCCCTTCAGGCTATGTCTTGTCTGGCTTGGTTATCGAGAAACCATGGCACCCAGGCTGGTTTTTGAAATTATGTACTTATAAATACCTGGGAAATTATTTATAAATAACTTCATCTATGACTCATGTACCGAACATCGACAAACGTATGATATGAACTCATATAATTAACTAAGTTTTATAACATGATAAAATGTGATATGAATTGAATAATAAAAATTAATCTTTTTCCTTAATAAATTATAAATTGACTTAGGTTTATTATTCTGGGATATAAAGAATGAACGAGAACTAGTCAGACATGAGGTATGTGATCCTACGTCTCTCTTTCTTTTTAAGTGCAATCTTTTATGTCACTTATTTGGAGCTCCTCTTTCTTATGTTGGGGTATGTTCTTTTATAATTATTTTACTATAATTGTTAAGTTCATACGATGAGAGACCATATTTGACCTCATCAATCCATTTTTTGAATTTATAATTGGCGTCGTTAGGATGCCAAACTTTCGTAATGGATTTCTTATCTAAATTTTACTTCCATGAGATTTCCTTTTTTACCCACTTATTTATTTCATGTGGTGTATTCTGTATAGCCATTTCATATATATTATCATGATTTTACTTATATTAATGGTATTATGTGCTTCATTGGGTGTTTATAATCTTCTGGTCATATGACTCGATTGATCCGAACGAGGTAAGGGTTTTTTATCTCAATTTTTGTTCCCATAAGATTCATGCTACATTTGTAAATTTTTCCTTTTTTCTGGTGTATGTACTGCCCAATATTGTATTATTTTTGAAATATAATTTACTTTATGGTTATTTACATATTCATTGTATGACCATTCTTTCATGGGGTGTACGTTTCGAAAGTTACCCAATTCGACAAGGGAACCTTTCAACATCTTCTTTTAAAAATAATTCTTTTTGTTAGGTCATTTAATATACAGATTATTATGTTTGGATATGTTCTTATATATCATTATTGTTGTAAATGCTATGTCAATGTGATGAGATAACCTTTTTATCTCTCATCGACTCATTTTCGGAATTTTAATGTGACTCCGTTAGGTTGTCGAATTTCTGTAAGGGAACTTCTTAACCCAATTTCTATTCATTAGGTTATACAACTACTTTTGATTATGTCATACTATGAATATTTGTGGATGTCCTCTTATTGATTTACACATAATATACTCTTATATTTGGTGTATTTATATTTTTCACACATAATTATGTAATTGATTTATCCTTAATCTAAGTTTACTGAATTTGTAAGGTACTTCGTCTCAATCACCTTTCATTGAGGCACATTTTGTTTTATACACATCATTATTTTATTTGATGTATAAACCCTTTTTACTTTTCCTTTTTTTCATAAGGAATCCTTTTTCTAAGAAGAATTTTACTAAAAGAAAAAAATTTGTTTCTTTTTAACGTACGTGGTGACAACCACATTTTGACCACTGTGAGTATTATTTGATCTTTGGCTCCCTCAAGAAGCCATAATGTTTTTAAAACAAAAAAATACCAAATACTCTTTACGTATTTTGGTATTGAAAATGGTTTTGATTGAGGATTATTTTATTTTAATATATTCAAATGATATGTTGTGATTCAAATGTGGAAATGTTTTCATTCCTTTATTTTGGTTTTATGTGTTACAATTTTATAATGGTACTTGGATATTTGACAAGTGGTTAAATGATAAACCAAATGACGGGTGGTGCCGTGAAATCCAGTATTGGTGGTTACATTATAATCTCCAATGAATTGGTTATTGAAGTCGGCCATATGGCTATTCCATTTAGTGATATGTGTGGATGTCGACCGTATGGTTATTCCATTTTAGTATGATTTTGTCCCAACGTACCTTTATATGTTATATGTTCTTTATATGGGTTTTATGGTAATATTTTGGTTACAAAAGGGTAAGCAATTAAATTTTATTCAGTGAAGAGTATTTACTACAACATAATGGTGAAAAGTATTATTATGATAAAGTATTCATGTTTTACTTATTGTTTTGAAAAACTAACATTTTTTCTTCTTTACATATCACTTAATAAGATTTTTATGATCATCCCAGGTTTTTGAAATGTTTTTCAAAGGATATAAAGTGGAATATGTTCAAGGATGGGATCAAAGTAAAATCATGTTGTCTATAACATGGACCTGGACATTACTATTTTTTCAAGTGTTTCTATTTTTTGGAAAAAATGAAATCTGAGTAGAAGTGTCTACTTTTTAATCTTTTGAGATGTAATAGTTTTGTCCTAATTATCTAATGATTTAAAACTGAAAAGATCCTCAATGTGAAATATTCATTTAATTCAAGAATATATAATGTTTTAAGGTCGGGTCCTTATACAAATACAATTACTCTCCATTAAAAAATATCCAAAATGAGAACCATGGAGGTAAATACTACATAATATTGTATTAGGGATGATGGAGAGATGGTAATTAGACAGTTAATGGAAAATATGAAATTTCCCCCAAAATTGGCATGTTTACAGTTTTTCTCAAAGCATTGAAAAAACATGAAAACACTGTGCACGATTTTCATAGTAGAAGGGGAACATTGCCTATTTTGGCCACATAGGCAAGTGAAAACCGAGTGACGTTGTTTTTTCGGAAATTTCTATCTATAAGGTTGTCCAAACTGTTTTCCAATTAATTGCTATCTGTAAAACATGGACAGTTTTACCCAAAATATGGGTTGCATGCTAAGAACCTTCCCTTAAAACCCACAAAAGAATTATGCACTCAATGGGAATCCATATTAGGAAGACAGTAAATATTTTGACCATGATATAATGGATCCATACCTAAGTGAAACATTGTGTTCTTACAGTCTTCCCCTATTAAAATAACTCATCCCTTAGATCACATTACTAGTGTGTAGAAACATTTTCTAGGAACAACTCTAGCCATTGATGACTTACCTCATCTTCCCTCTACAATGTATCATCATATACATAGTTGTGCTTCCATAGCACAAGTACATGAGTGACATAACATCCTTAGATATCCTTCTTTCTAAGGTAAATGCTTCATAATGGATACTCATCATGTTATCATCAACATCTATATCTACTTACACAAGATCAATAGTGTGAGACAGATGAACATGATAATGGTGGTGTTATGAATTATGAATGTCATTGTTCATGGAATAATACATATGATGTTGTAGAAACTGATAGTCTGAAAACCCTAATTAATATATAATCTCCAATGTACATACATAATGGGGAAATTACATTACCTTGTTCTGGAACAATATATTACCAATCCTAGGAAATGCCAAAAGGAAAACAAGATCGTGAGCCTCAAAACTCTAGAAATCACCGACGACGATCATCATATGTTTTTTTCTAGAATGAGTAGTATTAATACGCTACATGACAAGCTCATGGGGCTCCAAAATCTTTTAAATGACATGAGGACCTAGTAAGGATGCCCCACCTACCACTTTCCATCAGTAAGGCAAACGCCATGTCCTATAATTCATGGCCTCAAAAGCATCCAACTGAATTTTGGCATCAAATGTGTTGTAATAAGAGAATTATGTTGGAGGGATATTCATTTCCCATTAAACACTAATATCAAGAAATCATTCTAGAATATTGACCTATAGTGCCTATATCATATGTTCTAATTGTCCATTGGCCAGTGGGTGAACAGTTGTGCCTATAATTTCTTTATTTACAATAGCATTCTGCAATCCTCACCAGAACTATCACTTGAAATCAGAAACCCAATCATAAACCATAATATGTGGACCCTGTTGAGCCATATGATCTAATGAACATAGAGTTTTTACATATCATCAATTTATAATGCCTCCAAAATATAAATCCAGTGTGATTATTTATTTGGCCAATCAATGAATACTTAGATAACATTGATAAACCTCATCCAACCATTAAAGATGACTATGTAATCCATGGAAGCAGCTTAACATTTCAATTCCATGACTAGTAGTTGTTATAACAAGCCTACAGGTCTCTGGTACCACGGGATCACTGGAAGACAGGTGTAACACCTAGTAATAAAGCCTTCAATATGATGTTTCATCCTAGTCCACAGATACTGGCGTCACAAGTTTGAATACCTTATCAATATGAACTAGATGATATACCCACTAGGAAGCGTGGAACTCTCTCATAAACTCCTCATTCATATCCCATGGAACCCATATCTTTCCACGATGACTTAGGAAATAATAATTGTTAACAGACCAATTTGGAGGCGGTTTATCTCATGATATACTCCCATGGTGTTCCATGACTTTAGTATCTGAAAACTGTATACTCTACACCTAATCACAGATGGAAGATGTAATTATCAAGGATGAAAGGTAAGAATACATTTGAAATTCAAGAGACTCTAGATGAATCTTATAAAAGTGGTCTATTAACTTCTATTCATCATGTATTCTCATACGGCATGTTCTTGTGACTTTCTATATAGATCGTATGAAACTAAATTACCCATCTCAGGTGTATTGGAATGCTCAAAATAATAGGATTGTAGATATCAGACCCATATCCACTATTTTAAGGATCATGTAACACCGAGATAAGATATATTTTAGTTTCATGATGTCTTTTTACAAAAACAATTGCTCACCCAATAGATAATATATCCATCAATGTATGGCATGTACAACTGTTCCTACATAATGGTTGTCTGTTAGGTTGTGTCTCTCACGGGGCCTCATCATCAGAGATCTATATGCAACTATATTTTCATCCTGCATCATATCAACTCCTAGGACAATACCAGATGCATAATAAGAGATATTATAAATATTCTAGTATCTAGAAGACGCATATTTTCCCCAATATAAGTGTATATTTCAACTCCTAAAAGGCTTTCTCCTAAGATTATGTCCAAATAAACATGACACCCTTATTTATAATACCTATTAGAGATGAAGACTTCTGTGAGATTATTTGTTTAAAATTAATTTAATATCTATCAAGATTCAAGAAACTCTTTATATCAAACAATTTCGTGGGATTTTCATATGAATCTAAAACACTATACTTTTCAGGGTCAATAGATACACCTGATTCTATGAATATATATCCGAAGAAGTAAACCATGATGATATACAAGTGTCACATTGTATTCATGGAATAATGGTAATTCACAATCAATTTACTATGAATGATTTATAGATGATTGTAATTGTCTCTATGATTGTGAGAATACACTAACATTTCATCGTCAAAGAATATGACAAAAGTATATTAATAAGTGTAGAACAACCTATTCTTAATAGCCCTGAAAACAACATACATGGTCATAATACCATACAACATACAATGTACACATATTGACCATACCTACTAGACTAATGTTGTTAGAGGTATGCTTGGTTGTTTTACTCAAACCAATTAATTACTTGATCCTAAGCCAATCTTGGAGAAGACATTTCTCCATAATGTTGGTCAAAGGGATCATCAATTTGAGGAAGTGGATATCAGATCATAATCATAAGCTAGTTCAACCTTCAATAATACATGCTTAGAAATAATTCTTCATATGCCTAATTTCTGAAAAATATGGGAAAACCCAATGAATATGTACTAGGATGCTTAAATCCATGGGCCTCTAAATAATATTACTCCCTCTTGAGATCATGAATCTTATTATGTTTCATCCTCTATTGAGGAATTCACATAGGATTTTCTCATGGAAGAAGATCAAATGAAAATTATACCACTCTATCAGAATTTAAGCGAGAAGAAACATTGGGAAATACATCCCTAAAATGATCCAATGCTTGAGGTAAATATTCTTATTGAAAACCATGATCCTCATTGAAGATATTTGTTATCTATTTGGTCACTTTAGCAGACCCATGATGCTCTGGTCTATCACTACCAGTTTGGACATCCCACTCACTCTTATGTAGATAATTGTTACCCTCAGGTGATGTAAAATATACAATGCGATTATAGAAGTCTACAAAATCATAATAGTGAAACAATGAGTCCATCCTGAGTATGACATCGACGCTCTTCACCACGAGAAAAAAGTGTATCCATAAGAAAGGGTAACTACCTACCTTATTGGGAAGTCCCTGCACTGGTATATTACCTCTGTCCATACCGCTAGGTGTGTATCTAGGGCCATTAGACCAATGTAATACAATATAACTAGTCCTATTATGTCTATGATAGATATTGAGATATAGAAGGCTATTCTTTATGTAGACATCATGGAGGTACGAGTGGTGGCACTTGTAGGATTGAAATAATTATGTAGATGCTCAATATATAAGAGGGGGGGTGAATTTAACACATTAAAATTTTCCTTAAACAAGGAACGATCATAGTTTAACAAAGGTAAACTAAGACAATTTACAACACCTCAATCACCAATGAAAGATTAGAACAAAATATGAACTTACACACTTCTAGTTCTATAAACTTGCTTAAATATAGAATGTGATTTAGAAAAAATGGTTCCGGGAATATGGATCTAGAAAAAGAAACTTAACCAAATTTTACAATGTGAGATTCTACCTTAAAGCATATAGAATCTAAATTAAACAGAGTACAAGTGTTAAGATATATAAGAAGGTTATACTTTCCTTACAATACAAAATGCAGCATAAATACTTTTAACAAAAACAAGTAAGAAGATATAAATCTTTTATCCCAAAGAGAATGGTATCCAACAACCTTGGATAAAGGTCCCTTGATTTATAATTTCAATCAAGTATATCTTTCCCACACCCGGGAAAGCCCTCAATATGAAGATTAGTGTCTCTATCGTGCTATCCCCACTATCCCTCATCTTTAACGTAGATGGATCCTATGTCATCCTCAGCAAGGAAGCCCTTGAACTTTAAGGTATTCGTCACCTCTATCTTCCTATCCCTAGAAGCCCTCGAATGTAATCACTGACATTCGGAGTCTCAGAAAGCAATCTGAATGATCATTTCAGTACGCACAAGGCATGAAAAGATTCTCTCTCTAGAAATCTCCTTAACAACATGTGGTCTCTAGAGTGATAATATTCAGTCTTTGTTGGTGTGCTCTTTCAAATGAGCTCCTATTTATTATAAGCTCGGTTGGAATGGTTGGCTCCCTCGTCCAACGGTCATATGTACCTTAATATTCAGAGGGACCTTCACACATGTCACTCAACCAATGGTTAGTTAGAAACATAAGGGAATACATCATTTTATAACAAAACATATGCAAATGAAGGCATAAGATTGTTTTATAATGAAACAAGTATAAGTATAAGAAAAACTGATTTTCAGAATGTAAGCAAACAATAATTCGGAGTCTATCAAAAATGAAATTCGGAGTCTATAATAACATGATATTCAGATTCTATTTTATAGGAATTTCGAACATGAATTCTGAAGAAGTCTAGAGTCAGAATTTCTAAGGAAATTCGGAGTCTGGTTTCATCAGAGTTCAGAGTCTGAACATACAGAGTTCGGAGTCGAACTTGTAGAAGTTTGGAGTCGAACATTTAAAATTTCGGAGTCGAATTCATAAAAGTTCAGAGCCGAACTCAAATAATTTCGGAGTCCAGAATTTGTAGATAAACTTTGTTAGTGTTCGTATATAGAATTCAGAATGGATCATTATTATATATCATATCCTGAATTTGAAGTGTAACTTTATTAGAGTTCATATCTATAATCCGGAGTGGAACATTATTACAGTTCGTATTGAGAATTTGATGTGGAACTTTATTAGAGTTAGTATCCTGAATTCGGAGAGGAACATTATTAGAGTTCATTTCTAGAATTCAAAGGGGAACTATATTAGAGTTCATATACAGAATTCAGAGTGGAACATCATTACAGCGTATATCCAGAATTACGAGTGGAATAGAATGATTCATATCTAAGAATTATAGGATTCTGAGGATTTGATATGAATCCAATTGTTACTCTTCTGAAAAATATTTATATTTGTAAGGAAATCTAGGTTGGGGTAAATTTCTGTAAGGAAGGAAGTTTCCATAGGGATGTAAAATATATATTTTTTAATGTATGAGGATTCTATGATTTTCAAAACAAGAAGGAATGGAAAAGTCATAAGGAAAACCTTATTTACTCAATAGATCAGGGCCCACCGTGTCAAGAGCATGGTCGATGACACCATCCTAGCATAAAATACAAGGAAATCATGGAAGATATTTTCTATAATTGCAATGTACACTCCTCAGAATAGGATTAAGAAGATAGATAACATCACTAGAAGAAACTAAGTCCTGTAAAACTCACTACCCAAGGAATACTACTGCAAAACCTGCATCAAATCCTCGTGTATATCCCATGGAACCCACACTCATCAATGGAAACGCAGTACCTCGTCATCACCTATCGTCTAGCCCGGAGGAGGGTCCCCACATGGCACTGATTCTTATAGAACATGTCCTTCTGAATCAGAGAGTTGTCTCATCTTCACTATATCTAGGAGGGTAGATGTCAAAGCTAATGATGAAAGATCTATTTCCCCCTGACTATTGTGCATTTCCAAATGCATCTCAGAGAAAAGAACTTTAAGCTTCCATTCACCACTGGCCCCATGAACTGCTTGTATCTGAGTCTTCCTACTTAGTGCATTAGCAACTGTATTTCAATTACTAGGTGTATAGGCCTACTCAAAATCAAGACTGAAGGTATTTGACCAACCTCTTCGGTCTCAGATTCATGTCACGATAATTAATGATGTAAATGAGACAATTTTGGTTGTTGAATACCACAAAATGATCTCCTAAGATATAATGACTCCAATAGCGCAACACATAAACAACTACATCCAACTCGAGGTCATGCATCAGGTAATTCCTCTCATGTGGCCTCAACTATGGAGACCCATACGCGACAACATGATCAACCTACATCAACAAAACACTCATCCCAATACCTGATGTATCATATTAGTTTGTATACATCTTCCCTTACTATGGGAGTATCATTACTAGTGCTAATTTCATCCATCCTTTTATGTCTTGAATGGATTCTTCACAAGCTTTCAACCAAAGAAATTCGAACCCTTCATAGTCAATCCCAACAACGGTGCTTCTATGTGGGAGAAGTCCTATATAAAACACCTGTAGTAACAAGCTAGCCCCAACAAACACCGTATCTAAAACATGTTCTTAGGCTGCTCCCTAGAAACTACTACTCTCACCTTCTCTAGGTCTACTTCAACTCATTATTCTAAGATGATATGACATATGAAGTGTATCTGGTCCATCAAATAGTGGCACTTTGAGTGCATAGCATATAGTCGATTCTCTCTCAGTGTTCTCAACACGAGCTCAAGATGGGTGGCATGGTCATGTAGTGTGTGTTAGTACACCAAGATGTTGTCCCTGGATACTACCAAAAAAGAATCTAGATATGGATGTAATACACGATTCATCAGAGCAATGAAATCTGTCGAATCATTTGTGAGTATGAGCAGTATAACCACGTACTCATATAGACCATATCTTCTCTGAAATGCTGTTAGTGGTATGTCCGATGGTCAATCACATAACTGATGATATCCTGACAACAAGTAGATCTTCAAGAACACTTGTTCCCCTCAAAGTTGATCAAAAAGATCATAAATCCTCAGTAAGGGATATTGGTTCTTGACAGTCAACTGGTTCAGCTTCTGATAGTCCACACATAGTCTGAGGGTACAATCTACCTTCTTAGCATACAGGACAGGTGTACCCTAAGGAGAAGTAATGGGTCAGATGAAACCCTTTGACAGTAACTCCTCTCACTCTCTCTTGAACTCTTGAAACTCTGGTGTAGCCATCCTATTAGGGGGAATAAAGACTGGAACTGCTCCTGGAACAAGGTCAATAAAGAAATCCACCTCTCCCTCTGGAGGTAGACCTGATACATCGTTCTAGAAGACATCCCTAAAATGATCAACCACTGGTGGATATCCTTCTCACATGTTCCCTGATCATCCAGATATAAAATCGCAATCTGGGTTGTGACTCCACCTTTCCCATGATTCTCTGGTCCATCTCAACTCACCTAAACATCCCACTAGCCCTTGTAGAGAAACTCTCCTCCATTTGGTAATGTGAAACGCACCATGCGTTGATAGAAATATACAACGGCTTGAAAGGGATCCAACCACTCTATCCCAAAAAAGACATAATAGGTTGTCATCTCTAAGACATAGAGGTCCCACAGAAATTGATACTAAGAAACTTCAAGGGGGAACTCCATAAAATGATGCTCCCCAGCCATTCTATTCCCCAATGGAGTGTCTAGAATCATAACAACAGAAGAAGAAGAGGAAGAAACACAGATCCCAAGGCTCTCTACAACAGGAATAGATACCAAGATATGTGTAGAACCCGTATCGAAAAATACTGAAGATAATACATAAGCTACTAGAATAGTACCTATGATAGTAGAAGGTCTTGGATACTTCTCATGATGGGTTTATTGCACTCCATAAGTCTGACCACTGTCGCGTCCCTGCTACACAACCAGGCTTCCCTGAGCTCTCCCACAGTGCTTCCTCTATGATCCCGGTATATGGCTACCATGGACAAGACCACCATCTCCGCCTGCATGCCCTGACGTATTCCAGTTCCTCGACTAGTAAGATGCTTCTAGAACTGCTCCCGAATGCAAAGTCTTCAAATAAACCCTATCACTAGCCACTGGTGGAAACACCCTGACAAAGCACTGCAGATAACCCATCTTGTCATATGCTAAGCATTCCACTGGGTCACGTGGACACTGCTGTCTCTTGTGCCCCTCTTTACCACACTAGTATCACATGACTTGTCCACCTGAATTATTCCACTGGCTGGTAATTCCACCATGAGAGAAGTCCATCTATCTCTTCCTATACCTAGTTGAAATGGTAATAGAAATTGCTTCCTATCTGCCCAGACCTATACCCCTAGATTTTTTATGGTTCCTCTATATAATCAGGGCCTGGTTCACAATGGCATGTAGCTTAGGAAACCTGAAAACATTCACCGGTGCTCAGATGTCATATCTAAGACTATCCTCAAGGCGTCTGGCCCTCAAAGTCTCTCCACCTACCATAACTGGTGCAAAACTCTGTAGCTCGTTTAAGCAAGAAGAATAATTCATCACCGACATTGAGCCATGTTGTAGATTCATGACCAATCGATCTATATATGACCTCAGCATCATTGAGATGAATAATTCATAGAAGGCTATCTAAAAATGTTCATACTCCATGTCTCTGTGATGCTCTGTCTGTGTGTTGACATCCACCACCTCTTTGTGGAATCACGCAACATATAAGTCATGAGCATGACCCTCCTCCATGTAGGCATCTCTAGATGCTCGAAAATAGTTGCATTGACCCCATCCATGACTCAACAACCTCTGGTATACCATCCCCTGAAAATTTAGGCGGATGATACTACTGGAAGATACATGTCAGATCTTTCATAGATGTGGCAGCCGGCGGTTCTCCCTGAAAGGTCTGCATGAACCGCATGAATCTTTCACGGAATTGCGCATCCACATCTCTATCTGGTATAACGGTTGGTGCCACATCTAGCTCTTTGAGAAGATCCCCTAGTATCCCATGGCCTACCATCTCTAGAGTATAATCATATCCCCTCTCTAGGAGAACAACACGTGGTCGTCTTGGTGGCATGACCCTACAAGTTCAAATTCACCCCTTAGACCAAGATTATGAATGACTGAAAAACAAGGGGACCAAAAAAGAAATAGGAGGAAGTAGGCATTCAATATTTCAAATCAACACTACACGGTGTGTAAATTAACTACACGGCATGTACCTGACTTTTCTTCCCCTACTCGGGTCCTTGTAAACGACTTTTCCACACGACTATCTTATGAACAAGACCACAAGACATGTATAACATCTACAAGGTGTGTATGTTTTAAATTCAATCTTCTTGTGTTGTTCGTGACACGACCGACTACTTGAAAAATCCTACATGGTGTGTTACAATCGCACACGACATTTACAACACTCTGTTCCCAACCACACAGCCAATTCCACATAGTCTCCCACCGGCAAGAACTAAACAGTGTGTCCCTATGGTACACGGTGTGTTCAAGAATTGGTGACACAAAAACGTGATTGTTAGTTACACGGTCATGTCCCCAGCCCAGACTTACTCGACATGTTCCACAGTGGACACGTCATGTATGTATTTAGGAATCCTACGTCTGTGTTGTTAGTTACACGGGCAGACTCTGGGTCAACATTACACATCCTGTACATCTGTTACAGAACATGTTATTTCCAAGCATTTACCATCCCTGTGTCTCCTCCAACACGGTCTATGACACGGGAAGAGACTGCACGGCGTGTACTTAGGGTACACGGTGTTTACATAAAAAGTATTCTTTTCCTCCCAAAAAGAAGAACACATGGCGTGTGTCCGAGGAACTACATGGCATGTTTCATGGGTTTTCCATATAGTAAGCTTTTGAAACAACTCCAGACCCCAGTAAATACTGAATAAACAACACCAAAGTTACAAATTTTGTTCCATGAGGGCCCATACTCCCCGCAAATCAACGTTTGGAATCTTATTTTTGTTATAACAAGATAAACAGTCAATGATTCACCAAATTCCAGTCAATGAGGGACCATACTCCCCAAACACCAAATTTTGGCATTCATTCTATCAAAAAAATCATAAAAAAAATATTCAATCACATAGCAGGTATTTATTAAAAAAGCTTTCACAACAGCGTGCTTTTCGAGTACAACAACAATCACAACAACATTAAATTTCTAAGGCACCTACATGGAATTGAACTGTGCATGGAATGTGATTTCTATCATGTGCCAAAATGATGCATGAGATGGAATTCCCTCAACTCACCGGGTTTCAACTAAATAGAAATCATTCATAAAATATAAATAGCACAATCATAAGTGTGTCAGCCAACGGTGAAAATAAAATCAACTGCAAAATTTGAAAAATTAGAAGAATTTCAAAAATACAAGGTAGACTGGATTTTCCCTTTACATGGGTTAGCTACTCCCGGGAACAGCTTATTACCAACTACCATTTTCATCTTATACCAGACTATGGCTCCAAATAGTATGTAAAATGAAATAAAATATACTCATTTGACACAACTTGGTAACGTCCTGGACCCAGGTTCCACTCAACGGGTGCCCCGATCCTGGATGGTCACATGACCTCAAGCACATTTCCCCAAACGCCAGAGGTTGCTGACTAGCAGGGATGACCTAGGTCTGATAGTGGGGAAACTATTCCCTCATTTGTAAAATTGTAGCACAATGGACAATGTAAATAGAATACAAGAATAGCAGATGTAATGAACCATACACATTTGAAATGAACAACTGCAATAAAAGATAACCAATTGTAAAATAAATAATGATGAAACATGTATGTATTTCTTAGAAAATAACCAGAACATGTTACACAGTAGTGAAAACAATACAATAGAATGTACAGGTATAGAAGAATAGAAAAGAACAGAACAGTCAGCAGCATCGCAAGCCTAAGCTCGATCCCATTCTCCCATACTCCTCTGTAACAATAAAGTACCTATATAGGGACCTTTTCCCTTATCCACACCTGCAGAAACAAAGTCTGTTGGGGCCATAGACATGACAAAAAAATGTGTGAAAAATAAATCCTAGTAGGAACCAACCATAGGCCCATGCCCAACTGACAGTGTGAATGTGGAACAGCAGTGTGTAGTAGAAAAATCAATAAAACATGCAGTACTCAAAAGCAACTAACATTACCAGTTATATTGCTATTCTTAATTTTTATTTAATCATTCAATATAAGGAAATCACCACAGTTAATTTCTAAGTAAACAGTCTATGCCCTCAGACATGCAATCACTTACCCTTATGTAATCAGATTCGAAACCCACAATTAATTTCACTCAGGCATAACAGATATTTCTCTCAAGCATACGAAGTGTCACCCACTAGCATAGAATCTACTGGCCACATGCACAAAATATGTTTCCCTCAGGCTGAACAGATCATTGCCCACAGGGTATTCCCAACACTTCCCTCTGACTAAACAAGCTTCCGGAAAACTCCTAACATATAAAATAGTAATTTATATAAAATTCCTCTAAAGAAAATTGAATACACAATATAATCATGGCATACCCTTCAGGTATCCTGGAAAAATGGCTAAATAGAGAAACACACCCCTAGGGTGGTCCTGGATACAAGTGGTGATCCCAAACAACAGTTTTACAATAACATTTAATTACCAATACAATTATAGGTATTTAAAATAGCTTTTTTATCAGCCACATGACACCCCAACATGTATTTTTAGCTCAACAGTACACAAGAACGCATGACAGTTGGAATTTAAAAACTATGCCACCTACCTTAATCACCCCTGATTAGTTTAAGAGAATGACGCTTCTAGAAATGACCAGGAACAACCGTAGATCTGAGGTAAAAGAATTTTATGTTAAAATGTAAATAACTTCCTTTAGAGATATAATTGGAAATAAAATCTTAAGTGAAAATTAGATCATACACATACGGTTCCAACGAGATCGACGAAGGCGGAATCAGATTCTCGGTACACGATCGGGTGATCTCAAAAGTTTTGGCCGTCTCTCCCAATCCCTCCTCTAGTTCTAAGAAAAACTTGTGAATATGGGAGAATACTACTCATTAGAATTGAAATAACAGGGTACACGACATGTACTATTGACTACACGGTCTGTACAATTTTCATTAAACTGTTCCTCCCAAGTTAACTTTTCCACCGCATCACTATTCATCAGTCGACATGAGTACACAACAAGTAATAACTGAATACCTGGAGTTTACTATCGCAGCTACCATCACATCCTTATTATTTTCATGCCGACACACTACACGGTGTGTATATACCCACTACATGGCGTGTAGTCGGTTTTTACACGTTTCATTACAAGCATAGTTACACACCCTGTGTACTCTTCCCACACTACCTAAATACACGGTGTGTGGAAACGTACATGGCATGTACCCACCGAATTTTGGATTTTACTCACTTTCTATATATTCTCAAAAACACTTAAGGATATGAGAAATGAAGATACTCGTACATCAAAAAAATATGAAACAGGTTCTTACAATTGACAAAGCATAACCAGATATTACACCCAAAAGAACGGGGGTAAATATGGGGGTCCTCACATGAATAAAAATGTATTTCATGAATGAAAATTTGAATAAAAATCAATTTGTTTTTATATTTTATTGAAAGAAAATATTGGAAGAGAAAATATTCTAGGAATTTTGGAATGAAACACGATTATTACACATAGTTTACAAAAAAATCATGAATTGTTTAGCCTTTACTATAAATAAAACAATAACCTCCCAAGGAATGGATGAAATTTTTGGAAACAATGTGCTAAATGATTAATAGATATCTATCAAAAATTCAGCTTCCCTCATTGTCATTTCACATGGTTTAATATAACAATTCCCAATTCTTGGTCCACTCTGTCGGAACCAGAATAACCTAACAATGTTTCCCCTAATTCCCACATTATTTTTGAACAATCCTTCCCCTGATGGAAAAGCAGAGAAGTTCCAAAATGATGTAAAAACAATTAATCAAAAGTTTTCTTGATTTCATCACATACCCTAAAAACAAACTATGTATATTATAAAAAAGAATCATTAAACTCCAAAACATGAAATTTCATTTTTCATTCAAATGGGTGATTGATTTTATGTATTAATAGTAATATGTAAATAAAATTAAATAATGTAGTGGTGTGAAAATTTTAAAAATTCACCCTAATTTCACATGAGTAATTACCCTTCTCTAATTGGATTGGTGGTATTAACTGTCAAATTTATTTATCCAAAAATATGTATTTAATGATACATGAGTGTGTTATAAAACAAAACAATTTAAAAAACATTTCATACTATATATCCTCTATTAAAAATATTATATTGAGGTGAATATATATATATATATATATATTATTTTATGGCTAATATATATTATTGGGTATATGGATATTGAAAATTGATAGTAGTCAATACATATAAAGGGATACCAATTTATTGATTAAGAAATCCTTGGACCTAAAAACTATTAGCATATAATAGAATTCATGGTGTTTGAAAACATAAAATGTGTTACACTATCAATATTATTATTCTAAATATTACTATTTTCATCAGTAAAAGAGATAATATGATCGGTATCCTATTGGGTCTAAAAATATGATCAAAAAACCGAGGTTAAGAATATGATATATTTTTTAGTACAATAAAATTTTAAAGAAATTTCATAATGTCCTCATAAAATATAAGATGTTATGTGGACCACATTGTAGGGTGTATAATATATATAACATGAGAAATACACTGTGATCTATAAAATTAAAATATTGAAATATTTTCACCATGATGAATAATATTTAGTTCATGAATATTCTAGTTCATGAAGTCATTTCGTTCAGTATGTGGAAGATGAAAATGGAGATCTTTTTTAATGAAGTGTCATTTGTAACATTATTAGAGACTAACACAATATTATTTTTCTCACTATATTGTATATTTACTCTATTGAAATCACTATATAGGTGTAAAAATTATTAAGGGATATGTTTATACTACAAACTACTTTAGTAAGGTTGAATTATTTTCCATGAATTTAACACACATAAAAACGAATATAACCCATTATGATGGAGGGAATTTTATAGGAAAAACTAATAAAAACTGTAGTAAATTTATATTATTATTCTGTATTATACATATTAAAATGGGAAAGATAAAATGGGTGAAAATTCCAAAATTGTGACATCTTAGAGCCTAATTCAAAATAATAGTTTCCACAGGCCTAGTGGGACACATGGCCTCTGGTTCATTCCCCTGAATGCTAGAGGTTCCCGACTAGCAATGAGGTCCTAGGGTATGTCTGTGGGGAGACTAAGGCTTCTTTATTGAACTATATCACAAGGGGAGAAGGTGATATTAGCGTAAATAAAGGAAGTATTAGAAGTAAAAAATTTATTAAGTTGATAATAATAGATAAAAAGTATAATAATAACATAAATCATTGAAATGTCATTCCTCAATTGATGATATGTCAAGTCACAAGAAAACTGGATATCATAGATACAAGAAAAAATGAGTAACATATTCCATAAATGTATAATGTAAATCAACAAAAATTCCCAAGAATCATGAGATACATATTGGTCCTATTCTATCATGATCCAACATAATCAGTATGAAATCAAGTGTTTGAATCCATGCCCTTCACATTATCAACACATTAATTCATGTAATCTACTCATTTTATGAAAAAACAACTAGAGAGGGTGTGAGATAAATCAAAATATTCCATCAACAACGGTGTATAGATCATATGGAAATGTATTAGATAATATCTATTTGAATGAATGAATATGTAAAGTAAATGAGTAAAATATAACTAAATAAACATGTTCTTCCTTCATCCCTCAGTTGTTTTCTGAACATTTTACTAATTCATCAATTTATTATTACCAGTTTATAATATGTCACAAGGTAAATACTGTTAATGGTTCTTGGATATAATATGTAAGCCAATAATTATATTTAATTATGATGTCCGAAGGTTATATCAAAGGTAACGTAGACCATGAGGTTCTCCAACTCCGTAATAATTGTATTTTTGCCTGGATCAAGAGTGTATTCAATAGTTATTAATAAAATGCATTCCAAAGTAATATTCCTTCCAAATATATGATATGTATTACTGGTAAAACAGTGCTATGAATAGACTAGTAAAATAGGGATTTAACATTGTAACTTACTTATCAATGCTAGATCTAAGTACTGTATCCATGGAATCCTATAGTACTACATGAATGATACGACATTGTCATAACTGAAATAAAAGTATTAGTCATGGATTAGGTTCTAGGTTTTTCTAATAATTAGAATGTTTTATTATATTTAGAATTGGTTTCTCAAGTAGTCATGGTATTCATTAATTAGAATCCAAGGAGAGCACAAGATAGAACAATCTTATATTACTGTGAATTCATATTAAAATTCAATATGTTCTATACTATCCACTAAATAGATTGAAAATAATAAATATAATGTTCCCTTTTAAATTTATAATTATGTTGTATTATGTAAAATACCGCCCCATCCCATTTTCTTGATAGGGTGGATGAAAGCTACTTTTCCATAGAAGAAAATTCCAAGGATCGAAAGGCTAGCAATAAATTCAATGGGATTAAATAATTATTGTGAAACTATTTTCCCTAGGAATTTAATAACAAAATAGAAAAGACATTATCCAAAAGCATCTATATGATTCATGTCCAAAAAACATCTAATCTCATACATTACTAGTAGAAAAACAAATTATACATAATAATCCCCAAAACTCCAATACAACAAAACCCTATATCATATTACCAATCAGAATACTATACAATAAGACAAAAAAACCATGAGAAAAACATAAATATCTCTAACCCATGATCCATGATACAGAAAACCACATCAACACCAAATAATCAGGTCAATATGCTAGAAAAATGAGATGCGTTACACTTATACATTTCCTAGAATAAACAATTTTCAAAAGCATCCATTTTCTAAAGCAGGGATGAGAAATAATACTCAGTACGAAATCCCCAAATGAATTCCTTACACACACCACTAGGATAAAACCCTTAAAAAAATTATATAAAATATTTTATAGAAAAACATTTAAAATTTAAATAATATGAAACAATACAAACACTTATTTACCATGCAATGTTCCCCCAAAAATCCTACATCAGCTTGGAAATCCAATCAACCATGAAACAAACCATTTAAAATTCCAATATAGAACACCTTTTCCAATTTTTCATAATATAAACCGAACAATAATACAATGGTAACTCACACGCCCAATCGATAAAAAACACAGTGTCACATCTATCCAAACTAGCAATCCGTTCCCTAATCTAGGGGTACTTGTTTCCCATTTATCTTTTGATGGTGGCACTTCCATACACTATCCATCCAATTTTCAGAGTGGTACTCTCCACCAACATAATACATCCAATTAAAACAATCCATAATTCATATCAAACATACTGTATCACATCATGGTCACCACATCATACCAACTATTTATCTACCTATAGACAACCTTACACACATCACAATTCTAAAACAAAAATTCACGTCAATAAATCACACATTAATTGAAATAAAAACATAACCATTTCATATGACCAATCTAATTTCAATAAAAAAACATCTTTAATGAAAATATTATTTCACAAAACAAATTTTATAATCAAACAACTAACAAATTCAAAATCACACGATAAAGCCCATTTCTGCCACAATAACCCATTTTCTCTAAAGTCCACAAAATCATCACCAAATGGGTTTCCAAAAATATTTTCTCATCACAAAGACATTTAATTTCAAGGAAAAAATTTAATTGTAATCAAAACTCTTATTTTTAACCAAGTGGAGTCAAAAGAAAAGCCACCTAACATTAAGGATCTGGAAAACTCGACCCTTGAACAACTACAACACATAACCAGCAAATGCTCCACCAAACCACTCATTATTCACTTCCCAAAAATAAACAAGACATTATATCAACATCTAAGTCAAAAAAGCCCTATATCTACATTAAAATTATGTTGATCTAGAATCTCAAGAGAGTGTGATGCATATATCTAGAGAAAACCAATGATAAAGAATAATTAGAGACTTATGTGTGGGAAAAACCCGTCAATCTACCTTGAAAACCTTTTAAATCACATCAAAAAAGAGTGGGAGTGCACCCATAACCCTTAAGAAGGATAAATCAAACATAGGGTTTGTATGGGAGAAGAAATGGGCATTTTTAGGTAATTTTTTACTACCCATGTTTAAAAAATACATTTTTAAAGAGACTCAACTTTAGAAAACCCATTCACTAACCATGGGTATGTGACTGAATCAAAGGGTAACCATGAACTGTTAGAAAAATCGTGCACAAAATGTGTGTACCACTTATCCTTCACGGTTCATCTTTCTTGGTTTCCCCTAACTATACTCAAACTGTGCAACCTAAAAAGGCATCCAAAAATATTAATACCCATTCCAAATTCTCCCAACCTCATCCCTAATTATCAAAATTAGTTTAAAAAAATAAAAAGTAATACAAATGCTACATAACTCAAATCTGGGGTTCTATATTCTACCCACAATATGAAATTCCTTCATCAGAATGTTGCGAACAAATAAACTGTTGATAGAGCTCAGACCATTACTTGACTGTCTATTTCTCACACTCCCACATCACCAGCAAGAATCTGACCATATTGGATCAAAACATGAACATAAATTATTCCTTTTAAAAAAATTAATTCTCTTGCATATCCAAAATCTTCAATGGAACATGCCCTAGGGTAGAATCTTGTTCTAGCTCAAAATGATCTCAATAAATCACACTATCACGATTCAGGTGATACATTATCAAATGCAATACTTTACAAACATTTTGCAATGCACTGAACCATGGTCGTAAAGCCAACTGATATGCCACATCACTAATCATCTCATGTATCTAATAAATAACAATTTTCCTCAGAGATAACACACCCTTCATCCCAAAATATTGATGACCCAACCTATGAGATATTCCCAAAATCACATGATCACCCACCTTAGACCAAACTTATTGACGGGGATGGTCTGCATATGGTTTCTAATGAATTTTAGACATTTCCATCCTCTTTCGGATCCACATGATCTTTTATGTAGACTCTTGTACAAGACTCATTCCAATGATCAATGTCTCATGAATTTCCAGCTAACACATTGGGGAATGACATAGATGCACAAACAATCCCTCAAACGGTGCCATATGTGTTGAAGCCTGAAGCAATAATTATAAGAGAACTCCACCAACAGTATAGTAACCTTGGATTTTCCACCTAAATCCATCAAAAAATACCATAGAATATCCTCTAATGTTTGAATCATCCTTTCCGATTGGTTGTTCATCTGATGATGATACACTGTTTTCATAGTTAACTATGTCCTAAGGACATGTTGAAAGGATTTCAAAAAATGAGATGTGAACCTAAAATCCATATCTATTGAAATCTAAAATAGAACAACATTCGTGTTTAACACTTCACAGATATAGATTTTCGATAGACATTCTACCATATGAGATTCATAAATCGAGATGAAATGGGTTGACTTTTTGAGTCAATCCACAATCACCAAAATAGAATACGGTTTCCTAACCATTCTTGGATGATCTATCAATTAATCCATCACAATCTACTACCACTTCCACACTGGGATAGGGAATGATTTCAACATGATTATCGGCCACTAACGCTCTTCCATGACCTGTTGACAACTCAACAATCTCAAAACAGAATCTGCCACATTCCTTTTCATACTAGCCCACCAAAACTGTTCTTTAAAAGCCTAATGAATTTTTTAAATTCCAAGATGAATATCCCACATAGTTTGATGATAATCCCAGATAATTTCCTTAATATAAATCATAGGTACCACCATCCAATTCCGAATACAAAATATAGAATTCTTATTCAGTATCCATCCCCAATGGTCTCCCCACCATTTAGTTTCGACCTCATCACCACACATTCATAATTAAATGCCTATGCCTCTTTAACCAAACAAACCAAGCCCATAAAAAACAATTAATGAATACCACACTATCACATAGTTCTTCACATTCCAACCGAATTTTTGATATGAAAAACATCAACTTCTACTGTTTGGATGCATGATTCACCACCTGAGCAAATGATTTTATACTCTATGCATCTGCCACTGAATTATTCTTACATGGTGTGTAAATTATGTCAAAATAAAACATATTTAGATATTAAATCCATATATTTTCCCACATGAACAAATATCTGTCTATGAAATTAGGCATTATGCTCTTATGGTTACTAAACACTCTAAATTTCCCACCAAAGAGATAATGAAACAATATTTTTAACTCATGAACCACTTCCTCCAACTCCAAATCATGTGTTGGGTATTTTTTCTGATTAATCCTCTACAAAAGTAATCCATATGCAACCACATGACCACAATTAATGAGAAAACAACACAACCATGATTTTGATACCTCAAAAAACACCACTTAACTTTTCCCTGGTTTAGATAAAAACCATGATTGGTGCTAACATAAGGCGACCCTATAACACTTTAATGTATTTATAAAATTGTCCATCCCATTGAAATGGGATATTATTCCTTATCAAAGATTCCATCGGTGATTCCAATTGTGAAGAATCACAAACAAAATATTGATAATAACCATCTAGACCATGGAAACTTCGTATCTCAAAAAAAAAATATGGTAGTTTCTAGGTGATGACAAACTCATTCATTTACAAATCAACTAAAACACCTCTCTTTGAAATAATATGGACATGGAAATAAACGTCTTGTATAAAAAAGTCACACAAAAAAAATTTGGCATATAACTAATGATCCCTCATGATCCCCATCACTAACGTCATGTTCTTCTCATGCTCTACATACTTTCCTTAAATACACCAGCATATCATCAAAAAATACCACTACAAAAGAATAGAGATATCTATAAAATATCTAATTCATCAATTACATGAACTATTTTGGTGCATTTGTTATACTGAAGGGAATAACCATATATACATAATGGCCATGTCTACTTCTAAAATCTATTTCTGGAATATCCTCCTTCCTCACCTGCATATGATGATAACCTATCATCAAGAAAATCATTGGGAACCCCTGAGAATCCCTTAACATTTAAAAAATAATCATTATCTAGAAGTGTATATTCGTTCTTTATCGTAACATGATTATGTTTATGATAATCCACATATAGTCAAAAATTTACATCCTCCTTTTTATTAAATAAAATGGTTGCATCCCACAGAGATGTGCAAGGCATAATGAACAAATTTTTCTCTAAATCATCCAACTGAACATTTAACTAAAATTATTTTTTCAGTTCCATTTGGTATGATAGAAGTGAGATTGGATTGTACCCTAGAAAAAGATCAATCAAAAACAATACTTTTATCATATGTGGTAACATTTAGAATTGTTTGAGAAATACGTCCCTAAAATGATCTTCAACTGCAGGAAAAAAACTCTTTTCTCGATCCAATCCATTTTTATGATTATATCATAAAACTCAATATCAAACAATAAGAAATCCCACATAAAAAATATTTCGTCCACCACTAAGCATCATGGTCAACAAAGGAATGATCGATACTCTCTTCAATCCATAACAGTTTGTAGTTTCTGATTATATGGAATCATTTATACATGTAAAACCAAAAAAACAACAATACGAGAGGCAATAAAGGAATGTGAATCTACTATATCAAATTATACATGCATAAATGTGGAATATGAACCAATTGGAAATCGCACAGTGGATGGTCCCGACTGATCATCCGCAACAACATGTTCTATTCGCACAGCTTCTTTCTTTACACATAATTCTCTTTATTTCTTGTTTGAGGTGTCATGTTATTTCCCAAATCACCATAAAAAATTACTCTAATATCAAGGGGCATTATTATACCCCTATCATATTGAAGAAAAAAGCCCCTATGACCCCTAAAGAGTGTCATAGACAAACAGCAACAGAGAATTCCAAAAATAACACGAATGATAACCCATCTTCATAATATTATGACATTC
Source organism: Viscum album (assembly GCA_963277665.1). NCBI lineage: Eukaryota > Viridiplantae > Streptophyta > Magnoliopsida > Santalales > Viscaceae > Viscum > Viscum album. Next base: position 163,454,548 of record OY728135.1, read on the forward strand.
TAGAGGATTATCCATTCAATCCTGCTTTATGTGGACTGTGGAGACATATGGAAAAAATAGGTCTTACTCTGAGTCTTTGGGGGAAGATACAATGATCCTACAATCAGATTCTGAGTCGTACTCCCTAACTGTAAATAACTATCCCTCTTCCTCTCGAACCCATCAATCGAGTTCCCAGTATTTTCCATGGGTTCCAACATACATCCCCCTATTGTATCCCATGAGTGTAGCGTTCATGCGTATGTACGACCTACTATCTCCATGAACGATGCATTTCATTTTTTATCTCCAAATGTTATGGAATAGTATAAAATGAATATATACTAGATATATATGATATTAAAATCATTAATACAATTTTGGAAATTTTGTACTTATAACTACATGAGATATTATTCTCAAACACATTCATTTTTGACTCATGTACCGAACATTGACAAACGTATGATGTGAACTTACATAATTAAATAATTATTATAACATGATAAAATGTGATATGAATTGAATAGTAAAAATTAAATGGACTCCTTAAGTAATTATAAAATGACCAATGTTTATTATTCAGGAATATAAAGAACGAACGAGATGAAGTCAGACTTGAGTTATAGGATCCTACCTCTCTCTTTCATTTTAAGTACTCTCTTTTATGTCAGTTCTTTTAAGATCATATTTCTTATATTGGGGGATGTCATTTTATATTTCTCTTACTATAATTGTTTTGTTCATATCATGAGATACACTATTTGACTATATCAATCCATTTTTGTATGTTATAAGTGGCACCGTAATGCTACCGAATTTTAATGAGGGATTTCTTATCTCACGTTTAATTTCATGATATTTCCATTGTTCGTCACTTATTTATTGTATGTGGTTTATTGTATACTTCAATTTCATATATATTATAATGAGTCTATTTATATTCATGGTATTATGTGATTATTTTGGTGATATTTTCTTTTGGTCATACGACTCGACTGATCACAATGGTGTAAGGGTATTATCAATCTCACATTTTTTCCCTTAAGATTCCTGCTACATTTTGCAATTTTTCATTTTGTGTGTTGTATGTACATTATATGATTGTATTCACTATGTAATTTAATTTAATTTATGGGTATTTACATTTTCATAGTATGAATCTTTTTTCATGTGGTGTACATTTCTAATGTTTCCCACATCAGTAAGGGAACCTTTCACCCTCATATTTTTAAAAGACTTATTTTTGTTTGGTCTTTTAATTTACATATTCTTAAGATGGGATATTTTCTTATATGTAATTATTGTTGTAAATACTATGTCAATGTGATGATATACCCATTCTACTTCTCATTGGCTCATTTTTTAAATTTTATATTGATGTCCTTAGGCTGTTGAATTTATGTAAGGGAACTTCTTAACCCATTTTTAATTCTTTGGTTTAAACCCCTAATTCATGATTATGTTGTACTAAAAATATGTGTGGATGACCTCTGATTTTTTTACACGTAATATCCTATAATATTGGTTGTATTTATAATTTTCAAACATAATTACATAATTGATTTACCATTAATCTATGGATACTGACATTGTAGGGGACTTTGTCTCAATCTCCTTTCATTGAGGCATATTTTGTTTTATACGGAACCTTATTGTATAACATGTATAAACCCCTTTGACTTTTTATTTTATTAAGAAGGAATATTTTCTATACAAAGCATTTTACTAAATGACAAAAAGCTTGTTTCTTTTTAATGTACGTGGTGACAATGACCTTTCAACCGATGTGAGTATTATTTGATCTTTGGATTCAACAACATGCCGTAGTGTTTTTTAAAAGAAATACCAAATACTCATTACATTGTTGGTATTGAAATTGGTATTTATTAAGGATTATTTTATTTTAATATATTTAAATGATATATTTTGATTGAAATATGGAAATTTATTCATTTTTTTATTTTTGGTTTTATGTTTTATTATTTTATAATGGTACTTGAACTTTTGACAGGTGGTTACATGATAAACCAAATGACAGGTGGTGACGTGAAAACCAGGATAGGTTGTTACATTACAACCTCCAATGCATTGGGTATGGAAGTGGGCCATATGGATATTCCATTTAGTGATATGTGTGGAAGTCGATCGTATGGTTATTAAATTTAAGTATGTTTTGGACCCAAGTTACCTTTATATGTTATCTGTTCATTAAATGGGTTTTATTGTAATATTTTGGTTACAAAATTGTAAAAAATTATATTTTATTCACTGAAGAGTATTTACTACTTCATAATGGTGAAAATTATTATTTTGATAAATTATTCCTGGTTTACTAGTTGTTTTGAAAAACTAAAAGTTTTCCATCCTTTTGTATCCCATACAATGATTTTTATTCTCATACAAGGTTTTGATATGTTTTTCACACGACATATAGATTAATAGGGTCAAGGATGGGATCAAAAGAAAATCATGTTGTATAAAACAGTGAACTGGACATTACTCTTTTTTCATGTGTTTTTATTTTAAGGAAAAATTGGAAACTGAGTAGAAGTGTCTACTATATAATCTGTGGATATGTAATAGTTATGTCCTATTTCTCTAATGCTTTAAACATGAAATGATCCTCAATGTGAATTATTCATTTAACTCAAGATTGTTTAATGTTTTAAGGTCGGGTCGTAATACAAATATCAATACTGTCCTTTCAAAAATATCCAAAATGAGAACCATAGAGGTAAATATGACGTAATATTCGATTAGGGAAGATGGTGAGATGGTAATTAGATAATTAGTGGAAAATTATAATTTTACCCTGAAATTCGCATGTTTACAGTTTTTCTAAAAGTATTGAAAAAAATATGCAAACAATGTGCACGATTTTCAGGGTAGTAGGGGAACATTGCAGGTTTTGGCCATGCCGCCTAGTGAAAACTGAGTGATGTGTTTTATCAGAAATTTATATCTACAAGGTAGTCCAAACCATGTTCCAATATAGTTCTAGACATAAAACAAGGACAGTTTCGTCGTAATGATGGGTTTCAAGCTTTGAACATGCCCTAAAAACCCCTCAAAAAATTGTGTACTCAATGAGAATCCATATTAGGTAAAAAGTAAATATTTTGACCATGATATAATGTATCCATACCTAAGTGAAAATTGTGTTATTACTGTCTTCCCCTATTAATAGAACTCATCCCTAAGATCACAGTACAAGTGAGTAGAAATATTTTTTGAGAACAACTCTTTACACTAATCATGTACATCATATACCCACTACCATGTATAATATTATACTCAGTTGTGCTTCCATAGCACATGTACTAGTGGGACATACCATCCTCGTATAATCTTCATTCTATAGTAAATGATGCATAAGGATACTCATCATGTTATCATCAAAATCTATCTCATCTTACACAAGATCAATGGTATAAGACATGTGAACATGATAATGGTGGAGTTGTGAATCATAAAAGTCATCATGCATCGAATAGTGCCTATGAGGTAGTATAAAGTGATAGGATTACAACCCAAATAACTCTATAATCTCCAATTGCCATACATAATGGGGAAATTACATTACCTTCTTCTGGAACAATCTATTTTCTATCATAGAAAATACCAGAACAAAAATAATATCACTGGGCTCAGACTCTAGATATCATCGACAACAATCATCATATGTTTTTGTCTAGACTGATTAGTAGTAATACGCTTAATGGTAAGCTCATGTGGCTCAAAAATATATTGAATGACATGAGGAACTAGTAGGGATTCATCACCTACCTATTTCCATCAACAGGGCTAACGTAATGTCCTATATTCATTGCCTCAAAAAGATCCAAAAAAATTATGGACTCAAATGTGTTATATTAATAGAACTCTTTGGGAGGGATATGATTTTTCCATTAACCACTAATATCATGAAAATATTCTATAATATTTCCCTATAGTGCCTATATCATATGTTTTGATTGTCCATTGGCCTATGGGTGAACTGTTGTGCATAGAAGGACTTGATTTAACACATCTTTCTAAAATCCTCAGCAAAATTGTAACGTGAAAACAGCTACCCTATCTGAAACCATAATACTTGGAACCCTATATATCCATATAATCAAATCAACATACAATCTTCACATATCATCAAATTTGAATGTCTCCAAAATAGTAATGAAGAGTGATTATTTTTTTGGACAATCAATGACTACTTAGATAACATTGATACACCTCATCCACCTATGAAGGACGACTACGAAATCCGTGGAGGAATCTTAACATTTTATTCCATTATAATAAGTGTCTATAATAAGCCATCAGGTATTTGGTACCCTACCATCAATTGATGACAGGTGTGACACCTAGTGATAAATCCTATAATATGATGTGTCATCCTAGTCCACTGATACTGGTGTCACATGTTTGAATACATCATCAATATAACTGGATGAACTACCCACTATGAATCTTGGGAATCTCTCATGAAATCCTCTTTCATATCATAAGGAACCCATATATTTCCACAATGACCTTGGAAGTCATAATGGTTAACAGACAAATATGGAGGTAGTTTATCTCATGATATACTCTCATGGAGTTCCACGCCTTCAGTATCTGAAAACTATATACTTTTCACCTAATCACGGATGGAACATGTAACTATTAAGGATGAGAGGTAAGAATACGTTTGAAATTAAGGAGAATCTAGATGATTATTATAAAAGTGGACTATTAACACCTATTCATCACTGTATTCTCATATAACATGTGCTTGTGTTTTTTGATAGAGATCGCCTGTAACTACATTACCCATCCCAGGTGTATTAGAATGCTAAAATAAAATTATGGTAGATATCAGACCCATCTCCATTGTTTAAAGGATCATGTAACACTGAGAAAAGATATATTTTAGTTTATTGTGGTATTTTTAGACAAAAAATTTCTCGCCGAATAGATAATATTTCCATCAATGTTTGACATGTACAACTGTTGTTAGATAAAGGCTGTGTGTCAGGTAGTTTCACTCATGAGGCCTTATCTTCTTAGATCTATTTGAAACTAATTTTTCATCTTGCAGCATAAAAACTCCAAGAACTATTATAGATGCAGAATAGGAGATATAAAAATCATTCAAGGATCTAGAAGATGCTTGTTATCCCTTTATATGTCTCTATTTAAACTCTTGAAAGGCTTTCTCAAGAGATTATGTCCAATGAAACATGACACACTTCTTTATAATACGTATAAGAGATGAAAAATTATGTGAGTTGGCTTGTTTAAAATGAATCTAATATTCATAAAGCACCAATAAACTCTATATATCAAACACATTTGTGGGATTTTCAAATGAATCTAAAACACTAAACATTTTTGGGTCAAAAGATACTACTAATTCTAGTAAAATCTGTCCCAATAAGTAAACCTTGTTGATCCAAAAATGTCGCATAGTATTCTTGGAATAATGATAATTCACTCTCAATGCACTAATAATTATTTCAAGATGATTTTAATTGTCTCAATGATTGTGATAATACACCATCATTTCATCAGCAAAGAATATGAAAAACGTTTGTAAATAGGCGTAGAACACCCTACTCTAAATAACCATGAAAACAATAGATGTGTTCATAAGACCAGACATCATACAAGGTACTCATATTGACCAAACCTACTACATGAATGATTTAAGAGGTATGTCTGATGGTTTTACTCAAACCTGTTAATAACTTGATCCCATGTAAATCTTGGAATAGACTTTTCTCCTTGATGATGGTCAGAGAGATCATTTATTTGAGGAAGTGGATATTAGATCCTTATCGTATTCTGGATCAACCTTCTATAATAAATTCATAGAAATAAGGTTCCATGCACAATATTCATGAAAACAATGGTCAAACCCAAAGAGAATGTACTATGATGTTTAAATCGATGGGAATCCAAATAATATAACTAACTCTTGAGATCATGAATCTATTTATATTTCATCCTCTATAGAGGAATTCCCACATTATTTTCTCCTGGAAGAAGATCTATTGTATATTCTACCACTCTATCAAAAGTTAAGTGAGAATAAACATTGGGAAATACACCCTTAAAATGATCCACTGCAGGATTGAAATAATCTTCTTCAAAACCATGATCCTCAATGAAGATATTCTTGATCTAGTTGGACACTTTAGTAGGCCCATGATGCTATAGTCTATCACTACCAGTCTGGACATCCCACTCACTCTTATGTAGATAATTGTTACCCTTAGGTGATGTAAAATATATAATGAGATGATAGATGTCTAAAAAATCCTTATAGTGAACCAATGAGTCCATCCCATGTATGAATTAAAAGGTCTTCATCACGTGAAAAAATAGTATCCATAAGAAAGGGTAACAACCTACCTCATGGGGAAGTCCCTATACTGGCATATTCCCTCTGTTCATACCATGTATTGTGTATATAGGGTCATTAGACCAATGTAATACTGTATAACTTGTGCTATTATTTCCAGGATAGATACAGAGATACCGAAGGTTGTTCCTTTTGTAGAAAATCCTGGATGTACGAGTGGTGTCTTAGTGCCCACCGTGTCTAGAGCATGATCGAAGCCATCTTCCTAGCATAAAATACAAGGAAATCATGGAATACATGGTCTACAATTTTCTTGTACACACCTCAGATCAAGATTTCGAAGATAGATAGCATTAGTAGACGAAACTAAGACTTGGAAAACTCACTACACAAGAATTACTACCCCAACATCCAAAGTAGACGACAAGGTATCGATATGTTTTCAAGAATAAGTTTCATTTCACAATACATTTTATTTCTAGGTACAATCCATTACATTTCATAAATATGAAATGGAGGGATAAGGATGTCCATCCATTCCATTTTAAAATTAATTTTTCACATTATTATGGATATCCACTTTCAAAAAATTTGTGGGCATACACCTATCACATAAAACGACAACCATTAAATTATAATATATTGGTTCGAATGGGTAAATTACTCATCCCAAACATTAAATAACTATTCACCTCATGATTTGTAATAAAAAATCATTCAACCACAACCATGAAAAATATAAGACTAATATATCTATCAAATCATCACTCAATAATAAAAGACATATAAACTAATGTAAATATGTGAAATGCACCTATATGGCATGGAAATATGCATGACTTGCAAATTCTAGGTGCAAATAAAGATAAATGTAACAATTTACTTTCCATCATATTTTTTGGACAAGAATGAATGAAAATACACAAATGAGTTAAAATCAACAACACAAAACATCATGTGCATCATGCAGTGCTGAAATAATACCTTGTACAACATGAAAAATAAGAAAATTAATTATAATTCTGGAAACCTAGTCATTATTCAAAACATGGGTTTATAAAGCCCAATAATGGATTATGTTCTTTACCTAATAATTCCAAATCTCCAATATATTTTAGCTAAATAGTAAATAATGATGAGAAATTAACACCCCTGATACAACTTTGGGTTGTAACGAACCTAGATTTCACATAATATGTTCCCTTAGACCAATGGACCAAATTTCCTCAAATGCATCTCCCCAAATGCTAGTGGATTCCCACTCAGAGTGATGGACTAGGGTTTTTTTATGGGGAGACTATACCCTCATTTACAATATGTAGAATAGTAGGTGAATGTAATCATATTGTAAATAGCATGTGAATTATATGTAAAAAGTGGAATCATATGATAATGATAAAAATAATGTATAATAATAACTAAAACCGTTTGAATAACATACAAAAATAGATAATATGTCATGTCACCAGAAAATAATTGATTGTGGATACAATAATAAAGGACTAACATGTTACAGAAAAGTATAAATTAAATAAGAAGACATTTCCACGATTCCGAAGTTCTAACTCAATCATCCTAAATCAATCTCTATCCTAAAAAATTGTAATCAAAATTTTAAAGTAGGGTTCTTCCCATTATCAACACCTAATTTAATGTAATAAATTCTGGGTACCAAAAAATGACCAAATAGGGTTTGAGATAAATCATAGTGGGCCACCTCCATTGTTTAATATATCATCTTTCCCATGTAATAGAATATAAATGTTTGCTAGAATGGATTTATAATGTAATGCGGTATAATGTAACTAAATAAAAATTTACATTCATCAGCCCTCAAATGGTTTCTGAACATTTTACCAATTCATCATTTGATTGTTACAAGTTTATAATAATAGAAATGTAAAATAATATTAATGGTTATAGGATGTAATAAGGAAATGTAAAATTATATTTAATAATTATTTCCCAATTTAATAACCATGTTGACGTAGACCATGAGGGTCGTCAACATAGTTATAAATGTAATATGTCATGTAGTATGAGTGTAATCCATGGAGTATACTCCATAGAATTCCACAATGTGAAGCCTGCCTAGTACAAGGAGTTCATACCATATAAAATTGTGATAAGTTGAGACTAGGCCCAATGGGATTTAACCATGGAACCTACTTTTCAATCATGGATCCATGGAATCAATCTAATACATTCTATAGTATTACAGGAATGTTCCTATGATTTTATACCTGGAATCTAGAGATTAGATGAGGATCAGTTTCTAGGTGGGTCTAAACTTATGAATGTTGTTTCCTTTAATCTGAATGGGTTCCCAAGTTCTCATGGTACGTTCCCATGTGAATCCAAGTAAATCTCGAGTGATGCCATTCTTATTTAATAGTGATTCCATATGAAAATTTAATTTGATCATTCATTTCCTATGATTAGTGTGACAAGGCCATATATCATTAATATTTTGTCATATCCATTTAAGGTATGTTAAATAATTAAGGATCACTCATCTACCATCCATGTAACGACCTATTTTTTTTAATAAATCTTGTTTCCTAATTTTTTGTGTTATTTTATTTTTTCATACTCAACAAAACTGTTTCATTTGATAACATGAGTATAATTAAAATGACACTATTGGGTTTTGACTATTATATGACTATTAGTCATTATGACCATTAAAAACTGAATGTTGGGACTTTTGTCTCTAAATACAAGTGACCTTGATTAATTAATATAGAAAGAAGATTTGATGGTCTCATCCAGTAGTCTCGGGCCAATAAAATCCTATCTAACAGAACTTGGGAAAGAGTTGGCACCACTGAGCTTTTCTCTGGACCAAACCCAATCCAAACATCATCGTGTGAAGCTAGAATGGAATCGCCTTCACGAGAAGTTCAAACTAATAAAAATTACTACACGTGTAATATTGGCCAAGCCTCCCTAGATTCTCTAACCTTAGCACACCTTACACTTAGGTCCTATGTTAGTGTGATAGGGGGCTATTTAGGATACAACAACTACCTTGTTTAATCCTTTGATTTAGTTAAAAATTGGGATTTCATCTTATGATGATGTTTATGAATTTTCAAATGACCGGATAAATATAGTATGCATATTTTTGGGTAATTTTAGCAAAAAGATATTTTAAAAATGATTATGTAATCCTTAAATAAATAAAAATGTGTAATGATTTTCAAAAAATGGTCTTCTACAATTATGTTCAGTATGAAATTTAGAGTCTAATAAGATCAACTTGAATTTTTATGAATAGTAAATTATGAATAGTGATTATATGCTTAGGATTAGTAATGTGACCAAATAGATTTGTAATCTCACTTAAATAATGTATTAATATAATCTAGGCACCTTGATTGAGTAATACAATTCAATAAAATGGTTAAATAATGGTTTCATAAATTATTATTCAAGTATTAGTTTTTTCAGGTGAATAGTTCTTTTAATTAAAAAATAAATTAAAAATATATTGAAAATTATTTTTATAAAATCGATTTCACCTTTTAACTCATAGCATCGATATTATGTGAAGGTATCTTTTGGGGATTTTTCAGAGAAAAATGAATTTTTGTTGAATAGTGTATTTATTTAAAAATAAAATTAAAAATATTTATAAAATTACTTTTATAAAATGGAGATCATTTCTGAAATCAGAGCATCGATATTTGGTTAAGGATAAATTTTGGTATTTTTATGAAAAAGATGAATTTTTTGATGAGTAATGAAAATACAGTTTTAGAGTTTCTGTGTGTTCAATGACATCATAACTATGTCATGATGATTTCATGAGATATATTAAGGGTTGAACGACCAAAAGTGATGACTTATTGTATGGGGGGACCCATGTGTACAATACCATGGGAAAATACCTTGGGCAAACCCATGGTTTTTTCAAAACCACCAATGAGGTGTCCCTTGGCCATTAATGCCTTGTCCCCTCACATTCCCTATAAATACAAAGCCATCCTCTCATCCATTCGACTCCAAAATCTCCCCCAACTATGCTCTGGTCTCATTACCTCTCAAGGAGTCCTCTCAAATTGCCCCCAATACCTCAAGGTCCCAACCATTGATTTATAAGAGATACCTTTTAAGGTAAGGGATCCCCCCTCTCTCTTTCTTTTTCAAGTAATCTCATTCATGTCATTTCATTTATGCTCCTTGTTCTTATGTTGGAGGATATTCTTTTGTATTCATATTAATTCCTTTTTCATGTTCATATGATGAGAGAAACCCTCTTTCTCTCATCAATTTGTTTTAATAACGCTTAAGTGGCGCCGTTAGGCTGCCGAATTTTTAAGGGATTCATTCACCGTTCTCATTTTTCAAAGTTCTACTTTCATTTCAAGTCTTTCATGTTCCTTTTTATTATGTTGGGGTATGATCTCTATATCTATCATACTGAAATTTTATGTTCATATGATTAGATACCCTATTTGATCTCATCAATTTATTTTTGTTGATGTTTAAGTGGCGCCGTTAGGCTGCCGAATTTTTAAGGGATTCTTTCACCCTTCTCATTTTCATGTTCTATTTTCTGGTCAAGTCTTTCAAGTTCATTTTTTGTGGTATGATCTCTATATCTATCATACTGATCCTTTATGTTCATATGATGAGAGACCCTATTTGTTCTTGTCAATTCATTTTTGTTGAAGTTTAAGTGGGACCATTAGGCTGCCAAAATTTTAAGGGATTCATTCACCTTTCTCATTTTTCAAAGTTCTACTTTCATGTCATGTATTTCAAGTTCCTTTTAAATATTTTGGGGTATGATATATATATCTATGATACTGAATGTTTTTTTTTCATATGATGATAGACCCTATTTGATCTCATCATTTCATTTTTTTGAAGTTTAAGTGGCGCCGTTAGGCTGCCAAATTTTTAAGGGATTCTTTCACCCTTCTCGTTTTCAAGATCTATTTTCATGTCAAGTATTTCAGGTTCCTTTTTATTATTTTGTGTTATTATATCTAAATATATAATTCTTATATTTTATTTTCATATGATGAGAGACCCTATTTGATCTCGGCAATTCATTTTTGTTGATGTTTACGTGGCCCCGTTAGGCTGCCGAATTTTTAAGGGATTCTTTCACCCTTCTCATTTTCAAGATCTATTTTCATGTCAAGTCTTTCATGTTCATTTTTATTATGTTTAGTAATGATCTATATGTCTATAATACTTATATTTTTTGTTCATTTGATGAAATAACCTATTTGATCTCGTCAAATAATTTTTGTTGATGTTTAAGTGACACCATTAGGCAGCCGAATTTTCTTAAGAGAAATCTTATTTTTGTCTTCATTTCATGATCTTCATTTCATATGTTATGTCTTTCAAATATCATCACCATGTTCTTAAATCCTTTATATTATATTCCCCTACTATTTTATATATCATTTATGAGTTGGTGACCCATGTGCCCTCCCTTTTCAATGTTTTCTAAAACCTCGTAACATAGCCATTATGCTGCAGAATTTCTGTCTCAAAATTTTTCTCTCTTTTTCTGAAGTTCATTTATTTTATAAGGTGAATTCTCAAAGAAATTTATTATATAGGAGTATCCACATATATACCAAGTTGTTCTATTTTAAATTCTGGGATTTACATACATGAGACCCACCATCCTTTTCTGTGGGGTTTAAAGTGACATAAAGATCATGACTTTAAAGCAGTTTTTAAAACGTTGTGATTATGAAATGAAACCCATTTATTTTATGCTATATGGGTTGTTTATGAAATGATTTATGATGATATTTGTGGATCACATGATGATAAAGAATAATTTAACGGTGCTTCCTGATAGCGCTCCAATGCATTGGGTAAAGACTTAATCTCACGAGATGACCATTTAGACTGATACCTTGGTGAATAACCTTGGTAATTTTTAATGACACCATGGAGATGGACCTAGGTGAAACGGAATGATTGTCAATATTAAATGTTGTATCCACAAATTCATGTTATGAAAAAAAAAATTCTATTATTATATGCCTCATGATTTATTTCTCATTCCTTAATGTTCTTTTTCATGACATTGTGGATGTATCCTATGTTCACATGTTAAATGTTTCCCCTTGTTTCCCTTACTAGGCCTTCTGCCCACCCGTTCTTTTGAGGTATGTCCCCAGGTTATGAGATGCAGTAATGAACCTAGTATGAACATGAATAGAAGAATTTTATGTTTTGAAGAAGAATGTTTTTTTCAGTTAATATGTTTCTGGTTTCCAAGACTCTAAACCTTAAAGATCCTCATTTTTTTATAATGTAATGAATGTTTATTTGCTAAAAAGGAGGGGTGCTATAGTTTGTATCAAAGGATGGATTAGTTATTTGTGGAAATTAGGATATGAAAACTCTAGGAAGAAACCTATAGAAATGTTTAAATATAGGAAATATTCCTGGTATTTTGATGAGTATTGAGTAAGTAGTTGCCAAGAAAATACATCCTTGTCTAGATACGAGCAGGTAGAGGTGGCTATGGCACAGATGTACATAGGGGTAAAACCCGAAAAAACTGCTTTGAGCTAGACACGAACGGGAACTGGTACATGAAAACGAGCCTTGCTACACTCTTGGTTACGACACTCTCAGGGGATATGCTTTGGTAAATTCACAAGCTTATTATGAACCGTTATTAAAGGAACAAAGGTAAAATAAAATAAAGATTCACATAAGAATATATGTTCATGGATAACCTAGTTTGAAACATAGGGGATCACAAGTTGGGGTACACTTTTCTCCTACAAGTTATCCTTCTATTCATTAAGTTCCTTTTCGTGATTATTGGATATGTATTTAAGCCACTAATTGTACATTCTTTTCTTAGTTAATGGAGGTAAATTGAAGGACATGTCCCAATAACCAATGTGATTGGAAACGTGACGATTGTTGTATTAATATGACAAAGATGATTAGGGGATTAAAAGATGATTATTATTTTCAAAGACATTATCAATTTTGGGGACCCTATATGATCGAGGTAAATAGATTACTATGGTATTTTCGTTGAGGAGTAAAGAATGACTTATATTTTTAAGAATCGATGAATTTATGGTGGATTTATAGAAATTTAGATTACTTATATAAATTATTAACCTATCTTGGGTAAATTATTTTTGTAACGCCCCGACCCTAGTTACCCAGAGTTGGTGCATTATTACATAACATTGGCATGATCACGATAAAGATCAAGTATCGAAAGACCGATTAGTTTAGTAGCCTTGGAATAACTAGATACATCCATTAATTTTTACATTACATCATAAAAAAAACATCTTGTCTTCATATCCCCTCATACTATCCCTGCAGGTCATTCATAAATTACTTCTTCATAATCCTGGGAAAAATAAAACATTGAAAGGGGTGAGCTCAGATGCTCAGTAAGGATAACATTATAGCAGAAACTTTCATAAATAAGCATAAACACTTAAGGCAATTTATAACTAAAACAATAGCCTTTTAAACTTGAACTTTAGCATAAAATGGCAAGGGTAAAATGAAATAATGCCATTTACTTACTCATGTGGATATTCTACTAGTCGAATGATCACATGCAATATCAATAACCACTTTCATAAGATGGAATGCATAATTCCAGACTATCATAACCACATAGACAAGGCCTCGTGCCAAGACTACAAATAAGATTTTTCCAAGGCCTTGTGCCAAGACACTAGTTTGTCTCATGAGACCAACCGATGCATCGAGGAGCTATAGCGGGCTCCACCCGTCACTTATTAAGTCCAATGCATTACTCATATGAACATGTTTAAACATAACATAAACATTCGTATTAAAACAAGCATACAAAATGTCAATACTTTTACCACAAACCATGAATGGTATAAAAACAGCGCATCCACAGTCAAACATGACTCATTCGATACAATATGGAAGATTGTATTGTATCACATTAACCTCAATCAAGAATAATGAATGATGTTGACATAAATGAAAATAATCATCAAAACTACTTGAGAGAATTATCCCCTTTTTCTTGAAAACATTTAAAAGTCACACTATTTTTCAAGAAGCCATTTAAAAGTAGATTTTTGAATCAATGTGTCCCATACCACTTTGAAACTTTTTAAAAGGAGTTTTAATTTCTAAAACTTTAATGTCCATATAAATAAATCCTTAAAATCATTTTTAAAACATGGACATTAATGAGCAAGATTTAGAAGAATAAGTGTTTAAAACATTTAAAAATGGTATTTTAGTTATAGATTCTAACCAAAAGAGACACTTGAATACAAATAATTGAGGTAATCAAAACTTTGTAATATCATGAGAATAAAGGGATTCATGATATACTATGTCAAAGTACATTATATACACCACATAAAAGTGATTTGGTGTATATCAACAAAAAAGTCTCAATGGAATGTAAATTGAGATGAAATCTCTCATAAAGGCCGTATCCTTAGGTTAAGGATAAATCAACGAACTAATTATGTGTGACAAATATAAATACACTAAATATGATAGGATATTCAGTGTAAAACAATCAAAGGATATTCACACATATTCTTGTAAAACAACACCAACGAATTGGATGTTTAACTCAACAAATGGTGAATGAGTTAAAATTACTCTTATCAAATTCATATCAATGACTTGAGAATTACCAATGAGTGAGTATGTGTATCAAACTTATATCCACAGGAAGGGGAGTGGAAATTATGACATAATCAAATGAATATTGATTCCACACATAATCATGGATTAATATAATCAATGAAATATGCGTAAAGCCAAATGAGTGGGAATTGAAATCTCAAATTCCCTTATCGATTAGGTAACATACGAAACATACACCCATGAAAGAATTATCATACCATGATGATGTAAATACCCATAAATTAAAGTATATTACACAATGAATACAATCATGGGCAGTACACATACACCACATGCAATAATTAAGTGGTGATCAATGGAAATCTCACGAAATTAAAAGTGAGATAAGAAACCCCTTACCACGTTAATCAACTAAGTCGTATGGACAAAAGTTAATAACCACCTAATGATTTACAGAATAACATGAATATAAATACAATAATGAATATATATCAAATGGCAGTACACAATACACCACTTTCAATAATTTAGTGGCGAAAAATGGAAATCTCACGGAATTGAAAGTGAGATAAGAGAATCCCTTACTTTGTACTTTATCCTTGGTCGATGGTAGGTTTACCTCCTATATAATGGTGAAATAATTGTTATTGAATAATACAAGAATCATTTACTTTAATATGATATCATATATGATCTTTTATCATTTATTTGTTAATAATATCTTAGAATTATCGTCATTTCGTGTGTTAACGGGTTCATTTTACTTTATATTCTTTGTTATGTGAGCCATATTCGTTATTAATGGGATGTATATTATTCATATCCAGAATGATATCAAGTCCATAGATACTATTTTTAAATCATCAAATGATAATTATACTTGAATGGATATGATGGACAATGAATCTCATCGCGTTCGTGGAGACGGTAGTCCGTACATACGCACGGGCGACAATATCATTCTTTTGTTATTAAAATAATATATAATTGGATTTTATATCATATATAAAGAATCATTATCATGTTATATTTATTATTTACATGAGTTACACATCATTATTATACCCATCCAAATAATAATATATTGAATAACAATTACACCACGACGTGGAGACGGTAAGCCGTACGTACGCACATATGGTGACATGTTATTCAAAGGATGGATAGAATACTGAATATGGTTGTACCATAATTATAATAACATCACAGTATATATATGATACTGGAGTTATTATTTTATAATGGAAATAACAAAGAAATAGGAAGTGGAAGATGAAAGGAACTTGAAAAGGGGTGGTGAAAACATTACCTCTTCTTCGGGTTCTTCCTTTTGATTTGATCAAAAGGGCTCCTTAGGTTGTCTTTATGATCAAACTAAAGCCTCTAGGTTTTAGTGAGGGAAGTTGTGATAGTATTTGGGCAGGGTTTGGCTGAACCAAAGGGCTTTGAAGGTGTAAAGAAATGAGAAGTAGGAGTGCCCTTTTATAAGAGGGGTGAGGGGCACCTTTGGAAAAGCTAGAGATATTAGTTTATAATAAATTCATTTTCGGTTTCCAAAGGCTCCAAAGTTTACTATTCAAATGTTAAGGTGGGGATGGGTCGAAAACAACTCAACCAATAGAATTTAGACAGGTTTGGGTAATTATATTAACCTTATCTTTAAGTATTAACTCTAAGTTAATTAGTTTCACTTTTACAATGTCTCTTTGTATTTTTATATTATATGGTTAATAAACATTCCATATTCATACAAGAGACCCCCAAGTGGTCCATTAATGATACACCTATCATTATATAAGTCTATTGGACGAACCTTAGATTTTTAGGAATTTAATATCAATTAATAATATAATATTTGTTTTAAAAACTCTTTTATGTCAATTTTGACACTATTCAATAGTTGATTTTTGTGAAACTCATAACAGATTGATTACTTCGAAAAAAGTCGATTAAATCAATCCTAATATATCATATTATCATATAAAATTAGTTTAATTCATTAAATGTTTAATATTATAATTATTTGGGTATTTATAATATCAATTATTTTAATTTTTCACTATTTTAGTAATTACTGCATCATCATTGTGTCATAAATAAAATAAATTATTTAATGTCTAAAAATTATAAATAAAATTTCATTATGTAGGAAATCGTTTTATCTTTCTAATGAATATTTATAATCTAAATTACAACATATTTAACCCTATGTAACAATTGTTTTTCTAAAAGATATATGCTTGTGTCATTTTTGTATTCATTTTAACTTAATTAAAATAATGTGTCATTATCACTTACAAGTGGATCCATGGGGTCCCAAAATAGACCCAAAGATGTCCATGGTTGACCATGTATCAACCAATAGGGTTAAGACACGTTTTAGGCTAATTTAGTGTTATTATAATATTATTTGTTTTAACCCTTATTTACCGGATTTACCCTTAACCATGGTAAATAAAATATTTACCGCAGTAATTATTCAAAATGTCTAAAAATAAAATTTATCTATTTACACAATTTGAACATCATGATTCCAAATATGGAATCCATTTTTCCAAATTCAAAACAAAGATGTGGCAGAAATTAATTTAAAATTAATTCCCGCTGTCAAAACAAAAAACGTGTTTTTTTAAGATATAATAACTATCAAAAGATTGACACTTTTTTATGTTCGGTTTAATTGTAAAATTATGTCCAATGACCAAAATTATATTAAATGGTAAAAATATATTCTAAATATACTTTAAAATAACTCAAATTCATAATTTATCACTATTAATTATTGTGATTAAAAAAGTTGTTTTTAAATAAAATTTAGTAATTTTCACTATTCATCAAAATATGAAAGTTATCCAAAAAGTACCAAAATTTCACCCTAGGCTAATTTCGATATTACGAATCCAAAAATGAAGTCCATTTTGAGAGATAGAATTTATAAAATTTCAAAAAGTAGGTATTACTATTCATAACGGCTAGTTTGATTGGTTATGGTGTGTTAAAATCTCGAAGTTGTGTACAAAGCACGCCATTGCATTATTCGAAAGGAAACATACCGAGGAAACTTGGGGTGTTACATTCTACCCTCCTTCAATAAATTGCGTCCTCGCAATTTTTAAAATTTTGCTTGGGAATATAATGGAAAGTCACACATCGGAAAAAGAGCCAATAAAACTATCACTTTAAAAGAAAGAAAGAGAGGTATAAGGGTCATCCAAGATAACCCATACTAGGATTCCATGTAAGAAAACATGGATATGGATGATAAACTAAGAGTCATGTTCTGATGGAGCGGGATAGAAATCATGATCAGGAGAAAGTTAACAATGAGAAAACCACAAACTTGTGTTGGGACAAACGACCATTAGTCTCCTAGTAGGAAAGTAAACGGACAACATTTTTTTTTAAAGTTACATTACATAAGGAAGAGGAATTCATTTATGATATTGACTAAGAATATTATGAGATATACTTACATTTTAAGTAAATTTTCATTCTTTAATAAATTTCCACCACTAACTCAATTTTTTTAAACGATGAGTATTCAAGAAGACTTGGTCACACTGGAAGAGCTAGAATAAACTTCTATAGAATCACATGATCCATGCAGGATAAACCATATATTTACATTGTCTTTGAAGATTAATCAAAACCAAAATGGTTAGTGAATGATCTAATGATCCCCCAAAAGGATATTCATTGAGATAAATATGCACTAATATTAATTTCTAAAATTAAACCAACAATACCCCAAAGTTAAATAGATACCATTCAATAACCAATTGCCCTTAAAATCCTTTAATATAATCCAAACTAATATTGAAACCCAAATCATAGAAGAATTTGATTATGTAGTCTCCCATGTTACATTGTATCTCCAAATGACATCAAATACTCTTAAAGTCACATACTTAAAAGTAATTAACATCATCACATATCCTCTGTTATAGGTTAATAATTTCCATAAATAACCCAAATCACTATAAATCAACAATAAAAATGTAGATAAAAATACACCATTACTCTACAAATGAAACCCCATTGTATTCTATTTTCCTTGGGCATATAGTGTTTCCAACAAAGCGAACATCTTCCAAAATAACATTTATCACTTAATCACCAAATCATTTTCCTATACCAAGGGTATTCATTTGATAAGACATAAGAACCCAAATCATCTTATTATTGATCAATAAAATCATTTAACAAAAAAAATAGTCACATTAACCAGGGACTTCACGTAGTTCAGTGGTAGGCGATAAATCCCAATCGCACTTTGGTTGTGGGTTCGATTCCCATAGCTTTGTCCGACGTGACGGGTTGTCACACAGTCTACGTGTTGTCCTTTTTCAAAAACTATATTTTATAATATTACCAAAATGAGATAAATTTCTCAAAATAACATAATTTAATCACAAATGTTATATCATACGTTGCATTTTTATCCCAAATTCTAATAACTTATAATTTTCTCAAACCCCAATGATCATATAAAACCAAATGGTTATTTATACCTATATCCACAAGAGAAGATACAATTCTTCTTCAAATATCATTCTCACATGGCAAACTGTGGGGTTACAAATACAAGAGAAAATTATTCCAAAGTACCCATCAACAAGGAGTGCTAATACTTTTTAAGTTTTTCTCCAACCATTTATTTCCACATATCTTCTTCTTTGACCAAGAAAATATCCTATAGAATAGGACATTCACTCGGGTAATGGCCAGGTCCCCAACATTTACGGCAAATGACTGTAAATGGACTCTTGGGACCATTTTTATCTTCTTCCATAGTACTCTTCATTTTTCTACGGCAATTCTTCACTTTATGTCCTTCCTTCCCGCGCGTAAAACATTTCGTTGTCCCATTGAGACACGTTCCTGGGTGTCTCTTTCCACATTTCCTGCATGATGAAAATTGAGGTTTCTTTTCTCCATGGTCTCCATTGCAGGAGATCTTATCATTTATCACCTTTATCTTCCTTGTTGAGTCTGGGAGTTGGTTAATATATATGTTGTTGATCATATTTTTGGAAAACTGATTTGGCATAAAGACGATATCTTTTACGCCTATCAATATTCCATTTTGTTGCTCATTTCCACCACCGTTCCCACCTTGTACATCATTCTCAGAGTCACTATGACTTCCTTGGAATCCAGCCATTGACTAAAACCAGAAATCATTGTGTGAGTAATAGTAGTTGTAAAATCATTTAGAGATTAAAATGTCACCATATTCTCAATTTGAAACATATTAGGATTATCCAAGGTCATTTCCTCTCATCTTATGTAAAAGTTACTTAAATTGGTTTGTAAACAAAATGTAAATTATCCTATGCATATCCCCCGGGAGTGTCGTAACCAAGAGTGCAGCAAGGCCCGTTGTCGTGCACCAGTTCCCGTTCAAGTCTAGCTCAAAGCGGTGTTTTCGGGTTTTACCCCTAGGTACATCTGTGCAAGAGCCGCCTCTACCTTCTCGTATCCAGAGAGGGATGTATTGCTCGGAAAACTCACAAAATCTCTACAATACCAAAATTCTAGGAAGTTCTTTTATACTAATCCTCAAAGTTCATCTTAGGTCTACATGCTCTAATCAGAGTTTATCTAAATCTAGCTTCCAAGGTTTGTACTAAACTTCCTCTGATACCAACTGTAACGCCCCGACCCTAGTTACCCAGAGTTGGTGCATTATTACATAACATTGGCATGATCACGAGAAAGATCAAGTCTCGAAAGACCGATTAGTTTAGTAGCCTTGGAATAACTAGATAAGTCCATTAATTTTTACATTACATCATAAAAAACCTCTTGTCTTCATATCCCCTCATACTATCCCTGCAGGTCATTCATAAATTACTTCTTCATAATCCTGGGAAAAATAAAACATTGAAAGGGGTGAGCTCAGATGCTCAGTAAGGATAACATTATAGCAGAAACATTCATAAATAAGCATAAACAATTAAGGAAATTTATAACTAAAACAATAGCCTTTTAAACTTGAACTTCAGCATAAAATGGCAAAGGTAAAATGAAATAATGCCATTTACTTACTCACATGGATATTCTACTAGTCGAATGATCACATGAAATATCAATAACCACTTTCATAAGATGGAATGCATAATGCCAGACTATCATAACCACATAGCCAAGGCCTCGTGCCAAGACTACAAATAAGATTTTGCCAAGGCCTTGTGCCAAGACACTAGTTTGTCTCATGAGACCTACCGATGCATCGAGGAGCTATAGCGTGCTCCACCCATCACTTATTAAGTCCAATGCATTCCTCATATGAACATGTTTAAACATAACATAAACATTCGTATTAAAACAATCATACGAAATGTCAATACTTTTACCACAAACCATGAATGGTATAAAAACAGCGCATCCACAGTCAAACATGACTCATTCGATACAATATGGAAGATTGTATTGTATCACATTAACCTCAATCAAGAATAATGAATGATGTTGACATAAATGAAAATAATCATCAAAACTACTTGAGAGAATTATCCCCCTTTTCTTGAAAATATTTAAAAGGCACACTATTTGTCAGGAAGCCATTTAAAAGTAGATTTTTGAATCAAAGTGTCCCATACCACTTTGAAACTTTATAAAAAGAGTTTTAATTTCTAAAACTTTAATGTCCATATAAATAAATCCTTAAAACCATTTTTAAAACATGGACATTAATGGGAAAGATTTGGAAGAATAAGTCTTTAAAACATTTAAAAATGGTATTTTAGTTAGAGATTCTAACCAAAAGAGACACATGAATACAAATAATTGAGGTAATCAAAACATTGTAATATCATGAGAATAAAGGGATTCATGATATACTATGTCAAAGTACATTATATACACCACATAAAAGTGATTTGGTGTATATCAACAAAGAAGTCTCAATGGAATGTAAATTGAGATGAAATCTCTCATAATGGCCGTATCCTTAGGTTAAGGATAAATCAACGACATAATTATGTGTGACAAATATAAATACACTAAATATGATTGGATATTCAGTGTAAAACAATCAAAGGATATTCACACATATTCTTGTAAAACAACACCAACGAATTGGATGTTTAACTCAACAAATGGTGAATGAGTTAAAATTACTCTTATCAAATTCATATCAATGACTTGAGAATTACCAATGAGTGATTATGTGTATCAAACTTATATCCACAGGAAGGGGAGTGGAAATTATGACATAATCAAATGAATAGTGATTCCACACATAATCATGGAGTAATATAATCAATGAAATATGCGTAAAGCCAAATTAGTGGGAATTGAAATCTCAAATTCCCTTATCGATTAGGTAACATACAAAACATACACCCATGAATGAATTATCATACCATGATGATGTAAATACCCATAAATTAAATTATATTACACAATGAATACAATCATGGGCAGTACACATACACCACATGCAATAATTAAGTGGTGATCAATGGAAATTTCACGAAATTAAAAGTGAGATAAGAAACACCTTACCACGTTAATCAACTGAGTCGTATGGCCAAAAGTTAATAACCACCAAATGATTTACAGAATAACATGAATATAAATACAATCATGAATATATATCAAATGGCAGTACACAATACACCACATTCAATAATTTAGTCGCGAAAAATGGAAATCTCACGGAATTGAAAGTGAGATAAGAGAATCCCTTACTTTGTACTTTTTCAGTGGTCGATGGTAGGTTTAACTCCTGTATAATGGTGAAATAATTGATATTGAATAATACATGAATCATTTACTTTAATATGATATCATATATGATCTTTTAACATTGATTTATTAATAATATCTTAGAATTATCGTCATTTCGGGTGTTAACGGCTTCATTTTACTTTATATTCTTTGTTATGTGAGCCATATTCGTTATTAATGGGATGTATATTATTCATATCCATAATGATATCAAGTCCTTAGATACTATTTTTAAATCATCAAATGATAATTATACTTGAATGGATATGATGGACAATGAATCTCATCGCGTTCGTGGAGACGGTAGTCCGTACATACGCATGAGCGACAATATCATTATTTTGATATTAAAATAATATATAATTGGATTTTATATCATATATAAAGAATCATTATCATGTTATATTTATTATTTACATGAGTTACACATCATTATTATACCCATCCAAATAATAATATATTGAATAACAATTACACCACGACGTGGAGACGGTAAGCCGTACGTACGCACGTATGGTGACATGTTATTCAAAGGATGAATAGAATACTGAATATGGTTGTACCATATTTATAATAACATCACAGAATATATATGATACTGGAGTTATTATTTTATAATGGAAATAACAAATAAAGAGGAAGTGGAAGAAGAAAGGAACTTGAAAAGGGGTGGTGAAAACATTACCTCTTCTTCGGGTTCTTCCTTTTGATTTGATCAAAAGGGATCCTTAGGTTGGCTTTATGATCAAACTAAGGACTCTAGGTTGTAGTGAGGGATGTTTAGATAGTATTTGGGCAGGGTTTGGCCGAACCAAAGGTCTTTGAAGGTGTGAAGAAATGAGAAGTAGGAGTGCCCTTTTATAAGAGGGGTGAGGGGCACCTTTAGAAAAGCTAGAGATATTAGTTTATAATAAATTAATTTTCGGTTTCCAAAGGCTCCAAAGTTGACTATTCAAAGTTTAAGGTAGGGATGGGTCGGAAACAACTCAACCAATAGAATTTAGACAGGTTTGGGTACTTATATTAACCTTATCATTAAGTATTAACTCTAAGTTAATTAGTTTCACTTCTACAATGTCTCTTTGTATTTTTATATTATATGGTTAATAAACATACCATATTCATACAAGCGACCCCCAAGAGGTCCTTTAATGATATACATATCATGATATAAGTCTCTTGGCCGAACCTTAGATTTTTAGGAATTTAATATCAATTAATAATATAATATTTGTTTTAAAAAATCTTTTATGTCAATTTTGACACTATTCAATAGTTGATTTTTTTGAAACTCATAAAAGGTTGATTACTTCGAAAAAAGTAAATTAAATAAATCCTAATATATCATATTATCATAGAAAATTAGTTTAATTCATTAAAAGTTTCAATTATAATTATTTGGGTATTTATAATATCAATTATTTTAATTTTTCACTTTTTTAGTAATTACTGCGTCATCATTGTGTCATACATAAAATAAATTATTTAATGTCTAAAAATTATAAATAAAATATCATTATGTAGGAAATATTTTTATCTTTCTAATGAATATTTATAATCTAAAATCCAACATATATAACCCTATGTAACAATTGTTTTTCTAAAAGATATATGCTTGTGTCATTTTTGTATTCATTTTAACTTAATTAAAATAAAGTCTCATTATCACTTACAAGTGGATCCATGGGGTCCCAAAATAGACCCAAAGATTCCCATGGTCGACCACGTATCAACCAATAGGGTTAAGACACGTTTTAGGGTAATTTAGTATTATTATAATATTATTTTCTTAACCCTTATTTACCGGATTTACCCTTAACCATGGTAAATAAAATATTTACCGCAGTAATTATTCAAAATGTCTAAAAATAAAAGTTACCTATTTACACAATTTGAACATCCTGATTCCAAATATGGAATCCATTTTTATAAATTCAAAACACAGAAGTGGCAGAAATTAATTTAAAATTAATTCCCGCTGTCAAAACAAAAAGCGTGTTTTTTTAAGAGATAATAACTATCAAAAGATTGACACTAGTTTATGTTCGGTTAAATTGTAAAATTATGTCCAATGACCAAAATTATATTAAATGGTAAAAATATATTCTAAATATACTTTAAAACAACTCAAATTCATAATTTATCACTATTAATTATTTTGATTAAAAAAGTTGTTTTTAAATAAAATTTAGTAATTTTCACTATTCATCAAAATATGAAAGTTATCCAAAAAGCACCAAAATTTCACCCTAGGCTAATTTCCATATTATGAATCCAAAAATGAAGTCCATTTTGAGAGATAGAATTTATAAAATTTCAAAAAGTAGGTATTACTATTCATAACGGCTAGTTTGATTGGTTATGGTGTGTTAAAATCTCGAAGCTGTGTACAAAGCACGCCATTGCATTATTCGAAAGGAAACATACCGAGGAAACTTGGGGTGTTACAATTTTTAGGTTATATAATTTTGTTATAAGATGTTAGGAGTGGTTGATGTTGCTTGGATATGAACAATGATGTTTATTTTGGAAGTCTATGTTATCAAATACTTCTTCTATTTGTGTTTCAATATTAGTTTAGTTTATTTTGAGGAATTTTAAGGACAATTATTTATGTAATTTTCTATGATGAACTTGGGTAGTACTGTGGAATTTTGAAGATTTAATGATATTTCCCTTCCTATGGGATTATTTCTCTTTGAAGAGTTGTTTTATCTTACCCTTTCTATTTTATGGATAATAGAAGATATATATTATTAATCTATAGTGTATTATGTGATTCTTTAGAAGATGAATCTTGCAATTTGTTGAGACCAAGTAGTTTTGAATGCTCATCAGTTAGAGAAAAGATTAGTTTTGTTAGAAACTTATTAAAGGATGAAACTATACTTGAAGGTAGGTGTATTTCCTTATGTTTTAGTTCTATGTAGTATATGAATTCCTCAAAATTATTAAAAGGAATGTAAAACAAAAACATTGTTGGTTTAAGCTTCCTACTTGAAAATCAAATACCATTTAAACACATCATAAATATGTTATTTCTTGTGGTTATCTTTCTCCTAATCTTGTATTCTATCACTCTCCCTCATAACATGATCATTTGTTTTTTCTTCCATATCCATGTTTTCCTACATGAAATCCTAGTATGGGTTAACTCGGGTGGCCTTTGTACTTCGTTTTATTTCTTTTAAAGTAATAGTGTTACTGACTCTTTTTTCGATGTGGGACTTTCAATGAAATTTCAAAACCCAATTTGAAAAATTGTGAGGATGCAATTTATTAAGGGGGGAAGATTGTAACGACCTGAATTATTGAATAAATCTTGTTTCCTAATTTTTTGTGTTATTTTATTTTTTCATACTCAACAAAACTGTTTCATTTGATAACATGTGTATAATTAAAATGAGACTATTGGGTTTCGACTATAATTTGGCCGTTAGTCAGTATGACCGTTCAAAACTGAATGTTGCGACTTTTGACTCTAAATACAAGTGACCATGGTTAATTAATATAGAAAGAATATTTTATGGCCTCATCGAGTAGTCTCGGGCCAATCTAATCTAATCTAACAGAACTTGGGAAGGAGGTAGCACCACTGGGCTTTTTTCTGGACCAAACCCAAGCTGAACTTAATCGTGTGATGCTAGAACAGAATCGCCATCGTGAGAAGTTCAATCATATAGAAATTACTACTCATGTGATGTTTGCTGAGCCTCCCTTAGAATATCTCACCATAGCACACCTTGCACTTAGGTACAATGCTGGTGTGATAAGGGGCTATGTAAGGAGACTGTAACTGCCTTGTGTAATCCTTTGTTTTAAATAAAAATTTGGATTTCTTCTTATGATGATGTTTATGAATTTCCAAATGACCGGATAAATATATTATGCATATTTTTGATGAATTTTAGAAAAAGGATATTTTAAAAATGTTTATGTAAACCTTAAATAATTAAAAATGTGTAATGATTTTCAAAAAATGGTCTTCTACAATTATGTTCATTACGAAATTTAAACTCTAATAAGATTAACTTTATTTTTGATGAATAGAAAATTATGAATAGTGATTTTATGCTTAGGATTAGTAATGTGACCAAATGGATTAGTAATCTCACTTAATTAAAGTATTAATATAATCTAGGAACCTTGAATAAGTAATGTGATTCAATAAAATTGTTAGATAACAGTTTGATAAATTATTATTCAAGTATTAGTTTTATAAGGTGAATAGTTTTTTTAATTAATAATTAAATTAATATTATTATGAAAATTATATTTATCAAATGGATTTCATTTTTGAACTCAGAGCATCTGTAACACCCCAAGATTTCATAGTGTGTTATTTCTTCAAAATAATTCAATAACATGCACTACACGCAACACCGAGTTAAATCGCACCATGACTTACCAAACAAGCCGTTCAAAAGAGGTTATGAATAGTATTAACTAAATTTTAAACTTTATATAATCCTTATAATTTTAGAATCCATATTATGAGTTTCTTAGACATAATTTAAGAACAAATTCATTTTCAGTATTGCACTTTTATCAACTTTTAATAGTGAACCCTTTTTAAATACAATATATTAAATATTTTGACTAAATGGGGACATCAAGAATTTAAAATGAAACATCCCAAGCTTCCACGGTACACTTTCCTTTGAATAATACAGCAGCGTGTGTTGTGCGCAACTTCGAGTTTTAACACACACCACAACCGATCAAACTAGCCATTATGAATAGTAATACCTACTTTTTGAAATTATATATATTTTATATTTCAAAATGGACATCATTTCTGGATACGGAATATCGAATTTAGCCTAAGGTGAAATTTTGGTACTTTTCGGATAACTTTCATATTTTGATGAATAATGAAAATTACTAAATTTTAATTAAAAACAACTTTTTTAATCAAAATAATTAATAGTGATAAATTATTAATTTGAGTGGTTTTAAAGTATATTTAGAATATATTTTTACCATTTAATATAATTTTGGTCATTGGACATAATTTTACAATTAAACCGAACATAAACAAGTGTCAATCTTTTGATAGTTATTATCTCTTAAAAACACACTTTTTGTTTTGACAGCGGGAATTAATTTTAAATTAATTTCTGCCACTTTTTTGTTTTGAATTTAGGAAAATGGATTCCATATTTGGAATCAGGTTGTTAAAATTATGTAAATAGGTAACTTTTATTTTTAGACATTTTGAATAATTACTGCGGTAAATATTTTATTTACCATGGTTAAGGGTAAATCCGGTAAATAAGGGTTAAACAAATAATATTATGATAATACTAAATTACCCTAAAAGGTGTCTTAACCCTATTGGTTGATACATGGTCAACCATGGGCATCTTTGGGTCTATTTTGGGACCCCATGGATCCACTTGTAAGTGATAATGACACTTTATTTTAATTAAGTTAAAATGAATAAAAAAATGACACAAGCATATATCTTTTAGAAAAACAATTGTTAAATAGGGTTATATATGTTGTATTTTAGATTATAAACATTCATTAGAAATATAAAACGATTTCCTACATAATGATATTTTATTTATAATTTTTAGACATTACATAATTTAATTTATTTATGACACAATGATGATGCAGTAATTACTATAATAGTGAAAAATTAAAATAATTTATATTATAAATACCCAATTAAATATAATATGAAACTTTTAATGCATTAAACTAATTTTCTAGGATAATATTTTATATTAGGATTAATTTAATTGACTTTTTTCGAAGTAATCAATCTGTTATGAGTTTCACAAAAATCAACTATTGAATATTGTCAAAATTGACATAAAAGAGTTCTTAAAACAAATATTATATTATTAATTGATATTAAATTCCTAAAAATCTAAGGTTCGGCCAAGAGACTTATATCATGATAGTTTCATCATTAAAGGACCACTTGGGGGTCGTTTGGATGTATATAGTAATTTTATTAACCATATTATATAAAAATACAAAGAGACATTATAAAAGTGAAACTAATTAACTTAGAGTTAATACTTAAAGATAAGGTTAATATATGTACCCAAACCAGTCTAAATTCTATTTTTTGAGTTGTTTTAGACCCATCCCCAACTTAACCTTTGATTCGTCAACTTTGGAGCCATTGGAAACCGATTATGAATTTATTATAAACTAATATCTCTAGCTTTTCCAAAGGTGCCCCTCACCCCTCTTATAAAAGGGCACTCCTCCTTCCCATTTCTTCACACCTTCAAAGCCTTTTGGTTCAGCACAAATCTGCCCAAATACTCTCCCAACATCCCTCACTACAACCTAGAGGCCTTAGTTTGATCCGAAAGCCAACCTAAGGAGCCCTTTTGATCAAATCAAAAGGAAGAACCCGAAGAAGAGGTAATGTTTTCACCACCCCTTTTTAAGTTCCTTTCTTCTTCCAATTCATCTTCCTTTGTTGTTACCATTCTAAAATAATAACTCCAGTATCATATATATACTGTGATGTTATTATAAATATGGTACAACCATATTCAGTATTCTATCCACCCTTTGAATAACATGTCACCATACGTGTGTACGTACGGCTTACCGTCTCCACGTCGTGGTGTAATTGTTATTCAATATATTATTATTTGGATGGGTATAATAATAATGTGCAACTCATGTAAATAATAAATATAACATGTTAATGATTCTGTATATATGATATACCATCCATTTATATATTATTTTAATATCAAAAGAATGATATTGTCGCTCGTGTGTACGTACGGACTACCGTCTCCACGAACGCGATGAGATTCATTCTCCATCGTATCCATTCAAGTATAATTATCATTTGATGATTTAAAAATGAAGTTTAAGGACTTGATATCATTCTGGATATGGATTATATACAACCTATCCTTTACAAAAATGTCTTACGTATCAAAACATATAAAAGAAAACAAGTAAGTTAACACCCGAAACAACGATAATACTAAGATATTATTATAAATCGATATTAAAAGATCATATATGATATCATATTAATATATATGATTCTTGTATAATTTAATAACAATTATTTCAACATTATACAGTAGGTTAACCTACCCCAACCAAGGAAAAGTACAAGGTAAGGGGTTTTCATCTCACTCCTTATTTCCGTGAGATTCATGCCATATTGCCACCATCACCTTTTGTGTGGTCTATATACTGCCCATAATTATATTCTTTTTTTAATACACTCTAATTTATGTGTATTTACATATTCATTGTATGATACCTCTTTCATGGGTTGTATGTTTCATAAGTTACCAAATTGGTAAGGGTTGTTTCACAATCTCTTCATTATCCGAGGTTGTTTATATGTAATAATCTACTGGGATCTCTTTATCATCCACATCCATGTTTCTTAAAAATGTATTTCAAATCATTTTTACTATTTACTAGAATATGATTTAATGTCATTTATACCCTTATTGACTTTTATAAGTGGTTTATAAAGGAATCTTTCCGTCATTTTCAAAACAAGGTCCCTTTTAACCTTTTCGACAGAATTAAGGTAAGAATGTTTTTTTAACTTATACAGCGGGTGCGGCTATTTTCCGCCGTTATAAAATCTTCAAAGCTTCCCTTACAATCTTATAAGAATATTTCAAAGAAAATGCTTTATTTTATATGGATCTTAAATGATTTCAAAATAAAAGGGTATATTTCTTTAAAAAGAATTTTGATTTCATCTATGTCAACATCCTTTGACGGATTTTAAGATTATTTGAAGTTGATTTATTATGATACAAAACTTGTATATTGTATTGAAGGTATTGTGATATGTTTGACTGTGGATGTGCTATCTTTATACCATTCATAGTTTATGGTGAAAGTATTGACATTTCGTATGCTAGTTTTAATACTAATGTTTATGTTATGTTTAAACCTTTTCATATGGGAATGCATTGGACTTAATATGTGACGGGTGGAGCCCGCTATAGCTCCTCGATGCATCGGTAGGTCTCATGAGACAATCTAGTGTCTTGGCACAAGGCCTTGACAAAAAATTATTTGTAGTCTTGGCATGAGGCCTTGACTATGTGGTTATGATAGTCTGGCATTATGCATTCCAACATTATGAAAGTGGTTATTGATTTTTGCATGTGATTATTCGATTAGTAGAATATCCATGTGAATAAGTAAATGGCATTATTTCATTTTATTTATGCCATACGATGTTGAAAGTTCATGTTTGAAAGGATTTTGTTTTATTTATACATTTCCTTAAATGTTTATTCTTATTTATGAAAGTTTTCGCTGTATTGTTATCCTTACTGGGCATTTGATCTCACCCATTTTCTATGTTTTATTTTTCCCAGGAAGTGAATAAGTAAATTATGAATAACCTGCAGGGATATTATGTGGAGATATGAGTGTGGATTATGGAGACATTATGTTTTTGTAGTAGTTTTTCATTTTATGATGTAATGTGAAACTTATGAATATATCTAGTTTTTCCAAGGCTACTAAACCAATTGGTCTTTTGAGATTTGATCTTTCTTGTGATCATTCCAATGTTATGTAATAATGCACCGACTCTGGGTAACTAGGGTCGGGGCGTTACAGTTGGTATCAGAGGAAGTTTAGTACAAACCTTGGAAGCTAGATTTAGATAAACTCTAATTAGAGCACGTAGACCTAAGATGAACTTTGAGGATTAGTGTAGAAGAACTTCCTAGAATTTTGGTATTGTAGAGATTTTGTGATTTTTCCGAGCAATACATCCCTGTCTGGATACGAGCAGGTAGAGGCGGCTCTGGCACAGATGTACCTAGGGGTAAAACCCGAAAACACCGCTTTGAGCTAGACTCGAACGGGAACTGGTGCACGACAACGGGCCTTGCTGCACTCTTGGTTACGACACTCCCGGGGGATATGCTTAGGATAACTCTCATTTTCTTTACAAATAATTATGAAGGTTTTATGAGTATATACATCCTCAAAGGAGACATTTTTATGATTATGGATTATATCCATAAATAGTTCAATTTATGTTAAGTGTTTTATAAGTATGGGATTATGTATTTTGATTCATAAATTGATCTAGTGTATGCCATTGTTTAGAAATGGCGCCCAGTAGAAGGAATGAGAACTCCAGAAATGCACATGATCCAAAGAGAAGGAAGGATCATATCTTTCATGGTCTTAAGCTAGAATTTATAAGAGAAATAGTCTCCCATGTATTATCATCATATGAAGAAATAATATCATGTGTTGATAAGATAAGTAAAGAGTTTACTGAGTCCTATGGTTTTGAAGGGAAACAAAAGAAGAAAAGGATGGAAGAGAGAAATATGGATAAAGGGAAGAGGGAAAAGAAGAATTTTCCCATATGTGGTAACTGTGGAAAGAAACACCCTGGAACTTGCCTGAAAGGAATGGGAGTTTGTTATAAGTGTGGAGGAAAAGGGCACAAAGTACGTGACTGCAAGGGTAAGAAAATGGTTTTAAATGTACAATTCTTCATTTTCAAGGAGTTTGGACACTACGCGAACCTATGTCCCAATCTTCAGACTATGCCGCAAATGATGTTAATGGATAATAATCAAGTTATGATACTACCACTGATGAAGAGGAATGATTAGAGTTCTTATGTTGATTATGTCAATTGAGTGTTGTATCAACATTGTACTTGTTATAATAATTATGGAGTATATAAGGATTGTACTGCAGTACTATTTCATTAAGGACTTGAGATTGTGTGGAACAAAGAAAAGTGACTCAATAGCGGGATAAATTTTTGGAAAATATATGGTTGATAGAATGATAAATCATAATATAGTTCTGATACTGAGGTAGTGATTTTGGAATAATATGTGATTGTTTTGGATAAATTATATTGGATATTATTGACTACCATGGAACTGATTAATGATTTGTATATTCCATCATTGTTGGGGTTTAAAACGTTTTTGGATTAATGAAGTATATCCAGAATTCTATATGGAATAAGGGAACATTAATGTAATCAATAAGGAATATGGTAATACATGATGAAGGTATTCATATGCTATTACGGGGTAAAAAGGATCTATATTATGTTTACCTTCCTTATAAATGTTGGACTGTGAGTTTGGACAGAAGTATTTTGGATAGTTATAGTTTGGATTATTTTGGATTGCCATAAAAGGACAACCTGGAGGTCGGGCGGCAACCCGTCGCGTCCGGCAAGGCTGCGACACTTGAACCCGCAACCGAAGGGCGACAAGGGTGTATCACCTACCACTGGCCCACGAGATGTCCTGGATTAAATAATGTAGTTTTTTTAAAAAGATCTGGTAGATGAATTATAAATTCATTTATTTTGGAACCCTGTACGAATAGTATAAATAGAAATTTTCTTTACGTTCTATTATCTTTTAGAGTGAAAGATGAGTTTGTGGTAGAAATTTATTAATGGATAAAACTCTAATTATAATGTAAGTATATCTCCTTATGATCTTATCCAATCTCATAAATAAATTCCTCAACATTAATAAAAGGAACTTAGAACAAAAATGATGTCCTAGATGGTACCTTAAATCATCACTAATTTATGGCTTTGGGATTGTTGGCCTTTTCATAGCCATGTTCTCTACCACTCTCCATCAGATAATTGATGGTTAGATTTCTATTCCATATCCATGTTTTCCTACATGGAACCCTAGTATGTGTTATTTTCGGTAATCTTCATACTTTCCGATCTTTATTTTCAATAGAGGCCTCATTAATTCATTTTTCGATGTGGGATTTCAACTAAGATATTTTGAAACGTCAAAAATGTGTTATCCTAATACCCTATGTTTTGTTGAACCGATGGTATTTCAAATCATCATAGATTGATGAATTTAAGGACCTCAATTTTATACTTGTTTGTGATTGATGACCTCAATCACTACCTATAAATATTTATGGTTTTCCTCCAATTATATGTCTCTAATTTCCACCAATGTTCTCCTAATCGAGATCATAATTTGGTGGTGACCCTTTCATTTCTCTTTTCCTCATATTAAAACAAAATTTTAGTAACCCAATTTCCGATGTGGGTTTTCCCAAAAATATATTTTCTATTTTCAACCTTTTATTTTCGAAGAACAATTTCAAATTGCGAGGACGCAATTTATTGAAGGAGGGGAGAATGTAACACCCCAAGATTTCATAGTGTGTTATTTGTTCAAAATAATTCATTAACTTGCACTACACACAACACCGAGTTAAATCGCACCATGACTTACCAAACAAGCCGTTCAAAAGAGGTTATGAATAGTATTAACTAAATTTTAAACTTTATATAATCCTTATAATTTTAGAATCCATATTATGAGTTTCTTAGACATAATTTAAGAACAAATTCATTTTCAGTATTGCACTTTTATCAACTTCTAATAGTGAACCCTTTTTAAATACAATATATTAAACATTTTGTCTAAATGGGGACATCAAGAATTTAAAATGAAACATCCCAAGCTTCCACGGTACGCTTTCCTTTGAATAATACAGTAGCGTGTGTTGTGCGCAACTTCGAGTTTTAACACACACCACAACCGATCAAACTAGCCGTTATGAATAGTAATACCTACTTTTTGAAATTATATATATTTTATATTTCAAAATGGACTTCATTTCTGGATTCGGAATATTGAATTTTGCCTAAGGTGAAATTTTGGTACTTTTCGGATAACTTTCATATTTTGATGAATAGTGAAAATTACTAAATTTTAATTAAAAACAACTATTTTAATCAAAATAATTAATAGTGATAAATTATGAATTTGAGTGGTTCTAAAGTATATTTAGAATATATTTTTACCATTTAATATAATGTTGGTCATTGGACATAATTTTACAATTAAACCGAACATAAACAAGTGTCAATCTTTTGATAGTTATTATCTCTTAAAAACACGCTTTTTGTTTTGACAGCGGGAATTAATTTTAAATTAATTTCTGCCACTTATTTGTTTTGAATTTAGGAAAATGTATTCCATATTTGGAATCAGGATGTTCAAATTTTGTAAATAGGTAACTTTTATTTTTAGACATTTTGAATAATTACTGCGGTAAATATTTTATTTACCATGGTTAAGGGTAAATCTGGTAAATATGGTTTAGAAAAATAATATTATAATAATACTAAATTACACTAAAAGGTGTCTTAACCCTATTGGATGATACATGGTCGACCATGGGCTTCTTTGGGTCTATTTTGGGACCCCATGGATCCACTTGTAAGTGATTATGACACTTTATTTTAATTAAGTTAAAATGAATACAAAAATGACACAAGCATATATCTTTTAGCAAAACAATTGTTACATAGGGTTATATATGTTGGATTTTAGATTATAAATATTCATTAGAAAGATAAAACGATTTCATACACAATTATAGTTTATTTATAATTTTTAGACATTAAATAAGTTAATTTATTTATGACACAATGATGATGCAGTAATTACTATAATAGTGAAAAATTAAAATAATTGATATTATAAATACCCAAATAAATATAATATGAACCTTTTAATGCATTAAACTAAATTTATAGGCTAATATGATATATTAGGATTAATTTAATTGACTTTGTTCGAAGTAATCAATCTGTTATGAGTTTCACAAAAATCAACTATTGAATAGTGTCAAAATTGACATAAAAGAGTTCTTAAAACAAATATTATATTATTAATTGATATTAAATTCCTAAAAATCTAAGGCTGGGCCAAGAGACTTATATCATGATAGGTGCATCATTAATGGACCACTTGGGGGTCGTTTGGATGTTTATAGTAAGTTTATTAACCATATTATATAAAAATAAAAAGAGACATTATAAAAGTGAAACTAATTAACTTAGAGTTAATATTTAATGATAAGGTTAATATATGTAACCAAACCTGTCTAAATTATATTGTTTGAGTTGTTTTAGACCCATCCCAAACTTAACCTTTGAATAGTCAACTTTTGAGCCATTGGAAACCGATTATAAATTTATTATAAACTAATATCTCTAGCTTTACCAAAGGTGCCCCTCACCCCTCTTATAAAAGGGCACTCCTCCTTCCCATTTCTTCACACCTTAAAAGCCTTTTTTTTCGCCCAAACTCTGCCCAAATACTCTCCCAACATCCCTCACTACAACCTAGAGGCCTTAGTTTGATCAGAAAGCCATCCTAAGGAGCCCTTTTGATCAAATCAAAATGAAGAACCCGAAGAAGAGGTAATGTTTTCACCACCCCTTTTTAAGGTCCTTTCTTCTTCCACTTCCTCTTCCTTTGTTGTTACCATTCTAAAATAATAACTCCAGTATCATATATATACTGTGATGTTATTAGAAATATGGTACAACCATATTCAGTATTCTATCCACCCTTTGAATAACATGTCACCATACGTGTGTACGTACGTCTTACCATCTCCACGTCGTGGTGTAATTGTTATTCAATATATTATTATTTGGATGGGTATAATAATGATGTGTAACTCATGTAAATAATAAATATAACATGTTAATGATTCTTTATATATGATATACCATCCATTTATATATTATTTTAATATCAAAAGAATGATATTGTCGCTCGTGTGTATGTACGGACTACCGTCTCCACGAACGCGAGGAGATTCATTCTCCATCGTATCCAAGTATAATTATCATTTGATGATTTAAAAATGATGTTTAAGGACTTGATATCATTCTGGATATGGATAATATAAAAACTATCCTTTACAAAAATGTCTTACGTAACAAAACATATAAAAGAAAGCAAGTAAGTTAACACCCGAAACAACGATAATACTAAGATATTATTATAAATCGATATTAAAAGATCATATATGATATCATATTAATATATATGATTCTTGTATAATTTAATAACAATTATTTCACCATTATACAGGAGGTTAACCTACCCCAACCAAGGAAAAGTACAAGGTAAGGGGTTTTCATCTCACTCCTTATTTCCATAAGATTCATGCCATATTGCCACCATCACCTTTTGTGTGGTCTATATACTGCCCATAATTATATTCTTTGTGTAATACACTCTAATTTATGTGTATTTACATAATCATTGTATGATACCTCTTTCATGGGTTGTATGTTTCATAAGTTACCAAATTGGTAAGGGTTATTTCATAATCTCTTCATTATCCGAGGTTGTTTATATGTAATAATCTACTGGGATCTCATTATCATCCACATCCATGTTTCTTAAAAATGTATTTCAAAACATTTTTACTATTTACTAGAATATGAGTTAATGTCATTTATACCCTTTTTGACTTTTATAAGTGGTTTATAAAGGAATATTTCCATCATTTTCAAAACAAGGTCCCTTTTAACCTTTTCGACAGAATTAAGGTAAGAATGTTTTTTTAACTTATACAGCGGGTGTGGCTATTTTCCGCTGTTATAAAATCTTCAAAGCTTCCCTTACAAGCTTATAAGAATATTTCAAAGAAAATGTTTTATTTTATATGGATCTTAAATGATTTCAAAATAAAAGGAGATATTTCTTTAAAAATAATTTTGATCTCATCTATGTCAACATCCTTTGATGGATTTTAATATTATTTGAAGTTGATTTATTATGATACAAAACTTCTATATTGTATTGAAGGTTTTGTGATATGTTTGACTGTAGATGTGCTATTTTTATACCATTCATAGTTTATGGTGAATGTATTGACATTTCGTATGCTAGTTTTAATATGAATGTTTATGTTATGTTTAAACCTTTTCATATGGGAATGCATTGGACTTAATATGTGACGGGTGGAGCCCGCTATAGCTCCTCGATGCATCGGTAGGTCTCATCAGACAAAATAGTGTCTTGGCACAAGGCCTTGACAAAATCTTATTTGTAGTCTTGGCACGAGGCCTTGACTATGTGGTTATGATAGTCTGAAATTATGTATTCCAACATTATGAAAGTGGTTATTGATTTTTTCATGTGATTATTCGATTAGTAGAATATCCATGTGAATAAGTAAATGGCATTATTTCATTTTATTTATGCCATACCATGTTGAAAGTTCATGTTTGAAAGGCTTTTGTTTTAGTTATACATTGCCTTAAATGTTTATTCTTATTTATTAATGTTTCCGCAATATTGTTATCCTTACTGGGCATTTGAGCTCACCCCTTTTCTATGTTTTATTTTTACCAAGAGGTGAATAAGTAAATTATGAATGACCTGCAGGGATATTATGTGGGGATGTGAGTGTGGATTATGGAGACATTATGTTTTTGTAGTAGTTTTTCATTTTATGATGTAATGTGAAACTTATGAATATATCTAGTGTTTCCAAGGCTATTAAACCAATCGGTCTTTCTAGATTTGATCTTTCTTGTGATCATGCCAATGTTATGTAATAATGCACCGACTCTGGGTAACTAGGGTCGGGGCGTTACAGCATCGATATTATGTTAAGGTAATTTTTGGGGATTTTTCTGAGAAAAATGAATTTTCGGTGAATACTGTATTTATTTAAAATATGAACTAAAAATATTTAGAAAATTATATTTATAAAATGGATTTAATTTTTGAAATCATAGAATCGATATTTGTTTAAATTGAAATTTTGGGATTTTTCGGAGAAAGATGATTGTTTTGATGAATAGTGAAAATACAGTTTTAGGGTTTCGGTATGTTTAATGACATCATAACTATGTCATGATGATTTCATGATATATATTAAGGGTTTACCGACCAATGGTGATGAAGTATTGTATGGGGGGACCCATGTGGCCAATACCCTGGGAAAATTCCATTGGCAAACCCATGGTTTTCCCAAAACCCCCAATGAGGTGTCCCTTGGCCATTAATGCATTGTCCCCTCACTTTCCCTATAAATACCAAGCCATCCTCTCATCTATTAGACTAAAAACACTACCCCAACGATGATATGGTCTCATTACCTCCCAAGGAGTCCTCTCAAGGTTCCGTCAAGCCGTCAAGGTCCCAACCATTGAGTTATAAGAGATAGGTTTTAAGGTAAGGGATCCGACCTCTCTCTTTCTTTTCAAGTAATCTCTTTCATTTCATTTATTTTATGCTCCATGTTCTTATATTGGAGGTTGTTATTTTATATTCATATTACTGCCCTTTTAATTTTCATATGATGTGATACCGCCTCTTTCTCTCCTCAATTCTTTTTATGAATGTTTAAGTGGCGCAGTTAGGCTACCGAATTTTTAAGTGATTCATTCACCTTTCTCATTTTTCAAAGTTCTACTTTCATGTCCAGTCTATCAAGTTTATTTTTATTGTTATGGGGTATGATCTCTATGTATATAATACTGAACATTAATTTTCATATGATTAGAGGCCCTATTTGATCTTGTCAATTCATTTTTTTTGAAGTTTAAGTGGAGCCGTTAGGATGGCAAATTTTTTAGGGATTCTTTCACCCTTCTCATTTTCATGTTCTATTTTCTAGTCAAGTATTTCTAGTTCCTTTTTGTGTTATTATCTCTATATATATCATACTGATCAATAATCTTCATATGATGAGATACCCTATTTGATCTCATCAATTCTTTTTTGTTGAAGTTTAACTGGCGTCGTTAGGCTGCCATATTTTTTAAGGTATTCGTTCACCATTCTCATTTTTCAATGTTCTACTTTCATGTAAAGTCTTTCAAGTCCCTTTTTATTATGTTGGGGTATGATCTATATATCTATCATACTTAAATTTTATTTTCATTTGATTAGATACCCTATTTTATCTCGTCAATTCATTTTTGTTGAAGTATAAGTGTTGTCGTTAGGCTGCCGAATTTTTAAGGGATTCTTTCACCCTTCTCCTTTACAAGATCAATTTTCTTGTCAAGTATTTAATGTTCCTTTTTATTATGTTTGGGTATGATATATAAATATATCATGCTGATATTTTATGTTTATTTGAGGAGATACCATATTTGATCTCGTCAATTCATTTTTGTTGAAGATTAAGTGGCGCCGTTAGGCTGCGGGATTTTTAAGGGATTCTTCACCCTTCTCGTTTTCAAGATCTATTTTCTTTTCAAGTATTTCATGTTAGTTTTTATTATGTTGGGGTATGATCTCAAAATATATAATACTGATATTTTATTTTCATTTTATGAGAGACCCTATTATATATCGTCAATTCATTTTTGTTGAAGTTTAAGTGATTCCATTAGGCTGCCGAATTTTCATAAGAGAAATATTATTTTTAACTCCCTTTAATGTTCTTCATTTCATATGGTATGTATTTAAAATTTCGTTAATATTTTCTTAAATCCTTTATATTCTGTTCCACACCTTTTTTTATGGATCAATTATGAGTGGGTGACCCATGTGCCCTTTTTTTCAATGTTTTCTAAAACCTCGTAACATAGCCTTTATGCTGCAGAATTGCCGTCTCAAAATGTATCTCTATTTTTCCAATTTTTTATTATGTGAATACTCAAATATGTCTCTTATATCAGGGTATTTACATATATACCATGTCTTTCTATTTTTTATTTTTGGATTTACATACCTGAGACCCACCTTATTTTTTTGTGGGGTTTAAAGTGACACAAAGATCATGTCATTAAAGCAGTTTTTAAAACCATATGATTATAAAATGAAACCCATTTATTTTTTGCTATATGGTTTTTTATGAAATAATTGATGATGATATATGTGGCACACATGATGATAAAGGAAAATTTAATGGTGCACCCTGATAGCGCACCAATGCATTGGGTAAAGACTTAATCTCTAGAGATGACCTTTTAGACTAATACTTTGGTGAATAACCTTGAAAATTTTTAATGACACCTTGAGGATGGACCATGGGGAAAATGAATTATTATCAATATTAATTGTTGTAGCCACATCTTCAATTTATGAAAAATGTTATTTTTATTATGATATGCCTCATGATTTCTTTCTCATGCCTTAAAGTTTTTTTCATGACATTGTTGATGTATCCCAAGTTCAAATGTTAAATATTTCCCTTTTTTCCCTAAATGGGCCTTATGCTCACCCTTTATTTTGATGTATGTCCCCAGGTTATGAGATTCAGTAATGAATCTAGGATGAAAATGAAGACAAGCCTTTCAACTGTTTAAGAAGAATGTTTTTTTCATGTAATATGTTCCTGGTTTCCAAGACACTAAACCTTAAAGATCTTCATATTTGTATAATGTAATGAAAGTTTTTGTGATAAAAAGGCCGAATCCTATAATCCATAAACATGGAAAGGGGTGATATGAGGTTATACCATTTAGTCAATTACAATAAAAATGTCCAACAAATATACTAGTATACCTTCCAAATCACATTTCAAATTTAATTGTCAAATTGAAGCATATTACTTAGGATGGACAAGTGGTAACAATACATGGAAATTTCTATTATGAAAATCGACTCATAAACATTCATTTTAATATGAAAACACTTACCCATAAGTTATTCAATCAACGACACACCCAAATAGTGGCTCAAATGTGTCCAAACACTAAAATATCATTTGTTTCAAAACAAACAACATTGGGTGTTTAATGTTGGGGGTGTAACCACAATCATATAATTATATTTCCAAAAATATTATAACAATTGTGTTCTAAATTATATAATCATGAAATTTGAATTAAAAAACACCCAAGGAAATCGGTGTGCTCCAAAAGTCAATTAAAAAATTAAAAAATTTTACTGATGAATTATAGAACACAAACCTTAGGGTTGTAAAATCCTCTTCCAATGATATGAGAACTATATATGAATTGGATTGGATCAGATCTATGTAAAGGATAAAATTATAATAGAAAAATAAATTTTCTGTGAGAAATAGAAAAGGTGAACATCTCAAGAGGACCCTGGTACCTATTTTTACACATCCAACGCGGTGAAAAAATGTTCTATTAGATCATAGAAAAAAGTGATCTTCATATATCGTAAACTCATAATAGTGCAGAATGAAGGAGGGTAATTATATCATTAAGGGACAATTTTACATTTTACCTAGAAAAATGGCTCGTGTAAGGTTTGTCTGCATGGTTTGACAAGACATGCACAAAATGTTAATCATTTTTTAGTTATAGGGGAAAATTGCATGTTTAGGATACATAGTTCTATGAAAAGAAAGTGAATTTGTTCTATATAGAAATTCCAATATTCATAGTAGGACAAACCATGCGCCAAACATGGATTAATCATGCGACATGGCCAATTTTTACAAAAACATGGGTTCTAGGTCTTGATCTATCCCCGGTCACCCCTAGAGTCTTTTATTGTTAATTGGGCATCCATATTAGGTCTTATGTAAATATTTAGAATTATATTTAAAGGATCTATACATTAGTGAAAAAATGCGTTCTTATAACAATGTGACTAAAACAACATGAAAATTGATATTTTCAATATAGAAAATTGAGTCTATTTTTTCAAAGACACTTGATTACACTAATAAACTAACATCATTTATGGAGTAAGGTAGTATCATGATTCGTCCTACAAATGAAATAATTTTTTTGTGATGTCGAAACTCCATGTACTTGAAAATTGAATATATTTTTCATTTGGAAGAACAAAATATCTCCTTCCACATAGTGTGAGATATGGTTTAGGACTATTCATATTGGAAAAGTATATTTTTTATTTTACATAAACAATCGTTATTATTATTATAGAAATAAGACATTGAATGAAATTGATGAATTAGTCAATGAAAATTGAAGTACTGATATAAAAAATTACAATTGAAATACACATATAATATGCTAACTATATACCACAGATGAAGTGAAAACCCCTCTCAAAATTTCAATTCATTAATTCAATGTTATTATATGGGAAGTCACATCAAATGAATGTCTACCTTCTAGGTCACATATGATTAGAAGCCCGACCATTCAGAAAGAGAAAATTATGTAATGGAACATCATTTTCCAAAGAAACATTTTTGAAAATACACATTTCCCACAGGGATATTCGTATACAAAATATGGATTACATACCATATTTTCCAATCCACTAAGACTACCCTCTTGTAGTGTGGTGTCTGTGTCAATCATATCATGTCAGTAACTTTTATATGTCATTGAAAATGATCAATACAATTACATAATAAATTACATTGAAATAAAATCTCTAAGGACTCATGAATTTGATGATATATGTATCACATCTGATAACAATTCTTCCATTTTAAAATTCATTCCAATTTTTAGTCAATCCCCCACATAAACTCTGATGTAGGTGGGTCCCTCGAGAACTTTACTTTAATCTTAACACTTATAAATAGGATCCCTTCCTTAATCATTATCCTTTATAAAATTATAACCAAACTACTTTCCAATAGTCTTTACTCTATTATAAATATAATTGTTTTGTTGAAAAAACTTTTCTTATCAAAGTCCAATATATTCAAGATTGTATTTTTCATTCCATTGATGGTATTAATTTAATAAATATATCTAAAAGGGATATAACTTTTCTATTAAACATGATATCTTGATGTCCATTGATACCATGGATTGAAGGTGACCTACTATATCGATTTCCTTTTAAATGAACAAATGATGTAAAATAAAGTGACCCTCTATCTTCCATTATTATTTTTTGATTTTGGAGGACTACCTAATATGATTAATCACTCACCTGACTAAAAAAAGAATCTTAAACCGATTATATTGTCTAGGAATTTTAATGTTCCCACACTCCTTTTTTATCATATGGTATTATACTTTTACACAAAGGGATAAACAGAATACTTAAAATCTCAAATACGCCCTCTCACATTATAAAGTCATTTCAGGTAAAACAGTTAATCAGAACAAATCATTTAAATTTTCTTGGGAATGACATTCCTATAAATTATAAATCCAATATTATCACTGATTTAGGTATTAAAGAGGATCACTACCCATAACATTTCTTGTTGGTCAACTTATATTGGGCAGACTAACATCTTGTTACTTCTTTATAACTATTGATCAAATTGTCCACCAAATTTCAACTTGAAATGGAAAATACCTCTATATGGATGGAAGGATGTGTCTTAATAAATAAATTATTGTTTCTAAAATGGTAAACTCTTTAATG
Source organism: Viscum album (assembly GCA_963277665.1). Lineage (NCBI taxonomy): Eukaryota > Viridiplantae > Streptophyta > Magnoliopsida > Santalales > Viscaceae > Viscum > Viscum album. Next base: position 163,498,288 of record OY728135.1, read on the forward strand.
ATTTATAATTGTCAAACTATACTTCTTAAACATATTAACGTATCTATAAAAAAAATTGGAGTGGAAGAATGATTGAAAGGTAAATGGTGACTATTCATTGGACTACTTGTTGCAATCCTCTGGAGAAGGGTGTTATTGGTATAAAAAATATAAAAATATATAATGATTCTTTACAAGCCACACTAACATGGAACCAATTTCATAAAAACTAGAACTCCATTTATTTCAATAAATTTAATTTCATGACAAATAGAAGAAGGATAATTTGAATTACATTAGCTCCTACATTCGGTCTTCCACAAAGAATTATTTTTCCAACATCATTTCTAACTCCAGATGGATGGTGATAAGAAACTCTTCCATGAATTTTTTTCATGAAAAAATGTCGGGTGCTCCTCTCATATTAATGATCTCTCATAATAAACATCCTAATCAAACTAATAATACTATTAATTAGGGTTTTAGCACTCACAGCCTTAATTTTCCCATCAACGTCAATCATGTCATTTACAGATAACCTTCATCTAGATCTAATTATTTTTTATTTTGGGAACCTACTCATAATGGCATTCTCGAGTTCAAAACTTATTGTAACCATGGATTATTAATTAATTAAAATGTTTTATTTGAATAAATTTTTATAATAAATTATGGGTAAAACATTTGAGATTTGATCTAATTTGGAGTTTTTCCCACAAGATGATTCCATCTGACACTTCTCTTCATTCTATTGTGATCCAACATTTCTCTAAATTTTATCTTGGAAATTGATATCATGAAGACATTAACTATCTTTTTCATTCTTCTATTATTGCTACTAGGGTATGGAATTGTGTGCATGATCCATTTTAGTGAATATGTTTACTTAATGACTCAATAAACTATCATCTTCAATGTTTTGTGGATCATCAAGACACTCAGTATATCAAGATCCTTTTATTATCTATTATTGAGGAACTTCTTCTTTTACTCTGGTATGATAAGGATGTTATTATTCTTAACAAATACTCACATAGTTTGCATGCAGGTAAGACGTGGATCCTCATACTTATTCAGGGATCTGCATCCATAAAAAAGTGATTTTTCAACAACATAGTTAATGACTTGGAAATTATACATCACCTTGGGGTTAATTGTATTTATCCTCAACCTATACGCACCATTGACATTTTATGGAAAGCTCATATCCTAGAATGGGTTCATGTGAATATAGATGGGGTTTCAAAAGGAAATCATAGTCTTTCGAGTTGTGGAACAATTTTTAAAAATCTCACTAGATAAGTGCTTCGATGTTTCTGTGGAACATTTGGAAACACATCGACTCTAGAGCATGAAATTATGTGTGTAATTTATGATAGAAGCTTTTTCAAGAAATATTTTTGGAACTACATCTGGATTGAAAGTGACTCGACTACCATCGTTCAATCCATTTGGAATGGAGTTATGGCCTTACGTGGCCTATTGCAACATGCTGGATGGATTATCTTCATTATTTAATGGGCTTCAACTACATTATTATTCATCCCATTCAGGAAGCGAACATGGTTGTTGTTGGTCAAGGAAATATTGGATTCAACCATGTCACCACATTGTTGGATGGCCTCTATATAGATTCATTTCCACTTTATGATAGATTTTGTAAAATAATACCCTCTTTTAGACTCATGTAATTCCTAGATTTCATAATATATTTTGTTAATTAGTATTTGACAGAGGCACCACATTCATAAATAAACAAGTTCCCTTACTCTACCGGTGGAATTGGGTGTATTTATAGTTCATGATATAGGATTCACCACAAACATCAATCGATGAAAATGAAGAAAATTGGGCAGTAAATAGGAATAATTATTTTTAATTATTTTTAATTGAATCAAAAATATATGTTTTTTTAGTAGGATGGATTATTAAAAAGGGAATATTATTATATTTAAGAACTAGTTTTATATATCCCCACAATGGATTCAAAGAGGATTTGAGAAAATTCATAAACGGTCCTCCCTCAGTGATTTATCAACATTCATTCCATTAATGAATCCATACATCTCCTACCCCACATTAACACTTCAAATTCCTTGTTAAAATTAGAAGGAATACCAACAATGGATTATGATTATTGAATATGTCACGCATTAAATTCTTATAAAAGGGTGATTATGGGATTTCAAGTATTTTACTCTATCTTCTATTTCAAAAAACAATTGTAAATAAAATTTCAATTAAAATAAATGATTACCATGTAACTAGGATAGTCAAATTGTATCCATCAATTTATCCCTAGAGAGGTATGACCCTTTAATAATATATGAACTTTGTTGGGTTTGATTCCTATTTTGATTGGATTCGCATGGAACTTCCTTGAGTTCCATACAAAATAATTTCTATTTATTGTCATCTTTATATTCCATTATTCCATGTAAGATAATGGACACATTATTATGGCTATATTCTGATGTAGTCCACATCAGCTCCGAATCATCATACAATAATCCATATGAGAGACATTGTTATTATTAAAAACACCTTGTTATATTATTTGATCCTCGTATGGATACATTTACCTCAGATTTAAATATAATGGTCTAGTCATACATAATCCAAAAAAAGTATTTACCATGAACCTACATTTGGATGTAATAGTAACGTGACTCTAAATGTTATGGTATATCCATTGTCAAATAACTAAAAAATATAATACATGGACTATTACAAAGAACCAAACAACATGGATTATAAAAAAATTAATAATCATATACAGGAAACCCTTGTATGTGATTGATCCCAAAAACAAAAAAATAATGGCATCCCTAAATAATGGTTAATTATTTAGTTTCATGTAACATATCCTAAAATATGCATTGATACATAATATAAAATCAAGATAGATAGCCTTGTATATAAATATATATTTTTGGTAAAATTGATGTATAACCATTGATTTTAATATATATGATCACATAATCATATGTGAATGGTTGATTATTATTTTTATATGGTGATTTTTTCTTTTTTGGGATTTGGGAAATAAATAACAACATCAAAATAATCATTATACAGTAACAAAGTTGGAAAATATTCCATTAAACAATGTTCCATATTCTTGAACATTCATACTCTTTAGAAATGTTTTTTAATAAACATTTTTACAAATAAAAAGTGATCACCAAACTTTCGGATGATGGTATATATCCAATCATGGATGCGGAAAACATTTTCAATTTTAAGTTACACGAATAAAATATTTTGGATATTGACATACATGTGGAAAACATATAACTACATATCCTCCCTCTCATTATAGATCAGTGAAATATTTCCAATATTTAAATTTATGCATAAAAAACCTTTTAATAAAGAAATTCGAACAAGAAACCCTTACCATATTAGAAACATTAGTACAAAAATTATATTTAAATAAATAATTTAAAATTAATTTTAAAAAATATATAAAATTAAAATATTCATTACATAAATTTTAAATTTTAAATTATATAGTCCACATGAAATAAATAATGTATACATATTTAATTATTATCATACAAAGTAAAATTAGATTATTAAACCATTCAACAATGAAAACAGTCCAATGAAACCCCTTTTGAGGAAATAATTTTTTATAACATTAAATATAATTAATAAAATAAAATTTATTATGTAATTTTTTTTTTGAGTTGTATTTATTACTCATTAACATATGTGGGCATGTAAAATCAATCATGTCTCATATAACCAATATTGAGAAGTATAACACTACATTTATGATTGCATTGATTTGGATGATCTATAAAAAATTAGTATTTATTATTATTATATTTGTAAACCATTAATAAACATATAATTTCATATATATTTTATATGTGTATTTGATACATATATTTTTTCTATCTAAATACCTTGATTTTAGTATTTAAATGATTATTCTTTTAAATTTTTGAGCAATTTTATATGTTTTATGTTTTATTGAAGGATAAAATGTATGTTTTCAAAAGGAATGAAAATATAAATAATGGGAGCTAATGAAGACATCACACCATGAGAGAAGTATAGTGTCATGAGATAAGATTTTAAGGATTACCAGGGATCAAGGGCCAAAAATTAATCTGAATAATTGATTTAAAATGAGTTTTTAATAAAAAATGAATTACACATCATGTAATTATTAAAATACATATACGATAGAATTTGGTGAATAGTTAGACACAATTTGGTGAAAATAAAATCATTCATGAAAATTAAATGTGGTGTAAATCATTTACATATGGTGTAATTTCCCAGATGGGAATGTATTCAATAGATTTAAAAAATCCTCATTTTTTTGACAAAATCATTGATATGTTAACCACCTTGGAAAATCATTGGACCACTCCTTTATAGAATTCATAAATTCAATGATCCCATTTGGAGACACTAAAAGGAGTGATAAACTATTTTTATTTGTACATTCAGATCAAATTTGAATCTGATAACTAATGTTTAGAGCAATAAGAATCAATGTTCTCCCCAAGTTACTTATTTATTTTCATTATGCATTAATTTTTTCTTTCAATATTAGTCTATTATCAACATAATTATAGAATAAAACTACCTAGTTCGAGTGTTCTGTAATTAAATTGGGATTGTTCTTTCGGATTTATTTCATTTGTTTGTGTATTTGGTTTTCATGATTTCTATGTTAAACATAAATTCCCTTATATTTTCTTTTTTCCAAGGATATTGATAATCAGAAAAAATGGAACCTTAAAATTGTGCAGTTTAAAACGCTAAAGGATTCAGGAAAATTATCAACATTAGGGGAATTCAGTATTGAGTATCATATTGAGACAAACATTATTTGGAAATTCCCTAAATTAATAGAGAAATGGAAATATGGAATTGTCACTTCAAGGAGGGTATAATAGGAACATTGGATCTTTCTTATATCGACTCCAACACCAATATTGAATAAATTTATTTTATAGAAATCCAATTATATTTATTTTTCATTACCATTTATAATAGATACTAAATGAAACCATAATCTTATGAAAAATAAAACAAAAAAAATGCATGAAAATTTTCAACATTCGGTGAAATCAATGGATTTTAATAATAAATATAATGTGATAATTTTATATTGTGGGTATTCCCTCGACTCACACACACTTCCATTAAATTGGATTCACAATCATTGTTTGTAAGTACGACAGACTACCGTCTCAAGAACCGATTTTGTTTATTGTACAATTTCCAATATCCATGGATGGTAATAATTATGGAATTTATGTTTAATAATATTTTTATTATATATGATATATATAATATATTTAATCTTATGACGTTTTTATATAACATATACCATTAGTCTATCAATTTTTTGTAAATATGATAACATCATTTGTGGACATGTGGACTAATTTCAACTCAAAAAATGTGATTCTTTTGAAGTATACATATAATTTATTAAGGATGAGTTTAATGACCATATATGATAAAAATGAAATAATAATAATAATTAAATTATATTGATCACATTATTTATTTCAATATGATAATAAAATCGAAGCATTGATCATGAGAATGTATGACATATGATATCCATTAACGATGTATTTAATTTTCTTTTAATTCTTTTTATTGATTATTATAAATTCAAATATATTGATTTAATATTTCATATACGTGAAGGTAATGTTTTTTTTAATTATTAGCTCATTATATAAGTATGAGGGTCAAAAATATAAAAAATAAAAACACATGTGAAAACCAAATCATGTATTAATCGAAATATATTTTTAAAAGTAATTGACAAAAAAGGTAATATAAATGCTTATGATAATAATATAATGTAATATATAAATTAATATTGTGATAAGATTGATTTTAAATTAGTCTATAAAGAATTATCTACTAATGAAACATTAAGTTGATGGACTTCATATCAATATCCATTCATTGAGGTAGAGTCTTATATTATACAACAACATTTTTTTATAAATTGTATATAAAACCCAATTTGACTTACCATTTCATTAATTGTTTATTATGAAGTTATTTGTTTTTTAAATTTTATTCAATCATGGGTGTTATGATTAAAAAATTCAATGTTGTAAGGGATGCTATGAATCATTAATTATTTAATTATCAAATCATAATCTCCATGTAAATATTCATTATATTATTTTATATATTTATATTGATAAAATTAGTATAAATGTATTTTTCTATTCAATTTAAGTAAATTGTATTAAAAATGACTCTATATATATGACTTATATATAACTTCTGGGAAAATGAAAAAAGTATTATTATATTCTTATCATATTAGGAGACAAATAATTTTCTATAGTAATAAAATTATATTATATTTGTATTCATTTTCATGATCACAAGATTCATTAATGAAAATCCATATTTATCTTTATAGTTATACTAAAATTGATAATACATTCTTCAATGAACGAGGTGTATTAATATGAATGTTTTTTTCCATTGGGGGTTCATAAGATTTTTCATCAATAATTTGTTTGTATTATGATGTAATGTATTCTCTTATTTATCAACACACATTGTTGATTATATTACATCATTGAGGAATATATCTTATTATACAATCTATCATTTATTAGAAAAAAAAATTTCATCAGTTTTACATAGAACATATTGATATACCATATGACCAGTTCATGCCTTTTTATGTCATATTTATTCAGTCGTATAATTTTTTCATGTGTGGAATGTAATGGAAATGAAGGAATATGTGAGGACCAAAAATAGAAAACCTTTTTAATGCACCCCATAATTCATGTGATGAATTTACGAGGAGAAAACAATTTTTTTATCAACAAAAAAATTTATATTTTTATTATGATAGATCTTGACAGAAATCATATTAGTTTCAAACTGTATACCTAATCTGTCATGATGATTGATATTTTGAGTAACTTTCAAAATGATATATCATGATATTTCATAAATCCAATTTTATGAGTTACATCATTATTATTATTCCATTTCATTATTGTTTAGTTATAATATCTATGGTTATGATTTAATACCATGTGATTATTGATATGGAATTATTTGACCATAAATTATTCATTAGATAATTATTATTCATTATTAATTCATGTTAACTTCTACAAAAAATAACCCTTACTGAGAATCTGATATCACCCATTAGTTATGTTTTATTTTTCAATAGGATTACATGAATTTTATTATAGATGATATTAATGGTTACTCTATGATGCATAATGGTGTTTTCAATGAAAATTGTTTTTTAATTTTATATAAAAAATGTTCTATAAATTTAAAATATAGTGATATATTACCATTTCTGATAAACTATTTTTCCCTTTGAGAGAAAATATGTTGTTTCTAATTTAAATTTAATAAATTAAGGAACCATATTTCTTATAATAGGGTAAAGGAAATTATAGTTAGAACGAGATAATGTTTAGTAAACTCCCTTGGAGCATGATTTAAGAAATCATGGAATAGAAAACATAATGATGTTACTAATATTGGGGATAATTCTATAAATAGGAAGACATCCTAAATGTATGGTATTTAAAATTCATAATGTATTATAAACAGATATATTCATATATAGATAAATTATCTTGACATAAACATCCTATAATTTATTCAATTTTAGTATATCACTATGATTAGTGATCTACCAAAAGTAATTTTTTATATTTTTGAATGGGTAGAGTCAAAAGGATTATTCCAGTAATGGTTATAGTAATGCAGTTGAGGATAATAATTGTTTAAAATTAATGGACTATTTTATCAAGGACTAATATGATTAAAATTAATTAATTAATGATGAATGAAGTATAATGATTATTGTTCTTATGTATCTCGACTTTAGAATTATTTCATCAATGGTTCTATAGTTATTCGAATGAAGAGATATATATGGATTGTAATACTATACATATTCCAAAAGTATTATTATGTAGAAAAGAATAAATTATGTTTATTATGGGGATAAAATATTTGTAAGTTACAAGAAGAGTTACATAGTTTTTTTGGACAATCTAATGTGAATATTGATTATGGAAATTTAGATGCATTTTTTTACGAGGAATTTGGTTTGATTTATTTTGAATGGGACTTTAAGAAACTACATATGGAATGGATTATGTTGATATATGGATATTATATCTTTTGGAAAAGTTATGATTCATCATAATGGAAAAACTATGATAAAAATTTTCATTTTGATAATGTTTTAGGGCTTAAGGAAAGAGATAAGGATCATTCATTAAAAGTACATATAAAATAAAATATTATATTTTCATATAAATCACCATGTTTATTAATGGATGTTAAAATAGAAAAAAATAACAACCCAGGGATGTAATTAGGATCATTATATTGAAATTAATCAAGTATGGTTACTCTCTTATGTGTTTATTTGGAGAGTAAAAAAACTATCATCTCTAGGAAAAATATTTTTAAACAAAAACATCATTATTTTAAATTTCATATTGAAAATTTAACTTCCACAAAGGATCATCAAATATTTATGGTTAGGAGATGTTAGAATGACTGATAACCATGCACTATAACTATCTATCAGAAAATGAATGTTTGATTTCTCGTCCATGTCTTATTTTACATTTACCAATAATCATATCCTACATGAATGTATCATAAATTCCATTTCATATCCCTTTCACTCTTATTAATATGATATTTTATTTACCCTATTTACAATTTCATTTTTCCACAATGTAATTTCACATAACAGCCTTTTATTTTCAATGTGATATTTAAAATTATAACACATTTTATTGATGTAAGGAAGAACGAAACACCCCCTGATTTTACGTTATGTATCATCATAAATAATATCATTCTCAATTATATAATACGTTTCTCACAAATTTTATATTAAACGAGTTAAAATATAATATTAAATATTGTTATTTTAATAATATCCTATTTGTTGGTGATTATGAATAATAATACCTAAACTATTAAACTATTTTATAAATGTGATTATAAAATTAATTAATTTTATGTGATAGTATTAAAAAATTAAAAAATATATAATTATATAAATAATAGTTTTTTTGTCACGACCATTCCCAGTGGGGCCCGTGTCGCGACTCCACAAACCCACCTCCAATAGGCCAGGGGCTGGTGACTAACACTGAGTAGGCAAATTACTAACATGGGAGGCATTTCTTATTAAACTGTACACACGCATTCGTATCCAATCCCACAAATGGTGAAATATAAAAAATAGACACTAAGGAACAATATGGATCCATACAATTAAACCCAACCAATATATTATAATGGAAAGTAAGGTACTGAAAGTAAACTAAGCCAGAATACAAGCCCACCAAAAATAATAGTCTGAAAACTAAAAACACAATCATGTTAACAGAAGAGGTACTGGGACTACTACTCGTAGCCATAGTAATTCCTAGGCCTATATGGAACTCATAAATCCTGGTCATGTCCTGGTCCACCCTGGACTATGTCTAAAGGCTGCTCTTCTACACAAGACACAACACGTGCGTGCGGTGCCCCTACAGGGGTGAGTATAACAATACTCAGTAGAGGACCCCGAAAAACACAAATAAATACATGAAGTACAGGTACATTTATATCTACAATGTACATGTCTACAAAACATATAGGAGAGAAAAAAAACCCAAATAAACTCAAAACCAAGACCCACTGTATAGAGACAAGTCACACAACATCATACACCCTCTAGGGTGTAAAGACCCGTAAAATTCAAGGGAATTTTTTTTCTTAATTTCCTTTGGAATTTTAAAAGAACGTAGTTTCAGACGGCACTTGATTCCGAGACCCGGAGTGCCCGGAATTTCTATCAGAAGTTTCGCTCAGGTACGTTCAGTGAACGAACGAGCGGAAATTCCTATCTTTTGAACCGGTGCTCAAGATTGAAATCTGATGGCACCGATGAACTCGCAACACAGGTAATCGCTTAAGGGAACCTTTAACGTAGTTTCGTTTGTGCGGGAGAAGATGTTAATTAATGGGGTTTAATTAAGAAGTAAATAAAATTGTTGGATCAATTTTATTTTATTTCATGGTGGTTAATTTTTCCAATGGGATGTTGGTGGTGGGGCCCACATCCACCCAACTTCCCATGCGTGTATAATTGAAAGGTGGGGCCCACACAGGCCCCATATTTCACCTTCCCCCTTTTTTTTAACTCCTTAACCCCCCATTTAAGTTTTTCCGACTTATCACCTCTTTAATTTATAACAACTCATGTTAATAACTTTTGTGAGTAAAATGTGGGTTTTGATTTTTCAAACTCTTGATTTCAAAAACCTATGTTGGGTTAATAAAATAAGTGGGAGACTTAATTTATTTTGGGGTTAGTTTTTCTTGAGTGGAGACATGGGAGAGAAAGGGCTAAGGGTTTGAGGAAGTCTTTATATTCTTCAACTTTGACGAAGAACGTGAAGAACACCTCAGACCCTGACGAAGAACATCATTCTTCAACGAAGAACATCTCCGCAGAAGAACGCGAAGAACTTCTCCAACGACGTTTCCTCTTCGGATTCTCCTCGACGACAATGGAATAGAAGTTCGACTTCCGTGACGCTCGTCTTCCACGGCTCGTTGACGTGCACCGTTCTTGAAACCGAGGTAGGGGTTTTATTTATTTATTTTCTCGTGAACACCAACTTGACGATCTTTGTGGTTTTTAAAACCAATTGTTATCGAATAACACGGGAAGGCTGGACCACACAAACACGGCCGAACCTCCTCTTTATTTCATGATTGATTCCTTTGTGGATTGGTATGGGAAGGCGTTGTGTCGTCGCACCACGCTGAATCAAGATAAAGGAAAAGGCACAGCGCTGTCATGCCGCGCCGTGGAAAGAAGTTCAAGGACGCGACGTCGTCGCGCCGCGTCGAAGAAAACTAAAGACGCCGTAGCCGGAGCGAGGCCGCAGCGGAGGGGTGCAGTGCAGTCGCACCACGCGCGGACGACATGGACCGCAGTCGGTTCTGGGCCGCGTCGGAGCAAGGTGACCGGCGGCCGGACTGGGCCGCCGACGTCGGAGTTGGAAGGGGACCGGCCATCGCCGGTCCCGTTGAGCAGGAACCGGCCGGTCAGGTAGGGCCGGCCGGACATGGAGGAGCCGGGGGAATTAATTCCCCTAGCTAGACTTCAAACGGCCCCCATAAATGGGGGGTCGCGGTTACACAAGGGGGGGATGCCCCCCCCAGTTTGCCAACGGCTCGGCCTTCGGCCGAGCTGGCAGCGCGCTGTGCCCCGCCGGGTTGGGCCGTGCCGGGCCGGGCCACGCCATGCCGGGCCGACCCGGACCGGGGTGGGTCGCTCAGTTCGGGCCGACCGGGAGGTCGCGGGCCGGTTCGGTCCGGGCCCGAAACCCCCGTTTTCGGACCGTCTATGGTCTTTTGCCCATAACTTGGGATACGAAAATTCAATTGACACACCGTCAGTTGCGATGCGATCCTTTATTCGAGACGGTCGTTTCGGTATATCGCACTCAAGGTTTTGGAATATATTGAGTTTGGAAGGGTTGGTTCGTACACGAAAGCAACCGGGCCCTCGGAGCGGAAACACTCATATCTTGAGCTTTGGACGTCCGATTGACGTGCTGTCGAATTTGATGGATTCCACTAAGTGAGAAGGATCTTTTGGATTACTCTGCCCGAGGTTTGGACACAGGTGGAGTATAGTCGGATTGGTTTTTCCTTAAAAACCAACCGGGCCCCTGGGACGAAAACGCCAATAATTCTCAGACCGGGCGTCCGATTGATGCGCTGTGTGCGACGTTGAGTTTCTGTTGCTGATACGGAACTTTTGGATACATCAACTCTGGACTATGTGTCAGTTTATGTATCAGCCTCTCGGCTCGTAGAGCGGACCCTCCTGAACGAGCTTGTTGTATGCGGGAACCTTAGTGCTGGATGCGACTGCTACGGTGACAACGACGACTGTACAGAGATCCTCAGTGGATTCGACGGCGACGACTACAGAACTCAGCGATCCTATGTGGATCAGTGCTACCGATCCTGTGTGGGTCTGATCCTGTGTGGGTCAGCGCTCAGCAGTTCTGTGTGAGCCAGCGCCTACCGATCCTGTGTGGGTCTGATCCAGTGTGGGTCTTTGCGTGGGTTAGTTTCCTACCGATCCTGTGTGGGTCATTGCGGGGGTTCGTACCTATCGATCCTTTGTAGGTCCGATGACATAGATGTATCAGTGATCATATCTATCGTCTTTGAAGAAGTATACCTGTGTGAGATGAAACATGATTTCTTTTCTGTGTGGATTGTGTTGTGCTATCCTGAGTGGATTACGTTTTGCTTTCCTCTGTGGAATACGTATACATTCCTGTGTGGACTGGGTTGTACTTGGGCTCGGAGGTTGGAGCGTTCTGGAATTGATGACTTAGGTATATGTATGGGCATATACCTAAGTAGTGTCGGTTGTTACTTCGTGATTGTATCTTTCCTTTGTGGTTTATCCTTTGTGGATTTTGGGAGACCTTTGGGGGTCTCGATGTCCCTACTGAGTAGCTTATACTCACCCCTGTGCGGGCTATGCCCGCACTACGTTGTGTTGGTTGCAGACGACGGAAAACATTGATTATGGTGGAGGCTCACGGAGCAGGACGGTACCTGGAGCTGGACCACTGGGCAATACATTCTCAGAGCAGTCGACTGGAACCGAGGAGCAGTGGAGCTATCTATACCCACACTTCAGGTGGGATTTCTATTGGACAGATCGGCGTAGCGGATTTTACTTTTTAGTTTCTATTTTCCCCTTTCAATTTGTACTTTACTTTCAGTTTGGGTTTGTATACTATCCCATTTACTTTTCCTCACTTACTGTGGTACAAGTTTTTTTTTTAGTGTTTACTTTTTCCGCTTTCTTACTCTGAGGTGCTTGTTTACTTTACAAAGGTAATGCCTTCCTCTTTTACCGGGATTTACGCCTTTGTGCTAGTCGCCAGCCCCTGGCCTATAGAAGGCAGGCTTGGGGTAGTCACGGCACGGGCCCCGAGGACAGGTCGTGACAAATTGGTATCAGAGAAGCTCGGTTCTACCGCAGACTCTTATGTTTCTTCTATGTGAAGCAATAATGTTAAGCGTATTGGGTGTGGTTATCAGTCCAGGGAGTCCAGTGTTTCTGAGGCGGCCGATGTATCCGTACACTAGGACCCTGACATCTGATTTCTGACTTAATACACGAAAACATTGATTGCATGTGTGTTTCAAGTTTACTTTGTGATTACTTTGTGTCAGATCACCAGGTATACTGTTTGACCATGGCGCACCTGTTCCTTTTCAGGATGGCCCCACGACGGCAGCCAGCTAGGGTTCCGAGAGTTTAGCGTGGCGACAGACCACCGAGCAATGAGGCCTCGGTGCAGGGACCTTTGTCAGCAGTGGCACCGACGGAAGCTCTACCCGCCGAGCCACCGATGCTTCCAGCACCAGCCGCTGACGATGCATGTCGCCTCAGTGCACTGCATGAGTTTTAGCACCAGTGCTCGCCTAGGATCCGCGGGGAGACGGACCCACAGGCAGCCGAGGACTGGCTGGAGGGAGTGGTGAGAGTTTTTTGGCTAGTCAGGACACCATTAGACCTCATGGTGATCCTCGCAGCGAGTCTACTTCACGCGGCAGCGGTCCGGTGGTGGAGCTTTATTCTCCAGGTGCACGATGAGGCATCTATTCTCTGGACGGACTTTGAGAGCCTCTTCCACTCGGAGTTCGTCCCAGCCACCCTCCATGAGGTGCGCTTTCAGGAGCTTCTTCAGCTGCAGCAGGGCAGCATGATGGTCTCCCAATACTCGGTGAGATTTACCGATATCTTGCGCTACTCGACCGACATGGTACGGGACCTATTCTTCCAGGCCCGGACCTTTGAGCAGGGATTGAGACATGAGATCCGCGCATCACTGATCTCCCTCAGCATTCCGACTCAGACAAGAGAACTGGAGCGGGCCCTTTTGATCGAGAGCTTTCTTGCTGAGTCTACATCAGCACTAAGACCCACCGCAGGGCGGCACATAGCAGAGTCTTCTTCAATATGAAGTCGACGGATGACTCTTGGGTCCAGGTAGACCATACCCTAGGTAGATGACCTCAGGACACTGGCTCAGCAGTGCAGGGCACACAGCACAAAGTCAGTCTTTCGAGAGGCAGACAGTGCTACTCGTGCGGCGGGCAGGGCCACATGGCTCGTGACTGCCTGACCCGTCGTGCCGAGGAGCAGCAGATGATTGAGGGACCACCGAGGTAGATGCATAGGGTTGACCGTAGCGGTCTGCTGGGAGGAGGCGGACGAGGCAGGGGAGCTGGAAGAGCAGTAGGTGGTGGGCGATGCTTTGAGGTTTTACCACCACCACCACTAGGAGGTCCACCCCGACCACAAGGAGCTGGCGGGCAGAGACAGACACAACTCCAGGTAGTAGAGGCCTATGACCTCGGTGCACCTGAGATGATTCAAGGTACTATATCTGTCTATTCCACCCTTGCTACAGTTCTTATAGACACAAGAGTGAGTCACTTGTTCATAGTCGTTGCCCTTGTTCAGTGCTCGGAGATTCCGACAGAGCTGTTGGCTCGATCCTTACGGCTAGAGACTCCTACGAGGGCAGACTCGATGATTACGCACTGGTGCCGGCAGCGTGAGATTACTCTAGGAGGCGAGTGCTTCGGCTGGGATCTTTGTGTAGGAGCATCGAGGCCTTACGACGTCATCTTGGGCATGGATTGGTTGTCAACATTCCATGCACATATTGGCTGTATTAGGCCCAAGGTGCGATGTGTACGCACCGACTGGAGCAGTTTCACCTTCATCGGAAAGAAGTAATCCTTTGCCACATAGGATGGACTCTCATAGTGGAGAGGACAACCCATCACTCATCAGTTGGCTAGCCTCATCCTAGGTGCAGTTGACGTGCAGAGTCCTGGTTTTCCTGCAGTTGTGGATTAGTTTGCGGATGTTTTTCCCGATGACGTTCCAGGGTTACCTCCTCGTAGAGAGGTAGATTTTATATTGACCTTTACCCCGGGATAGCCCTGATATCGACTCCAGCCTATCGGATGGCCCCCACTGAGCTTCGAGTGCTACGGGTACATTTGGAGGACTTGCAGGGCAATGGGTTTATCCGACCCAGTGTTTCACCCTGGGCTTCCCCGATATTGTTCGCCATGAAGGCAGACAGGAGCTTGCGACTGTGTGTCGACTATCGTCACATGAACAAGGTGACCGTGAGGAACAAGTATCCGCTACCGATAATTAATGAACTCTTTGATCAGCTCAAGGGAGCACGGTGGTTCTCGAAGATAGACCTCAGGTCAGGCTATCACCAGCTTATATTTCGAGATGAGGACGTGCAGAAGACAACCTTCAGGAGTCGGTATGGGCACTATGAGTTCTTGGTTATGCCCTTCTGCGTAACCAATGCTCCAGCAGTGTTCATGGCCCTCATGAATAGGATCATTCATCCATACCTCGATCGATTTGTCGTGGTCTTCGTAGACGACATTTTGATTTACTCGACGACTAAGGAGGAGCACGCTTACCACTTGCGGGTTTTACTAGACACACTCCGAGAGCACCAGCTTTATGGTAAGCACTCGAAGTGCCAGTTCTGGATACGTGAGGTCCACTTCATGGGACACGTCATCTTTGAGGTGGGAGTTGCAGTGGATTCTGCAATGATCGAGGTAGTGCTAGCTTGCGAGCCACCAAAGAGTGTGACAGAGGTGCATAGTTTCTTGGGTCTAGCTGGATACTACCAGAGTTTTGTGCCAGACATCTCCAGAGTTGCGGCACCACTCTCAAATTTGACAAAGAAGGGGAAACCCTTAGTGAGGTCAGACAGATGTCAGTAGAGCTTCCAGGAGCTGAGACAACGGTTGACCAGCTCACCTATCTTGAGGTTTCTTGAGGAGGGAGTAGGGAATGTAGTCTACTGCGATGCATCAGGGTCCGGACTCGGATGTGTCCTGATGTAGGAGTGGGTAGTGATCGCCTATGGATCATGTCTGTTGAGGCCGCATGATCAGAACTATGCTACCCATGACCTAGAGTTAGCAGTAGTGGTCTTCGCCCTGAAGACGTAGTGACACTATCTGATGGGCGAGCGCTTTATAGTGTTTTCTGACCACCAGATTCGTAGGTACATCTTCTCGCAGAAAGACCTAAATCTGAGACATCGGCGATGGCTCAAGCTCCTCCAAGACTATTACTTTGAGATAGTCTATACTCCTGGAAAGGGGAAAGTGGTAGCCAATTCCCTCTGTAGGAGGACGGGCATTCAGCTACTTGAGGAGGCGACAGAGAAGCTAGCCGCTTTGCAGATAACCTTTGTGGATAGAGATGGAGCATCCTTCCATCAGTCTCTCATGGTCACTCCTCCACAACTACAGAAGGTCCGAGAGGTACAATGTGGGGACACTGACTATGAGACGCGACATGCACAGATATCCTCAGGACAGTCACCTTATGGTTTCTCCATTGTAGTAGAGCAAGACATCCTTTTCAGAGGACATACCATGGTACCAGTTGATTTACGGGAGAAGGTGTTGAGAGAGTTTCACACTTCTCCCTTGGCGGTACATCTCGGAGTGGCGAAGATGTACCAGGATCTCAGACGATAGCACTGGTGGCCAGGCATGAAGAAGGATGTGGTAGAGTTCGTTTTACAATGCCTCACCTGCCAGTAGGTTAAGGTAGAGCATCAGGTACCAGTAAGCTTGGAACAGCCCTTGGAGGTTCCGGAGTGGAAGTGGGACAACATATCTATGGACTTCGTGACTGGACTTCCACACACTTCTAGAGGTCACGACTCCATCAGGGTGATTATCAACCGACTCACCAAGTCGGCTCACATCTTACCCATCAGAGAGTAGGGCTCAGTGGAGATCTTGGGACGTCTTTACGTTCATGAGATTGTTCGTCTTCACGGTGTGCCATCATCTATCATCTTTGATCGGGATGCTCGTTTTACTTCCCGACTATGGAAGGGATTGCAGGAGGCATTCGGGACGCAGCTACGTCTGAGCACAACCTTTCACCCTCTGACGGATGGTCAGACAGAGAGGACCATTCAGACCTTCGAAGACATGCTCTGCAAATGTGTCCTTGACATTGGTACCAACTGGGAGGACCACCTACCCTTGGTGGAATTCGCGTACAACAACAGCTACCACTCCACCATCAGGATGGCACCATATGAGGCATTGTACAGCTGACCATGTAGATCTCCTTTGTGCAGTACAGACCCTGGGGAGTCAGCACTTGTGGGACCGGAGATGGTCCAGGCCACGACAGAAAAGGTCCAGGTCATCCAGGAAGGGATGAGGACAGCTCAGAGCTGGAATAAGTTTTATGCTGACAGGAGGCGGAGGCCACTGGAGTTCGAGGATGGAGACCAAGTCTTTTTACGTGTCTCACCTTGACGTGGATTTATGAAATTTGGTCGAGGAGGAAAGTTGTCCCCACACTTCATTGGATCATTCCAGGTCCTCAGCAGCATTGGCGAGGTGGCTTATCGCCAGGCACTACCAACTCAGTTGCACCGGGTGCACGACGTCTTCCACGTATCTCACCTAAGGAGATACGTGCACGACCCGACACACAAAATTGACCATGGAGAGCTAGACGTTGATGATGGGGCAACTTTTGCGGAGGTCCTGGTGGAGATCGAGGATCAACAGGGGCGGGTTCTACGTGGATGGTCGATTCCTCTAGTGCGCATCAGATGACAACACTGGAACCTATAGGAGGGAACTTTGGAGCAGGAGGCTCAGATGCGTGCTGAGTACCCACATTTGTTTACCTTGTTTTCAATGTATCTTTACGGGGACGTAAATCCCTAAGGTGGGAGTAATGTAAAGCCCCGTAAAATTCAAGGGAATTTTTTTTCTTAATTTTCTTTGGAATTTTACAAGAATGCAGTTTCAGACGGAACTTCATTCCGAGACCCGGAGTGCCCGGAATTTCTATTTGAAGTTTAGCTCGTGTACGTTCAGTGAACGAACGAGCAGAAATTCCTATCTTTTGAACTGGTGCTCAGGATTGAAATCTGATGGCACCGATGAACTCCCAATGCCGGTAATCGCTTAATGGAACCTTTACCGTAGCTGTGTTTTTGTGGGAGAAGAAGTTAGTTAATGGGGTCTAATTAAGAAGTAAATAAAATTGTTGGATCAATTTTATTTTATTTCAAGGTGGTTAATTTCTCCCATGGGAAGTTGGTGGTGGGGCCCACATCCACCCAACCTCCCATGTGTGGATAATTGAAATGTGGGGCCCAAACGAGCCCCAAACTTTCACCTTCCCCATTTTTTTAACTCCTTAACCCTCCATTTATGTTTTTCCAACTTATCACCTCTTTAATTTATAACAACACATGTAAATAACTTATGTGAGTTAAATGTGGGTTTTGATTTTTTAAACTCTTGATTTCAAAAACCAATCTTGGGTTAATAATATAAGTGGGAGACTTATTTTATTTTGGGGTTAGTTTTTCTTGTGTGGAGACTTGGGAGAGAAAGGGCTAAGGGTTTGAGGAAGTCTTCTTCTTCTTCAACTTTGACGAAGAATGTAAAGAACACCTCGGACTCTGACGAAGAACACCATTCTTCAAAGAAGAACATCTCCGCAGAAGAACACGAAGAACTTCTCCAACGACGTTTCCTCTTCGGAAGCAACTTGACGACAACAGAATAGACGTTCGACTTCCACGATGCTTGTCTTTCGCGGCTCGTTGACGTGCACCGTTCTTGAAACCGAGGTAGGGGTTTTATTTATCTATTTTCTGTTGAACACCAATATGACGATCTTCGTGGTTTAAAACCAATTGTTATCGAATAACGCGAGGGGGTTGGAATGCACAAACACGGCTGACCCTCTTCCTTATTTCATGATTTTTTCCTTTGTGGATTGGTACGGGAAGGCGTGGTGTCGTTGCACCACACGGAATCAAGAGAAAGGGAAAGGCGCAGCACCATTGCGCCACGCCGTTGAAATAAGTTCAAGGACGCGACACCGTCGCGCTGCGTCGAAGAAAACCGAAGACGCCGCGGCTGGAGTGAGGCCGCAGCGGAGGGGCGCGGTGCTGTCGCACCATTCCGGACGACAAGTATCGTGGCCGGTTCCGGGCCACGACGGAGAAAGGTGACCGGCAGCCGGACCGGTCCACCGGCGTCGGATCTGGAAGGGGACCGGCCAGCGCCGGTCCCGTTGAGAAGGAACCGGCCGGCCAGGTCGGGCCGGCCGGACATGGAGAAGCTGGGGGAATTAATTCCCCCGTCCAGACTTCAATTGGCCCCCATAAATTGGGGGCGGCGGTTACACAAGGCGGGCAGCCCCCCCCCCCCACCCCTGCCAACAACTGGACCTTCGGCCGAGCTGTCAGCGCGCCGGGCGTGCTGTGCCCAGCCAGGCCGCGCCGCGCCGCGCCGGGCTGGACTAACCTGGACCGGGGCGGGTCGACCCTGTTCGGGTCGACCGGGGGGTCTCGGGATGTGTCGGTCCGGGCCCGAAACCCCCGTTTTCGGACCGTTTACGGTCTTTTTCCCATAACATGGGCTACGAGCCTCCAATCGACGCACTGTCAGTTGTGATGTGATCCTTGAATCAATATGGTCGTTTCGGTATATCGCACTCAAGGTTTCAGAATACATTGTTTTTGGCAGGGTTGGATCATACACGAAACCAACCGAGCCCTTGGAGCGGAAACACTCATATCCTGAGCTTCGGACGTACAATTGACATGCCCTCAACTTTGATTGATTCCTCTAAGTGACACAGATCTTTTGGATTACTCCTCCCGAGGTTTGGACGCAGGTGGAGTATGATCGGGTTGGTTTTACCTTAAAACCCAACTGGGCCCCTAAGATGAATAAGCCAATAACTCTCAGACCGGGCGTCTGATTGACGCGTCGTCTGCGACATTGAGTTCCTGTTGGCGATACAGAACTTTTGGTTACATCAACTCTATACTATGTGTCAGTTGATGTATGAGCCTCTCGGCTCGTAAAGCGGACCCTCCCGAACGAGCTTTCTGTGTGCGGGAACCTTAGTGCTGGCTGCGACTGCTACTATGACGACCACGACTGTACAGAGATCCTCAGTGGATTCGACGGTGACGACTACAACACTTAGAGATACTATGTGGATCAGGGCTACCGATCATGTGTGGGTCCGATCCTATGTGTGTCAGCGCTGAGCGGTTCTGTGTGAGCCAACGCCTACAGATCCTTTGTGGGTCTGATCCTGTGTGGGTCTTTGCGGGGGTTAGTTTCCTACCGATCCTGTGTGGGTCATTTCAGGGGTTAGTACCTATCGATCCTTTGTGGGTCCGACAACTTAGATGGATCAGTGATCATCTCTATCGTCTTCGAAGAAGTATACATGTGTGAGCTGAAACCTATTTGCATTCCTGTGTGGATTATGTTGTGCCATCCTGTGTGGATTATGTTTTTCTTTCCTATGTGGAATATTTATACTTTCCTGTGTGGACTGGGTTATACTTGGGCTCGGAGGTTGGAGCGTTCTGGAATTGATGACTTAGGTATTTGTATGGGCATATACCTAAGCAGTGTCGGTTGTTACTTCGTGATTGTATCTTTCCGTTGTGGTTTATCCTTTGTAAATTTTGGGAGACCTTCGGGGGCCTCGGGGTCCCTACTGAGTAGCTTATACTCACCCCTGCACGGGCTATGCCCGCACTACATTGTGTTGGTTGCAGACGACGGACAACATTGATCGTGGTGGAGGCTCACGGAGCAGGACGATACCTGGAGGTGGACCACTGGGCAAGATGTACACGGAGCGGTCGACTGGAACCGAGGAGCAGTGGAGCTATCTGTACCCACCCTTCAGGTAGGATTTCTAGTGGACAGCTCGGCGTAGCGGATTTTACTTTTCATTTGCTGTTTTCCACTTTCAAATTGTACTTTACATTCAGTTTGGGTTTGTATACTAGACCATTTACACTTCCACACTTACTGTTGTACTAGTTTTTACTTAGTATTTACTTTTTCTTCTTACTTACTCTTAGGTGATTGTTTACTTTACAAATGGTAATTCCTTCCCTTTTTACTGGTATTTACGCCTTGGTGCTAGTCGCCAGCCTCTGGCCTATGGAAGGCGAGCTTGGGGTAGTCACGGCATGGGCACCGAGGATGGGTCGTGAAATAGGGAATCGGTTCGAAGATTTCACCAAGAACATATTCCGGGATAACTCACTCTATGATTTTGATAGCTCTGATAAAGTCCATCTAAGATGCACTATTCCCCGGAAAAATCCCTGATAGATAGACACACTCATTCCGAGAGAGCACACTCCAGAGAGAGAAAGATCAGGATATATAGAAACAGTTATTACCGGAGACACACTCGTGAGTGGGGAAAGAACACAATACAAAGATGTGGATCACTACAAAGACCATTTCAGAAACAGTGACTCATCTGGATTAACCTTCTAGGTAGAGTATTGCCGACTGGTGGAGCTGGTCACATCGATGACTGACTCTACCTAGTGTCATGAATGGATAGAGGATATCACTCAGGGCCTCTTCGATGGATTCCTAATTCTATCACAGAATGTACTACTTATCAGATCATACTCCTATATATAGAAATGATGCTGGAATTTCAGGGGAATGAGATGAAGGGGAACTAACCCAAAAAAAACATGTCCATTATACGACAGGCAAAGAGACCAAGGCATTTTCAAAAAAGTACACGGTGTGTAGAAAAAGTCACTTTTTGTATCATCAGACCCTAGGTAGTACATGTGTACAAAGTCCTGTGTCGTATGGATAGTCGTGTTAAAAAATTTAGTACACGGAATTTGGTATGGATTACACGTCATGTTTGAGTAACTAGGGTCGGCTCTGTGTATGCTGTCCATGTTACCGTACACAACCTCAACCCATGTACGCCAACCCGTGTAATCGGTACATGGGGTGACCCACGTTACTAGCCTCTCCATGACATGTGGTGGAGTACACAGTCATATACACCATCTCTGTGATACCCCAAGACACACATGTAACATCTCTTATCACTGCACTGACTGGATCCAGCCTGAGAGCCTTGTACTATTATTTCTCTATCCTAGGTCCTCCTATGATGCTTCAAACATCCAAATCTATGTGTCGGACATCGTCTCACTACTGCAGAGGTCTCTGCACCTATCTTCCTACTACTAACCACCGTCAATTGTATCTGATCCTCTACGAATACCTCGATCACCAAGGCCCGCATGAGCACTCCAGCATGAGTCAGAATGCATTGAGCCACAACACTAACTTGGATGTCCTGTTGTAGACCTCACTCGATTGTCTGATCTTTGATGTACTGATCCCTAGGCATATACATCGAGTACCTGGAGAGGTTGGTGAACCTCAATGGATAGTCAGTTACAGTTATTCTACCATGCTGAAGAAGAAGAATCGTCTGGATGCATACTGCTCAAAACGTGACCAGAGAGAACTTCTCCATAAAGAGTCGCGCGAACTCCATCCATGAAATAGTATCCTTGTCGTGAGTCTTTGTGGTAAGAATCCACCATCGTCCCTCAAAACCCGGAAGAAGGATCGCTCCTAGGATCACCATTTGGTCAACTAGTGTCCCAGCTAGATGGAAAACTATGTTCACTACCTTATGCTAGTCCTCAGCCTCCGGATTTTCGGGAACACCTTGAAACATGATGGGTCTCTGTTTCTAGAACTCATGGAACACACTCATCCTACGCCCCTCGTCGGTTTGAAGTGCAGGTACCACGAGCTTCTCCACTAGTGGTTGTATAGCTGGTGTGCCGCTTGGTGGCAACGCCTAGGGAACTGTTCCCTATATCAAATCCTTGTCACTAAGGGGATCATCATCATTATCAAAATATTGAATCCATGATTGTATGCATTGTAGAGGCATCCATTATAGAAACAACATGTACCATAGTCAATGAGTGTATCAGGATAGATGACACAATGGACATGAAAAACACAACACATTCTTATATGGTGTATGTACCATTTTTTACTTCCCTACAACTAGTGTTTTCATGTACTGAGTTGAAAAACATGTTTATCAGAGTCCTGGTGTAATGATATGTGTTTCATCGCAACAACACTGTAGTCTCTTGACTAAAAGCCAATACTGAAACAATTAACACTATTTCCCCATACCAATATCATGGACTCTTGATCCTATGGTACAACTGACCACCTCTAATTCCTCTCTTTCATGACCCGTCCTAGTGCTGCCCACTATATGAATCCCCAATCCCACCTCCAATAGTCCAGGTGCTTGTGAATATCCCCGTGTATGCATATTACTATATTGGGAGGAATTATCTATGTACATGTACACACAAACACATCTCCTAGCAATTAAATGATGGAATGTAAAAAAACACACTATGGAACAAAATGAATTTATACGACTAAACCCAACCAACATAGTATGACAGAATGTATGGTACTGAAAGTAAACTGGGCCAGAATAAAAGTCCACCAATAATAACATTCGTAAAACTACAAAGTCTAACCTAGAAACATAAGAGGTACTGGGAATGCTACTTGTAGCAGTAGGAATGCCTTATCCTGTAGAGAACTCAGTAAGCCCAGTCCTATCCTAGTCCACCCTGGACTCTGTCCAAAGGATGATCGTCTTCACAAGACATGACACGTATGGGCAAATCCCGTTCATTGGCGAGTATAACAATATTTAGTAGACGTCCCTGAAAACCACATATTAATACAAAAATTGATGGTACAATAATCTCTGAATAGTATATGTCTATAGAAAATATAGTATAGAAACACAAACCAGATATACTCAAATCCTAGACACGCGGTCTAGAGACAATTCACACAACTGCATACTCCTGGCATGGATTCAGTTTGAATATTACATGAAGCAGTTATTACGGGAGAAATAACTCCACGAGTCAGATAACTCTAGTGATGTCTGTCCGAGAAGCACTGTTCATCGGTAAAAGACACGAGAGATAGGCACACTCATTATGGGAGAACTCAATCCTTTTGGGGAAATATCATGATAGATATACACACTCATTATAGGAGACACACTTTTGAGTGGGTAATGATTATGATAAATAGATGATGATCACTACTAGGTCCATGTGGGATATCATGACTCATCATAATTGAACTTCTAGGTAGAAGATCAACACCTGGTGGAGTTGGTCACATCGATTCCTGACTCTACAAAGGTTCAAGAATGGATAGATGATCTTGCTCTAGACCTCTCAGATGGATGCATGACTCTATCATAGAAAGTCATACTGAAGGGCTCATAAACCTATAGAAGGAAATGATGTCTGACATTTAGGGGAATGGGAAGAAGGGACACTAAAATAAATGAAACATGCCTAAGATACGGTGGACAAGGTGACCAAACCACATTCCAAAAAAGTACACTACTCATAGAAAAAGTAACACTCCATGTCTTCAGACCCAGGGTACTGCCCATGTACAATGACACATGTCATAAGGCTGGTCATGTAGAAAAAAGTCAGTACACTGCATGTGGTACGAAATACACGCCGTGTCCATGTAGCTAGGGTCAGGTCCGTGTAATTTTGTCATGTGCATGTACACAATCTTAACCAATGTATGCCAACCCGTGTAATCGGTACATGTGGTGACCTGTGTTACTAGCCTCGCCTGACCGTGTGGTGTAGAACATGGTCATGAAATCTATCTCGTGTTCGTGTATCCCCTAGATACCCACCGAGTCCCACGTCGTCGCCTCTACAATGCTACATAGGGTCTACATACCGTGTTCCGAATCCATGTAGTCCATTCCATGTCACGTTACATTACAAAATACGCACTAAGTCTTGAGGAAGGTCCAACACGACGTGTGACTAGGGTAAAACACCGTGTGATTCCTATATAAACCCTGAAACCCTAAACACCACAGCCGGTACTACACGACATGTTCTTCAGAAGCACACGTTGTGTATTCTAGAATTTTCTAGAATCGATGCTTTCTCGTCGGCGTGCCTTCTTAGAGGCTCTGATCATCGTTCTGACAGTCTGATTCTTCTTCTGCTACCATCGTCACACCTCTACTAGGTCATTGTGACGTCAGATCCTTAATTTCAGATCAATGCTTCACAAAATGAGTGCACAATGATCCATTGTTCATCACCTCACGATGTACATGAAAAACACAAGAGAAAAATGTGGAGAAATCTAATAAACCAAAATGAGGAACTAACCCGCACTGTCGTTCGTCAAGACGTTGATCCTCACCCGTTAGTAGAATAAAAAAGAGAATAAATCAACCCTAATTAAACATGGATCAATTCCATGAAATCATACCAATAAAACCCTCCCACAACAGCATTCAAATCCATAGATCAACATGTTCATGGTTGATATGGTATAGTCATTGAAATTCAAAAATTGGGAAAGGAGAATCAAAATAACAACCCCTACCTCAAGAAGAGATCTATTGCTAACGAAGGGGGTCACACGGCCTTCGTCACCATGTTTCTTCATCTTCGATGCCACAACAATTCAAATCTTTGGTTTTCCATCGTTCGTCGCTAAGCGTTTTCTCCAAAGAGCTATAAATTACCATGAGTTTCTCTCCCCCTTCTGCGAAGAAGCAATGTTGTATTAATCCATTAAAATAATGGAATGTGTTTCAGTATTCCATCACACTGCAACATTAATGAATCATCTTTCCATTTCTGAGTCATTATGACATGACATTAATTCATGAAACAACTACCACATCGATGCAATATAGTGGATGTTTCCAAATAAAATAAAATAAAATCACGAATTTATTTTATTTTGTTTTACTAAAAAAATACGAGAATTATATTTTTCCCTCAACCCATGCCGGTCAATTTTAGACCCATTATTAAGAAAAAACATTGTCCTAGATGCAATGGTTCCCTCATATTTTTAATCCAGGAATCCGTTTGGGAACTACCGCAACTACGCAAATGTGTCGACTCACATAATATAAAAAGGGTAAAACCACCAATCCGGGCTCACTGGGCCTCAGAATGATGTACTGTCTTTAGGAATTGTCTCGATATAATTCCATATAATATCCAAAAATAATACATAGAAATATTCAGGACATTATATTTTTCATTATAATTAAAATTAAATACTAATAATAAATTATAATAATGTAATATACATGTAAAATAATCAATTTTTTTTTAAAATGTATACGATAATTTTTATATGATTTTGAAAAGAATAACCCAATTTTATGAACAAGGGTTTTATTTTTTAATTGTATATTTGTCACATATTAATGGGACACTTCAATTATAATTTTAATAATGGACACTTATCCATTTAAAAAAATGTAATATTATTTAAATAATATATAGCCTCAAAATGTCACCATCTTTGCATTTAATATTTTTCTATATTCACATATAGAAAAAATAAAGACGTGAGTGAACATAATTTTGAATATTTATCTCAATAAATATATTTTCTGATATAATGTATTTTTCAATTTTATAAAATAATATAAATTCTATAAACTAATCTTCAATAACAAATAAAAATTATTTAATTGAGATCAAATAATTGTTTTTCAATTTATTTCATTTGATATATTTGGTGTGAGTTTATTTGAATAATTAACATTATATATATTATGGATATATTAAATATGTGTGAAACATTTTTATTTGAAATTTTTATTTTTATTGATGTATTTGGAGTCCAATTAAATAAATAGTATAAAATATGACAATATAGATATTTTATTGAAAATTATTTTATAAAATAATTATTAAAACTAAAAACGTTATATAATCTCATAGGAGATAATATATGGTCAATAATGTATTTTACTATTAATTTATAATATATTTAGTTGTTTTGGATCTATAATATAATTATTATATGTTAATATTTTGATGATTTAACAATGTTCCCCTCACATGACTTATAAAATGAAACCCCTTTCCACAATTACCCACACCAAATTGAGACTTATAGCTCAACCAAACCATGACTGTTTCTTCTCCAAAAATTTGTAAATTTATCTTAGAATACATGCATTGGGAATAAATCCAACCAATGAAGTATTTTTCTGAAAAATAAAAGGAGATTCCCAAAGAAGACGTAACGTTAATCAACAATCATTTTTTATATATTTATTCCATAAGCCCATAAAAATATTTTTACATCAGGTTTACATAATAACATCAATATAATAAATTTATAGATTTTTTTAATGTTATGTCCTACAACCACAAACACATCTATCAAATGGGATGTGCAATCATCATTCGCATTTATGGCAGAATTCCTCCTCACGAACCAATTTCATTACTTCATTAATTAACACATGTAATGAATGGTAAAAATAAATAAATTTATATTTTTATATGACATATATGATATTTATTATTTATTTATTCTTGTTGAGTTATTATATAACAGATACCTTCATTCATTAAATTTATTAATAAAATAACATCATTTGAGGATGTGTAGAATGCTGTCTACTCAAAAGATTTTATTCATTCACAAGTTACATGGAATGTATTAAGGATTTATTTAGTGAATGTATATGTAATATTTGAAAAACAAATTCAATTAAAACTATTTTAATTATAGTAAATGTACCATAACATGGTAATTTTAATAAAATGGTAATATAATGTAATATTTAAGTCATATATTGTATTATTGAAATGAATATGGATCTATGATAAATTTATAATAATAATATATTTATAATAAATTTTTTTAAATAAAATAAACTAATATAATCATAATTGAAGGGAATACATCTCAATATCAATTCATTCACGGATAGTTGTATGTTATACACAATTAATATTTTATAAGGTGTTTATAAATCTCATTATACATATCATATAATGTAATTAATTTATTTATTACCAAATAATATAATGGTTTGTTAAATTTTAATCATTAATGGAGTTATTGATGTAAATGATCAATGAGGTATGTGAAACTCTGAGTATTTAATGATTTAATTCTCAAATGTTTTTCTCCAAGTCAATATTCTTGATACTAATTTATATGTTTATTTATATAAAATTATACCAAATGAAAATTAGTATATATTTTTAATATCATTAAATGATTACCAATAACGAGATCTTTTAAATTTTTTATGTGTTGCCTTTTGAAAAACAATAAAAGGAATGTTTTATTCATAACAAATAGGGTAACAACGATGTTTCTTCTCCCATTGGAATTACTTTAGTTTTTACTTCCAATTAAATAACTAATTATTAATTAATTCATAAAAAATAATTATCATTTTTGGTATTTTTGTAATGAAAGTGTTTAATTGAATGAAAACTGTGTTTTTAAAAGAATATGATATTCTTATTTGTTTAATTAGAGTTCTTCAACAAAAAATTTCCCAGTCATCTCATTTAATGTATTTTTATCTATGTCAACATATCATATTGAGTCTGGTACCAAAATGACGTTTATATCTGATGATACATTCATAAATAAATTTGTAAATGGTTTATGGATTGTTTTACTATGGTTTTATAGATATAACATATGAATAGATATTGATTTTTAAGTCATATTTATTTTTTATACTAATTATCCATGCATGTATTGAATAAGAAATGAATCAAATGGTGAGGAACATATATAGAAAATATCTTCGTTGCATCATTATTCTATTGAGGTGAAATCAATTGGTTCGAAACCCTTAGTGTTTGGTTCAACATAGATTTAAATTTCCAAGAGTATAGATATTCACCCAAATCATATGGGTTTCTACCAAAAATCATATACTAAGTTAAGGATAGATTATGATTGTAATTATGTAGAATATTCACAGATATAGTAGAATCATCCAAAATTAGTAATTGCATCATTATTGTTAATACGTTTGAGTAATGAGTTTAGTTTTAATATCCATGGTCATTTTTTAAAAGCTTGTTATTATTGATTCAGCATTAAATAATCTTTTATTATTCTGATCATTATTATTTTTTATCAATTGATGGTAGATTCTGATTTACCATACCCTTATTATGAATTTGATATAACACCTTTCTTATATTAAAATTTTCAACATGATTATATTTAGATTATTATATTAGCTATGAAGGGTATATGTAATGGTATAAATGGTTTTCATAAAGGGCATACTATTTTATTTTATGACAAAATTGTATTCTGAATTTCAAATATGAATCTATTTTACCAATACCAATAAATAGTTCATTCCTTCGAGATCAATCAGTTTTATCATATGCTAGTTTAATAATGCTACCAACATATCTAGGATGATGGATTCAGTGAAATTAAAATTCATGGATTATATATAATAATTAATTTTCATGTGTATGGTTGGATAACTCGTTCTCTTTTATTAGTGATGGGTAGGACCCACGTTGAATTACTAAAATCATTTGAATAATATAAATCCATAATCTTGAAAAAAAATTAAGTTTCCGAATAAATAATTGTTAATATTATATAATTTTTAACGTAATCATCCATAAATAATATTTATATCTATGTATAATTGTAAACATTTTATTTTACTTTTTCCCACCCTCATGAAAAAATTTTCTCCTAAACGGTGGTAATAGAGTTTTTCTATTTATATTGTCCATTTGAAAAAAAAAATTTAACTACTAAATTATAATTAATATAATTATTAAAAGTGTTGAATTAATTTTTTGAGATTATATTTCTATAATATAAATATATAATTTTCATTGTGTGCACAATCCTCAATAAAAACACATTATTTTGAAAATGTAATTTATAAGAAGAAAAAAATATTAAATTCCAATCCAGGCCATCTAATATTTATATAATAATACATTTGAGACAGAATCTATAGAATTAAATATAAATTATAAATAAAAAAATATAAAGGTCCCTAATTTTTTATTATAAAAACACATTTAAATTATAAAATTAGTTTTAAGGAAAATGTTTTTCAATCCAACATATGAAAATATACAACTATATATTTTAATAACGATTAAAATTTTATAAATTAAATTATATTTAATTAATGTATATAAACGTAAAATTAAGTAAAATTTCAAAAAATAATAATAATTTTAATTAACTCATTTTAACAAAATTAAATGGTACTACTATGATGGGAATAATTTAACATTATTCAATGAAAACAGTGATCTAAAAAATGCAAAAAATGTCACCTTAAAATAATAATGATATTATGAATTTGGTAATTATATTCTTTCATTCCGAAATTTTTTTTATTAAAGGTACATTATTTTAATATATTTTATATAAAAAATAGAGATTATTTTTTCAAAACAATAAATCTCATGACTAAAATGAGAATACTGAAAAGTGAGTACTTATTTGGTATACATGAAATAATAAATTACCATAATTAAAAAAATAATTTTTTTTTTCAAATATGGATATTAATATTCATCCCTTTAAATTTCATAATCTATGTTATAAAAATAACATTAAAATTTTATTATTTCATTGAATATCACACGTCATATAATTCATAGTGTTCTACATTAATGATTCTATTACCAATCGTATTATTTTAAAACCAATTTTTAAGGTGGAACATTCTAACAAATTAAATAAATTACATTCCATCCATTGATTCCTTAGGAATACATTTTAAAAATTTAAAGATATATTTACAAGATAAAATCACCAAAATTGATTTAAAGAACATCCTTTGAAAATGGGAATATAAAAATATAAATTTTACATGAAAGGATAGAAAATTGATTCACAATATAATGAAAAAATTAATGGGAAATGAAAAAAAAGACATATATGATAAATAATATTAAATAATGTATAAATATTTGGGATGATAAATAACAATTTCATGAAAATTTTAATCACTACTAAACCATTTGTCATTGAGAGGTGAGAATAAAAAACAACACTAAAAAATAATTTTAATATTATTTTTTAAATTTTAAACCCCATTTTCCCAATATTTTTGGAATTCAATTACAGTTAAATAAATGAAAATATAAATATAATATTTCATAAAACCCATAATCATTTTTCCAGGTAATGGTTCCAGGATTCATTAATATTCCTTAAATTTTAATAACATTTTCAAATTATGTAAGAACAATAGTAATTACTATTTTTGGAAACACTAAAATTTTCAACAAATTATAGAGGATCCCATGTGATTCTAGAAGAATAAAAAATATGTGATTTAATATCATTGGGTTTAAACATCATTAAAATAACCTATATTAAAAAATCCACAATCCATGATCTGTCAAAATATTATATGGAATAATATATATCCTCGAATTAGAAATGAAATTTTAATCAGTACATCATTTGATTGAAGTTTACAACAAAATTATATCACATTCATTATATCATGGATAATTTGTATCATGATATGATTTATTTAGATAACATTAATCTTCACATCACTCATGTATTGATGGACTTCAATTACCCAGCTCTAGAATTTGAAATCAATGTTATTTTCTAAATCACATTGATCACAATAATAATATAGACATGATTTGGAAGAAAATATCAACATGACCTAGTTCATAAAATAAATTCACAATATAAATAATCAATAATATATGATAGATACCTATAAAAAATGAATTCATCCTAATGAAATATTTTAAAAATCACGAGGATAAATATATATTTCATTAAGATGCAATACATATGAAAATTTATTTTTGTTGCTTTGAACAAAAAACCATGAATATAGGACCATTAAACACACTGAGGACATCAAGTTTTGTAATAAATTTTAAAAAAATTATCACCCCTTCTTATCAAATGAACAACTGGCATGATAAAATAATTAATTTTTTATTATCTCGTATAGTCCACAAATAATTTAGCAACCCAAGAACATTAAATGTTCTTTCATAAATTAAATGATTATCATATTCATTTATATGATCAAAAAAATATAATATAAAAATTGAAATATATTCAATAACCATTATTATGGGACATGAAAAATTTAATATTTTATTTTTTATCATATTATTTTTCACACATGGATTCCTGAAGGTCCGTATATGTGTGGATAATTTAATCCTAAGCTCTTATTCATCATTATAAGTAACACATAAAGATACATATAACATGAATCAATTTTGGGACCCAATAAATATTAAAATGGGTCCCAATCATAGACCAATAACTAATTTAGTAAACCAATAAATAGAAATTTATTTAGTATTGTTATAATATCCTAGAAATCAAGGAGAAGTAGTATATCTCTTCCTCATAACATAAAAAAAATTCAATCTTGATCAAACAAAAAACAATAGACAACCAAATAAACTTATGACACATGGAACGACTAACTAATTCAATTTTATTATTTTTTAAATATGTCAAAATACTCAATAATAAGTTACACATTTTAAATAATTTTGTTTAATGAGACTGATACACAATTTTATTATTTTTAATACACAATAAATGTCATAAAATTAGGTGTTCATATTGGAGGTTCAGTCCTCATCCTCTCTTCCACTCGAGATCCCAATGTGCGGACAACAATAGGAGACGAATCAGTATTTTTGGAACATATGGAAATTCGGGTTTTATATAATCTTTTTCTACCAAATATTATTATTCTATAAAAATAAATATAATTTCAAATATTAGAATTGTAGTATCTCATGGTTCTCAGAATAAATAGGAACTATTATAAAAATTTCTTAAGAGACATTTTCTTTATGAAAATACCATCTAATTATGAGATACAAATGGATTAAAAATATTACTATAATAATAATCTGATTTTTTTCAAATATATAAATATCTTATTAATCTCTGCATACAAAGTAGTTATGTCTACAGAACCGATGAACTAATATGAATATATTCACGCATTTATTAAATTTTGGCCATGTAATTTAACCTTGTCATTGTAGACAATAAAATATGAATTCTATTTCTCAATGACATTTTTTCATTGAACTATATTATTTGAATGAGTATCGAAATAACACTGAACTTATAATGGAATCATTTCTAACCCTTTATATTATCTATAAATAATCCAATATTCCCTCATATACATTAAAATTCTATGATACTGATTCTGTCTTATATCCAAACATGGATCTATACAGATTGCATACATTATTTTTTGTCTCTTATAGAATAAACCATCTAGGTTGTTTTAAATTGAAATACTAAACTAATATCCCATATAGAAAACATTTTTTACATTTACCTGAGATATTCCATAATCCAATAAGGATGGTAGGGAATGTAATATTATAATTATTTTAAACATTATTACATGTTAGATAGTTATTTAATAGTTGATAGATAAATATTTCCCAAAACACTTCTCACTTAGTTGCAACTTATTACTGATACCATTAAAATTGATCCCATGTTACTAATGAATAACCATTTATGCCCAAAACGAATTACATGAACCCAATGGTTATTGAAAACCCATATACGATATTTATATATATAACACATTTAAGAATTTCTACCCCTGATCAATTTAGAAAAATCATTATCATTTAAAATATCCTAAAAAGTGATAGGTTCATTGATATCAAGGATTATTGATTCCCCAAATATGTTATTAATAAAACCATATCTCTTTAGGCATATGAGGATTGGAAGATAGATAGTGATCATCACATCTATGGATATCGAAGATAAGAAGACCAATATTATATCAATCATTGTAACAAGGGTCATCATTGAATGGAATGATAGTAGCTAAATTATTTATACAAATATGAATAACATTTTTCATTGTTTTGAATAGAATTTTTATTATGGTGCGATTTGATATTCTATTAATATTAATTGTATGTCATTATTTCATTATGAGTTTTTTTATTATATTTTGTAAAAATCTATTATTATATCGTTCATATTAGGAATGAAATTTTGATTCAAAACTTGTTCTTCATATTTGTTTTATCATATTTGTTTGAAAAATGAATAAAATATAAAATTATATAATCATACAATCTATTATTCCGAATCAAACACTATAGTAAACAAAAAATTTAATAGATTTATATTTTTTAATAAAGAAATATTTTTTTAAAAATGTTATTAAATAAATATTAACAACGACGGTAGCAGAAGAAGAATTAGAGCGGATCGTCACACCTCTTCCAGGTCATTGTGATGTCAGATCTTTAATATGGGATCGATCCGCCACAAAATGGGTGCACAATGATCCGTTGTTCATCACCTTATGAAGAACATGAAAAACAAATGAGAAAAATGTTGAGAATTCTAATAAACCAAAATGAGGAACTAAACTCCACCGTCATTTGTCAGGACGTTGATCCTCACCCGTTAGTAGGATTAAAAAGAGCAGAAATCAACCGAAATTCAATATGGATCAATTCCCCAAAATCATACCAATAAAATCCTCCCACAAGAGCTTTCTAATCCACATATATGCATGTTCATGGTTGATTTGTGATAGTCATTTAAATTTAAAAATAGGGAAAAGACAATAAAAATAACAACACCTACCTCAAAAAGGGATCTATTGCTGATGAAGGGGGTCACACGTCCTTCGTCACCTAGATCCTTCATCTTCAATGGCACACCGATTCAAATATTTGATTTTCCATTGTTCATCGCCAATAGTTTTCTCCAAAGCCCTATGAATTCCCAAGAGTTTCTCTCAACCTTCTGCCAACAAGTAAAGTTGGATTAATCCATTAAAATAATGGAATGTGTTTTACCATTCCATAATTCTGTGGAATTAATGAATCATGTTTATGTTTCTGAGTCATTTTAACATGACAATAATTCCTGGAACAACTAACCCATTGCTGCACTACAGTGGATGTTTCCAAATAAAATAAAATAACATCACAAATTTATTTTCTTTTATTTTACTAAAAACATCCAAGAATTATATTTTTCCCTCGACCCATGCTGGTCAATTTTAGACATATTCACAGGAAAATAAATTTTCCTAGATGCAATGGTTCCCTCATATTTTTAATCCAGGATTCCATTCGGGAACTACCGTCACTACAAAAATGTGTGGACTCACATAACTTAAAAAAAGATCAATCCACCAATCCGGGCTCACTGGGCCTCAGAATGATATACTGTCTTCAGGTGTTGTCTCGAAATATTTCCATATAATATTCAAAAATAAAACATAGAAATATTCGAGAGATTATATTTTTCATTATAATTAAAATTAAATACAAATAATAAATTTTATTAATTTATTATACATGTTAAATAATAAATTATTTTTTTAAAATGTATTCAATAATTTTTTTATGATTATGAAATGTATAATACAATTTTATGAACAAAGGATTTATTTTTTAATAGTATATTTGTCACATTTATATGGGACACTTCTATTAAATTATTCATAATGGACACTTATCCATTTAAATTAATGTATTATTATTTAAATAATATATAGCCACACAATGTCACCATCACTGTATTTAATATTTTTCTCTATTCATATATAGAAAAAATATAGATGTGAGTGAACATAATTTTGAATATTTATCTCAATATTTATATTTTTATGATATAATGTTTTTTTAAATTTTAAAAAATTCTATAAATTCTATAAATGAATCTTCAATATTGAAAAATAATTATTTAATTGTGAACATATAATTGTTTTTAAATTTATGACATTTGATATATTTGGTGTGAGTTAATTTTTATAATTAAATTTATATATATTAAGGTAATATTAACTATGTGTGAAACATTTTTATTTGAAATATTTATTTTTATTGATGTATTTGGAGTCCATGAAAATAAATAGTATAAAATTTGACAATATTGATATTTTATTTAAAATTATTTTATAAAATTATTATTGAATCTAAAAAACTTAATATAATCCAAGAGGAGATACCATATGGTCAATAATGTATTTTACTATTAATTTATAACATATTTAGTTGATTTGGATCTATAATATCATTATTATATATTAATATTTTGATGATTTATGAAAGTTCCCCTCACTTGATTTATAAAATGAAACATCCTTCCATAATTACCCACACCACATTGAGACTTATAGCTCAACCAAACCATGACTGTTTCCTCTCAATAAATTCCTAAATTTATTATA
The DNA here is from genome assembly GCA_963277665.1 of Viscum album. Lineage (NCBI taxonomy): Eukaryota > Viridiplantae > Streptophyta > Magnoliopsida > Santalales > Viscaceae > Viscum > Viscum album. The sequence goes on from OY728135.1 coordinate 163,534,388, forward strand.
GAATTCTTCTATTGGGCATAACTCCAACCAATAAAGAATTTTTCTGAAAAATAAAAGGAGATTTCCAAAGAAGACTTAACATTCATCAGCAAACATTTTTTATATATTTATTCCATATGCCCAAAAAATTATTTTTACATCAGGTTTACATAATAACCTCAATATAATAAATGTATAGATTTTTTAATTTTATGTCCTACACCCACACACACTTCCAATGAATGGGATGCACAATCATCATTCGCATTTCAGGCAGGATACCTCCTCATAAAACAATTTCATTACTTCATTAATTAGAATATGTAACGAATGGTAAAATTAAATAAATTTATATTTTTATATGAAATATATGATATTTATAATTTATTTATTCGTGTTGAGTTATGATATAACACATACCTTCATTCATTACATTTTTTTAAAAAAATGACTTTATTTTTGGATGTGCCAAATGTTGTCTCCTGAAAACATTTTATTCATTCTCAAGTTAAATGGAATGTATTGAGGATGGATTTAGTGAAAGTATATTTAATATTTGAAATAAAAATTCAATAAAAACTATATTAATTATAGTAAATTTACCATAACACGGTAATATTAATAAGATGGTAATATAATGTCATATTTAATTCATATATGGTATTATTGAAATGAATATAGTTCTATGATAAATTTATAAAAATAATATATATATTATAAAATTTTTTAAATAAAATAAACTAATATAATCATAATGGAAGGGACTACATCTCAATATCAATTCATTCAGGTATAGTTTTATGTTATACACAATTCATATTTTATAAGGTGTTTATAAATCTCATTCTACATATCATATAATGTCATTAATTTATTTATTACCAAATAATATAATGGTTTGTTAAATTTTAATCTTTAATGGATTTATTGATGTAAATGATCAATGCAGAATGCGACACCTCGAGTATTTAATGATTTAATTAACAAATGTTTTTCTCTAAGTCAATATTCCGGATACCAATTTATATATTTATTTATATAAAATTATAAAAATGGAAAATTTATATCTATTTTTAATTTCATTTAATGATTACAAAAAACGAGATCTTTTAAATGTTTTATGTGTATTCTGTTGAAAAACAATAAAAGGAATGTTCTATTAATAACAAATAGGGTTAAAACGATGTTTCTGCACTTATTGGAATTGCATTAGTTTTTTCATCCAATTCATTATCGAATGATTAAATAATTCATAAAATATAATGATCTTTTTGGGTATTTTGGTAATGAAAGTGTTTATTTGAATGAAAATGGTGTTTTTAAAAGAATATTATATTCTTATTTCATTAATTAGAGTTCTTCGACAAAAAACATTCTCAATCATCTCATTTAATTTATTTTCATCAATTTCAACATATCATATTGAGTCTGGTACCACAATGATGTTTATATCTTATGATACATTCAGAAATAATTTTGTAAATGGTTTCTGGTTAGATTTACTGTGGTTTTATAGATATAACATATGAATATTTATTGATTTATTATGTCATATTTATTTTGTAATATTGCTTATCCATGCATGTATTGAATAATAAATGAATCAAAGGGTGAGGAACATATATAAGAAATATATGCATTGTATCAGTAGTATGTTGAGGTGAAATCAATTGGTGAAAACCCGTTAGTGTTTGGTTCCACATAAATTTAAATTTCCAAGAGTATAGATATTCACCCTAATCAGATGAGTTTCTACCCAAAATCATAAACAAAGTTGAGGATAGATTATGATTATAATTATATTCAATATACACAAATATAGAAGAATCATCCTAAATTAGTCATTGCATCATTATTGTTAATCCATTTGAGTATGAGGTTAGTTTTAATATCCATTGTCATTTTTTACGACCTTGTGATTATTGATTCAACATTAAATAATCTTTTATTATTATGATCTTTATTTTTTTCAATTGAAGTTAGATTATGATTTACATTAACCTTATTATGAATTTGAGATGAACCCTTTCATATATTAAAATTTTCAACATGATTCTATGTAGTTTATTATATTAGATATGAAGGGTATTTGTAATGCTATAAATGGTTTTCATAAACGGCATACTTTTTGATTTTATGATAAAATTTTATTCTGAATTTAAAATATGAATCTATTTTACTAATACCAAAAAATAGTTCGTTCCTTCAAGATCGAACAGTTTTATCTTATGCTAGTTTAATAATGCTACACAACATATCTAGGATAACAGATTTAGTGGAATTACAATTCATGGATAAGATATAATAATAAATTTTCATCTTTATGTTTGGATATGTCGTTCTCTTGTATTTTTGATGGGTAGGACCCACGTTGAATTACTTAAATCATTTAAATAATATAAATCAGTGATCTTGAAAAAACAATAAGGTTCTGAATAAATAATTGTGAATATATTATTATTTTTTAATATAATCATCCATAAAAAATTATTATTTTTATGTATAATTGTAAAAATTTTATTTTACTTTTTTCCACCCCCTAGATAAAATTTTGTCTTAAACTGTGGAAGTAGAGTTTTTATATTTATATTATCCATTAGGGAAAAACGTTTTTGATACTACTAAATTATTTTGAATATAATTATTTAAAGTGTTGAATTCATTTTTTGAGATTATATTTCTATAATATAAATATATAATTTTCAATGTGTGGACAATCCTTAACGAAAACTCATTTTTAATAAAATGTAATTTATAAGAGGAGAAAAATAATAAATTCCAATCCAGGCCATATAATTCTATATAATAATAGATTTGAGATAGAATATATAGAATTAAATATAAATTTGCATAATTTTTTATTATAATAACACATTTACATTATAATAAGAGTTTTAAGGAAAATGTTTTTCAATCCAAAATATGAACATATAAAAATATATATTTTCATGATGATTAAAATTTTATAAATTATATTATATTTAATTAATGTATATAAAAGTAAAATTATATAAAATTTCAAAAAAAAATAATTTTAATTAACACATTTTAAAAAAATTAAATGGTACTGTTACAAAGGAAATAACGTAAAATTATTCAATGAAAACAATCATCTAAAAAATTAAAAAAATGTCGCCTTTAAATAATAATGATATTACGAATTTTGTAATTATATACTTTTCTTCCGAAAATAATTTTATTAATGGTACAATATTTTAATATATTTCATATAAAAATAAAATAGAGACTATTTGTTTCGAAATAATAAATCTTATGACTAAAACGAGAGTACTGATAAGTGAGTACGTATTTGGTATACATGATATAATAAATTACCATATTTAATAAAATCAATTATATTTTCAAATATGGATATTAATAATAATCCATTTAAATTTCATAATCTATTTTATAAAAATAACATTAAAATTTTATTATTTCATTGATTATCACACTTCACATAATGCATAGTGTTCAACGTTAATGATGTTATTACCAATCATATTATTTTAAAACCCATTTTTATGGTGGAACATCCTCAAAAATTAAATAAATTACATTCCATTAATTTATTACATAGAGATACATTGTTAAAAATTTAAAAATATCTTTACAAGTGAACAACACCAAAATTTATTTAAAAAACATCCTTTGAAAATGGGAATATAAAAATAAAAATGGTAGATGAAAGGATAGAAAATTGATTCCAAATATAATGAAATTATTAATGAGAAGTAAAAATAAAGACATTTATGATAAATAATACTGACTAATGTGTAAAAGGATGGGGTGATAAATAACAATATCATAAAATATTTAATCACTACCAAACCATATGTCATTGAGGGGTGAAAATAAAAAACAACACTAAAAAATATTTTTAATATGATTTTTTAAATTTTATACACCAATTTCCCAATATTTTTGGAATTCATTTACCATTGAATAAAAGAAAATATAAATTAAATATTTCATAAAACCCATAATCATTTTTTCAGGCATTGGTTCCTGGATTCATTAATATTCCATTAATTTTAGTAATATTTACCAATTAAGTAAGAACAATAGTAATTACTATTTTCAGAAACACTAAAATATTCAATAAATTATAGAGGATGCCTTGTGATTTAAGAAGAATTAATAATATGTGATTTAATATCATTGGGATTAAACATCGTAAAAATAAAGTATATTAAAATATCCATAATTGTTGATCTATCAAAAGATTATATGGAATAATATTTATCCCCAAATTAGAAATGAAATTGTAATCAGTACATCATTTGATTGAAATTTACATCAAAATTATATCACTTTCATTATATCATGGATAATTTATATCATGATATGATTAATTTAGATAAAATTAATGTTCACATCACTCATGTATTGATTGGATTTAGTTACATAGTTCTATCATGTGAAATCAATGTTATTTTCTAAATAATATTGATCACGTTAATAATATAGACATGATTTGGAAGAAAAGATCAACATGACCTAGTTCATAAAATAATTTCACTATATAAATAATCAAAAATATATGATAGTTACCATTAAAAAATTATTTCATCCTAAGGAAATATTATACAAATCATGAGGATAAATTTTTATTTCATTAAGATGCAATATAATTGAAAATTTGTCTTTGTTGCTGGAACAAAAAACCATGAATATAGGACCATTACGCACACTGAGGACATCAATTTTTGTAATAAATTTTAAAAAAATCATCACCCCTTCATATCATACGAACAACTGAAATGATAAAATAATTATTTTTTTATTATCTAGTATAGTCCACAAATAATTTAGCAAGATAAGAACATTCAATGTTCTGTCATAAATTAATTGATTATTATATTCAATTACATGATCAATAAAATATAAAATAAAAATTGAAATATATTCAATAACCATTATTATGGGACATGAAAAATATAATATATTATTTTTTATCATATTATTGTTCACACATGGATGCTTGAAGGTCTGTATATAGGTGGAAAATTAAATCCTAAGCTCTTATTAATCCATATAAGTAACACATAAGGATTCATATAACATGAATCGGTTTTGGGAGCCAATAATTATTAAAATGGGTCCAAATCATAGACCAATAACTAATTTAGTAAAACAATAAATAGAAATGTATTTTGTATTGTTACTATATCATAGTATTCATAATGATGTAGTATATATCTTTCTCATCACATAAAATAAATTATATCTTGATCAGACAAAAAACAATACACAATCAAAAAAAATTATTACACAGGGAACGACTAACTAATTCAATTTTATTGTTTTTTTAAATATGTCAAAATACTCAATTATAAGATACACATTAAAAATAATTTTGTTTTATGAGACTGATACCTAATTTTATCATTTTTAATACTCAATAAATGTCATAAAATTTGGTGTTCATATTGGAGGTTCATTCCTCACCCTCTCATCCACTCGAGATCCCCATGTGCAGACAACATTATGAGAAGAATCAATATTTTTGGAACATATGTAAATTTTGTTTTTAAATCATCTTTTTCTACCAAATATTATTATTCTTATAAAAAAAATATAATTTCAAATATTAGTATCGTAGTATCTCATGGTTCTAAGAAGAAATAAGAACTATTATAAAAATTTATTAATAATCATTTTCTTTATGAAATTCCCATCTAATAATGAGATACAAATGGAAGAAAAATATTACTGTAATAATAATATTATTTTTTTAAATATTTACTTTTTTTATTAATCTCTGCATACAAAGTAGTTACGTCTATGGAACCCACGCACTAAAATCCAACATACACTATATCCAACTACAAAAAACTATCAACCCAATATTTGTCACCTGAGTATCATTAAATTATATATCTGTATATATAATTTTGATTGGTTTATATATTTTCCACTATGGATGCTCAAATAACTGTTACATTACAATAATCAATAAAAATTATAAACTTTGGATGTGTATGTTTTTTCTATTGGTGTGGCCAATGCTTTATGAAATGAACAATATAAGCATTTTTTTAATACTATATTGAATCACAGTTGTCACAATTATGACATTTCGAAGCTGAAAAACAATTTTTTTATCAAAAATTATTCTATATAATCATGAGAAGACATTATAATATCACATTCTATTTTTGAATCAACAATGATGTCCTTTTATTAACTCCTATAGCTAAAATAACCACCATTTATGAAAAAATAATATCTGGGAAATGATGTTACACTATCATTATATGTAACAATATAAACGTAGTACATCCCATCACCACTAGTACCACATCTCCTCAATACATAACTATTTTATGGCTGAAAAATATTTTAAAAAATTAATATTGTTTTTAATGTTACCTAAAGCACATATCTAATATTATCATGGTATCATTCCAAAATGATTATTGAAAATGGAAAATCAATCCTTTTACATTTCAAAACATACTAGTTAAACCCACAAATGAAGTATAATGGATTCTATTTATTCATTAATTTTACTCCCATGTGTTTGGGATTATCTTCCTAGAGGGAATAATTCCACATTATATGATAATTAATTCAACATTTTGAAGTTACATATTATAACTTTTGAGCATATTTTGAATATAAGAACATTGAAATAGCTAGTGTATACATTGATATCTTCAACAGTAGATGATTATAAATATAACATGAGTATATTCATGTATTTATTAAATTTTGACATAGTAATTTAACCATGTAATTGTAGACAATAAAAAATGAATTTTGTTTCCCAATGACAATTTTTCATTGAACTATATTTTTGTAATGACTATAGAAATAATGATGAACTTGTCGTGGAATCATCCCTCTCCCTTTATATTATCTAAAAAAATACAATATGCCATCATATACATTAACATTCTATGATAGTGATTCATTCTTCTATCCAGACATGGATCTATGGAGATTGCATACATTATTTTATGTCACTTATAGAATAAATCATCCAGGTTGTTTAAAATTGATATACTAAACCGAGATCCTATATAGAAAACATTTTTTACATTTACTTGAGATATTCCATAATCCAATAATGATGGAAGTGAATGTAATATTATAATTAATTTCTACATTTTTACATGTTAGATAGTTATTTAATAGTTGATAGATAAATATTTCCAAAAACTCTTCTCTTTTAGTTGCACCTTATTACTTCTACCATGAAAATGGATCCCATGTTAGTAATGAATAACCATTTATGCCCAACACGTTTTACTTGAACTTAATGGTTATTGAAAACCCAAAGATGATATTTATATATATAACACATTTATAAATTTCGACCCCTGATAAATTTAGACAAATATTAATCATTTAAAACATCTTAATAAGTGATAGGTTCATTGAGATCAAGGATTAATGTTTCCCTAAATATGGTGTTAATAAAACCATATCTCTTTAGTGCATATGAGGATTGGAAGATATATAGTGATCATAACATCTATGGATATTGATTATAAGAAGACCAATTTTATATCAATCATTGTAACAAGGGTCATCATTGAATGGAATGATAGTACCTAAATTATTTATACAAATATGAATAACATTATTCAGTGTTTCTGAATAGCATTTCTATTATGGTAAGATTTTATTTTCTATTAATATAAATTTTCTGTCATTATTTCATTATGTGTTTTTTATTATATGTTGTAACAATATATTATTATATTGTGAATATTAGGAATGAATGTTTGATTCAAAACATCTTCTTAATATTTGTTTTATCATATTTTTTGTGACAATGAATAAAATATATAATTATTTAATCATTAAATCTATTATTCAGATCCAGACACTATAATAAAAATAAAATTTCCTAGATTTATATTTTTTAATAAATAATTATTTTTTAAAATATTCATTAAATAAATATTAGCAACCACTCAATTAATAGTAACCATCATAGTTATTATATAAATCATGAAATTTGTTCATTCTAAGTTCTACAACTATTTCATGCTGAATATTATCTTTTATTACCAATTTCATATTGATTATGTGGTTTTATAAATTAATTTTTTTTATTGATTTAATACAATCCTATTTTATTATAAAAAAAATTCTTCCTTTTTTATAAATGAATTAATACATAAATGACTTGTATTCTAATGTTTCAAATCAAGTGATGTTCATAAAATAATTCATATATACTTTGGATGATCATTCTATGTAATTGAATGTTTTTAATAAAACACATAAGTATTTGAAGTTGGAATATAGCAGGTTGAGGAAAATTTAAAATTAATTTATTATTATCGGAGATCAGAATAATTATTTTTCATACATTGTTAAAATGGTTAATAATGAGGTCCTCATTTATGAATTTATCGAAGAATGAATCATAAATTTTGTGAATGATTGAGAGAAATTCACAAAGATGAAGTGTTTTATTATGATTCTAATGATGAAATAATGAATACATTTAAATTTTAATTGTAAATATATAATTTCAATAATTTCAATTGTTTTAATTTTTGAATTTCATTTTATCCAATAAATTGTTGTTCAGAATTTTCAAAATTTTGACGGATGTTTATTCTTGTATTTGTTTCGTGGATGACTGGTAAGTTTTATAAATATGCATTCTTAGTTTTCTCTTACTAAAAATTAATTTTTTATAGTTTCCCTTAAATTTATGAAATCACAAAGGGGGAGGGTTTATAAATGAATACATATTATTAATAAAATTGGTTAAAATGTAATTATGGGAAGGATTATTCATATCAATGATAATTATTCATAATGGGTGGATATTTTTTAATAAATTTAATCATATCATGATGTTTTTATATAGTTACTGGGTTATAAAATTTATAATCATGGTCCATTAGAATACAAATGGGTTTTATGTTTCACAAGTAATTATTTTATATTTATTTTTGTATTTTTTCCTTCAAAAAAGTGTTGATTGTTTTGATAAATGTTCATGTTCATATGTTTTCATTCCATTATATGTTTAGATAAAAAAAATATTAAAAATATGTTCACTTTCAATTTATCAGTTATTTAGTACGTTTTAAAAAATTCATTACTTTTACAAAACATAGATAATATTCTATTGTATTATAGAAATGAACATATCCTTGTTTAATAAGATCCATTAAATTGAGGATGAGTATAATTCATCAGTCTAATCATTATTTGTATTAGTGGTTAGAATTATCACTTGTTTATTGAATAGAGAAACTCTAGAACATTAGACAGAGAATGGTTCCAATAAATCAAACTGATAAATATAAAGAGTGTTATATTAAAAAATTATAATTAAATCCCTCACAATATCAGAATTTTTTAATCAGAATATATATATTATTTTTCTATAATATCTAAAACTATATATTTTTATAATTATTGTAAAAGTTTACTTATTAAATTCTATATTTCTATATCACATTGAGAGTTCATGTGAACTCTATCTAAGGGAATTCTATTAAATATTGAAATTACATCATTGGAGCTTCTCTTAAAAACAACCATTCATTTTATGAGATTACAAAAGATTTATTTTTCCAAATCATTTCCTCAAATGTTTTCTCTTTAAGAATATTATATTTATAGTCATTGTAATACTTGAGTGAATCTTCATTATATGTAAACCATTTCATGATTGTTTACATTATAATTTTGTTTATTATAAATCTGATCATTTTAAAATCATGTGAATCTAGGGATAGGGTAATGGTGAATCTAATCCATTTGATTGATGGAATTCCAGATAAAAATATATCTGTTGATAATAAAATATAGGTCATCGAATTATATAAACATTAATCAGATTTAGATCATTATATCAATTTATTTACTATTACTTAATGGTGGTTATAACAATAAGTATACAACTATTTATACCTCTAGTGAAAGGTACAAAATACATTTTCTATTATTGTCAAAAGAGATATAAGATTTAATATATCTTTTATGTTATTCATACATTAAATTATATTTTATTTCATTTTTTTACAAGTACTTATTCCACTATGGATGTTACTATATATTTTTTAAAAAATATTTATTATAATTATATTTTAATCATATGTGATGATGGTTAAAGAAGAGACATATATAATAATAAATATCAATGATTCCAATTCTAATATTTGGATCGTCAGAATATTTTTTTGTCTGATCAATTTAAGTATATTGATATTGTCTTTTGAGTTGATAAATTTTTTGGAAATTCAATTCAACCCCTCTAGTAATATTTTTTATATTAGATACTCTTTGGATTTGAAAGATCTAAAATGTCAAAATATTAGGGATAATTTCATAGAATATGTACTACTTTATATTTGATTTGAGGTACACAGATGGAATTCCATTAATGAAATAAATAATATATGGTTACATACCTAATCAAATTGAAAAAAATATAAAATAATATCTAGGTAACATAAATAAGTTCTAAATTTAATATATTAATTATAATTTTTAATTTTTTTCTCTCTAATGACATTATCTCTTACATTATCCCTCAATATGAACTCCCTTCAACCTAAAAACTGAAAATAATATTTTTTTACTTTTAATATTACTTATGAAAAATAATTATTTGAACAAAATAAATTGACAAAATTGTAAAAAATAAACAAATATTGAATATTAATATAAAAATATTATATATGCTGATAAAGTGAACATTAAATTTTCATGTATGAGTCTTCACAATCCCAATTTATTTAAAATGTTTTTCTTATGAAATGAACTCACATTTATTCATATTCATGGTTATGAATTATAAAATTTGAATAAATTTTTAATACATAATATGTGATTAAATTAAAACCTATTAATTAATAGAGAATAATGTAATTTATTATGAATATAATACAATGTGTTAAATATATTTTTTGGAAATTTATTTCGATGATAATTTATAATGATTTATAATGATGTTTAATAATGATTATTATGTAATTATTACATTATTTTTAATTAATGGTTAATTACGATACTTTTTATCAAAGATAAAACATAAATTTACTTTTAAATAATTTTATATAATCGAAAGGTGTTATAGTTTTGATGAAAAAATTGTTTCCCACTATTCACTAAACAATAACTATTTTTAATGATATTAGTTATGATATACCATAATAAATTTGTTCATTCATATGTAAAGAATTATATTCATTTCCCAAAATAACCATTTTAATATTTATAAATAATTAAAAATATTATGGAAAATTGAATTGAAAATAAATTTGGGAGGAATCATATTATTGTTGAATGAAATGACATTACTAAAAATTGGTTATTTATTTATAATACATAAATAAAAAAACTCCATTATTTAAACCAATTATTAATATTCTTAATAATCTATTAATTTTTATGAATACATTCCAATTTAATTTCACATTGATAACGATGATATTTAAATAATTATACTTTTATTGTATATAGCATATTTCTAAAATCATTGTATTTCATATTTATGAATATATCAAAAATTGTATTATTTTATACCTTTCTGGGGGTTATACATAACAAAATCATTTAGTAATATTTGAATAGCCAAATATGTATTTAATAATGTCATACAAATTAATTTGAAAAAAAAAATTAATTTTTAAATTATTTGGCTTACCTAAAAAATTGATTATTAATAGAATAATGTGAAATATTATATCATTGAAAAACTATTGAAACATATAAAGGTGTAATAATACTGTATATTACATATAATCTGTGGGTAATGATTAAGGAATAAAAAGTTTAATGACATTTTATTCATATTATTAAAATGGAATTTAAAAATAATCAAGATGAAAACAATTTAAAAATTTGTCTTTTAAAATCATTACAATAAAAATAAAAACACGAGAACATGAATTTGTTAATTTTTTAATATATAGATAATACAATTGGTGAAAATTATAATAGGTATGTCCATATAGTTTAAACATACCATAAAATTTAAATTAATTAATCACAAACAATGAAATATCTTAATGATGGGATATAACCCTATTTTAATAATAAATTTTTTAATAAAAAATTAATATGATATAAATATTAAAAAACCTATATAATATAATGATTATATAAAAAAAATTATAAATAATAGGTGTAATAAAATATTAGTTTCTATTCTAATATGAAAACATTGTTTAGTTCATTAAACCCCAACCAGGTGTATAATATGTTAATTAGGAATATATCAATAAAAAAAATATGTGAATGAAAATTATAAAAATATATTTTAATTAAAAATAAATAATTAAAAAATATGTCATCATATTAACATAATCATCGAAAAAATATTAATGGATTTATGAAAATATCTCAATAATTGTTAATTAATTTAAGATTCCATATTTTCTCTATACAATGGCATCTCTCTAGAAATGCATCAAAACACTAGTATTTGTGTGGTGGAATGTTATTATATTAATTATGTGAAGATTATCCGCAATCCTTCCAATGTTATATTGTATCTTTGCAAGATAATTTTCAAATTCAAGGTACTCGTTGAATGTTTCATTCATATATCTAACATTTGGATGCCATAAATAATGGTGGTTTACATCCAGTATAACTAAATGGACTATAGTGATATTCTAATTCAATATATTTTTATAAGAGATCCCCCACATGAGTGTCAAATCATTATTTTCTAGGTCTATTAATGTCTTCATCAATAAATACCTTAGTTAAAGACATGGATTTTTTTAATAAAAGGTGAACAAATATATATTCACATCCTAAGTTAGTTAAAAAAATAACATACGGGATTGGTAATGAATCAAATGAAAATGTTAAGAGGCCATTAAATAAGATTCTAACTCAGTTGACACAAATATTATTCATGAATTTATAAGAGCCTTTGTATTTCAAATATGAACATAATTATTCATATGTTCATAATTTTAAATGTCTCTAGAAAAATAAATTTTTATATTGAATCAATCATTCATAATTTCCCATAGCATGATATGTTTTAAATATTCTATAAACCTAATATAAATAAATTTTTAATTTTAGATATATATATTTTTATATTGATTCTTATTTATAACATCCAATAACAATTTATTATAATCCGTAACATAATTATTTATTTTAAACATTAATATGTTCTTTTCAATATTCCTGAATATCGTTCAAACGTAAGATGGAAAGTATAAGAGTTCCAGTAATACTATTGAGGATATATAGAAAAAATATAATATATATTTCCATGTATTTGGGTTTCAAAAAATTTCCCGTGTCTAATTATTAAATAAAAACATATTACATTTTTTTATTCTGCTGGACCATTATGCGGCTCTGTGTTTTATGCATTATGAAATAACGCCAATTTGGAATGAAGTATGGGTTCATAATTTCTTGAAAACTAATCTTGTAAAATATATGATAGAGTGTGATAAATAATTACAACTACATTTGAATTCTCCCCAAATTTGATCACATATCTATTGTAACAACATTCGTTGAATCATGGAATTTGAAGGTAGAGATATAGTGTCCCATTAATAAACAACATGGAATAAAAGAATGTTGTGTTGGAAAGTAGGAAATATTATTCCTAAATATATTATTAACATTGAAATAGATGATCACATAATAATTTATTCATACTGTATATCAAAGAAAACTATCAAATATAGTGTACATTATGTATTACATATATCCCTATTAAGAAAATACTTTCTAGAACATTGCTATTGACTAAATCCAAATTTTGTGTAGGATCATTGTTATTTATATAATAATACATTTTCATTTAATTTACTATTTATTAATAAGATATTATTTTTATATTAAATGGTATTATTTTTGCGATATCATACTCAACATGCAACAATAGGATTCATTGAAATCTTAATTTGTTAAAAATGTTGATTTATTGCAAATTATAATATAATGTTATTATAATTTTAAATGGTAGTTTACACATAGCCATTGTTTTGGCAGGAATGAACAAAACTATCTAGAATATTATTAGTCATGTTTTTAAAATATCTTTACATTTATTCAATAAATTTTAGAGGCATAAAATATGAATGAATCCAATTTTATACATCAAATTATGTAATATTTTGAAAAGGATGTTTTACTGACCTTTGAAGGATAAAAAATATTTAATATAGTTTTATCATATATATATATATTATATTTGACAAAATATATTTTTTATAGATTATAGGGACATAAAAATTTAATTATGATAAATTTTTTTGTGATTTTCAATTAAAGATCTTTTTTAAATGAATATTACCAAATATTGTATTTTAAGTCAAAACTACATTTACATCTAATATATTTATATTGTTTGAATGTAATTTTTCTTTTTCTTGATGATTAATTGGATTAACATTGTATCAATTATTAAAAAATTATCCATTGTATGTACTTTAACAGTAATGTTGGTCATAAACACAAGTCAATCTTTTGATAGTTAATACTTCATAAAACCCGATTTTTTGGTTTGGAAAATGACAAATAATTTTAAAATAATTAATGAAAATTATTTGTTTTGAATTTGAAAAAATTGGATTTTATATTTGACATAATAAGGTCCAAATTGTGTCAATATGTTATTTTTATTTTTGGACATTATGAAACTTCAGTAAATATTTTATTTACCATGGTTAATGGGTAAATATGGTTAATAAGGGCAGGAATATAATATTAAAATACCATTATATATGGCTTAATCCTATTTTATGAGATATTAAACAACATTTTCATCATTGGGTATATTTTTGGACCCCATGGCATCACATGGGCTTAAAATTAAAATTTTATAATAATTAATTTAATGTAATGTGTAATATAACATAAACATGTAACTTTTATTAAACAATTTTTAATATTTGATAATATAAATGATCACTATGACTATAAATATTAATTAGGATTCTAGTAATATTTCAAACATCATTGTATTTTATTTATAACTTTTTGACTTTAAATAAATAAATTTAATTATGACACAATGATGATGTAGTAATTGCTTCATAAACGAATAATAAAAATAAATAATAAAATAAATATTAAAATAAATTTAATTTAATATTTTGATTCCATCCAAGAATTTTTTGGATGATATTGAAATATAATAATCGAGATAATGCTTTCTTTTTGAAGAAATAGAGTTCCCATGATATTAAAAAACATCAATTACATTATTCTGTAAATATTTTCATAAATGATTTTTTTAAACAAATTTATTTTTCTTAAATGATAAAATAGTCCTAAAAATATACAATTCATCCAAATGACTTATATAATGTTAAAAGTTTAATTACATATCCACTTATGGTTCTTTTGAAATTTTATATAGTTTCCATATAATATGAATATGCATGAAGACATGGTTAGAGTTGGTGTTTTTAACTAAGGGGTTATGGTAATATATAATGTTAATTTTATGACCTATACATGTAAAAAACTTATTTTATTAGTTTATATCTTACCAATATCATTTTATATTTTAAATAAACTATTTTGGGAATATTTGAAATTGAAAATAAATATATAATAAAATAATATTTCAGGAGCTTCCTAATGTGCCCGTCCTCCTTCTCATAAAAGGCCACCTCCTCTACCCACTTACTCACACATATCAAGCCCCTTATCCCTTCCAAATACTTTCCACAAATCTCCCAATATCACTCCCTTAATCCTATAATCATTACAATGGAATTAAAATTATTCATGAAATCCTTTTTATCAAATCAAATGGAGTTACACGTTTTAGAGGTATCATCTTCTCTAAATTTCCATTACATTATCTCACTTCATCACACACTATTCTATTGTTATTCATTGATTACATAACAGAATATTATCCTCAATATAATAGGATGTTGTTATGATAAGGATTATAACTAGACTTACACAATCCTTGATCTAATGGATATGAACATACTATTTCTTTGTAAGGCGAACTACTGGCACGTGAAACAATTATTGATCAATTTTCCTTTTCCACCTCTCATAGTGGACATTATGATGATACTATATTTATATATGATATATATGATATATAAATTATCTCAATTTTAAATTATTTATAATTTAAATCATATTTTTATGATTCCCATAATATGTAAATATGATCATTTCATTTGAGCAAGTTCAGACAACCTCACCTTAAGAAGTGATACGACTCGTTCATGCCATATATGGAACATATAAAGGATGAAGTTAATTAAAAAATGTAACATATATAAAATGTTATCAAATATAATAATTATGCTATACCTATGTATCATTTAGTTTTCATTCAATTAAATATGAATAAAATTAATGTAGTGTTAATGTATACGTATGGACTACTGTATCCATGAACGGATCATTTCATTTATTATATCCAAATTATATAGAAAATTATATGTGTATATATACTGAATATATATTAAACTTAAATCATGAATAATTATATCATGGTGATATAATTCAGACTACATGGACCATTTACTCCAAAAAATGTTCATTTTCAACTCATGTACCAAATATCATCAAAATGACTATTATGAACATGAAAAATATTGTAATTTTTATAATTTTAGGATAAGAAATATAAATGAATAATAAATTTTGAAATGGTTATGTTGAATTTATAAATTAACCTATGATTATTATTCATCAATATAAATAATGAACGAGACAAGTCAGACTCTAGGTAAGGGAAACTTTTAAGAAAATTTACATTCATTGGGTTAATATTCTAATTCCTTATTATGTCATTATATGATTATGTGAAAAATAACATTTGATCGAACTAATGAAAATTGATGGAGCCATCATTATAATTTTACGACAACATTCCCACAGACCTTCTAAATGAATTTTCATCCAAATTGATTCATATTTTTTGAATTGTTCCATTTTGGTGAACAAAATAAATTTACTGATCATCACATAAATCCACTCATTATTATGTGCTGTTGATTAGGTTAATTCTCCACTCCCTCTGTTTGTTCACATGTAATCCTCCTAGTGAAATATAGAATGGTCTAAAATCTGACCTCACATATATATACACATTACTCTAGTCATGAAAAATTGAACAACGATGGAGAGCAATTTATACTAAAAATAAGGATATTTAAAGGCAATAACTGAAGAATCTAAGGGGCTAGCCCCTAGTCACAAATATAAAATTCAAGTAATTAAAGATATCCATATTTTTCTTGATGTCACCAAATGATACAATAATGTGATATTCCTTAAATCAGATTTTCGAATATGTTTACATTATGAGATAATGATTCTAGGATGATACCCTCTCATAAGAACACATAATTGGGAAGTGAATATAAATAAAATGATATGATCCTCATGATGTTGGGTTTATTTGGTATTTTAGTGTATCTTTTCTTATCATTTTGTGTATGATTATAGAAGTGACCCAAATATGTCATGTGTTCCTCTTAACAGTGAAACATGATCCCTCACCATTTATTCAGGATCCGAAAATAACATTCATGATCTAATAAATTCAAATTTATTAACATGAAAATTATGAAGACCATGTTATATACCTCTATGAATGTATGTGATGTAAACCCTCAAGAATACATAGAGCCCACGATGTTGTCTGCAAGAAAAACTCAATGAATGCATTAATCCCTAATCTCATGAATAAAACAATCCCCCTTCCATGATGCTTCCCACATGCATCATTGGGAATTTTTTCCTTGGCATGTAACATCCTCTTATATCATTGACATGGTATGATGGATGGTCTGGAGACCCCATTTGGATGGAAATTGAATCTCATGATTGAAGGATAATAATTAGAAAATATTGTCGCACAATATTCACTCAAAAAACTATAATTATATATGATTGCACCTATCGCTTTAACATCCATGATAGATTTCACCCAATTCATTCATCATGTTTCAGTGCAAGATGCCTCTATATCTAATGATGTATACAATCAAGCTTGGAAGTGGCCTATTCAAGATGTAACATTCTATTAAATTACACATTTATTAAATAAATAAAACGATGACACAAACACACATACCAAAACCTATGATGTTCATTGTCCAAAATGATTTAATGCATGAACCCTTTGGTTCAGAAATTCAACACATGGAAGTGTGTAAAATCATGGAAATGTTTGTGATATCCCACTGTGAGAATATTTTAGGGACACATGATAATACTACTCCTTGGTGGTATCATGATGAATTTAGGTTACTATGTAAAAGTTATGTTTCTCATAAGAATAGCTTTAGAAAATCTCATTTTATCCCATGAAAACAAATTTGCATGTAATTATATTCACGTGGAAGTCCACAAACAAGACAATATTATAAGGTGATCTCCCATTGAAATGTCATTGTTTTCACAAAAAAATCCTAGGATATGTCGTATCATCCATGAAAAAAACCTTGCAGTTCTCCATCATGTTCACAAAATGATATCATAGGAAAGTAGCTTTAATCATGTATAGGAGTTATTGACAATTCCATATAATCATGATATTTTCCAATGACATTACCACATTGTCGTACTATAGTCCACATATGAATCATGTTGATCATGTGATTGTGATTGGTCATTTTTACATTGATCATGATAATTTACACATAAATGACCTCCTTGGTTATGTGAAACCCCTTGTAAATGATTGATTCACTCAAACAAAGTCATACAATATTATTTGATTGATCATGTGATGGATCCTTGGTACATTTGTTTAGATCAGGAGAAACAATTTTTTTCATTTCAAGAAGACACCCTTTGGAATTCCTAGTATAACAGATGGACACTACAAATACATCAGTTAGAAATTTCAGACATTTCCATCCAGCTTCCAAAATGTTTAAGGAAAATACATTATGAAATTCACATAGTTTTGTACAGAACTAATTGGAAGCACACCCTATAGACCATGGCTAAGAACCTTAATTTACATTCTTATTTTATAAGATATGTTTTCCTGGTGATCTAGAATTATGCACTCATGTGACCCTACCAATGTTTGGCTATATGATAGCCCTTTTATAATTACCACATATTTATAATCTATTACATGATAAAAATGAGATATTTAATGGTAATCCTTAGTGTTTATGACCAAATTACAAATATAATATAATATATATCATATAAAAGGAGAATCATAATTGTTTTTTCCCTGGTAAATAGGGAATCCATTATTTTATAATTAACTAGTATTCATAGAACCATTGTTATAATGATAATTTAATATACTGTGATCATTTTCATTAGAACAACATTTTGATAATGGATAAATGATCTAAGCGATCTCTAATTTCCATTATAACCAATATCTAATGGATACCTTACCAAGGTTTGATCCCAAATGGTTTACCAGTTCTATGTAAATAATTTCTTCGTCAAATTATCCTAACATATGGGATTTTATGTTTCCATTGGTATGCCATTCTTCCATTTCCATCGATCAATGAGATGTTGACTCATACCCAAGAATCATTTTGAATATAATCCTCAATAATTGGTTGAAGAACCTAAAACCCATCCTCTAGATAGTGGATGAACTTAAATATGATGAATCTATTTCCTATTATAAACCATGATATTTAGGATTCCTTACTATGCCCCGAGTTTTATACCATATCTACCATAATAATGGTAATCATGTGTCTCGAAGGTAATATTTAATGTGAAAGCACTATATAATGGTTCTCGTAAGAAATATGTATAATATACCTCTATATATTGATTCTCAAATAGATCATGGAATATGTTGTCTTAAGGATGAATACGAATTGCATTAAAACCATGTTTAGAATTCTGATATAATGGGGCCATCATTGAGATGTAAGTCGGATTACCTATCATTAAGTTGTATGATTTGTCACATGACATTAAGATATTCCAATAAAACCATGTGGGGTTTCATTCATATTTTATAAGATATATAGGAGACCTCATATATGTTCAATCACATGTACAAGATATAAAATACCTCCATATACAACAATAATATCTAGAGTGCTCGAACATTGAAATAACCCAATTCATTGAAAATAAATTTGAGTGATAGAGGACTTTGGATATGAATGAATGTGTTCTTATAAATTCATTTAGTAGTCATGTATCTAGGTAACCATAACCATATTAGGATCTAATATGGACATCAAAAATATATATTAAATCTATAAGAGTTTCTAATGTTTGAAAAAATCCCCCTATATAGGTTTGATGACCCCAACCTCCCACCCACCTGACCAATGTGTCTATGTGTGAACTATTATGCATAAACAATCAAGTGACCACCTACAATTAAAAAGAATATATGTATCCAAAAACAAATGGGGGAATCTTTCATAGTTTATAGAGAATAAATGAAAAAATTATATCTATTCCAATGTCAAAACAACCAAGAAAACATCATCAACATCACCACTTTTCCCTAAAAATAAAAAATGGTGAACCCAACATGAATATAAGAAATAATAAACAATTTTTCATTATATGATCAAACATTTTTTTATTTTATACTCAATCCAAATATCCAATAGCATTATCAATATCTCAAAATGATTGTATAATTATTAGCGAGGATAAATTTATTTTCACACTCTATGAAAAAAAGAAGTAAGACTCGCATGATCCTGAAGATGGACGATGTAAACAAGGTAATCAAAAAAGTACATACCGAAATTTATAAGTAAAATGAGAAGAGTTTTTGAATCCTGAATAAAAGAACCATTATAATAAATATAGAATCCAAAATCTAGATAAAGACTACACTATCAAGGAAATTTCCATAAAATCAAATTCATATTCCTCCCCCGAAGATCATAAAATTATTTCCCATAATTAGAAAATCCAATAAATCATTGAAAACATGAATATCTATGAGTACCACCGATATGGTTTAATCCTGAATAGGTAAGGATCCATTAATGTTCTCTAGGCATGACAACTAGTGTTTCTAGACCACCCATGAAAAGGTGATTCTATGAATGTATACATTGTCATTACAACATACCACTTCAATAGAATATACATGATGAATTAAAATAACCACATTCATTCTCTGATAATGATAGATTAGGAACAAATATATGATTCCCATTCAATTCAGTTTTCATTGAGGAGGAATACTATTAAAATTTATACCTAGTACTATCCCACTAGTACAAACCAGTTGTCGAGAACTTCCACCTCTGAGGACATGTAAAATAAATAATGAATTCTAAATAGATGAGGACTGTATTCGATACCCAGTACATAGAGCATATATCAACTCTTTCTGAATAAGACTCCATAAATATTATAATATGAAGCAATGATAATTCTCAAATACATAGTTACCCATAACAAGTCTAAATTATTTTTACCAAAATAGACATGGGGGATCCACTTTTCCAATCCTGCATGCTTGAATCATTTAATTGTATTATGATTTCATAATCTGGAGAATATTGTCCACATATCCCTTCATCAATATAAACCATTTTCTAGTTTATAATGGAGAAAGAAAATGTACATTACAATATCCCTACACACACTTTGGGAAAATTCCAATATATTTTATCCATCTATGAAGAACTCCATTTGAATATTCTTGAATTATTGAATGTAATGGGATAAGAACATACTCTTATACCTACAAACATGCGATATAAACTATATGATCATTGTGAAAATGTGGCACTACCTGAGTGAGTTCAAATTCGATCTTTTATCTAAAGTATTATCAATATATTTCTATAAAGGAATAGGTGTCAAATCAGGTTCATATTCTGATTTCAATCAGGGCTCTATAGTTGAGAGGGACACATTCATTAGGATAGGGGAACATGCCTTTCAAAAATCCTAGTAGAGTATTCAAAATCAATAGGATTATTTGAATATCCCTATTATGGTTGGGGATCTACATGTGAGATGGGAACAATCCTTTGTATGAGATCATATACATATTGAATAAGTAAATTGATATGATCACATGTCATAGGATCATGCATATATCCACATTCTCATAGAGGATTTCCAAAAAAGAAAACATAACTCTTGAGATACTCCCTCATTCTTATTAGTGAATCTACTGGAATTTTCCTTCAGATCAAATAATCTACTTACATATTCCTAATTCCACCAATGAACATATTCACCAAAATCATTATAAGGAAATTACAGAGGTGGCTCATATCACATCTCTATTTCTAGTGGAATGTCAGTATATTACCTTAGGTTATTGAATATTTTGATAATGAAGAAATTCCTATTCTGACTTGGGCTCCCCATGTGAGAGAGGAACATTCCTTGTTTCATAGTAATATTAATTCCCTAAAATAAAAAAACAACATCACATTATATTAGTATGCTGTTAATACTCCAAAATTGTTTGAGGATCAACAGGTGATAGGGGAACATGCATTAGTACATGCTCATTTTTTCTATAATGATATGTTTTCTTGGAATAATCAATCATCTTATGTGCAATTGGAACATATTACTACATCCAAATATGTTTATATGTAGGATTCAAGAACCATCACACCACATCCTCATATATTTATTGAATTTCAATTTCTTGGCCAGAATATTACTATCATGACAGAGTACATGGATGAACTTCCTAATCGTATCAATTCCATTGTCCATGAGTTTTTCAACAAACATTCTAGACATCACAAGGGCTCCTCAAATTATCTATTGATGTAGAAGGAACTCGTTATTATTATAGTCCTAATTATGGTTTTGAGGAGATAGATCAAAGAGTCTCAAATTATATCACTCATAATTTTCAAACTCCCCATAGTTATATTTTCCATAAAACAAAATCTCTCCATGACAAGACACCTCCATGTTGATGTGTGTTCAAAAATCCAACACAATAGTACATATTGGTCCATGAATCATCGAGGTCAACTATAGAAGGTTCATCATCCATATCCAATTGAATAATATTCCTATCAGCATGAAATCATTAAAACCATATTATTTTTTCTAAAAAGACGGAGGTGTGTATATTCGAAGAGGTGGAGCCTAACATTTTCATATTGAGAGATTTACCAGGAAACAACCAGAATATCATGTTCTTTCCACCTCTCCACTTCAGACTATGATATCCAAGACTACCATGAAAAAATATTAGATGGATTACCTAAGAAACAATATCTGGGATACTCTATGATTACCTATGGATTTAAATATCCATTATACATAATACGATTTTCAACATCAATCCATCAATATAGTATGTCTTCATCTATATCACTCAACAATCTCCATGGATTTAGATCAAAAACCAAAAAAATATAAATATGAAACATGCTTGCAATCATTATATCATGAAAATTAGGTAGATGATCATTGAGCCAATGTCATGAATCATTATTTTCAAAGGGAAAATTATAGAGCATTACATATTTCCTCACCTAGGTTTCAAAATAACCCCAATATATGGCTTCCGTTAAGGTTATACCCTCTGGAGAAATCAAGGGACCATGTATTGTTTAGGATATCTGTACTCTCAAATAGAATTCACACTCTTCAATGAAGCCCAAAACTCATGAATGGATGTAGAGTATATACAATAAAACAACAAAATAGTACCCAAAAAGAAATATCAAATCACATCTAACAGAAATATAAAATTTTTTACCAACCAAAAGAATCTCCCATAATGAATGGTTATCATTCAGATCTACCATCACAACTTATTACAACACAATAAAATATATACCACATCATACTAGTTATAGTATCAGCGTCTATAGTAGCTTCCCATTAGAAGACTCTCCCCCAGGGTTAGGGGGATATCTTCCACCACCACCAACCCCTAAGAATGAATTCATGAGAGCATATAATACATAGCTTCAATTGTTGAAAGAAAACCCCATCCCACAAGGATTCGAGAATTTATATATCAACCAAAATTTCCATGTTCATCACCTCATGTGAGGGTTCTGTATGAATCATCATCAATTCAAAATAAATCACATACCACTAGGATGGGATAATTTATATATTTATGTATTACCCAGGAATAGTAAAATCATAGACTGGATTCATTTGATCCTGAACCACCTGACCAATCAAAGCCAATTTTGGACCATAAATATACAAAATCCCATTAATATGGAAGAATTTTCATCATCATCATCATGACATTGATAATTTCTCTTCTATATCTTCAAACGTAAAAATCAATGGTCTACATCCCTTATATTCGTCCATATACAATAAAATCATTTTATATTCAAGGATTTTTCCTAAATCATGGATGTAAAGTTGATTATGCTCATTACTAATAGTCCAAGTCAATATTGACATATGGAAAATATAATCAGACCCTACCTGGTCACCAAGCCAAAATTTCCTAATATGGCTGAAGGATCAAATAATGACCGTCATGAAGGTAGTCCGAAATCTTCCTATCAGTTTGAATGTAATTCTACAACCACATTTTATTGATTTTAAAATGGATCTAGTTAGAAATACTGAGGGTCATAACATGAAAAATCTAACCCAGGTTTAGGTTGATATAGACGTACCAAATGAATCTCCACACACCCAGATCTAATGATGGGTCCAAAAAATGCCACCCCAGAATAAGGAGTGGCCACCTTCTCGACAGAATGATTCCATGGATAATTGTAACGGTAAAGATACATAGTGATAACCATCTAGAATAATTCATATTCCTTCAATGGGTGAACAACTATCATAATATGTATGTTTAATGAAAACTCTCCTAAAACTCAATTTGGAGCTTAAAAGGAGAAATATTCATACGGGGATCATCATATGGAAGAGAAAAATAATATCTATCCCATAGAAAAACATCTATCAATAGAGTTATATGAAAATTAATTTATATTAATATATATAAATCAAATCTATATAAATGAGGAATTCGAATATGATATTGAATTAACTCCTTTTTAAAGACAGCCTCTTGCTCACTACGGTTATCATTCTGCCTTTGAAGGGAAAAATCACCATGATATGAATATGGGGAAACCTCATTGACACCCCCAAACACCATATATATAGGATGAAATGTAGAATGATTTTACCCAAATGATTAAAAACATTACCTTATACCTATATTATTTAATTGAAGCTATTAAAGGGTAACACACACCTCTGCAAGAAAATAGAAAAACATATCCTAACTGGGATGATGAAAAACTGACTCCACCAATCTTTAAATATAAATCCTAGACTTCAATATATTTAGTAGGTCTGTAAAAATAACATATCACACATATTATTTTTCGATGCAGGTTGATGATTGTCCATTGAGATCAAAAGACTGCAACAAAGCTTATGTTTTTTGTAAAATCTCTAATAGGGACTTGTTTTATATTTTATATGAATATTCAATCATAATTTGTATTATTATGGGATGTCCTTCATCATTATTTCCATTATCAATTAATCTATACACTATGGAAAATTATTATCATAGTGACAATGAACCAAATAAATTGTTAGAATGAGATGGTGTATTATTTTTAGAATATTTGGAGGGTTTAAGAGATTATATCAACATCCCTCTCTTGTAAAGTAAACTTCTAAAACTATGTGATCAAAATCATAGAGATGAGTTATATATGAAAAAAATAAATATGAAATATCTTGGGGGATTATGTGATTTGACTCCAATGGAACAACAACTTCATGAATCATTTTATGGAATCGTATAAAAATAATGTATCATTACCCACGTCATAGGGTAAAATTCCAGGAAAATAAGAATGAAAATATTTCACAACCAATCCCAGGGTAGTACACATAAGGAAACTAGGTAGTATCCGAACTATCTAAATCCCTTTAATGATCAAAAACAACAACAGAATCACCCTTATCAATATAGAAAAAGAATTCATGGTTCTCATGATTTTTTGAATGGATAAAAAAAATAACCTATTCAAAATGAACATGTCCGTGTTTATTTAATTGAATCCAGGGATAATAACATGTATATTATTCTATAGCATTAGATTCCTAATAAGGTAAACTACAATTATTTTCAGGAAAACATCCCCTGAAATAGAATCTTGGGTCATAATAACCAAGTTTTAATCATCATCAATGATGCCCATAAAGGAATGATAAATTAAAAAATTCTTAATTAGAAAACACACTAGAACATGTGTCCTATATAACAATTTATTAGTCATATGAATAGTATGGATTTAATAATGTTCTGGTTGGGAATGAGAAAAATATTGAAAACTGGATGACTCAAAAAATAGTTGATAGAGCACATGCCACTATGAAAGAACAATTATGAAGTCCTAAAATTGCTCCTCCACATATGAAGGAGAACATAGATACTCCTCCAATTTGGGGTTTTGATAATAAGAATCTATATGAAATTTAAGAGGAACATAAATATTCTTCCCCGATGTAATCTATAACTCATGTCGATTTCTACACTATGACATCAGAAGTACAAGAACCACCCCACCAAATAGAATCATTATTAGATGAAGTTCCCACATTTGTTCTTCTAATGTGATACACCATGATAAAACATTATCTGATGATGAATATATAACAAAATGTGATTTTATAACATATAACTGGGGAATGGGGATCCACATTTCCCAAAAAAGAGGAGATACAAGACTATGTAGACATGGTCGGATTCAATATTCAATTCATATTAATGTGTATGAAATATATATAGTTGTGTCTCATGGGAATGAACTATAGAAATCCCAAATAGATAATGAGGTACCCCTGATACCTCCACCAATCGTACACATATATGTTAATTACATGACCACATATAAGGGTATCAATATTATGATCCTAGAATATTGTGATGGCTTACATGAGCATCACCGTTGATTATCGATAATCCTATCAACTTCTACACAATCACCAAGAATTCCCAGCTCAAATGGCTCACCCCATGAACCACTTCCATACAAAAACAACATATCTGCAAGCATCATCCTTAAGATCAAATGTATGTGATTCGAAAATAGATAGTTGTAGACCCTTTCAATCTCTCACTTCTAAATATTCTCCATCCATAATAAAATCATAATGTGGCACATGTAGAATCCCATTATAGAATGAAGGAATTCAAGATATAAGTTGATGTAGAAAAGGATTATCGATAGTAGGGTTTTCTTAAAAAATACCATGTCACATTATGAATAACAATAAAGGATATGAAATATAACATTCAATTAAAAATCATGTCCCCATTTTTCTCTTGAAGATTTAAATTATTAAAATTTCAAACTGTATCTTATTAATAATATTTATTGTATCAATTTAATTCTTGTTTAAACCCTCAAATTGATGTGATTTGGGGAAGTGGACCTATCTGTCATAAGAAAAATCATTAAAGTGTATAGTAAGAATGTTAAAATAACTCTTAGGATGATATAAAAAATGTTTATTTTTGAGAACATATATATGACGTTTTGTTTATAGTAATCGGGAAATACATCACATAGAATTTCATGATTTGAAGTCCTTATATCCAAAACTATTTGATGGTATCTTAAACATTCTATTAGTGTATAAAATACCCAATCAATGAAGAATTAATCAAATTATAAGGTTACCATTATGCCAATGAAAATTGTGTAGCAACATATGCTGAAATGGATATATAAAATAATGTAGGAATGTAACCAAAGTAATACGTTGATATATAGGTTTTACCCATTTATGGTTTGTCGACCACACCTCTAAATCCTTGGAGTAAGATCAATAGTTGTTGTGTGATCTATTAACACCTGGTTATATTAACAGAATAACTCCTAGAGGTTGAGGTGCCTATTGTCTTTAATGAAACCCCAAAAAGAATTAAATTCCTTTTTCTTTATGAAATGAGTTAGAACACATAGGTTGATGATGTACCATCTAATAGCCCCCCTCATCCTGATAGCATTAGAAGAGCCCCCCAGATTTATAGATTCATCAAACATTGTCCCCCTAAAATCATAATTTGAGGAAGATGAGGATAATAATTGGAATACCTTTAATCAATTGAGGATGGCCTCCTCCTCTAACAAAGATATCCAAAAAAAATATCAGATCATAAAATTATTTGTGACATAGCTGATTAGTGCTAACATTACCATAAATAGAATTATATATACATTGGATTTAAAATTTAATTATGACATTTGTTCTCTTTGAAAAATAAAATATTTCATTGATTGAATCAGGATGTGGATAGGCACAATCTCAAACATCCCAAAGAGAATTAAGAATTAAAACATGCAGCAATGAGGATTCACCCCTCTCAAGCCACCAATATAGAGGAATAAGATGAAATGTTGATCAAATAAAACTTCATTTGATATGTGTAATACTGATTATTGCTCACCAAGAATGTCCCATAATGATTAATTAAGGAATTATTATGGTCTGTAGTGACATATAGACCAAAATCATAATATCCGAAATGAAAATTTCCCATTTTCGACAACTTAACTCTTCCATTATGGAACTTCTAGTTTTTAGGACCATTCATTTATTCATGTGTATTAGGGGTGTAATTACAACAGGATAAAACTTGTAGATGAAGAAGAAACACCCTTTAGATAACAACAATTAATATTATACTTTTAGGTTGTTACCTCTAGATTAATGAACACCGGTGTTATATATCATCATGTTATGCATCACATATATAAGTAATTCATGAAAATAATATCTGAGTATTATATTGATGAAAAACTTCATAAATATCCATATTGATTTGATCACAACATGGATCTCAAAACAATCTTCCATAAGTAGCACAATAATAGACTTTAAAATATTCCACTAAAATTCACATTCAATGTAACATCAGAAAAATACCATATTCTTCTGGAATGACATATGGACATTAAGGTCGGCCAATAAAATACTAGTTCAATTATATTAATATCATCCTCATTAATCTACAATAACTATGGGGAATAATAGGGAATCTCACCTACAATCAGTGATAAATATCCAATGTGGAAAGAAATTCTATAACCTTCAACATGGAAATAATATAGGAAATTTTCTATGGATGATATGATTACTACCTAAAATCCATAATGAATCTCAAGAAGTACCTTATTTACCAACAAAAATTTATACCTTTGGTGGAAGGGATTCCAGTCAGCCTAAATGTGGAATCATTGGATCGGTCACTAGGTACCCCCATTACAAAGAAAAATGATGCATGATCTGTGAATAGTCACTACTACCTCATCCAAACTATATGGGTATTGATAATAGATATTATGATGTTGAGATGAAAATCCAATCAAAAATTATTTATGTTAAAAAACTAAGGAATTACATGAAGCGCCACCATGTCCATGTTTTCTCTCATATTGATATGTTAAATTAAATCATTGGCGGTCCTATTTTGACTTGGCACTTTACCCGATGGGTGGTTCTTATGCAGAATTATCAAATTCAGTTCATATCCCATATGTCAGTAAATGATAATTACCTAGATGAGTTCATTGTAACAAATGTTACCTTTGTATATAAAATGGAAGACACCCAACTTATTGACGAAGACATATTCTATGACCATAAAACTCCATTGACAGTTGGGATGTACATTAATGGTGTTTCATAGGGGATTGTACTCACATGGATGGTAATACGAAGATGATTGGGCTGGTCTGGAGTTTGTATTTGTGTCTTATGACAATGATTTTATGCCATAATCATTTTCACTATTTGAATTATGAAAAAATAATGAGGTTGAGTATGACGTCATCATTTTTTTATTAGAACAATCCCAAAAGCTACAAATATCCTACCTGAATATCACAGGAGAGTGATTATAGTGATCCCTTTTACACACAAAGTGCATTGGTCCAAAATACATGACTTTAGATGGTACTATCATGTCCTAATATCAATATGATAAACCACATAGCATATCATTTCCTTATCTCATGACATAAAATTTTTAGATCCACAACCTCTATCCGTATTCACATTAGGTATTCCATCAACCTTACCACATGACATTACCATACATGATCATTATCATTACCACTAGAATTTAAACATCATGGAAATCATCCTTATAAGGACCCGGCTTTAAAACATTACATAATATTGAATTAAATGAATAATTAACATTGTGGATATTTTCTGGTTTAGAGCTTTGTATAATTAGGACATTACTATTATTTCTCAAAAGATTAAAAAGTATACACTTCTATTCTGTTTCAATTTTTTCCATAAAATAAAAACTATTGAAAAAAAGATTAATTTACAGTTCTGTGTTTTAGAAAACATTATTTTCTTTTGATCCCATCCTTAACACTATTTCACTTTATGTCATGTGAAAAACATTTCAAAAACAAGGGATGAGCATATAATGCTCAGTAAGGGATACACAAGGAAAAAATTGTTAGTTTTTTAAAACAACAAGTAATCCATGAATACATTATCATAAGTAATATTTTTCACCATTATGAATTAATAAATACTCTTAACTAAATAAATGTTAATTGCTTACCCTTTTGTTATCAAAATATTAACATAAAACCATATAAATAACATATAACATATAAAGGTAACATGGGACAAAAAAAATACTTAAATGGAATAACCATACGGTCAACTTCCACACATATCACTAAATAGAATAACAATATGGATGACTTCCATACCCAACGCATTGGTGGTTATAATGTAACCACACGTCCTAGTTTTCATGGCACCACCCATTATTTGGTTTATCACATAACCAACCATAAAATGTCCAAGTTCCATTATAAAATCATAATCGATAAAACCAAAAAAAGGAATGAAAAATTTTTGACATTTCAATAAAAATATATCATTTATATGTATTTACATAAAATAATCATTAATAAAACCCATTTTAAATACCAAAATACATAAATATTTTTTGGAATTTATTTTGTTTCAAAAACATAACGGCTTGTTGATGAAGCCAAAGATAAAATAATACTCGCTGCGACGAAAAGTTCATTGTAACAATGTATATTAAAAAGAAATATAATTTTTGTCATTTATTAAAGTGATTTTTAGAGAAAATATTACTTTTGAATAAAAGTAAAATTCAAAGGGGTTTATACACCGCATAAAATAAAGTTGTGTATAATACGAATTATGCCTCTATGAAAGGAGATTGAGATGAAGTCCCTTACCTCATGTCTGACATGACTCCATCATTGATTTGTATTTTCTTAAGAGCCTTTTTCATGTTAATTATTCATTTTATATCACTTATTACCATGTTCTGAACATTATGTAATAATTTATGTTAATAACGATCATTTTGTCGATCTTTGGTAATTCAGTCAAAAATAAACATCTTATATTTACAAGTTGATCATGAGGTAAAATATCCATTATCTCCAAATTTGTATTCATGATGGAGATATCATATATATCATATATATCCAGTATATACATGCATCTATAATATTACATAACATTTAGAGGTAAGAAATTAAATGCAACGTTCATTGAGACGGTAAGTCGTACGTTTGCATGAACGCTACTTTTATTTCTATATCATATTTAATGGAATGAAATCATAATTATATAAAGGTATATTATAATTAAAGTATAATAAAAAATATAATATCATTATATCCATCCTTTATAAGTCCCACATATGGCATTAACGATTCAGATCAATTTGAGGGCGCTGTAGTCCGCACTTCCTTAAATGAAACTATCGTGTTTACCTATAATGGAAACCATAAAGGTATACCACAAATTAATAATACAGAAGCATATGGAAAACATAAACATAATATATATCATATATAAATATTTTTACATATTAATGGTCACCATGAATGGTTTTAAAAGAAGATTGAACAATCATCGTTTCACGAGGCAGTAATTCGCCACCAACAGAAACAGTATGTTCTTAATGCATTAGACATAGGTGTGCATAAGTTTAAATAAAATACATCTCATAACAATATAATAGTATATTTAGGATAATATTGTTGTTATGTAATTAATGAATAATAATTATAGGGGGATTGATGAAGGAAAATAATAGAAAGAAACCTGAGAGAAGACATCACCTCTAAAAAGGGTAACTCTATTTGATTTGAGCCAATGGCTTCCTTGGAAAGACATATACCCAAGATGAGGCTTCTAGCAGTAAGATAGGGACTTTTAGACATAATATGTGATGATTTTGGTCGAGATAATGTCTAGATAGGTGTGGGTAGGAGTGTAGAGTTGGGGGTCTTTTATAAGAGGGAGGATGGTTTCTTTGGGAATGTCTTGAAATGTTACTTTATTGTAAAATGATTTTCGGATTTTAAAGGACCCAAAATGATATATTTAGAGGATATGGTGATAAGGGTTAAAAATACACACATAAAATAATTTTTAGACATGTTTATGTCTTAGAGTTTAACATATCATTCAATTTTATTTCAATCACTCATTAATGAGGTAATCACTGCATCATCATGGTGTCATAAATAAATTTATTTTTTTTAAGTCTAAAAATTATAAAAAAATACCATGATGTAAGAAATCTATTTATCTTTCTAATGAATATTTATAGTAAAAAAGTATAACTTATATAACCTCATGTAAAAAATGTTTTTGTAAAAGAATTCATGTTTTTGACATTTTTTTTACTTTTAAAAAAGGTATTGGTGTAATTATATTACCCATGTGGCTCCATGAGTTCCCAAAAAATTTCCAATGGATTTTAATAGTCATCCATGACACATCCAATAAGTATAGGACGTGTGTAAAGGTAATTGCATTTATTAAAACATTATAGTTACCTTATATTGCACAAATTACCTTTAATTGCGAATAATAAAACATATAAGTTACTATTCACCAGAAATTATTTTCATCACATTGAACCACATTTTACTTAATAATGTCAACCATGTATGTCGGAGTTTTGAAATTCAATACATAAAGCGTTAAAATTTCATTTAAATGAAAAATCAGTTTTTTTTAAGAACCACTTATTGGTTTCACTATTCACAAAAAAAATTATGTTTTTCTAAAAAATACCAAAAATTTACCCTAATCTATATTTGATATTACAAATTCAATAATGGTTTATATCATAAAAAATTAAAAACACATAATTTTAATTAGTTAATTTAATTAATAATTCCATTTATCAAAACAAATAGCTTGTTTCTAAGAAACAATATATATCAAAAATTGACACTTGTTTTTTCCAATTTCAAAGTGAAATTCATTCCAATGTCCACCATTGGATTAAATAGTAAAAATATATTCTAATTGATCTTTATAACCAAATAAAATGATATTCTATCAATTCAAATAAATTATATTAAAATAATGTTTTGAATATAAATACAATAGTTTTCACGATTCATTAAAAATGAACATTATAAAAAAATACAAGAAATTCATCCAAAGTAAATTTCAATGTAAAAATTATAAAGAATAAGTTTATTCTAAAAAAAGAGCTTATTAAATTGTCAAATGATATATATATAAATGATTTCCCATAAAAAGGTGGTAAATCAATCTTTTAAAGATTTTAGAGTATTATATGCTTGTGATTGGATTTATTCTCATTTTAAGCCTCTAAAACACTATCTAATTCATAAATTGATATATATATATATATATATGAAAATATATTATTCTTTAATTACATGGTATGTTACAATACTAACTAGAATACATTAATCTAGGAGGATCAAGTCTTAACAGTAGGACTTTAAACATCATCGTGTCTTTCCTCCTAACTATATAACGATAAATTTTACAATGTTTGTTATATCGATAAGATTTAAAACAAGAATGATTCCAAAGGACTACATATGGTTTGATTCCATCCATTTTCTACAACATAGTGAAACCTGAAACATCATTAATGGGTCTAGCAGTAGTATTTGTTTTCATTCAGGTTTTGTGAAGCATGTACTTATCGTAAGATGTCCATATCCACAACCAACATCCATTCCACATGGAGTTAAACTGAATGACCCATCTAGAATGACATATGGATTAAATATCATTTTTCCATAGGATTTTAAGGGACTCCATGATTCTATATATTTTTCTTGAAACTAAATGATACAAAATACCACAATTTAATCTCAACATCCTCTATATTATGAGAGAATCCCTTTATATTACTTGATTCTCACACCGAGAAAAGGACCATGAAAATAGGAATTATAGTAATGTAATCCATAATCAAAAAAGGAATTATTTCACATGAGAGGACCATCATGGGTAGGAATGTAATAACATAAAGACACAACATGATTCATTGTAGCATAATGGTCAACAAAAAAATAATTATTCATACCGAATTACATAAAACATCATTGTCCCTAAATAACTATTTTTCGATTGATTCATAAAATCATGGGATATGTAGTGACACATGGATCTATTAGATTTTTCCTAAATGAAAAACATCATAAAAATTATCACCTATAAGTATGGTCCATAGAGTTATATAGTGACTTTCTCATTCAAAAATTACATATGACAATTTTCTTTTCCTGCCTTTCTACATAGGGATGTCTATAATTTTATCATACGGACTATACAAAATAAATCAACATAATAACATGCCATTATTTTCATATTAGTCATACATAGGTAAGATACTTCATTATGAACTATGTTTGGAATGATTCCCATTACAATGGGATATGTAGTGACAATCATAATTCTATTGATAGCCCCAGATGCAATACCACTATTTTTCCTCTAGTAACCAAATCTTCACAACATGATGTCAAAACAAACAACCCTTCATAACAATCTGTTGTTTGATTCTAATTCTTATGAGATACATAGATGAAATAATAATTCTATCATTGTCCACCACTGAAAAATTTCAATTCATTCCCATAATATATAATGTCCTCCCCACATGAAATTAAACTACGTGGGATCACATTCGTACAATATAATGCTAAAATTAAAGAAAAATGACTCAGTCACATGAAATTTAATGTTCAATCAAAATACCTCCTTTATAATTTATGTTATAAATAATCTAAATATTCCTTACAACATGAAATTAAAATGCATAGAAAACATTTCCACTAAATTAAATTAAAATGTATCATCCATTAACAATTACCATTCATTATCAAAGGTCAAAAATTTATATAACATTGACATCTACTATTTTGGGAGATTCCAAAATCCTTTCAAGAACCTCAATCCACATAACACACTTTATGTCATGGGTGCCATAGGTTACCACACACAATTCATGGAACGTTCAATGGAAATTATTTCTCTTAACTCAGTAATGCTATTGAGGAAGAAGGCCTTGAGACCAAATAACAAGTGTAATCATTTTTATACATTATGGGATTTCAAATACCTTTGATCCTAACATCACAATAGTAGAACAATGTAATTAAGGGTGTTTTGGGTCACCGATTACATGATTGTCCAATATCATTAATCCCGAAGAGATAACATTGAACCGTGATTTAAAATATTTCCATCTCCCTCAAAGAAGGATTTTGGATTTCTCATTATGATGGGTATCCAAATTAGGATCTTGTGTAACATTTCATATTTTAGGTCGACGAGAGAGATGAAAATTGATATCATGTACATTGGTCAATGCATTATGATCCTACATTGAAACAAATAATTGTCCAAATCACAAGAACACAAAATGATAGTAGAAGAGACCCAATAACATGTCTGTTTGAAACCACACAAAGAGTACCTTGGGGAAATTTCATGCCTTTTTTATATAAAATATTGATCTTAAAATTTTATGAATAATATATAATGAATATTAAAAATGAATAAATCTCAATGGGACTATATTTTGGTTATATTAAAATTTATTTTACTCTTCAATGGCCCTTCATTACAGGGAATGGTTAGATTAATGGTTTTCTACATCTCCTCATAGTCAGAGTTTTTTATCTGGGTATTCAAAAAACACTAAGCATTCTCAAACCATCTTGAATATTAAAAATTTTATAAAAGACATTCATAACATTAAATATGGAGTTAAAAAAACCTCCATATTTAAAACATATTAATGTGACTCTCTCTGCCGAAGGGATCATCAAACTGTTGGATTTCCCCCCTAACACCATGAGTTATCATATTAAACTTATGGAATAGAAGAGGCTCAAATGACTTGTATGTACCTGTTACCATATCTAGTTAACATATATATTAATTTACCATGACATACAATTAATATAACCATTCATTTCAAGTAAGTTCAATATCACTATCATTATGTCACATTAACATTTTACACTTAATCAATGTTTGTATGTGACACTACATTCCAGATAGATTTTATCGATAAAAAATCATGATATGAAACCACATTGAGTGGGGAATTATCATTAAAATTATCATATTAATTTCCATAGGGACTTAGAGCCCTAAATAGACTTTATTCTTTTGATATACATCTTCTTTAGTAAAATTATTGAGGACTCAAAATTTTTTATCATCCCTTGAAAAATTAAATAGATCACATTCTTAACCATTATATTGATAAATAATTGCTTCATATACACCAATCTGTGACATATTTTCCCAATATAGGGTTCTTTCTAATCCATGTGATCCCTAACAACACTGAGGAGGAACATAATATCATTGAATGTTACTAGACATACCCAGTAGGTCATCTCCAAAAAATATTCAAAGACTCAATATTTTGGGATATGATTTATGTCACCCCGATTCTAAATATCTGGACAGAAATTGAATCACTAGTATTTCTCCAATACCCTATGTTACTTCTATAAATCATCAATAAACCATAGAAAATTGTGGATATCTACACTAATTTTATAGGATATTGATTCATAAGGAATTTAATCCACTAATAAATGGATGATACTCCATGAAAGAATGAAACTCTAATAATTTTTATCCTTGGTTATACCTTGGTGAAACTTATCACCCACAAATGTTTTGATTCATCCTTCCTCTACATGCCCCATTGAACATCAGTTCTGAGCTAAAAAACCCTAAACTAATGAAATTTTATTTCTAAGATAATATATCATGATGTAAAATATATCAAATATAATATTATGTAGTCCCTAATATACTGTAGTTCATGTTTATAACTATTAGACATCTTAATAAATAATATAAATTATCCAAACTAGAAGACCCTAAAGAATTGCACTTTAATCGTCCTAGCTATAAGACACTAAACAACATAACATCAAAGTTAAAAACAAGAATTCCCTAAATTAAAGAACAAAAATGGACCTATATAGAATACTCTAAACTATATAATAGTAATGGTCTATCTTGAAACCATTACCAAAAGGTACAAAACATTCGACGAAAAAAACATTATAAGTGAATCGTGGGAAAAAAATCCAATTTTGACCCAATGGATATTTAACCGATGTGACATTTGAAATATTGAGAACCTATAAAACTGAAGATGCAGAAATGCTTCTCTGGTATTAATTTTTTAAGAAGGGGTCTCAATAAAATACATGTCCATTCCTGCAAGATCATCCTCTATATGATGCATGGGATAAATCTATTGCAAAACAAATAAAATGTTATCAGGGTTGTGTGGATCAACATGTGGAAATAGATAAAATCAACCAATACTAATATATACCATGGAATAGGAATAAGTTAGATAATTTTTTACGGATACCATCTCCAAATAATTCATGTCAATCAGATGATCTACATACTACTAGAGAAGGTGCATCATCGTTGAATTTCACGTTAGACGTCATTCATGAATATTTCTCAATGAGAAACCTATTGAATGATAAGAACTCAATTCTATGTGATTGGATATATTTTTAATATCACCTATATGATTGGTATTATGAAGGATCCACAAAATGTCTCAATCTTAACATGGTACCTTGCCTATGACATCATAAAAAAATTGTGATATCCCGCTCTTACAAAGGACTAATATCTGCTAAAGAACATTAATTATTTATTTATTTATCTATTAACCTATGTTTTGTGTGCAATTTATTGATCTCCATACTCAAATATTTAATAACTATGTGTGTAATGATTCACATATTGATGTGATATTTAGTGAAATCTAAATACCTTACTTTGGATCCATACTCATGTTCCATTCCAATAAATCCTTCTCCCATTATAGAATTAATACACATTCAAATATAAGGTTATCTATATCCCTAACCAAAGATACATAAAATCTAACATTTATCCAAGAACTCAAGGAAATAATAATCATATGGATTTAAAATAGAATTCCTTATTAAAATACTCATGAATTATACCTTCAATTCACTCGTTTTCATAGCTTGTCATATATTAAGATATGTGGAAAAGTGTTCTTTCTTTAACGAAGAATCAACTTATTTTAATTCTGAAAAAATCTCATTTATAGTGAAGCCTTTTATTAGAACCCATAATTGTGCATCCTATAATATTTTTTCTATGATTTAATGATTTTTATGACTGTATAAAACAAGAAAATAATTTTCATAGAGATCATAAAAATTACAAACATGATCAAATGAATTTTTTGAATGGGATATACATTTAACAATTAATTTAAATATATTATAATATAATTATAATATTTTTACATATTATTTTGTAAATAAATATAGAAAAAACACTAACTCACCAATCTAGGAACAACTATTGGAACATCTAGGGCCAAGGCCTACCACAGAAAATGGTAACCATCTTGGTCCAACAAGCAGACCAGTTGGGGGAGTACAACTCTGGTAGAAAGAATCCTTATACATGTATATGACCTATGGTTATAGATATTTATGAATCATAATAATTTTTTCTAAAGACCACAGGGATGCATCCCAGGTGGATGTAAGGTGTTTGTTAAGAGTGATGAACATGTTGCACGATTGAACCAACAATATTTATGAAAGTGTTTATAATCCGAAGGAGGCATATTGATGATTTTTTTGTGGAACTATATTTTTTTATATTAATGAAATACAGATGGCCTGATAATTCCTCATGATAATATTAGTTATCTTATTCATTCTTCTATTTCATGGAGCAGAAGTCACTTGATCCTGCTAAACATATTTTGAAAACATTCAACCCCACATGAGGCATGATCTCATACTCTTCCTCCATAAAGAAAAGTTAAACATTGTGAGTCATGACCATAAACATATATATGTCTCCACAATATACAATACATTATAAATATATTAATCTATCTTTTTTGAATGTTTTCATTTGATTACAACTTATCACACTTGGGGAATAATATGAGAGATCATTTAATAGATCGAATTTTTCACATGATCATCCTTAGAATATTCATTTAATGTGATGAAAATGAAGGTCCTCATAATCAGAAATTTTGACATAGATCCCTTCCCGCACCTCAAAGAGTTTTAATTTGAATTAATTTAGTTTTATTAGATAAATTCACATTGGGGATAAAAAATGAGTGAATCAGGATCATGAAAAGACAATTGTATATGCATGATTTCTATATTGAAAAACATTCACCATCACATTTGGTTCATGCATAATCTTCACTATGAATGTTTTCATGAGATTTGGGTAATCCTTGCCTATATATACCACTATACCACTATGAAAAATTGACAAATGAGGAATATAGGAGTAAGATAATATAATATAATGGGAATTAGAGATAAACCACCAAGAAAATAGATGGTTCATCCAATCATAATAGAGTTCACCTTCAATTAATTAATAAGATCCATCTACCATGAGATGTCATCTTTGGATTTGGTCACATGGTTATCATATGAAAAGATTATAGTATACATTTCCCATGTGATGTGACGTTTACAAAATGCAAACCTCCCTTATAGACACATAAATATAATGACCATATGAAAAAGTGAACATTATATTTTCAGTTTGACTAACCTTTGGCCTTATGGTATCTCACATATCGGTAATGTGGTGTAGGTTTTATGACATTCAACACATATCCCATAGTCTACTATTTACCATGAAACACAAACCATCACCCTTCACTTTTGATTAGATAATATTAAATATGATCCAGTATTTGATCA
This sequence comes from Viscum album, assembly GCA_963277665.1. Taxonomy (NCBI): domain Eukaryota; kingdom Viridiplantae; phylum Streptophyta; class Magnoliopsida; order Santalales; family Viscaceae; genus Viscum; species Viscum album. Next base: position 163,574,332 of record OY728135.1, read on the forward strand.
TGTGATAAAAATAATATATAATTTTTATGTGGTCCCTCTATTGGAATGCATGTGATAAAGGTTTACCATGATGATGTCTATAAAACTATGATCATATAATTGTTATTACCTAATGTCACAATTCCCTAGTAATGGATGTTATCGATGATCATGATTTGAATATTACTAATAATTTAAAATAAATTGAATGAAAATAATGATGATAATTTTATAAGTAGCAATGATCTTATAAGCCCATCCATGAATAGGATTAGAATGAATAAAATTATCTATGACATGTAAACGATGTTCATGAGAAGAATAAGGGGAACTAAATTCTATCTTCCTAAAAAATTATCACATATATTCATTATATAGGGGATAAATGAAGGAAAAATAATTATAATGTGATAAATAAATTCATAGAGAACATTTAAAATTTTTACATTCCTAAGAAATTATTTACATGGTTTGGAAACTAGTTTTAAAACCCATCAATTTTATGGAATATAGTGGGAACTTATGGGTGATTCACATATCTCATTCATATATATTAATTTAGGAACTATTATTAATAAAAATGATTTGGCGAAAAAATATAGTGGGATGAAAATAAGAGACAAAGTGCATTATTTTTATGTTAATGTATTATATTCCAACATTATTGGGATTGATGATAGAAATATAATTGTTTAATGCATCAAATATACTTACCATACTGGAAATGGGAAAAAAGATTGAATTCATTAAATGCAATTCCAAAACATACAAACACAACAAAATTATCATGGAGGTATTTAGTAAACATAAAAAATTGGATCATTTAATTGAAAAATTCGATGAAATTTCGTTTTAACAACCTCAAATGATTTGAAATATAGAATTGTAGTGCTACATACAGTGACATTATAAGGAACCAACTATAATCATTTCTAATTCTGGTGAATTTGGACTATAATATATTTTACATCATTCTGAATAATCTGTTAGGTAAAATGTTCTATATAATTAGTAATAAAATCTTACATAACCAATAAATATTATATAGTATATATGTATACATGGAATCCATTTTTTATCGCAAAATAATAACTATTTAAATGTAAAAAGGGATCTTTTCATCAAAAATAATCAAATACATTTATCATGGAATAATTGTTTTCATTACCAATTGTAAGACCTATGAAAAACATATGGAATCTCTGGATGAGCATAAAAATATCATTATGGAAAAACAAGGGAAATATTTACATGTCTTATCGAGTGATATGAATATAAACATGGAAGCTTTCATAAAGGCATAAGAAAAAGAAATATTATAAAAGTAATAAACATGGATCATAACATGAAAATGATTCTAAATAATTTTATTTAGAAATTCATAATCATATTAAACTGGTCCATCCCCATGGTTTAATTTCACTAAGGTCTATCCATATGGTGTTCTTAAAATTTACATGCTTATTCATTAAGGTATCGTAAAACATGTCATCCATGGACATTTATTTAATTACCCATTTCATTGGAGTAATATTACAGTGCACCCTTAATATTTCACTATTTTCAAGTCATACACATAGATCGTAATAAAAAATTACATAAATAATCGAAAGTGAATAAAATAAATAGGGTTCATATCAAATTGTGATGTATTAAAAAGTGATAAAATACATGATAATTTTGACATTTATATCTAATGGAAAGTTAATGACGGTTTTATGTGTATAATTTCAGAATAAAATATATAATTTTACTATCTTTATTATTTACCATGGAAAATAATTATTTTTTGGTATTAAATTAAAAAAAAGAGAATATATTGGTAAAAAGAGAGCTATTTTGCGATGAACATTCTGCAGCCTAATGACTTTGAATCATGGTTTTTGAAAACATTAAAAAAATAGGGTAATGAGGTAATCAATTAAATAAATAATAATAATATAGTATAGGTAATTAATAATGTTGAAATAATAACATTGAATAGAAATTTTAATGACATACCACATAGTAGAAAACATGAATTGAAATGAGAAGTGTAGAATTCCCTTACCACATAAGAAACACTTTAATGAATATCATTAAAAATTACATTATACAAAACATTAAAAATAATAAGAATATATTTATTCATGATATAATGAGTCAATGGGTTGTATATAAGCCTAATTGTTAAATAATTGTGCTTCATGATATGCCCCAAAGAAAAGAGATTGAGACGAAGTCCCTCACAAAGATAATATCATTAGATTAAGTATAATTAAATGATAATTATTATGTGTGAGAATAATAATATAGGAAATATAAGTGGTTATTATATTTAAAAAATTAGAGTAACTTAAAATTATAATTTGAAAAATAAAACAAATGACACAGATATTTAACTCAACGAAGGAGAATGACTTATGATTTCCTTTGCCTTGAGTCTGACTCGTCTCGTTCTTTCTTTATCAACCTGAATATTGAAATTAGTTTAATTTCTACATGTAATATAACATTTTTATTGTTATTTATTATTTTTATATCACTTATTTCCATGTCATAATAATTATATATTAATTTAATTTCATATCAGATTATTAGTTTGTATTCGGTACGTGAGTCAAAATTGAACTTGTTATGATTACAAATGGTCCATATTGACATAATAAAATCATATTTAGAATTATATTCATGATTCAAATACAATATAAATATCATATATATATATATAAGAATCCTTAAAATTTGTAGATAATATATGAAATGTACCATTCATTAGATGGAAGGTCGTACGTATGGATGAACGATACATTCATATATTTATCATATTATAATAATTAAAACTAATTGCTAAATATAAATATTATAATTTATGTATAATATTTATAATATATATGTCACAGTGTTTCATTAAATTTATCCTTTATACATTCCATGTATATCATAAATGAGTCATATAATTTTGATGGGGTGATAGTCCAATCATCCTCAAATGAAATTCTTGTATTTGAACAATATGACTGGAATAAGGGTATTATATAATTGAAAATTATATAATATTAAAGATAATATTATGATAATATATATCATACATAAATAAAGTTCCAACGTAATGTCCACCATGAGTGGTGGTAGAATAAAATTTAAAAAATATCATTTCATGAGGCATTGGTTGGTCATGCACAGAAATAGTATGTTATAAATCAATTAGATGGAGAAGTTTATGTGTTTAGTTTCAAATCATAGAATAAAAAATACTATTATATTATTAATACTGGTGTTTTTATAAAATAATGGAATAAATAGAATTTAGGGAGAGAGGATAAATTAGGAAAATAATGGAAGGAAGTTTTAGAGAAGATGTTATCTCTTAATTGCGGAACTACAAATGATTTGATCAAAAAGAAATAATATTTTTGTGTAATTAGGTAGTGGTGGTTCCATTTTATATGATGTAGGATGGGAACTATATGAACGTCTGAAATATGGTTTTATTATATATTTATTTTTTAATTCTAATAGTTCCATGTGTGTTCTATTTTGATTATATGTTTATAATTTCTGGAAATCCTCACATTCATTCGATTTTAGACATGTTTTTTTTAACTTAAACGTATCTTTTGGATTTAACACTTAGTTAAAAACATTAACTCTTAGCATATACTATTTTATTTAATAATATGTTGTAACTATAATTACAATAATATTCCAAGAGAACCAATATTTGACCATTGAGGAAATTTATAACATTATATAAGACATTCTGACTAATATTATACTTTTGGTACTGTTATACTATTTAAGAAAATAGTATTTTCTTTACTAACTCATTTATGTAAATTTTGACACTATTTAGTAATTGAATTTTAAAGTCATAACAACTTGATTAATTCAATAAAAAAGGACATAAATCATTCCTCACATGTCAATGTATTCAAAAAAAATTATTGTATGGAATATAAATGTTTAAATTATATTTATTTTAATATTTATAATATCACTTATTTTGATTTTCCATTATCAAGGTAAAAACGAAAACATCAATGTGTCATAAATATATAAATTAATTTAATGTCCAAAAATTATAAATAAATTCTCATGATGTAGGATGTGGATTCAGATTTATAATGACTATATATTTTCTATGTGATCATTTATATTACTGAAAATTATTATTTTTCATTAATAAGATAGATTTTTTTTATATTTCGATTATTATTAAATTAATTATTATACAATTCCATTATCAGACCCAATTGGCTCCCAAATCACAAAATATCGGAATAATGTTATTTTTGTCACCAATTACTCATAAAATAGGAATAAAACATGTTTTAGAGTAGTTTTGTATTATTATAATATTAATTTTACCCTTATATACCTAATTTATCCTTTAATCATTGTATATAAAAATAATTACTGGAGTTAATCATCATATTGTCCAAAAATTAAAGGGACCTATTTAAATAATTTGAACCTTATGATTACAAATATGGAACCCATTTTTCAAATTCAAAACAAATAATTGGAATAAACTAATTTAATAATTATTCCCATTTTTAAAATTGGAAAAACGATTTCAAATGTTAAATCATTTCAAAAGATTGAAATGTTTTTACTATTTAATTAATATAAATATCCAAAATTCATCCAATGTAAATTTTATTGACATCTTCTAATGAATAATTGTTTTTAAAATAGAACATATAAAGTTTAAAAATCTAAAATTAAAATTTTCCCCATCAAAATGTGGTAAAAAACTTTTATAAAAATAGATTATTGAATGATGAAAATTTTATTATTACCAATTTTATGCTTCTAAATTTTATATGATAAATGTGAAAAAATTTATCAAACATGTGTAATAAAGTTTTAGTATTTTCTATTCATTCCCTTCAATACAATTACTAGGCGTTAACTAACATTTAATACAATAATAATATTATTGTATTATTTTTTGGTATAATTCAATGTTGTGTTCAACATAAGATTTTGGAAAAACCCATTATTGCATGTCGATTATGATATCAGACTAACTGTCCCCATTATCATAAAATTAAAATCATATTCATAAAAATTAATCTATATTAAAAACATTTATAGTATTAATACCCATGATTTTACAACATTCCCCCTTTTAGAAATTTCATCATCGCAATTTTAAAATTTGGCTTGGGAACATTATTTAGAATCCCATGTCGAAAAAAGAGTGAATAAAACTACAAATTTAAATGAATTCAATTTATGATATAATTTCATTGTAGATAACACATACTATTATTACATGTTGAAAAACATAGATACTAAAGATAAACTATGTATAATGTTTTGGTAGATAGTGTGGGAAAATAATATCAGAAAAAAGTTAACATTCCAAAAACATAAACATCTGATTAGTTAAACGACATTTGTTATCCTAGTATCATAATAAAATAGATACATTTTTGTTTTATGTTCTTTTTCATAATTATTAGTAATGTATTTATGATCATGACTATGAACATAAGGAAACATACTTACTAGTCAAGTGGAGTTCATCGTTTTATAAATTCTCACAAAAAACTCAACCTTTATACAAAACAATTATTATTCAAGATGACATGGTCAAATTTGATTCAATATAATAAAATTTTATGGAATCACATGATTCAATAATGATTAGCTATCTATTAAACTGGTCTTAAAACATTAATCAAGAATATAATGTTTAGTACATGATCAAATAATCTCCAAAATGTATAATCATACATAAGAAAAAATTGCATTCAATCTCAAAAATTCACCAGTAATACCCAAAGTCAGACAAAGTCAACTCTTCAAATAATTATCCATGAAATTTCTCAAAGTAATAAATACTAATATTGAAACCCATAATTTTTTTGGACATGATCACATAATATTCCATGATAACTGTTATCTTTAATCTCTAAATAAGATCAACCACATTAAATATATCATATGGAAAAGTGATTAACATATTTACATGTTCTCCAAGATTGGATAATCATTTCCAAATTCATATAAGTCCACAAATAATAAATTCAAACTTTAATCTGGAAATATAACTCCATAGTATCTTATTTACCATAATCCTATGAAGTCCCCAAAATAGTGAACATATTTTAAATAATGTTTAACATGTGATCAATAAATCAATTCCAATACCATGGTTATATATTCGATAAAAAATATGTCTCCAAAAAAACTGATTATTATTGCATGAACACATTAACTAAAAATAATGAATTCAAACAAACTAGGGAATTTAAATTGGTCAGTGGTATGCAATGTGACCTTGTCTCCCTTTAGTTGGGGGGTTTGATTTCCATGACCTTACAGGATGCAACATATTGTCAGTGATCCTACATGTTGTACTTTTTCTAAAACTATATATTTCATAGAGCCTTCCCAAAATATTATAACATCCACATAAATAAACATATGACCTTTCAAATGAAAAATTTATCTCATACCTCTCATTTGAAAATACAAAATAAAAAACTCAGAACTACCTCAAAAGAAAACATTTATCAAAAATATTGTTAAACAACATGATATTTTATAACATTAGACTTAATGTGGTTTCTAATTAAATGAATTATAGATAAAAAATTAAAATATAAACACTTAATAAATCATCATAAACTCTATAGATGTCTAAACCCTACTTTGATATCAACTATAAGGACCCAATCTTAAACATTACTTATTCTTGTGACTTTTGACTAGAATTTATTTTCATTCATTCCAAAATATCTTTTAATTAAATATTTTATAGAATTTTGAAGAAAACATACATATATCTTCTATATTACAATGTTTATATATCCATATGCCCTCTATTTTATATCATAAACCAAAAATATATTATCATGAAACATCAGTTTTTTTAGAGACAAATCTCTAAAAACATTACTCATAGAATTGTTTTAATAATAAAATTAAGACCAATGAAAAAAATTAAAATCATGTGATGATAAAAAAATGCTCAGTATGAGAAAACAAGGGAATCAATTAACATGTGATATTGAGATATATATATATATATATAAGAACACTATGACATTCATAAAGTTGTGAAAAAGTGGAATATCGTAACAATAAGAATCATGGAATTTAACATCAATATGTGGATGAAATATTTAATTTTACATTCATAATCATATCACAATGGTTCATTCCCAATGTGTCACATAACCAAGGTATATCCCAAAAGTTTCATTAAAATTAAGAACATATTCTCCAAGGTATCCTATAATTTTCATCTAAAGAGATAAAATTTCATTACCAAATACATTAGATACCTATTAGGTAGAATCCTTAATATGACATTATTTTCATTTTATACACATATATCATAGTCAAACATATCATAAATAATCCAATGATAATGAAATAATAGAGTCTCATATCAACGTCATGATGATATAAAAATTGCATAAAAACATGATCATTAAATCATCAATAACCCACAAAAAGTAAAAGAGGGTTTTATATATGTCACTTAAAAAATAAAATATATCATTTTTTATGTTATGATAAATAACCTAAGTATTTAATTTTTTTGGGTATTAACAGAAATAAAATAAAATATTTTCTTGAAAAATTTATAAATAATATGAGAAAAATAAAATTAAGCATAACGACTATGCAACATTTTTGTCGAAAAAAATCTAAAATAGAGGATAAAGACCACCTATTCATAGATTACTCATAAAATAGTTTTAGGAGAGAATAAATGGGATATATGAATATGGTATAGAAATTTTAAAGACATACCACATAAACGATAATAAGAATATAAAAGAGAATTCGATAATTTCTCCTACCACATAAAAAACATTAATGCATATCATAAAAGAATTAAATATAATAAAACATTAAATATGATGATAATATAGCAACTAATGAAATAATGAGACAAATTTTAGTACATACACATTATAGGAAAATAATGGTGAATCTTAATTTTCTATAATGAATACAGATCAAGACGAAGTCCATACAACGATAGTATCATTAAATTATGGATAAATCAATGAAATTATTATTTGTAAATTAAAAAATCACCCATTACATGTAGATAATCAGTGAAAAATAATTATTTGACATTAATATATATTCATTAAAAAAAATTGAATGTCGTAGATATATAACTTAATGAATCAATATTGAGTTATGATTCCCCTTAACTTGAGTCTGTCATGTATTGTTCATTCATTATCATATGAAATAATAAACATAATAAAATTTATAAATTTCTGAGAAACATTTTCATTATTTTAATTCCTTTTATATCACTTCTATTCATTTATAAGTATTACTAAATGATTTATGTTCATATCATACTTTTTGTCTATATTCGTTAGTTCAGTCAAAATGACATTGCTATGATTACAAATTTTCCATATGGTCATAATTCCATCATCTCCATAATGATAATCAGGATTTAAATAATATATATCCTATATATATGTCTATTTAGAATAATGCATAAAATTTAGAGTTAAGAAATGAAATGAAGCATTCATAGAGATGGTAGGCCAAACATATGCATGAATGTTAATTTTGTTTATATTTCATAGCAACAAGGTCCATCCCTATGGTGTCATATCACCAAACTCTATCGCTTGGGTGTCAAAAAAAATACCATGGTTATTCATTAAGGAATCATAAAACATGTCATCTCTAAAAATAGTTTTTTTATCCATTGCATTAGAGTGATATTAGGGTGCACCCTTAATATATCATTGTTTTCATGTGATACACATATATCATAATAAAACATTTCATAAATATCCAAAAGAGAATAAATGAAATGGGTTTCATATCCAATCACGATTTATTAAAAAGTTCTAAAAAGCATGATCATTATGTCATTTATATCCCACAGAAAGATAATGTGGACTTTTTGTATGTCAATTTCAGAATAAATTAAATAATTTTTATGTCTTGAATAATTATGATAGAAATTAATTAGGGTTTGGTGTACAAATAAATAAAATAATAGTATTTATAGGGAAAATAACGATATTTTTAGACGATGATTCTGCAACAAAATGACTGTGAATCATGGTTGTAGAAAACATAATAAAGAGATGGGAAATAGGAAAAAATTTAATAAAATAATCATAATATAGTAGGAAAATAAATAATGTTGAATAATTACTTTTAATTGAAATTTTAAAGGCATGCCATGTAGAATAGAACATGAATGGAAAAGAGAAGTGGAGAATTCCTTAAACACATAAGAAACAATTTAATGAAAATCAATAAGAAAAAACATTATACAAAACGATTAATATCATAAGAATATATTAATTCATTATATAATTATTCAATGGGTTTTAGTTACCCCTTATTGTTAAATATTGTAGCATTAAGGTATGCCCCAATGAGAGGAGATCGAGACGAAGTACAATACATGGATAATATCATTAGATTATGTATAAATAAATGAAAAATATTATGTTTGAAAATAATAATAAAAACAATATTAGTGGATTTTCAGTGTAAAAAATCATAGTAAATTCCAATTATAATTTTAAAAATAAAACAAATGACATGGATATTTTACTCAATCAATGGATATTGAGAGAAGATTTACCTTACCTTGAGTATAACTTGTCTCGTTCGTTCTTTATCCCCATTAATAATAATATTAAATTAATATATAATTTTTGGTGAAAATTTTTCAATTTTTTATTCTTTATATATCATTTATTTCCATGTTTTAACAATTACATAATGTTTTACATACATATCGTACATTTTGTCGGTCATTGGTACATGAGTCAAAAATGAAGTTTTTATGATTATAAGTTGTCCACATTATAATAATACCATCATATAAATAATGATATTTATCATTCAACTAACATATTAATATCATATATATATTTGTGTGTGTGTGTGTGTGTCAATCCATAATATTTGGAGGTAATATATGAAATGCATCGATCATGGAGATGGTAGGCCGTACGTACGTATGAACGCTACTTTCATTTATTTATTATTTAAAAAGGATGAAATCTTATTGATAAATATGTATATTTTTATTTTTTCATAATATATATGTTATATTTGTTACAGTGTTCCATTAAATATATAATTAATACATTCCATTTTATCATAAATGAGTCATATCACTTTGATGGTATTGTAGTGAAAATATCCTCAAATGAAATTCTCATATTTGTACACCCAGAAAAGGATAATGATATGATATAATTTAATATTATAGAAGAATAAATATAATATATATATCACATATATCATAAATAAATATAGTTCCAACATAATGGAATCCCTGAGAGTTAGTAGGATAAAATTGAACAATGGTCGTTTCATGTGGTTGTGGTTCGTCATTCCCATAAATAGTATGTTCTAAATTAATTAGATGGAGGAGTATGTATGTTTAGGATTAAATCATATCAGAAAAAATCCTAGAATATTATTAATACTGGTGTTTTTAAAAAACAAAATATTAAAGAGAATTTAGGGGGGATAAGGAATATAAGGGAAAGGAGTTTTAGAGAAGACACTAATTTTTAATAGAGAAACTATTTACAATTTGATCATGATGGAATCATGGAGCTACTATATGCCCAAGTATTGTCTTATATGTGGAAGTAATGGATGTTGGGTGCGTTTTAGTGAATAATTTGGATGAGAAATTGTACTTTAGAGGTGTGTTTAATTGGGTAGTGGTGGGTCCCTTTTATAAGATAGAGGATGTGCACATTAAGATAATCTAGAAATATTATTTTATTATATATTTATTTTAGAATCCTAATAGTTCCAAGGGTGATATATTTCGATAATATGATGAATATGTCTTGAAATCCTATCACCAATTAGGTTTCAGACATGTTTAGTTCACAAAATGAAATATATCATATAGATTTAACCCTTAGTTAAAAACATTAACTCTTACCATGTCTTCTTGTATTTTAATAATATGTGGTCACTATAGTTACTATAATATTCCAAGAGTACTAAAATATGATCATTAATGAGATTAATATAATTATTTAATACACTAGGACTAATATTAAATATTTAGGACTATTATATCATTGAATAATATAGTATTTTCTTTAATAACTCATTTATGTCAATTATGACACTATTTTGCAGTTAATTTTTTTAAGTCATAAAAACGTGATTCCCTCAATAATAAGGCCTTAAATCATCCCCCACATGTCAATGTATTCCAGAAAATTCATATATGGCATCTAAAGGTTCAAATTAAATTTACTTTAAAATATATAATATCATTTATTTGAATTTTCAATTAATAAGGTAAACACTACATCATCATTGTTTCACAAATAAATTTATTTATATAATGTATAAAAATAATAAATAAACTACCATTATGTGGGGAATAATTTTATATTTGTAATGAATATTTATTGTCTAATTTATCATTATTTAAATTAATGTAATTATTTTTTAGTAAAATGATACATGTTCTACTTATATTTCCCTTAACATTAAAATAAATGTTATATAATTTTATTATCGTACCCATGTGCCTACCATATATTAAATTCTTAGAATAATGATTTTTTGTTCACTAAATACTCATAAAATAGGAATAAGACACGTTTTAGGGTAGTTTTATATTATTATAATATTATTTTTCCCTTATTTACCTAATTTACACTTTGATCATAGTAATTACAAATAATTACTGGAGTTAATCTTCATATTGTCCACAAATAAAAGGGACCTATTTACATAATTTTGATTTAATTGTTCCAAATACGGAACATTTTATACCAAATTGAAAAAATATAATTGGAATTAATTAATTAAATATTAATTCCCATTGTATAAATGTTAAAAATGGATTTTAAACGTTATATCACAATAAAAGTTTGAAATGATTTTAAAATGAAATTCAATATAAAATTAAAACAAACTACCTCAATTATAATAAATGAGAAAATTGTGTTCTATTTATTATTTAAAAACATTACAAAATATTATTTAACCATATAAACTTTCTTGAAGGAAAAGTAATTTTTCAATTAAAATTTAGAAAATTTTTACTCTTTATAAAAAATGATTGTTTTTCAGAAAAATATCAACAATTCATCCAAAGTAAATTTTTTTATGGATTTTGATGAATATTTTTTTTCAAATAATACATATAATGATATCAAAAATATATTTAAAAATGGTTCCCAATAAAAATGTGGTAAATTAATCTTTTAAAAAATTAGATTGTTGAATTATTTAAATTTGATTCATTCCCATTTTGAGCCTCCATCATTTATTGGATAAATGTAGAATCTTTTTTCAAACATTTGTAATTATGTTGTAGATATTTATACTCATTCTCTCTGATTCAACGACTAGGGATTAACTAACATTTAAAATTATAATCATATTATTGTATTATTTTATGGTATAATTGAATGTTTTGTGCAATGTAAGATTTCAGAGAAACGTGTTGTTTCATGTAGATTATGATATCAGACCATGGGTCCCCTTCAGTGTAAAATTAATATCTTATTTAGAATCCATAATTTATATGAAATGAAATTATAATAATATAATTACTCAGTATGTTAGATCTTTCTCTCCATTTGGAAATTGCATCCATAGAATTTTAAAATTTGGCTTCGTAACATCATTGAGAATCCCACATTGAAAAAAGAGTCAATAAAACTACAATATTAAAAGAATTAAAGAGAAGTAAAAAAGGTCACCAGATATATTACATACTATTATTACATGTATGAAAACATTGATTAAATTGAATAAATAACCATGAAGTTCTGATAGAAAGTTATAGACAACAATATCCGGATAAAGTTCACAATCAAAAAATTTAAACATTTGATTGGTTAAATTTCCATTGATATCCTAGTAAAAAAAGTAAGAAACAATGTTTTTTTATTTTCCTTTTAAATATTATGAGTATTTTATTTTTGAGCATGACTATAAACATATAGAAATCATACATACTATTTAATTTGAGTTTCATCCTTCGATAAATTATTACCACAAACTTGTCTTTTATCCAACCAATGAGTAATAATGTTGAGCTGGTCACACTTACTGCACTATAATAATCTTATTTGGAATCACATAATTCAATAAATATTAACTACATATTCATGTGATCATGATACATTAATAAATAAAAAAATAATTAGTATAAGATCAGAAAATCTCTCAAAAAGAAGAATCTTTTATGAGAAAAAAACTACATTCAATATCCAAAATTCATTAATAATACTCAATGTCCAACAAAGAAAATTCATCAATCAATTATCCTCAAATTTCTCCACGTAATACACACTATGATTGATGAACATAATATTATAGTACATGATCATATAATATTCCAAGATAAATGTCAACTTTTATCTCCAAAATAACATCAACCACTCTTAATTTATCATACTCGTAGGTAATTAACCTAATTACATATTTTCCAAGATTGGATAATCAATTACAAATTCCCATAAGTCATCATATAAATAATTGCACAATTAAACTAGATATAAAACTCCATATCAATCTATTTACCTTAATCATATAAAGTCCCCAAAATAGGGAAATTCATCCAAAACAACATTTTTCACATAATCAAAAAATCAATTTCCTATAGCATGATTATTTATTTGATGAATTATATGTCTACAAAATAAACTTATTCTTATTTCATAAACTCGTTATGTAAAAATAATGGATGCATACATACCAGGGACTCCACATTGGCCAGTGGAAGGAAATATGCCCTGGTCGCCCTTCGGTTGGGGGTTTGATTCCCATAGCCTTGCTGGATCTGACGTGTTATCACACATCTGTTAACTTGTACATTTTCTAAAACTGCATAGTTCATATAACCTTCCCAAAATATGATAAAATCCTCAAAATAACCATATGACTTTTTAACCAAAATTAATATCCCACACCTCTCATCTGATAATCAAAAAGTAATAACGTAGAACGGCCTCAAAAAAAAATAAATGTATCCCAAAATATTTTTACTCACCTTGAAATTTTATAACATTAGACATAAAATGATTTCTAAAAAAATTAATTTAGTATCAAAAGTAAACTTCGAAACACATAATAAGAAACCATATTCTCCAGTGATGTATAACCATCCGTTGATACCAAATATAAGGACCCAGTCTCAATCATTAATTATTATTGGTACTATTGACTATAATTTATTATCATTAATTACTAAATATCTTTCTGGTATATTGAGTTATATAATTAGGATGTAATCATACATAAACATTCAATATTACAAAGTATATATGTCCACATTCCATCCACTTTTTTATCAAAAAAAATCTATTACTATGAAACATGGTTTCTTTTCAAGAAGAATATTCAAATACAATCACAATAGAATAATTTTTTCTGTCAAAATTATAATACACATGAAAAAACAATTAAAAAATGGGTAGATAAAAAAAATATTAGTATGGGAAAACACGGGAAACAAAAAAATGTGATATTAATAGATATATATAAGAACATTTAGACTTTCATAATGGCACGAGAAAGCAGAATATCATAACAATAAGAATATTGGATCTTAACATGAAAATGTGGATAAATCATTTAATTTATACATTCAAAAATATATTACAATGGTCCATCCAAAATGATTCTAATCACAATGTTACATCCCAAATGTGTCCTTAAAATTTCCAATCTTATTCACCAAGGAATCATAAAACATTCCATCTCTAGCGATTAATTTAATTACCCACTACATTGAAAATCTAATAGGTATAATAATTGATAATTATTTATTTTCATGTTGTACACGTATATAATAGTCAATCACTTCATAATGATCCTAATGAGAATAAAAGAAAATGATTTCATATCAAAATCGTGACATTATAAAAAATTCAAAAAAACATGATCATTATATCAATTATAACCCATTGAAAGGAAATTAGGGTTTTATATATATCTATTCAAAAATAAAATATATCATTTTTATTTCATGATAAATACCTCGTGAAATGAAATTGGATTGGGTATTCAAAAAAATAATATAAGATAAATTCATGAGAAAAAGGTAGATATTTTTTAAAAAACAAAATTGAAGAATAATGACTATACAACATGTTTGTATAAAACATTAAAAAATATAGCGGATAGAGATAAACCATTCATAGAATAGTCATAATATTGTATAGGGAAAAAATATAGTGCAAATATGAACATCTTATAGACATTAGAAAGACATACCACATAAAAGATAACTTGAAAGGAAAAGAGAAGTTGAAAATTTTCTTACCACATAAAAACACATGAATACATATCATTGAAGAATTAAAATACATAAAACATTAAATATGATGATAATATACCAATTATTTATATAATATGTCAAATTTATGTAAATACTTATTATTGAAAAATAATAGTGCATCATGAAATGCAACAATAAAAGGAGATTAAGATGAAGTCCCACATAATGATCTTATTATTATATTAAGGATTAAACAATGAAGTTATTGTTTTTAAAGAAACAAATATACCCAATATTTGTGTATTTTCATTGAAAAATTTTCAATTTAACTTAATAAATATTCATTGTAAAAAAATCTCACCACATGGATATTTAACTCAATAAATGGATTTTGAGTTAAGATTTCCCTAAATATGAGTCTAACATGTCTCATTCATTATTTATCATCCATAATAATAAATATAAGAATATTTATAAATTTATGGGAAAAGTATTCATTATTTAATTCTTTTTATATCACTTATTCCCATTTATAACAATTTCTCAATGATTTATGTTCATATCATACTTTTAGTTAATATTCGTAACATGAGTCAAAAATGAAATAGTTATGAATACAAATTTTCCATATGGTCATTTTTCCAACATCTTTATAATGATAATCATGATTTAAATAACATATATATATATATATCCTATATATATAGTATATTTATTTATAATAATCCATAATATTGGGAGTCGATAAATGAAATGAAGCGTTCATGGACATGATATGTCGTACGTACGCTTGAACTCTACATTCATTCATTTGTCATATTAAAAGATATAAAACTAACTGATAAATATGTATATTATAATTAAATAATAATATTAATTTTATGCATGTTATATAGGATTAAAAAATCAATCCATTATACATTTCATTTATATCATGAATGATTCCTATCATATTGATGGGGTCATTGTCGACACTTATTCAACTTAAATTATTCTTTTTATAGAACATGAAAATAATAAATGTATGATATAAATGAATTCTAAATAAATATAGATATAATATAAATGTCATATAAATTATAAATAAATATAGTTCCTTCATAATGGCCACCATGATAGGTTATAAGAGAATGCTGAACAATCATCATTTCATGAGGCACTAGATCACCATACACGTAAACAGTATGTTCTAAGTACAATAAATAGAGGTGTGTGTAATTGTAGGTAGATATATATTCAAAAAAAAAATTATAATATTCTTAATAATGGTTTTTTATTATCTAATGGAATAATTAGTGTTTATGTGGTATTATAAGGAAAATTAGGGAAATTAGATTTAGTGAAGACATTAACTAATAATTAGAAATCTACATATGATTTGAGCCAAAAGGATTCATTGAATTTCTTTATTCCCAAGAAATGTCATCTAGGAGTAAGGTAATTATATTGGGAGATATTTTTTGTATAATTTGGAGGATCAATGGTGTTTTATTGGTGTGAGTATGTGTGTGGAGATGGTGGCGTTTGATAAGATGGAACAAGGGCACATTAGGAATGTTTTGAAATACTATAAAATTATGTATTAATTTTAGAATTTTAATATTTCCAAAGAGAAATATTTTGAGAATATGATAGTTATGGGTCTAAATACTATTATCCAATAGGTTTTAGATATTTCAAGGTCAAAAAATTAAACTTATCTATTAGCTTTAACACTTATTTCAAAACATTAAATCATACCTCGCCTACTTGAATTTTTGTAATATATGGTTTCTATAGTTGAAATAAAATTCCAAGAAAACCAAAAGTGGACTATAAAAGATATTTATTAAATTATATTAGTTATTTTGATGAATCGTAATATTTTGGACTATTATATAATTTAAAAAAAAATTATTTTAAACTCATTTATAACAATTTTGATAGAATTTAAGAATTGATCCTTATTAAAGTCATAAAAAATTTATTCATTTAAACCAAAGTCATTGAATAATCCCTGAATTTTCATTTTCATCCAAAAAATATGAATATGGAATCAAAATATTCAAATTACATTTATTTTAATATTTAGAATATCATTTATCTAAATATTTCATTAATAAGGTAAACACTCCATCATCATCATGTCATAAATAAGTTTTTCATAATAAAGTCTACTCATAATAAATAAAATAATATGATGTGGGAAAAAAATTTATCTTTATAATTACTATTTATAATCCAAGAGATCTCTTAATAACTCAAATAAAAAATATTAGTTATAATATTCATGTATAAGTTATAATTACCTTATTTTTATATTAAATGTTATAAAATTTCATTATTTTACCCAAGTGGATCCCAAATTCCAATGGTTCGACCTAAGGATTTTTTGGACCCCCATTATTCATCCAAAAGGATTAACATATCATTTAGTGTATTTTTATATTATTATAATATTATGTTTACCCTTATTTACCAAATTTACCCTTTAACCATGGAAAATAAAAGTAATTACAAAATTGTCTATTAATATGTCTAAAAAATAAAACTATTTACAAAATTTGGACCCTTTTATTCCAAATATGTAAACTATTTTTCCAAAAAAAACTCACATAATTGGTAGAAAATAATTTAAAATTAATTCCCATTGTCAAAATGAAGAAGAATATTTTCCAAAGTTAAAACATTGCAAATGATTGAATTTTTTTTACGTCTTTATTCAATAAAAAATTATTAAAATTTTTTTAAATTATAATAAATGATAAAAATATAATCTATTTATAAATTTTAATAATTATATTTTATGATATATCCATAAAAATTATCTCTATGGAAATGGTTTTTTTCAATTTAAAATTGTCATATTTTTATTAATCTTGAAACCATGATAGGTATCTGAAAAATATCAAAAAATCATCCAAAGTTTATTTTTTGTGCACCACATCAAAAACATATATTTATTATGTCAAATAGAACATATAATTTGTTCCATAAATATATTTAAAATTTGTACTCAATAATTTGTTGTTAAACTGACATTTTAAGAATACTAGAGTATTTTATGCTTAAAATTAGATTTATTAAAATTTTATGATTATAAAAATAATTGGATAAATGTAAAAACGTTTAACAAACATAAGTAATAATATTATAAATAGTTATATTCATTCACAATGATACAATAAGTAGCTGTTAACGACCATTTAAAATAATAATATTATTATTTAATTATTTTTTTCTATAAATCAATGTTTTCTGAAACATAAGTTTTCAAAGAAACCCATTGCTGTGTGTTGAGTAAACAATCAGACCATGAATCCCATTTCACATATAAACTTATATAATATTCTTAAATACTAATAGATATGATAATTTTTATTATTCAACAAATAACTAGGATTTTACATCATTTGCCCATTTAGAAATTGATCCCTAAGAATTTTAATATTTGGATCGATAACATCACTAAAAATACAACATTGGATAAGGAGACAAAAAAGTAAACACAAAAATATAATGAAAGATAAGTAAAATGGTCACCCAAGATAACTCAAAATAGAATTCAATTTAGGAAAATATGGATATGGAATAAAAATTAACAAGCTTTTTTTGATGGGGAGTGATTGAAAACATGATCATGAGAAAGATAACAATCTGAAAATTTAAAATTGTGATGGGTTAAATGGTCGGTGATTTTCCATTAAGAAAAGTAAAAAAACAATGTTTTAATTTTATATTCAATTTCATAATTTTGGGAATCAATTTATGAGCGTGACTATGAACAAAAGGAAACATACTTACCAGTCAAATAGCGTTTCATCCATTTAAAATTTTCTACCACAACCTCTTCATTTCTATAATCAATTAGTATTCAAGATGACTTATTCCCACCTAATTGACATGAATAAATTTCTAGATAATAACCTAATACAAAAAATATTAATTATCAATCCATACATTTAAGGACCATTAACCAAAATCAAATGTTTCTTACAAGATTAGATAATACCCCAAAAATAAAAATCCATTATAAGAAAAAAAACTACTCTTAATCTCAAATATTCAAAAACAATACCCATAGTTGACCAAATACCATTGAAAAAACTATTATCCTTATAATGAAACAAAATAATCCAAACTATGATTGAAACAAATATTTCATGTTGATTTGATCACATAAGTATGCAAGATAAATTTTAACATTTATCTAAAATAACATCAACGAATCTTAATGTGTCATACCAAAAAGTAATTTACCTAATAACATGTTCTCCAAGATTTTATAATAATTTATTAATTCTATAAATCCATAATTAAATAATTTTACATTTTATATCCTTATAAAATTATATATTATTCTATTTAACTTAGTCATATTATGTCCAAAAAATAGTAAATATCTTGCAAAATAACATTTATCACATAATCCCCAAATCATTTTCCAATCCCATGGTTCTCTATTCTATTAATTATATGTCTTTAAAATCAAATTATTCTTATTTTATAAAAACATTTAACTATAAATAATGAATTAATACATACTAGGGACTTCACATAGGCTACTGGTATGTGTTGTGCGTATGTCACCCTTCGGATATGGGTTCGATTCCCATGATATTTCCAGATGAGATAGGTTGTCACCCAGCCCATGTGGTTTTCTATTTCTAAAACTATATAATAATTCTCACATAACTAATATATGATAATATCTTATGAAAGAACCATATTATGTTTCAAACAAATATTATCTCCCACCTTTAATTTAACATTCAAAAAGTAATAACTCGGAACAACATGAAACAATTACATGTCTCCAACAATAATATTAATATGCATGAAATGTTTCGACATAAACCTCAAAATTGATTATATGATAGTAGAATTAGGAGTTTCCATAAAAATATAAACCCATAATATGGAATCTTAATGACCAAATTGTTCTAAACCCTTCTTTGATACCAACAATATAGATCTAACCATTAACATTACCTATTCTAGAGAATTTTGACTAGAATTTACAAACATTCATTCCCTTATGACCTCTAATGTTAACGTTTTTATAGAATTGGGACACAATATTACATAAATATTTAGTATTAAAAAGTTGATAAGTCAATACGCAATCTCTTTTTTTCACAAAACAAAAAATTATAAAAATGAAACATTTTTTCATTTCCAGAAAAATCATCAAATACATTCATCACATCATCTTATATGTCCGTAAGAATCATAATACATTGGAAAATGTTTTTAAAAAAATTGAATGAGCCTGAAATTATGCATATGAGAAAAAAATGTTAACAAGTTACATGTGATCTTGAGATATATATATAAGAACATGAGGGCATTCATAAAGGAATGATAAAGAAGAATATCATAAAAATAAGAATCATGTATCATAACAGGAAAATATGTATAATATATTTAATTAATACATTCAATATCATATCACCAAATACCATCCCCATGTGTTCATATCACCACGGTCTATCCACATGGTTTCATAAAAATAACCATGATTATTCACCAAGGTGTTGTAAAACATTTCATCTCTCCAGATCAATTTATTTACCCAATGCATTGGCTCACGATCAGGTCACACAATGAAAATTTATTCATTTTCATGTCATCCAAATTTTTCATATTCAAACATTTCATGAATAAAAAAATTGAGATTAAAACAAATGGGATTTATATAAAAACTGTGACATTTTAAATTTTTCATAAAAACGTGATCATTGCATCATTTATAACCCTAAAAAATGGAATATTGGTTTTATGTATCTCAATTAGTAAATAATATATTTCATTTTTATGTATTTTTAAATAAACATTGATATGAAATTTTTTTGGTATTGACATAAATAAAATATGATAATTTCATTAAAAAAAGAGATAGAATTTTTAGATGAAAATTATAAAGCATAATGGTTATGAAACATTGTTTTAGACAGCATTAAAACGAACTGGTATATGGTTAAAAAATTAACAAAATCCAAATAACAAAGTGTATGTACAAAATAATGTTTAAATAAAAATGTGGTATTGAAATTTTAAAGACACACAACATAAAAGGGAACTTGAATGGAAAGTAGTTGTGGATAATTCAATTACCACATAAGAAACACATTAAAACATATAATTTAGGATTTACATTATACAAAACCATAAATATCATGAGAATATAATAAATCATTATATAATGGGTCGATGGGTCGTATATACAACTTATTATAAATTAATTGTCCATCAAGAAATGCACTAAATAAAAGAAATCCATACTAAGTCCATTATAATGATCATAACATTAGATTAAAGATAATTCAATAAGAATTTTATATAAGAAACAAATACTCCAAATATAAGAGTATTTTCATTGTGAAACAATCATATGAAATTCACACATATTCTTTTAAAAATAAATAGAATGGAATGAATATTTGACACAAGGAATGGAGAATGAGTTATGATTTCCTTTACATTGTGACATACATGACTTGTTCAATCATTATATTCCTGAATAATATAAATAATAAAATTTCTACTTTATTGATAAATTTTTTTACTTTTTTTATTCATTTTATATAACTTATTTCCATGCGATATCAATTACTAAAATATTTATGTTTATAACTGACATTTAGTCGATATTCAGTAGATGACACAAAAATGAACATGTTATGATTATATGTTTTCCATATAGTCATAATCATATCATATCCATATTGATATTTATGATTTAAGTAAAATATAATTATCATATACATATGTATTTATAATATTACATAATACTGGGAGATAATTAAAAGAAATACATGGTTCATGAAGACGGTAGGTTGTACGTACGTATAACACTTCTATCATTTTTTAATTATATTAAAATAATGAAAATTAATTGATAAATATAAATATTATACTTAAATTATATAATCTATTATTATTATGTTACATAGGTTCATTAAATTCATTCTTTCTGTATTTCATGTTTTGAATGAATGAGTCATATTACTTTTAGGGGGTGGTAGTCCACACTTCATCATATTAAATTGTTGTATTTATAAAAAATGAAAAGAATAATGGTAAGTTATAAATTAAAACTAAATAATTATAGAGCTAAAATATATTTAATATAAATATAGTTGCATCATAACGACCACCGTGAGTGGTGGTAGAAAAATATTGATGAAACATCATTTCGTGAGGCAGTTGTTCGTCGTACACAGAAACAATATGCTCTAAATCGATTAGATTGACTTGTGTGTAATTTTATATCAAAATCAGAGCATAATAATATACTATTATATAGAGAATACTTTTTTTATAATAAAATAAAGGAGTAATGATAGTTTAGGTTTTGGAAAAGGAAAATAAGGTAATGGAGCTTTAGAGAAGATGTTACCACTTAATTGGTAATCAAATTTTGATTTGAGCCAAAAGGATTCATTGAATTTCCTTCTAAACAGGGTAAGGAATCTAGGAGGAAGTTAGGGATGATGGGATAATATTTTATAATAATTAGGAAGATACAATGTGAGTTGAGGTGTGTGGGTATGTGTGTATTGGGGGACCCTTTTTATGGGATAGATCTGGGGCACAATATGAAGTCATGAAATATTATTTATTATAAATTGATATTCAATTTATAATAGATTTAATGTGATATAATTATAGGATAAGATAATTATGGGTAGAAATAATATCATAAAATAGGATTCATACAAGTTTAGGTCACAGAATTTACCTTAACTATTAGCATTTACCCTTAGTTATAAACATTATGTCTTACTATTTCTTCTTGTATTTTCATAATATATGAGTACCATAGTTACTATAAAAGAGAAATCGAACCATACTTCTAACATTATTGAATTTTGTTACCTTATATAAGAAGTTTGAAATAATACTTATTTTTATGGACTATTATACCATTTAATAAAATATAATTTTCAATAAATGATGTATGTCAATATTGACACTATTTAGTAAATATTTTTTTAATGTCCAATAAATTGATTATTTTGAACCCAAGGAATTAAATCATGATTAATATGTAAATTTCATCGAAATAATTCATGTATGGAATCAAAATTCTCAAATTACATTTATTTTTATATTCTTAATATAATTTATTTGATTATTTCGTTAATAAGTTAAAAACTACATCTTCATTTTGTCATAAATAAATTTATTTAATTAAGGAAAAAAAATTATAAATTCAATACCATTATTTGGAAATTGTTTTTTATTTTTATTAAAAATTACTAGTTTAATAGATAACTTATATAATAAAAATTAATTTTATTTAGTAATTATATACATGTTTAAGTTAAATCTCTCTTATCTAAAAAATAAATGTTATAAAATCTCATTATCTTTCCCAAATGGCTCCCAAATACCAAATGTTAGGCCTGAAAATTGTTTTAGTTTTAGATTAATCATACAATAGGTTTAAAACATGTCATATGGTAGTTATATGTTTTTATAATTTTATTTTTACCTTTATTTATATAATTTATACAATAACAATGGTAAATAAAAATGATTATTGAAGTAACTATTCATAATGTTTAAAACACAATAGGTACCTAATTACATAATTAGGACCTTATGATTCCAAATATAGAACCCATATTTCTAAATCCAAAACATATAATTTTCATAAATTAATTTAAAATTAATAGACACTGTCAAAATGTGAAATCATTTTTTTATAAGTTAAAACATTGCAAAAGGATGATATTTTTTAACATCAATATTCAATATAAAATTATTACCAATGACATAAATTATAATAAATAAAAAAAATATATTCTATTTGTAATTAAAAATATTATATAATTTGATTTAACCTAATAAATTATCTCGATGGAAAATGTTGTTTTCCATAAAAAAATAGCGTCTTATTACTATTTATCAAACCAAAATAGTTATTAGAATGATATAAAAAATTCATACAACTAAATTTTTATGTACCAATTCTAAATAAGATGTTTATTTTGGTATCTATAAGCATTGTTATAAAATAATGTGTACAATATTTATATATAATTCATATGAAAATGTAACTATCACGGATCATGTTATTGCTTGTAATTATGAATAGTGTCTTATGAAATTTATTGCATTAGGAAAGCATTAAAAATTATGATCATTAATATGAAGGGTATGTTTTTTTAATGTTAATCTCAAATTAACATAACCTAATAATTATGTTTTGTCCATGTAATCATTGAAATTACCCATTATTAGTTTTACTAAGAATATGTGGATACCATTTTTTTATTTCACATACAAATGATATGAATAATGGTTTTAGAAATTATATGAATATGGAGGGATCTTGTTATGATGAATAGAGTGGGAAACGATGTAAATATATAATGTGTTTTTTATGTATACATTTTTTTAAAATAAATTTGATCTGAATGATTCAGGAGGGGGTTGTAATGATTAAAAATTAATATTTTTCTATGATGATGTCATATCTATGAATGATATATATGTCCAGTAATAAACCATCCTATGTCAACTATAGATTTCAACCAAGTGGTTCCGAGAGATTGTGAGGTACACCAATGTTAATGGAAACCATTCATACAAAAAATATACAACAATTGTACAATATGAAAGAAACTTAAACAAATACCAACACTTATCACTCAAGGAACATTTCCTATATTAAAAAATATATAATAGAAAAACAAATTAATAATCATTTGACCCATCATCACCTCCAAACCATCTTGTTATAATGCTTGTGAATAAAAGATTAGATGACATGAAACAATATTTTATTCCCCATACCATGGTCCTACAAGGTTTCATCTAGAACATAATAAATGGGAAAGTTGAATATAAAAACAAATCCTATTGAGATTATACAATGTATTCTGTATAATGTATAATATCAATAATTATACGATTCATAATAAAATTTGATTTACAATTCATTTTCATTTTTCTGAACCATTTTTAATTCATCAATTTTATTTCATAAAAGACTATCCTATTCTCAAATCAATGAAATTGAAATTTGTATATGGAGAATATTGAGATCATAATCATACACTTTATGGTAGTATTATAATCACATATCCATGATACAATCAATCAATTATCACCTTGTGATACAACAACTCGTTAACATATATGAGAAAATTTTCATCATAAAATCCATCATATCACCATTTAATCATAAAATAAAAATAAATCTATTATTGATATAGATTATTGGAATACATAATAGATGTATAAATAATCCTTAACTAATAATATCTTGAGTATATAAGATATTGAGTCCCATAATGGGATGTCAATATCACAAAACCTCTAGTTTCATTAAACACACAATGAGTGACATGGAAATTCTAAATACACCCAATTATCCAAATTTAGTTGTTTGTTAGAATCCATATCAACACAATTTTGAAATTTAATAAAAAAAATAAAATTCAATTACAATATTCTGACATTCATGGAAGTACATTTCATAATAATAACATTCACTCAAGAATATAATCGATCACATGATGTGGACAATACATTATTAAATCAAAAACAATTAAAATTATTCAACTAATAAATACATTGAAATGAGAAAAATACACATAATTTTATAAAGAATTTGAATTTATAAAAACAATATGAAATTAATATATATAATAGATTGTATGGATACCCCTTCATCAAATACATTGTTAGAATAATTCATTTTCACTAATAGATATATAAAAATTTTAGATTTGTTCCCCAAAACAACCTGAATCCTCTGTAAAATACCAAATAAATGTCATCCACTACCTAATCAGGTTATAAAAAGACAATATAATTAGGTATATAGTGAGGATTGACAAATAATAGGGTAAATTAATCAAGAATTAAAAATACCTTAATAAGAACTATGAAGAGAGATGATTTTCCCTAGATTCAAATATAGAATTCATGTAGAGTATTGTGGAATAACAAAGTCGATACAATATGAGATTTAGTGGTAACAAGTGGTTAAACCATGGTATTTGGATTCTATAATTAAAAATCATATTCATTAGTAGTATGCATTCAAGGATTTCTAGTGAGACCACATTAATAGAAATAATCATGTACCAATATTATGTTCCATAAAAATATCATCTTTTTGGCATGCACATTAATAGTGCATGTTAGATTGAAGCATGAAAAATCCATGAAAACCACTCATCCTAGGGGCTCACAGATAGGATTTTTTGATACATAATCTAAACAAACATTACACCCCTTTTTAGAATATTATTCCTAGCTTCTCAGATAGTTGGGAAATAAAGAATTGTTTTCCATAACATTGTGCTAGTCATGTAATTCTCTAGGGGATTATGAAATGTTTTTAAAAATACTAAAATGATCTAAAGTTATTACACATAAAAAAAATAGTAAAAATGGATCTTTATATACTTGATAAAATGTAATAGAATCATACAATATCCCCACTAAAAATTCCATCGATACACAAAATGGGATCAGGATTTCAGTCTCAAAAATGTGATAAGGTCACTAATACACCATCAATGATTCTCTCAACTAATTACCATGTAGATCCAATATAAACATCGAAAAAACATATACCATATAAAGCATTATACTATATAGTACCTTATTATATAGCACAATTTCTACAACACTTTGTTCAAAACTGGTGTATTGATATCATGATCCACATACCAGCATCGAATCACATGGGAAAAATATTTTTAGTACCTAATCAGATGGGATCCCTGAAACTCATTATGCATAGAGGTAAAATTTAATAGTAATACAATCAAATGTTCTTATATTCCATGTCACACCATGATCTCATATTGGCCATCAATCTATGAGACCAACATCACTTCATACCCAACTGATGTTGTCAAAAGTGAGATAAAACTCAGATAAATCCCAAAAGAAGAACCTCAATATCAACAAGATGATGATGATTGTCTATATATAATTTTTGATTGCATAGCATTGTGATAATAAATTATATATTAGAAATACCTATTAAATAGTATTATAGAAGACACTTTTCCGTGACATGAATTGTCCCCGATCTCTATACAAGAAAATTATTATCAACATGGAAACCTATACAATTATTTAATTATTTACCACTATATCAAAAATATATAATTATTTATATATGAAAATTTAGAGATGAGATAATGAATATCCCCTGATGCATCAAAATTTAGCATGCATGCCCATACAATTGCATCATGAACCTTAATAGAACTCTATATATATCCATCAATCTATGTATTATAATCCATTTTAAATATAAATTCATAACCAATTATATTTTACATGATTCTCATGTTACCATGTGGTATCATTCATTCCCTATCATGAAAAATCACATATGGAACCTAATGATGACTAATGTTTTATTGGACATAAAATTCCAAAGATGATTAAATTTCATTATAAATTTTATTGGTATGAATTGAGGATATTGAAAAATTTCATCAATGATAACACAAATAAAATTCCACACATTATGATTATAATGAAAACTAAGTTTGATGTCTATGGAGATACCATCAATGATCTATACTATAATTTGAATTGAATATTTAACATGCAAGTATGTTTTTTATTTATTTTGATTGGTGAGACAATGTGAATCGAAATATAAAATTTACAATATCATCCATAGACCATAGTAGCAACCTCTAAAATTGTTATAAAACATTCTATACATATAGTGTATGGACCAAAATAATAGTTTCCTGTATCCATAAACACCAGACATTGGGAAAATAGAACATAAAATCTTCAGTATAAAAAAATTATCAACCAGTAGATAGAGACCACTAACCTATGGTATCCCCAGTATAAATGCCATTACAAAAACATTGGAACTCAATGTATAAAATATTCTTAATATAACCTCTGTAATAATAATACTTGTCATCATACATTAATTCCAAGAACACAATTCCACAATCTATTACACTCCTTGACTATTCATGGTGAACAAAAACATCAGAGACCACTCCATTACTTATTCATTCATAGCTTGGGTATATAATTGACATTTAAATGCATCAATGATAAAATATCAATTCCTATGAGTACATGAAATAAAAAAATAATGGGTTTGATGATACTCATCCCCAAAAATCTATTGATGTTCATATCTATATGATTGAAAATATATTTTAGGATATAAATTTATTAAAATATTATAACATTCTACACAAATAGACAGGTATGCCATGTTTTTCGATCATGCATTATCCCTACCGACTCAATAGCAAGGGTGGTGATGTTCTCATAATTATAGCTTAACAATTGTGATCTATAGGTAACCACCCATTTAACTAAAATAAAAAATCATCCCAATCCCATACCATAAGAAATTCACAAATCAACAAACCGTAAAATGGTTATTAAAGAATAATAACAGCTTTCACCTACTCAAATGATCTCAAACACTATTCGTTAAACTAAATCATTAATCCATTATTGGCTGAAGTTTTAATTATAGATGGAGTCTTTGATATGTCCATAAAACCACATATAATATCAAATAACGTTATGTTTACTGTATATATAAATAAAATTTCATCGATAAATCCATGATATATCATGTAATATCCTTTCAGGATACTCTAATATTCCATATTATGATGTCACATTCCACAAAATCATAAATTGTATGATCTGAAACAATTATTTTGGAAAATTTTCATTCAATCTATTTCCAGATCATGTATAATGTTGAAATCCAATTGATTAACGTTCTCACTTTTTATTTTCAATACACCTTAATATCATCCTTGAACAGAATAACTAAAGATTCAAAGAATTGAAGAATTTTCTATATTGTGAAATACATAAATACAACAGGAGATTAGTGAGACTGAATTTGAAAACATAACCCCATAAATTATAATATCTAACCTTAGGTGATGTTTTGGGTACATCCTTATCTCAGTATATAGTTTAACTATAACATGACCGATGGTAAATTATTAAAAATCTACATGTCCTATATTTTTATCAAAATGATTAACAATCATTGGTAGGTGATATTATTTCTTAATGGTAATCATATTTAACATTTGGTAATATATAAAATGTCTCATTCATCCTGGTTAATTTATAACTAAGAGAACATGAAAATACAATAGTGTAACTCTGATAATAATTAATTATTTATCCCCATGTTCATAAATATAGACTGTATTGTCTATATAATAAGAAGAATCCATGATAAAATATGGAATATAAATGTCCATCTGTCCTGAGAAAAAATTCAGTACTTTACTCACCCTATTGTTGTAGTGTAAAATGAGAAAATTCATCTAGAAAGGGACCGATGTATGTACACACCATTGAATGAAGATGATTTCTGAAACAAGTTTCAATATACTTTAAATTAAATTTTAACATCTGGAATGATATTTCCCATAAACATGGCGCATCATGATGCTCCAGTCCTCATCAAATGTCCGAGTCTACCTAAATTCAATTAGTGACCCAATTAGAAGATAAATGATGAACTCAATGATACTAATTATTGATCAGGGCCTTAAAACTAATCATTATATACATTCAAAAAATTCTTGAAAGGATATCCATATAAAAACCTGTGAAATAACATTCCACTACATAAATTGGTATCACTAAAGGGAATAAGTGGAACTTAAATTCCATAATGGATAACTTTCCCAAAACAACTAAATGATCGAATGAAAACGATACAATCTATGAACACAAAACCAATATTTTTTCAACCAATGAAGAAATAAATCAAGTTTTATCACTATTATTAATTAATTATAGTTCAATATTAGATGATGAAATTAGCATACCTATAATAGTAGATGAACTCAATCAGATTCATCATGTGAATAATCCAATATATAAGACCATCCAATATTAGTAACAACAACATCCACATTTGGATAAGGATATAACCAAAAACGCATGGAATCATTACTTTAATATAATGATCTAAGGGTGTGAGTGGATGCAACATTATTTCCATGTTGAATAATTTCACCAAAATGATTCATATGAATAAAATTATAAAATGATGAAATGTATTTAGATCCTTCATATATTAAGGCTTTGCATGATTAAACCTTTCAAATTGGTAGAAGAAGAACAATGAACTGTTATACTAATTTCCTTGAAGACATTATTATAGAAAACGGATAACCATTTCACTTATTTTTATGTAAATAATATACACCCTAAAAGAAAAAAAAATTTAACAATGCATTTCCTAGACTAGTTATTCCAATTATGTTTTCAACATCAATTGATACTAAATCAACCACATCTATATGGTTAAAAAAATAATATAATTATCATCATTTATGGATTCACATTACGTAGTGATAGGTAAAATATTTTATCCTTTAGTTACTAATATGTGACAGGATATCTTTCAAAAAACAAATATCTCAATCAAATCGGTGGAATAACACAGATCGATACACTCCCCTTTCTCTATTGTTATGAAATCCAATGTTTTTAGGATACTTAAAGTCTCACGATGAGATAAATGATTGAGTTTTGTTATAATATAATACATAGTATGATCATTATATAATAGATCATGATATATAGATAACCACCATCTCTATCCATATCCTTCAATCATGTATATTTTCAAGCATAATAAAGTGATCAATTTTTTCATCCTGATGATTAATATCACATTAATCATCTCAAGTCACTCTTTATATTCCTCATGTAACTTGATACTATAAGAAGAATGTTGTATGTTTCATCATGAATTATAAGTCATGAGCCACTCCATTTCCAATGTTCCCAATACCAACATTTCATTGATATAGGATTATATGGATTCAAACATCATCCAATGTTGGATGTAGTATAGGATTCTGAAAATGAACACATCTCACGTCTTCATCTATTGTATTTGGATGATATTATCAGGGAGGAATTTTGTATTACTTATATAATAATGAAAAATTATCATTAATAAATTAACCAATATAATATGAACATCTTTAGGAATTCACATCATTGATATAAAAATTCTGCAATTTTAAAAATCTGAATTCATTCAATTAATGGTGTCACAATAAAAAGATTTCTCATTTATGTAAACACCAAATTCAATTATTTCAAATGGAATCAAACAAAAAATCTCAAAAATAGTAATACTTTTCTGACAAATAATTTAATATTGATTTTTGAAATGGAATTGATCTCACCTCCTACCATAACATAATTACTACAGAAATCCCAATAGTCAGAAATCATGTTTTACATGGATAAATAAAAATTAAATTATGTGTTAAGACACACTATATTTAAGATTTATAAGTTATAAAACTATAAGGAACCAAATTGGGTCAACTATAAAGGTCTACAATTAGGAACAGTCACATGAGGATGTAAAAAAAATTTACAAGAATAAAATATTACGTATATAAAAAAACAAATATATATTTACATTGAATGTGAAACATATTAACATAAATATATATAAAATCCATAAAAAAGGCTATATTGTAAAAAATAACATGAGAAAATCATTGAGTATTTATGCGACCAATAATCACTTTCATACCATCAAATTATGAAGGTTGTGTCAATAAGAGATGTCGAGATACTACATTATTTAATAATCACTCTCTTTTCATATTTCATGACCATTATTACATTCTATGGATTATTATTTTGTTCTAGAAATTAATCCCATTAGTTTCCATATAACCATTATAATATATAGGATGGTTATGTTTAAATAGGGTTTTGGTCACCTAGATTATTTTTCACCAAGTGGATGACCATTCCAAATGTCCAATCACGTAACTAGGGTAGGGTAACCAGAACAATTTTCTATGCGTCCCAACTCCATCACCAAAACATAAAAAATTCATTATCAATTCAATCCCTAGTACATGAACCTAAAAATCAAAGTAATGTGCATTCCTTTTTTCCTAAATAACTAAGAAATAGATACTATTGTTTTTTCTATAATTCTAAATAAATAAATAAAATTTATATTTATATTACTTAATTAATTTAGAACATATTATCCAACCATGTGCATTTAACCTTTATACTCTCTAGATATAATATTTTTGTTATGTTTCCATAAATATTAATAATTATTAAAAAAAATTCTAGTTGTATTTAACAATTCCCATGTTATTTCATTTATTTATTACCATATAATTTCAATCCATATCACAGGTAAATGGAAGCATAATCCAATTCCATCCCATAGGTGTAAAATGTCGTGTATAACCCCTCATTTTTATTAGAAGCCCCAATAACTATCGAAGAGGACAATTACACATGGGTATTTGGAGACACACTCAATATAGCAATCTATCTATATCATATTTGTATTTTGATCCTTAGTACATGCCCCACACTTATTAAAATGGTTTTTTAGGGCCTCAAAAAATATCTCATACAATATTAGTCGCATATGGTTATTTTGAGCAGTAGTCTATGTACCACAATTATATCTCAATAAACCACATATATACCACATATTTCAAAAAAAACCAAAAAGTATCACATCAATAAAATATAATAAACATCAACCCCCTTTATATACATTTCAAAACATGGTATATCTTTAATAAAATTTCAAAAAAATGGATCTTAAATATAAACCAATGGAATAACATAAAAAATAATGATTAATCTACTAATCTGTGTTTAACCAAATAACCCAACAATCCATTGATGGTTATGTAAAAAATCTCATAATTACCATTTTCAATTAATTTTTAATAATATTAATTTAAAAATTCCCAATCCAAACATCCCATAAATTCCACAATTATAATATTTCATTAGATAATTACAAATTATTTAAAGTACTTTCGTCCATTTCCAATTTCCCATGTAGAGGATAATTCATCAACACATGGAAATTATATCAAATAAATTCCATCATAACATATATTATTTAATAAATTACATTTATTCAACTCTTGATTCAATTTTAAAACATAAAAATCATAATTCTTCAATAGATTCTCACAATTAGAATTCTGGAATATGGGAGTTGATTATAGACCACCTAACATGTAATTGTTTTTGAATTCTCAAAAATGGACATCACTAAATTGATGTGTAATGTTCAATCAAAAAACCATAATAATATCATTATGAAATCATAGAACAAAAAATAGATTATATTTTATGCAACAAAAAATCAATCATTATAAAAAATGGTTAGAAACAACATTAAAAGTATAATATATTCATATGATCAAAATAAAAAACTAAATGGGATGATAAAATATCACTGTTAGAGGTTTGTATCTTCAATTCAGAATTCGAATCATTAATAAAAAATGTTGAAATTACATTCAATCCATCTGGGAACATCCAAAATTGAATGAAAAATTATAAAATCAAATTCTATTTGGATAGGGTTATCTCTATGGAATATGTTTTTTTAAAAACAATTTTTATGTTAATAATACATGTGCAAATTATTTCCTTAGTAGGTTCTTGGTTTGATAATCCAAGTATCCTAACCATACTACTCATGTGGAGGCGGGTGAATGGTTACACTTGTGAGGGTGAACTATTTCACAAACTATGATACAAAAAAAAATCTCTCTCTATCAGGTTCATCATGGTTATCTAGGGAAGATCCCAAAACATAGAAAAACCATGAATGAACTGTGTACTACCCCT
Organism: Viscum album; assembly: GCA_963277665.1. Classification (NCBI taxonomy): domain Eukaryota; kingdom Viridiplantae; phylum Streptophyta; class Magnoliopsida; order Santalales; family Viscaceae; genus Viscum; species Viscum album. Next base: position 163,608,185 of record OY728135.1, read on the forward strand.
AACCCCACTGACAACAACTAATTTTTACCAAAACACACCCACAATGAATCCAAAACATGATATAGTAAAAACAATTAAAAAATATTACCCATATAAATTGTTGATACATATCAAAAAATTATGGATATTTTTAAAATCCATATATCTAATAATTGTTCATCCACATGGTGTTCTCCCAATAATCTCTATGATTTTGAATCAAAAATGATAGGGCCATTGAGCTAGCTTATCCACTTCTCTTCCATTTTTTTCTAAACACATCTATACTTCTACACTAGATGAAATGTCTACAATGTCTTTAGTCATGACACATTCCAATTATTCTACAAACCTCATATCATATTCTCTAGAAATTATGCTTCTGTCTCATGAACAACACAATCCAAATCAATCTCATGAAAAATGATGGGGTGATACCCCCAATTTGTGACCAATGAAATATTTCATTCAGTTATTTTTATCTTTTACAGCTATATAATTATTGAGAAACAATATAAATCTCCCCAAAACCTTATAAATCTCAAAAAACAGGGTATCCATCATTCCCTATATCAAATTCTCATGGTGACACATCCTAGAAATCACTAGAAGGACCACATGATCAACCTCTACTATCTCTAGGGTTTTTTAAAATATATTAGAATTTTACATTTATTTAGTCTTATCCATATGCATATATTTATGAATCATCTCCATGTACACATATGTTCCATTAATGATACTTATTCCAACCAATTCTATCTCTCTATCCTCAATCCAGCATAGAGGTTATCACCATAAAATACTATAAAATTCCACATAAGGTTTGATCTATTTATTTTTTTAGTCACTGTTGTTATTGGAAAACTCCACCAAGTATATTCAAATCCCTCATGATCCAACAATGTCTACATGAAATGAATAAATAATAACCTCAATCATGTATATAGTACACTATTTCTTCTCGTATGTCTATTGGTGGAAATCAGTATGTAGTAAAACATGTGTACTATGCCCCTTCGACAATCCGATCTAGAATCATGATGTAAAACATGAGTAATGGTTTGAATCAATACTCTATGGAACCTCATATATACGTAATATGTCCCAAATGTATATACCTTCTAACTTATCTAATGATATATAATCCAATATAGGTATGAATTGTTCTTTTTTTGAGTCAGTCCATAGCCACCAACATTGAATCATTATTCCAAGGCTTTCTCAAGAGACCATCAAAAAATTCCCAGGTAACATATTCCCATATCCATTATTGAATAGTAAAAACTAGTATTAAACCCCCCTTGTATGATGATTCTAAAATATAACTTATTGATATGTGTGACATATTATCACAAACCTCACTATCTATTTTTTCATGTCTAGCCACAAATACAGTCAGCATAGGTCAGTATCATTTTTTTCACACCTTCATGCATAAATTTTTTTTGAGGATTTAAATTTATTCAATAGATCCTTATTTATATTCATATGAAAAAATAAAAAATTACATGATTATAAGATCTCATCCTCATATGTGGTTCATACAAAATCTGACTCCACACCATCAAAACATTCCCTCAAGGACTTAAAATAACAATCATCATACATCCTACGACTAATTTTCATCAAAAGTACATACTCCCTTAAAACTGATATGATGTTAACGTGATACCAACACTCATGAATCTCAATTTTCAAATGATACATTAATTTCAACATTTCACAGTTAGACATCAAATCATTAACAACCAAAATCATGTTTTCCTTCTCAATGAATCAGCAACACTCTTTCACTTCCTGGTCATATATTCCATCAAAAAATGAAAATATTCCATATACTAATTCCACATAAACTGTCATGGATTCTAATATAATTTTGAAATGTTAGACTCTATGATCTTGTGACCATTATACATAAAAATCTTCTAGCCAAATAGATAAAACCTCCAAAAACATTCAGGAAAAACAAAATACAACATACTTGAGGATGTTCATAGGGTGTCTCTATTCATGTGGCCTCAACTCCCATGACCCATAGACAACAAATCAACCACCCAATATAAATATTTGATAATGTCCTAAAACCAAATAATAAAAAAATTGTTTACCTCTCACTTGTATTTTGGTAGGATCATGATTTGTACCATATTCATGTTATTATTTTTCAGAAAGAATAAATCATAATATGAAATAGATAATTCAATGATTGTCAAATTCCTTTTCAAGACCAATTCTGATGATTAAAATGTTAAAGGTAATTGTTGAAAATTTGGTAATATCCTACAAACCCTAGATTTTTGAGGATAAAAATTTTTTTATTGGAATCATCTATTTAAAACACTTCATGAATAATTTTTGGCTCTACCAAAAATTATTCATATGAGATTACGCTACCCAATATGTATACCTAATCAATCAAAAATTCACTGATATATAGATTTCCATATAGAATATTATATTTCAGTTTAAAAAGTATGATGTCATGATTGTGGGAATTCACATCTGGAATCATAGAGTACTCTTTGACATCTTCAATATACACAACCATTAAATGATATAGGTATGGGAGGACATTTTTGATTATCATGGCCATAAACAGTGCTATTGTGTTCATCAACTCGAACGTCGTTATTGTTTCATGGATCAATAATTCCATACTTCCAAAAACATATGAAACTTTACCATGGGGATATATTACGGAAGAAGGTTTCTTTGGCCATAACCTACACGACACATCAAATATTGTCCTGAGATTGATATGAGGAACTGAAACATATCTTATTATCCATCACTTTTTAAAAGATTATATAGAACATGAAGGTAAACCTAATAACATTATCCTATGAATTATATTTTTATACTCTATATAAACATACCACATATCATATGAATATATTCAGTAGTAGGAATATTGAAATTCCATTCTAGAAATTAATGAGATGAACCACCTTATTAACATGATCACCTCTTACCCCGATGATGTTATTGCATTTTTATTTCATGGGTTATCCAAAAATAAAGTATATAGTTATATTTTTACATGTCCATACTACTATTGTAATTTGTATTATAATACCCATATACTTCAATGGTTCATCATAAGAATTTTGTACATATAAAATGTAGATATACTAATTCACAAATTTCTCTCATTATGTTATCATAACAAACATTTTTCGTCCAGACATGATACATCATATTGATTTTTAGATTCATTGATATTAATTATCTATTCAAATTATATAAAACTACCCACATTATTTTTATATTTGATGGGATTCATATTAATATTTCAAATAGTGTAATAAAAACATCATCAATGATGAACTCTGAAATGGTCATTACAATTTCTATGATACATTATCATATTTTTAATCCCCTTAATCCTCTATAGAATGGATGGTTAAATTTTTATTTATATACGGTTGGATTATTAATGTTTTTTTCTCATTTTAATATGTTTTATGTCTACGGAGATTAAACCCCATTATATCCTTATATTAGATCAAATTATAGCATCATATTTACTCATTGAATCAGCCACTTAAATAACCTTTATTAGATGGATATGGAATGAATAATCATAATCCATGTTCATATTTATCCATTATTTTTGTAATATATTGATATAATTGTTTCTAAATTTATATCTCTGAGTATTTTGTGATATGTACATATGTAAATATTCGTCATGTATAAATTATCTCAAAGTATCTTCAATTCAAAGATATTTGAATTTAATATAGTTAATGGGATGTGTTGTTCTATTAGTCGATGATTAATAGACAAGAGGAATTGTCTCCAACATTATAATCATCCATGATTAATAATTACTTTTCCTATTTGAATTAATATATTTTCATCAAAAATCTATCTCAACATGTAGGGAAGTATAGAAAATTTCATTAATTAACCTCTTATTTATTACATTAATAATCTGTATTCCATAATTTTTCCTAAAAAAAATCATTTTCATCTAAGATAGAATTATTGGGGGAATTAAACATCCAAACCAACGTGCCACACACTAGTGCACCTAGTCAGCTAGCTACATGAATATTTGCACACATCATCATATTCTAGAGGATATCAACTAATGTGAGGGTATATTATCGATCATAGGGAGACAATACCCTATGAATTAAACAATCAAAAAATAAAAAATAGAAAACAATAGTCGAATGAAATCCAAACTGAATTCCATAATCAATATTTATCAATATGACATTCTTAACCAAGACATTAAAAAAGATCCAAAAATATAGAAGATAAGTCATTACATAATAAGTGTCAATTTACAAAATAAAAATAAAAAATAAATATAATGAAAACTACCATGCATGCCCTTAAACCATGTATAGTTCCTCCATCCTTGCTCTATCCCAACTCTGAATTCCATCATATGGCCATTTAAATTGACTAATCCTAAAATAATGAAATCTAGTTGGTTTCCAGCTATGGAACTCAATTGTGGATTAATTCCAACTTAGTAGGACTGTAAAAATAGATTTTAAATCTATTTACATTCAATGATAGCATATGTAATTTTATGAATAATAAATTAATGTAGATGATTAAGGATTAATAAAATTTCAATATTAATTAATTAACCACATTAGCTATTTATTTCAAAATTACACATCTTCCATCAACACCTTTCTCTTCATGCACCATAATCTAAGACAAATGGAAATTCCACTTATAAATATAAGTGTATTTCATCCATATATTTTAGAGTTTTTTAGTTATTTTTTTTGTACTTAAGTGAATTATATATCCAAATTTTAAATGTTTTGGCTTGTTTTCTACATTATGGAAGGCAATGATTATTATTTGAAAAAGGGACAAAAGAGCTTAAATTATGAGAAAAAATAATATTCACGCCAATGTGAAGTGTAGTGGAATGACACTAGATTTATGAGAAATAAGAGGATATGGAAATGGAATAGATTTATTACACGTCTAGTAATTAAATTACATGTCACATAATGTTGTTACTCATAATTCCATCATCATGTGAGGAAGATATGTTAGGACATGTCATTAAGAGGATAAACATTTTAAAAGGTAGTTATATGTCTTGATTCCTAATTACACATCACCAGATTTAGTCAATATTTCAAATATATGGATTAGATTCAAGTAAGACTCATGCAACACAGTGGAAGACAAGGATAAAGATTACATTACGTGTAACCCGGTAACACATCATGTAAATAAAAATGCATTGAAAAAATTTATATGTAGTCATAGCCAATTGTGTAAAGAATAAAAAAATAAATATGTATCATTGGTGACCCTTCCAACACAGTATGGGATAAAATGATGAAATTCAAATACCCACAGAGGCTTAAGATCATGGAATGATGATTCGTTGCCCATTTTTTCGACCTTTTTTTTCCACCTTTATACTTCGGGTACCATACTACTAGATCTCATCATATGTAGCAAGAACAATTAGCTTCTTTTGTCTTAGGTGATGTGAATATAAGGGGATGTGTATCTAGATATTATTATCTATATAATTTTCATATTATGGATTGATGAAACTTCTTTATTCAATTAAAAATATCTCACTTATCGTATTTGATGACCATTACTTTATTCCGAGGAATATTATTTGTTTTCATCAATTAATCCAATCAATTTCTATTAAACCATTGTAAAATCTAGGTCTGTTCTTTTTAAATTGGGTTTAAGGTCACCTATTATTAATTTTACACCAAGGGGATGACCATTTCAAAGGCCCAATCTTGTTACAAGTGTAGGTTAACCATAATAATGATCTATACTAACCCAAATCCCACAAAAATACATAATAAATTCATTTTAAATTCAATCCCTGGCACATGAACTGGAAAATATCAAGATTTGGAATGCCTATCATCCAAATTCAAGAACCAATCTCTACATCTGTTATTTATATCATTCTTAAAAAATTAAACAATTTTATTAATAGATTACATAATTAGTTTAGAACATTTTATATGTCTTTATGCATTCAACACTAATACTATATATACACTATGTCTTTAGTTAGTTTTCATAATTTTTTATAATTATATAAATTTTATTATCTTAGTAGGAATTAACGATCTACATGTGATAATATTTATCATTTAAAATATCATTTAAAATTATATCAAAGATAACTGGAAGCATAGTCCAATTCGAACTCATTGGTGTAGAATGTCGTGTCGAACACATCATTTGTATTAGAATCTTCATTCCCTTTCCAAGAGAAGAATTCCACTTGGGTATTTGGAGACTATCACCATGTCCCACAATAGTTATATAAAATTGTTATTCGGATCCTTTGTTCATTACCCACACTTATTAACACATAGTGTTATTTGGGTTTTTAACATCTGTCCAATAAAATATTAGTTGCATATGGTTATTTTGAGTGGTAGTCCCGATCCTGCAATTATATCTCAATAAATCACATGTTTATAAATTATTTATGAAAAATAAAATAAATCACAGCAGTAAATGTTAATAAACCTCAAACCTAGTTTTATATACATTTAAAAACATGTTATACTGTTTAAAAATTATGACAAAATCATGGTTCTTAAATATAATCAAATTTAATATTAAGAACAAATCATTATTAATATGTTTATCAACATTTATTGAAATTACACAATAATCCATTCAATTTTATGTCAACTATCTCATAATTACAATTATCAATTAATTTATAATCATATTAATTTAAAATATCACAATCCCAACATCCCATCAATTCAAAAATTATAATATTCCATTAAATAACTGATTAAATAATTAATCCAATTTCAACTGTTTCCAACATCCCCCAATTGAATGTAATTCATCATCACATGGAAATTAAATCAAATAAATTACATCATTCCAAAAAAATAATTAATCATTTGTATTTATACAACCCTTGATTCAATTGCAAAACATGCAAATCATAATTGTACAATACATACTAAAAATTAAAGTTCCAAAATATGGTAATTGAATTTTGACCACCATCAAATTTTTTTTTATTAATTATCAAAATTGTAAATACCCAAATTGATGTTGAATTTTCAGTCGAACAACAAAAACATGATCATTAGGAAATATTATTTCCAAATATAAAATTTATTCTATGTAACAAAACATTGATCACTATACATCAATAATGGTGAGAAACAACATTAAAAGTATAATATAATCATAGGATCAAAATAGAAAACAAATTTGAATGAAGAAATATCTCTAATATAGGTTTGGATCATCAATACAGAATTCGAATCATCAATAACAGAAGTTTAAAGTCCTATTAATCTGTTAGGGAACATCATATATATAGGAGAAAAATATAAATTCAAATTGGTTATGGTTTGGACTATGTCAAAGCTATTTGATATTTCTAAAAACAGTTTTTATATTAAATAAATATGTTCATATTGTTTACATGGTAGAGTCTTGGTGTGATAATCCACGCACTCTAACCATTGGCCTCTTGTGGTGGCTGGTGAATGGTTACTCCTATTAGGGTGAACTATTTCCCAAGCTACGAGAAAAACATAAAATCTATCTCTATCGGGGGTTCCGTTGTTTTCTATGTTAGGGAACACAATTTAAAAAAACTATGCATGACCTGCACAATATTCCAAAACCCTCTATCAACATCCAATTTAAAACAAAACACTCTGACAATAAGACTAAAATATGATATAGTAAAAAAGATAAAAAAATATAATTCATTAAAAAAGATGATACATATCCTGAAATGACTGATATTTTTAATTCCTTACACCTAATAATTGGCCATCTTCAGGGTGTTCTCCCAAGAGTCACAATGACTCTGATTCAAAATGATCGGGCCACATACCTTTCATGTCCACTTCTTTTACATTTTATCCTCTTAACCAAAATATCATATCCACAATATATAAACTATTTTCAAGGCCTCCAGCCATAACACATTCCCATTATTATCCATACAACATATCAAATTTCCCTTAAATGATGCATCGGTCTCATGAAGAACATATTAAAATTCAAGAACATGAGAAGGGTAGGGGTGATACCTCAAATTTGATAATCATGAAATATTACATTCTTTAATTTTTACATTTTTCATAGATCTAACCATTATACCAATGGTGTAATTCTCACCACTACATTAAACAATCCAACAAACAATGGAACCAACTTTCACAATATCAAATTCTCATGGTGATCAATCCTAGAAAACAACCTATGGACCACATGATCACCCTCAATTAATAGTAGGGGGTTTCATTATATATTAAAATTTTACATCCAATTAGTATTATCCATATCAATATATTTCTTAATAATCTCCACATAGAACAATAAACCCTTCATTAAATTTTGTCCAACCAACATTAACTCCCCAGCCTCCATCTAGCAAAATATTTCTCTACATGGCTAAGTATAAAATAACACATAAGGTTCAATCTATTTATTTTCCAGGAAAATTTTGATAGAGGAAAACTCCAAAATGTATATTTTTTTATCCCAATATCCATAAAATGAATGGGAAAAATGATTATAGATTAACCTCAATCATTTTTATAGTATACACTGACCACCCATATTTCAATGGGTTGAATCCGTACTTGGTAATACATTTGTACAATACCCGTTCAAAAATCCCATATTGATGTGTTGTGTAAAACCTGAGTAATTATCTGAAACAATACTCTATGGAACCTCATATAAAAACACTACATCCCCAATGTACATCATTATTCAAAGTCTTTCTCAAAATTCCCACAAAAACTCCAAGTTAATGTCATCCAACATCAATTATTTATTAGTAAAATCCAATATTAATCCAAAAAATGATGAATTTGAAACATAAAATTATCATAGTTGTACCATCATGTCACATATCTCACTATCTATTTATTCAGTCCTAGCCACCAATGAAACCATGATTGGTCACAGTACATTTTTTTCTCACATGCATGCTCCAAAACATTTTAGGATTTACATTGATTTAATTTATCCTCTGGTATTCTTGTACAAAAAAACACACAAATGAATGATTATATGAAATCATCCTCATATATGGTCAAATATGAAGGATACTCCACAATATTAAATAATTCTCACATGGCCTTATAATAAAAATCCCCATACATCCTACCACTAATATGAATAAAAATTGATAACCCCCTTAAAACAAATGTGATGATCTTATGATACCAACACTCCTCAATCAAAACATTCAACTCTTACATTAATTGCATCACATTCAAGTCATACCTTGACTCATTAATGTTACACCCGATATTTTTATGAGTAATATTTTGTTTTTATATCATCAAAGGAATCTTTCACTACACACTTTCTTGGCTTACTTTACACGCAATCACGTCCTTCCTCGATAGCTTGCGTCGTACGCAATACCGAGTTTTACTAAACAACGATATGCTATTAAAATATTATTAAAACTAGCCGTTATGAATAGTAATAACCACTTTTTGAAATTTTATAAATTTTATTTTTCAAAATGGACTTCATTTTTGGATTCGGAATATAGAAATTAGCCTAGGGTGAAATTTTGGTATTTTTCTGAAAACTTTCAATTTTTGATGAATAGTGAAACCACTAAGTGGTAGGTTAAAAACTGAATTTTGCATAAAACTTAATTTTACCGCTTCTATGAATGGAATTTCGAAAATCCGACAGACACGGTTGATATCAGTAAGTAAAATGTGGTTCAATGAGATAAAAATAATTTTTTGGTGAATAGTAACTTTTTACTTTTTTTACCGCGGTTAATAGTAAATAGGGTATCTAAGGGTAAATATGATATTATTATTACCCTAACACATGTCCTAATTCTATTGGAAAAGTGTAATTCGACCAAAAACAAACTTAGGAATAAACTATGAACATTTAGGCCCACATGGATTAGATTAGGACATTTATTATTAATTTATTTAAAGAAGGGTTAAAATAGTTAAAATCAAAGTTTAATAAGTAAATAATTTTTAATATGGGGTTATACATGAGATAAATTAGACTATAAATATTCATTAGAAATATAAAAAGATTTTCTACATAATGGTAATTTATTTGTAATTTTTAGACATTAAATAATTTAATTTATTTATGACACAATGATGATGCAGTAATTATCTTATTAATGAAATATTGACATAATTGATGTTATAAACACAAACATAAATGTAATTTGGGACTTTTTATGAATTAAACTATTTTTATAGGTTACTATGATATATTAGTATTGATTTAATCAACTTGGTTCGAACATATAATTCTGTTATGACTTTCACAAAAATCATATATCAAATAGTGTCAAAATTGACACAAAATAGTTTTTAAATCAAATATTATATTATTAATTGTTACTTTATTCCTAAAAATCTAAGGTTCGGCCAAATGACGTAGATAAAGATATATATATTAATAATAAACAATTTGGGGTTCGTTTGGCATGTTATAGTAAGTGTATTAACCATATAGTGAAAGAAAACAAAAAGACATGGTAAAAGTTAAATTATTTAACTTAGAGTTAAATCTAATTGATAAGGTTAAAATAATACCCTAAACTTGTCTAAATTCTATTGGTTGATAGTATTTCGACCCATCCCCACATTAGCTTCGAAATAAGACCCTTTGTAACCATTATAAACCGATTTTGACTTTAATATAAAATAATATTTGTAGATATTCCTAAGGTGCCCCTCTCCTCCCTTATAAAAGGGCACCTCCTCCCCCTCCTCCTCACACCAATTTGAGCACTCAAGCTCGGCCAAACCCTGCCATTTTCTCATCTCCACTTCCCTAGAATAATCCTAGAGGTCCTGGTATTCTTCAAAGACCAATCTTAGTTCCCTAAGTGGAGGATTCAAAGAGGCGTTCCAAAGAAGAGGTAATATCCATTACCGATCTTTTCAATTTCTTTCTTCTTCAACTTATTTTCTTTAGTTTTTTCATGATAAAGTAATATCATCAGTATTACTTACATACTGATATGTTATTATAAATATGAAACAACCCTAATTCACCTTCTATCCATCCTACGGAAAAACGAAATCACCACGCGTGCGTACGTACGGAATACCGTCTCCACGCCGTGGTGTAAACTATTTTCCACCATCACTTTACAAGGATGGGTATAATGGTGTAATGAGTAACTATTTATGATTATTATAAAGTAATATTGATACTGAAATAATATATATATACTCCAATATAGTTCCACGATCATAGGAACGATATCATCACTCGTGCGTACGTACGGAATACCGTCTCCACGATGTGATGCGACTCGTTCTACATGATCATCATTACATAGTAATTATATAAATGAATTGAATGAATAAATAGGATATATGTTACACTAATACCATTCTGGATATAAGTTATCTATAACCTTAAAAGAAGAATAAGAATGTATTCGGAAAAACACGCATAAGAACAAAAGGCAATAAAGACCCGAGTAACAAGTAACAATGAAATATTACTATCAAGAAGCTAAGAATATGACCATATATGATATCATATCAATATGTATGATTGTGGAATAAGTCAATAACATTATTTAAACCATTATACAGGAGCTTCGGACACGTACAAAGCAAATTGGACCTAAGGTAAGGGAAATATCACAATCTCATTTTTATCGGAGATTGTATTTTTCGTAAGTATTTACTGGGGTGTATTTTATAATCCACATCCATGTTTCATCAAAATGTAATATTATTTCCATCCACCTAAAATTTTTTAAATCCATTTTTACCCTTCGGTGAGTTTTTAGTAATATGTATGAAATGAATCTTTTGTCGTACGAGGTACATTTTGACTTTTCCGACAAAAGTACGAAGAATGTATTTTTTTTAACTTATACGGCATGAATGGATTTTTAAAACATTATTTCCAAGAAGCTTACTTTACAAGTTTTCAAGTTTATTTTTAATCAACTTCTTTTATTTTAAAGTCGTAAGACATGTTATGAAAGGAAAAATGTTTTTGATGTAGAAAGGATATTTTTCTCAAGAATGGAGTTCAAGTATTTTATCAAAATTATTTTTCATCTAAGATAATAAAAGGGTTCTGTTTTTATCCCTATTATTACATGGATTTGATTATGTTGTGATGGAAACATTTTTATGAATTCCGTTATCTTATATGAATTGTTTTATGATGTCATGTTGTTTAAGAATCCCATTTTTATTACATGGGTTACACTATGATGTATGGTTTATGATTATGTGGCACACATAAGAAAGGATTCATTATAAGATGGGTGGGACCTATATCTCCCTCCAATGAATTGGGTGAAGATTTTATATCTCATGAGATAGACATGGCTGGAATGGTAGGTTATACCGGTTCAGTAAAACAGGACTGGAACGAGGGTGACTCGGTTCAGAAAGGGACTTTGTCCACTAAGATAGTCTTGGAAATGAGTCATGACTAACAAGAAATGATTTTCCATGATTATGTGTGCATGCCACAAAGTTTCAAGTTTTATGTTATGATTATGGGGATCTCATTTTCACTTCTATGATTTATTCTATATTAAGATATTATGATCTCTTTTGCAGGTTTTGATTTTAAAAAAGATATGATATGATTTTTATTTCCTTTATTTTCCCTTGCTGAGCATTTGAGCTCACCCTTTTATTTTTTCTTTTCCCCAGGTCAGGAAGATGGATATTAAGTAGAATATGCTAAAAGGGACCCTAGATATTTTGTAATAAATGGGAGACACTGTAGAAGATTTATGAACCAGTTGTTTATGTTTCCCAGTTTCTAAAGACACTATACCTATACGGTCCTTTTTGGTTTTTTCATATGTTGTAATAAGTGTGCATCAATTTTGATGTATTAACAATGTATATAAAGTATCGGTCGTTATAGTTGGTATCAGAGGAAAGATATAGTCAACCTTTGGAAACTAGGATGTGAAAGCCTTAGTAAGAACCCTAAGGATAAGTCTAAGCATAGAACACAATCTTAGTGTTTTACAAATGGCCATGAATACCCTAGGATAAGAACTTAAGTGTGAAATTTTATCCTTGATTATGTGGTTTTCCTATTATAATTAGTGTTTCTCACACTATTCTTCTTGGTTTTAGTCAATGGATGGAACCCGAAGGAACCGTGTTAATGCGGAATACGATGGGCAATGCAATGATTGTCCCCCTGAGCAACCAAATGATATGGGAGCTTGAATGAAAAATCTTGTAGCCATGCTCACACAACTTTCTCAAGCTATGAATCATGCATGAATTCCAAACGAGCAAAGGACGGAGCAACATTTTGTTGAATCCTTCATGAGGCAGCGTCCACCTTCTTTCAGTGGGTCTACTGATCCATTAGTTGCTGAACAATGGATTAGTACTACTGAAAAGATATTTTCAGTTCTTCAATGTTCTGAACATGATAAAGTCATCCTAGCAGTGTATCGTTTGGAAGGAGATGCTGATCAATGGTGGAATCTTATTAAGAATACGATGCAAAGGGATGAAATTGAGTCTATGGAATGGAACGAGTTCAAGAACTTATTTTAAAATAAGTACTTCCCTCTTATTCTCCGAACAAAGATGGAGAAAGAGTTTCTTGAACTGAAGCAAAGGGATGATGAATCTGTTGGTACCTATGAAGCAAATTTTACAAGACTAGAAAGGTACGCTTCTGGTATTATTATCCAACCTGAGAGTAAGATCGATCGATTCTTTAGTAGCTTAAAACCAAGTCTTCGAAGGGCGTTAGCCATAAGGGACTTCAATAGTTACGAGGAAATCGTTCGATGTGCTCTCAATGTCGAGATGGAGATTGGAATAACCCATCAGTCACATGGGTTTGATAAGAAGAGGAAGATGGTATTCAATGAAAAATCAAAAGATCACACGGAAAAGAAGATGAGCTTTTCCTTATGCTCAAAGTCTGGAAATAAACATGGAGGGAGTTGTCTTAAAGGGATATGTAAATGTTTTAAATGTGGAAAGGAAGGTCATCGGGCATTTGAATGTCGTGATAATGGGAAGAAGATGTCTAATGACGCAAACAAAGGAAGGGATACACAGAATGAACCTACTACACTTCAATGTTTCAAGTGCAAGGAGATGGGGCATTATTCCAATCAATGCCAAAATCCAAGGGTTGATTATGATGGTCAACGTCAACAAAATCTTAAGGCTAATGACAAAGGAAAGTCACATGCAATTTCTATCAGCGATGTGGAGTACGATAACGATGTGGTGAAAGGTACACTTACCATCCACTCTAAAGTAGAAAATGTTTTATTTGATTCTAGATCCACCCACTATTTTATTTCTAAAGAATTTTCTAAGGGTATCACCGTATTACCTCAACAATTAGATGTTGAGTTAGTTGTGACAACACCTAATGGCACAACAATCGCATCAAATGTTTATAATTCTTCTCCGATCGAAGTTTGTGGGAAAGTGCTTCCTGCAAATATTATGATCCTTTCTTTAGTGGAATTTGATGTGATTCTTGGCATGGATTGGCTTTCTCTAGATGGAGCTCATATCAATTGCCAAAGAAGGGAAGTCACATTTCATATTCCAGATCAATCTATGATCGTATATCAATGCAAGGATGAACATAACCTTCCAGTGGAAATTTCTTCCATCTTATGGGTATTGATTCCACTAAATGAAGGTTATTTATCTCAAATGGTTGGTGAGAAACTCATGATTAAGAATATTCCCATTGTACGAGAGTTTGATGATGTCTTTCCGGAGGAATTACCGGGTCTTCCACCAAATCGTGATGTTGAGTTTTCAATAGAACTCGTACCGGGTGCTTTGCCTATTTCAAAGACACCATATAGAATGGCCCCAACTGAGTTGCAGGAATTGAAGAAGCAACTCCAAGAGAATCTTGATAAGGGATTCATACGCCCTAGTGCGTCACCTTGGGGAGCACCTGTTCTATTTGTTAAGAAGAAAGATGGATCAATGAGACTCTGCATTGATTATCGAGAACTTAACAAGATCACTATCAAGAACAAATATCCTCTCCCACGCATTGATGACTTATTTGACCAACTACGCGGAGCTCAATACTTTTCCAATATTGATCTTCGTTCAGGGTATCATCAATTAAGGTTCTAAAGGGAGGATATACCAAAGACGGCTTTCCGTACAAGGTATGGACACTATGAATTTATAGTGATGCCATTTTGTCTTACTAATGCCCCTGCTATCTTCATGGATCTAATGAATAGAGACTTTAGAGACTATCTTGATCAATTTGTGGTAGTCTTTATAAACGATATTCTTGTCTATTCAAAGAGCAAGGAAGAGCATGAAGATCACTTGAGAATTATATTGAAGACCCTGAGAAAGGAGAAGCTTTATGCCAAATTTACCAAGTGTGAATTTTGGCTTCAAAAAGTTGCATTTTTTGGGTCACATAATCTCAAAAGTGGGGATATCTGTGGATCCAGCAAAAACAGAGGTTATCGAAAGATGGTCAAGACCAACAACAGTAACTGAGATCCGAAGTTTTCTTGGTTTGGCTAGATATTATAGACGTTTTGTGAAAGATTTTTCACGATTATCTAATCCACTCACCAAGTTGACTCGGAAAGGAGTTAAGTTTGTCTGGACAGAGGAATGTGAAGAGAATTTCAAGGAGTTGAAAAGAAGGTTATCCAGTGCACCTGTGCTCACACTGCCTTGTAGTAGAGAAAGGTTTGTGATCTATAGTGATGCATCCAAGAAGGGATTGGGTTGTGTTCTTATGAAAAATGATATGGTGATAGCTTATGCCTCACGACAGTTGAAAATCCATGAGCAAAATTACCCAACACATGATTTGGAGTTGGATGCAGTAATATTTGCATTAAAGATTTGGAGGCATTACGTTTATGGTGAAAGGTGTGATATTTATACTGATCATAAAAGTTTAAAGTATATTTTCACACAAAAGGAGTTGAATATGCGTCAAAGAAGATGGTTGGAGCTGATTAAGGATTATGACTGTTCAATCCATTACCACCATGGGAAAGCAAACAAGGTGGCAGATGCATTAAGTTGACAAGACCATGCTAGTTTATCCATGATGAGGATCACAAAAGATCCAATATTTATGGATTTACAAAGGATGGATCTTGGAATTATAATGGAAGGGGAAAAATATTATCTTTCTCAAATGAATGTTCAACCATCTATACATGTAAAGATTAAAGAGGCACAGAAAGAAGATGTCGAGTTACAAAAGAAGGTGAGAAATGTTCCTGAATTCAACCTTGATTTTGATGGGATAATAAAGTTCAGGAATCTGGTTTGTGTTCCTTCCATCCCCGAATTAAAGAAGGAGCTGCTGGATGAGGCTCATAGTTCTTCATTCTCTATTCATCCTGGAAGCACGAAGATGTATAGGGACCTGAAAGAGTACTTCTGGTGGGATGGCATGAAAAGAGATGTTGCTGAATATGTCTCTCGATGCTTGGTTTGTCAACAAGTTAATGCTGAGAGACAGAAGTCTAAGGGGATTTTACAACCATTACCCATACCCGAATGGAAATGGGAATACATAACTATGGACTTTGTCACAGGACTTCCTAAAACATCCAAAGGCAATAATGCTATCTGGGTCATAGTTGATCATCTTACAAAGTCTGCACACTTCATTCCTATTAGAGAGGATTTCTCTCTAGATCATCTTGCCAGGATATATGTAAAGGAAGTGGTAAGATTGCAAGGACTACCACTTTCTATTATATCTGATCGGGATCCGAGATTTACCTCGAAGTTCTGTCGAAGTCTTCAGCATACTCTGGATACAGAGTTGAGTTTCTGAACTGCTTATCATCCCCAGAAAGACGGTCAGTCTGAGAGAACAATTCAAACCCTAGAAGATATGTTGAGAGCTTGCTCAATGGATTTCAAAGGAGGTTGGGATCAACACCTACCTTTGGTGGAATTTTCTTATAATAATAGCTTTCACTCCAGTATTCAGAGGGCTCCTTATGAAGCTCTCTATGGAAAGAAATGCAGGACTCCAACTTGCTGGGATAAAGTTGGGGAAAGAAAGATATTAGGACCTGATCTCGTTGATGAAATTGCAGAAAAGGTCAGATCTATTCAACAACACATAAGAGCAGCTCAGAGTCGACAGAAAAGTTATGCCGACAACCGAAGAAAAGGCCTAGAGTTTGATGTGGGTGATAAAGTGTTCTTACGAATATCTCCCTGGAAGAGGGTTATGTGATTTGGAAAGAAGGGGAAGTTGAGCCCTAGATATATCGGTCCTTTCGAAATACTGGATCGTTTTGGGAAGGTAGCTTACCGATTGGCGCTTCCACCGAATATCTCTCAAGTTCACGATGTGTTCCATGTATCTCTCCTGAGAAAGTACATACCAGATCCTTCACATGTACTCAGCTCAGAAGTTGTACCGCTGGAGCAAGATCTTTCTTATGAAGAACAGCCGATAGAGATTCTGGATCGTAGTGAAAAAGTCCTACGAAACAAGACCACTCGATTGGTGAATGTTTTATGGAGGAACCACCAACTTGAAGAAGCTACATGGGAGCTTGAGGATATGATGAGGGAGAAGTATCCTCATCTGTTTGTTACAAAGTGACGAATTTCGAGGGCGAAATTCTTTTTAAGGGGGGTAGAATGTAACACCTGAGATTTTTATGAGTAATATTTTGTTTTTATATCATCAAAGGAATCTTTCACTACACACTTGTTTGGCTTACTTTACACGCAATCACGACCTTCCTCGATAGCTTGCGTCGTACGCAATACCGAGTTTCACTAAACAACGATATGCTATTAAAATATTATTAAAACTAGCCGTTATGAATAGTAATAACCACTTTTTGAACTTTTATAAATTTTATTTTTCAAAATGGACTTCATTTTTGGATTCGGAATATCAAAATTAGCCTAGGGTGAAATTTTGGTATTTTTCTGAAAACATTCAATTTTTGATGAATAGTGAAACCACTAAGTGGTAGGTTAAAAACTGAATTTTGCATAAAACATAATTTTACCGCTTCTGTGAATGAAATTTCGAAAATCTGACAGACACGGTTGATATCAGTAAGTAAAATGTGGTTCAATGAGATAAAAATAATTTTTTGGTGAATAGTAACTTTTTACTTTTTTTACCGCGGTTAATAGTAAATAGGGTAACTAAGGGTAAATATGATATTATTATTACCCTAACACATGTCCTAATTCTATTGGACAAGTGTAATTCGACCAAAAACAAACATAGGAATAAAATATGACCATTTAGGCCCACTTGGTTTAGATTAGGACATTTATTATTAATTTATTTAAAGAAGGGTTAAAATAGTTAAAATCAATGTTTACTAAGTAAATAATTTTTAATATGGAGTTATACATAAGATAAATTCGACTATAAATATTCATTAGAAAGATAAACCTATTTTCTACATAATGGTATTTTATTTGTAATTTTTAGACATTAAATAATTTAATTTATTTATGACACAATGATGATGCAGTAATTAACTTATTAATGAAATATTGACATAATTGATGTTATAAACACCAAAATAAATGTAATTTGAGACTTTTTATGAATTACACTAATTTTCTACGTTACTATGATATATTATTGTTGATTTAATCAACTTGGTTCGAACATATAATTCTGTTATGACTTTCAAAAATATCATATATCAAATAGTGTCAAAATTGACACAAAATAGTTTTTAAATCAAATATTATATTATTAGTTGTTATTTTATTCCTAAAAATCTAATGTTCGGACAAATGACTTAGATAAGGATATATATATTAATAATAAACAATTTGGGGTTCGTTTGGCATGTTATAGTAAGTGTATTAACCATATAGTGAAAGAAAACAAAAAGACATGGTAAATGTTAAATTATTTAACTTAGAGTTAAATCTAATTGATAAGGTTAAAATAATACCCAAAACTTGTCTAAATCCTATTGGTTGATAGTATTTCGACCCATCCCCACTTTATTTTCGAAATAAGACCCTTTGGAACCATTATAAACCGATTTTGACTTTAATATAAAATAATTTTTTGAGATATTCCTAAGGTGCCTCACTCCTCCCTTATAAAAGGGCACCTCCTCCCCCTCCTCCTCACACCAATTTGAGCACACATTCTCGACCAACCCCTGCCATTTTCTCCTCTCCACTTCCCTAGAATAATCCTAGAGGTCCTGGTCTTCTTCAAAGACCAATCTTAGTTCCCTAAGTGGAGGATTCAAAGTGGCGTTCCAAAGAAGATGTAATATCCATTACCGATCTTTTCAATTTCCTTCTTCTTCAACATCTTTTTCATTAGTTGTTTCATGATAAAGTAATAACATCAGTATTACTTAAATACTGATATGTTATTATAAATACGAAACAACCCTAATTCATCTTCTATCCATCCTACGGAAAAATGAAATCACCACGCGTGCGTACGTACGGAATACGGTCTCCACGCCGTGATGTAATCTATTTTCCACCATCACTTTACAAGTATGGGTATAATGGTGTAATGAGTAACTATTTATGATTACTATAAAGTAATATTGATACTGAAATAATATATATATACTCCAATACAATTCCACGATCATAGGAATGATATCATCACTCGTGCGTACGTACGGAATACCGTATCCACGATGTGATGCGACTCGTTCTACATGATCATCATTACATAGTAAATATATAAATTAATTGAATGAATAAATATCATATATGTTACACTAATACCATTATGGATATAAGGTATCTATAACCTTAAAAGAAGAATAATAATGTATTCGGCAAAACACGCATAAGAACAAAAGGCAATAAAGACCCGAGTAACAAGTAACAATGAAATATTACTATCAAGAAGCTAAGAATATGACCATATATGATATCATATCAATATGTATGATTCTGGAATAAGTCAATAACATTATTTAAACCATTATACAGGAGCTTCAGACACGTACAAAGCAAATTGGACCTAAGGTAAGGGAAATATCACAATCTCATTTTTATCCAAGATTGTATTTTTCGTAAGTATTTACTAGGGTGTATTTTATCATCCACATCCATGTTTCATCAAAATGTAATATTATATCCATCCACCTACAATTGTTTATATCCATTTTTACCCTTCGGTGAGTTTTTAGTAATATGTATGGAATGAATCTTTTGTCGTACGAGGTACTTTTTGACTTTTCTGACAAATGTACGAAGAATGTTTTTTTAACTTATATGGAATGAATGGATTTTTAAAACATTATTTCCAAGAAGCTTCCTTTACAAGTTTTAAAGTTTATTTTTAATCAACTTCTTTTATTTTAAAGTCGTATGACATGTTATGAAAGGAAAAATGTTTTTGAAGTAGAAAGGATATTTTCCTCAAGAATGGAGTTCAAGTATTTTATCAAAATTATTTTCCATCTAAGATAATAAAAGGGTTCTGTTTTTATCCCTATTATTACATGGATTTGATTATGTTGTGATGGAAACATTTTTATGAATTCCTTTATCTTATATGAATTGTTTTATGATGTCATGTTGTTTAAGAATCCCATTTTTATTACATGGGTTACACTATGATGTATGGTTTATGATTATGTGGCACACATAAGAAAGGATTCATTGTAAGATGGGTGGGACCTATATCTCCCTCCAATGAATTGGGTAATGATTTTATATCTCATGAGATAGACATGGCTGGAACGGTAGGTTATACCGGTTCAGTAAAACAGGACTGGAACGAGGGTGACTCGGTTCAGAAAGGGACTTTGTCCACTAAGATAGTCTTGGAAATGAGTCATGACTAACAAGAAATGATTTTCCATGATTATGTGTGCATGCCACAAAGTTTCAAGTTTTATGTTATGATTATGGGGATCTCATTTTCACTTCTATGATTTATTCCCTGTTAAGATATTATGATCTCTTTTGCAGGTTTTGGTTTTCAAAAAGATATGATATGATTTTTATTTCCTTTATTTGCCCTTGCTGAGCATTTGAGATCACCCTTTTATGTTTTCTTTTCCCCAGGTCAGGAATATGGATATTAAGTAGAATATGATAAAAGGCACCCTAGATATGATGAAATAAATGGGAGACACTGTAGAAGATTTATGAACCAGTTGTTTATGTTTCCCAGTTTCTAAAGACACTATACCTATACGGTCCTTTGTGGTTTTGTCATATGTTGTAATAATTGTGCATCAATTTTGAAGTATTAACAATGTATGTAAAGTATGGGTCGTTATAATTAACCAACAAAATATAATTTTTTATTTTTAAGGAATAAAAAACACTCTTTACCATCCTGGTTATATATTCCATCTAAAAATCGAAATACTGCATATACTCATCCAACATTCACTTACTTAGATTCTAATATCAATGTGAAAGGTTACACTATAAAATATTCTGATAGATATAAAAAATTATCTTCTCTCCCAATATATTACACTACCATAACATCCATGAATTAAAAAATTCTACCAAGCTGAGGTTGTTCATAGGGTAGCCCCATTATTTTGGAATGAACTCCCATGAACTATACAAAAATCATTGACCATGAAACAACAAAAATATTTCATTTCCTACAGCCAAAGCGTCAAAAAATATTATACCCCTCACTTGGATTTGGGTAGAATAATGATTTTTACCATTTTCAAGTTATTATATAACATTTGGACATAATTACAATATCCTATAATGAATTAAATGTTTATCCACTTCATCTACAATACCAATTATGGTGTTTACGAATTTGAATGGTCTTGGAAGAACATTTGATAATATCATAATAACCCTATAATTCTATGGATAAAAAATCATTATTGGAATGATCCGAAGATAACACTTCATGAACAATTTAAGGCTCTACTGACAGAGATTCATCCTAGATTACGTTAACTAATACGTATAACTAATCTATCCAAAATTTACTTATATATTTATTTCTATATAGAATATTCTCTCTCTATGTAAATAATAAGATGAGATTATTATGGGAATGATTATAAGGAATCATAGAGTACTCTTTGATGAAATCCATATACTAATTAATTAAATGATCCATGTAGGGGTGGATGTTTCAGTTTATCATGTCCATAAACAATGTTGGTGTGTTCATCAACTTGAAAGAAACTATGAAAAATCCATATCGGAGATACATGATTCTAAAACAATTCCTTATCATGATATATGTTCATACTATGATTTCATGATACCATTATCACATTTCAAACATGGATATGGTATAATATCTCCTCATCTTTCCAAATTGATATTCAATACAAAGATGATTGTACTGATAATTTACTATCATTTGGTTCAACATCTAATAGTCAATACATAATCTTAGGGTTCCATTATCAAAATTGGAAAAAAATTCATGTGAATCCCATGGATACATTCATAGATATAAAAAAAATAACATACATCAACTCTTCTAGTTATTTCATAAGATTTTAATTATCTATTGGTTCTAGCTTTTATGGTGTAATAAAAAATGTCTCATCCCAATACATGATTTGAATTGTAAATTATATTAATTATTAGCTAGAATCACTGAGAAGTCTTCAAGAAAAAAAACATAAAACAAGACAAATATGGTTGAAATTGAATCATGAACTACTATCCTAGCATCTATAAAAAATACGAGAATATTCAGTGGTGACCATCCCTAGTTTATGATGAATTGTCCCTACACTGCTTTCTTAGATATCCCAGAATCCACAATGAATATATTTTCCACCCACATTAGTAATAAATATCAATCTCTTATAGTGAAAAACTAAGTGGGATTTTTATTCTAATAAAAATTCTATACCAATAAATTGGTTGATGCCTGTAATATCAATAATGTAACAATCAAAAATGTAATGAATCTCTCCTACACCGGGATAACAAAATATTCATAAACATACATTTCTCAATAAAACTCCCAAATGTGTAACTATAAAAACATCCCCTCAAAAAAACTCCACCACTAGAATAAAAACATTCACATTTTTTGTAGATATAAATGAATGATAGGAACAAATATCAAAGAATTATCTAGAAACAATAAAAGATGAATGAATAGTATCTCTAACTATTGGTGGTCCAGTCTCAATATCCACATGTATGATGAACAACATACAATTCTTCTACACCAGTTCCCTTTCATGTTATCTATGAACCGTGATCAATACCATAATAAAAATAAATGTTCTCTTTCCCAGAAACACCATGTTGATTCCTCTACTACCACTGTCAATCGATCACAAACTCTAGACACATACGATGTCAAAGATTCCATTCACATACTATAATTATTCATGGATACTCTATCCCTTATCATCATTTCATTGGTTCCCTATAATAAATGTATATTTCCCGTCTTTCCACATGTTATTCATAATAAATGAGTTTGGAAAAGGTGCCTATGGAATTGGAGTAGCACACCACACTATTGCAAAATAACAATGGAATGATCTAGTGTTCCTGATTCACATTTCAATATATTATCCAATCCTGTACTCTATAATTATAAAATAACACATCCAACACTCAAAAGATAAACATCCTATTGATCTTGTAGAAATTACCTTTACTCAAATAGAATCATCCATTGGGTTACACTCATATATGAGTCCATGATCTAACACCCCCATAAAATTTTTATGCTAAAATATACTGAATTAGGAAATAATATCACATTTAAGCATATTGAAGAAGCCACTTTCCTTCTTTCATCATCACCTACAAGTGTTGGAATAAAGAATTGTAAGATAGTAAAGTTACCAGCAATGTCCTTCATAGACATAGCCCCCTGAGTCAACTTCATGCACTGAACTAACAACTCCTTTCATAATGTATCTTGATAAAAGTGTTACAGTACATTCTCAAAAAAGTATTCTGATTCCATACCATCAGGCTATCCAGTCACAGACTAAAAATCCTACTAGGGTTTCACTGACCCTTTTATCATGTATAAAACCAACATGACCATCTTCGGAGCTAATGTTTCGAAAATTTCAAGTAATGTTTTTGATGGAACCAGGTTCCATGTTTGAGGATAGTAATTCTAATGGGGCAAGGAGTGGTCATTTGATGGTGAACACGGATCAGAGGCTGGGGGACATGGCTATACCTCCTGTGGAAAATGTTCCTATTGAAGACTGGCGGTCACCTTTGATGGAGTGCAATACTCCAGTGCAGAAGCTGGGAATCAACACAGAGCTTACTGATGCTAATTTAAGGGAGCGAGATGGAACTGGAAGGGAGATTTCGGGGGGAGGGAAATAGAACATGAGTGGTCCAGTTGGTAGATCCTTTAGTGATGTTGTTAAAAGTGGGGATCAGATGATACCCACAGCTGATGGTCCTTTGTCCGCTACTCCAAGAAGAAGACCTAGGAAGGATTACTCATTTCTACCGAGGCCGATGCAGACTAGATCTTCATCAAAGAGGAATAAGGAGGTGACTTTGGCTTTTAAGAAGGGCAGCAAGACCAAGAAGGCTACCCCAGATCAATCTGTTCTGGAACAACTTCACAGCCGTGTTCAAAGTGGAAGTTTTTGGAGAAATCCGGAATGGGAATCAACTACCGGTGAAGAGGACTCCTGCTTGGGTTGCGGAGATGAATCCGGTTATTATGATGTGTAAGTCTATGTTGTCTTTTTTTGCTGTCTAATTATCCTTGGTTGTATGTTTGGGTACCGGGAACCCATAAACCGGCTTTTAGAAATGGTAAAAAATCAATTGCCGGCATCTTCCTCGGGTTCACCCTATCAATCATTCGACACAGTGTGCGACATCTAAAATTCCCTTGTCAAATCATAAAACCTCTTCAAAACCCACATTGGGACTATTTCCATTAATTTAGTGAACCGAAACATTCTCCTTAGGATCCTCTCTTGGACATCCTCATCATTCACTATCATGGATTTATTTTCTACAGCTGCAGGATCATTTCAAGCCATATCCTCCTCTCATTCAATCAACATCATTTTTCTGGGAGTAATATCACTATAATAACTAAAAAATTTCTCAAGACACATAAAATAAAAATAAAAATTTTACCAATAAGTATTAACATACCTACAAAAATATCATCCTTCTTTTTCCATACCGAATTGTCAAATCTAGGCACTATTACTGTAATAACCCGAGATTTTATAAGATATTTTATTTTTAAATTATTTATATCTTCTGTTGTACGATACACCAAGATTATGTTGCGCTATACGCAACACGGTATTAGCTTGCAGTATACGCAACACTATTCTTGGCTCGTGTTACACAAAATTTCATGTTCGTTTGATAGAAGTTATTCTACGAAAAATTGAGTGTATATATATATATATATATATATATTCAATGTATAAATAAAATATGGTTAGATTCTATTATATGCAACAACAAAGGAGTCGTGCGCTACACACAACCCTAAATTGGATTGCA
Organism: Viscum album; assembly: GCA_963277665.1. NCBI lineage: Eukaryota > Viridiplantae > Streptophyta > Magnoliopsida > Santalales > Viscaceae > Viscum > Viscum album. Next base: position 163,633,603 of record OY728135.1, read on the forward strand.
TTACACACAATCGCGACCTTCCTCGATAGCGTGTGTTGTACGCAATACCGGGTTTTAATAAACAACAATATATTATTATAATATTGTTATGAAATAGCCATTATGAATAGTGTTAACTAAATTTTAAATTTTATGACATTATTATTCATCTTACCGAACATGTTATGAGATTAGAATAATTTTTTTCGGGTAAAATAAGTATTTTAGAAAAAATGCAGTTTTGCCGCCTTTTGATGGTGCACCCACATTAAATACATATTTTGACAAGTTTATATGTTCAATATGAAAAAATGTAATTTTTATTTAGAATTAGGATATTAAAATTTACTTTGGATAAATTTTTCATATTATTCTGATAACTTTCATATTTTATTGAATAGTAAAAACACTCTATATTTTAATTAAAAACAAATTTTTTCATCGCAATACATTATATGGTTAAATTATAATATTTAATGTTTTTAAAGTGTAAATAGAATATATTTTTACCATTTAATCCAATGGTGGTCAATGTAATTAATATCACTTTGAGATTGGACATAAACGAGTGTCAATCTTTTGATAGATATTGTTTCTTAAAAACACGCTATTTGTTTTAACAAAGAGATTTAATTATAAAATTAATTAATGAAACTTCTATGTTATGAATTTGGAAAAAATAGACTTTATTTTTGAATTCAGAATATCAAATATAGCTTAGGGTGAAATTTTGGCATTGTTCTGAAAAACTTCAATTTTTGATGAATAGTGAAACTACTAAGTGGTAGATAAAAAATTGAATTTTTCATAAAACATAATTTTACCGCTTCTGTGAATGTAATTTCAAAAATCTGAGAGACACGGTTGATGTCAGTAAGTAAAATGTAGTTCAATGAGATGAAAATAGTTTTTGGTGAATAGTAACTTTTTACTTTTATTTACCACGGTTAGAAGTAAATAGGGTAATTAAGGATAAAAATGATATTAATATTACCCTAACACATGTCCTAATTCTATTGGACAAGTGTATCTCGACCAAAAACAACCTTAAGTGTAAAATATTATCATTTAGGCCCACTTGGATTAGATTAGGAAATTTATTATTATTTAATTTAAAGAAGAGTTAAAAGAGTTAAAATCAAAGTATATTTAGTAAAACATTTTTAATATAGGGTTATAAATAATATAATTTCGAATATAGATATTACATAGAAAGATAAAAAGATTTCATACATAATGGTATTTTATTTGTAATTTTTAGACTTTATATAATGTAATTTATTTATGACACAATGATGATGCCGTATTTACCATAATAGTGAAAAATGAACATAATTGATATTATAAATACCCAAATAAGTATAATTTGAGACTTTTTATGAATTCCACTAATTTTATAGGTTAACATGACATGTTATTATTAACTTAATTAACTATTTTCGAACTAATCATTCAGGTATAATTTTCACAAAAATCAATTACTAAATAGTGTCAAAATTGACATAAAATAGTTTTTAAAACAAATATTATATTATTGATTGTTATTTTATTCCTAAAAATCTAAGGTTCGGCCAAATGACTTAGATAAGGTTATATATATTATGAATAAACAATTTGGGGTTCGTTTGGCTGATTATAGTATGTTTATTAACCTTATAGTATAAAAAAACAAGAAAACACGGTAAAAGTAAAATTATTTAACTTAATGTTAAATCTAAATGATAAGGTTACAATAGGAACCTAAACTTGACTAAAATCTCTTGTATGAGAGTATTTAGACCCCTCCCCACCTTAGCTTCGAAATATATCAATTTAGTGCCATTTAAAACCGAATTTGGCTTTATAATAAAATAATACTTTTAGTTTTTCCAAAGGAGCCCCTCTCCTCCCTTATAAAAGGGCACCTCCTCCCTCTCCTCCTCACACCAATATGAGCATTCAAGCTCATACAACCCCTGTAAAAATCTCTTCTCCACTTCCCTAGTATCATCCTAGAGGTTCAGGTCTTCTTCAAAGACCATCCTTAGTTCTTTTAGTGGAGGTTAAGAGAAGGCGCCTCAAAAAGAGGTAATATCCATTACCTATCCTTTTCAATTTCTTTCTTCTTGAACTTCTTATTCTTTAGTTTTTTCCAGATAAATTAATTACATAATTATTTATTATATACTTATATGTTATTATAAATATTAAACAACTCTAATTAACCTTCTATCTATCCTACGGAAAAACGAAATCAGTGCGCGTGCGTACGTACGGAATACCGTCTCCACGCCGTGGTGTAATCTATTTTCTGCCACCACCTTAATTGGATGTGTATAATGGTGTAATGAGTAACTATATATGATTATTATAAAGTTATAATGTTACTGAGATAGTATACATACATTTCAACACAATTCCACGACCATGGGAATGATATCATCGCTCGTGCGTACGTACGGACTACCGTCTCCACGACGCGATGAGATTCATTATCCATGTTAACCATTACCGAATGATTATAAAGTATATATAATTAATAATAATTAAATATATGACATGGTAAATCTACTGGATTTATTTATATATATATGTATTTCATATACTTACTTCCATTCAAGACAATAAGGAAAGGAAAACAGTGTTCATGCGTACGTACGGACTACCGTCTCCATGAACGGTGTGTTTCATTTCATTTATCTATCTATTATATATATATATATATATACTGAATATATATGACATACAAATCATGTTTTATATTCTGGAAGTAAGTAAATCATGATATAAATAATAATAATTTCAAGAACAACAGTTCCTAACACCTATGATAAATGAAACGATTTTACCCAAAACGCTTCTTCAACATGGAATTTATAAAAGAACAGGTATTATAAAGTCATAAGTGAACCATATATGATATCATAACAATTAATATGATTCTTTAATAAGTTAATAAAATTATTTAAATCATTATAAAGGAGTTTTGAATACATACAAATCATATAAGACAGAAGGTAAGGGATAATTTTGCAAATCTCATTTTTATCTGAGATTGCTTATTCGTATGTATTTACTGGGGTTATTTCTATCATCCATGTTCATGTTTTATAATAGTGTTTTCATGTATGTTTTAATTCCTTTTTACCCAATTTTGAATTTTACTACGTGGTATGTAAGGAATCTTTCTTTTTTTACGTTGCGAGGTACTTTTTCTGACTTTTCCGACTAAAGTACGATAAGAATGTTTTTTTTAACGTATACGGCATGAAAAGATTTTTATGGTTTTATAAAGCCTTATTTTCATAAAGCTTACTCCAAAAGATTTCATGACTATTTTCAACAAAATATTTTTCTTTTAAAATTTCATGATATTTTGTGAAAAGAAAATGATTTTGAAAAGAAACGATATTTTCCTCAAGAATTTATTTCAAGTGTTTTATCAAAACCATTTTTCATCTAAGATGACATTATTTCATATGTGTATGTTTCAAGTATAATGTCTCTATGATTTACATGGTTTCACTTTTCTTATTATGAAATGATATCCATTTCTTTTATGTGGATTGTGAGATGATGGGATGATGTTTATGAAACCCATTTTATTTATTGTGTTTTTATGAATGATGTATGTTTATTTTGTGGCACAAGTAAGAATGATTTCATTATGAGATGGGTGGGACTTATATCTCCCTAAAATTCATAGGGTAAAGATTTTATATCTCATGAGATAGACATGGCTAGAATGGTATGATAAACTGGTTCTGTGTCACAGGACTGAAACGAGGAATAAACTCGATTCCGAAAGGGACTTTGTCCACTAAGATGGTCTTGGCAGCAATGCCTTGGCTACTATGGAAATCATGACATGTGCTGAATGGCTGCCACAATTACATGTTTTATTCCCATTATGTTTTATCATGGTTTATGTTCCATTATGATATATGCCTTACGTACTTCCACAATTTATGTCTTTGCTCCAGATTTTGATGTTTAAATTTCATGTTCAAGTTTTTACTTCCAAATGTTTATGGATTGTTTAATGTTCTCAATGTTTGACCTTACTGAGCATTTGAGCTCACCCTTTTTATGTTTTATTTTACCCAGTAAGTAAATAAAGTTTTTATGTAAGGAAACAAAAAGTGGATGATCGTTATGGGAGTTGTTGAAGATATTTGAACGTGATTAGAAGTTTATATTCCGAGTTTCCAAAGACACTAAACTATTACGATCCATGTGTGTCTGTTTTTGTTATGTATTAAGTATTCCACAAATGCAATGTAATATCCATGTACGTCAGGCTTTAGGGTCTCTACAGTTGTTATCAGAGGAACGTATTAGTCAACCTTTGGATACTAGGATGCGAAAACGTTAGTGAGATCCCTAGAGATATTTCTACGTTATGTCGAGGGATGTATCTAAGGTTATGTATACGTATTGGTTATAGTCCTAGAATTTCGCTAACGATCTTAGAATTGTACCAATGATGTTAGATATTGATGTTACTCCCCTTTTATTATGATTTTTTCCTCTCACACTATTCTTTTTGGGTTTTAGAAAATGGCTGGAAACAAGATGATTCACGATAATGGAGGATATGATAGACAATGGAATGATATTCTTCATGAGAAACCAAATGAATGGGATTTGGAAGTCCAAACATCATTATTATGCTGAATCATCAATCTCATAATATGATCAATAAAGTAAAATTTGGTAAGTTTCCTCACTCGGCTAATAAGAGAAAGATGGGTTTTCATGATGATTGTAGAGGAAAGAAAGTTCAATTTCCCCTATGTAAATAATGTGGGAAGAGGCATCAAGGAGAACGTTTAAAGGAACTGGAAGATGCTTTGGGTGTGGAAAAGAAGGACACAATTCCAGTAAGTGCAAAGGAAAAGGTCCAGTTAACACCAGGGATGAGGATAATGGTATTTCTACGACATCAACAATGGTTAAATGTTTTAAATGTGGAATGTACAAGCATTATAAAAACCAATGCCCTAAGGGAAAGTCTCATGAAGAGAATCAGTATGGTCGTATGGGTAGTATTTATGTTGATGATGATTAAAGACTACAAATTATATATGAGATGAAATAATTGTTGAATCTCGGTCAATGGTTTAAGAATGTAGTGGAATGATTACATGTTTATCATGTGTAATGTTGTATAAGTAATCTCATGGTACTATGGAATAAAGAGACATCTAAGTATTGTTACACTGTCGTCATTCCTTGAATTTTGAAAGTGTGTGATTAATGGTACCAGTAACCATGAAAGGTTATTCAAATATTTTTGGAAGATTGATGATATAGGAATAATGAAAGGACAAGGAGATAGTGAGATTTTTGATAGTATTCATGAGCTCATGATTGATATATGGACTAAGTGATATCATGGTTTGAGTATATAGGAATTTTGAGATGTGGAAGGAGATAACTTTTGACAGCATTCATGTTTTCACTAAGGATTAATGGGTATTCATTTTTAAGGTATTTACATGTTTGGAATGTGAAAAAAACAAGATATATCTTGTGATATATGGGAGATAAATGTTTGTTTTCATGTGCTTGTTATGTGACATTTCAAGTAATCGTTTTCTTTATACTATGAGATTGGACATATGTATTTTGGATAATCTTAAGGGTTGAAATGGATTATGTTGGACATCAGATAGTATTGTTCAAGAATAGAAATTTTTTGGATACTATTTCTAGAATGTTATAGTAGAGTAATTTTAGAAAAAGGGACAACCCAAGGATGTGTGACAACCCATCGCGTCAGACAAGGCTGTGGGAATCGAACCCACAACTGAAGTGCAACATGCCTTTATCTCATACCACTGGCCTACAAGAAGTCCCTGGTTAGTAGAAAATGGTTTTATTTTATTAAGGGATATGATAGATAAAGTATAATTTCATTTTTGGAATCGTATACGATTAACCTCACCATAGATGGACTTATGTATATTTGATAAATATTTCTAACCTTTTGTTTGAAACAGATGGAATGACCCATCATTCTATCACATGATCTGCTAACGCTTCACGAATAAAAAATTCAACTTCATTTCTTTAAAAGATGAAGTGGAAATTGTTAAATTCACGAACAATAGTAAGATTGTACCAAAATCAGGTAAATATTTTTTTTAATTCATCAACATTAGGGAAATGATCTTGAAAACCAAAAATTTTGTCCTAGTGATCTTATATCCGACCAATCATATGGTACCTTAGATCGTCACAAATCTATGGCTTTGTGATTGTTGGATTTTTCATAGCCATGTTCTCTACCACTCTCCATCAGAACATGACGGTTAGATTTCTCTTCCATGTCCATATTTTCACCTATGTTCTCCTATGTGGATACCCAGTGATTAGTTAACTTGGGTAACCATTACATTCATACTTTAGTTTTTAAAGATAAGTTTTTTATTCCTTTTTACGATGTGGGTTTCAATTAAAGAAACTTTCGAGTAGAAAAACCATTTATAACCCCAACGAATTTCGAGGGCGAAATTCATTTTAATGGGGGTAGAATGTAATAAGCTGAGATTTTATAAGATATATTCTTTTTGAATTATTTTATATCTTCTGTTGTACGATACACAAAGATTATGTTGCGCTATACGCAACACCGTATTAGCTTGCAATATACGCAACACTATTCTTGGCTCGTGTTACACACAATTTCAAGTTCATTTGATAGAAGTTATTCTACGCAACATTGAGTGTATATATATATATTCAATGTCTAAATAAAATATGGTTGGATTCTGTTATACGCAACAACAAAGGAGTCGTGCACTACACGCAACCCTGAATTGGCTTGCATTACACACAATCGCAACCTTCCTCGATAGCGTGTGTTGTATGCAATACCGGGTTTTACTAAACAACAACATATTATTATAATATAGTCATGAAATAGTCGTTATGAATAGTTTAAACTAAATTTTAAATTTTATGACATTATTATTCATCCTACAGAACATGTTATGAGAACAAAATAAATTTTTTTTCAGGTAAAATAAGTATTTTTCAAAAAATGCAGTTTTGCTGCCTTTTGATGGTGCACCCACTTTAAATTTTGTTTTTGACAAGTTTATATGTTAAATATGAAAAACTTTTATTGTTATTTAGAATTTGGATTAAAAAAATTACTTTGGTTAATTTTTTCATATTATTCTGATAACTTTAATATTTTAATGAATAGTAAAAACACGCTATATTTTAATTAAAAACAACCTTTTTTATCACAATACATTATATGGTTAAATTATAATATTTAATGTTTTTAAAGTGTAAATAGAATATATTTTTACCATTTAATCCAATGGTGGTCAATGTAATTAATATCACTTTGAGATTGGACATAAACAAGTGTCAATATTTTGATAGATATTGTTTCTTAAAAACACGCTATATGTTTTAACAACGGGATTTATTTATAAAATTAATTAATGATACTTCTATGTTATTAATTTTGTAAAATACTCTTCATTTTTGAATTCAGAATATCAAATATATCTTAGGGAAAAATTTTGGCATTGTTCTGAAAAACTTCAATTTTTGATTAATAGTTAAACTACTAAGTGGTAGTTAAAAAACTGAATTTTTCATAAAACATAATTTTACCGCTTCTGTGAATGGAATTTCAAAAATCTGAGAGACACGGTTGATGTCAGTAAGTAAAATGTAGTTCAATGAGATGAAAATAATTTTTTGTGAATAGTAACTTTTTACTTTTATTTACCATGGTTAAAAGTAAATAGGGTAATTAAAGATAAAAATGATATTAATATTACAGTAACACATATCCTAATTCTATTGGACAAGTGTATCTCGACCAAAAACAACCTTAAGTGTAAAATATTATCATTTAGGCCCACTTGGATTAGATTTGGACATTTATTATTATTTAATTTAAAGAAGAGTTAAAAGAGTTAAAATCAAAAATTATTTACTAATAAAATTTTTAATATAGGGTTATACATAATATAATTTCGACTATAAATATTCATTAGAAAGATAAAAATACTTCCTACATAATGGTATTTTATTTGTAATTTTTAGACTTTAAATAATTTAATTTATTTATGACACAACGATGAAGCAGTAATTACCATAATAGTGAAAAATTAATATAATTGATATTATAAATACACAAATAAATATAATTTGAGACTTTTTATGAATTAAAATAATTTTATAGGTTAACATGACATGTTATTATTAATTTAATTAACTTTTTTCGAACAAATAATTTTGTTATGATTTTCCCAAAAATCAATTACTAAATAGTGTCAAAATTGACATAAAATAGTTTTTTAAAAAAATATTATATTATTAATTGTTATTTTATTCCTAAAAATCTATGGTTCGGCCAAATGACTTATATAAGGTTATATATATTATGAATAAACAATTTGGGGGTTTTATGGCTGATTATAGTAAGTTTATTAACCTTATAGTATAAGAACACAAGAAGACACTGTAAAAGTAAAATTATTTAACTTAATGTTAAATCTAAATGATAAGGTTAACATAGGAACCTAAACTTTTATAAATTATCTTGGATGAGAGTATTTCGACCCACACCCACCTTAGCCTCTAAATATATCAATTTTGAGCCATTTAAAACCGAATTTGGCTTTATAATAAAACAATACTTTTAGTTTTTCCAAAGGAGCCCCTCTCCTCCCTTATAAAAGGGCACCTCCTCCCTCTCCTCCTCACAACAATATGAGTACTAAAGCTCGGCCAACCACTGCCAAAATCTCTTCTCCACTTCCCTAGTATCATCCTAGAGGTTCTGGTCTTCTTCAAAGACCATACTTAGTTCTTTTAGTGGAGGTTAAGAGAAGGCGCGTCAAAAAGAGGTAATATCCATTACCTATCTTTTTGAATTTCTTTCTTCTTCAACTTCTTATTATTTAGTTGTTTCATGATAAATTAATAAAATCAGTATTTCTTATATACCGATTTTTTATTATAAATATGAAACAACTCTAATTAACCTTCTATCCATCCTACAGAAAAAGGAAATAACCGCGCGTGCGTACGTACGGAATACCGTCTCCACGCCGTGGTGTAATCTATTTTCCGCCACAACCATAATTGGATGGGTATAATGGTGTAATGAGTAACTATATTTGATTATTATAATGTGATAATGATACTGAGATATTATAAATACACTTCAACACAATTCCACGACCATGGGAACGATATCATCGCTCGTGCGTACGTACGGACTACCGTCTCCATGACGCAATGAGATTCATTATCCATGTTAACCATTCCAGAATGATTATAAAGTATATATAATGGATAATAATGAAATATATGACATGGTAAATCTACTGGATTTATGTATATATATATTTATGTCATCTACTTACATCCATTCAAGACAATAAGGATAGGAAAACAACGTTCATGCGTACGTACGGACTATCGTCTCCATTAATGGTGTGTTTCATTTCATTTATCTATCTATTATATATATATATATACTGAATATATATGATATATAAATCATGTTTTATATTCTGGATGTAAGTAAATCGTGATATAAGTAATAATAATTTCAAGAACAACAAGTCCAAACACCTACGATAAATGAAACGATTTTACCCAAAATGTTTCTTTAACATGGAATTTACAAAAGAAAGGGTAATATAAAGTCATAAGTGAACCATATATGATATCATAACAATGAATATGATTCTATAATAAGTTAATAACATTATTTAAATCATTATACAGGAGGTTCGGATACATACAAAGCATATCGGACATAAGGTAAGGGATAATTTTGCAAATCTCAATTTTATCTGAGATTGCTTATTCGTAAGTATTTACTGGGGTTATTTCTATCGTCCATGTTCTTGTTTTATAAAAGAGTTTTCATGTAAGTTTTAATTCATTTTTACCCACTTTTGAATTTTAATACATGGTATGTAAGGAATCTTTCTTGTGTTTACGTTTTGAGGTACTTTTTTTTACTTTTCCGACAAAAGTACGATAAGAATTTTTTTTAACGTATACGGAATGAAAGGATTTTTATGGTTTTAAAAAGCCTTATTTTCATAAAGCTTAATCCAAAATATTTCATGACTATTTTCAACAAAATATTTCTCTTTTAAAATTGCATGATATTTTGTGAAAGGAATATGATTTTGAAAAGAAAGGATATTTTCCTCATGAATTTATTTCAAGTGTTTTATCAAATCCATTTTTCATCTAAGATGTCATTATTTCATATGTGTATGTTTCAAGTATAATGTTTCGAAGATTTACATGTTTTCACATTTCTTATTATGAAATGGTATCCATTTCTTTTATATAGATTATGAGATTATGGGATGATGTTTATGAAACCCATTTTATTTATTGGGTTTTTATGATTGATTTATGTTTATTTGGTGGCACAAGTAAGAATGATTTAATTATGAGATGGGTGGGACCTATATCTCCCTCCAATGCATTGGGTAAAGATTTTATATCTCATGAGATAGACATGGATGGAACGTTAAGTTAAACTGGTTCAGTGTTACAGGACTGAAACGAGGAGTGAACTCGAATCAAAAATGGACTTTGTCCACTAAGATGGTCTTGGCCGCAATGCCTTGGATACTATAGAAATCATGACATGTGGTGAATGGCTGCCACAATTACATGTTTTACTCCCATTATGTTTTATCATGGTTTATGTTCCATTATGATATATGCCTTACGTACTTCTACAATTTATGTCTGTGATCAAGATTTTGATGTTTAAATTTCATGTACAAGTTTTTACTTACAAATGTTTATGGATTGTTTTATGTTATCAATATTTGACCTTACTGAGCATTAGAGCTCAACATTTTTATGTTTTATTTTACCCAAGAAGTATATAAAGGTTTTAGGTAAGGAAACAAAAAGGGGAAGATCGTTATGGGAGTTGTTGAAGATATTTGAACGTGATTAGACGTTTATATTCCGAGTTTCCAAAGACACTAAACTATTATGATCCTTGTGTGTCTGTTTTTGTTATGTATTAAGTATTCCGCAAATGTAGTGTAATATCCAAGTAGGTCAGGATTTAGGGTATCTACAATTACAACCCTTAATGATTCTACATCTAGGTCATGGGTTATAAGGGTAAAAAAATTTCATTATTGACATATCATTAGACACACCTATATTGACAACATGATTTATTTTACAACTACCAATTTCATATTAGGGAACATTTTTAATCCATTTTCACAACCACGGATGTATACTTAAATATCAACGACATAACCAAATCCAAATTTTCTATACATGTCAGACATGATGAATGAAAAAATAAATATTAATTAGTTATATTGATAGATTCTTACTCAGCACTGACGGAAAACCAGACCCTGAGTAAAATATAATTAAATTTCCAACGGAATGATCACATCATAGAATAGTTTATTCAAATAGTGTAAAATAAAATCCTACTATAACAAACACATTAATCAATAAATTTCCTCCATGTAAAAATAGATTTTACCTTTATACATTGGATAGATAATCTCATGTCTGAGCTCTTAAATATGTTCAAACTCATCTTATTATGATGTATAACTATACCCAATAGTAGTAAAAAACAAAAGTAAAATATAATAAAAATAAACCACATATTATACCACATAGTAACATAATAACTAGGGTGCCACACATCGGCACCCCGAGACGGTCGATTATAGGACCTCAGGAACTCCTCCCCATATACTAGAGATTTTGACTAGTAGTTAGGTTCCAAAATCTATCATGGGGATAATATATCATCTCTATCAATTTTTAAAAAATATAGATAAATAGTTAACAATCAACTGAAAATATCAATGTATCCCTTAAAAGAAGGCCAAAATCTCAATCTAAATAAACTAAAACAGTATCCAAACAAAAAAATATTAGATTTATCATTCCATAATAAATATAATATTTTAGATTGAAAAATGATAAAAAAAAACTAAAAAATCTCTTATGAGTTCCAAATGAAAGTCTGGTTCCCTCACTAATGATCCATTCCAACTCATCCATCTATGATACAACCATTTTACTTATCCTATAATGAAACTGTTAAATCTATTTGAGTACCATTTATGCATCATGAGTATGTTATGAGTAAAACATAGTAATATACAACCAACTACATCTAAAACTATAACAAGTTAAATAAGTAGTATTATGTTTTATAATGTAAAATTTACAATGCATAATTTATCATTTATCACATTTTAGTATTCTTTAATTAAACATATAACCCTTTGGTTTATGAAGAAATCTGAACCATCAATGGTTAATTTTCACAATTTCATTTCAAAACTATCTATCCCATATGGGAATTTGGTACCTCATTCATTTTCAAACTCATCATGATACACATGTGTATTTGTATCATCAGTCCATTTCTCCTACAATTTTAATCATTTCTGTTATTTTTTAGAATTTTTTTATATCCCATAATCATATCTTAATCTATCAGGCGTATGTTATATATTTGATAAAAAAATGGTTCTTAAATATAATCAAATTGAATAACATGAAAAATAATGATTAATATACTAATTTTCATTTAACCAAATAACCCAATAATTCATTGATGGTTAAGTAAAACATCTCATAATTCCCATTTTCAATTAATTTTTAATAATATTAATTTAAAAATTATCTATCCCAACATCCCATCAATTCCACAATTATAATATTTCATTATATAATTACCAAATTATATATTGTAATTTTGTCCATTTTCAATTTCCCATGTAAAAGATAATCCATCAACACATGGATTTTATATCAAATCAATTCCATAATAGAATATATTATTTAATAAATTAAATTTATTCAACTCTTGATTCAATTTTAAAACATAAAAATCATAATTCTACAATAAATTCTCACAATAAGAATTTTGGAATATGGGAGTTGTTTATAGACCACATACCATTAAATTGTTTTTGAATTATTAAAAAAGGAAATCCCTAAATTGAAGTGGAATGATCAGTCAAACAACCATAACAATATCATTATAAAATCATAGAACAAAAAATAGATTACACTTTATGAAACAACAAATAAATCATTATACAACAAAAATGGTGAGAAACAACATTAAAAGTATAAAATAATCATAGGATCGAAATAAAAAACTAAATTGGATGATAAATTATCATTGTTAGAGGTTTGTATCTTCAGTGCATAATTTTAATCATTAATAAAAGATGTTGAAATTCTTTTAAATCCATCTGGTAACATCCATAATTGATGTAAAATTTATAGAATCAAATTCTCTTTGGATAGGGTTCATTCTATGGGATATGTGTTTTAAGAACAATTTTTATTTTAATAAAATACTGGAAAATTGTTTCCATGGTATGTTATTGGTTTGATAATCCAAGCATCCTAACCATGATACTCATGTGGAGGCGGGGGGATGGTTACTCTTGTGAGGGTGAAGGATTTCACACACTATGATACAACCATAAAATCTATCTCTATCAGGTTCTTCATGGTTTCGTAGGGTTGATCCCACAACTTCGGAAAACCATGAACGAACTGTGTACTACCCCTAACCCCTCTGACTACAATTAATTTTATAAGGCCCCAGCCTTAAACCATACTTAATATTGAATTAAAGGAATAATTCACATTGAGGATCTTTTCAGGTTTAGAGTTTTAGAGAATTAGAACATAACTATTGCATCTTAAAATATTACAAAGTAGACACTTCTACTAAGTCTCCATAAAATAAAAACTCTTAAAAAGAAAGATGTCAAGATTCTATGTTTTAGATAGCATGAAATTCCCTTGATCCCATCCTTGACCTTATTCCACTTTAAGTCCTTTGAAAAACATTTCTAAAAACTTGGGGTGAGCATAAAAAGCTCAGTAAGCGATACAAAAAGAATGAAAACTGTTAGTTTTTCAAACATCAAGTAAACCATGTATACTATATCAAAGTAATACCTTCACCTTCATGAATTAGTAAAAAAAAATCTTCACTGAATAAAGTATCATTACTTACCTTTTTGTAACCAAAGGATTACCATAAAACCCATATAATGAACACATAGAATATATAAAGGTAACTTGGGACATAAACATACTTAAGTGGAATAACCATACGGTTGACTTCCACACATATCACTTAATGGAATAGCCATACGGCCAATTTCCATACATACTTAATGGAATAGCCATACGGCCGACTTCCATACCCAATGCATTGGAGGTTATAACGTAACCACCCATCCTGGTATTCACGGCACCACCCGTCATATGGTTTATAACGTAACCACCCGTTAAAATGTCCAAGTACCAATATAAATTCATAAAATAGAAAACCAATATAAAGGAATGATAACATTTCCACATTTAAATCACAATATATCATAAATATATTGACATAATAGAATCATTTATCAAAACCATTTTCAATACCAAAATATATAAAAGAGTATATGGTATTTATTTTATTTTAAAAACATTACGGCTTGTTGAGAAAGCCAAAGATCAAGTAATACTCGCGGCGGCGGAAAAGGTCGTTGTCACTGCGTACGTTAAAAAAACATTCCTTTTTGTCGTTTAGTAAAACGCTCCGTAGAAAAATATTCCTTTTGTATAAAAGTGAAAATCAAAGGAGTTTATACACCGTATAAAAGAAATTTGTGTATAAAACTAAATACGCCTCAATGAAAGGAGATTGAGACGAAGTCCCTTACCTTGTGTCCGACTTGACTCGATCGTTCTTTAACGTCCTGAATAATAAACTTGAGTTAATTTATACTTGATTAAGAACCTTTTTAAAGTTCATTATTCTTCTTATATCACTTATTTCCATGTTATAAACATTATGTAACCATTTAAGTTAATAATGTTTGTTTTGTCAATATTTGGTTCTTAAGTCGAAAGTTGACTTATTATAATTACATGTTGTTCGTGTGGTCAAAAGTTATTTATATCCAGAATGAAATTCCCGATTTGGATATAATATGTATCATATATATCTATCATATACATGTATTTATAATATTACATAATCATTTAGAGGTAAGAAATGAAATTCACCGTTCATGGAGACGGTAAGCCGTACGTACGCATGAACGCTACTTTCATTTCTTTGTCATATTAATGAAATTAAAAATAAATGAGAGGTATGTATATTTTAATTCCAGAATTATATTCATCATTTAGATATATCATTAATTATATATATCCATTATATACATGTACTTTTAATAGTACATTACATTTGGGGATAAGAAATGAAATGCACCGTTCATGGAGACGGTAAGCCGTACGTACGCATGAACGCTACTTTCATTTCTATCTCAAAATTTAATGGAAAGAAATAATAATGGTATATAGGTATATTATAATTCCAGTATAACATCATATATAATAACTTTAAATCCATCCTTTACATGACCCACATATGGCATTAACGAATCACATCACTTTTAGGGGGCGGTAGTCCGCACTTCCTTAAATGAAGATATCATGTTTACCCATAATGGAAACCATAAAGGTATGCCAAAAATGAAAAATACAGAAGCTTAAAGAAAACATAAACATATTATATATCATATATAAAAATATTTACATCATAATGGCCACCCTTGAAGGTGTTAAATGAGTATTGAACAATCATCGTTTCGGGAGGCAGAATTTCGCCATCCACGGAAAACGTATGTTCTTTAACCATTTGATGTAGTTGTGTGAGATTGTAGCTCAAATAAATATTATAACAACATCCTAGTATATTGAAGATACTGGTTTTGTTAGAAAAGAAGTAAATAAAAAGAGTTTAGAGGGTTGGAGAAGCAAAATAAAACAAATGAACAAGAGAGAATGAATTACCTTTAAAAGTGTAACTCCTTTTGATTTGAGCCTAAAGGCTTTTTTTGAAAGGATTATGCCCAAAGGGAATCCTCTAGGATGAGGAGAGGGATGTGGAGAGATTAATTGGGCAGGGTTTGGCCGAGCCAAAGGCTTGTGGAGTGTGTGAAATGAGGTAGAGGTGGGGGCCTTTTATAAGAGGAGAGGAGGGGCACTTTTGGAAAGTAAAGAAATATTACTTTATTTGAAAATGTTTTTCGGTTTTAAAAGGTCCCAAATTGATATAATTAGTGGATAAGGTGATAAGGATTCGAAATCCACTCATACAATTGGTTTTGGACATGTGTAGGTTTTAGATTTTTCATTATCATTCCATTTTATTTAAATCGTCAAATAATGATGTCATCGCTGCATCATTATTATGTTATATATAATTTAATTTATTTAATGTCTAAAAATTATAAAACAAATAATATGATGTAGGAAATCGTTTTATCTTTCCAATGACTATTTATAATAAAAATTTGGACTTGTATAACCCCACTCAAAAATTATTTTAGTAAAACAATTTATGTTAGTGTCATTTTCACTTTAACATTAAATAAAAATATATTAATGTCATTTTCAAACTAAAGTGGCTCCATGGGGACCCCAAGTTTGCCCATGGCTTTTCTTGGTCGGCCATGACTCATCCAATAGGTGTAGGACAAGTTTCATGGTGTTTTCACATTTTTATAATATCATTTTTACATTCAATTACACTAATTACCTCTAATTGCGATTAATGAAAAAAAGTTACTATTCACCAAAAAATTATTTTAATCTCATTGAACCACATTTTACTTCTTAATGACAACCATGTATGTAGGATTTTTAAAATTCAATACACATTATTGGTAAACTTTCATTTAACTGAAAAATCAGTTTGCTTGATTACCACTTAGTGGTTTCACTATTCATCAAAAATTGATGTTTTTCAGAAAATTACCAAAAATTCAACCTAAGCTATATTTGATATTCCGAATTCAAAAATGAAGTCCATTTTAAAAAATTCAAAACTTATAAGTCAAATTAATTAATTTAATAATTAATTCCCGCTGTCATGACAAATAGCGTGTTTTTGTGAAACAATAAGTATCAAAAGATTGACACCAGTTTAAGTCCAATTTCAAAGTGAAATTGATTCCAATGACCACCATTGGATTAACTGGTAAAAATATTTTCTAATTTCACTTTAAAACCAATTAAAATAATAATCTAATCATATAAATAATTTAGATTAAAAATAGGTTTTGAATTAAAATACAACATTTTACACTATTCATAAAAAATGAACTTTATCAGAAAGGTACCAAAAATTTACACAAAGTAAATTTTGATGTCCCGATTCTAAAGAAGAGTTATATTTGGTCCAAAATAAAGTATAAGAGTGATCAAAACTATATTTAATGACGGTTCACCATTAAAAGGTGATAAGTGAACCTTTATTAAAAATTAGAGTATATATGCCCTAAAATTGAACTCTTTCCGTATTTTAAGCCTTTATCTTTTATTGGGTAAATGTATAAACATTTAAAAACATATCTAATCATATTTTAGTTATTTCTATCCATTCCCGCCAGTACAATGGCTACTTGTTAACTAACATTTAAAATAATACTATTTTATTACTAGTGTGCTACGTAAGTTTCAAAGAAACTCATCGTTGCGTATCGGGTACGCTATCGAACATAGCAACCCCTTTTAAAATAAAATTAATATTTTATTCGTAAATATTAATAAATATGAAAATTCTTTATTCTTTATTTACCTGGGATGTTACATCCTTCCCCCCTTTTGGGAATTGCGTCCTCGAAATTTTATTCACTTATCAAAATAAGTTGGGGTATTTATCCCTCATAGCATTTTCAGTTTCCCATGTTGCCTCCTCAATCACATGGTTTTTCCACAAAACCATTACCTGATGAATCACCTTATTCCGTAACACTTGCTCCCTGTGGTCAAGAATCTGGACCGGTTGTTCCTCATAAGATAGGTTCTCTTCCAGCTAAACTACTTCTGGACTCAAAACATGAGATGGATCTGGCATATACATTCTCAACATCGAAACGTGAAAAACATTGTGTACCTGAGATAAACTCGGAGGTAAAGCCACTCGGTATGCACCTGATCCAACTCTTTCGAGAATTTCGTATGGTCCAACCAACCATGGACTCAACTTTCCTTTCTTACCAAATCTCATCACACTTTTCCAAGGAGAAACCTTGAGAAAAGCATGATCACCAACCTCAAAAGATAGATCCTTCCTCCGGTTATCCGCATAAATCTTCTGCCTGCTCTGAGATGTTCTCATGTGTTTTCTGAATCAACTGAACTTTTTCTTCCATCTCTTCTACCAATTCTGGTCCAATGAACTTCCTTTCACCCACTTCATCCCAGAAAGCTGGAGTTCGACACCGCTTCCCATATAATGCCTCAAATGGTGCCATCTGTATACTGGAATGAAAACTGTTATTATATGAAAACTCAACCAAAGAAAGATGTTGGTCCCAACTTCCCTGATAATCCATAGAACAAACTCGTAGCATATCCTCCAATGTCTGAATTGTTCGTTCTGACTGCCCATCTGATTGAGGATGAAAAGCTGTACTAAAATTTAATTCAGTACCCAACGACTTCTGAAGGCCTTTCCAATAGTTAGAAGTAAACCTGGGATCACGATCCGATACAATGGAGAGAGGAACTCCATGTAACCTAACTATCTCTTTACGATACAAACAGGAAAGTTGATCTAGAGAGAAATTATCTCGTATATAAAGGAAATGAGCAGATTTGGTCAAGCGATCAACAATAACACAGATTGCATATTACCTCGAGATGTCATCGGTAATCCCACAACAAAGTCTATGGATATGTTTTCCCATTTCCACTCTGGCACTGGTAAAGGCTGAAGAAACCCTGACGCTCTACTTAAACCTGTTGACATGTCAAACACTTCATAGTAAAATCAGCAATGTCTCTTTTCATTCCATCCTACCAGTAATACTCTCGCAGATCTCTGTACATCTTAGTACTGCCAGGATGAACTGAAAACGGGGAACTATGAGCCTCACATAACAACTCATTCTTCAACTGTGAATCACAAGGCACACATAACCTCTTCCCAAACCTCAAAACACAAACTTATCCAAGAACTCATGGAAAATTTTATTTATAAAGTCCATGAATACATTAGGTGCATTGGTTAACCCAAAAGGCATAATTACAAATTCATAATGGCCATATCTAGTACGGAACGCAGTCTTCGGAACGTCTGCTTCTTTTACTTTCAACTGATGGTACCCCGACCTCAAGTCAATCTTCGAAAAAAACTGATCTCCCTGGAGCTGATACCACTTCATTCGATGGCCCAACATCTGCTGAAGTTGTTGCAAATGATTTTACCACCCCTTTCTGCTTGTATTCTAGCTGCATTCCCCCAGTTGAGTTCATCGTTGGACACTCATTTGCATAATGACCCATTTCATTACACTTAAAACATCTTACCGTTGGCTTTTCATTTCCTGCTTTATCATCTTCCTTACAGTTACGAGCAATATGACCAGACATACCACACCGAAAGCACTTACCATACTTGGATAAACATTCTCCAGGATGCATTTTACCACACTTCTCGCAAGATGGATATTTGGTTTTCTTACCTCCTTGCTTCTTTGATGAATTCTTCCCCATTGCCTGCCAACTAGACCTCTTATTCTGTTGTTTTTCATAGAACACCTGATGATAGGAAAACTCCATTTCCACCTTCTCCGCACATCGAACACGTTTTTCATAACTTTTGAACTCACGAGAAGCTAAATCCCTTCGATACATTGGCTTTAACCCTGAGTAAAAACGGTTTATTTTACTATCAAGATATCGTATGAAGTTTGGAGCATACCTTGCCAATCGAGTGAACTTTTCTTCATAAGCAGCCACTGAATCATCCTCCTGCCTCAATTCTAGGAACCTTTTTTCCATCCTAAGACGAACCACCTTCGGAAAATATTTCTCAAGAAACATACCTTTGAATTCGTCCCAGTGAAGATCCTCAATCTCATCACTATCCCTTATATTTTTCACCATCTACCACCACTGATCAGCTTCACCTTCAAAACGGTAAACAGCAAGACTAACCTTTTGATATTCTGAACACCCCATGACATCAAAAATCTTCTCCAGTGCTTTAATCCACCCATCAGCTTGCACAGGGTCAGATGATCCTCTAAATGGTGGGGGATGTTGCCTCATGAAATGTTCCACCACTGACATGTTCCTCTGTGGTTGATCTGGCTGATCTCGTGCATGGATACCACCACTATTTATAGCCTGAGTCAACTATGCCATCACTGCAACAAATTGTTCAGTTCCGATTCCGACCATCTCAGGTTGCTGATTTGGAAGGTTATCTTTCTCCTGATGTCGTCCCAACATAGCTTCTTTGTTTCCTCTGCGGAAAACCATTCTGAACACAGAAATATCTTAGGCGAAGCAACATGGTAATCCGTAAATGCTATATCATTTCAATCATATTATAATTTAACACTTTTCTAATTCCTAAAGTTGTCTAAACCGTCCTCTGATACCAACTATAAGGCCCCAGCCATAAACCTTACTTAATATTGAATTAAAGGAATAATTAAAATTGAGGATCTTTTCAGGTTTAGAGTTTTAGAGAATTAGAACATAACTATTACATCTTAAAAGATTACAAAGTAGACACTTCTACTAAGTCTCCATAAAATAAAAACTCTTAAAAAGAAAGATGTCTAGATTCTATGTTTTAGATAGCATGAAATTCCTTTGATCCCATCCTTGACATTATTCCACTTTATGTCCTGTGAAAAACATTTCGAAAAACTTGGGGTGAGCATAAAAAGCTCAGTAAGGGATACAAAAAGAATGAAAACTGTTAGTTTTTCAAACATCAAGTAAACCATGTATACTATATCAAAGTAATACCTTCACCTTCATGAAGTAGTAAACAAAAATCTTCACTGAATAAAGTATCATTACTTACCTTTTTGTAAACAAAGGATTACCATAAAACCCATATAAAGAACACATAGAATATATAAAGGTAACTTGGGACATAAACATACTTAAGTGGAATAACCATACGGTTGACTTCCACACATATCACTTAATGGAATAGCCATACGGCCAATTTCCATACATACTTAATATAATAGCCATACGGCCGAATTCCATACCCAATGCATTGGAGGTTATAACGTAACCACCCATCCTGGTATTCACGGCACCACCCGTCATACGGTTTATAACGTAACCACCCGTTAAAAAGTCCAAGTACCAATATAAAATCATAAAACATAAAACCAATTTAAAGGAATGATAACATTTCCACATTTCAATCACAATATATCATAAATATATTGACATAATAGAATCATTTATCAAAACCATTTTCAATACCAAAATATATAAAAGAGTATATGGTATTTATTTTATTTTAAAAACATTACGGCTTGTTGAGAAAGCCAAAGATCAAATAATACTCGCGGCGGCGGAAAAGGTCGTTGTCACCGCGTACGTTAAAAAAACATTACTTTTTTTCGTTTAGTAAAACGCTTCGTAGAAAAAGATTCCTTTTGTATAAAAGTAAAAGTCAAAGGAGTTTATAAACCGTATAAAAGAGATTTGTGTATAAAACGAAATATGCCTCAATGAAAGGAGATTGAAATGAAGTCCCTTACCTTGGGTCCGACTTGACTCGATCGTTCTTTAATGTCTTGAATAATAAACTTGAGTTAATTTATACTTGATTAAGAACCTTTTTAAAGTTCATTAATCTTTTTATATCACTTATTACCATGTTATAAACATTATGTAACCATTTAAGTTAATAATGTTTGTTTTGTCAATATTTGGTTCTTAAGTCGAAAGTTGACTTCTTATAATTACATGTTGTTTGTGTTGTACCTCTCGTTCCCCTCGTTGTTTGATTTTCATGATCACAATCACCTTATTATTTTACTAATCTTGTTTTAAGTGTTTGTGTTGATAGGTAAAAGGTTGTCAAGAACTTAGGCCAAGATGAAGCGAAAAGTGGACTGAAATTCAGTCCACCGGCCAACCGATGGAAGACCACCGGCCAGCCGATGGAGGACTGGACAAGAGGGATTCCTCTGTTCAGACCACCGGCCAACCGGTGTCATACCAGCGGCCAGCCGGTGGCACCCAGAACAGAGGGCTGAGCCACTGCCTCACCACCGGCCAACCGGTGGCCAAGCACCGGCCAGCCGGTGGCACCCAGACTGAACAGGGTTTGCTACTGCCTCACCACCGGCCAGCCGGTGGCTCCACCACCGGTCAGCCGGTGGAGCCTGGACAGAACAAGTCTCCCTTTTCCAAGGCACCGGCCAGCCGGTGGGACTGTACCGGCCAGCCGGTGGAGCCAGTCAAACTAGCCGTTGCAGTTTGACCAGGCTGGCCCACTTGGCTCCCAACGGCTCTTTAAGCCTCTCCAACGGCTCCGAAGCCTCCCCAAGGGTTCCATGCCTATAAATAAAGGCCAAGGAAGCCCCGGACACCGACCGGAACTATACCCAAGCCACCGGACACATTGTTGATCTTTTTGGCGAACCTCCGGCGGATTTCCTCAAGGAACCCAACGTGCTCCAATCCAATTCCACATCCAAGAGCACCTTCAAAGAAGCTTGGAAGCGGCCTTCAACATCTCCAATCAATCAAAGGCGCCCAAGGCTTCTTCAAATATGGTTTTTATAGTTTTATTTATTTTGAGCTTTAATTTTGGGTTTGTGCCTACAAACCCCAACTACTTTTCTATCCCTCCTTCTTTTGGGTTTCACATCACCACTAAGGTGTGAAAAGGTTGCCAAGATTTCCTTTAAATAGCTTGAGACATAGGTGAGCTATCCTTCACCTGTAAGAAGGATAGTGGGTTCTTGCTAAACCATTAAAAGCAAGTGGGTTCTTGCTAAACCACAAAAATCAAGCTGTAATAGGTCCTAGTGCTACCTCAAATCCTAGTGGGTTTCTTGCTAAAACCATTGAAAAGCAAGCGGTAGGAATCTCTCAACGGTTGAGTTGGGAGCGGAGACGTAGGCCGGGTTTTGGCCGAACTCCGTTATCAATTTTGTGTGTCTTGCCTCTTTATTTCCGCTGCATTTCAACTTTGATTTTAATTGTTAATATTTTTTTAAAAGGCAATTCACCCCCCCTCTTGCCATCATTCCCCGTCTTTTTTCCGACCCAACAATTGGTATCAGAGGGAGTATTTGAATAATTCCCTAACCTGGTTTCAAATTAAAGATCCTTTTTGATGGCATCTACCTCTTTCGCCCCCGAGGGCTACTCATTGGGTCGGGCTCCATTTTTTGATGGGACCGACTATAATTATTGAAAAACCCGCATGACTACTTTTCTTAGAAGCATAGGATATCCTATTTACAAAATTTTCATGCAAGGTTATTCTTTGTCTTCCCCCGACGAATCCAAATGGACCCCCGCCGATATTAAGAATTTCGAGCTTGATGGCAAAGCCATGAATGCTCTTCATTGCGGGTTAGATAGAAATGAATTTAATCGTGTATCCACTTGCACATCTTCACATGAAATTTGGAAGCTTTTAGAAGTGACCCATGAAGGCACTAATAAAGTCAAAGATACTAGATTAGATATGTATAGACAAGATTTTGAGTCATTCTCCATGCACCCAAATGAATCTATTTCTGAAATGTTTACTAGATTTACTGACGTGTGCAATGGGAGAAAGTCCCTTGGTGATGATGTTTCAGCTGAAGCAATGGTCAAAAAGATCCTATGGGTCCTTCCGAGCTCATGGGCACCAAAGGTGACGTCGATCCAAGAAGCTAAGGACGTCAAAAATATGTCGGTAGAGGAGCTCATCGGATCTCTCATGACGTACGAAATCACAATGAGGAGGCAAGCACAAAAGGAGGGCACCCCTATCAAAACTCCAAAGAACATCGCCCTCAAGGTATAAAAAGAAGTAAGCTCATCATCCTCATCATCATCTTCATCTTCTTCATCATCAAGCGGCGACTCGGAAATGGAGAATCTCGCCCGCCAAATGCAAAAATTTATGAAGAAGCACAAGAAGAAGAAATCCCCCAAGCATCGAAAGCAAGAACCCACCGCAAGATCCGAGCCCAAGGTAAAATGCTACGGGTGCGGCGAAAAGGGCCATTACAAGCCCGATTGCCCACTCAACAAAAAACAGGCCACGCCAAAGGAAAAAGGAAAGAAAAAGGTCCTCAAGGCGACATGGAGTGACACCTCCTCATCATCCTCCTCCTCCCCCTCCTCGAGCGACCAAGGTACAAAATTCCTAATGGCATTCCATGAGGTAACATCTTCCGACTCCTCCTCTTGTTCTTCAAATTCCAATTCTTTAAATCATTTATCTTATGAAGAACTCTCACACACTAGAGACTAACTAGAAAAAGGTTTTCATACTTTATCGTCAAAATTTGTTGCTTTAAAAAAGAATTTCAAAAAGCTTTCCTCCGAAAAAGACCAACTTCTCAAAGAGAAGGAGGAACTCTCCCTAAAAATCCAAAATTTCCCAAATGTTGTTTCCATGGAATCAACCATCAAAGACCTAAGGGAGACCCTAGCTAAGTTCACCCAAGGGGAACAAAATTTGAACAATATCCTTGGTTCCCAACGTATTTCTAGAACCACTCAAGGACTTGGCTACACCAACCAAGCTTCCTCCTCCCATGCTCCTACTGTTTTTGTAAGGGGGAGCTCTTGTTTTAAATTTTGTAACTATTGCAAAAAACCCGGGCACTTAATTTATGAATGTAATTGTAAAAATGCCCGGTACGGCCAACCCAAGTCTTTTTTCTTTTCCGATGAGTTCTATAGGAGAAGACCCGCCATGAGACAAGTTTGGATTGAAAAATCCCTTCTTGCGAGTCTCTCCGGGCCGAAAATCATCTCTTTTCAAAATCCCCCTCCCCGGTGATTTGTTGTTTTTATTTAGGGGGAGTTAGGTTCTTTTAAGCCTTTTTGTGAATTAAAAATTTTTCATTCAAAATTCTCATTTCAAATTTTCAATTCAAAATTTTCGATTCCAACTTTCAATTTCAACACTTGGTATCAAAATTTTCATTTCAAAATATTCAATTCGAATTTTTCATTCAAATCTCTCAATTCTTTTTTGATTCAAAACTCTCAATTTCAAAAATTTCATTTGGTTTCAAATTTCAAATTTCAATTGGTTTTTGATTCAAAACATTCAATTCAAACTGTTATTCAAATTTTCATTTCAATTTTCATTTCAAAATTTTCAACAATTGGTATTATTTTCAATTGGTTTAAAATCTTGATTTTCAATTCTTCCCTCAATCAAGTTTTATGCCCCGAGCTATTTTGATAATCACAAAGGGGGAGAAATTTCTTGATTGATTGGGGGAGAATCTTTTCTCTCATGCTTTGATTTATTTTCAAATTATCCTTTAAGAATGCCTTTAATTTAAGTATTTTACTTTGATTGTTTCGGTGATTGTGATCATCAAAATAGGGGGAGATTGTTGTACCTCTCGTTCCCCTCGTTGTTTGATTTTCATGATCACAATCACCTTATTATTTTACTAATCTTGTTTTAAGTGTTTGTGTTGATAGGCAAAAGGTTGTCAAGAACTTAGGCCAAGAAGAAGCCAAAAGTGGACTGAAATTCAGTCCACCGACCAACCGATGGAAGACCACCGGCCAGCCGATGGAGGACTGGACAAGTGGGATTCCTCTGTTCAGACCACCGGCCAACCGGTGTCATACCAGCGGCCAGCCGGTGGCACCCAGAACAGAGGGCTGAGCCACTGCCTCACCACCGTCCAACCGGTGGCCAAGCACCGGCCAGCCGGTGGCACCCAGACTGAACAGGGTTTGCTACTGCCTCACCACCGGCCAGCCGGTGGCTCCACCACCGGTCAGCCGGTGGAGCCTGGACAGAACAAGTCTCCCTTTTCCAAGGCACCGGCCAGCCGGTGGGACTGTACCGGCCAGCCGGTGGAGCCAGTCAAACTAGCCGTTGCAGTTTGACCAGGCTGGCCCACTTGGCTCCCAACGGCTCTTTAAGCCTCTCCAATGGCTCCAAAGCCTCCCCAAGGGTTCCATGCCTATAAATAAAGGCCAAGGAAGCCCCGAACATCGACCGGAACTATACCCAAGCCACCGGACACATTGTTGATCTTTTTGGTGAACCTCCGGCGGATTTCCTCAAGGAACCCAACGTGCTCCAATCCAATTCCACATCCAAGAGCACCTTCAAAGAAGCTTGGAAGCGGCCTTCAACATCTCCAATCAATCAAAGGCGCCCAAGGCTTCTTCAAATACGGTTTTTATAGTTTTATTTATTTTGAGCTTTAATTTTGGGTTTGTGCCTACAAACCCCAACTACTTTTCTATCCCTCCTTCTTTTGGGTTTCACATCACCACTAAGGTGTGAAAAGGTTGCCAAGCTTTCCTTTAAATAGCTTGAGACATAGGTGAGCTATCCTTCACCTGTAAGAAGGATAGTGGGTTCTTGCTAAACCATTAAAAGCAAGTGGGTTCTTGCTAAACCACAAAAAGCAAGCTGTAATAGGTCCTAGTGCTACCTCAAAGCCTAGTGGGTTTCTTGCTAAAACCATTGAAAAGCAAGCGGTAGGAATCTCTCAACGGTTGAGTTGGGAGCGGAGACGTAGGCCGGGTTTTGGCCGAACTCCGTTATCAATTTTGTGTGTCTTGCCTCTTTATTTCCGCTGCATTTCAACTTTGATTTTAATTGTTAATCTTTTTTTAAAAGGAAATTCACCCCCCCTCTTGCCATCATTCCCCGTCTTTTTTCCGACCCAACAGTTTGTGTGGTCAAAAGTTCTTTATATCCAGAATAAAATTCCCGATTTGGATATAATATGTATCATATATATCCATCATATACATTTATTTATAATATTACATAATCATTTAGAGGTAAGAAATTAAATGCACCGTTCATGGAGACGGAAAGCCGTACGTACGCATGAACGCTACTTTCATTTCTTTGTCATATTAATGGAATTAAAACTAAATGAGAGGTATGTATATTTTAATTCCAGAATTATATTCATCATTTAGATATATAATTAATTATATATATCCATTATATACATGTACTTTTAATAGTACATTACATTTGGGGATAAGAAATGAAATGCACCGTTCATGGAGACGGTAAGCCGTACGTACGCATGAACGCTACTTTCATTTCTATCTCATAATTTAATGGAAAGAAATAATAATGATATAGAGGTATATTATATTTCCATTATAACAGCATATATAATAACTTTAAATCCATCCTTTACACGTCCCACATATGGCATTAACGAATCACATCACTTTTAGGGGGCGGTAGTCCGCACTTCCTTAAATGAAGATATCGTGTTTACCCATAATGGAAACCATAAAGGTATGCCAAAAATGAAAAATATAGAAGCTTAAATGAAACATAAACATATTATATATCATATATAAAAATAGTGACATCATAATGGCCACCCTTGAAGGTGTTAAATGAGTATTGAACAATCATTGTTTCGGGAGGCAGAATTTCGCCATCCACGGAAACCGTATGTTCTTTAACCATTTGATGTAGTTGTGTGAGAGTGTAGCTCAAATAAATATTATAACAACATCCTAGTATATTGAAGATACTGGTGTTGTTACAAAAGAAGTAAATAAAAAGAGTTTAGAGGGTTGGAGAAGCAAAATAAAACAAATGAACAAGAGAGAATGAATTACCTTTAAAAGTGTAACTCCTTTTGATTTGAGCCTAAAGGCTTCCATTGAAAGGATTCTGCCCAAAGTTAATCCTCTAGGATGAGGAGAGGGATGTGGAGATAGTAATTGGGTAGGGGTTGGCCGAGCCAAAGTCTTGTGGAGTGTGTGAAATGAGGTAGAGGTGGGGGCCTTTTATAAGAGGAGAGGAGGGGCACTTTTGGAAAGTAAAGAAATATTACTTTATTTGAAAATGTGTTTCGGTTTTAAAAGGACTCATATTGATAAAATTCGTGGATATGGTGATAAGGGTTCTAAATCCACTCATCCAATTGGTTTTGGTCATGTGTAGGTTTTAGATTTTTCATTATCTTTCCATTTTATTTAAATCGTCAAATAATGATGTCATCGCTGCATCATTATTATGTTATATATAATTTAATTTATTTAATGTCTAAAATTTATAAAACAAATACTATGATGTAGGAAATATTTTTATCTTTCTAATGACTATTTATAATCAAAATATGGACTTGTATAACCCCACTCAAAAATTATTTAAATAAAACAATTTATGTTAGTGTCATTTTCACTTTAACATTAAATAAAAATATATTAATGTCATTTTCAAACTAAAGTGGCTCCATGGGGTCCCCAAGTTGGCCCATGGCTTGTCTTGGTCGGCCATGACTCACCCAATAGATGTATGACAAGTTTCATGGTGTTTTCACATTTTTATAATATCATTTTTACATTAAATTACACTAATTACCTCTAATCGCGATTAATGAAAAAAAGTTACTATTCACCAAAAAATTATTTTAATCTCATTGAACCACATTTTACTTCTTAATGACAACCATGTATGTCGGATTTTCAAAATTCAATACACATTAGTGGTAAACTTTCATTTAACTGAAAAATCAGTTTTCTTGATTACCACTTAGTGGTTTCACTATTCATCAAAAATTGAAGTTTTTTAGAAAATTACCAAAAATTCACCCTAAGCTATATTTGATATTCTGAATTCAAAAATGAAGTCCATTTTACAAAATTCAAAACTTATACGTCAAATTAATTAATTTAATAATTAATTCCCGCTGTCATGACAAATAGCGTGTTTTTGTGAAACAATAAGTATCAAAAGATTGACACCAGTTTAAGTCCAATTTCAAAGTGAAATTGATTCCAATGACAACCATTGGATTAACTGGTAAAAATATTTTCTAATTTCACTTTAAAACCAATTAAAATAATAATATAATCATATAAATAATTTAGATTAAAAAGAGGTTTTGAATTAAAATACAACATTTTACACTATTCATAAAAAAATGAACTTTATCAGAAAGGTACCAAAAATTTACACAAATTAAATTTTGATGTCCCAATTCTAAAGAAGAGTTATATTTGGTCCAAAATAATGTATAAGAGTGATCAAAACTATATTTAATGATGGTTCACCATTAAAAGGTGATAAGTGAACCTTTAGTGAAAATTAGAGTATATATGCCCAAAATTGAACTCTTTCCGTATTTTAAACCTTTATCTTTTATTGGGTAAATGTATAAACATTTAAAAACATATCTAATCATATTTTAGTTATTTCTATCCATTCCCGCCAGTAAAATGGCTACTTGTTAACTAACATTTAAAATAATATTATTTTATTACTAGTGTGCTACGTAAGTTTCAAAGAAACTCATCGTTGCGTATCGGGTACGCTATCGAACATAGCAACCCCTTTTAAAATAAAATTAATATTTAATTTGTAAATATTAATAAATATGAAAATTCTTTATTCTTTATTTACCTGGGATGTTACAAATTTTCACCAAAACACACCCATGATAAATCCAAAAAATGATATAGTAAAAACAATTAAAAAATATTTCCTATAAATTTTTTTGATACATATCCGAAAATCATGGATATTTTTAAAATCCCTATATATAATAATTGTTCGTCCTCATGGTGTTCTCCCAATAATCTCTATGATTCTGAATACAAAATGATAGGGACACTGAGCTAGCTTGTCCACTTCTCTTCCATTTTTTTCCAAAACACATCAACATTTCTACACTAGATGAACATTCTACAATGTCTATAGTCACAACACATTCCAATTATTCTCCAAACCACATATCATATTCTCCATAAATGATGCATCTTTCTCATGAACAACTTAATCCAAATCAATCGCATGAAAAGTGATGGGGTGATCCCGCCAATTTGTGACCCATGAAATATTTCGTTCATTTATTTTTACCTTTTATAGCTATATAATTGTTGTGAAACAATATAAATGTTTTCAAAACCTTATACATCACAACAAACAGAGTATCCAACATTCCCTATATCAAATTTACTTGGTGACACATCCTAGAAATCACCAGAAGGACCACATGATCAACCTCTATTAACTCTAGGGTTTTTCAAAATATATTAGATTTTTACATTTAATTAGTCTTATCCATATGCATATATTTATGAATCATCTCCATGTATGCATATGTTCCATTAATGAAACTTATTCCAACCAATTCTATCTCCCCATACTCAATCCAGCATAGAGTTTATCTCCATAAACTATAATAGAATTCCCCATAAGGTTGGATCTATTTATTTTTCTAGAAACTATTGTTATTGGAAAACTCCACCAAGTATATTCACATCTCCCACGATCCAGCAATGTCTATGTGAAATGAATTAATAATATACTCAATCATCTATATAGTACACTATTTCTTCTCATATGTCTATTGGTGGAAATCCGTATGTAGTAAAACATGTGTACTATGCCCCTTCGACAATCCAGTCTAGAATCATGATGTAAAACATGAGTAATGGTTTGAAACAATACTCTATAGAACCTCATATATAAATACTATATCCCAAATGTATATACCTTCTAACATATCTGATGATATATAATCCAATATAGGTAGTAATTGTAATTTTTTTGTTGTCAGTCCATAGCTACCAACCTAGAATCATTATTCCATGGCTTTCCCAAGAGACCCACAAAAAATTCCCAGGTAATATATTCCCACATCCATTATTGAATGGTATAAATTAGTATTAAATCACATAGATGATGATTCTAAAATATAACTTGTTGATATGTGTGACATATTATCACGAACCTCAATATCACTTTTTTCATGTCCAGCCACAAATACAGTCATCATAGGTCACTATACATTTTTTTCACACCTTCATTCATAAATAATTTTGAGGATTTAAATATATTCAATAGAACGTTACTTATTTTCATAGGAACAAATAAAAAATTCCATGATTATATGATCTCATCCTCATAAATGGTTTATTCTAAAGATGACTCCACTCCATAAAAACATTCCCTCAAGGACTTAAAATTAAAATCATCATACATCCTACAACTAATATTCATAAAAAGTACATAACCCCTTAAAACTGATATGATGTTAATATGACCCCAAAACTCTCGAATCTCAATTTTCAACTGATACATTAATTTTCATCATTTCATAGTTAGACCTCGAATCATTAACAACCAGAATCAATTTATTGCTTCTCAATGAATCCGCAACACTCTTTCACTTCCTGATCATACATTCCATCTAAAAATGGAAATATTGCATATAACCATTCCACATAAAGTGTAATGGATTCTTATATAATTTCTAAATGTTATAATCTATGATATTGTGATCATTATACATAAAAAACTTCTAAACAAATAGATAAAACCTCCCAAAACACTCAGGCAAAACCAAATTCATCCTACATGAGGATGTTCAATGGGTGTCACTACTCATGTGGCCTCAACTTCCTTGAACTATAGACAACAAATAAACATCCCAAAAAAATATAATATCATGTCCTAAAACCAAATCATAATAAATTTGTATACATGTCACATGGATTTGGTTAGGATCATGATTTGTACCATATTCATGTTCTTATTTTTCATCTAGAAGAAATCATAATTTGAATTATATAATTCAATGATTATCAACATAATTTTCATGTCCAAATATGATGATTAAAAATGTTAAAGGTAATTGTTGAAAATTTGGTAGTATCATAAAAACCCTAGAATTTTGTTGATATCATAATCTTTATTGGAATCATCCATTGAAGACACATCATGAATAATTTATGGCTCTACCGAAAATTATTCATCTGTGATTACGCTACCCAATATGTATACCTAATAAATCCAAAATTCACTGATATATAGATTTCCATGTAGAATATTATAACTCATATTTAATAAGTAAAATTTCATGATTATGGGAATTCACATCTGGAATCATAGAGTACTTTTTGACATCTTCAATATACACAACCATTAAATGATATAGGTATGGGAGGACATTTTTGATTATCCTATCCATAAACAGTGCTATTGTGTTCATCAACTCGAACGTCGTTAATGTATCATGAATCCATCATTCCATTCTTCCAAAACCATATGAAATTTGACCATGGGGATATATTATGGAACAAGGTGTCTCTGGACATAACCTAAACGTCACATCAAATATTGGCATGAGATTGATATGAACTACATAAACATATCATATTATCCATCACTTTTGAAAAGATTCTATAGAACATGAATGTAAACCTAATAACATTATCCTAAGAAATATATTTTGATACTCAATATAAACATACCACATATCTTATGAATATATTCAGTAGTAGGAAAATTGAAATTCCATGCTAGAAATTAATGAGATGCACTGCCTTATTATCATGATCACCTTTTACCCAGATGATGTTATTGCATATTTATGTCATGGATTATACAAAAATCAAGTATATAGTTATATTTGCACATGTCCATACTACTATTGTAATTAGTATTATAATACCCATGTACATCAATGGTTCATCATATAAATTTTGTACATATAAAATATAGATATACTAATTCACCTATTTCTATCTTTATGTTATCGTAACAAACATTTTTCATCCAGACTCAATACATCTTATTGATTTTTATATTCATTGATAATAGTTATCAATTCTAATCATATATAACTACCCACATTATTTTTGGTTTTGATGGGATTCATATTAATATTTCAAATATTATAATAAAAACATCAGCAAAGATGAACTCTGAAATGGTCATTACAATTTCTAGGGTATATTATCATATTTTTATTCCTCTTAACCCTCTATAGAATGGTTGGTTAAATTTTTATTTATATATAGTAGGATAATTAAAGTTTTTTTCTCATTCTAATACGTTTCATGTCTACAGAGATTACACCCCATTCAATCCCTATATTGGATCGAATTATAGCATCATATTTACTCATAGAATCAGCCACGTACATAACCTTCATAGGATGGAAATGGAATGAATAATGATAATCCGTGTTCATATTTATCCATTATTTTTGTAATATATTGAAATAATTGTTTTTTAATTTATATCTCTGAGTTTTTTTGATATGTACATATGTAAATATTCTTCATGTATAAATTATGTCAATGTATCTTCAATTCAATGATCATTGAATTTAATACATTTCATGGGGTGGGTTGTTCAATTAATCGATGATTAATATAAAAGAGGAATAGTCTCTAACATTATAATCATCCATCATTAATAATTCGTTGTCCTATTTGAATTAATATATTTTCATCAAAAATCTATCTGAACATGTAGAAAATTATAGAAAATTTCATTAATTAACCTCTTATTTATGACATGAATGATCTCAATTCCATCATTTTTCATTAAAAAAATCATGTTCATCTAAAATAGAATGTTTGGAGGAATTCAAAATCCAAACCTATGTGCCACACACTAGTGCACCTAGTCAGCTAGCTACATGAAACTATACTCACCTCATCATATTCTGGATGATATCAACTAATGTGAGGGTATATTATCGATCATAGGGAGACAATACCCTATGAATTAAACAATCAAAAAATTAAAAATAGAAAACAATATTCGAATGAAATCCAAACTAAATTACATGACTAAAATTGATCAACATGTCATTCTGAACCAAGAAATTAATAAAAGATCCGAAAACATAGTAGATAAGTCATTACATAATAAGTGTCAATTTACAAGATAAAATTCGAAAATAAAGATAATGAAAACTACCATCCATTCCCTGAAACCATGTATGGTTCCCGCATCTTTGCTCCATCCCACCTATGACATCCATCATATGGCCTTTTAAATTGTCTAATCCTAAAATAATGAAATCTATTTGGTTTCTAGGTATGGAACTCAATTGTGAATTAATTCCAACTTTGTATGCCAGTACAAATGGATTTTAAATATATTTACATTCAATGATAGCTTATATAATTTTATGAATAATAAATTAAAATACATGATTAATGATTAATAAAATTTCAATATTAATTAATTAACCACATTAACTATCTGTTTCAAAATTACACATCTACCTTTAACACCTTTTTCTTCATGCACCATAATCTAAGTCAAATCGAAATTCCACTTATAAATATAAGTGTATTTCATTCATCTATTTTATAGTGTTTTATGTATTGTTTTTTGTATTTAAGTGAATTATATATCCAATTTTATTGTTTTGACTTGTTTTATACATTATGGAAGGCAATAATGATTATTTGAAAAAGGAACCAAAGTTGTTAAATTATGAGAAATAATATAATTCACGCCAATGTCAAGTGCAGTAGAATGACACCGGATTTATGAGAAATAAGAGGATATAGAAATGGAATATATTTATTACATGTCTTGAAATTAAATTACATGTCACATAATGTTGTTACTCATAATGCCTTCATCAAGTGAGGAAGATATATTTGGACATGTCGTGACATGGATACACGTTTTGAAAGGCAGTTATATGTCATGATTCCTAGTTACACATCGCCAAATTGAGTCAATGTTTCAAATATATGGATTAGATTCATGCAAGACTCATTAAACATAGTGGAAAACCTGGATAAAGATTACATTACGTGTAACACATCACGTAAATGAAAATGCATTAAAAAAAATTCAATATAGTCATGACCAATTGTGTGAAGAATTAAACAATATATATGTACCATAGGCCACCCTTCCAACACAGTATGGGATTAAATGATGAAATTGAAATACCAACAGAGGCTAAAGAACATGGAGTGATGATTAGTTGCCCATATTTTCCACCTTTTATTGCCACATGTATACTTCGGGTACCCATACTACTAGATCTCATCATATGTAGCATGAACAATTAGTTTCTTTAGTCTTAGGGGCTGTAAATATAAGGGGATGTGTATCTATAAATTATAATCTATTTTATATTCATATTTTGGATTGATGAAACTTGTTTATTCAATTACGAATCTATCAATTTTCATATTTCATGACCATTACCTTATTCTGATGAATGTTCTTTGTTTTCATCAATTAATCCACTCAATTTCCATTAAAACATTATTAAATCTCGCTCTATTCTTATTAAATAGGGTTTAGGGTCACTTATTATTAATTTTTCACCATGAGGATGACCATTACAAAGGTCCAATCTTATTACCAGGGTAGGGTAACCTGAATAATGTTCTATGATAACCCAACTCCAACAATAATACATAATAAATTCATTTTAAATTCAATCCTTGGCACATGAACTGGAAAATAACAAAATAGGTAATGCCTACCATCCTAATTCAAAAACAATCTCTATATCTATTAATTATTTCATTCTTATACAATTAAAAATTTTTATTTTTAGATTACATAATTAATTTAGAACATTATATTTGTATATATTCATTCAACACTAATGATTTATATACACTATGTTTTTAGTTAGTTATCATAATATTTTATAATTTATTAAATTTTATTATCTTTATAGGAATTAGCGATTCACATGTGATATCATTTATCATTTCAAATATCATTTCAAATCATATCAAAGATAACTGGAAGCTGAGTCCAATTCCTACTCATTGGTGTAGAATGTCATGTCGAACACCTCATTTGTATTAGAAGCCTCATTCCCTATCCAAGAGAAAAATTACTCTTGGGTATTTAGAAACTATCACCATGTCCCAAAATAGATATATAATATTTTTATATAGATCCTTAGTTCATTTCCCACACTTATTAACACATAGTGTTATTTGGGTCCTTAACATCAGTCCAATAAAATATTAGTTGCATATGGTTATTTTGAGTAGTAGTCCTGGTCATGTAATCATAACTCAATAAATCACATGTATATCAATTATTTATGAAAAATAAAATAAATGACAACAATAAATGTTAATAAACTTCAACCCCTATTTTATATACATTTAAAATCATGTTATACTGTTTAAAAATTATCACAAAAACATGGTTCTTAAATATAATAAAATTGATTAATAATAACAATCATTAATAATAAATTTATCAACATTTATTGAAATTACACAAAAATACATTCAATGTTATGTCAAATATCTCATAATTACCATTATCAATTAATTTATAATCATACTAATTTAAAATTTCA
The DNA here is from genome assembly GCA_963277665.1 of Viscum album. Classification (NCBI taxonomy): domain Eukaryota; kingdom Viridiplantae; phylum Streptophyta; class Magnoliopsida; order Santalales; family Viscaceae; genus Viscum; species Viscum album. Next base: position 163,669,728 of record OY728135.1, read on the forward strand.
CAATCCCAACATCCCATCAATTCCAAAATTATAATATTCCATTAATTAATTGATTAATTAATTTATCCAATTTCATCTGTTTCCAATGTCCACAAATTGAATGTAATTCATCATCGCATGGAAATTAAATCAAATCAATTACATCATTCCAAAAAAATAATTAATCATTTATATTTATTCAACCATTGATTCAATTGTAAAACATGAAAATCATAATTTTACAATACGTACTAACAATTAAAATTCCAGAATATGGGAATTGAATTTTGACCACAAACCAAAATATTGTTTATGAATTATAAAAAGTTTAAATCCCCAAATTAAACTATAATGTTCAGTAAAACAAAAAAAGAAGATCATTATGAAATTTTATTTCCGAAGATTGAATTTATTCTATGTAACAAAACATCGATCATTATACATCACTGATGGTGATAAACAACAAAAAAAGTATAATATAATCATAGGATCAAAATAGAAAACAAATTGTAATGAGAAAATATCTCTACTATAGGTTTGGATCATCAATACAGAATGTGAATCATCAATAACAGAAGTTAAATGTCCTATTAATCTATCAGGGAACATCAAAAATAGAGGAGAAAAATCTAAAGTCAAATTGGTTATGGTTTGGACTATGTCTAAGCTATTTGATATTTTTAAAAACAATTTTTATAATAAATAAATATGTTCACATTGTTTCCTTGGTGGAGTATTGGTTTGATAATCCACACACCCTAACCATTGGCCTCTTGTGGTGGCTGGTGAATGGTCACTCCTATTAGGGTGAACTATTTACCAAGCTATGAGACAAAAATAAAATCTATCTCTATCAGGTGTTCTATTGTATTCTATGTTAGGTTCCACAATTTAAAATTACCATGCTTGAAATGCTCACTATCACAAACCCCTCTATCAGCATCCAATTTAAAACAAAACACTGCGATGATAAGACAAAAATATGATATAGTGAAAACGATAATAAATATAATTCATAAATAAAAGTTGACACATATCCTGAAATGACCATGATTTATAAATCCTAACACCTCATAATTGGTCATCTGCAGAGTGTGCTCCCAAGAGTCACAATGACTCTAATTCAAAATGATCGGGCCAATTACCTTTCATGTCCACTTCTTTTCTATTTTATCCTCCTAACAAAATCATCATTTCAATAATATATGAACTATTTACATGGTCTTCATCCATAACACATTCCCATTATTATCCATCCCACATATCAAATTTTCCTTAAATGATGCATCAGTCTCAATAAGAACATATTCAAATTCAAACACATGAGAAGGGTAGTGGTGATAAATCAAATTTGTGAATCCTGAAATATGGAATTGTTATAATTTTAAATTATTCATAGATCTAACCATTATTCCAATGGTGTAATTCTCACCACTACATTAAAAATTCCAACAAACAATGAAACCATCTAAAACAATATCAAATTCTCATGGTGATCAATCCTAGGAAACAACTTAAGGACCACATGATCACCCTCTATAAACAGTAGGGGGTTTCATTATCTATTAAAATTTTACATCTATTTAGTCTTATCCATATCAACATATTTCTGAATTATCTACACATAGAACAATGTACTCGTCATGAAATTTTGTCCAACCAACACTAACTCCACATCCTCCATCTAGGAAAGTGGTTCTCTAAATGGCCAAGCATAAAATTACACATAAGGTTCCATCTATTTATTTTCCTAGTAAAATTTGATAGAGGAAAACTCCACCAAGTATATTTTTTTGTCCCAAGATCCAAAAATTTAAGGGAAAATGAATATAGATTAAACTCAATCAACATTATAGTATACACTGACCTCCCATATTTCAATGGGTTGAATCTGTACTTGGTAATACATTTTTACCAAGCCCCTTCAGTAATCTCATATTGAAGTGTTGTGTAAATACTGAGTAATGATCTGAAAAAATACTCTATAGAACCTCATATAGACACACTACATCCCCAATTTAAATCATTCTTCAAAGTCATTCTCAAGATACCCACAAAATTCCATGGTAATCTCATCCAATATCTATTATTTTATGGTAAACACAAATATTAATCCAACAAAATTATGATTTTGAAACACAACATTATGATAGGTGTACCATCATGTCACATACCTCACTATATATTTATTCATGCCTAGCCACCAATGAAACCATCATTGGTCACAGTACTTTTTGGTCTCACATGCATACTCCAAAACTTTTGAGGATTTACATTCATTTAAATGATCCTCTGGTATTCATGTACCAAAAAAATACAAAACTCCATGATTATATGATATCATCCTCATATATGGTAAAATATGAAGGTTACTCCACAATATTAAATCATTCCCCCATGGAATTATAATTAAAATCCTCATACATCCTACAACTTATATGAATAAAAATCCATAACTCCCTCTAAACAAATGTGATGATCTTGTGATACCAACACTCCTGAATCAAAACATTCAACTCCCACATTAATTTCATCACATTACAGTCATACCTTGACTCATTAACCTACAAAATCTTTTTTTCATTCTTAATGAATCAACAACACTCTTTCCCATTCTAGTTATATATTCCATCTAAAAATCAAAATACTGCATATACTCATCCCACCTCCACTTAAATGGATTCTAATATCAATGTGAAAAGTTATACTATAACATATTGTGATCAATATAAAAAATATAATTCTCTCCCAATATATAACACTACCAAAACATCAAGGCATAAACAAATTCTACCAAGATGAGGTTGTTTATAGGGTAGCTCCATTATTTTGGAATCTACTCCCACTAACCATACAAAAATCATTGACCATGCAACTTCAACAATATTTCATTTACTATTACCAAGTCGTCAATAAATGTTATACCTCTCACTTGGATTTTGGTAGAATCATGATTTTTACAATTTTCAAGTTATTATATTACTTTTGAACATAATTACAATATCCTATTACGAATTAAATGTATATCCACATCATCTCAATTACCAATTGTGATGATTACTAATTTGAATGGTCTGGGAAAAAAATTGATTATATCATAATAACCATATAATTCTATGGATAAAAAATCATTATTGGAATAATCCCTAGAAAACACTTCATGAACAATTTATGGCTCTACCGACAGAGCTTCATCCTAGATTACGTTAACTAATATGTATAACTAATCTATCCAAAATTTACTAATATATTTATTTCTATATAGAATATTCTATCTGTGTGTAAATAGTAAGATGATATTATTATGGGAATGATCATAAGGAATCACATAGTACTCATTGATGTCTTCAACATACAAATTAATGAAATGATACATGTAGGGGTGGATGTTTTAGTTTATCATGTCTATAAACAAAATTGGTGTGTACATCAACTCGAATGAAATTATGAAAAATCCATATCGGCCATACATGATTCTAAAATAATTCCTCATCAAGATATATACTCATACTCTGATTTGATGATACCATTATCACATTTCAATCATGGAGATGGTAGAATATCTCCTCAACTTTCCAAATAGATATTCAATAAAAATATGATGGTACTGATAATTTAATATTATGTGGTTCAAAATCTAATAGTCAATACATAATCTCAGTTTTCCATTAACAAAATTGGAAAAAAATTAATGTGAATCCAATGTATACATTCACAGATAGAAAAAATCCTTATCCATCAACACTTCTAGTTATTTCATAAGATCTTAATTATCTTTGGGTTCCACCTTTTTTGGTGTAATAAAAATGTCTCATCCCAATAAATGATTTGAATTGTAAATTATAATAATTCTTAGCTAGAATCACTAAGAAGTCTTCAAGAAACAGATCATAAAACACAACAAATATAGTTGAAATAGAATCATGAACTACTATCCTAACATCTATAAAAAAGACTAGGATATTTAGTGGTGACCTCCCCTAGTTTATGATGAATTGTCCCTACACTTATTTCATAGATATCCCACTATCCACAATGAATATATTATCCACCATCATTAAATATAAATATCAATTGCTTATTTTGAAAAAATAAGTGGGATTTTTATTCTAACAAAAATTCCATACCAATAAATTGGTTGAATCCTGTAATATGTATAATTTAACAATCAAAAAGGTAACTCAAGATAATTTTTTTCATAAATTGACATTTCTCAATCATACTCCCAAATGTGTAACTATGAAAACATCCCATCACAAAAACTCCACCACTAGAATAAAAACATTCACATGTTATGTAGATATAAATGAATGATAAGAACAAAAATCAAAGAATTATCTAGAAACAATAAACGATGAATGAATAGTACCTCTAACTATTGGTGGCCTAGTCTCAATATCCACATGTATGATAAACATCATACAATTCTCCTACCCCAGTTCCTTATCATGTCATCTAAAAACCATGATCAATACCATAATGGCAATAAATGTTCTCCTTCCTAGAAACACCATGTCGATTCCTCTACTACCATTGCCAATCGATCTCAAACTCTAGACACATATGATGTAAAAGATTCCATACACATACTATAATTATTCATGGATAATATATCCATTATCGTCATTCATGGGTTCCATATAACTAATGTAGATTTCCCGTCTTTCCACATATTATTCACAATAGTTGAGTTCGGGGAAGGTGCCTATAGAAATGGAATAGCATACAACACTATTGCAATATAACAATGGAATAATAAAGTGTTCTTGATTTCCATTTCAATATTTTATCCAATCCTATAGTCTATATTTCTAAAATGACACATCCTACACTCAACAGATAAACATCCTATTGATCTTGTAGAAATTAACCTTCCTAAACTAGAATCATCCATTGGGTTACCCTCATACATGAGTCCATGATCTAAATCCCTCCATCAAATTTTTATGCTAAAATATATCGAATAAGGAAATAATATCACGTTAATCATTTCGAAGAAACCCTTTTCAATTTTTCCTCATCACCTACATGTGATGGAGTAAAGAATGGTAAGATAGTAAAGTGACCAGCAATGTCCATCAAAAACATAGACCCCTAATTCAACTGCATGCACTAAACTGACAACTCCTTTCATAATGTATCATGATAAAAGTGTTACAATAAATTCTCAAAAAAGTATTTTGATTCCATACCATCAGGTTATCCAGTCACAGACTATAAATCCTACAACGGTTTCACTGACCCTTTTATCATGTATAAAACAAACATGACCATATTCTGAGATGATGTTTCTAAAATTTTAAGTAATTTTTTGGATGGAATTATTCCACAACTCATCTTCATCAGGTTCACCCTATCAATTATTTTTCACAGTGTTCCACATCTAAAATTCCCATGTCAAATCATAAAATCTCTTCAAAACCCACATTGGGACTATTTCCTTTAATTTAGTAAACCGAAACATGCTGCTTAGGAACCGCACTTGGACATCCTCATCGATCACTATCATGGATTTATTTTCCCCAGCTGTAGGATAATTTCTATCCATATCCTCCTATCATTCTATCAAAAACATTTTTCATGGAGTAATATCACTATAATTACTAAAAAATTCACATGACACTTAAAATAACAATAAAAATTTTACCAAGAAGTATTCACATACCGAAAAAAATCATCCCACTTTTTTCATGCTGAAATGTAAAATCTAGGCACTAATACTACACTTAATGATTCTACATCTAGGTGATGGGTTATATGGGTAAAAAAATTTCATTATTGACGTCTCATTAGACACACCTATATTGAAAACATGAATTATTTTAAAAATACTAATTTCATATTAGGGAACATTTTTAATTCATTTTCACAACCAAGGATGTATAATTAAATTTCAACAACATAACCAAATCCAAATTTTCTATCCATTCCAGACATGATGAATGAAAAAATAAATACTAATTAGTTATATTGATATATTCTTACTCAGAAGTGACGGAAAAACATACCATGAGTAAAATATAATAAAATCTCCAAGGGAATGATCACATCATAGAAGAGTTTAATCAATCAGTGTAAAATATCCACCTACTATAACAAACACATTAATAAATTCATTTCCACCCAGTAAAAATAGATTTTACATTTATACATTGGATAGATAATCTCATGCCTGAGCTCTTAAATATGTTCAAACTCATCCTATTATGACTTATACCTACACTAAATAGTAATAAAAAACAAAATTAAAATATAATTAAAATAAACAACATATTATACCACATTATAACATAATAACTAGGGTGCCACACATCGGCATCCCAAGACAGTCGATTATTGGACCTTAGGAACACCTGCCCAAATACTAGAGATTTTTTACTAGTAATTAGGATCCAATATCAGTCAAGGGGATAATATATCATCTCTATAAATTTAGAAAAAAAATATAGATAAATAGTTAATAATCAACTGAAAATATTAATGTATCCCATAAAAGAAGTCCAAAATCAAATTATAAATAAACTAAAACAGTATCCAAACCAAAAATATTAGATTTATTATTCCATAATAAATATAATATTTTATAATGGAGAAATGATAATAAAACTAAAAACTCACTTACGAGTCCCAAATGCAAGACTGGTTACCTCACTAATGATCCATACCAACTCATCCATCGATGATACAACAATTTAGTTATCCTATCGTGAAACTGTTAAATCTATTTGAGTACCATTTATACAGCATGAGTATGGTGTTAGTTAAAAAAATTAAATTACAACCAACTAAATCTTAAACTATATCCAATTAAATAAGTAGTATTATGTTTTATAATGTAAAATTTTCAATGCATAATTTATCATTTATCACATATTAGTATTCTTTAATTAAACATGTAATCCTTTGGGTTATGAGGAAATCTGAACCCTCGATGCCTAATTTTCCCAATTTCATTTCAAAACTATCTATCCCAAATGGGAATTTGGGTCCTAATTCATTTTCAAACTCATCATGATACATATGTGTATTTGGATCATCAGTCCATTTCTCATAGAATTTTAATCACTTCTGTTATTTTTTAGATTTGATTTATATCCCATAATCATATCTTAATCAATCAGGTGTATGTTGCATATTTGACACAAACGTTACAAATAACACTTGAATCATTTTTAATCATAAATGAACCACCTTTTTGTACATTTCATTGCATGGTAAAACATTGAATAATTATCACAACAACATGTTTATTCTATTTAATCATATGATATAATATAAAAAATCCTCCATTAATCTATTAATGGTTATTTAACCATGTAACTCATTAATTGAATAATGGTCACATTAACCACAAAAAAATAAAATTTTCATTTAATTTTTTCTAATATTAATTGACTAATTACGTAGTACCATTTACCCACCATTTACACAATAATATTATTCCATTAAATAAATAACTAATTTATTAATCATATTTCACTAGTTTATAATTTTCATAAATTGAACTGAATTCATCATCAAAAAGAAATTAAATGAAATCAATTCCATTATTCAATAAATAAATTAATTATTTAATCTATTCAAATAATCATTCAATTGTCTAATATTCCAATTAGAAATTCTGCAATACATATATGTAATTAGAATTCCAAAAAATATTAAAAATGGATTTATACCACCTTCCACAAAATTGATGATGAATGATTTCCAATGGAAAAAACCAAATTGAAGAATAACATTGAATTGTTTAATTATGTTGAGATATAGATTCTTAACCAATATCCATGATAAAAAAAATATTAGATCTACCAATCCATTGAACATGGTCCATCATCAATTGTTGAAAAACCACCATTAAAATATGACAAAAATATATGATAGAATTAAAAAATCAGGATGATAAAATTTTATCACGATTCATATGGATCATAAATATGGAATCTAATTCATGATGAAAATATGTTGGAAGGCATTGATGTCCATATATTTACCTCCAACAATGAGATGAAATTTCATGGTTCAAATTGGATCATGTTTGGGTGATGTGTGGGGGAGGGAGGAATTTAATATTTTTAAAACTGTATTTTAGTATTAGTTAATCCAAAAGACACAACATTCTAGGAATGAGTGTATAGTTTCTCAAACAATGATCCCCAATAATGCACCTCTTCATAGAGGGGTGGGGGGTTCAAAATTACTACTAAGAATAAATGTGGTTTTTAAAACCATACACAATCCATGTAATCCATCGCTACCTGGGGATTCATGGTTTCATGGGGCATGGTGTATAGTTTTTGGAAAACTATGTTCCAACACTACACAACACCAATCCCCTATAAAAATTAAAATTTAAACAAAAATGAACCAAAGATAAATCCAATAATAATATACTCAAAATAGGGAATTAAAATTAAAACAATTGAAATAAAGAATACTCACTAAAAGGGTGATATCCTACTAGAATTTAATATCATGATTTGTTTCATTGAATCCAAAGATATTACCCATCTTATAAACGGATGTTATAGTTCTCCATAAAATATAATAGTCTTGTACATTCATCAATTTAAATTAATATTGATCTCTCCATATATATTATTTCTATAGTCATAATACTCCAGAATAATTTCACATCTTAAATACAAATCATTAATGTTATAAAATTAAAACATATATATTCCATTCCTAAGATATTTATTTTAGATTATAAATGTTCAATGTCTTCCTCCATTCTATAGAAGAGGATCTAACTATATTATTTAATGAATACAACAAATAGTTCATGTAAATAATGAAATTATATTTTATTTATACCATTAATATTTATGTAGATATATTTAGAACAAATAGAATGAAAATGCACTCTTATAACACTTACACTGTTCAAAAATATCATTGAGGATATCTTTTAACCCCACTAATACTTGATATAATTCTTTATGAATATCCACATTCGATATGTACTAAGATACCCATAGTTGACTAAATAGGGAATTAGACCTTCAATGCATATAATTATTTTTATTCTTATTAGCCTATTAACAATGAATGTGGATGTGCATTGAACTATACATATTCATTAAATAAATGGTTATGAATAAAAACATCATATATAAGGGATATGCAATTTGTTTCTTTATGATTCATTATGGTGATAATAAATCAAGTATGTTGTGCATATCCCAAGTCATCTACAAAGCCTCCAAAGTATAGGATTGAATTTCCTCATTATATTAAATAGTTAGATCCTTAAAAATATAAATTTAATGAAATATCTATAATCTATATGAAATAAGGTAATTAAATGTATTTGAATTAAATAATGATAAAAAAAACTTGGTCAACCAGGTATGGTTCATCCTCATTCACCCTATTACCATCCACATACATATTCATCAATAAAATTGACTCACACAACATTGAAATTTTTTCCCTACTATCATTAATTTTTAGTTCATAAGGATTATATCATTCATCAATAAAATAAAACCAATTCCATATTCATTATATAATCTTTAAACATCATTCAATTGTTATCATCAAAAACTGACCTTATTTTCCCATTCTTTTGTTATATTCCATTGTAAATATCATTCAGCACAAATATGTTTTCCCTTTAGGGTAATGAGATCTGAAAATTGAACTAAAAAAATAAATAAATTATTGTGTTTATGAGAAATATAAATTTCATTCTGTCTTTTGAAATTCATAAAACTGAAAACAAATATTTTTTTACCATTGATATTAAACTATCATTATTAATTATTTGTAAATATTCATAAAATCTTCTAATCATACCAATCACATCTTTAAATCCATAATATTCACTATTATTCAGTTATATATTCCCACGGAATTATATTTTTAAAACTTATTGATTTTGTTTAAGAAAAAAATAATTTTATAGGAGACCTACTAAAAATAAATTATCATCTTTATTAATTCTTTAATGTAGACCATAAAAAAGTAGCTTACATAGATTATTTTATTTGGAATAGAAAATTTCCATTATTGATAAACAAATTATCCATATGCTGCTCCAATGGAGTGATATTTATTATATAATAAAAATTTCACATATCAACATTATGTATAAGAAATAACTTACATTCCCAAATAAATATTTTAAGATAATATGAATAAAATTAATTATTTTACATACCTGGAATTGTCAAAATTATTTCTCCCAAAATGTATGATATATTATTTTCTTCTAAAAAACCGATGGAGAAATATTACATGATATAAAATTATATACCGATTTTAAATAGACTATTATCTAAAAATACTCTATTTTAATATATTTCATATATATTCTATTTAAAGACTAAAAATAAAAATATTATAAAAACATAAATAAATAATTATTAAAAATCATTACAATGATCATATTACAAACTATAAACTAATCAAAATATAGATAATATTAATAATAACACTTTATCAGAAAAAAATTCATTCTCATTCCTTATAAAAATTCATTATATCACCTATTGATGCATATTAAAGCCATTTTTTAAAATAATATATTATAATATTGATCCAATAATAATTCAATCTATAGTACAATAAAATATATAATTTTAATAAAAAATAAAATATTAATACATTGATAAAAAATACTCATTTATAAAATTAATCACCATTAATAAATACTCTAGACATAATGAACCAATAGTTTATGCCCACCTGTATATGGAGAACACTTATTAAATAGACACATCATCACCAACATTATATAAATATAATAAATACTGCATTATCAAGTGTGAATTAATATCCCACAATTAATCCTTCACTACCCCTAAAAAATTCATCCTTCAATAAAAAGTGATATCCAACATAAAAATATTTTGGTATCCTCCATTTTTTGGTAAGATAAATATGATGACCCTATGATTCTTTCATCCTATATTCAATTAATAAAACCATTTATTTCATTTTTCAATAGTTTTAAGGAATTGATTTCTTAATCTACACTAACATTTAAGAACAACATATTATATAACAATTTTCCTAAATAAATATATAGTTAATAAGATTAAAATAGTTAATTAAATGCAATTATTCATTGAATAGATGTCCAAATTATGGTTCCCCATCAATGGTAATGAAAATTATTAGAAAAAATCTCATAATATCTTTTTATGAATATGGATGGACAATAATTTATGATCATCTATTTACAGATCAAAATAAGTTATATATATATTTATAGGTAAAATATTCATATGGCCTCTCTACACACTCAATGTAAATTTACTAACATAATCATATATTTGTGTTGTAACTGATGAATCATTACCACACCTCTATATAATACCTCAAGCTAAGTACTACTATGCTTGACTTTTTGATCACTATGAACTGAAATGATTTTGGAAATGGTCCCCTGTAACCCATATATAATCATTGGAACCTTATAAACCTTGAAATATAAGGAATAATACCATTAAATAATCCTCAACATCGACTAAGAAACTCATAATTACCAGTGAAAATCCATGGTGTCCTGCTGTTCTTCATGTTACTTTTTTACGAACTAAACCTTAATACACAATCTCTGCAACCAAATGATTAAATCAATGCCACTAGAACATAGCACATAGAGGATGGAAAATCATTAACATAAATTTATGAACCCCCATAGGTGAGATATGTATCTTATGTATAACCAAATCCTAAATATCTAAATTAATTTAATTCATCCATTAAATCAACTCCCATTACAAATCATCCTCAAATCAAAAATCTAGGGATTTACCAAAAAGAAACCCATTTAATAATATTTCTACATCAAAATCTCATTCCATGGAATCACGAAATCATTAAATACACATTAATGAATTGAAATCAAAAAATAATAATCTTTTTACACCATCCAAAATCATATGAATTTGAATCATATAGATTTTTTTAGTCAGTGTATTGGAATTTTGTACTCACACATTGCATCACTCTATTATATCATACTCATCACATTGACTATAACATTATAATTACCTAGGCAATTGTCAATTTCTATGTCATAATCATATAATAATTCCATTAAAAATTACTATCATAATTTTATATCTTCCCCTATGGATTCATAACACATTATTTTGTGTTTGGTTAATACATCAATGAACTTCCAATGATTTATTATTGCAACATCATCATGTAAAACATGAATGATACCAACATTTGTTCTTGGAGGAATAGTTTTTAAAATGTCGATATAGATATAATAATCCATAAAAAACAAAAATATTTCTTATCATTAAAATTTATTACCCCCCCCTAAAAATGTATTATAAATCCTCAATTTAGAAGAATTATTATAGAATATGAATATTTATTATGCCACTCAACATCTACCTAACATAAGGTAATGGAATGTGACACTTGTAAATATAGATAAATTCCCAACCCATTCACATAAATGAAAACAAATCAAAATTAATCTTTGATAATTTATTTATATAACTCATATAATGGCCTTTAAGACTATTTAAATTCAACTCCTATATAATAGTCTTTTGCAGTACCCAAGAAAATATACCTCGATTATAGAAGGACCTATAAAAACAAAATTCTATGTCCCAAAAAAACTATGAATAAAAATCCACAATCAAATTACTATCAAATCGAAATCTTCTTAATCATCATATGTCAATGAATAACTCCCAAAAAATAATGAAAGTGATTGTTGTGTTTGTTCCCATTCTGATATTATAAAATGATGTAGATGATAAGGAAAACTATAAACCGGTCTATTAATTCTATTACAATTGTACTCATCATCCAAACAAATATAAGAGTTTTCATCATCCTCATGGCATCACAAAAATACTCGTAATTCCCATAATTAAATCATAATTTGTCCTTTTGATGATTCTAAACATATAGGAGACCCAGATTGTATATGGATAGACCATTTTTCACAACAGTTATGCTATAGAAATTATTTCATTGGTTTATATGAAAAAATATTTTTTTAATAAACATCATCCATTCAACTCATGATTATGAACATATATTAATTTATAGTTATATTTTTAGGGTTATCCATGTATGTAACCTATATTCCGTGATAATGGGATTAAAATTTATTTCAAGATAAATTTTTTTAAACAATTTGAAAAACATATACATTTGGATGATAATAATTTAATGGGTTCAATCACATTGAACACTCACAAATTTGGTATCTTATATTTTTAATAATAATCCATGTACAATGTTAAGTAGGTTATCTAAGATCACTATGATTTGTTTTCATGGTGGGTTGTAATATCTTATGCATATTCCTTCATGATTGATATTATTTCTACTTCATAATGTCACTATATTGTTACCATTTCATATCCACATCAATTTTATAGAATATTTTTCTAACCCCGGATAGGTTATGTTGATATACCTCATGGATTACATGTATATAATTACCTTATTATATCTATCATTCATTCACATACTGGTCATTATTGATCCCCCTATTTCATATATTTTGATAGGTTATCAAATGTAGTAATAGGATCATGATGGATGATATGAAGTTATTATTTAGTTTTTAAATAATATTTATATATTTAAATACATGTTGTTTTGATATGTACCCAATTTCAAAAGGACAATTGGAATTATGATATTACAGCTTGTATTCAATGTCAGTTTATGTTATAAATTGTGATATATATTTTATTATAAATATGGTTTGTGATAATTCTCATTGAATAGGAATCAATTCTATAATATTATAATAAGAAATATATCTACTGTGATTGCTTCTATATCACCTTGGTGCCCGATGAAATGAGAAAATAAGAAAATGTTTTAAGTAATATTTAATGTCCCCAAAAGTCAAATTTTAATTCCTTGAAAAAATATAAATCATGGGAGGATTAGAATATAACAATTTATACAAGGAAATGTAATTTTTTTAAATAATATTAAATGTGTAATTTTATGTTTTACTGTTAATCATCCACTTGCATGATTAACTTGTTGAAATGTTGATCATCTTATATCAAAATAATAAAAAAACCAATAAAGATGATTATGATGAACCACTCATGAGAGTAATATAATAATGTATGGGGAATTATCAATGTAATTCTATTTTGTGATGAATTATTCATTTTAGTAGGAATATAATTTATATATAGCTAATGAATTAGATTTAAAAAACTAAAGAGATGATGTAATACTATTATCGATTTAAAATAATTAAATAAAATATTATATTTATGTTGAAAATTATGAAATTTTCTATTTTGGATTCTCTATATTAAGAAAATGTGGAATCCCATTATTGAAATTATTTATGGGGAGTAATTTCCAGGAAATATAATTTAGTGGAACAAAATTTTATGAGAAGAAAAATAACACCTCAAAAAAAGTCCCAACTGAAGACTAAAATTTGAAAACTAAAAATAATTAATATAAAAAACAATGGAATGTAATTTTATATGAAACTCTTGGTTGAGGAAAAAAAACCCATTGATATCATGGGAGGAAATATTAATTATATTTTCACATGAATTGAACAAAAAATATAGGATGTTATGAACTAGAATTAAATGTGTGATGATCATGAACAATAACTGAAATCTTGAATTAGGAAAGAATATAACCAATCATTATCATTAATTATGATAAAAAATATTCGTCGGAATAACTGATAAAAAACACTAATATTTAGAGATTAATACAAACATCAGTTGTTAATCCATATAGAGAGTATCTCCAGGAGATGGTATGTTTTTCATCATTTAATTCAAGAGAAAAATTATTTACAATACTGATGTATAATTTATGAATATTCGTATTCTTTTAGTGGATACATGTATTTTTTTGATGGATACATTTAAATGATAATTTTTTCTTCATGAAGAGGTAAACATATTTTTCTAATAATTAATCGATGTATAAGAAAAAATAATTCTTAATAATGAAAAAAATGTGTAGAGGAATTGTTTTATTTAAAATTTATATTTTAAGAAGAAATTCTCCTGACATCATAAAATGTGTTACTCTCCTCACATATATCAATGTTGAAATTGAATTTTTGGTAGTATAAAAATGTAATAATTTTGTAAAGGGAAATATACATGCCATGTTTATTGATAGTGGATTGATGATGCACATCACCTATAACTAGAAATAATGACCTTATATTGAAACTCATCCTAAAAATCATCGAATTATATTTTTTTAAATCGTTAGAATCTTATGGTTGTTTTTTTTAAATGAAGTGAATTATATGATGAAATTAGCTATAGTGACCACAAGATCCATTGCTTAATGGGATAAGATTTGTCTTTCTTATTGTCAGCTGATTATGTGACCATTAACATGATGTGGAGTCTGGTCAAAAGTAATTTTCTATAAAAGTTAATAAATGTTCAATTTTTTACACGGGGAAAGAAGAAAATGGTAATATATATTATTTTGGTAGGTGATTTATTTTCTATCCATAGAAAATTAGAATAGTATACATTATATAAAATATGTCCATTTAAGACAACAAAATTCAAAATTATATATATGTACAAATAGATCCCTTGAAATTCTCGATAAAATATATGATCACATTCTAATATGTGATTCATGTTAAAAGGGATAAAATAATTTAATTTATTCTATGAAGAAATGGATGATGGATTGATGTTTGTTTTATCATTTACATGTGAATGATTTTGAGAAAATTTCACCCAAAAAAATAAATGGAAATAGGTAATATGTTTTTATTATAACCAAAATAAATAAAATGGAATTGATTTTACCTATTAGAAATTATAAAGAGGTACACATATGTATCACTATATATCATTGGAGATCTTAAAATGCAACGTTTTTAAAAAATTCAGAATTTTAAATCATACAATTCGACTGAATTCAAAATCTATAAACTCTAAATTTATATGAACAAAGATAGTTTCTAACATCAAATATTGGATATCAAAAAAAACATATTTTTGGTTGGGTAATGGATAAATTATAATGTGAACAATATTTCATGAACAATATTTATTAAAATATATCATTCATAATGATATTTAATGAATATTTTCTTATAGTGGTGTACATATCCAATTGGACAATTATATGTGATAATGATGAGATAACACCATATTAAATGTTGTTTACAATGAATCACATTCTAAAATAATTCTGATATTTTGGAAAAAAATTATTTTATTACCTACAATAATGTAGTCTATCATTTTTGGATATCTAAGAATAATAAAGAGTATTCGATAGAGACAGTGATTATGAACAGTCCCTGTATTTTCTAGAAGTTTTATCATTTAATAAATTTAGGTCTAATATCAATTAAAGAAATTTTTTTAATTCCATTAATATCCCTTTCCTAATCTATACTATAATGGTTCAATTGTATATATCAATGTTATATTTGACTAAGAAATGTATATTAATGATTCATAACATGATGTCAATATTGCTTAAATATTATTTATTATCACAAAAAAATTGAGAAAAAAGTACATGATATGTTCTTCAAAGGCCAAATGTTAAGTTACTCATTAGAACTATATTGTATTTTTAGAATAATTAAAATTTATTAGGAAGGGCTATTCTGTAAAAATAAAAACTTGTTTGAGAATGGTATTCCTATATTAAAAAATCAATTTCTATAATATTTATTCAATATAATAATTTTATGACACAATTAAATTTTTTCTATCGATGTAAAATTAAAAATGATTCAAAATTTAAAATATGGATATCCATTGTAAGATTAAGAATTTTGACCTTGAATATTAAGAATATATTCTAAAAATAAATAGGTTTTAAATTTAAAATATGTTATGAAAAGTTTTGTTATTTAAATTATGATATTTATTTTGACAATAAATAATCATGTTTATTGTATTCATGACATCACCAATGTTAAAATATGTGTATTTTTATAGAGTATGTTTTGATTATAACAATTTTATAAATAAAATGAATGTATTGAGGTTGATGGTTCCCATATTTTTAGATGATATAAAATTTGTATACATGGATTATAACGATTAATTATTTTTTTAAAACTAATAAGGTTTGAAATACCAATGTATCTAAATGGTAAATTTTCCCATCTAATAATGTTCATCAGTGGATTTGATTGTATATTCATACCTCAAACAATATATGAAAACATTTTAATAAAAGATATCATATGGAGGAGCCAATGAACATATAAAACTGTCGTAGATATGATATATATATTATAAAAGGATTATAAAGGATACATGTACTATAATAAAACAGTTAAAAAGATTATTCAGATTCTTCATTATTAGATATCAACCAAATAAGAAGTATTATTTGATATAGAATTTGTGATGTTCTAACAAAAAAACATTGAGATGAGTCTAGTGGGATTCCCATCTAATTATTATCCTTGTTTTGATGATGATCATAAATAAAAATAAAATATTAGTTTTTGTTTTTGTACCACACCTATCCCATAGAAAATCATGAATCATTATTGATTATCATGTAGAACTATAGAGGTTTAATTTTTTTCTTCCCATATACCATTCAAAAAATTACAATGGATGAAAGATAAAAGTGTAAGATATTGGTGGTGATGTGACTTTTCCTATTCCAATTTTTTTTTGAAAAATCAACCATGACAAATCCAATAAATGAAAATATTAAAAAATCATAAAACTAATAGATTGATATAAGTTATAAAATTATAAAAGAGAATTTTGGGGAAAATTATGATGTTCTTTATTAGGTCTTTCCATTATATGTATATATAAGCATATTCTTAAATCCACTACCCAGAATGGGATTATAGAGGCATAAGTAGGATATATTATTCCAACTAAATCAATCTAATTAATTTTAATTATATGCTACCCTCAAGCCCTAGAGTTTCATTCAAGGTAACATATGTTTTTAAATATTCATTTTTTCTATCCCAATACATTGAACCACTTAGAGTAGTGCACTATTTGGTTCCAATTTACATGGGGTGATAAATGATCAATGTTTTCTTATTTTGAGGGGGTAGGGAAGCCATGTACAATAAAAAAAGAGTTTGAGCTATCCATCAGATGAATTTGAGGTATGAGGAAATTTAAAATGAATCAATGATGATCATGCAAAAATGTGTATTCAATTATTATATCTCATCCAATCCTTTCTCTTATGTGCTTAGAACTAATGATTAATTACTCTTCAAATATGTTCTTGATTGAAATGGTGGTGGAAAAGAATAAAGGATTTATGAATGAAACCAAAATTATAAATTTATTTTAAAAATCACATATGATATATATATGATTTGTATTATTTTTTTTGAAAATAATATGAAGGATATTTTATAGGACAATTGAAACACATCATTCAGCGATTACACTGAATCTTGTTTGTCTTAAGGTAAAGATAATTCCATCAAGGTCTTTTAAAAATATACCATCCCAGTACTACAAATATTTTTATATCCTAGATAATAGATTTTCAATTTAAAAAATTTTAATCTGTTAATGTAAACATGACGGATGTTGAGGGTGAACGCATGCTAATTTACCAAAGTCATAGCAGTCCACAAGATACTGGTAGTAGGACATTTACAATGGTCCTTGGTAAATTGTGAAACCATGGAGGACATCATAAGAAGACCCTATTACTCTCATCTAGATAGTATGTGGCTTCATTTAACTCGTATTATATAGGAAATCCAAAGGAATTATAAATTTGGGACAATAATGCTTCGATATACGACTCATCCAAAACAACATTGAACAATGTATGATTAATATGATTCAAATTCATTATGAAATGTGTAGGTTCCATAAATGGAGAACTTGGGCTCTTCTAATGCCTTTTTAAGGGGGTAAATCACAACATCACATCCACTATTTGCATCATGGAGTGTCAAATATTTCTAGAGAAATAGAATATTGATTTCACCAACTCGTAGGGTTCCACACAATAGCAGGGAATAATATGTCATAGTCTCTTTAAGAAATAGTATAATCTCATCAATAACCTATATTGAAACATGGAGTGATAAAATAAGGTAGATTAATAATTAGACATTTTTTATAAATGGTAATAAATTAGATATTATTCAACACCACAACTAGTTCAGTAAGATATTTAGATATCATGAGTCCAAACAAGGTGATTGTGTGGAATATGTTAATTTATTTATCATGTAAAATATTATATTGTCAAATTGATGTATCTATGACATACATTATTTCACGAAATGTATGGATTATTTAATTTGGGTGATAAAATTCATCATTGGTACTGATAACATGATATAATTATAGAAATTGTTTCTCAACACCATAATAAAATTGTTTATGCCACAAAAAACCATTAATAAATAATTATTTCATGAAAGATGGGGAAATTATTTCATTGAGTTAACCCCATATATAAAATGGTTTTATACCCAATTTTACATTAGGTACAAATTAAGAAAAACACTTGTCACAGTGGAATCATTAATAGAAGTTAGAAATGATTTCAAATGAAAATAAATGTATTTTCTCTAAAAAAATGTTATTGGACATGAATTAAGCATAATGGATTTGTATGGAACTTTTTCTTAGTTATATGTCCATATAATTTATTCTATGTTTATTATAAATTATTTATTTATGATGAATGATTTCTAGGAGTCTCATCCTCAATGGATGTCCTCAACACTAGGCTGAAGAGAATCATGATTGTGGTTGTATGCTCAATTTATCATCAGTAAATGAATAAATATCTAAATAGAGATGCCTTAAGATCCAATATTATAGAGACCAATAACTTCTCTAATTATCCATGGTATTTTACAAAAATGATTAATTTGTCCACATTGTGTTTTATTTTATGCACTGATATTCTAGTGATTTTTGTTACATGTACATTATCATGTATGCTCCTTGGACTAGCGCAATACTTGTGACATATGTGAAATCATTTGATAAATTTACTCAATTCAAATGTAATCAAGTGTAAATAATTAATAAAAACGGGTTTCCTAAATGTGATTTAATAATGATCTAATTAAAGAAATAATTATCTATACATCAATTCACCTCCTCAATAATGGTTTTATCATCTATAAGATTATAATTATACAAATAAATGAGTCTCCACAACAATATAAAATAATAATCCAATCCCTATTTATGAATCACTTATTATCTTATCAATTGTGACCATGAATGTTAAAAAATCAATTTAACATGTGCCTACAAAACCTAGTAAGAGCATCATTTTTAAATAAGGGCACTAGCAGCCTGATAAGTGTGTGAGTAATAAAATCATTTCTGAACCTCCAATGAATTCCTATCAATAATAATCATTTATGTGATTTTCTTTAATTCTCTTAATGCATAAATAATATATAATTCAAAATAAATTAAGACAGCAAAAATATGTAAATCTATTTAATGGTGGAAATTTTTTGAGAACATTTTAATAATTTTGATATCAAACTTATAATAACTAAAATTACATTAAATCCATTTTACCCATAGAACACCACTTAATCATTTTTTCATTATTTATTTGACTTCAATATACTATTACATTTTTAGAATTTTATAGACTTTTCTTCTGAATAAGAATCACCACAAAGGAACCTCTTTCCCCCCATTAAGGTTCCTAATTTTATCCCACCGTCATGATAAGTATCAGACCATATGAATCATATTGAATCCATTATTCATTAATTATATTCCTAAATCCCATGTAAATTCCACCATTATTATCTAGTTGAATGATATGTTATTCCAATACGGGAATGGAATGAAGGAATAGTATAAATCCATTAATTAAATACTCATTGGACACCCAGTCAATCAATTTGAAAACATTATCCGGATCTAATGTTTAATCTATTGGGCATCAAATAACTCATATATACTATGGATAAACAATATTAGATAATTAAGAATATCATAGGAGTTATAGTAGTTTTTTATTTAGTTGATTAGTCATTGATTATAGGAATATCAGTCACTTTTTATAAAAGACATTCTCAAATAATACATCTCTTAAAATCATTTCAATAACAATTTCCATAGTGTTTCTGTTTTATATAAATTCCACGTTAATTATGTGATAAATATGAAATTTTATTGGTAGAATTTTATCCATGGAATCCATAGAATCATTTGAATATTTTATTTAATTAAATAAAATATTGTAATAATATATCCTAATATGCATGATGAGTAATCCAACACAACAATACCCACAGTAGATTCTAGAAATACTAATGAAATTCTCAAAATATCATTGACACCTGATCACATAAATCATTTTCATCAATTTCTCTCTTCTATTTCAATATGTGATTCATGAAAATCCCATGAAATCAAAACAATGAAAAGAAAAATGATCAATTGTCTATAATACATGGAAATAAAAATACATATCAAATAGTAAATTAAAAAATAATAGGTGTTTTATGGACACAAAATCACATCATTGTCAACATATCCTATTAAAAATAATATATATCTTTATGTAATAGGTGTCACCAAAAACTGTAACTACATAGGGATAAAAATTATCACTAGATATTAGTTAAATGGGGATCCAATTAATATTCAAAATGTGTAATTATAATTGAGTAAAACTATTATATATCCTCATGATCATGTCCTTGGAATTACTCATTGAAAAAAAATCAACGGTCAAATTGATTAATTGTATTACTAGATTCATCACCCAAAATCATAAAATAAATGGTATGTCACACTAGAAAAAACATTTAAGAATGGATAACGACCCATTTCAATGTCCACAGTGACATTAAAAAATCAGTTCAACATTACAAACAACTATAAATCTATGGTTTTTTCACATATGTAAGTATTCTATCCACTAAAAATACCGTGATTACTATTGTTATACCAAAAATTGTCATCACACCCCCTATAGTAGTTTTCAATGTTTTTTTGTTACAGTGTAGTCCAGGTCTCGCCATTAAAAATGAGAGGCATCAAATTTGTAAAATAGGTCTTCAGTAGACAATATTTCTTGTGTATTTATTTTTAGATACAAAAACATTTTTACCTAATTCATGAATAATTCTTTCATGAACCTGGAAAACCTAACTTATTTTTATATTTTAATTTTATTTCATGGGCATGTATCCACTGCAAAGACTCACCCATCCATATCAATATCCGCGAATGAATATGTAATCACCTAAGAATTTAATCCAATACAAAATAAAAATATATTTTTTAGTAGAATGAAATCATAAAAAATTTCAAAAAATAAGAATAAAATTATAAATTTAAATAGAAAAATTATTGAAAAAACACAAAATGTGTGGAATCATCATAACTATATTGCGGCTGACATTGAAACTTATGTCTATTATAAACCCTTTCATTTTAGATTAGGAATATACATATCTCCCAAAAAAACTAAAAATATTATTTAAAATATATGGAAGACCCTTCTATATATCATTTGTATATTAACCTTTGTATAATTAATTATTCGTGTAACTGAGATATCCTCTCATGAAGTCCCATTAATATAATACAATAACGGTCATCTACAAATGGTTATTTCATATTTGAATTATGGAATTTATATACATGTAATTACCATAAATTTTAAAATGATAAATTATGAATATATATGACTAAATAATAGAGGATACATCACAACAATAATCAAATATACAAATGAAAATCAAGAGAAATCCAATACAAGGTTGAAGAGATGACAATGAGTGGTGTTCAAACATCAATATAATGTCCATTCTATAATAGAGGAGGGTTTTACCTGTTAAATTTTGATTTTCTAATTTATAATTTACCAAAAATATAGGGTAGTAATATTTTAATTTTATATCGAGTAGGTATCCTATTACTAGAATCAAAATAATGGTGTCTCTATTTGGACGACATGTATTTAGAATAATTTCACTCATATTCTTGTGGAGATGGAATTAAAAATGAGATAAACCTACATTCGAGCAGTTGGTTGGTGGAATTTTATATCCAAGGATACTAATGTAACCATGACCCCTCCAAACTCTCTCATTATATTCTTTGAGAGCCCAAATCTATATTCCATATCCAAGATGATTATTTTGATTAATATTAATGCATATGTTTTCCTTCATAACACTTGTTTAATGTCCTTCACAATAACAAAAATATAATCATATTTATCACCAAAATTCAAAACCAATTTGGAAACTTGGGGAATTACACTCCTCCCACTATATGACTTCTATTATATAGAATCTCTTAGTGGTCATTTATTAGAGCGTCCTAACCTCTATGGTCATTAGTTCATGTCTAGATGTTTAATTTCAATTCTAGCTTGATAAACCTAATAACAAGGTTCCAGTATCAATTATTTTAACTCAACACATACATAATAATACAATGAGATAAATAAATATCTAAAAAAGATAAATCATATTACATTTAATATTTCTATAACTATACAAGGCATATCATTGTCCCCAAAATCATATATCATATAAGGATCCGAATAATTGTACATAGATCATAATTGATTACTCTATGCCATAAAAAATTCCTCCATTAGTATCACCTATGAAAACACTAATCTACCCTTCCCAAAACATTCTATTTAGATGTTCTATCAACATCTCTAACATTTTAATGCTTTCACAATTTAATAATTAATTATTTTATTTATTCTCAATATCAAAAACTAAAATAGTTGATCCTTTGATGCATATGATTTATTCGAAATTTAATGTATTTCCATGTAATAACACTGGAAAAACATAAAAACATAACTTTCATACTCATGGAGATTCAAATAATTGTGTTTCTTATAAAAAATATCTAATTACAATCTAAATAATTAATCACATCTCTTATGTATTACATATCATGAAAAACATTACTTCATCCAAAAATAAAATTACATGAAAATAGATCATTATACTTATATATACCGAGGTGTCCAATTATTTAACAGATATATAATAAATATAAAAAACACATAATTTGTTCAAACTTACTCATTGAAAAAGTAAACAATAAATATGAGTCATCCTGCCCTGTTATAAAATAACAAAAATTCAACTTCTATCTAAAAAATCACTATCATTCTAATTTATCTAAATACATAATTAATTCTATGGATTCTCTAAACTATAATATATTATCATTTATTCATTAAATAAAATAGAATCCTGAAAAATAAATACTAACTTTTTGAATAATAGAATTAATTTTCATTTTGCATATAATATTTGAGATAAAAAATACACGATCGCTATGACTTCACGGTTATACCACCGTTTCGGATAGACCGTTTCCATTTATGAAGATTTCATTGTAATATCACTATTGATATGAGAATATAATAGTTATATATCTTGATCGATCAACAACCAAATTCAATTTAGGGATGTGTTTAAAACCACTGAAACCTAAGAACCATTACGAAATATTATCTTGTCACCCTTCCCGACTGTGGATAACATCATCAATGGAATCCAGGGGATTTTATTTCATAATGAATATCAATATAGTAAATTTTATAATTGATAACTCCCTACTATATGGAAATAAATAATCATATCTTAAAGAGTTCCCAATTATTGTTTCAATCATCATCTGAACATTGATTGTCATACTGATCAATACTCCTCAAACCTACCAACATAAGACCTTTTGAAAATTTTTATTTTCCTAAAATCCTTTACATAGGAGATAAATAAATTTTATAGAGATTTGATAGTAGTGTTCACATAGTAGTGGAGGGACATTTATACCTAGTATCACGCCATGAGATCCAAAGAATACAAGAATAACATTGAAATTC
Source organism: Viscum album (assembly GCA_963277665.1). Lineage (NCBI taxonomy): Eukaryota > Viridiplantae > Streptophyta > Magnoliopsida > Santalales > Viscaceae > Viscum > Viscum album. Next base: position 163,694,505 of record OY728135.1, read on the forward strand.
ATCACCTTCATTAAACATTTCAATTTCATGATATAATTTTAAAACATGACACATTTAATAGTGGTTTTTACCTATATACCATATAAATTTTTATTAGGTTATGATTCAATGTCCCCCATAACAAGAATCTAGACTCATTATGACATGATTATCATGGGACTAGAACTACTCCTCGTGTGTAAATAATAACCATTATAATTTCAGTATTTATTTCATTTTATAGATATCCCATTGTAATTTTGTTAAATATATGTAACCATTACTATTATATAGGGAAAGAAACCATTCTAACCAATTAATTTCATTCATCACACAAGAAACAACCCATTCTCAAACACCTCTATATCATCTTATCGTGATTGCAAAAGGAAATATATTTGAATGATATTAACTAACTAAACTGGACACGTTATAAAAAATAATCATTCAAAAATTCCGACATGATTATTATGTAAAAAAATGTTATGAAACATTATATCCATCATAATTCCCTAAACTCCCTAAATAGATTTTACATCAATGCACCTAATATTATAATTTAATCCATATAAATATAATATATAATGAAATAAATCTAATATTTCACAATAACCTCAGATAATGTAGAATAATATTAAAATCAATATATTAATGCTTTGGACTCTTGGTCTCCAACATATTCCAAATTATAGGTCACATAGAAATTTAAATATCCTGAAAAAATAATACTTTTTTCAAAACTAAATTAGTAAAATATGTTCTATAATCATGAACACCATATCATATGTCTCAAATATACACATAAATAATGTGTTACTTTCTATTTTTACCATACCAAGGAACTAAAATTAATTTATAATCCACATTACAGAAATAACCCTTCAGAATACCAAACAATTCAATTATCGGTAATAAACCCATAACTTTTATAGTAAATGATTTTCATAAAATACCCATAAACCCTAAGATCAGTTAGAGAGATTTCCATTCCTTACTATACTAGAAAAAATATATGTTGAAACAAAAAATTTAAATAAATTTTCATTTGTAACAATCACACATGATGGGCTCATCATCAGTGATATAGATGTCTTTACTATCCTTTGAGGGTCACCACACGTCTTGAGTACCGATGGACTATATCATCACAACTAACAATTAATAATTTTTTATAGGTTCATGAAGACCTATATTCTAATGAATAAATATATATTTTAGTTTTGGATTATTGAATTACATAATAAATATAAATAGAAATACATAATATTATAATTCTAAGAGGCATTAAATAACCAGGTCATTTTCATTACTAATATTTGTTACACAATAGTATGGTAATATGTCATTTTAATCCCTATGTTAAAAAATGATGAAAGTTATTCTTCATGAAACAATTACAATATTTGAAAATCGTAATCTTATTAATATAATTTCATAAGAGACAAAAATACATAATAAATTTAGACAAAAAAATATTTTCTGTTTAAAAGTGAAAAAAAAACAATAAATGCATTAATCAAGGGCATCAATATATTCAATTGTAACATGAAAATCCTATTTGTAAATGTGTTACTGAATAAATATTTTTATATTCATTATAAGATATCATATATTCCTATATCATGAATAAAATAAAATAAAATCAGAACAAATAAAAAATACATATGTAATCACATTTTAAGATACCACTTTGAGGAAACTCAACCGGTTTCGTAGCCTAGTTCTCTAGATTAAACCCGCACACCTCCACATACTCTAATAGATTTATATTAGAAAAAATTGTATGAGAAGATAATTTAATATAAACATACCCCCTATATCAATATTCAAAAACATAATAGTAACCAGAATTTATCATATATTTATGGTTCATAGGTCTAATTAAGAATTTAATATAATTTGACAAATGATTTCCAGAAATTCCTGAACATAAGATGGATTACCCATTAGTTTGGTCCAATATGAAAAATGATAAAATGAAATGTACTTCAAAAAAAATATATTAATAGATGAACTTATATAATCACATACCAATACCTTATCTAGATATGTGAATTCTATATTAGATACCCAATATCAATCAATCACACAAATTATCCGTCCCAAACAATGTATATTATAACTATAGATAGTTCTCAACATACATTGTTCCATGATAGATGAAGATGGTTTTTAAAAAAAAATTAAAAAATTGAACCACAAAACAAGACACACTCTTAAAAATATGTGTATTTATATGTTTTGGTCACTTTCTTAAAATATATAAATTATTTATTGACTAAAATAAGTGATATAACAAGAAATAACCAATTCAAGTAGATTTTTTTTTGACATTGAGAATTTCCTGGTGAATAGTTAATAAAAAGGATCACAACCTAAAAATTTATATATCTATATTATCTATTCAATTCCACATGAACATTTTAGGTCTTTCCATTCATGTCCATGAAAAAAGGGACCTTCTTCATCTAGTGTGGGAGAGTCTCCAAGCCTAGTCTTCCCCTCTGAGGAATCTCTGTACAATAAATATGATTCTGAGACTTATGTCTCCACCATGATGATTATTTGAGCCAAGTAAATTTTAATTGACATTTAATACCCAATCTCTAATGATGAATCCCATGGTAACAAGTGTGTGTTCATATTTGACAGGATATATTTTGATTATAGTGGGAGGAAATTCAATTACAAATCATATTTAACTATCAATTAAATTTTCCTAGGAGGACCATCCAATTGAATTGAATAACTTCCAAGGATCTATTTTTTAATTAGTTTTGAACCAAATATCTCACATATCGTTAAATAAATCATTATTTGTGAGTCGAACCAATCCTAGGGGGTTTATAGGCATCAATAAAAGTGATGAAATTTTACCCCTTAAGTTACCCAATATATATGATATGTTATATATTATATATATTGTTCTAATAACACCATTTTTTCAATGTAACAAGTATTTTTAAATGGTCAAATAGAATCTTTTTTAAAATACCATGATTTTGGACATTCACTAGGTCAAAACTCTTTCAATTTCAACACTAGAATAATGTAAATTATTTTATTAATGTCCTCAGATATTCTAATGATAGACACATAGAACAAATAGTACCCATTAACCAATATTTCAACCAAAATGGATGGTATTGATGATTTTAATATGCTACCAAAATTAAAAAACATATGATATCCCACATATTGGAAGAATCGTAGAGTATTATATATCTTATTAGGTGATTCCTATGAATCTAAAGGAATCATAATAGAACCAATCCCAATTGGAGATTGTTATATATCTTATGAAAAATCAATACATATAAAATAAATGAAAATGGATGGCCAAAATGAAAACCAAATAAAAAAATTCCCTTGATGACTAATTGTTATTATTGGATCTCGGTTAAACACACAAGCCTCAATATTCCTACTAAAAACTTATTCCTCTCTAGTTTTCTAAAATGACACTCTTCACTGTGCCATATGACGTAATCTGATAGATTTACACTCATATTGGTTTTATGTCATGAAAATCCACTATTTGTTGTAAACATCTCAATAATGAATACATATTCATGGAATTATGATCATGTATATTCACTGAACATATTATTAGTTTCACAAATATGTCAATAATTTTTTTAATTTTTTCAATTTTTTAAATATATGAATATATTCATTTAAAATTTATACATTTAACATTTTTTATGTCCAAAATTAATTATTCCACATTGTCAGATACTAGTTTGATCTCAAATTGATAATTCATTCTTAAAAACCACACAAAACTCACATTAATCTAATTACCAAGTAGTTCTAGCTACATAACATTGTTATTTATATCACTATGTATATTTTTTACAATGTTAATCTTCAAATAATAGTAAATGTATATTAACAATTACAATGAACATTGTTTAATCAAAGATTCACTTAATTAAAAGAAATAAAAATGTTTATTTTCATTCAGAATTAATTGATATGAAATAATTTGTCAAAAAAATTGTATATGAGTTTTTATTTTATTCATAATGTAACATTGTAATTTTATTTAATATTCCTAATCAAAATTAAAAAACATATCTACCAGTAAAATATACTAATAAAATATAGAAAGAATTTTTCTTGACATTTAAATAGTAATATAAAAAACTAGTAAGAGAAATATTTGTATCATTCAATTTATACAAAACTTCATAATAATACATTCTCTAATTTGAAAATTATATCTACAGTAATGAGTGTTTCATTATAAAAATTAATTTATAAATATATCAGAAAACAATATTGATTTATTGGACCTGATAATTAATCATCTTATGAAAATAGATGGCCTCCCATTCTATGGGTCTAATCCATCATTAATGTATAATTTTTTGTATTCCAAACACCATATCCTTTTGGATTTAATTTCTAAGGAATTCAGTGAATGATTTCATGGGAGATGGAGTCTAGCGGGGAAATATTTATTAATCAACAATATACCAATACAAAAATAACATTGATTGATTATCAATAATTTATAACATAATAACATAAAAAAGTATATATTTTTTTGTTTATGTACTATTTAAAAAAGTTAATTAGTCTAAATAAAATGATGCTATAATTTATAACCTAATATTAAAATGCTTTCCCAAATATGGAAAAATATAGATTCATTTCAATCATTAATACATTATTTGTAGGAAAATGTTGTGGAATATATGTACGCCCTGACATAGTGTGTAGCCACATAGTATAGGATAATGTTGTGGAATACCAAACCACTCCATCTCCAACTGATAAATTCTATATTTTTCAAAACAATGATATCATTATTATTATATCAATATATGATGTCGATGTTTGTTTTGATGAGGTAATTTTCTTCATTCATAAATCATTGGGTTGCCGACAATATGGTGGCTCTTATAAAAACATAATATTTAACAAGGTGAATATATAGAATAATTGAAATATATAACTCCCATATCATATGCATGTGTAGAATGATGAATATCTCATTCCCGAAAAAAATGTAACTTTATTAAATGGATCATCGAGTCCAAATGAATTACTATTACGATGTAACCCCCATATCATAATAATCATATAAGGACATAACCCATAAAATACCAACCTTGATCTTCGAGGTAGGGAAATAAAGGATGTGGGCCCATTTGGTTTAGTTCTCTAATAATTTTATATAGATATAAATTATCCATATATCTATTAAAATTCAACAGTAGTTTCATATATCTACTTTGATCATTACAGAAGAGCGGGATCATATCAGTACTCCAATCCTGATAGGTCATGAGAATATTATGATGATAATATTGGAGTATGCATATATTCAAAACCCATATAGAGTATCATAATAATATTTTAATGAAATAATATTATCGTTCATATATATCTATTACCAAAAATTTGTTGGAAAATGATGAAAGTAATAGTGGAAACCATATAAAAGGTTCATTTTCCTACGCACAACTATACATATCATTCACATATCAATGCAGTATTGAAGTAGTATATTCAATATATTCATGAATAATAAATCATGTTATTATATTCGAGTAAAACCCATGGACTAGGATCATTTCAATGAACATAAATATTAAGGTCACTATTATATCTTGTAAAAAACTATAGAGATATCACATATCCTATATATAACATATGAAGAAAGAATGAATTATAAAATCATAATTAATTACCCTAAATTAATGAACCATATGCATAAAGATAACTACAAATAATTATGATCCCATATTATAATCGATTCACAGACCATTGTAAAAATTCAACATACATCTAAATTATTTCATTAAAATTATAATTTTATTATGAATCCCTAGATAATATATTAAGATAATGAGTATTCCGTAATATTATAATATGAAAATATAAATAAAACTAAATTAATATAAAATTAAAGTATTTTTTTGATGAAATTTTTATGTCCCATGTTTTTAACATTTATATTATCTTTGTTTATTATATTTAAATCTAATTTTCATAATTTCTTTAATAAACTATAAATACAATATATTTTTTATGACTATAAATTTTCAAGACATATATATGTTATTCTTTCTCCCAAAGGTCTTAATAAATATATTAATAATAAATTTTCAAAATTATATTGATGTATGAAAGAATCACTTTTAACAATTAAGCTGAAGAAATCAACAAATCAATTAACAAATACCATAAGTTAATATGTTATACTAATATGGGAATACTGTAATAAAATAAAAAATATTCATTAATTAACAATGAAATAAAATAATATACACTCCACGAAATAAATAATAAGGGTTGTTTCTTCCTACCAGCTAAATGGGTGTAGAACTAAAAAAGGGAAAATATTCTAAAAAAAGAATAGAATATATAAAAGAATAAATTTATTTTTAGATTTCAAGAAATAATTAAAAAAATCTAGAAGATTTTACTCCTTAATTAAGACATTTAGTATAATTTAATATAAAATACGGATTTTATTTATTCATATAAGTGGAATTGTAAATATTTCAAATTTTTTTGGGTGGAAAATTTCTACCATTGTAATAATTTGTAATATATTATTTTTAACTACTAAAATGATGAATCGAAACAACTATTCATCTCTACATAATTTTTTAGTAAGATTTATATCCACATATATAATATAATAATCATTGTTCCTTAATAGGAAAATATAATCTTATTTATAATGAAATTTTTGTACTTGGGAATACTCATCAAAATCCACATCTTTGGTTACCAATGAATTTATGTCATTGAAAATGGTTGAATTCCATGAATAAATTGTATACATAATCAATCATTGGAATCATTTATAAAAAATTATTAAATTTATGCTCATTTTTAAAATTATATTTTGTTTTATGATCCCAAAAATAATTTTTATCAATATTTCCTATTTTCTTAGATTCCCAATATGAATGATTCATTTTGGGCTTCTATGATCAGATTCAGAATGGAAAAATTAATTATAATTATGACCAAATAGTATATGTTATTAAAATAATGAAGTTCTCAATTTGGACTAATGTAGATGGTGAATTTCAGAAAATTTAGAATCAAATTTTATTATTAATTATGAAATTTTCATATTAAAGTTAAAAAAATTTCTAAAAAAACTTATTGTGACTATTATAATTTATATGATAAATTTATTTTTTATGATATTAAAATATAATTTATAATATATGAATATATGAGCTTCATCAATCTAAAAAATATAAACAATCATTGGATATAATTTAAACATGTTTTGAAAATCATTATCATGGAATCAATTCGATGAATGCTCATTTAAATTAATTAGGGTCAAATTATTCATCCTATATTGATAACATTTTTTGAATTTTTCAGTATTAAAATGAATATATTTAATCTCATGTTCATCCAATTATACAAGTCATATGTGATTCCTTGGTAGGGTATTTCACTATTTAGTGAAGGAATTCCATATTTGGAAATTTTATCATTCTCCAAGTCATGTGTGATTTATATATGCTTTTTAAATTTCCACTCATAGTCATTAGGGGATAAAAACATATCTACTCATAAGGATGTTTTAGTTGGATTTCAGTTAAAATGTTTCAGTTTTTATAACCTATTCAACATTTAATGCCTAAAATTATTATTTGATTCACATAAATAAATTTTAAAAAAATTGACGTGAAATTTTTTGAAATGCACCTCACTAAAAACAATAATAAATTATATAAAACAATTCACTATTTTAATTGTTTTCTTTCATGGCTCTGGTATCATATGTAATTAATGATTTGGATTTATTTTTTTATTTTATCATTTTTTATTTTTATCTTATTCAACAATTAATGAAATCTATATAATGATTGTTTTTTAGAGTAAGTATAAATAAAAAATTAATATTATATATATTATTAATTTATTATGAATTTTCTACTATATTTCTAATTTTTTATGTGTAATGTTTGATATCAATAAAGGAAAAAAATATTTACATATTTATATTTCTCTCTCCACAAAACCCTTTCTAATTATTGACACCTAAAACATCGAAATGATGAATTGTTTCACATAGAAAAATAATGAACGGACATTCCACCACACTAAAACAAATAATATCATTGATAAATTTAAAAGAGTTATTTTAGGAAAGGGATATTAAAATATAATGGGGTTTAATCCAATAATTAAATTTATGGGTCATATTTGATAAATAAAGGAATGTGTAATGTGTTTTCTAATTTAAAAAATTATGTATCTATAAACAATGTTTCTTCATTTATATAAAATATTTCTTAATGAAAATTATATATAAATGAGATAAAATATCATGCCCTTGTTCTAAAAACATGAATCGCAATTCTCTAATATTAAATTATAAGGAAATATTAAAAAGGAATAGAATCATATTATCGTGGTTTTAAAAAGAAGATTTTATTAAAAAAATTAATTATTTACATTTTTTTGAAATATATTTATGAAAATTTTATATTAAATATTATTTTTAATTTTTTTACTTTCAAATGATATTTTTTTCAATGAGGGTAATAATATTAAATCCAGTTTTATGCTTAAATCTTTATATATATGATAATCATTTTTATTATGGTCTAAATATATTTTATTTTAATTAAAATCACCCAATTATAAAAATTTTATTTTATAAAAATAATTCAATGTTTTTGTAATCTTTCTCACAACATCAAAAATAGTTCCATAATTTTTGTTGGATAATATAAATAGTAATGCTAACATGATTTTTAATCTCATTAAAGCATTAATCAATTTAATTTATGATAAATCTATGTGATAATGATTATATTTTTCATTATAATGAAATTTGGATAAGTATAATTTAAAATTTATCAACAAAGGGTCTTAATTTGTTTATCATTGCCAATTTTTTATGAAGTTAATTATTTTAATGTTTAAATTAATTAATGTTTCAAAATATACGTGTCTTTGTTTTTATTATAATTTTTCCATATTTTTAGAAAAAAAATATATGAACTAGTGTACGTGGATTTATTTAGAGTTATTATTATATTTTCAGGATATAAATTTATTTATTATTTCTGTAGATTATATAATTAATATATATTCTTATAAACCACCGATTCATTATTTCAATAATGAAAAATATATAATAATTTTATTATTATAAATTAAAAAATAAATATATTTTCTGTGATTTAAGGGGAGAAAAAAATTTCTAGGAAAAATCTCCCTATTATTTATCTGTTAATGTTTTTTATTAAAACTAAGAAATCTTATTTATGTTATATCATTCAATTAAATTGATATGTTCCTAAATTTACCATAAAAATAATTTATGAGAATATAATATTATTTAAATAAATAAGAAAAAACATTAAGTATAACACAGTGGATATTTTCTAGTTGATAATTTCTACAAATTCCAATTTATAGAATGTTTGAAACCAATTGGAGTAATACTGAGACAATTATATTTTTATTATTAAAGAAATCCCATGACTTTACTTTACAGCACATATATAAGGGATGATCACATTTCTCTAATTCAAACCTAATTGGATCTTTTAAAATGACCAAAAACTAATAAATATTATTTATAATGTATATATACACATAATATATACAATTATTTTCCCCAAAGTAAATCCATATTGTCCTTTACAAGGGATCTAAAAGTCTTGTTTCAATAAACAGTTCATCTCTTAAACGGATCATTATCTTTTGAAATAATCCTAAACCAACACTAAATAATTAATATTATTTAGAATAATAAATAAATTATAATAAATATACAAAAAGTATAAGTAATTCCCTGAAAATAACATTTATCTACCTGCATTCCATGAACATGGAGGTTAAAATATCACTCGTTCGTATGACTTATCATCTCCACATAGCGATACAATTCATTTTCCATAATCATATCCCATCTATGGTGGTTGTGATGCTTTAAATTTTTATATATTATATTTAAGACATTTATTTCTTACGTAATGATAATATCACATTTACCATCATAACTTCCAACTGAATGGAAAATGATAATGTCTCTCGTGTATATGTGGGGACTACAACCCCCATAATTCAGCTAGGATTGATTATGATTTCAATTTTTCATGGATGATAATAACGATGGATTTAATTAAAATATACGACTAATATTAATGACTAATTAAATAAAAAATTGTATTATTATTTAAATTTCATTCATTCTATCTATTTAATAATGAAACCATCATTCATTTGTACGTACAATATACCATATCAATGAATGGTTTCAATTGATATTAAATATTTTTATTTTATAAATATATATAAATTTAAAAATATATAATATGTATGATATATTATCACGAATAAAATTCAGTATATGATGTAATGTTGTATAATGTTCACGGAACAGATCTACAGAACACAAAATATCACGAAAAACCTAATAATTTTCACCCAGATATGATGTTTTAATAAGAAATTGTTAACAATAGGTGTATGAGATATTTTTAAGTTACAATATATAATATAATATCTATATAAGTAAAACTTATAAAAATAATAATAAGTTAAAATTAATTACAAATGATTGTTCTGAACATTGGATGAAAATCAATCAGAAATCAGTGGTTTTGTGTCTAAATCACTTGTGGATTATTTATGAATAAGTTTATAATGATATAATTAAATTATTTATATATAAATAATTAAATGTAATATATTCTCCAATGATAAATTTTTTATAATAATTGTTTCCCTTTAATTTCTAACACCATTTTTACTGTGATTAAAACAATATTAATATAGAAAAATTACATTACTTCCCTCTTCGATAAAATTTAATTTACATCAATTCCAATTGTATTGAAAATTATTTTGAAAATTATTTTATAAAAAGATATGTTTACATAATGTCATATAACTAGAATATTTTATACTAAAAATAGTTTCAATATGTCCATTTTTTCATATTATCACTAAGTTACATATTTACGTTATAATAATTATTAAAGGAATGTCTTATTACATCTTATATTACTTGAGAAAAGTTTTATACTATAATCTCTAATGAATATTTTGAATCATATTTTATATGTTTTTAAGGATATTCTCATTTAAATGGTTTTCAATAATATTTTGGATTTGTTTTTATTATATTATTATTCATTTTAATAATGTTTCTATGTTTAAAAAGTGGTTTGAAGCCCAATAATGCTACATCGGGAGTAGGGTAAAAACCTTGACAACACCAATTTTTGTTTATGGTGGTTTACTATGTAGGTGGTAGTGTGATGACTTTTCTGGGTGTGGAACATGTGTGTGGAAAATGGGGGGTCATCCCTTTTGTGACTACGTGAATGAAGAAGTAAGGCCTCGAGAGGAGGTGGACTCATGTGATATAGATGAAACCATACAAGAAATGACACCAATAACAATAAGTAAGATGAGGGAATGGAATATATAATTGGTGGATACATGAGATTGATACTTCAATCCAGGTTTAACGGTTGGATAGTTGGTCTCTATTTCATTGATGCATGATACATATGTGGATGTTGGTGAGGAAGATGGTGGTGTCACTGACAGTGGAAAAAGGTAGGCAAGAAAAAGAGGAATATCAGGGCACAAACTAGATCTGTGATAGCTAGAGAATACATCATGGACATGATGGACACCCATGAGTAATCACAAGGTAGTTCCACTAAATTCACACATATGGGTCATGTACCATTGGGTCAGTTAGGACCTATGGGTAATGAAATAGGATCCTTCATTCCTACTAGGGAATATAGACCATACTATAATAATAAAGTATGGTTTCATGGGTGGGATATACACTATAGGGAGAGTTTATGGGATGTATTTCTAGGCAATGTGTGTGGTGTGTGTGTCATAATGTAATTGTACACGCATGAACATAAAAAATAAATATATTATTTATTTTAAAATTTGATATCTTTTTTCCTCATCAAAATTTCATGAATGAAATTTTAATGGATTATTTCATCACTAAAACATGAATTACAAATGCTTTACATGGAGTATATTCTAATGAACCCACCCATATACTACATACTGAGGTTAATTTTAATTATTATAATGGTTTTATGTTTCTGAAAACCAAATAATTTACCATGTATTATTCTATGTTGAGATGGTGACATATTTATAAAACCCATTTATTTAACAGGGTTAATGATATGATGAATGGATTATGAAAATCGTTTTTTATCATGACATAATTTATATATACCAAGATTACAATTTCTGATAATCTAATTTAAAACATTTTTATGGTTCTATTCCCAAAATCATGAAGACATCTTTTATTGTGATGTGTATAATGATGGTTCTTGTTACTACCCATTACATTGCATACAATATAGAACTTTTATGAACTAGTTGTGTTTGTTTCAATGATTCAACCAAAACTAGACCTATGTGATTGTAGATTGGATCGTTATATTATGTTATCAGTATACATCTATTATTTTTTAATATTACCAAATGAAAAGTATCAAATTATATTTCGATAATGATTGAAAAAAATGTATAGTACTAATGAAAAATAGATTCATTGTTAATAAAAATTAATAAATTAATATATTTGATTCGAGGGATGAAATATACACATCATTAATCTGATATCTAAATAAATCATCAAATTATGTAATAACAGAAAACAAAAAGTTTGAATAGTCAAATTTATTCAATATATCTATTGTCATATAGAAAGATTCCATCAATATAAATTTGTAGAAAATATATTTTACATTACATGTAAAATTAATTATATCTACAAATAATATAAATAATTATATTTATTAATTTATATCGAAAATAATCATATGAAAATGAAATCAAAACATCAGATGATGAATGTGAAAATTTGATTTCAAATTTTTATATTCTTCAAGACAATCATCTAGATGGTAAAAATTTACAAACAGTCAGAATATAAATATAATATTTTACAAAATTATTTAATTTAACATTAAATTAAAATTTAATTAAATTGATGAAATAAATTAATTTATGGACCCCTAATTCGATGGTATATTATTACCTCATTTAGTTTGAAAATTCAAATAAATTATATTTAATATGATAGTTGATATGTATTCATTAACATGACCCATCATATATGAATTTTCTGTTTCCCATGTGTAGATATCTCTAATGAAGAACCCAATGTAATATAATAGGTCCCATTCCATTTAATCAATGTAGATATGTTATGTAAAACAAAAGGGTAACATATGAAAGGATGATATTGAAATGTTTCACATTGATGATTTGATTGAAAATATAGTGAATATAATTAAAAATATTATGGTTTATATTTTAAATTATGTTAAATAATTATTATTTTATAATTAGTAGTTCTATACCAAAATAATTAAATAGTCCCATGTTAAACTTAACTACCCCACAATTATCTCAATAAAATATATCACTTCTATAGATTCTTCAACTATAGCATGAAATAATAGTGATGATTTATGAATTTATCAAGAGATTATGTTATTTAAATATATTATTTTATATTAATTTTAATAATTTGTATCAATATAAATAACCCATCCATTATGATTGTTATCTTTAAACACAATTTCACTTGAACGGTCTACTAGGAAGTTATCCTTATCATAAAAATATTCATTATCAAAACCTTCTTCCAAGGACATCAGTATTTATGTTAAATATAAATATTGAAAAGAAATTTTTATAATAGATATTTTATTTTTAAAAAATTCATAAACATATTTGTTCATGAACATATTTTCACTCTATCACAACTACTATTTAATTTAATTTAATGTTTTAGTATCAAATATTTATACAATTATCATTGCTGTTGGTTAGTAGCCATCATGCTCCATGTTCTCCGTATATAGAAACTAATCATCACTTTCGTCTATAAAATATTTTCATATATACATAAATCTTCATTCAATAATATTACTGTTTTATAGAACACTATATAGTTATTGTACAATGAATGATTCAAAATACTCTTGAAACTTATCTAAATATATAAAATATCATTATCTGCATGACCTTATTGAATTATCTCTCCTAAAAATTTAAAATTAAAGGTTTTATCATAATGAGTATGTAATATCGAAACCATATTATTTTCTATATCATTATGTTAATGTTATAATATTTTATTACTCATTTTATTTATCTTATTTCGATGGTTTAAAAATTGTTCATGGATATAGTATGAACACCAATTTCAACATTCATTTATTTATTATTTTGAATATTATATAATAAAAAATCATCAATGATTTCTCCCATTAATGATTATATAATTTTTTATCAGAAGACTATGTAAAGGAAAAATAAAAACATTACTCTATCTTGACTAATTTAGATAATGAAGAAAGAAATAGATAATATTTTTTGTTTTTAAATTGTTTTAAAAAATTATACAGTATTCATGCTTTCGTAAAAATAAATGAGTTTAAATAATGAAATCCCCCACAATAATTTAAAATTGATGTCACGAAGCAAATCTAGTCACCACGAAACTCGGCCCCAAACCCAGCCCGTGACAAGGCTGGAAGGGCATTCCCGATCCCCATGGACTTGCACAATTTCCCGGGTATCATATTAAGAGTATTGGGAATGATTTACCCGAATTTATAAACATTAAACAACAATCCAACTCAATAAAACAAATTTGGATTTTTCAACTAAAACCATCTTTTAAAAAAATTTCAAATAGAATTACACAAGTTCAAACAATGTTTAAATACCATTAATAAATTACCAAAAAAAAATAAGGACATCCAAAGAACCTCCATGTGGCAAGAGACACCTCACTCAAGCCATCCCCTCAAGACTTCACCACCAAGGACCTGCTAAAAACCTGAACCACTAGCACTAAAAACTGTACCTAACTTGCGACACCAATAAAAATAACCAAGTGTACATATAACCAAAGGTGTAAGTATGGTTTGATCCAATTACCAGTAGGATAACACCACTAAGAGATTCCATGTGATAAAAAATTAATGAAGAAAAGCATGCATGTTTTTAAAAACATCAAATGCCAGTTACAATTTCTAAAAGATGTAACATTAAATAAAAATAGTTTTCAGGTGGGCCGATTTAAAAAATAAACACATTTAAAATAAATACCAAAGCTACTGAATTTTCCAGCCACACATACCATATGCCAAAGTTAAGCACAAAATATCTAGTGAGCACATGAAATGGGAAATAACCCCTTGGCACTAGCTAGTTGTGGGTCCAAGGTACCTCTTTTCTCGGTGAGAGTAACCATCACAATTATCTGTTCTCGTGCACGAGCCACTAGTAGGGAACATACCCATAACCTAGTGGTCCCCAATCATCATTATCATCATATTTTAGTTATAGTTGTAAGCATCAATCTTACTTAGGTAAACTGAGGCCAAAACCCACGGATTCACTAGCATACTTGTACACGTCCACCAACCTAGATAACCGGGATTTCCCTTTGTGCTCAAACAAGTTCAACTAGTCAATGAATATAATGTTCACATGAAAATATCATTTACACATCATAAATTCACCAAACAGACCACATGTATAAAACAATAGTCACAAAGTTCAACTTTCATTCAAAATGATTTTGAAATCTGACTAACACAAAATATCCCACAACACATTTCACATTTCATTAAAACATCCACAAATCCAATAATAAATTTTATAAAAAAATTCCAATATATTAAAAATCACATAACATCCAACTCACTTGTTAAATAATACCCTTTTACCTTCAAAATCATTTTTATCATCAAACATACATGAAAAAGCCCACAGACAAGTTTCACTCCAACATCACAATTTAGTAAAAGATTTCAGAAATTTTTAAAACATTGTAAAAGTGTTTGAAATCTTAAAACATCACTTCACCTTTCAAAACACAATAATAGGTGAACACACATACCAAACAGTACATATGTACCCTTTTCCCACTTTGTTTAACAAACTAAAACATTTACAATTTTCATAAAAAGAACCCAAGTGTTGTAAATATGTCTTGCACACAAAACTCATTTCAAAACCCCATGTTAAGACCGAGAACCATAACAATTCCTATCCAAAAAAAAATTGGAAGCCTTATAGACCATTATAAAAAAAAATCATGTTTTATAAAATCACTTTGAATAATATTACAAATGATCCAAATGAAAACACACATTTTCATAAAATACTCTCATGAAGTATAACAATGTTTTACACCAAAAACCTATTGAAAACCACTCTTTTTAGGCCCAAATGACACTAATACATTACCAAACCAGAATTTTAAGGCCAAAAAATATTTAGTAAACCAATTCCATATGTCATAATATACACCCAAGTAATACCCCATGAGTGACACACGAGAACACCCAATTTCAAGTTAAAATGAAACTATAAAATAAAACACTTATCGAAATTAATCAAGAAAAGTTTTTGCACCAAAAATATCATATTAGGAATATGAAAAATTAAGAAATTCAACAAGATAACTGATCAATAATTCTATACAAATGGAACCACCTACCGAATGCGTCAAATCCCTCAAAACATGGTGTGAAACATCAACTGAACCACTGCCACACCACAAGGAAGATAAATCTAGCCATAGAACACACTATTTGACCAAAAATACACCAAATCAAACCCTAGGTTCGAACCCTAATTTTGGACATTCTATAAATTCATTAAAGTGGGAGGAAACGATTAATAGAAGGAAGTAATTGAAGTGAGAAACACTTACCCAAAATAATCTTGAAGAAAACTACCCAAAATCCACCAGCATCTGAATTTGAAAACATCCATCAAATCATGGGATGTTCGAAAAAATATTTGGAGATCCAGTAGGAACTAGAATGGTGGAAAAATAGTAAAAATATAATGAGTTATGAAAGGATCAATTTACCTCTATAAATCTGGATGATATCTTAAATCCATAGATGTTTCGACCACATTCGTGATTCTATCGATTTCAAAATTTGAGGATTAGGGAATGGGGGTCCTTATTATGTACGTGGGCTCGGTTTACAGTTTGAATCACCAAAAATAACCCAAATAGTGAAGGAGATATTAAAGAATTATAATACAGTTTTAATGTAGGAAATGGGCTTTCGGGTAGGCCCAATCCCTTAAATAAAAACCCATATCCACCATGATTATGAATTCATAAATTGTCCAAATACATATTATGTGTTAATAGGATAGGGGATGATAATTAGGAATTATAATGGGTGAAAAATGTTTAAAAATGAAGGAGTTATAAAGGAATCAGAATTTATTTTTTAATTTGGAATTAAGTTCACAATTTGGCCCAATTTATAAAAACTCACTCATTCCTCCATAATTTCTTGGGAAACCCTCAAAACAAATAATGAATGTGAATTAAATGGAATTAAACATTAAAATATGTCATTTATGGGAAACTTCTCTCCATCATGAAAACATTCCACCCCGGAAAGTCACATCAAGGTCAAAGTAACAACCATTCCCAACTGAGAAACCAAGAGGTACTCTGTTGCCAGTTTTCACACCCAATGGCCAAAACACCTCTAGTGATCAATTAATGAAGTATTACTCTCAAAAAAAAACTTACACCACTTTTCTGAAGTGATCAATCACATTCAACCTTTATCACAGAATAAAAATCCATAAGAACTATCAGAACAAGACTCAAGCAATTCACCCAAACCGACAACAACATCGACCAAGGTTACACATACCTTGCTATAACTATACCATTGGGCACTCTCCAGTATAAACATTTACCCAAGAACGATATATGTATATTGATATCACCAAACGACAATACCTACCTCCAAGACAAGATTATTGATAAATCTGAGTTACTGGTATATGTGAACAAAAATAGGCTCCACACCATAAGATACAACCTATATTTTTCACGAGATAGAATCAAGACACTAATAGGGGGAGGCCTGAATGGACTCCCCAGTACAATGGTTATAATTCCATCAGAACTTTACGAAAGAACTTATATAAGACTCATAGTTGGTCTCCCCACCATTATAACTTACCATGATAACCGACCAGCATGGTCTAGTACAGAAAGACCCCATAATTTGAAGAGTTGGGAATGTCAAATGGTTAGTCCGCATGATTTGGGAAACCATGCGCTAACAGTGGTGATCCTTCTATCCACATGGTTTTCTTGGGAATGGTCACTATTAACCAAGTGAAAACCATGTTCTCAACCAGTCTAGCCAAACTCCAAACCTTTTTCCAATGACTTAGTGGAAACCATAGGGGGAGGGAAAAACATTGGGTGATGACATTGGTACATGGCCCTCCACCTATTTCAAATGAAAATGAACAACATAAGAAACATTATGACACCATATATTTAAACACATCCTAACATTCATACTGAGGATATAACATTGTACAAGGGTTTAAACAACCCTATGATTTCCCCTGACTATGAGCCAACTTCTCTCCGAGACCTATTGCTAGAGCTCAAATGATTGAAGATTTTTTGGCCTCATAGTTAGGCTTTGGAAACCCCATGAACGAGAATTATTCATTCGTTGCAACCAAAAACAACAACACAATCCCTGATAAGTTTTCCAACACATAACACATCCCAAAATCACATTACACTAACTCGATATTTCACTTTAACAAGTGCTTATAAGATGCACACACATCACACCATGTTTGTTCGGTTGAGAAACAATAGAAGTAAAGAAAACCAATACTTACCTTCCTCTAATATGGAATATTTTTATGTTTTTCCATGAGATACATTCTCCCAACATAATAGAGACTCTCAGATGATTTCCCAACTTTCACCATTACAGTCAATCGATCACAGGACATCATAATGAATCACCGAACATGACCATTGCGACTGATAAATACAATTCATGGAGATGGACATTATACAACATCCCCAAACAACACACAATACTAGAAGTGGCACCAATATCCTATTGTTACCATATTTGTCACACTTGTGGTTTAACATGAACTCATACATCAAAGAAACTGTGAAGAACCTAGAGTCCCTCTTAGAAACCATTGAGACACTCATCCCCACTAACAACACTAGGCCACATCTAGCTTCGACGAATTAGGAATCTTAAGAAACTAAGGCCTCTTTCAACCTTCCACGAGAACTATCCTGCTATAAGAGGATCAAAAATTAATCATAGGAATGAGTATAAACTCAATAAAAATTGATTGTTAAATGATTCCTTATTCTGATCAACTGAAGGATTTTCCAATGGAGAAACAATCTGGGTTGCACCTCAGTTATGCATTAACCCTTAATGGGGACACACCTTATCCAATGAGAAAACCCAAGGACCCAACCAAGATGGTCCATTGGTCACAAAAAAACATTAACTAGATCCAAACACATGAAGGTAACCACCATAAAGGTGTCCCAAAACATATATCAAAAGAGACTACTAACCGATACTTCTACCGAACTTGTCGTCCAAACACAAACCCAAAACACGATTCGAAAAAGAGGGGTTCATAAACTCAAAACATCCCATAACATTAACATTTTCCAAAAACACATAATTTAATCCATCCAAAATAATTCATCAAGGCATCATGTTTTTTTTTAAAACATTTCTTGAAAACAAACGGTTCAGTGATTAGTGTATCCACCAATGGAACCCCATGGGCCTTATACATGCATGTTTTTGTGCCACACTGAGCACCCTCCTCATATCCATACCAATGGTCATTCATTTGTGCAATCAACCATCTATAATTACAATTAACCCCATGCATGTGGTTGCTCACGGAAATACCAGAGGTTAAAAAAATCATTCCACTTTTCAAAACCAAAATCATAAACCAACACATCCTTTTTCTCAAAACTGCTAACCACGAGATCATATTACGAGCTCACATAAAAAACATTTCAGAAAGACACAACCATTTTGAAATGAACTAAATTTCAGGATCTTCAAATCAAATTTCAAAACATCTCATCCCATTAAAACACCCTTTGATTATTTATATAACTCTATTAGAAACACTTTCCATACCCAACATCAATATAGTTCTTACTTTCAAAAGAGGTGTATGCACACCATTTTCCATTTCAAAAAAAATTCTCAAAAATTAGATCCACCATTTCATTAACCAAACCCTTCCATCATTATTTGAAAATCATTTCAAAAAAAAATTACGCTTCTTAAAACCAAGTCTCTTTAAAACCAAAGTTCCATGATTTTAAAACTATAGAACACAAGACAATATGATAGGAAAATAGTTTCAGTGGGTGACTTGGACATATGGTTGGAGACTATATTCCAATCACTTCACTATCATAGAGAGTGTTATGGAGAATATCCTCAGCTCCACATTGCTTTCCAGGCCCTGAGAGCTCTCTAAGACAATTTACCCAACTATCTTTTCATTTCCCCTAACCATCATCAAACCAAGAAAACCAAAGGACTTAGATAAATCCTGAATTCGACTGGAAACTTGAATTGTTTCATGAGGTGTGGTGATCAGGAACACTAATCATAACTATAATACCAAGTCCCTATAATCCTAACTTCATACTATCCTGAATCTTCCCCAAATAACATGACACAAAGAGTTAACCTGAACCTACATTGATACCATTTTGTCACAAACCGAATCTGGTCACCACCAAACCCGGCCCCAATCCAATCCCATGACAAGGACCGAAGGGCATTCCCGATACCCAAGGGCAGTAACAGGTGCTCGGGTATCATATAATGAGAATTGGGAATGATTTACCCGAATTTATAAACATTAAACAACAATCTAACTCAATAAAACAAATCTGGATTTTTCAACTAACACCATCTTTTAAAAAATTTCAGAACATAATTACATAAGATCAAACTATGTTTAAATTCCATTAAAAAGTTACAAAACAAAATAAGGACAGCCCATGAACCTCCACATGTCATGAGTTACCTCCCTCAAGCCATCCCCTCAAGACTTCACCACCAAGGACCTGTTAGAAACCTGAAACACTGGCACTAAAAACTGTATCCAACCTTCGACAACAAAATAAATAACCAAGTATACTTACACCCAAGGGTGTAGGAAGTGTGCGAGCCAATGCCCAGTATGATACCACCACTAAGAGATTCCATGTGATAAACAATTAAATACAAAAAACATGCATGTTTTTAAAAACATGAAATGCGAGTTACAATTTCTAAAAGATGCAACATTAAATAAATACAGTTTTTAGGAGGGTCGATTTAAAAAATAAACAATTTTAAAATGAATACCAAAGCTACTGAATTTTTCAGCCACTCATACTGTATACCGAAGGTAAGCACACAATATCTAGTGATCACATGCATTGTGAAATAACCTCTAGGAACAAGCTAGTTGTGGGTCTCAGTTACCTCATATCTGGGTGAGAGTAACAATCACAAATATCTATTCTCGTGCATGAGCCACCAGTAGATAACATACTCATAAACTAGTGGTCACAAATCAACATCATCATAATAGTTTAGTTACTGTTGTAAGCGTCAATCTTCCTAATTGAAGCTGAGGCCAAACCCCATGGATTCACTAGCATACTAGTACACGTCCACCCACCTAGATACCCGAGTTTTCCCGTTGTTCTCAAACTAATTAAACAAGTCAATGAATATAATTTTCACACGAAAATATCATTTCCATATCATAAATTCACCAAACATCCGACATGTATACAATAGGAGGCACAATGTTCAACTTTCATTCAAAATGATTTTTAAATCTGAATCACACAAAATAGCCCACAACACTTTTCACATTTCATTAAAACATCCACAAATCCATTAAACAATTTTATAAAAACATTCCAATATATTAAAAATCACATAACATACCACTTACTTGTTACATAATACCCTTTTTACCTTTAAAATCATTTCTGTCTGCAAACTTGCACGAAATAGCCCACAAACATGTTTTTCTCTAACATCCTAATTTAATAAAACATTTCAAAAATTTAAAAAACCTTATAAAAATGTTTTACATCATAAATAATCACTTCAACTTTAAAAACACCATTATAGGTGAACAGACATACCAAATAGTACATATGAACCCCTTTCCCACTTTGATTAACCAACTGAATCATTTACAATTTTCATAAAAAGAACCAAAGTGTTGTAAATATGCCTTGAACAAAAAACTCATTTAAAAACACCAAGTTAAGACCGAAAACCATACCAATTACTATCCAAAACATAATTGGAAGCCCTAGAGACCATTATAAAACCACATTCAATTTTTATAAAATCACCTTGAATAATTCTACAAATGATCTAAATGAAGACACACATTTTCATAAAATACTCTCAAGAATTATAACAATGTTTTACAGATAAAACCTATTCAGAAACACTCTTTTTAGGTCCAAATGACACTAATACATTACCCAACCAGAATTGGCAGGCCAAATGATATTGATTAAACCAATTACATATGTCATAAAATACACCCAAATAATACCCCATGAGTTACACACGAAAACAACCAATTTCAAGTTGAAATGAAACTATAAAATATAGAACTTATCCAAATTAATCATAAACATTTTTTTCACCACACCTAACATATTATGAATATGAAAAATTAAGAAATATAGCAAGATAAATCATCAATAATTGTTTGCATATGGAACCACCTACTGAAAGTTTTGAATCACTCAAAACATGGTGCGAAACATCAACCACACCACTACCGCACCACAGGGAAGATAAATCCAGCCCTAGAACAAAATATTTGACTAAACATACACCAAATAAAACCCTAGTTTTCGAACACTAACTTGATTACATTCTATAAATTCATGAAATTGGGATGAAACCCTAAAGAGAAGGAAGGAATTGAATTGAGAAACACTTACCCAAAATAATCTTGATGAAAACGACCCAAAATCCACCAGAATCTGATTTTTAAAACATCCAAAAAATCATGGGAGGTTTGAAAAATGATTAAGAGATCTCGTAGGAACTGGAATTGGGGAAATAGATTAAAAATAGAATGAGTTATGAAAGGATCAATTTACCTCTATAAATCTGGGCGATTTCTGAAATCTAGAGATGTATCGACCACTTTCACGATTCTATCTATTTCCAAATTGGGGGTGGATGGAATGCGGGCTCTTCTTAGGTACGTGGGCTCGGGTGAGAGTTTGAATCAACAAACAAAGCCAAATAGTGAAATAGATATTAAATAATTTAAATTTATTTTTAATGCAGAAAACGTGCCTTTGGGAAGGCCCAATCCCTTAAATAAAAACTCATATCCACCATGATTATGAATTCTTAAATGGTCCAAATATATATTGTGGTGTTAATAGGTCAGGGGTTGACAATTAGAAATTGGAATGGGTGAAAATATTTTAAAAAATAAAGGAGTTATATAGGAATCAAAATGTATTTTTAAATCTGGAATTTGGCTCACAGTTTGGCCCAATTCATAAAAACACAATCATTCCTCCTTAAATGCTTGGAAAAACCACAAAACAAAGAGTGAATGTAAAATAAGTGGAATTTCACATTAAAATAAGTCATTTATATGATAATTCTCCCCATCATTAAAACATTCCACCCCGAAAAGTCACATCATGGACAAAGTAACAACCAGTCCCAACTGAGAAACCAAGAGGTACTCCCTTGCCATTTTTCACCCCCAAAGGCCAAAACTCCTCCAGTGATAAATTAATAAAGGATTACTCTCACAAACAAAACATTCTCCATTTCCTAATATGATCAGTCACATTCAATCTTTATCCCAGAATAAAACTCCTTAAAACTATCTGAAAAAGACTCAAGAAATTCACCCAAAAAATAACAACATCGAACAAGGTTACACTTACCTTGCTATAACTATAACATTGGGCACTCTCCAATATCAAAGTTTACCCAAAAATTTTATAGGTAGATTGATATCTCCAATTGACACTACCTACCTCCAAGCCATGATCATGGATAAATCTGAGTTACTGGTATGGGGGAACAAAATTAGGCTCCCCACCATAAGAGAAAAGCTATATTTTTTCTGAGATAGAATCAGGATACTATTAGGGGGAGGCCTGAATCAACTCCCCAGTACAATGGGTATACTTCCATCAGACCTTTACGAAAGAACATATATAAGAATCATAGTTTGTATCCCCACCATTAGAACTATCTATCATAACCGACCAGCATGGGCCAGTACAGAGAGTCCCCAAATTTTGAATAGTTGGGAAGGTCGCATGGTTAGTCCACATGGTTTGGGAAACCATGCGCTAACAGTGTGGATCATTCTATCCACATGGTTTTCATGGGTATGGTCACTATTAACCTAGTTAAAACCATGTTCTCAAATCGTCTAGACAATCTCCAAACCTTTCGCCAAAGACTCAGTGGAATCCATAGGGGGAGGGAAAACATTGGGCGATGAAATGGGTACATGGCCCTCCACCTATTTCAACCGAACATGAACAACGAAAGAAAGATGATGAAACCATAGGTTTAAACGCTTCCTAACATTCATACTGATGATACAACATTTTACAGGGGTTTAAACAACCCTGTGATTTCCCCTGACTACATGTCGGATTCTCTCCGAGACCTATGGTTGGAGCTCAAATGATTGAAGCATATTCGGCCTCGCAGTTAGTCTTTTGTACCCCATAAATGAGAATTATTATTTCGTTGTAACCAACAACTACAACAAAATCCCTAATAAGTTTTCCAAGACATAACACATCCCAAACTCACTTTACCCTAACTCGATATTTCACTGAAACAAGGGCTAAAAAGATGCACACACATCACACCATGTTTGTTCAGGTTAGAAACAATAGAATTAAAGAAAACCTATATTAACCTTCCTCTAAAATGGAATATTTTTATGTTTTTACAAGGGATAAATTCTCCCAACATAATAGAGACTCTCAGATGACTTCCCAACTTTCACCTTTACGTTCAATCGAGCACCAGGCATCATAATGAATCACCGAACATGACCATTGTGACCGGTATATACAATTCATGGAGAGAGACCGTATAAAACATCCCCAAACAACACACAATTCTAGAATGTGGCCAAAATATCCTATTGTGACAATATTTCTCACTCTTATGATTTAACATGAACGCGTGCTTCAAATAAACTATGAGGAACCCTGAGTCCCTCTTAGACACCATTGAGACACTCATCCCCACTAACAACCCTAGACCACTTCCACCTTTGACGAATTAGGAAACCTAAGAAACTAAGGTCTCTTTCAACCTTCCACGATAACTCTCCCACTACATGAAAATCTAAAATTCAATCATAGGAATCGGTGTAGATTCAAACAAAAATGAATGATAAATGATTCTTTATTTTGATAAACTAGTGAATTTTCCAATGGAGAAACAATCTAGGTTGCACTTCAGTTATGCATTAACCCTTAATCGGGGCCTACCTTATCCAATGAGAGAACCCAAGGACCCAACCAAGATGGTCCATTGGTCAAAAAACCATAAAACATATCCAAACACATGAAGGTAACAACCATAAATGTGTCTCAAAACATATCTCATAAGATACTACTAAATAATCATTCTACCGAACTTTTCATCCAAACACAAACCCAAAACATAGTTCGAACATGAGGGGTTCATGAACTCAAAACATCCCACAACGTCAACATTTTCCAAAAACACATAATATAATCCATCCAAAATAATTCATCAAGACATCATGTTTTTTTAAAAACATTTCATGAAAACAAATGGTTCAGTGGATAGTGTATCCACAAGTGGTACCCCTTGGGCCTTACACATGCATGTTTATGTGCCACACTGGGCACCTTCTTCAGATCCATCCCAACACTCATTCATTTGTGCCATCAACCATCCATAATCTCATATAACCCCATGCATGTGGTTTCTCACGGAAATAAAAAAGGTTAAAAAAATATTTTCACTTTTCAAAACCAAAAATGTTAACCAACACATCATTTTTCACAAAACCGCTAACCACGAGATCAAATTACCGACTAACATAAAAAAACATTTCAAAAAGGCAAAACCTTTTTGAAAAGAACTAAATTTTAGGATATTAAAATCAATTTCAAAACATCTCATCTCATTAAAAAACCCTTTGATTGTTTAGAAAATTCTATTAGAAACACTTTCCAAACCCAACATCAATATAGTTCCTGCTTTCAAAATAGGTTTAAGCACACCATTTTCCATTTCGAAAGAAATACTGAAAATTCAGTTCCACCATTTCATTAACCAAACCATTCCCTCATTATTTGAAAATCATTTCAAAAATAACATTACGCTTCTTAAAACCATGTCTCTTTGAAACCAAATTTCCAAGATTTCAGAACTATAGAACACAATAATATGCAAGAGGAAACTAGTTTCAGTTGGTGACTTGGACATATGGTTGGCAACCATATTCCAATCACTTCACTATCACAGAGAGTGTTCTGGGAAGATCATCGGCTCCACATGGCTTTCCAAGCTCTTTAAGATCACTGAGAGCATTAACCTAACTCTCTTTTCATTTCCCCAAACCATAATCAAACCAAGAAAACAAAAGGACTTAGATAAATCATGATATCCAGTGGAAACATGAATCATGTCATGAGGTGTGGTGATCATGCACAATACCAATAACTAGAATACCATGTACCTATAATCCTAACTTCATACTATCCTGACGCTTCCTCAAATAACATTACCCAAAGAGTTAACCTGAACCTCCTTTGATACGATTTTGTGACGAACCGAATCTAGTCACCACCCAACCCGACCCCAATCCCAGCCCATGAAAATTTCCTAAGGGAATTCCACATCCCCACGTGCTGGAACAGGTGCCCGGGTATCATATAATAGGAACTGGGAATGATTTACCTGAATTTATAAATACTAAACAACAATCAAACTCAATAAAACAAATCGTGATTTTTCAACTAAAACCATCTTTTAAAAAATTTCCTAACTGAATTACATAAGTTCAAAATATGTTTAAATACCATTAACAAGTTAATAAACCAAATAAGTACAGCCCAAGAACCTACACATAGCAAGTGGCACCTCCGTCAAGCCATCCCCACAAGACTTCACCACCAAGGACATGCTAGATACCTAAACCACTAGCACTAAAAAATGTACCCAAATTGCAACAACAAATAAAATAACCAAGTCTACATACACCCAAGGGTGTAATTAGGGTGTGAGCCAATGCCCAGTAAGATACCACCAATAATAGATTCCTTGTGATAAACAATTAAAGATGGAAATCATGAATGTTTTTAAAATCATGAAATGCCAGTTACAATTTATAAAAGATGCAACATTAAATAAAAAAAGTTTTCCGGTAGCCAATTTAATGAATAAACACTATTAAAATAAATAACAAATATACTTACATTTCCAGCCACTCATAACATATGCCGACGGTAAGCACAGAATTTCTAGTGAGCACAAGCAATGGGAAATAACCCCAAGGCACTAGATTGTTGTGGTTCCTAGGTACCTCATATCTCGGTGAGAGTAACTATCACAAATATCTATTCTCGTGCACGAGCCCCTTGTTGGGAGCATACCCATAACCTAGTGGTCCACAATCATCATCATCATCATAGTTTATTTAGAGTTGTAAGGGTCAATCTTGCTAAGTGAAACTGAGGCCAAACCCCACGGATTCACTAGCATACTAGTACACGTCCACCAACCTAGATACCTGGGTTTTCCCTTTTTGGTAAAACAAGTTCAATAAGTCAATGAATATAATTTTCACATGAAAATATCATTTACATATCATAAATTAACCAAACAGCCCACATGTATGCAACACAAGTCACAATTTTCAACTTTCATTCAAAATGATTTTGAAATCCGACTCACACAAAAATAGCCCTCACCACTTTTCACATTTTGTAAAAACATCCACAAATCCTTTAAACAATTTTATAAAAAATTTAAAATATATTAAAAATCTCATAACATCCCTGTCACTTGTTACATAATAAACTTTTTACCTTCAAAATCATTTTTATTATCAAACATACATGAAACAACCCACAATCATGTTTCCCTCCAACATCCCAATTTAATAAAACAATTCAGAAATTTACAAAACATTCTAAAATTGTTTGAAATCAAAAAACATCACTTCACCTTTAAAAACATCATAACACGTGAACAAACATTCCAAAAAATATATATTCACCCTTTTCCCACTTTGTTTAACCAACTAAAACATTTACAATTTTCATAAAAAGAACCCAAGTGTTGTAAATATGTCTTGCACACAAAACTCATTTCAAAACACAAAGTTAAGACTGAAAACCATACCAATTCTTATCCAAAACATAATTGGAATCCCTAGAGTCCTTTATAGAACAACATTCATGATTTATAAAATCACCTTGAATAATACAACAACTGATCCAAATGAAAAAACACATTTTCATAAAATACTCAAATGAATTATAACAATGTTTTGTACACAGAAAACCTATTAAAAAACCTTCTTTTTTCCCAAATGACACTAATACATTACCAAACCAGAATTTTCAAGCCAAACAATATTTTGTAAACCATTTCCATTTGTCATAAAATACAACCAAATAATACCCCATGAGTTACACACAAAAACACCCAATTTCAAGTTAAATTGAAACTATAAAATAAAACACTTATACAAATTAATCATAAACAGGTTTAACACCACACCTAAAATATTAGGAATTTTAAAAATTAAGAAATGCACCAAGCTAACTCATCAATAATTGTTTACACATGGAACCACCTACTGAAAGTGTCGAATCCCTCAAAACATGGTGTGAAACATCAATCATACCACTGCCGCACCACAAGGGAGATAAATCTTTCCCTAGAACACAATATTTGACCAAAACTACACCCAATCAAACCCTATGTTCGAACCCTATCTTCTGGAAATTCTATAAAATCATGAAAGTGGGAGGAAACCCTAAAGAGAAGGAAAGAGTTGAAGTATGAAAGACATACCCAAACTAAACGTGAAGAAAATGACCCAAAATCCAAATGCATCTGAATTTGAAAACATTCAACAAAGCATGGATGGTTTGAAAAAATATTTGGATATCTTGTAGGAACTGGAATGGGGGAAAAGAGTAATAATAGAATGTGTAATGAAAGGATCAATTTACCTATCTAAATCTGGACGATTTCTAAAATCCAGAGAAGTTTCGACCACTTTCGGGATTCTATCGAGCTCCAAATTGGGGGAGGATGGAATGGGGCCTCACCTTAGGTATGTGGTCTTGGGTGAGAGTTAGAATCACCTAAAAACGCAAATAGTGAAGGAGATATTAAATAATCAGAATTTATTTTTAATGTAGAAAACGGGATTTCGGGCATGCCCAATCCCTTAAATAAAAACTCATATCCACCATGATTATGAATTCCAAAATGTTCCAAATTCATATGGTAGTGTTAATAGGTAGGTGGATGATAATTAGGAATTGTAATCGGTGCAAAATGTTTAAAAATGAAGGATTTATAATGGAATCCAAATTTATTTTTAAATCTGGAATAGGGCTCACAGTTTCGCTCAATTCATAAAAACTCACTCATTCCTCCATAAATTCTTGGGAAACCCTAAAAACAAAGAATGAATAGAAATTAAATGGAATTTAACATTAAAATAAGTCAATTCTGTGACAATTGAAATATATATTACCATCAATCCTTTCTTATTATTTTCTTATTTAATATATTAATGAAACAAAATCACACCAATTGGTTGATCAGTCAAGTATGGGACATGAAAACATATACAATAATTCACTCCAATTATACACATACTAATATCATAATACATAAAAATATAATATTATTTAGTTTTATTTAATATAAAACTATGAAAATACAAATTAAAACCACTACTAGAATGCATATATCCCTAGATAGAGAAATGTTTTAATTCATATATTTTCATAGTTATATTATACATGTTTATTAAATCAATTTTCCATCATAATACATAAAAATTTGATAACATTTTATCCGTAAAACCCCAAATATTAATTAATATTATCATATAGATATAATATATATGAAGTGTATAATCATAAAAATTTTGAAAACTATTTATCTGAATCATATACTTGATTTTATTAACTATGATGTTTTGAAAAATAAAAATGAAACAAAATGTACTATAAGAAAGGTAGAAACCATATTCCCTAATATATTGTACAAAAATAGAAATATTAGAATACTATAAAATAATGAATGTATTAAAAAATAAAATAAAATCCTTCGACACATTGAAAATAAAATATGTCATGTTATCCATAACAATTGAGATTTGAGAAATATGATATATTAAATTGAAAGAGAATAAAAAATAAGATAAAGATAAAAAATTAAATATAATAATTGGTAAATTTAATGTGAACATGGGATACCCTACACTATTAGATATTCTCCAAAATATATACCAAATTATCCATTTTCTTCTTCATAGTCTACATTTTTTGGTAAAAAGTAGAAATAATTAATTATAAGCTATAGTGGTGAATGATTTGAAGTCAAATTTGTTAAAAAAAATTCATTATTTTTACTCATAATTAGACTATTACCATAATTTATATTCTTATATATTATTCATTGTTTCAATGCTATCAACACTTTATAGAAGATCTTCATCAAAAAATTCTGTAAAATGATATTTCCTTATTAATAAATAAAATATCACTTTCTTAGAAGAATCATCAAATTATGATACTCTATTATGGAATTAATTTATGGTATTTGAAATTATTATATCACAATAATAATTAATAATTATCCCTAATTTGGAATAATTAATTAATATTATAAAAATATTTATATTCTAATTTTTCAAGAAAATTCTATAGAGTGATAGAATTTAATAAATTCATTTTTTAATTATTAAATGTATATCTATATATTTCATTATACTGAAGTAGTTTTTGGATATTATAATCATAGGATAATATCAATAATTAATGTTTGGAATAGAATTCATTATAATGATTTTATTTATATTAATGTTCCGACCATATCTAACAATATACATTAAAAACTATGTTCTGATTTTAATGGTACATATTTAAGTGGTCAATAATAAATTTCATTAATAATTGTTATTGACAATTAAAATATTCTTCTAATTATGGAAAAAAATTCATTATTAAATAATTACACATTCTAATTTATGTAAACATGAATCATAATACACAACCATGTCATGTCTATTTATTAGTCCATCAGAAGAAATTATTTATATTTAATGAATATTTCTATATTATGACTATTTATCTAGAACGAATATGTCAAGGGAAAAATATAATAGTTATATTAAATAATATTTGATATTATTTATTATTGACCAATTATATTTTAGTGAAAATATTAATCTATATATTCTATTCAAGGATTTCATTATTAACATTGACACAACACCCTATTATTCACATTATTATAAATCCAAACTAATAGCACTAAAGGTATTTTTCTAATCCTTAACATCTATTTATATTTTATGTTATATGCTAAAAGAGAATTAAATATTATTGTATAGAAATATTATTTAATGGGTAAAGGGAAATATATAATATGGAAGTGGGTGGAAGCTTCAAATTATTATCAATTTCTAAATTATTTATTTACAAGAAAAATAAGAGATTCATTCGTGTTGATATACATTATTGAAAGCACATATATTTACATTATAGTGATATCTAATGCTTAATATATATATATATAGTGAAATTATATCATATGAGAAATAATATATTTAAAAAATTAATGATATTAAATGGATTATAACATTTATTTATATATACTAAATATGTATAAATAATTTATAATTATAAAACCCATCCCATTGGTTTGAAATAATGTCTATATTTTTTCATCTAGATGATGTGATAATTTATATTGAATTTGGTCGAAAAATACATCTACTAAATCATAACCCATCATATGCATGATGATTTTTATCATTTTTAAATATTTTTCTTATATTATATAATAATGGTAATAATGTAGAATCCTATCGTAAAATTGAATAGAAGGATATAAACACACAATAATCAATTGTTGTCAATATTTATAAATAGTATAATACAATGAGAAAAAATTATAATATATTATGGGTTTAGATAATACAAACATATGAAAATATAAATAATGAAAATAAGGATTATGAAATATAAATAATATAATATGAGAAAATGTGTCATAATCATTACATTACATGTAATTTTTACAAGTTTATTTGTAAATTTTCATTTCAATTACTCAATATTGTGATCAATGAAAACAACCCAATACCCACTCTCTTGTATTGTATTTTTCTATCAGTGAGGCATTTTCATTTTGTATATCATTTTGAAAATAATCCCAATAATTATGCTACAACATATATATAATTATAATGCAGTTGGGAAGTAGACATATTAAATAAGAAGAAAAATATAGGGATATGTAAAATGGAGAGACTATATACCCAATTCAATTTTAACTCTACTAAAATCATATAATAAAATAATAATATTTAATTTTATAACAAATAACAAAATATGTTACCTCGCCACCAAGAATCAAATAATGTTTTTTCATAACAACCATGTATATGAGATAAGAAAATTGGTGGAAAACAGAAAACCATGTATATGAGGGAGAAGGAGAAAAAATAATTTTATATTGGGAAACTAATACGAAATATTATCTTAACATTATTTATATACTCCTTATGATGACATTATTCCTGTTTCTATAGAATAATAGAAAAAATATATACATAAAAGTAGAGATACAAATTTATATACTAGAAATGTGGGGGATTTTATATTTAATTACATCTTCTAAATTATTATCCATGTTTGGACTATTAATGTCTACAATAGAGAATATATTCTACTAATTAATAATACATCACCTTTTTGATATCATACTAAAAAATTCAATTACAATGGATTGGTTTATAGAAACATATAATTTGATAACTATGAAAACATTTCATATTTAGAAAAAATTCAAATTCCAATTCTATGGTTTCACATTATTTATTTATTTTAATATATCTGAATTTATAGTATAATAATATATACAAAATTATACACATCATCGTATCTATCATTCATTAAAATTATACACACTAATACGAGATATTTGTAAGATAAGAACCAACATTTAAATTTATCAATATTGTTTACTAATATTATCATAGACATACCTACTTCGTTAGTGCATCCTATGATGGTCTCAATGAACTCATATTGAATGGAATATTTTTTTTAAACATGTAATTTTCAAATGAATTTTCTTCTCTAATTTGGATTTATATTTTGAATGTTTGTAAAATTTTGAAACATTTTTTCTCGAGTAATTATTACACGGTAAAAAAATATTAAAATTCATAATCAATAAACAATGTAAACATTATATATAAAATTTTATTTTTTAATTATTTTAATCAATGAATTATATTATATTATATATGGAAAAATTTGATTTTTTTAATGTCAGTAAAGGAAAATAAATTCATCTGCTATATCTATGCCTCTATAAAAATAAATAATATTGCGTGTTTTCTGTAAATTTTGAGAGTATCATGAAGATCTTCCTCATATTCATAAATAAGTGAATAGTTTTTAATTAGAATGTTATTTTCATTGAAAAATTATTTATAAATAATGAAGTCAAATCCATGATACAATTTACTATGGCCTCATGCATAAATATTGAAGTTGTTATAAAATATCATTAGATAGAACTATATGTACTCCGTAAATAACCAATACTATTTGTCCTAATACAAATATTTTTTTCATCCACTAGAGGGACCACCCCCTTATCATTCATTATGAATTAGTGACCAAGATGTTCAACCACATTTATACAACACTATTTAACCGGGGGTACCACCCTAAGGAATAAAAAAAAGTGTTCCCTCAGGTAATTATAATTTGATCTATTATAGTGGTCCTCTTATAGGTATAATAAAAAACCATTGATGTGTTTTCATATGGTGCGTAGTGATATTTTTCATTAAAATGATATTTCTTATTGCTTCACTTGTCTCATTTGGTTGGTTTAATATAATGATTCAAATAAATTTATAATGACTAATTAAATAGTCACTATATACACTAATATATTAATCATTGACCATTATTTTTTAACCACCAATAAAGTGGTTGTATTGAATGAATATAATCTAATACACATCTATTTGATCACATATACATTATTCAATTTTGGTAATTCTAGATAATATTAATTCTCATAATTAGATAGTAGTGAATTATTTTTTATAAAATGATTACATAGTAGGCCCATTATATGTTTTTTATTAGTAATTTATGGTTTTTTTTTTAATATTGAATGAAGAAAGCGTTTTGGGCTTAGTAAAACCCAATTTCACTCCCCTAAACTCCATTTAAAAATATTTAAAAGTCGATTCAAAACCAATTTTACATAAAATATATTGGGTTATTGTTTATACTTTGAAGGCATGTTACAGGTAATATGGGTTAATAATATCAGTTTGACATGGATGTATTATCCATTTCCCCATGCTAAGAATGAAACATTTTTAAGTCACAAACAGTGAATTTAGCAATGAATAATGGTTACATATAATATAAATTCATCATATTTTTGGTTTCCCTAAATAATATAATCCCTAATACCAACACCTTTTGGTATATTTAAATCTATAATATAATATAACAATATATATTCCACACATCATTCTAGAAAATGTGTTATATATAAAAATTCCTCACATATTATCTTCCTTTTAAAAAAATATAAGGAGATAAGTATTATCATTTCATCTGTACAATGTAATGAAATCCTACCATATCAATATTTATGATATATAAAAATATGTGAGATTGGAGAAATTATTATACAGTAAATTTTTATACAAATAGTGTGATATTTTATTCCATTTTGGAAAAACATTAAATTATTACCAAAAAGAAACTCATGGTGACATGTAATTCTCACTCAAATTTATTTTCCCTATATATTATGAGATATAAAATAATTTAATAAACATATCATATATTAAATTATAATCCATAATGTATGTATAATAGATACACCATAAAAGGGTTTCATGGATGTTTTACCACCACATCCAAAATCATATATTATCAGATCAATGGTAGAGTGATTTCATTATGGTAGAAGATGAATGTATACAACATTCCATAATACTACAAGAATTTTTACCTAATCCAACCCTAGGGATGTTTTTATTAATTATATTATATATAGTGTCACATAATCTAACCTAATAATTTCTTTTGTTTATACATTCTAAATTATTAAATCACATTATGGAGAGTGAAAATTTATATGGATTCCTATAGACTCACCCAACTTGTATTTCATTTTGTTGAATTTTATAGAGACATTTTATTACGACATTGAGATTATAAGAAATTAAACCCCTTTAAATATAAAATATCATTGGGGAATGATATTTTTCTATGAAATATATTCAATAGTTGAAATTTCACACTATTATTTTAACATGGATGTGTATCTTATTAATTACTCATGATTTAAACTAGAAAATATTATTGATTAATTTATTTTTAAAAAATAGAGTATGAATGTAATATAGAAGAATGTTATAATATTGAAACTATAAAAAAAGAATTCATACATATGTACTTAATAATTGAATGTATTCCAAACAAAAGTGGTAGGTTCGAAATCTAAAAAATCCTCCTATAATGTAATGATTTATATAAATTTTCCACCATGAAAACTTATTGAAATTATTTTGGATGCATCCACAAAAAAATATATTTGTATTTGATAATCAATATACTAATGTTGGGAGCTTTCAATATTTTGTATATTTCGAGAATTATAGCTTACTGAACTCAAATTACATACAAGAAAAACAATTTTTCAGTAAAACTCCTTTAAAGGGACCAATTATTTAGATATCCAAAATCTTCAATGAGAAGGAGATGTCCGACCAATAATAGGGTATTACACACATTTATCTAGATATATGGATAGATAGATAATTTATTTAACCCCAATATGAATAAGGATTCATGACTCTCCTCACATGTTGAGTTAATAATAACCATGTTAGGTGGCATGCATTATGATGTCTTAACTAGGGTATCCAAAGAAGGTATATGTGACGAGAATATATGATGGTCCACATATTTCATTCTCAAAAATAGTGACAGATCTTAAATGTGATCTTTAACTCAATTACTGCATTTTGACCCTTACTACTCAAATACAATCCATCGATGAATGACATAAACCCATGAATCATGAGATGAATTCATATCCAAATTGGGGTGACATAAATCATCCATAAAATTTTTAAATACTATCATATTTATATTTAATGTTATAGAAGTCCTATAGTAGATAATAAATCAATTTATATCTCAGTTTTACCCTATGATGTTAATTCCAATGAAGATGGTAGAATCCTAGATCATGTGTTTTATATAAACAATGGACCAATAAAGATAAAATGGATTAATAAAAAATATTTATATTGATTTAACATTTAAAGGCTCAATGATATTACTTTAATTATTATTTTTTCTCTATAGTGATGATGAAAAATGATATTAACATATTAATATAGTAGAAACATAAAATATAGGGGGATTACACATTATAACATGGTGAAATGTTGTGAATTTATCACTAAATGTACATGTTTTGAAAAATAATATTCTTGGTATGTGGAAATAATGTATCTAAGATAGGTTATAGAAACAACATATTCCTATAAATATATCCTACTGATTTACATTATATTTCATTTGTAATGAAATATAAAAATGATTTAGTTGATTATATAAAATCAATATTATTTAATGTTTTTGGTGTAATGGATGAATCACAAAATAGTTAATATTGTATTAATAATTCAATTAACATACTATTTGATGTTTTTGCGGCCTTCTTTGTTCATAATCCATGTGCAACGGCGCACAAAACATCCTCCGAGGTCAGTCGGTGTTGGCCGCTCTGATGACAACGACAGCTTTGTGCTCCATCCACTTTTTATGGAATGCGTCGATGCGCTTTCCCCAACATTGCCGGTCGGTATTATCGTGCCATTGGTGTTCATGGGTGGTAAAAAATTAGTAATGTGGCATAATGTTAGGTTTGGGTTTGTTAGGCCCATTTCCTCCAAGTGAGCTCATAAACATCAGGGGCCTAAGGGATTAACAACCTATTGGAATTTAAATCAACATAAACCCCAAAATGATACCCCGCAATACCCTAATAAAAAAAATGAATCATGGGTCAACCTATTACTTAGTTGACCCATGTTCTTTGTATAATTCACGAAGAGGGAAGAGGAAAACTTTTCAAACATAAATGAATAAACACCCTACCTTGAAACCCATTAGAGGAGTCAACATCATGAAGGTGGGTTGATGTTGGTCATTCTTGTAATAGGTTTCCAATGAAGTCACTCACACGACATCATCCAGATCGTTGTTCGTTTTCACCTGTCACCTCCCACTAGAATCAACTCCATCTATAATGGTTCTGGTGTATCGATTCTATTTCAGCACTTCATTGCATGGATAATCTATGTTGGTACTTTCCCTAAGCTCCATATATAGAGGAGGGGGTTGGTAAGTAACGACATTTTAATTTAATGGGTCTCACTAATTATGAAGTATCCTAATTCTACAACAACATCGTTACTCAGAGTTGGTTGTTCGATCCATTTATTGGCATGAAAGATCACTAGCCCCACCCCTTTTCATGTCCATTGGAGGATATGAAATAAAATAATAAAGTTATTTCATTTTTTTTAAAAAGTCACAAAAAATAACTTTTTTAGGACCTACTCTCATCAATGTGAGGCCTCCCTTATGTGAATCCCAACACTACCGATTCAATGGTGCCCTCATATTTTTAATCCAGTCAATGGTTCAAAAGATATAAAATGATGCTTTCGCGTTTACTGAACATACCTTAACAAAAGTTCAATATATTAATTATGTCCACCCTCAACCTACATGGGTAGAGATTAGGATTCACCTAAGGACAACATGCCCAAAAAAACACAATGGTGCCCTCATATTTTCAATCAGAGTTACCCTATAGATGTTATGGATTTTAAAATAAAATAATTGTCACATGTTTATATTATTCATAGCCAAAAACTATCCTTCACGGGTGGCCCATGCTAGCCAATGTTGGTATATTCCTAAAGTATGTTACCCTCACGAGTTCTGTCATCGTCTTAGATTTTTAATCTGATTTACCATTTGTGAGTTTTAATCATACGAAAATTAAGATAATTTTATTTAATTATTTTATTTACGGTTAGGGAATTTACAGGTATTCTCATAGGAGGCCCACACCGATTAAACATAAGTCAGACATAGGGTAAACCTGCCATCCTAAGCCCAACGGTGCCCTCATATTTCTGATCCAAGAATCTATTTAAGAGTTATTTCCCTTTTTCATGAAAATTACATCTGAACACTATTTAATGATTAAGAAAACACTGACGGATCATTCTGAGCACTCTGTGCCTCAGAATCAC
This sequence comes from Viscum album, assembly GCA_963277665.1. NCBI lineage: Eukaryota > Viridiplantae > Streptophyta > Magnoliopsida > Santalales > Viscaceae > Viscum > Viscum album. The sequence goes on from OY728135.1 coordinate 163,733,046, forward strand.
ATGCCGTCAAATTTTCTGACAAGGAAAAAATTCTAAATCATTAATAAAACTAGACAGAACTTCCAAGACATTACATTCTCCCCACCATAACGATTTTTTTCCCTGAAAGCTAAAAAACAGACTAAGGAAACAAATGGGTTTACTGAGATGGAAAATGATTCTCCCACTCCCATGTGATCTCTGGAGGATTCTATGATACCAGTGAACGCACACTAGAGGTATCAGCCTCCAAAGAAGGACCCGCTCCTGTAGATCCTAAAACTCTACCGGGAACTCTATAATAGTCACCCCATCGCCAATCTACAAATCATCCTATTTGATAATGTGCAATGGATCATGAACGCATCTCTTTAGCTGCGACACATGGAAAGCATTATAAACCGGGTGCATATGTGTGGAATGAGATAGATGTTACACCCCCTCTGCCACTATGTTGAGAATCTAGAATGGTCTGATGATTGTCAGAGTCAACATTCCACCTGGCCAAATCATTACAAAAATCGCTAGGGTGAGACCCGTAGGAATAAATGGTCTTCCTCCTTCTGTTGGCATAATAATTCTGCCTGGTCTAAGTAGTTTTCACTTGAAAACAAGTGATGCATCATGATACAAACTAGGTAACTGCTTCCTTCTTCTCGGGAAATCAGTACTGACGCAAGGGGTCCTGGTCATATTCACCACGACAGGATGTACCGTTAAAGGGTATGTATGAATATCAATAAACAACTCCTCTAAAGCGTCACTAGTACCATGACGCATCGTATAATGTTTATGAATTTCTCCCCACCTTTATAAAATCATTCAAGATAACATCGTGAGAATATCTGAGGACGTCAGACCTCACAGTCAACTTCTTGAGCTATGCCCCCCTAATTTGCGGAAGAATTAGGGGAGTGACATTCACATACTAGGGGCAGATGGCCAATCGTTATCCACGATGGATATCTATAGTGCGATTAGCTAATCTGACACAAAAATCAGCATTTGTAGACCATACCTCTAACTATGTGCGTATGCTACCTTTTTATCCTTCCCAATATTATAGACTATCTCATGGTCAAACTCTAAGATGATCTCTAGACATCATCGATATCTTAGGTTCAGGACCATCTGTGATAACATACACCTGAGAATCTTGTGACCAATGTAAACAGTAAACCATTCACCCATAAAGTAGTGTCGCCACATATTTAACACAAAAACCATTTCTTCTAACTACAGGTAATGGGTATCATAGTTCTGCTAGTGCTTTCACTACTATAGCGAGCCATATGCGATCACTGCCCACTCCTGCATTAGGAAACATCTTAGTCTTGTCCCTGATGTATTGTGGTAGACTATATACTCAACGCCCTCTTCTAGTGGCCTCAATATAGGGGAACTTTTCAGTCTCTATCTCAGCTCTTGAAAGATCTTTTGGCACATCTTCATCCACAATAATGGCATGACCTTCTTCGTCAAATTTGACAAGGGTTCTGCTACCCTATATAGTCTGGTTCAAATCTCTGGTAGTACCCACCCAAAGCAGAAGTCCATATCCCTTTGGGGTTAATCCTGGAAATATATTTTGAAATGATGTACCCACACTCAGCCACATCAGTTGGGAACTGAAAACCAAAAACACTCACTGCCACGAGGGTAAGGCTTGTTGACTCAAGATGATCAGTTGCACCTCCTATTCATGAGTTTATCATGTGTTGTGTGGGTTTCCTCTTTTTCAGACTAAGGAAAACCCCATTCCAATACTACAGATATACTACATCCATTTTGACTCATATAGTCAATCTGAGTATGAACTGTGGATGTCCAGTACATTCCTAATCTCACGCCATTAGGCCTCGATGCTTCCACCAAGAGGTTCTAACTTAAAATATGACCTTAAGGGTCAGACCAACCCATCGGTGTATATAAGGACCAGGGCTTAAAACATTAACTAATAATGAATTATATGAATAATTTACTTTGAGGATCTTTTCATGTTTAATGAATTAGATAGTTATGACATAACTATTACATATGAAAAGATTATAAAGTAGACACATCTACTCAGTTTCCAATTTTCCCATGAAATAAAAACTCTTGAAAAAATTGAGTAATGTACAGTTCCATGTTTTATATGGCTTGATTTTTCTTTGATCCCATCTTTGAACCTATTCCACTTTATATCATATGAAAAAAATTTCCAAAACATGGGATGTGCATATAAAGCTCAATAAGGGATACACAAGGAAGGAAAACTGTTAGTTTTTTAAAACTACATGTAAACAATGATTGCATTATCATAAGTAATACTTTTCACCTTTATGAATAGTAAATACTCTTCATTTAATAAAATATAATTTCTTACCCTTTTTTTAACAAAAATATTACCATAAACCCCTTTATAAAGTACACATAACATATAAAGATATATTGGGACATTAACATACATAAATGTAATAACCATACTCTCGACTTCCAAAGATATCACAAAATGGAATTGCCATATGGCCGACATCCAAACCCAATGCATTAGAGGTTATAATATGACCACCTGTCGTGGTTTTCGTGGCACTACGCATCATTTGGTTTATCACGTAACCACCAATCAAATGTCCATTTACTATTATAAAATCATGACACATAAATCCAAAATAATGGAATGATAAAATTTCCACATTTCAATAACAATATATAATTTAAATATATTAACATAAAATAATACTTATTCAATACCATTTTCAATACAAAAATATGTATTTATTATTATGTATTTATTTAATTTTATAAACATTACGGCTTGTTGAGGAATCCAAATATCAAATAATAATCTAGCGATAGAAAGGTCATTGTCACCCCGTACATTAAAAAGGAATTATTTTTTGTCATGTATTAAAATGCTTCATAGAGAAAATATTATTTTTAAATAAAAGTCAATGTAAAAGGGTTTTATACACTGTATAAAATTTAAGAGTGTATAAAACAAAAAATTCCTCAAAGAAAGTAGAGATTGAGACGAAGTCCTTACTTCGTGTTCGACATGACTCGATCATTATTTAATCTCCTGAATAATAAATTAGTGTAAATATCTTCATGCTTAAATGCCTTTTTCAATGTAAATATACCTTTTATATAACTTGTTACTCTGTTATGAACATTATGTAATCATTTAAGTTAATAACGGTCATTTTGTCTATCTTTGGTACTTGAGTAAAAAAAATCATCTTATAATTACAAGTTGTTTATGTGGTAAAATGTCCATTATCTCAACAATTATATTCACTAAGTGGATATCATATATATCATATATATATTTCAGTATATAAATGTTTTTATAGTATTATATAAAATTTAGAGGTAAGAAATGTAATACACCGTTCATGGAGACGGTAAGTCGTACGTACGCTTGAGCACTACTTTAATTTATATTTTATATTCAATGGAATGAAATAATAATGATAAAGGTATATTTTAATTCTAGTATAATATAAGATATTATATCATTAACTCCATCCTATATATGTCCCATATATGGAATTAAAAATTCAAATCACTTTGAGGGAACAGTGGTCTTCATTTACTAAATTGAAATTATCGCCTTTACCCATAATGAAAACAATAAAGGTATGACATAAATGAAAAATACATAAGAATAAGTAAAAAATAAACATAATTTATATCATATATAAATAATGTGACATCTTAATGTCCACCATTAAGGGTGTTAAATGAATATTGAACAATCATTGTTTTGTGACGCAGTAATTCACCACCCACAAATACAGTATGTTCTTTAACCATTACACGGAGGTGTGTGTATGTGTAAATAAAATCAATCTCATAACAACATCATTGTATATTGACTATACTGGTTATATTATGTAATTATAGATATTGAATGTTGGGGGGTGAAGAAGAAAGATAATAGAAAGAAACTCAATATAAGACATTACCTCTAAATTCGGTAACTCTTTTTGATTTGTGCCAAAGGCTTTCTTGGGACGACCTCTACCCAATGTTATGGTTCTATGAGTAATAGAAGGATTTTGAGAGATAATATGTAATGATTTTGGTCAAGCCAATGACTTGAGCGGTTTGGATAAGGGTTAGAGGTGGGGGCATTTTAAAAGAGGGAGGAGGGTTAGTTTTGGAATGTCTTGAAATGTTACATTATTATAAAATGCTTCTCAGATTTTAAAGGTCCCGCAATGAATTATTTTTAGGATAAGGTGATAAGGGTTTCAAATAAACCCATCCAATAGATATTTTACATATGTATGTCTTATATTTTACATTTTCTTTATATTTTATTTTAATGATTCATTAATGTGGTAATCACTACCTCATCATTGTTGTAGACGCCGGAAAAGTCCGTTGTTCCCAAACGAAGCTCCGGATGCGGAAAGCGAAGTGATATTTGGAGTCGGAAGAACGTTTCGGAGGGCCCGGAGGCCTTGCGCGGAATTTCAGAGGCCTGCGCGCAAAGGTGATGTTCCGCGCGCAAACCCCCCGGGATACGCGCAATGCGCCGGTCCGGCGCGCAATTTTGCGCGCCGCGGGTCCGCGCGACTCCCTTGCGCGCCGCGCCCGATTCCGCGCCCGCGAGGAGAATTTCGCGCTCGCACCCTGGATTCCGCGCCCGGGGTTACCTATAAATATAAGGCGACCCCCAACATTTCAAAGGTTGCTAGAAGTTGAAACGTCTCTCGTGCGCGCAATTCAACCCCTTCCGCGCGCAATGACGAACTTCAGGTAACCTCCTTTCTTTCGCGCAAGAAAGCCTCGGGGTCCGCCTTCGCGCGCAATCCCCGCTGGCTCCTTTCATTTGAATAAAAAATCACCCTAAGGCCTTTGCGCGCAAAAGCACCCGCTTGCGCGCAATTGCCCCCGGGGTGCGCGCAATCCGGCCTGATTGCGCGCACCCCCTTCTTTCAAGTGGCCATTCGTTAAAGAATGAGCCGTTGCCCCCGCGCGCTATCCGAAGCCCGGTGTGAGCAATCTCAAGCATCCGCGCGCAAGGCGCTGTCCCAATTGCGCGCCAGCCGCCCCGATTGCGCGCCGGCCCGCAGTATTGCGCGCAAAACTTCCTTTTTGCGCGCAATCTGCCAGGGTCGTCCCCCTTGACCCCCTGAGGGTACCCGTCTGCGTGGCGCCCGATGATCCTCATCCTGGGCGCCCGAACCGTGCGCTGTCTTCCCGTGCAGCCTTCCAGGCTCGTGCGAAGTGACGCGGACCCATCGGCGGCAATCATCGTCCAGCATGACGTTAATCTGTGCATTCGTCCAGCATGACGTTAAACTGTGCATTCGTCCAGCATGACGTTAAACTGCCCATACGTCCTGCACGACGTTAAACTGTACATCGTCCGCGCTGCAAGACGTTAAACTGCCAAGTGCTTCGTCCGGCAACCTATGCCCAGCATGACGTTAAACTGCACATCCGTCCAAGCTGCACGACGTTAAACTGCCTAGCCCCCATCGTCCGTGCTGCAAGACGTTAAACTGCCAAGTGCCTCGTCCTCAACACGTGACGTTAAACTGTACTTCGTCCGGCAAGACGTTAAACCGTCCGCTTCGTCCTCAACACACGACGTTAAACTGTACTTCGTCCGGCAAGACGTTAAACCGTCCGCAACCTGATCCCGTGCTCCGCACGCAGGGTCCCCCCGGTTTGGATGTGGCCCCCACCCGCTCGTCTCTGCAGGGATGTCGGGATTGTCCCCCTTTTGGGACGATTTAATGGGAGTGGCTTTTCCCTACGGGGGCAGGGTATTACAAACCCCTAGTTTCTCGTGGGAGGCTGCACATGTGTATCTCCATTGCGCCTCCCCACTGCCGAAGCCAGTAGAGGGTCTGACTGGGATCGAGGTGTCTTCCGCTTTCGGTCCAAAGTCCCTTCCAACTGAGTTTTGCAGCATCCGGGCTGCCCCAAGTGCGTAAGTCCTGACAGAATGAACTACGTGGACTTTGATCCCTGTCTTCTATACAGGGTACGTAGGAAGCCTCCCTGAGGTCCAAGCCCACCACCTGGTCGTCCCGGTCGTATTTACGTCGGTTCGTCCAGCAGTGGACCCCTCCAGGGTTCACGCTTGCGTCGATTCACCTATGAATCCACCCCTGTGGGAGACTGCCCGTGTGTATCTCCACGGTGCCTCCCCACAGCCCCCCTTTTCCATTTCTCCTTTTATCGTCCAGCATGACGTGAAACTGTGATCCACCCGGCCGTTCCATCCCCCTCTGTGCGAGGTTTTTCGGTTCAATCCTCCGCCCGGCGGCCTCGACCTCTTCGTGAGTCGGCTTGCCGACGTCCGGCATGACGTTAAACTGTATGCCCGAACTACGTTGACTTTGATCCGTGTTAACGCGCGGTACGTAGGAAGCCCCTCTGGGGTCCAAGCTCTTCACTTCATCATCCATCCTGATCCTTACCCGGGCCGCCACATCCCGGTGGGGTCATGCCACTTCACTCCACTCCACGTTACTTGGGAAGCCGCCCATGTGCTGGCCCCAGCGTCGGAGGTTCCCCGCAAGGGGTTCTGTCATCTGATCCACTTTTCGTGTTGATCAGTCCGATGCCGTCCCCGCTGGACGTTAATCTCGCGGCATACCCCGTGTTAAACACGGGAAGCTGAGGAAAACCTCAGGTGACGCAGTTCCCCGCACCCAGTACGGGATGCCTCAGGCCATCATGCCTTCGAGAAGCCCTATTAGGGACGGAAGACAGATGTGCAGAGCCGCAGTGTTACGACACGCCCCCAGCACCCAGAGCCACCCGGCCTTCTCACCGCAGGTTGCTGCCCCGCCCAGACTCCTTGGAACGTCCGGGCGGAAGCAGCGTAATTAACCGGTGTCCATGAAGATATGGCGCCGGGAACGAGATTCACGAACATTCTTAAGTCTATGAGGGAGACCCGGATTAGGCGACAAGTTCCGAGGAGACGTCCAAGGAAGGAGGAGCCGACATCCCATCATCCCGGTTTCGATCAAGGAGCAGACGCCCCTGAATAAGGGACGAATGCCGCCCGCCCTTGGAAAGCGGGACTGCGGGACCACAAGCCGCGCGCCCATCCCCTCGGGTTGATGGGTGCACGCGCGAACGCGTCCTGGCGGAACAGCGTAACCCGACGCACATCCGCACCGAAACAGAAAAATGGTGAACCCGACGTGAATCTCTTCTCCTCGACATGAAGACCGATGGCTTTCAGAGGTGTTGGAAGACCGGCATGTTGCCCGGCCAAGCATTCAGTCTTACCCGCCAGGGGCTGGGGAAGTGAAATCGGGCACTCCGTCTCGCAACGTCGAGGGCCTGGGTTCCCCCCACGGAAGGCGTCGTGGCGCTAATGGTTGGTTGTCGATTCCTTTTTCCTGTCAGTGTTAATGGGTCTTTCTCCCTGCTTTCAGAAATCAGGTCGCCCGATCCAGTGCCCGATCGCCACCCGCCCACTGGCACAGGGACAGGGGAAACACCGACGCGGCTACTCCGCGCGGTCCCGCCCGTTCCGCAGCCGTCCCAGCAGCCGCAATTGCGGGACGACCACGCCCTCTCTCCCCCTCGGAGGTCATCCAGAGAAGGGTGATCAACACCCTGGTGCGGAGATACGAGGAAGAGGGAGTCATCCCCACTAGGGAAATGGCTCGCCTAGACCTCGAGGAGGCTGCGCCTCGCCACCACCACCGCCCCCGAGGGCCGCGCAGGGAGGCACCGCTGCCTACCTCAACGTCCAACCGCTTCGGGAGCTTATCCCCGGAGCGCTCTGACAGTTCCCTTCCCTACGCGGATGAGGTGGGAGATGCCCAGGATCACCCTATCCGAGGTCCGCTCCAGGGATCCACGATAAGGGCTCCCGCCAGGCCACGGCGACATCGCCGCCAGGCCCCTCAAGTCGAGGAACAGGCTCTCCACCTGCCCGCGCCGCTCATCCCGACTCGTCTGTCTTGACGCCAACGTCGGGCACGAGCGGAAGAGGATGCCCACCTTGGGGCTCTAGCAACAGCGGCCGCGTTGGCCCGAGCCACCACTGGCTCCAGTCGCCAGGCCTCTGTGCATCCTGAGCGGGGGAACTCCTATGCCCGACCTGGATCGAGGCCCCGACCGCCCCAAAGGCAGGTTGGGTCGACTCTCCCGGTTGCTGGCACTGGCAGTAGCCACCGCGGACCACCTCGCGGTAGCGCTATTCACCGGCAGGATCTACTCTGTGTGGACGATCCAGGAGGCATGGGTCATCCCACCTTCCGATCCCGGCCCGGAGGCCTGCCCGGAATCATCTCTCTCCGCGTCCCCTTTGATATCTGTCCCGGTGCCCCTCGCACCTTGGTTCCCAGTCCTCTTGGCCCCAGCACCAGTGCGGCCGGAGGACGCCAGGACAGAGATCAGCCCTGCCCCGAAGAACCACCCAGGGGCAGGAAGGCAAGGCGTCGACGCCGAGGGAAGAATGTTACGGAATTCCGGACAGAGATCCGACCGGTTTGCTTCTCTGACTCAGAGGCGGAGTACGATTCGGCGACAGAGCCCCTTCCCCAATCCTGCCAGTCAAGGGCAGGGGTAGGAATGCGGCGCGTCAGCCTCGTGCTCCCCGAGAGCGAGATCGATGTGATCCCCGCTTCTCTCCGAAGGTATATCCGGAGTAACGAGGGCCTGGTAGACCCCCAAGGATCAAGCTTGCGGTTGGTACCGGCCCCTCCGGAAGTGCCTTCCGCCCCGATCAGAGAAGCCGGAGATTTTTTCTGGGGATCGACGGTCGAACCACGATCTGGTGCACCCTCGGCGAGCACCGATGCTACGGCAGGATGTTCGCTCGCCGGCCCGTCCTATCGTGGTGTGGTAGCTGGGGCACCGCCACCCTCAGGGGGAGGCCCGGGATATGGAGGCCAATCGGCCTGCTCGCCGTATTCGCCGCCGGCCAGCCCGTCGGCCCGGCGGCCCGCCTCGGCACCACTACCAGTTCCCCGTCCGTTCCCAGCCATGGAAGAGGACCAAAGAGATCTGGGTCCCGAGTTTGAGTCGTGGAGCTTCTGGACCGTCCTTGCAGAGGGCCACTTCCCTGAGAAGTTTTGGCCAGTCGCAGGACCGGGCTTTGATGCACCCGAATCGCTCACCCCGGATGAGTTCGAATGCTTCCGCCGAACTCTCCGGGAGACTCACTCCCGTCTTCACTGCCTACAAATGCCATACCCCGGGAGTCAAGCGCACCTGGAGGATATTGGTGAGCAGTGCCGTCAAATTGACCTGGCCATGCTCCCCGCGGTTCGGCACCCCGGGTCATTTGGGCACCACGAGGCCCTCCAACAACGATGCGTCGAGTGTTTTCAAGTACTCCGCAAAGTTATCGAGGAAGCCACTCCCCACGTGTATATCCGTGGATGGGGGCAGTACGCTGCCCTACGCTTCAGTGTGATCCGCCGACAGCCCGATTCGCTGGGTGGCCCTGAGGGTATATCCCCAGGGACAGGAACAGTCAATATGGCTGACCTGTCGGGAGAGGGGAACGACTTGGAACTTCTCGACGGGGGCTTCCCCCCCGAAGACAAGCCGTCGTCAGACCCTTCAGTGAGAGTTACTCGTCATCAGAGGAACCTCCTGGGGCTCCCCGCACCCACTGAAGCACTGACGTTGAGCCGAAACGTCAGCAAAGGAAAAGAGCACAGCGAGGCTGTAAAGCCCGCCGACCCATCTGCCTCCATGCGGAGGGCAGAGGAGGATCCTGAGAAGGCTACGCTACGTCAGCAGCTCACCGAACAGAAGAGGCTGGTTGACCAGCTCCTCGCCGAGCGCGCTGCAGAACGGCGGCCTGACTACGGTGATCCCAGGCCAGGACAGCAGGGACCGGAACAACCACCCCTCGATGAGACTCTCCCGGGCAACCGTGATTACGCCGTGTTCGCCGACAGGAGAGAGGCCATTGCCTACGGCAAGAGGGCGCGGTATGTTTCGCCACACCCTCCCGAGCGGCGTGACTACCTGAGAGATCCCGCTCGGATTCCTCCCGCTGCCCCAAGGGCCGTTCCGCCCGCCATCCCACGAGCTGCCGAGTTCGACGACCCGGTCGACGACCCGATTGAAGGGCCATGCAATGCGCTCGTGGTTAGAGATCCTCGCCAGGACTGGAACCCATGTCCGGACGATCCGATGGCGGCACTCATTGCCCGCTTGGAAGCCTTGGAGACTCGGCAGGTGGCGATCCCACCGGACGGCAAGCCCTACCCAGCATGGGTGGATGACATGCCGGCGCCTCCGGGATTCGGGAATCCCACTTTCGCCCCCTTCAACGGGACTGGAGATCCGCCACAGCATTTAGCCCACTTCAACTCGAGGTGCGGGCCTATGTTGGGGACTCCGGCGCAGCAGGAGGCCGCTAAGCTTCGCTGCTTTGTTCAGACACTGGAAGGGCCAGCATTTGTCTGGTACAGCCAGCTCCCCGTCGGGTCGGTAACCAGCTGGGAGGACCTCCGTAGACAGTTCCTCTACCAGTTCAGTTCCACGACCCGGAAGACGAGTATCGCAGACCTCTTCAAGTGCAAGCAGAGGCCTGATGAGCGAGTCGCGGACTTCGTCGCCCGATGGAAGGGTCTCACGTATTCCCTTGACATGCCATTGACTCAGGAGCAGTTGCTGACAATGTGCGTCGGGAACGTCAAGACCGAGCTGGTCCCTTCCCTGATTACTCAGAACTACCCCGGAGGGTTCAGGGACTTCTCAGACAAAGCTCAACGTCTTGAGGAAGCCCTGCAACAGGCCAGCCAGGCACGCCCGCTGCCTCCTATGATTCCTGCAAGGAGAGCCAGCAGGGCTGAGCCCGCTGCTGTGGCCCAGATAGAGGCTCCCAGGCCGTTGGAGCTGCTGCCGGTGAGGCCAGCTCCGCAGCCTCACAGGAATCCGCCTCCACGGGCTCAGTTCCCGGCCCAGCAACGGCAGCCTCAGAACCGGCCGGCCCCTCCGCGTAATGTACCGCCACAACCTAGGCGAGATAATCAGGGTCCACCTCCTCGGCAGGCCCCTCCAGCCCCTCGTCAAGACCGCGCTCCCAGGGGCCCGCGACACCTGACGTACTCATTCCATGAGGATCAGGTCCCCGGTTATTTCCGGAGCGCCCTGGAGTAGAGGATTGTGCGACTGCCTGAGTGTTGGAAGCCAGAGGAGGCACATCTCACGGATAACCCCCGCTACTGCCCCTACCATCGAGCCCTGGGGCACACCATCCAGCGGTGCTATGTGTTCAAGGACTGGCTCCAAGACCAGATTAACAACAATGTAATCAGGTTGGGCCCAGCTCCAGCACAAGTGGCGGGCGTATTCGTGGGATCAGATGACGATAGTGGCAACGAGGACGAATGGCAGCTGGTCTCCAACCGCGGATCCCAGAAGTACAATAACTGGATGGCCCGCAAGACGACCATTCGCGCCCAGGGAATCATCCGTGCGCGCTCGAATCAGCCTGAGCCCCCAGAATCTGCGGGTGTTGCTTCGGCGTCGTCGTCCCAGCCTGCCTCTTCCAAGAAGAGCAAACGGCGGCAGCGCAAGAAGGAAGAACGCGCCCCGCCAGTTCCGCCACTATCCCGTACTCTCGGCGATTTCATGCCCCCGGAGATGGGGGTCCCTCCTCAGATCCGCCCGGTGATGGATGACTCGTCCGATGACGGTATTGGGTACGCTTCGGTTAACACCGTCGAGCTGGTAAATCCCTTTTCGGTTCCCGACGTTGAAGAACACCAGGTGGACCTTCCTAGTGTCCCCGGTCGTCGCCACCGTCGGAAGAACCGCAGCAGCAGGAGTCGCCGGGGCACAGCCGTCGGTACCTCCGGCCAGGCCGTGCACGCCACTGAGACTAGGCAGCAGGCTCAAGATCGAGCTCAACGTGCGCAGGCTCCCCATCCGGGGATGACGGATTCGCCTCCGCCACTGTTTGTGGTGTGGGACCAGGCAGAACTGCCTCAGCCGCGTCGCGACCAGCTCCGCCCTGCCACAAGTCCATCCCGGCCTCCTGACTCCAGTACGGTGACCATTTCCCGGACTGCGACCAGTGAACAGCGAGATGCGCCAAGTACCAGTCGGCCGCCGATCCAACCGGTAAGGCCCGTCATGCCACCAACCGCAGAGCAACCTCCTGCAACCAGGAGCTCGCGCTTGGCCAAAAAGTATGATGTCCTGAAGCACTTGGCCGACATCCCAGCAAGGCTCTCCATCCTTGAGGCTCTGCGCATGTCATCTGAGATGCGCGAGGCACTCGCTGAAGCCCTGAAGAGCCCCCTCCAGTTTGAGACAGAGGTTGCGGCTGCAGAGGCCTTTCACGCCGAAACGATCGAGGACGCCGAATGTCAGGCAGTTATCTCGTTCTCTGGTAAGAATGAAGACCCTCCTATACAGGGACACATTCGTCCGCTGTATGTCACTGGCCAGTTCAATGGCCTTGAAGTCCGGCGTTGTCTTGTCGACACGGGGTCCGGGATTAACCTGATTCCAACTCGGACGCTCCGGAGATTGGGGTTGTCTGAGGATGACTTGATTCCCTCCGACCTCAGGATCCAGGGGTACGACCGCACCGAGCAAACCCCAGTCGGCAAGATACGTTTGAAGACCCAGTTCGGTGACTTGGTTGCCAACACCGAATTCGTGGTAGTCTCTCAGGACACTGCGTATAACGCATTGATGGGCAGGCCATGGCTCCACCTTCACGCGGCGGTTCCCTCGTCATACCACCAATGCCTCAAATACTCCCTTAATGGTCGAGTAGGCGTGCTTCAAGGAGATGCCTCTCCTTTTGCCTCATGTGAAGCCCACTATCTGGAAGCGGACTATTACAAGAGCAAGGATAAGCAGATCCTGGCAGGTGAGGTTGAGCCTGTCGCTGTTGCAAGCGATCCCTGGGCAGGTCTGGATGACGCTTACGTCCTCCCGATTCACCGGTTGGACGTCGCCATGGTCTTGACGGTCCGCGAGTCTCCTGATGAGATGACCGCGACTGCCCGCGCCAGCACCAGTGGCCCAGCAGGACCTGGTAGCCCCAATGCAGTTTCCAACGCAGTCTCTCCCGTGGATGATCCCTCCCCGAGTGGAGAGGGTATGGAAGACGCACCCCCAGCCTTTGAGGAGGGCGTCCCCGCCACGGTCGATGAGTTAATACAGGTGAACCTTGGAACCGAGGCCGATCCAAGACCCACGTTGGTTAGTGCCGCCATGCCCTCTGAGGAGCGGCAGCAGTACGTGGACTTTCTCAGGCAGCACCGTGATGTGTTCGCTTGGGGCTATGACGAGATGCCGGGGCTAGATCCTCAGGTAGCCGTCCACCGCCTTGGTCTCCCGGCGAACCATCGCGGGTTCAAGCAGCCTCCCAGAAAGATGCACCCATCCCATGGTGCCATGGTTGAGGCCGAAGTTGACAAGCTTATCAAAGCCAACTTCGTGAGGGAAGTTCAGTACCCCAAATGGCTGGCCAACATTGTGCCGGTCAGGAAGAAGAACGGGCAGATTAGAGTCTGCATCGACTTCCGCGATCTCAACCGCCGCTGTCCGAAGGATGATTTTCCCCTTCCAGTGACAGAGCTGTTGATTGATGCCACGGCAGGGTTCCAAGCCCTCTCCTTCATGGATGGATACTCCGGATACAACCAGATTCGGATGGCCCCTGAGGATGAGGAGTTCACTGCCTTCAGGGCCCCCCAAGGTACCTTTTGCTACCGGGTCATGCCTTTCGGCCTGAAGAATGCAGGTGCCACCTATCAACGGGCGATGCACCGCATATTCAAGCCAATCCTCGGCACACTGGTGGAATGCTACGTCGACGACTTGGTTGTCAAATCGCGCCAGCGTCAGGACCATCTCAAAGATCTTGAGAAAGTGTTCAGCTTCCTCCGGTCTCGCTGCCTGAAGATGAACCCGTTGAAGTGTGCCTTTGGGGTCACCTCCGGAAAGTTCCTTGGATTTGTGGTAAGATACCGGGGTATTGAGATCGACCCAGAGAAAATCAGGGCGATTAGCCAGATGCCTCCCCCGGGTACCGTCCGGGAACTGCAAGGGTTCCAAGGCCACTTAGCCTATATACGCCGATTCATCGCGAATCTGGCCGGCAAGTGTAAGCCCTTTTCTCGGCTTATGAAGAAAGGTGCCACCTATGTATGGGATAAAGAGTGTCAGACCGCTTTCGAGGAAATCAAGCAGTACCTGCTTCAACCTCCGGTCCTGATGCCGCCCGTATCCGGAAAGCCGCTGGTCCATTATGTGACCGCCCTGGAACGGTCCCTGGGTGCCCTTCTCGCCCAGAAGAACAACGAGGGAACAGAGAATAGCCTCTATTACCTCAGTCGCATGCTCCTCGATGCGGAGGTTAGGTATTCCCCCATCGAGAAGAGCTGTCTGGCGCTCGTATTTGCCGTACAGAAATTACGGCACTACTTGCAGCACCATGAGGTACAGTTGGTTTCTCGGGTAGACCCGTTGAAATATATCCTGAGCCGACCTATGTTGACTGGCCGTCTAGCGCGGTGGGCTGTGATTCTCCAGCAGTTCGACATCAGGTATGTGTCTCAGAAGGCCATCAAAGGGCAAGCGTTGGCAGACTTTCTGGCCGCTCACCCGACCTCCGCGGATCAGCCGCTGGATCTAGGCTTTCCTGATGAGACCATTCTCTCGGTTGATCGAGCTGATCCATGCTGGCAGATGCACTTTGACGGTGCCTCCCGGAGCCCCACCGGTAGAAGACTCGATAATCCTAAGCTCAATAGAGTGGGCTTGGGCATCGTCTTCATTACCCCGGAGCGAGCCGTGCTGCCATACTCTTTCCTGTTGTCAGAGGGCTGTACCAACAATGAGGCGGAATACCATGCCCTCATCACCGGCCTCGAGTTAGCTCTCGAGATCGACGTGCCCCATCTGTGTGTGAAAGGGGACTCCGAGCTGGTCGTTAAGCAGATCAATGGCGACTACGTTGTCAGGAAGCCGGAACTTGTGCCATTGTTGGAGTGCACCCTTCTTCTGATGGCCCGGTTCCCTTCTCGGCCGGAAATTGTCCATGTTCCCCGGTCACAGAACGGTCGAGCAGATGCTTTGGCCAGCCTTGCTGCGTCACTTGCGGAGCCTGAACAGGACAACCTGATCGTCCGCGTGACGCGCCGCAGGCTCATCGCTCCCGTTATCCCGGAAGAAGATCGCGGCCCGTTGGTAAGTAATCTCACCACGGTTGCCCCTATGCCCGGAGCCCCGAGTACCCCAGATATAGCAGTCGGATCAGCCCCTGATTGGAGGACGCCTTTGGTTGAGTACCTCCAACATGGCATTCTTCCGTCAGATCGGGCCGAGCGCGAGCGAGTTCGACGCCGCGCATCGCAGTTTGTCCTCCAGAGCAGTCCCGGTCTGGAGCAGATCCTCTACAAGCGCGGGTTTGATGGTGTTCTCCTCCGTTGCCTTCAGGGAGTCGAGATCCCACGAGTCATGCAAGAGGTTCATGCTGGTTCGTGTGGCGCCCACCAGACTGGGCCGAAGCTGTCCCACCAGATTCGGAGGTTGGGATACTTCTGGCCCTCTATGATCCATGACTGCATCGAGTACGCCAGGAGGTGCCATGCGTGCCAGGTTCATGCGAACTTTGTGCATCGGCCGCCGGAGCCTCTCCATACCACAAGGTATTCCTGGCCCTTTGCAGTCTGGGGACTGGACGTTGTGGGACCTTACCCGCCGGCGACAGCTCGCCAGTGCCGGTTCATTCTGACCGCCACGGACTTCTTCTCCAAATGGGCAGAAGCGATTCCGCTCAGAGAGGTCAAATCCTGTTCGATCGCTGACTTCGTGACCTCCAACATCATCTATCGATTTGGAGTGCCTCACGCTATCCTCACGGATAACGGAACCAATTTCCGAGCAGCCGAGTTGAAGAAGTTGTACGCCAAGTATAACATTCGCTCGAACCATACATCTCGCTATCATGCGCAGGCGAATGGACAGATCGAGGCGTTTAACAAAACCCTCTCTAACATTCTGCAAAAGATGGTTGGTCAGAACAAGAAGAGTTGGCCGGACAAGCTCCCCAACGCCCTCTGGGCTTATCGGACGACGACTCGCAATTCCACCCAGATGACCCCTTATTCCCTGGTGTATGGAGCTGAGGCCGTCCTGCCCATCGAGATCCAGTTACCGTCCTTGCGCACTGCGGTCTACGACCAGCAAGCGCCGGACAGAGTTGCTGAAGCCCGTCTAGTCGAGTTGGAAGCACTGGATGAGAATAGACTTCGCGCTTTGCACAACTTGGAGAGGCATCAAAGCAGGATGGCTCGAGCTTTCAATAAGAAGGTTCGCCTCCGCTCCTTCCTGCAGGGTGATCTAGTGCTAGCCCTAAGAGCACCGATGATCCCCGGCAGGAAGCCGCCCAAGTTGGAGCCCAAGTGGGAGGGACCTTTTGTTGTCCACAAGGTCTATCCCAATGGCGCGTACTCCCTAGCGACTATGGATGGTGAGCGTGTCACTCCTCCCACCAACGCTAGGTTCCTCAAGCAATACTTTGCCTGAGTGTCACCACGTCCTGCACGACGTTAAACTGCATCCGTCCAGGCTACAAGACGTTAAACTGTTCAGCATTCGTCCGCGCTGCAAGACGTTAAACTACCAAGTGCTTCGTCCTGCATGACGTTAAACTGCACTTCGTCCTGCATGACGCTAAACTGCACCACGTCCTGCACGACGTTAAACTGCATTCGTCCAGGCTACAAGACGTTAAAACTGTTCAGCATTCGTCCGCGCTGCAAGACGTTAAACTGCCAAGTGCTTCGTCCTGCATGACGCTAAACTGCACTACGTCCGAGCTACAAGACGTTAAACTGTTCAGCATTCGTCCTGCATGACGTAAAACTGCCACTTAAGAACTACGTGCGGCTTGATTCCCATCCTTATGGGATACGTAGGACCGCCTGAACCCTCGTGTTTCAGGCCCAGCCCCATCCTTCGGGAATTTCCATCCCATCTCGGGCCCTTGGCCCAGTTGCCCCCGGGTGTGCGGCGTATGGTGTGAGTGCGGGGCTATGCCCTCATTCACGTCGGTTTGCTCGTCACGCTGTACGCCCCCCCACGTTTGGGGATGCCTTCTGCTCCCCCCTTCTTTTTTCCTCATCGTCCTGCATGACGTTAAACTGCACTTCAAGAACTACGTATGGCTTGATTCCCATCCTTATGGGATACGTAGGACCGCCTGGACATTATGTTTCAGGCCCAGCCCCATTTCCCGGGAATCCCTATCCCGCGTTGGGCCTCTGGCCCCAGTTCCCCTCCATTTTGTGCGAGGCGTATCGCGTGAGCGGGGGATTATGTCCTCATTCACGTCGGTCTACTGGCCGCGCCGTACGCCTCCCCCGTGTGTGGGACTACCTCACACCCCTCATCGTCCTGCATGACGTTAAACTGCCCTTTCCAGAACTACGTATGGCTTGATTCCCATCCTTATGGGATACGTAGGACCGCCTGGACGCTTGTGTCTCAGGTCCAGCCCCGTCTCTTGGTTGATCACGGGGATCTTCCCCCCTTCGGTTGCTCTCAGGGTGAGTCCTCCGACCCTTTCCGGAGATCTGTTAACATGTTTTGGGTGCTTCGGTCTATGACTCGTAGTGTCAGATTCAATCCCGACAAGTCCTGTGTTGCTTGTCAGGCCCCGCGCTTCCTCTTGTTCGAGCCTTCACTCAAAGGGATCCTCGTTAGCGGTTTGGGTACGATGCCTCAGTGCTCTCCCACCGCTCCGGGTCGATTTACCGGTGGGTCTTGGGCCGCAAATCGATATGAATCCTGCGATTGAGCGGTTGATGCTCGTTTGCTTGCCCCGTCTTAGGCTGACGCGATCGGATGTTGTGTTGCGAATGCGTCAGCAACGTCCTTGATCGCCATGTCAGCTCTCTCAGGCTCTGAACATTGGTTGCGCAGTCCTCATCACACTCCGCCTTTGTGCGTTGTAGTGGAATCTTGACACTCTCTTCATACTGACCTCCGGTACGCCTCTACACGTTAGGCAGACCAACCAGGGTAATGATGTCGTTCGAGGCTCCCATGATCTGAGCACCAAGGATATATGCAGATATCCTCCCTAAGGGCCATGCGTAGCTGGACCCTCGTCCCCATAAGGAGGAGGGAGTCGCCCGAACAATTGCGTTCTGGGCCCAGTATATCTGGAGGCTAGCATCTCTGCCCCTCGGGTGATGGACATATGCAGACCCCTATCCCAAGACTCTTCTCCTGGAATCGTGCGTGACCGCAGGGCTGGGTATGTTCCCACCCCCGCCGTGTCCGCCGTACCGCAATAAGCGGATTCCTCCATGGTCCGAACCACACGACCTTAAACTGTGTTGTCTGGTCCTACCACACGACCGTAAACTGTGATCGTCTTTGCCGCCCGACGAGAAAAACGGCACTGCATCGTGATGTCCTCCTCAGGGGACACTCATGTTGGGCGCTGGTTAATGACCACGCCATTCATCAATGCCTTCCGTGGCTTGATTATTGCGGCGACGCCAGAGATTTCTCAATCACAGGCATGTCGCCGCACAAAGAAAAACCATTCATCTTTAAGGACAAACAAGAAATATCAAATGCCGCTCCTTTTGTGTGCGAGGGTCAGACCCGCACTCTTCCCCGCGCTGGTGCCCGATTGTGTTGCACCGCGCTTCAAGAACTACGTGCGGCTTGATTCCCATCCTTATGGGATACGTAGGAACGCCCGGATGTTTGAAACTTCGGGTCCAGCCCCCCACCTCTTAGAGATTCCCCCTTCTCTGGGAAATCTGCCGCCTTCAGGTCACCCTCAAGGCGTGTTCCCCGACCCCTTGTCGTGGTCCACCGGTATCAAGAGTACTCTGGTTTATTGCCAGGAGGGTCAGGATCCGCTTGGTCAGGTTTCCTCCACTTTTCAGGCTTCGTGCTCCCTTTCATTCGGACCCATCGTCTACGCCCTGGGTGGAGCCCCCGTGAACGGTTCGGACACAATGCCTCAGTGCTCTCCCACCGACTCGGGCCGGTACCCCCAATGGCCTCGGGCAGCAAATCGATATGAATCCTGCGATTGAGCGGTCGATGCTCGTTTGCTGCCTCATTCCACCAACGGTTAGTGCGATATTGATGCTGCTTTTCCGCCACGGTCGGCAGTACTCCCATATCGTTACACCGGTGCCCCCAGTCCTTGAGTGAATGGCCGCATGATTCACATTTTCCACCTCCCATTCTGACCAGGCGAAACCTCGACACTCTTGACACTATCTCTCAGTGCATCTTCGCATACCCAGGGGATATGACCACGATGTGGCGTGCTTTGAGTCCTTATGGTCCGAGCTCTAAGACCTTAAACTAAGATCTCCCCTTCTTGTCCGAGCTCTAAGACCTTAAACTAAGATCTCTCCTTATGGTCCGAGCTCTAAGACCTTAAACTAAGATCTCTCCTTATGGTCCGAGCTCTAAGACCTTAAACTAAGATCTCCCCTTATGGTCCGAGCTCTAAGACCTTAAACTAAGATCTCTCCTTATGGTCCGAGCTCTAAGACCTTAAACTAAGATCTCTCCTTATGGTCCGAGCTCTAAGACCTTAAACTAAGATCTCCCCTTCTGGTCCGAGCTCTAAGACCTTAAACTAAGATCCCTCCTTATGGTCCGAGCTCTAAGACCTTAAACTAAGATCCCCCCTTATGGTCCGAGCTCTAAGACCTTAAACTAAGATCTAGCCCTTATGGTCCGAGCTCTAAGACCTTAAACTAAGATCCTCTAGCCCTATGGTCCGAGCTCTAAGACCTTAAACTAAGATCCTCCACCTTTATGGTCCGAGCTCTAAGACCTTAAACTAAGATCCAGCCCTTATGGTCCGAGCTCTAAGACCCTAAACTAAGATCTACCCCAAATGGGGTCCTACGTCCTGCATGACGTTAAACTGCACTCACAGAACTACGTGTGGATTGATCTCCAGCCTGATGGAGTACGTAGGAACGCCCGAGCATTTCGACTCGGGTCCAGCCTCAGGGATCGATAAGTCCCCCCCCTCCTCGTCGCCGGCCGTCTGGCCTGACTTCGGGTAGAGTGGTGCAGTTGTGATATTCTCCCCGATTCAGCTCGGGATGCCCCATCGCAAGGATGGGAAGCGACAGTTTCCTCGTCAGAGAGGTGCTGTCTGAGAATTGAGGTGACTCACGGCCAGATTAGTGCATCCACCTAATACGTTTTCCCCATGGTGGCGCAATTTTGAGAGCGTTGGATTCTGTCCGAACAAATCGTCACTTCGCCCCACGCTTCGCATGCCCTGTTGATCTGGATTTTCCACCCTTGTGTCTGAAGGAACCCCAAAGCGGTATTCATGATGACATGTGGTCCGCCTCCTGCAATATGAATGATGGCCTTTTTCGGTCCGTCTATTGCAGTTGTTATGGTCGATCTAATGTCCGCCTACCGTCTTGGGCATTTCCTGGAAGGCCGACCGTTGTGGATGTCTGGATTCGGGACACACGATTCACCTTTTCTCATTTCCCTATGTTCGGATAAAATCTCAACGCCCCTAGCATTGTCCCGCTCGTGTGTTGGAACAGGTTGGGGGGATGGTACATTGATTAGGTCTGAGGTCTCCTTTCTTAGGAATGACCTCCCTCTTTTCTCCAAGAACCCAGGCCCAATTGTGGATGCCTGATGCTCGGTTAACACTCCCGCAAGACAACGAATTGTGGTTGAGCATATTAAACCGAAAGACGCAGATAAATATATTGATTCATACAAATGGATCGAAATATTGAATAACGGAAGCAAAATGTTCTAGGAATGGCAAAAAACAAAGCCCCTAGGGATTAGCGTGCTGGATAAGTCTTTCTAATGCCGCTACCCTTTGGCTGGCGGCCTCCAGGGCTGCTTCTCGTTCTCTGCGTGCCCTCTCCTCGTCGGCGGTCGCAGCACGCAGTTCGTCAATCCTGGCCTGTGCGCGCTCCCGCTCGACTTGGAGTGTGACCATCTGTTGGCCCGCCTCCGTCAGCTGTACCTGAGCGTCGATCAGTTGTGCCGATAGTTGCTCCACAAGCTCGGTACATGCTGCGAAGAAGGCCTCCTTCTCTGCCGCCTGCCCTTCGAGGCGCCGGACTTCCTGCTCTGCCGCGATGAGCGCCTGCGTGCTCTCCGACATGTCCTGACTTTGTGCGACGTCGGCACGCCGGCGGCTCTCGCGCATCTTCTCGGCCATGAAATCACGGACCGTTAGATGGAGGCGTTGAGCATCAGCTCCCCCGGCACACAGGAAGCGCAGCCAGGTCTGAAGTGATCCCATGCGCCCCAGCCATTCCGATGGGTCTCGCTTGAGGAAGCGCTGGATGCACTTCCACCCCCTGCGTCGCGTTACCCGGCTATCCTCGACCGCCTCCGCGTCCGAGTCATCCATCTCCTCGGGGTCGGCAGGCCGGTAAGCAGGGAAGGCAGCCAGCAGGTCTGCTGCAGGGTCCGCCCCTGGGAGGTCCTCACGAGGGATAGGTTCCCCAACATCCGGGCAACCTTCTTCTCTCTCCCCAGCGGCGCCGACACCCTCGTCAGCCCCCAACCTCTCTCCGATGTTAGCACCGCCGGCGTCCGGAGCCCCCTGATCAGCAGTTGATGGGGCCGGCTCGGTTTGGAAGGTCTGTTCCGGAGCAGGCGGCATGTCCACCACTGGTCCACTCGTAGATGGCCCGGGTTCGGCAACCCGACGAGCCTCCAATGTTGAGATCACTGCGCGGGGCATGCCATGGTTAGTCACGGATCGTCAATGGCAAGCACCAGCAGTAAAGTAGGGAGACTTACGGGAGTTCGGAGCGTCATCTTCCGCTACCCCGGTCGCCGCAGGAACAGTTGCAGCAGGGGACCCCTTAGCGCTTGACAGTTCGATAATGGGTGCCTGGCCCCCGCCTTGTCCTGCTGGCGCCTCTCCTACTCCTGTTGAGGACGCCTGACCAACATCCGTGTGCTCCTGAGAAGGATGGAGAAACGGGTTAGAAGCTGCATAAGAGAATGGATGAAGCAAGTTGAGTAGGGATAGAAGCGGACCTCGAGGAGCTCAGTGACATCAACGTTGTCAGAGCCGGCCACCTCGCCACTCTCCCGTGGGCTCCCCCGATGGGACCTTCCCTCGGAGCCTTCATCCTCCCCCGTCTCCTCCTCCTCCTCGGAGTCGCTACTGTCATCTTCTCCCGGCGGCATCTGTTCTGGAGCGGGCTCGAGACCGAGCATCACCTTCACCAGAAAGGATGGCTCCGCACGCTGACCACTTTGGCGCGCGTACTCGTCCATGGCCGTCAGATATGCATATTGCCGGTTGAAGTCCACCCTGTCGGTGATCTGGAGGCGCCCGACCTCTGGCAGATAGATTCCTTCTCTGAGTATCTTTCGCCAGATGACGTCGGTCCCCAGTGACTGCCGCAGGGTCATCCAGGCCGACCACAGCGCCGGGAAGACCGCATCGTGGGAGGGTTCGAGCAGACGCCTCACCTGCTTCCCGGGCCGCTCCTCGACCGCCGCATGCGCCCCCTCTCTGGGCGCCGAGGTCGTGGCGGCCGCCTGCGATGCGCCCGCCGCCGAAGTCCCTGCTCGCGCCGGCCCCGCTGCTTGGCGCGCCTCCGTTCTCCCCCGTGTGGCGGCGCCTCGCCTCCTCCCTTGACGCCCGGTCTCCGCACGGGTGACCTCGAGCCGCCGAACTGGCTTCCGTAGAAGCCCCTCAGGGTACGCGATGGCCCAGTGTTCGGCATACTCGGTTGCCAAGCCTGCGTCGATCCCGGTAGGAGGGAGAGTGATGACGTCGCCAGAGCCGAAGGCGACAAACATCAGCCACATCTGGCGAAGGACGCAAGGGTTCGTCTCCTCCCGGACAGCGGTGAATACCCTCTTCGGCATCCGCTGAAGGCACCCGAACTGCCTGGCGAACCGGGTCGGCACGTAAGGCTCGCAGATCACCTTCCCGTCGATCCGAGTCACGAGCACCCCGCCCCGCATGTTCAGGAAGTATTCATGCTGCTCCAGCGGGCCCTGTCCGTTGTCGATCATCTGGCCGACGGGAGTGGGGAACGGGCTGAAGTTGAAATTGGCATGATTGCCAATCCGAACCCTCACGCCCTCCTCACTGAGGGTCATCAGAGCGACCCCCGCAATGTTCAGCAGGGAGGGTCGCAGGCCGTTGCCCGGAGGACTGATGGCATTTGGGAACGTATACCCACCAAGGTGAGCAGCCACCCAGCCGTGGAAGAACTGAAAGGGCCCACAGATCCTTCGTGGCGACCCCCCTCGTGAGATGCGTCCCAGAATGGCATATAGCCTCGCCAATACTGGGACCCCGAGGTTGTACCTCTTATTGGCAGCCATGGCGCCCGCCATCGCCAGTGTCGCCGGGCGGACGCCCATCCTCGCATCCCGCACTGGCAGGAGCCACCCGCTCAGAAAGGCGGCCAGGAACGCCGCGTACCGGACGTTCGGGTCCCGGGCCTCGATGACGCGGTACCCCCATGAGCGGTAATCGCCCGTCTCCAGGACCCGCCAGTACGACCCGTTCCGGCTCCTCTGAGCTGCGGTCGGGCACCGCTTCCCCCTGCCTGGCATCTTGACCGCCGGGTCATGCTCCAGGAACTGGCCAAACCAATCCTTGTAGGCTATGTCCTTCTGGAAGTCTTGGATCCCGAGCCGCTGCGAAGCCAGGTCAAGAAGATGCCAGGTCAGAATGGGAGTCCGTGACCTGTCCTCCCAGATGTTCTTCGGTGGCAGGAACTCATCGTACTGGTAGCCCTCCAGCGGGATACCTCCGATGCAGTGGATGTCCCAGAGACCGATGCCGACCTCCCCATGGTGAAGATGGAAGGTGTTGGTATCCGGGGACCAGCGAGTGAACAGCTCCGGCCCGAGCTCAGACTGCTGGTAGAAGTGGAACTGCGACGTCCACACCGCCTCGAACAGGCCAATGTACCGCAGCTCCTCTGCGAAGTGATCGCAAGTGTGGCGTACCCAGAACGCCCAGGCCCATTCACTGGTAAAGTTGCCCCCAGATCGCAAGTCCCAGTCCTTCAGCCAGCCCTTGGTGTCGTCAGTGACACTCTGACGGTATGTGCTCGAGTAGAGGGCTGGAGAATTCTCCGCAGTAGGCTCACCCCCGTCAATGGTCCGCGTCCTCGGGTTCAGGACGTAGACATCCAAGTGCCTGGTTTCCCTGGCAGGATGCCCATTGTTGGTGATGTTATAGCGGTGAAGCTCGTCCTCCCGAGTCACCCAGGTCCGCGGCGCATCAACCTCGAACCCTGGCACTGGAACCTCATCCAGGAGGCCAAAGTTCCAGAGCGGCAGGTTGTCCGACAGTGGATATGTCTTCTGGGCCGGCGTTAGTAAGTCGAACAAGGATTTATTGTTAGAAACAATCTCCTTGGCTCCGTAAACCTCCTCGTTCGTCGCCATCTTGGCTCTGCGAGTGGCGGCATCCCCTTCATTTCCTCTGTGCGCGGCCATCTCGGAAGATTCGGGAGTCGTGCGGGTTAAGGGATGAAGCGTGCGGGATCGGACGAGGCTGGTGGAAAAGTTTGATAGGCGGCGCACAATCCAAGTGGACGGCGCGCAATTGGGAAGACTGTCGCGCAAAGTTCCGGGTTTTCGCGCAAAAACAGGCGAAATCCGGACGGTTTTGCGCGCCGATCGGGCGAATTTCGCGACCGGAAGAGGCAATTTCGCGCACGAGAGCTTTGGAGCTTATCGCGCGGAAGGCCAGAGTACGGAACGCGGGACCCAGCGCCCCTATTTATAGGCGAGGCCGGGCCCGCGCTGCGCGGAAAGCGCTTTGCGTGACCGCAGCGGCGAATTTCGCGACCGGCGCCCCTTTTTGCGCGCCTAAGTCCCGCGCCGCCCAGGACTTCGGCATTCCGGCGTCTCCCTCGGAACCCGATCGTTGCGACCTCTCGCCGATCAGATTCCGAGGGGGGGCTTTTGTAGACGCCGGAAAAGTCCGTTGTTCCCAAACGAAGCTCCGGATGCGGAAAGCGAAGTGATATTTGGAGTCGGAAGAACGTTTCGGAGGGCCCGGAGGCCTTGCGCGGAATTTCAGAGGCCCGCGCGCAAAGGTGATGTTCCGCGCGCAAACCCCCCGAGATACGCGCAATGCGCCGGTCCGGCGCGCAATTTTGCGCGCCGCGGGTCCGCGCGACTCCCTTGCGCGCCGCGCCCGATTCCGCGCCCGCGAGGAGAATTTCGCGCTCGCACCCTGGATTCCGCGCCCGGGGTTGCCTATAAATATAAGGCGACCCCCAACATTTCAAAGGTTGCTGGAAGTTGAAACGTCTCTCGTGCGCGCAATTCAACCCCTTCCGCGCGCAATGACGAACTTCAGGTAACCTCCTTTCTTTCGCGCAAGAAAGCCTCGGGGTCCGCCTTCGCGCGCAATCCCCGCTGGCTCCTTTCATTTGAATAAAAAATCACCCTAAGGCCTTTGCGCGCAAAAGCACCCGCTTGCGCGCAATTGCCCCCGGGGTGCGCGCAATCCGGCCTGATTGCGCGCACCCCCTTCTTTCAAGTGGCCATTCGTTAAAGAATGAGCCGTTGCCCCCGCGCGCTATCCGAAGCCCGGTGTGAGCAATCTCAAGCATCCGCGCGCAAGGCGCTGGCCCAATTGCGCGCCAGCCGCCCCGATTGCGCGCCGGCCCGCAGTATTGCGCGCAAAACTTCCTTTTTGCACGCAATCTGCCAGGGTCGTCCCCCTTGACCCCCTGAGGGTACCCGTCTGCGTGGCGCCCGATGATCCTCATCCTGGGCGCCCGAACCGTGCGCTGTCTTCCCGTGCAGCCTTCCAGGCTCGTGCGAAGTGACGCGGACCCATCGGCGGCAATCATCGTCCAGCATGACGTTAAACTGTGCATTCGTCCAGCATGACGTTAAACTGTGCATTCGTCCAGCATGACGTTAAACTGCCCATACGTCCTGCACGACGTTAAACTGTACATCGTCCGCGCTGCAAGACGTTAAACTGCCAAGTGCTTCGTCCGGCAACCTATGCCCAGCATGACGTTAAACTGCACATCCGTCCAAGCTGCACGACGTTAAACTGCCTAGCCCCCATCGTCCGTGCTGCAAGACGTTAAACTGCCAAGTGCCTCGTCCTCAACACGTGACGTTAAACTGTACTTCGTCCGGCAAGACGTTAAACCGTCCGCTTCGTCCTCAACACACGACGTTAAACTGTACTTCGTCCGGCAAGACGTTAAACCGTCCGCAACCTGATCCCGTGCTCCGCACGCAGGGTCCCCCCGGTTTGGATGTGGACCCCACCCGCTCGTCTCTGCAGGGATGTCGGGATTGTCCCCCTTTTGGGACGATTTAATGGGAGTGGCTTTTCCCTACGGGGGCAGGGTATTACAAACCCCTAGTTTCTCGTGGGAGGCTGCACATGTGTATCTCCATTGCGCCTCCCCACTGCCGAAGCCAGTAGAGGGTCTGACTGGGATCGAGGTGTCTTCCGCTTTCGGTCCAAAGTCCCTTCCAACTGAGTTTTGCAGCATCCGGGCTGCCCCAAGTGCGTAAGTCCTGACAGAATGAACTACGTGGACTTTGATCCCTGTCTTCTATACAGGGTACGTAGGAAGCCTCCCTGAGGTCCAAGCCCACCACCTGGTCGTCCCGGTCGTATTTACGTCGGTTCGTCCAGCAGTGGACCCCTCCAGGGTTCACGCTTGCGTCGATTCACCTATGAATCCGCCCCTGTGGGAGACTGCCCGTGTGTATCTCCACGGTGCCTCCCCACAGCCCCCCTTTTCCATTTCTCCTTTTATCGTCCAGCATGACGTGAAACTGTGATCCACCTGGCCGTTCCATCCCCCTCTGTGCGAGGTGGTTCGGTTCAATCCTCCGCCCGGCGGCCTCGACCTCTTCGTGAGTCGGCTTGCCGACGTCCGGCATGACGTTAAACTGTATGCCCGAACTACGTTGACTTTGATCCGTGTTAACGCGCGGTACGTAGGAAGCCCCTCTGGGGTCCAAGCTCTTCACTTCATCATCCATCCTGATCCTTACCCGGGCCGCCACATCCCGGTGGGGTCATGCCACTTCACTCCACTCCACGTTACTTGGGAAGCCGCCCATGTGCTGGCCCCAGCGTCGGAGGTTCCCCGCAAGGGGTTCTGTCATCTGATCCACTTTTCGTGTTGATCAGTCCGATGT
This sequence comes from Viscum album, assembly GCA_963277665.1. Classification (NCBI taxonomy): domain Eukaryota; kingdom Viridiplantae; phylum Streptophyta; class Magnoliopsida; order Santalales; family Viscaceae; genus Viscum; species Viscum album. The sequence goes on from OY728135.1 coordinate 163,760,151, forward strand.
CGTCCCCGCTGGACGTTAAACTCGCGGCATACCCCGTGTTAAACACGGGAAGCTGAGGAAAACCTCAGGTGACGCAGTTCCCCGCACCCAGTACGGGATGCCTCAGGCCATCATGCCTTCGAGAAGCCCTATTAGGGACGGAAGACAGATGTGCAGAGCCGCAGTGTTACGACACGCCCCCAGCACCCAGAGCCACCCGGCCTTCTCACCGCAGGTTGCTGCCCCGCCCAGACTCCTTGGAACGTCCGGGCGGAAGCAGCGTAATTAACCGGTGTCCATGAAGATATGGCGCCGGGAACGAGATTCATGAACATTCTTAAGTCTATGAGGGAGACCCGGATTAGGCGACAAGTTCCGAGGAGACGTCCAAGGAAGGAGGAGCCGACATCCCATCATCCCGGTTTCGATCAAGGAGCAGACGCCCCTGAATAAGGGACGAATGCCGCCCGCCCTTGGAAAGCGGGACTGCGGGACCACAAGCCGCGCGCCCATCCCCTCGGGTTGACGGGTGCACGCGCGAACGCGTCCTGGCGGAACAGCGTAACCCGACGCACATCCGCACCGAAACAATTGTGTTGTAAATAAATTTATTTATTTAATGTCTAAAAATTGTAAAAAAATAACATGATGTAAGAAATATTTTTATCTTTAAAATAATATTTACAGTCAAAAATATAACTTATATAACTCCATGTAAAAAAAATTTATAAAATAATACATGTTTATGACATTTTGATTTTTAATGCAAAAAAATTTATTAATGCCATTATCATACCCTAGTGGCTCCATGGGGTCCCAAAAATTGACCCGTGGATTTTAATGGTCGGCCATGACTCATAAAATAAGTGTATTAAAAGTGTAAAGGTAATTCAAATTATTATCACATTATATTTAACATTAATTACACTAATTACCTTTAATCGCGATTAATAAAACATAAAAGTTACTATTCACCCAAAATAATTTCCATCCCAATGAACCACATATTACTTACTAAAGACAACCATGTATGCCGAATTTTTGAAATTAATTCCATAGAAGTGGTAAATTTTCATTTAAATAAAAAATCAGTTTTTTAACTACCACTTAGTGGTCTCACAATTCATAAAAAATTGATGTTTTCAAGAAAAATTACAAAAAATCACCCTAAGCTATATTTGATATTCTGAATTCAAAAATGATGTCTATTTTAAAAAATTCAAAACATATAAGTTGCATTAATTAATTTAAAAATTAATTCTCATTGACCAGACAAATAGCGTGTTTTTAAGAAACAGTATATATCAAAAGATTGACACTTATTTATGTCCAATTTCAAAGTGTAATTAATTCCAATGTAAACCATTGGATTAAATGGTAAAAATACATTCAAATTTCACCTTAAAACCAACTAAAAAATTAATCAATCCATGTAAATAAATTAGATTGAAATTATGTTTTGAATTAAAATACCTCATTTTTTACAATTCATTAAAAAATTAACATTATCAGAAAAATACACAAAATTTTTCCAAGGTAAATTTCAGTGCCTCAATTCTAAATAATAAGTTTAATTTGAAAAATAGTGATTATAATATTGTCTAAAGATACATTTAAAAATGGTTGACAATCAATAGGTGGAAAAACAATCTTTTTAAAAATAAGAGTATTCTATGCTTATGATTGGATTTATTGTCATTTTATGCCTCTAAAACACTATCTAATTAATAAATAGACATTGATATGATAATAAATTATTATTTACTTACTTAGGATCTTACTTACTTAGGATCTTACATCCTTCCCACTTTTAAGAAATTGTTTCCCCATAATTTATTTACTTATCGAATAAGTGGGGGTATTTATCCCTCATTGAATTTTCAGATTCCAATGTTCCCCCTTCAATATTGTGGTTTTTGCACAAAACCATTAAATGATGAATCACCATATTTAGCAACACTTGCCCCCTATGGTCATGAATCGGGACCTTTTGTTCCTCATAAGGTAGATTCTCTTCCAACTGAACTACCTCTGGGCTCAAAACATGGGATGGATCTTGTAAATACATTCTCAAAATAGAAACATAAAAAACATTGTGTACCTGAGATAAATTAGGAGGTAAAGACACACGATATGAAACTAATCCAACTCATTCCAAAATTTCATATCGTCTAACGAACCTTGGACTCAACTTTCCTTTCATACATTATCGTATCACACATTTCCATGGTGAAACATTGATGAATAAATGAACCCCTACCTCAAAAGAGAGGTCCTTCCTCCTATAGACTTCATATCTCTTCTACCTACTCTAAGCAGTTCTCATGTGATTTTGTATTAGCTGAACTTTTTCTGCCATCTATTCTCCCAATTCTGGTCCCATCAACAACCATTCATCTATTTAATCCCAAAAATCTAGAGTTCGAAACTGCTATCCATATAATGATTCAAATGGTTCCTTATGTATACTGGAATGAAAAATTTTATAATAATAAAACAGGACCAATGAATGATGTTGGTCACAACATCCCTGATAATACATCAAACACGCACGTAGCATATCTTACAATTTCTTAATTGTTCGTTCTGACTGCCCAACTGATTGAGGATGAAAAGATATACTAAGATTTAATTCTGTACCCAACGACTTTTGAAATCCTTTTAAACAGTTAGATGTGATCTTGGGATCATGATTAGATATAATGGAGAGGGGAACACTATGTAACCTAAACATCTCTTTATGATACAATCATGAAATTTGATCTAGGGAAAACTTATCCAGTTTATCAAGAAATGAGAAGATTTAGTCAAGCGATCAACAATAATCGAGATTGCATTATTACCTCAAGATGTCTTCGGTAATCCCACAACGAAGTCCATGGATATACTCTCCCATTTCGACTCTAGCACTGGTAAAGTCTGAGTCATCCCTTTTGGTAACTGCCACTCTGCATTAACTAGTTGACATGTCAAACACTTCACAGTAAAATCAACAATATATATTTTCATTCCATCCCACCAGTAATACTCTTGATGATCTCTATACATCTTAGTACTGCCTAGATGAAATGAAAATAGAGAACTTTGAGCTTCACATAACAACGCTCTCTTCAACTGTGAATCACAAGGCACACTAAATCGGTTCCCAAATCACAAAACACAATAATTATCAATGTTAAGTTCAATCATCTTACACTATTGAACCAACTCCACATTTTTCTGCAACTCAATGTCTTCCTTCTATGTTATCTTAATTCTGTCTATTATAGATGATCTCATTGACACATGAAACAAAACAGAAGAACATCTCACACCAACAACATCTATGACAAAGTTCATCAAATCAAAAACCAATGGATCTCGTTCCAAACATAGCATGGTTAATAAAGAATTACATTTATTACTAAAATCATCGGCCACATTATTTTATTTTCCTAGATGATAATGAATTTTACAATCATAATCCTTAATTAATTCCATCCATATCATCTGTCTCATGTTAAAATCTTTTTGAAATAATATATACATTAAACATTTCTGATTGGAATATATTTCACACTTTACTCTAAAAAAATGATCCCTCTAAATTTATAAAGTAAAAAATATAACATCTAATTCCAAATAATGTATAGGGTAATTTAACTCATGATATTTCATCTGACATGAAGTATAATCAATTACCTAATCATTCTGCATTATGACACAACCGTGTCTTTTCAATGAAGAATCATTGTAGATAAAAAACTCACCATTTCTGGAAGGTAGTTCCAAAACATGAGCACTGACCAATAATCATTTCATTTCCTAAAAAAATCATCACCTTATTTTTTCTAGATGATCATAACAACTTTTTCAGTTAACATTATCATTGGGCTACATAACCGTGATAAAATTTGAGCAAAACTCTGGTAATATCCTTCCAAACCATAAAAACTCTGAATCTAAGTTACATTTGTGGGTCTTGGCCATTCTTCCACAAAATTTTTTTTTGCAGGATCAATAGTTATTCCATCTTTAGAAACAATGTGACCATGCAAAGAAATTTGTTGCCTCCAAAACTCACACTTGGTGAAATTCCCATAAATTTTTTTTCATTTATGGTTTGGATGATTTAACTTAAATTGTTTTCATGATCCTCATTACTTTTGTAAAAAACCAAAATATCATCAATGATCCTACCACAAACATATCCAAGAAATCATGGAAATTCTACTCATTAGTTCCATGAATACAGAAGGTGCATTGGTTAACCCAAAAGGCATAACTACATATTTATAATGGACATATCTAGTACGAAATGTGGTCATCAGAATGTTTGCATCTACTACTTTCAACTAATGGAACCCCGACCTCAGGTTAATCTTTAGAAAATACTGTGCTCCCTAGAGCTGATCAAACAAATCATTGATATGAGTAAAATGATTCTTGTTCTTAATAGTGATGTTATTCAATGGTCTATAATCAATGTAAAGTATCATTGAACTGTGTTTCTTTTTAGAAAACAAGACCGGATCACCCTATGGTGATGTGCTAGGTCAAATGGTACCTTTATCAAATAACTCCTTCAATTTCTTCTTTAACTCTAAAAGATCAACTTGATCCATTTGATAATGGGGTTTTGAAATTGGATTACAATCAATAACTAAGTAAATAGAAAATTCAACTTCCCGATCAGGTATAATACGTGGCAAATCATCAGGAAAAACATCAAGATACTAATTTACCATGGAAACATAATTAATCTGAATAGTTCCTTTGTTTTCAACAATATGTTCAAGGTATCATTCATTTCCATCTTTTACTAGTTTCTAAACCACCTTATATGATATCAAAATCAAGGGTTCATTCTTGTACTCAAATTGAAAATCTTTCGAAAAAGAAACCTCTTTATCCCTACAGTCAATCTTAACATGATAAACAGAAAGCCAATCCATGCCCAAATGACATCAAACTATACTAGGGAAAAACAATAAGGTTTTCTGGTTGATTCATTCCACAAACAAGGATATGAAGTTTCTTATAATTTCTATTCGTCTCAACATTTTCCTTGGTGTTTTTACCATATGTTCAGGATTCATATCTTGAAATGGAAATCCCAATTTACAAGAAAAATTCTCAAAAATGAATGAATGTGTAGACCCTAAATCAAACAACACATTGGAATAATCTGATCAAAAAAATAGTGTACTAGATACTACTTCATTCGATGGACTGACATTTGATGAAGTAGTTGCAAAGGATTTCACCACCCCATTCTTCTTGTAGTTTGGATTCTTTCCCTTAGTTGAGTTCTTTTCATGACACTCATTTGCAAAATGACTGATTTCATTACACTTAAAACATCTTACTGCTGGCTTTTCATTGCCTACATGATCATCTGCCTTACAGTTACGAGAAATTTGACCAGACATACCACAGAAAATGTACTTTCTAGACATGGATAAACATTCTCCATGATTCATTTTACCACACTTATCAAATAATGGATATCTTGTTTTCTTACCTCGAGGATTCATTGAGGAATTCTTTCACTTTTCCTTCCAATTGGACCTCTTATTCTTTTTTCTGTCAAAGAACACCTGATCATCAACAAACTTCATTTCCACCATCTCTGCAAATTGAACAAAATTTTCAAAACTTTTCAACTCTTTAGAAGCTAAAGCTCTTCGATACTTTGGTTTTAACCATGATTAAAAATGAATGATTTTAATATCAATATATTGAATGAAATTTGGAGCATACATTTCCAGTCGAGTGAACTTTTTATTATAAGCTGCCACTGAGTCATCCTCCTGCCTCAATTCTAGGAATTTATTTTCCATCCTATGACGAACCGCCTTAGGAAAATATTTCTCAAGAAACATACATTTTAATTCAACCTAGTCAGGATCAAAAATTTCCACACTATCCTGGATATTTTTCACAATCAACCACCACAGATCATCTTCACCTTCAAAACGGTAAACAACAAGACTAACCTTTTGATGTTATGAACACCCCATGACATCAAAAATGTTATCCAGTGCTTTAATCCACCATCTTGATACAACATGGTCAGATGATCCTCTAAATGAAGGTGGATGTTGACTCATGAATTGCTCCACTAATGACATGTTCCTCTATGGTTGATCTGGTGGATCTCGTGTATGGATACCATCAAAATTTATAGCCTTAGTTAACTATTCCTTCACTGCAACAAAGTATTTAGTTTCGATTTCGACCATTTCATGTTGCTTTTTGGAAGGTTTTTTCCCTCCTGATGTTGTCCGAACATAGCTTCCACGTTTCCTCTATAGAAAACTATTCTAAACATAGAAATATCTTAGGGGAAGCTACATGGTAATATTTAAATGCTATATCATTTCAATAATACAATAAATTAATTAATGGACATGAATTTATAAATATTATATTTCATAAAGTTGTCTAAAAAGACCTCTGTTACCAACAATAATGACCCGACCTAAAAACATTACATAATCTTGAATTAAATGAATAATTCACATTGAGGATCTTTTCAGGATTAGAGCTTTATAGAATTATGGCATAACTATTACATCTTAGAAGATTAAAAAGTAGACACTTCCACTAAATTTACATTTTTTACATAAAAAAACTCTTGAAAAAAAGAGTAATGTCCAGTTCCATGTTTTAGATAGCATGATTTTCCCTTGATCCCATCTGTCACCCTATTCTACTTTATGTACTATGAAAAACATTTCAAAAACAAGGGATGATCATATAAAGTTCAGTAAGGGATACATAATGAAGGAAAACTGTTAGTTTTTCAAAACTATAAGTGAACCATGAAAACTTTATCATAAGTAATACTTTTCACCTTGATGAAGTTGTAAATACTATTCACTAAATAAATGATAATTTCTTATCCTTTTGTAACAAAAATATTACCATAAACCCATATAAATAACACATAACATATAAAGATAACTTGGGACATAAATGTACTTAAATTGAATAAACATACAGTCGACTTCCAAAAATATCACTAAATGGGATAGCCCTACGGCTGACTTCCATACCCAATGTATGGGAGGATAAAACGTAAAGACCCATCCTGGTTTCATGACACCACCTGTCATTTGTTTTATCATGTAACAACCCATCAAATGTTCATGTACAATTATACAATCATAACACATAAATCCAAAGGAAAGGAATGATAACATTTCCACATTTCAATCACAATATATCATTTAAATATATTAACTTAAAAGAATCCTTATTCAAAACCATATTCAAGACAAATAAACATAAAAATTATTTGGTATTTATTTTCATTTAAAAACATTATAGCTTGTTGAGGATGCCAAAGATCATATAATACTCGCGGCGGTGGCAAGGTTGTTGTTAGTGCGTACATTTAAAAGAAGCAATCATTTTGTCATTTAGTAAAATTCTTCGTAGAGAAACAATTTCTTTTGGAGAAATGTCAATGTCAAAGTGGATTATACACCATATAAAATACAGTAGTGTATAAAACAAAATATTCCTCAATTAAAGGAGATTGAGACGAAGTCCCTTACCACGTGTTCGACATGACTCGACTGTTCTTTAATCTCTTGAATAATAAACTCTAGTTAATATCTACTTTATTAAGGACCCTTTTCAAGTTAATTATTCCTTTTATACCACTTATTACCATGTTATTAACATTATTTAATCATTTATGTTAAAAACGGTCGTTTCATCGATCTTTGGTACTTGAGTCAAAAATAAACTTCTTATAATTAAATGTTTTTCATGTGGTAAAATATCTATTATCCCCAAATTTATATTATTTATGTAGATATTACATATATATTATATATATCTAGTATATACATGAATTTATAATATTACATAACATTTAAAGGAGAAAAATAAAATGCACAGTTCATGGAGACGGTAAGTCGTACGTACGTATGAACGCTGATTTCATTTCTATTTAGTATTTAATGGAATGAAATCATAATTATATAAAGGTTTATTATAGTTCCAGAATAATGTCATATATTATATCATTGACTCCATCTTTTTTACGTCCCACATATTGCATTAATTATTTAAATCACATTGGGGGTCTGGTAGTCCGCACTTCATAAAATGAAATTACTGTGTTTACCCATAATAGAAACCATAAAGGTATTCCAAAAATGAAAAATACATAAGCCCAAGGAAAACATAAGAATAATTTATATCTTATAAAAATATAGGGACATCTTAATGGCCACTATAAATGGTGATAGAATAATATTGAGCAATCATCTTTTCGCAAGGCAGTAATTCACTACCCACATAAACAATGTGTTCTTTAACCAATAGACGGAGGTGTGTGTATGTGTTAATCAAATACTTCTCATAAAACAATCCTAGTATATTGAGGTTACTGGTTTCGTTATGCAATCAAATAATAATAATTTTAAGAGGAGTAAAGAATGAAAATAAAAGAAAGAAACTCGAGAGAAGACATTAACTCTAAATCGGGTAACTCTGTTTCATTTGAGCCAAATGCTTCCTTGGGAAGAATAATTCCCAATGTGTGGATTCTAGGAGTAAGATATGGATGTGTAGTGATAATATGTGTAGAGTTTAGTCGATCCAATGTCTTGAGAGGAGTGGTTAAGGGGGTAGAGGAGGAAGCCTTTTATAAGAGGTTGGGGGTTTTTTTTGGAAAGTCTTGAAATGTTACATTATTATAAAATGATTTTCATATTTTAAATATCCTACAATGATATATTTCTAGGATAAGGTTATATGGGTTCTAAAGCCAAACATTTAATTGGTTTTTGACAAATTTATGTCTTATATTTTAACCAATCATTTCATTTTATTTAAATCATTCATTAATGAGGTAATCACTGCATCATCATAGTGTCATAAATAAATTTATTTATTTAATGTATAAAAATTATAAAACAATATTCAGGATATATAATATCTTATTATATTTATAATGAATATTTATTGTCAAAAATATAACATATATAACCACATGTAAAAAAAATTTAGTAAAAGAATACATATTTGTGGAATTTTTATTTTAACATAAAAAAAGTATTAATGTCATTATATTACCCACGTGGCTCTATTAGGGTCCAAAAATCGACCCATGGATTGTAATGGTGGTCCATGACTCATCCAATAAGTGTAGGACAAGTGTAAATGTAATTTCATTTTATTATAACATTATGTTTAACATAAATTACACTAATTTCCTATAATTGTGATTAATAAAAATTAAAAGGTAACATTCATGAAAAATTAATTTCATCCCATTAAACCAAATATTACTTAATAATTACAACAATTTATGTTTTATTTTTAAAATTAAATTCATAGAAGAAGAGAAATTTAATTTAAACAAAAAATAATCTTTTTAACTACCACTTTGTTGTTTCACTATTCATCAAAAATTGATGTTTTTCAGAAAAATAAAAAATATTCACTCAAAGATATATTTGATATTCTGAATTCAAAAATGATTTCTATTTTACAAAATTAAAAAAATATAATTTTCGTTAATTACTTTAATAATTAAATCTCATTGTCAAAACAATTAGTGTGCTTTTAAGAAACAATATATCTCAAAATATTGACTCTAATTTATGTTTAATTTCAAAATGAAATTAATTCCAATGTCCACCATTGGATTAAATGGTAACAATATATTATAATTGCACATTAAAACAATTTATAAATATAAAATAACCGCATAAATAAATTAGATTAAAATGAGGTTTTGAATTAAAATACAACATTTTTAACAATTCATTAAAAATGAACATTATCAGAAAAATACAAGAAATTTATCCAAGGTAAATTTCAATGTCCCAATTATAAGGAATAAGTTTATTTTGACAAATAGTGCTTATAAAATTGTCAAAATAAAGGTTTAAAAAGACTTTTCTGTCAAATGGTGTTAAAACTATCTTTTAAAATATTAGAGTATTCTATGCATAATATTGGATTTATACTCATTTTAAGCCTCTAAAACACTATCTAATTCATAAAAAGAAATAGATATGAAAACCTATTATTCATTACATACGTGGGATGATACACCCTAAGTGTGATTATCGAGTATCCTCCCAAATGTATATCTAGATATGAGGGTCACGTTAACGGCATAACTAAAAACTTTAGGTGTTGAACAAGATTTGTGGAAAAAAGGAATGATTGTTAAATATGTCTATTAATACAACATCTAGTAGTAGCCATAGACTGATACATAGAATCGTTCATGGAGACCTTGGGTCACACTCCTTAACCCCATGAAGCTACTACCTTTCCACATCCTCCATCTCCCTGATCCTAGTGGGGACAACATTGGGGTTGTGATTGTAACATGTTGAAATGTATACCACCTCATGCTGCTCTTCTAGATCCACTTCAATATCTCCTGCCATACAGATTCATTAGTCCCCATCAAATCCTCTTCCCAACACATTTTACATGCCCGTGTCTCCGAGATTGTCATCTTCTTCTTGTTTTCCCACTACTAACATTCACTGGATGAAACCACTCAGACAAGGAACATTTGACCACAAAGACTATATCTAGAACCCTATCTTTGGTATGAATGCATATAAGAATAGTTCTGGCACATATGACGCCAAACACACCTCACTCGGAGGTTCAATCCCTGATGTACTGACCATACTATATTCATCGAGCACCTGGATCATGGATATGCCATGATTGATACTCAGCTACCATCATATTAAATATATAGATGCTCTTGGGAGATCACATCCCTTATCCCTTTATGTCAAGAGACCCCCTTCTATGAGTAAGGTTCTCTAGATTGTCCAAAGAAAATTAACCTCCTCGCAAGTTCAGGGTAAGCAAAACCAAGTCATTGTCTTGCTGAGCCACGTAGAAGGCTCTATACCATGACCGCCATCTAATGCTGAAACACATGTAAGGCACTAAGCATACTTGTGTCCTCTAAAGGTATCATCGGTTGTAAATACTAACCAACGAGTAGTGATATAGCCAGAAAAGTTCGTGAAGGTACCATCTCTGGAAATGACGCATGTACCAAAGCCTCTTCACCTTTCTAACCATCCTCATGATCATGCACTGGAAAATAATAGCATCTATGATCCCCACCATCTGTACTGGTGTCTGAAAAAGGTGGAAAACACTAGCCATAGCTTCTATCCAGTCCTCATCTACCTTGGAATCTATCTCTCCATGAAACCTCAGAGGCCTATAATGTTATAACTTTTGCAACATGTTTATTCAGCGTGCATCGTACGCTAGTGCGGCTGGTGGTAACTGCTACCCACTAAGTTGTGTTATTGCTGTTACCCCACCCAAAAAAACTAAATTCGTATTTGGTCCATGCACTGAGGCCTCATCGCATGGTGGGCCATCATATTGTACTACTCAAGAATCATAGTTGGATGTCTATGTGGATTTATCCTAATAGATAACAGGTGCACCACGATCATTAAATCATACCTAATGAGTTGACTGAAAGAAATCAAAAGGAAAAACATTCAAAAAACACACAGAATTAGTGTTTTCAAGAACTGAGTCAGAAAATAGAATCCACGGTCCTGATGTATTGATATTTTGGCCACCGCACCAACACTTGATTCCCTAAACTGAATACCACACACATAATACATAACAATATTGCCACACAGAAATGATCAGCGTCCATGTAGTTTGGTAGAACCGAACTTCTCTGATACCATTTGGTCATGAACCGTCCCCCAGGAAAAATACCGTGACTATCCCAAGCTCACCATCTATAGGACAAGGGCTGGAGACTAGGACCAGAAAGGTATATCCCTAAAACGAGAAGGAATTTCATTTAACATTCTACAATCACATAGAGTATAATGAAACAATAAGCATCCAATAAGTAAATTGATGAAGTAAAAGTCTACTAAAATAAAAGGGACCATAATACATTCCCAAATAGAAATGTAGAATTACAAATGAAAAGTAAAATATAACTGAATGTTGAAAATCAGCTCTTGGATCTTTCACCACGGATCCAACTAAATGGTAGGTACAGCTCACGATCAGTAGTCTCTATTTCACATCAATCCAAATGGTCCACCTTTCAGAACTGTCCAATCCTGGATCCCCCAGCCTTGATCAATGTAGTAAATTGTCTACCGAAGACACAATAATGTGTGGGAGTATCCCATTTAGGGGTGAGTATAACGATACTCAGTAGGAACCCTGAGATTCTGTGGGAATCGTAATGTTGCAGAAGGAAAACCCACAAAGCAATACATCAACTCTACTTAGGAATATTTCCATACATATATTAATGTTATCGAGATATACTCATCTCATACATGAGGGTAGTATAGGATAATGGTAACACCATGATGATATAAGTAACACACAGGTAACACCATGAAGATAGTAACACAATGGTAAAAGTACCACACATGTATCACAACGAAGATAATATGAAGAAAAAGTACAAAACAGAAGTAATCTCACACCAAGTAACTTTTTGAGGTCAACGATAGAAGATTTATCACATTATCGAACTCCTTGGCTGCTAGAAACTCCTCCTACATCGATTGCATTGGTCATGTTGGTTCACACAGAGATGGTTCCCACTAAACTAGAAATGTTGTGGTACCCATTCTCGATGGGTACCTTGGTCATGCCGGGTCACACAGAGCCACATTCCACCTTGGGAATGTCATCTTATAAAGAGCCTCTTGCCACCTTGGATAACCTGAGATACTCCTCTTATTGAGTACCATGGGTCTTTTAGGTCACATAGATCCTCCTCTATCTTAGGAATGCTTAGTAACATAATTCCACTTCCCAATAGTCTAATCGTCTATTAATCTTCAGGTAACAGCCAACCACAGGATTCCATACACAATCTACATGGTAGAACAACATCTCTACAAACTCGCCCCACATTTATATCCATTTATGTCATGAAAAGGTAATCCAAATGATCAGTCTCCTCAATAGAGTCCCAAATTCGCATACTTCTCGCCAATCAGGTGCACGGTTTGTGAGATATGGGCGTTATAGTGACAAGGGCCTAGTTGGATTCATATATGATCCATCCCAATTATTCCCAAACATACTCCAAAACTTGGGTGGAGTTCCTAAGAAAGGATATCCTTGTTTTAAGGATCCCGATATCATAGAAACTTCATCAAATGGATTCCCGGTTTAGAAGATAGGGCATGTTTTGAGTAATAAGACAGTACTTGGTATGGGTCAGGTCAGCCTGGGTCTGACTGGCCGGACTCGGTTCCACATGACCTGGGTCAACCCATCCCGACTCAAGTCCATCACAACCCAGTTCAACCTGGCCCAATAGGCCTGGCCAGACCTGACTGGGCCACGAGTCAGCTAGCTGAGTGAGGGGTCGGTCCGCTGGGCCGACCCTACGGTGCCACCTGCCTGTCGGTGGGGGCCACTAGTGATACAAGTACATGATGCGTCCGAGTATGGATGATGTGGAACGAAGCCATTTTAGTGGGTCAAGCAATGGGGTTTGACCCAATGCTGCGCCACATGGCGCCGTAGGTCCTCTGCGATGTGGACGGCGTGCCACTACCTTGCTGTTTAGTGTAGCGCTGGCGTATTCCCCATCCCCCGCCCGTCAATTGATCTGGTGACTCCAGCTCCCACCGCTGCCAATGCATACAGTGGCCTTGATGCCACATGGGTGCTCCACATGTGGCGTGCCCCTCCTCCTCTCTACCATTTTTGTCACAACCAAAGGGTGTGATGGCCGACCTCTCCATTGGCATGCAATGTTGGGCCACATTGTCACCTGCAGCCAGCCGGTGTGTCGACTGCCTTCCTCCAGTTATTGAGGCTAATGAGATGAAACATCCTTTTTTCCTCGGTGGCACACAATGGCCTGCCACACCTCCTCTATGGTCGGCTGGTGTTGACCGCTCCAATGACCGTCCTGACATTGTGCCACGATCTCTTCATGTGGCGTGCATCAACGTGATTTCCCCAACATAGATGGTCGGAATTGTCGCACAATCGGTTTTCCATGGAGGTGAAAAATTTTCCAAGTAGCAGATTGTTGGAGCCTGGTTCATTAGAACTGCTCCCACTACGTTAGATCGAAAACATGAGGGGGGTTAAGGGTTTAAAAAATTCTGGAAATTTAAATCAAGTTAAAACCCAAAATGATAACCCGTAATAACCTAACACAAAATCAAATAAATTGTTGGTCAACCCATTAGTCGATTGTACTGAATTCCTCATATAATTTATGAATGGGAAGTGGAAAACAATTTAAAACATAAAAAAATACACCCCATACCTCAAAACCTATTGTATAACGTAATCAGATTGAAGGTGGGTTGATATTATTCATTCTCACGATGGGTTCCCAATGGTTTCTCTCGTACATCATACTGCAGTTTTATGGGAAGATTTTACCTATCACCTCCTGCTGAGATCGGCTCTGTCTTCTAATCTTCTAGTGTCTCATTTCTTTTTCAGTACTTCGTTTCTTTGCGATGTTGTGCATGTACCTTCCCCCAAGATCCATATATATAGGAGGGGGGATGGTAATAAATGACATTCAACTTTAATAGGGATCACTAACTAAGAAGCTTCTTAATTGCCCAATGATGTTGTCACTTATATTTGGAATGTAAATCCAATATTTTGATTTACACATCACTTTCCCCGCCCATTTTCTTGTCCATTGGAGGATATGAATTAATTTAATAAAATTATTTTATTTCATTTCTTTTAAAAAGTAGAAAAACATAACTTTTTCTCCAATCCTATTACGAGCAAATTAAAGCCTTCATTAAGAGAATCCTAGTGCTGTGACTTAATCAGTGCTCTTAGATTTTTAATCCAAGCAACAGTTAAAATGTTAGAAAATGCCGCTCGCCCCTTTAGTTAACGTACATGAATAAAAGTTCAATAAATTAATTACATCCACCCTTAACCAGCACATGTAGTGTTTAGGATCCACCTTTGGTGAACACGCCACAATGATCTCAATAGTACCCTCAGATATTCAATCTGAGTTACCATTATGAATTTATGAAATTTACATTAAAATAAATTCAAATTAATTATTTTATTAATGGCCAAAAACTAAATTTTAGCAGTGGCCTCTGCCGACCAATGTTAGTATCTTTATAAACAAAGAATACCCTCATGAGTTCAGTGGTGGTATTATGATTTTAATCTGAGTTACCTCTTGTGAGTTATATTAATTTGAAATATAAAATAATTTTATTTAATAATTTTTTATATGGTTATTCCATTTTTTGGTTTTCTCAATGGAGGAAAACAATGACTATACTTAAGTCACACCTGTGGTAAACCTTCCATCTTGAGTGTAATTGTACCCTCATATTTCTTATACAGTAACCCATGTAAGAGTTATTCCCCATTTCAAGAAAACTGATTTTATGCGCTATTTAATGTTTAAAAAAACATCGACGGATCATTTCGGGCACTCCGGGCCACGGAATCAAACGCCGTTAGATTTCACAATCTCAAAATAATTCTATATAATTAAAAAATATATATTGAAATTCCGAGACATTTAAATTATATATATAGTTTAGAATCAAAAATAATGATTAATGGGATATTCAATCAGGTATGTGAAAAATAGGAGGGTAGTATTATGGGTTTATATATATTAGGAGTCCCTTTGTCCAAATTATTTTATTTTTACTGGTGTCTTGTAATGATAAACAACACATATGTGATAAATACACTGATTTTGGAGATGTTAAGTGATCATAATAGATCACATATAATACACATGTATGCTATATTAATTAATCATTGTGATGAAATCATCAATGTTAACATTATGTGGGATTTTAACTAAGGACATTATGTAAACATGCCGAAAACATTGGGTGGAATCAGGCTAGCCATCGTGACATATTGACTACGAATAATAACACATGAAACCTTATGAATGGGTTTTGCATTATCAATGGGGTGCCTGATTTAAATTTCCCAGTTTGTTACATATTTTTAGGATGATTTTCTAGGATAGTTCTATTTACATGTGATTATGTGATTGGTAGTGACTGCTCGACAATGAATAAAACAAAAAAGTATTTTTGGAAGCCCAGAAATGATAGATTATAGATATATGAACGAAGTGAATATGGATTGCACTTTTACAGTAAATGTAATGGTTCACCATAATGAAGCTATGGATATGTTATCATTCTTATGCGCTTAGGTAAAAGTGGCTTCACTAGTTTTCATAACGACAAGTGTTCACTTTGCTAAGGAATTATTGAAATGGAGACCAAAGGAGACTAGTTTAATTTTCCCCCCATTTATATGGTTTTTGTGATAATTTTAGAAAATTATATGGTTAGGTGAATGTTATATAGTGTATGGAGAAGTTTTTTACCTAATAAGAAATCATAGAATAATGTTTTCCACATAATAGTGTACTCCCAATATGTCTTTCGTGATTGAAATTATTTCATACATTTAAGTATGTAATCATTCACTCTCGGGTTATATAAAAATAAAGGCAGTGGTACCCTATAATGGTTTATAATATTTTAAAACATTTTGTAATGAAATTACAATCATATTTCAGTCAATTTCGTTATTTTTATGCATAATTAAGATACCTAAATTTTTTATAATGACTATGGAAGGTGGAGATCAACGGTAGTCTATTAATCATCAAATAATGTTTCTATATGAGGACATCATAGTCCTTACTTAATTAGAATTATTAAAAATAGGATCATAAATTATTTGTACGAAATGATGTATGTTCAACTAGAATTATGTCACTATGATATATCTGTAAGATAAGTCAATCATGAATCTCGATACCAGGAATAGTTTTACTAGGCACATTCCTAGGAGTAACTTCAATGTTTCATGGGTGTACCGTCAAATAACACCTATTAAAATGTATATCTAAATAGACCATATATGAACTAGTTCTTTGTTAGATATTAATAAATATAAAAAATTACATCATATATATTTTATTTTCACCCAAGTTTGACTGTGATGTGGTATGTTCACAGTCAAACTCATTTATAAATTATTCATGTTCTTACCAAGGTTATGTGAAGTCGTGAATCTCACAAATTCAAAATATATTGATGTATATTTTCAAATATATAATTGACAGTACTCCATATAAAAATTGTAACACCAACATAAATTATTTTACATGACTATCTAGATAATAAAATTTATGATTCACACTCATTACTAACTCCATCCTTATATGTAACTTGAAAAAAGATCATATCCATATTTCAATAATATTCCTTATGAATGGTGTGTTTTGAGTGTGAGATTGATCCATCTCATAGAAATGGGAGAATTGAGCTATGTGGATTATTGGGAGAGGATGTCTCAACAAGATATTAATTTGTATAAGAACCTTGTGGAAACATCCATGAGAAGAAAATAGGTGAAATATCATACTATATAAAATTTATACACTTCTATTTTCTGAAATAGAATATATTTATCTTAGGGAATTATCACCATTTCTAATTTATCTGACAAAATAAATAATTGAATCAACTTGTTTGACCATGATAGATTATAACCTAATAATTTTCTCAAAATCCCGTGATACTCATCATATCAAATAGGTTATTAAAGGTGTATGGTGTGGTTACCCAAAACGTGTCACGACCCGTCCTCGGGGCCCGTGTCGTGACTACCCCAAACCCTCCTTCCATAGGCCAGGGGCTGGCGACTAGAACCAAGGCATAAATCCCAACAAAAAGGGAAGGCATTGCCTTTGGAAAGTAAACAAGCACCACAGAGTAAGAAAGCGGAAAAGTAAACACTAAGTAAAAACTGTACAAGCTGTGCTGAAAGTAAAAGGGGTCGAAAATACAAGCCCAACTGTAAAGTACAACTGAAAGGAAAAACAACAACTCAAAAGGGAAAACTGCAGCGTCGAGCCGTCCTCTGGAAGTCCCCCCTGAAGGGTGGGTACAAATAGCCTCCACTGCTCCTCGGGTCCACCTGACCACTCCGAGTACGTCCCGCCCAGTGGTCCACCTCCAGGTACTGTCCTGCTCCGCACGCCTCCACCACGGTCAGCGCTGTCCGTCGTCTGCAACCAACACAACGTAGTGCGGGCAAAGACTATGCAGGGGTTAGTATAAGCTACTCAGTAGGGACCCCGAGACCCCCGAAGGTCTCCCGAAATCCACAAAGGATAATCCACAAAGGAAAGATACAATCACGAAGTAATATCTGACACGGCTTAGGTATATTCCCATACATATACCTAAGTCATCAATTCCCGTTCGGCTCCAACGCTCGAGCCCAAGCACAACCCAGTCCACACAGGAAAGAAAAACGTATACCCACACAGGATAACTCAACACAAACCACAAAGGAGAGTAAATAGTAAACCCACACAGGATAGCTCAACACAATCCACTAAGGAGAGAAACACAAGATTCAGCTCACACAGGTATACTTCTTCGGATAACGATAAAGATGATCACTGAACCATCTAAATCGTCGGACCCAAGAAGGATCGATAGGTACTAACACCGCAGTGACCCACATAGGATCGGACCCACACAGGATCGGGCCCACGCAGGACCTGTAGGCGCTGGCTCACATAGAACAGCTGAGCGCTGACCCACACAGGATCGGTTGCACTGATCCATGTAGGATCGCTGAGTGCAGTAGTCGTCGCAGTCCACTGAGGATCTCTGCACAGTCGTCGCTGCAGTCCACTGAGGATCTCTGCACGGTCGTCTCCGCAGTCCACTGAGGATCTCTGCACGGTCGTCGTCGGAGTCCACTGAGGATCTCTGCACGGTCATCGTAGGAGTCCCCGGAGGATCTCTGCACAGTCGTCGTTGTCGAAGTAGTAGTCGCAGCCAGCACTAGGGTTCCCACACACAGCAAGCTCGTTCGGAAGGGTTCGCTCCACGAGCCGAGAGGCTGATACATCAACTGACACAAAGTCCGAAGTTGATGTATCCAAATGTTCTGTATCGTCAACAGGAACTCAACGTCACAGACGGCGTGTCAATCGGACACCCGGTCTGAAAGTTATTGGCTTTTTCGTCCTAGGGGCCCGGTTGGTTTTTAAGGCAAAACCAACCCGACCGTACTCCACCTGCGTCCAAACCTCGGGCGGAGTAAGCCAAAAGATCCGTCTCACTTAGAGGAATTCAACAAAGCTGACGGCGCGTCATTCGGACGCCCGGTCTGTTAGTTATTGGCCTTTCCATCTCACACCCACCCAAGGAAACATCCCAGGAGGTCACCCATCCTGATCACTGCTCTAGACCAAGCATGCTTAACTACGCAGTTTTAACTATGTAGGCTCCCGAAAAGGAAGGTGCACCTTGAGTGTAGTACACCGAAACGACCGTCTCGATCCAAGGATCACGTTGCCGCTGACCGCGCATCGTTCAAAGGCCCGTAGCTCAAGTTACTGGCGTTTGAACGAAAACCGTCCGAAGACGGGGGTCCGGGCCCGGGCCGGCCCGGTCCGGTCCGGCCAGGGCACGGCCCGGCCGGTCGGACCGGCCAGGTGCGGTTCGGCCGAGCGGTCGAACGGCCTGGCGCTGCGGGGCGCTGCCCCTGCGGCCTGGTGGTGCCCCCCCCCCCCCCCCCCCGCGTGGGGCCGCGCTGAGTCAGGACGCGGCATCAGCCGCGTCCGAGGGCACCGGACCCGCACGGCCGCGGGTCCGCGGGTGCCGCCGCCGCCACGTTGAGTCGCGGCGGCCTGTCCGGCGGCGCGCAGGGGCGCCGCCGCTCCCGGCTGCCGGCGCTGCCGGCGAGTTCCGCGGGCCACCGGGATCGCTCCGGTGGTCCGATTTTGTTCCCGCCTACGCCGCTGCTCCTCCCGGGACTCGTCCTTCACTGCGGATTCGTCAAACATCCATTGCAGCACGTTCCATCGTCGCCCGTCAAATCCACACAAAACGAAGAACGACGGAGGGTCGTCGGGCCGCGTTCGTTTGGCCCACACCCTCCGCGTTAGATATAAACAAACGGGAGAATTTTGTTCAACACATGAACCGACAATTTTAAATAAATAAAATTGTTCGTTTCAAACCGGTTCTCTAACTTTTTAAAGAAACACTTACGGGAATAATTAAAAAGGGGGTAATTTCCATAATAATTCCCTACCTCGTCGATCGTCGCCCGCGGGCGTTCTTCGCGGAAAAGCTCGTCGCGGAAGAGAGGGATCGTTGCGTCGTCGCGGGGAGGCGTCGCGTCGTTGCGGAATCCGGTGTTGAGTCGGTGAACTCAACGCACCATGAAACATCAGATTTAATTTAATTAATTAAATCTGTGTTTTTGGTTAAGAACCACGAAGGAGATAAAAAGGAAGGTCCGAGACTCTTACCTCAAGCAGCCGATCGAAGATCCGTCGCGGAGGAAGAGACGTCGCAGAAGAACGTTGTCGGCGATGCAGATCACGGCGTCGCGTCGTCGATTTCCGGGTTCGGCGTTCTTAGCGTTCTTCGCGTTTTTCGCGTTTTTCGCGTTTTTCGCGTTCTTCGCATTCTTCGTGTTTTTCGTGAAGGAGGAAGAAGGAACAAGGATTCTGTCTCAACAAGTAATCCCCCAAAAGGTTTTGGTTGGTCTTATTTTATTAATATGCCAACACACGAAAACAGGTTAAGAAACGATTGAATTAATTTGTTGAATTAATTCAACGAAAGAAACAACCCATTTAATTCACGAAATATACCGCCCAATTAAATGGTCTGTTAAGATTTTAAGAAACGCATCAGTTGACTTTCATTAAGACGGGTTTTCGCGGGTGCGTTTCTTAGTGGAAAGAAACGGAAGGGCTCGTGCGGGCCCCACCTCACAAATATCCTACCAAGGGGTAGTATATTTCTGGATAGCATCTTATCCGGTTCAACTCAGTTCAAGCCGTCAATAAGTGGCTTCCTAGTGGCTTAAGTAAAATAAAATAAAGTTGTCGCAAAATTATTTTATTTCTTAACTTTTATCCCGAAAATTAAAAACCACACCCGAGCAAACGCAACTCCGGGAGAGGCGTTTCTAAGCGAATACTGGCGCTGCGATTTCATCGGTGCCCTCAGAATTCGATTCCGGGCACCGGTTCAAAAGTTAGAAAAACCTGCTCGTCCGTTCACTAAACGTACACGAGCTAAACTTCAGAAAATGATTCCGCGCACACCGGGCCCTGGAATCAGGTGCCGTCAGAAACTGCGCTCTTGTAAAATTCCAAAGAAAATTAAGAAAAAAATTTCCTTGAAATTTACGGGTCTTTACATTACTCCCACCTCAGGACTTTACATCCCCGTAAAGATACATCATAAACTAGGGAAACAAATGTGGGTACTGAGCATGAATCTACGCCTCCCGCTCCCAAGTGCTCTCCTGGAGGTTCTCGTGCTTCCATCTGATGCGCACAAGAGGGATCGATCGCCCACGTAGGACCCGCTCATATCGATCCTCTATCTCCACTAGGACCTCCGTAAAATTCGCCCCATCATCCACGTCTAGCTCCCCATAGTCAATGATGTGCATCGGGTCATGCACGTATCTCCTCAGCTGGGATACGTGGAAGAAGTCATGCACCCAGTGCAACTGAGGTGGCAGAGCCAGGCGATAAGCCACCTCGCCAATCCTGCTGAGGACCTGGAAAGGCCCGATGAAGCGTGGAGACAACTTGCCGCCTCAGCCAAATCTCCGCAAACCACGTCGAGGTGAGACACACAAGAAGACGTGGTCTCCATCCTCGAACTCTAGTGGCCTCCGCCTCCTGTCAGCATATGACTTCTGTCGGCTCTGTGCTGTCCTCATCCGCTCCTGGATGACCTGGACCTTCTCTGTCGTGGCCCGGACCATCTCTGGTCCCACAAGTGCTGACTCTCCAGCGTCTGCCCCGCACAAAGGTGATCTGCAAGGCCTGCCGTACAACGCCTCGTAGGGTGCCATCCCGATGGTGGAGTGGTAGCTGTTGTTGTACGCGAACTCCACCAAGGGTAGGTGGTCCTACCAGCTACGACCAATGTCGAGGACACATGCGCGGATCATATCCTCGAGAGTCTGAATGGTCCTCTCTGTCTGACCATCCGTCTGAGGGTGAAAGTCGGTGCTCAGACGTAGCCGCGTCCCGAACGCCTCCTGCAACCCCTTCCAAAGCCGGGAAGTAAAACGAGCATCTCGATCGGAGACGATATTCGATGGCACACCATGAAGTCGTACAATCTCCTGAACGTAGATACGCCCCAAGCTCTCAACTGAGCCCTGCTCTCAGATTGGTAAGAAGTGTGCCGACTTGGTGAGTCGGTCAACAATCACCCAAATGGAATCGTGACCTCTGGAAGTGCATGGAAGTCCAGTCACGAAGTCCATAGATATCCCGTCCCACTTCCACTCCGGGACCTCCAAGGTCTGTACCAAACCTGCTGGTACCTGATGCTCTGCCTTCACCTGCTGGTAGGTGAGGCACCGTGAAACGAACTATGCAACATCTTTCTTCATGCCCGGCCACCAGTGCTATTGCCTGAGATCCTGGTACATCTTCGCCACTCCAGGATGTACCGCCAAAGGAGAACTGTGAAACTCTCTCAGCACCTCCTCTCGTAAAGTGACTGGTACCAAGGTACGAGCTCTGAAAAGGACATCATGCTCTGCTCCAAGGGAGAAACCATCAGGTGCATGTCCTGAGGATATCTGTGCACACCGTGTCTCACAGTCAGCGTCCCCACGATGTGCCTCTCTGACACGCTGATGAAGTGGAGGAGAGACTGTGAGAGATTGAAGGAAGGATGCTCCGTCTCTATCCACGAAGGATATCTGCAAAGCGGCTAGCTTCTCTATCGCCTCATCAAGTATCTGGATGGCATTCCTCCTGCTGAGTTCATCAGCCACCACGTTACCCTTCCCAGGAGTATAGACTATCTCAAAGACATAGTCCTGGAGGAACTCGAGCCATCGCCGCTATCTCAGGTTCAAGTCCTTCTGAGAGAAGATTTACCTGAGACTCTGGTGGTCAGAAAAGACTGTGAAGCGCTCTCCCATCAGATAGTGCCGCCATGTCTTCAGGGCGAAGACCACTGCTGCCAACTCCATGTCATGGGTAGCGTAGTTCTGCTCATGAGGCCTCAACTGACGTGATCCGTAGGCAATCACGGCCCACTCCTGCATCAGGACACACCTGAGTCCGGTCCCTGATGCATCGCAGTAGACCACGTATTCAACTCCCTCCTCAGGCAACCTTAAGATAAGTGCGCTGGTCAACCTCTGCCTCAACTCCTAGAAGCTCTACTGACATATGTCTAACCATACGAAGGGTTTCCCCTTCTTCTTCAACACTGAGAGTGGGGCCGCAACTCTGGAGAAGTCCGACACAAATCTCCGATAGTATCCGGCTAGGCCCAAGATACTCCGCACCTCTCTCACGCTCTTGGGTGGCTCCCAAGCTAGCACTGCCTCGATCTTCACGGGATCCACTACAACTCCCGCCTCAGAAATGACGTGCCCCAAGAAGTGGACCTCACGTAACCAGAACTGACACTTCGAGAGCTTTCCATAAAGCTGGTGCTCTCGGAGTGTGTCTAGTACAACACAAAGGTGGTAGGCGTGCTCCTCCTCCGTCGTCGAGTACACCAAAATGTCGTCGATGAAAACTACGACAAATCGATCGAGTTACGGCTGGAAGATCCTGTTCATGAGGTTCATGAACACTGCTAGAGCGTTGGTCATGCCGAAAGGCATAACCAAGAACTCATAGTGGCCATATCGACACCTGAAGGCCGTCTTCTGCACATCCTCATCTCGAACTCTGAGCTGATGATAGCCTGACCTGAGGTCTATCTTCGAGAACCACCGTGCTCCCTTGAGCTGGTCGAAGAGGTAATCAATCCTGGGTAGCGGATACTTGTTCCTCACTGTCACCTGGTTCAGGCGACGATAATCGACACACAGTCGCAAGCTCCTGTCCGCCTTCTTGGCGAACAAAATCCGGGAAGCCCAGGGTGAAACACTGGGTCAGATGAACCCCTTGCCCTGCAAGTCCTCCAACTGTACCTGCAGCTCTCGAAGCTCAGCGGGGGCCATCCGATATGCTGGGGTGGATATCGGGGCTGTCCCATGGTACAGGTAAATATAAAATTCTACCTCTCTGCGAGGAGGTAGTCCTGGAACGTTGTCGGGAAAGATGTTCGCGTACTGATCCACCACTGCAGGAAAACTGGGACTCCGCACGTCAACTGCTCCCAGGATGAGGCTAGACAACTGATGAGTGATGGGCTGAACTCTCCACTTTGTGAGTCCATCCTGTGCTGATAAGGCTCCCTTCTCGCCGGTGAAGGTGAACCTTCTCCCGTCGGGGCTCACACATCACACCTTGCGCCTAATGCAGTCAATCTGAGCATGAACCGCAGATAGCCAATCCATGCCCAAGATGACGTCGTAAGGCCTCGACGCCGCTAAAAGAAGATCCCAGCCGAAGCTCTCGCCTCCTAAGGTAAGATCACACTGCTGGAACCAGTGCGTAATCGTCGAGTCTGCTCCCGTAGGAATCTCTAGCAGTAAGGATCGAGCCAACGCCTCTGTCGGAATCTCTAAGCTCCGAACAAGGGTAGTCATGTGTCTATCAGAACTGCAGCAAGGGTGGAATAGACATAGATCGTACCTCGAATAATCTCTGGCGCACCGTGGTCGTAGGCCTCCGCTGCCTAAAGCTGAGCCTCTCTCTCCCCGCCAGCTCCCTGTGGCCGGGGCGGGCCTCCTGGTGGTGGTGGTGGTGGCAGAGCCTCAATGAGTCGCCCACCACCTGCTGCTCGGCCAGCTCCTCTGCCTCGTCCGCCTCCTCCCTGCGGACTGCCACGGTCGACCCTCTGCCTCTGCCTGGGTGGTCCCTCCACTGTCTGCTGTCCCTCGGTACGACGGCTCAGGCAGTCACGAGCCATGTGGCCCCGCCCGCGGCACTTGTAGCACTGCCTGCCTCTCGGAAGACTGGCTCCGGGCTGGGTGACCTGCACTGCTGAGCCAGTGTCCCGAGGTCGACTGCCGGAAGGTCTGGTCCGCCTGGAACCCTAAGTCATCCGCCAACTACCAGCTGCCGAAGACTCCGCTATCTGCCGCCCTGCGGTAGGTCTTGCTGTGGACTCAGCCAAGAAGCTCTCGATCAGAAGGGCTCGCTCTAGCACTCCTGCCTGGGTCGGAATGCTGAGAGAGATCAGCGATGCCCTGATCTCGTGTCTAAATCCCTGCTCGAAGGTCCGGGCCCGGATGAAGGGGTCCCGTACCATGTCTGTTGAGTAGTGAGATAGGTCGGTGAACCTCGCCGCGTACTGGGCGACCGTCAAGCTGCCCTGCCGCATCTGAAGAAGCTCCTGGATGCGCACCGCACGGAGGGTTGCCGGGACGAACTCTGAGCGGAAGAGGCTCTCGAAGTCCTCCCAGATGAGGGAAACCTCATCGTGTACCTGGAGCATCAGGCTCCACCATCGCCCTGCTGCTGCGTGCAGTAGGCTCGCCGCGAGGATCACCATGAGGTCTGCTGGTGTCCTCACTAGCCTGAAATCTCGGACGACCGCCTCCAGCCAGTCCTCGGCTGCCTGGGGGTCCGACTCCCCACGGAACCTAGGTGGGCGCTAGTGTTGGAACTCATGCAGAGCTCCAAGGCGTCATGCGTCGTCAGCTTCCAGTGCTGGAAGCATCGGGGGCTCGGCGGGTAAAGGTATCGTCGGTGCCTCTGCTGTCAACGGGCCCTGTACCGAGGCCTCGTCGCTCGGCGGGCTGTCGTCGCACACTACTCTAGGAACCGTAGCTGGTTGCTGTCGTCGTGCGATCCTGAAAAGGAAAAAAGTGCACCATGGTCAGAACAGTATACCTAGTGATCTGACACAAGTAATCATGAAGAAAACTTGAAACACACATGCAATCAATGTTTTCGTGCATTAAGTCGGAAATCAGAAGTCAGGGTCCTGGTGTATGGATACGTAGGCCGCCGCACCAACACTGGACTCCCTGGACTGATAGCCACACTCAATACGCTAAACACTATTGCTTCACATAGAAGAAAGATCAGAGTCTGTGGTAGAACTGACGACCTCTGATACCAATTTGTCACGACCCGTCCTCGGGGCCCGTGTCGTGACTACCCCAAGCCCGCCGTCCATAGTCCAGGGGCTGGCGACTAGCACCAAGGCGTAAATCCCAACAAAAAGGGAAGGCATTTCCTTTGGAAAGTAAACAAGCACCACAGAGTAAGCAAGCAGAAAAATAAACGTTAAGTAAAAATTGTACAAGCTGTGCTGAAAGTAAAAGGGGCTGGAATAAAAGCCCAACTGTAAAGTACAACTGAAAGGAAAAACAGCAACTCAAAAGGGAAAACTGCAGCGTCGAGCCGTCCTCTAGAATTCCCACCTGAAGGGTGGGTACAGATAGCCTCCACTGCTCCTCGGGTCCACCTGACCGCTCCGAGTATGTCCCACCCAATGGTCCACCTCCAGGTACTGTCCTGCTCCGCACGCCTCCACCACGGTCAGCGTTGTCCGTCGTCTGCAACCAACACAATGTAGGGCGGGAAAAGACCGTGCAGGGGTGAGTATAAGCTACTCAGTAGGGACCCCGAGACCCCCGAAGGTCTCCCAAAATCCACAAAGGATAATCCACAAAGGAAAGATACAATCACGAAGTAATATCTGACACGGCTTAGGTATATACCCATACATATACCTAAGTCAACAATTCCCATTCGGCTCCAACGCCCGAGCCCAAGCACCACCCAGTCCACACAGGAAAGAAAAACGTATACCCACACAGGATAACTCAACACAAACTACAAAGAAGAGTAAACAGTAAACCCACACAGGATAGCTAAACACAATCCACTAAGGAGAGAGACACAAGATTCACCTCACACAGGTATACTTCTTCGGATGGCGATAAAGATGATCACTGAACCATCTAAATCGTCGGACCCACGAAGGATCGATAGGTACTAACCCCGCAGTGACCCACACAGGATCGTAACCACATAGGATCGGGCCCATGCAGGACCTGTAGGCGCTGGCTCACACAGAACCGCTGAGCGCTGACCCACACAAGATCGGTAGCACTGATCCACGTAGGATCGCTGAGTGCAGTAGTCGTCGCAGTCCACAGAGGATCTCTACACAGTCGTCGCCGTAGTCCACTGAGGATCTCTGCACGGTCGTCGCCGCAGTCCACTGAGGATCTCTGCACGGTCGTCGTCGGAGTCCACTGAGGATCTCTGCACGGTCGTCGTCGGAGTCCCCAGAGGATCTCTGCACAGTCGTCGCTGTCGAAGTAGCAGTCGCAGCCAGCACTAGGGTTCCCGCACACAGCAAGCTCGTTCGGGAGGGTCCGCTCCACGAGCCGAGAGGCTGATACTTCAACTGACACAAAGTCTGAAGTTGATGTATCCAAAAGTTCCGTATCGTCAACTGGAACTCAACGTCGCAGAAGGCGCGTGAATCGGACGCCCGGTCTGAGAGTTATTGTCTTTTTCTTCCCAGGGGCCCGGTTGGTTTTTTAGGCAAACCCAACCCGACCGTACTCCACCTGCGTCCAAACCTCGGGAGGAGTAAGCCAAAAGATCCATCTCACTTAGAGGAATTCAACAAAGCTGACGGCGCGTCAATCGGACGCCCGGTGTGTTAGTTATTGGCCTTTCCATCTCAAACCCACCCTGGGAAACTTCCCAGGAGGTCATGCATCCTGATCACTGCTCTAGGCCAAGCACGTTTAACTACGGAGTTTTAACTATGTAGGCTACCGAAAATGAAGGTGCACCTTGAGTATAGTATACCGAAACGACTGCCTCGATCCAAGGATCGCGTTGCCGCTGACGGCGCGTCGTTCGGAGACCCGTAGCTCAAGTTACGGGCGTTTGAACGAAAACCGTCCGAAGACGGGGGTTCGGGCCCGGGCCGACCCGGCCCGACCCCCTCCGGGAGTCGGCCGAACCGGGTCGACCCGCACCTGGTCGACCCGACCCGGTCCGACCCGGTCTGGTCCGGTTCGGCCGAGCCGCCGAACGGCCTGGCGCCGCGGGGCGCTGCCCCCGCGGCCTGGTGGTGCCCCCCCCCCCCCCCCCGCGTGGGGCTGCGCTGAGTCGGGACGCGGCTTCAGCCGTGTCCGAGGGCACCGGACCCGCGCGTCCACGGGTCCGCGGGTGCCGCCGCCGCTCCCGGCTGCTGGCGCCGCCGCGCTGAGTTGCGGCGGCCTGTCCGGCGGCGCGCCAGGGCGCCGCCGCTCCCGGCTGCCGGCGCCGCCGCGCTGGCGACCCGCACCGCTGGCGAGTTCCGCGGGCCACCGGGATCGCTCCGGTGGTCCGATTTTGTTCCCGCCTACGCCGCTGCTCCTCCCGGGACTCGTCCTTCACTGCGGAATCGTCAAACATCCTTTGCGGCACGTTCCGTCGTCGCCCGTCAAATCCGCACAAAACGAAGAACGGCGGAGGGTCGTCGGGCCGCGTTCGTTTGGCCCGCACCCTCCGCATTAGATATAAACAAACGGGAGAATTTTGTTCAACACATGAACCGAAAATTTTAAATAAATAAAATCATTAGTTTCAAACTGGTTCTCTAACTTTTTAAAGAAACACATACGGGAATAATTAATAAGGGGGTAATTTCCATAATAAATCCCTGCCTCGTCGATCGTCACCCGTGGGTGTTTTTCGCGGAAAAGCTCGTCGCGGAAGAGAGGGATCATCACGTCGTCGTGGGGAGGCGTCGCGTCGTTGCGGAATCCGGTGTTGAGTCGGCGAACTCAACTCACCAAGAAACAGCAGATTTAATTTAATTAATTAAATCCGTGTTTTTGGTTAAGAACCACGAAAGAGATAAAAAGGAAGGTCCGAGACTCTTACCTCAAGCAGCCGATCGAAGATCCGTCGCGGAGGAAGAGACATCGTAGAAGAACGTTGTCGGCGATGCGGATCACGACGTCGCGTCGTCGATTTCCGGGTTCGGCGTTCTTCGCGTTCTTCGCGAAGGAGGAAGAAGGAACAAGGATTCTGTCTCAACAAGTAATCCCCCAAAAGGTTTTGGTTGGTCATATTTTATTAATATTCCAAGACAAGAAAACAGATTATGAAACGATTGAATTAATTTGTTGAATTAATTCAATGAAAAAACAGCCCATTTAATTCACGAAATAAACCGCCCAATTAAATGGTCTTTTAAGATTTTAAGAAACGCGTCAGTTGACTTTCATTAAGACAGGTTTTCGCGGGAGCGTTTCTTAACGGAAAGAAACAGTGAGGCTCGTGCGGGCCCCACCTCACAAATATCCTACCATGGGGTAGGATATTTCTGGATAGCATCCTATCCGGTTCAACTCAGTTCAAGCCATCAATAAGTGGCATCCAAATGGCTTAAGTGAAATAAAATAAAGTTGTCGCAAAATTATTTTATTTCTTAACTTTTAGCCCGAAAATTAAAAACCACACCCGAGCAAACGCAACTCCGGGAGAGGCGTTTCTAAGCGAATATCGGCGCTGCGATTTCATCGGTGCCCTCAGAATTCGAATCTGGGCACCGGTTCAAAAGTTAGAAAAACCTGCTCGTCCGTTCACTGAACGTACCCGAGCCAAACTTCGGAAAATGATTCTGGGCACACCGGGCCTCGGAATCAGGTGCCGTAAGAAACTGTGCTCTTGTAAAATTCCAAAAAAAATTAAGAAAAAAAATTCCTTGAAATTTACGGGTCTTTACAAAACGTACCACACACTGCCCGTCATCACATGAAAAAAACCTTATAAGAGCCTTCATGATTACTAATCATTTGACTTTATTAACTGTATAGGAATATAATCCTAATAGATTTCAACATAAAAAGTATATATAAAAAACATTCACATTCCTGTCTCTCTCTGTATAAAAACATAGGAAGATCCAACCTAACCTCAATGGGTTCATTTTTACATCATGGGAAACCAAACAATCATAAAATATAATTCTCTTTTTTTCATGCTAAGCATATACACATAAAAAATCCGAGATCACATTTTTTTGTAATATATTATTCAATTTCCCTTATATAGATCAACAATAATGTTCGAACAATTATTGTTATGTACTCCCAATATGTTGCGTCAATCTAGTATGGATGTTGGAATGCCATGAATAGTGGAAATGCCCCAAATTTATGTTTGACATAAATTATATATCAAATATTTTATAAATTTCGTTAAAATAATAATGTTTTTACAAGAAATACAAATAAATTCTATATCTATTATGTTAATGGTGTCACCAAATTAAAACAATTTTTATGATTCATGGATAGGTTGTGATTTAATTATCTAATAACTTCAAATTCTAAATAAGGGAAATCATCATGGTTATATATGATGAATATCTACCACTAAAGGCTATATGGTGAGATATTAGATTAGTCACTTCACTAGAATAATATCTAATATGGAATATCATGGATGTCAGTGGGAAAGATCCTCATCCATTTTCTCAAGCTAATTTTGAGAAAAACAAAAATCATGCTAATTGATAGTGG
Organism: Viscum album; assembly: GCA_963277665.1. Taxonomy (NCBI): domain Eukaryota; kingdom Viridiplantae; phylum Streptophyta; class Magnoliopsida; order Santalales; family Viscaceae; genus Viscum; species Viscum album. The sequence continues at coordinate 163,790,601 of OY728135.1, forward strand.
AAATCTCATTACCATTAAAAATTTTAAATTGATTCCTAAAATGAATATATTTGTCACATGATAATGTAAAATATAATCATAGTTCATATACGGAACACATAATGGGGTTATAAAATTAATCCCAACATCCATCGCTATATTCAGTTTGAATGGTTTAATGTGATGAGGATAAGAGGAAACATAATCCCGATCAATGCCACCTATTATGTTGTCCGGATATGCAAACTAATTTTTGAATAATTTTTTTGTGAGAGATGACATAGGTCTAGAAATTTCAATAATGAAAAGGATTCATTATCTCTGATTATATTTTAATAAGGTAGAGGGTTTATTCCACATATCAATGTCTTTCCATGTACATTGGAGTGTATGTATTCACAGTTCAGTTCATACATGCTAAAAATATCTGTAAACATCCAAAAATAAAAATTACATCCCATAATTCAATCAATTTTTGGTATTAGACAATTATCATTGATGATTTATTTTTCAAAATTTACCTAATTTGTATAGAGAGTTTAACATGTTTTCATTCATGATCCTTAAATTATTTTACCATTTTCATTATCAATAGATAATATAAAACATTGTTACACATTATTTATATAAGAGAAATTCTCCAGAAATATTGGTCTTGATATGATACAATTTATGCGGCCAATATTCGTTATATGTATTATTTTTCATTCAATTTTATAAAAATTGTAACGATGGTTCCATTTATGAATATAAAAAATAAGATAAACCATATAGTTTTGTAGAATATCTATGTAATTATATCAAAGTAAATCATTAAATGTGTGGACAAGGTTAATCACCTCTGTTCCACCATTGGGACAGTAACCTGAGTTAATAGAAATCATATTTCTTTATATCCCTTGGGAGTGATTCTGGTTAACATCTAAAGAACCTCCATTCAATATACCCCTATAAGGGGGGGATACGATACTATAATGACCCATAAAATATGTATGGAATTTTATGATCGTAACCAAATTAATAATCATTTCCATAGGATTCTCAGTAGTTGTGAACAATGATTTGGAACAAAATGTTGTCAATACATGAAGATCATGCTCGAAAGAATAGGCCATGAACCAAATTGAATATTAGTATAGGAAGGTTTATATAATTTTAGACAAAGTCATCTTAAAATACTATTTTCTAGTTACTCTGATCTTTTTTAGACTACAATGTTAAAGATTCCATATATTTTTGGAAAAATTTCACGGTTCTATAGACTTAAAGAGTCTATTGAAAACTAATCAAAGAATAATAATCATGTCCCAAAAAGGTAATACGAATATTACTCAAGAATTATTACATGAAACCAACCTATTATTTCTAGGAATAGAATCTAGTAGATAGATAACCTAAGGATTTCTTTTAATAATGGGGTCCCTTCCACAATTTGGGTGAAAGACATGGTAGAATATGGAGACTCTAATGGGGTCCTCAACTGAGCTTGTGATGATACATTTGATTAATGTCTCTCAATTTGGATATATGGTCACTTATGTAAAAAAATTCTTTTCTTATATCCTATTAATTAAATAAAGGAACTCAATTTTTGTATAGGACACCAAGGTAGTGCTGGTACTCATTGAATTTATAAGGTATTGTGCAACTTTAACTCAGATTGTTCTTATGGTATTTTCAACTTATAATGAAGGGATAATGTTGATCAGTAAAAAAGCTTATATGAGAGCTTATGTAACAAAATATTGATATCATATTTCTAAAACCAATACATTACCCAGTACCAATGATGATAAATACTCTTATACTTGATCTATGGTGCCATTATATAGATGATACCCATGACAAGAACATCTAGACTATCAAAAGTTATTTTCTCTTGAAATCAGCTTATTCTTATCCAAATTTCACACACATTACAATATAATAATAACATTATTCCAATATTAAAATATTTATTATTGATGAGGTTGAGATTAAATAAAAATATAAAGGATAAAAAAGGTATGTGATAGATGCATTTCATCCTTCTATCATAAGAGTAGTTGTTACTATGGAATAGAGAAAGAAAACATTCATGATCCAATGATGCAAATAAATCAAAGGGATTGAGGCCTGAGTAATTATTATGAGAATAAAAATTTACATTGGAATCACCATGTTTTAATTAAATTCTCTTATAGAGATGATTTATCTTCATAATGTTTTACTATAATGGATGAAATCTTCTCATTGATTAATGTCAACCCTACCATGGTCCTGATCAGAATCATAAAAATAATAAAAAATAGATTCAATCCTTCATCAATTTAATGTTGGTTTCATTTAAAATAATTAGTTTAAATATTATCATATAAAATTATATCTATTGAAGATATTGTATTGGTGACCAAAACACAGAGTAATAGAAACTTATCTTATCTACATAAGACCACCAGTAACTCATGAATGAACTATGTGTCCCTTTTGACTATATGGATGTTTCCATAAAAATTCTATCCAATGGTGGAACTCATTCATTAATTTTTATTATGTAAACATATAAATTATCTATTTGGTAGGGTGTCAGGATCCCATAGTTGAACTACATATAGTGTGGTAGAATAAATCTTGTATTATTATCATTAATATGATAATATAATATATTTATGTTCCTGCAACAATTTTCATGGAAGAACCCATCAAAATATATTCCCTTATGAAATTCTGAGATGATGTGATTAAAAAAAATATTCCAATCATTTATTTTAAAATAGAGTGTTCCAATAATTCATTTCACTAAACATGGTACAAATTGACATAAATTCATTTTCCAGATACCATATTTAACATAATTCATTCTTGTAGAGGTAGAGGTCTTCATCCCTACACCCCAACATATATTGTGACTAAAAATTGATGTTATATTGGTACATGTAATATCAAATAGAAATGTACAAATGACCCCTTTAAAAAAACAGGTTCTTGGATACATACTCTAACTAACAGAAACTCAAATCCCAATCTATCAGCCATTAATATCTTTCACACTTCCAAAAGGTTTTTATGGATGGAAAAATGAAATATAATTTATAGAACTACCCTATATGATCTATGAGGGTTGATAAAAAATCATGTTTAAATATCTATAAGGCTATGATATATTGATAATAAATACCACACCATATAAGCTTTTTTGAAATAGAACAATCATGAATATTAATAACAAGAGTTTTCAATACATAGCCTCTATAGACTATATTCTATAGCTCATCACACGATAACTTATATTCACATAAATTTTGTGTCCCCTTATAATGAAGAAATTAAATTATTGTTGAAACAAAACATCATGAAATAGTGGGCCTTAGTGGATCAACATCACAAATACCTAAACTATATTTATCAAGAATATCAAACACCAAGAATTATATCACGGGTAATCAAAATTGGGTTGATGTGGTTGAAAATGAGGTAATATATATTACTGGAAAGAATGAATCATTATATACTCATAAATAGATTTTGGATTAATTTCTATATAAAGTTTTTCCTGTAATCATTGGATAACATCATGAAGTAACTTATCTATAATATCCTATTAATCTTTACATGAAATAATGGTGCACATCAATCATCTTACTCAAAATTATTAGAATTACACAAACATGTAGATGTTCCTCTCTATTAATGTTTTTAGAATAAATTAATGAAAATTAATATTTTCTATTGAATCACTTTTAATTCTATTATTATCAAGAGGTATCCAAAAGAGTTATATCCGAACAACTAAACCCACATAACATTGAAAACATTGAATTATGTCAACCACATTCTCTAAATGCTTGTATCGGGAAATGAAATCATGGGTGTTAACCCAAGACTTATTGTTTTTAACATTTTTAGGAATTTTAGGTATGGTGTCTCATGAAACATCATCATACATAGTCGATGGTCAAATCTAAAGGTAGAAATATTTTTCTAAAGAAGATGTGCCACTTTTAATGTAGTGTAAATCTGGATGTATAAGCCCAAGTACCATCATTAAACACCATGGATTTTTCTTTCAGATGAGAGAGTGTGATTTGTATTAGTATACATAGTTTCATGAAGGATAAATTTTGAAATCCATTAATCCATTGACACATTATATAAGTAAATATAAATATTTCAATGACATTATCCATGTCTAATGACTAAGAATGATAAGATAGAATTCTTTTATGTTTATATAGTGAACTATAATGAGAGGTAATTTTTCAATTTTTATAAAATAATTTCAATGACGTTAACCATGTAAATATTATATTATTTTATAAATTAATTATTTTTTTGTGAAAATATTTTAAAAATGTTATTAAATAAATAATAATTTTAGATTTTGTTTTTAATTATTTATTAATAATATTTTATTTAATTGTAAAATCAAAAATCATCAATGATTTTAAGTAATAATTTATGAAGATAATTTTAATTATAATTTAAATAATGATGAAAAATATTTAAATCACATAATATATAATATATTTTTTTCTTAATGTATTTAATTTATAAACTATATGTGTTAGGGGTTTTTTAAAGGTACTAATGTGGTCTTGAAGTTGCGTAAGTGTAACAGTTATGAAAAATGAACTATTTAATATCCATAAATGTTAGAAAAGTTATAATGATGACCATAATCATTTCATAGGTCAGTCTAAGGGTCTGCCTTTGAATATGTATAAGGGTTATGGTCTGTATATAAATAATATGTGTGTGTAACCCACTAATGTGAAGCCTATGTATGGCTATCATTGAATGATCATGGTGTTGCTCTAGGGTAAGGTTTCCAAAAACATGAAGTTCATTCCACGTAATGGCATTGAATAAAATTCATCCCCATACAAAATGTGATGTGTCAGGTTTAGCCCTTATGATACTAATTCGGACTCCAAATCAATAATATTCTATATACACGGAGCATATGAGGACTTAAAAGAAAAAACGCATCCCTTGTCCATATATCATATAATCATAACATCATATTCACACTAAAAATTAAATTCAAGTGTTATCCCAAATTATCAAGCCATATGCATGGAAGAAAAAATTATACTAACTAAATGATTTCTCGTAGGACCATATTTCACACAATTTATAATCAATTGCATAAGGATTCAATAAACCCATGTATCAATTATATATGTGGGAGAGATTTGATCTCTACCTCATAAAATTGGATATTTTTAGATGATGATGACATTTTATTAATATAAAAATCAAATTATTATGAATATCATTAATGGTTTCTTTCACCTTTCATAGTCCACAATTAAAGATTGAGGGGACCCCGATTCCATCGTAGTACATTAATTGGAAAAATAATGTACAGTTCCTGATTTATTCTAATGAAATACCTCAATTAATTTCTACACCAATCCCAAGATATCTTCAATCTATGTCAATAAAATATCAACAATAAAGTCCCGTATATGACCATGTTGATTGAAATATGTACCCAAATTGCAGAACAAAACAATATTATTTATCTACTGAGTGGAAAGATAGAAAATATTACACAAATTCTTGATGATCTACCATTCCACTCGACCAATGTTGATTTAGTCTGGGCTGAATTCAAGTGAATTAGTTCCATAATCTATGAATTTCCTGTCCTGTTATGTGATCCCACACATTTTCATATCATAATAAGGATGATAGATGTTGGAATATTTTATAGAATTTCAATTTATTTTTTTGTGTCATAATAACAATTCTTGTGGTCAAAATTTAAAAAAATAACCCAAACACATAATTTGAGAAATTCCAAAGAGGTATAAATATAATTAGAATATAAATCATTAGCATGTACAACATATATTTATCATGGTGTTGATGAATATCCATTATCATTAAGCTATATATTAGGGTAAATATACAATCAAGGGAGAGGGTGGATGATCATGTTGTTCTTGAATTTTATTTCATAACATTTCGCTTTTTTTAATTATTAATTGATATCAAACTAACAATTTTTTTCCCATAATAGGAAGACTCCAATTAAATTGTTAATGAACTTAGTAATTTAATTTTTAATATCATCTTTTTATATTTCATTGTTTATTAGAATGTTTTTTTATAATTTTTCTCTTGAATATAATGATTAGTAATTTTCATGATTCATTAATGGTTCTTAGACATTGGAGGTTTTATAATTATTATTACATTTGATGGTTAGTAGTGGAATAACCATTCAATATTAATAGATATCAAATACAATTTCTAGATGATGTAATAAGATGTAGTGATTATTTTATTCCATTAAATATATCAAAATAATTTGGTGGGAGATATGTGTGGTTTCATCTTTTTTGAGAGATAATAATAGAGTAATAGAATAAATTGTTAAGAGGTGTGAAGGAGATACCGATGGTTTATACATATCCTATAATATTCATTTCACATAATTAATACTTATTCAATAGTCTCAATGGTACTTATCCGAAAAAACAAATAAAAAACACCAAAACACTTTACTCTCTAAAAACATCATCAGTTGCACTAGTAATAGATAAATTTGGATTTATAACGTTTTTTATTTAGAGACCTATGACTTTAATCTCATTATTCATTAGGATTTTCATTTTAAATTATTGTTTTGTATTTTTTTATCATTTCAAATGAAATTTATGCATGACCATGTGAACTTAATGTTTACTCTTAGTTTTGATCCATAGTATGGTAAGACTATTTTTTAAAAAAATTGGATGTATAAATATAATATAAATAGATAAAAAGTAATTTATTTGAGTCTTGTGGACTGTCACACTATTATTTCCATATTAATCATCTAATTTTACATATATTAGTTAAAACATAGATGAAAACCTATTTCAATAAAACAAGCCACTGATATCTCTATGCTCAATATATGATTTTCCTCTCGTTACCCCTTAAGACATTCATGTTATATTAGTATTAAGTATTTTTTTATTCTTATCATTCAAAATGATCTTCATGAATGACCAAGTGAATTTAACGTTTCCTCTTGGTGTTTTTTCATTTGTTTCAAGGACTATTTTTCTAGAAATTGGAAGTATAAATATAATTTAACTAGATGAATAGTAATTTATCATAGTCTTATAGAATGGAACACCATTATTTCAATATTAATCATCTAATTTTACATTTGGTAGTTAAAACACTTGTGAAAACCTATATCAACAGCACATGAATGTTAGATCTCTATGCCCACAATATGATTTTCCACTAGTTACCACTTAGGTTTTTCTTGTTAAATTAGTATTCTGTATTTTCATTTTTATTTTTATCATTTAAAATGATCTTCATGCATGACTAAGTGAATTTATCATTTCCTATTGTTCTTGATCCATAGGTTTGTAGGATTATTTTTTATGGAATTGTAAGTATAAATATAATTTAACTAGATGAAAGGTAATTTATCATAGTCATGTCGACTGGAACACCATTATTTCCATATTAATAATCTAATTTTACATATGGTAGTTAAAACACGGATGATAACCTATATCAACATAACATGTCACTGAGATATCTATGCTCCAATTACTAACAATAATTTCTACATCACCGAGTAATAAAAAGGTGATGGTAAACCACAAGCCATTACATCATTCCATGATTCGATCAAGCGGTATGAACCCAAAAGAGGGTTTGAGGAATGAAGTCTTTAACAATCCATTAATCCTCCCACGGGGATATTTGGGAAATACACCCTCCCCAATGAAATGGGGTTGTTCTCCACATGGTTTTCAATAAGTATGGGGTCCATATAGAAAACACAATGAAATAAAATTTATACATATAGGTAAGAAAACACTAATCCTAACCAATGGGTCACAATAAAAACAACCATCCAACAAAAACTACTTTTTTCTCAATCAACTATATGAAAAACTTCACAAAAAGCCACTGTAAAAGTATAAAATAAACCCATTTTTCATTTATCAACTTGGAATTCATTAATTAAGTGGCTCAATATAATTTTTCCCAGAACTACCCCAAAAAAATACCATGCACCACATCAGAAACCAATCATATAAGGCTAAGATCCTAATAAAAAACAACCAACAACTCTCCCACTTATTTCATCCGTACCACCAACATTGAACATGGAAATAGGGACAAAGGTAAATCATCTCCATTTTAACCTCCACTCATAAAATCAAAAGAGAGAATCCAACATGAAGTCCCATTAAAAACACCTTTCTTCATAGATACCATTTCAACCACAAGAAACATTCATTATTCAATGTTCTCCACCCAATCAACCTCTTAAATAAAAAATCGGTTACCCCGATACAAAACAACACCACCCCTGAAAACCAATATGAATGATTTCATGGAAAAACCCAATCATGTAGCACAATTTCCCAAGCATTTCACAGAAGCAGTCCCACTTCATAACAATTCAACCAATTATGCAATCAATCAATCTCTCAAACTAATATTCCAATGCACTATCTATACCACCCCATAAAAAATGCCCACAACAACCACCATTAAACAACAACACCACTACACACACAAAATACACCCTTATAGTAGAACCAAATCCTCTCTCCACCCCTGTACCCATAACTATGCTCTCAACATCAGCACCACTTAACTGAAAAAGCCACAAAACCTAACAAAGCACATCACACAACAAGACATATCAAACAGGACATATCCTGATTTTTTAAACACTATTCCTTAATTCCTCTTTAATAAATACGGGTGGTCAAACATGGGATTTTAATCCTAGGGAATCCATTTTATTTAACCGTGTATATTTGATTTTGTGGATAGATATTTACACAACTAATTCCTAAGGAAACAACATTATTTATAATGAGTCACCCATGCATAGAGAAAGTCCTCCAAAAACCATGATTTTTAGAATATATACTACCCCCATAGATCACATCATCAACAAATATAATAAAATAAGACATGTGATCAACATCAATCCACTCCCATCCCATTATTTCAACGACCCTTGATTTCCTTTTATTATATTCCATTCCACTAATTTAATAATTTTATTGGAAAGGGATTCAGACATTTTTCATGAAGACTAATTAATACACACACCTTAAGTGAAAAAAATATAGGGAGAGGTAGAAGAATCCCTACATAAACAACATGTGTCAAAAAATAAGCCTTTCTCTGTGAATTGGGAATCATGCGAGCATCAGGTAACTCCACATAAATCGACTAGGAGGTTTCAATGGCACATGAACAGGACTCATCATTAGAGGAATGATTTAGTTTCACCAAGAGGGAATGAAAAACCCAATGGGTAGGGATGATCCAATCATTGACGATCCAAATCCTATATTAAATGATTAATGGTTTCAAAATCCTTTAATATGGGATAATGTTCCATATAATGTAGTTTGAATATCTCAATGTCCCCAGAGAGTAAGGAAGTCAAAGATATAAATAATATCCCTTTAAATTACCATAAAAATTACAAAACAACGATTTAATCTCAGTTTACGTCTTATAAAATGTTTGAGGGGAGAAAATATAAAAACACTTGGGATATTGGAAATTTGATAAAAAATGAGACACTATTTTGGTGTCCCACTGTCACGGTGCAACAATTATGGTGCCCCCATTACGATTACACTGATTTGGTATGAAACTAATGTAGTTCCATGGTTGCAGTGACACCGTGATGGTTCCACAATAAAGTTTCCACCGTTATGATGCTACCATTACAGTTTCACCATTTCAGTTCAAAATTATCGGTGAAACTATTTGGTGAAGTTGTATTTTTAGAAAACACTAAAATAACCACTTGTGACACCCAAGAACACCACATGAACTGGAATTTTTACAAAGGAATGTACTGGGGAATCCCGATCATTAACAAACTCCACCATAAAAAAATACAATGTGTTGTTCTTTAGTAAAAATATCAGCGAATTGAAATTTATTACGAACAGATTCTAATGATATATCTTTTTTAACAACACGATCACTCAAAAAATGATTCCTTATATCAACATTATTAGTCCTAGAATTACTAATATGAATCATTAAAAATATTTAAAGCACAATTATTTTAAAATAGATTATTATAATATTAAAATGTAGTTCAAATTCTAGTATTCATCTTTTCATCCACAATCCTTTATCACAACAACTGCAAGAAAAAACTTATTTTTTCTTCATCTATAGACAATTGAACTGAGTGTTTTTTCATACTAGATCTTAATACTAGTGATTTTCCTAAAATGTGACAGGATATTGAGGTTCTTATTCTATCTAATCTACATCATACAAAGTATGAATTTAAATATGAATTTTACATAAAACAAAATGTTTTGTGGTAAATAATAGATTGAAAAAAAGATCCATTAAAATATCAAAAAATTATTCTAACAATATTAAGATGGTAGATGAATATTTTTTTGTCTCAAGTCTATAATTTATTAATAACTCAATATTATATTTAATTTGATAAACATTTCCACATTCTCTTTGATAAAACAAAAATTGTAAAAAAAATTCAGATCTCACATCATTCAAATGTCAAATTTTTTTGTATAGGATTTGAAAAATCATTATAAGTTTTTTTTGAACCAAATATGGCATCATAATCAAAAATTTGTAGTAATAAAATAAAAGAGAAAATATTTTTCATAAAATGTGTTGGATCTATAATCCAATATTAAATCCATTTATTAAATTAAATGATCTTAATCTTTCATAACATGCTCTAGGTTATTATTTAATACCATATTGAGCTTTAGTATGTTTAGAAACATAATTTAGTTATTAAGGAATTCCATAATTAGGTGGTTGTTCAACATTATCCACATCCATTAAATTTCCATTTTAAAAGGAAAAATTATATTCCATAGGATATAATTTAAAATTCATATGAGATTCATAATCTAAAAAGAGTTTATTTTATTTTAATATATTTAAAGGGTAAAATAATTCATCAAATATATTGATTCTTTCTCGAAGAACTCGGGTTTTTAGAATGGGTAAAAATCCCGACCTTGTTTGAATTTATGACTTGTTTATGAGAAAACTGCAAATATCAAGGAAGCTGTAGAAATTTATAGACTACACCCTATGTGGTCAAAAATACACATCATGCATGGGTTATCTAGCTACCAGTCGAGTGCTCTCCGAGTAAATGAAGTGTGATGACAGTGTAGAAATTTCCTGCTACATGGCACGTAGTGTTGTTCGACACGCCATGTATCCTCCTTTCAATGTAACAGCAGTGTTCATGTCGTGTGTCATCCCGTGGGAAATATCCAAGCCATGTGGATACACCCACTTAATTTTGAGTACAGAAAAGGCCATTACACGGCTTGCAGTCCTAAAATACCTGTCATGTAAATTTAATTTTATTTACTTAAATGAAATAGTGTCACGCCTTATTTCCTAAATAGTATTATTCTTCCCAAACATCGGAGGAGTTATACTATGAAAACCTGATGAACATACTTTTCCATAGAATCATTATCTTTTTTCTGTTCTTAAATCCATAACTGGTTGTCGGATCTCAATAGTGAGGCTAAAACCACATATTTTGTTCTGTTCTTGATCCTTTGCCCCACGCGTCGCAGTTTCCATTCGAGTGGAATTGTCTTGATTTTACATAAATGTAAATCCTCGAAGAATGACTTCGAAATGAATCTCTATATCAGACGTGCCTATGTCTATGAGTCTCAGGAAGGTGGTTAATACCTTCTTTTGTGATTTTACAGACCTTGGGGTGGCACGAATTCAAGTGAGCATTTGCGTATTTTGAGAAAGACCCTAATTTATCTTCTATTATATAATGAAGTTATTGCTAGACCCATGGGATGCCTTTGGGAATGACCTATTACCTTCATTTTTTGATCATGGACGGGTGAGAGTCCGACGCTCAATTGTTCATTTTAGCCTAGGTGCCAAAATGGTTATAATTGGTCTATTTTTTTAGAACTTGTATGTTTAACATGGTAAGGAGTGATTTGGTTTTTTTGAGGCATTCGAGACCTAAGTGCCGCTGTGTGATAACAGTTGGGTAGGTGAAAATTCAATTGATTAGATTTTTTTTCTATTTATGTGACTTGTTTAGAAGTGTTATATATGTAAACGCTAAATTTCATATGTTGGAATTCATTGGGTTGTTTTGGGCATGGAATGAATATTCTTGAGTGATGATGATCACAATTTGGGATTGGGCTGTCTTATATAGGGTATTTCTAACAACAATATTGGGCATCATAAATGTCAGCAAGAGGCATGATGACTTTCTTGTTGGTCATGTCCTAGGTTACATGGATGGCTATATCGTCCGACTTGAGGCACGTGATCACAGGGACACGAGGTGTCAGAGACATTTTAGCGTGGGTACTATTTTGGGGATTAACACTCACTGGGAAACATTGAGTAGTGTTCACAAAAAGATACAACATGATGAGGTGGTTTTGACAACTCGTGTGTGTAGAGGCCCTAGTTAGTTGATGTTTAGGTACAAATGGTTTGGTGGTGCTTTCCATAGGAAGCCATGTGGAAGGTGAGGAGAATTCATGGGATATAAGTGAGGCTATCAGGTAGGGGGAAATTTCTCACAATTGTTTGAGCGAAGAAATTGTTGTCCCTCTGGTTACAATGAATGAGGGTAGACATCACTGACCCTATAGCTACTTATTTGAAGACATGCATCATTGTTCTTCCTATTTACTATGTCATGGTCGTTCTTTTGAGACATGAATACATGAATCACATAGGTGTTGGGGAAACATGGTGACAAGATCCATGACAGAGATTTCGGCATTGGCCATGGCAGGTGACACTCCATGGTAGCTGTTAAGCACAAGTGGAGTTTGTGTTTATTTGTGCACGGTACTGTTTAATGTTTCTTTAAGAACTGCATGCCTTCTTAAACATTTATATTAGGTATGCACCATTGGGTGGTACCCTATTGAGATTCGTTTAACACCCTTCATGAGACCATAGGGATGCTTGTAGACATTATGGAATTGTGTGAAGTAAATAGAACAATTACTGGAGCTAGAATTCATTAGTTCTATCATGGAGATGTTATAGACCTTGAGGTCTTGCCTATCCAGAGTTACATTGTTTTTCATTATTTCTTATATCACCATAATTACATTTGTGGCTATAGTTGGATAGAAATTGGAGGCTTTGCATATGGATATGTATGACCTTCATTGGATGCATTTTTGTTGTTCAGTATTAGTTAAAAGTGATGAGAATGCTATTGTGTTTACTTTCTGTTGTTGTTTTTTAAATTTATTTCTTCCTCTGTGTATTGATATTGAATGTTCTTCCGCTCTGTGGGCCTGGTTTGAGTCTACTAAGTCATTTATTCCAATTCACCATTATTATTATACACAGACCATTACAATTATTATCCTTTGAGAGGGTATACCATCCCCAATATAACTATAAGACCCTCGTTGCAATTCCTCACCCTTTTGCGTTCATGGAGGTGTGCCTAATGTAGTTACACTTGACCCGTTTAGCACTGTTTGGGTGGCTATTCAGATGTGGGTCATTACAATTCCTAATAATATAATTTATTAATTAAGAATTATTTTTTGTAATTATGATCTTTGATCATCTTGATTATTTCTAAAGACCCATTTGGTTCTGAATAAATGATAATTAGTCATTATTTATGTTAATTCCCAAAATTCATTCATTTTGAATTGATTTAGTTCTTCATACATTTATAATATCCAAAATTTATATTCTAAGGCTTCCTTAGTTGATTTAGGTTATTACTGATAGAAAAAGGAATGTAATTGATCTAGGATTTCTACAACAGATCTATTTATAATTCATATATCTAGTTCTTCTATAACAGTTTCTATTGTATTGTTCATTAGGTTTCTATACTATCTATACAAAACTCTTTTTGAACAATTAGTATTATTTTCTTCTGAATTCAACCGAATTTTATTTATATTATTTTCAAAGATATATTTTTGGGCTCAAGTCTCATGTTATCAAATGAAATAGTAAATCCATCATTATGATATTTCGTTAGAATAAAAGATTCATTCCCTTGAAAATTTACATGTTATAATTCTTCATCAATCCATGAATATTTATTAATCAATCTATATGATTTAGATGTGGTATAATATCCTAAAATTATTCATTCATTAGAATTTGGATTTAAAATACCACGAATTTATTCAGTATTCAAGATATAACCTTTCAATTACAAGACATCAAATTTCATTACATTAGGTTTTCTCTGATTAGAAAGTTCATATTGTTTCTTTTTTAAAAATAATGGTAATTAAAACATTATTCAAGGGATATAATGTTGTTCATAGAGCTTCTTCAAACAAAATATAGTAATACTATATTCATTTAACATAGTCCTTTTCATCTCTTGAATACATCTCTTTTGGTATTCAATAATTCAGTTTTGTTGAAATGTTCTTTGTGTAGGGAATGAATGATTAATACCAAGGATATAATAAAACTAATTAGATTATTTATTCTAAAATTATCCTCCATGATCACCTCATAATAAAATTATTTTTAAATATTTTTCATTTTGAAAAATCATTATTTTTTTTAAAAAAATTAGTTACAACATCACTTTTGGGTTTTATAAAATATAACTAAGTAAATCGACAATAATCCTTAATTAAAAAATAAGGATATAATTTAACAACCAAACATGCTACCCTCATGGTCCAAAAAAGTACATTTAGATGTCTTCAAAATGAATATATAATGAAATATTGTTAATATTATTTAAAGATGATTTGTAATGTTTTCAACATTGTAACGTATCACAGAATTGGCCATTTTAAAACGTAAGACTATGTAAATTGAAAACTAACTATTTATTAGACAATTAATTTAATGAATATATATTATAATTTCAACATATAAAATGCTAGATTTAGGACTGAAATTTTTTTGTTGTTTAACAAATCAATCATTGTTTACTCAGGGAATTTAAATCCAATGTATAAGCATTATCAGTTTTAAGATCCCAAAATTTAAGTAATTTATACGCATTATGACTTTCACTTATTTTACTTTGTTAGTAGGGATAGTCTTTGGATATCCAATAGTTCCAACTCAAAATATTTTTACTTTTTCCATTTCACAAAAAGTGACTAGACGTCCATTCATTTGAGTCAGTTTATGGAAATTTGATGAACCTATACTCAAGTTTCTAGAACAACCACCTGCCATACACCATATGGATTTTCTATTGTAGTGGTCTATTTCCTGGAAAATCATTTAAACATGTGTTGGGTTTTTTAACTATATTTTCATATGTTCAGAATTGATAGTGAGCAATGATTTAGAAATATAGATTTGCTTTATTTTTCCATAATATATATCTCTTGCTTCAGGAAAACTTTTCAAAAATAATATACATTTTAATACCAATAATATTAGGACTTTTAAAATATCAATAATTAATGAAATGTTATTTTTTTCTAAAATAATAACATATATATTTTTTTGGAATCGGGAAAAAAATAATTTTTAAATAATTCTAATTTTTAACCCATCCATCATATTATAAATAGATCCCTTTTAATGACACTATTTAAAATAATCTCATTTAATACAAATTATCCTATGGTAATAGTAAATTTACTAATTTTATAAGATTCTACTTCATCCTGCATTTTGTTAATCTATTTTTCAGGATCAACACTATTTGATGTAGATTAATTGAATTTCTCAACTAAATCGTGATGTTTTATTATCATTGTATCTATTTATCCTAAAAAATAATTGTTAATATTTATCAATGATAAATGATTCTTTAATAATGAATCATCATTATCTTATAACATATAGCAGTATGAATCTAATTTATAATTTGAGCAACTGTTAGCACTTACATTATAAGATTACAAAGATTGAAACTTTACTAATTCTTCATCTATAAAGTACATGTTGGCTTCTAAATTTCATGAATCATTATATGAATCAATTTTTGAATAACTACTTTAGTCGTTTGATACATTGCACATAGCTTTAATGAATTGTTTAATTTATACTCATAGTCCTAATTCTTATGATATTTCTATTCTAGCCCTTTTCTTTCATATTTAAATGGAGTGGAATCAGGTCTAATGTGACAAAAGTTTTTGAATCAACAATATCAATAATCACTAGCTTCATTGTCATTATACATTAAGTTTTTTTAGACCAATTTTGTTGTTGTAGATTGTTCCAAATTTTCTATCTAGTTGAGCATGTTCAATTTCAAAATCAATGGGATTTGAATATTTTTTTTCTTTGACTTGTTGAATTGTTTTTCGATAGTTCTTTTATGATGTAACTTTGAGAGAAGTATTTTACATTGTACTCTTTTATATTGATCATTAACGTCACATTGCAATTTATCTCCATACATCATCATTGTTCCAAAAAATTCTTCCATAGTCAGATGCATTCCATTTTATGATTTACGAATTGCTACAAATATTCTATTCCATTTTCATGTTATTACTCCAGGTACTTCTATAAATTGATTAGATTGTTTCATGGGTTCTCCCAAGATATTAATATTGTTTACAATATATGCTATCCATTAATACATCTATAGGATTCATTCACAATAAACCCTTATAATGGTGTTGATATTTACCTTCACAGTAACATGTATCATATTTCAAACATTGTCTACTCCTTCATAGTAATCTAAAATAGATTACCACGTCTATTTGGCACTTTTCCATTATGATACATGGTAAAACTTATTTGATCAATGTAAAAATTTAATATAATTTATTTCATTTGAATTATTTTCATTATCATATTATTTTTTTAGTCCATGTCTCTAGATTTCCATGAATTAATAACGAGTAATAATCATCAAATAAATGTTATATCTAGGATTCTTCAGATAAATTTAAATTTTTTTTTCTAGAAAACATAATTTTAATCATTAAGGATAGGAGAATGTACCATAAAAATTCCATATCAAGGATATGTAATTTCCATCTTCATTGTATAGGCACTATACATTTCATCTTGCTATAGATTTATCCCAAAATATATTCTTTGATACAACTTGTTAGGTCGGAATAATAAATAGTTACATAATAAGGGGTGAATTGTGTCTTTTCAGTAACTTTCATTGATTCCAGATTTTGAATTATTTTTCTATTTATGAAGTATGTAATGTTTTATTCTATAATGGGAATGGGAAATACAAAACTGTAAGAATGGTCAATCCCAATTTACTATTATTAGAGGCACAAAGATCCCACATTCCACAACACCAATCACTCTATCTACGAGATTGGAGAATTAACTAGAATGTTACACATATCAAAGGGCCTAAAATATACAATTGAGTGCAGAATGTTGACATCATTATAATAAGGTTAACAAAAAGAGCCTATTGGTTATTTAATAGAGAACCAAATATCCACATCATAGTACAAAAAGATGAAACATCACCACAACGTTGTACGAGCAGTTGATACTCGAATAAATGAAAATATTTTGATATGCCTAGGGTTTGGGAAGAACATCACAATAATGGTATCCCAAATTGATTTATTATGGATCATCTTCTTCGAAAATGAATGTATTCATGAAATAGTAATTCATAAGTGATCCAGGTTACAAATGATATTAAATAATAAAACTAACAAAAAGATGGAATATTCTTATAATGTGAATGGTTGATATATGTATGTCACCAATGTGTGGTCTCTTATTCAAATAATAGAGTCAATAATTCTTCGTAGAATCATTGCAAAGGATATTATCAAGTAAACATCCATATGAAAATAAGTGCCTTATATCACTCATATCACATGTATCACACACACCACCAACACTACACTGACGAAAAATATACTCAAATCTTATAAATAAAATTTATTTACTTGACTAGTTTCTATTAAATCACCTAAAATATATAAAAATAAAATTCAGAATTGTGTGGAGGGCCATAAAATCCCATATGAATATGAGTGAACTTATTTATTGAATAAATTTCATTGAATATGTCCTAATGTGATTTGAAATAGTCATAAATTACATTTTAATAAGTATATAAAATTTCAATGACCATCGCAGAAATCTAGGAAAATCATGAATTTAAATTTCATGTGTTTAATATTCAAATTTTGGGTGTCTTCATAAAATGGAAAAATAGAAAATTTAGGGTTCAACTAAATATATTACAATTTCCGAACGTAAGGATGAAAACAAATGAATGATCATAAAAGTGTTGTTTATGATCCACAAGTATATCTCACAAACAGAGGGTTCCATACATAATTAGGGTTATTTAACCATAAATTCTTTTCATGAAAAATGTAATGTTATATAAATTCTTAAGGTTCCTGAAATATAGTTTTATGATAATTTAGTGTTGATGATCCATATTTACTATTCTGAACAATGGGTTCATTTCTAATCTATTGTTCCAAGCATATGGTTTAATCCTTACATTACATTTATTAATGTAGGATATGAACAGTGTTACAAAAAATAAAATAACATAAATTAAAAACAATATAAAAACTATTCCATGTGAATTATAAGGTTGAATATAAATCAAGAATTAAATTTTTATGAATACTAATTTCATAAAATAGACATAATATAGTATCATTATTAAAACCATCATGGGTATTTTTTATCATAAAAATAAATAATATTTATAGATTAATGTTGAGAAAATACATGCCCAATATTTTCCACTATAATATAATTATTTTCAAGTTGTGGGATGTGGTTCGATATTATTTCTGTGGAATGTCCATCCATTATCTTCTTTATATGATCATTAAAATGAATTAACCATTCCCATATAATGCCATAATCAACATTTATTTTATTTATTACCAAATCTAACACTCCTTTGATGTCCAATATGGAAACTATTATTTACATGTTTATCAATATGCCAACCATAAGGGATTCTTCTTCCTCCTCATTTATGATCCGGACTTCTTATTTTATAAAATACTATAGATGGAATTTTCATACATGGTTGATAACTATAATAAAAAATAAAATTTTATTTTTATTTGGGTTTATATTCCACAACCAATCAGGATCATGGAAGATTCCTAAGGGTACCTATAATATTTTAATTTATTTATTGTTAGATATTATCACTTTATTATGGAGTTATTTTTTAACAATCCACTTTTAGGTGTAGGGATTGATTTAATAAAACCTACTGAATAATTCACTTAAATCGCAATCTATGATATTCCATAGATGGAAAACTATTTTCAAATGACTACCCATAATGATATATTTTAGAATATTTCCAAAGACTATGAATATATTTAAGGAGAAAATAATGAGAATCTTGGAGGACCTCATCGTGATGAAGGTACTATTTCCTATTTACACCTTGAAGATCAATGCGAGGAAAATCATCTCTATTTAATAACATCATGACATAGGATTAGTAATTATCCTTGTAAATTAATTATGTTTTTCTCTTATTATGGTCATTATTTTGAGAATGGCGTGTAGCTAGTGATTTCTGTATGGTTCTCACATAATGTATGACGGTATTGCATTCTATTATTAGAATTATGACCCATTTGTGTAGAATATATATCTCATGACTACCAAATTAATAGTACAATTATTCATCCAACTTATAAGTTTCCCCATTCTCTGTAAACCTTATGTTGTTTAATAATCATCCCATTGGGCCAAAAATGAAGTATCATATTTTGTAAATATATATATATGGGTTCCAAACAACATAATGATATTATGAGGATAATTTATGTCATGGATTTCCCACTTTATTTCAAGGATGACATCAATTTAATAATGGAATAAAATAATGAAATAAAATTCTCCAATAACACAATAACAAAAAATTTTATTGAAGTTATATTTACGAAATTATTCCATATATATTTTTGAAAAATTAATTAATATCATAAATTTCAACATGTAATTATCATGTTTTTTTACCATATGGTCCACATATTATTGAATGGATTTCTATGGGAAGGAAATAATTATTTTCTATATGCTATATCAGTACATTATTCCATAACTATTTAATATAAATGGGAACATTTTGATAGAATGATAATCTTTAAGATCCCTAAATATAGTGCTTTCATCACCACAATGATATATATAGATATAGTTTAAATGATACAACTATTCCCTGAATGATGGGTATTTGATGTTAGTTATTGCATTGATTAGGAACTGTATGACTAGAACATAAAAATAATTTTATGCTATTGATGGGTAAGATATATTATGTATACATAGACATTAATTCCCTCATTATTTTTTATATAAGGAATAATTTTGGAGATATATTTTCTATACTATTCATCCCAGAAGATGTTGTATTTTATTTGTTTAACAACCTTATCCTCCACATTGGCAGCGCAAGTCAAATAAAATATATCTGAAAAATTATTATAGTCACATGGGTAATTTTTTAAATCCAAATCGATGGATGGATAACTCATCATCCAACATGGGAATAACTGTATTATTCTTTTATAAAATATCATTTTTCTAATTTATGAATTATATTCAACTCAAATTATCTTACAAATTCTTGGCTAAACTGTTCTTATTAAGACAACGATGCAACCCAATATCATGACTAACATTCATTGTCTTACCCAATGTGGTCATAAATATTTTCTTTATTACAAGAGGGTGTCATATTATATTTTTATTATCTTCTTCTATTGTACTATTATTGGAAATTGACTTATTAATAGTCATAGTATTTAGAGATGATGAGAATGAATATTTTATATTATCATAATTATTAGGAATGATAGTTGTCTTTATGATCTATTATTCATGAGGAAGAAGAGAATATTTTTTGGTATAATTTCCAGGGTCCTTATTTTCATCATAATATTCAAATCATTTCTCTAAATAATTTTAGTCATATGAATCTATCAAAATAACGATGACAATGGAATATTATAAAAATCCATAAGCTATTATTTAAAATAAATTTTTTATTTATTAATGATATATGAACCCATGTATTATGGTCTAGCTATCGGTTAAAAAAAATCCACGTGTAGGGTCACTCAATTACAAGGTTGACCCACAGAGGGGGTGCACCTATATTTTACACTAATTGTGGGGTTATTTAGTTGAGGAATATATATAGTTAGTACAAAAAGGAATCATAATAAAATTCTTTAGTTAATTATATTACGACAGACATAACTGAATGAATTTGATATTCTAGAGTATTTTCCTCAATATTATTTATGTATAATTTTTTTCACTCTACACACACCATTGATTTGTTGTGATTCTTTCCCATCTATTTAGAGAGTAAATATGGATGGTTTAATCGATTATAGTATAATTAACCATCATTTAAAAAAATATATTTATATATATTAATACTGAGAATTGTAATGAGGAATTTATGATATTATCAACATTTTCGGGGGGTGAGTAAGTGTCAGGAAATTTTTAAACAATTAATAATTTTTTTCATTTACATTATAAACTTGTTATGATATTATTTATATTGATCCCATTTCATTTTTATATGAATTTATATTAATGAATCAAATAGTTAAGATATGATGCTTATAGAAGTTTCAATACTCATTATGTTTAGTTAGATATATTGGGAAGAAAATACCAATTTTTAGGGAATTCTATTACGAACTATCTAATGATCAATCATCTTACCCATATTCATCAAATTTTTGACCATCCAATGATTTTGAGAAATAATATGATGGATGTGTTAGTTTTTCTATTCACCATCAATTGAGTAATAAAAATTTATTACTTTTGATTTCATCATGTGAATTATAGAAAAATTTTAAACCTATATTAATGAATTATTTGGAAAGATTTATCCCTATTATTTAATTTGTGAAACTATTAGAGGAGACAATTCGTTAGGGAAATTGATAGTAAGATTACATTTGTATAATTATCTATTAATTAATAATGGAATTGTGATAGAGAAAACTAAATTATCTTTTGATAAAAGGATGTGAGTAACTAACTCCAACAGTTGGATGTCTATGTATGAATAGTTCGTATAACACATGCACTGTTAATTGGATAATTAAATAATGATAATAAATCTATAATTAAATATTACTTATGGTTTTTTATTTGATTATATTTCTTTATTTAAAAACAATAATAATAATGCTTTACAGTGGTTCCACTTGTATAGGTTGGAAAAAGAAAAATGATCATTAACTATACCATATTCATCTAAAATTTCAAGCATATCCATTTCCTATATTTCAATATTATTTTTTTATTCATCTAAGGAAATTAATTCCAGTGATGATTGTGAGGTGGGAACTGTGTAATGGAATGCTTACTCTAATAAACTAGTCAAAGGTGAAGTGTATATTAGATGGTTTGAATTTTCCCCTACACTATTCTATGTTCTATAATTTAGTGGCTATGTTTACTGAATATCTTTTTCTTTTTCTATATTATAAGGATATGTTATTAAATTATACATAATATAGTAAATTAAATTAATTTTCACATATTTACATTCAAAAAGACCATTAATGATAATAGTTTTAAAAAGTTATGACATAATTCATTCATGTCATCCCACAATCAAAAAAATTGGCTACTACTAATACAATATACATTTATTCCATAATAAAATGTATTTTAATAAAAACATGACAAATTTTAAATAATATTATTGAGGACATTCATATTTCCTTGTAAATTTCTCTTGAAAATCCTTGAACACTATGAAAATCATGTTAAAAATAGGGACGAGAAAGAAAATCTAAAAAACGATCCCAAAATGAAAGAGATAATACATTACTAAATGATTAATTATAAACATATGAAATAATTTTCACAAAGACATACTTCTCACCCATATTGTATCATATACATACATTGTGAAAGAAATATATTTCCATAAAACAAAAAAAACATAAATAATACTATTATGGTACCATAGGGAATTAATTACATAAAACTATAAAGATAATGGATTCCATAGGATGTGTGACACTCATTGAAACATTACAATGTATCCCTCATGAATACCTTATGATGTTACCCTCACATCTACCATATGGTGTAACCATCAGAGTAACACTTGGATTAACGAAATGGTCAACCCATTACATAACCATACCAAATGAATTGGAGGGAGATACATTTCGCCCCTTCATAAAAAAATTTACCAAGTTACAAAACATAATCATAATATAAAAATACAAGTATAAAAATAGTTCTTTTGAATTTTGTAAACATAGAAATTTAAAATAGGTTTTTTAATGAAATTCCCCTTACATATTTAATATAATTGAAGTGAAAATTTATAAAAATGTTTTATTATGTGAATAAAATTTAAATCCACATAATAAATCATAATATCATCAAAAATAATTTCACAAGATATCATATTATTACATAATAAACAATATAGAATGTTAACCCAAAGAATGGAATTGTTTTAAAATTTCCCTTACATCTGGTTTGTTTTAATTAATAAGTTTTCAAACCAAAAGATTAATGGTTTAAAGGGTGTTATTAATATATTAATGTATAATATTAGTATTAATAATTATTTATATGAAATTATTATCAAATATTTCCATTCACTTATTAATATTATTTTACCATATTCATTGATTCTAGTGAATTTATTTCATGGTTTACAGGGTTGATTCAATATGAATTTTTATGTCAAATGAAATTATAACACCAAAAGTGGAATTAAATTGTGTTAATATATTACCATAAATTTAAATTATACCATTTTTTATTTTTTATAATATGATGACAAATCATAAGAAAAACCATTAATGAGAATGTTGTAAATTATTTTGGAGGTATTTAGGATCATAATGAACTTATATCAGGTCAAAAAAATATCTAACTTATAATATTTATAATATAATAGTATTTAATCATAATAAGTGTTTCTCTAACCTTACATGAAGGTTATATGAAAAAATGAATGTTTATCATCCTTGATGGAGGTAAATCAACACATCATAGATGATGTTTTCAATTTTAGATTAAATTGTATGAGAAGATGTGTTATGATTCATTTTTTCATAAAAAATACAAATAATACAAATATAATATAATATAGTTTTCAATCGATTTGGATATATGGAGGTTAAGAGAGTATAAAATGAAAAAATATTTGAAAATAAAAAAAGAAAATGAAGGCGGATTTTCCATATTGAATTATTCTCCTTAAGAACATCCATAAGGCCCATGGTTTGGGAATTTTGGTGAGGCCAAAAAGTCTTCGACGTGGGGAAGAGGCTTGGGGAATTTATTGGGTTAAAATTAATCAATCTACAGGGCTTTGATGTGTGAGTATAAGAGTTGGTGAGAATTTTTATTTTTAGTAGATGATAGGGGTGTTTTTTAAATATTATTTAATTAGTTTTTTATTTTGGATCACTAATATGATTATAATGATAATTATAACATAATATATTAAATTTAATTATGTTTTTTTGATATTTTTTGTTTACATTAGGCTTAAATAAACTATTTATCTATAAATAAAGTATTTTTGTTATATCATAAATTATTGTTTCTTACTATTCACAAAAATATCACGCATTTCGGAATAATACCAAAAAATTTACCCTAACCATTTTTCTATGTGCTTAATTAAAAAAACACAATTTTTTGAAAATATTATTCTAATGATGAGAAATTAAAATCTAATTAAAATCACAATTTATTTCTGAAAATACAAATTTTAAAACATTAAAAGAATTTTGGACACATTGAAATATTAATTAAGGTAACATAAAATTATTTTATAATCACGATAAAATAAAATATAAATTTATGGATCAATTATTTGAAAATTAAATCATTAAATTAATTTTAAAATTCATAATAAGAATTAATGTGTCACAAAAATTTTGTAAAAATCCAGATAATCATTTATGATATGGATCTAGATTTTTGGTGTTTTTAAGGAAAAAGGATGTTTTTGGAATTTTTATAAGTATACACCATTTACTCTTCAGTACATGCCATGTACCCAGTTTTTACTGGTTGTAGTGTTATGGAAATGTAATGACTACGAACATGAATTTGTGCACAACCTAAAGAGGGTCCTGATTGTGGTATGTATAGGGTGTGTACATTAAATGACCATGATGTGTACTTTTATTTGTATTTGAATATTCCGACCAGGGTCTGATCTCATCCCTAGAACACCCTTCTTCTAGCTGTATCTCATGAGGGAGTATATATAATAGTCTAATCATCTCTAATACACTGGTCCATCATATGTTCTTTGAATCAGACACATTCATATGTGTTGGAAGCATCTCAGTGAGTCATTGGTAATTCTTATATCTCTTTTCTTTATCTCTTATCTCTCCCAAGTTATCAAAGTTTTATCATATTCATAATTTTGTATATCAATGATCTTCTATACTGATTCAATGGTTGAGGATCAAAAATATTGACCATACAATTTAGAAATAGGGGGTTTGTTTCCTTTCGGATTTTGACATTGTGTTAGATATGACTAAGAGTGGATTACAAATGATTCTGGTATTTCATGTTATGTAATTGAACCCCATTATCATATTCCATTGATTGATTAATGAATTACGGTTTTTATGTTATATTATGCTAAATATAATGTTTAGGGAACACCCCATGGGTGTATTTCATCTCTTGAATGTTTATAGACATTTGGTCCCAGTTTCCTTTGTGGCAGACATTGTTTCCTTGATATTTCATGTTTTTTTGGAATTGATTTCTTAATTAAATATTAATAATTGAATTTTTAATTAATTATTTTTTTTATCCTTATATTAGTTGAGATCACTTGGTCTTCGGGATAATGTTTTTACATTAGTTTATTACACAGGACCAGAGAATCTGGTGTATTTAGTCCATAGTTGGAATTTACATTTAAGGCATCCGTACAGTGTCCGGTATGTTCACGTTAGGAGACCTCAAGGGGGATTAATAGTGATTTCACCCTTATAGTGTATATTGTGTACAATTATAAGACCAAATGAGAAATTCATGTTTAGTTCTTCCTCAGAGTGTTTTTAGTTTATCGTTAAAAATATCAATGGGGGGATTAAGGATGAGTGCTTCCTTATAATGTATTTGTTTTTGTGGGACAGACGAAGTTAGATTGTATGAGCATCCCTAGAGGGTCACTATGCCTTTATTGAATTTATGATATGATGAAATATAGGTGGCATACTATGAGATAATTCCCATATGGTAGCTTGTAGATGATTGACTAATTTTGACGATGTTGTCAAACCAAATCACAAGCTTGGAATCAGTCTTCCATGATTGGTTGATTGTCCTCAAAGGCATCAATTTTATTTCCATTACACAAGGAATACAAAGATTATTATAGATCACTATATTTCATTATTCAATGGATTGAATATTTAATAAATGTAAATGAATGTAATTGGAGACTGTAGGATTGATTACATAGGATTACTTCCATTATTATTGCTTTATTTTTAATATTTCTTAAAATATATACTATATGTTAGTTAGGAAAATAACTATTGGTGGTTGTATACTAGTTTTATTCTCACACACTTTTTGGGTCGTGATTTTTCTCCCAAATATATTTTATAGTTGAAGTTATAGATAAGGGAAAGTGCCATTCTATATCAGCTACTTGATTGCTGTTGGAGATGGATAGACAAAGACTAAGATGAGGATCGTGATACAGTTAGAATTATTTACTATATTTAGTACATTGTATTTAGTGTTGTATTAATATAATTGTTACATCATTGTTTTAGTTCCTAGATACATATGACATGAATCCTTATTTATACATATTCTTCATTTGTTTATACTATCAGTTTTCTGCTATTTACTTTGGTGTATGGTTTTACTACTTCCACTAATGTTTTTTATATGTTATTATGTTATAAATAATCTTCCTGTGAGGGAATAGATGCCCAAATCTAACACCCAATTACATCGCTACCATTTGAATGCTAATGAAATTCTGGAAAATGTGCTTAAGCCCATTTGAACAATCGGGTACGGGGCAACATTGGTTGGCACCCGGAATCAGGACGTTACAAAGTGGTATCTAAGGAATTATTTTCTTAATTGAAATAGTTATTGGGGACTCAATTTTGTTATAGGAATAAATAGGTAATTGGTAATAAGTTATTCTAGGGAGTACCTATCCCATGTATAGGTAAAATCCATGTTACCTTGAATACTGCAATTTTTCTAGTTTTTCAATTGTTACATTTCATTTGATTTAACCACAGGTTGATTCACGTGTTTTGTACTAATATTATTGATATTATCGAGGTTCTATTTCAATTGAAACCTGATAAGATGAGTGTTTTCCTTCTCATTCATCATATAGGCACTTAAAATAGATCACATTTCACACATTCTTATCATTCCATTTAAGGTGCATTTCTGATTTCATGTTTTTGTGATAGTTTTTGTGCTAGATATGCATGATATAGTGGTAGATGCCATGATATAATACCTTCTGTTTTTATATCTTTTTAGAAATTGTAATGTTTCATTTGGATGGATGTTAAACATTGGTTCATGGTGTGCTATTAGATCTCTTGGATTGGAATTTGATGAATCATGTTTGGACATTAAATTTTTTTTTTCATGTTATGATTTGAATAAGGATGCCAAACATTTAATCGTCGGAGTATTCTCTCTCACAAGATGAAATATGTTATTCCAAACAAGAAATTATATGTTTTGAAGGGATATAGAGAATTTTTAGAGTCCGGATGTCCAGAATCCCATAAAACGTGGAGTGTGTTGTTATGAACAATACCATGTGTTCTTATATTCTGTAAAACCAATTTTTCTTCAGCACATGATGTGTACTATATGTACAAGTCATGTCGCCTTTGACAGCGTGAATGACTGTGTGACAGGAGGCACGTGGTTGGGAAACATTGGTATAATATTTTGTGTGTTGGGAGTACAAGCCATCTCGACGAGTCCATGTATCCGACTGTGTGACTAATGACATGGGTGGATATAACATAGGTTCTACATGTCATTTCCCATTTATACAAGTTGTATAGATTCGGCCCAAGCACTGACTACCTTACTAATGACATGGGCGGTTGGAACATAATTTATACATGTTTTGTTTATGGTGAACATGTCGTGTAGTGTTACATAGGGTAGAATCATGTGTTTTGGCCATATAGAATAAATCGAGTAAGGGGGATATGATCAAGTACATGACATGTCATAGGAGGAACACATCGCCCGTAAGGGTGTTACATAACCAGTTTTGGAATAGGTACACACCGTTGTTGAAACCTAAGGGAACACCGTGTGGGGAGGGTATACATTATTTGTAACCATATTTTTCAAAACATGAATTCCTTCATCTGATATTCCTTTATTTCACATCTATGATTCTGTTCATGGTTATATTAACTCAAGTGTGTGCTTGACCATACAGATTCTTGCTGCCATGTCATCTTCCGTTTGCGTGCCAGGTGTAGTGCGATGATAAGACATCATAAAAGATAAATTAGGGGCTACCAGGAGTTCCACACATTGTAAATGTTTTTGGAACATTTTTTTATACCAGGCACATGTGTTGATGCAATGATTCGTGAATGATTTATGAAGATGATGAAAACTTTTAAGGAGCACCACATCCTTCCCCATTTATGGTAGAGTTGATGTGGAATTTTTATTAGCCTCATTCTTCAACTTTATCAACAGATTGAGGACCTCAGGATGCATAGTCATGGTAAGAAGCCATGTTGTCTATCTTCGAGAATCTTGAGACACCTCTTGTGAGTAGGATGGATCTCGAGACCTACATTTGTCGTTACTCCTCCAGGAGATAGTGGGATATGATATCACAGGTGAGATGACAATGAGTAATGGATTGGAAAGAGTTATATTAGACCATTTATGACTACTTATATCTATCGATTATGAGGGACGACCAAGACTGAATGTTCATGGTTCTGTAATATGATACTCCTTCCGTCATGGAGTATTCATCTCGCTTCATAGAGCTGTTGTGCTTCACACCCATTTAGGGGGGTGTTATTTTCTAACCAAGTTGTTTGAACTTGCCCTTAGAAATGACATCTAATCCCCAGTGAACATATTAATGTTGACTTCCAAATCTTCAATAGTAAATGAGGTGTTGATCATAGAGAATAATGTGAGGGAGTATGAATCGGTAAGCCAAGGATTATTTTCATCTAGAGTTTACTTCTCTAACTGATAGCTGGATGCTCCACAGAGATTCTACATGTGGAGATCCGAGTAGACGAGATATTCCTTTAGGTATCCAAGTGGTATGATATAAGTGTGGTAAGAATCGAAATACCAGACCTCGGTGCCCAAGGGATCCAGTAGAGTGTCGATCTTGTGGAAGGATGGGCCGTATTCAGTGTTTTTTCTTGTTTTTCATTAAAACAGCTAGAGATAAATATTTTTCTATGACTCCAAATTCAAGAGAAGCACCACCAGTTTCTCATCAGTCTGGGAACTGGATATATTTTAGTCATTCAAGATGAGGTGGTGGTTGTGGCTGTAGTTGTCAGAAATATGGTTTTTGAAAGCCACAAGGTGTATCAGCTTATGGATCTCAAATAGCTCTGTAGCTCCACAACACAGGTCAAAAAGATGTGATAGAGGACATCCAATATTATCATGATCCTGGGCCATCTATGGTTAGAGGTACTATTATAGTTTGGTCAGTTTTATCTTCTAAACTTTTTTATTCATGGTCTTCCAATAGTATTATATCATTTCCTATTGTGTAGATGATTGGGATCTATTTCGTAACATTTGAGGATTTCATGACACATGACACTTCATTGGGTATTAGGATGACTAGTGTAAATCAGTGAAAGAAGTGACATATTGATGTTGTTGGGTGTCACTTACTATGAGTTATCTATGTCTTAGAGATGATTGGATTTGATGCCATTATTGTAATGGACATGTTAGTCTCATCCATGTTCATTGTTGATTTCTATCGTCATAGGATGAGTTTCATGTCACCATTGGGTGGGTCTTTTCTACATAAGGATTAATGGGATGTCCAGGACAGCATAGTTGGACACAAGTGTCTTCATTTGGGACGTATTATAGACCAGATTTCTAGATAATATATTGATGACTAGGGGATATCATAGATGGACTTTCCTGCAATGTTCGATCATTTCTGAGATGGCATTATATAGGTCATTTTAGGTTTACCTCCAAAGAGGTAGGTATATTTTTCTATTGATGTTATTCAAATAGATTCATGGGTGTCATTCTGACCATATAGGATGGATACACCAAAGTTATACGAGATGAAGAAGCTGTTAGAGTAGTTTTAGACAAAGGGTTTCATCTGACCCTAATCATCTATTTGGGTCTCCACTATCCTTTTTTCGAAGAAGGCAGATGGTACCCTAGAACATTGTGTGGACTATTGGATGTTTAAATAGTTGATGGTTGAGAAAAAATATCCTTTACAAATGATTGATGATATATTTGATCATCTTAGAGGGGATCAGGTGTTCAGAAGATTGACTTCAGAACTGGTTATCATCAGTTCTGTTTCAGACCATCAGATATACCTCTTATAACCATTCAGAATAGGTATGGCCTATATGTGTATATGTTTATATCATTTGGCGTCACGAGTGATCCATCTATTTTTATGACACTGATTAACCGATTGTTCCATCCATATACATATTCTTTTGTAGTAGTCATCGTGGATGATATGTTAGTGGACTCTCAAACTATACATAACCATTCTATCTTATTGAGATCATATTGAGTACACATATAGAGAATGAGTTATATATAATGATCTCAAAATTCCATATATGGATGGACCTGATTAACTGCATGGGTCGTGTTATCTCAAAGACATGATTATCAATAAACCCCTACAAATTGACAACTGTAGTTTCCTGGGAGAATCAAAAGAACATATTTGACGTACGGCGTTTTCTCGGGCTGGATGGATACTAAAGATGCATTATATAAGACATTTTATATTTTATATCCCTTTTGAAAGGCCTGGCTAATAATGGTGCGAAGTACATGATGACATTTTTTTGTGATTCAACTTTTTAAGAGATGAAAGTGGGATTGAATTCAGCACTGATACATGTTATGCAAAAGCCATGAATGAGTTATATTGTTTAATATGATGTGTCATGTAGCTGTCTAGGAGTAGTTCTTATACAGGGGAAATGATCCATCTTGTATGGGCATCGACATTTGAGTTCACAAGAGAGGAATTACCCAATGTACGATCTCAAGTTAGCTACATTTGATCATGCTATACGTTGTTGGTGAAATTATCTATTGGTATATCATTTTTTGGTTTTCTATGACCATAAAAGTCTCAAGTATACCTTTGGAAATTGTGATCTGATTTTAGGAGAGTAAAGGTGGGTTGAGTACATTCAATATTCTGACATTGAGCAAGACTACTATCATAGGGAGGGAAATGCAGTGGCAGATTCATTAAGTATGAAGACATAGATATAAGTATTTCAAGAGTCCATTTGGTAGTGGAATCACATGGATTTGTTCTCTTAGATTAATTTAGAGGTGCATGACAAACAAAAAATGATGTTACATTCATCTTTAGTAATTACCTCTACACAATGGGGCAAAGTATAAATGTGGAAGATATTAGATTTTTATGGACAAGTCCTAGGAGAGAGTGTTTCAGATGAGGACCCTACTCTTGTGTGGAACACACGAAATGATGAGATATTTCATTTTAATTTGGGCTTATGGGAGTCAACACACATACATAAGGAGATATGGCAGCATTTCCATTCCTCAGAATGAGAAGTTCATCCCAATGCCACCATGATGTATCAAGATTTACTTCATCTGTATTAGTGGCTAGATATGAAGAGGGACATTTCATGTTTTTTAGGAGATCTTCCACCCGTCAGCAGGTGAATGTAGAGCATCAATGGCAAGTAGGGATTTTACAGTAGTTACATATTCCCAAGTGGATGTGGCATGTTTTTGTGATTTATTTCATGATGGGTTTGCCGAGGTCTCCTCGAGATAATGATGAAGATTGGGATGTTTTTGAAAGTCTCAAGAGGATTCAAATTTAATGTCAATCAAGGAGACCAACAGTTTTGACGAACATGGAAGGTTTTACATTCTTGATATGGGATGACTACACATTGTTCCACATTCTATAGTATCATATAGAGACACCCGCATTATATCACATTTGTAGTCGTGTTTTCAGAAAGCGTTTGTTTTATAGGTACTTCTGAGTGAAACATACCATCATAAGACAGATGGCCAGTAAGAAAACATGATTCATGGTTTTGAGGAAATGTGTTAAGAACGATTCCTAGATTTTTGTGGTTCAGGGGTTGGACACATACCCCTAGTATTGTGTTCCTATAATAACTACTTTCATGAGACGATCATATGGAACCATATAAGGTTTTTTATGGTAGGGAATGCCGATTACCACAATATTTTGCTAGAGGATAGAGAGGAATCTATGATGGGGCCACCTGTTGTTTAGGATACCACAAAATGGTGGATCTTATTCAGAAGAAGGTGCATACTGCATAGTGTCAGGAGAAATCTTAGGTCGATCAATGAAGATGACCTCTATTGTTCGAGGTCGGAGAACATGCTTTCTAACGTGTGACACTGAGGATTGGACATCGAAGGATTAGTAGATAGGGGAATCATTCATCAAGATATGGTGTTCTGTTTGTGGTTTTGTAGAGAGTCGTATTGGTTTCCTATCTGTTGTAGTTACCTCAGAAGTACCGGGATATGCACTGTGTCGTCCATGTTTCCAAGATACAAAGATACTTCATAGACTTGTCACATGTTTTTCAACCTGAGGTGAATGGGTTGTAGGTGGATGCATCATTCAAGGAGCATCTAATCCTGATTTTTGATTGCAGTGTGATGGTTTTCCATAGTCGGGTTGTTCCTTTGGTGTGGGTGTTGTGGCAGCACAACCGAGTTTAAGACAAGACTTGCGAGAGGGAGGAAAATGTGTGATTGCAATGGCCAGAGCAGTTTGATAATTCTTCATCCCAAATCCATTAGATAATTTCAGCAATGAATTTAATTAAGGTAGGAAGATTGTAAGAACTGAGGTCTTCATTTCATGAATGTGTATTGATTTCGGGTGTTTTTGAGGAAAATGGATGTTTTTGGATATCTTTATGTATAAGTTGTGTACTCTTTATTACACGCTATGTAACAAAATTCCATGGGTAGATGTGTATTCATCATGTAGTGGACGATAACATGGCCGTGTGGACAACCTAAATCAAGGGATGACTGACGGATGTTCCCGACATGTACATTAACTGAATACACGATGTACTTTTCTTTTTATTTGATTAATCAGACCGATGCCATCTCTAATCACCATAACACCATTCTTCTTTTCGTATCTCTCGAGGGATCATAAAAAATATCTGAATCATCATTTATCCACGGATCATTAGTCTGTTCTTCAAATAAAATATTTAATGTTATGTTGGGAGCACCTCAGTGAGTCCTTGTTTCTTCATTAATCTCCTTTCCTGATTTCTTTTCTATCCTGAATATTCCAAGGTAGAACATTTTTGACCTTTTCTAGATAAACTATGTTATTGACTGATTGAAAGGATGATGTTCAACTATATTAATCTTACAACATTTATGTAAGTGGTTTGTTTGCTTTCAGTGTTGGTCATTGATTTGTATATTCCTAATTGACGATTACCCATGATTCGGGTATTTAGTGTTATGAAATTTTACCATTTTATCAACTAACATATATTGATTTATTTTTAAGTGTTTTTTTTGATATATTATGCTCCATTTCATGTTTATGAAACACCACATGTGTACATTTCATTGTTTGAATATTTATGGATGTTTGGAAGAGGTTTATTATATGGTAGATATTATTTCCATTCCATTATTGTTAGGATTAATTTGATTTCTTAATTGATACTTTTTAAATGCTTATGTAATGCATTATAGTTTCTTAAACATGTTTTAGTATAAATTTCATCAGATATTAGATAACGTTTATAAACTACTGTATTACAATGGTCCATGCATACCTTGTGCAGTTAAACCATATAAGGAATTGATATTGAGGGCTACCACTGAGTGTCTATTATTATCAAATAATGAGACCACAATAGTTTTTGAAAGTTATTGGTCTCTGTGTGTGTATATTTTATATAGTTAAGACGCCATAGGAGTAATAGAAATTGAGTTCTTCTTCAATGATTCTAAAGTTAATCGTTAAAAATACCACAAGGGTAATTGATTGTGAGTTCTTCCTCAGTTTGTATTTTTTTGTTGGAGAAAAGTGGTTAAACTATTTGATAATTACCAATGAGACATTATATCACTATAGAATTTTTGATATGTTGAACTAGAGGGGTTTGACTATGAGAACATTCCGAGGTGGTTTCTTGTGGATCATTGATTGTATGCAATGAGTAAGCC
Source organism: Viscum album (assembly GCA_963277665.1). NCBI lineage: Eukaryota > Viridiplantae > Streptophyta > Magnoliopsida > Santalales > Viscaceae > Viscum > Viscum album. The sequence continues at coordinate 163,825,023 of OY728135.1, forward strand.
AAGTCAAAGAACAAGCTATATCTCGGTTTTACATGGTTATTATATGGTCTTCTATTACATCAGTTTTTCCTAGTACATAGGGGATACTGAGCATAGGGTAGATCTTGGTAATTCATTATTCGATGGTATGAACTATTAATAAATGAAAATTAATGCAATTAGAGACTGTAGGATTGTTTAATTTTGAGTACATTTTTGGTTATTTCCAAATATTCGTATTTCCTTCTATATATACTCACTGACAAGTTAAGAATAGACATTTTTGTGGTTTCCTACTAGGATTCATCTCACAACCTTTGGGGTCAGGCTTTTGGGCATAAACAGATTGTATGTTTCGGTTATAGATAAGGTAAAGCACCCTTCTACATCAGGTACTTCAATCTTGTTTATGCTGGAGAGAATGAAACAATGATATGGCTTGTAAGGATGTTGGAGTTTTATTTACATTTTTCAGTACATTGGTTATAGTATTTTATTTATAGCATTATGACTTGTATGGATGATTTCTTAGATACACGTGACATGCATTAGAAATTATATATAAGATGTTGTTTTTTATACTATCAGTCTTCCATTGTTTACATTTTTTTATGGTATTACTGCTTCCACTATTGTTTATTATTTGTTATTTTTCTATGAATACACATCCAGTGTGGGCATAGTTCCCCCACTATCACACCCATTTCCGTCAATCCTAGTGGAAAGACTCTATTGTTTGGGGAAAAATATATTGAGGCCATGTGACTATCTGTGTATATGGAACCATTGCGAGACTCATGAAAGAGGGACCTTACAAATATCAAAACCTAATTCTTAATTTTTAGAACAATTATTTACTTTTTCAATGATATAAATTTTTCATTATTATAAGTATTACATAAATAAAATTTCATCTATACACTCAATGTGAGGTTATTATTTATTTGGATAGATTAATTTTCCTGGTGATCATGTTACAATTCCTAAGGTCATGTGACTATTCAGTCATTATAAATTCCATAATGTCTATAAATACGACTTATTTAATTAAAAATTAATATTTTATTTTAATATTAAATTATTAAATGAAATGAAATTATTTTATAATAACCTTGACTATAACATTATATTCACATTGTTAAACTTGTTTCCCCACAATTACTCTTTTCTTATTTAACAATTGAGGGTTCCTTTTTCTCCTCGAATTTTCAGACTCCTATTTTTCTTCCTCATCAATGTTGTTTTTCTACACAACCATACCTGAGTGAATTAAAATATTTCCTATAAATTGCTCAATGTGACCATGAATCTTAATAGATTTCACTTCATATGAATGGATCTCTTCTAGCTGGACTACTTCATTACTCAATCCTTCATATTAATCGAGAACATACGATATCATCTTTGAAACATGAAAACAATATGTACTTGACATAAACATGGGGAAATAGATACTCAATATGCAACTGGTCAAACTCTCTCCATGAAACCATAAGGTCCAATAAAATATGTACATAGAATTTCATTTATACCAAAAATAATAATTAGTTTATGTAATTGGATTCTATGAAAAACATGATCGCATACCTCAATATAAAAGACAATCCTCTTGTTATCATCATAAAATTTCTACCTACTCTAAGTTGTCCTCATGTTTTACTGGATCATCATCACTTTATCATCCTATTAATCTACTAATTATTTCCCCATAAACTTTCATTTCCTAAAATTATTCCAAAATACAAATGTTCAATACAAAATTCTATATAATTCCACAAAATGTTCCATCTGTATAATGGAATGAAAACTGTTATTATATGAGAACTAATATAAATAAATATATTGAACCCAACGACACTAGTAATCAATTTAAAAATATCAACAAATTTCATCCAATGTTTGAATTATTTTTTCGATTTATCCACCAAGTTGAGAAAGAAAAGAAGTGATGAAACTCAATTCAGTGCCCACTGATTGCTGAAGACATTTCAATAGTTTTTTAGTGAACCTACGATCAGAATCATATAAAATGGATATAGGAACTCCATGTAACCTGGACATCTCAATGATATACAATCGAGAAGGCTGATCTAATGGAATAATATCATTTAATGGAATAAAATGTACAGATTTAGTCAGTTGGTTAACAACAACACCAATTGAATTGTTACATTGATAATTCGTTCGTAGTCCCTTCACGATGTCCATGGATATACTTTTGTCCAATTTGGCACTGGAAAAGGTATAAATATCCCCTATGGTAAGTTTCACTCTTCTTTAACATGTTAAAAAGCATAATATTTCATGTTAAGAGTGATAATTATATTTTCATTCCATACCACCAGTAATACTCATGAATTCCTCTACAGCTTGAAAAAATAGGAAAATTTTCTACACCAACAACAACCTTGAAAAAATTACTCAAATCCTTAATCAATGGATCTTGTTCCAAATATAAAATTTTTTATGATGAATTATTTTTTCAACATGAGGCATCCACCACTTTTTTGGATTTTATAGGATGGTAATTGACCCTGAAATTATAATCTTTTCACAATTCATGAAATCATATCTACCTCATGGTTAATTCATTCCGATTGAATATATACTTATGAATTTTTTGTTAGTATATATTTCACATTTGGATCCATATAAATGATCCATCTAAATTATCATTGAAAAAACCACAACATCTTATTCCAAATCATGGGTGGAATAATTTAACACATTATGTATCAGTTGTATTGAAGCATAAGATATTATCAAATCATTTTTCATCATATCACAACCATGTCCCATCAAGAAAGCATCACAATTGATGAAACAATTACAATTTGTGGAAGGTAGAGAATAAACTAGATCATTCCCAATCTCTTCTTCAATTCCAAAAAACAAAAATCCTGATCTTCTATCAAACAAAAAATTAACCCCTTTTCATGTATACATAATGTGTGGGCTAGATTACCATTCAATGTTTTTAAGAAACCATCCATAATAACCTAGTAATGTTGGTAAAATATGAATCTCTGTAACATTTTTAGTTATTGAAAATTAATCGACCACATTTGTTTTAGCAGGATCAACTATTATTCAATCCTTATTTATAATGTGTCCAAGAAATGAAATATGATGCATCCAAAAATCAGATTTTATAAATTTTATTTGAGTTTTTTAAAGACAACCCATAAATGTTTTTATAAACCATCATATATTTTTGAAATAACCAAAATATCATCAATAAAATCATAAACAAACTTATCCAAAAATTCATGGAATATTCTATTCATCATATACATGAATAAAATAAGAAAATTTGTCAAACCCTAGGGAATAAATAAATAATCATATTTCCCATATCTATTAAAAAATCTATTTTTGGGATGTCATATTTATTTAACTTTTGTTGATGGTACAAAAATCTCAAGTCATTCATGTAAAAATACTATGATCCCAATAGCCGATCAAAAAATTCATTGAAGTGAGGAAAATGATACAAATTCTGAATAATTATTTTATTTAATGATATATAATAAATTAAAAGACTCATGGAACCATATTTTTCGTATTAAAAACATTTGATCATCCCATAGTGATGTTATAAGATGAATTAATCCTTTATCAAGAAGGACTTACAAATGATTTTTCAATTCAATATCTTCCTCATGATCCATTTGATAAGGTGGGTTTTTAAATTATCTAATCATCATGATCCAAGTTATTATTTAATGATACTTCTCGATCAAGTATATCATCAGAGAACTCATCTATAAAAACATCTAATAATTCATTTACCACTAGAACGTCATTAATTTGAGGAGTTACCTTTCTTCAACAACATGAGAAAGATCACTTTCATATCCCTCTTTTAACAGAATCCTAGATTACTATTATTATACCAAATTTATGGGCTGATTTCTTTATACAAAATAAAAATATATCTAGTAAAAAAATTATTTACAAATTTACCAAAAAATCTCTCAAAAATAAATTAATATATTGACACCATTTAAAAAAACATGAGAAAATTATGAGTAAAAAAACAACGTACAAGAAACCACTTCATTAGATGGAATTATATCAATCAACATAGTTGTAAAGAACTCAGTCCACCCTTTTGATTAAAATATCTATGATTTCCATCCTTAGGAAGTTTCATTGTGTAGGTATTTGCATAAAGACCCATATCACCATAGTTAATACACATTACTGTTTTCTTATCCTAATTAACCGTATGATAATTTTAATAACAATATCAAGACATATATCCAAAATTGACACGTTGAAAATAGTTCCTTATTTTGTTATGGAATTCTAGGTGTTCTTTTTCTGCATTTTTCACAAATTGGAATCACGAAATTCTTTCTCTTGAGATTTTTTGATTGATTTTTAAACATTACTGACCATCTAGAACATTTCATATAATTTTTATCCCTGTAGATGTGAACATCATAAAACAATATTTTTATCATATCAGCATATCATAAAAGTATCTCATATCTTTTTAATTAATTCTATGCCAAATCCATTGGATATCATGTCCTCATTCTTGAGTAAAAATTATTGATTTTGATTTTAAGATCCATATTATGATTTGAAGCATACCTTGCGAATCATGGGAAGTTTTCTTCATACACTACCATGAATATTCATCCTATTTTTTCAATTCAAGTTATTTCATTTCTATTCAAATTCAACAAAACATTGGAAAATATTTTTAAAGTAATATATTCATTAATTCAACCCATTACAAGAAATCAATCCCATCGTTATCCCATATATTCTAGACCATTGACCACCATTAGATAGATTCACCATCTAAATGATAAATGAAATGAATAAACTTTTTGTTACAACAACACCCCATAGAAAAAAATATATCATTTAAATTGATTTAATCCATTTTTAAGATGCCATTGGGTTTAAAGATCAACTGAAAATAGGAGGGTGATTACTCATGAAATGTTCCACTAAAATAATGTTCCTTTTTGGTAGCTCTAATTTATTACTTTCATAGATTACATTATAGTTGGTAGACTGTGTCAAGAGGGAAATTATATTAACAAACAATTTGGTTCTAATTCCCGTCTTTCCAATTTGGAAATTTAAAAAGAATTATTCCTCTTGCTTCATTCCTACTTCGTCTTCTAAATTTATTCATCAAAAAACTACCTAAAAAGTAATATATGAGACCAATTAAATTTATAATAATAAAAGTACATATATTTTTTCAAAATAAAAATAATTTAAAAATAATTTATGTTATTTTATTATAATAATGAAATCCCCTAAACATATCTAAACAATATTTTAATACAAACTACATGGACACAACATTAACCATTAAATAATCCTATCAATTCCTTTTGATTTCAATTATTTACATTCTCGAAGATCGTTTATGTTTAAGGTTATAACAAATTGTAACATTATTCTAACATATCAACGCATAATAATTTAAATTTTGAATAACTAAAACAATATCCATTACTTCTCTAATATAAATGTTTTTAATAAAAACAAGAAATATTATAATGATAAGCTGTCATGTCATTCATCATGGATTCTTTTTTTCTTCTAGCCACCCATATACCAGGTCATTTTATTAAAAAATGGTAGGATAACAATAATTTCATTAAGGGAAATAAAAATTTCGTGATAAACCATTAATACGTTAATACATAAAAACTTATGATATAATTTTCACAAAGACATTTTTTTCACTGATAAATTATCATATACATATTCTGTGAAAACAATAGATTTCCATAATACATAGAAAAAAAATTTAATATCATACATATAACTTGTTGAATTAATTATGTTATAACGTAACTCTTATGGATTTCATATGATTTGTAACCCTCACAACTTCCTTACAATGTAACCCTGAAATATAATTTATGATGTAATCCATACGAGTACCTTATGGTGTAACAATAAAAACTACACATGGAGTAACCATATAGATGACATACAACATAAAAAACATAATGAAACATAGGGAGTTATATGTACCACCCATCATTATAAAAAAATTCCCATGAACCATAACATAAAAAAATACTTTCATAAGGATATTATATTTGAAATTTGTAAAAATAGAAAATTAAAAGTGGATTTTTAAAGAAAAAACCATAAAAATCTTATAATTGAAGTCTGAATTTAAAATAACAATATAAAATGTGTATATACTATAAATACACAAATTAATACATTATATTATCAATATTCAATTCACAAATAATATTCTTACTACATAATGAATGAAATAAATGTTAACCCAAAGAATGTAAATTGGGTTTAAAATCCCTTAACTTAGGTTCTTAATACATCAAACATGTTTAAACATATGGTATAATTGATTAAATGGTGTTATTTATATTGACCCAAAAATATTACATATATCCTTTCAGGATTTAAATCATAATTAATCATCGTAGTACAATCCAAGGATTGTTATGTCTAGTGTCTTGGAAGACTTGGTACAGAAAACAAAAAACAAGGGATAAAAAAACTACATTATTTAATCTATATAAGGTTCTTCTAAACTCCTTTGAGCCCTTAAATCTGCATAGGGTACCCTAGGGAACACATGGACATGGGATGAGGTGAAAAGACTAGCATGGAATGGAAAATAATGATACATCATAAGCACATGTGTTAAGAGTCACGACCTAATGATATCCAAAGCAAGGAACATATGAAATCTATCGTATAAGCAGGTTATAATATAAACATGAAATCACATAAATTTGGTAGAATCATAAAACATTTCTTTGGTATGTGTAAAGTCTAATGACCAATCTCGATTCTCATTTTAGTAAGGGTTAAGGCTAACCATCAATCCCGCTTCACATCACATCTCATGTTCCATAACCATACCCAATGCATTGGAGTGATATCTAGGAACACCCATAGAAAAATTTTCATTAATATTATTAGAACACAAAAATTCTTACCCAATAGATAATAAAACATAATCAACCACATATAAGTCTATGTGAACCCATAGAAAGAATTGGGTACCACAATCCTAAAATAAATCACAACCAATTGCATGTCAATAAAGTGTAAATGAATGGAATATATCAGACCATACATTTATTTTCATATGGTAAAATATTCATATTCCATTGTAAGAGGAGTCAAAAATAATCAGCAAGAAATAATAAATGTAATTTATAAACATTAGCAATAAAAACGTTTTGTGTGGTTTTAAGGAAAACACTACAAAGATTTTCAAATAGAAAAGAGGACATTCTTTTATATAAATCCATAATTGAACCAAGAAGGTTTTAATAATAAAAATAATTATTTTATAAAGAAAATAGTGTATTAAAAAAGATAATATAATGCACATGGAATTGTGTTAAAAATTCTGGATTTTCCCCTAAAATAGGTATTCTTATCATAAATTCTAAGGATAGAATTTTTTTACAAAAATGTATATCCCCATTAAACATTGATGAATGATTCATGATAAATTATTCTTTCACAACTAAAAATAATTTATAAGATCCACATAAGCAGATAAGATAACTCCACTTTGATATAATGAATGAAAAGGAAACCTGAAAGAACATAAGATGTTCTAGTAGAATTTATTATGGTTTAATCTGCATGGTGTCAGGTGTAACTAAGTAGGATTGATGAGAGATTTAATGGGTTTATCAACACATATAAATCAAGATTACTGTATGGAGGAGGTGAGTAAATAAACCCCATCATTTGGTATTATACAAAAAAGGGCATAGCACAGAGGACAATCTTGATTAAGAGAGAAATGGATAGGATCCATACCTTAAACTTGTTGGTGTTCTCCATGTGCAATTAATGACATGAATAAAAAAATAGGCTGATTAATTCATAATTACATAATCTCTTATATATTTAATTTATTTATTATAACCATATTTTTCATTTATGTCCTTTTTGATTAGTTATATGGGTAAATTTCATTGTTTGGGCTAGTTTTTTTACATGGTTTTAAAAGATCAGTTCACTTATATTCATGTTCGGATAAACATGAAAGATGGAAGTGGTTAGATAGATGTTATGTTACATGTTATTAGATAACATCAAGGTTATTACATGGTTTTAAATTTTATTGTGTTACTTATTTTTACAACTAAATATTATATATAAAACCATAGTGATAATCGTTTTGGTTAATCTAGGGGTTTGATTACAATGAAAATGTTTTGGACTAAAAATAAAAAAAATTGGTACAAAAGGATTAAATAAACATAAAAAGTACATATAAAATATATAATAATTTGGCGAAACCATATCAAAATTGGTTTCATGACCATAATTAAATATAATAAATGAAATTGATAAACTGATGTCCTTGAATGAGCTAATTTAGCGCATCACAAATGGTGCTATCATTTCTTTGAAATAAAAAGTCAGGAAATGAGATAAGATAATGAAATATCCCATTATAATAGAAATATTAGAGTACATGATTGTTAATGGAGTTATGATACTATTTGGTTGATGTGAGGTGGGTAATGAAAAAAAGAATCGAACATAAAATAAATGAAGAAATTTGTACGAGGAATTTACCTCTTGTGACTTCCTCCTTTGAGAACCTCTTAAGGGGAGAGGTTTTGGTACTTTGGAGAGGCTAGGAGAATTTTTACATGGGGAAGGATATTTGGGAGATATTTGGCCATATTATTTTCAAGGCATGATACTATAGAGGCGTGAAGAGAAAAGGAAGTGAGGGTGGGGTCTTATAGTTGAGGGGAGAGGGTATTTCATAATTGTTTAATCATTAGTTTATTATTTCTACACAAGATAAGGAATATTAATTATTATATGACCAATAATAGTAAAAAAAGACATGTGAGTTAGATATTTCGGTGCTTACATCACTTGGGATGTCAGGAATAGTGTATTTTAATTTTAATGTGTTTATACGTTAAATTGATGTATTATACTCTTCACAAAAAATTCAAGTATTTTAGTAAAATCCCAAAAAATCAATACAATAATTTTTCAACACGTAGAATCCAAAAATGAATTCCATTTTTCATAAAGAAATATCTAATTATTTTTATTTTAATATTTATATAAAATTATATTTTCTAATCAAAACACAATATTAAAAAATTAATTTACTTATTCTGAAATATAGATACATCAAACATTCACATGAATATTATTTATCTACTATCATAGGTATGGATACTATTCCTTAGGGTATATAACTATTCATAAGTGTATGTTACTATTCATAAGGGTATTTTACTATTCACCATAAATTATGTCTTTCTTATCAGACTCCATATAACATACTAACTGTAACTGTGAATGACATACTTTTGAAATACCAAACACAATGGTTACAAACTTATGTTTAAAGGTCACATAGAACTTTTTAGTTCATTATGTTGTAATTTCATGTGATTTTATGACATGTTTATAAGATTAGAATTTCCATTTAAAATCATTGGGTTGAAAAATTCGTTCCCCCTTATGAAATATCACCATACAAATTTCATTTTACATTCTAAGACAAAAACACCTGGGGGTACTTTTCCTTCCATAATTCCTCCAGTTCGCATATATCCTCTTCGTACATATGTTTTCACCATAGTACCCTCACCAGATTATTATTCTAGTTTGGTAGAACATTGTCTCTATGATCCAGGATCTTTACTGGCTGCTCCTCGTATGATAGATCATCCTCCAACTGTACCACCTCTAAAGAGAGTACATTTGAAGTGTTTGGTATATAATTCCATAAGAGGGTTTCATGAAAGTCATCATGTACTTTTGACATGGTAGGTGGATGTTCTAGGAACATAACATCATATTCATTCCAAACCTCATTACCTTGTTCTGTGGAGATATGCGTATAAATACAATGTATCCATATTTGAACTCAAGGTCTCATCAAAAGTTATCAGCATAACTCTTCTGTCTATATTGGGTTTCTTGATATGATGCTGAATGGTTTTCATCTTCTCCATCATTTTTTGAATTTTTTAGGTCCTAGCAGCATACGCTTAGTGACTTAATTCCAAAACGCCTGTGTTCTGATCCTTTTCCTATAATGGGCTTCATATGGTGCCTTTTAGATGCTCGAGTAGAAGATATTATAGTAGGATAATTCAACCAGTGGAAGGTGTTGTTTCCACCCCCATTGAATTCCATAAACCACACTCTCAACATTTCTTACACTGTCTTAATAGTTTTCTCAGATAGGCCATCCGCTTGGGGATGATATACCGTACTGAAGTTCAGTTCAGTGCTCAGATCATGCTGATGAATTTTCGAGAACCATAATGTGAATCTCATATCACGGTTGGATACAATATATTATAGTACTCTATGAATCCTTACCATGTCTTTGATTTAAATCCATGCATGTTGATCAAATGTGATTTCCTCTCGAATTTTGATTATGTTTGCAGTATTTGTAAGAAGTACCAAAATGACCCATATATAATTATTTCCTCTAGATATCCTTTGAATTCCAGTAACAAACTCCAGGTTAATGTTCTCCCACTTCCATGCTGGTATGGGTAGTGGTTGCATCATCCCCTTAGACGTTTTCCTCTCAACATTCACTTGCTGACATAGCAGAAACATTGATGTATATTCTGATTTCTCACTATTCATATTGTCCCACAAAATGTTTTCTCGAAGATATTGAATCATTTTTGTTCTCCTAAGGTTAATAGGGAAGGTTGAGCTATATTAATCATTAAATATCTCCTTCCCTATCTCTAGATTGGATGGAAAACATAATCGTGTCCCAATTCATACAAATCCTTCTACATCAATTTTTAATTCGGGGGATTTCCCATTTTTAATAGCTTCCATCCTCTTCAGAAGATCCACATCCTTTCTTTGAGAATCCATAATTTTTTCCAAGAGATATTTTTGAACAATTATTTTTATAAAGGATTGATAATTTTCATCCCTTAATTATTCCCAAGTACACCATTTTCAAATATATGAAAATCAGATCCATTTCAATTCTCATCATTGATAAAGATTCAAGTTCTTTTCTACTTAGAGAATTAGACACCTTGTTTTCCATACCAGGATTGTAGTGGATTGATCAGTAATAATCCTTTATGAGCTCTATCCATCATTGTTGGCACATATTAAGATTTTTATATGTGAATATATATATTTGAGACTCATTTGGTCGTTATATATCTCACACTTCTCCCTATAATGATAATGTCTCATAATTTTCAATGTATATATCAAATCTTCCAACTCGAGATCATGTGTGGGATAGTTTATCTCATGGATCATCATCTACCTTCATTTAAAGGATATCAATTTATAATTTTTCATGAGCACACCGCTTAAGCCTTTCGTTGAAGCATCACCATACACCACAATGAGTTCTCAACTTGAAGGAAGTGTGAGTACTAGTGGAGTGATAAGCCTCTTTTTAAACACCTCGAAACAGTCTTCACATTCCTTTGTCTAGAAAAACATTACTCCCTTCCGTGTAAAATTGGTCATTGGGTTTGATAATATTGAAATGTTCTTCACAAATAATCGACAATACCCAGCTAGACCAATAATGCATTGGATCTCTGCTACAAATGTTTTTCGGAGCCACTCTTCAAATGCCTTTGACTTGGAAGGGACAAAAATATCCATTTCCTAGTGATAACATGCCCTAAGAATGATACATCCTCCATCTAGAACATAAATTTAATATACTATCCATACAACATATCCCATCACAATGTCTTTAACAAGGTTTTCACATGCTCCTCATGTTCCTCCTTTCTATTGAAGTATATTAGAATATCATCAATAAAGACTACCAAAAATTTGTCGAGGTAATCTCAAAATAAATTATTCATAAAATCCATGAAAATTTATAGAGAATTAACGAGTCTAAAGGGAATCAATATTAACTTATAGTGTTCATACCTCGTTCTAAAGTTATTCTTCAGAATATCTTCCTTCCTTGCCAATAATTGTCGATAACCAGACCAGATGTCCACCGTAGTGAAATAACATGACCAACGAAGCTGATTGAACAAGTCTCATATCTATGCTAGGGGATACTTGTTCTTTATCATGATTTTATTGAGCCCGCAATAATCAAAGTAGAGTTACATTGATCAATCCTTATTCTTGATGAAGAGGACTGGCACACCCCATGGTGAATCACATGGACATATAAAACCCTTGTCAATATTCTCTTATAACTGCTACTTTACCTCCTCCTTCTCTGTGGTGGCCATTCAATAAGGTGTTTTTGAGACTTGAAGAGATCCAGGGATAAGTTCAATTGAGAACTCAACCTCTTGGTTAGGAGGGATATCCGGAAACTCTTCAGGGAATACATCATTGTAATCCTTCACGATGGGAATGTATTCAATCATGTTTCTCTATTTTGTCTCAGTCATTTGAGCTAGATATGCTTGCTCCTAAGGAAACAATATCCACACATGAGATGAATATTCTAAATTAGAGTCATCTTCCTTCTTTCCATTGTAATTAATTGGAGGATGCTTTGGGATGTGAATAGTGATCTCCCATTCTTGAAAATTGATGTTGGATTTTTATAAAGATTTCCAATCCCTTCACATCATATAGTTGAACTTCACTAAAGAGAGTATGAAAAGATTTTCTAGGAGGTTCAGACCAGAAAAATTAATAAACGATGAGTTATCAACCATGGAAGCAATAATATCCCTATTCAATGTTCTCACAGATAACTTGTCCTCAAAATTTTTAGGTCGTATTTGAATTGTTTTACAAAATTTGATAGAAATCAAAGAATGCGTAGAAACAAATTCAAATAGAATGAGTGTTGACTTGAATCTTTTTTTCTTATTCTGTATTAGTGGGATTCTGCATTTTCTCGATGGTAGTACTTGTTCAAATGTCCAATGATTACACATTTGAAGAAACTCTTGGTTCACTTTAGAATGTTACCAGGATGATTCTTCCCACAACTTTTACTAGGTGAAAAGTCAGGCTTCAATCAATCAAGGGATTTGTTTGGTGAACCACCCACCTGGTTCTCAATTTTCTGCTTCTTCTCAATAGGCCCACAAGACCAAAGGGGGTCTCCAATATCTATTTAAACCTTATGATAATAATGGAAAATATCCTCATAATAGTCGATGTCCTGAACCACCAATGCTTTTTGTGAACTCGGCTTTAGTGTGCTAATGAAACGATCCCCCATGCATTCGGTGTTCGGGACAAAGCCATAGGTTTACCATGTAATCCTTGTATTGTTTTCGGCATATGACCCAAAGAAGTTATCTTCCTTATGTTTTTGTCTGAGGAACTATCTTTCCATCTTTAGATGAGGGTTCAAGGAAAATATTTATTGAAAATATCCTATTGAATTCCTCCTAATCCATGGAATCAATATATTGTTGGGACTTTTTATTGTTGATCCACAACCACCACAAATAATATTCCCTATCAAAATGATAGACTGCCAGTACCACCTTCTCCTATACCAAGAACTGGTGGATAGATAATATCTTTTCAATGGAGTTGATCGATTGTTCTGCGTGGAGGGAATCAGAAGATCTGCTAAACATGGGAGGCCATTTCCACATGAAGGATAGTACGACAACATTCTATTTCCTTGGAGGAGGAGGGAAATCCTTCTTATTAATGTTATTATTCATAACATGGGCCAGCTGAGCATGTACTATCATTGATTTTTGAGCACCCACTCCCACGATATGATACATATCATTTTTTCTATCTTCACATTCCCTATCACATTGTATGTCAGAACATGTCTTTCTATTTCCCGCCATTAACTCTAAAAAGGAGAGTATAATTAGATTTCTTGAATACATATCCAATGATCATTAAAAGGAATCCTTGAACATAAAAGGATAAACATTAAAATAATAAGTATATAAAATCTTGTGATTCCATAGGTTTATATCTAGGTTATACTCGATCTATTTATTACCATATATTCTTATATTATTTTTTGTCCCTTAATAATGGTTTTTAATTAGCTCGCGAATCTTCCAAATCACATCCCATGGGAGTGTAGTAACACAGTGTACAACATGGGCCATTGTCGTGAAATAATTCCAGTTTGATTCTACCTCAATGTGGTTTTTTTGTGATTTACCCCTAGATACATCAGTGCCATAGCCAACTCTACTTGTCCGTATCCAGATAGGGATTTTTTATCATGATAAACCAATTACACAATACTGACAAATCATTAGGAATTTTTTATAATACATTTTTTCATATATAAGGTTCTCACTAAGGTGATCTATTCCTAATCTCCAAAATTAACTATACCATCCTATGATACCAATTATAGCAATGCAATCCTATAATATATATCTCTAAAGGATTTTATGCATAATTATACATTAGAGTACAAGCCATGTATCATTATGTCTATTGTCCTAGAAGACTAGGTACATATAAAAAAGGGCTAAAAACATCATTATTTAATCTCTAAAGGGAGCTCCTAACATCCATTGAGCCCTTACATATTCAGAGCGTACCCTTTGGAACACATGAACAAACAGATGAGCTAAAAATCCTAGTAAGGGAAAGAAAATAATGATGCATCTTAATCACATAAGTTAAGAGGCATGAAATAATGATATCAATAAAATGGAACATATGAAATGATATCATATAAGCATGGGATCATATAAACATAGAGACATATAAATGTGGAAAAATCATAAATAATTTCTTTTGTATGGGTCAAGCCTTACCGCTGATCTCGTATCTAATTTTAGTACGGGTCAAGGCTAACCACCAATCTCGTTTCACAGAATATCTCATCAGACTTAACCTTACCCAATGCATTGGAATGATATCTGGGAGCACCCATATAAACATTTTTATTAATAGTCAATTCAAATAAATAATCCTAACACATGTATAATCATACATAATCAACCATACTAAATCATAAGTGTACTAATGGAAATAATTGGGTACCACAATCATGACATAAATCATAACCAATGGAATATCACGAAAGTGTCTATTATAGGAAAGGATTAGATCATACATGGACATTCATAGGGTAATATTGGAATATAACATGGTTAGTGGTGTCGAATAGAAGAGTCAACATAACAGAAATGAATTATAGAAACATTAGCATTAAAACATTTTTGTGTAGTTTTAAGGAAAATACAATAGATATTTTAAAATTGATAAGATGAAATTATTTTATATAAAACCAGAATTGAACAAAGTTGGATTTAAGAATAAAAATAATTATATTATATATAAAATGGTGTCCTATGGTAGATAATAAAGTGAACTTAAAATTTTGGTAAAAATTTGAGATGTTCCACCAAAACATGTTTATTTAAAGGAATGTTCTAAGGACGAAATCATTTAAAAAAATGTATATCTAAATTAGAAAGTGATGAAACAGTCTGGGTAAATAAATTTTTTACAACTGAACATCATTTAAAAGTTTCAAATAATCATATTATATAACTCCAAATTTAGATAAAGAATTATAAGGCTACCCAAACGAATGAAGACTGTTCGAGTTGAATTGGTTATGGTTTTATCTGCATATTGTAAGCTGTAACTAAGAGGGATTAATGAGAGAGAAAGGCAGTATATAATAACATATATATCAATAGGTAATTATGGGGAGGTTCATAAACATACCACATAATTTATAATTATACAGAAAAATGTCATAGCACAGAGGACAATATTGATTAAAAGAGAAATGGAGAGGATCCCTTATCTTAAATCTGTTGGTGTTCTCCACTTGCTATTAATGACCTGAATAAAAAAATTAGGATTATTAATTCATAAGTTCATAAATTATAATATATTTAATTGATTTATTATAACCCTTTTCTTTCATTCTAGGACTTTTTGATAAGTTATAAGGTTCAATTTCAATGTTCGGGCTACTTTGTTTTCTTGGTTTTAAAAGACCGGTTCACTTATATTCTAGTTCATATAAACATAAATGATGGAATTGGTTGTCCAGAAATGATGTTATATGTTATTAGGGAATATCTAGGATATATCATGGTTTTAAATATTATTTTATTTCATATAGTTATGTTGAAATATTATATATAATACCTTTGTGATAATAATTTTGGTTAATATGGGGTATCATTACAAAGAGCATGTTTTGCATTAAAAAAACATTGGTAAAAAGGAATATAGAACAATAAAAAGAATATATTACATATATAATAATCCAGTAAAACCATAAAACAAATGGTTTCATGACCATAATAAATGATCACAAATGAAATTGATAAATTGTTGTCCATGAATGTGTTAAATTAGTGCATCTCAAAAAGTGATTTCATTTCTTCAAAATTAATAGGTGAGGAATGGGGAAAAGATAATGAAATACCCCTTTAGCAAAAAAACATTCTAGTAAATTTATGTTACTGGAGTTATCATCTTATTTGTGTGACAGTAGATGAGGAATGAAAAAAAATAAAAGAACAGAAAATAAATTATGGAATTTGATAGAGGAATTTACCTCTTGAGACTGCCTCCATTGAGAACATCATAAGGTGATAAGTTTTTTTTTAGAGAGGCTAGTAGATTTTTGACATGGGAGAGGATATTGGGGAGATATTTGGGCAGAATATTAGAAATTAACAAGGCTTCAGAGAAGTTAATATAAGAGGGAGTGATGGGGGGTTTTATAGTGGAGGAGAGAGGGGATTTCAAAATTTAGTAATCATTAGTTTATTATTTATTCAAAATACAAGAATAGTAAGTATTCGTTGACCTAGAATAGTAATAAATACATGTGAGTTAGAGATTTAGGACATTACATCACATGTGATATTAAAAATAGTGTATGTGAATTATATTATATTGATACAATAGAATAATGTATTTAACTCTTCACTAAAAATTCATGTATTTCAAAAAAATCACAAAAATTCACTCTAAATTTTTATCGACATGTAGAATCCAACAATTATGTATATATTTCCAAAATAAATTTCTATATATTAATATTTTAATATTTAATGAAAATATTAATTTATTATCAAAAACAAGTTTTAATACATTATTTTACTTATTCTAAAATACAGGTTCATCATACTCTCACGTGAATATTATATATATATTATCATAGGTAAGGTTAATATTCATTATGGTGTATCAGTATTAATAATGGTATGTTACTATTCATAAGGTAATGTTATTATTAAAAAAATTATTTATTTCTCATCGGACATCAAATAACATACTGGCTACAACCCTGAATGTCAAATATTTGATATACTGACAAAAAAGTGGAAACATTATGCTTAATGGTCACATATAACATCCTAGTCATTATAATGTATTTTCATGTGATTTTATGACATATTTAAATGAAGGGAATTTCCATTGAAAAACATTCTGTTGTTACATTAATAATATATTACAGAACCATAACTATATTTATTATGACATATATGATATTATTGTAACATGATTTTGTCCATTTATTAATAATATTCTGTTAGATTGATTATCTCATATCTATTTATTTCATGTTTTCCATTGATTTTTCGTTACATATATTTTTTAGAATGAAAAAAATTCTACAAGTTCAATGAAATCGGTTAAAGATTATTCATGAATTTTAAATTAACAATTTTATCATTTTGTTTTCTGATATGACAATGGATCATTAGAAAAAACAATAATGAAAATTATTTAATTTATTTTTTCGGTTTTTATGATCATCACGAAGTTGTATCACTTTATTAAATATCAGGATTATAAATTGATTATAAATTATTAAATAAAATAAAATATATATAATAAAATATGATATAACCATAATAATGATTTTCTGACACGTCTTCAATTTTCTAATAAAAAATAAATGTGTATCGTACATAATGTCTGTAAATTGACACATCATAAATGATGTTTTAAATTTTAGAATACAAGGGAGTGTAGATAATGAATGATGATAAATTATATTCATAAACATGATAAAATTAAAATTTATATATGATAATATATTTTTCATTTCAATTGGATGAAGGGATGTGATGGTGGTTTAGGAAAAGAATAAAATTGAAAACAAAATAAAATAAAATGAAAGTGGATTTTACCTCTTGAATTCTCATCCATGAGAACCTCCTTAATTTCATTTGTTTGGAATCTTTGTGAGACCAGAATGTCATACATGTAGGGAAGAGTCTTGGGAAGTGAATTGGGCAGATAATAAAAAATATAATGTCTTTGATGTCTGAGGATAAGAGGTGGTGAGGTGTGTTATTTATAAATGGTATTTTATAATTATTATACCCCTTAGTTAATTATTTTTGCAAAAAAACTATTAATAGTTTATTAATTAACATGAAATATAAGAAAAAATTTATATAGTGTTCAATATTTTGTAATTACATTTGGCTTACATCATCTATGGTTCAATAAATCATATATTTAGCTTATATCATAAATTTCTGTATTTCACTATTCAAAAAATTCATGTATTTCAGAAAGATACACAAAATTTAATCCAACCATTTTTGAATTTGTATAATTTAAAATGTGACTCAATTATTTCAAAAGTAATTTTTTTATGAATGGGAAATTTAATTTTTAACTAAAATTATAATGTATTTTATAAATATCAATTTTAAAAAAATAAATGATTTTTTAACACATTGAAAATTTAATTAAGGCCTCATAAAATTATCTTATAAAAATAAGAGAATAAAATATTAATATATTTATTTAATATATCAAATCAAATTTTCATTTAAATCATTAAATGAATTATGAAATTGAAAATAAAATTTTTTGTGTCAAAAAAATACAAACACATATTTCATTATTTCCAAAACATTTATTTACTCATTACATGATATAATAAATTATCATTACATTGATAAGATACATAAATTTTATTTTTACCCTCATATATGAGGTTACTATAATATTGGCCAAATTACTATTTTTAATGGTCATGTTAGTATTCTAAATGTCAAGTTACTATTCAATCAGTATAAATTTAATAATTTCTGTAAATAAAAATTATTTCATTTTACATTTGTATTTAATTTCAAAATTATATTCTATAATGAAAATAAATTATTTTATAAGTGCATGGTTTGTAAAATGTAGTTCATGTGATTTATATTTAATACAATTATTTCTCCCCCTTCATGTGGTATCCCATAGAATGTTTTTAGATTGTATTTCAAAACACACATGAAATATTAATGGGATCAAGTGAAATATATATTTTTATTAACAAATTTATAGAACATATTTCTGATTTTGTAAAATATTGATTTTAGACATTCTTATTCAGAAGGATATAGATGTTTTATTGGTAGAGTTTAAGATGGTGAAAATGGATAATGATGAATGGGAAAATATGGATATGAAATATTTAGATCAATTAAAAATGTTTCTTGAAATGAATATAGAGTTTATTATTTTTGTAGAAAAACAATATAGTTGATATTCTAATCTATTTGGAGGACATATTCAAAGAAATAGATGACATAAACATGGTTTTCTTACATTAATGGTTGATCAATTTTTTGGTTTTTAGAAGGAAGAACCATAGAATATAATGTAAATTTTTTTAACTAGATTCATGTATGGATATAGTATATAACTACATCTTTTTTATGATGATTCATGGTCTTTGCTACTTCTGTAATATCATCTAGAGAGGTCATACACAATGCCTACTCAATTTCATAACTCTAGTATGGTATATAAATTAATATTTGGTGCTATTAAAAATTTGATACCCAATTAATAACTATAGATAAGGAAACTGGTTCCCCATTGGATATTCAATTGATACAAATTGAAGGGTCATTTCACCGTATCATAAAATTTCTTATCTGATGAAATAAATAATGCAATATTTCTATAAGTATAACTGAACTATGTAAGATTTTAGTTATCCAACATTCATGAAATTTCAAATGAATGGACATTACAAGAAGGATTCGAAAATAAACAATGTTAACACAAAAATTACCTCAAAATTCATATATCCAAAATCTGTTAATACAATTGAAGATCATAAATTTTTTTTGATAACCATGAACATGGTAATTGAATATTTAGTGGTTATAATTAGTACATAACTCAAAAAATTTAGTGATATTAAATAATTTACTAAATATGTACCATGGATTCTTTTAAAAGTCTATTGGCAATATAAAGAATCATTATAAGATTTTGGAAAATGATATTTCAAAATCTAAAAGAAATTTTTTTTATTATATAAACTATCTAAAGTTCAACACATATTTATCCAATTTATGAATCTAATTGAAATTGGGAAATCATATGATGTGGTAAATGGTGATAGGTTTTAAAATGGTGTATTGAAGGTACACAATATTCCATGGGTATTAAAATTGTTTGAATTCTCATACAGTTAACATTCACCTAAATATTAATTTCCCTCTACTGACCATATTGTAAATTTCTAATAATTTAAATCTATGTCACTCCATGATCAGTCTCATCAATTTAAATAACATAGAGGATCTAAAATAAAATAGAATATTGAAAGTTAATCACATTGAAATTATTATATGAGAAAAATTTATATAGGGAATTTAAAATAAATTTTCAATCAACTTGTATTGTATTATTTATAAGAATCATAAGTCTGGTCATGTGCACTCAGATATATGGGGACCTTAACATTTTCACTCCAATGGTGGTGGACATTATATTTTATCATTCATTGATAATTAATCTTTTAATTTATAGATACTCATAATTAAGAATATGTTTGACGTATTTTGGAGGATATTTCAATGGAATGTTATTGTTGTAATAGAATTTTGATGGATGTTGAGGTGCATCATAGTCGACTATGTTGTTGAGTTCACCAGATGCATCTTTTGTAATTTGTACAATTATGAATGTATAAGGCTTGAGAAGGTTCATTTAACACAATATTATAATGCAGTTCCTAAAAGGATGAATCATACATTGATGGAAAAATCACGGTGTATGTGGATCCATCACTGAATTCATTTATAAATTTATTTAGAGGAACTCAATAATATGAATTTATTTACTAATAGTAGTCTAAAATTAATTGTTGAGAGGATCATCAGGAGGACCAGTGGACAATAAATTCCCAAAATCCTATATTCTTAATTTTTTAATTCAGAATATGTACGTGTAAAATCTCTTGCATGAAAAAACATGATTTGAAATACAAAAAAAAAATTCAATTTTTATATATATTATAATATTAGATATCATTATTGGGATAGGGAAAGTATATAATTAATCAAAATTAGATATTTTATAATTTATAAGAATGTATAATACATTGATAAGAAAATATTGGATCATGATGTAAATTAGTATTAAAATATAGAGGCCTAGGTAGATTAGAGCATAAGTAGTTTTTTTTAAAAAAAATAGAACACATATGTAGGTGTTTAATGAACTCAGATATGGAGGTACACTATTACTATAGAATAATGAGTGTATCTATAAAGGATGTTAAAGTTTCTCCATAGAAAAAGTCTACATTCGTTGGATTGATAGTATATAAATAACAGTTTTTATCATTTAAAGTTCAGAACAATTATAATTATTAACATAAAACATACATTTATAATAAGTTCCTTCAGTGGCGAGATGTGTCAGGTAGACATGTTGGAAGTGTTAATTCTTCACTCTATAACAAATATCCTATCAAAAAATTATGATTCACATTATATCAATGTTGGTCTAGAATGTTGGTGACCCTTCTTATATTAATTATAGGGATTGTATAATTGATATGTATTTACTATGGAATGTTGTGAAGGTATACATTATTATTAGAAAATGATAGTTCCATTAAACTTTGATGCCTATCATTTAATTTAGGAGGATATTGTGACATTCCCAACTAGATAAATTTGCAATAAAAGGATGTGCGGAAATAAAAACCATAGGTGGAAGTCAGTGTGTAAACATTGAATCATACATTTATGCTATTAATAAATGGTTTGTAAATTTATTATAATTATTTAATTAAATATTTATAAGGCCCCAGCCTTAAACCTTACATAATCTTGAGTTATTTCAAGAATACACCTTGAGGTTCTTTTCAGGTTTTAGAGTATTAGAGAATTAGATCATAAAAACATGCATTACATACCACATTTAAACAAAGTGGTTACATAAAGATAGTATTCATTTTTTTCCATCAATGGAAAAAATATTTAAATTAAAACATGGATTCATTCTTGACACTTCTTGACATTATCTCCATATCATGTACCTTTCCCTTGACTTGTGAAAAACATTTCAAAAACATGGGATGAGCATAAAAAGCTCAGTAAGGGTTATAAAAACATGGAAAGGAAACATGAGTTCATATGTACATAAAAATGAAATCATATTTTACCAATAAAACATAGGCACTTTAACATACCTCATCAAATCATGAATAAATCATAGAAATCATAAGACATAAAGGTAACTTGAGGAATTCATAACATTCTTATGTAGGGAGTAACCCTCATGGTTACTTTTGGAATACCCACCACATTATATTCCTTAAATCTCTTCGGAGAAACCTTAACGTTTCACTACATCGTGTTACCCAATGCATTGGAGAGTTATAACGGGCTCACCCGCCCTTAGTTTATCACGGAACCACCCGTGTTCATAATAATTCCCAAGAACCATAACACAATCGTATCATATAAAACATGCATAAAGGAAACATAACATTTCCACATTTCAATCACAATATATCAATACAAAACATTGATAAAATAAAACGTAATGAAAACCATTTTCAATACCAAAATAAATGAAAAGTAAAACATGGTATTTATTTTTCATTTAAAAAAAGGTATTGCTTGTAGAGGATACCGAAACTCAAATAATGGTCACAGCGGAGGAGAATTCATTGTCGCCGCATACGTGCGACAAAAAAACATTCCCTTTTGTCGTTTAGTAAAACTATTCGTATGAAAAAGATTCCTTTTGAATAAGTTTAAAAGTTAAAGGGGTTTATACACCGTATAAAAGAAAGTTGTGTATAAAACAAAATATTCCTCAATGAAAGGAGATTGAGACAAAGTCCCATACCTC
This sequence comes from Viscum album, assembly GCA_963277665.1. Classification (NCBI taxonomy): domain Eukaryota; kingdom Viridiplantae; phylum Streptophyta; class Magnoliopsida; order Santalales; family Viscaceae; genus Viscum; species Viscum album. The sequence goes on from OY728135.1 coordinate 163,848,057, forward strand.
GGGTCCGATTTGACTCGATCTGTAGAGACCCGAAGCTTGACTTACATGGACATTACATTAATTTTGTGGAATACTTAGTACATAACAAAAACACGCACACAAGGACCGTAATAGTTTAGTGTCTTTGGAAACTCGGAATATAATCTTCTAATCGTGGTGAAAGATCTTCAACATCTCCCATAAAGATATTATTTTTTTATACCTAAAACCTTTCTTTATATCCTGGGGAAAAGAAAACATAAAAGGGTGAGCTCAAATGCTCAGTAAGGGTAAAGAAAATAAATATCAATCACATCATATATATAAGAACATAGCTTTTGGAAATCTTAACCTGCAAAAAAGAGAGCTCATAATTTCATAACATGGGATAAATCATAGAAGTGAAATGTAATCCCAATAATCATAACATAAAGCATGAAACTTTGTGGCATACACACATAATCATATAGAATCATTTCTTGTTAGTCAAGACTCATTTCCAAGAATATCTTAGTGGACAAATTCCCTTTCTGAATCGAGTCACCCTCGTTTCAGTCCTGTTTCACTGAACCGGTATAACCTACCATTCCAGCCATGTCTATCTCATGAGATATAAAATCTTTACCCAATGCATTGGAGGGAGATATAGGTCCCACCCATCTTATAATGAATCCTTTCTTGTGTGTGCCACAAAACCATAAATCATACATCATTGCATAACCCATGTAATAAAAATGGGATTCTTAAACAACATGACATCATAAAACCATTCATATAAGATAATGGAATTCATAAACATAATTCCATCACAACATAGTAAAATAAATGTAAAAATATGGATAGAAACAGAACCCTTTATTATCTTAGATGAAAAATAATTTTGATAAAACACTTGAAATGAATTCTTGAGGAAAATATCCTTTCTTCTTCAAAATCAATTTCTTTTCACAAAACATCATGATATTTTAAAAGAAAGAGATTTTATTGAAAATAGTCATGAAATATTTAGGAGGAAGATTCATGAAAATAAGGCTTTATAAAACCGTAAAAATCCGTTCATGCCGTTTAAGTTAAAAAAACATTCTTCTCGTACTTTTGTTGGAAAAGTCAAAAAGTACCTCGTATGAAAAACGACAAAAGATTCCTTTCATATCTTTTAATAAAAACACACCGAAGGTTAAAATTGGATATAAACTATTGTATAAGGATATAAATGTTAAATATTGAGGAAACATGGATGTGGATGATAAAATACACCCCAGTAAATACCAAAGTATAAACAATCTCGGATAAAAATGAGATTGTGATATTTCCCTTACCATAGGTCTGACTTGCTTTGTAAGTGTCCCAACCTCCTGTATAATGATTTAAATAATGTTATTGACTTATTCCAGAATCTTATTCATTGTTATTATATCATATATGGTCCACTTATGACTTTATATTACCCGTTTTTTTGTAAATTCATGTTAAAGTAGCGTTTTGGGTAAAATCATCTCATTTGTCGTTCGTGTTTTTAACTTGCAATTATTCATATGATTACTTAGATCATGATTACTTAATTCCAGAATATAAAACATGATTTATAAATACATATTCAGAATATACATATATAATAAATCAGTAAATGGAAAGAAATACACCGTTCATGGAGACGGTAGTCCGTACGTACGCATGAACGCTGTTTTCGTTTCCTTATTGAATTGATTGGAATTAAGTAGATGACATACATATAAATATAAATATTTCCAGTATAATTATTATGTCATATATTTCATTAGTACTTATTATATATACTTTATAATCATTCATGAATGGTTAATCATTGAGAATGAATCTCATCGCGTCGTGGAGACGGTAGTCCGTACGTATGCACGAGCGATGATATTGTTCCCATGGTCATGGAATTGTGTTGAAGTGTATGTATACTATTTCAGTATTAATATTAATTTATAATAATCATATATAGTTACTCATTGAACCATTATACCCATACAATTATGGTGGTGTAGGAAAATAGATTACACCACTGCGTGGAGACGGTATTCCGTACGTACACACGCGCGGTGATTTCCTTTTTCCGTAGGATGGATAGAAGGTTAATTAGAGTTGTTTCATATTTATAATAACATATAAGTATATAATAAATACTTATGTTATTACTTTATCCTAAAACAACTAAATAAGAAGAATTTGAAGAAGAAAGAAATTGAAAAAGACCGGTAATGGATATTACCTCTTTTTGACGCGCCTTTTCTTAACCTCCACTTAAAGAACTAAGGATGGTCTTTGAAGAAGACCAGGACCTCTAGGATGATACTAGGGAAGTGGAGAAGAGATTTGGGCAGGGTTTGGCCGAGCTTGAAGGCTCAAAGTTGTGTGAGGAGTAGGGGGAGGAGGTTCCCTTTTATAAGGGAGGAGAGGGGCACCTTAGCAATATCTCAAAATATTATTTTATATTAAAGTCAAAATCGGTTTATAATGGTTCCAAAGTGTCTTATTTCGAAGATAAAGTGGGGACGGTTCGTAATCCTATCAACCAATAGGATTTAGACAAGTTTAGGGTATTATTTTAACCTTATCAATTAGATTTAACTCTAAGTTAAATAATTTAACTTTTACCGTGTCTTTTTGTTTTCGTTCACTATATGGTTAATACACAAACTATAACATGCCAAAAGAACCCCAAATTGTTTATTATTAATATATATATCATTATATAATTCATTTAGAAGAACAATTGATTTTTAGGAATAAAATAACAATAAATAATATACTTTTTGATTTAAAAACTATTTTGTGTCAATTTTGACACTATTTGATATATGATTTCTGTGAAAGTCATAACAGAATTATATGTTCGAAACAAGTTGATTAAATCAACACTAATATATCATAGTAACCTAGAAAATTAGTGGGATTCATAAAAAGTCTCAAATTACATTTATTGTGGTGTTTATAACATCAATTATGTCTATATTTCATTAATATGATAATTACTGCATCATCATTGTGTCATAAATAAATTAAATTATCTAATGTCTAAAAATTATACATAAAATACCATTATGTAGGAAATCATTTTATCTTTCTAGGAAATATTTATAGACGAATTTATCTTATGTATAAACCCATATTAAAAATTATTTATTTATTAAACATTGATTTTAACTATTTTAACCCTTCTTTAAATAAATTAATAATAAATGTCCTAATCTAATCCAAGTGGGCCTAAATGATAATATTTTACACTTAAAGTTTTTTTTGGTCGAGATACACTTGTCCAATAGAATTAGGACATGTGTTAGGGTAATATTAATATCATTCTTACCCTTAATTACCCTATTTACTTTTAACCGTGCTAAATAAAAGTAAAAAGTTACTATTCACCAAAAATTATTTTCATCTCATTGAACCACATTTTACTTACTGAATTCAACTGTGTCTCTCGGATTTTTTGAAATTCCATTCACAGAAGCGGTAAAATTAATTTTTATGAATAATTCAGTTTTTTTAACTACCACTTAGTAGTTTCACTATTCATCAAAAATTGATGTTTTTCAGAACAATGCCAAAATTTCATCCTAAGATATATTTCATATTCAAAATTCAAAAATGAAGTCTATTTTACCAAATTCATAACACCGAAGTTGCATTAATTAATTTTATATTTAAATCCCGCTGTTAAAACAAATAGCGTGTTTTTAAGAAACAATATCTATCAAAAGATTGACACTTGTTTATGTCTGGTTTAAATGTGAAATTACATCCAATGACCAACATTGTATTAAATTGTAAAAATATATTCTAAATATAATTTAAAACCACTCAAATTAATAAATTATCACTATTAATTATTTTGATTAAAAAAGTTGTTTTTAATTATAATTTACTAATTTTCACTATTCATCAGAATATGAAAGTTATCCGAAAAGTACCAAAATTTCACCTTAGGATAAATTCGATACTCCGAATCCAAAAATGAAGTCCATTTTGAGAGCTAAAATTTCTAAAATTTTAAAATGTGGTTATTACTATTTATAACGGCTAGTTATAATAATATTATAATAGCATATCGTTGTTAATGAACATCGGTATTGCGTACTACACACGCTATCGAGGAAGGTCGAGATTGCGTGTAACGCAAGGCAAGTCAAGGATGTGTGTTGTGCAAGCTCCTTTTGGTGTAGCATACAACACAAGACATTAATAAAATTAAAAAAGAATAGTTTTCATAAAATCTCGGGCTGTTACATTCTACCCCCCTTAAAATGAATTTCGCCCTCGAAATTCATCGGGGTTATTAATAGTTTACTATTCAAAAGTTTCTTTAATAGAAACCCACATCGTAAAAAGGAATACCAAAACTTGTCTTTAAAAACTAATGTATGAAATGTAACGATTACCCAAATAAACTAATAACTGGGTTTCCACATAGGTGAAAAATATGGATATGGAAGAGAAATCTAACCATCTTGTTCTGATGGAGAGTGGTAGAGAACATGGCTATGTAAAAGACAGTAATCACAAATCCATATATTTGTGATGATATAAGGTACCATCTGATTCATCAGGTATAAGATCACTAGGACAACATTTTTAGTTTTCAAGATCATTTCCCTAAAGTTGAAAATTTGAATTAGAATAAATACTTACTTTATTTTGGTACAATCTCACTGTTGTTCGTGCCTTGAACAATTTCAACATCATCTCTTAAATAAATGAAGTTGAATTTGTTATTCGTGAAGTGTTAGTAGATCATGTGATAGAATGAAGGGTCATTCCATCTGTCTCAAACAAAAGGTTACCACTATTTATATACATAAGTCGATCTATAGTGAGATTAATCATATATGGTTCCTAAAATGGTCTTATACTTCATATATCATACTGCTTAATAAAATAAAACTAGTTTCTACTAAACAGGGACTTCCTGTAGGCCAGTGGTAGGCGATAAAGGCCAGTCGCACTTCGATTGTGGGTTCGATTTCCACAGCCTTGTCCGACGTGATGGGCTGTCACCCATCCTGCAGGTTGTCCTTTTTCTAAAACTATATTACTTTAACATCCCATCAATAATATCGAAAAAAACTTCTATCCTTAAACAATACTAACTTATATCCAACATAATCCATTCTAATCTTCAGGCTTATCTATAATACAGTAGTCCACTCTTATAACATAGTGAAAATGATTACCAGAGATTTAACACCATCGTCGATCCCCATATATCATAAGATATGTTTTGTTGGTCACATTCAAAGTCCTTAATCATGTATTCTCTTGAATATCTTAGTGAAAACATGAATGCAGTTAAAAGTTAACACTTTCCACATACCAAAATCATCAAAATTCTATATACTCAAACCATGATATCACTTAGTCCTTATATCAATCATGAGATCATTAATACTGTTAAACATTTCATTTTCTCGTTTTCCCTTCATTATGCGCATATCATCTTATTTCCAAAAATATCTCAATTACTTTGAATACCACATTAGACCAATACATAAATATTCCAATACTTTATGATACAACATTATTTTGGAATCCCATTACATAAACACTTAATCATTCCACCAAATCGTTATCATATTCAACATCACCAATTGTGATCGCATGTGACTTCCCTTTGTCCATTGCCTTCAGTGGTTTCTCATGTTGATCATCACTAACCCTTGGATTAGGGCATTTATTAGCATAATGCCCCATTTCCTTGCACTTGAATCATTGAAGTGTTGGTGGTGCATTCTCTGCAGTGTTTGTTTTATTCACATCATTAGAAACCCTTTTTCCATAACTTCGACACTCAGCTACTCGATGTCCTTCTTTTCTACACTTAAAACATTTTCTAGTCCCTTTAAGACAATCTCCACCATGCTTCTTTCCACACTTTGTGCATAAGGAAACATTCATCTTCTTTTCACCATTATTCTGAGATTTCTCCTCAAAATCCATCTTTCATTTCTTGTCAAAACCATGAGATGGATATGGAAAACCAACTTCCATTTCTACCTTGATAGCACAACGCACAATTTCTTCATAGCTACTGAAGTCTCTTATAGCCAATGCCCTTCGAAGACTTAGTTTTAAGCCACTGAAAAATCGATCAACTTTACATTCAGGTTGGATGATAATGCCAGATGCATACCTTGCAAGTCTTGTAAAATTTGCTTCGTATATACCAACAAATTCATCATCCTTCTGCTACAGCTCAAGAAACTCCTTTTCCATCTTTGTTCAAAGAATACGAGGGAAGTACTTACTGAAAAACAAGTTCATGAACTCGTCCCATTCCATGGACTGAATTTCATCTCTTTGCCTCGTATTCTTGATAAGATTCCACCATTGATAAGCTTCACCTTCCAAACGATATACTGCTAAGATGAATTTATCATGTTCATAACACTGAAGAACTTAAAATATCTTTTCCGTGGTACTGATCCATTGTTCAGCAACAAGTGGATCAGAAGACCCACTGAAAGAAGGTGGATGTTGCCTCATGAAGGACTCAATAGAATATTGTTCCCTTATCTTCTCATTTGGAAGTCCAGAATGATTCATAGCTTGTGTAAGTATAGCAATAAGATTTTGCACTCCATCTCCCCTAACATTTGTTTGTTCAGGAGGACAATCATTGCATTGTCCATTGCATTGATAAACACAGTTCCTTCGGGTTCCAGCCATCGTCTAAAACCCAAAAAGAATAGTGTGAGAGGAAAAAATCATGCTAGGGAAAACAACATAATAAATGGGGAGTACCTTCAATATCTAACATCTTAGGTTTAATTATATGATCGTTAGCGTAGTTCTAGTACTATAACCTATACGTATACCTAACCTTAGGGACATCCCTAGACATACCTTAGAAATATCTCTAGGGATCTCACTAAAGTTCTCGCATCCTAGTTTCCAAAGGTTGACTAAACCTTTCCTCTGATACCAACTATTGAGACCCGAAGCTTGACTTACATGGACATTACATTACTTTTGTGGAATACTTAGTACATAAAAAAACACACACACACAAGGACCGTAATAGTTTAGTGTCTTTGGAAACTCTGAATATAATCTTCTAATCGTGGTGAAAGATCTTCAACTTCTCCCATGAAGATCTTCTTTTTTTTATACCTAAAACCTTTCTTTATATCCTGGGGTAAAGAAAACATAAAAGGGTGAGCTTTAATGCTTAGTAAGGGTAAACAAAAGAAATATCAATCACATCATATACATAAGAACATAGCTTTTGGAAATATTAACCTGCAAAAAAGAGAGCTCGTAATATCATAACATGGGATAAATCATAGAAGTGAAATGTAATCCCAATAATCATAACATAAAACATGAAACATTGTGGCATACACACATAATCATAGAGAATCATTTCTTGTTAGTCAAGACTCATTGGCAAGACTATCTTAGTGGACAAATTCCCTTTCTGAATCGAGTCACCCTCGTTTCAGTCCTGTTTCACTGAACCGGTATAACCTACCATTCCAGCCATGTCTATCTCATGAGATATAAAATCATTACCCAATTCATTGGAGGGAGATATAGGTCCCACCCATCTTATAATTAATCCTTTCTTATGTGTGCCACAAAACCTTAAATCATACATTATTGCATAACCCATGTAATAAAAATGGGATTCTTAAACAACATGACATCATAAAACCATTCATATAAGATAAAGGAATTCATAAACATAATTCCATCACAACATAGTCAAATAAATGTAAAAATATGGATAGAAGCAGAACCCTTTATTATCTTAGATGAAAAATAATTTTGATAAAACACTTGAAATGAATTCTTGAGGAAAATATCCTTTCTTCTTCAAAATCTATTTCTTCTCACAAAACATCATGCAATTTTAAAAGAAAGATATTTTATTGAAAATATTCATGAAATATTTTGGAGGAAGATTCATGAAAATAAGGATTTATAAAACCGTAAAAATCCGTTCGTGCCGTTTAAGTTAAAAAAACATTCTTCTCGTACTTTTGTCGGAAATGTCAAAAAGTACCTCGTATGAAAAACGACAAAAGATTCCTTTCATATCTTTTAATAAAAACACACCGAAGGTTAAAATTGGATATAAACTATTGTATAAGGATATAAATGTTACATATTGAGGAAACATGGATGTGGATGATAAAATACACCCCAGTAAATACCAAAGTATAAACAATCTCGGATAAAAATGAGATTGTGATATTTCCCTTACCTTAGGTCTGACTTGCTTTGTAAGTGTCCCAACCTCCTGTATAATGATTTAAATCATGTTATTGACTTATTCCAGAATCATATTCATTTTTATTATATCATATATGGTCCATTTATGAATTTATATTACCCGTTCTTTTGTAAATTCATGTTAAAGTAGCGTTTTGGGTAAAATCGTCTCATTTGTCGTTCGTGTTTTTAACTTGTAATTATTAATATGATTACATAGATCATGATTACTTAATTCCAGAATATAAAACATGATTTATAAATATATATTCATAATATACATATATAATAAATTAGTAAATGGAAAGAAATACGCCGTTCATGGAGACAGTAGTCCGTACGTACGCATGAACGCTGTTTTAGTTTCCTTATTGAATTGAATGGAATTAAGTAGATGACATACATATAAATATAAATAATTCCAGTATAATTATTATGTCATATATTTCATTAGTACTTATTATATATACTTTATAATCATTCATGAATGGATAATCATTGAGAATGAATCTCATCGCCTCGTGGAGACGGTAGTCCGTACGTACGCACGAGCGATGATATCGTTCCCATGGTCATGGAATTGTGTTGAAGTGTATGTATACTATTTCAGTATTAATATCACTTTATAATAATCATATATAGTTACTCATTAAACCATTATACCCATCCAATTATGGTGGTGGCGGAAAATAGATTACACCACGGCGTGGAGACGGTATTCCGTACGTACGCACGCGCGGTGATTTCCTTTTTCCGTAGGATGGATAGAAGGTTAATTAGAGTTGTTTCATATTTATAATAACATAACAGTAGATAAGAAATACTGATGTTATTAATTTATCATGAAACAACTAAAGAAGAAGAAGTTGAAGAAGAAAGAAATTGAAAAAGATCGGTAATGGATATTACCTCTTTTTGACGCGCCTTTTCTTAACCTCCACATAAAGAACTAAGGATGGTCTTTGAAGAAGTCCAGGACATATAGGATGATACTAGGGAAGTGGAGAAGAGATTTTGGCAGGGTTTGACCGAGCTTGAAGGATCAAAGTTGTGTGAGGAGGAGGGGTAGGAGGTGCCCTTTTATAAGGGAGGAGAGAGGCACCTTAGGAATATCTCAAAATATTATTTTATATTAAAGTCAAAATCGGTTTATAATGGTTCCAAAGGGTCTTATTTCGAAGATAAAGTGGGTATGGGTCTAAATCCTATCAACCAATAGGATTTAGACATGTTTAGGGTATTATGTTAACCTTATCAATTAGATTTAACTCTAAGTTAAATAATTTAACTTTTACCGTGTCTTTTTTTTTCGTTCACTATATGGTTAATACACTTACTATAACATGCCAAAAGAACCCCAAATTGTTTATTATTAATATATATATCCTTATCTAAGTCATTTGGAAGAACCATAGATTTTTAGGAATAAAATAACAATTAATAATATAATATTTGATTTAAAAACTATTTTGTGTCAATTTTGACACTATTTGATATATGATTTTTTTGAAAGTCATAACATAACTATATGTTCGAACCAAGTTAATTAAATCAACACTAATATATCATATTAACCTATAAAATTATTGTGATTCATAAAAAGTCTCAAATTACATTTATTTTGGTGTTTATAACATCAATTATGTCAATATTTCATTAATAAGATAATTACTGCATCATCATTGTGTCATAAATAAATTAAATAATTTAATGTATAAAAATTATAAATAAAATACCATTATGTAGGAAGTAATTTTAGCTTTCTAATTAATATTTATAGTCGAATTTATCTTATGTATAACCCCATATTAAAAATGATTTATTTATTAAACTTTGATTTTAACTATTTTAACCCTTCTTTAAATAAATTAATAATGAATGTCCTAATCTAATCCAAGTGGGCCTAAATGATAATAGTTTACACTTAAGGTTGTTATTGGTCGAGATACACTTGTCCAATAGAATTATGACATGTGTTAGGGTAATATTAATATCATTCATACCCTTAATTACCCTATTTACTTTAAACCGTGGTAAATAAAAGTAAAAAGTTACTATTCACCGAAAATTATTTTCATCTCATTGAACCACATTTTACTTACTGACATCAACCGTGTCTCTCGGATTTTTGAAATTCCATTCACAGAAGCGGTAAAATTAAGTTTTATGAAAAATTCAGTTTTTTTAACTACCACTTAGTAGTTTCACTATTCATCAAAAATTGATGTTTTTCAGAACAATGCCAAAATGTCATCCTAAGCTATATTTCATATTCCAAATTCAAAAATGAAGTCTATTTTACCAAATTCATAACATAGAAGTTGCATTAATTAATTTTATAATTAAATCCCGTTGTTAAAATAAATAGCGTGTTTTTAAGAAACAATTTCTATCAAAAGATTGACACTTGTTTATTTCTGGTTTAAATGTGAAATTACATCCAATGACAAACATTGTATTAAATTGTAAAAATATATTCTAAATATACTTTAAAACCACTCAAATTAATAATTTATCACTATTAATTAATTTGATTAAAAAAGTTGTTTTTAATTATAATTTAGTAATTTTCACTATTCATCAGAATATGAAAGTTATCCGAAAAGTACCAAAATTTCACCTTAGGCTAAATTCGATACTACGAATCCAAAAATGAAGTCCATTTTGAGAGCTAAAATTTCTAAAATTTTAAAATGTGGTTATTACTATTTATAATGGCTAGTTATAATAATATTATAATAGCATATCGTTGTTAATGAATCTCGGTATTGCGTACTACACACACTATCGAGGAAGGTCGCGATTGCGTGTAATGAAAGGCAAGTCAAGGATGTGTGTTGTGCAAGCTCCTTTTGGTGTAGCGTACAACACAAGACATTAATAAAATTAAAAAAGAATAGTTTTCATAAAATCTCGGGCTGTTACACGATCATTCTTTAATCTCCTGAATAATAAACTTGAGTTAATTAAAACTTTCTTAAGAACCTTTTTCATGTTTATTATTCCTTTTATATCACTTATTACCATGTCATGAACACTATGTAATTATTTTAGTTAATAACGGTCGTTTTAACGATCATTGGTACTTGAGTTAAAATATGCTCTTTATAATTACAATTTGTTCATGTATCCATTATATCCAAAGTTATAATCATGATTTATATATAATATATATCATATATATCTAGTATATATAAGCATTTAAAATATAACATAACCATTTAGAGGTAAGAAATGAAATGCACCGTTCATGGAGACGGTAAGCCGTACGTACGCATGAATGCTACTTTCATTTCTATTTCGTATTTTATATAATGGAATCATAATGATATAAAGGTATATTATAATTCCAGTATAATATCATATATAATACCATTAATTACATCCTTTATACGTCCCACTTATGGCATTAACGAATCCAATCACTTTGAGGGGGCGGAATTCCACACTTCCTAAAATGAAGATATCGTGTTTACTCATAATGGTAACCATAAATGATATGCAATAAATGAAAAATACAGAAGATTAATTAAAACATAAACATTTTATATATAATATATAAATATAGTGACATCTTAATGTCGACCTTTGAAGGTGATATTTGAGTGTTGAACAATCATCGTCTCGTGAGGCAGAAATTCACCATCCACGGAAACAGTATGTTCTTTACCCAGTAGATGTAGGTGTCGGTAAGTGTAGCTCAAATACATATTATAACAACATCCTAATATATTTAAGATACTGGATTTGTTACAAAAGATATGAATAAAAAGAGTTTAGGGGGTTGTAGAAGCAAAATAATACAAAAGGACTCAAGTGTAGACATTACCTTAAAATCAGGTAACTCCCTTTGGTTTGAGCTCAAAGGCTTCCTAGGAATGACTTCTGCCCAAAGTGAGGTTTCAAGGAGTAAGAGGGGTATGTGGAGAGACAAAATGTGCAGGGTTTGGCCGAGCCAAAGACTATGGAAGTGTGCGTAAGATGGTAGAGGTGGGGGCCTTTTATAAGAGGAGAGGAGAGGCACTCATGGAATGTAAAGAAAGGTTACTTTATTTGAAAATGGGTGTCAGATTTAAAAGGTCCCAAATTACTATAAGTCTAGGATAATATGATAAGGGTTCGAAATATACCCATCCAATAGGGTTTTGACAAGTGTAGTTCTTAATGTTTACATTATCTTTTCATTTTATTTAAATCGTTAAATAATGAGGTCATCGCTGCATTATCATGATGTCATAAATAATTTAATTTATTTAATGTATAACAATTATGAAAAAAATACTATGATGTAGGAAATATTTTAATCTTTCTAATGCATATTTATAGTCGAAATCTGACTTGTATAACCCCATGTAAAAATTGTTTTACTAAAACATCTCATGATTGTGTCATTTTTATTTTAACATTAAATAAAAGGCATAAATGTCATTATCTTACCCAATTAGCTTAATGGGGTACCAAAAATCAACCCATGGGTTGTCTTGGTCGTCCATAACTCATCCAATACGGTTAGGACAACTGTCATGATATTTTATGTTTATTATAATTTCATTTTTACCTTAAATCACACTAATTACCTTTAATCGCGATTAATAAAAATTAAAATTTACTTTTCATCAAAAAATTATTTTCATCCCATTGAACAACATTTTACTTAATAATGAAAATAATTTAATTGTATTTTTGAAATTCAAATCATAGAAGTGGTAAAGTCCCATTTAAACGAAAAATCAAATTTTGTAACCACCACTTTGCGGTTTCACTATTCATCAAAATTGAAGTTTTTCAGAAAAATACCAAAACATCACCCTAAGCTATATTTGATATTCCAAAATAAAAAATTATTTCTATTTTACAAAATTCAAAACATATTAGTTACATTAATTAATTTAATAATTAATTCCCGTTGTCATGTCAAATAGCGTGTTTTTATGAAACAATATATATCAAAAGATTGACACTACTTTAAGTCCAATTTCAAAGTGAAATTAATTCAAATGTCCACCATTGGATTAAATGGTAAAAATATATTCTAATTTCAATTTAAAACCGCTTCAAAAGATTATCTAATAACTTTAATAAATTAGATTAAATAGAGGTTTTGAATTAAAATACAACATTTTTCACTATTCATTAAAAAAATTAACATTATCAGAAAAATATCAGAAATTTATCCAAAGTAAATTTAAATGTCCCAATCATAATGAAAAAGTTTATTTTGACAAATATACCTTATAATATTTTCAAAAGATATATTTAAAAATGGTTCGCCATCAAAATGTAGTAAAAAAATCTTTTAAAAATATTAGTGTATTCCAGGATTAAGATTGGATTTATTCTCATCTTAAGCCTCTAAAACATTATCTAATTCATAAATATACATAGATAAAAATATCTATAATTCATTACTTACTTGGGATGTTTCATCCTTCCCCCCTTTAGAAAATTGCGTCCCCGCAATTTATTTACATATCGAATAAGTGGTGGTATCTATCCCTCATAGCATTTTCAGATTCCCATGTTGCCTCTTCAATCATGTGGTTTTTCCACATAACCATTACCTAATGAATAACCTTATTCCATAAAACTTTCTCTCATTGGTCAAGAATATAGACTGGTTGTTCATAATAAGATAGGTTCTCTTCCAGCTGAACTACCTCTGGACTCAAAACATGAGATGGATCTGGCATATACTTTCTCAACATCGAAACATGAAAAACATTGTGTACCTGAGATAAACTCGGAGGTAAAGCCACTCGGTATGCAACTGATCCAACTCTCTTCAGGATTTCATATGGTCCAATGAACCTTGGACTCAGCTTCCCTTTCTTACCAAATAACATCACACTTTTCTGTGGTGATACTTTAAGAAAAACATGATCATCTACCTCAAAAGAGAGATCCTTCCTCCTATTGTCCGGATAACTCTTCTGCCTGCTCTGAGCTGTTCTCATGTGTTTCTGTATCAGATAAACTTTTTCTGCCAACTCTTCTACCAATTCTTGTCCCATCAGCTTCCTTTCACCCACTTCATCCCAGAAAGCTGGAGTTTGACACCGCTTCCCATATAACACCTCAAATGGTGCCATCTGTATACTGAAAATGAATACTGTTATTATATGAAAATTCAACCAATGAAAGATGTTGGTCCCAACTTACCTGATAATCCATCGAACAAGCACGTAGCATATATTCCAAATCTGAAATGTTTGTTCTGACTGCCCATCTGATTGAGGATGAAATGTTGTACTAAAATTTAATTCAGTACCCAATGACTTCTGAAGGACCTTCCAAAAGTTAGAAGTAAACATGGGATCACGATCATATATAATAGAGAGAGGAACTCCATTAAACATGACTATATCTTTAATTTACAGTCGATAATGTTGATCTAGAGAAAAAGTATCTCGAATATGAAGGAAGTGAGCTTATTTTGTCAAGCGATCAACAATAACCCAGATTGCAGTATTATCTCAAGGTGTCTTCATTAATCCCACAACAAAGTCGATGGATATATTCTCCCATTTCCACTCTAATAACTGGTAAAGGCTGAAGCATTCTGTTCGGTAACGGCTGATCTCCTTTAACTTATTGACAAGTCAAACACTTCAGAGTAAAATCAGAAATATCTCTTTCCATTCCATCCCACCAGTAATACTCCTGCAGATCCCTGTACATCTTAGTACTGCCAGGATGAACTGAAAATGGAGAACTATGAGCTTGACATAACAACTATCTCTTCATCTTTGAATCACATGGCACACACATTATCTTCCCAAATCATCAAACACAATCATTATCAATGTTGAATTCATGCAACATACCATTCTGAACCAGCTCTACCTTTTTCTGCAACTCACTGTCTTGCTTATGTGCTTGCTTGATTCTGTCTGATAAAGAAGATTTCATTGTTACCTGAAATAAAAGAGAATGAAATCCTGCATCAACAACTTCTATTCCAATGTTCATCAAATCCATAACCAAAGGGTCACGTTCGAAACGCAACATTGTTAATGAATCATTACTTTTTCGACTCAAAGCATCATCCACTTTATTGGCTTTTCCCGGATGGTAATGAATTGTACAATCATAATCCTTTATTAATTCTTGCCATCTCCTTTGTCTCATGTTCAATTATTTCTGAGTGAATATATACTTTAAACTTTTTTGTTCAGTATATATTTCACACTTTACTCCATAAAAATGATGCCTCCAAATTTTTAAAGAGAAAACAACATCAGCTAATTCCAAATCATGTGCAGGGTAATTTACCTCATGAGTTTTAAACTGTCGTGAAGCATATGCAATTACTTGATCATTCTACATTAGGACACAACATGTCCTTTCAATGAAGCATCACTGTAGATAAAAAACTCACCATTCCTAGAAGGTAGTGCCAAAACTGGAGCATTTACCAATCTTCTATTCAATTCCTGAACACAATCATCACATTCTTTTGTCCAGATAAACTTAACACCCTTCCTAGTTAGCTTAGTCATTGGACTAGATAACCGTGAAATTTTTTTAACAAACTTTCGGTAATAGTCTGCCAAACCAAGCAAGCTACGAATTTCAGTTACATTTGTGGGTCTTGGCCATTCCTCAACAACCTTTGTTTTTTCAGGATCAATAGGTATCCCCTCTTTAAAAACAACGTTACCAAGGAATGAAATTTTTTGCAACCAAAACTCGCACTTGCTGAATTTCCCATACAATTTCTTTTCTTTCAAGGATTTCAAAATAACCCTTAAATGCCTTTCATGCTCCTCTTTAGTTTTAGAAAACACAAAAATATCATCAACAAAAACAACCACAAACTTATCCTAGAACTCATGGAAAACACTATTCATAAAGTCCATGAATACAGTAGGTTCATTGGTTAGCCCAAAAGGCATTACTACAAATTAATAATGGCCATATCTTGTACGGAACGCTGTCTTCGGAATATCTGCTTCCTTTACCTTCAACTGACGGTACCCCAATCTCAGGTCAATCTATGAAAAATGCTGACCTCCCTGGAGCTGATAGAACTCAATATGATGGCCCAACATCTGCTGAAGTAGTTTCAAAGGATTTCACCACCCCTTTCTGCTTTTAGTCTAACTGCTTCCCATCACTAAAACTCTTTGTCGGACACTCGTTTGCATAGTGACCCATCTCATTTCACTTACAACATTTCACTAACTGTAGATCAAATTTGGTCTTACCATCACCCTGATCTTTTTTAGTGCAATCACGAGCCTTATGTCCCATCTTACTGCATCGGTAGTACTTTCCAGAATTCAGAATACATTCCCCAGCATGACTTTTACCACATTTATCACAAACTGGAAACTTAGTTTTTTGACCATCAGACCTTTTTGAAGAATTTTTTCCTTTCTCCTGCCACCTCGGTCTCTACTTCAGTTGGTTGTTATAAAACACTTGATCATTGGAAAACTCCATTTCCATCTTCTCAGCGCATCGAACAAGCTTTTCATAACTTTAAACTCACGAGAAGCTAATTCCCTTCGATATTTTGGCTTCAATCTTGAGTAAAAATGATTGATTTTACTATCATGTTCTCGGATAAAATTTGGAGCATACCTTGCCAATCTAGGTGGTCATTGAGTCTTCCTCTTGACTCAATTATAATATTTTTTTTTTCATCCTAAGTCGAACAGCCTTAGGAAAATACTTCTCAAGAAACATACCTCTGAATTCATCCCAGTTGAGAGCATCAGTCTCATCAGCATCCCAGATATTTTTAACCATCGACCACCACTGATCTACTTCACCGTCCAAACGGTAAATAGCAAGACTAACCTTTTGATTGTCTGAACACCCCATGACATCGAAAATCTTCTCTAGTGATTTAATCCACCTTTCAGTTAGCACAAGGTCAGATGATCCTCCGAATGGTGGGGGATGTTGCCTCATGAAATGTTCCACCACTGACACGTTCTTCTGTGGTTGATCTGGAAAATCTCGTGCATGGATACCACCACCATTTATTGCATCAGTCAACTGCGCTATTACTGCAACAAACTGATCAGTTCCAATTCCGACCATCTCAAGATGCTGATTCGGAAGGATATTTCCTTCTATATGCCATCCTAGCACTGCTTCCCTATTTTCTCTGTGGAAAACCATTATGAACAATCATGTCTTAAATGAAGAAACATGGTAATCTTCAAATGCTCTATCATTTCAATTTTACCATAAAAAAATATTTTTAGATAATCATTTAATAGAATACTAACTCCTAATGTTATCAAAAACCGACCTTTGATACCAACTATAAGGCCCCAGCCTTAAACCTTACTTAATCTTGATTTATTTCAAGAATACATCTTGAGGATCTTTTTAGGTTTATAGTTTTACAGAATTAAATCATATAAACATGCATTACATACCACATTTAAACAAAGTGGTTACATAAAGATAGTATTAATTTCCTTCCATAAATGGAAACAGTATTTAAAATAAAACATGGATTCTTTATTGACACATATTGACACTATCTCTATATCATGTACATTTCCCTTGACCTGTGAAAAACATTTCAAAAACTTAGGATGAGCATAAAAAGCTCAGTAAGGGTTATAAAAATATGGAAAGGAAACAAGACTTCATATATACATAAAAATAAAATCATACATTACACATAAAACATAAGCACGTTAACATAACTCATCAAATCATCAATAAATCATAGAAATCATATGATATAAAGGTAACTTGAGGCATTCATAACATTCTTACGTAGGGATTAACCATCTTGGTTACGTTTGGAATACCCACCATAGTATATTCCCTAAATATTTTCGAAGAAACTGTAACGTTTCACTCCATAATGTTACCCAATGCATTGGAGAGCTATATCGGGCTCACCTGCCCTTAGTTTATCACAGAACCACCCGTCTTCATAATAATTCCCAGGAACTATAACATAATCGTATCACATAAAACATGGATAAAGGAAACATAACATTTCCACATTTAAATCACAAGATATCAATACAACACATTGATATAATAAAACACAATGATAACTATTTTCAATATCAAAATAAATGAAAAGTGAAACATGATATTTATTTTTCATTTTTAAAAATAAAGTTATGGCTTGTAGAGGAAACCGAAACTCAAATAATGGTCACGGTGGCAGAGAAGTCGTTGTCGCCGCATGCGTACGACAATAAAACATTCCCTTTTGTTGTTTAGTAAAACTCTTCATATGAAAAAGACTCCTTTTGAATAAGTGTAAAAGTCAAAGGGGTTTATACAACGAATAAAAGAATGTTGTGTACAAAACA
Organism: Viscum album; assembly: GCA_963277665.1. NCBI lineage: Eukaryota > Viridiplantae > Streptophyta > Magnoliopsida > Santalales > Viscaceae > Viscum > Viscum album. The sequence continues at coordinate 163,866,572 of OY728135.1, forward strand.
AAAAATGCCTCAATGAAAAAAGATTGAGAAGAAGTCCCATACCTCGGGTCCGACTTGACTTGGTCGTTATTTAATCTCCTGAATAATAAACATGAGTTAATTTCTAGTTACTTAAGAACCTTTTTCAAGTTCATTATTCCTTTTATATCACTTATTTACATTTCCTGAACACTATGTAATTATTTTAGTTAATAACGGTCTTTTTAACGATCATTGGTACTTCAGTAAAAATATGCTCTTTATAATTACAAATTGTTCATGTATCCATTATATCCAGAGTTATAATAATTATTTATATATCATATATATCATTTATATCCAGTATATATATATCCATTTATAATATTACATAACCATTTAGAGGTACGAAATGAAATACACTGTTCATGGAGACAGTAAGTTGTACGTACGCATAAACGCTACATTCATTTCTATTTCATATTTTATAGAATTGAATAATAATGATATAAAGGTATATTATAATTCCTGTATAATATCTTATATAACACCATTAATTACATCCTTTATACGTCCCACATATGGCATTAACGAATCAAATCACTTTGAGGGGGCGGTAGTCCGCACTTCCTAAAATGAAGATATCGTGTTTACTCATAATGGTAACCATAAAGGATATGCAATAAATGAAAAATACATAATCTTCAGTAAAACATAAACATATTATATATAATATATAAATATTGTGACTTCTTAATGGCCACCATTGAAGGTGATATTTGAGTGTCGAACAATCATCGTCTCGTGAGGCAGAAATTCACCATCCACGGAAACAGTATGTTCTTTAACCATTAGATGTAGGTGTGTGTAATTGTAGCTTGAATCCTTATTATAACAACATCCTAGTATATTGACTATACTGGAGTTGTTACAAAATATATGAATAAAAATTGTTTAGGGGGTTGTAGAGCATAATAAAACAAAAGTACTCAAGTGATGACATTACATTAAAATTGGGTAACTCCGTTTGGTTTGAGCTAAAAGGCTTCCTTGGGAAGCCTTCTACCAATGATAGGCTTCAAGAAGTAAGAGAGGTATGTGGAGAGACAAAATGTGTAGGGTTTGGATGAGTCAAAGGCTTTGTAAGTGTGGGTAATATGGTAGAGGTGGGGGCCTTTTATAAGAGTAGAGGAGGGGCACTCTTGGAAAGTAAAGAAAGGTTACTTTATTTGAAAATGCGTTTCGGATTTAAAAGGTTCCACATTGATATAATTCTAGGATAAGGTTATAATGGTTTAAAATATACTCATCCAATAGGTTTTTGACAAGTGTAGTAGATAGATTTTACAATATCTTTTCATTTTTTTTAAATCGTTAAATAATGAGGTCATCGCTGCATCATCATGATGTTATAAATATTTTAATTTATTTAATGTCTAAAAATTATGAAAAAAATACTATGATGTATTAAATCATTGTATATTTCTAATTAATATTTATAGTAAAAAATCTGTCTTGTATAACCACATGTAAAAATTCTTTTAGTAAAACATCTCATGTTTGTGTCATTTTTATTTTAACTTTAAATAAAAGGCATAAATGTCATTATCATACCCATGTTGCTCCATGGGGTACCAAAAATCAACCCATGGGTGTTGTTGTACGGCAATAACTCATCCAATAGGGTTAGAAAAAGTGTCAAGATATTTTAAATTTATTATAATATCATTTTTACCTTAAATCACACTAATTACATTTAATCGCGATTAATATAACTTAAAAGTTACTTTTCATCAAAAAATTATTTTCATCCCATTTAACAACATTTTACTTAATAATTAAAATCATTTAAATTGGATTTTTGAAATTAAAATCACATAATTGGTAAAGTTCCATTCAAACGAAAAATCATATTTTGTAACCACCACATTGTGGTTTCACTATTCATAAAAAATTTAAGTTTTTCAGAAAAATACCAAAACATCACTCTAAGCTATATTTGATATTCCGAATTCAAAAATGATGTCTATTTTACAAAATAAAAAACATATTAGTTACATTAATTAATTTAATAATTAATTCTCGCAGTCTTGTCAAAAAGCGTGTTTTTATGAAACAATATATATCAAAAGATTGACACTAGTTTAAGTCCAATTTCAAAGAGAAATTAATTCCAATTCCCACCATTGGATTAAATGGTAAAAATATATTCTAATTTTTCTTTAAAACCACTTCAATATATTATCTATTCATCTTAATAAATTATATTAAATAGAGGTTTTGAATTAAAATACAACATTTTTCACTATTCATTAAAAAATTATCATTATAAGAAAAATACCAGAAATTTATCCAAAGTAAATTTCAATGTCCCAATCATAAAGAATAAGTTTATTTTGACAAATATAGCTTATAAAAGTTTAAAAAGATAGATTTAAAAATGGTTCGCCATCAAAATGCAGTAAAACAATCTATTAAAAATATTAGTGTATTCCAGGCTTAAGATTGGGTTTATTCTCATTTTAAGCCTCTAAAACACTATCTAATTCATAAATAGACATAGATAAAAATTTATATAATTCATTAATTACTTGGGATGTTAAAATATTTTATATGGATTCATTATTTACATTTAATTATATTTTACATTTTGTAATACTAATACATTTTAATGATTAATCTCAATCACTTAAGATAATGTCTGATGCATGTTATGACACCTTGAAAAATTTATGTTATTAAATATTTTAGTTATCTATAAATCAATTTCATTAATTAATTCAAATAAGTTGTGTTTTCAAGGTAGATATTATATGATTGGTAGGGTTCCATGACATCATACGAGTTGAAAAAATATTCATAGGGGAGGTGGAGTTCAAGAGGTTTTATTTTTCAATTACACATATCTATACATAATCATATGGTGGATCTGTCACTTGAAATTTTTTCCATCTATCTCATTTATGAGTTTTTTGGTTCAAACTATTGTACACCCTTATCATGGATTATTTGTGTATTACAACGGCCAATACATAGATTATATCCCATTACCATATTACAATTATAGTTGTTTGGATAAATAACATTATAACTTCGATGTGCGGTTTCCTACACATTAATATTATAAATAGATAAAATATAGATTCAATTTAATGGTGAGGGAAAATTTCACAAGTAGTTAATTTCTATAAATTTAGAATTCTTATGTAAAAATGTCTTTGACATCTTATGATCCTTTCAGAATTTAACAAGTATTCCCTTGATATGACATTGTTGAATTTAAAATTTATTGTTTTGTTCACTTCATTTATATTCTATACTGGTTCATGAATTCTTCTCCATTTAATCTTCCCTCATCATAACACCATAATCAAATCCAACTCAAACATGTTAATTTGATAAATTCTTTTTGGGGAAACTAGTTGTTTATTTATTCAATAATTCATCATCTAATACTATATCAAAATTTCATTATTTGATAATAGTCCACCTAATGCTAGTTATACATATCCATCTAATATAATTTCATCCACCACCGTCTACAATGTCATATAATCATTGTTGGGAATACTACTTCTTTTGGTAGCATTTTTTATAGTATTACAAGGTCATGAAAACAATTTTATAAATATACCTAATTAAATCATAATTTCATCAAAATCAGAAACTCCATTATAAAATTATGATAAGACCATATATTTGAGTCAATTATAATCTTATTTTCCTTGAACATACTTCCCATTCAATAATAAGAGTCCCACAAAATATAAATGCAGGTGTATGAAATTGAAATTTGAGTTTACATCTCAACCCAATCCTCAAATAAATTTTTTTCCTCTAAATAATTTTTTAATTATACATATTTAAATAATCTATGTAAATAATAGTTAAAAAAATCACATGATCATTCCTCAAAACTCTGTATTAATGATCCCATAAAAACATCGTATCATTTTTCTAAAATAATGTTTATTTAATATCTAATTATTAAAGAGTTTAATTTCCATCAATATAATGACATATTTTTATTCTTCGAAAAAAAATTAAATGATACTACAACATATGTTAGGAAATTTTTAATATGAGCTTCATTTTTTAGTAAATATATCGAACAATTCTACTTGGTCATGATTTAAAAGTTTCGTATTTTTATTTATTCTGATAAATTTACTATGAAAATGAATTTTATTTAATCTAGGTAGAAAATTATGAATATAAAACTGTTGACATCATTTCATATGTAAATTCAACAAACTCTCTATATGATGACCTTTATATGTTTCCCTATCAATTGTACTATTTTTAAACAACTATCAGATGATTATCTGTGGATACGCGTTGTATGATCATTTATAAAGTTTTTTCATATCTTATACCTTATATATCATATTACACAATTGGTCGGACTCAAAATTTTAATCCATAGGAAGTAATAATACTTTATATATGAAGTCAATATTTAAAACATTCCATGTTTTTTAATTTGGTATTTAATTATTCTTTTATTCTCCTTGAAGATCCCAAAAATTCTATTTCTGGTGTACATTTCATGAAGAATCTATCTGTAAAGACTTACCTAGAATCCTTTAATTCTAAATTATTCAACATTATTCTTCCATTTAATATTATAGGATAAATCCATAAATTCCTTATAATACTAATGATGTTTTCTAATTTTAGTATCAAAATATAATTGGATTATTTTTGTCAATTTCATAGTGGCTCTTACTCTACTATTATTTATCAGGATTCACAAATTCATGGTGATTATATATATTATCAATGAGGGATAAATCACAAATAATTGATAAATATCAGTTCTATAGAACAATCCATCATATTTACAGTATGCACATTCAAATAGACAAAATGTATATAAATCTATCCAATAAAATCAATCCAATGGACTTTTTCCTTATCACATTCATCTGAGGTAACAATGAATGTGATTGGGAAAGAAACTTCAATCTATATTATGTTCATCACATCAATCATTACACATTCGAATCTATCTAGTCGACCCATACTTCTCTATTTCAATCATTATATATAATATATTTATATGAAGATCATCATAAATGAATCATAAAGTTGATAAGAAACATGGTAATTCAAACATCAAAGCATATGTTTGAGATAATAATATCATATCCTTAATCATCATAAAAAACTCATTGTATTAATATAATCAGCCACATTTATGTAATTAATAGATACCAAATACTACATTTGAATGAAAAACATTTATCTGTTTATATTAGAACATGACTTCACCACTTTTTCTCTTCTTCGTTCATAATTAGGACATCATAATCACTATATCCATTCTTATATAAGATACTACATCGTTGTAAACACACTTTTATAATTAAAAAAACATTTAATAAAAACATTCATTAAAACAAGAATATAATATTGACATCATTTAATTCATTTTAATTCATTAAACATAATTGAAAATAAATATAACAAATACACACTGATCTTTTTGAAATATAAATTATTATTATTTAGAATAAATTTAATTTTTTTAAAAAATAAATATATCAATATTTTAATCCTTATTTTCTATCTCTAATATTCTTCTCGAACATTAATTTTACCTTATATCCCTTTTAATGATTATAAATACAATGTACCAGTTAAAATGTTATTAATTCAGTCCTAATAAATATGCCATCAATCTTCTGACATTAGGTATATGTGAGCCATTATTGATGCAAAAAACATAAGGATGTGAGTTTCATAAATAATTTATATTATGCAAATTTATATTTATAAAACCTGAAATGAGAACACAAAAAAACATACTTCGTATATTTCATATCTATATTAAATGGTGAAGATAAAAATAGTGATATAAAACTATTAAAAAGAACAACCTCAATCTTTTACAAATAAAACCAAATGCATGTTAAAAATTTTCTTGTCTAAATAAATATGATACCTATATATGGTAATCATATATTCTCAACTTTTCATTATATCATTGAATAATTCAATCCCTCCCAATGAAGGTAAATATTTTAAGTATTGTTACTATGTTATTGTGATTTATAAAGAAATACCTTTTTCAATGAAACTCTTTATGATGGTGTCTTCAATGTATTCCACAAGTCTCCCTCTAATTAATACAATTATTATGGTCTTCATTATAATCAATATCCCCAATATATATTCTATAGGATATCTATGACGATAATGCATAAAAATAGATCTATTATTTGTGGTCGTGTATTTGTGATGCATTCCACAAAATCAACAATGATGAACATCAACAATAATTTCACTTGGAATTAAAATTTTAAGATAAAATAATGATGGAATATTCAACATTTTTCTATCATGTGTTTGTAGAAACCAAATGAACTATATAATGGATGATCCTCTCAATTAATGTTTTTAGAACATAAATTTTGGAATCAATCCTAGTTGATGCATTTATTAAATAATTTTTTCCAGTATTGATAGTTGATCATCTACCTCAGGCTCTCCAATTGAGATAATTATTCACCATCAATTAAAAATATAATTATAACACATTAAATTTAAAATTATTAAGGTAGTAAAATGGATCTTCTGGATTCATAATGAGAATAGAACAATTGAGATGATTTTATTATCCAATATTATTCACATAATCATTAATTGTATTTAAATGTCTAATCATCAATATTAATTCATTTTTTGGTTTGTTGATGCTCCGTTCCATCACAGAGTCCAAAGGAAGACTAAGGGGAGTACCTTGATCAATGAACAAGGAAGATACATCAAAAAAGTGCAAAGGCATTACGGCGTGCAATTATACCTGTGTGCCAGCCGTGGGAGCACATCTCACTTGCACACCAGATAAGAGATCCATAAAAAATTGACAAAGGCATGGACAAGGATTTGATTAAGGTTGGGTCACGCATGTTCTATTATGGTCAAGCATGTATACTTGTGCACCACAAATTGGTCACGTAGGTGACTTATGCGACCTACCTTTTTTTCGTCCAAAGAACTCAATGGCCTATAAATAACCCCTGTGGGCCCCCCATTTCGGGGAATAGAAATCCAGAAAAGTAGATTTAAGCTCTCAATTCCCTAGTCTCTTCTTAAAGTCTTCCAAACACTTTTAAAGTAATTTAATAACTAGAATAGAAGATATAAGGAGGGGGAAATGTCCTAAGTGTAGAAATTCATCAAAACATGCGTGCCTAAGTGTCTATCCCTTAAGGGAAATTAAGACACTTCAGCGCCGCATTATCCCTTCAACCGAACCTGTGCGCCACTCTTTTAGAATCCTATATGGATAATTCTAAGGGCTTGCGACATGTCTCATTAAAGTATTACTATATGGATTATCCGATGCTCATGTATACATGTTTCGCGCAAGTATACCTGCGCAATCAAGACTTGTGTGCCCAAACAGCACTTGCACAACTACCTCTTTTTGGGTCCCTCTCCTTCCAATTGAACACTTTTCCTCAAATCCACCTCACCCGTTTATGATTTATCCATCAAAACCCTCTTCAAAATCAATTGTGGCATGTTTTGTTTGTAGGCTTCATTATCTGAAAGGAATTATGTGGAACATCTCTCAAAACCTATTGATTTACATATCTTTCTGTCACCAAGGTGGGAGATTTCATTCATTCAACCTCATCCTTTAAGATGATAAGATCTTTAAGTTGTTCATCCACCTTAGTAGTAATCCTCAATCAAAATTTTCCTCTATCCTAGGCCTCATTTTTAGAAGTATTCCCCAGTAATAAAAAACTTTAATTTTGGAATCCTCCTTAGGAATAAGCCCCCATCTTAATTTATCTTAACCAGGGAATCCTTTTCAAGAGTAAGCCCCAGCCCAAGTTCCCCAATCTTGGCTTCCTCCTTATGAGTAATCCCCAAAATCTAAATTCCCTTAACCTGGGAATCAACGTTAGGGGTGTTCCCAAGACTTAATTAATTTTGACACGGAATTACATATCATGGAAAAAACCAAGTCATAAGTCCCCTCTAATTTGGGCATCCTTCTCAATAGTAATCCCTATGTTCTGTATCCAAATCTCCATAAATAACATATACTTTTTTGGACCTTATTCCTGGGTTTCATCCCTAAAATAAATCACAATCCTCATCTATTTGAGAAGTCATACATACATAAGCACTACATCATTTCTTATGATTACATTTATCATGGAACAATCATCAGGTTTTACTAATACCACTTGTTTCTCACCCCGATCATGATTCATGTGAGATTAGAGAATAAAGGTAATTATGACACCTTTCTTTGGGCCATCAATCAATCATAATCCACATAATCTTTTACTTGAACTATGTGGGTTATGATACCTTTTCTAAATAAGGATACGTAGGTAGACCATCTACAGGTACGATCCCAACTCTAAAATAATCCATGTTCTTCAGAACGACAATAATCATTAGGTTCCCCACTAAGTGGATTTAAAACCAGCATGGTCATCATAATGTCCTAGAGATTTATATATAATGTGTTAAAGGAAACAATTGACTTAGAATCTCTAACAAATAAAAATGATTCTATATCGATTAATAACCTCAAATACAAATAAAATGTTCTCTAAAATTCCTACATATCAATCATTGATTTCAGATATAAAGGAAAGAAAATTTTTAGACATGTTAATTTAATAAGGATTAATGAACATAACTCAAATCAATAAATAGAGTCCCAGAGTAGACAATAATTCCCCCAAATAAAGGTGTGATGAGTCCGACCTCCCATACTCTCGACCAATGCAAATTCTTAATCCTCATCAGTCCACAACTAATGAGCACAAACATTTGGAATGTAGGCCCAAATGGATATAGAATCATTGGATGTTTCTAGTTCAATGAATAAACCCATTAGATATAAATTAGATTGGTTGAATCTTAAAACAAACAAGTTCATCCCCATTTCCAAAGAAAAGAAAATATTGTGAACCCGATGTGAATCCTTAACCATGATAAATGATGTTTTCTCATTTGTTAGGCCCCTATTTAAACTCAATAAGAGGGACACCAAAACAATAATTAACATATTTTCTCATCCAAAAGATGTAGTGGCCGAACATATCATGATTATGTCTATTATATAAAACATTCACTCTTTTTCAATATCTTCCACATTACAGAAATGGCTTCTCTAATTTTTACACCTATGAATACCTCTGTTTCTACTCCTATCCTGTCCTCATCCGCTTTGAGGATGAAATCACCTACTCATCATCTTCAACGCTGGGTTTCAAATGCATTGGATAAGGAATACCATAAGCACGGTACCATTCCGAATCTGGAGGCTGCTCGACAAGCCCTCCAATTCAATAATTCACCCTGGTTGTCTGGACAGCGACGACCAGCGATCCAGATGAAGGTGGTACCAACCACCATATCCAACTTTTGCAGGTCGTTATCCCTGGAATTCAACCAACAATCCCTCCCATACTATGGGAGGTGAATGATAAGGTCACTCAAGTCCATAATTCAATGATACATGAGTCCTTCGTAAGATCTCCCATCAACAATCGCTGCCAGACTCCTGCGGCAGTGCACCCTCAACATGATGAGGGTACCACCATTAGGGGTTCAATTTAGGTCCCTTAGACTTGAGTCTATAAGAAGAACCAGCTATGGTGAAATCTGGTCAACATGGAGTATGTTATTACATCTTCCCAAAAGGGATAAGTCCATCATGCCAACATTATGGCAAATAACGAACAAGAATATACACCCGTCCTTCCTGATGTTACTGCCCAGCATACATGTCTGGCAGCAACACGCCAATCTCTCTAGGAAATTCCAGCGGAGTAATATAGGCAGGCATATACACCTGTTTATAACTCATTTGCTAGTCAGGAAGCCCGTTGGTCTAAAACCAAAGGCGATTGACAATTTAATATGGTTGTAACTGAAAAGTAAGATCATACAACTGTTTAAAGTAAAAAAATCTATCAGCAGTCTCATCTTCCAGTATTAAAGGAGATTCATCAACAATACTTTAAAAAGGATACACAGCAAGCACATAAACCTGATATTGTTAATCATTCCTGCCAGCAGTCTCGTTTGGTAGCTCTCGGAAAAGTGAGTCGGAAATCTGCGACAGCAAATTCGGAGCAGACTCAACTCGCTGCCCCCACACATGAGAACTATCAGAATTCACTGACATGAAAAGGAGGACAGGACCAAGAATACACACCTACTCCAAGCATAGAATGGAAGTATATTCCTATTCCGGTAGCTTAAGTCACCAGGCATATTCTAACAATGGTGAAGGAGCAGGATCAAATCCCTGCCCATATTTTGGATGCTTATCAGTATATTATAACAGCTTCAGTAGCATCACAGGGAAATAAATGCAAAAATTTCCCTACTTGTGGAGTGACACATCAAAATATAACTCTGGAAAAGACACAAACCTTTGTTCCATTCCATGATGGTTGTGGGGCATACTCCCCCATGTCAAATGGACAACCATGTTAGACACATACACCTGATTTGTGTGGAGATAATCATCCTAACCTGACCATTTCTCCTAAGCAGGCATGTACACCTGCACATAGTAACCCTTTTTGACAAATATTTTTTCCTAAAATGAGTAAGAAGTCATCTATGAAAATTACATATCCAGCACATTCAAGAAATCAAGATCCAATCTATAATAATTCCTTGCTCAATGATGGAGTTCATGATGCACTAAGACAATTATATATTGCAACTAAAGATTCTACTCTCTCATTTCCCAACAGTGGGAACATTAATTATGAATGTCTTCATCAGACACATTATCATGAAGGCTTGATTCATGAAAATTTGGTCGATCTCAATGTTTCATCATTAGATGAGAGCTACGATAACCCTCTATGTGGCCAGGAGACCAAGGAGCAGAAGGTTTCATCTTTTTCAATAACCCACCAGGATGTTCCTCCCCCTGATGATTAATTTATCTATGAAATCCCTCTTCGTAGTAGTAATGTGCATTTCCTAGAAAATTATTCAAAGGATAATACAGCAATGAGAAATCCCTATTATCTTGAGGAACTTTCAAATGTGAAGCCAGTCATGTCTGATGCTTTACCGCTAGTAGGTGAAATACATTCTCAATCTGAAGACAGCCTGGGGTGTATGTCATTCTCCAAGCCACCCCTGGTTCATTCATCATCTAGTTTGATCTATGAATTCTATACCAATATTGTTGAATCTGTTGAAGAAATAATGAAGCACCAGCTCTAGTCTAATCAGGTAGAAGAATCTTCATCGACTGATAAGGAGGAAGTACTGAATATGAGAAAACAACTGGAGAAAGGTGAATTACCAGAAATATTTTGGCATTTGGTTGACTCTCAGTATGATATTCTATAGATTTTTACCCAAGACTATATTCATGATATCCGTCTCAATATGTGGAAGACTCTTTGTCACATGAAAGAAAAAATATTATATTATGATGAAAATGATAATAATGTCAAGATAATAGAAGGGTAACAATGCCAAATATATTTGGAATATCTCTCAATTTCCTGATATCCATGGGTGAAAATTAGTAGAGAGCCCTTCAATGTTCAAGCCTTGGCACATTAAAAAGATTTACCTAGTTAATTTCCAATGCCCCTGTAGACGCCGGAAAAGTCCGTTGTTCCCAAACGAAGCTCCGGATGCGAAAAGCGAGGTCATATTTGGAGTCGGAAGAATGTTTCGGAGGGCCCGGAGGCCTTGCGCGGAATTTCAGAGGTCTGCGCGCAAAGATGATGATCCGCGCGCAAAACCCCCGGGATGTGCGCAACTCCCTTGCGCGCGGTGCCCGATTCTGCGCCCGCGAGGAGAATTCCGCGCTCGCGCCTTGGATTCCGCGCCCGGGGTTGCCTATAAATACTAGGCGACCCCCAACGTTTCAAGGGTTGCTGGAAGTCGAACGGTCTCCCTCGCGCGCAATTCAATCCCTTCCGCGCGCAATGCCGATCTTCAGGTAACCTCCTTTATTTCGCGCAATCGAGCCTTGGGGTCCGCCTTCGCGCGCAATCCCTTTGGCTCATCTCCTTTGAACAAATTTCAACCCGAAGGCCTTTGCGCGCAAAAGAATCCTCTTGCGCGCAATTGCCCCCGGGTGCGCGCAATCCAACCCGATTGCGCGCACCCCCATCTTCAAAGTGGCCATTCGTTAGAGAATGAGCCGTTGCCCCCGCGCGCTACCCGAAGCCCGGTGCGCGCAATCCCAATCATCCGCGCGCGAAGCGCTGGCCCAATTGCGCGCCAGCCCGCCATTTTGCGCGCCGATCCGCGGTTTTGCGCGCAAAGCTCCTCTTTTGCGCGCAATCCGCCATGGTCGCCTCCCTTGACCCCCTTTGGGTACCCGCCTGCGTGGCGCCCGATGGTCTTCATCGCAGGTGCCCGCGTTGTGCGTCGCCTTTCCGTGCGGCCCCCCCTAGGCTCGCGCGAAGTGACACGGACCTACCGGCGGCTTTATCGTCCAGCATGACGCTAAACTGCACTACGTCCGAGCTACAAGACGTTAAACTGTTCAGCATTCGTCCTGCATGACGCTAAACTGCACCACGTCCTGCACGACGTTAAACTGTATACGTCCAGGCTGCACGACGTTAAACTGCCCAGCCCCCATCGTCCGCGCTGCAAGACGTTAAACTGCCAAGTGTTTCGTCCTCAACACACGACGTTAAACTGTACTTCGTCCGGCAAGACGTTAAACCGTCCGCTTCGTCCTCAACACACGACGTTAAAACTGTACTTCGTCCGGCAAGACGTTAAACCGTCCGCATCGTCCGATCCCGTGCTCTGCACGCAGGGTCTCCCCCGGTTTGGACGTGGCCCCCACCCGCTCGTCTCTGCAGGGATGTCGGGATTGTCCCGCTTTTGGGATGATTTAATGGGAGTGGCTTTTCCCTACGGGGGCAGGGTATTACAAACCCCTAGTTTCTCGTGGGAGGCTGCACATGTGTATCTCCATTGCGCCTCCCCACTGCCGAAGCCAGTAGAGGGTGTGACTGGGACCGAGGTGTCTTCTGCTTTCGGTCCAAGTCCCTTCCAACTGAGTTTTGCCGCATCCGGGCTGCCTCAAGTGCGTAAGTCCTGACAGAATGAACTATGTGGACTTTGATCCCTGTCTTCTATACAGGGTACGTAGGAAGCCTCCCTGAGGTCCAAGCCCGCCACCTGGTCGTCCCGGTCGTATTTACGTCGGTTCGTCCATCAGTGGACCCCTCCAGGGTTCACGCTTGCGTCGATTCACCTATGAATCCGCCCCTGTGGGAGACTGCCCGTGTGTATCTCCACTGTGCCTCCCCACATCCCCCTTTTCCCATTTCCACTTTTATCGTCCAGCATGACGTGAAACTGTGATCCACCCGGCCGTTCCACCCCCCTCTGTGCGAGGTGGTTCGGTTCAATCCTCCGCCCGGCGGCCTAGACCTCTTCGTGAGTCGGCTTGCCGACGTCCAGCATGACGTTAAACTGTATACCCGAACTACGCTGACTTTGATCCGTGCTAACGCGCGGTACGTAGGAAGCCCCTACGGGGTCCAAGCTCTTCACTCCATCATCCATCCTGATCCTTACCCGGGCCGCCACATCCCGGTGGGGTCATGCCACTTCACTCCACTCCACGTTACTTGGGAAGCCGCCCATGTGCTGGCCCCAGCGTCGGAGGTTCCCCGCAAGGGGTTCTGTCATCTGATCCACTTTTCGTGTTGATCGGTCCGACGCCGTCCCCGCTGGACGTTAAACTCGCGGCATACCCCGTGTTAAACATGGGAAGCTGAGGAAAACCTCAGGTGACACAGTTCCCCACACCCAGTACGGGATGCCTCAGGCCATCATGCCTTCGAGAAGCCCTATTAGGGACGGAAGACAGACGTGCAGAGCCGCAGTGTTACGACACGCCCCCATCACCCAGAGCCACCCGGCCTTCTCACTGCAGGTTGCTGCCCCGCCCAGACTCCTTGGAGCGTCCGGGCGGAAGCAGCGTAATTAACCGGTGTCCATGAAGATATGGCGCCGGGAACGAGATTCACGAACATTCTTAAGTCTATGAGGGAGACCCGGATTAGGCGACGAGTTCCGAGGAGACGTCCAAGGAAGGAGGAGCCGACATCCCATCATCCCGGTTTCGATCAAGGAGCAGACTCCCCTGAATAAGGGACGAATGCCGCCCGCCCTTGGAAAGCGGGACTGCGGGACCACAAGCCGCGCGCCCATCCCCTCGGGTTGACGGGTGCACGTGCGAACGCGTCCTGGCGGAACAGCGTAACCCGACGCACATCCGCACCGAAACAGAAAAATGGTGAACCCGACGTGAATCTCTTCTCCTCGATATGAGGACCGATGACATTCAGAGGTGTTGGAAGACCGGCATGTTGCCCGGCCAAGCATTCAGTCTTACCCGCCAGGGGCTGGGGAAGGGACATCGGGCACTCCGTCTCGCAACATCGAGGGCATGGGTTCCCCCCACGGAAGGCGTCGTGGCGCTAATGGTTGGTTGTCGATTCCTTTTTCCTGTCAGTGTTAATGGGTCATTCTCCCTGCTTTCAGAAATCAGGTCGCCCGATCCAGTGCCCGATCGCCACCCGCCCACTGGCGCGGGGACAGGGGAAACACCGACGCGGCTACTCCGCGCGGTCCCGCCCGTTCCACAGCCGTCCCAGCAGCCACAATTGCGGGACGACCACGCCCTCTCTCCCCCTCGGAGGTCATCCAGAGAAGGGTGATCAACACCCTAGTGCGGAGATACGAGGAAGAGGGAGTCATCCCCACTAGGGAAATGGCTCGCCTAGACCTTGAGGAGGCTGCGCCTCGCCACCACCGCCGCCCCCGAGGGCCGCGCAGGGAGGCACCGCTGCCTACCTCGACGTCCAACCGCTTCGGGAGCTTATCCCCGGAGCGCTCTGACAGTTCCCTTCCCTACGCGGATGAGGTGGAAGAGGCCCGGGATCACCCTATCCGGGATTCGCTCCAGGGATCTACGGTAAGGACTCCCGCCAGGCCACGGCGACACCGCCGCCAGGCCTCTCCAGTCGAAGAGCGGGCTCTCCACCTGCCCGCGCCGCTCATCCCGACTCGTCTGTCTCGACGCCAACGTCGGGCACGAGCGGAAGAGGATGCCCACCTTGGGGATCTAGCAACAGCGGCCGCATTGGCCCAAGCCACTGCTGGCTCCGGTCGCCAGGCCTCTGCGCATCCTGAGCAGGGGAACTCCTATGCCCGACCTGGATCGAGGCCCCGACCGCCCCAAAGGCAGGTTGGGTCGACTCTCCCGGTTGCTGGCACTGGCAGTAGCCACCGCGGACCACCTCGCGGTAGCGCTATTCACCGGCAGGATCTACTCTGTGTGGCCGATCCAGGAGGCATGGGTCATCCCACCTTCCGATCCCGGCCCGGAGGCCTGCCCGGAATCATCTCTCCCCGCGTCCCCTTTGATATCTGTCCCGGTGCCCCTCGCACCTTGGTTCCCAGTCCTCTTGGCCCCAGCACCAGTGCGGCCGGAGGAAGCCAGGACAGAGATCAGCCCTGCCCCGAAGAACCACCCAGGGGTAGGAAGGCAAGGCGTCGACGCCGAGGGAAGAATGTTACGGAATTCCGGACAGAGATCCGACCGGTTTGCTTCTCTGACTCAGAGGCGGAGTACGATTCGGCGACAGAGCCCCTTCCACAATCCCGCCAGTCAAGGGCAGGGGTAGGAATGCGGCACGTCAGCCTCGTGCTCCCCGAGAGCGAGATCGCTGTGATCCCCGCTTCTCTCCGAAGGTATATCCGGAGTAACGAGGGCCTGGTAGACCCCCAAGGATCAAGCTTGCGGTTGGTACCGGCCCCTCCGGAAGTGCCTTCCGTCTCGATCGGAGAAGCCGGAGACTTTTTCTGGGGACCGACGGTCGAACCACGATCTGGTGCGCCCTCGGCGAGCACCTATGCTACGGCAGGATGTTCGCTCGCCGGCCCGTCCTATCGTGATGTGGTAGCCAGGGCACCGCCACCCTCAGAGGGCGGCCCGGGATATGGAGGCCAATCGGCCTGCTCGCCGTATTCACCGCCGGCCAGCCCGTCAGCCCGGCGGCCCGCCTCGGCACCACTACCAGTTCCCCGTCCGTTCCCAGCCATGGAAGAGGACCAAGGAGATCTGGGTCCCGAGTTTGAGTCGTGGAGCTTCTGGACCATCCTTGCAGAGGGCCACTTCCCTGAGAAGTTTTGGCCAGTCGCAGGACCGGGCTTTGATGCACCCGAATCGCTCACCCCGGATGAGTTCGAATGCTTCCGCCGAACTCTCCGGGAGACTCGCTCCTGTCTTCACCGCCTACAAATGCCATACCCCGGGAGTCAATCGCACCTGGAGGATATTGGTGAGCAGTGCCGTCAAATTGACCTAGCCATGCTCCCCGCGGTTCGGCACCCCGGGTCATTTGAGCGCCACGAGGCCCTCCAACAACGATGCGTTGAGTGTTTTCAAGTACTCCGCAAAGTTATCGAGGAAGCCACTCCCCACGTGTATATCCGTGGATGGGGGCAGTACGCTGCCCTACGCTTCAGTGTGATTCGCCGACAGCCCGATTCGCTGGGTGGCCCTGAGGGTATATCCCCAGGGACAGAAACAGTCAATATGGCTGACCTGTCGGGAGAGGGGAATGACTTGGAACTTCTCGATGGGGGCTTCCCCCCCGAAGACAAGCCGTCGTCAGATCCATCGGTGAGAGTTACTCGTCATCAGAGGAACCTCCTGGGGCTCCCCGCACCCACTGAAGCACTGACGTTGAGCCGAAACGTCAGCAAAGGAAAAGAGCACAGCGAGGCTACAAAGCCCGCCGACCCATCTGCCTCCATGCGGAGGGCAGAGGAGGATCCCGAGAAGGCTACGCTACGTCAGCAGCTCGCCGAACAGAAGAGGTTGGTTGACCAGCTCCTCGCTGAGCGCGCTGCAGAACGGCGGCCTGACTACGGTGATCCCAGGCCAGGACAGCAGGGACCGGAACAACCACCCCTCGATGAGACTCTCCCGGGCAACCGTGATTACGCCGTGTTCGCCGGCAGGAGAGAGGCCATTGCCTATGGCAAGAGGGCGCGGTATGTTTCGCCACACCCTCCCGAGCGGCGTGACTACCTGAGAGATCCCGCTCGGATTCCTCCCGCTGCCCCCAGGGCCGCTCCGCCCGCCATCCCACGAGCTGCCGAGTTCGACGACCCGGTCGACGACCCGATTGAAGGGCCATGCAATGCGCTCGTGGTTAGAGATCCTCGCCAGGACTGGAACCCATGTTCGGACGATCCGATGGCGGCACTCATTGCCCGCTTGGAAGCCTTGGAGACTCGGCAGGTGGCGATCCCACCGGACGGCAAGCCCTACCCAGCATGGGTGGATGACATGCCGTCCTTGCGCACTGCGGTCTACGACCAGCAAGCGCCAGACAGAGTTGCTGAAACCCGTCTAGTCGAGTTGGAAGCACTGGATGAGAATAGACTTCGCGCTTTGCACAACTTGGAGAGGCATCAAAGCAGAATGGCTCGAGCTTTCAATAAGAAGGTTCGCCTCCGCTCCTTCCTGCAGGGTGATCTAGTGCTAGCCCTAAGAGCACCGATGATCCCCGGCAGGAAGCCACCCAAGTTGGAGCCCAAGTGGGAGGGACCTTTTGTTGTCCACAAGGTCTATCCCAATGGCGCGTACTCCCTAGCGACTATGGATGGTGAGCGTGTCACTCCTCCCACCAACGCTAGGTTCCTCAAGCAATACTTTGCCTGAGTGTTCAGACGTCCAGCATGACGTTAAACTGCACATTTGTCCAGCATGACGTTAAACTGCACAGTCGTCCCGCATGACGCTAAACTGCACTTCGTCCTGCATGACGTTAAACTGCACCACGTCCTGCACGACGTTAAATTGCATTCGTCCAGGCTACAAGACGTTAAACTGTTCAGCATTCGTCCAGGCTACAAGACGTTAAACTGTTCAGCATTCGTCCGCGCTGCAAGACGTTAAACTGCCAAGTGTTTCGTCCTGCATGACGCTAAACTGCACTACGTCCGAGCTACAAGACGTTAAACTGTTCAACATTCGTCCTGCATGACGTTAAACTGCCTCTCAAGAACTACGTGCGGCTTGATTCCCATCCTTATGGGATACGTAGGACCGCCTGAACCTTCATGTTTCAGGACCAGCCCCATCCTTCGGGAATTTCCATCCCATCTCGGGCCCTTGGCCCAGTTGCCCCCGGGTGTGCGGCGTATGGTGTGAGCGCGGGGCTATGCCCTCATTCACGTCGGTTTGCTCGTCACGCTGTACGCCCCCCCCCCCACGTTTGGGGATGCCTTCTGCTCCCCCCTTCCTTTTTTCTCTCTCATCGTCCTGCATGACGTTAAACTGCCTCTCAAAGAACTACGTATGGCTTGATTCCCATCCTTATGGGATACGTAGGACCGCCTGGACATTCATGTTTCAGGCCCCGCCCCATTTCCCGGGAATCTCTATCCCGCGTTGGGCCTCTGGCCCCAGTTCCCCTCCTTTTTGTGCGAGGCGTATCGCGTGAGCGGGGGATTATGTCCTCATTCACGTCGGTCTACTGGTCGCGCCGTACGCCTCCCCCGTGTGTGGGACTACCTCACACCCCTCATCATCCTGCATGACGTTAAACTGCCTCTCAAGAACTACGTGCGGCTTGATTTCCATCCTTATGGGATACGTAGGACCGCCTGAACGCTTGTGTTTCAGGTCCAGCCCCATTTCTTAGTTGATCACGGGGATCTACCCTCTTTTGGTTGCTCTCAGGGTGAGTCCTCCGACCCTTCCCGGTGACCCGTTAACATGTTTTGGGTACTTCGGTCTATGACTCGTAGTGTCAGATTGAATCCCGACAAGTCCTGTGTTGCTTGTCAGGCCTCGCGATTCCTCTTGTTCGAGCCTTCACTCAAAGGGATCCTCGTTAGCGGTTTGGGTACGATGCCTCAGTGCTCTCCTACCGCTCCGGGTCGATTTACCGGCGGGTCTTGGGCCGCAAATCGATATGAATCCTGCGATTGAGCGGTTGATGCTCGTTTGCTTGCCCCGTCTTAGGCTGACGCGATCAGATGTTCTGTTGCGAATGCGTCAGCAACATCCTTGATCGCCATGTCGGCTCTTTCAGGCTCTGAACATTGGTTGCGCAGTCCTCATCACACTCCGCCTTTATGCGTTGTAGTGGAATCTCGACACTCTTCATACTGACCTACAGTACACCTCTACACGTTAGACAGACCAACCAGGGTAATGATGTCGTTCGAGGCTCCCATGATCTGAGCACCAAGGATATATGCGGATATCCTCCCTAAGGGCCGTGCGTAGCTAGACCCTCGTCCCCATAAGGAGGAAGGAGTCGCCCGAACAATCGCGTTCTGGGCCCAGTATATCTGGAGGCTAGCATCTCTGCCCCTCGGGTGATGGACATACGCAGACCCCTATCCCAAGACTCTCCTCCTGGAATCGTGCGTGACCGTAGGGCTGGGTATGTTCCCACCTCCGCCGTGTCCACCGTACCGCAATAAGCGGATTCCTCCATGGTCCGAACCACACGACCTTAAACTGTGTTGTCTGGTCCTACCACACGACCGTAAACTGTGATCGTCTTGGCCGCCCGACGAGAAACGGCACTGCATCGTGATGTTCTCCTCGGGGGACACTCATGTTGGGCGCTGGTTAATAACCACGCCAATCATCAATGCCTTCCATGGCTTGATTATTGTGGCGACGCCAGAGATTTCTCAATCACAGGCATGTCGCCGCACAAAGAAAAACCATTCATCTTTAAGGACAAACAAGAAATATCAAATGCCGCTCCTTCTGTGTGCGAGGGTCAGACCCGCACTCTTCCTCGCGCTGGTGCCCGATTGTGATGCGCCGCGCTTCAAGAACTACGTATGGCTTGATTCCCATCCTTACGGGATACGTAGGAACGCCCGGATGTTTGAAACTTCGGGTCCAGCCCCCCACCACTTAGAGATTCCCCCCTTCTCTGGGGAATCCGCCGCCTTCAGGTCACCCTCAAGGCGTGTTCCCCGACCCCTTGCCGTGGTCCACCGGTGTCAAGAGTACTCTGGTTTATTGCCAGGAGTGTCAGGTTCAGCTTGGTCAGGTTCCTTCCACTTTTCAGGCTTCGTGCTCCCTTTCATTCGGACCCATCGTCTACGCCCTGGGTGGAGCCCCCGTGAACGGTTCGGACACAATGCCTCAGTGCTCTCCCACCGACTCGGGCCGGTACCCCCAATGGCCTCGGGCAGCAAATCGATATGAATCCTGCGATTGAGCGGTCGATGCTCGTTTGCTGCCTCACTCCACCAACGGTTAGTGCGATATTGATGCTGCTTTTCCGCCACGGTCGGCAGTACTCCCATATCGTTACGCCGGTGCCCCCAGTCCTTGAATGAATGGCCGCATGATTCACATTTTCCACCTCCCATTCCGGCCAGGCAAAACCTCGACACTCTTGACACTATCCCTCAGTGCATCTTCGCATATCCAGGGGATATGACCACGATGTGGCGTGCTTGGAGGTCTTTATGGTCCGAGCTCTAAGACCTTAAACTAAGATCTCTTCTTATGGTCCGAGCTCTAAGACCTTAAACTAAGATCTCTTCTTATGGTCCGAGCTCTAAGACCTTAAACTAAGATCTCTTCTTATGGTCCGAGCTCTAAGACCATAAAACTAAGATCTCTCCTTATGGTCCGAGCTCTAAGACCTTAAACTAAGATCTCTTCTTATGGTCCGAGCTCTAAGACCTTAAACTAAGATCTCTTCTTATGGTCCGAGCTCTAAGACCTTAAACTAAGATCTCTCCTTATGGTCCGAGCTCTAAGACCTTAAACTAAGATCTAGCCCTTATGGTCCGAGCTCTAAAGACCTTAAACTAAGATCTAGCCCTTATGGTCCGAGCTCTAAAGACCTTAAACTAAGATCTACCCCTATGGTCCGAGCTCTACGACCTTAAACTAAGATCTCCCCAAATGGGGTCCTACGTCCTGCATGACGTTAAACTGCACTCTCAGAACTACGTATGGATTGATCTCCAGCCTGATGGAGTACGTAGGAACGCCCGGGCATTCCGACTCGAGTCCAGCCTCAGGGATCATTAAGTCCCGCCCCTCCTCGTCGCCGGCCGTCTGGCCTGACTTCGGGTAGAGTGGTGCAGTTGTGATATTCTCCCCGATTCAGCTCGGGATGCCCCATCGCAAGGATGGGAAGCGACGGTTTCCTCGTCAGAGAGGTGCTGTCTGAGAATTGAGGTGACTCACGGCCAGATTAGTGCATCCGCCTAATACGCTCTCCCCACGGTGGCACAATTTTGAGAGCGTTGGATTCTGTCCGAACAAATCGTCACTTCGCCCCACGCTTCGCATGACCTGTTGATCTGGATTTCCACCCTTGTGTCTGAAGGAACCCCAAAGCGGTATTCATGATGACATGTGGTCCGCCTCCTGCAATATGAATGATGGCCTTTTTCGGTCCGTCTATTGCAGTTGTTATGGTCGATCCGCTGTCCGCCTACCGTCTCGGGCATTTCCTGGAAGGCTGACCGTGGTGGATGTCTGGATTCGGGACGCACGATTCACCTTTTCTCATTTCCCTAAGTTCGGATAAAATCTCAACGCCCATAGCATTGTCCCGCTCGTGTGTTGGAACAGGTTGGGGGGATGGTACATTGATTAGGTCTGAGGTCTCCTTTCTTAGGAATGACCTCCCTCTTTTCTCCAGGAATCCAGGCCCAATTGTGGATGCCTGATGCTTGGTTAACACTCCCGCAAGACAACGAATTGTGGTTGAGCATGTTAAACCAAAAGATGCAGATAAATATATTGATTCATCGGTGCTCTCGGATTTCAATTCCGAGCACCGGATCAAAAGTTAGGAATTCCCGCTCGTTCGTTCACTGAACGTACCCGAGCCAAACTTCGGAAATTAATTCCGGGCACTCCGGGCCTCGGAATCAGGTGCCGTCTGAAACCGCGCTCTTGTAAAATTCTAAAGAAAATTAAGAAAAAATTTCCCATGAATTTTACGGGTCTTTACATGCCATACCGTACACGAGCGATGCTATGTGGGGCCCGCATCCCGGTCCCAAAGTTCTATGAACTGATCACACCATAGCTATCCTCTTGAAAAAATTACACAAGAATATCCATTAACATTTCAGATTCGGACACCTGATGAAGAAGATGGAAATCACAACCAACTCCCAAAATGGCCCTTGTGGGGCCTGTACCACCATACAGAATTAAAGCGGGAATATTGCGCCATTGTAATTCCCTCAAAAACACTCAGAATCGACTGCACGCACGCCCTGAACGGATGCCAGATGAGAAAGTTGTAAAATGCTTCTCGCAGCATAAAAGTTGAGCCATGGGTTCCATGCCTCAACTCCAGTTTCAAAGTCCAAAACCGTACAGGAAATCTTCGCCTTGATGCTAGGGTCGCAACGCCACAGACGACACTCAAATCGGACATCGGATGTGTCCGCACCATCCAAAATAAGAAGCCCTCGAAAAACACCAATCCACATAACGTACGTGTCATGCCACCAAGCCCTTGTCTTGGGAATTAAAAATTCCCAAGAAAATCTCAATATGTTCACCTCGTCTCAAGGAATGTGTCTCTGCTAACGACACTTGAATCTGACACCAGGTCCACATTTTTGGAGCATTTAATATTTCTAGGAAACAAATATGTGTGTGGGGCCGGTTCGGCTGGCCCACGAACACCCTGGACCAGCAGTCCGTAGTTCACTGTGTGAACTACCCTAAACCGCCCACACCGACTCGGCTATTCCGGTCTCCGAGTGGACCCGTGTGGTGCGAGTCTTGTCTGCCAACAGGGGTCACAAGACCCTGGTCCTCCACGTCGTCGCACCCTGGTGACGACTCCGCTGCCTGGTATGCCTCACCGATGCCCGTTCACCCAGTGCCTCCATGCTCGCCCAGCGCCTCCTCCTTCTGCCACTCCCCACTCATGCCGACGCCTAGCCTCCCTTGGGAGCACACCGGACAGCCTGCCACACCGTCCAGAACCGCGAGAAAACACCAAAACCCGTGGATCTTCATTAGACGACTGTGATCGCCTTGGACTCAGATTATCATTCTGAAACATGTGTCGAGAATCATAGAATATGTACTAAACAACCATATTATTCGCTCTACCATTTTACAAAAATTTGATGTGATAAATTGAGATCAATGTGGGAGTGGGAAATAAAAATGAAAACGCACGATCCTACCGCTTGGGCATAGCCCGACGCTCCACAAGCGATCCACCAAATATGGAACTGCAATCACCATCTTGGAGAGTTAGGGAGAGGAGATGGAAGGTTTATAGGGCTTCCTTGGTTTCTTGGGAGTTCCTTTTCTAGATAATTCCAAGTGAGGAAGATGGGTCTGGACATAAGTAGAGAAAAAAACAAATTAATTTTAAATAAATTTTATTCTCCCACCAGTGGACATGTACCCCAAATCTCGACGGGGCAGAGTTTAATCCTCCCCTAGGGTACGCAATAACTTCCGAGCACAACAGAGTTCTTGGAATTTCATTCCTTTTCCCTGTTCATATGTTATAAAACGTAACTCCCACGGTTGATAAATTACGTAAACGCCCCTGGGGCCATTTTCCACAGATGGGCCGCATCCGAAAAAATTAAACCCCACCTAGGGTAAACGACACCCTCCGGAGTAAACGGTGCCCTCCGTTCTCTGATCCGAGATACCTTTTCGGAACCATTACAATTATTTGGAATGCCCAGTGTGAATGCACTGAAAATTTAATTCCAGCAACACCGAGGCTCGGAGTCGTACGCCACCTGAAGCCGCTGCTCTGGAATAATATCAAGAAATATTCCATAGTATTTTATAGAAAATTGGGTTCTTACACACTCTTCATCCAGTTTCTCATGATTTCGAATGGTTTCTTTGTCAAATCATTATGGTAGGCCCTCTTCCCTAGTCTCCTCCCCTTCTTTGCAGATTTTAGGGCTTCCCTTTGCCCTAATCTCATTCAGTCGTACACCCTAGTTTTAGTGTTGTTGTTGTTTTGGTTTTTCACTATAGTTCATCTAAGGTAAGGGTATGTGTAAGGTCCCTAGACACCTCTAGAGTGCATATATGATGTCTTCCGCCAAAGGTGAGGTGGTTTGAAATGTTTTTGAGGTGCTGGTTTGATTACGATGCAAGGGTTTTTTCCGTTTATGGTTTGAACATCCTCTATGTTAATATCTATATTTGTTAGAGGTTCATAGTGTGTTATAACTAGTGGGGGAGCAGAAGTGGAAGCATTAGTTTTAATGCACCAAGAGACTCTGTGGACGGATGGATCCACCTTATGGTAGGATCCATCTCCTTTCACTTAATATAATGTGAAGTATTAATAAGTTATTTATACACTGTTTTAGTATGTTAATTATTCATGAATAAGAACGGAAGGTTAAGATAAACACTCAGCCTGTAGTGAAGTGTTTTAACTACAATGATCATGGGAATTATGTGAACAATTTCCCTAAGACAAGTGATGTCGAAGGAAATAAACAACAACCTCCAAGGTAACAATGAAGGGATTATGCTATCACAACTGCTGAGGTGGATTCAGAAAATGATGTGGTGATAGGTACTCTTGTTATTCATTCAATAATAGCGAATGTACTATTTGATTCTGGTTCAATGCATTCTTTCATATCTTGGATGTTTAGTAGAACTATTCAAACGCCACCTCAAAATTTGGAGGAAAAGTTATTTGTGAGAATAGAGAATGTAGAAATTATTGCATCCATGGTTTATAACTCCTCCCCGATTAATGTTTGTGGACTGAACCTCCCAGAAAATCTTGTCATACATTCTTTAGTGGATTTTGACACTATCATGGGAATGGATTGGCTATCCTTGTACAAGTCCAACATTCACTGCCGGGAAAGGGAGACTACCCTTCACATCCTCAAGCATCCTCTGATTCTTTACAAGTGCAATGAGGAAGATGAGTATCCTTTAGAATATTCGTGTCATGTTTTGATATTTCTTCCTTATGAGCATGTATACCTAGCTCAAATTATTGAAACGAAGGAGAGAATCATGTTTGAAGACATTCCCATTGTTAGGGATTACACTGATGTATTCCCCGAACAGTTTCTTGGTCTTCCTTCTGATAGAGATATTGATTTCTCAATTTAACATATCTACAGATCTCTGCAAATATCAAATAAACCTTACAGAATGGCCACCGTAGTGCTGGAAGTGCTGAAGAAGCAGTTATAGAAGAATATAAACAAGGGTTTTATACGCCCGAGTGCTTCATCGTGGGGTGCTCCAGTCCTCTTCATCAAGAAGAAGGATGGATCAATGCGCCTCTGCATTGATTATTGAGAGCTTAATAAAATCACTATAAAGAAAAAGTATCCCCTTCCAGGGATAGATAACTTGTTCAATCATCTTCATGGGGCCATTTATTTCTCTAGGGTGGACCTTCGGTCATGATATCACCAACTAAAGGTGAAAAAGGAAGATATTCCCAAGACTTCCTTTCGAACAAGGTATGGACACTA
Organism: Viscum album; assembly: GCA_963277665.1. Taxonomy (NCBI): domain Eukaryota; kingdom Viridiplantae; phylum Streptophyta; class Magnoliopsida; order Santalales; family Viscaceae; genus Viscum; species Viscum album. The sequence continues at coordinate 163,892,066 of OY728135.1, forward strand.
TGAGTTCATAGTGATGCCCTTCAGACTCACTAATGCACCATCAATTTTCATGGATTTAATGAATAGTGTCTTTAGATATTACCTCGACAAAATTTGTGTGGTCTTTATTGATGGTATTCTGATATAATCCAAGAGCAAGGAGGAACATGAATAGCATTTGGAAACTGTGTTAAAGACTTTGTGAAGGGAGAATTTGTATGAAAATTATAGTAAATGTGAGTTCTGGATGGAGGAAGTATCATTCCTGGGGCATGTTATCACAAGGAAAGGGATATATGCGGACCCTTACAAGACGAAGGCAATTGAAGAGTGGTCGAGGCCAACTTCTGTAACAGAGATCCGCAACATTTTAGGATTAGCTGGGTATTATTGACGATTCTTGAATATCTTTTCAGGATTATCAAAACCAATGAAAAATCTAACATGGAAGGGAGTATAGTTTTTCTGGACATAGGAATGTGAAGACTGCTTCAAGGAGTTGAAAAAGAGGCTTATCACTATGACGGTACTCACACTTCATTCAAGTGGAGAACTATTTGTGGTGTATAGTGATGCTTCTAAGAAAGGAATAGGTTGTGTGCTAATGAAAAATGATAAAGTGATATCCTATGCCTCAAGGAAGCTGAAAATCTAGGAGCAAAACTATCCCACACATGATCTGGAGTTAGCAGTTGTGATTTGTGCGTTGAAAATCGGGCGACATTATCTCTATGGAAAAAATGTGAGATATATACTAACCACAAGAGTCTCAAATATATATTCACATAGAAAGAGATTAATATGTGCCATTGATGTTGGGTAGAGCTCATCATGGATTATGACTGCTCAATCAACTACCATCCCAGTATGGAAAACAAGGTGGCAGTTGGTCTGAGTAGAAAGGATCCTGCATCTTTATCAATGATGAGAATTGAAAAGGACCCGATCTTCTTAGATTTTCAAAGGATGGACATGGGAATCATTAAGGGAGGAACATAATCCATCATTTCTCAAATTATTTCTCAACCATCCCTCTTGGAGAAAATAAAGGTTTCTCAAAGAAAGGATGTGGAAATTCAAAATAGGGTGGAAGCTGTTAAAAATGGGAAATCCCCTGATTTCAAAATTGACAAGGAAGGAGTTCTAATATTTGGGACACGATTATGTGTACCATCAGATCTAGAGATAAATAAGGATCTACTAAATGATGAACATAGATCAACCTTCTCTATCCATCTTGGAAGTACCAAAATGTATGGTGATCTATGATAACACTTCTGGTGGGATAACATGAAGAAGATGATTGCGGAATATATATCAAGGTTCATGGTATGTCAGAGAGTTAAAGTTGAGTAACGAAAATCCAAAGGAATGATTCATCCATTGCCCATACACATGTGGATATGAGAAAATGTTGCTATGGACTTTGTCATGGGTCTCACGAAGACGTCGAAGGGAAGTAATGCGAAATGGGTTGTGGATGACCGACTCACCAAGACATCCCATTTCATCGCTATTCGGGAAGATATCTATCTTGAAAAACTTGAAAAGCTATATGTGAATGATGTGGTGAGACTGCATGTTGTTCCAAACTGAATTGTCTCTGACTGTGATCTATGTTTCACATCAAAATTCTGGAGGATCCTTCAACATTCTTTGAGTACTGAATTAAATTTCAGCATGGCCTATCACCACCAAACTGATGTCCAGTCTGAAAGAACTGTTCAGAAGCATGATGTTATGCTTAGAGACTTCTCTCTAGAATTAAAATGTGGATGGGATCAGCATCTCCCATCTATTTAATTCTCATAAAACAATAGCTTCCACTCGAGTATTCTGATGGCTCCATATAAATATCTATATGGAAAGTGATGTAAAACTCCAACCTGTTGAGATGAAGATGGAGATAGAAAGCTACTTGGACCTGATCTTGTTCAACAGAAGATAAATAAAGTTCAAGCTATCTAGAAACACATCAAAGCTAACCAAAGTCGGTAAAATATCTTTGCTGACAACCGTCGAAGGGACTTGGAGTTCGACGTTGGAGATAAAATCTTCCTTTGAATATCTCTATGGAAGAGAGTCATGTGATTTAGGAAGAAAGGGATGCTATGCCCAAGGTATATTGACCCCTTTGAGATCCTTGGCCACATAGGATATGAGGAATATCGGCTTGCACATCCACCAAATATTGCTCGAGTTCATGATGTTTTACACGTATCACTCTTGAGGAAGTACATACCTGATCCCTCACATGTACTAAGCTCCGAGGTGGTGAAGTTGGAAGATGATCTCTCCTAGGAGGAGCAGCCAGTAAAGATTCTGGATCGGAGAGATAAGGTTCTACGCAACAAGACAACTCATCATGTCAATGTGTTGTGGAGGAACCATAAGTTTGAGGAAGAAACATGGGAATTGGAGGAAGCAATGAAGGAAAATTACCCACATCTATTTTTGGCCTAGAATGTAAAATGAAATTTTGAGGGCGAAATTTCTTAAGGGGGGAAGAATGTAACGACCAAATGTTTTTAATGGTAATTCCATTTTTATAAATATTCCATAAAATCACATAATAATGAACTAATAAGTGATAAGTGACCTATAAACATAAGTTCGTCACTTCTGTGGTTGGAATTTTTAAAATCTTACATACACGGTTGTGTTCAAGGTGTTTTTGGGAGTCTAATAAATCAAAATAATTTTTTTGGTGAATAGTAACATACCCAAATTAATAGTAACATAACCTTACGAATAGTGATATACAATAATGAATAGTAACCTCACCTATGGTGGTATAAAAAAATATTCAAGTTGGAAGTATGATATACTTATATTTTAGAACGAGTTAATGAATGTTTTAAAACTGGTTTTGATAATAAATTATTATTTTAAAAAAATATTAAATTAATCATATTTAAAAAATTATCTTAGAAAATTGGACTTCATTTTTGGATTCTACACATTGAAAAATGGTTATGGTGAATATTTGAGATTTTTTCTGAAATACTTGTATTTTTTATGAATAGTAAAATATGGTAATTTATCGTATATATACATTATAAGCTAAATAGACTATTCCTAGCATCATGGATGATGTAACCACACATGGTCTAAATTCACATGACCCATTTACGATTATTGGTCATGGAATACTTACTATTCTTTTCCTTGTGAAGAAATAATAAATTAAGGATTGTAATATCATGACATCTATCCTCTCCTCCACTATAAAACCCCTCATTCACCCCCTCTTCTCTCCACACTTCTCAAGCTCCAAGACTTAACTAAATTCTGCCCAAATATCTCCCCAAGGTCCTACACCACGTCCAAAAGCTCTCATCCTCTTCAAAATAACAAAACCTCTCCCCTTAAGAGGTTCTCAAAGAAGGAACTCTCAAGAAGAAAATTCCTCTTCCCAAATTTCTTCTTTTCTTTTATGTTATTTTCTTTTTAATTTCTTTCCTGAACTCCCTTCATAATAATAGTATGATAAATCCAATATCATACATTTAATGTAATGTCTTCATGCTAGTGGTATATTTAATCATCTTCTCTCTTTTCCCAACCCTTTTATTTGTAAGAAATGAAAGCACCATTTGAGATGTGCTAATTTAGCACATTTAAGGACAACAATTTATAAATTTTTGTTATTATCTATAATTATGGTCATGAAACCATTTGTGTTATGGTTGTACCAGATTATTATTTATTTAATATATCCTATTTTTGGTTATGTAATCTTTTGGTAGAAATGTAATTAAGTTATAATGAAAAACAAATTCTTTGTAATCATATCCACCGATTAACAAAAATGATTATCACTAAGGTTATATATATAAAAATTCGACATAACGCTAAGTAAACTAATTAAAATTAAAACCAATTAATCTCATGGATATAAAATAAAGTATGTAACTTTAATTCTGGACAACCACTTTCATCATTCATATAATCCAAACATGAATATAAGTGAACCGATCTTTTAAATCCATGTAAACAAATGAGCCCGGACAATGAAATTGAACCTTATAACTAATCAAAAAGGATTTTAATGAACTAAAAAGGGTTATAATAAATAAATTACACATAGAAGAGGTTATGTAATTATGAATTAATAAACCTAATTTGTTTATACAGGTCATTAATAACAAGTGAAGAACACCACCAGATTTGAGGTAAGGGATCCTCCCCTTTTCACTCTTAATCAAGATTGTCTTCTATGATTTGTTTTTTTTGTCATACCAAGTGATGGGGTATGTTTATAAACCTTCACAATACCACCCTAATGTTTTATAAGTGATTAGAACCCAATTTTCTCTCTCATCATGTCCTCTAAGGTACACTCTACACCATGCTGGTAAAATCGTAATGAATTCTACCCAAACCTTCTTCATTATTTCGAGTTGCCTTATCTTTCTTTATAAATGGTGTTATCATATATATTTATGTGAATCTTATGAATTCTTGATATTTGTAAAATATTCTCATTTCAATACCCTTTAATCACTTTCTTTTTGGGATATACATGTTTTTGAACGATTCCCTCTCTAGAACTTTCCGATAAGGAAACCTGTTTTAAGGGGACTTCCCAAATTTTTACCCAATTTTACAGTTCACTCTATCCTATGTTTTAAGAAACCATTTTCTTTATAAAATAAATATTATTGTTCTGAAAACCATCATGGTTCAATTTTGGTTTTATATAAAAGAATGTCTTCTTTACTATTATAAAAGCTCTAGAGTGTTTTCCTTAAAACTGCACAAAAATGCTTTAATGATAATGTTTCTAAAATATATTTCTAATATGTTTTCACTTATATTTGACACAAGTTACCATTTTATATGATTATTTTACCCTATTAACGTCCATGTATGTTCTAATCCTTTCCTTTCATGGACACTTTCGTGATACACCCATTGGATAGGTTTTATGTCATGACTGTGGTACACAATTCTTTCCATGGGTACCCTTATGTTTATGTATGGTTGATTATATATGATTGAATATGTGGTAATAATATTTATGTGGCATTAATATTTAGAAAAATTTTGAGATGGGTGCACCCAGATAGCATTCCAATGCATTGGGTAAGGATAAGTCTCATGAGATGCGATGTGAAACGGGATTGGCGGTTAGCCTTGACCCGTACTGAAATGGGAAACGTGATTAGTGGTAATCCTTGAACCATACTAAAGATATGATTTATGATTCTTACACATTTATATGATTCCATTTTTATATGATCCCATACTTATATTAAATGATTTCATAGGTTTCAAGCTTTTTATATCATTGTGTCATGCCTCCTAACTCATTTTCTTGAGATTTATCCTTATGCTCATTCTCTTACTTGGAATTTTTAGCTCATCCCATTGTTCATGTGTTTACCAGGTTACCTTATGCATATGTAAGGGCTCCACAGAAGTTAGGAGCTCATTATGGATATTAAATAAAGAAGTTTCTTTTGTTATCCACATGTTTTTTGTTATATGTACCATGTCTTCCAAGACACTATACTAAACGATCCTTGGCTTGTACTCTGATGATTAATTATGCTTAATACCATGAAATGTTTTATGTAAAAGGCTTTGGTCGCTATATTAATAAATTAATTACATCTATTAGGGTGGAAGATAACAATAATTAAAACCTTCTTATAAACATTAAATGTTTATATCATGTTAAAATATTTGAATTGTTTAAATATTTTAAAAATATTACCATTATCAAAAAAATAAAAATATGTAGCATTTGAGCCTTCATGCTTGTTTTAAATACATTGTAACTTTTAGACTATGGGACTTGTAATGGGATCCATCTAAAACTTATTAAAAATACGTTTCCTTTCATTAATAAATGGGTCTTACCCCAACTTGATTCGAATTTTTTTTATAATATGAATGTATGTATAATTTAGTTTAATTTTTTTTATTGCATCAAAAAATATTCATTTATGCATCAAAGGTGTTACATTATAGGTATGATAATGGATTTAGTTTTATCCTACCCGTAATTTGTATTGTATTTAGCATTGTACCTGAAATAAGTAATACACTATAAATTAAAAATATTTGGTGTTAAAATTGTGATGCAATTAACATATCTTTTGATTAAAGTATCCCGTTGTAAATGGACCTTGGTATGGACATCCACCTCACACAGAGTCTTTGGTCTTGTTCTAGAAATGTGTGGGTTGACTATATATGGATTTAGAATTACTTATATAGTGATTTTTTATTTCATATAAATATAAGACATTACATGAAAGTGTTTCTTTTATTTTATGCATATGATGTATTTTTATGTTTAGTGATGTAGTTTATTTTTTATTTAGTTTAACAACACAAGGTATTAGTTGTATAAAGGGTTGAAGGTCAATATAGTTTGAATATATTAATTTGGTGAAAGGAATATGATTATAAACTAAATCTATAAAATCATTTAGACATAAATTGAATAACATGAGATGATATTATTAAATCAAAAATTATTCCAAATATTAAATGTTAGATTAATATAAAGAGACACTAATTTTACTAACTCGTGTCGTTACAGGTTAGTGAAATTAAGAGGAATTTATTATTTTTAATTTTTCATCTTGGAGAGAGGGTTACTATTGAATTGGGAATCAAATTCAGAATCTATGAGCTATAATTTCATTTGGATATATTCATATATCTATTCAAAGGATTGGGATATTCTTGTTTTCTATGAAAAATGTTGGATGATTTGTAAGTTTCTTTAGTGTGGGCTGATTTTAAATTTTTTTTTCTAAGTGGAGAACCATACATATCATATATAGCAGAAAATATTTCCTTACGTATGAATGTTATTTTAAAAAATTATTGATTTTATCCTAGATTTGAAATTTATTAATTATTTATCGATGAAGAGGTTAATATCGATTAAATGAGAAAATATGTTACTTTAGATTTATTGTCTAAGTGAAAAACCTTATGTATGATTAAAATAGATCACATTTAGATGAAATATATTTTGAATAAAATATTTTTTTGGTCTTGAGGAAATTATATCTTTCATGTTATATAATAGGAAGATAAATATATTTTGTATAGTTTTTTAGCATATGTAAAAAACCATATATTTGAAACAAAATATTACATAGAGGGAAAACTTATATTACAAATAAATTTTGAAGAAGTAAAGTATATTGAAAATGAAAATATATTATTTTTCACATTTATCTAAGGGAAATATATTATTTATAATCATTTTCCAATGGAATATATATTATGTATGATGTATTATATTATTACTAGACGAGAATATATTATTAATTATGATACATAAAGAAAATATAATATGTGAGAAGAATATACTATTTATGAAATGAAAATTTTACTTATCATGCTTTTAGATAAGGAAAAAACCTTGTGCCCTATAATATTATAGTATATATTTAATAAGACTATTATATTTGGAAATTTTATTTAAGGGAATTATCATATGTAATATACTCATAAAATTTATGTACTCTACTAAGGAAATATATTTTGTAGTGAAAAAATAAGATACAGATGGGTTTCTAAAAAATTAAAAAACATTTTATGTTGTATTAATATATTATACATGAGTGAAATATGTTATGTATTGGTTTTATGAAAAGGGAAAACCTAACGTATTTAATATTTATTATGTTGGGGCTTTTTCAAAGTGACAATCCTTATCTAAGGGATAAATATCTTAAATATGATGTTTTTTAATTGAAAACCCATATATATGATTTGAAAATGTTATGCATGAAGGGAAGTATAAATATTTTTTAAACATTGACATATAAAAGATAATATTTATCATACTTATGGCCTCTTAAGGGTTGAAACATATAATTAGTTTTAGTAGGGTCCATTATTTTAAAATTTTTAAAAATTAAAATTTTATCTTGAATCTCACAAAATTTAAATATTTTATACAAGAAAATTTAAAAGGGTATTTTGTGTATTTTTATATGTTGTACACATTTGACTCATCTCAAATTGTTATCTCATTCAATTATTCTTCCAAAATATTAATTTTAATCATTTTATATTGAATTTGGATGACATTTTATATAGGATATTTCATGAAGTATATCAAAATATCCAAATTATTTTTTCTTTGTTTTTTCCCATATTTATGGATTCTACATTGTTTGGCATGAATTAAGGATTTAGTGGTGATTACATATGTTTATGGCGAAGTAAGTTAAATCTTAAGGGTAATTTGCATGGCTATGATAAAGGGGATCTCAAGGGGATGATCAGATATGGTTATGTGTATAATTTTTAATTTATTTCATTGCCCAAAATTTATTTTTGGATTTCCGTCATTTTGGGAAAATTTAGTCGATGTGATGAGATATATAATAATTGTTTTGTATTAAAGGTTCACATAGATGTTGGGGGTGGTGTGCACCCCTTTTCTATAGGCTTCGACCATCAAAAATCTCTCATTGAGTGAATCCTTTAATAATCCGATGATTTTAACTATTAAATTTATCATGGAATAAATTATGTGTTGTTAATAACAACCATAATGGAACCCTATTTAAAACCCATGTATCTTTTCCCAACACGACTACTAATCACCGGTAAATGAAAAATGCTTCTATAACCATTATTTGAAAATAAAATCCAATTATAGAGTGATAAAATCATAAAAACAACACTATTCTAATGAGATAATCATTTCAGACATTGGGATAAAATTCAACCCATCAAAAATTCCTTCTAATTAACTCGTCATCTATTGAATTATAGCCAACATGGAATCCTTAGGAAGAAATGAATTTGAAGACTAGAAGTGGATTCAGAATACTTAAATTGTTGAATTATTATAAATTGTATTATGATTTGTTAACAGACTTTTGATGAATATAAGGACATGTGATGATGGGCTGTGTATAGTTGGACATATATGAGATTCAACGATGATAGATGGATGATGTTTATAAAGATCCATCATTTTCTTTAGGATAAATTAATACATCTCACCCAGTTGGAAAAATATCATTTAGTAGTGGTTTTCAAAACAACCCATAAATATCAGATTTTATTTTTTACTGATCAATATAAATAAATATATCTTATTCACAATAGTGTATAAAAAAACATACATTTTGTGATGATATTTTTTATAGTGATTAAATCATCACAATATATTTTTTTAAAATTTTATTTAATTTTACCAATGGGTTTTAAAAATCCATAAAACATTACTAAAAATAAATAATAAATAATTAATAATAACAATAAGTTTAATTTTTAATTACATGCTAATTATTCAATATGTTTAGTTAATTTTTATATATTAATTATTTATTATGTTTTTTCAGACACATTCGTCGGGGCGCGTGCATCCGTCTGTGAAGGATGCACTGCTATGGACCCGCATTCCTGCATTCCAAAGGTGGGCGTCATTCGCTCCTTGTTCAGGGACGTCTTCTCCTTGATAAAAACGGGATGATTGGATGTCGGTTCTTCCTTCTGTGGATTCCTCCTTGGAACCCATCACCTAGTCCGGGTCTCCCTCGTAGATTTAATACGTTGTTCGTGAAACTCTTCCCAGTGCCATGTTTCCATGGACGCCAGTTAATAACACTGCTTTTGTCAGGACATTCCAAAGTGACCTGTCAGGGTAGAAACCTTCAGTCAGGGGAATAGTCACTTCGAGGCATCAGTAGCGTGTCTGAACACTGGGGAAATGGAATGTCTGTCTTGTGTCCCTTGTCATAGGGCTTCTCGAGGGTGTGGAAGCCCAAGGAATCCCACATAGAGCGTAGGGAATTTATATGTCGTAGGCATATATCTGAGGTTTTCCTCAGCTTTCTATGTTTAACATAGGGAATTCCGCATGTTTAACTTCCAGTGGAGACAGATCGGCCTGATCAGAGCATTGAATGGAATGGACCAGATTGTGGAATTTCCCTTGAAGGGATGCCGATATCGGGGCCAACCCATGGCGGATTCCCAAATGCTGTGAATAAGAGTGGAATGGCATGATCTTTCCATGATATGGCCGCCAGGGAGAGAATCAGGATGGATGATAGATGGGTGAAAGAGGTGGATGGGGAATGAAATAGAACCATTTTAAGGGCAACAGTAAAGATGGTCTTGAGCCTTGAAGAGACCTCCTATGTATCCTCGTGGCAGGGAATCAAAGTCCTGGTAGTTCAGGTGGGTGTGGTAGAGGACTGACGTGAATGTGGACCTTGGTCTGATGCGCATCGTCAGTGAGTCGACGTGAAGGTGAACCCGGGGGTCCACTGGTGGTGGGCTTGAACCTCGTGAAGGCTTCCTACGTACCATGCCTTGACATGGATCCCAGTCCTTGTAGTTCGGATAGAATGTGGAATACAGTTTAAGGTCATGCGGGATGAGTGTGAACCGACGTGAGTGAGGTCGGGACGACCGGGTGATGGTCTTGAACCTTATGGAGGCTTCCTACATACCATGACTTGACACAGATCAAAGTCCATGTAGTTCAGAATGGTGTGTCGGCAAACCGACGCGAGCAAGGACCTTGGTCCAGATGGTGTGGGGGCTTACACACTAGGCTTCCCAGGTGTTGATGAACCGACGTGAAGAAGGTTGGAGTGACCAACAGGTGGTGGGTTTGAACCTCTGGGAGGCTTCCAACGTACCATGACATGACACGGATCAAATACCTCATAGTTCAAAGGGCTTCATCAGCTAACTGATGTGAAATTAGACCTGGGGGTCCACTAGTGGTGGTCTTGAACCTCATGAGGATTCCTACGTACCATGCCTTGACATGGATCAAAGTCCCCGTATTTCGGGATAGTGGGTGTCGGCCAACCGACGTGAGGAAAGGACCTTGGTCTGATGGGAGATGGGCTTGAACATCAGGGAGGCTTCCTACATACCATTCCTTGACATGGATCAAAGACCTCATAGTTCGAGTGGGTCACAACAGCTTACCGTCGGACTGGAATGCAGTTTAACGTCATGCTGGACGAAGGTAGAACTCGACGTGAAGAAATGACGAGTGGGATTGAACCTCGTGGAGGCTTCTACGTACTATGCCATGACATGGATCAAAGGGCAAGTAGTTCAAATGGGTGTGCAACTTAATGTCATGCAGGACAAGGGCATACTGCTTAATGAGATGCTGGATGAGGGCATAAAGTTTAACGTCATGCTGGATGAGGGAATACAATTTAACGTCCTGCTGGACGAGGGCATACAGTTTAACGTCATGCTGGAAGAGGGCATACAGTTTAACGCCATGCTGGACGAGGGAATTTCCATGGTCGATGCTCACTCTAAGCCCACTTGAGTCATGCACGGTGTGAGAAACATGAAGCAGCAAGGACCTAACGATCACGTCACAAAGGGTGCGTCCGTGAGAAGTGATGAGGGGATTATGCGTTAGGCGGCCCATGGTGCTAGGAATTACTCTAGGATGGAGGCTTGAAGTGTGGAAAAGTGCAGCATGAGAGGGATTTGGGACCATTGATGGGAGGTTCCTTGTTCCCTATCGCGCCCTCCACTGACCTTGGAAGTGGGGATGTACGGAGGCACATGGTTGCTACCTTCTATAAGAGGGGCTTGGGGATTACACCAAGGTGGATTCCCTTCTCCCGTGGATATACGCCGCTCCGATAAGGAGGATATCATCCCTTGTGTGGGGGGGGGGGGGGGGGGTGGGGGGGGGGGTTATTCCATTCCCGTGGAGGTGAGTGGCGTAAAGAATGTCCGAGCTGGGGGGACCCTGCGTGCGAGGCACAGGGTCGGGCCATAGTTTAAAGTCATGTGTTGAGGACGATGTGCTTTGAAATTTAACAACCTGAAGCTTTGACGAGGTGGGTTTACTCCGCATCCCTAGGACATACATGACCAGCACCCTCTGCTCCTTGGTGGAGGGAAGGTACCAGTATGGACGTGGTCAACGGGGGTCATAAAGCGAACCATCGAGGGGTCCACATTAGCGTCGATATGCGAAGAATCGATAGCCGTTAGCATGCCTATGCGAAGAATAATTAGGCAAATCAATGCTACGATTGGTGTTTTCCGTGGGACTTTGAAATCACATCGTGAAGACCTGGAGGGTTGCACGGGAAGAGGAATTTCCAAGAAAAGGATTCTGCTTCGCAAATTGAAGTGCTTAGGCCTTAACATAAGGCATAGGTGTGAATGGGGGGTGCATTGCAAAGTGGAATGGTATTCGCAGAGCACTGCCTCGCAAAACAGAAGTTCCTCATGAAGCAAGGTGCTGTGAAGCAGTGTGCTTCACGATATGCAGCGACCCTGCCTTTGCATGGGGATCACTAGTACAAGATGGGTGTTTCACGAATCATAAATGCTCCACAGCTACCCGAGTTCCCTTGGGAATCCCCCTCCTTCAAGAATGCCCTGGGGTTCGCGAAGGGAATCCCTCTCGAAATAGGGGCTCAAAACGAGACAAGGAAAATGCATCTCGCGAAGTAAAAATACCTCGAGGAGCTCATGATTCCCGGGGCGAAGGATGCTTCACGATTTGGGAGTTGTGAAGCCGAAAGGTCGGATTTTCCATCTTCTGGACTCATAGGGAACCTAGTATTTATAGGCAAGGGGAGCCACAAAGCAGAACTCACGCGGCGTGAAGGGGAGGTGGGTGCTTTGCGGCGGGCTTGTGAACGTCAGGATGTTCGCGGAGCGTTACTGCCTTAGGGGCTTCACGGAAGGCTCAAGAACATCAGGTCATTCGTGGAGTGTTACCGCCTATGGGGCTTTGTGGTGGGCACGCGAACGTCAGGCCGTTCGTGGAGCGGTACCGCCTCCTGTGCTTCATGGGGCCACGATGCATGGGGAGCTTCACGTCGGAGCTTCACGAGACAGCATGCGGGGCTTCTTTTTCGCCCCTTCTTTCCATTCCATATTTTTCTACCAATAAATTCCCCCCCTCATACATGGATCCGCGGAGGGGTAAAGCGTCGAAGTCTGAGGGAAAATCTCCAAAATTATCGGCGGTTCGCGATGCGGCCTCGCAAAGGGGCTCGCGGCGCCGAAAGCGCCCATACGGTCTGGACGCACTGTGATGCTCTGCCCGGGCAGGACACGCCGTGAAGCTCTGTGTCACCGCCTATAAATAGGGGGGTTGAACTATCTTTTTTCCTCTGGAAACTTTTGTCCTTTTTGCGCTCTTGACTTCGTGAAGCTCCGCATACTCCGCGTCTACTCTCCGCGAATTGAGCTTCGCGGCGAACTGCGAGTCTCCGACTCCCTGACCGCGCCATGCAAACTTCTGTTTGCCGGCCAAGGCCAGACTTTGTTTCTTGGTTTTGCACCCAAGCTTCGTGAGAGATATTCATGAGCAATCTTCTTGATCCAGCCTAAAAAGAAAATTCATTTCTGTGCAAAAACCGAAATGGCCCATTGAGAAGCTGTGTTGGGGGTGCTTGCAGACGCCGCCCGGAGGGGTGAGATGGACAACTATATGGGCCTTGGGGAGATGGTCCGAAGGCACTCAGATCATACTTCTTTGATAGAACTTATATAGGAGGGTCAGAAGAACTATATGTAGTGAAAGAAGCTGCCGTTGTATGGCTTCAGGTTGAGGGATGATGTCTTCATCCCTGAGGCGAGTAGGGACAAACCAGCTTGCTGGTTTAGGAGCACGCCATGTCAGCGCCAGTGGTTTAGGGTGGCCGATGGTCATGAGCGGGAGGACTTCACACCCGTTACCGATGACTGTCTCTGTAAAAAAGTGAACAATATTGACAGGAAGCCATTGAAACAGGAGACATCCCCTCCTCTGTACCATACCATGCTGAAGGCGGATTTGCAGGATTCGAAGAAGGGGTGGTCCGATGAGTGGGACCTGCACCAGGGCGGCAACTTCACCAATGACTGGGCCTGGGCATACGGGGTAGGTGCATCATGCAAGGAGTTTGGGGCCGAGATGAGGAGAGTGGGTTTGTATGAGGCAGCATGGGCCTCCCAATTCCACATTTACCAACCGAAATTGCTGATTCCAAAGCTACTGAGAAGATGGTCATCTAGAACCAATACAATACAACTACACCATGGGAGGTGGCAATCAGCCTGTGGGATTTCCACCAGATTTCGAGGGTTCTGATATTGGGGGCAATGTATGATGATTTCCTCCCCGTCATGAGCATGTGGAAGGATACAGAGAAAATTTCGTGACTGGCGTCGGCACTGATGGCACTGGTCTATGTATAGGACAAGGAGGTAGTGAGGGATGTCCCTTTTAGGAAGTGGTTCGAGTGGTTCCTAAACTTCTTGTAGAATCAAGAGTTTCCTCTGAGGCCCCAAACTTGTCCGAACGCGACTCAACTGGGCAAGGAGCACTCGTATTGGCAGGTCTTGGAGTATAGCCAATGGAAGACTTGGGGTTTAAGTGTCAGCACTAAACAGCAGCCGATAGTCAGGCTGGCAGCGTTCATCGTGGCCCTTATCTGTGGTTGGGTCCTACCGGTGCGGGATACCAGCATGGGGGTGCATCCCAGCTCATTTATCATGGCATCCATGCTGGAAATGGGTCAGCGGGTCAATATGGGTATTCCAATGCTCGCCAAGCTGTACAGTATGCTGCGACATGTTAGCAAGGGCAAGAAGTCGCCAAGGATATGTGGGCCCTTCGAACTCTTGTATGGGTGGACCGTGGCACACATCAGTGGGATCTATGAGTATCCAAACCCTATTTCGACATTGGGGTCAAACTTCCTCCCCTCCATATTGAATGTGGCCAAGAGCTTCACATTCAATCTAAACGTGCCGATGGTGTTGAACTGGGTGTGAAGGGCTGATGAGTTTAACTTCCCCCCATTCCCATTGCTGACGGGGGTACTTACTGACGACGGGCAGGGAACGGAAGAGCACCTAGCTTATCTACAGGCCTTTCGAGGCGGAGTTTTGGTGGTACGAGTGGATCGTGAGCCTCTCTATGACCGTACACCCCACATCGGTTTGTGAGGAAGTTCTGGTGGCTCCAGCGGCTTACCCTACAGGTCTACTGGGAGGTACTTCACAAGGAGCACCCATGTGTGATGAGGCAGTTTTGGCTCATGTTCACGCGGGAAGACGGGAAGATGCGAATTTCATTGCCTCCATCCACCGCTGTTTTAGGATTGGTGAGGGAGTATTCCATTAGCTGGGAGGTTGCTTATCTGGGGGAGATGATGATGCAGCCAACCATTCGGGTTGGTAACGGTGATCCTCCTCTATCCCGAGGTCGGGGTCGGAGGGTAGCAAGGGCCTCTCGCGGTGGCGGGGCTGCCATGGCGGCGAGACCCGCATCGACCGAGGGTGTGGCAACGGCAGCGGACCCGGTGATTCTAGAAGAGAAGGTCCATTAGGAGGGGCCTCCACCTAGGGGATTTCGTAGGATATCCACTAAGGCTCTAGGGAAGCGGTTGTGTCATATCTACATGGCAGAGGATGCCATCTTCTTGGAGGCCTGGGACATTTGGGATGTCAACCGACAATTCCTCAGTCCACCTGAGATATGGGTGCACTTGAATCGCCTTGGGATGGAGTTACTGGGTATAGGCCCAGTCCGGGATGGCTCATGGCGTCTCCAGTGTAGGCATAGCAATACTTGGACGAGATGGAGGATTACATTCTCTCCAGTGGTGTCCAACGCCCAATGACAGACCGGGTGAGGATACTGCTGGATCGGATGGTCCCCCCATAGTTTTCAGCTGCCGATATGAGGGAGCGCTTCCCCCTTCTGGAAGAATCAGAGGACTCCTCTCAGAAGAATGAGGCTGGCGGAGGGATCCCGTTTTAGGAGGGTGAAGTCAGAGACCAAAACTCAAGTTCTGATGATTTCGTAGAGGCTCTCGAGGTAGCATTCTGAACTTCTTTCCTTATGGTCCGTTCTCGGGCCATCATTGATTTCTCATCGATGTTTGAGCCATGCAGGTGGAACTCGTACACAGGCTTTGATCACGTCCCTTGGCGGGTAATGATTCAGGGCCTTCAAATCCCGCACCTATGGCTACGTCCAATTCTTCATCTGGTGGGGCCAGAGCACCTGAGGTATCTCTTCATGAATCTACAGACCTTCCAACAGTATACGGAGGGCCCCTTCATGGGGTCCCATCAGCATAGACTCAGGAGCAGCACCAGGAGGTCGATCTCCGTTAGTTTACTCTACCAGATTCATTATCATCAAATGTAGGTGGTGCCAACTAATGTCTGTGTCCTTCCCTATGGTATAGTTCTTCGACTGGCGTGGGCTACTACGGCAAGGCTGGTCGGGATGTCTGGCGGCATCCCTCCCAGGGGCTTGCTGGTGATGGGGGAGATAGTACCCCTATCTCCCTGAGCTGCAACACACACTATCATCAGCGGGGCCACCAGCAGGGTCATGCCTGAGGTTATTGAGGTGGAGTCTGATGACGAGGATCAATCGGACGACCCAAGTCCTGTCACGCCTACCCCAACACCAGATGCCACACCGGATTCGACAGCAGATGCAAATCCTGCCGATGACTTCCTGCGGGAATATCCTGCGTATGAGCCTGCCAATCATGCAAACTAGGATGAAACAGCCTCCGACAAGGAAGACAACAGCATAGTACACTGCCATTCATGGAATATAATCATGCACTTCATCAAGGACACCCCCCAAGCGCTATTGCTGGACGAAATGGACAGACTTCGCTCACGGATGTGCGAACTGTGCGCTGGGGGAGTGGATTCCCAACGTCGTCATGCGCTTATCCGAGATCTCATGGCAGAGCAAATCTGGAAGTATGATCACAGGCTCAGCATGGGCTAGCAACAGAGTATGGCGAAAAACATCAAGAACCTCCAGAAGGCTGAAAGCGAGGTCCAATAGCTGCAGACCTGGGCAGATGATCACTGAGCCTCTCTTAATTCACAATCTGAGCTGATCTCACGGTTGAAGGCCCAGCTGGAAGAGGTAGAAGAGCATATGAGGCAGGCTTCTGGAAAGATGGTTGCCATTCAGGCTGGCCTAGAGAGGGCCAGAGCCAAGGCTGACAAACTATGCCCCGCCACTACAGAGGAGGAGCGGGAGCTGAGTCAGCGGCATCAAATCTTGGACGCCACAAGCCGAAGGGTGGTGGAGCTGCAACGTTCTTTTGACGGGGACAACCCGTCCATGGGGGGAGTCGACCCTCAGGTACTGTATCAAATTACAGACTTTTTAATGGTACTTTCAGGCTTCAATTTCATCCTTCTTTGTTTTGAATGCCGTAGAATGCACGATTTCCACTGTTTGAACCAGTTCATTACATCCCTACGATGTTTACGGGATGTTTGGCGATAATTCCCCAAGCTCACATGGGTCAAGCATGATGTGAGAAATAGGGGATAATTGCCTTCTCATCACACTCAACATAGGGAAAAGAAAGAAAGCTTCGAGCATCCAAGGTTTGGATAACCAGTCCGGAATTCTGAAAGATGGGAGAGGCCTGGCTGGAGAAGGAAGTTATCAAAACAGCCGAATTACCGTTTCTCTAGCGTGCACTCATGCACGAACGGTGCAACGCTAGGGGAACTGAAATCGGCCCGAACAGATGGAAATGGGAAGCGTGAATCACGATGCCCATGATTCGGAACACTGTGTGGATGGCGTGACAATAAAGGACAATCATTGACCATGGTGGAGAAACGATATCCTTACTACGTTAGCCTGAAATGGGGACAACAAATGGGGGTCAACCATTGAACATGTTCGAAACATGGGACCAGGTCACAAATGTTGTCGGTCAATCGTTCAGGACATTGGCCCATGATAGTTGGCAGACCCTAGGTCGAGCATCCATACTGTTAGGGGGTCCCTCCAAACATGACCAGTCTTCCGGATGTTGGCCCAGGATAGTAGGTGAGCCGATGCGGCATGAGACCAGGGCTTTAGGAGGTCCCTTAAGACATGAAAGGGGATGAAGGTCCGAATAAGAAGCACACAATGCGTGGAATATGGAGTGATTATTTGTTCGAACAGAATCCAACACTCATGTAATTACACCACCATGGTGGGAGTACTCCAGATGGGAGCATTGGTTTGATCATGGATCATTCCTTCTTTGGGACAAGGCCTCTATGGGGAGGGGTCTGTCGCTTCCCAATGGGATCTTGGGGCATCCTGAACTTGTTCAGGGAAAAATTGCAGCTACATAGTTCCCCCCGAGGGGTCAGGCCACAAGGCTGGAAATGGAGAGGAACATGATTTGGCGATTCCTGGGGCTGGACCCTAGGTGAAATGCTCTGGTGTCTCTATGTCTCCCATGAGGATGGGAATCAAGCTGTACGTACTTCTAGAAACGCATTTTAATGTCATGCGGGATGATGAGAAGCCCGTCCGTGTTGGTTTACATCCTGCCAAAACTACTAAGCCCACGTGAGTCATGCTTGGTGTGGGAAACAAGAAGTGGTAGTGGGACTTTCCCGACATAGAAAAGGGTAGGTTTGGGTAAAGGGACGCTTGTTGAACACTGGCCCCATGATACTAACATGACCATGTGGCGCACCTAGATGTATGAAGAGATAGAGTCGAGCATGTTGGAATTCCACCTGAACATGAGAATGTTGAAATGTGTGAATCATGACGCTCGAGATTTGGATCACAATGAAGACATCGTGACGATAGAGGATAACTGTTAACCATGGCAAAAACGCAGTATCCATATCGCATTATCCTTGAATGGGGAAGACAAATGAGGGTCGACCATTGACCATGTTCGAAACATGGGACCATGTCACAAATGTTTTCAGAGATCCGTAGGGACGTTGGCCCAAAATGATCGGAGGGCCCTTAGGTCCAGCGTTCATGGAGAGCTCTTAAGCCTATTATCCATGTCGTCTGGGGGTCCTTTTGTATGTGGAAGAGGATGAGGATCCAAATAGCGAGCTCACAAAGCTTGGTCATGGGATGAGGGGAATGTCCCTAAGAAAATCCCACACCATGGGCTCTTTTTCAAAACACATCTGAATTTGACAATGAGACGTATTATATAGAGGGAGTAGAGACCTATTCAATAGGGAGATCCTAGTTTAGGGTCATAGAATATGGACCAATGTGCGGGAGGAAACATGGGAGGCACACGGTGGGGTATCTCAGACACCTGACGTGAATGGGAACCGGAGGTTGTGACCACCGTGTGCTTCTCGGACAATTTTACCTCGAGGGACCATAAACGAGAGTTTAGATGGGCTCAAAGAAAAATTCAAAGGAGTTCCTACGTACCCCATGAGGATGGGGATCAAGAAGCACGTAGTTCTTGAGAGAGTCTTATTTTATGGTATTACAGCTCGGACAATGAATGGGTAAGGGTAGTAGAGGACACATGGAAATGTGGTCATATAACCCGCCGTGAATGAGGACCTAAGCCCTACTTACCATGTGTTCTCTGGGGAAGTTCTCGAGTCGAGGGACCTAAAACAAAGGTTAAGCTGGGCCTGCGGGGAAGTGCCCGGGCGCTCCTACATATCTTATAAGGATGAGAATCAAGCCATACGTAGTTCTGAAAGGTGGCACGGTAGGGTACTAGTGCAGTGGAAAAAGGGGAGTGCGGGCATGGCCCATACACTAAAAGAAGCATAATTTGATAAATCATATTTTTCCTTTAATGTGAGTGGTTTTTTATTGTGAAGCGATAGGCCTAGGGTAGCAGGCCCTGGTGTCGCCACAAGAATCAGGCCATGATAGGCATTGACAAATGGCATGGAACATGACCAATACCCAATGTGATGTCCTCTACAATGAGGTCATCACAATGCAATGTCATATTTCATCATGTGGCCAGGATGATAATGTCACAGTTTAGGGTCGTGTGATAATACCAAGCTTGCATTTTAACATCATGTAGTGCAGACGTAGCAGAGACGATGCAAGGCGGGGAATGTGTTTGGTGTTGTGTGGCATAACAGACGTGAATGAGGACATAATCCCACATTATACCGTACGCAGTCCCGAGAGGGGAACCTCAGGCCAAGGGGCCCACATAGAGGTGAATGTTAATGGGGGAGAGAGTAGCTCCCAAATGAGCTGGAACCAAAAATGAGGCGTTCGGGCGGCCCTACGTACCCCATGAGGATGGGAATCAAGCTGAACGTAGTTTCGAAGAGATCTTAGCTTATGGTCTTAGAGCTCGGACTAGGGGTGGATGACAACATTCCAAGTAAGTGTAGACCTCGACCCTATCCCTAAGCCCACATGAGTTGAACTCGGTGTGGGAAACATGGGGGGAAGATCCTTATCGCAATACCTAAAACATCCATCGGGGGGAAGTCGGTGAAGTGCCCCGAAAGACGCCTTTGACACGGCTTTGTTCCCCCAATGCGCAGACGTGCACAGAGGAATAGTAACAAGAGTTTCGATACTCCACTTGGACATGATGATAATGGAGAAGGATGTGAATCGTGAAACTGACATTTTGGCCTCATTGGGGTTGGCGTGGCGATGGAGGATAACTGTTAACTGTGGCAGAAAAACGGTCTCTATATCACATTAGCCTGAGGTGGGAACAACAAACGAGCATCGACCGCTGACCATATTCGCAAAACGGGATTTTTATCGATTTCTTATCCGAAACCCTCAGGGGAATTGGCCAGTAACAGTAGAAGAGCCCTTGGGTGTAGTATCCAAGCCATTCTTGGGGGTCCCTCTGGGTGTGAAAGATAATGGAAGCCCTGATGGAGGGATACACAAAGCCTGAAATGCGGGTGCAGACGTGCCCGAGTATAGTCTGGCATTCCAGGTAATAGATCGGAGTACCCTTAGGCACATTGGTGAACCATCGGGAAGGGTCGAAGAAACAACTTGAGAATGAGAGGTACATGGTGTGGTCATTACAAGAATGACATGAATAAGGGCATAATCCCACACCACAACATATAATCCCCTCATGGAAGAATAGTAGGCCAAGGAGCCGAGGTGGGATAGATATTCCCAAGAGATGGGGCTAGACCCGAAGATTAGATATTCGGGTGGTCCTACATATCCCATAAGTATGGGAATCAAGCCATACCTAGTTCTCTAGATGCAGTTTAACGTCATGCAGGATGGGATGAGGGAGTAAGATACCCCCAAGAAAAGGAAGGGGAAGTGTACAGTACGACGGACAAATCGACGTAGATGAGGGCATAACCGCGTACCACACCATACACTCTGGGTAAGAAGTTGGGAGAAGGGGAATGAAAAGGCCAAGGGGCCTAAGGTCAGGTATCGGTCTGGAAGGCATGACTGGTTTGCAGTTTAATATCTTTCAATGAGGACAAGGGTCATGGGACCGGAAAGGCCGAGAGGCCTGAGGGTGGGCCTCTTGAGGGAAAGCGTACAACATGGTACATGATCCCGACTTGAATAAGGACATAGTCCCACACCACACCGTACACTTTGGGTAAAATATAGGGCAGAGGGGCCCGAGAAGGCCAAGGGGCCTAAGGTCAGGCATCGGTCAGGAAGGCCTGACTGGTTTGCAGTTTAATGTCTTACATGAGGATGAGGAAAGAGATAAATGTATCTCATCCAGGGATGTGCACAGCATAGAAATTAACCTAGCGTGAATGAAGATGTAATCCTTAACCCCGCCGTACATCCCTTATAAGAGATTCGGGGCCGTGGGCCCGACCGCCGACACCACCCGGAGGGATGTTTTTTACTTCGGGGTGGGGCAGAACGAATCACTACACTCGATGTTTGGGACATCTTGTGGTGGACTCGAAGATCCAGGACACTATCGACCATGTTCGAAACACAGAGTCCTGATGGTGACCTGATATGGGAGAAATAAATGAGCATCGACTGTTGACCAAATTCTCAGCGTGGGAATTATATCGGCTTGTTGCTTGGAAACCCTCGGGGGTGTTGGCCCGTGTCTGTAGAAGAGCCCTTGGGCATAGTATCCAGGGTGTTCTTGGGGGTCCCTCTGGGTGTCAAAGGTGATGGAATCCCCGTCAAGGAGTGGGTGAAGCAAAGCTGTATCCATCCACGAAAGAGGCGAACATCTCTAGGGGCGACGTGCAGCCGGGTCGAGGCTTTGCTCGATGTGAGTTGTGTAAAAAGTGTGCACCCTTCCATATGTCTTGACCCGACGGGAAGATTTTGTCTTTTGGGCTAGTCCGACAGAAAAAATGTCTGTGCGTTCCTACATATCCCATTAAGATGGGAATCAAGCCACACGTAGTTCTTGAAGGCCATGTAGTTTAACATCATGTGGTGAGGATGTGGGAGGATAGAATAACGGGAGTGGGAACATGGTGCAACCCTTATAATCTTTGTATGAGTAGGGCTAAGGAAGAATACTCCTCGTCATGCAAGGATCCGCCAAGGAGACTATACCTAGGGGGCACCAGAAGAGAAGAGCTCGGGGCTGGGCTCAAGACGAGGCGTCCAAGCATTCCTATATATCCCATTAGGATGGGAATCAAGACACACATAGTTCTTGAAGGCCATGTAGTTTAACGTCATGCGGTTAGGACGTGGGAGGGAGATCTTAGTTTAAGTTCATAGAGCTCGAACCATTTTGCGGTTTATCTTCTTGCAGGACGGCGGTGCAGTTTGAGGTCGTGTAGGACCATACAGTTTAAGGTCGTGTCGGACCATACAGTTTAAGGTTGTGTCGGACCATACTGTTTTAGGTCATGTCAGACCATAGATTCTTAGCCAAAGTACTGCTTAAGGAACTTGGCATTGGCGGGAGGAGTTACGAGCTCGCCATCCGTGGTCACCAAGGAGTATGCCCCATTGGGGTAAACCATATGAATGATATAATGCCCTTACCATATGGGCTCTAGCATGGGCGGTTTTTTACCAGGGATCATTGGCACTCGCAGGGAAAAAACTTGGTTGCCCAATAGAAAAGAACGAAGGAGAACCTTCTTGTTGAAGGTCCTCGCTATCTTATACTAATTCCTTTCCAGATTGTGCAGGGCAAGAAGCATGTTCTCGTCCAGTGATTCTAATTTAGCTAGATGGATTTCAGCCACCTCATCTGGTGCCTGGTGGTCATAGACTACAGTTCATAATGATGGAAGCTGGATCTCAATGGGTAGGATGGACTTAGTCCCATACACCAAGGAACATGGGGTTACCTGGGTAGAGTTTCGAGTCGCCGTCCGATAAGCCCATAGGGAATTGGGGAGCTTGTCCGGACAAATTTTCTTGTTCTGACCAACCAATTTCTGCAGAATGTTAGAGAGGGTTTTGTTGAACACCTCAATCCATCCATTTTCTTGTGTGTGATAGCGGGAGGTATGATTCAAACGGATGTTGTACTTGGCGTAGAACTTCTTCAGGTCGGCCTCTCGGAAGTTGGTGCCATTATCGTTGAGGACAACGTGAGGGACCCCAAACCGGTGGATCATGTTGGAGCTCACAAATTTGGTGATAGAGTGGGCCTTAACCTCTGTGAGTGGAACTGCCTATACCCACTTGGAGAAGAAATCTTTAGCAGTTAGGATGAACCTACACTGGTGAGCTTTCGTCGGTGGATACGGTCCCTCTACATCAAGTCCGCACACGACAAATGGCTAAGGGTACTTGGTGGGGTGTATGGGTTCTGGCGGCGGATAAAGGAAGTTGGCATGAACTTGGCATGTGTGGCATCTCTTGGCATACCCGATACAATCATGGGTCATAGAGAGCTAGAAGTACCCTAACCTCCGGATTTGATGGGACAACGTTTCCCCAGCTTGATGGGCACCACAGGAACCGGTGTAAACCTCTTGCATAAACTGAGAAATCTCTACTCCTTGAATGAAACGGAGGAGGACGCCATCAAATCTCCACTTATAAAGGATCTTCTCAATACTGGGACTTCTCTGGAGGGTAAATTACAGCGCGCGACGTCAGAATCACTCGTGCTCGGCCCGGTCGTCGGGGAGGCAGCTATTTTGGAGATACTCGAAAAAAGGTTCCCTCCAGTCCGAAGCGTCCTCAGACACTGTTTCTGACGGACCTGAGATCCCCGACATAGCAGGTCTGGCTATGAGATGACTTACCCGCAGGATGTCATTGTCCTCTTGGGTAATGGGGGAAATGACTCTCTGGTGTGCCACATGTATAATCAAATCATCTTGCTCAGGTTCTGTGAGCGATGCAGCTAAACCAGCCAAGGCGTCTGCTCGACCGTTCTCTGACCGAGGGACATGGGTAACCTCTGGTCGAGAAGAGAACTGGGCCATTACATAGAGGGTGCACTCCAGCAATGGTACAAGCTCCGAATTCCTGACATCATAGTTTCCATTGAATTGTTTGATCACCAGCTCAGAATCTCCTTTCACATGTAGATGGGGCACATCGATCTCGAGGGCCAACTCGAGGCTGGTGTTGAGAGCCCCATACTCTGCCTCGTTGTTGGTACAACCTTCTAACAACAGGAACGAGTATGGAAGGACGGCTTGCACCGGGGTAATGAAGACAATACCCAAACCCACTCAGTTGAGCTTAGGATCATTGAGCCTCCTACCGGTGGGGCTCTGGGAGGCACCGTAGAAGTTCATTTTCCAACATGAGACGACATGATCGACTGATAGGATTGCCTCATTAGGAAAATCCAGTTCTAGGGACTAATACGCAGAGGTTGGATGGGCAGCTAAAAATTCTGACAACGCATGTCCCTTAATGGACCTCTGAGGCATGAACCTGATGTAAAACTACTGGAGGATCACTGCCCCCCGTGCTAGTTTTCCTGTCAACGTGGGGCGGTTCAGAATTTACTTCAATGGGTCTACCTAAGAGACCAATTGTACATCATGGTGATGCAAGTAATGCCGCAACTTCATTATGGAAAAAATGAGTGCAAGGTAGCTCTTTTCGATAGGGGAGTATCTAATCTCTGTATCGAGAAGCATGCGACTGAGATAGTAGAGACTGTTCTCCATACCCTCGTTATTCTTCTGGGTGAGAGGTGCGCCGAGGGACCGTTCCAGGACGGTCATGTAAAGGACCAGCAGCTTTCCAGTGATGGGTGGCATCAAAACCGAAGGTTGAAGAAGGTACTGCTTTATTTACTCAAAGGAGATCCAACACTCTACATCACATTCGTAGGCGTCATCCTTCTTCATGATCCGGGAAAAGGGCTTACACTTTCCATCCAGATTCACGATGAATCGGCGTATATAGGCTAAGTGTCCTTGGAGACCTCGAAGTTCCTGAATATTGCTCGGGGGAGGCATTTGGATGATGGCATTGATCTTCTCTGGGTCAATTTCAATGCCTAGGTATCTAACAACAAAGCAAAGAAACTTACTATAGGTAACCCCGAAGGCACACTTCAACGGGTTCATCTTTAGGTGGTGGGAACAGAGGAAACAGAACACTTTCTCAAGGTCTTTGATATGGTACTAGAGCTGAAGCGATTTGACCACAAGGTCATCCATGTAGCATTCCACCAACATCTCGAGAATTGGCTTGAATATGCGATGCATGGCCCTCTGATAAGTGGCACCTGCATTTTTTAGGACCATGGGCATAACCTGGTATCATAAGGTACCTTGGAGAGCCCTTAAGGCGGTGGAATCCTCGTCCTCGGGGGCCATCCGGATCTAGTTGTACCCGGAATACCCATCCATGAAAGAGAGAGCTTGGAACCTGGCCGTGGTGTCAATGAATAACTCTTTCACCTGGAGGGGAAATTCATCCATTGGGTAGTGGAGATTGAGTTCGCGGAAGTCGATACTGACCCTGATCTTCCCATTCTTCTTCCTGACTGGTACAATGTTGGCAAGCCACTTGGGGTACTGGACTTCCTTGATGATGTTGGATTTGATAAGCTAGTCAACATTGGCCTTAACCGTAGCACCGTGAGAAGGGTACATCTTTCTAGGAGGCTTCTTAAACCTGCAGTGGTTTGACAGGAGGCCCAGGCGGTGAACGACTACCTGGGGATCTAGTCTTGGCATCTCGTCGTAGCTCCAGGAAAACACATCATAGTTTTTCTTGAGAAATTATACGTACTGCTGCTGCTCCTCGGGGGACATGGCAGCACTGATCAATGTGTGTCTTGGATCTGCCTCACTACCAAGGATCACCTGTACAAGTTCATCAATCGTGGTAGAGACGCCTTCCTCAAAGGCGGGGGGAGCATCCTCCAGATCTTCCTCTCCGCCCGTGGAGGGGTTTCCCGCAAAGGGAGATACTTCTGAGATATCAAACCCTAACGGGAAGCTGGTGCCGGCTTGGGAAGAAATGGTTATCATATTAAGAGACCCACTCTCCATTGACAACATAACAATGAAGGTAGTCGATCCTATCCCATCTGGCCGTCGGCCAAAGGGGCCACGTTTGATGACGTCAAAGCAGTGGTGATGCGTCAAACCGAGTCAGTTGATTCCATCCTGACAGAAGAGAAAACTATGATGTACTAACATTGTCATAACCTTGACATTCTGGTACCGGAGAGGGGTAGGTGGCTCCGGGATCACCTGAGCCTGGTTGGTGTAGGAGTATGAGGTGATTATCTGTTGTTGCTTGGACATGGGAACACGCCATCATTGCGTACCCAAAACACCAAAACACGGCCCCATGTCCGGGGTCATGGCCTCCAATCAGTGGTCAGAAGGATGTAGGAGTCATCCATGCATGCCCATGGATCACTTGTGACCGGGGAGGGTTCATCCTCACTTGCTAGGATTTGCTTATCCTTGCTCTTGTAAAAATTTGCATCGAGATAGCGGGCTTCAAAAGAGGTGAAAGGAGATGAATCTTTTTGGAGTACGCCTACTCGGCCAATGAGGGAGTATTTGAGGCCTAGGTGATACGATGAATGGACCGCTGCATGAAGATCGAGCCATGGACTACCCATCAATGCGTTGTAGGCAGTGTCCTAGTAGACAACCCTGAACTCGGTGTTCACAATCAGGCCATCGAACTGAGTCTTTAGGAAGATCTTGCTAACTGGGGATTGCCTGGTCCTGTCATATCCATGGATTTTGAGGTCGGAGAGAGTTAAATCATCTTTAGATAGACCCAGATTTCATAGTGTCTATGTCGGGATTAGGTTGATCCCGGAACCCGTGTCAACGAGGTAGCGGTGGACTTCCATGCCATTGAAGTGGCCAATAATTTATAGTGGGTGAATATTCCCCTGTATGGTAGGGTCCTCATCTTCACCAGAGAACAAGATAACTACTGGGAATTCAGCATTATTGATTGTCTCAGCGTTGAAGGCTTCCGCAACTGCTACCTCCATCTCAAACTGAAGGGGACTCCTTAGGGCCTCAGAAAGTGCCTCATGAATTTCAGACAATTGGTGAAGGGCCTCAAGGATAGAAAGACTTGATAGATTTATGGAAAGGTGCTTCATGACATCATACCTTCGTGCCAAGAATGAACCTCTGCTTACAGGAGGTCGTTCTGCAGGTAGAGGCATAGAGGGTCCTGCCGGTTGAACCAGTGGTTGACTAGTGCTGGGTACAACCCGCTGCGTACTAGTTGAAGCTTGGAGAGCAGTCGCTGGGCTAGGATCGGACAGCGGAGACTGGCCTGTAGATGGGTAATACTGACTGTGATATGGACGAGGAAACTCTGCCTAATCTAGGAGCACAAACTACGGTGGAGGTAGAGCTGAGGGCGTCATATGGTGTTGCTCGTGCTGAGGTCTACACTGTGCCTGCTGTCTGGATTCAGTAGAATGCAAGGATACACTAAAAGTGCCCGCTGACGTGCCTCAACGACTGGCGTGGTTGCGGTTCCACTGACGATGATGTCAGCTAGAAATGTTGGGGAGGTTCTCCTGGCGTTCCCCCTCATCGGAAGTAATATAGGGCTTTACCAACTCCAAAGTGTTAACCGATGTGTAACCCTGGCTGTCGCTTGACGAGTCATCCACCACCAGGCGGATTCTGGGAGGAATACCCAATTTAGGGGGCATAAAGTCACCAAGAGCGAGGGATGACGACGACAGTGGCGGAGAGCTTTGCATCTTCTTGTGTCGTCGCTGCTTGCCCCTTTGGGAAGAGGTCGGTTGTGAAGGCGATGCAGAGGTACCAGCTACTTCCTCCAGAGGCTTCAGTTGATTCAAGCATGCCTAGATGATACAATGGGCATGGGCAACGATTTTTCGAGCCATCCAATCATCATATTTCTGGGACCCATGGCTGGGAACCTGCTGCCACTCGCCTTCGCTGTTGTTGCCGATCTATGACCCTATAAAGACACCCGCTACTTGTGTTGGTGCTGGGCCCAACCTGACTTTGTTGTTGTTGAACTGGTCTTGAATCCAGTATTTAAACACATAGCATTACTTGAGGGTGTGCCCTAGAATCCGATGATAAGGACTGTAGTTGGGGTGATCGGTGAGATTCGCCTCCACTGGCCTTCTGCACTCGGGTAGGCGCACAATCCCTTGCTCTAGAGAACTTCAGAAGTAGCCAGGGACCTCATTCTCCTTGAACGAATAAGTCTGGTTCCTTCTTTCCAGATAGGGGGACCTGGGGGCCTGGCCTTGACGAGGGGCAGGAGGGGCCTGCCGAGGAGGCAGCACCTGATTGTCTCGCCTAGGTGGTGGTGGCCCATTGCGCGGGGGATCCTGTCGATTCTGAGGCGGCTGCTGCTAGGAAGGAGCCTGTGCTGGAGGTGGAGGACCTCTGCGGGGTTGCAGGGATGGTGCCGCTGGCAGTAATTCCATCTGCCTAGGGGATTCTATTTGGGCCACCGTGGCGGGTTCGGCTCTAGCATCCCTCTTGGCTGGGATCACAGGGGGCAGTGAACGTGCCTGACTAGCCTGTTGCAGAGCCTCCTCAAGGCGCTGAGCCTTATCTAAGAAATACCGGAACCCTCCAGGGTAGTTCTGTGTGATCAGAGAAGGTACCAACTCGGTTTTAATGTTCCCTACACACATTGTTAGTAATTTCTCCTGATTAAGTGGCATGTCGGTGGAATATGTAAGTCCTTTCCATCGGGAAATGGAGTTTGCGACTCGCTCATCAGGCCATTGCTTGCACTTGAAGAGGTCTGTGATGCGGGTCTTTCGTGTGGTGTAGCTGAACTCGTATAGGAACTGTCAGCGGATATCCTCCCAACCGGTCACCAACCCGATATGGAGCTAGATGTACCAGACGAATGCGGGGCCCTCCAATGTCTGCACGAAACATCGAAGATTAGCGGCTTCTTGCTAGGCCGGAGTCCCCAGCATGGGGCCACACATGGAAGTAAACTGGGCCAAGTGCTGCGGCGGGTCCCATTTCCCGTTGAAGGGCGAGAAAGTGGGGTTCCCAAAACCCGGGGGTGCAGGCATATCATCCACCCACGCGGGATATGGTTTGCCATCCGGTGGGACTGCCACCTGCCGCATTTTCAATGCTTTGAGGCGGCGATGAGTGCCGCTATAAGATCATCCAGGTGGGGGTCCCTGACTTGATGGGGATCCCTAATCACAAGTGCGGTGTCGGGTTCTTTGACACGGTAGGTGGCTTCAATAGCTCATGGAGCGACTGGCGGAACGTCTTGTGGGGCGACTGGGGGAACACAGGCTGGATTTCTCAGATTTCCCCATCATTCAGGAGGGTTTGGCAAGACGTATTGTGCCCTCTTTCCATGGGATTCGACTTCTACGCTGTCTGCGAAAGCAGCATGATCAGGGTTGTCCAGAGGCATCTCGCCGGGGGGAAATTATTCCGGCCCCTGTTTTCCCGGCATGGGAATACCGTAGTCGGGTCACCGTTCTGCAGGATGCTCATCCAGGAGTTTGTCAACCAGCCACTTCTGTTCAATAAGTTGTTGTCGCAACGCGACCTTTTTGGGATCTTCGTCCTTCTTCTGTACAGAGGCGGACGGGTCGGAGTGCTTGACAGTTCCAACGTGCTCTTTACCCATACCATCATTTCGACTGAGTACTAATGACTCGGTGGGTACATGGAGTCCTAGAAGGTTCCTCTGCTAACGGGTAACCCTCCCTGACATGTCCAGCAGTGGAGGTACCCCCTCAGGGGGTATGTCTCCATAGACAAATTCAAGCTCGTCTTCCTTGTCCATGACGTCATCCATGTGGACAGTGACCCCACTCGAGGGCATGCCCTCAATGTCACATAACGAATCGGGCTGCCGCCGGATAGGGCTGAAGAGGAGGGCGGCATAGTGTCACCAGCCATGAACTTGCACATGGGGGGGTAGCTTCTGTGATGACTATGTGGAGTACCTTGAAACTCTGAACGCATTTCCGTTGAGGGGTGCTCTGACGACTTGGTGACTCAGGGCGCTGGGCCACAGGGAGTGCGGCCAAATCGATCAGGCGACATTGATCGCCGATTTCTTTAAGGTCCTCTAAACCCGTGGGGTACATCACCTGCTCATAATGAAGGCATAAGTGTGTCTCCAATAAGGTTTGGTGGAAGCACCCCACTTCATCTGGTGTAAGGGACTCTAGTGCACAAAAGTTTGGCACTGTCGTCGGACAGAACTTCTCCGGGAAGTGATCCGCTGTGAGAATGTTCCAGAAGCTTCTGTGCTCGGACTCGGGGTCTGGCCTCGTATTGCCCCACTCATCAATCATAGGCGGATGAGGGACCGGTAGCGGTACCATGGCCGACCACTGGGACAGTAAACTTGGCAGTGGAGAATATGGTGAACGAGCTGACTAGCCCCCGAACTCCGGGCCATCCTATGAAGAGTGAGGTGACCTGACCATGATATCGTGATACGATGGACTGATAGCCATAGCTTCTGGTGTAGGATTTTCGGTTTCCAGCAATAGGTCATGTCATTGGTCTGCCGCCGTTGGTCCCCAAAATAGCTCTGTGTGATCTCTGGTAGAGGTAGAGGGTGCTTCTAGTGACGACGGTGGGGATTTCATGGTCAGGACCTGCAGAATTTCCATGATTTCTTCCTCCTAGATGTATCCGAGGAGAGAGGATGGAATCCGGTGGACCTCACATTCTGGGCGAATGAGACTGACTCGCCTGGTCCCTGCCCCAGTCCTTGATGCAGAGGAGCGGGGAGAAGGTTCCATCGCTGAGTCGCATTCCGCTTCAGAATCTGAGAAACGGGCTGGTTTGATCTCCACCCGGGCCCCCCAAGAATCTTCTTATGGTGGCGACAACCCGCTCTCCTACCCATGGGTGGCTCATCGGGACACGGTTGATTCTGAACATGTAGTCTCAGGGCGGTGCTAGCGCCATGGCGGAGAGGGTCCCCGCTCGAGATAGCCGGGGTGTGAGGGGCACCAGGGAAAATGTCGAAGGGTACATGGGGAGGACATCCATGGACAACACCCATGTGGGCGGAGCCTATGTTGGAATCAGTAGGAGCATGGGGAGGACCTCCATGGTCGATGCGGGTGGAACAAGACTGACCATCACTCCTCAACTTGCTGGGGTGAGCAGGAACATTGCCTGTTGTAGAGAGGATGTAGGGAGGACCCCCACGTTGGAGATGGACTGGACGGACAGTGCCTCCATATCGATGGTCGGGGGTAGGAGGAGGGACTCCATAACCTGTATGGTCGGCGCAAGAGAGGTTTTCGCGCCGAGCGTCACTACCGTGGGGCGGGTCTTACTTTGGTATGGGGGAAGCACAAGGCATACCTCTGTGACGAGCATCGGAGTGGGAAGGCCCATGCTCTTTGGAATGGTGGTATGGAGAGGACCTCCAAATGGAGTGACGTTGCCGCGGATTGGTTCTCTACAATCATCGCTCGGGCCTGTGACCCCGAGATTCAACCTAGCCTACCCATGGGGCGGCTGAGGCCTCGATCCTGGTCGGGTGAAGGAGTGCCCCTACTCAGTGTATGTAGGGACTCTATGATGCATATCGGTGGTGGCTCGAGCCACAGTAGCTGTTGACGTCGACACACCTTGACGAGCGTCCTCAGCTCGGGCCCGACCTTACGCCGGGCTAGATAAGCTAGCGCAGGTGTGGCAGGGGCATAGCCTACCTGCTCTTCTTGTGAAGCCATATGGCGGTGCTGACGTGGCCAAGTGGGGGACATTACCTTGAGCCCTTGGATTGGGACTCTTAGTGGGGCGATCCGGACATCACCCGCCTCATCAGCGTAAGGCGAGGAGTCGTCAAGGCGTTCTGGGGACATGCTCTAGAAATGATTGAACATTGGGGTCGGGAGCAGGGGCTCCCTGCGCGGCCTTTGAGGGTGGTGTTGACGGTGGGGCCTGGATGCTTCTAGGTCCTGGGGGCCATATCCCGAGTTGGGATGACCCCTTCTTCCTCGTACCTGCGAACAAGGTTGTTGATTACCCTTCGCTGGATGATCTCTGACGGGGAGAGGGGACGTGGGAACCCTGTATTCACGGATGTAGAGGCCATCATGGCTACATCAGAGCCATGTGGGGCGGCTGTGCCGGTATTTCCCCCTCCCCTGTGTAGGATAGCGGGCGGTGATCATGTCTCCACAACAGAAACCTGATTCCTGGGAAATGGAGAGATCAACTCACCAACACTGTGAGGAAAAGGATTGACAAAACAATTCACCAACGTCATTCCCTTCTCCATGTTGGTAAGAGGGATCCATGAAAACATGTTTCCGAATGGAATGCCCCGAACTCTATTTCCCCAACTTCCGGTGTGTTTCACACCAGGCCTGCCATTTTCATGGATGGACACGGCTCCAGATATCTAGATCCGGTGACACGTCAATCTACTGGTGTCTCGAACGATACTAATCTCCACATTGAGGAGAAGAATATCACATCAGGTTCACCATTTATTTTTCCGATGCTTTCACCGGGGCGCGTGCATCCGTCTGCGGAGGACGCACTAATGTGGCCCCGCATTCTTGCTTTCCAAAGGCAGGCGACATTCTCTCCTTGTTCAGGGACGTCTGCTCCTTAATCGAAACAGGATGATGGGATGTCGGTTCTTCCTTCCGTGGATTCCTCCTCGGAACTCGTCACCTAGTCCGGGTGTCCCTCATAGATTTAATACATTGTTTGTGAATCTCTTCCCAGTGCCATGTTTCCATGGATGCCGGTTAATTACACAGCTTCTGTCAGGACATTCCAAAGGGTCTGGTCCGGGAAGCAACCTTTAGTCGGGGGAGAAGTAACATTGAGGCATTTGTAGCATGTCTGAACAATGGGGAACTGGTGTGTATATCTTTGGTCCCTTGTCATAGGGCTTCTCGAGGGCATGGAAGCCCAAGGCATCCCACATCAAGCACGGGGAATTTATATGCCGTAATCATATATATGAGGTTTTCCTCAGCTTACTTTGTTTAACACAGGGTATGCCGCATGTTTAACGTCCAGCAGAGACGGATCGGCCCGATCAGAGCATTGACTAGAATGGATTGGATTGAGTAATTTCCCTTAAAGGTATGCCGATATCGGGCCCAACCCGTGGGCAGCTTCCTGAATGTTGTGAAGAAGAGTGGAATGACATGATCATGCCGGGATAAGGCGACTCGGGTGAGAATCATGATGTATGATAGATGGATGAATGAGGTGGAGGGGGAATGAAACAGAACCATCGTAAGGGCAACAGTAATGTTGGTCTTGAGCCTCGAAAATACCTCCTACATATCCCTGTGGTAGGGAATCAAAGTCCTTGTAGTTCGGGTGGGTGCGGCGGAGGACCGACGTGAATGTGGACAAAGGTCCGATGGGCATCATCAGCTAGCCGATGTGAAGGTGAACCCATGGGTCCACTTGTGGTTGGATTGAACCTCATGAAGTATTCCAACATACCATGCATTGACATGGATCCAAGTCCCCATAGTTCGGATGGAATTTGGAATACAGTTTAACGTCATGCGGGATGAGGGTGAACCGACGTGAGTGAGGTCGAGACGACTGGGTGAGGGGATTGAACCTTATTGAGTCTTCCTACATACCTTGCCTTGTCACGGATCAAAGTCCATGTTGTTCAGAATGGTGTGTTGGTGAACCGACGCGAGCAAGGAACATGGTCCAGATGGTGTGGGGCTTACACCCTAGGCTGCCCCGTTGTTGATGAACCGACGTGAAGAAGGTCGGAGTGACCAACAGATGGTGTGCATGAACCTCTGGGAGGCTTCCTACGTACCATGTCGTGACACGGATCAAATATCTTGTAGTTCAAAGGGCTTCATCGAATAACTGATGTGAATGTAGACTCAGGGGTCCACTAGTGGTGGGCTTGAACCTCATGAGGCTTCCTACGTACCATGCCTTGACACGGATCAAACTCCCCGTAGTTTGGGATGGTGGGTGTCGGCGAACCGATGTGAGGAAGGGACCTTGGTCCAATGGGAGATGGGCTTGAACCTTAGGGAGGCTTCCTATGTATCATGCCTTCACATGGATCAAAGTCCACGTAGTTCAGGTTGGTCACAACGGCTTACCGTCGGACAGGAATGCAGTTTAACGTCATGCTGGATGAAGGTAGAACTAAACGTGACTAAATGAAGAGTGGGCATGAACCTCGTGGAGGTTTCCTACATAACATTCCATGACATGGATCAAAGACCACGTTGTTCAAATGGGTGTGTAGTTTAATGTCATACGAGACAAGGGTATACAGTTTAACGTCATGCTGGACGAGGGCATATAGTTTAACATCATGCTGGACGAGGGCATACAGTTTAATGTCATGGTGGAGAAGGGCATAAAGTTTAACGTCATGATGGACGAGGGCATACAGTTTAACGCCATGCTGGATGAGGGAATTTCCATGGATGATGCTCACTCTAAGCCCATGTGAGTCATGCTCGGTGTGAGAAACAAGAGGCAGTAAGGACCTGACGATCACGTCGTGAAGGGTGCATTCGTGAGAAGCGATGAGGGGATTATGCGATAGGCAGCCCATGATGCTAGGACTTACTCCAGGATGGAGGCCCGAAGTGTGGCAAAGCACAGCGGGAGAGGGATTTGCGACCAATGATGGGAGGTTCCTTGTTCCATATCACGCCCTCCACTGACCTTGGCAGTGGGGATGTACAGAGGCGCGTGGGTGCTACCTTCCGCAAGAGGGGCTAGGGGCCTACACCTAGGTGGTTGCCCGTCTCCCGTGGACATATGCCACTACGATAAAGAGGATATCTTCCCTTGTGTGTGTGTGTGGGGTGATTCCATTCCAATGGAGGCGAGTGGCGTAAAGAATGTCCGAGCTAGGAGGACCCTACGTGCGAGGCATGGGGTCGGGCCATAGTTTAACATCATGTGTTGAGGATGAGGTGCTTGGCAGTTTAACGTCCTGCAGCTCTGACGAGGTGGGTTTATTCCACAGCCCTAGGACTTACATGACCGGCACCCTCTGCTTCTCGGGGGGAGGGAGGGTACCAGTTAGGCCATGGTCAAGGGGGGTCGTAGAGCGAACCATCGAGGGGTCCACATTAGTGTGTCTATGTGAAGAAGTGATATCCGTTAGCGTGCCTATGCGAAGAAGCATTAGGCGAAGCAATTCTATTAGTGGTGTTGTCTGTGGGACATTAAATTCACATCGTGAAAACCTGGAGGGTCGCACGGGAAGAGGAATTTCCAAGAAAAGGAGTGTGCTTCGTGAATTTAAGTGCCTTGGACTTATCATGGGGAAGAGGTGTGAATGGGGGGTGTTTTACGAAGTGAAATATTATTCACGGAGTAGTGCCTCATGAAGTAGAAGTGCCTCGCGAAGCGAGGTGCTGCGAAGTAGTGTGCATTGCAATATGCAGCGACCCTGCCTTGGCATGGGGATCACTAGTACAGGATGGGTGTTTCACGAAGTATAAACGCTCCGCAGTTGCCCGAGTTCTTTTGGGAATCCCCCACCTTCGCGAATGCCCTGGGCTACGATAAGGGAATCCCTCTCGGAAGAGGGTCTCAAAACGCGACAAGGAAAAGTCATCGGGCGAAGTAATAATACCTCACAGAGCTCATGATTCCCGGGGCGACAGGTGCTTCGCCATTCAGGATTTGGGAAGACGAAAGGTCGGATTTTCCATCTTCTGGACTCAGAGGGAACCTAGTATTTATAGGCAAGGGGCGCCGCGAAGCAGAAATCACACGGCGCGAAGGGGCGGTGGGTGCTTCACGGCAGGATCGCGAACGTCAGGCCGTTCATGGAACAATACTGCCACCTGTGCTCCACGGAGGGTTTGCGAACGTTAGGCTGTTTGCGTAGAGTTACCACCTCAGGGGATTCACTGCGGGCTCGTGAAAGTCAGGTTGTTCGTGGAACAGTACCACCTCCTGTGCTTCGCGGGGCCGTGATGCATGGGGAGCTTTGCGTCGGAGCTTCGCGAGACAGCGTGTGGGGCTTCTTTTTCGCCCCTTCTTTCCGTTCCATATTTTGGCGACAAAATATGTAAAGAAATTATTATTAAAAATTATTTATTATTTATTTATAAATACCAGTTCCAAAATATTTTAAAAATAAAATAATTATTAGTTTTTATTTTTCAATTCTCAATTATAAAATATTATTAAGTATTAATTATTAATTAGTATTTAGTAATTTCTTACTATTATCCTCCTGGGATAAAATTCCATTTTATTTTTACTTATTAGATAATCCAGTTTTAACTAGTTTTAGAAGTATCCTTTACATGGATTGGATCCCTAGATTACAGGGTAAGAAATTCCAAAGGCATAGAGGCCTTAAATTTTCATTTTATCGAGTACATAGAAGAAACCACTCCTCAACACCTATTTTATATTTGTTCCTATATCACCACCCAAAGATGTGGTCGGTTATCCCTTATCTCACATAAGGGTATGAATTGCCTAAATATAGTTGTGTGTTCACCTTGTCTCTCTAGGTTTTCACAAGGTTATATCCCCTAGGTGATAATTACCACCCAAGATCTATTGTCCTAAGGATTATTTTTGTTTAGTCAAACCACAATACATTCATTTCCTAGAGGCCCATTTGTTTTGAGGCCCAAACCATGAACTGAAATCCAAATTCAGAAAAATATTATTTCATTTATAACACTCCACTATATTAATTTCTACAATACCCAAAACTATAAAATAATTATACCGTAACATTGAAAATACGCTTCCACCAAATTTTTATCCATGTAATCAAGTAGGATTATGAGGAATCTTTACCATTTTGGTTAGTTCCGATATAATATTATTTAATAATTATTTATTTTTGATAATTATTAATTATATGTTATTTAATAATTTTATCAATTTATATTTGTCAATTATTTTTTTAAAATTTATTATAAATAAAATTATAATTATTAATGAGTATTTTTTGATAATTAATAAATTAATTTTTAATTACAAAATATTTAAAATGAATAACTATTAACAATTATCATTATGTACCTTTGTAATAATTATAAATTATTCATTAAATATAATTAGTAATTGTGACAAAGTCATTATTAATTGTGTCCAACAATGAAGGTTAACAGGTAACAGTGGAAATAATATTTCAATTGTATTGATGAATATATCTATGGAAACACATTAAAAAGTTTTTTTACTTAGGAA
Organism: Viscum album; assembly: GCA_963277665.1. Taxonomy (NCBI): domain Eukaryota; kingdom Viridiplantae; phylum Streptophyta; class Magnoliopsida; order Santalales; family Viscaceae; genus Viscum; species Viscum album. Next base: position 163,929,344 of record OY728135.1, read on the forward strand.
TAGCTATAGTGTAATATTATTTTTATGTTTTCATATTATAATTCGTTCAAAAAATATGCAATTAGGTTAACTTTTGGAATACCATCATGTTATTGTTTTGGCTAACTATTTAATTTTTGGATTATTTTAATGTTTTTTGTTACATATAATTCATTTGGTGCTTCACGTGGTTCTATAGATATAGTCTTGGATGAAGCTAGCTCTACCATGACCATGGGAGGTAACATTATAGCCACTCTTTGACTTTGTTAATTTTTCAATTGAAAATTTTACATAGTGAAATGGTAGTGGCTGTATTATAGTGGTGTTTGGAAAGGGGGAATGATACCCAAACACTTGGGATATTCCTTGGAAATGTCTCAAATGGAAGAACCATAGTTCTTCCTAGGGATGTTTTCTTTCACCACGTGAGAGCATGTCACTCCATAATTTAGGGCCGTAGGGTTCTAGTCTCTTCCCAATCAAAGATAACAATGTCTTACCCCTTAGGGACATATCATGGTGCATTATTGGAGGGGACCAAAAAATAACATGCCATCGACTCTATACTGTAATGGGGTTTATATGAAGTCCTTTTTTTCCAAAACCACCATGGCTATGCTATGGAGTTGATTGGCCATGTTTTTTATAATGGAGTAATTACTCTCCTATATCTTCTAAATTTAACAAATGTTTCCCCTCATTTAACCTAAATTTTTCCTTAATATGGAGTGGCACACAACCTAGTGATATCCACCTCCCTCATTATTTGTTTTCGATCCATTTATCCTTCAATTTATGGTGATTTACCAAGATAAATACCTTAGTTTTCATGAGTTCCTTTTCTACTTCATCCCTCTTCCTTTCTGATCGATTTATGTTTTATTCAACAAAACCTAATTCTGTTGAGGTTGAATACTGGGGTTTATATAGGTTTATCTAAGGTTATTTTAATTCCCATGGATCACATATGGATCATTCTTACTTGGATTAACTCTCTCTATCAAAATAGAGATTTTTTACCTCATAGAAATTGATTTAATATTGATTTGATGTATGTGTTTTTATTGACATCATTTATTTGACATGTAATTTGAGGAATTTTCATTTTTAATACCTTGGATATTAAATTATATTAATATTTGATAATTATAATTAATTCCATAAATGTTTCAAGAAATTATTTACCAGTCACAAAAGAATTTAAATGGGTTTCCAATTTCTAAAGTGTTTTTCTGAGTCTTAAGTTTTTTTTGAAAATTTATTAGATGCATGTTTAAAAATGATTTCAAATATTAAAGGTATTTGATCCTATTGTGGTCATTAAATCGATAAAAATGTGTTTTTTACTTTAATTTTTTTAAAAGGATGTAAATTTATAGATTTATCAAATAGATTTTTAAGGAAATGTTTTTTTGTATCGTGTAAAAAGTGGCTGGTATAGGTTGGTTTCAAAAATACATTTAATGTTGATTAAAAAAGTTGGAAGATTTAATAGAATCATTAGTCATATTTTGAAAATTCCAATTTTATATATTAATAAAATAGTTTTCATGGTGAATTTATAACCCTTGAATGTGCCTCTTATTCTTCATTATAATTTATGTTTGTGATATTAACAATGTGAATGGGTAGGTTTCTAGTTAGGGTGTTGGAGATGAGATTATGACTTAATTGTTATGTTATATTATTGATCTTTGTAATGATTTTATCATTCAATATTTCTATAGAATTATTGATTTCATTCATGGGAACCCTAGTAAATAGTAGTATGGTCTAGATTTAGGCTACACTAGATAAAGACACACACTATCTACTACATCATAGTGTGACTAGATCCACGACAGGGGCACCCTCTTAAAAAGATGATGTGAGTTGAATTAGGTGGATTTTATTAGTTTTTGACATAATATGAATATTTTTAATACTGTACATTATATAGTAATATTAGGTACCCTCTACCCTTAAAATGTAGTTGGATTATAATCATATTAAATGATTCAAATAGGGAAATCTCATTTATTATGTTCCCTTGTCCAATTAGATCTATGGTTATATGAATTATTGTTCAATTTGTTTATGTACATTATATTACTGATGTGGATACATGGAGTTTTATTTTCTTATCCTTCCATTTTTACTTATATATTTTAAAGTTATTGAAAAGGGTATTTTTATTTTGGTTTTAAAAGAGAGTGTTTTCAAAGGGAAGTTATGATTTGAAATTGATATTTTTAAGTGGTTGATATTATAAAATTTTCTATGGTGTCATATTTTCTACACGCCTTCATATAAAAACTAATTTCTTAATGTATTTAAAACTAGAATAAATTATATGTATTTTGAAACGAATTGAAAAAGCTCACTGGTGGTTCCCTAATTTGATAGATTTTACCCACACCATGTATATACAATATTTGTATGCATCTCTAATTATTTCATTTTATTTCCATTTGTAGTGTTCCCTTACTTTTTAAGTGTTCAAGATAGTTTGATAGTTGGTGGTATGTTACTTGGAGTAACTAAGGGGTCATATGTGTTTGGTTGGTTTATCCATGGGTCCAGTTTTTGGTATTTATGTATCATCCTTGGAAGCTTAATTAATGCAATTTAATTTATTTATTAATGGTATGTTGTTCATTGGTAGTGGTTAACCCGGACTAAAAGCCTTTGGAATTGTTATTTATTTTTTAGACAATCCCTCACTTTTTAAGAGGTTGAGGGGGAACCCATAATTGATATGAATTCCAAGAGGTTGAAGACCCAATATATGACATGAAAGACCATAGGCATGAATATATTAGAACTAACCACCCCATAATATACTTAATTGATGGAACCTTTATCCCCACCACACAACGATATTCGGCTAGGATTTACAGATGTAGAGATGCATGGTTTATAGTACTGAATGAGATTTCCATACCCTTTAATCATTTCAAATTCACTTACATCTACTCTAGTGGATAATACATACATTTATTACACTTATATGGTCTGCTACTATGTGGTATAACCTTGACTACATCATGTTTTTAATTTCATGTCGCTCGAAGGCCTAGGGTGGCCTGAAGGACATATGGCCCGAATGCCTATGTTGGAGCGAAGGCACTGTGACCAGAAGGCCCAAATATTTGACTTGTAAGCCCAAAAAATTACAATATTAATTATTTATAATGGATATATCATTCATAAGTGGTTATGTTTTGATATCCTAGGGCTTCTAACTATCATGGGGAGATCTATAATATACCTACTTCCTTTCCATGTACAAATTTGGATTCCCAATTCATGGGAGGCAATGACTGGTTTGTGTTAAAATGATATCAATTCCCATTTTCCATTTAAGTGCTTCATAGTTTCATAGATATTATGATTATTTTGTGACATAATAGGTATATCATAGGTATGTTTCTGATTACCACATTTTTTCAGGGAATCATTAGTTTCCTTTATCATTTGGGGCTTCCGATTTGAGTTTGATTTCATTTTGTATTTTATTATAGTTTTTGAACCCTTATGGGTTTTTTGATATTATTATTATTAATGAGGTAAAAATTAAAAGAGGATTAATGTTACATGGATAGATCAAATTGTTTGGAAAATAATGTTGATCCGTGTCCAAGGATACCATATTTTTGTAGAGGATAACATAATATTGAAAAAGGCCATCCAAAACTTGTGGAAAAACCATGCACAACTCTATATCCCTTTGTAATTATTTTTATAGCTCTTTTATTTTATCTAAATTGGACTATTATGGTTCCCATACTTTTTTGGATGAATGTAGTGTATTTTTATTGTTTACTAATAAGATCACTCTAATATGTGTTATATGGGTGTGCTGTATATTTATTATCCGTGTTTTTAATGAGTACTTGCATGGAGTCATAGAAAAGTTTTTTGAAATAATTTAATCTAAAATAGTATTTTATGAGGTCTCTGGGGTTTTTTGGAAAATAATTTTTTTTTGTTAATGCTCATATTATCATTTTTTTTAATTTCATTAAAAGTTGAATGGGTTTAAGATTAAATTGGTAATTTATTTATAATATAGGATTTCCATGAAAATTACAATCATGATAAAAAATATAAAATATTTTATTTCTTTAAAAGAATGCATGTTTTATAAAAGAATTATTTATATATTTTTTCTATGGATCGTCTATGTTTTTGAATTTATCTAGGGTTATTGTTAAATTATACGGTTTAGTTTTTTTACATGAACTGGTTGAGTTATTATTTCATACAATTTAGTTAATGCATCCTAGAGAGTCCCTAATGAAAAGTGGGAATTATATTCCATATAAAAACAATGAGGTATCTCCTCACATATTTTAGGAATAGTTTACTCATGTGTACACATTACATATAATGGGGATTAAGTGGAAGAGATGGAATCATCCATGTATTCAGACCCCATCCATGTCATTCTAAATAATTTATCACATTATTTCCTAGGTGAATGAGTTAATTTAGATTAAATATAGTGAAATAATGATATTTTTTTGAATCCTTATTTCTTTAGAATCTATTTATTCATCAATAAATAAGGACATTGTCAAATTATTTGATGAACTTATCTTAATATTGTGGTTGACCATAATTTCTTCATAGATACATAAGGAATAGTCTAAGTAATTTTTCAAAATAAGATTTACTAAAAAGATTTATCCATGGGAAATTTAAGTGGGTAAACCCATTAACTTCATGATCCTATATCTAGGTTAGTAGATAGTGAAGTATTATGCCAATCCTTTCCCATATATCATTTCCTTCCCTCATGGGCTAGTCAAAACTGATTCTTTGAAGGATTTTTTAATTAACATAAGACTACATCCTTGTCATGTAATTTTGGTATTTATGTTTGGACATATATCAGTTTAAGATGTCATCGATAAGGGAATATTAGTAATAGAAGGCCACCAGGGGTGATCATTGGTAGGGGTGATTCAATTTCGATAGATTTGAAAAAGATTTTCAAGACTAGTGAGGCATAGAAGGGGGATGCAGCTAAGATGTAAGAGAGGTATTTGAAGGATGGTATCCATAATATCATAACAAGATTCCAATCATGTAATTATATTATGGAACACCTATGAATTGTTGTTAGTTTTGGGATGGGAAATATTTTATAGGTAATGTTATGGGAATGTCATAATGAAGTAATCTATAAGGGAAGATACCGTAAGGACATAATTCAAAATTAATAATTGGGAACCTTGACGGATACATTAAAATAGCATCATGGTATTTCTAGAATTAGGCTAATGAATGAACCATCATTTGATGAATATAAACTACGAAGGTCACTGGATTTCTCATGGGTGAATGTGAGTTTCTTTGAATGAGCATCATATATCAGGTTTAGTTCAAGAATGATGGGTGGACGAAGAATAGAAATGGTTCATAATGGAATATAAGTACTGAATGGGGAATATTCACAATGATAATGAATACAGTTTGTCATATTCTAGAGGAATTTAGTGGTTTAAACAAAAGTGGAAACTTATGAATACCAAATGAACATTCAATTTTATTTTTAGTAAAGTGTGTTGAATTAGTTAATATGAAAATAATTCACAAAAGATGAATCACATGATGAAATACTTATTGGTTTGGGGATGGATTTATTTGGAAGAATCATCGGTAAGAAGTTCGAATGGGGTAATTCACTATTCAATGGGTGATAAAATTTAATGTGTTGATTGATATATGAAATCCAAAGTCTCTTATGTTACTGGTTAGATACAAACATGTTTTTGATGGTGTTTGTGAATGGGAGACTAGTGAGGTATCTGTACTAGAATTACCTTATATGTCCTATCCTGAGTGTGAATGGAATGTCCTAATGGGGCCTAACAAAGGATGAGGTGGATCTACTTTGGGGGAACACAACCTGGGCGCACAAAAGTTCCTAATATGAAAGATCAAAAAGAAGATGATGAGGATCATAGAGGATTAATATCATAAGGTGAGTATCGAAGTATGAAATGGATGAAAATTTTGGTGGGACTTCTTATGATAGTTTGATTAGGGTGTGGGGTAGTAAAACACTCCTTATAACCCAAGAATCCCCTTGATTTCAATAAATTATGATCATTTTCCTATAGGTATTGGGAAAAAAGTTAAAAAAGTTAAATAATTATTTTTTATTGTTCTTGGGTATATATTTATATGTTTATGTGGTTTTCATGTGTTTATTGTTGCATAGAAGTTGAACTTGATGATAACTTGAGCCAAACTGTGAGATTACATTGTATGGTTTCTAGGATTTTTGGAATTCCTAGTATCAAAAGCTAGAGTCATTAGGGAATACATGATATCTATGTTCCATAGTTTTTCTTTCTATGGTGGTGTGGATTATTTTGATAGAATTATCAGAATTATGAAACACAGTTTCCTAACATGTGGTATTAGAGAGAATGATTGCAATGTTTCGTGAAAACAAATGAGAACAGAGTACTTTGTTGATAACTTCATCAATGTGTTAATGGGAAGTTACTCTGAAGTTATGGCAGTACCATAGGTTTTCTTGATATTGAAAATATTCTTTACTAGATGGATTCGCGGGGTGAGTTTCATTGTTGATGTGATTCCCAGTCTCTAATTATAATAATCTTTTATTTATAAGGAAATAATTGCAAAATACCCATTATTTTCTTCAAAAATATGAATAAATAATATATTCTAAATTTTATAAATTTATTTATATATATAAAAAATTCATTTATGAAATAAGAATATCAAAATTAACTTAGGGTGGAATTCTTATATTTTTCTGAAATAATTGATTTTCAAGTGAATAGTAATAAAATACTAATTATTTAAATACTACTATTTATTTTCATTAAAACAAGTTGATTAAATTTCCCATTATATTTTTATTTGACCTTAATGTGAAATATTATCCATTTCAATTATAATAATCTAATTTTGATCAATATTTTTGTATGATTTTGATATATGTAATTTTCATTCTTGAAAATGTATATTTCGAAAAAAGTGTTCTTCATTTCATTTTTCATATTTGCGTTAAAATTAATTTATTCAACGTATTAAAGTAGAAAAATTGGAACTATGAGGTTCTAAATTTTTAAATGGGCCCCTTTTTTCCATGCATTATAAATTTTAACCGTAGTAAATATTTTTCACATGAATAATGTTAAATAGAGTAATTAAAGTTAAAAATAATTTGATAAGGCCGAAAACTCTACCAAACACTTTTATTTATCTAATTGGATTATTTTAACTCTACCATTACTATTACATATTATGAAATTATAAATTTATTTCAACAATCCGTTGATTATAACATTTATATGTTTTATGTAAATATAAAGTCAAAAACACTCCCTCTTACAAACAATATTAATAATATCTTGTGATCAGGGTAAAAAAATGTACTTGGTCATAAATTTTTATTTGACATATAATTTTTTATCATTTATTATTTCGTTTAGTTTTATATTATTTACCTTAAATCGATATATAAAACCGGTATAATATTTATTCCATTAATAGCGAAATAATATAAATATTTTTCAAAGAACTAAAAGTAATATTATTTGGTGAGTTATAGTGACCGATGGATTTTATATATAGGAATGAAATAATAGAAACATGTTAAATGTATATATATAATTACATATTTTAATAAAATTATTTTAATCCAATTTAAATGATTACTGTTAAAATTTAAATTATTATATTTTTTGGAAAATGATATTTTGCAAATTTTTTTAAAGATCATAAAAATTCAAAAATAGAGAAAGTATGATTACAAATGGTCAAAAATTTCATTACATGGACATTTATAAAAAAAATCACACCTTTTAATGAAAATAATTAGTTATTTAAAATTGAAAATGTATGGACTCTAGTTAAAGGTAAAATTGTTCAACGAAGGGGTCAAACAAAAGGATAAGGTCTAAAATAAAAAAATAAATCTACATAGGTATTATTGGATGAAATGATTTTAACTATATCCTATATTATTTTTAAAATTATGTCCCAACTATTATATTTTCACATTAAAATGAATTCATTATATTTAATTCTCATGAAAAATTATATGCTTGTCTTTTCACTCATAATAAAAGGCACCACCTGTCCACTCTTCAATACACCATGTAGAGCCTCCCAGTTCAACCAAACCATGAAAAATATATATTAAACATCAGTATCTATGTTCATGAGGTGTTGATATTCTAAAAAGTACTTCCCTCATGGTCCTTAAAATGTTATCCAATGGACGATTCTCTAAGAAAAGGTAATTATCATAACACAAATATTTCTTATTAAGTTTTTATTTTACAACACTTAGTAATGTCCTAAAAATTCCTATATAATAACAGTAGTATCTACCATATAATGAGATATAATTATATTTATGGAATAATATATATGATTCACCACCATAATCATATAGAAAACTAAATAATCGCTCGTGCGTATGGAGAACTACCCCCTCACGAACCAATGTAATTTGTTTTCCATCACTGACTCACATGGGTAGCTATAATGATAACCAATGAATATATATGAAAATTAATATATAATATTTATTTTTCATAAATTTAATATATCAAATTATTTACCATTTCCACCATTTAAAAATTACACCATCTCTAATCCATATTTATGACTTACTATCTCAAAGAAGTGATGAAATTCATTTTACATGTACACCTTTCAGAATGATTTTAAAATAAATTTGGTGAATAAATATGATATTTAAAACATTAATATAATTCTATATATGGTGAAAATATTTCCTACAAAAAATATTCATAACATCCACTATAATATATGCATGAGATAATGAACTAGTTAACACAAAAAGAAATTACAATAATGAAATATTAATGATGAATTTGTGAGACAAGGCATTCGTTTGAAAAAAAAAGTAGTTCACACCCAAAACAATGGTAATAATTAAATATTGTTGATTAACGGGTGATAATAAAAAATATGTGGATCATATATGATATTATAAAAATGAACATGGTTCTATTATAAATTAATAACATGTTAAAAATTATTATATATGAGGATAAATTAAATTCCACTAAGGGGAAGTATGAGATATTGGATATCATCTAAACATACAATCCATTTAGTCCTATTAAGTATTGTACACTTATTTTATTTTATAAGGTGTATATAATACAATATTTTGGTTTTTAAATTGAATATATATTTATTCATGATGATTAATGTTTTTATTAATTCACAAGGAAATTTGTAGTGAAAATCCAGCCTTATTTCTATTTTGATAGAGTATATTTTTCTTCCATATCCACATATTTAAAAATTATTTTAAAGAAATTATATTTTTATTAATAAAATTCTTTATAAAACACATTTTACATTATCCATACTTTTAAAGGGTTTGAATAGTTTTTTTGTTTTTTTAAAGTTTATTTTCAATTCCTTTTACAAAATTTAAAAATAATTTTTTTGTTAATGCATATGACCTCAATGGATTTTACCAACAATATAAATATTTTATAATATTTATCATATTATAAAAGTTTTCCATATATATTAAAATTAAAATAATTAATGAAATATTATTTTAATATTTTACATCAATTTTCCAAAAGACTTGATATTATAATGAAACCTATATTTCTGATGAATTGAATGGTATCATTCATCAATGTTAAGGTTGTTAAGTATCTCTTGAATCATTTAATCTATTGTGATTAATTTTCTTTCGTAATTAAATTTCTATTAAATAACCATATTATTTTTATCATGGATATGATTATTTTTTAAACCATGAGCCCTTTCTATATATGGTGTTTTAATATGAATGTAATTTGATTGAATGAGAAAATATTGTTTTCCAAGATTCATTACTCAATATATATATATATATTTATTGATAAGGAATGTAATATATAAATTAAATTGATCATTAAATATATTAGTAATTCATTGTACATGATGTGTTGGATGGATCATAGTTATAGATAGCCCCATTATGCATTGATAGGTCTCATGAGGAAATTTAGAATACAAAATTAAATTGGTTTTGGTGTATACCTAATGATCTATTAAATTGTACTAACACATGGATTTGCTGGAAAAGTTATCATGATGTATGAAACCTTGAGGTCCAATATTATGAACTCCCTTTATTTAGAATTCTATTATTATTATCAATGAGATTACTATATTGATTTTATCCATGAATGTGTTTATTTATCAATTTATTGATTAAATGGAACACATTTTCATATATTTATATTAAGATATTGATAAAGCCTTATTTACTCCTAATAGATTCAATTATACATAACCCTTACTAAGTATTTTATCTAACCCTTATTTTGTTTCCTTTCCCCAGGATATAAAGAATATTATTTGGATGAGTTTCAAGGATGCATATTATTTTATTTTGTTATGTTTAATGTTTTATTTCCAAGTTCAAATAGGAATAATATTTTTATCTGTTTCTTCAAGACAACTAAATTGAACAGTCCCTCTAGATGAGATCCCTTTTAACTCCGACCAATTGAATAATTTAGACACTGACTTTGGTTAACTAGATTCAGCGTTATTACAATTTTTATTAGGGGATGTTTATTATAAAAACTAAGAACTTGATTAAGGAACATAACAAAATTGAAATCATTTAATTCATATCTAATTAATGGATAAGACTATTAATGTTTTTGTATAGTATAGAATATGAGATTTTCCCTAGAAATACTTCCCTGTTTGGTTACCATAATTGGATATGGGATTGGCACAAATTCATGTGGGGTTAATAACCATGAAAGTAGTTGGTCAGGTATATCCCATCCATAATTGTTTTTGGTACAATTAATGGGCCACTACTATGAACATATTTTGGCACTTCTCTGAGATATTATTTAGTTAAATCACATTTTCATCACAATACATTATGAAATTTTGGATTCTATTTTTATGATTTATGGATAATACCTATGAAACAATTTGTATGGTTATGGGATTAACAATGAATATGTTTTCAATTTATGTTATGATTTATACCATATTTCTAATAAAATTTTATGATTTAAAATTAATACTTTTATGATATATTGTACTATTTGACATTGTTCATACAAAATTCATTATAAAGAGAATCAAATTAAAACATAATGAAAATTTATAGATATCAATTTTGAGAATGAAATATATAAGATTTTAGAATCAAGAAGATCATGGATATATTTGGGAAGTTAATAGATGTTATGGATAATAAACTTGCACATATGGAGAAACATGATGTACCAAGGAATGATACACCTACGATGGATTGGTTCATCTGAACGAGTCCTCCATATATTGATGGAACTGTAAATGTAGTGTTAGATGAGATATATATTAAGTCCCTTGAAAAGATATTTATCTCATTGTGATTTGATAAAGGGAAAATTGTATACATGTACTAAACATTCTAAAAAGAGATGTTGTTCAATGGGGTTTGCAGATCTAGAATAATACGATGGAAGATGAAATAGAACAAATGGAATGGGGAGATATTAATGTAATATACTTGTATAAATATTTCACTCATGATAAATAAACTAAAATGAAGATGATATTACATAGATGAAACAAAAATGAAGAGTAATTTGTTGTATAGTATATGGATTGAATTTTATTACTAGATCATTTATATATAGATTACATTAAATATTAGGAAGATATGATATATTGTTTATTTGAAGGGATTTATCCAATCCTAATATGGTTATTGGATTCAAAAACATCTTTATTCCATGATGAAATAATATTAAGTTGGATAAAAAGTATGAATGAATTTTCTTGATCCTATATGTTGAGGAAAAATTAATAAAATAAGAGGATAGATAAACATCATGAAAAAGGGTACACATCAATGAAGAAGAATATAATTAAGTAATTTCAAACATGTGAAAATTATGGAAAGAATCATTTTGTAAAATTCATGAGGGGAATTAGTGTTTGATAAATTTTTGGAGGTAAGGTTCACTAGGAAAATAAATATAGGTGGATGAAAGAATCAAGTTATATCTAGTTCTTTAACACTAAATAAATGAGGTATTATTCAAATTAATTTCCCAAACATAAAGGGATTGTAAAACATAAGAGGCTATGTAAAGAATACTAAGATTATGTGATAACTGCATTAGTGGTTGATGTTCTTAATGATGCATATGTATGTAATTTAATAATATCCCCACGTTAATCTAATTATTTATTTTATTATAGATCATCTCACTCTTTTATATCATTATTGTTTTAAAAAAATAGTATATATTTTCATACAACCATAAGAATGGAATTATCCATTAGGACTCATAGTAGAAATCTTACCTCAACAAGGATGTGTTAGTTAGTTACCATTATGACACAGAAATGTGCCTTATTTACATACATTATTAATATACCTATGGTTGAATTTGATATAGTCCATTGTATAGACTGAATTACAAATTATATTGCAATAATTTACTATAAAGAGAATGAAATTATTATCCATGAAGAATATTTATAATTCCTTATATATATTTGTTATAATTCATCATCTAAGACATATTTAGATCCTCCGATAGTAGCTATTCTGAATGATATTCATAGGGAAGATGATAAAAAATATATATGGTAGAAAAAGCTAATATTTAAATTGTGGATATACCTACTGTATATGAATATATTGATGTATTTACTATATAATTACATAGACATACAACAAAATGTGATATTGAGTTTTTCCATTGATTCAATCAATCATGGAATACCTATACTAAATACTCCATATATAATGGCCAATATGGAATTAGGTATACTCATGAAATGTATTTAAATTGTGAGAAAGATGATTTATACACCATAATGTTTCACCATGGGGATCCCCTTATATTTTCATTAGGCAGATTAACATATTTATGCATCTATTTATTTATCATATAGAAAACAATGATATTTTGAATATGAACAAGTGTCTTATATATATCACTGATGACTTATTCAAATAACACCACTAAAATAAATATCTTTCCTAAATTGACCTTAATATTGGACATTATTAATTTTGAGTAAATAAAGAATATTTTCTAAGGAAAAAATTTCATATGATGTATGTGTATTACCCAATAACTCCATGATAGGGAAGGTGTGATTTAGGGGGTAAATTTTTTCATTTAAGATAAAGGATCATGTTCCCAAATTGGTAGGTACCTGTAAAACAAGTTCGATTTAATCATGGAGTTATAAATAATTACAAGTAGAGAGACAACAAAACTTTTTTATATGGTACACCATTAAGGTCTAGTCCCAGCAGAAAACACCAAACATATGTCGATCATACCTAAATCCACTAAGGATCAGTAATTATTTTGCAATATATATGTATAGAAATAGTCATGATGTATCAAGAAAAATTCATTTAAATGATTTTTGGGATAACACACTACCTCTCTCAGAACACTTCCATATACTAACCCTAGCATAGTTCCTTTGGATAAGACTTACATGATTTAATTATATGCATGTATCTTAAATAGTTTGGGAATTTATGTATTTTTCCCTGATTATAATGATACACTACTTTCTCCATAGTCATGAATTGATGAACATGAATGCATTAATAAATGAAACTAGATATTCAAAACCCCTTAGTCTTGAATCTTGAGAACTTATGAGAAAAACACGTTCTTTCACAAAACAAATTGTTTTTAGAGTGAGGATTCCTTCCATGAAACATTTTCTTTCATGAAGATAGATAATGAGATTCACATGTTTAACATAGACAAAAGGATCATTCTGTGAACAAGTTTTCATCACATTATTCTACAACACACAACAATTTTCCATGGAATAGGTATAATATCATCCCTGAAAAAGTTAATTCAATTATGGGGGGGATATCTGATTTATATAAATGGATAACCCTTCATGCAAGTTATTTTCACGCCCTTCACTATGCATGAAACATTCTTCATATTCTGAAATTATTGTTCTAACATTGTCTTTAGTGGGTATGTTACTTACATTCAAACCACCCTACGCACAAGCTTCATATAATGTGAAAACCCATATTTTACCCAATTAAAAATGATACATATAACTATTCAATTTTCCATATTTTTATGTGACCCTAATTAAATTTTAATTCCATGTAACTTAGTGAAACACTATTATAAATCATGTAAAACTTTCCTTTTACAAAGAAAAAAATTATCCGACCTCTAGATTTTGGACCCAAAAATTTGGGAAACACCTAGAAAAAATGCCAACTTCAACACTAAATCAATTTTCACCATAAAAATAATAAGCATGTTAAATTCTTTACCAAACCAATATTAATTTCCAAAAAACACAATAACCCACCATTTCTATCTATGAAAAACATTTGTTCCAATACTGTAGCAATCATGAGTTTGCAGTTTTTCTTTTTGGATTGACTAATGAACACTGTATTTTTATGAATCTAATGACTAGTGTATTTAAATAATATCCTTATAATTTTTATGGTATTTATTTATGATATATTGGTGTACTCAAAAAACTATGGGTACTATGATAATTAGTTGCAAATCATTCTTGAGAATCTTAGAGGAAAAGTGTTATATGGGAAACATAGTAAGTGTGAATTTTTTCTTGATAAATTTTATTTTTTAGCCATATTGTTTCCAATTATGGAATCATAATTCTTTCTAAAATGGAAATAGATGTGAATGAAAGTATTACAGAAATTAACATAAATGAGGTAAATAGTTTCATCAATTTGGAAGTATATTATCAGTGATTCGTTCAAAGAATTTAGCAATTGGATAACCATTAAACTATTATTACATGTAATGGGGTTAGGTGATGATGGAAAAATGAATTTGAAGAAAATTTTGATGAATTGAAAAATAGATTGTTCAATGATATGATTTTGGCTATATGATTACGAAAAAATAGATTTCTGATAAATAGTGATGTATTGATGAAGGTATTTGGTTGTTTAATTATGAATAATGATAATGTAATTTGATATGAATCAGGTTAGTTAATGATTTATGTACAAAAATATCAAACCCATGATCCTGATATGAAAACCATAATCACTTTTTTATATATAGGGAAATTATCTCTTTGGAGAAGGATTTGTGATATAAACAAATGAAATGATCCTAAAATAAATTTATTTAAATAAATATTTCAATATGAGGAATATTAAATGTATTGAGATACTCATGGATTATGATTTCTCAATACACCACCACCTAGGGAAGGAAAATAAGGTCTATCATTTCCTGAGTTGGAAAGATCATAGAGTTATGACCAAAATAAGGATTACTGGGGATCTCATGTGGATTTATTTAGTAAAGATGAATATGGGAATTATTAATGTATTGAAAATGTTACTCCTTTTTTATTGATTTAAAAGCCAGGTTTATTGGAAATGATAAAAAACTCTCTACCAAATGAGGATATTTTTTAAGAGAAAATTGATGCCGTGAATGATGTGAAATTGGAAGACCTAATATATGATGATGTATTTCTAAAATTTGAAAACCCAATATGTGTTCCATATCTAACTAGGATGAAAATGAAATTATTAGTTGATTCTAATTGGTCAAACTTATCCAAAAAACATGGTTTCCCCATGATGTATATGGATTTAAAGGAATATTTTCGTTAGGATAATATAATGAAAGAAACTACTGATTATGTGTTAAGATTCTTAGATTATATACAGGTGAAGGCTAAGAGAAAACATCCTAGAGTATTATTGAATCATATATCTACTCTTATGTGGAAATGGGATGAAATTACCTTACACATTGTCATTTTATTACCCAATACTACTAAAATGAATTAAGAAATATTTTTAAATTTTGACCACCTAACCAAATCAACACATTTACTTTACTTATGAGATGATTTACCTATTGGGATCCTTCAATAAATATTAATTATGTTTTCATACCTATCTTTTAACCTCTTTCAATTGTGATTGATAATGATCCATAATTTTAATTGAAATTTGTTTTAGTTATTCTGAATGATATTGATACAATGCTTCATTTCAAAACCACATAGCATACTCAAATTGATGGATATTTTGAAATTAATTTTCAATATGTAGAGGACCTATTGAGATGATAATGAGTTGAAATTCATGGTTTTTGGTTTAGTATTTACCTTTGGAAGAATTTTTATAAAACAATAGTTTCCATTAAAGATTAAAATGGAAAAATGTAATGTATTATATGGTAAGAGATGTTAGAATTTACCTTTATGGGATGACGTTGGTGAAAGCAAACATATAGGCCTAGAACATGTTATGGAAACAGTGAAAAATGTAAAGACTATTCAAAATCATATTAATTATTGTCGAACATGGGAAAATACTCCAAAAAATATTTGGAATCTCAATTGGGAGATCATATTTTCATGAATGTATCTCCAAAAAAGGGTCTTATATGGTTTGGTAAGAAAGGGAAACTAATCCCCAAGTATATCAAACCCATTAAAATTAAAGAATGAATTAGAGCTATGGAATACTACTTTTAGTTTCTAGAAACTATCCCTATTGTACATGTTGTTGTACATATCATGTTGTTAACTAAATAAAAAACCCTAGCATAGTTTCTCACCTATGAAGAAATATTATTGGATACTGATATATCTTATTGTATATATCCTATAAAAAATATCAACATTAGATATAATGTGTTGTGAAATCAAATACCTTTAATGGTATACTTAATTTGGTGAAATCATAAAATAGAGGACGAAACATGGGAACCTGAGGTTGTTATGAAGAATAATAAAACCCATTTTTTCAGTGAAATATCCATGAAAATTTTGTGGATGAAATTTTTCATGTAGGGGAGAATGTGACAACTAAGCAGCAGTTATAACATGATTTTGCTTTTATTAAAAAAATTGCACAATACACATCATTTTTCTAATGAATATGACCAAAACATAAATTATCAAATTTATGAATTAAAATTTCTAAAATAATTTCATTTTTGAAAAAATAAAATCATAATTAACTTTATGTAAAAATTTTTGGGTTTTTTCGGAAACAATTTATTTTTTGGGGAATCATAATATAACAATTATTAAAACATTTTAAATTTTTTTAGTTAAACCATATAGTATAAAACCCCCATTATATTTTTTGTATTAATGTGTGAAATGATTAATTATTTTTATAATAATACAATATTAATCAAAACAGCTCATGATTTTGATATAAGTTAAATTTTGTGAATGAAAATGAGATTTTGTGGAAAAAATATTTTTCAATACATTTTAAGTATTTAAATTAGAATTATGTTCGTTCAAATATAGAAATTGTGTCATAAAAAAAGATAAAATGTTAGGAATAATGTGGTTCTAATTTGGTAAATAGGATTAATATATTTTTATACATTTGTAACAGTAGTCGTATTAAATATATATCAACCTTGTAATGGTAAATCGAGTTATTAAGGTTAAAAAATATGATCAGAAGTAAAACTACATTGACCCTGGATTTTTATACATATATATTACCTCTTAATATATGAATATTCATTAAATTACACAAATACATACCCAAGGATTTTAATAGTTTAGTGTATTTAGAAACATAGATACATAATCAACTTGTTCATAAGGGAACTATATCATCTCCTACTATGTTCTTTATAAAAATTAGTCTTCTTAGACATATCATACATAATACCTTTATTAATAACTTGACTAAAGGAATCATAAGAAAGGACGATGTAATATGAATAGTAAAGGTAAAAAAGGGATATATGTAAAAATAATAAGAGCATAATGGTATAAGAAAATGAGAATAACATTTTAAAATCATACCATGCATATCCAAGATAATAATATTGAGTTTGAAATAATGATTAGAAGTTCATAATACTTGAATCATAATCTAATTAAATATTAGAATACATGAGTGAATAACATTGGAATAAGAAAATTGATTTTGGAATACACATAAGAACTAAAAATAATTACAATTACAGGTAATGATCACATATAAGGATACCATAGTTGAATGAGTTTTACCCCTTGAATCATCATAGTAGTCATGGTTCACTCCCCAAACCATCGTTGTGGAACAAATCCCTTACTGAACCAGTACCAATATAACTTAAAGTCATATATATCTCATGGGATATAATTCAATACCCAATGTATTACAGGGAGATGTATGTCCCACCCCCACTAAATGGAAATCACACATATTTGTTCCACAAGATCATAAAAAGAATCATTTCATAACACATAAATAGATAAAAGTTTCATAACCATTTCATCATATCATAACATATTTGAAATAGATGTATTTTATAAACATCATGTAATATTCAAGATAATCCCTCATGAGAAAGAATAAGTAATGTATCACATGATCATATCCACAAAAAAATATAAATAACATCAATGGTTTTCATTTTAGATGATTTTTTAAAGATTACTTGAATCATTTCTTAAGGAAATTTATCTTTTTTACTTTGTAGTAGCTTTTAACTTTTAACCTAAATAATTTACCAAATATTAAATAATAAATATTATTTTATTGTTACCATGAAAACTGGTAAAAATTTATCAATGAATGGAGTGGTTATGACGGAAGAAAATTCTGTACATGACATATCTATTAAAAATATTCCCTTTTCAATGTCGGTAAAAAGTGAAAAAGGGACTTGTTAGATAAATGAAAATAAGGATAATTTTAAATAATTTTGTAAAATTAAATCATGAGTAAAAATTACTTTATATATGATATAAATATTGTAAAAATAAATTTTGAAAACATTTTTAAAAATCAGGGATATGGAAGAAAATGCACTTTCAACTAAAGAGTAAAATAATTTCAAGTTTTCCTTAAAAACATTCTTTTAGACTCAATTGTAAATAAAAATAGTAAAATGAGAGGATGAAAATATAATATTTATACATAACACTACGAGAATAAAATTAATGAGAATTATTCAGATGTAGATCATGAGATTTCAATATTGAATACATAATCATAAACAATCCCAATAAATGATGAGATTCTAACATGTAATCATTACCACATTGGTGCCATTTCAATCACAAGTCCCAATAAATAAGAACACTAAAAAAATTCTATATCATGAAAACAAAAAAAGATTCATGATATAACATTTCATGGGTAAGTATATATAAATTAAATAATAAGGTAGGTGCATGAAATAAATTATTTGAAAGAAATAAATTTGAGACAAAAATACCTTATAACATTGGTAAATATTGAATTGTATAGCCCGTGAAAGAGATATAATAAAATTGATATGTAAATAAAAATAATTTTAATGGTAATAATCATAATATATATTAATGTGTAGAACATATTCCACATAAATGAAACAGGTGGTGAATATGGCCTTTGTCTCAATGAATTTTAAAGTGAGACTAATATCCCTTACCAAATGTATTTAAATTAATAACAAACATTTGATCCTATTATATATAAAATATGAGGTTATTATAAAATTTTTCTATATTTATAAAAATAATTATAATGTCATCTGTTATCTCTTTATAATGTTTCAACACCATTTTGTTAATAATTCTTTATCAAAATCCTCATTTATCGGTGATAAATGTTTTTTACTTATCATTTTAGATCATTAGATCTGATCCATTTACATTGATAATAATTAAATAATCTACATTATTTTAATCCTATCATATAGATAACATGTATTCATTATAAAAATAATTAGTGTCTTCCACAATGTTAGATATAACCAAATGAAATACATTGTTCATTGAGACGGTAGGCCATATGGAATAATGAACATTGATCCCATTTTTCGATGGAATGAGTGTAAGAATGTTAAATAGAAATTATCATTTAATTAAAAAATATTATACAGTATTTATCACATATAATCAATTTAAATATCCATGATACTTTCAATGTAATGTCCATGTGAAAAACAAATCACATCGATTCGTGAGGTAGAAGTTCATTCCACACAAGATTAATGTTAACGTATCTCCCATGGAATAGAATGTAAAAAATGTATATGAGATATTATATTAAAATAAGTATAAAAATTGTAGGAGTATCATATTAATTAATTAGATCCATCATCATACCAAAATGTGAATTTTATTGATGGAAAATTATTCACATCGATTTCTTGAGGCGGTGGTCCTTCATTCACACGTCTGACGTTATCGTTTCCACATATGGGGAAAGTGTAAATGGATCAAGGTGTCTACATTAAAATAAAAAAATATAATTACATTAATGATACTATGGTTATAATATAATAATGGTTTAAAAATAATATAATGAGATAAAGACAGAAAAAATAGAAATGCTTGGTGAAGAACGTTACCTTTTCTTCAGGTAACCTCATTAGGTTTGCGCCTAAATTCTTACTAGTTGGGATTCATGAACAAGATAAGGATCATAGTATGTGATAAGGAATGTAAAAAAGGTATTTGGGATAATATTTGATGAAAAAGGAGTTTTAATTTGTGATGAGGAGAAAATAGTTTGTGGCCTTTTATAAGGATGGTGCTTGGAACACTTGTAATTTTCTAAAAGAAAGCATTCGAACCATTTTTTTCTCATGTAATAAGGAATAAAAATGGAAAATTTTATATTAATATAATATATTATGTGAAAATATGTCCATTATGTAGTAATTATGAAATTTTTCATCATTTTTAATCATTATCATTTTAGTTGGACACCTGATAAACACATTTTCTACTTAACCGTGAAAAATAATATTTAATTTTTTAGCAATTAATTATGGTAAAAACATAATTTTACCATAATAGGTAATTTAAATTATGAATATTCTAAATACGGAATCCATTTTTAGAAACTCATCTCACAAAATTAGAAAATTTTAATTTAATTTTATACCCACATGAGTGATGAAAATAATTTTTCCAAAGTGAAATTTTTCCTAAGTATAAAATGATTTAACAAAAAAAATCAATAAGATATTTATCCCAGTGACCTAAATTTGATCAATAAATATATAATTAAATTAATTTATCGTCTTATTCCATTATAATTAATTTTTATATATTTAAACTAAATTACATTTCATAATAAAAACATGTATATTTTACTAATCACTAAAAATATATATTTTTATAAAATTCTCAATAATTCTTCATAATATAATTTTTTCATTATTATTTAGAAAATAAAAATTAATTTATAAAATTAATTTTATTGATATGAAAAAATAATTTTTAAAATAAGTGTGGAAAATTAAATGAATCTGTTTTTTGGGAAATAATACATTTCACTAAATAAAATTTCAATTATTTTTAATTAGTTTTTATTTTACTTTATAACTCATATCGGACCAATGAAATATTTTTATAAATTTTAAAAAATATATTTTCATAATTCAAAAAGTACAATTCATGCTATCCATTCTAATTTATAGGTAATAACTATTATATATAAAAATAATATTAATATTAAATTGTTATTCAGTATAAATAAGTCTTGCATGTAGTGAAATCTATCGAAGAAACTCATTATTTAATGTAAAACAAGATTTCCAATAAATTAAATTTATATCGTAAAAATAAATTATTTCATAAAATATTTTAGTTTTTCATTATAGCCCCCATAAAATTAAATTTTCTTTCAAAATTCCATTAATCTTATAAAAAAATACCAGTATACTACTACTTCATATTATCCTTCAGTTTTCATATAGCCTCATAAAATTTTTGGTTTCACTAGAAAACTTTGAGAATGTGAGTACTCTTATCTCATAAATTTTTTCGCTATGATCTATAATCTCTATCGACTAGTCATCATAAGAATGATTTTCTCCCATGGATGTAACTATGATTTTAGTACATGTGATGGATCAGGCATGTAATTCCACAGGGGAGATACATAGAACACATCATGGAACAGATATAGATTTATTGGGAGAACCAAATGGTATGATAATATCCAAATAATATCAATAATTTCAAAATGGAAGAAATAAAATGGGCTCAGCTTCATACTCCTTCCAAATATCACATACTTCTTAGATAGAGAAATTCATAAGAACACCATCTATTCAACCTCAAATTCTAGATCACATTGATGATTATCAACAAAAAATTTCTATAAAATTTTGGCTACTATTTTGTGTTTCTGAATAGAAATTATATTCTATGACATTTTTTCATTCTATTCTGGTACCAATAGAATTCATTCTACAACTTCATCCTAAAAATAATATTTCTGAACTTCTTTTCATAGTGGGTTTTATAAGGAAACATATGAATAATCGAGTGAAAGATATTTGTATATGAAAAATAAACTAGTGGATGGTGTTAATCCAAACCACCTTTGAAATCCATAGAACAATATTGGTACATAGAATTATTCACTGAGACTAACCATTTGATTGGGGATTATACAAAGTCTTGAATATTAATGCCTTATATAGAGACTATTATATGCTTCTCAATAACTTTGAGGTAAACTGAGATCTCAATAAGATTAAATTAAGAGTTGAACTCCATTGAATCTTACCACATCCTTAAAATATATGATGGATAATAGATATTAAGGGAAATCATCTGTAGTTTAAATTAAGTGCAATGTATTTTTATGGTGATCAACTAATACCCATGTTTCATTATTACCTTTAAACATTTTTGGGAGTATGTTGACAAAAACCATTGTAATGTTTTCCTATTTCAATTCTAGAATGGTAAATGGTTGCAATATCTCATTAGAATTTTTTATATATTCTTTAAATTTCTAAAATACCATGAACCAACATAAAAACTCAGAAATATCTCCCTTTATGCCATTCTTCTAGAAATACACTTCCAAATATATATACATCATTATTATTCTATGATGAATAAAGAGCGAGGAACTATGAGCCTTCTCTAACACCTCATTCTTCAAATCTTCAACGGACAGAACACACACATGGTTTTAAGATTTACCATTACATCACAATCAAGGAAATACTACAGAACATTTGTCACATCCTTCTACTACACCATGTTTTCTTTATGTGCCTATATTATCTTCACCTGGATAGAAGTTTTAACACTAAATTATGTAGGATAAGATCTTTCTCCTTCATTCAAGATTTCATGATTTATCCTTTATGAATCCCTAGATATTAGATATCTTACAATCCTCATCCTAGATAAGCTGTCACGATCCTTTCAAATGTAATAAAAAACCACATATATTATCTTTGACATGGTTATAATATATCAAAAAATTAGTATATTAGATAAAATCCAACAACATTCTATGTTACATATTCAAATATTTCTGAGTGAATATATACTTGACACTTTTAATTAGATTAAATATCACACATATTTCGCCATAAATATAAAGAAACAAAAAATTTAAAAAAATCACCGAAACTAACTCCAAATAATGATTAGGGTAATGTTTCTCATTGAAATTCAATTATCATGATTCATAATATATGAAAATATCATTCTGAATGATAATTCATCCCAATCCCTTATTAGATTTATCAGTATAGATTAAAAAACATTCTCCAATATTGGATAATGTATTCATAGGTTCATGGAATAAACTACTCCCTAATTCAGTGAAATTATCTTCAAATTCATCCATCAAAGGAAATTTCAAACCCTTCTGAGTTAACATGGTGAGTGGATTGTACATTTATGAAAAATTATCAACAAGGCACCGTAAATCTTCATACAAACTAAGATAAATTCATGTCTCAGTCATAGGGATTGTTATGGACCATATTTCGATAATTTCAATCTTTAATGGATCCATAAATAATCCTCTTCTAAATGTCACGTGACAAAAAAATGAAATCATTTATAGATAAAAATAACACATTTTAAATTTTTAATACAAATTATCTGTTTTCAGGGTCTTCATTACAATACTCTAGTGACCATCATGGTATTCCTTTCATTTTTAAATATTTTCATATCATTTATAATGCATACTTCAAACTTATCAATGTAATATATATAGAGTCTATTTATTAAATACATGGGGATTTTGGGGGAATTTGTAAGACCAAATTGAATCACTATATACTCATTGATCCATTAATTTTTCAAAAATATGTCTTGGTTATATCCTCCTACTTGATCCTAAATCGCTGATATAAAATTAAGTTAATTCTTATAAAAGTATGAAGATCTTAAAATTTTTTCAAACAAGTCATCAACATGGGATTGAGAATACTTTTTCCTAATTGTGATCTTCCTTAATTCTCAATAATCATTGCAGATTAACATTGACCCATATTTTTTTCTTGACAAACGGAACTGGTTAACCCCATGGTTACACACTTGGATGAACTAATCCCTTATAAATGTTTTTTGGGGGTTCTTCTGCATGTCCTGCAACTAAATTAAAGCAATTTTATTTGGAGTTTTAAAAATAGGCGAGTCACTTTGTATGAGTTCTATTGAAAACTACACATCATGATTTAGTTGAAGACTTTGAAATTATTCCAGAGAGATATAATCAAACTCCTAAAATTAGCCATATCTTAAATATTGTGTTTCTCCCCAACCATTGGAAAATACCACATTTTAGTAGTAATATAGACCCACATAATATAAGATATTTACAATGGAAGTTACTCATTACTATCACACTGATTGACGATCATAGGTACCATGGGAATGTTAAACACAACATTCATTCCTTATAATTTGATGGGGAATTTATGTAGGTAAATATAATCTATTCATAATATATCATAAATTTCAATGAGATAGATAATTACATGATTTTTGGGAGCCATATTTCTAAAAGCGTTGTTTGAAGAAGAATCCTAAACATTTAATTTTACCATCATACCATTAGGGGATTTTATTGGTAATTCAATATATAATCATTATAGTTCCTTCTTTATACACTTATAAAATTATTTTGATATAAATGAATGGTTAGATCAAATTCATATAACACATTTCTTTTTGTAGATTGAATGGTAATTGTACCTTTCACCACATTGTTATTATTCCCCACATCAAAATTGGTAATTTCATTAGATTTCCCTTTTCCTCTTTTATTAATAGGTTATTGACATAGATCATCATCATTAACCATCATATTTTAGTACTAGTTAACATAATTCCCATTATCCTATCACATTATTCACTATATTGTGGGTCTTGAATTTTGTATACTTATCTCTCTATTGAAATCATTTTGTAATGTTTCCCATCACATCGATAGTAGATTTCCATATGACTTGAATACCCAATGGCCATCCTACCAAAATATAAAAAAATTATAATTCACTGAGGAATATTATTCCACATTTTTTCAACACTTTGATCTCAAATAAAATATCAACTTCCTCTCACCATGTTTTTTAGTATTTCCCTTTAATTCCATCTTTCCCTTCTTATTGAACACGAGAGTTTTGTGCTTAACAGCAACATCCATTTTCACCTTGATTTGAAAATTGTTATATTTATTAATAACCACTTAATTATCTTATATATAATCATCATTGTAGACTTTTTTTTATTCCATTGACGAAAATATTAACCATAATTTTTGTTTATATGATAATTCCAAAATCATACATTTCAAGACTTGTAAAATTTTCTTCATTGGTATACATTGATTCAATATATTTTTTATTAAAATCAAGGTATTCCTCCATTTTTATATGAAGAATATGAGGAATGTACATATATAAAATAATATCTTGATCATTACTCAATACATAGAGTCAATTTTATCAATTTTATATTAAATCTTGATAAGTGTCCAATATTGAGCTGCCTCACCTTCCTAATGATAAAAACCCAAAATGAAATTCTCATGTTTATGAAACTAGTGAAAGGATAATATGTTTTCACTCATATTGATCACTTTATCATCCAATAATTTATCAGATGTCCCACTAAAATAAGTTGAATGTTGCCACATATAGAACTCAATATAATGTTATTCCCTAATTTTCTCATTTGGAAGTTGAACATGATTAATATCTTGATAAGTTTATATGAATGTATAAACAATATTTTTTATTCAATATCTAATAACATTTGATTCATCGGGATGAAAATTGTTCCATTTTCTACCACATTCCACATTAACATAATTTATTCATGTTACATCTATCATCTAAACAAAAACTCATAGTGTGAGAATCATTAATCATAGTGGGGGAACCACATAATCAGGTAAAATAAATAACATGATATATAAATCCATAAGACTTATAAAAAGTTATGACTCCCTAGTTTCAACCTTTTTCATTAATCATTATAATTATTTGAAATCCTATATAATGGTTTGTAATGAAAATTTTAATTAACCATATAATATTCCACAGAAGTGATAGACAAAGTGTGAGGTATGGCCCATATCCTTATACTAGGTAACACAAGAGTCAACCCCAAACACCTTTTTTGAGTTATTACACATAGGTAAATTTATACAAGATCAATGTGAGCAGGTAGAATCCAGAAAGTGATATATTTATTATTAAAGCACACTCATTTATTAACAATAACTTTTGTTATTCTCTTATTCCATGGATGATCCTAAGGGTTCTCACTAGTTTTATCTAATGATATTTTCTAATGATTAAATAAAAAAATCCTTTAATACCAAATATAGTGGACCTATCATTTCATACATATATATTATATCTTAATAGATGAATACTCATTACACTTCACAAATACATTCCCATGGATCATAATGGTTTAATATCTTCATAAACGTGGATATATAATTCGTTTTCAGAAGTTACCTACATAACCTCCCACTATGTTCCTCATAAATATCACCCCACATAGTCATATCATGTAATATAGCATTATTTGTAACATGGGGAATGGAAACCTAAAAAAGCGTGAGATCAAATTATCTATAAGGAAAATATGTGAGATATTTTAAAATAACATTATCATATGGGTATGATAACATGAGGACGACACTAGAAAATCATACCCAACATATAAATAATCATAAATTTGAGTCATGTTATAAATGATAATAGGTCATATGATATGAATCATAATTGAATTAAAGAACATAATCCATGAGATCATAACATTGGCATAATACATGGAATTGTTTCATAAACTTAATAATTTAAAATAATATCCATAGTAACCAAGGATCACTACAAATAATTTCATAGTGGACTGAGTTCTCTACCCACACCATCAATGTAGTCAAAGTTAACTCACAAGATCTTCATAATGGAAAAATCCATTATTGAACTACGATCACTACCCATTTAATTCCTATCTATATCATGAGATATAAATCTATAACAAATTCATAAGATAGAGATATAGGTCCATCCTATCTCATAATGAAAATCATAGATATGTTCCCCACAATATCTCAAAACATTAATCATATTATAAAAAAATAAAAGAGATTGATTTCATAATCATTTCATCATAACAACTCCTAAAAACAAGAGATAGGTTTCATAAACATATTTTACCATAAAAATAATCCATCTAGAGAGTGAATAAGGATGGTATCATTTTAATATATCCTAAATAAAACTCGAGTAACATCATTGGATGAAAATATATAAAAAAGGTTTTTGAAACATCACATGGAGCATTAATTGTGTAAAATTAAATTAATTAATTGCAATAACAATATCCTTTAAAACATAAAAATTTAATAAATATTGAGGAAAATATTTTCATTGAAAGTAATCATGGTTTTTTAAGGAATCATAAAATAATAGAGTTTTCATGACCATATTGAATTATAAACATGTTGATTCAATAATAATAAATATTTCATTTACAATGTTAGTAAAATGTCAAAAGATCCATATTCAATAAATGTCAAAAAGGTTACATTTAAATAATTTTATAGAAATCAATCATGTTTAAAAATTAATTTAAACACTCTTGGGATAATTTTAAAAAACATTTTGCAACCATTTTTAGAAAAAATGGATATTGAAAAAATAGTTTTTTCAACAGAAGAGACAAATTAATTCATTTTTTCCATTAAAAATTTCTTTTGGTATTTTTATTACATATATGAAAAAATTAGAGGAAACAATATATTCTCAAAACATAAATAGGGGAGAATAAAATTATTTATAATTATTGAGATGTATATAATTAGATATAAAAATTGAAGAATTAACCATAATCAATCCAATTAAATGATGATATTGTAACATAAAATCATTACCACCTTGTTAAAATTTGAATCAAAATATCCATGAAATAAAAAAATTTAAAAAATATATAAAAATAAAAAAATTCAACATATAAAATTTCAAGGGGTTTTATATACACATTATAAAAGAAGATGTTAAATAACATAAATTATATCCCAAGATGGTTATTTGTGAAAAAATATTAGACCACTTTGGTATCTTATTAATCATAAAACCCATGAAAGAGAGATACTAAAATAGACATGTAAATCAAAATAATTTTAAATATAATCATTATAATATAAAATCATGGGTATTGTATATACCACACAAAAGAAACATGTGGTGAATATGGAGTTTTATCACATAAACTAAAAGTGAGATAGAAACCCATTATATTGTGTATTGAATTTTTTCCACAAGTTCGAACCACCTTTATTTTAAAATAGACGGTTATTATAAATCTATAAAACAACTGAAAACATAGTTATAATATCATATGTGATCGCATTATAATGATTTAACACCAATATGTGTATAATTCCTTAACAAAATCTTAATTTATGGGTGTCAAGTGTGTCGTTAATCAAGATAGTTCTGGTTTGGTAGATCCAAACCATTTAAATTTATCATAATTATTATATCACAATAATTTTAATAATGTTATATATATAATATATATTAATTATATACATAATTTGAGTCATACAAAAAATTTATAGATAAACAAATACACCATTTATGGAGACAGTGGGCCGTATATACACTTGATCATTGCTTCCATTTTTAAAAGGATAGAACGAAATAAAGTTAAATAGAAATTAACCATTAAAAAATAATTATAATGTAAAATATATCACATAAAATAATTAAATTTATCCTTATTACATTACATTTAATGTGAATGTAAAAAATATATCACATAACATCATGAGGTGGAAGTCCGTCGTACACTCTATCAACATTATTATATCCACCAATGAATGGAATGTAAACTTTTATATGTGAAATTATATTCCAAAAATATAATTATGTTAAAAATATGATATATTTAAATTATATCCATCATAACATAAATCATTGAATGGTATTGATAGAAAATGAATCACATTAGTTTCATGGGGCAGTAGTCTGCCATACACATGAGCGATGATATAGTTCCAAATTTTAGGGAAGAAAAAATTCATCAAAGTCATTCACATAAAATAAAAAAATATTAGAATATCTATGATACTAATGTAATTATATTAAAGTTTTTAAATACAAATATATAGAGGAGGAAAGAAGAAATAAAATTAAACTTATCATTATAGAACGTTACCTCTTCTTCGGATAACCTTATTAGGTATCCACTAAAATAATTCTTAGGTGAGATTAATTATCATTATAAGTATTAAATATGGGGATTATAGATTTATTTAATCGATTTGGGTCAAATTTTTCAAAACCCAATGGTTTTGAATGTGCAATGAAGAGAGGATATTGGGTGGCCTTTAATTGGTGAGTTGAAAGGAACACTTGTAATGTTTGAAAAGAAAGAAATCCATAAATATTTTTCTCATGTATAATGGATCTCAAGTGGAGCATTTTATAACTTTATAATATATAATATCTATATATGACCATAAAATAAGAATTATTTCTTATTTGGGACATTTTTATCCATTTTTCTTTTTTCTTTACCCCCTCTGCACTCATTTTCACCTTAGCCGCATAAAATGATTTTTAATGTTTTCACTAATTATTACGGTGAAAAATTAAGTTGAACTTATTAGATAATATAAATAATTCTGATTTCAAATATAGAATAAATTTTTAAAAATTATACTCACATTAGTTTAAAATTTTAATTTAAAATTAAATCTGCATACATGATGAAAATGAGGTTTCCAAAAGAGAAATGTTTCATAAGTATAGAATTATTTAATATAAAAATTTAAAATGAAATTTATTACAGTGAGAGAAATTGGGAAAATAAATTTATAATTTAAATAATTTTAATTTTAAAACCATTCATTTTTTTCTGTGTTTTTAAAATAACTAAAATAACTAAAAATTGAAAATAAAACATAGCATTTTTCATTATTCACTGAAAAAATTATCCTTTCAAAAAATTATCAATAATTCATCCTATGATAATTTTGACACGATAACTTCAAAAATGAAATTTATTTTCTAAATTAAATTTTTATAGGATAAAAAAATTATTTTTAATAAAATTGAGAAAAATATGATGAATCCAATTTTAATAAAATTAATATTTATAGAAAACTATTTCATTATTTAAAATTTTTCATTTTCATTTTTAAATAAATTATTAATTCATTTTCATAATTTATTAAATAATATTTGTACCCTGCATTCCATTTTATAATCATTAAAAATAATACTTAAATTTTAATATTAATAATAGTATATTTGTCTTCAGTAAAACTCAGTTTTGTGTGTATCATAATCTATAGATGAAACTCATTTTCTCATTCAATATAAGATATAAAATATGTTGTATTTATTTATGAAAAAATTATTCCACATAATATCTGGTTGTCATAAGGACACTCCCATACACATCTATTTATCATTTTGGATAATAGTTTTGACAGTTACAAATCAATATTCGAATATTTTAAAATTTCATTCCACCTTCATTTTATTATAATATTTGAATTATTTTATGTATATTTTATTTAAAAAATGGATATATATTAATATTAATGTCTATAATTTTTTTTAATGGGGATAAAAACAACTTTTTTCACTTCAAAATTTTTATTTGAGATAAAATTGATTTTTACTTATCATGGTAATTTATTTTTAAAATTTAGTGACTAAATTTTTATCTTTCTCATGCCATACCAACTCAATATTTTTTCAATTCATAAAAAATATAATAAATTTTTTTAAGAAATCTAAATGTAAACATTATGGGTTAATTACAATTACCTATGAATTTTATCGATAAACAAGAAATATTATTTATATGTTAAAGGTATACATTATAAATAAATATTTTTCACAATTTATATGTATTTAAACTAAATGAATATTATAAAAAATAACATTTTTGATGTTTGATGAAAAATGATATTTTATTAAATTTTTAAAAATTATAAAAATTATAAATGAGGAAAATTATAACCAGATAATATCAAAAATACTTTAATTTTTCCATTTAGGATAAAATTACTTTGTTATAAGTAATTAATAGTCATTTTTGACTGAAAAAATAATTACTCCCTTTTATGATTAAAATCGTTTAATGAAAGGTTTAAACTAAAATATAAGGATTAAAATACAACATAAAATTATAAAAATATTAATTGTTGAAGGGATTTCAACCATTTAATATGCTTTCATCTATATTATTTCCTCATGGTTCCAATTTAACATGAATTTGAATTTATTATATTTTAATATTTTTGTTATTCCCATGTGTGTCCTTTCATTAACTATAAAAAAGAACATATATAATCACTTTTATACAACACATAATGATTACTATCTTAACTAAAAACTAGAAACATCTCTTCTAGAAATACTTATCGATGTTTTTGAGGTGTTAGAGTTTACAAAATACCGACCATAGGGTCCTAATGATGTGATAAAAAGGATGTTTCTCTAATTGAGGTCAATTGCCTTCACGAAGCACATTATTTATTTTACTTCATATTTTACCACATTTAATTATATACTAATAATTTCAATATAATAACACCAGTATATCCCAAATACTATTTTTTTTATTTTTATGGAATAATATGTTTCTATCTCCTTCACTATCAAAAGGATAACAAAGATGTCACCAGTGTCTGTGGTTAAACGACAACTCACGAAACAATGTAATTTTATTTCAATTACCAAATAAAATAGATTTATATAATGATGTGAAAAATTAATATATATATGTAACTTATTATATAATAATAATTATAGAAATATAATATATCATCCACTACTTTACACTTTCTTCAATTTAAAAATTATACCATCGCTCTTGTGTACGTACAACTTACCATCTTCCTGAAGTGATGTGTTATCTTCTCTATATTTGCCATTAATAGTGATTATAAAAATTTATCTAATTTATAAATATGGTATTTATAAATTTAATATAATTATTTAGAAGTTGAAATAATAACCTATGAAAATGAACAGGAGCGACTGCGATAAAAGAGATAAGATAAAATAATGTAGTTAACAGACACAAAATAATGTTAAAAATGAATGATTGTTAATGAATGGGTGATATGGTATTATAAAAAAACACATATGATATTATATATATTAATATGATCCAGAAATAAAATAAGAACATGATTATAAATATTTTATAGGAGGTTAAAGAGAATTTAACTACAAGGATACATGAGGTATGAAATTTCAAATCAATTTCAACTCCATTGAAACATATTTGGTATTATGCACCTATTTAGTTTTATATAGTTTCTAGAACACTTATTTCATGTATTCAAAAATAATATTTATTTTAAAATGTTGATGAATTCATGTTACTCATTCAATATTAATATATAAAATAAAATCTAGTCTTATTTTTCTAACATTTGGGAATATTTTTAATCCATATAAATATTTTTTATAATAGTTTAACCCAAGTACATTTTAATTATATAAATGATATATAAATGGAATTTTATGTTATCCTTGAAATTTTTAATAGTTTTAAAGGAATATTTTTTATTTAATCCAATGTTTTCTTTTTTAGCACTTTTAATAAAAATAAAAAATAATATTTTTTAACATATACAATCCTAACAAAATATCACTCAATTATAACAATTTATTTCTATTTAGATACATTTATATGTTTTCAATAGTTATTAAATGAAAAATCATTAATGAATGATTATTTGAATATTTTTTTAAATTTTTCAAAAAACATGATTTTTATATAGAACAAATATTTATGATGAATTGGATGTCATATTTTATTAATTTAATTATCAATAAAATTACCTCAACAAATTAAATTTATTTTTATTAATTTGCATTGTCCATTATATTTCAATTAAATATCCATTAACTCGGTATTGTGTAAATGATTATTGACTAAACAATATACCATTTATATATATGATGTTTTACTTTGATAGTTATTTTGTTCAGTGGGAAAATATTGATATTTTTTATTTGTTTCTTGGTAAATATAATTCTTAATAAGGAATATCATTTATGAATTAAATTAACCATTCGATATATTGAGGGGCGTATTAGACTTGGAGTAAAAGGTGTGGCCTGATTTTAGACATACTATTGTTGCATGGATACATAACATGGGATTAATTATTTGGCCAAATTAAAAGGATTTAGGTGTATACCTTCCCATCAAATAAACTATTATGGAAAAAAGAATTAAGAGTAAAGATATTATGATTTCTGAAACCATGAAATATAATATTATTCATTTCCATCATTGATAGTTCTTTATCATTATCCATGATATTATTACATTGATATTATCCTTTAATGTTTATTTATCAAGGTATTGATTAAATGTAATGTTATTTTTTCTATTTACTTTTCCATAATGATTATTCCTTATATTCTCATTATATCATATTCTATACATAACCCTTATTGATCATTTGTTCTCACCCTTATTTTTGTTCCTTTCCACAGTATATGAAGAATTCCTCCAATGTGTTTCAAGGGTAGATAATTTTTTTCAATATAAAATGGGAGTCTTGTATATTTCTTTCATCAATAATAATATACAGATTGGACTTTCTTGGTTGAGATATATTGTTTACGATACAAATGTAATTAATTATACACCTACTATAGTTTACTATTTTTGGGTTTGTTAAATTATAGAAAATTATTTCAATCATGAATGAAATAATAATGGGTTACTAGGGTGAGAAAATTTGTTATGTATCTTGATGATGTTCTCAAAAATATGGTTGTGGTACCATAGTGTTTCTGTATTTATGAAATTTTTTTCATGTAGGTTTCATATGTATTGCTATTTAAATTGGATAGCATTAAAAAATATGGTGGAATAATGTTGATGTTATAATAGAGGATCATAATGATATGATGGTTTAGGATTTTGATCATGGAGAATGTTGGTGGTGATATTCCTAGTGTATTTTTATGTTTTGTTTGATAGAGATGTCAATAAAATGATAGATAGTGAATTAGAGGTTGTGATGGTAAAATATAGATTCTTATGAATGTTTTAATAATAGTTTGATGAATATTCCTAAAATTATGTGTTAGATGAAGCAATCCGTTTTCAGTTGATGGAAAGATTGTCTAGATCACCTTATTATACATAATGGTGAAGATGAAGAATATAGATTTCTATAAGAGTATGGGAGATCATAATATCATTTATGTAAGAAAATATTATATATGTTTTAGCAATGAGTAAGTAAAGCTGTTGTTATATAATATAAATGTGTTCACTTGAGCCGATCTCAAAATAAGGTGTGGTGAGACATAGTTCCCATGTTCAATTATAAAAAACACATATATAGTTGGAGGAATTATAGATGAATGAGATTTATGATGAGGGGATTTAGGGTTATAGAAATCTATAGAAAATGATTCTATCTCTAGAAAGTGAAATTTAGAAGATGTGTTTGAATGCTAGGGATTAGATAATTAGAATAATGAATCTGAGGCATGGATTTCATGAATGCACTTAATCAAGAGATAAATATGGATGGAAAATATATTTCATGTGATGTTTTATTTCAATATAGTATAATATAGTTCAATTTTGGTGGATAAAACTATTTTTCAATGTTATAAAGAATTCTCTTATAAAAATACATTTTATTGAAATTTTCCGTTAATTTGAAGAAACATGATGTGGGTGGATTGTACATTAGTCTAGAATATGATATTTTGGTGTGAATGGTGTGTTCATGTTTTAAATTAAATGTTTTTATAATATTTAGTGTATTATGATTAATTCATATAAGTTGGACATGGGGATATACATGGGTTCACATTTAGTTGAGCAAGATGAGTGATTCACCAATTGTGATTATTCACTTTCTAGAGATTTATATAGTTTTGATGGGTTCAAAAATGGATGGTGTTTCATATTTTTTTCCATAGTTTACCATTTTTTGGGACCCTATACTAGAAATGTGGTTTTTTGTAGTTGTTCATTTTTTCCTCATTTTGGATTTATATTGTTGGTGTATATGAAGATGAATTATTTTTGTGGCCATTTTAGTGTCTATATGGGTAGTTTTTCCTATGTGATATTGAATTTGGTATCAAGAATTGTGATTCTTGTTTGGTGGATATATGTAAATTCTTTTTATATTGATTCGTGATATAATTATTCAAGTGATGTTTGATTTCTTATGTGACTCTCGTCTAAACCATGATATTATAAAAATTATAAATCATGTTGATACCTATGCCAGGTCTCCATTTCTTTTGGATGTCATTCCAAATGATCTTGGTTATTATAGGATTGGAGACATTCATGAAATTTCAGGAATTGTTTTTAAAATTAGTGTTAATTTTTGGTGGTTCTCTTTATATAGTATCCTCTAGTTATTTTCCCATGATACCACTTCTTGACATGTGGTATCATGGTTTCCTTCATTCACCCTTAGTATACATGTACCATGGACTTTTTTGGATGAAAAAGTTCCATGGTGGGGATATATGTAACCTGCCATTTTCATTATTTTGATTGATTATTTAATTTTGGTGTTATTTTAATGGTTGGAGTATTTTGTTCATTTTCACAGGGTTTTTGGTGGTTTTAGGGGAGTTTTATACTTAAAAACTGTAGGATATTAGAAGACCATCAGATTTCATACCACTAAATCCTAATGACTTTTTAATCATTATCTTGTAGTGGCTAACCATGCCAAAGTGTTAGTGGAATTAGTTGTCCTGTGTTACTTTTATTTATATAAGATTACTATCAATATTAGTTTATGATTAATAAATTATAGGACCAAATTACCATGTTAAATTCTATGTTTCCAAATATATTAAATTATTCAAATTCAGAACTCCAGGGCCTTTTATTTCCCAGTTATATTGCCCTATATAGATCCATGAATTATTTTTGTAATTTTTTAATTCCATATTATTAATTAGGTTGATCATTATTGTGTTATTTTATCATCCTTTCATTTTTCCTATTTTATCTAAAATGTTTAAGAATGAAATTTCCAATGTGGTTTTAAAAGTGAGTGTTTTCAAAGGGAATTGATATTATTTAAATAGTGTTTTAAAGTGGTTGTAATTGTTAAATTTTCATTACAAAGATATTTTTTTTATAAACAACAATATAAAATTTATTTAAAAAATTTATTTCAAGCTAGCATAAATGATATTTGTTTTGGAAATACATAAAACAAATAGTGGGTATTATCCTACTAGTATTTGTTTTACTCACATCCTACATAGACAATTATTTATATACAACTCTCAAATTTTCCTTTCAGGTCGCATATTATTGATCCTTTATTTTTTTGGTTTTCTGGTTCGTTTGGTAGTGTTTAGTAAGGGATGTGGATTTATAGATGGGTCATAAGGTAATGTCAATTTTATTTTGTGTTTGGGTTTTGGATTTTATATTGGGATGGTTATGTTTTGGCCTTATCAGATCGATTACACCATTGTGGAATATTTCTTAAGGATATGGCATGTATTATTTTCTCCTAGTTTATTAAATTTCTTGATTTATTCTTGTTTTTTACTTTATATTTTTGTTTTTTATTATTTGGTTAATTATTTTATATTTGGGTGTACACATATGGATGGGTTATAAATGATTTTTGGGTGGAAAGAGGTATATGATTAAATTTTTAAGGGTAAAATCATTCCCACATAGTTATGGGTTGATAACCTAAAACATATTTCAACATTAAATATATTAGAAATGCACTGGGATTATTTGAACAGACTGGTTCATGTGCCTGATTTAGGGTTGACTCGAGTTTGACTGGGGTAGTTTTGGTCTTCAGTGAGGAAGAATGACCACATCAAATGATTATATTCATGTTATAATGTTAGGGGGGATCATTTTCGATAGTTATAATCATTATTGGTTAAGGTTTCTAATCCTTAATTATGTTATAGTTTTATTAACTTCTTAGAATACAATAATTAGCGAAAAACATTTCTAACAATAAAAAATAACAAAAACAATAACAAAATCAAAAACAATAATAATAATAAACAACCTTGACCATGATTGTGGTATTCTAAACCCATGTTTTTATTATTAAAATAAATGAAATAGAATACAAGGGGAGTAGACATGTCAAACAAGTGATAAGAAACTATCTTAAAATGCCAAGAAAATAATGACCCAAGAATTAAAGGATACAAAAAATCCACAAATTAAAGTGGAGAAATATAGTTCATCTTTTTTTTATCATCTTCCCCTACATTGATAAGAACTATAATTTTAAATGCATTAAACCCTAATACTTTTTTAAGGTTTCCATTGAACGATTTGATAAACCAAACAAAAAACACACCCATGGGGTGGTTGGACATGGACTCACCCCTTGCTTTAAGAGTTAGGCCACTCCCAACTAGAAAAAAGCATCTGAAATGGAACGATATCCTATTATCATCTAAATTTATAACATTTTTTCTTCAAATTATATTTCCATCCATTTTTACGATGTCCTATTCCCACAACAATGATATCATCTATGTGTCACAAGACTAGATATGTCATATAATTAATTTATTTAACTATATATTAAGTAAAAAAATTTATATCTTGGCAGGGTTTATAATATTCTAAATATGCGGTCGATAATGTATGAATCGTGTTTACACATCTATTGAAATCGGCATACAAGATGAATGAACACAATTCAATCCTATGACAAGGAAAATTTTATAAAAAGATTCACCCCGCATTTTTCTTACACTTCCCATATTATTTTATAGTGAATCTTTGAAGGATTAATTTATTCATCTAAACTTATTATTTCTGGTCTTTAGGAATGTAATTGTTTTGTGATTTTTATTTTATAGTTATTTTAATTATTTTTTTTGTTTGATTAATTTAATTAAATGAAATGTTTGTGTGAAAGTTTGATTATATTTACATTTTCTTTTCTTGATTTACATTATTTTTAAAGGTTTATAAAATTTGAATATAATGTTTGGATAATTAAAAATCTCTTGAATTACTATTAATTTTGTAAAAAAAAATTATTTATATTTGGAAAATATCATTAATTTCAAAAAATCATATATATATATATATTTATAATTTTTATTAATTAAAATTAAATAAGTAAATATATATAAATACATAATATTATATTGTATATATTAATTAAAATATATTTAATATATATTTCGTGATATGTAGATGAATTAAACAATTCTAGATAAATAATATGTTAAATTTTTAATTATTTTAACTCCAACTACATTTAATATCAATAATACAATGTAAAAAAGATTCTTAACTATATTTTAATATTAATATTAATATGTTAATATATAAATAATTAATCCTATTTTAAATTTTAATAAAATTATATAATTTTATTTGACATATATTTATAATTAATATTCATTCTAAACGAAACTTATTAAAAAATACTAATAATAATATTTTTTAAAAATTAAGGATAAAATATTATGTGTAAATATAATTTCAATAATATTATGTATATTTTATAAAATATAATTACCAAAAATAATATACATACTATACATCAGTTGGGGAGGAGCAAAGAAGCATATTATATTATAATAAAATATGTATTAAATAATAAGACACATATATAATTGTGTTTGAAACTATTAATAAATATTATTGAATACAAATATGTATATATATATATATATTATATATTATATTTAAATTTAAATAAAATTATAATAATATAATTTTAAAAATAAAATTAATATTATTTTCATTAATAAAATTTTTAAAATTAGTATTGAAAATTTACAAAAAAATTTATAGCTAAAATATAGATATTTAATAATTATTATATATAGTTGTAATTAAAGTTAAAATATATTATTAGATAGATATGGATAAATATTATTAAGATCATTAATTAAATGTAATTTTTTTTCATTTCTTATTTAAATTTTTAATTAACCACACAAGAAGCTCATTACAATTTTTTAGGTTTGAAGGCCCATCATTTGATGGCTCGAATTCCTCTTCTTCTCATCCCAAAGGCCCCCTACCTATGCTTGGAACTGCATCACTGGATTGCATATGTGTGTACCTTGGTTTGTATGGCATCATGCATCCCCACCTACATCATCAACAATAAATTGACCAAAACTCACCCAATAATGGCTGACTAGATTTGAACCTTGATCTTATGAATGATTACTAGGTTACTTTATAACTAAAGTGAGCCCCAAATTACAACTAATTATAGGTATTGTGGTATTAGGAAGAGCCTCGCTATGCCATTCAAGGGAAAAAACCACCACATTTGTGTCATGCACCATCCAAATAAGATGTATCCATTATTATAGATAGAGCAGATGACAAACCACAAGCACACACACTTAGGCACCCAAATTGGTCATGTATTATCCCTTTCGACATGGAATGAAAAATAATCATCGGAACAATTATATTATATATTAATGGAATGAAGGATCAAAATTTTTACAGCCTGATTTGATATTAGTTATATCTTGATGTCACCCAATGGAGATATATTGAGTCTTACATGAGGATCCAAGTGATATGTTGAGTCAATTTTCATTATGGAATAACGACTCTCCTATCTGCACTATTATATAGTTTTGAACCATCATATCAATGGTTCGCCCCCATTAATTACACATCGATAATCCACAAGGGTATAGGGTATAGTGATAGGCCGATCAAAAACATTTCTATTTTGATATTCCCATCCAATAACACTATATGTATTTATGTTTTGATACATACCAATCACACAATGTCCCCAGCCTAGTCACATGGGTTGCAGTATCACCGATCTACAAATTGTATTTCCCACTACACTAATCCACTAATTTTATTTGTGATTAATTTATCATTTATTTGTGATGCAATTCAATAAAAAATGATTATTTAAGATGACCATCCATCGTGGATAATTTGTTATAGTAAAATCTATCACAAATGGTAGAAAGTATGATGGATCCATTGTGAATAGTCTGACACCATTTTTTTTGAAAAGGATTTTCTATTCAATATCAAATACTTTACTAAAATGTTTTATATGATGAAATAATAAATCCATCACACATAACTAATTATGATTAATTTTCTCATATATCACAAAAAACTAAAAATAAAAATATTAAATTATAATACACTGTGAATTTTAATAAAACAACCATGAATTATAAAATTGGAACTCGTATATTTTTTTAAAAAACGTACCCAATAAAAAATACAATAATGATGTCACTAATTAGGTGGGGGTTATATCTATCTATAGGAGGAAACTACATCACTAAAACACATGTATATCAATACATAAACACTATGATTTCCTTATTCCATTGATCCTTCTATCGTCAATTCTCTTCTTACTATGATTACCTCTCTTCCTCCTCTCTCGTCAATCGCTCTATTATGATATATTGATCCCACAACATCTTCTCATGCTATATAGAGGAAAATTATTATTACGGAGATCGTAATATTCTACCTCTAGCCCATATGATTGCATCACAGTAGTGTTATAAAAATTATGTTTGATCGATCATGAACCTATACTAACCACTTGGCCTATTTGAACACATCTTCTCATCATCTGTATCCTAGCCAGTAATTCAAAATTTGAATCGCATGATCCATAATCATTACTACCCACTATCTCAGACTAAATAATGATCATATGGGAAACCTCTACCTCATATGTCTCATTAAACAATATAAATATAAAATAAGAGGGTAAAAAATTATATTACTTAAATATATAAAATTAAAAGGAAATACTAACCAAAATTCATCTTTCCTTTTGCCAATAATTTATTCAGTTGTAAAATCTTGGACTCTAGAAACCCTGATTCAGAAATTATCTTACATTATTGGTAGAAAGTAGAATTGTTCCCAAAGGATAGAATAACATATTAGTCTTGTAAAACATGATACATATCCAAAATATACTTGAATACACAATATAAAACATGTACATATTGTGCGAACAAGATTATCTCTCCAATTATATACTTAAAAATTACACATAGTCCCCCTCTAGGTTTCCCTAAAAAAATAAAAATAAAAATGTCAATATCATATTCATAGTCGGTAGTATCATTAAACGAAATCAAACATAATATAAACATGGAATAAATTATATGGAACAAATAAATAAACCACATGAAGCCATAATAAAATAAATCTAAGGTCATTTTATATCATTGATTATCAATGAAAACATGGATAACAATAATAATTGACCTCATATATCTGGTATAGTGGGAAATCAAAAACATGTTGTCATGGCCTTATTCCAAGATACATTACTTGTCTTCAAGGGGCTATATAATTCCAAGAATGATAAATTGGATGATTAATTCCAATTCAGTCAATATAAAAGTCATCAATATATTTAACAAAATTCATTGAGGAACAACTTATTGAATAAAACATGGATATCTATATAATTATAAATACGGATGTTAAATGGATCCCTATTTAAGAGTGTAATGTTTATGTCAAGGATATCATCACATAATAAACATAAAATCTATGAGGTATAATTAAAGTAAAATAAAGTAAACTTTCCAATAAAATATAGTTGAGTGGTTACAAAAACATTGGTAGTTTATACATGGAAGATAGTAACCGGTTTCAGTATTTTCTAATGGTAAGAGACTATGTCAAATGGGAGGAATAATCCTTCATCCTGGTTTATTAATAGTGGGTGAATAAATCAATGCATATCCCCCCAGTGTGTCTCTCTAGGTGTGTAGTTTTAGTCCCACTCGTAATGCATCATTGTAATGATTGATTTAGTTATCTACCAACCCAATTTGGTATGATTACCCATAGGTTTATCTGTTACAAAACCACATCCACATTCCAGTATCTAGATAAGGAAGTGTTTTCTAGATCATTACACACAAATTTACTTTAATAACTATAGGATAATTATCACACCATGGAAAAGGTAACACTTGAATCAAAATAATATTATAGGGGGATAATAGTATATACATTCAAATCCTATAAATATGATGTGTTAAATGGAAAATTTCTTCTATATAAGTGTATTTAGAATGAATATAAATTGATTTTTATTATAACATGTGTGTCAAAGAATAAAAAATAATACGGGAAAACCCTATTATATATTGGGAATAAATTAAATCATATCCACCTAAAAAAGGACTTAAAATCTATCTTCAAATACCAGTAATAAAAATATCTAATAATATAGAATCTCAAATAGAATGTAAATACACCACATAAATGAAATTATGGGTATATTAAAAAATTGTCTCAAGTCAAGGAATTTGAGTCATAAAAACCATTACCTAATATCCTAAATTCAAAAAATATAATTTAAAAGCATATATCATAAGAACACAAATATTAATATATTAATTAATAACCTTATCAATATCAATTTTCTACTACAATTTTCATTAATAATCGTTCTCTACAAGAAATGTTTCAAATTTCCTAATCGATGTTTATAGTTTTAATAATTTCTAAGAGATTCATAATAGTGGTGTTCATATGAATTATTAATCCTATTTTTATTATTACTATGTCATTAGTTATATTATTATGGGTTATTTTTAAAAATTTATTAAAATTCTAATTCCTTTCATGAGTGTTTAAGACCTAATCCTAGAAGATAAAGTCTATAATAATCATGTTTTGGAATTTTATGATGAAGAAAGGGTGTTTGTTAAATTTATGAATTAGATACTGACATAATTTCAATAGAAAAAAGGTAATTATTTAAAAATTTATATTATATTATACAATAAAATATTTTTCTATTTTCATCCATGATATAACTATATAGTATTGTTCAAGTTGAT
This sequence comes from Viscum album, assembly GCA_963277665.1. Lineage (NCBI taxonomy): Eukaryota > Viridiplantae > Streptophyta > Magnoliopsida > Santalales > Viscaceae > Viscum > Viscum album. The sequence goes on from OY728135.1 coordinate 163,972,447, forward strand.
TGTTAAATCGAAACAAATGTAAAAATACCATGATTTGTAAAATTATTCCGGGATAGTATTATTGAAATATCATTATCAAAAGTGTATAATGATATTATTTAGTTTTTATTAGTGTTATATATATGAATTATAAGGATTTATGAGAATAATTAATGGATAAAAAAATATTAGACAATTTGAATAAAATATTATCCTCTTAGAATGATTGTTTAAAAAGATTAAAAAATGAATGATTATTTGTGGGACATATCTTTTAGATGTTCTTAAATTATTCAGACAATAACCTTAATTATATCTTAAAATCAATATTTACCCTTCAATTCCATCTTTTTATCCCACCTTTTATGGTGTTGATGGAAAATTAATCATGTTGTGTCGTGGAGGTTTTACATCACAAAATTATCAAACAAAGCTAATTTTTTAATGGATGGGGTATAAGAGTAAATAATTATAATAACCATAATATAGTATCATTAATTTATATATATTATAATATTATAATTATAATAATTTTTCCAGAATAAAATATAATCAAGATAATTAATAAGAAAACTATGTAGTTGATACTACTCACATCAGATACATAACTTTTCCTTGATAATATCCATTAATTTTAATGGATTAGGATATCAATGAATCAACAAGGTATTATTTAATTTACAACAGGGTTCTAAGGATAAAATAATGTAGCATTTGATGTATATATTTTCATGGTAGGTGTGTCTTGAAGTGGATAAGATGTTCTACTTTTATATGTGAGTGGAAGGGTAGTTTTGGGAATACATTTTCTTTTGTCAAAAAAACCTATGGCACTATTAAAGAGCAAATTGATAAAAAAGGAATAAATTTTAGGTAAATGGTTAATTGGTCTATAATAATAAAAAACATTATATTATTGCCATTTTCGAAATGCTATCAGGATTTTACACAAAGTGAATCTTGATTTAGCCAATTTACTTTCACATAGATAACTAATTTATAATTTTAGAAATTCATTTTATAAAAATATTAAGATTTAATAGTTTACCTAAATATATAAATCAAATTACAGATTTTGAATTCATTTTTCAAATAAAATTATTAAATTTTTGAAAACATAATTTTAAAATAAGTACACTTAATCCTGAAAAAAATTGTTGTTAGAGACACAACATTATATACATTAACATTATATAAAACATAAGATAAGTTTGGTTACTAATATTAATGAACTATATTTATTTATAAAAAAATAAATAAAATTTTTGAGGCCTGAATGTAAATCCCAAATAGAATCTCACTGGGAAACACATCATTCAATGAAATAACTAAAAACAATTTCTTACCAATGTAACATTTTAATTAGTTTTAAATTTTTTTAGTATATTTTTTTGAAAATTTGACAAATTTTTTAAAATTTATAATAATATTCCATAAATTAATATATTATCTCATAAATTGTTTTCAAAAGTTTTAGGAAATTATTATATAAGGAAAATTTCAAAAAAATTACATGCATTGTGAAAACTATAACTTTAGACTAAAATTTATATTTTTATAAAAAGATTAAAAAGTCATACAAAAATAATTTTAAACCATCTAATCAAAAATGGAATTAGTATTTGATATTTGATATTATAAAATTTATCTTTTACACGATGTCTTCAATAATGTATCTTCAAAGGGGAAATATGAGCAATAGTTCATGATAATGTATTTAATTATCCAATAGAGTATTGGGTGTTACATTCTCCAAACCGCAAAATATGTTCATCCTTAGAGGTGGGGAATATATCATATATTGAATAAATGTCTATACACATTATTTATAACTACATCATACTCTCATGTTTTCTCTTCTTATTTGTTATTTCTCAAATTGACTTTCACCAAATGAGTTTTGCAATTCCAAAAATAATTTCTCTCTCATTTCATGAATCAGGATAGACTCCTCATTGTTATAAAAGTTAGGATGCAACTCTATTACATCACATGTGATAAACTATGTACGATTAATCATGTATTTAATTAATAAAAAAATATGGAAGACATCGTTTACATTAGAATACTTGGGAGGCAAAGCTAATTAGTAATCTAAAATCTTAATTCTTTAAAATATTTCGAATGTTTCCAGTATCTCTATGGAGTAAATTTAATTTTTTAAAAAATAATAAAAATCCATAACATGTGGAATAATTAATGAATACATGATCCTAAAAATAAAATTCCATGTCTTTCATTTGGTTATCAACATAAATCTTTTGTCTACTTTTGGTTATATAATTGGGAACTAGATAACTTTACAATTGAACAGTTCTCTCATCCACAAGTTATAAGAAAACAATATTTTTCCCCTAACTACAACCTAGATTGTTGTTGTACATAACCTCTTCCGACAAAATTCCAAAAAAAGGTTCCATAAGGAATCTTGAATGTGAGATATTGTTGTATGAAAACTCCACCAAAGTTAGATACTAAACCCATCTACCAAGGAAGTAAAGAGACCATGATCTCAACATATCATCCTATTCTTGGATGGATCTATTATTTTAAAAAAAATTAGGATAGGTTGTTTTGATGCATATCATAGTGTTAATATCCATTTTAATTATATACAATCATTTTTATGTAAATTGAGGGTAATAATTATATACAATTGATAGTGGTTACTCAAGAAGCCTTGTGATTTCATTGATATATATATATATATATATATGAATGGTGATAAAGGGGTAGATATACTATTATAACTAATAAATAATTAAACATATTCAACAGATCAATTATTTCTCATTTTACTTCATTCATAATACATTTTTTTGAGATTCCAATCAAAAAGTCAATTGTAACATTGTCCCTCTTCTATATTGATATAGGAAGAGGATACATGACTCCCTTAGTGCATTGTCTTTGTGCCTTTTAATACTAGAACAAAAATAATACAAACACATAATATGTAATTTCTCAATTAATAAAATCCCACAATAATTTGTTTTAAATACTTATACATATTTTTTTCTACATGGGTGCATAGAGAAATTTCAGCTATGTGTTTGATTTATCATGTTCCTATTAAATTCTGGTATGGATGGAACACATATCCTCTTCAAAAAAATCAACATTACAGAATTTTTTATCAACCCCATCAATTTATTAGAACTAAATCCATTATCCTTCCTTTATAAACTACCGTCTTCCTACTAGGACATATCAATTATTTCTCGTAATTATAGTTTAACAATTTCATAGAAATGTAATGATGGATCCCCTTACATAGAAATAAAAATATTCATATTTCCTAGATCTTGGTGTATTATATCCATGTTAATCAATTTCAGGGTCATAAATCCATGGACCCACCCACTCAATGCATCTTCCACGTTTTTAACTTCCCAGGTTTGTGGTGTATTGAGAAATCATACCCTTGAGTAGTTTTAATGATCATATTTACATCATGTAGGGATAATTATGAGATATGATATACTTGAAAAATATTATGGATCACATATATCTCATATAATTCACTATAGATTTAGTGTATACATATTTTCAAAGAAAAAATTAATTTTTCCTAGTCAAGTACATGTGTTGGATAACTGTATTCATGGATTTTCAATTTCTCTGATGTGTAGGAAGTAAAAAACATATTTCTTTAAGATGACATAACCGAGTCCCTTCTTTTATGCATTATAATAAATTAGAAACCCTTCCCTCACAGATGATAGAGTTTATACTAGTTCATTAACCATAATACTCTTAATATCCTAAAAAAAGCCTTAAATTCCCTTAATAATGTGAATTTAATTGATTTATGTTTGAACTTGGATAATGAGTTGGAGAACTAGGAGAAATACTGAAAAATACATTGATAGTAATATACTAATTATAGGAAACATCAGAACTTAGTAATGTTCATGAGTTTATTTTATGTATAAACTATTTTTTTCATTTATGTGCTAATATATATCACATTTTTGGAGAGAAATTTTCAATTAAAAGAAACTTTATTGAAAAAAAATTCACACTTACAATATATTCCATATAAATATTTTTTGACAAGGATTTTAAGAATAATTTTTCGATAAATCACATGATCTTTATATCTCCTAGATTATATCAGGTTATCATGAAGGAATACAAAAAATATTCTATTGGTTTAATCCTTTAATACACTATTCCTTAGATCCATAATAACTGAAACAAAATTTTTCTATCAAAAAAGAATTATTGTAAAATTATAATATTTATACCTCGTTCGAAATTTTAACTTCTATATAAAATCACACTTCATCAATAACTAATGAAAACCAAAGCAAAGACAAGTCTTTAAAAAGAAACAGCCTCCCTGTATTTTAATAAATAAGTCACCAACTCATGGAAAAGGATATATAATATTTATAGTTATGGAATTGATATCCCTATAATCAATACAAAATATCAAGACCAATACAACATTTTCATGACTAAAATAGGTGATATTCTTGGAAAAACACGAGGGAATATAAATAAATTATTATTTAAATCATTTAGATTTTATGTTAACCCCACTAACTCCATATGTGTTATCCAATAATGATTTTTAGATATGGGACTTTCATCAGGAATGATTTCAATGGATAACTCAAATTCATGCTCTAGTGGACAACACTTTATATATTCAAGAAAAATATCAATGAAATTGTGTACCATGGGTGAATGATATACTCTTATGATACCTTACTCATCCATATATCTCAATTTATATGTCTATTAATCTATATTTTCATGAAGGATAGCTTTTGCTGTTAAATCTAGACATGATTTAAATGATTATTTTTCCACTGTAAAGACAAGATATTCCACTTAACTATCACAGATGGAATCTATTTCTCTTTGAAATAAAATTTTTCATTATACATTGGAAGAATGTCCATACCAAGGTTAATAAATTTTTTAACATCGTTATAATAACCATTTTTTAAATATGGTATTCCCATGAATCATAATTGGAAAGTGTTGAAATATTTTTTTTCTATAAGACCTCCACTTGGTTCCATAATTTATTACTCCCTTACTATGGTAATATGTAGATATCTAATATTATTATAAAAATGGATGATATAAAAGAGTTAAATGATCTATAATCGTGTAAAAAATTATCTATCGTTTAGTACATTATCAATGTACCAACCACACATCATTAGGAACTAAGAAATTATCCATATTAACCACATTAGTTTATCCTTTTACATAGTAAATTATGTTAATGTTTGGTGTATTGGTTTTTATAACATTTATTGTCCATATAGTAAAATAATTGAACATAACTATATTCTACCTTTCCCTTTCATTAGGGAGCTTGATGGCCTCTTTATCCACACATGTAATAATCTCCCATTCCAATCCTGCATTATCCAATGAATTTTATCCCCTAGTTATCACATGTGGTAAATCATATTATTTCATTCTTCCAATTAGCCACAATATTCTTCCCATGATTCTTATCATACATATTATTTTACTAATTTTATTTTTATAAATACATCCTAGAGAACTCTATTTAATTCTAGATAGTGCTTGAGAATACATCATTAAATGATGAAGTTTTCTAAGAGAACAATTTCATTTTACGGATTGGATTTAAACCATCAAAGAAACATTTAATATTTCATTACTATCAACATGCAGTGTAAAACGTTCTTAGATAACATTTAAATGTTATCCTCATACTCTGTAACATTTTCCTTTTTCTTTTTTTCTATGGATGGGTAACATTCTTTCACTTTATACTCTTTCCTCATAAGAATAAAATTTTTCAAAGAATACCTATTAAATGTTCCCCACTGCATAGACATGAGCTTATTTACATATTTAGTTTTTTAAATTACCAACCATCATTAGTCTGTATCTCCCATCAAATGATAGTCCAAAATGAAGACTGTTTCCTTTTAAATACATCCCAACGCGAGATAGATCTTCTCTAAGGAATTTATCCATTGTTTAACAATTAATGGGTTAGAATTTCCCTTGAATGATGGTGAATTGTTCTACATGAAGTAATCTAGCACAGATACACCATGTTCTAGATTAGTAATACACTATATACTAGTGAGCTTACTTGTTATAATGAGTATTATCTATCCCAATATTGTTTTAACTGATTAGCGTCAAATCTGACATAATTAACTTATTTCTGTGAAATATACCTACACAGAATTTTGGTGTTGTTTAATTCCCCTTACTATCATTATTTTAAATATTTATAAATTGTTATACATGTTGTTATATCATTATATTGTAATATAGAAACCATACTATGTTTATTGAGTGCTTCTTGTAAATCTTGAGGAAATTTTATATAACTTGTGATAACTTATAAGGTTAATCTAAATCTATTCACCTAGGATTATAGAGAAATTCCTTTGATATAAGCCATAACATCTCAAACTCTAGTAAACAAAAGATGGTGGTTATATTACATTATTGGAATAATGTAATGGATTTCATGAAGGATTTTACATTTTTGTAGTCTAGGAATACCATATAAATACATACAATACACTTGGAAAGAATAAGATACAACATTAAAATTTTGTGAGAATATGATTATCCCTTCCATCATTCCCTAAAAATTTCACATATTCTACCTCTAGGTTTCATGGGGATCTGGAAAAAAAATATGGGTGAGCTCAGATGATTAGTAAGGATTATCATACAATGGAATCTTACATAATATATATGTATAATAAGTAACATGGAAATAATAAATGAACATCATAGATCCATAATCAATTGAAACTGATGGAATACAATGTCCATTAAATGAAATGTAAACACATATAATAATAATCATTAATTTCATATTATTGGATTAAAAATGATGGATATAATTTTTTTTCAAGGCTATGTTCCCTGAAATATTACAATTTATTAATAACATTAACATGTAATTATCCAGTTATTTGGACTGGTATACACCAAAATGAAAAAATTCAGTCTCATGATACCAATCGATGAATCGATGTGTTTTATAATTACATTCCCTATTACTAACTTGATTATGTCTGTTGAATTAATCATAAGATCCATCAATACAATTTATACTATTACTTGAGGAACTTCTAAATTACCAAAACATGGTTATCTATATAATGAGAAACATGGATAAAAAATAATTCCCCATTATATATAATAATATTTAATTCTATGAATACATCCCAAAATAATCTAGGATGTGATGGGGTATCATTAGTGTTACATGAATTACCATTGTAAAAGAAATATAGTGGCTAGAATTCTTAAAATGTGTTGGGATATCTTTGGAATAAACTAATAGGATAAGTAGACTACATTTGTTAGAGTCTATGGAAATTGTAAGAAAATTACTCCATCATTATATTTTTATTAATTTGGATATATTACAAAGCTTATCCCCTAGGAATTTAACTCATTGTGCTCTGTCATAGTCCAAATCATCATTCATTAGGGTGGTGATTGAGTCAAATATCAAATGAGACTATTTGAGGTGATTACCCCTACATGAACATATATCATAGATACATCCACGGTCTAGCATCCATACATGGATGTATTTTCTATGAAATTATAAACACTTTTAATTGGATTAAAAATAGGATTATCTTTCTACCATGGAAATAGTAACTCCAAAATCAAAATAATATGGGAGATGTAAAGAAATATAGTCTTTTAAAACCTGTAAATTTCATGTGTATCATTGAAAAATTATTCCCTGACAATGTATGAACCACATTGAATAAAATAGGTGGCGATTACAACTTTAGACCAATATAATGAAAATTAATATGGAAACCCCAAATTATGGATTGGGTAGAATTTAAATCATTATAATTTGAAAAACTATTTAACATGGTCTTAAAATACAATTAATAAAATCATTTAATGATATAACATCCCAATTAGGAATTATGTTCACCACATTATGAAAATTAGATGCATAGTAAAAAACATGTCCGAATAAGAAGAATTTGAGATGGAAAACCCCTAAATTGTTGTTTGTAATTCCATGAAATTATAGTAACCTACTATAACATAAATATAGATATGTTAATAACATAATTAATAATCATTATTTTAATTTTCATATAGAATCTTCATAAATATTCATTCATTATGAATTCTAGTGATAAGCACACCCATGGTCATCGGCCTTTTGATATTCCCATGGAGAAACACCAATATGTATTTATATTGTTCTATATAACAACCATGTTTCATCATTAGCTTGGTCACATGGGTAGTGGCGTCACCAGTCAGCATGCTGCATTTCCCAATATGATAAACCACTAATTTTTTGGTATCTTGTTATCAATTATTTATGATGGAATTAAATAAAAAAGTTTATTTATGATTTCCATACCTTGAAAATAATTTATTATGGAAATCAGTATCAAATATAGTAGAATTTATGATGTATCAATTAAAAATATTCTAAAAAAAAGTATTTTCAATGGATTTTCTATTCAATCAAAAATACTTCACTACAAATTTTTCTACGATGATATAGTAAATGCATTTCATATAATTAATTATTAATGATTTTGTCATCTGAAACCAACAACCAAAAATAGAAATAATAAATTTAAAATACATTGATAGTATTTTCTAAAAAATTGAATGCATTATAAAATTGATACTTTTAAATTTTATAATATATCTATATAATAAGAATTATAATAATCATGTAACTAAGGAGGTGGGGGATCATCTCTATAAATAGGATCAAACTACATCGATAAAAAATATATATTATGCCACATAAACACTATCATTTACTCATATCACTAATCTTTCTTTCAGCACTACTATTACTACATATATTTCTTCTATTCCATCTCAATCATAAATCATTGTACTATCTTATCCAGAGCTCATAGCCTCCACTCATACTAAAAAGAAAAACATTACGACCATAAATATCCAACACATGCTCTATTTGTAATACATTATTCCGTCTACTTAGTGATATAATAAACATTTTTGGTCAATCATGAACCTATATTGAACACTGGGCCATTATGTAGACATATTACTATCATCTCTATCCATGGTGCCTCTTTAAAATATGACTTGTATGAGCATTGATCATCACCACTCTCTATCTTGGACTAACTCAAACACATGTTTGAATCATCGACCTCATATATCACCTTAAATCATATAAATATAAATTAATAAGTTAAAAATATATATTAATTTAATAAAAAAACTAAAAAAATGATAACAAAAGATCGTCAATACTTCTACCCAATAATCTATTCAAATGTAACATCCTAGACTCTTAAAACACATATTTGGTAAATATATCATATTATTGTTAGAAACCATAATATTTCATAAAATATTTAACAGTTTAGTATATTTGGAAGACCATATATATGTGTACATTATACATGAATACATAAGATACAACACAAACATATTGTGAGAACTAGATTATACCATCCATCATATCTTTGAAAATTACACAATCCTCCTCTAGGTTTCCTTGGGAAAAGAAAATAAAAAGTGGTGATCTCATATTTGTAGTAGGGAGTATCATTAAATGAAATAATACATAATATAAAAATGTAATATGTTATATGGAATGAATAAATTAACAACCTGAATCCATAATCAACTAAAACTAATGTCATTCTATATCAATGAAAATAATTTAAAACATGAATAACAATAATCATTGACCCTATACATCTGGAATTCTTACAGTTGGATATCAAAAACATTTTTCATGGAATTTTTCAAAGACACGTTACTTGTCTTCGTGATTGCATTAAAGACATTATCCTACTATGGGATGATGCACACAAAAAACCCCAAACTGGTTTTTATGATGAGAACTGTGGATGCATCAAGGGGTTATAGGATTCTAATACTAACCAATTGATTGATTAACAAGAGTTCATTGAACATTAAATTCATCCAAACCATACATACTGATCATTAAGGAACCTATTTCCAAACAAAACATATATATCTATATAAGAGAAAGAGATATATTAAATGAATCCCCATATAATATAAGAATGTGGATATTTATGAAAATATCCCTTAATAAAAAAAACCAGGGTAGATCATCAAAGGGACATGAAGAACCCATGTAAATAAAATATAGAAGAGATTTTACATCATATTTGGTTTGTTATACAAGGAAGAGAGTAAATGGATTCAATAGAATAAAAAATTATGAGACTAAGGAAATGGAAGGAATAATCCTTCATCGTGGTTCATTACAATTGAGTGAATATTCCAGAGAATATCAACTGAGAGTGTATCCACATGCATGAGACATTAGGCCCACTCATCCTGAATCAGCATGATGATCGATTCAATTATCAACCAACCCCCTTGGGGGTGAAATTCCCTACATGAATGTTTTTCCAGAACCACATCCACTTTCCATTATCAGATAATGATGTGTTTATAGAAAATTTTAAAAATTTTAATTTTCCAAAACGTATATAATTTTACAATAGGTAAAAGGTAACTATTGAATCAAAAGAATATTATAGAGGGATACCAATATAGACATTTAAATCCTGTAAATATGGTGAATAACATGGAAAAATTATTCCATATAAGTGTATTTTGTAGTGAAAATAATTAGGTGGGGATTATAAAATGAGTCACAAATAAAGAATAATAAGACCGAAAAACCATCTTATGGATGGGGTATAAATTGAATAATATCCTCCTAAAATGAAGGTCCTAAAATTGATCTAAGAATACCATTAATAAGACAATTTCATGATATTGAATCTCAAAAATTAATTATATACACAATATACAATAAATTAGGTGCATATTTCAAAACATATATTGGGGAGAGGAATTTTATACCCAAAAACCCTTACCTATTTTCATGAATTATGCAAATCTAACTAGAAATAATATATCAGAAGCATGAATATATTAATTACATAACTAATAAACATTATTATATTTATTTTCTTATATATGTCTTAAAAATATTCATTCTCTACATTAATTATTCAGAATTTGCACATAGATATTTATAGATTTTTTTGTTTGAATGAGTTTCATAATAGCGGTGTTTATAAGAATTATTATTATAATGTGTTATTTTAGTATCCCAATAATTATAATTTTTTTGATGATTTCTAAGAATTTTTTTATCTTTAAAATTCCTTTAATGCATGTTTTAGATCTAATCGTTCAAGATAATTTTTTAATAAGAATGTTTTGGAAACATTTTATGAATGGAAGGTGTTTCATTAATCGATGAATTGTAGATTTATATAATATATTTAGAACCAAAAAATAATTATCTAAACATTTATATAACATTATACTAGTAATTTTTTTTTCTTATTTTCATCCGTGAAATAAATCTATAGTATTGTTCATGTAGGTAATCAAATCGACCAAAACATGAAAATAACATTATTTTTAAAATGATTATGGGATTGTTTTCTTAAAATATCACTATAAAAGGAGTAAAATGATATTATTTAGAATTTATTAGTGTCATATATCATAATTATAAGGATTTATGATAATAATTAATAGATATAAAAACGTTAATTAATTTGAATAAAATAGTATCCAATTAGTATGCTAGTTTTAAACAATTAAAATAACAATGATTGTTTGTTACTCATATCATTAATAGGTTTCTAAAATTTTCTGACCCCAAGGATAATGAAATTTTAAAAACAATATTTATCTTTTAATACCATCCTTATATAAAATATTTTATTATTCTGAAAAAAAATGAAACTTGTTGTTTTGTAGAGGTGGAAGAACACACAATGCTCAAACAATGTTGTAATTTTTTAATGTATGGGGTATAAAATAAATAATTATAAAAATCATAATATAGTAACATTAATGTATATAAATTATAATATTATCATTATGATATATATTCTATTTTAAACATTAATCAAGATAATTAATAATAAAACTATGTTGTAGATAATACTCAATTTGGATACTTGATGTTTCCATAAATATATCCTTGAATTTGAATGAATTAGGATAACTATGAATAACTATAGGAATATATTTTTTAGGAGAGGGTTATAGGGAGAGAAAAATTGAAGTGTTTTGTGGAGAAATTATAATGGTAGGTGTTCTATGAAGTTGAAAACATGTTCCACTTTAATAAGTTAAGGGAAAGGTTGTTATGGTATCACCATTTCATTTTTCAATAATTTTATGGAACAATTCAAGAGTAAATGGATTTAAAATTGAAAAACCAGTAGATGAATTATGTATTGGTCTATGATAATATTATCCACTATATTCTATCAATGTTTTCAAATGTATTTCGGATTTTACACTAGGTGAAAATCAATTTATCCCATTTGCATTATCATTGATTATTAATTTCTAATATTAGAATTTAATTTTTATGGCATAGATTAAGGTTTACTATTTAACATAGTTTGATACATCAAATTTCATATTTATAATTAATTTTTCAAATAAAATTTATAAATGTTTCAAAATATAATTTTAAAATTAATATTCTTAATCATGTAAAAAAATGCATTAGATAAATAACATTTTATTCTTTAATTTTATATAAAATGCACAATTATTTATGATACTAATATTTATGAAAAAAATTTATTTATTATAAAAACTAGTAAACATTATCTTTATTTCAAGAAAATCTGAAACATAATCTCACATCAAAACACATTATTTAATTAAATGACTGAAAAATAATATTATACTAAAGATACATATTAATTAGTTCTAATAATGGTTTCAATATATTTTTAATGTTTAATGAATATTGTAAAATGTTAAATTTTGTCCCAAAAATTCATATTTTTTTTCATAATATGGTTTCTAAAATTTTCGGTCATTCTTATATAATGGTAATGTCATAAAAATTACTTGTATTGTGAAAACTGTAATTTTAGATGAAAAAGTGACCATTTCATAAAAATATAAAAAGTCAAAATAAAATAAAATATCTATAATTAATTCAATGGTCATTATTATATAATGGTAATGTCATACAAATTACATGTTTTGTGAAAACTGTAATTTTAGATGAAAAAGTGACCATTTCATAAAAATATTGAAAATCAAAAAAAAAATATCTATAATTAATTAAAAAATGGAATTATTTTAGAAGATTTAAAATTATAAAAATCAACTTTTAGATAATGTTTTCAAAAAGGCTCTTTAATGGGAAAATATGTCCAATAGTTTATGAAGGGTATTAACTTCCTCCAATAGAGTCTTGGGTGTTATGTTCACTCACTAAAAATAATTAAATACATGATGGTTTGGAATATATAATCTATTTAATAAAAGTTTATTCACATTATTTATAACATTATTAGGCTCCCATGGTTCCTACATAAATTTGTGATTTCTATAAAGGAATTTCCCAAAATGAGTTTACAAATTCAACAATAATTACTCTCTAATTTAACAAATTTGGCTATACTCTTCATTATAATACATGTGAGGATGCACCTATATTTAAAAATATGTGATAACATGAGTCAAATTCATTATTTACTTCCTCAATAATGAAATATGGAAGAGATCATTTACTTTAGAATGGTTGGGCCATAAATCTAATCAATAAGATACAACCGAAATTCTTTATAACATATCAAAAGTTATTAATATACCTATAGAATAACTTCCCCATTATACCAAATATTACTGCTCCCTAACATGTTGAATCCGTAACAAATACATGATCCTAAAAATGAAATTACACATCATTCCATTGATTATCAGCTAAACTCCTTTGTCCTCATTTGGTTGCTTTAGTGAATAATAGAATATTTCATACTTAATAATTGTATGATCCCTATTGTATAGGATAACATGCATTCCATCCCAATCTTCTTCCTAGAAGGATGAAGTAAGACACATATTCCTACACAATTATTTATATTCTTTCATATTAATGTGCTAGTGGGTGATATTATAGTCTAAAAATTCCACCAAAAATAGATAATGAACGCATGTACCAAGGAAGTAAATATAACATGATCCCAACAATCCATTCAATGTTTTGATATCACTTTTATATTTCCCATTAGTTTTGGGAAGATAGGTGGTTCTTATGAATATCTTACTGTTGAGATCCCTTTGAAGGAGTTACAATCATTTTGATAAGAACTCAGGGTCATGTTTAGATACAATAGATAGTGGTTCCTCATGAAACGTAATGCATTCATTGATATATATTGTAAAGGATCCCAATGGGTTAATATTAAATTATCAATAAAAAATAATCACACTTATTTTGATGATTAATGATGAACCATATTATATCTTTCTTCCCTATAGTCCTTGGGAGTTCAATGAATAAGTACATTATAACACTACCCCACTTCCATATAGGCATAGGAAGAGGTGCATAATCTCTTTGGATATTGTGTTTCATCTTTTAACTGCTTAAATACTATGAATTTGAACACATAATATGTAATTTAAAATTCATTACATATTATAAGAAATATTCTCTTAAATACCTATACATCTTCTTATTTCTACAAGGATGTATAGAGAAATTTTAGTTATGTGCCCCATCATTCAATTACCTATTCTATTATGGTATGAATGAGACACATAACCTCTTTCAAAACATCAACACATCATATTTTTAGATTAATCCCCTCAATTTATTAGCACTAAATTATTTTACCTTCATTTAAATGTTCTCATAATCCTACTAGGGTGTATCTAGTCTTTCTAATAAATATGGTTTAACAATTTCATTGAAAAGTAATGACGATTAAACTTTTATAGAAATCAGAATATCCATATTTACTATGTAAATGCATCTGGTATCCTTGTTAATCCATATCATGGTGAAAACAGCTTAGGACCTCATACTCAATGTATATTTTACCTTTTTTTACTTCCTATGGTGGAACTATCTTGAGAAATCATAGCCGTTCAATTGTTCTAAAAATCTTCTTTGCCTCATGTAGAGCTTCATATGAGAGAATATATACTTCAAACTCTTTTGGTTCGTATATATCTCAAATAATTCACTATAGAGTTTGTGAATCTATATTTTCAAAGAAAATATTACTCTTTCCAAATCAATGACTTGATTTGGAATGAAAATTCATGGATTTTTAATTTCCATAATGCATGGGAAATCACAATGTTATCCTCTATGAGGATAAAACCAAGTAGTGTATTTAATTAATCAATAATAAATTAAAACCATTCCTTTCCAGATGAAAAATTTAACATGAGTTCTTTAACCATCCTCATATTATTCTCATCAAAATATTCCTAACATTTCCTTAACAAAGTGAACTTAATGGTATTATGTGTTAACTAGGTTAACGAGTTGGGGAACCTTGTAAAATACTGAAAACAAAAATATTGATAGTAATATGACAGGACTAGGAAACATCATAACTCAATTATGTTCAACATTTTATGCCATTCAGCGACCATATTTTTCATTGATGGGATAATGGATACAACATTGTTAGAGAGAAATTTCCCTTAAAAATAAACTTTATTAAACCATAATTAAATCTCTCTATACATTCCATATAAATATTTTTATTAGGGATTTATGAATCATGACTTCTAAATCTGATGGAAATAATTTCTATTACATTATACCAAGATATCATCAAACAATATAATAATTATAATAGCAATATACTCCTGGAATAATTAATTAATTATATCCACAAAGATTGGATGTGACTTAGTCAATCAAAAAGTTATTAATGTAAACTCGTAATGTCAAAACATTGATAGAATTTTCATATTATATATATCGTAATGATTTATCCTTAACTAATGATTAACATAACAAAGATATATGTTTGAAAATTATTAGTATCAACGATACTGATCAAATAATTCATCAATTCATGGAAAATGATATAATAATTTTATTGATGAAATTGAACACTCTATAATTGATATATGATTGTATGGACCTATCATACATTTTCATGAATAAAATAGGGGATCTATATCAGTGAATCACTATGGATTATAAGTCCATTATTATTAATATCTTATATCTATTTTATTAACTCCACTAACTCCTTGGGTGTCATTATATAAGGAGTTTTATATATTGGTCTTTCATCAGGATGAAGTTAAATGGAGAAATCAACTTTAGGCTCTGGTGGATGACCATGTAAATATTTTGGGCAAAAATCAATAAACTTTTATACCATGGGTGCAGATAATATTCTTAAGATACCTTCCTCATCAAAATATCTCACTTGATCTTTCTATAATTATATTATTTCAATAAGAATAGATACTATGGATGGATTTTCATATGATTTAAATGATTAATTTTCCCCTATGAAGACATGAAATTTCAATTCACCATAATGAATCACAATCTCTTTCTCTTGGAAATAAATTGATGCATTATAATTTGAAAGGATATCCAAACTAAAGATCATATCAATGTAAACCATTTGTATACTAATAAAACGTTTAAATAGGTACTATGAATTTATCCATAGTAACCACATTAACATGGACTTTTCGCCCATGGAATTTTCTAGGTTAATTATATCGATGTTTGGGGTATTAGTTCATATAATATCCGTTATACCTATATTTAAGGTAATGAACATAGATATCTTCTAGCCTTCCCTTTCATTGGTGAGTTAATGGATTTTTTAACCACACACGTATTAATCTACCATTCCCATCTTATATTACCAAGGGAATTGCTCGACATAGATATCACACAAGGGAAATCCCATTCCCCTATTCTTACAATTAGCCAAATTTTTATTCCCATGATTCTCAAGTTACTACATATTTTCCGGGTTTTCTTATATACATACATCCCAAAGAGCTCCATTTAATTCTTAATGTCCCATGTCACTATATAATTAAATGAATAAATGATTTGAGATTCCCATTCTCTTGGAAGGACCGACATTATACCATCATTGAAACATCCAATATTTCTTTTAGTTCTACATAAATAGTCTATAGGGTTCTTGTGTAACAATTTAATGTTATAAAATTACTCAAAAAAAATTCTTTTCCTTTTGTCTAATGTTTCTGAACATCCTTTCAATTTATACTATTTTCTCATAAGGATAAATGTATTCCTAGAATACATACATAAATGTTACCATAGAATAGTCATGATAGATTTTATGTATTTTGTGTTTTGAATTATAAAACACCATTAGTCTGCATCTACCTTCATAAAATAGCCCACCATTAAGAATTTTTTCCTTTTCACTACATCCCAAAGTGAGATAGATAATCACTATGGACATTATACATTGATTAGTACAAATGGATTATAAGTTCAATTCAATTGTGGTGAAATTTGATGCATTATGTGACCCATCATACCAAAACCATGTTCTAGATTAGAAATACACACTATACGTGGGAGATTTCTTATTATAATGATGATGAACTACCCTATTATTTTTGTAACAAGATTATCCCAAACACTAACTTCATTAACTTATTCATATGAAATACCCCTATACTAACATTGAGTATTGATTCAAATAACATTCCTCACATTATTTTCCATATATATTCAGTGGAATACACATTATTTGATCATGGTATTTTAAAATTGAATACCAACTAATTTTTCTTAGTGTTCCCTAGAAATCTTGATGAAATTTCATAAAACATATTTAAATTTAAATGGTTCATCTAAATCTATTCCACTAGGATTTTAATAAACATCATTTGATATGTACTATAACTTTGAAGACTCCAATAAACTAGATCTTGTAGTTATATTACATTATTGTTACCAAGTGAAGGATTTTACGATGGATGGAACATTTGTGTTGTGTTGGATGACTAGATATATAAAAAAATTTCACATGAAAAGAAAAATCTACAGAAAAATATTTTGTGATAATATGATTATCTCTTCAAACATATCCCTGGAAATTGAACATAGTACCCCTATAGGATTCCTGGGGAATGAAGATTAAATGAAGGAGATATTAGATGATTAGTAAGAAGTATCTTACAATTAAATATTATATAACATAAGCATGACATTAGTAATTTTTATGTATTAAATGAATAACATGGATCCAAAATAAATTGGCATTGTGGGAATGTTATATCAATGACATTAAATTAAAAAATTGATAATAATAATCATTAATCTCATATTTATGGATGTATAATGATGGAAATAATTTTTTTTGAAAAGTCTCTGTTCAAAGACACTTAACTTTTCATCGTGACCGTTATCATGTAACTATACTATTATTGGGAGAGGTATGAACCAAAATCCAAACATTATATCTTGTGAGATCAATCGATGAAACAATGGGATATATAATTCTAGGCTATCATCCATATATTATTATGTCCCTTGAATTAGCCATATGATTCATCATGGATTTTCATACCATTTTTAATGGAAATTATTACTTAAGAAAACATGGAAATATGTATAATAATAAAGATGGATATAAAATTCTCCCATATTCAATATAATAACTTGTAATTCTAGGAGTTCATCCAATAACAATCTAGAAAGTCATAGGGTATTATCAAAGTTACATAAATTACCCATGTATAGGAAACATAGTGGCAAGGGTAATTAAAAGGTGCTAGGTTATGTATGGTAGATACTAAATTGGTTTCAATATATTTCATTGGTAATAGACCAAGTGAATTGTTGATAAAACATCAAATATCATGGTTTATTAAGAGTGTTTAAATACACAAAAGCTTATCCACAAGAAGTTAATCTCTGTGTGTATAGTCATAGAACAACTCATCATGCATCAAAGTGATGATTGATTCAATTATCTACTTACCCTTATCTAGGTGATTACCTCTTGACAAATCTATACAATAGAATAATTCATGTCCCAGTTTCCATATATGGATGCATTTTCTATAAAATGATACAAACCACTAATTTGATAAAACATAGGATTATTTTTCCTCAATGTAAACGGATACTCTTCAATCAGAAGAATATGAGAGAGTTAAAAAAATATATCTTGTAAAACAAATAAATTTCACATGTAAAATGGAAAATTCTTCTAGGAAAATGTATTCACCACACAAAATAAATTTGATAGTGATTACAACTTGTGAACTAAAGAATGCAAATTGAGACATGAAACCCCAATTATGGATTAGTAATACATACAATCATAAAAAATTTAAAAAAAGATCTAAAATGAACATAAAACACCAATAATGAAATAATTAAATGATAGAAAATATCAAAAAGTAATTCTATAATCAATATAAATGAATTTAGGTGTATATTACAAAACATGCCTCAAGGAGAATAATTTAAAATTGAAAACATTTTATCAGTTGTATTGAATTAAAAAAACACACACTAACCTATAATATCATTAAAATATATATATTAATCATTTAATTAATATCCTTAATCTTGTAATTCATCATATATACTCTACAAAAATAGTCATTGTCTACATGAAGTTTTCAGAATATCATAATCAATGTTTAGAATTTGAACATCTTATGCATTTAATATTAGTAGTGTTCATATTCATTCATTATAAAAGAGTATTTTTAAAAGGAAATTAAATATAATTGTATGGATGATTTATAATAATTTTTTGTGTTTCAATCATATTTCATGGGCGTTTAGATCTAATCATTGATGATAAAGTTGATTAGAGGATTTTTTGTGATTTTTGATAAATGGAGGGTGTTTCCATAATTGGTGAATTAAGATTGATATAAAATATATAAAACTAAATTTTTTCTCAGAATTGATGGGGAATATGAAAAAGTAATTTTGATAACTGTAATATAGAAACATTATAATATAAAAGCGATAATAAAAAAATTACATTATTGTGTCTATAATATGTTTTAAATGACATAATTAAGAGGAAAACTATTTTGTTGATAATACCCATATTGGGGACTTTATTTTTTCTTGTATGTCTCCTTGAATATTAATTTCTAAGCTTATATATGTGTGGCTAGGGGATAATTATAATGGTATGAGTTATAGGGAGACAAAAATTGAATATATTTGAGGATAAATTATAATGTTTGGTCGGTGTTGATGCAATAATGTTGTTCTCCTTTTATAAGTGAAAGAAAGGGTTTTTTTTTGAAATAAAATGACATTTTTCAATAATTTAATAGAACTATTCAAGGTTAAATGGTTAAAAAATAGAAAAAGAGAAGTTTTAACATGTATTTGTCATTAAATATATACAAAATTTAATTAAAGTTGAGTCTTAAAATGTTTTAGATCATTTACACTAGGTTAAACACAATTTTCCCGTTAAATAATTGCTTTGGTAATTAATTTCTAATCATAGTAAAAAACATTAATGAAAAATATTATGATTTTCCATTTTAAATAATTTTTTACATATAATTTCATAAATATAAATCATATTATCAGATAATATTAATAAATTTGTGAAATGTAAAATCATAGATAAATAAACTTAATCGCATAGAAACCATTCTTAGAGATATAATGTTTTTTGCTTTAAAATTATATATAAAGTAAGTATTTTGGGTATTAATTTTAACAACCTAAATTGATTTATTATATATGAAATTAATTTTTTTATTTTTTCAAGTAAATAAAAAATATAATATCCCTTAAAAATATTTAATTCAATATAAACATATAAAAATTTATACGTTAAATTAACATTTTAATTATTTGGATTTTTTATTCATTTAGTTTCTATATAAAAATAATATTGTCAAATGTATTATGATACTCCTTAAATTAATATTTTATTAATTTAAATGGATTTAATACTTCTATTTCATTCGTATATAATGGTAAATTCATACAAATTACATGTTTTTAAAAAGTATAATTTTCAAATAAAACCCATGCTTTTAAAAGAAGCTCATAAATTAATATAATGATAATGTCAATATGATGAATTATAAAATTTAATTATATTAAAAAATATAATATTATATAATTTAAATTCTAAATTAATTATTTAATAAGGGTTCAATAAAGGTAATATTTTTCTAATAGTTCATGATAAAATATTTAATTTCTATAGTACAGTCTCTGGTGATAAATCAATATTATTAGTTTACATATCCCTTGTACACATAAAAAAATATAATGTCTAGATAAACTATAGAATACATAAAGATTTCATATTAAAAATAAATATATAAAATTTATTAAATAATATCACATACAAAATTTTCATTATGTATTCTGAAAGTTGGACTCTCAGATTTGGGGGTGATTTCATGTCTCCCTAGTGACAACAACCAAAATCAGATATACTCAAAAAATTCATCCATTCCCAGTATGTGATGAATGGTTCCCATGACTTAGTGGGTATGTAATCTAGTTGATTAGTATTACAATACTCATAATATATATATATATATATATATATTAATTCAATATAGTTATCATCTGATTTCTATATAGAAGAATACTAAAATGTTCACGCATTCCATCTTCACATGCCTCTTAAATAGAGGGTCACATATTCTCAATAAGAGGGGAGAACAAACACTAAAAATATTTTATAATATAGAAATTTAAAAATTATAGAAATTTGAAATAAATTAAACTATTTATTTTTACATACCATGTAGAGCTCAAACATATGATGATATAACTATCTAGGAACATGATCCCATGATGCTAATGGAGAAAAATAATAATTCCACAAAGAAACAATCACCTGAACAATTAAAAAATGTAGAAAAATATAAAAATATTATTAATTAAGTAGAAACTTGATAAATAAAATACATTATAATGAGAACTAAGTTAAATTATTATTTAATCATACCTTATGAAATGAGTATTAAATTCAAGAGAGGGATTTCATAATGGAATGAAAGATGTAATCATCAATCACACAAGGTCCCTACCATATATGGTTTTTAATGTTGTCTCAACAACCATTACTGACAAATATGGAGGCTGAACACCATGTTTCTAATTGTTGGTCAAGATACATATCAATCCGTCATAATTCCTTTTATTCCACTGAAACATATAATTAATATTACAAAAAAAAATAATTTCATAAAATAATATTTATCATTATAAAATTAAAGAACTTTTTTTTGAATGTGATTGATTGAAAATAATGTTACCTTAAAATAATTTTGAATACATATATCAAAAATATGAAACCAATAAATATTTATTATCAAAAATAATACATCAATCTTCATCTTCATTTTCATCTCCATCTTTATAATCATTTATTCTTCATTTATTTTATTTCCATTATCTGCCTTCATAGTGGTGGATCAAATTAAAAAAGAGATATAATTTAATCATCCCTTGAAATTTCAATGTTTTTGGTTATATATTTGATATTATAAAAATAATCATCCCTTAACTGTGGGGTATCATCATCGATATCTGCATCTCTTGAAGTATGAGATATATTCAACAATATTTGTCAAAATATTTCATTAGAATTCACTTAAATAGAAAAACACTCATTTTACCTAAACAAATTGGAATGAGGTTTAATTTTTATTACACGACACAAGTAATTTAAATCACTCAAAGTATCACCAAAATCTATATACTAAACATTATCTGCATGATATGCCAACAAAAATTTATTACTTATAGCTATATTACTTATATAAATAACAAAAAAATGATGAATGAACATAAAACCCTTGATCTATGTCAATTAAATGAAATTTAATAATTTTTAAATAATTTCCCCATATAGCACAACTCAATTATTTCATCCAACAGGCAATAAAATTACACCACAATTTCATTGTTATGAGATCTTTTGAAATATGGACAATTTTTTATTGTTTTTTTTTATTTTCCATATCTTATTAAATGAAATTGAAATCCATCAAACACAAGAACATTAAAATATTTAATCAATTTTTATATTATATAATGCAATTCACATAACATAAATTTTATTTCAATTTTTTGATACATGTATAAATAAATATAATAATGAAATAAAAATTAAAAAATACTTTCATATGTTTGGTTATTAAAAAATTATGTTTCCAATATATGTTACGAGAAAGGGAAAATTTTATTTCCCATATTCTAGCATAATAGTTAGGGTAATGTTTTGGAATTTATTTTTGACAAGAACATCATTTAATCAATAAAATGAGTGAAATAAATTTTCATTTCATATGTTTTCTTAAATATAAAATTTATCCTTACTCCATTAATTGTGTCATTTATTTAGAATTGAGTTGAACATATGTATGTGATCTGTATAGTTAATAATATAAAATTCATTCTTCATGATACAAACTATAACCATATCTAGGATGATTAAATACTAACAAATGATAGTGTGTGACATAATCATCATTTCCCTTTTAGCGATTATTTTGATTATGTTTTTACAGACAATCATATTATAAATATTAAGAGCTAAAATTTGAAATTTCTTTATATAAATAGGTATCATTAATTAACCATTTAACTGATTCTATATTATGGACCTTGTTCTATAATGTTCACATACATATCTTCAATGGGTATTTATATTAATATTATTTTCGCAATCCACATTTGTTATCATTTATAAATTCCATTATAAAAAGTTTTATTGATTCAAATAATATTTGGTGAATTATTTTTACAATTTATATGAAATTGGAACAACATATTTTTTGTAAAATAATCATTGTATCAAAGTCTATTGTTTCTATATAAATGTATTATAGGAAGTATGATATTTTATTAAACAAATCCCATAAAAAATAATTTGACTAACATATGAGGAAAATAGTAGAAATATTTCAATTATGATATGATATTTTTGATTTTTTAGCACGGTAATTTTTCCATTTTATATGTAATGGGAATATTTATAAGTATAGCCATATGGAAACCTCAAATATATAATCTCGTAATAGAATACATAAATAAAATATTTAAAAAGATAAAACGTTTTATTTGTATTCATTAAATTTCATTATCACTGATTTACATATAACTTGAGTTGGGGATTTCATCAAATATAGAAAAGATGAAACAATGATTTTATTGTATCTTTATTAACTATAGGTGTGTATATAAATGAATAAAATAGGTTATGAAAATAATTTTTTTAAATATGTAATACAAATAACCGATAAAAATCACAAAAATCAAACCAATATGGAAACTTGCAAAAATTAATTTTCTTTATACAATTGTGATATCATCCAAACACAACTATTTTTTTGTTATTTTATGACTAGTATAGAAGTAAAAAGTGGTAATAAAGAAAGAATTTATTTTACCTGAATACCTAATATAAATTTTGGACGTTTATCCTATTCAATTATACCTTTTCTAAAATTATTTCTATTAAATCGAAATAAGTTATCTATGGGTTGAAATCCCAAATTAAAAGTAAAAAATATGATTTTTTCCATTATCAATCATATTTTATTTATTTTCATCAATGTAGTATGGAAAAGATTTTGGACCATGGTACTCCATCTGATTAAAATATCATACACTGTAAAGTCCAACATTTTCTACAATAATATATCATTTTTATAATATTATTATTCTTGAATTCATCATATATTTGTATAACATCATTCAATAATAAAATCAACTCATAAATCAGTGCATTCAAATATAAAATATTCTTATTCATTTAACATCCTTTAATTAATAACTATATATATATATATATATATGGTTGTCACGTTAAAATTTATAGTGGTAAGTTATAAAGAGTTATTAAAATAGGAAAAAATAAAACTAACATATATAGTAACTAAATGCATAGAAAAAATATATAGAAATACCCAATGATATGCTATGAGGTTCTAAAGAAAAATATTGATGCACCTTATCAATCTACTTCCACGAACCCCAATTATAAATATGTTTGATGTTTCTACAAATAAAAACATTGTACTTATGAAATTTCATAATAGCTATTGCAACAAATAACTTTATTACACATTAATAAATGAATTGTTATATAAAATTACACTTAGTACAACCCATAAGATCGATAATACATGTGTATTTTTTAATTAGGTAAAAAGAATAAAAACTTTACACATGGATAAAACAACATTATTGAATATGTCTTTGACATTCTTATAATATTATAGTGTTCATTTAAAATGTGACTAGATAACCTAGGGACAAGCATATGAAATGAGTGAGCTATTAAGACCACTAGGGGGTTGAAAAACAATGTAATATGTTAAATAAAAACATGTTGGGTAAGAGGAATAATAATTTACCAAAATAGGTGAGAGTTATAATCATGGACAATAAGGAATTATATTACATGATAACATAAATGCATGATGGGAATGTGAAAAAATAGTAAAATTGAAATCATAAGATTAATCCAAGGTTAATAACCATTAAATCATAACATAATATTCTTAGCTTAACCCCCCATATTTATCCATGGAATCTCATTATATTAGAATATTAGTAGATGCCTTGGATCCCTATTCGGGTTGACCCATTATAATTATATCATGTTCATGTATATGCGTTCCACATATTAAATATAACAAAAGAAAATATCTCATCTCATTTATTACCATGATTATGTTTTCTAGGTTACATACATTGAATCCCACAATAAATTAAGTATAGGTACAACTAGGTGAATAACATTGAGTAAAAATGGGCATGGGTATTTACTTAACAAATACTTGGCATGGAAAACCGATGAAATGTTTTGAATCATAATGATATAACATAAATGATTATATGAGTGAATAATGGGATTGAATGGATTATCTCATCATATGAAAACAATTATTTTAGAAGTAAGGATATGTAATAATTCAATCAAACATGAAAAATACATAATTAAAAGAAATAAGACTAAAAGTGTTCTGGAGTAATATATTTTCATGAAGAATCATAGTGACATTTTGGAAGCATAACCACAGTACATAGAGAAATATATAATGGAAAATGGTAAATAAAGGGTTCTATAATACTTTTGAAAAAAAATTACAACATGAGGTATGTAGAAGAACATATCTCAAATTTAGGAATTGAAATTCAAAGGCATAAAATAAAGATGATTCTTGAATGGAAATGATGTGAGAGAAGTCCCTTACCATAATGATTTCCTTCAAATAATTTAAAGTTTGAAAATTAATACTTTATGGGAACCATTGAGGGACCATTTGGGATGAATAATAAACAAAAAAGCAATCCTCATGAATATTTAGTAGTGATGGATGGCTAATGGATGGTATTTATACAAAAGGAGGCATGTGTTGTAAAGTATTGAATATTGATTATTTTATCAAATAATAGAACAAAATGTTGGGAAATTAAATAATTTTTTTCTCAAGATAATTAATGAGTTGGAGGAAATTTTTTGGATGTCTAACTCATTAAAAAATTATCCACATCTTTATTCCACCCTAATAAAAGTGTAGAATTCAAAAAATAATTTTATTTCAAAAAGAAAATGATTTCATTAAAGAAAACATTTTATAAATTTATAAATTAAAATTGAAATTTATAAATTCTTTTTATACTTATAAATTTCTACTATTATAGATAAAAATGGTTCATAAAATGTGTATCTGTGTTGACATAATAATGATGTCATAAAATCCTAGTCGTCAAAATGTGTCAAGATTTAATTTTTAACAAAAAAATCAGTTTTTTCAAACAAATTCCAAAAAAATAACCCTTATCTAATTCTTACATGATATGTCCAAAATGCAAATTTAATTCATGAAAATCATTCTCTTCAAATGTTACTTTAAATTTTAAAATAAAACATTATTTTATTTAAAAATAAAAATTTATTATAAAAAACAACATTTTGACCATTATAAAATTTATGTTAGGATTTAATAAAAAATATAATCATTTTAATTTCTTTTAAATAATATTTCAGGAAATAAATTTATTGCTTATAATTTTTTCATAATAAATATATTAATTGAATAATTTTATAGTCATATTAAATAATAAAATTTTGATTATATCATTAAATAATCTTAGTGACCATTTAAATGCATATACATAACCAAAAAAAATAATGACCAACTGCTTCGTTGACTAAGTGTCATAATGTCAGCAAACTACATTAGTTTTAAAAAATTAGGGATGATTATCATATTTCCCTATAAATACACAATCTTTCTAACTCTTTATCATTCAGATCAATTCAAATAAATAAAAAAAATCATTTCTAAAATTATTATTGTGTTATTAACTCTTTGTTCAACTATTATATAGATGTTCAGGGATAAAATAATTATAGGGGATTTGTGTGGCCCAAATTCTTATATATTACATTATATATCCTATATTTTTCTACCCATCATAAAATTTTGTATGATATTGGGAATTATTTTAGCAAAAAATTAAGACACTTAAACAATGGAATAATGTGCACCTTCTCTCTAGTATTTATTTTCTATCACTTTGCTAATTATAGTTGTACAAGTTAAAAAAAACACATATTGTTCAATGTTATTATGATAGAATTTCCTTCTATGAGATACTATTTTAAAACATTATAAAATTTAAAGAGAGACAAGTGGTCCATTATTTAAAGAAGAATATTTATCACATTATTAAATTATAACCCTTAATGAAATTTCATCATCGGAATTTTTATTATTTTTAATATATGATAAGAGAATGAATAGTATATTCAAATCTTCAATCTGTAGTTTCTGTATCCCTTCAATGAGTACGTTATTTTCCCATTTTGGTGTTTCCTTCCAGGAGTGATGGTTCTTCTTCATAATGGTATGTCATGATATTTTCAAAATCAAATACTTAATTTATCAAAATATAACTCATATATCATGCGTTACAGTAATGGAAGCATCATTAGATCATTGAAAAATTATTTCTAATATAAAATTATATAAAATCATCATGAATTTTCTATGAAATAATATTACGGATTTATCATCAAAATATTTTGAAATAAGGTTTTCATAAATAAATGTTTATATTTCTGTAATGACTAAAATATTTAATTAGAAACATATAGGTTTATTAGAGGTATCCATCATTTCAAAAACTCTATAAATTAATTATTTGTTTAATTTACTTGAAATAATTTGAGGAATTTGGAATGAACCTAATAGTTATCCTTTTTTCATGATGAGAAAGTTGAAAGTGAAATATTCTATAATAAACGATACATTATCCTTGAAATAGTTGGGGGATGATAGAGGTATTATATGACTCATAATTTTTTTTCATGTATGATTGATAGTGAAAGTTGTTTCAAAGTCATTTGTGCAGGACTTTTGGACAGTACATGCATATTTATCTTGTGGAAGCGAGGAAAGATTTGTTGGCGATATAGCTCTTTCCTTCGTGAAAAAATTAATTTAATCTATTGTTTTAAAAATAATTAATAAATCAAATGAGTTACCCATAAAATAATTATAATTAAATTAGCAACGGTTTATTCATATTGTACAAATAATACCAATAATGATAATTTTGTGTGATCAACCATATCTTAAGATAATAAAGTATATAAATACGATTTAATCCATCTAAAGAATGTATAAGATGCTAAATGATTTGACCTGTCAACATTCATGTTAACCTATTTCACTATTTTGTTAATCTATCATTCAATAGAATGTATTTTCTCATATTGTTAAACCAATTAACCAAAAAAATAGCGTAAATTTACCATAATATAATATTAATACCATTAAAATCTATTCTCCTAAATGTTATCATATCATTTATCTAAAAAAATATTTCATTTAATGTATTCCTTAAATTATGAATATGTATGTTTGAAACTATGTTATCCATCTTATGTTTCTTTAAAAGATATTATCAGTATTTTATTGTTAATAACGGTTCATAATGAAAATTTGAATTTAACAACCTATATCCCCCCGGAGTATCAAACTAGTTGTGCAAAAAGGATCATTTTATTTTACCAATTTTGGATTGATTCTATTTCAATGTGGGGTATTCAGGGTTGTTACCGCTAGGTACATCTGTTCCAGAGCCACATAAAACTCTCAGACATTCATATGTTTAGTTAGTGTTGTTGCATCAATTTTTCTAAACAAAACTAGTACAAACCCCTACTGTGTCATAAAACTTACTAGTCTCAGTCCACCCACCTAGATACCTAGGTTTCCTATTGTGATCAATTTCAAGTGGTGGTGAGTTTTATTTATCAAGAAACCATACATGTACATAAAACATTATTTATCTAAAACCCATTCAAACTCTCACCACTGTTTTCCATCCTTAAGTGCATTCACCCTCTTTCATGTCCCACAATGCATAAGAGTCAAATTATGAACATAATAACACCTTCAACATAAATGTTTTTTTCAAAATCCAAGGGGGCATGCCCCAAGTGAGGTTTTTCATTTCCATAAAACATTTGTAGGGTGACAAATGAGTTTAATTATATAAAGGAACACTTTTTAAAAATAACCGGCCAAAAGGCCAAATACCTTGGGAAATAATGATTACCAATTCAAAGCCACATAGGAAATCAATTTTCAAGAAAATTCAATTAAGACCAATGACAGAAGAAATACATTTCAATTTCCAAAATAAGGCATAATCATTTCATGCAACCGCAACTAGATTCAATAGAATGTGTATATAGTGTAAATATAAAACATGTTTTTAAAACAAGCAAGCAATTATGAAATTCAAATTAAAGGCATATGAATAGGGGACCTACCTCAAACACGTCGCTACATGTCGACGACCACTCGAACTGACACTTGGCACGTACATGCACATGCATTTAAACACACACACACACACAGAGAGACATATATAGACACCCCTAGATGCATTGCACATATTCCCCATGACTTGAGGGAATATGTACAAAGTGGGAGTATATGTATATATTGCTTAAACCATGCATATACATATATGATACCTCGACACTTTCAGCACAAAACCATCATAGTGAGGTCCAATGCACTACATATATAATTTAGTAAAACAATCAAACAATTAAACAATCCAAAAAAAATGTTTCAAAATAACACATCAGGGGTTTTCCATAACAAAACACTAAACTTCAAGTAGGAAAAGCCACTTTAATACCATAAGTACACCAAAGTAAAATTAACACATTCTTTAAATCATTTGAAAGAATTTACAAAACATATAGAAAAATGCACAATAAGTAATAAATGCTCAAGGTTTTACATTTCCCATCGATGACACATTTATACACAAATACACCTCATGTACCAAAAAAAACACACGGTGCACTACTTAGACAATTGATTGAACACGTCCAAATATTTTCACAATAAGGAACACACACAAAAATGCTCCCATTTTCATACTCAAATGCACGTTTGAAAATATAGGCACACCAAAAAAATATACAAACAAAACAATTCAGCCATTGCATCATTTAATAAAATAGCTGCATGTATTATACAATGACGTGAAGTAATACAAAAGGTTTTACACAAGAAAGAAACTCAATTTCAGGTTAAAATACTACTTTAAAAATCTAATTCTTTATCAATCCTATAAAAAATGTATTTCACACTTCAAGATAATCACTATGAAAAGTAAAACACATAAATACCCTAATTTAGAATGTAAAAAAGAAATCCACACAAGAAAACATTACCTCAGAACAAAGCCGACATACCAAAACACAAAGAACCACCTCGCCTTTGGAGGCGGTTGCTGGAACACATACAGACAAGACCATTGAGGCATCCGACACCAACCTAGAACATGATGAACACAAAAAATCTAGGTTAGAACATAACCCAAGGTTCATTCGAAATTTGTTAGCCAACGGGGAGACCAAATCACAGTAAAAATTAAAAAGAGGCGGGAACAGAGAGACATACCGTGTTAAGTTGAAGGAGAAAAGAAACGAAACACGGTGGCATTGGAAAATCGGGGTTGGATCTCAGAAGAGGGGGCTAGCTCATGCAATGTGGGGTCTCGGCTGGAGGTTTCTCCATGCGGGTTTGAGGGGGAGCCCGGAGGGAAGGCCACCATGGAGAGGGGAGCTCGGCAGGAGGGAGGCTGTGGTAGGGAGAGCGGCCAAAGGGGAGGGGATCTGGTGCGATGTAGGTGGAAAGGGGGAGGGGTGAGGCACAACGTGAGGGGAGATGTAGAGAATGAAGGTGAGAAGAAAAAAAGACAGAGAATAAATAATAAATAAAAAGAAAAGATAAGAAAAGGAAAATAAAGAGAATAAAAAGAAAATAAAAAGGAAATAAAAAGAGAATAAAAATAAAATAAAAATAAAATAATAACCAAAACAATTGAAAAAATAAGAAATTCTATAAAAATAAATTTATTAAAAATAATAACCAGTTGATAATTTTATAATTATAATGATAATTTAAACAAAAAAATATCAACAGAAATAATAATAATAACAACAACAATTATAATAATAATGATAATAATAATAATAGTAAAAAAACCATAATAATAATATTCTAACAATAATAATAATAATCATATTCTCAACACTAATAATAATATTATTATTATTTAAAAAATTATTTAAATTTTTTTTATTTAAAACACAGGAAGACTGCAAAATTACTTGGGGCGATGCAACATGGTTCCCAAATCATGCGCGAACAACGTGCTAGATACTGCCAAGCCCGAAACACCCATTACTAAATAACAAAAAAATAAAACCGGGTTCCAACCCGATCAGAATAAAAAAAATAAGACCACAGATGAATAAAATAATTAAAATATAATATTGTATGGTAGTGGTGTGATAAATCTCCCCACCATGAAACTTTCTTCCCCCATAAAGTCCCAAAAGACTCAGCTGTTCAATGATCAAAACAAGGGTGAAGTGATTCTAAAAAAGAAACCCCTACCACTTGAGGATCAAACACTAAATTCCCACCCATGATCTGAATCCAAGAGACCCAGACTACAGAGCAAAAAAACTAACAATATGGGACTCACATTCCCAAACCCAACCACAACTTGGAACACCCTGACCCCAAACATAGAAATCACAAGAGTCCACTTGAAATCTCTAATAAAAATTTGTTATACGACCCATCATCTACATTGATTAGGGCCAGGAAGAGGGCAGACAAAGAGTTTACCCAACAAGAACACATTGAAGAATATGTTCTCCATGAATTTATCCTATGTTGGTCTACCCACCATATTAGGACTCTAGAAGAATACAAACATTCCTAAATCAAATTTTTTTTGAAAACCTAACAAGACCCCTAACGCTGGTGTTCCCCCTTAACATCCCGAGCCGCACTCGACCAGATTTGGGGAAGACATTGGCAAGACCCATAGTGGGTCACCCTACCATATTAGAAACTAGGTTGTATAATGGCACGCATAATGGAACTCTCAATTTAGTTTCAATAACACAAATTGAATTTCCCATCATGAACCAACCAACACGGAGCAACCCAAAACATTGGGAGAAACATCAATACAGACCAGCCTAAAACACTATGTTCTAGGGGAAATCCAAACAAGAGACACCAGGAAAACGCCATTCCATACCATGATTCATAAGATCCATAAACCGCATACATATTCAAATGAGCATCATCGAGAAGCTTTAATAGGTCCAAGGAAATACCAAATATTTAATGTTTACACTAACAACATGCAACCATTGAAATCCTATATAAGTGTCCACCAAGACCTCCAAAACAAGCCCCCTCCCAAACAGACAACCACATAAAGAAAAAAAACTGATCTCTTCCCAGACAATAAAAGGCAGGTTGGACGCACATCCCTTGCACCTAAAAACCGCTTGACTGTGTGAAAAGATTCACTACGAGACCTATGGATAGAGCTCTAATGTATTGAAGCATCTGATACACCACAATCAAGAATTAATAACCTCCAACTGAGGCTTCATCTTCTGAAATGACCAATTACAGACTTCCCCAGGTGACCCAAACAACAACACCCTCAACAAGACTTCAGAAGATTGCGACAAACAGATTTGAGTTCCCAAATCAACCACATTGGAAAAAATGAGTGTGTTATCTAAGGAATGAGAAACAATAATGGAAGAAATAATAATACTAAGAACATATACCCCTCCAATAAACCCTTTTCACTGGATGGGGAATCCTTTACGAGCACTATGAAAAACAATATTTTCATTTGTCCAAGTCTGTGAACCCCACTTGAAAGGAGAAGGTAGCAATCACCCTTCTCTAGCCCAAACATTACCCTTAAAACAAAACGAGGAAAACATTCCCTTTACAACATCTGGATATCTTAATGACCAGTTGAAGCACTAGACTTCCACAAGTTACACTGAAACATCCATCGAACCTCAGACACCACAGAGAAAACAAGAATTGAAGAAATGAAAATAACCCCACCACTCTACTGAGGGTCTAGGAAAAAATAACAGCTGAAAATGAACCCTCAGGGACCGTTGGACATTTTTAGACGACATATATTAAACAAGAAAAAATCCAAAATCACATCAAAAAACAACTCTTTTACATTTAACCACAATTCATTAACTCAAAATCAAAACAACATTTCATCCTTGAAACAACTAAAAAACAATCAATCCCATAGACTAATACATTAAAAAACCAAACCATAACCAAATCAGATATCAAAAAAATAATACCAAAAAGCATCAGCAACCAAATATAAACCCCACATTCACAAATGGACACTTTCAAAACCATCCGATTTCAAACCATCTGAATGCTAAAAAACCCATTTTTAAAACCCACGTTCCTTTTTAAAATTTTTTAAACAAAATTAATCCTAGAAAATCACTAATCAAAACATTTCTTTTAAAAGAAAAACAATCCCAAAAAACTATGCCCCCACCATTGGTATTCCATGAAATCCCACGTGTGTACATTTTTGTGGAAACTCAGGCACCAATCCATGCGTAACAACAACCATCGATATCTGGTTACATTCATCCATACATATGGTTGTATATATGAATAAAAAATGAAAACCAAAGCACATCATTTCTAAAACAAAACATTGAACCCATTTTAAACTATAAACCAATTTTGAAGACATCTAGTACATTTCTGAAATGAAGCATCTCCAAATTTTGGTTTGCAAGAAACTCCCATTTTACATTCCATAATTACTTCCGAAAACCCCCAAACAATTTCCAAAACATTTTCAATTTCACTTTTCACAAAATTGTTCAATATCCCAAAGAAGATTCTAAAACAATTTCCATCCCCAAAACAACTCATTACATTTTTAAACAAACCAAGATTTCCATTTTGAAAATCCAATTTCAAAAGACCAATCAACGATTTTGCAACCCGAAAAAACACCACAAAACGAAATAAAACTCACACCAAGAACATCCCTAAGAAACTAATTCTCACCCTAAATAATGATTCAATATTCTCAAATAAAAAACTTCTACAATTTTCTTTTTCACACAGTTTGGCTGACCATGCACCAACCGGGTGAACACATAGGATGTCACCAAAGGCAATTGCATGGTTTGTACATGGCATGCCAGGATGTGCAATGCATCCATACACCCCTGTAGAATTGCCATCAAATCATAAAACTAACAAGAAAAATGAAAAAAGGACTAAGGGACGTTTAAATAGTCAGTATCCAAACACCGACACTGAGGCAAGACCATCCCGGACCACCGTAACAATTCAAGGGTCATTCCGAATAGGTGGTGATCAGGAACCTACCACAATTAACAACTTGGATTCCGAAAATCCTAACTCCAAACTATCAGACATACACAATGTACATGGGATAAACTACCACTAAAACCATTTTGTCATGAACTAGCCCAGGTCAACCCTGAACCGGTCACTCAATTCAGTCTGCAACATGGCCCGAAGGGTGTTCCTGATCCCCATGGACTGGTAACTAGTTCCGGGAATTGAGATAACCAGTATGGAATTATTTTTACCATTAAAATGACATATAATTATCATTAAATGAACAAACAGATAAACTAAATAAAACAAACTAAACAAACTGGCAGCAAAAAAAGGAATAATAGAAGCAACATGACGTACCTCAAGTGACCAAGTTGGTCAGCATGGAACATAAACTACACTCGCATTTGGAGTGATCCAAAACGAGAGGAACCTGAAACTGAAAAGTAATATAGGAATGATCATTGAGTTGGTCAGTATAAAATCAAATATATAGCAACGCCCAATGCCCTTGCCTTTTTTATGAAAAAAATATATTCTAGTTTGAAAATATTACATAATAAAATAAAATTTTTCATTATGTTCAAATTCAAGTAACGAGTTTTCATTTTCATGTATAGAATTTCTCTCCCACTATATTTTTAAAATAGGTTCCAAGGACGCACTAACAATTCAAAAATAAAGGTAACCAATTTAGATTAAAATACGGTTTTGACAAATAACACATTGAGTATGAAACAACTGAAATGAAAAATTACATCACAAACATTATGTCACAAACGAGAAACATGGGTAATCCCTATAGGTAACTAGCACATGTGGGTCCCTATAGACGTCATACCTATGTGAAACTTGGATTAGAAACTACAACCGTATGAAAACGTGACTTAGAAACGACAAAACGCAAAAAAACATGGCTTAGAAGCCATGAACCTCAGTCATTTATATGTTTAGTTATTGTGGTTGCATCAACCCCACTAGATGAAACTGGGACAAACCTCTACTGTGTCTTCCAGAGTAGTAGTCCTGGTCCACCAACTTAGATACCCAGGTTTCCCATTGGGCTCCATTTCAAGTGGTGGTGTGTTTTCTTTATCAAGAAAACATACATGTACATAACACTTTCTTTATATAATACCCATTCAACCTCTCACCACCATTTTTCCTTCATAATTTCATTTAACCTCTTTCACATCACACAATGAATAATCATCAAATTAGGCACATAATAACACCTTCAACATAAAAATCATTTTTGAAAACCAAGGCGGTGTTCATCAAGAGAGGTTTTTCTTTTTCATAAAACATTCTCAAGGCCGGAAACGATCTTAATTAGATAAAGGGCACAATTTTTACAACTAAACTACCAAAGTGAATGTTTTTTTTAGAAATACTCATTCCCAATTCAAAACCACATATGAAATCAATTTTCAAGAAAATTCACTTAAGACCATTGGTGGTAGAAATAAAATTCAATTTCCAAAATAAGTCATAATCATTTGAAGCAACCGTAACCAGATTTCATAGCATGTGTATATAGTGAAAATGTAAAACAGATTTTTAAAACAATAAAGCAATTATCAAAATAAAATTAAAGGCCTAGGAATAGGGGACCTACTTCAAACATGTCAGTACTTGTCGACGAACACTCTAACAGATAGTTGGCGCATACACAGACATGAATTTATACACACACAAATATATATATATATATATATATATATAAACCTCTAGTTGTATTGCATATATTCCACATTCCATGAGGGAATATATAAAAAGAGGGAATATATATATATATATTCCTTACTCCATGCTTGTACGTGTCAGATACCTCAACACCCACAGTCCAAATCCATCGTAGCGATGTCCAACACACAAGATATATAATTTAATAAAAAAATTAAACACTTAAACAATCCAAAAAAAGATTCAAAATAACACATTAGCGTTTTTCTCTAATAATACACTCAACCTCAATTAGGAAAAGACACCTTAAAACCAAAAGTACACCAAAATGACATTAAAAAATACTTTACATCTTTTGAAAGAATTTACAAAAAATGTAGACAAATGAACAACTAGTAAAACATGATCAAAGTGGATCATTTTACATCAAAGATCCTTTTTCCACACACACACACCTCATGTACCCACAAAAAAAACATGGCAGACTATATAAACAATTGATTGAACACATCCAAAGATTTTTACAATAAGGCACACACACACGAATACCACAATTTGCATACTCAAACCCACATTTGAAAATATACGCACACTAAAACTATATCCAAACAATAAAATGATGCCCTTTCATAATTTAATAAATGAATTAAATGTATTCTATATATTATAAAATTACACAACAAGAGTTACACAAGAAATACACTCAATTTTAGGCAAAAAAACGACATTAAAAGTATGATGCTTCATCAATCCTATAAAAAATTTATTTTTTACTTCAATATAATCACTAAAACTTTAAAACACATAAATACCATAATTTAACAGGTGAAAAACCAATAAAAACGAGAAAACATTACCTCAGAACAATGATGACTGTAAGATACACAACCGACAGCCTAACCATTTGAGGCGATTGCCAGAACATATACCGACAAGAACCAAGATGCCTCCCACACCAACCTAGAACAAGAAAGTACACGAAAAATACTAGTTATAACTTATCCATATGTTAGAAAGAATTACATAAGCCAACGGGGAGACAAAATAATAGTCAGAAATCAAAAGACCATGCAGTAGAGAGACTTACCATGTCAATTTGAAGGAGAAAAGCGTTGACACACAATGGGATCGGAAAATCATTTTTTCATCTCGAAGGAGGGGGCTGGCTCGTGCAATGAAGGGTCTCAGGGGGGGGGGGGTCACCATACGGGTTTGAGGGGGAGTTGGGAGGGAATATTGTCGTGGAGAGGGGAGCTCAGTCGGAGGGAGGCCTTGGGAGGGAGAGTAGCCAATGGGGAGCGGCTGCGGTGCGATGTAGGTGGAAGGGGTGGGGAGGGGGGTGAGGCATGACACAAGGGGATAAGGGGAGAAACAAGGAGAGAATAAAAAATAGATAAGAAATAGGAATGAAAATAAAAAGAAAGGGAAATGAAAATAAAGAGAATAAAAAGTAAATAATAAGAACAAAATAAATAGAATATAAATAAAATAAAAAGAAAATAAAACCCAAAAAATTGAAAACATATTTCATTATAAAAATTGAAATTAATAAAAATAATAATCAGTCGATAATTTTATAATTATAATGATAATTTAACAATAATACCCAATTAAAAATAACCACTCAAATAATAATAATAATAATAATAATAATAATAATATTAGTAATTGTAATAATAATACTAATATTCTAATGTTAATAATAATAAAAATAATAATAATTATATTCTCAACACTATTATTATTCTTATTATTTAAAAATTTATTTAAAATTCATATTATTTAAAACACAAGAAGACCGCACAATTACTTGGGGTGAAGCCAAAGGGTTCCCAAATCATACTCGAACTATGTTCCAGATACTGTCAAGACCAAACCACCCATTTATAAATCAAAAAAATAAAATTGGGTCACAACCCAATCAAACTCATAATAAAATAATATCAAGGATCTATAAAATAATTAAAATAGAATAGTGTTGGGTTGGGGTCTGACATCAACGCTTGTGAAAGAAGTATAAAAAATTAATAAATTATTTTTAAAAAATGAAATTTAATATAGTTTTGATGATTTATGAAAAAAAATTAATTTAATGGATCATTTTAATTTATAATTGTTATATGAAAATTTTGTATTCTATTAACTTTTTTAATCTTGTTTCCTTTAAATTTTATATATGTAAATGGTCTCGTAAATGACCTTTAATGATATTTAATGTTTAATGATTATTTTTTAGACATTATAGAATTAAAAATCCTATCTAAAAATAATGGAATAAGAAATTTTTAATAATTAATTCCATTGTTCCTGTATATGGAACTTAAAAATTTAAAAATTACATTAATGACTCTTAATGTGTGAAAAAATTGTAACAATAGACAGGGTTAATCAAGGTTAACATGAAGGGTAATATAATAGATAAGGATTAAACTTACACATAAAAGTATCTAAAATTAATTGTTCAATTATATTTAGACATTAAAATCCTAGACTTTAAATATAAATAAATATGTATCCATTTTAAATTTTTTGACACATATTATATATTAATACTTCATGTATTTCTATTTTTTCTACCTGCATCACATATAATAAGGGAACCCCCTCCACACATATTCAAAAACATTAGAAACAATTACTCAATTTATGCCTAACAAAATACCATTATATATTCCTTCCTGATATTATAGTGATTTTGGAATATTCCTAAGACTATTCTAATAATTTATAAATTGTAATCAAATGGAGGGTGACAAAGAATATGTTTAACTCTTAACTGAGTTCTTTATTTTTAATTATTTTTCTACATCCTTAAATTATACTATAACCAAGATGATATTATAATAATAGTATTCTATATATAAATAATTTTTTAGGAATTCATTTCAAAAACTATTCATCTAATTTTTATCTTAAAGAATATGAAATCATCTCTCTAGCATACATACGACCTACTATTTCTATATGGTAGTATAATTCATTTTTCATCATCGCTTTACATGGATGGTTATAATGATGGAATTAGTGAATATTTTTGATATAATTATAATTATGGGTATATAATATATCACATACCTTCTTACCCCTCCATTCATTGGAAAATGATAACATCACTTGCATGTACAAGTGGAATACATTTTATATTTTCAATGAGTATAATTTTCTTAATATTTGGAGAATTTTCATTTGAAATTTTAGAAAAATAAAATGGTACTATTTTCATAAAGAAATTAATGGATTTTTTAAAATTATTTATAAATTTTACTTTATATCAATGTTATAAAATATCTAAGGATATATATTTTTATAATTTTTCTTCTATTTTAATCTCAATTAATCAAAT
This sequence comes from Viscum album, assembly GCA_963277665.1. NCBI lineage: Eukaryota > Viridiplantae > Streptophyta > Magnoliopsida > Santalales > Viscaceae > Viscum > Viscum album. The sequence continues at coordinate 164,012,030 of OY728135.1, forward strand.
AAATTTCCTTTATTACAAACTTTCATTTATAATAAATCAATGTTCTTCTTTTATCCACCAAATATTTATGGTTTTTTTGGTAATTAACATTCACCTGATCAAATTCCTTACCACACTCCTTCATTTCATAAAAAATTATATTCTTCTCTATCTGTATATTTTATGTATCATGGATTCATTAAACATCATTTACACCACATAGTTGTTCTCTTAATCATATACCATTTTCATATACAATATGAGTTGAAGGAAATTTATTATGAAATTTATTTTAATTAATAAAGAAATATTGAAAAATCATTATTCAATATAGATAAATGTTTATTTATAGGAAATTTTGAGATAAACTATATTTATAATTGAATTAATGAGGAATGTATATGATGTGGAAGTAATGAGTGGGGACAAGTTATAAATAGCCCTTTAATGCATCATGAGGTCTAATGAGATAAAAAACTTTTTCAATTTAGTTGAGTAATTGTTGTATACATATCTGTATAATTAATGATTCTTCATTAAGGGCTTGAGAACAAGATTTAAAATATCTTGGATAAGGCCTTGATTATACGATTATGGAGATTAATATTTAAATAGTTTCTGTACTAAGAATTTAGTTTTTGTTACCCACATGATTGTTATGTTTATATTATCCACGTAGGTACATTGAAATCAAGTTGACGACTGAATATAATTTATTTTGATTATCTACCCTTCTATATTAATGAAGAATTATTTAATCTTGAAAACTTCAACAGTAAAAAACTATACTAATAATATGAGGGCATCATTTATATTTTATCTGTTACCTATGATAAGAAGAATTAATATATTAATGATCCTAAAGGATACAATAATGTTTATCAATTGATGTTTTATTTTTTCCAATGTAATATAAAAATTATACATGCCTCTAGTCTTCTAGGAATGGAAAATTAATCTCTCATTCAAGGTGTAATACATTATATATTTAACCAATGTAATAAGGTAGATATCATGTCATTGTTACTATAGTCAGGGATTCTATTGGAATTATTCAATACCCTCTCTATATATGTGATATTCACCAGAACCATATGGATCTATCCAATGATTTATCTTATCAAAACCCCTAAATAAAACCAATACTTATTTCCTTGTACCATTATTTTTTAATAAAAATTAACACTAATTAGATAATTATATAAATTCATAAAATTGTATGAATTAAATTATTTACAGTTTATTTCAATTTATAAAAATATATATCAATCTATAATAATTATTATGAATTTATACCAATTTATGTCATTTTATTGTAAGTTATATCAAATAATAATTATTTATACTTATATATAATAATTTTCAATAAATTATAATAAATTATAATAAATTATATGAGTTTATATTAATTTTTCTAAATTATATATATTTATAACTTCATTATTAATTTATAATAATTTATACTAAGCAGTGGTTGCTTTTTTATAATTTCTATTTATTTATAATAATACTTATTATTTTACAAATCTATACTAATTTATATTTACTTTTCTTAATTTATAGAAGTATAAATTAATTTATAATATTTACCATTTAATTTTTAATAATTTACAACAATTTTTATTAAAATATAATAATTTATATTATTTTTTATTTTTTTTAATTTTAACCAATTAACATTAATGTATAATAATTTTTATTATCTAATAATGAATTATAATAATATATATTATTTTATTCTAATTTATATCAATTTATTATAATATATAACTATTCATATAACATTATGCAAATCTATATCCTATTATAGAAAGTTATATAATCTATATTCATTATAATATAGCTATCATTTATTTCATTTATAATAATTAATTATTATAGGTGATAAATTTATAATAATTTAAAATAATTTTTATTAATTAATAGAAATTTAAAAAAATGAGTTTTATAATAAATTATAATAATTTGTTAATTAATAATAATTTTTATTAATAAAATAAAATATTGATCAATTTATACTACTTTATGAGAATTTTTATTATATTATAATCATTTATATTTCTTTTAACTATTTTGAGTAATTTATTCTAATTTATATTAATTTATAAAAATTTACTACCTATTACTAATTTAAAATTCCATATATTAATTTTTTATTATTTTTAGAATTTTATAATAGTTTATACAAATTAATATAAATTCATACAAATTTATATAAATTTATTGTGATTTATAACAATTATTTATAAATTATATGAAGTAATACATTTTTTGTTAATTTATAACAATTTAGACTAATTTATGATATATTTATAATAATTTTTCTTCATTTATTATGTAAAGTATTATTTCAAATTTATAATAATTTACAATAGTTTTTAATAATTTATATTAATTTTATTAATTTGTAATTAATGAAAATAATTAATTTATTAGAATTTTTACTAATTTAGATAATTGAAAAAATCATATACTAATTTTCAAAAATAATTCTTAATTGCTGATAATGTTATAATAATATATATACTTTTATAACTAATTTTTCACATTCATATTAAATATTATCCTTTTATAATAAATCCAATTAATTTGTAATATATAATCTTACTTAATATTAATATATAGTAATTGTTTTCAATTTTTATTAATATATTAAAATTTCCGTAAATGTATAATATTAATTTATATTATTTTACATCAATTTATACTACACTATATCCATTTTTTATATTGTTCAAATTTATGACATATGTATACTATTATAGTGAAATTTATAACAATTTATTCTAAATTATACAAATTTATAATAAATTATATAATTATATAATAAATTATATAAAATTATAATTTTTTTATAAAATTTTAATCATTTTCATTAATTTATACAAATTTATAGAAATATTAATTGTTATATTATAATTTAAAAGTAATTTATTATAATACTTATTAATTTATACTAATATAATATTAATTTACATAAACAAAAATTGATATTAAATTTAACCAAACATTTGTTGGACCCCGGGACACCCTGGGAGGGGAGGGGTGAGTCAGGGTGGCAACTTTTTCTTCTTAACATTGTGGATCTTGTTCCCTCGTTGGTAAGAACTACTTAAACCTGTATGATGGATATGATCAGTAATTAAAAATTCACATGTAGAGAGATGGCACAGCTATTTTCACTTGGTTCACCACTAAGGGCTACATCCAAGGATCATACGCCGACAGGTTGTTGGTCGCACCAAAATCCACTATGCTTAACTAGCTGTAGATTATAAATGTTCATGTACAGTCACTCTGTCCCAGGCTCACTACCATTACAAAAGTTTAGGGATATCTCACTGCGTCCCTCGGGTCACTCCCATTGACTCCCCCGGGCTCACTACTGTTGGTGAAGTCACACTCAGTTTATAGACGTGAAGGTCTCTTCAATAGATGTGCATTGACGTTCTTTGTCTCTGGTTCAGCATGAGACCTTTCTTGGATCAGGGTTCAGAGTTGATGCTCTTTATAGTTCAATCCTTCTTCTTCAGTGCAATGACTGAATGCACTAGATCCCCTTGTGTTTATTTACCTGAATCACAATCACTTTTGTGATTTCTCAATAAATGATGATCATTTTACTTGTCATCGTTAGAATCAGTTCACCATGTATGCATGAGATCATGCATGTATCATTTATATTTCTTCTTTAATCTAACTTTGCACCGAAAGTATCAGGCAATCATTCAGGTCTCGTGCAGCTCTAAAAATACGGGCAAGCTTCAACAATATCTGGCACTCCTTTTCAAGCCCGACATACATGTCTCAATATGATGCGCAAGTCCTAGGCGCGTAAGTATAAACTTGCACGCAAGTGTCACCAAAGCACCTACGCGACTCTGTCTTCTTGAACTTCAAACATGCGTGACTCACTTCCTTTCTCTCCCAAATCACCTTGGGCGTGCACCCATCAATCGGCGCGCAACTTCAACTTGCACGACCCAACATCCACTTACGCAGCTCAATCACCTGTGTGATAAGAGCTCGAACAATCTCTAAGTATAGAGCTCCATTGGAAATGAGGATGGGTGGTCCAGTATTTATAGGAAAACTGGACCCCCTGCGTGGAGGCGTGCAAGTCCCTCATTGGCGCGCAAGTCCCTAAATGGCGCGCAAGTCTCATCTCCCGTAACCTCTGTCATGAAACTCACTTGCGCGACCCTCTTTCCTTAGCCAAATTTTTGAATTTCTGTTCTTGGATAACAATATGCGTACAAGACCGAATCCTTCTAGGTACCACCGTGCAAGTTCTTTCACGGCAGGCAAGTACACTTGCGCGGCCTAACCAACACTTGCACGACCCTTATCCCTTTTCCATATTTTGATGTTCTGATTCTCAAAAAAACATATGGCGTGCAAGTATCCTATCCTCCAAGACCTCGACGCACAAGTCCCTTTTCGAAAAACACTTTTCTTTATTGGCCTATTTTTAGGCCCAAAAATTTGGCAGGCACTCGGAAACGACGACAACTTGTATCTGCTCTTTTTGTGCGCCTCAAGATCATCCATTCCTTTGTTGATGTTCCTTGAATAAAACATGGATCATTATCCACAGTCCTTGCACTCGACATGCCACATGGAATCTCCTTTTTTAAAAAAATTTGCATGTCATTCATTTGCTTTGTCAACAAGCACGATCACCTCAACAACACTTCTTCTTGGCGATCAGTATCCTTCAACATCTCTTTTTCTTTTTCCACAAACTCCACTATTGTGATTTGTATTCTTTGAAGGCATAGCTTTATCATCATCATCTTCAATGACAATGTGATGTGCATGGCTATCTCAGAATTCCAATCCTTGCACGACCATCTTAGAATTCCAATCATTGTCACATTGTCTTCTTCATCAATCCTCATGATCTACTTCATGCAAATCCTGTGATTCAATTTGTCAAGAAGTTTCTTGCATGGTTCTCATGAAGTCATGAGTAATTGCATGGTCTTCATCAAAACCCCTGGTTCTCATGCAATAAGGAGTACTTGCATGGACTTCATCCAAAAACCCCATTCTTCATTAATCATCCTTAGATGGATCCTCATATGGATTACACCTCACATTCTATATTATTGTAAACAATGTATCACCTTTGACACATGTTCTTTGAACTTACAATTAGTACAACAATCATCTGAATCACTATTCCTCTACTTCATCGGAGTACTTAATGATCTCCTTCATTTTCATCTTCCATTCCTCCATTTCATTGGATTACTTCTTGATCTCCTTCATTTTGATCGTCATTGACAACTATTGACAACAAATACAATCTTATACACAAAGTGGTTCCAACAACATTAATATATTAAACTAATAAAAAATTATATTAAAAAATATACAACTATATATAAAAAATTGTTATTTAAAAAAAATTAAAAAATAACGTGAAATTGGAACTTTGGAAAATGATTTTTAGATGTGATCCAAAAGCTTCTGAGCTGAATACTAGATTAGAAATAAGGTTGAGTTTTTGAGAGAAATAGAACATCTGGGGAATGAATGGGAAGGTTAAAGAAGGTTACAATTTATATATTTTTGTGATAATCAATTTGGGACATAATTTTCCTTTGTAAAAATATCTATTTATGATGTATTTTTTATCACATTATTAGTTAATTGTTATGGATGACAAATAATTCAAAAAAATAATCCAAAAAAATAATTTTTTCAAGTATTTATAGATTATTGAGAATAAAAAGTTCTATTGTAAATAATCCTTTATAAATAATTATTTCAACGAATCTATTATGAAAAATAATATATGTGTTCAATCTATCATAAATAGTCTTTCTATTTTTTGGTCATTTGTGATGGACATAAAATATTAGAACAAATAATAATTCAGTAAAAACTATTTGTGAAGGATAACAAAGTCTGTCACTAAAAACAATTTCCCACCACTGAGAGAGTAAGCTCACCAAAGGATTTTGCTATGGAAAAATAATTCCATCACATTTAACCATAGTGGAAAAAATTAATTTCATAGAATATACTAGCTAATCATAAATTTTTTTTATAAAACTATTCTGGGTAAAACATCTCTCATAAATAAACCAGTGTATGAAATCAACATATCTATAGTGTGATGCATTGTTATCCCCTCCATCACACCATGACATTTAACCTCTTCATCCACATCGTACATACGAGTAGGTGGTGGGCTAGATGGGAAGTTCCAACACACTCATAAATCTCGTGAGCCAACCACTCGGAAATGGCTATGTATTGTTATTTAGTGATGTTGTCCATGTTATGTTGTTCCATGCTCTTGGTAAATTTTTACCACCATGCTTTCTAAAATTGATTTCCTGAAGGTCCTATAACCTAAAGGCCCAAGTACATAGCCTGAAAACACTAATATGTAGTATAATACCAATTTAATATTAACCATAGAAATAATTTCTTGTATTTGATCCCATTTTGTAAATATATTTTTATGGTGTGATTTCTACTATTACATATATTAACTAAAAATAATAGTTATCCATAAAAACATGGTCACTAATCAAATTCATGAGTGATAATGAGATGAATGGATGATGATTGATTGGAATTATATATTAAAATATTTTTTTATTAACGATTATTAACAATTAAATATACTTTCTTTATTGATGACCTATGTTCCTTCCCTATTTTTTAATGTGTTTCCCTTTGTGTAACTTGTAAATTCATATGTATTAAAACCCCATGGAACCCCTCACAAGCATGGGATAAATATTGTAATAAAATGAACTTCTATTGGAGTCATTGATGATCGTTGTGGGATTTCAACACCATGAATGAATGTAGAATGGTGGTTGGTGAAATCCATGTTAATGGAGGCCCAAAGAGTTTCCCATATCATTTGATTCGATTATCAAAAAATGATAAACCAATATATATAAAAACACTCATGATCATGTCATAATTATTTAATAAGAACTAATTAAAATATTTAAGCATTTCATGATATTTTATATATATATAATGTTTTTTCAAAATTTAATTTCCAGGTAATCATGTATGAGTAGTAATATAAAATAGTTTATTTAAATATGTTATTAAAAAATATATACTATATATTGAAAATAAAAATATCCATAAAATACATTATATGGGAAATAATTCATATGAGATCATGAGAAGACCGATAATTGATTATTTGGAATTTAATGTTGTAATAAATTATTAATTCTTTATATAATTTATAATAAATAAATATACTTTATTTATTGATTAAATATGTTTTATCCTCCCCCATATGAATATATTAACCATCATTTCATGGAAAATTGTTATGTATCCCAAACCCCTAGAACCCCACACTTGAGTGTGATTAATATTACTGTAAAAGTTGGTTCCTTATGAGGATTTGATGTTCAATGATGTATTTTTACACCCTGAATGACAGGAGAATGGCAGATTCTAAAATCTTATTGAATGGAGAGTCAAGAAGTTCCCCAAGTGTTATGATTTTGTTTTCATTTAATAATAAACCAATCTATAGAAAAAGATTCAGCATCCGGTCAAATTTATTTAATTAGATATAATTAGAAAATGGTAATAACTTTATGAAGTATTATATATATTACTATATTTTATTTCCCTGAAGGCTTCCATGGTTTTCCAGGGAGCTCTGGCCTTCTACCACTCACCCTGAGAATACCAATATGTGTCTGACCTATATTCTCAGTTTATCATCGCTATGTTTGGCAGTGATCACACACCATTTGTATTATTTAAAAATTTTGTCAATTCCTCATGGGGATTAAGTTCTCCATCTATGATTGTGATACTTGATCAATGAAACGTCATTATTCTCTTTTCATCAGAGGATGATTTTTCCTAGGCCTCATTAGTTTAGGATTGTTTTTTTGATAACTTTTGTTTCATTCTGTCTCTATGGATGTTGGGATTCAAAAATGGTTAGGACAATATCCAAGAATAATTGTGGATCCAGCTGCTAGAGCTTCTTCTTACCTTTTAAAACCTTTCCATTCTTACACGTATTAGAAATAAGGTCGGGTTTTTCCTGTATGAGAATTTTGTGACTCTCTACATTTTGGATCCATCCAATTCTCGTATCGGTGTAAAAATTTAGCATGATTCTCCTCAACCTATGTTTATTTTTATTTAAATTGGGAATAAGTGTTTCTAGAAATAGATATACAATGAATCAAGGATCGTCTTTTGTGATACCAATACCCCTGAATGACATTGGTCCGACTCCTACAATCCTAGAGATCAAGGGGGTTGATCTTGAAAACACAGGAGGAAGCCAAATGTTCATCTAGTATTAATGATAACCTAGTTAGGTAAAAAATGTCTCTATGTAACATCGGAAGTGTTCTCTCTAGTTATCTCCTGTTTGTGTGCTTAAATGGGGAGAGACATCGATTAACTCTCCCATTATTTCATTATCTATCCCAGGAGGTGTCAAGGGGATTAATTCATTACCATGTGTTGCTACTATGGTGCCTCTTATGAATGTTTCCTCAGAGACACATTATGGTCCAAACTCACTCCACGGATGTTGCACTATCGGTGGTTTAACATCTACATAATGGGATGGTAGATCAGATGATCTTGGAAAGAAGGGTATTTTTGAATTGGTTACCTCAGAGACTGAGTGGTCACATCTCGATGGAGGATATACAAGATCATATGAGGGTGTGAATCAAGTGGATGCACGTCTATCAACGATTTAAGTGTAGAATATAGCCAACTATACATTACATATTAAAAATATAGGTATATTCAAGATTCATCGATTAGAACATCATGTTTTATTTATAATTGATGATTCATTATTTCATGCCTTAAATATAATGATGGTTTGGGAACTGATTATTTACGGTGAATGTTTCACTCTCTATTAGGGGATAAATTTCATATCACAAATTTATTTCTCATTGGAGGAAGGATAGAGTGTTGTCTCTATGGTAGAACCTGGAAGGGAACTTGGAAAATCCAAAATTGGTCAGAGTGGGGATTCTACTTCACATATTATAGTTTCTATTCATTGATCCCTTTTATGTGGTCTTAAACCAAATTAATTTACCACCATTAACCTTTTCACATAGTCCATGATAAGGAATCAATAATCCGAGGATGATTAAAAATTATCTAATGTAGTATTTTTACTACTGTTCATAGGATTATTCTGTCATGAAGGGAACATCATTGGATTTAATATTATATTAGGGTTCTTTATCATTTTTATTTTCTAATTTGAATTATAAAATCTCATTTTTTCTATATTTGAATTTTCAAATTTTCTATTTCCACTAAAAATTAATGATTATTTTATAAAAATATTTATATGGTATTTTTAGGAGATGTAGTTTATAATGATCGAGGTCTCTACAATAGTGTATTACTAGAAAGGGTTTCGAATATTCCTGATTGTGCATCAATGGAGGAGGAACATATAAATATTCATACTAACCAAAAACTGAGGTATAATCAAATAATTACATCAATTTTATATTAGTATGTTCAATATAATGATCTCTTATAGTTTATTTGGTATCCTCTACTTGATGAGGAAAATTGGGTTGTAGCATCATCTATGTTTAGGTAACTATTTATTAATAGTATAATGGAACTTTATGTTGAGATTTTTGATATTGAAGAGGTGAAACATACAAATGGGTTTTAATGATAGTAATATGTTCCATTTTATTGGAAGAAACCCCATATATATAATCCTGATATATCTATGTAGTTTCCAACATTATATATAACTGAAGAACATGAATATTATTAGTACATGGATAGACAATGTAGTATCCTCCACATAAATCATCATAGATTGACAAAGATCACTACAATAGAATAAGTATATTGATTTCCTTTAAGAGTAACACACCACCCCATGGATCCTCATTCACAATGAGGGGACACAAATACATTAATGATGGTGCAAGTACCATTACTATCCTATCAAATTATATATTAATACGAAGAGAAATATATAAACTCTTATAAATTTTCAGTCATATCCAATGAGAGGGATATAATCTATGTATATATTTATCCATGATGCATTTAATTTTGTAATCTGATTTCAATAATATTAATTGTATCTACATACATTAGTTCCATTGGAGTAATTCATTGAATTAATTTAATGAGTGTAATCTATCTAAACCATTTATAATGGAATACATTTAAACCATTCATAGTGAATTATAAATGATGAAAAAAATGACAATATAAATGCACATTTATATAAATTATTCAATTAATTTAAGTGAACATCCATCAATCCATGACATTAAATTAAATACAAAAGGAATTAATGTAAACTTTTACAACTTATTGTGAATCATTCCAAAATATTTCAGATATGTCTTCTTTGAAAACTCATTATTTTACAAAAATACTTTATTCAAAATACAATCCTTATCTAGAGGATGAAAATTATGACCCTATAAATTGTATTATCATTAAAAACAAATATAAATTCCCTATTCCATCAATGTATGCAAAGAAATTATTCTAGAAAATCATTATTCTTACTCAAGCTATAAACTATTTTGGAGTGATCTTCATCAAACAAACTCATATTTCAATAAAAACATTCCAACTATAAAACATGTCATATATATCACATGTAAACCAATATAATCCATTTTTCACGATATAATGTGACCACTAGACAAGAAACTAAATAATCATATAAAGTAAAACTCAACTCTTCATTTTTCTATAAAAAACTGCCGTATTAAATTAATGAATCACACAATCTAACAGAAGAGTAAATCACATCATCCTCACTCATGTAGTGGATCACATGTATTTTTTTCCAAATAATAATGGAAATACATGTTCATGATCCAATTCAATTATGGGTTATATTTCATAATAGTTCATAGAAGTTGAAAAATAAAATATTGGTTTAATTCTAACATAAAACAAGTAAGAAAACCCAACCACCCCATATTAGTTATACTATTTTCAAGCCTATATAAGTAGGGTCTAAATTTATGATGGTTCTCATGATAGGTATAAAAAAACATATATAATGGGGAATTATAATAAGAACAAACCACCAACTCTATCTATGGAGAGAATATTGTCTATGAGATATACATTGGTGGGTTAGTCTAAGTAAAAATTATACAATTATCACCTCATGAATATATTATCCATATTTTTAATTAAACACATCATTAATATTTTAAAAATTTATTACCTGGAAAAATGTTTTTTCATAGAAATAAATTTACTGTTTTGTTATGTTTTTTTAAATCCAAAATGGGTTGATCATGGAGTTTTCACAAAATTTGATCCTATGTTATGATATGATTTAGTATTGAAGGAGACATCTTTTTTGCAGTTTTTACCAAATATATAGGCTGTCAAAATCTAGATAAAGGGATGAGCTTAATGAAAGAATGATTTCCATGATTGAATGTTCAGTAATATTATAAAAAAATTATTTCATGATGATTGGAGTTTCATGATGTCGTGGAGCCTCAAAAAGGATCCCAACCTTTGTTTCTGTTAAGGTTTTAAGGTTCATGAATAAATTTTATCAATTAATGGTTGATTAAAAAATAATAAATGGTAAGATACAAGATTATGAGAGGGTTCATTAATGGGGAAGTTTTATAGGAACATTGTGAAGAAATATATCATCATTAACTTGAAAGGAGGTCATCACAAACAGGTCATTGTAAGCTTGAGAGCTTCATAAAAGTCATGTTTAATAATTAGGTGTTGGATCACCATCCGAAAGAATATGATAATTTTAAAAATTTGTGAAACACTTCCAGTTCATGATGTTATATTCAAGAAAGTAATTATTCGTGAAATAATAACTCTTCATGAACCCAATCATTGTAATTATTAAGGTCATGAACTAAGTGATTTAAAGTAATCTTTGAAAATAGATTTTCATGAAGACTTAGAGATTTTGGATTTTTAGAGTCATGTAAGGGATAAGAGAATTATGAATTTTGGTAGATTTGTGAATGTTAATGTGTTCATAACGTAAGAAGTATATTTTGAGTAATAAGTGGGTTTCACAAAGGCTAGGATTTTTGAAAATAGTAGGGTTGAAAATATGGTTTTAGTAAACAATGATTTAAAAGTGAATATTTTCAGGAGTATATAGCAAGACGAATGTCATTCATGTTAGGGAAAAATACATATATGATTGATCTATTGATCTGACCTTCATTTAGATAAATTGATTAAGTCTTCAACCAGGTAGTGAGACGGTGGGAGTTGATGGAAGTGATTTGAGGGACATAGTTTAAAATCCCTAAAAGTATTGTAATGGTAGTAATCCATGAACATAGTAACTTTTCCTAACCATTTTTTTTCTACAATAACAATAAATGATTAGGGGATGTATGTATGTCCAATACAAAATCATTTTATAATCATTAGAATACCTATTGGTAGAGATCCATGTAAAAATATTGTGTTGTGTTTAAATTTTTACAATGGAATGTTTGATAACTACATAATTACGTCAAACAGGTTTAACATGTTCCGAAAAATATGGGAACTAGATCCATATCATTTAATATAAAAAATAGACACCCTAGTTCTCTTATCCCCTACCAATGTGTTCTAGGGTCCGATATGTGGTTTCAGAGGGATCATGTTATAAGTGATAAATCTATCCCCTATTTTTTTGATGGAGTTTTCATTGATTGACAGGGGAGATTCCATTTTTGATGAAATTTAATTTTAGATTTGGAATAATATAAGGAGATCTCATCTACAATCTCTTGGGATGGATTTTCTTTTTGAAACTATTCTAAAGATTCAATTTAGTGATGAGACATGTCTTTTTAAGGGATGTACAATCTTCAATGCATATGAAAATTCTTAGAAGGCTCTCACTACAGATCTATCTGATCAAATCTATTTGAGGTTATGAGTTTCTATATAGCCAAGTCCATGTTGGAGAAACTAGAACATATATAAGAAGTAGATAACAAACTAAGGAAGTCCAAATATAATACTTTTCAGAATCATTTTGATGATATGAAAATGCATCCAAATGAAAATGTAGATATCTTATGTAATGACATTACGGATGTTATTAGAGATATTAGAGGACGTAGGGAAGAAAATATGGATATTGAATATATGATGAAAATCATGATAAGGTTCCAACATTTGTATAGTCCAAAACTATTATCCCTTGAGTAAAGAGATATTTCTATGTTTTTCATATTGATTTTCTAAAAAGTTAAGTGGCATATGAAATGAGAGAAATAAAAGAAGATACATAAATTTTAGTAATCAAGGAAATTAGATTCAAATCCATGGAAAATAAGAAACATTTAAATTCTATAATGATGGAGATGATGTGGATGATGAATTTATCTCTCTTTTTTCAAAAACAAAATTCTATAGCGGAATAGTTAGATTTGAAGGAAAGAATCATTAGGCTTCATTTTGGTGTGGAAAGGTAAGGATCGTGACTGCTCAGTGCTCAAGGAGACTCAATAATGTATAATGTGAAGAAAAATTTCTGCAGAGGACATAATGGAGGCTTTTAGAAATGGGAGACCAAAAATTTCAAGGAAACATTATCAGGAAATAGACTCTTCAACCCAGAGGAATGTGATAATAATTTTTTTTTGTGGATAGTGAACCAGATAATTAGATGTTGAAGAATCTATGATGGCTATAGTTGAGAAGGTAAAATTTATGAATTATAATGCTAATTAGTCTAATGGTGTTTTATATTTCAAGATGAATCTATAGGGTTCTCCTTATGATCTTGACATTAAATTAGAGGAGAAAAAAAGTTATGATATTTTTTAAATGATTCATCAAAGTATGTGGATCAGGTTAACTAGATGTTTATAGACTACAAAAATAGGTAGAAGAACATTTAACAACACTTTAATTCTTGAAATATGTTATGGAGTTTAATATCTAGATTAATGAGCAGGAAAAATTAATCAATGACCTTACATCGATATTTGAGTAAAAGGATAAGATGATTTACGTTCTTAAAGGATACTTTTTTTCTTTAATTATTAAACTAAAAACTAAATAAAAATTAATGAAATCGAAGAAGAAATAATAGTGTTGATCATTTTCAAATGTAAAGCTTCAAGAAAGTGTAAAACATGGTTCAAAAGGATTAGAAAAAGCCTTGAATAATGAAATATTTACATTTATTTGAAAAAGGTAAATTTGATATGATATAGAAAAATCAATTGTTTGAAATGGGATGAGCCAAATAAAAGGGAAGTATAGAGTTTTTTTACCAAAAATGTGTCTGATTTCATAAAAATAATAGCTCTTAAACAATCAAAGAATAGAGTTAAATATAATCTTCAATTTTGTATAGGGGAACATAGACCTGATTCCTATTTCAAATAAGGTGACATATGGATTAATGAAAATGAGAATATATTTCCTCTTATGAATTTTCAATTTTATTTTTTTGGGAAATACAATGTCTTACTAAGAAGATGAATGGAGTTATTAATATGGAGAAGCCCATATAACTCAATAAAATATAATGATCCCATGTTGTTCATCGTATCAAATAAATTATATCTATTGGTATTTTTTCACTATTATATCTTTTTTAAATAAGGATATTCATTGCAGGAAGAGAAAAAATGGGAATAATTACTATAGAAATCTGAGACAAGAAAATATTGATCAACCTAGTTGAATTAACCTTGAAAATAGGTATTCTCCTCTGGAAAAAGAACATTAGTATGATTCAACCATGAATATTGAGTAGATACTGGATATTTCATCTTTTACCTCACTCAATCATGTATCTCATACATGGAAAATAAAAATATTGTGAATGGTATCTTGGAAAAAATCGCTCCCAAATATACAAAGAAAAATAAAACCTAGATTCTTGATAGAGGATCCTCCTCCCATGTGATAGGAAATTCAAGTCTATTGGAAAATTTAATCAAAAGGTTTTATGGAATAAGGATATTGATAAATTATCAGTTTTTATATATCAAAGGAAGTGAAAATTTAGAATAAAAAATTGATGAGATAATGAAAATAGACATTCTTTACATGGAATGGATGCGTATTAATCTCCTGATTATAATTCATCACTTTGACTCAAGGATATTTATTTCATTTAATCATAATTTTTTCACATTAAAATGGAATAAATACATTTATATCGAGATTGTATTTATTAAAAAAGGATAATTTATACAAGTTAGATAGTATTTAAAACACTTTATTCATAACAATTAAATAGGAAAAAATATGGAATTGGAGATTTGGTCCATTTACCAATGGGGCATGGAAAACATATATAAGATAAAGGGTAGTTCCCAAATTACCAATATAAATAGCCATCAAGAAAATACATGTGATGCATTTATGCATAAAAATATTATACATAATTTTTATTTTCTGAAGAACAATAGGGAATCAAATCAGCTTCATATTATCCACAAAGATGTGTGTGGTCTAATGAATTTGGATGGAATATATGAAGAAATATATTTCATTATTTTTATTTATTATCACAATATAAGGATATGTTTGACATTTATACAATGAAAATGGATTGTGATAGATTTTATGAAGTAATATATCTGAAGAATTGAGAATAAAAATCATCATACAATCTATATATTATCATATAACAATGGAACATAAAACAAATCATTTGAATTTATACATTACATCAAAAAATATTAGACCATGTATGTTGTTTCATCAGTGGGAGTGCCTCAACAAAATGTGGCCTTTGAACATTGAAATTGATAGGTGAATAATGTGGCCTTATCATTGCTAATTAAGAGTAGGGATTCTTATCAGTACTGGAAAATGGTATTTCAAGATAGTTAGTATAAAATAAATAAATTATAGCTATTAATAGGATAGAAGTGGACCCCATATGAGATATTGAAGGGAAGGAATCCCTCACTAAAGTATTTTCTTGTCTTTAGAAGTAAATGTTTGATCAAAGATAATGAAATAAGTCAATAGATGAGGGAGTGTTACATGGATACTCAGTGAAGAGTAAATATTAAATATTAAACAATTGTAATGTTAGAAATATTGGGGAGAGGAATGATTTCAAGATTATTGTGGTTAAAACTATGAATAAATCAAGGAACTCATATGTAGATATGATTGATGATGAAGAATAATGTGGAATATGGGCATATTCAAATACAAAAATTGTGTAAGTCTTGCCCTTCATTTAGGGATCTCATAGTTGTAAAGATACATAAACAGAATTAGAAGAGGAAACTATTTGTGTATATATTCTACCAGATCCACATAGAAGAAATGGACGATCCTAAGTTGATCAATCCAACATCATTGGGTATTTGAAAACATCTACAAATACAAGGATAATGATGAAATAAGACATTTATTTCCTCAGTTCAATTTTGTAAGCAACCTCAATTGAAGAAGTAGGGAAGGATGAATCATTAGTTATGTAAATGAATGAATAACTAAAATATATTGAAAAAAACAAAATCCGGGATCATGTTATGAGATCATAAAATAACATTGTGATTGGAAAAAGTGGATCATCTAAAATAAATTATATGATCTTGGAAATGTGACTAGAAGCACGAAACACCTAGGGATTAAATGCTATAGACAGATTTATGGCATTGATGTCGAGGAATCATTTTCTATAAGGGATCTACTTGAGTCTACTAGGATCATCCGTTCCCTGGAAATATAAAGTTGTTGAATCATTTCTATATGGGATACAAAAATAACATTTTTAAATATTGTTCTTGATGGAGAAGTATAGATTGAAAAAATAGTGGGATATTTGATGGGAAATGATGAATAAAAAGTCAACAGATTATTTAATGCTTTTTATGGCCTAATTAAAGAATGATGAGAATAGTATTAATGAATTTATTATTATTTGATGATGTTGTAATTCAAAAATAAAAGTCCTCGATCATATTCATTATGTGAAAAATTGAAAAGGTTATCAATTTATGGTTCTCATGTAAGTGTATGATATTATATTTAGTGGAATCATGCATAGATTAGTGGATGATTTTTATAATCACAATAAATAATAATTTGTAATGTCAATAATCAATGAAATAATATACTTTTTGTTGTAGTAAATGATCCAAAATACCATAAAAATTAATTTCATAGATAATGCATGTGAGAGAACATATAAAAAAGTTTAACATGCTTGACTGCAAACCAATGTTTACTTATATTATTGTAGGAAAAAACATTGAGATCATGAGGATATGAAATTTTTCAATAATACACTATATAGAAGGATCATGTAAATCTTATTATATACAACTGCAACATGACCTAATATTATCATTGCCACATATTTATCTTTTCTATTCCAAAGTTCTCCTACGTTATAACATCTGTATATAGTTAAAAGAATATTGAGATATATTAAGGGTACTATAAATTTTTTCTCATACATTTAAGAAGTAATATATAAGGAAATGTTTATTTTATATAATTAACATTGGGAAAGATATTTTATGGATATAATGTTCACAAGGTGTGGTTTATTCTTTATTGGAAACAAATATGTTGAATGATTGACAAGGAAATAAGGAAGAACTTCTATTTAATACGGATAAAGAAGAGTATATATATGGTAATAGAATGAACTCATCAATTGTTGATGAATTACCAATATATTGATATTAGTGATGATATGGAATAGTCAATAATGATATACTATTACAACAAGGGTGTAATTGATCTCCCAAAAAATCCAGTTCAACACTCAGATAATAATTTATTTAGATCACATATCAATTCATCAAAGAAAATGATGAATAAGGTGTGATTAATACCGAACATTTAGTAAGTATATATTATGTGGCTTACATTATGAAAAAGGCTTTGGAAGTACCAATATTTGAGAAACATTGATTGAACATCGGTGTTCAGCAGCCTCCCAGAGCATGAGGAGGTTACAGTTTTCCCCTCCCACAATTTGTGTTAACTATTTTAATATATGTGTGGAGTTGATGTAGTTTTATGGGGGTGGTACTATCTAGGGGGAGTTTTTGTTCTGTGTTACTATGGTAAAAATACATTTAATTTGGGTTTGTTGGAAAATTGGTGGATAATTAGAATTCTGTGAAATATAGATTGGAGGATTGGGTGGTTGAATGAATAGAAAATGATCTATCATGGAAAGGAAATATCTTCTAAACCATTTTTATCATCAATTATCTTTTCATATATTTAATTATAGTGGTTTATGAGTTATTTAGTTCAAATAAGAATTTTGATCAGGGAATGTTATTTATTGAATTTATATATTGATTAAAATAAACCCAAAGGGGATATTTTTTAATACAATGTTTTTCATATCTGGAAATGAATTTTTTTTATTTTTTTCAATCCACACTAGGTTGATCAGAACTTTTTTATGAACGGTAATTATTCAATACATGAGGCTTAAATGTTTAAGGTTACATTTTTTCCATGATTTTATTCTAAATTTTAGGATTTCAAAATACATAGGAAGGGGTGAGATTTTTAATTGAACAATTTCCAGGACTGAAACTTCAAAAATATTGTAAAGGAATTTTTTTTCCAATGACTGGATCTTCTTAAAGATGATGATCTTCACAAATGATACAAACCTAAATTTTCATGGAGTTTAAATGTTCATGAATGAATTTCTGTGATGAATGATTGAGGCGTGAAAATACACAATAAGATATGGAATTAAAAGATGATTTTTGAATGCGAAATTTTCATTGTAATTTTTTAAATAAATAGAGAGTCATGAACTTAAATAAAGAGATTCATGAATAGGCCATGGTAATCATGAGAGATTCCAAAAATCAAATGTTTATAAATTAGTAGATGAATGGCTTTAGAAATAATTGACGGTTGTTGGGAAAAGGTTGAAAAACCCTGATTTCAAGAAGTTCTTTTGAAGAATGGAATTCTTCATGAATCAGTAATTCTTGTCTTATAACTGAATCGAATAAATTATGGCTAATAGTTGAATGAACTTATGGGATTTTAGAAAGGGGGATCTATGTAAACATGGTTATTTTTAATTGTGTAGAGTTTCACAAAGGTTGGGTGCTTCAAACATAGTAGTAACTTTGCAAAATATTGTGAGTTGATGAAGGATTAAGTATCTTTGAAATGAGAAATGGATTTTTCAAAGGATAGATGTTTCAAAAACAGAAAGGTTGAAAATATGGATTTAGTAATCTAGGATTTCAATGTTCATCTATTCAAGAATATAGTTCAACTAGAGTCTAATGTTAGTTAGGGACAAATATTTATATGCCCAATATATTGTGGCGACCTTAAATTCAATAAACAAAGTAAGAATTCACCCAAGGCATTGGGCAAATGGGAGTTGATGGATTTTATCTTAGGGACATAGTGTGTTATCACAAAAATTATTATAATGGTTGAGATCGTTGATTGGAGTGACCAAGACTGATAATTTGTAATCCACAATAACTAGCGATGACTAGTGGGTTCAGGTATGACTAAACAACTATCGATGATTTCTCCATAGACTATCCCATAGTGGATAACCATGTAAAACTATTTTGTTGTGTTTTTATTTTTTCATTTGGGTGTTGGATTAATATGTAGTTCCATCAAATAGGTTTACCTAGTTCCTTCCAATTAGGGGACAAGATCCATCTCATTTAAAAGAAATAGTTGACACTCTAATTCGTGCCTCCTCTCTATGAGTGTTATAGTGTTATATATCATTAAATCTGACCATCAAATATTGTCATAACCCTTAATAATATATGTATCCATCAATTAGGTATTAATAAATGTTTTAAAATTTGAGGATATTATAATTCAATCATTAATATAAATTAAATTTTAACATAATTAAATGAATGAAAAGTTCATATTTACTTTATTATAATATTATGATACATATAAAACCATTCTATCTATTATATGATCCTCATGAAGTTTTTATGATGATGATACAATTAATTCATTATATATGTATATTATTATTATCAAATATTTATGTAAAAATCTAATAAAACCCTCAAACTAAACTCTTTTGGTAGGTGACATCAATAATGTAATATTGTTTTAATAATGAAGAGACTTAGGAATCACATTTCTAATTGTCAACTCCTTCAATATTTATTTAAAATCCTTTAACTCACAGCATCACGTTTAACAATGTTTACTTCTGTTATCTTCTTAGAGTTAATTAAAAGTTTAATATCATCATATCGAGAAAATTATTCCATCATGTTTTCCTTGAAACCAATGTGACCATTTATACATTTACTAACCAACATATCATAAAATATTTTTAGATAAAGTGACATTAAATTTATTATATAACATTCATAATCCTTTTAAAAATTATAAAGAATAGTATCTCTTTAGTCTATTATAATATTTTATTTATTTATTATTCCCTTCATTAAGTTTATACATACACCCACCATCCTCTTAGACATTATACCCTTGTTAGAATATATTTCTAATATTCAATAAAAAATTCTCCCTATTATGAACTATCAATTATTTCCATTTAGTAGGAATAGTTAAGAAACTACCATTTTTATATCTTATATGGTATTATATGATTTTAAATCATTTTATTTAAAGGGATATAATTCATTAAAATATTCCATTATTGTGTGGTAGGAACCCATTCTATCTTATTTTAACAAATGGGACAAATTCATTGGCATATCTGTAATTTTTTTATCCATATCATCATGTAAAAACATGTTATACAATCATATGAAACGTATATCTTGTATATAAAATTATTCATCTTATTTTGTTTTTAAGAACTACTTTTTATATAATAAAAACACATATCATATTGAATATATAAAATGAAAATACAAGTCCTTTACATAAATATATTAGAGCTTTTATAAATCGTTAAATATTTATATATTAACTTTATTCTTGATCACATACTTGTAAAAAACTCTCTATCATATTATTATTATTTTGAACACCTATAGGTATACAACCATTTTTATGTATGGATTTGGTATCATACTACCTTGAAAACCAAAGAATCAGTATCTAAAAAAAATATACCTAACATGGATACTCCATGGAATTTTAGAAACTCCATCATGTATTCTGAAAAAGAACATCATTATATATAATCTTTACTCACTCCTCCCTTAGTTTATCTATTAATTTCAATGGTTGTGGATAGATACTTTAATAAATATTATTGGATCCTAAAATAAACTTTTTCATTCCACTAACATTAACTTTTACCCAATTTCACTATCAATATAATACCAGAATGTATACATCACATGATGAGTTCATTTCCTCTCATCATTTCAGGATTATCGAGTAAACTTTTTCATAAAAACATTAATATTATTGTCACATTTATATAAATGCAAATTGGATTTATTACATAACATGAATAAGTATTAAGTCATCCTAATAAATACCATATTGTTGGGATACTCAATAATATTATGTAAAAAATTAAGTATTTCATTATGTAATTTTTCATCAAATACCACTAAAACCTCAAGTGAATATTTATATGCTTCATAAGAATTAGAGTTCACCAATTTAACAACTTTATTAATTTTTTACTCCAATTGGTGTTGATATAGCACCTCAAATTTTAATTAATAACATTTATTATGTTACAGATCTCTGGAAGTTATTATATTTATGTTTAACCTTTCAATTATTAATCTCAAGGTTTTGTTAGTTGATGATGATTCTATTTACATACAAATTGTTTATGTTAAATTAATATCATGTATTATATTTTTTTATTAAGGAATTTCAAAGAAAATGATATCAATAAAACTTATTAACCTACACATTATACCAATTTAGTGATCCATGATTCGTATTTCACTACGAAATGTGTTTTATGGAGTTTCTCCAACCACACTGTCGTTTATTTTGGGAAACAATTCAATCATAATGGTTGGACTAAGGTATTTTTTAGTTAATAACTCCTTATCCAAATAATTCATATTGAAATATTCAATTATATTCCTCTTGTAACATAATACATTTTTGGTATCTTGGCTAGTGTTACCAAATGAAAATGACAATAATATCCCAATGATAGAAATTCAAGGGGTTCCAAACAATGGCACAACCTCCCCAACATGATAATCTAGATGTAATTATTTTTTTATTATCTTACATAGGAAAATATAGGGGAACCTAGGTTTAGAATCACCTACCCAATTTGATGATCGATGACTTGATAAGTGTCGGTTTAGAAGGAATATTGCACATAGAAGTTGATGGGTTTTCTTTTAATGTCACACCAATTTTATATTCATTATATAGATATTAAATTCATAACCATTTTATGTTAATCAATAATTATTTCCCATTTTTTACTGCATATCCTTTATACTTGGTTCTAATTATTTAGTTTTGAATCTTCTATTATTACAACTAAATAAATGTTCTAAATCCACATTAAAATCTAACCCTTTGTATAACCGATAATTTCTATTACTCACCCAAAAACCAATTCGATATATATTTATATATATTTTTATGAATCGTATGTATATGTAAAATGAAATTTTAATGTAAATGAGTTGAGTTAAATGATATTGAATATATATATATGAGTAGTATAATAGAAATAGATAGTAGGCCTTTTAACCCTTTTTGGAGAGTAATAATCCTTCAGTTTGGTCGATATTCCAACCAAAAGCCCCTCTCCCTAAGGATACATTAATCATGAAATAACCCATTTCATGATGACTATAATTCATAAAATACAAAAATTAAAACTAATTACAAAATTTAAGTCAATAACATCAATTGAATATTATGGTAAAAATAGATTAAAACTAAATTTCATGGCATCATAGCAAGTATGTAAAAAAACAAACCTCCCCATAACACATAATTCTAAATTTCCTACCATTTCTACTTAAGATAGGATTAGTTTGTCATAATTTGGAATTTATTTTACTTTTTAGAGGATTGCAGCTAATTTGTTTTGAAATTTTTTTCATTTATTATCCCCTATGTATCGAAGCTAGATGAATGTATGTTTTATATTTAGGCGATATATAATATATAATATACAACTATGATTTATTATATTACATTTAAAACCTAATAATTCAAAAGATAAATAGTCCTCTAAATTACATATCATAGCTATAACCAAAATATAGATGATGTAAAAATTCATAAAATTATTCTCCAATATTTTTTTAAATTTTGCGAATATAATTAATTTGATTAAAAAAGTCAATTTTTTTAATAAATTAATAAAATTTATGTAATTAATTACAAAGTAAAACAAAAATAGATAGAAACCTAAATTAAGGATATGGAATGAATGGATTACAGACCGAAGGAGGAATATATTCTATATAAAGAACATATAGAAATCATATTTCTATATTGAATTTTTATATTCATAAGCTTTGGTAAAATTAGAGACAAAATATATCAATATTTGTACATTTTAGGTCATTAACTATTTTAAATCTACTAGGAATTTTTTTAATAATATGATCTTATGTTATAGTATGTAAAATTGAATAATTGGTAACACACCTAGATGTACATATAAATAACAAGAACATAATATTAAATCAAATATGGATTTGTACATAAAATAGTGGTTCAAAAAAATTGGATTAAAAATTTATACGCTTGTAACTGAAAAAAATGACAATATACCTAAATAGAAATTGATGGTATTATTTCCTAGCTTGAATTTAAATAATTGAAATAGAATCACTTTACAACATTAACTTATATGGAGGAAATACATATGGTGAGGTTTTTCTAGAATTTAAAAGAGCATATTAAAACAGGGAATCAAAATTAATGATGAAAATTGAACATAAAACTAATGTAAAGTGTGGAAATTTCCTCAAGTCATTGAATATTGTGAGGTTTTCTTCTCCATTGTGCTTCTTGAAATAGTGAGTTGCTGGTGTGTCCCATTCCAATTTTGAGGATTGTACAAATGGTGGATGTGACCGAGGGCTCGATTGAGGAAGGAATGAAACAATGTTTGGGGACTTGGTGGGGTATGAGATGGGGTATAAGGGGGATTAATGGTGGGGTAAAAGGGAATGATGGTGTATGGGGCTATTAAAAGTGTAGGGTGGATCGATAAGAAAGGATGAGGAGGGACAGAGGTTCAATGGCATGTGGACGGGAAAATAGTGTGGATTGGGGGTTTAGTGGATAGGGGGAGGGTGGTGGTGCTTGAAGGTGTGTATGGGAGACATGAGGGGGGAGGGTGGGTTTCACTAGATAGTGGGGAAGAGCGCCATGTGGGGGAGTGGGGGACACTAGACATCAGGAATGGGTGTTGGGGGATTGGGAAAATTCCAATGACTGTACTTTTGCAGTGATTCATACCATTAGTAATGATCACCAAATATCTGTTTCCTGAATCTACCATCCATGAGTACTCATATTTCTACTAGAGTACACCTCCACACATATACATAAAAATACATTTTTTGTATATTTTTAAATATCTAATATAAATATAAATATATAAATTCCAAAATGAATCACATATTTAAATAAATATATTAATTTATATATTTATATTTAAATTTAAATAAAATATTGATATTTCCTATTGATTTTAATTATATATATATATAAATAATCTATATAAATATGCTATTAAACATTGTTATTGATAATATAAATTTGATAATTATATATACATATATACAAATTATGAAAATAATATTGATACTAATTTCTTATTATAAGTTTCATAAGAATTATTTTTATACCACACACACACACATATATATATAATTATTCGTTGTTTCCTTTATCTGTGATTAAATCTATCACTGATAATTATTCCCCATTTATCAATTCTTGTTTTTAGAGTTGATAAACATTAGTTATGAATATTGTTTGATATATTGTTGTGTATAATGTAAATATGACACATATGACACACATGTAAATTAAATCTTTCAAAAAAAATATCATTATATAAGTAATCTGTAATTTAAATATAACATTATATGACATTGATATTACTTTATATAACATCAATATAACTTTTTATTTACATTTTATATATTATATATTTATAATATTGGGGTTTTATTTCAATACACAATATTGTATTTATATTGTATAACATTACAATAATTTTATATTTTCATTATATATAATTTATATAACATTATATTTACATTATAAATATATCAAAATTTTATTATTTATTTCCTATATTCGAGTTATATAAATTTATATTTATGTTACTTTCACATTATATTAATGATATATATATATATTATATAACATTTGATATATAATATATTTCTGTTATAAGACATTAAATAATGATATGTTCAAAATAAATATTGTTATAATAATTTTATATTCAATTTATATTTATTTTATTTAATGTTATATTCAAGGCACAATAACTATAACTTAAAAGGCGTATTTCCAAACCGTGCCTTCGAACCTTATCTTCATAGATTATCCATTATTCATATCATTTCAGTAAAATGTAAATATATTTGTATAATTTTAAAAAAAATATGTAATTAGTTTTAAATAATATTATGAGATATTAATATAGAAAATAAATAATAATGAAATTATTATAAATAATATTTAGGAATATATCCCCTATAGGTGTGGCCAAGTGGTAATTATAGTTAGTTGATTGCAATAATGAAAGTAATTTGATTCCTAATTGTTGTGATTAAACAATTTAATAAAATGAATTTTGGTTTAATGACCACAAAAGTGTAGGGAAGGTTATGGATTGAAGGTTTTACCCAGTTGAAATACTAAGGTGAATTTAATACTTGAGGCCTTGAGCACTCATAATGAAATGGGATATTTTGGGAGGACCACAAACTGTACATGGGTTGGGTTGTCTTTCCAATAGAAAACAACAAAAAATAATTAATAATATAATTAAGAACGTGTAATATAAATAATAATTAATATAATTAATAACTAATAACATAATTTTTGTAATTAAATAATTTTAATCAGAAATTGATAGAATCATAACAAATTTTAATGATTCCTTGGGTTGAAACTGGGGTTACCAACTAGTTGGTTGTTTATAACCAGGTATTTATTTTTGGATTGAAACCTACATGCATTGGAATGTGTCCCCCCCAAGCTCCCCCTTCCTAGAATATTTGGTATTGATTCTACTAAAATGGCCACACCTCTACCCTGGATCACCCACACCCACATCTTGTTGGTAATTGTTCCTTGTATTCCTATAATTTCTAGCTTTGGGATGGATCTATCATATAGATCATCCAATTAACTTGACTATAATGCATACAAACTTTTTCTCACTATGATAAAAAATATTCTCCTCAAAAAATGTTAAGATATAGTTTTCTTTAGCATGTTTGAACAACTTTTCCTCTTATAATGATGTGCTGCCACTACCACCTGGTTTCGGAAGAAATCCCCATTATGTTCCACCTGGTTCAAGTAGGGATCACACTATCTATCTTGGATAGATTTGAAATCATTTATCTGAATCATTGGAAGGTCAACAAGGATATAAAGGCCAGGATGAAGTACGAGTAGGATGTTGTTGTGGGTGAGTCATAGCGGGGGTGTGTCCTCTGTGGATGCATGAACACACCATAAAGGATGAAGTGGGATCAAATTTTATGGTGATATAATTGAAGGGGAAGCAAGTGATTGAGTACTACTGGACATGTAGACAAACATTCAAGGGTGAGGGTGATTTAAATTACTCCATGATTGGGCTCCCACAAATATTTTTGTTTATCTCCTACTACAATTTTAGTTAAGAGTTATCAAATTTGATTTTCTTGATCACGTGATGCGATTGTATAATATTAATATATTTTAAAACTATATTAAAAATTAGAATAAAAATCATTTCATTAGGGGTATGAAATTTTTAGTTATCATTATCCTCAACCTTTTTAAATGAAGACTCTAATTTCAATTTACTATATAACATTGTGGGTCCTTTATCAACAATCTAGGTAATTATGAGAGTCCTATGTGGAAGTACACATATTGTAGATCCATGTTAAATATAATCTAAATTTTTAATTTTCAATCACATCAATTTCTTATGGTTTACAAAAATGTGTAATCATAGACTGGATTAATTATCACTACTATATATCAAACCATTATAAGAATTGGAAAACATTTATTAGTGATAAAAAAGTATTTAGGTTGTAAGCATCTTTAAAAGATTGTTTCTTTTATCAATGAAAATAAAAATTGTTGATAAATTCATATTTAATCATTGATAAAAAAACATTGATAAATGGGATTTTAAATAATAATTTTTAATCTTTAATAAAGGATTTCATTATCATTATTAAATAAATATTTTTTCAACACTCCATCTTACCACCACCTTTATTAGTGCTCCCACCACCACCCCACTAATTACTCGAGACATCAAACATGAATATACTAGTGCCTTCTAACCCTAGATAAATTTTGTGTCACTCACCCCACCCCCTTCCCAACCTCCCACTCACACCTCTACTTGGATTTGAAATTGAGATCTCCACCCATGGTAGCATGTTCCCTTACCACCGCTTCATGCTAATTCCCTCTATATTACATAATATATCTATTAATTCTTATATATTTAATAAAACATTTTATTCATATGTTTGTTCATTTATTTCTATAAACTTTTATAGATTATTATTTTACAAACACTAGAATTGGTGTTTACTAGTGCTGAAGAAGAGATGAATTTCCAACTGGCATCAAAATCTAGAAACATTTATTATTACTGATTAAAACCTATTCTATGTACTAAAAATAGTAATGATAAATTACTGGGAGCCATGTAATTTTATATCCACTGATTTAATACCCTCTATAGAGAAAGGAATTGTTGGGAGGGGTGGATTTACATAGTCGACTCCCACATGTGTATTCTAGACCTGGGGGTCAGTACAACCACATAGTAAAGGGATATCTTAAGAAGAGCATGACCACAAAATCATATGGGTTGGGAATACTTGAAAACTTTTCAAAAAAATTAATAAATGATAATATAAATTATAATTTTAAAAAAATAATATAATTAATAAGTAATAATTAATAATTAATAATTTGAATCTTCAGGACTCATGAATTTAAAGACTATTTAATAATTAATAATGCTATTGACATAATTATTTGTAAATAATCAAATTATTAAAAAAAAAATTCAATAAAATAATTAATAATTAATAATATAATTAATATTTAATAGTATTCATAATAATTAATAATATAGTTAATAATTACAATAAATTTTTATATTTAGCGACGTTACTAATATAAAATAAAATATTTTTTATAATTAATATATGAAATAAATTATAATATAATTAATAATCAATAACTAATAATATGAATTTTTATTTATTTAAAAATATAATAAATAAAATTCATAGTTAATTATTTAATGTAATTAAAAAATTAGTATAATTATTAAATTAAAATATAATTTTTATAATTAATAACATGTAATATAATATATAACAATTTTATAACCAATAACAAAGAACATAATTATTGTAATAATGATCAAAATAAATTTATTTTAGTTTTTTGTAGGTCGCGATTTCTTTAGTTTCATTATCCAATAATTTAAAATACTAAAAAAATTCTTAAATGAATTTCAATTTTCTCAAATTTAGTTCCATAACAATTTACATGGAACAATGATATTTTTTATCTTTATTTATCAATATCAAAAACATCAGTGATAAATTGAATTTGTTTTCATGGGCTCCACATGAAGGCATCACATGGAATCTCAGGTCCCATCAAATTATTAAAATTACCAATTAAATATTGGACTCCATGATGAAAGGAACACAATTCTATAGACTAATCATCAATCTGAAATTGAAGATAAAATTTATTGACTGAATATTATTTAAGAACAAAAAAATTAAAAAATATAAATATATTATGGTGGGTAGGGTTTGGTGTGCATGTATGAATCAACAATGTATCTATTTCTCAACTAAAACTGGGGATAAATCTATGACCTGTGACTGTGACACATGTCCAACTTCATAAAAACCGTTAATTTATATGAAAATTTTCCCTGTATTATTTATTGGGTATTACCACCCTTTGGAATCGGGAGTTCACTACTTAAAAATCATGTTCTATCTGGTCCCAAATATCACTTTATACTTCATCTGACGTTCTCTAAATCGAACAATGTTTCATTGAGATTTTGGATGATTCTCGAGCAACCATCATTCATAATTACCACAAGAAATAGTATGGATTGAATTGATGACTCAACAACCAAAAAATTTTAACATTTTCAAAAATTCAATTCAGTATAAAAATATTTTCGGTTTCATTCATCCCTAATTTTGAGTATGATCGGAGTTTTCCTACAATGAATGAAGAAACAATCAAAAAATTACTATGTACCAACAAATAATTAATTTTATAATTATATCCCCTATAAACTATTAGTGATTCCAATTTTGTAATATTTTCAACATGTGAATTCTATTGTTATAGATTACATTTTTTATATTTTCCCAAAATACATAATCATAAATTTTTTAGCCAATAACAGACAGTAGAGACTTTTATTCCAATTGTTTACAGTTAGAAATTAAATACAAGGGTAATTTAAATCTAATATAAATAAAAAATTTATTTATTTTTAAAAATTTATTTTTATAATAAATAGTTTCATATTGTTTTAGAAATGATGTGATTATAGAATTCCATTAAAGGTTTATATATGGAAAGAAAACATCTTTAAATATATAAAATATTGAGAAAAATACAGATAGATTTCATCAAACTATTAAAAAAATTAATCTTTTTTTTTCAAATTGTTAGTACCATACAATGATACAGGAAATTGGGAATGCACTAAAGTTGATATAATTATTATCTAATTTCAATAATAATTGTAAAAATAGAATAATTTTTTTAAAAACATGCAATATGAAGTCATGGAGATCATTTTTTAAGTTGATTCAAGAAGATGATGATATAGTTACTTATTTTAATTTTTATTTTTTTAGTTATAATGTGGGATATTACTTTAATAAAAATCATATAATTGGTATATGTTATGGTTTAATATATAAAAGTGTATATAACATCACCAAACTCACACTTACTCATGAGACCATGTTGGTAGGCTATTGTACCTCATGCACGCCTATCCAAATGATAGAGGTCGTTGACTAGTTGTGAGGGTGTAAAAAATATAGTGGAGAGACAATAATCATTCGTAATGAGTACCAATAATAACCACAAGTAATAAAAAACATCCAGAAACATTATAAATAATAAAACAGGCAATCGAAGCAGAACATTGAAAAAATTTAACAATCCAAATAAAAATAGAATCATGTAACGACATGCTTAATGTAACTAAATGATCTACAAGGATACATACAAATATAAGTCTAAATAAGGTCGATAATATACACTAAACCCCTAGTCCAGAACCACATTTTGGTCATGTATTCAAAATTTATCTAATCTTGGATGAAATCAACCAATTCAGGTATCCTTTCTTTTGTTATGAGTTGAATCCAAAAAATATGCTTGGTAACTGAATGATGAACCAAATA
This sequence comes from Viscum album, assembly GCA_963277665.1. NCBI lineage: Eukaryota > Viridiplantae > Streptophyta > Magnoliopsida > Santalales > Viscaceae > Viscum > Viscum album. The sequence continues at coordinate 164,042,581 of OY728135.1, forward strand.
AAATGTGATTAAAATTTTGTATACCACCACCAATGTTTTGAAAATAAATGTAGTCTGAGTATGTCATTCATTCAATAATGTGATAAAGTGAGAATTAATTTTAAAAATACAATTGCACATGAAATAAACCCATTTTACCTCAATTTCGTGGATGACACATAGGTCTATTCTAATCTACTTTGGAACAATGCTAGAAATCTCTATGTATGTTTTCGAACTTTGCCATCTATATCCATAACCATCATATGGTTCATCCCAAAAATAAACAGAGAAGAACTCCGTAGATCACTATAATAAATGTGATGTTTTTGGGTGTATGCCCTTTATATAATAATTTCATAAAAATGAGGCCCAATCCCTTTATATAATAATTTCAGATTCATCAGGCTCAATTCATCTATATAATAATTTTGGAATCATATAAATCCCAATATAAAATTATATCTAGATCACTAGGTGCAATCTATTTATATAATAATTTCATCATACCAAGCATTTCAACACATGCCACATTAGTTAACCATATGATTATCACATTTGAACCTGTTATTACTTTGAGAAAACATCAATTATAATCATAATTATTGTAATTTTTTGACATAATGTCATTAATTTTTAGGAAAATCACCCATTTACCATGTCATACTAGTTCTAGTGGTTGGAAAATTCCAAAATTAAGAATCATGCAAGATCATTATGAGATTAATGGTAGGAACACCACTCGTGTTTCCACAACTATAACCATAACCCCAATAATTCTGATAGTATATATGGGAAGACAAAACAATGAGATTATTATCATCAATGATTTATTAAATTAGATCGTTAATGCTCTCGACATTCTAGTGTGATCATGATTATTTTACATATTAGAGTAATTGAAACATATAATTAAGGAGTTTTTCAAGCCCACCTAACTCAAAATTAGCATTGATAGTGAAAAATAAACATTTATGAGGTAGAAATTATATTCTTCATTACATAAAACTCCAGTTCAAGAACACTAAAATCGATCATGGTATCTTTGATGGTTCAAATTGATCTCTTAGAGGTCGATAGAGGCATGTCTACAATTTTGGAGGAAGGTCACACAATATCAAAATTGATTGATACCGGAGGATTAAATTAAACCCAGTAGGGGCATATCCATGATGAGAATATGGCATTCACATTTTGAATATGTCAATTCTAACATACAATAAGTACAAAATTTACTCATATTAAAAACCCATAAGAAACCCTTCTACATTGTGAATAACATTCTTGATATAAGTTCTTATTTTATGTGCAGAGATACAATTTTTCACTCATTAAAATTGAAATATTTATAAATATATTTCTAGTGTTAGCAGCTGAGACAACATGTGATTCTCAGACACTGTGTGTCCAAAAATAATTTTATAAAAATATTAATTATATTTTATATTTCCGGGATGCAGTTAATTATTGAAAATTGGATAACTCGTAAATGGTTGATCGGATTGGAAATCAAATATCATGGTTGGGTCCAAAACACTATTTATACCCTATGTGCGATGTTAAATGATTCGACAAAGGACATTCATACCCCTCTCTTATTGGTGGTGTGATTAAGTAGATTAATTAATTAATCAATTAATTTATTTAAACCAAATTTTTATTCTAAATATGTTTCTATGGAAATTTGTCCTAGGTTGGATTATAATTCACCCATCCTCTGACAAGATATCCTCCCCTCCACCATTGGAGATATGAAATTTATTGACAAAAAACCTCAACATCACTGTGGATTGAATTGAAACAGACGCACCAGCTTCTTGCAATCATTACACTAGTGAGTTATTCACCAATGAATGAACCAATCAATAGTAAGGACTCATATTTAGTTATATTATTATTAATTGGATTAAATGTTTTGTAGATTGATAATTTCATTCTTCAATATACACCCACTATGTATGTTACAATGATTTGAAACTAGGATATTTTAGGTTCATTATGAGTTATTTGTAATCCAATTTCACATTATTTATTGTTTTCCAAGATCAAATAGACAATTATTTTAAAACCATTGTTCTTCGTTCATTTCTTCCCCCATTATTCATGTTATTCAGATTTGAGACCCTATGGTTCTCAGTTCAATAGTTTCTCAGTGTCCTAGGATCGATTTGGTGACCAATTTTGTGGAGGACTAAAAAAATTTCAATGATTCTATGAGGGGAGAACATACCATGAATCATTAGAAATAAAGTATGATAAAATCAAATTATTTGAAGATGAATTATCAAGAATTGAATTAATAGAAGTGATCATAATATTAAATAAAACTCTCATTCATTCCATTGGCCAATTACCAATGAACAACAAATGTTGATTAGGATTTGTAACAAGATCTTATGATTTTGGAATTAGTTAGGGTGATATCAATAGTGGTTTTTCCAGATTCAAAGAATAGTTGAAGACTCAAAAAAACATAAACATTCTCGAAAAATCCCAACTACACACTATGTGTTATAAAGAACACATAATGTGTATCTTTCCTCAATGTTGATGCTAGAGTTTGGGAAATGATAATGATTACATGGCATGTAGTCCTCCCTCACACAAAGTATACCCCTTCCCTAGTTGGACAACCCATATGATGAGTCACATGTGTGGGGAATCCATGTAAGAAGAACATAGACACAGGTTGACCACACTGGTGACATCCCACGTGGACTAACACATTGTGTAACATAGTTCATAGACACGAGGTCTATGTACACAGACATGAACATCAGACACAACCCGATACCCATATACGATGGTCACACAGTGTATTCCAACAACATGGCATATACGCCTACACAGACGGGCCATGTGTACTAACCAGAGACATGGCCATGCTATGGAGAGGGGCCACACAACATATGGGTCCCCTCACAAGCTATTTTCTACTTGATATTCTCCAAACAAACATCAATCCTCCGCATCACCTAATTTTAACTCATATTATTTCTCATGAGATGCCTATACATAGGGTTTTTCGATGTAGAATTCATTGTTTCCATCATAAGAATATTTTGAGATATCTTGTGATGTTTTATCTGTTTGGGACGTGAGGAAACCTGATGATGGAAACGATCATAATGAATACCTAGAGTAGTACCAATCTTACCCTCCAGTTGGGCTGGGTAGTGTCATTCACTAATGGAACTTCCAAAATTACCATACAACTAGGCTGGGTAGTGGCATTCCCTAAAGATCATTTTTAGTTACCATCCAGTACTACTGGTTAGTGGAGTACCTCGACATACCATGATTACCATCTAGCTGGGTTAGTTAGTGGCATTCCCTAATGAAATCTTCTGGGCATAACCCTCTATTTGGGCCAACCATTGATGTTTCCATAACAACTCCACATAAATACACTCCAGTAGGACTCGGGTGTAGAATTCCTTGGTGACCATCCCAAGTTGTATCCTCCACCTCATCTAGGAAGTTGAATTCGTTATATACTACTAGTGTATGACTCTTATAATGTATTTGGGAAAATGATTCCTTCCAAAAACTATTTACCTCTCCATTTTGAAGTACAGTGATGAGATGTGGTTTGATGTACTATTAGGCTCACGAGAAGGAGGTACGCTTTCCCCACCAAGAAATGTTCTTATGACGCATCATAATACCATGTGAGCAAGTTAGTTCCAACCAAATAGGATAGTATCACGCTATGTTGATTCAGTCCCTTTTAATTGTATGTCCTTGGTAGAAGCATGACGTGTTGGGCATCATATGTGGACTTACCTTTTAACTGATGGCGACTCATTTTCTTGGGTTGAGATGTGAGATGGAGATCCCATTACTCAATCATTTGGGATTCTTTTACTAAGAATATATATATATATATATATATTTATATCATAAATATGTACCCACTCTTTGGGGTTTTTTTCTCTCCTTACCAGAGTGGTGAAGAAGTATGGGGTATAACATGTGATTTTTATGTCAATCTTCTCAGGGTTAGAAGTGTATACTCTTTTACATGAGGTAGCGAAGACTTGATGAGAAGTTAATTTAATCATCATTTCGAGCTCCATGTTTCTAGATAAGTTACTTTCACTTTTTTATTGAGTTGATTTATAATCTTTTTATCATAACATGTTATATCAATTGCTTTCCTCTTTAGTTGTATCTCTTACTTATTTCCCCTCACTTTTATGGGCATTATACATGGTATGAATATACTCACTCCTACATGGGATTTCCAGAAAATGTGTCATATAATTTTTGGATAGAGAACAGTTTGATCATGACTTTATAAGAGCTCATTGATATAGTGTGTTTTGACTATGGTTGGTGGTTATAACATTGGGCACATGATATGGGATCTGAATTGTTTAATTTTTCGTTTTTTAGTTTAGGATATATTTCATTCTGGGAAAGTATTTTTTCCCTATTACATATTTGTTTACCCAACCAAAATTCATTTTGTTTAGTGATACATTCATTTTTTCTGTATTTATAGCATTGATGCATATTTTATTTCTTTCTCTCTACACGTTTTCATTTATTTGGAAATGCACATGTGTATTGGAATTTAGGAAATTCCTTCCTGAGTTTAGTGTGCCATCAGCACTTTTCTCCACCCCCTAGCCGATGGTGGAAGGCTTGGGGTAGTGGCGGCTCAAACCCTGAATTGGGACATTTCGTGATAGGTTGGTATGAGAGAATGTTCATTCTAGGGGTTATTATTATGGGTGTCTCCCATTAAGAGGATTGGTTTGGTTTACGAAAATATTTTCAATGTGTCTTGAGTATGGACCTCGGGCTAGGTAGTCCAGTGATAGTGAAATAATTGACATATCCACTCACCATGATCCCTACAACCTTCTTGTAGACATTGGATGCGGAGAAAATTTTTGTAGGGATTAATAATATATACATCGTATAGGATTTTGTCTTTGACTTTCCATCTCGAGTAAGCTCTCCATTACAACCCCATCTGACTATGGTACTCCTTGATATATTTCAGGATGCTTCAATGGTGATTGCCATCCATGATACTGGCTCCGGTTTGTGACGAATATAATATGAGTAATGAGGCCATTGTTCAAGGTCAATCTCATGATCCCCTTCCACCAGGTGAATAGGTACCAGAAAGAAACTCATGTTGAGTTGCTGATTGTCAGAGATGAGTAGGATGAGGATGTGCATAGGCTGAGAATACTTCATGAGTTCTAGTGATAGAAACCTCTAAGGTATCTCAGTGAGACAGATCCCTAGGAATCCATGGATTATTTAGAGTCTATGGTCCATGTATTTAGCCGTATTCAGACATCAATGGATCAAATGGTTAATTTGGAAGCCAATATTTTCCATGGAGCATAAAGGAATTGGTGATATGGGTTACCAAGATGCATGATGAGTCAACACTATCATGGGACACAATTCAACAACTATTTCATAAGGAAAGCTACCCCTATTTCTTTTGATATGTTTGAATTAATGAGCTATTGGAGTTTCATAAGGTAGGGATGAGAGTGGATAAGTATGTGGCTAGGTTCACAGACCATACACACCACTCTCTCGACGTGATCAACGCTGTCTATTTCTGAGCACAAAATTTTGAGCATGGGCTCTGTAGAGAGATTCATTCTAGCATAGTTCTCTTCTTCATCCCCTACTATGTATGGTTACTATAGATGGCACTTGTGCTACAAATATTTTTATCAAAGGGTTGCTAGATAGATGGATATAGTAGTGGGCATGATTGTGATGAGTCATCTATATTAGTGGGAAAGCACTAGAGACCAAAGAATATGATGCCCTTCTATGAGTAGGCTAGGGGATGTGTTCATACATTTTAGGGGAATCATAAAGCACCTGGGACCCCTAGGGAGGGATATTTCTATGATTGTGATGGGAGAGGTCACATGGCACGATAAAACCCAACTGTATGTGTTTATCATCCCATGTTGGTAGATTATGGAACACTTTTGAAGAGACAACATTGTGATCACGGATCTCCCAGGTGTTGACAGGGCGGTCCCTAGGGAGGCAAAGCTAGTAGAGGAGCAGGAGGAGCTTCAGATTGTGGAAGATGCTATGAGTTACTCCCACTAAAAGTAATTGGTGTCCCATTTCATTAATAGGGAGTTGGTGTCTGTGGCCATAGACAGTTGCATGCTTTGGACATTTATTTTCATGTGGTGCATGAGATGATTCGATGTACAATATGTGTTTATTCTATAAATTCCTCAGAATTAGTAGACACAAGTTTGAGTCATTATTTCAGATCTTGACTATTGGAGTTAGAGTTGGATCATTGAGTCGTGATGCTAGCACATCATCTTTGTCTCGTGGTTTATACATGAAATAATTCTTCTTTTTCCTCTATCTGCCAGTAGTCTGAGCTATCTCTTGGGGGAGAAAGGTTCATATGGGACGATTTGGTCATAAAAATAGGACTATATGACATCATATTAGGCATTTATTATTTTCTATTGTTTGATCTTAGATCGAATGTCACCATAGACTATCCATATGCCGATACGCTGATGGGAAAATGTTATCACTTTTCATGGAAGAGGCCACATTGAATGATAAGTGGGTGATGTGAATAAGTGGTTTAATCCTATTGACCATCAGTTAAAAATAATATCCCCTTGTGAATCACAATCTTATGGGATATTCATTCTTTCAGTTGTGGGGGACTATATCAACATCTTCCTTGAAGACATTTTGGGAGTACCTCTGAAGAGGGAGATGGATTTTTTCATATATTTTCATCTTAGGACCACCCTAATGTCTTTTTATAGATATAAAAGGGCACCTAACAAGCTCCAGGATCTATAGTTTTAGTTAGGGTACCATCGTGAGAATGGTTTCATTAGACCCAGTGTGTCTCCCTCGATAGCTCCAATTCTGTTTGTGAAAAAGTAAGACGTGATCTTATGGCTTTGTGTGGATTATCATTTCCTAAATTAGGACAAAATATAGATAAATTAACCCATTCCATGTATTAATGAACTATTGAATCACTTTTGAGGTGTGATATGGTCCTCCAAGATCGATCTTGGGTCCAACTACCACAAGTTGCGGGTTCACGAGGCTAACATTCCAAAGATGGTTTTCTGATGTCTCTACTGATACTAGTAGTTCCTAGTGATACCCTTTGGTGTAAATAATTCCCCCATTGTATTTATGGATTTGATGAACCGCATCTTCTATCCATACATGGAGAAATTTTTTTTCATCTTCATCGATGAAATACTTTTTTACACTACACCAAAGGACATGCATGTAGTCCACTTAAGGATGGTTTATTGTATACATAGAGTAAACTAGAATTATAGAAAGAACACAAAATGTTTGTTCTGGATAAATGGGATTCACTTTACTAGGCATGTCATTTTTGACCATGTTTTATCCATGGATCTGAATAATATAGAGGCATCGCTTTCTTGAGATCCGCAAAAGAATGTGTTTGAGGTACAAAGTTTTCTTGGATTGGAAGGGTACTATATTAGAATTGTGGGAGACCACAATAGAATCACACCCACATTGACAGCCATGATGTGGATTTGGAAACAATTTACCTTGATTGAGTAGTTTGAGAGGGATTTAAGGAAGTTCTGTCAGTGGATAATGAGTAACCCGGTGTTGGGGCTACTGAAGGAAGGCGTTGAGTTTATAGTGTATTGTGATACCTAAAGAGATGGGCGTAGTTTCACATTGATGGAACAACAAAAATTCATAAGATATGCATCATGTTAGTTGAGACCCCATAAGATGAACTATGTGACTCGTGACCTAGAGCTGGCAATGGTAGTCTTCTCCCTAAGGATGTATAGACACTACCTTCTAAGAGTGAACAATATGGTATGATCAGCTCAACATATTCTCAGGTACATTTTCACTCAAAGAAACATGAACATAATATATAAATGCATATTGGAAATAATGCATGAATAGGACATCGAGATTGTCTATATTTCAATAAAGGGAAACATAGTAGTATATTTTCTTATCCTGAAGTCCCATGATTTCCTAATATGGGATAATTCAAATTACTTAGCTTCCCTGAATATGACCGTAGTGGAGTAGAAGGGTACAGATTTTCTACAGTAGATTGTTTTTGATCTCTTTGCTCCTCCATCTTGTAAAAGAGTCCCAACTGGGGGGACACTTACTATGAATTTATTCATAATCATATATCCACGAGCAACCCAACCAAAAGTTATTCTGAAGGAGTGAATCACAAGATCTTGTTCTAGGGAAAAAATAGTTCCAATTGTGATGTTTGAGGTGGTGATGTGGGAGTTCCACACTTCTCCCTTATCTATACATCCCATTGTGGGGAAAATGTATAGATACCTTCAGTAAAAGTTTTGGTGGCACAACATTAGACGTAACATAGCTGAGTTTGTCTCATGATACCCCACCTATCAGCAATTGAATTCTAAGCACCATGTTTTGGAAGGTTTGTTTCATCCTCTTGAGCTCCTAGAGTGGAAATGAGATTGAATATCCATGGAATTATTCACTGGGATTCCATGCATAGTGAGGGGCCTAGACGCCATCTAGGTTATAGTAGATTGACTCAAAAATTCAGCAAACAACCTTTTTATTATGGAGTATAGTTTTTTGGTGAATTTGGGGAAGTTGTACATATGGGAGATCATCCACCTTAATGAGGAACCCATGACGATTGTTTATGATCCTGATGCGTAGTTTACATCATGATTGTGGAGATGCCAATATGAGGCATTAGAGACCCAATTTTGGATGATTACATCCTTTAACCCCTAGGTTGAGTGGTATACCAAGTTCGCTACCAAAGTGAAAAAGGATATGTTGAGGGCTTATATGTTTGACTTTGGTCAGAGTTGAGAGGATCAATTTCCCTTTCTGGCGTTTGAATACAACAATAGCTACCAATTTAACATTGATATGACACCTTTTGAGTCACTATATAGGATACCCTATAGGTCACCCTTGTGTTTCGAAAATATGGGAGAGTTATATATTGTTATTATATAGTTGATTCATGTGAAAACAAAAAATAAATAGGTCATCCATGAGTGTATGAAGATGGAACAGAGAAGATAGAAATACTATGAAGATTGTTGTTGTAGACCACTGGAGTTAAAGTAGAGTGAATAAGTTTTCTTGATATATTCCCCATGATTAGTAATGAAAATGTTTGGATTGAGAGAAAATCAATCCCCAATGTTCATTATCCCTTCCTAGATCATGCAGAGGGTTTGTGAGGTTTCCTATTACCTCTCCATACAAAAACATTTGGAGTAGGTGCCCGTAATCTTATACATATCATAACTATGGAGATATATGTTCACAACACAATGCACATCATTGACTGGGGTGGTTTTATCATCAAGGATAGGGCCAAAATTGCATATAACAAGGTAGAAATCAATGAAAATGTGATAGGACCTTTTGAGGATGAAAATTCACTTTGGTTTTCATGTTTTGGTAGAAGAGAAACATGTAGGAGAGTTCTTGTGAGTGGGAGAGTTAGATGCGGGCTCAGTATCTGAGATTTTTTTCATAGTTTCTACTTTTTGCGGTTGAAAACCTTGAAGGTGGTAATAATTTAGATACCCAAATTTTTCCTTGTAAGATATCTAAATATTTATAATTGTATTTTTCATGATAGGTGATAAGGGAACATCTGATTCCATGACCCGTTGTGCCCAGAATTAATTTTTTAAAAATATTAAATATATTTTAAATTGTGTGCAAGTGGTTAATTATTAATACAATTATAAATATTAAATTGCTGATCAAATCAGAAATATGAGACCATATTTGGGTTTTAAATGCATTGATTACCCCATGAGTGATGTAAAATTAGTTGGAATGGGATGTTCGGAACCCTTCCTCATTAGATGGTTAATTTAAGTGGAGTAATTAATTAATATATCACATAATTTATTTTATCCTAATTTTGGATTTAAATACATCACTAACAGAATTTTTCCTGTGTTGTCTCATAATTATCCCATCAAACAATGAGAGTTCATCCCCTCCAATATTGGAAAATTGAGATCGAGGGACAAAAAACGTCAAGATCAGGGTGGATCATAGTTTAACGAAAAAACAGTCTTCTTATTATTGTGACATGAGTACATTTTTCAACTAAGAAAGATAAAAAAGAAGTATGATTAATCATTCTTGTTTTTTATTCCTTGTATTAAATTTGGTGTAGATTAATAATTTTTTTATTCAATATGTGCCCCCATTCATGCACCAATGATTTGAAGCTCGATTATTTTCCTTTGATTATTAGTTATATCTAATCCAATTGAACATTATTGATTATTGTCCAAGAAAATATTGGCCAACGATCATAAAACCATTGTTCATGGTTGATTTATTCACATGTTCTTCATATTATTCAATATCATGACGCCATGGATCCTAGTTCGACTATTTCCAGGAGTCCCTAGCTTGATCGGCTGCCTAAATTTGTGGCAGATCAAGGAAACATCAATCATTATTCAAGTAGTGCATAGATATCATGATGAAAAGATGAAAAATATGATGATTTCGATCTACATTATGAGGTGTTGAACATATGGGTGTGAGAATAAAGAATAATGATACCCTCGTTCATTCCTTTAGAAAATTCTAAGTGAATGACAAATGTTGAACATGATTCATGGATAAATATAATGATTTTAGAAGTATTTTTAGAGAGAGCTAAAGCGGTTTGGCAAGATTCAGAGCACAAACAAGGATTTGTGAAAACCTAATCTTTCTAGAAAAATACCAGATATATATCATGTAGTAGAAAGAACACACTATATATAGCCTCCATCAGTAGTGGATCTAGGGTTTGGGAAAATATACGGCTGATATGGCGTGTAGTCCTCCATCACATGTTCTGTACTCTTTCCCTAGTTGGAAAACCTGTGTGATGTTTCACATAGGTTGGGACATCAGGTAAGAAGAACATATACACATTTTACCATACTGGTGGAAACCTATGTGGACTAACAAACCACATACCATAGTAAATGGACATGGGGTCCGAGTCCCCATACATGACCAGTAGACATGGCCTAGTCCTTAGATAGGTGGGACACACCATGTAGTCCACCTACATGGCTTGTAACCCCATATAGACAAGACCCATGAACATACAGGAGACCTAACATGGCTTTGAAGAGGGACCACCTCATTTGTGGGTCCTCTCACACATCGGGTTCAACTTGATCTCTTCCGAGCGATCTTTGATCCTCAATATCTCCTTCATTTGAACACAGATTTTGGACCATGGGATGCCGATCCTAAGTGTTTTTAAATGTATAATGAAAATTTTCCCTCAGAATAATATTTTACGATATGAATTGAAATGTTTTGGGTTTATCATGTGATGAGGTGACACCCGATGATGGTAGAGATCATGCAGAATAACCAGAGAAGTTCTGAGATTAACCGTCATGTGGGATCGGTAGTGGAATTTCCTTATCGATGTTTTGGGATTAACTTCTAGTTAGGATAGGTAGTGGAGTAACCCAATGATATATCTATGTAACCCAATATTAGGTCTAGCTAGTAGAGTATCATGACATATTAGGATTACCCTCAACTGTATTGGGTAGTGGAACTCCCCAATGACATCTTATAGGAATAACCATACAACCGGTCTGGGTAGTGGAATTGCCCTAATGACTCACCAAGGTTACCCTCTAGTATAAATGGGCAGTGGCAACCCCTGGTGACCTCCCTATGTGATACCATTCATTCGATCTAGAAAGTGACATTCATTGGTGGCTACTAGAGTAGGACAATCCTTACATACTATGGAGCATGATCCTTTCCAAAAAATAGTGACCCCTTGACTGTGAGGCATAGTGACGAGACATGGTTTGATGTACCTTTGGACTTACATGAAAGAAGGATTATTCCCCCCCCATTGAGTTTCATTCTTATGACATGACATAAAAATGTGTGTGTCAGATAGTGCTTCCAAAATATTATTGTATCAAAGTGTGGTGATTTATTCACTTTGACTAATATGTCCTGGGAAGACACATGAGGTGTTGGGAATCTTAGATGGACTTGCCTTGGATGTAATGGTGACTTGTAGTCGTGGGTTAATTTGTGATATTAAGATCTATTTAACATATCATTTGGAATTTTATAGCTGAGAATATATATATATATATATATATATCATTCTCTGGTATCCACTCCTTGGTTGTCGGTTCCACTACTTCCAAGAGAGGCAGAGATGTGTAGGTTATTCCATATGCTTTCTGTGACTATATTATTATGGTTGGATAAGTATAATCTCCTAATATATGCCGTAAATATTCAATTATAATTTCCTCTTCAAAATATTTTGAGATTGTTTTGATTGGATGAGTTAATTTCACTCTCTTGTTAGGTTGGGTTATACTCTTTTTACCATACCATGTTCTATCTACTACTTTACTCTTTAGTTATATCTCTTTCTAATCCCAAATTTTTTTTATGGAAATAAAATACTAATGAATATACACAACCCTACATGGGATTATCCCCACACATGTCATGTCTTTTACAGATGGCAGATAGGTCAATCCTTACTTCAGAGGAGCAGAGGTATATAGACTACTTGGACAACATACAATGGTCATAGCATGAGATATACGAGCAAGGATCATGTTTTTTTTACATTTTTCTATTTTTTCTGGTTGAGGAAAATTTTTGGTTTGGCATGGATTTTTTCAATTTTATTTTTCAATTTACACTTCCGTAATTCATTATGTTTAGTGGTCCATGTATATTTTTTTATTTATATAAGTTTTTCATCTTTTATTCCATTCCCTCTACACTATTTCATTGAGATTTCTATGTGCGTGTGTATATGTATTTAGGAAAATTCCTCCCCATTTTTAGGGTTCCTTTAATGATTTTATCCATCTCATGTCAAATAAAGGTGGGCTTTGGGTAGTCACGGCTCGAGCCCCGTCTTGGTTCGGGTGGTGACATTATAGGGTATCTAGAATCATTTATGTTCAATGTGGATTTCATAGGGTTAGACCAAATTAATTATCATCATGAAATAACAATTCATGGACTGAACTAATTAGATGTCCATACTCTAATATCCTTTATACTATTTCCATATTTAACAAGACCAACATGAATATTATTCAATTAACAACATTTATATTGAAACAAAAATACTCGAGGAAGGTAAAAAAGGGAGAAAAAAATGTTTTACTAGGAAATGAACAGATCATACAACCTCCCAACTATATAACATTTCATACTTGAGCTATTCCAAGAATCACTACGGCATCTGGATGCACATGTCTAGCCACTATGTTTTTATACTATATTCCCTCTCACAGGTCTCCTATTGCACACTCCCTTTTCTCCATTACAATAGAACTATATGCACCATCCTCCCACAACTAATCTTTTCACTAAAGTCCATAACATAGACCAGATTTTCCTCAGAGGATGCATAAAAAGATAGACCATTTTCATCATCATCTATTAAATGAGAAGGTTCAATATGATATCTCTAATGTAGTGACATTTGGAACATGTAATTCAAGTAATTTTAGTAATATAGAAGGTTCAAATGGTACATTATTTTTCTGAACATCTCTAATATCTTAAAGGGGATGAAAAACCAAGGAGTTACCTTCCATTTCTTTCTAATATGGAATTCCCCAAACCTTGGGGGCACCCAAATAAAAACATGATGATCAACCTAAAACTCAAGAGGCCATATCTGATAGTATATGTATTATTTCTACTAGATCTATAGGGTCACCAACCACATTATATTTAACTCCACCAACTCATACATATCATTTAGAAGAAATATTCTAATGAGAGCGAACAGAAATTACTTTTACCAAAACAATTGGTGAACAACATGAAATTACATATAAATACTCAAAAGGGCCTATTTGGATTGATGCGTAGAAGATATTATTATACATGAAATCTACATGATCCAAATGTTAGTCCCAAAAAAAATTAAAAACACCATCTTACAACATATCCTCATAAATTAGAATCATCCTTTTCGTTTGACCATTAGTATTAGGAGGATACACTATACTTAGAAGGATCTCTATTCCCAGTTCCTTCTATTGACCATTCCAAAAAATGAGATGTGAAATGAAGAACTATATCAAAAATGATATACCTTGTAACACCATGTGGTCAAACTAACTCTCTCATGTAATGAAAACCCATATTATCAATGATTATGGTCTACCTGATAGGATAAAAGTGGGGTAATTTCCTTTGTAGATCCATAATCCCCCACACTACATTATTCTTTTGAGGTTTCCTATGTAATACTATCCTGAATTATATAGTGACATAATCCCACAGTCATTCTATAATTTTTAGAGGCTATAATATCCAAACATTCCTACGATGCCTATTATTCAACAAATGATAGGTGAAAAAGCTTCCCACAAATCCCACACACAACCTTTTCATCCCCGGACACATGTAAATCTTATGGATATCACAATACAACATTTTCATACCTTGATTTATTGACCACTTTGAAGCATGAAGATCCCCCATAAATTAAAAAAGTTAACTTGTAGGAACCCATACAAGGTGGTGTATAAGAAGAATATCACTAATAAAAAGAGAAAATCCAAATAGCAGATCATCACCATAAAAGTTTCCCCTCAGAGAAAATACCTCTACATCAGATAACTACTCTGTCTTTATTCGGTTCAAAACAATGTGTGTAATTGGTGTTGAAGTCATAGATACTCATCCATGAGATTACAAAACATATGGATTCATGTCTATAACAAATGTTAGCAAGAACCACTAAGTTTAAAAATCTCATAATATCCCTTTATATGTGCCATGGATCTAGTAATCAACATTGAAATTTCCTTCTCTTAGAGAGTAAGATATGAAAAAGTTGAACGAATGAAGATACTCAACCTAACTCCTCAACTGAACATTTAAGTATTGCTATGAAAATATTTACCTATGGCTATTGGGGTCCATGTACCCCAAAAATATCTCACCCATAATATTTATTCTTAAACATATCAAGGTGTGTACGGCCATAGATAACTCAATTTCACAAGTATGTTAATTACACTCATTCAGTATAAGTTTTATTGATATTTATGCCATCAAAAAATTCTCCAACATAAAAATTACTCATAATATGACTTTAGATATATCTTAATACGTGTTGTACTTGTCACCTAGCTCAGGTAAAGTGATGATCAATTTTGAGGTAAGTATTCTTTTCTGATTATGGAAGCACCTATCATAATAATCTGACCAAACAAACATCATCACTTTCAAGGTTATGTGGGACATAGATGTTGCAAGACTAGAGAATCCTTTATTTAGATTATTAGAATAATCCACTAGACTAATAAAAATCATATTCTAAAATAAATTCTCAGGTATCTCCCAAGATACCTTGGCTAAAACATTATACAGTTCCACTATCACTGCATCCAATGAGATAACATGACCCATGTAGTTCAATTTTCAACTAAGGTTTTGATTTTAGATAGCTTGGTGTAAATGATATTCCATCTTAGTGAACTTATGATGATTTCATGATATTCAGAATGTTAATTTGAAGACTACAAGTAGTCTAATATTTAAATGAATAAAACTACCAAAAGTGTTTTCAAGAACATATGAAATATTTGATTCATCAAGGAGACAAAAACCACTGGTGTATTCTATAAACTAAATGAAATCATAAAAAACATGTACAATCCATACATAATTATAATAGTATTTTGGGGTATGTTAGATATTATCACAAAAAAATGATGGAACCCTATCTTCAATCTATCTTATAAAAAAATTTGGCACCTCTTAGCTGATTGAAGATAGCATCAATGCATAGAAGGGGACAATAATTCTTCACAATCATCTAGTTTCGTCTCTGATAATCCACACATAAGGACAATGTTCCACCATTCTTCATATAGAAAATAATTGATGAACCCCATGGTGATCTTCTAGTCCATATGATTCTCTTTTCATCTAGATATTCAATGTAAGATTTCATATCATGAATCTCTATAGGTGAAATCCTATAATGTGGAATAAAAACTAGCTAAAATCATTGAACCAATGAAAAATTAAACTCGATCATCTGTCCAGGTTGTAATTTAAGGTCCAAAGAATGGTATAAGTGAATTTATTGGGTATTATAATAGAATTTATTTTAATATTTTGTTTCATGAAATCATAAAAAAGGATAATTCATGTTAAATTTATAAATAAATTATTTAGAATAGATGGAACAAAATACCTCAACATAGTATCCATTCTTCATTGATCATGTTGATATTGATAAAACCCATTCATAAATAAATACATAAACTGTGATGATCCAAGGATAGAATCCATCTTGAGGTGATCACATGTGCTCTATTGATCTCTAGGAGACACTAATTGATTTATGGGTGGCAGCAAAATGAATCAATTGTCTAGAACTATTGGTGTTGATAGCTCATCCTTTATCCTTGAAATGACCTCTCTTACATTTATCATTGTTGAGAGGGGTAGAGATGGAGTAGTCAAGATAGAATTTAATTTCACACAATGATTCTCAATTTTCGTACATCCAAAAATAGACATAATCAATTATTTATTGAGATAGGGTTATAATTAATATAATACTTAATTATATTCCAACCATTAATACAATATTATAATCTTTAATAAATCCCACGACTAATAATAATAATATTATTATTATTATTTTAATTCACACACTAAATTGAAAAATAGTAAATATTATTTTACTAGTTTTTAAATTATTATTTATCTCATGATTCCATCCTTGAACATTCAGACTCCTCGAAATTTATTGAATACCTGATAATATAATTTGTTCATAAATAAATATTATATTCACAATGTAGAATATTAATATATATTAAAATATTAGACAAATAAAATAAGTATTTTATTCAATATACTGAAAAAAAATATTTATTATTCATTCACGATATAAAATAAATTATTTATGATTATTATTTTCTATTTACTACCTTGATAATATTACCTATCACTAAAACCATAATAAAATTATTCCTTAGTTATAAGAATAATATTTATTTCTATAATTAAGATCAAATTCAATTTAATATAGATCAATAGAAACAATTAGTGAATGACCCCTCTTGGATTAATGATCATTGGAGTTAGGCAGTTAACCCTAAAGTCCATGAATACATTCAAGAAATGGGAAATATACACCAAAAGGAAGAACATGATTTTTCAACATCCAAAATCACATATGAACTCTCACTGTGTGATATAATCCCATAATCATAAATCTTATGAAGAATGTTGCACATCTATATCCCCAACCTATATGCTCATTAAACCCATATTCTGGTGTCTAAAATTAACAAGTCCTTAAAAAATTTCCATGTAATTTAAGGTGATGAGTAAATGGAAATAAAATGGACTAGATATCAATATCCATTAATATTGAAGGAAAAAAATACTTCCATGATCACTAAAAACATATGGAATCATGGATTTTGTTATAAAATCTATGTGTGTGAGTCATGAAACTCATTAATGACAAACATAAAATCTATAGACTATGAAACATGATCACCGATATGAATATCTAACGACAACAAATAATGAACAATTCCTACTAGTGGGTTTATTCTCATAATCGTTCATCTTGGAGATTACCACGTATGAACATCATGAGAGGAATCCTCTTCAACTTATGAGTACTCTCACCTAATAGTCTACATAGTATATCTCCTATCATAGTATGTTTTCAAAATATATAACTATATTTAGGAATATTGGCATAGCCCTTAATGTTTCTCATTATAACAAGCAACTTCAATGTCCTTATCAATGTGAAAAATAACCTGTGACATCATCACATCCATTTTATGTTGAAAAAAATCAATACCTGATAATATATTTATATTAATATTAAATGATTTTAAAATACATGTAATATAATTAAAAAATATTTGGTTCAAGGAAAAAACCCTAACAAACTCCCACTTGAACTAGATCTAATTTATAATGAATTATTAGTCCTCAAATGTTAAACATTATGATTCAATGTATGGATATATATGTTAGCCACACCTCATTTACACAGATTGGATTATTAATGAAACAATTTTTTTGTGGTGACTATCTTTATTGAAACATTACTAAATTGATATAATTACACATCTAGTTATAAAACCTAGTGTACACCTTTTTCTTACAAGTAAAAAATCATGACATAATCACTAAGTCCATTATAAAATCTTACCATGATAATGATAAAAATCATTCATTCTATATTATCCAATAATGAAATGGGAAATTGTTGAATTACTTATTAAGATTAATCAGAAGCTGAATGACAGTAATATATTATATATACCAGTAGCTATTATATGGTTTTCTAGAATATTACTCTAGTCTTTTCGGTGGTTCTAGATAAAATTGAAATATGTGTCCAATTTCATTTATCATTGGTAGTCCCTCTTCTCTAGATACATGTAACTCATCCAATTTTAACTTTCCTAGTATTGTGGGAAAGTTCTAAAAATAATTCTATTTAATTAATTTTGATCTAATTGATATCCACTTACTATGAATTCTGCATCAGTAAAATCAAATATTAGTATATATCATGGAATTGAAGCTGGATTCAAAGAACATACACCGGTGAAATTATTTCAATCATCATAATCACTTAATATTCTATTTTATGTTCTAATATATGTATTATATTACAAAAACAACTCAGTATTGAGTTGTTTCAACTTTTATTTTCAAATACATTATCATTATTTGTAGTATGACTAGATTTAGAAAATACATATATCTATTTTTTAGATCTTTTTCCTTAGAAACAAGTTAAAACTATAATTTATATAGGTAGAATTATCATTCCACTGACCTAATAGACTAGTGATAGAAAACATTTTTTCACATGTATAATCAAAATATTTATCTTTGAAACTAACAGGACACCCACTAAATAGTTCATGATTCCCGTCACTCATTCACTCCAATTGTTTTTTTTCTATGACCACAATTAATGATTTATTCATAAATAAATAAATTTAATATTAATATAATAATGGAAATTATTTATATCAATAACCCTTTAATGTTATATATTTTAAATAAAAAATATAGGGTATCATTTTGTTCATGACATATATTCATATTCAAATAGGATTTCTCCAAATGAGTTGTCATTGAAAATGAATATCCAAAAAAATATTATATAAATAATATATGTTCAGTTGAAATCAAAATGTATTTTAGTATTGATGAGTGGTGAATAAGTATTTTTATAGACAAAAACATTCAATAATATATCACACTATATTAGAATAATATTGTAATATACAAGACTATTTTCCCTAGAATACTCACCAGTAGTATTAATCCTTAAAAAATTTGATATATGATGTCCCTGAATATTGATACATTGATTCTATTACATTATTTTTTTACATAATTTTCAATCCTAGAATATTACCATTTACTGCATGCTTTTATGATTATTTATTTAAAAAAATAGTGTATATATATATATCACCAAATGCGGTGAATATAATCTTCGTATATGGTTGTATATTCCTATGTAATATACATTTTTGGAAATAATCATCCCATTAAGATGTGTGGAGTTAGGTATTAATTTTCCTACCCATGTTCATACTGAGCCTTAACCTATAGATGCTAGTTTTCTCCATTTATCTTAAAATATATTTTATTCCAATATAAAAATATAGTAGATCATCAAAAGATGTTAATATCATTAGTGGCTATAGAATAAATAACATAGAATAACTTTATTATTTTAATGTTTTTTGTAGCTAAGGATGTAGTTTAACCGACTATTTTCCATAATAAAGATCTAATAGTTTCCTAAATGATTCTTATCATATAACCAATGATATGATATCCAAGATATATATAGTTAGCATACATTTAGATATTCCTCTTCTATTTGAAAAATATGTATTGGATGATATAATGGATGATTTGAAATATATGTAAAACTTATTATTGATATTTCATTTACATCCATCATGAAATTTATTTATATAATAAGGTGTGAGTTAGGGAGAACCTTCAATACATATAAATGATCAATAAATATAAGGATAAGTTGTTATTTGAAAATCCAACTCAATGATTCCTCACTCTTTACCAAATTGACTCAGTTACATTACTAAGAATTTTAAAAATTTCTTTGAGAAATATTATAATATAAATAAAGTTACCTTTAGCTTTATGACAGTTGACATATACATGTTTAACTAACTCAATAAGGATTGTGATGTATCTTTATTTAAAAGGTTTCTTTATATAAATAATGACATATATTTATTTCTTATCCATTATTTTTTATAACTTGAGTGAAAAATAATTAAAAATTAATATACAAGTCAACTAATATCAGTTTTATTTGAAAAATAATTATCTTACCACAATCAGGTAAGAGTCTTATATTTTATATTCATCATTCATTGCAATGGATATTTGCGATTATAGTGTTTTTTATTAATTTGTTTTATATTTATGTACAAGAAAAAAATTTAATTAAAAATAATATAATGTCACATCGTGTAAATATAGAAGTGAAGATAATTGTTTTTGTATGGTTTATTAAAAACATTAATAAATCCATTTGGAAATGAGAAATAGTGAGAACCCCATGGATGACATGGTAATCCCATGTTCTCATCTCATTTTTAGTTCACTCAACAACATTTATATTCTATCTTATTTCTAGTAATTAAATAAAAGCATTTTGTAAGCATATAGTTTTTAATTCAAAAAGAGTTAATAGAAATGTGATGAATATATATAAAATGTATGAAACAACTTCCTCAATTAATTTATTACAATTTATTTTTAAATTTCCATTCATTCCACATTTGAAGAAAATAACCACATATTCATTCTTTTATATCTATATTTTTTTCACTTTTAAGGATTCCATAATTTATAATTTATATTTATAATATCCATGGGGTGTTTATATTTTTATTTCAAACTTTTCACTAAAATGGGTGGAGGAAAATATTTCAATAATTCCTTATTGGAATGGTGACGTATTGACGAATGCTTCAAGAGTGACTTTTCAAATTTTATTCTAGCTTGGAAAAATATGTCTAATTATGGGGGTAAGTGTAATTAAATAAGATTAATGGATAATTCATTGTCCATATAGAATCCTAATTTCACCAACTAATCAATATTATCTTGCATTTTTACATCATGAACTATACCTAGATTACCTTCATTAATTTTACACTAACAGTGTGAATTTATATTCTTATTTAATTTGAGACTTATTTATTTGGAGATGAGATATTATGGTGTATTAATCCATTTATTTATATTGTATCACCAACTCTGGACACATATTTGAAAATATAATATAACAGACATAGGAAGAATCTCAATGTATCTCCAGTATAAATCATTTTCACCAATGCACTCATGTTAGGGTGGTAAAACAAAAATAGGTGATTCCAACACATAATACAAATGTATTGGTAATAATGTGTCACATAAAAAATTGTACCATATATTAAAATTTGTATATGTATTCACCTACCCTGAGTTAAAGAATGATGACACTATTTTTTTTTTATTTTTCATTCAATTGTATTAAATAATTAAAATAGATTACAAGTACTTTAGTTATTATAAGTTAAGTGAGAAATAATAATAATAAATTTCATTTAGTATTTCACTATTTTATCAAGTCTTAAAAACCATTACTATTTAATATTTAATTTCTAGTTGTTAAAAAAATTACAGGAAAAGATCTATTTTTTTCATATAATCAAACAGAGGCCTTGAAAGTTACAATAAAATATTTAGGTATGCCATCATACCAACTTTGGGCTTGAATCTTCTTGATCCATTGAGTGGAATCCCCAATCATGAAACCCATACTTTGATTTTGGGTATAATTACATCCAAATTAGTATTCGAAGGATGAAGAACATTAATCCCTATACAAATTCAGTAAAGGTAACCCACTATCCTAGTTAACACTTCCCAATAATTAATTGTTCCTCTGATGATGGATGAACTGACACATATACATTGGGATCATCATAATTTAGATGATGGAATGATTGATGACTAAATAATTTTTTAGGGATTTTAAAAATTATATTTAAATTTTATCAGACTTCATCATTTTCATGTGTTCTTAATGTTATGGTGATTTTTATTAATAAAACATCCCAGTTGGATAAAATATTTACACAAAATTCATTTATTTAAAATACATCATTGAACATTATTTCATTTATTTATGTGATCCGGGTCAGGTACGCATAATGTAAATATTTAAAATATAGGAAAAATAATTTCTTAAATGACATGTTTTTGAGAATATTTCATTGATTTTTTTAATCACCTTATGTTAAATAAAACTATGATCTTGTTGAAATAACTCATATTTCTATTATTGGAATTAGTTTCAACATTACACATGTCTAGAAATGTAGCACTTGGGTTGGAATCATTATGGTGCCTTCTTGAACAACCTATAGGATCCTTAGGAATCACCATTGATTACAAGTATTTGTAACTCACATGCATGTGAGAGGAACCAATGGATTGGATAAAGGGAGATTGCATAAATTACCTTGGATAGGTAGGTCGTACATAATAAGGGAGGGAGGGACGACAAAAAGTCCATGAAATTAAATTAATAATAAAATTTTCAATCCCATGAAATATATCAAATAAAATAAAACACAATAGATACCCTAGTCATGGTCTACCTCATGAAGGGTTATACGTGGAACACATACAAAAAATTAAAATGGTTTACAATCATTTATATTAATTTTTTTATTTATAGAAATGTGGTTACATTAACTAACTAATTAGTAAATTAATTAAATTATACCATTTCTTCTTAATGACCATATTAGTTCGTTTGTAGATTCCCATATTAATTTAATTATTGGAAGAAAATAAAAGAACCAATTATAACAAATTATTATTGAAAATTAATAGATTTTTATTATTATTTAAAACCTTTATTAAATTTTCAAACATAACAAATGTCACTAAATAAAATAAAATTTTAATGACGAAATTTAATATTTAATGTAATTTAATAACATTATTAATTTATTGAATAAATGGTTTGTATTATTGAGCTACATTCCATTTATATATCTTATTGTGAACCTGGGTTAAACACCTGGGGCTTTCATATATATCCATGCCAGACTACACATAGTGTACATGCAAGCTACACACTATGTATCATAGTTATCATTTATAAAGGATAATATTATAATATTTATACTATGTGTTTATTGATTTAATCCAAAACAATTAATAAATTTGCACTTATTTTCCTCATTTTTTAATTTTTGGTTGAGTTCGGGCTTAAATGTGAAAATTTGTTAAATATGGACATTTAGAAATTTTCCGTTTCTTCTATTTTTTAAAAATAACATATAAAAATTTTATCCAAGTGAAGGTATTATATTTTTGTAGTATTTATGTATTTGTGGGATACAAATTATTATTCTTTAACCAGAGCCCATTCGAAGTCCCACACGCCCAAAAAAATCGACTTTGTGGAAGAATTATTGTGGTTGGCAGAATGGACCATACATCATTAAATGAGGAATTTATCTGGATACCGACCTCAAATTGGTTTGATTATATTTGGAATTAAAATATGAGTA
Organism: Viscum album; assembly: GCA_963277665.1. NCBI lineage: Eukaryota > Viridiplantae > Streptophyta > Magnoliopsida > Santalales > Viscaceae > Viscum > Viscum album. The sequence goes on from OY728135.1 coordinate 164,066,268, forward strand.
TATGGTAAAGCTTAAAATTAAATTTTATGTATAAAGTATTCCATTAAGGTTGCCATTGAACCATTCCATGTGGTGTTAGTGGAATAGTGTTTGGCGGCCAGAAATAGTCAGTTCCATTAAAAAGCCATAAATTATTTGTAGTGCCTCCAAAATATTTTTAATTTCATTTTTAGATATAAACATTCATTTCAAAAATCTTACAATAATGTAAAATTGGCATGTTTTGTCCATCTGTTGGGCAGAACCAATGAGAACTTCTAGTAGAAATATTTTGAAGGAAAAAATTTAAATTCATTCTATTCTATTTCTTCATCATAGTTTTGCAATTCCTTGTTCATAAAAATTCTTATAAAATACTCTTACCATGGTGTGGTAAACATTTGAGTGATTTTTGAATGGTAGGATATATTTTTTTATGCTTTTGTTTTTTTTAATTTATCAAACAAAACTAGTTTCTCTTTATGCAATGTTGCTTCCAATTTTATTTAGAGGTATTTATTATAAAGTGAAATTGAATTTAGTTTTTGATTCCATTGTTATGTTTTTTCATTAGTCAATGATAATTATATCTCTCCAATAGTTATGGTTGAAATATGTTGGAATATACCTGTACTTAGAGGTGATGTACTCGACAATCGTTAGTACGTGAGTGAGGGGTAATGGATGTTCTTTTTATTATTTAGATAAACAAGACATGATAAGTAAATGATCATGTTATCTGACGTTGTTGAATACAACTCTCCCACACATGGAATTAGAGTAGTCCGAATTTATATATGTATCATGTTTTCTCTCACCATCATCATTTTATCAAGGTAGTCAGAGGACACATCCATGGAATCACAATTTAATCGAATTAACAAAAAATGATTGAATAAACTGGATCAATGATAGTGTAAAATTAGAAAAAAAACCCAGACCTGATCAACATTCTCATATAGTAGTTTTTAATCACTTGATATGAAAACATATCTTGAATGTATTTCTTAATTTATTCCCTTTGTTTCATTTCTCTCATTTTCAAAAACAAACCAATTCAAAAACCCCAATTATTATTCTAATTAAAATGTTAAAAATTATTTTTGGTGCACTATTAATAAAGATACTACCTTGTTTTAATCACTAAAAGATACAATGGTAATTCCAATAAATTTTTATTCCATTCCCATGCCAAGAATTCGTCCAATGTGGCACCATTTACTGGGAGGAAGTGTCTCAAAAAACTAAAAACTAAAAAAACATTCTTGAATGACCCATTGTTAAAATAACCATTTAATATAATTTGATCTCGAAATTGATCAAAATATAACCCAATTTAGAAAAAAAATTCAAATAGTGTTTTAGGAAATACACCTCATAGATTCATGTGATACTTTGTGTGATCACTATGAATCTAGAATAATGACGGAATATCCCAACCAAAATCTATGAAATCTCAATGACCACAATTTGATAATAAAAATAAACAAATCATTATCCCTGTCAAAGAAGATTAATGTGAGCTGCACATTAATATGTTCCTAGTGCTAACAAAATGTCATGGACATGTATTTTATGACCGAAGTGGACACATCCAAAAGATCACATATGTCCACTCCAACTTCAAACACAAAGGAGTTGTAGAAGAGAAAGTTAAGTGGATAACATTACACTTCTAACTTGATGTAGCCTCAAAATAATGGTTGTACAATCTGAAAACATGGGAGATAAATGATTTGGAACATATCAAAAATATTCAATATAAAGATATTGATTCCTACATCCTGGAGAACAAAAATATAAAAATAAATTTATGTAATACATCAATCAAATAGAAAGACTCACTAAGAATATTGAGAACATTTCAAGAAACCTTGTGCAAGATTACCACACCTTGAAATAGAAGATGTCCAATTCCTTATGTTCTTATATAAAGGATTTCTATACAATGATTGAAAAATTCTAGATGCCTCATTTAGATGATCCTTGACTGAAAAGTCATCTGATCATATCAATGGCCCCATTGAAAACATTGCACAAAACTGAAAGTAATTTAGAACTATAGATACAATCACTAGATAAATCCACGAGGTAAGGACTTATGATTATTGTTCACCCTTACATGAATTGACAACAAACTAAATAACTAGTTTGATGAGAAACATTATGGGTAAAAAGTGAAGGAAGAACAATGACCAACCTAGGTATATTGATTATGCTATTCTACTTATCATTACAATGATCAATGTCCAGAAGTGAAGGTGACCGAAAGTTTAGCTACAACCTATTCCAATGAAAGACATATGAGAAACCTTCCTTGAGTTCACCAACTACTGAAGAGAATCATCTATGAATCAAATTGTATGGGTTCGATAATAATATTGATAAGGTAACATAACAATTTAGTTGTTTTTTGGAAATTAGGACAATGAATCAAGAGAAAAATACCTTCCCAGGAAATCCCAAACCCAAATGAGAATGCCAACATGATAATAATAAGATGTGGAAAATGGCTCACACTAGCTAAGAAATGTGAGAATCATTTTCTTTGAAACCAATAGAAGCTCAAACCATCAATCCAAAATGAGACTATAATAACAATATAGAAATGACTATTTTTAGGAAGGAAAAGATAGTAACACCATTGAAAAAAACCACAAAGGGAGAAAAGGGATATCCAACAACCATTCTCATCAACATTAGTGAAGTAAAAAAATGTTTAATAAGAGTAAATTCAAAGGGGAATTTAGGAAACATTATATAATGATGATACCAACATTCCACTACTAGATTCAATCTTAAAAAACCATATGTATGAAAAAATTCTAAAAGATCTAAGCACAAAAAGAAGGAAGGTAGATTGAAATGAGTGGGTCAACATAGGAAGAAGCATCTTAGCACTGATCACACCAATGATAATAAAAAAATCATGATCCAGTGACATTCTCTATTTCCTGCAACATTGGGAATTTAGATTTTACTAATTAACTATGTTATATATGATAGTGTATAAATTTTATGCCTCAATCGATATTTTCATCCTTGAAGAATGGAGAACTAAAACGAACTAGAGACGATGTCCAATTAGAAAATAGATTAGCTATTTTCCCATCTGCAGTTATATAATATGTACTCTTGGGTGTTAGACGATTGATCTTTATAGTTGACTTTTGTGCACTTACCCTGGAAAAAGACAGAGCACCAGGCCACTCTCCCATCATCCTTGGTAGACCCTTCATGAATATAGTAAGGACTACCGTCAATGACCAAGAATGAACACTCACAATGGAACTCAGAGATAGAACATTACACATTAATATTCTTTATGAAATGAAACCAAATTCTAGTAACCACTCAAAATATGGAATATCCCATGAAGAATGTATAGAACTAATTTATGATTTAGGTATTCTTCGTGAATTTTTATCTTTAGGAGAACATTTTTTATATGAAAATCTCAATTCCAAGTTACCTGAAAATCCTGATCTCATTTTAGAGAAGGAGGTAAAATATATCATTTTTATGGTTTTATAATGAAAATTAGATGTTAACAGAGATTCCATCCATAGAATTAGGAAACCTAAATTTAATATCATCCCTTAAACAACCCCCATGTCTAGAACCTAATCCTTTTCTAAATAATTTTAATTATTTATGACAAATGGAAGGAGTGAAATTTATGGTAATAATTTCCGATAACATATCTGATTCAGAAGAACAAACTCTGGTTAACATACATAGTTGAAATGTCCGAGATGTTGGATGGAGTTTAGGTGATATACCTGAAATCAATCCCATGTTCTACTCTCATAGAATATTTTATGAAATTGATGATAGAATATTTACAAAACCATAGGGAAGACACAATACCACTATCATGGAGGTTGTTATAAAAGAGATATATTAAATATTAGTAACTATTATCATTTAACTAATCTCGAAATCTCACTGGGTTAGACACATTCATGTAGTCCCAATCTAAATTGGCTTAACCACTATTAAAAATGATATAAATAAATTTATCTCCATGAGAGTACAAAATATCTTGAGAGCGTGTACAGATTATAGGAAGATAATTCATGTTACCCAAAAATGATCATTTTCAATTCCTTTCATCGATCATGTACTAGAATGGTTAGCTAGAAAAACTCATTACTATTTTTAGATACATTCTCAGAATACTTATTAGTTTCGATCTCAATAGAAGACCAGGAGAAGATGAACTTCTCCTGTCTATTTTTCACATTCACCTACAAAAGGATTCCTTTTGGGATATGAAACGCCCCAAGTACATTTCAATGATTTATGGTGAGTATTTTCTCAGATATGTTTGAGAACTTCGTGGAGGTATTTTTCAATGATTTCATTGTTTTTTGTAATTCATTTGATCATTTCATAGAAAATTTGGAATTTGTTTTGAAAACATTCATTGAATAGAATATTGTCCTAATTTTCAAAAAATATCATTTCATGGTTGAAATTGGATTATTGTTGGGGAACCGAATTACAAATAAAGGAATTGAGGTTGATAAAACAATAGTTGAACTAATAAATTCCATTCTAAATCAAAATTGTTTAAAACATGTTAGATCCTTTGTAGAAAATGCATGAATTTACATTAAATCATCAAATATTTTTGTATGAATTTTCTCCCTCTCTTAGGATTATTACTAAAGGATTATGTCTTTAATATTGATTCACCATTTATGAATTCATATGATGAATGGAATCAAATGATTATCAAACCTCCAATAATGAGACCATCCAACTACGAGTACCCATTTTAGTTTCCTTGTGATGTATCCAACCAAGCGATTGGAGCCGCTTTATCACAAAGAATTGACAGTAAGCCTCAAGTCATATCCTATGAATCAAGGAAAATGGATTCTACACAAATCAATTACACAACCACCAAGAATTAGTTCTTTACAACCTAATTTGCGCTAGATAAATTACAATCATATCATCATGGAACTAAAGTTGTTATTTTTTCTAATCATGTTACAATCATGTTTTTATTGAAAAAAATATGTAAATCCAAGGCCAGTGAGATAGATTCTACTCTTATAAGAGTTCAATTTTAAAATTAATGATAAAAATGAAACTGAGAATAATTTTATTGATCATCTAAGTTGACTACACAAAAATTTTGAGTTATAATTTCTAAACCCTATTCCACTTACTGATGAGATTCTTGGAGAACAGCTCTACATCATCAATGGGGAAGTTCTATGGTATGAAAATACAATAAATTATCTTGTACCATATCAGGTCCCATATCATTTAAATTCCCACCAAATTTAAATGATGAAATCTATCTCTATATATTATATCAAGGTTGATCCATTTATTTGGAACATTTTCAATGATCAAGTGATAAGAAAATGTTTTCCTGAAAGTGAAATTTATTCTGTCTTTGAGTTTTTCACAATTTATCTTGTTGAGGAATCTTTGGAAAAAAATTAACCACAATGAAGGTTTTAGAATATAGACTTTATTGGACCATCATTTTTAAAGATTCTCATGGATTTTTATAAGGTGTGAAAATGTCAGTTTTCTTGAAATATTTCAAAGAGGTAAGAAATGACCCAACAACCACATAATTTTTGGAAAATATTTTATGTATGGGGAATGATTTTATGGGCCTTTTGCTATTGTCATTTTGAAATTACTATATCTTTTTGTAGTTGATTATGTTTCCAAATGGGTTAAAGAAAATCCACTTGGACAAATGATGAAAATATTGTTTATGATATTGTTAGGGTTAACATATTTTTTAGGTTTGGATTTCCTTGAGTCAACATTAATTATCATGGGCTCACTTTTGCAAAAGGATAATGGATGATTTTCTAAGGAAGTGTTTGGTGAATCATAAAACATTAACTCCATATCATCCACTAACAAATGGTCAAGATGAATTGTCTAATAGGTAAATCAAATGTATTATGGAAAATAATAGTAATCCAAATAGGAAAGATTGGAGAAAAATATTGGAATACAAAATATGGGATTATAGGACAACCTAAAAACCCTGATTGGAATGAGTTTATATTCGATAATTTATGGGAAAATATTTCTCTTCCCTATAGAATTGCAACATAAAGGATACTGTGCTGTGAGGTAGATATAGTTGGATCATGAAAGCACTAGGAAGGATAAATGATTACAGTTACAGGAGACAGAATAAATTATAAAGTATGATTTTGAAAATTATAGGAATTATAAAGAGAGAACAAGAGTGTATCATAATAAAACGATCCAACTTATACAATTCCATTCTGGAGACCTAGTGCTCTTATTCAACTCAATAATCATGATGATGCTAGGTAAACATTTTCCCATATGGGAATGTCCAATTATAGTTACTCATGTATACCATATTGTGATAAGATTATTGTGATCGATGTGTAGCAGAATTCATTCAGAATTAATGGGAATCGTCTAATGAAATTTCATGGAACTTTTCTATCAGAGCTAGTGGAGGAGATCACACTCATGTAACCTATTTGTCAAAAAAAACACTAGGTCATACCTCTTAATTACACATTATTTCATACTTTGATTTAATTTAAAATCATCTTTCATTTCAAGTACACTTAAATTCATTATGTACACTACATAATCTAAATGTGGGGGAGGTAACCTTTGTAGTTTAAGGTTTTCATTTGTTGTCTTCCATTATGATTTTCAAAAAAAAATTAAAGAATAAATTTTTGTGTGTATCTTTATTATTGTTGCTTTCTTTTCTGAAAATCTTGATCTGAGATGATTCGCATTACAATTTATGAAATCAATATCAATGCGTGAAACAATTTATCCCATGAAACCGAGAAAAAATGAATGTTGAAAATTACATTGTTTCATGCTCAAATCCTTTAGAATATAATGAAAAATACTCTTATTTTTAAATCTCATTACTAATATCGCTATCTCTATTTTATATATTAATTTCTTATTAGGATTCTGAACCATTTTTTAACGTTTTTTTAATTCATGTTACTTCTTGAGAGAACCAAACCATGTTTGATTAAACCAGAATTTGATTTCTTTTTGTAAACAATTAATGGTTAGAGGTATATATATTGTAAATGATTGAGTCATTTCATTAGTTTTAAATCCCCATATTTCATACTCACCTTTTTTGTCATACCTTGAAAATTTTATCATTGTATCTCTTATAATAAATTTACATCATGTTACGTATTCCACATTACATTGTAATTTTCCCTATCCAACCCACTCATGAAGTGAATTTGAAAAATACAGTTGAACATAAGTATGAGGGAAGATATCTTGTAGTTTGATATATCATTTGGTGAATCATTAGGTAGAAAATCAAATGTTTAATAGATTTTTTTCTATTGAATAAAATTTACTCTTTCCAAATTTGTTCTTTTCCATTCAGGATAAATTAATGTTTTCCATTATGAGGCATCCAATTGTGAAAGAATCTATGACTATCTAGATATCTCAATATAAATCATGTATGAGATGATTAACATTGTTTCTATAAAAATATTGAATGATGTTAACATTCAATGAATTTTAAATTATATTTTTGAGTATATTTTCTGGTAAGGGGAGTGATGAGAAGACCATACTTGAGTAAATATTAAAATCATAAAATTTTTCTTCAAAAAGAGTTAAGAACTCCTTATTCAGCCATATAATATTTTAAATTTAAATTATTCAAACCCAAATATGCGGAAAAAACCATATAAAGTCATCATGATGAACATATGTACTTGGATCACATCGGGTGGATAGATAGGAATTTATCAAGCATATAGTTACCCTTTTATGAGTTTGGATGGGAATTAAATTTCTAAAAATTGACATTTCTGTGATAAGAGAAAAGGTAAGTGATTTAAGTGTTTTGTCTGCATGGAAGGATAAATAAAGTGGAAATATATTGAATTTTATGAATTAAGAACCTGAAATAATGGTTTTTATGAGTCATTATATCTTTTTCTTTCTTAGTGTAAACTTGTCAGATCTCAAGGATATGTGTTTTAAAATTTCATTTGATTTCATATTAATGTTCAATTGTCCTAGAGTCTAAGTGATTAGTGTGGGGGAATTGATAAATAAAATATTTTAATATTTCAACATATTTTTTTTATTTATTTAATTTTAACCATGTAATAAATTTAAGCTTATTTAAACAATATTTTGATTTATGGTGGATCATGGGATTTAATGGGAAAATTTGTTAAGTATGGACACTTAGATGTTTTATATTGACAGTATTGTTTTATCATAACTTATAAGTTTATCAACAAATTAAACTGATTATTTTTTTAAGGCTTAATTTACTTATGGGATATAGATTATTCTTATGAAACAAGATCCCATTTGATGTCCCACAAGCCCAAAAAATAGTATAAGTTGAAATGTTATTATGGTCGATAGAATAGACCTCACTTCATTAAATGGGTCATATCTCAGGCTGCCGACCTAAAAATTGGAGGATTATAGTTGGGATCAAAAGCTTAATTGAAGGGGGAGATACACATTAAATTTTCATGAGAATGTATTTCCTTAAGGGGGGTATTGAACTGGTCAATGTGTGGTTGGCGGAATAGTGTTTGGCGGCCATAAAAATTCAATTATATTAATGCAGACAAAATTTCATTGAAAATGATCCAAATTCATTGAAATTTTAGTGGTAGATATAATTCTCTACGTGGAGATTCATATAATAAGGGATCTCTATAGGTTTCTTCCATCTGGTGGGATTAACTGAAGGAAACATCTGGTAGACAGATTCTCAAGTGGAATTTTTATATCTTTCTGTTATCGTTTTTTCATAGTTTTTTAATTCCTTACACTTCACAATTATTCTCATTTAACCTTAAAATGGTAGGATAAGCATCTCAATGATTGGTTAAGGGTATGTTTTATATTTCATTAATTCTTTAGTTCTTTCCTTTTATTGAATAAATCCTCTTTCTCTTTCTTCAATGTTTTTTCCTAATTCATTTAGTGGTTTTTATTATCAAATGTGATCATATTTGGTTTTTAATACTACTATTTATTTTGTTCATTGGTGATTTATAATTATCTCCCTCCATTAGGTTATAATTTATATAAGATGTAATATTCAATGATTTATTGGTGATGTACTTGATGATATTTAGTATTTAATTGAGTGATAATGGATGTTATTAATTTGTTGAGATAAACAATACTCAATCCAGAATTGATCACGTAAATTGAGGACATTCACTACAACTCTCACACACAAGGAAGGAGAGTAGACCAAAATGAGATATTAGTAATGTTTTCTACCACCATCACAACTTGAAAAATAGAGTGATAATACCTAATAATAGAATATTACATTTAATATACATAGATGAAAAGGATTGAATAAAATAGAACAATGATTTCATTGAAATTAGAAAACTAACCCCAACCTGATCACCATTCTCATATAGAATTTGTTAATCACTAGAGTTGAAATTTTTTCTTGAATCTACTTCGTTTTCTTCCTTTTATTTCATTTCACTAATTTTAAATTCCAAAATTTTTTAAAAAACACATAATTATTACTCTAACAAAAAAGTGAAAAATTATTTTGTGTGCACTCCTCATCAATAGACTACATTGGGTTATTCACTAGAATATACTTAGGTAATTTAAATTAAATTGTTTTTCCATGACCACGATAGGGGTGCATCACCTCATAACCAAGAAAGTATTCACTGTGAATTTTAGAAACAAGAAGTAATAAACCAAAAGGAGTTCACAAGCTAAGTACAGACACCATATATCATTATTTCTCCACGAAGTCAATCACATTCAGTTTGGACAATGTTTATGAAAACATAGGATGCATGAATGTTGTTGTTAAACCATAGAGAACACATGACGAGTACACCATATAACATGATATTTACTATTAAATATTGTCATAGACATCATGTGGTGTGTAATTAAATCACATCATGTAATAACATCTCATTGTGTCATGTATCTCATAGAACGACTGGTTGTAATGATCTTGGGTACATGGTGTGTACACTAGCTACACATTGGGTATTCCAATTCTATTCAACTAAATTTTTTGAAAATGCATGATAGAATCTATTATCATTCGTTATCTAATATATGTCATAATAAATTATTAATCATGTTTGAATAAATTAAAATACTGAAAACATTTTAATTCCATTTACATTAAAGAATGAATAACATGAAATAAAAAATCCATACATGATTGGGAATATTTATCAACATTCAAATAAAAAAGTATAAATTTTAAATGCGACCCCTTTGATACCAAACGAATGATATTATCATAGTGTAATCTCCTTTGGTGGGAATTACAAAAAAATTGTTTTAATATTTAGTTTCCTAAAACTATGAGTGAAGATCATTTACATTAAATTTATAATTAATTTATTTTGATGAGAATATATTAAAAAACTTGGCCATGGATGCTTTCTTCTATGATGGTATTTCTCATCAAAAAACCATTTATGATTGACTTCATTGTGAAATGGGGATCCAATGATTGGATCCCTCTAGCAGTGACCCACAAGTGATCCATTGATCTTAGAGAAACAATAATTGATTTTTGAATTCTAGCACGGTAAATTGACTATATAATGATGATCATGTTGATTCATTATGGATGGAATATCTATTGTTTTTCTTGTTCCTATGTGTGTGGTAGAAGGAGTCCAGAGAAAATTTGTTTATGTACAATGATTCTCTATTTTCATACACCCCACATAATAGATATAATCATTTATTTTTGGAGATACAGTTTTGGAAGAAAATTTATTTAATTATATGTTAGCTCTTAAAAAATATTATAACAATTAATAAACTACATGAAACTTAATAATAATAATAATTTTATTATTTTATCATTCATGGTAACTTTTATTAATAAAAGATATTATTTTAGTGGATTGTAAACTAACCATAATCATCAGATGTGATCTTGGTATATTCGAACTCTTGAAAATTTATTTAATAGTTGCAAAAAAATATTATTCATAAATAAATGTTTTATTTAATATCCAACTTATAAATATTTTTAAAAATAATAAATATATAAAATAAATATTTTATTCACAATAGAGATGATAAATATTTATTAAATATTCATAAAATCAAATAAATAATGTTTTACAAAACATATAATTATTTATTAACTTGTGAATGTTTTTGATCAATGAATCTAGAAAAAATCTATTCCTCAATCATGAGAATAATATTATTTCAAATAATTAAATTCATGTATAATTAACAAATATGAAGGAAAAATTATGGTGTGATCCTCTAAGAAGCTTTACTGTTTTTACTAGTCAGTTATACCTAAATCTCATGATTACTATCTACTATTGGGTGAAGGCACCCAAGAGAAAGAACTTAATGTCTCAATATAAAAATCTACATACAAAGAATCATTGTTTAATATAATTACATTATCACAATATATACTTATATAGGTTTCATATTTGTGTCATCAACCTATATGCTCGATATTTCGTTCTTGCACTATTTGAAATAAAAACAGTATTGCACCATGGTCAGGGAATATAAGGATATGGTTAAATTACAATAAAAGCGTTGGGATATAAAAATCCATAATAATGGAAGGGACAAACCCTTATTAATCATATCAATTAATGACATGTCAATCACGGCACATCAAATGTACAGTACCTTACTAAAAACATAGGGAAAATGGTTTTTACCATTAATTATATGTGCAAGAATCCAGACTTGAAGTAGTGATTATCATATAGTCTATGTACAATTAAAAACTCTCACAAAAATGAATATCTAATGAAAAAGTAATTTAAATCTCCTTACAGTTATTATACTCTCTCTATCGACCATCATATAGATTACCATGTATGAAATTTATGAGAAGAAGACTCATCAAATTATGAGTACGTAAACCAAAAATTTTAAATACTATGTGTCCTATGACAATACATTATCCAATTTAAATGTTATATTTAATAACATAATTATATAACTACAAGTTATTCATCATAGAGTTGTATGAAATAAATACCCTAGTATATTATCAAATCAATGTTTTGTATAATAAAAATCAATATGTGATATGGTATTTGTATTAATATTGACTTGTTTATATATACATGTAATCTAAATTACAATGTAGTTGGTTCAAGGGAACCGAATCCAAAATCAAGCTAGATATCTCTTCAGAAAAACAATCCAAAAAATGGTCTACCATGGGATGAAAATTATCCTACGACATTCTACCAGCATCTATAAAAAGTTATACAATATGAGCCATATTGATATCTAATATATACTGATCAGTTATTACATGACCATACTGAATACCCCACACACCTATGCGATAATATCATCCCCTTTTATGAAAAAATAATGGCAATTATTTTCCAATAATAGTTGATATGACACTATAATATAACTAGCCATTCCATATACCGAATCGAATCAGTACATTTAATTTACATCATGAAAATTTCCCAAAGGAAATGGTGGACACCAATTACAAGATAACAATCTATGTAGTGTTTGATATCCTCTAATTGTATCCCAATGATGGGCCAACAGTCATAATTCCATTCATGAACTCCACAACCAAAACCAAAATATTTTAAAATTGAGAAAATAAAAATAAATATAATGATATAGTAAAAAAAATCAAATGCATGGTTAGATGATATGTGAATCATACCATTGACAATAGATGTTCATGTATCTAGAATAGTTGGGGTGTATTGTATAGCTTTTACCCGACTCATTCCATAGCCATCAAATCTATTATAACTCCCATGTGATACTCATGTTGGACGGTTTATCTGCTCCCACATTGGGTTACCGTATCCATTTTCTCAGCCTGAACATCTGGGAGAATTCCAACTACCTATCTAATGAGGAGTAATTGAGTCCCATTCAAACTCGAGGGCGTTTCCTGATCCGTTATCACTACTCTAGTATTGTGGTAACCTACAAACACTCTATGATAACAAATACTTCTACAATAAAGGTAGTCCATTGTGTTGTGGGAAAACTTATCGATATTTTGGTCAGAAATTCCATGCATATATCATTATAGTATGTCTACTTCACCAACCACCCTTCACTGACAACACTTCACTGATTGATTTTTGGTTATAAGTTTAGTTCACTAACACCCTTCTCACTACTGCCCTGATAGAAAAATTCCAAAAGGATCATATTTGAAATAGATGAAGATCTTATGGATGACCATGTTGAAACCACCATTCCATCACTTGAAGCATATTTTAGATTCAATTCTATGATGAGATCATGGATCATCATGTTTTTGAATCAACTCAAGAGAAATATGTTCACCTATGATCTTTTTTCCTATTATTTTACTTCCTAGAAATATCCATCCCTAGAGTCCGTAGTTGCTTCCAAGTTTGGAGCAAAAAAATAAAGGTTGATGAAGTGTAAACATATTCTATCCTTAAAATTACCTCATATATCAAGTGGTTGAACTCATAATCCTTCTCATTTCTCAATTTCTACAGAGGAATGTTGTTAAAAAACATTTCATCAAAGTTATACCTGGTTATCTCCTATTCCATATCATCATTCTCCCCAATTTTTGACCATCACGTAGCTAGTTGTCCCCATATGCAAGTAGTGTGAATCACCCTTTTATATACAAGTGTCTCAAGGTTATTTATGATCATTTTTACAAAATCAATCCATAACCCGACTTCTTGGGGCCTTCCACACATGTGAATGTTGGTGTCACTAAACTAGTTATCTCTTGTCAGTATAGACACTGAAGGTATGGTGTGATGTTTCTCCCTATATGTGGAAAAAATAACCCTCATGAGGCTGTATTGAAGATAGTTTTTCATAGGATTATCTTATGCTGCATGAATTCATGGATTAGACACATTATGATCGTGATAATTACAACACTCTTGTTTCATGGTTTTAAGATTAGGAGGATGTGTTTTCATCTACTAGGTTTCTGCACTTTATAAAACAATGTTTTGAATGAAATATCATCATAAACAGAAGAAAATAATAGGGAATCACTAGAATATAGTATCTATATACTTGCTTTTAAAAGTTATTTGGCCAAACATATCCTATTTTTTCATTTCTTTTGATCACAAATAATTTCATTTACATTTAACAGATCAGAAATGACAAAATGTTACAAGCGATAAATATGCCCCCAATATGGGAAATGAATTTCAACATATATCCTCATTGTACTATAATGATTCATGAATTCAAATCTCATTACATACGATCCAATGAGAAAAATATCAATAAATAATAACATTTCATAACATGTGAATCACACAAGGTTAAATAATATAAAAAAACAACAAGAAAACAACCTGAACAACAATCCCATTCATGGGAACTCTGCATTTCTCCAATACATGGGTCAGTTACTCCCTTGTATGATCCCATAACCTATACCTGATATGTCCTAGTATCTTTTATACCATTACCTAGTAACAACACAATATAATTTTCTCATGATCCCCCAATACAATTTTTTAAATTCATCAACCCATCACTCCCTAACGTGACCAATCCTATTTGTAATTGGACCCCAGGTGAACCTCCCTATTCAATAGAGGTCACCAACTATATGTTATTAAAAATACAGTGGGGATAGTATACCCTTAGGTAATAATTTTTATTACAAAATAAAACCGTAACTATGTATCAAATGAAACATAAATAATCAAATATGAAATTCATGATGAATTTGGAATAAGTTGAGCAATCAAAATAAACATAGAATCATGTAATGATTAGGTAAATTTAACTAAATGGTATTTTTAATTTCATTAAAATAAAAGAATATCCGGAATTGATAAAAGTTTCAAAAAACCTTGTCACAAACCCAATTTTATTTTGGCCTCCACGTTCAAAACCTTATACTAAACAATTGATCAATGCAAGACCCCATTCCATTCCTATGTCATACATCCATTAATTATACCAAGGTACCAAACAAAGACCTAAATAGGGTATGATTATAACTCAGTATGTAACAATAAATGATGTCAAACAAGTATAGTTTGAGTATATTGTTCATGAAATAATAATATAAATTGGATATGAATTTCAAATAATTAATGTTTCACAAGATAAAAACAATCATACACTCAAGTTCCAATATGGTACTCAGTTCTAGAAAAAACATCATGGGAAAAATGTCAGATATCTACAAACTTGTTGCAAAACCATGACAACTATATCTACAACCCTACAATGATTTGGACCAGAAATAATCGTAGATGAATAAGGAATATACATACAACTATTATGTCAACCCCAAATGTAATCCATTTATATAATAACTTCCTTATTACCATGTTTAATCCCATTATATAGGAATTATATCTTAACCATGCATAAGTAGTTTATATAATCACTTCTCCATAACCGGGATAAAGAAATTTACATACTAATTGCATCATTACTAGGTTCTATCTCATTATAGATGAATATTGGTGTATCAAACATGTCATCCATTTTCACATATGTTAGACATTTGATCATCACATTTCAACCTCTTCTTCCATTAAGCGAACATCGATTATCATCATAACTTTTATAAACCCTTTTTCAAGTAATGTTATTCATATTTATTATAATCACCCATTTCTAATTTCATTCAAATTTCTGGGGTAATCCAATTCCCATATTATCAACACAACAATATCATTATGATTTTAATGGTAGGAACATGCCTTAGGTGGCCACATGCAAGGAAATAACACAAATGGAATAGATTAGATACATGGGAGGTTTAAAAGATGAGATAAACATAAACTATGAATCTTTCAATTAGGTATTCCATGCACATGACAATCCAATGAGATCTCAAGCATTTCACATACTAGAATAATTGAAATAGACTTTTATGGATTTGTTCAAGACAACATACCTCAAAATCTGAGTACACCAAGAAAAACATCACTTCTAAGATAGTGATAACACTATTCCTTCCATAAAACTCTAGATCTAGAATACCAAGTCCAATATGTTCTTATATCCATTCTAATAGACATCTTATAGGTGGTGAGAGGTATGGTTGTAGTTTCGAGGGAAGGTTAAAAAAATAAAAATTGATCGAAATTATTGGTCTAAAATAATCATGGGCATGGAACATTCATAACATGAGTAGGGTATTAACTTCATTAATACCTCTATTCTTAAATATAACTAGATAAACATAAACATGGATTAAAAAATAAAAAAATACAATTTCACATCATTAACCACACTCATAAAATTTGTTCATGATTGATGGGTTACCGAAAACTAATCATAGCAAGTATGGATCTCAGGGGTTCAACCTAACATGATGTAATTATTTATCTAGGATCTATTACCCTATGAGTTGTTTTCTTATAAAACTAGTAAAACATGCTCATGTTTCACTAACCAATGTTTCTACATAAAAAAAATCAATGAAGGTTTTATAAAAGATAAAAAAATAAATACAAAGAAATTAAAGTATCTATAGTGTTCTAGGATAGAAGTTGTCTATAAATATTCAAATATAATTTTAAAAAATTAAATATTATTTTTTAACTCCAATATTATAGTGATGTGTTAAACATGTTGAATCCTTATATGTAATTTATATTACAAATCCCCTATAAGAGATTTTTAAATTGGGACCTCCAAAACTCAACCAATTTATTCTATTATAAATGATTTACATTATATAATTAGTCCAAATTTAACGACGTTGTAAATATCTTGTATAAGAATTTTAGGATCAAAACTAAATAACTCCACTACAAGATTCTACTATACCAACTTCACTTTATATAACTACTTATAGTGGATGGTAACTATTTATTAATATTGAATATTGGTATGATAAAATTCCTTAAATGGTGTATAAATTTGTTTTTTAAGAAAACATTACCTATAATCTAATGTATCTCTATGTTGAGGAAAACCTTCTATAGAATATGTTCATAATCAGAGCATGAAAAATACACCGAGGGATCCTAGTGTAGCCACATATCCTTGGAGAACCATTTACCAAACATAAATGAAAATTCATGACATGTAGAATTGATTTTTTCTTAAGGTTAATGTTATTATAATCCTACCATAGGTAATGATGTTTCAAATACACATTAATAGATATACTACATAATGACATGAAATCTCCATCAAGGGATTCTAATGTAGCTCCTTCTCATTCAATAACCACCAAAAAAATGTATTGGGATTGAAAATATGTGATGTATTTATTATTCTATTATGTATTATGTCCATATAATAATATAAAAGTTAATATTGTTCCAAGTCCCATTTAGGATATTTTCATCATTATCACTTGAAATCTCGACTAGGGTATTATAGTGTGGCAACTTACCTTTAATGATCCACTTACCAAATATATATGAAAATGAAGAATATAACACACATATTTGTTTATCAAGGTTCAATTTTTTATAATCCATATAATGGTAATCATGTTTAAAACCCCCTATATGATATTTTGTATTGGAATTGGAAATATACATCAGGGGATTATAGTTTATTTAATTACATTTGTAGTGAAACTTATATTGAATGATACATATCTATGAAGTTATAAAAATAGTATATCAAAAATTGATGTTGTGAAAAATGACATTGTTTATTATGACCATTTTATTTATAATTATAACTAATAGAATATTCGTGAAAATCCACTTTGGAAACATTTCAGCATCATAAAAAGAAACCTCTACTGTGGGATTCTAGTTTAGTTATTTCTCTCTATTGAACCACATTCCATATATCTTGGGAATAATCTAATATAATGTATAAAATATTTTTTTATGTTTTATTTACTTATATTAATTAAAATTTATTCATTTTCTAGATCCCATATTTGGTATTTGTAGCATTGGAAGAGGAAATCTGCACTGAGGGGTTTTAGTGTAACATCTTCCCATCATAGAATAATATATTGTGCTGGATACTTTTCCATGAAGTTGAAACATTCAAATTTCAAAAACCACTTCTATGATCTACAAATTTTTTTAAGGATGATTTATTTATTATTCAACCTATTATAGTGATGTTACAAATCCCTTGTAATAGAATAGATCGATCTAAACTAGAAATCTAAATCCGGTTATTATAGCATAGTTGCTTACATTTGAGGAACCAATGATACTGCATGGAACATATCTAGGATGTTATAAAAATTGTAGAGTAAAAATAATGAAATATTGTATAAATTTTTTATCTAAAGATTATATATTTAAAATATAATCAAATTTGATAAGGATTAAAATCCCATATTGGTTATTTTTAGGATCTGAATTGGAAATATCCATCATGGGATTACAATTTAGCAACTTCCCAGTATAGAAACACATAAAAATGGTATTCTAGTGTTCATGATATAATACATGTATTTCTTATTGATATTTACATAATTATAATCCTACAAATGTTAATTTACTACAAATACACCCTTAGATATTTATAGCATCATATTTAGAAATATTTAAAAGGGGATTATAGTGAATCTGGTTCCCATTGAAGAACCATTTATTAAAGGTTTTGGAAAATGCCTAATATGATTTAAATATTTTTAAATTAATGTTTATTTACATATAATACAACCAAAGGGAATCATGATGAAAATTAATTATAAGTTACTTTGACTATTTGAACTTGAAATCTCCCTCAGGGGATTCTAGTGTAGACACTTCCCTTTCAGGAACAACTTTTAGTGTATGGTACTTATAAATGATGTTCAAACCATGATAAAGGGACATTCTATATATTATGTACAATTTTTTGTTATTATTTATTTCATTATAATTAAACCAATGGTAATTAATAATTAAATCCCCTATATAGGATTTTTATAATTTAAAATAAAAATATCCAACAGGGTTTCCTAGTTTTACCTGTAACCTATATAGAACCACTTATAGACAAAGACAATAATATGTGAAATTGAAACATTGGTTATCAGAAATATATTATATGATGTAAAAAATTGGTATTTAATATATGAATATATACATTTTCAAAAACCATCTAGGAGAGGAAAATGATATTATTTTTTAACATGAAATCACTCCAAATTCTTTTAAAGGAAATTCATCACATCCTAACAAAAAATGACAACAAGATAATGAATAGAACATTTTTTGGGAATCTATTTAATTTTATTTTGATTTACATGGTCTAGCATCCCTAAGTAAATAGGTATGATAGTTCTATGATTTATATATATTTTGTTTGTTTATTTTCCAAATAAAAATTTTAACCTTTGGTGGAAATGAGGTAGAATTTACTAGATAAAATATTCATCTAATATATGGCATCCGTGATAGACCACACCAAATAAGTGAATCCAATACTTACAAATCGAAAAAATTCAAAAAAACATTCCCTGAAAACAAAATAAATATGGATTGATTATAAATTAGAATAAAATTAGGGAAGATATTACAAAAGTGGTGTAAGGTAAGTATAGTGAAAACAATGCTAACATAACATCATTATTATGACTTTATGCATGTGCATATGTGTTTTTCAATTGGTGTTATAACTATCATGGATTAGATTTTATGAATTTATTAGACTATCGATATGTAATTATATAGTTATAATATTATCATGCTATTCATTAATATTTTATGACATCTATACAATCATTAAAAAAATGGAAATATAAATAGTTCAGATATATTTTTTCTAGTATGTTCTAAGGATAATCTACCCCATAAAAAATTTTCAAACTATTTTATCATTTATATGTTATAAAACTATTTAATATGAAATAATAGTTTTGTGAGGCCACTAAATTAGGAAAAATAAAGTGAATTAGAATAAATTGTACATTTATAAATTGGATGCTTATTGTGTTGAACTCTACACTAAACACAATGTATAGAAATTTAATTTTCATAATGTATAATATAGAGGATGTTTTATAAATTTATGTATATTAGAAACAAAAAACTAATTAATACAATAATATATATGTTGTTATAAAAATGTTTTTAAAAATGATTATGATGGTTTTTATAATACTTTTGAGAAATATACAAAAGAACAACTAGATTATTGGTCTGGTGAAGAGTTTGATAATTTATAACGCAATGCACTAAAAATCAGAGATCATGGATGACTTAAAAATAATTCAATATGATGAAAAATGAGGTCAAGTAACACATTAGAGTATAATCAAAATAAAATATTAAATATTTAGATACTAATTTTGTTTACACATATCAGTTAGTGATTTTAGCCATTGACAATTCCAAGAAATATAAAAATGTTTGATTATTAATATTGTGATGTCTAAGACACGTATAAACAATATTGGGCATAAATTATGTCTAAATAATTGGAAAAATATAAAAATAATATCAATAATGACCATATAAAATATCTAATTATCATTATAATTAATTTAATTAAAATACCATTCTTCAGTGTTGAAGGGAAAACCAAAACATAACTCCATATTGCTATTTTAGTTTTTGAAAATAAATCAAAAGGAACCTAGATTGTAATTAATGATTAGAATTTTTTATTTTAGAGAATTAATAAAATATTAATGTTAAATTTATTTACATATATTATTATAATTATGTTTTATAAGTTTTGGATTAAACTGAAATAAAATAATGAGTATTGATTAAAGATATTGTAGATTTGATGATCAGAGTACGAAATGTATATCTATGTGTCTCTTACATGAATTCTTTTATAAAATTACTTCAAATAATTTTTTAGAAATATATTCTCACAATTTTATTGATTTATACATGGATATTATAAATGAAAATTTATGGAATTCAATGTTGTAAATAATTTTCAATGGGAAGTAGTGTTCATTACAAATTCGTATGATGTATGTATAAAATTAGTTAGATTAATTATTTGTAGATAGATTAAAAATTTATGATGTTGTAATTTTTATTTTATAGAGTCTAATAATTGTTCATTATGAATTAATGAGAAGAATAATTCTTGAAAAACATATTTTATATAATATAGATCCAAGTCTATTATTATCCATTCCTATGAATATAGAAATTTTTCCTTGGACATAACATGATCTGGATGTAGAAGAAAATCTAGTTGCCTTATAAAATTCAGTGTTTCTAAAGACATGAATGAGGGGACTATATATATATATGATATTTTATTTTAGTAATTAGAATTAATTTTTTAAGAATCATCATAGTATATAACTATACCATCTCTATTGTATTCTAATTTAAACACATATAATTGTTTTTAAAAAATAATACTTGGAGATGTTTATTATGAATTCATAATATAATGTCACGAAATATAAATGATTAATTGATCTGAGAGTTGATGAAGCACTATAAAAGCCACCTAAATGTTTATACTAAGGAATTTTTTGTTTTTATTTGATCGAAAAAATAGAATATATTTTGGACATATCATATTAATTACAAAAACCAACATATATTACATAATTCTATCAATGTTGCAAAAATTAATAAATAATTCGTGAAAATTTTGGATTGAGAGTAAAATCACTACAATAAGATGTTTGGATATGTAAATTGACACCTAGAATGGAATACAATATTATTTATTTGTAAAAACCATTTGTCCATGTTATTAAGAAATATTGTTTTATAAATTTAATTTACATATTATGTTTTTAACATCAATACTACTGTACTAAATGAACCTCTTAAAAGAATCCTTATCTATTCAGAAAACTTATAATCCAATAAGTGAATTATTAGATCAGTTTTTAACTCATAAATTAGCATTTCAAGTAATAACTATTCATTAAAATAATTTAACTGTTTAAAAAAATTCATTTTACAATTTTTTATCACAGACACACCTCCATAATCATTGTCCAAATGTTGTTAGAAGTCATTATTATTAGATTTGAACAAATTCCACATCCATTTTACAATATTTTTAAAATTAAAACAATAAAACCAAAACATACATTTTTACAAAAATCTTCCCAATAAAATACATTATCACTTTTTATCATATTAGAAACACACAATAAATAAATTAAATAATAAATAACAACAATGAAATGTAAATATTAATTCTTTTTTACTAAATAAAAATAAAAATATTTATCATACAATTACCACCGTTGATACAAAAATAAAAACTCTATTTTTTCATGTTCAATGAGATTTATTGTATCTATATTTTTTTCGCACTACCTACTCTACATGACTAGGGTTCCAATTAATAATAACATCCTTAATAGTTATAACATGACTAATAGTCACATTTACACATAGAATAGGATTATTACTATTATAAATTTTCCTAGAATATTATTTTTTTCTTGGATGGCCAACATCATATCCACCATCTATCTCACATTCCATTATTACCAATTTCATTTTCACAAAAGCTAGTTATTTGCGATTTATAGCTTTAACTAATTTATTATTGAAATCTTTATCAATAGTAACATGATAAAAAATGTTATAATTTTATTCAATTTATTTAAGTCTCTTCAATATATAATGTTTTGGAATAGATATTACATCATTATTCTCAAACAATTTTCAAATATGGAAACACAATATTCAACATAATTCAAATTTTCTGCAAAAACACATCAAAATTAATGAATGATTATAATATAAAATCTAAAACACTCGTTAATACCACTTCATGAAAAATACATATGAGTACATGACTTGGATTCCATGATATGATATAATAAAACAATCCCTAACCATTTTATAATCATTACGAAATAGATTAGAAAATCAATGTGAATTTTTATACATATTCTCTAAATAATGTTTCTAAAGATAACATAAGTCATGGATGTTTTATATTTCATTGGAATTAATAATTAAATTCTCTCTATCTATTATTTGTAACAAATTTCTCAAATTGTTTTAACGAATAACCAATATTTAATCTATGATGGAAGACATTTTTTAAGATACTATTAAAACATTCACTTAATTGAGTATTTTGTATCCCGAATGTATATGTATACATCATAAAACAATGATTCCATTTATCCATCATAGTATATTTTTTAACCAAAAAATATTATTTACCTTCAAACAATTCAATTTAAATAGTCCCCCACTATACCTCAGAATCAACCACTTTATGGTACTCAAACATGTACTTCCTCAATGAATAATGTAAACATGAACCATATTTCATCAAGTTACCATGGTGTCTTAATACATATTGAATCACATTACACGTAAATAGTTCTGTATTAATATCAGGAAGTACTATACATATTACTTTTTCATAAGACACATCTTGATTAGTAAATAATGTTAATGAACTCCTCACTTTATTAACCTAAATAATTCTGAATTACTTATTACATATTGGTCTTAATGTGTTTGGCTCTAGGTCCGGATCACAATTTTTCACAATTATCCTCAATCATAAAACAATCATAAAAGTTATTGTTATGAAATTTTTTATATTTTTATTCAAATATATAAAAATAATAATAATAATATTAAAATTTAAATACATTAAGTTGGGTAGGGAATGGTATGGGCACTACACACCCCAAATTTATATTTTTACTCCCTTTAATCTAGTACTACCATCAAAGATCCCAACTGTGAAAGAAACATTTACCCCAAACCTGTTAAGTAAAATTTATAATAACAAATCCAAATAATTCATTAATAATTTCTATGTTCAAGAAAACCCATCCTCGACATGTATTTGAAGTAGCGGGTTGATTGGCCCAGTCATTTTCCATTAATTGTAAGGTTGATATTTCATTATTTTATAAAACATTTAAAATCCCTAATTCATGGTTTTTGACTCATGCATGGGTCCCATTTAAATGTGGTCAATTTCATTTTACTTTTTGTCCAAATGTATGCTTATTTCAACACTTATATTTGGGTATATGTGGGTAGATTTCACTGAATAGTCATTTATATGGATTCTACCCCTATTCCCCATCCCCAAAAAAGAAATCCATATTCATCATAGAAAATTTTTAATTAATTTATCGGTTAAATATTGGAATACCTACCGGTGGGCATTCAACAAATAGGTTTCCATTCATGGATTGAAACCTGCAGGAATTTCAAAGCATCTCCCCTAGCTCAACCTTCCTCTTCTAAAAGGAGTTAACATTAGTACAGTGGTCGAACCTCTTCCCAGGATCACCCATCTCCACATATTGTAGGTATTAGATCCAATTTTTCTTAACCTTTCGAGGTTTTTGTTTTATTTATCTTGGAGAGACTCTATGTAACTTTTCCTACTGTAATTTTTTTATCCATCCATTATAATGAATGTGAGCCACCCAAAATTCTATGATGGAGTTTTAGTAGCATGGACAAATATGCTTTATCCCTTGAATTATGTGACACCCCCACATGGTTTGAGAATGAATCCACACTCTGATGAACTCAGTGTCTAGTGGGTCTCAATTGGGCCCCTTGGATGGATCTCTTAGCTCTTATCTAAAACCAATATAATTAAATAATGATAGGAATGTGATCATGAAGTACCCACAAGATGTTGTGGTGGGTATTCCACAATGTGGGTGTGGCCAATATTAGTTCTGGATGCATCATAAGTGTGTAGTGGTGGGATATATATTAAAGTTTATTTTAATAATCATTGATCAAACAATGAGAGAGGATATTCAACATCAAATTTATAATGAATTTATTTAATATCATTTGAAATAAATACCTAGGATTAGGAACATTATTTTTTAATGAATTTTTATCAGCAAAAAACGCATTCTGAATACATTATTTTTGATGTGAGTATCCGAGGATGTAATCTATATAGTGGTATTCTACATGTGTACTAGTGATCTTTGGGAAACTCCACTTGATCCTAGGGTTCTAACATAGAGAAGTGAATTCCTTGCATTGTTCGGTCATGATTTATAATTCCTCGGTCCTAATGAAATCACTTTTTCCATTCTCATTCTTGAAATGGAGAGTGAATGATGTGTTGGGAGAGAATTCATTGTGAACAACAATTATCTCTTCTCATTTTTTTCCAATTCATCTACACAATATACATTACTATCTATTTATAGAGCAATGTAATAGTTAAAAAATTTTGTAATTTCTCGACAACTGTTAAATAATATAATAGAATTATATAACCCATGACACATTATAAAATAATTAAATTATTATTTTTTGGAACACACAAAATTTCTCAATTGTTAAATAATACATACCATCATATAAATAATTATTTCTCACTAAATGCGGTCTTTTTCCATTTGAACATCTCGATATTTATCCAATAAATAAATATATATATAATATTCATAAATATATATTTCATTCTAATACAATATAATAAATATTCTTTAAATATTAAATAATTTCAATAAATATATTTTTAGTCACATGAGAGTGAATAAATATTCATATAATTTTTCACGATCAAAAGAATATGAATACAATTATTCCTCTCTCTTGAGAGTAATATTTATTCCATTCATTGAATTAAAATATGATTTAACAAAGATCAAAATAAACAAATAATATATGACACTCTTGGATTCATCCTTATTTGAATTATGTGGGATTGCCTAAAGTCCAATATTACTATATAGAAAAGGGTCATGTAACCCCTGAGAAAGTAATTAATTCCATAACATCAAAAATAAAATATGAACACTCACTAGGTAATATGATAAATTTTTTCACAATATCTCACCATGAATGTTGGATTACGATGACATTAAACTATATGTGTTATAAGTTTGTCTTTAACTATCTAATATAAAAATCTCATTACACCACATCCATGGAATTTGGGTAATGATTATACTCCAATAAAAGGTATAAGAAATCAACTTCCATATTGATTGAATGTAGAAATCCATCCCCAACATATCCATTAATGACATGTCCATTATGTATGATCAAAAAATAAATGTAGATGCTCAATTAAAAGAGGGGGTGAATGTTATGTTTAAAAAACATTCCCTTTTATGTCTAAAATTGAATATATGTTTAACAAAATTAGTCAAGATTGATTCACAAAAACTCTTGGGTTATTAATTATAAATAAAATAACATAAAAAGTTTTATCATAATGAATCTTAATAAAGTTATCTTAGAGAAATTATCTATACTAAAGAATATAGAATATTATATATTATAGTATACAAGTTTTTGAAAGTATAAGAATGTTATACTTTCTTTATTTAACAAAATTTCAGCATAAAAAAACATGTAACAAAAACAAGAAAATAGGTACATGAAATATTTTCACCCAAATAGAAGGGTATCCAATAACCTTGGATAAAGGTACCTTGATTTATAAATTCAAAAAGTCTATCCTAACAACCCTAAGGTAACCCCAATATATGACTATTAGAGTTTTTTTTCTATCCTCGCATGCTCTCAAACTTTTAGGTAGTGGACACCTCTATCTTCTTATCCCTGGAGGTCCCTGATTGAACACACCAATAATCAGATTCGCACTATGCTGAACATGTTTTCACATATCGCACACATCATAAGGGTATCTCTCTCTAGAAAAATCATTAAACAATCACATCATGTAATCCCTAAATTGGTAAACATTATTCAAATTTCTACTGTATTTAGAGGTAGAAAATAAACCGGTATTCTCCCCATCCAACAGTCATATTTTCCTTGAATTTCAGAGGGACTTGGACCCTTTTCACTTAGCCAATGGTTAGTTAGAACCAAATTTTATGAACTAACTCTTTTGTAACATAATAATGTGTAAGTAATTATAACATGTAATAAAAAAAATCTTATATTTAAGATTATTAACTAAACTAGAATCCAGTAAATGTGAAATAATATATTTAATAAGTAAAAGTAACCATAGAAAGTATAAATAATTGGATTCTAAACATAGTGAAATATTAAGTCAAATTATATATACAATGAGAATCTGATTTTCCGAGGAAACAAAGTCTAATAGAAATAGAGTTTGATTTTTTGAGAAAAAAGAGTATGATTTTATGAGAAAAATGAGGCTAATTTTATGAAGAAACAATGTCTGATTTTATGAGAATTTAGATTTAGAATTTCTCTGACTTTAGAATCTGATTGATGTGAAACTAAGAGTTATAATTCCGTGAAATTGAGAGTCAAAAATCAGTATTCAATTGAGTTTGAAATTCTATGGAATTGAAGTCGAAAAAATAGCAAGATTTCAGATTCGAAGAAACTATATGATTATAAGGTTTAGAAAAGTATCCAATTATTGTTAAGGTATTTTGGTTAATATAAAAATATGAATAATCTTAGATAAAGAACATTAGGCATAACATGTAAAATCATTTTAAGGTTTCTAAAAATAAATTTCCTTAGATAAAGAAAATAACCATTAAGGAAAAATTGATTGTGATTTTCAAAACATATTGAAATAGAAAAGTCATAATATAACTTATTAACATAACAATCTACCCCTTTTTGGATGGAAAAAACCACATTATGAAAAAAATATTATGTTTGTAAAACATAAAATAAAAAACATTGATCCCTTATATTTGTGAATTAGTGAATACAACTAACTCCCCCTTATCTTTTTTCACATTATATATCATATTATTTTGAATAATAAATTGTATTGAAAATAAAATTATATTTCTTAGGAATGTTTTCAATAAGGCTATGACCTCCCATTCTAAGGAAATTTATTATTTTGGGTAAACTCCCCCTTAAAATGATATTATTTTTAAATATTTCTCCCCATTTGTGATGTTCAAAAAGAAATCGAATGGGAAACAAATTGGGTACATAAATGGTAAGAAAAGAATAATACAAAAAAATTATAACAAAGAGATTTAATTTCCATTGAACAAATATAAGAAAAATAATAGATCAAAGTTTTTGTGTTAATAAATCAATCTTCTTATTCTATAGAAAAATCTTCTTATGGAAGGACTTTATCTTCTTTATCTCTTTATGATCTTTTTTGTATATTATTATAAATCTTCAAGTTGTTGGTTCTTCTTGTTGAGAGAATTAATTATTTCTTTATATGGTTGATAAATTCTTCTTGCAAATTGACTATAGCTTCTGACTGATCTGTGGAATTTTTTTCTCTCTTTTGGAAACTATAATTGGAGTTATGCTTTCTATAGAGATATTAATTGTATTTTATTTGGGTATCATTCTCTTGATATAGACTTTTAAAAAAATCTTGAACTTCTCCTCAGACTTTTTGAATCCATATTTGACTGAATCCAAATGACCATCAACCATATTAAGGTCATTAAATACTATCATTGACCAGTTTTTAATATTTTTTAAAAAATTTCCATGAGATTCATAGTAAATCATAAAGGTTTTAAAATAAATTACGTTGTAGATTGACTTTTCTATAAAAATGTTTTTAGATTCTGTCTTCATGATTACTTCCTAACGAATATGATAACATCCAAATTCAATGATTTTGAAAAATGACATTGAATCAACAAGGTTCTTCAATGATTTTACCACAAAATCATGTCCCAATGCGGATGATGAATTTTATTCTAAAGATTATTTCCTTATATTAGTATATTTCTATTCATCAAAAATAATTTATTTAGATGATGAAGCTACATATTTAGTAGGTGTATCAAGAAGAACTAACATTGTTTTAGCAAATACCTTTTCAACAACACTGGATACTTCATGATCTTGTTCGTAACTATAAATTTCACCTTTTTCTTCTAGAGAAATGTCATTATTGTCCTCTCCTTATTCAAAGGAATAAATTTTGTGAACTTCCTCCGCTTTAAATTTTCCTTCTGCTTATTTGAAGCTATTTTGGTGGATGAAGCTTGAGAAGTTATTATTGAGAGTTTATTAGAAGGACCCTCATTCTCAAGATACTCTTCAACCATTTTGATCAAGTATTCACATTCTTCTTCTTATTCTAGATTTTGGTTTTCATCTTCATACAAAATATTTTTTGATGTGAATCTTTCTTTAAGAAGGATATTAGAATCTGAATCTTTTCTAAAGCATTCTCAGCATATTTTAACAACGATCGAGAATCCAGATCTTGAATCTATTTTTTATCCTTCTATTGATTCTTGATATTTTCTACTCCAATATCTTTAATGCCTTACCATTTTTAGTGTCAATCCCAAATATTGGATGACCTTCCTTTCTCTTGTCCTTCTGCTCTCCCAATATAGAAACTACATCATCTAAAAATTTCTGTTTCTTCTTCAATTTAGGTGGTGGTGATAGAGGTTTCAGAATAGCTTTATGTAATTGAGATTCATGTTCCTTAACTATTCATTTCTTGGAAGAATTGGTAATTTAACCTTACATAGCATTAGGATGATCAACTGTATAAAAGATATCTAAAAAATCCCCTGTTTTAAAAATTAAATAGATTTTCACTCTTAACACAATATAATCACTCAACAACACAATCATAATGATCACAGTCTTATAATAATAGTGGTTTCTAATGATTCCAGTCATATGAATATAATCATCAAATGATTGCTGGTAATATAAAAATTAGAGACATGATATTCTCAATTCTAATGTTACTAAATTTCAATAGGATTTATCTTCCTTACATTCACTAAGATATCAAAAAGAATGTTATCACATATCATTAGTGAATATATATCACCCTTCCTTAAAATAAAGAAAACTTGGATCCACAAATCTATCTACATATGGTTTTCCAGAAGATGAGAAATTATGGGTTTCTTTTCATTCTTTAACGAAAGACATTCTATAAACATTACTCTCTCTAATGATACTTATTTATCAGGAAAATGGTGTAAGAATAGGATTGACTCACCTTCGTACAAAATTTTTAGATTTATTGAATCATTATTAGAATATAAAGAATCCAAATTTCTATATATGTTTAAAATGAACATCTCTTTGGATCCGTGTTCATAAAAATGAACATAATCAAAAAATTTACAACAAGGTTCGGGTAGACCAGGTCTTGATTCATTTCCATGGAAACACAAACACTTTACCATTTTTTCATCATGATAATCTTTGCAATAAAACAATATAACTTTGAAAAGAAATTATGATCTAATAATCATTCCCTAAACATATTCCAGTCCATAGGAGCCATTCTCGACTGAACCTGCATCAGAGTATGAGGAGAATCATCAAGAGACATATATAATACAAGGAAACAGGGAAAAATAAATGACACACTTGTATAGAGAATGATCATTGGCA
The DNA here is from genome assembly GCA_963277665.1 of Viscum album. Taxonomy (NCBI): domain Eukaryota; kingdom Viridiplantae; phylum Streptophyta; class Magnoliopsida; order Santalales; family Viscaceae; genus Viscum; species Viscum album. The sequence continues at coordinate 164,096,417 of OY728135.1, forward strand.
CAAAACTTTTGAATGAACCGATGTGGGATGAGAACATGGGGCCCCATTAAATAGGCTTCGTAGTGATGGTTCGAAATTCTAGAAAGATCCAACCATTGTGGTAATCATGATTTGATCTAATAATTGAGATGATTATCAAATAATGTTCATAGATTACTATCATTCAGGTTTTTAAGGGAAAATCACATTTATAGAAAGTTAATTTGATAACGTTTTCTTAAAACAAGATTAATATAACAATAAGTAAAAATTAAATTATCAATATTGAAGTAAGGAAACATACCTTCCAGATTTCACATTAAGAATTGTTAATATTGATATGGATTATCATGTAAAATTTATATTATGGATATTTTTTATTAGGGAAATTAGAAAAACATAGGTTCTTGAATTTTTATTAACGAAAAAATTTTGATTCTCGAATTTTTATTAAGGGAAAAATTAGTTATCGTAAAGAATTGGAGATAGAAATATAAAATTATAAACATATTACTCCCCCTATGAAAAAGTGTAATATAATTTTAGGATATAGGTTTTAACAATGTGTTTATATGGAATATTACCTTATGATTATCATTACTAAATTTTGTTTAATTCATTCCAATCTATCATAAGGTAATTATTTTTTAAAAAATCTGAATGTTAATCTTACATTTGAATAAATTGAAGAATGATATCTCATTTATGTGTGTTATATCTAGGAATGTGATGCATGATGGCTATTTTCTTTTAATGAGAGTGACATGTGTGGTTTTTGATTAGGAAAATTTCACTATTATTATAAAAAATTATTTATTTTTTGGTAAATATCAATCTATAGCCTATGATTCTATGTTACATCCACAAAACCTGAGAAAATAAACATCTAGCTTCCATATATTCAACTTCAGCAGTGGAAAGTACTACTGATTGTTTCTCCTTGTCTTACTAAGACACTGATGAATCTCCTCCTAAATGACATGTTCCATATTTACTTTCTTATAGATTCTATATCCACAAAAATTAGTATTTTAAATACTTTTTAAAATAAAACCATTTCTTGAATGATGGAAAACCCTTCAATCCCTGGTTCCCTTTAATTAGGGAAATATTCTTTTCACTAATTTTAAATTATATTCAAATGGATTAAATCGATATCATGAACATGAGAATACTAAAAACATTAATTTTGGATGACTAGATATTAATTATAATAATATACATATCATACATTTAAAATATGTTTGTTCTATTGATTTCCAAGATTCATCGAGATCAAGAGAATTTGAGGTACCTATTGGAGTTTCTATAGATTTAGTGTGGTTATATCCATAATTTTTTAATATATCTTTCAAATATTTATGTTGATATATATATTTGCCATAGGTTTTTTAAAAAAATTTAAATCAAAGGAAGGATGTTAACATACGCATCATACTCATTTCAAACATAGATTTGATGAGATTCGCCAATAAATCTCCTAAATATTGCTGAGTTGATATGAATTTAATCTTATCCCCATTAATTTGAACAGTAAAATTTTTTTTCCTATATTTATTTATAAAAAGGGTTGGATCAACTTTTTTTATAAAATAATTGTTTTATAACAAACATCATATAATTATATCATACAAGGCTTTAATGTCTTGTATAAGTCCATATAACGAATTAGTAATTTTCAAAACATGTTAACGATGATTTGTTTCTTCAAAACTAGGAGTTTTTTAAAGATGAAATTCCTATTGAAAAAATATTTTAAGGAAATAACACTTCTCATTCATTTGATAATGTTTGAAATTAAATAATGTTGCAAAGGATAGTAAAATAGTAAAAAATCAGGTCTGGCTATCGGGGCGTAGGTTTATTCATAGTCTATTCCTTCTGGTGAAATATGGATTTTATAAAATAATCTTGATTTATTTTATACAATGATTATATTTTAATAATATTTATTAATAAATCTCCATTTTACACCAATTGAAGATGTTTCATTAAGTCTTTCAACCATGGTCCAGATTTTGTTTCTTTTGAAGTTATTTAGTTAATCTTGCATGTCATGAATCCAATCATCATCACCTAAATCATCATCGGTGATTCTATGTTCTAATTGGTAATGTAATTATAGATGTTAAACATCATTTCATAAATAACTTATTGTCTATATGGGTTTATTTACATCACCAATTGTCTAAAGACTAGGATTATTCTCAAAAAAAATCTGATTTGGGTTTTGTGAAACCTGTTCATCAGAATAAGATAAAAAATATTATGGGGTAAACTAATTAGAAAATATTTATTGTGTGTTTTTCTTTTAAGATGAATTTTTCATCAAAGGATTATAATTAGTTTGTGAAAACACATCTAAATATGTAGATTGGGGTTGTATTAAAACAAAAGGATCAGTTTCATCAAATTTAACATTCATTGAATCATCAATAATACATGAATTTTTGATAAAAACCCTATAAGACTTTTATGTAGTGGAGTAGCCTATGAAAATTCCTTCATCAGATTTGTTAGGAATTTATTTAAGTTATATTTAGAATTTAGGATGAATACTTTTTATCCAAATACACTGAAATAAGAAACATTATGTTTTCAACTAGTCCAAAAATCATAAGGTGTTTTATTAATAAATGGTCTCATTAGAATTGAAATTATTGTATAACAAGAGGTACTTAAAACTTATTCTAATAAGTGTTTAGAAATATAATATTCTCTCAACATGGTTCTTGTTACCTCTTGAAGAATTTGGATTTTTATTTCAACAACACCATTGTTTTGAGTAGTTCTTAGAGATGAGAAGTTATGATTAAATCATTTTTTACTACAAAATGTTTCAAAATATGAATTTTCAAATTCTTCACCATGGTCATAATAAATAGTTATCAATAAGCGGTTTTTTCTCATTATAATCTATTGATGTAAAATATTTAAAATAAAAAAAATCTTTGTATATATTTAGTATAATGTAGACCCATGTAAATCATGTGTAATCATCAACAAAAACAAATACGTATTATTTTTCTCCAATACATCCAGTTTGGGTAGGACTGAAAGGATTCATATGCACTAGCTATAATGAATTAGAAGTTGAGATATAAAAAATTTACTTAATGCATGACTTTTGTTGTTTTCCATATGTATAAGGATAACAAACTTTTGAATAATAAAATCTATGCTCTGGTAGATTCTTAAAAGTCATTTCATGGAGAGTTTGCATAGGATCCTAGGATACAGTGTCCTAGTTTTTTATTCCGTATCCCAGATTGATAATCATTTCAATGATTTTTTTATTACCAATCAGGTGTAAGGAACATACACTATCCACGTACCATGTACTATTTATGGAACTAACTTCATTTTTCTAAAAATAAAATTTTTAGTCTTTTGAAATCCAAACATTTTTCTATCTAGAACCGTATGAAACCAAAATCTTAAGTATCCCCATTTTCATTGAAAAGTAATATTTATGAAAACATACATATTGGGTTTTATTTAATGAAACTGTTTTCTCCCAATGTCTACCACATTGACACGTAGTGAAAAATTGAGCACTTTGGGGAACAAAATAGTTATGACTAATTTTTATTAATGTGTATAACCAAATACAAAATTATTTGTAAGAGGATGATGTTGTGAAATCATATATTTCAGATTGTTTCCTCCCAAAAGTGAAATTTTAAAAAACATTTCTTTAAGGATAAAATTTCAAACTTTAGTTTAATGACTACATTATTAACCTTATATTCATTAGTCTTAGAGTTTGAGTTATTATCTAAATCAGTTTTCTTAGAAATTACACTATTATGTTCCTTAGAAAGTTTATCCTTATCAAAATTAACATCCTTATGATTTTTATAAATTTGATCAAAATCATGGGGTTTCTGATCAATATATTTAGAAATATTCGAAAATTATTTTTTAAAATAGAAACAGTCTAATTTTATTTCTCTAATTTTTTTATCTTATGATTCTCATTCTGTAGTAGTTTAGATAATCTATAATCTTATTCAAATGATGGTAAGTTTTTATCTTCTGATGAGGAAGTCTCTTTATCTGATGATTCATAAAATTATTCATTAAAAAATTATTATTTAAATAAATACTAGTTATGTATTCAGCATTCTGTGCGTTATCTATAAGACAATGACTTTCAATATTTAATCTGGCTATAAGACCAATATTCTTTATGACTAGAAGATTCATATTCTGGGGTTTAATCAGAAGAGTATCCACCACTGGTACTCTAGGTTTCATTAGCCATCATGAATTTCATAGCCATATATTTGTAGTTCTTCTTTATGTTCCTTTAAAAATACTTATCGTTTATCTCTTTTATCTTAAGCATTAGATAATCAGGTCTGATATGTCCAACCATTTTTTATTCATAATAAGTTACTTAAGATTATTTCTTGTCCTTCATTTCATTATTATTATATATATACTATGAAACATTCTTCCCCATAATATTTTTCATCCTTAGAGAAATATTGGATAGTTAATTCTTAGATTGATCACTATCACTTGATTCAGATATAATAGTTTTCTTAGATTTAGATCTAGTCACCCTTTTGGAGTCTTGTTTTTTGATGTAGTAGTGAATGAAACACTTCCATTACTATTATTCATCTTATTTAAATCCTAATCTCTCTTGATTATTCTTTTATACTAAAGAAGAGTTACAAATAACTCATCATGTGAGATGTTAGATACATTCCAATTTTCATCAATAGCTATCCTTTTATATTAACACTCATTCGGCATGATATCAATTATTTTATGAACAAGGAAATCATCATCAAATATTTTTTCTCCAATTGATTGAATCTTGTTGATGGTAGTTATAATAATTTGTTTTATAGGTTCATCATAAGAAAATACAATCCCATTATATTTAGCTCTTAAAATAGCATTTCTAGATTCTATCGCTTTTGAAGTTAAAAAATGTGTAACCTCGGGTTTCTTCCAAATAATTATGTTATCTTCACATGAAGATATTTGACTATAGATATTCCTGGTCATAGAACATAATATATTATTGTGTGACTTGTAGTTTTGTTGATATTCTTGTTTTTTAGGATTTTTGAATGTTCTAATTTATTTTTAGGGAATCTTGTATTCACCAGTGAGAAAAACAAAGTATCCACTCCAGTGCTAATAAAACAATACTACATCCTTTATCTCCAATACTCATAATCATTACTATCAATGATTGGTGGTATGGTAGGATTAGTGTTGTCTAGATTACATACATTCATTCCTTCCATTTCTATAAGATAATAAAAAATATCATTTCCAAAAAAATAACTATTAACAAGAGTTTATAGAAAAATTTTATAATAAAAATATTAAGATAACAAGAACAAGTAATGTTAAGAAATAAAATGTGATTAAGAGAAATTATATGTATGTATAAGTATTTCATATACCTTTTATGATACAAATTGTAGGATCAAAAAATAGATTTAGATGCTAAATTACAAAAGGGGGTGAAATTTATGTTGGAAAAAATTTCCCTTTTATGTCTAAAAGAAAATATATGTTTAATATTGTTAAAAATGATTGATTCACAAACCCTATTTGGTTCTTAATTATAATGATCCTAAATATAAACTAGTTTATCATAAATAAACTTATCCAAGTTAATCATTGAGAAATATTTTACCTTAATGCGTGTTGAATCTTATTTATCAGAGTATACCCATATAAGAATGTATAATAAAATTATAATATCATTCTTTAACAAAATAGCAGTGGAAAAAAAAGCTTGTAAAAAAGACATGTAAATAGGTATAATAAATCTTTTTACCCATAGATAATGGTATCAACCAACCTTGGATAATGGTCCCTTGATTTATACTATCATGAAAATATATCTTAGCCACACTAGGGTAAGATCTCAATAAGAATATCATACTCTATATTGTTATCCCCACAAACCCTCAAGCATTATGGTAATCACCACTGTTGTCTTCCTATATCCATAAGCCATCTATTACCCACAGTAATAATTGAATTCTCACCTAGATAAAAAAGTTTTTCATAGCTGAACAAGATGTTCACATATCACAAAAACCATCAGTGTATCTCACTCTAGAAATACCATCATAGCATTACAACATGTAATATCTATATGTGTCCGTACTATTTATATGTATGGGGTATTTATATGTAGAGAAACCAATAGTCATCTCCTCCTCTAATATTCATATTTGTCCTTGAATTTTGGAGGGACCTAGACATGTGTCACTCAACCAATGGTTAGTTAATAACAGATTGTACAATACCATTCCATTGTAACATAATCACATGTAAGGAATTATAACATGTGAGAAAAACATTCATTAGATTAAGAAACTTATTTAAAATAGAATTCAAAAAATTTGGAACAATATCTTTATGAAATAAAGGTAACTTTAGAATGTATGAACAATCAGATTGTAAATGTTATGAGAAAAAGTGTCTAAATTTATTAACAAAATGAGTATTATTTAATGAAGAAACAGATTCTGATTTTTTGATAAAAAAGAGCCTGATTTGATGAGAAAATAGATCCTAAATTTCTAAGGAAAAAAGTATAATTTAATGAAGAAAAAAGTCTACTTTTTTGTGAATTTGAAGTCAGAATTTCTAATAATTCATTGCCTGATTTCTATGAAAATCATAGCTTGATTTCTATGAAACTCTGAGTCAAAAATCCGGGTGAAATGGTGGCAGAAAATAAATGGAATCATAGTCTAAAAAAAAGGGATATTTCTGATTTTAATAAACTGTATGGTTTCATTGTTTAGAAAAGGATCCAATTATTCATTATGTAATTTAATCTTAAGAAAACTATGTTTATGATTAATTAAGAAACAGTAGGCATAAAATATAAAACCATATTACGGTTTATGAAAATAAATTTTCTTAGAGAAAGAAATTAATTTTAAAGGAAAAAGTGTTTGTGATTTTCAAAACATAATGCAATGGAAAACTTGTAAGATAACTTATTGACTTAAAATTTTGGAAAACTGCTAATTTTCCCTACATCCATCCAAAATTTGAAATTACTGCTTTTTTTAGTAAAAATATGTGAACAAGTATTGACATTTATTAATGATAATATTATTTTCTATGAAACATTACATATTCTCATATATAGGAATAACTTATAACACTAAAACATATATAATTCATACTGGCATGTTTGTTCTTATAATATCCTATCTTGGAGATTACCATGTGAAAAATTCATGGGAATAATCCTCATCCACTTATGAGTACTCTCACCTGATTGTATATATAATATGTGTGCCAACATAGAATTTTAACCAACTATATAACTATATTAAAAATATTTTCATATAACATCAACATTACCATTATATTAAAGAACTATTATAATATCATCAATTTGACAGTTACTCTAGGATAATATGATATTAAATCCTCTCAAAAAATATACAATATATAAAAATTTTTCTAATTAATATTTAGTATATAGAATGAAATTTTAATTAATTTAAATTTAGTTTGTCCTAAGAATCCAACTACAATAAACTCCCAAATATAATAGAGACAACATTCAAGGACATTTATCCAATATACCTCACATGATAGTCATGTTTCAACTGATTTAAGGAATTATTATTTATATCTACAGTGTTATTTTTGTGAAAATACATCTCACTTCAACCACACTTGTTTGAGAAAAATTCCCCACATTATGATATATATGATATATATGTTTCAACCGCTTTTGTGACCTTGTTTTTTGAGATATCCACCGATGTATTATTATCATAATAATGTGTGAAAGATTCATTACTTATAGGTAAAAAATCAAGCTCTTGGATGAAGATTAAAATCTATACTACTTCTTTACCTACCTCAGAAGACACAGTATACATAGACTCTTCCATAGAATATATGATCATAGCATTATTTGAGCTCCTTAAGCCTGCAACACCCCCATTCAATGTGATAATTTATCCCATTTGTAACTTCATGTCATCATGATAAATCTAGAAATATGAAAATTCATATATTATGAATAATAGTTCCTCAAATACTCCATAGAGGAGGAACATATCCTTAATACACATCAAATACTTAAGGATAGACTTGACTTCCAACACATGTTAGTCACTTAGATTATCTTGATATATATCTACTGCAAATAATGAATATCCAACATCTAGCCTACTACATATCATAACTTAAATGAATGAACCAATCCCTAATGCATATGTAATCCTTTACATTTTTTATTTTATAATGGGTCTGAGAAAACATTTTACTAGAAATATTAATGCCATTTGACAATGGAAAATATAACCTCTTGGATTGTCTCATACTGAATATCTTTAGTATATTTTCAATGTACAAATTTTGTCTTTAGTAAAATAAAACCTTGTATTTATTATGACAGATCTTGTTACACATAATATATGTTTCCCCACCCATTTCCTTCATAGAGAAGTATTTATTAATCCATGAACTAATATACTTTAAGACTGGTATTTCATTTCTACTATGTAATATGTGATCGATATATACAATCCTGAAAATGTCTACACTCCAATAAAATTTTTTATAGACACATGGGTCACATTAAATATTTTTGAATCCAAATTCCATTATAGACTCATCAAAACTAATGTTACATGACTATGATGCATTATTTAATCCAAAAATGGATCATTACAACTTTCTCACCTTGTTTGAATCCTTTGCAGTCACAAACCCAGCAGGTTGTGTCATATAGAAATATTCCTGAATGTTTTCATCAAAGGAATCTATTTTGAGAACCAAATTTCAATGTCTCATAATCATTAAAGGAAACAATGGATAGTATAATTGTGAAAAAATTCATTATTAAAAACATTGAAAGGGTTTCTTAATAGTTAAATATATGACACTATGCCAACCCTTTTTCAACTTGTCATGCCTTATAGGTGATTATTTGTCCTTACATGTCGAGATTCTTCTTGAAGACCTATATTTATGTAATGGTATGTACATATTCTAGAGGTTCTATGAAAACATTGACTTTGTTTTTGTATATTGAATCAATTTTATAATTCATGGCTTCCTTCCATGTGGCATAATCTATTCCTCTTAAGAATTACATATAGGTGATATGATCTTTATTACTGACTAATTATGAGTGACAACCCTTACGTTTATGAAAACCATAACATTCTAGTTCTATAAATTCTTTTATACTCATATGCAGTACATTTGACTTTTGAATTTTCTCATCTTCTAAAGGGTTGTGTAGAATATATTACATTACCACCTATTTTATAATATGATCCTCTACTTAATTGAATTCTATCTCGATGCCACATTATCTTTTAGAGATGTTATACTTGTCAAATAATATGTAATTTTCTACCACAATAACCTTTTTTCTAAGGGGTCATGTAGTTAATATATCTTCATTTACATTGGGTATCTCATAAAGGTACACTTTGTGCCCTGAGGTGTGAGTTTGTTACTTGAAGAGGCCATTACAAATTCTTCTCTTCCCTACACATGTAAATTAAATTGCATGATTTTATTTCCCCTCAAATATGTTTATTGAATAAAATTTATTGATTTATTAGGAACATGGTTTTGTATAATTTCTATTATTTGTAAAGAGTATCTCCAAAAGTATAATGGAAGACTCACACATCTCATCATTGATCTCACTAGGTCCAATAAAGTGAATTTATTCCTTCCACATACACCATTCTACATTGGTGTAAAATAATGTGTGCGTTTGGATAGGATCAAACCTCTCATAAGAAATCAATTATTTCTTGGTGAATATACTCTCCACCATGGTTTGAGTGGAGTTTTTTTAATCATTTTACCAAGTTTCCTCTCACATTAATTCCTGTATTGCTTGAATTTTGAAATATAATTTTACTTATACCTCATTATCTATACATATCCATATCTACTAAAATCATTATTACATGTTATTAATAATGAGTACCATCCCATTTCTTCAGTAGTAAATGTTCTACACAATTCAGTTTGAACTAATTAAAGAATATCATTAGACCTTTAAACTTTCCCCTGAAATGGGGATTTGGTTATTTTTACTTATAATCATGAATGAAATAAAATAATTGGTTTTAGTTAAAAATATTATAAATATTCATATTGATGTAATTTAGTTGAACAATATTCATTTTCATGACCCAATCAGTGATGATAATGCTTGCTGTCATATTAGTCATGTGAAGTGACTTCATTATCAATTGTTATTACATGTGTCATCAAATTAAAACCCTAAAGACCATTATTTAAATGTATCTTTCCATAAAAAATACAATCTTTATAATCCTAGATCCATTTAATAACAAAATTAAAATAAATCCATCAGTATCACGTCTAGTCCAAGAAATAATGTTTTTGGTAATATATAAAACATAATAAAAACCATTCCATACCAATATAATTCTAGTAGGATTTATTAAATAGTAGTCTCTAATAGCTAGAATAGTATGTTTAGCTTATTATAGGCTCATAGATCCACCTCCCCTCAGTAAAACATTTTGAATCTTCTTGGTTCATGTATTAGAATATATAAGTGAGCCCCAAAAGCTGTATATAATATCAAATTTATAGAAATAGATAAAATAACCTTAATAATAATATCTCATGAATCCCTACATACTTATTTTTTTGGGAACAATTTTTCTTATAGTGTCCCATTCTTCCACATGTGAAATAGATATGTTCATATTCAGTTTACTTCCCCCTAATCTTATTATTATTGGAATAGAATACATATCATTGACCATTAATCTAATTGATGTACCTTTATTTTTTATTCACTATAAGGAAGAATGTTTTTCATGCTTCACATACTTATAATCTTGGTGAAGAAGAGTAGGAAGATCAATAAGACACTTCTCAATGTTTTCATAAAATAATTAACAACAAAGATAATGAATCTAGGATGGACTGAAGAAAAAATGAGATCATTTCTTAGTTCTAAAAGGTGTTTAAACACTAGAAACTCTAACTAATCACTGTTGAAAATTAACATGACATTGCGACACCCAACTAGGGATCCCACTTTATGATTTCATGGAAATATAACCTTCAAAAGATTAAATTGTTTCTATCTAGCTCTTTACTGCTAAAGAACATAGAGGCTCTCTAGAACACTATACATGAATATGTTTTTTTGAGACATAATGAGTCCATTAAAAATATATAAAAGCATAAAATATTTTATGTTGATTTCATCATCTATATGATTCTAATAGACTATTAAATACTCATCACTCACCTCTTTAGCATGCATATCTAGAAATACGGATTCTATCATGTAAGATTTCCATTCATGCTGAAGCACAACACAAAGTTGTATATGCCTTATTGTTTGTTGCTTCAAATTAATAGGTTGTTCTTATCCAACATTGATCAATGTGATATGCTAGATAATGAGCATTCCATTTTATTGTAAAATTAAAATATTATATTATTAAATCTTTTCTTTATTACAAATTGGGTGAGATATAATTAAATAGTTTATTTTATAAATTCATCAATTTCACACTAGTTTTTCAAGTTTCAATACCCCTCGTAATTAAACATAGAATTATTAGATTCTAGGATATTACGGTGGCAAGTATACATATTTACCTTTTGATAAACCCAAGAATGGTAGGTCAATATACTTAAAGGTATTTAGGTAGGCCTATCTTTTCCAAATACGGACATGAAATTCTTTGGTATGTTGAGTGCACTTCCTTAACCTGAAATTCTGGATTCTATTTCCTCAATAAATTCCTCTAAATTCCTTACTGTCTAGAAAGGGATAATTTACTTGATGTAAAATGGATATTTCAACCCAAATTCATCATATGAACACCCTATATAAAAGTTAGTCTCCCAAAAAGGGTTGGTCAAACAATTAATTCTATTAAGTTTTATTCCAAATAATGTAATGGTAGGACATGTATGAAATAATATTTTATTTAGGGATTTTAATTTATTATGGATAATTTTGATCATTTTTTATCATTTATAAGTCTTGTTAATATTAAGTGGATGATAGAAAATTAATTAACAATGTTGGATAAGAAATTTATGAATAATAAATTAATTAAATTTTAAACTTTTCAGATTAAATCATTTATTTACTTGATGGAATCATTTCATCTTGATAATAAATAATTTCATTAATATAAATAAATAATTAATTAAATTACTTGTTTCATGAGATTTATATAGTGGTAAATTTCAAAAGGGGACATTAAATAAACCTTTAATCTATGTTAAATAACTCATACTGTAGGTCTTCACAAGTGTAAAGCCTCCCAACATGTCCACATACGTATATGCTATGTTGGAATCATAATGGATCCATCATGAACTACATATACACACCTTGAGACAATCAATTCAATACATGTATTTATAACTCAAACATAGGTGAAGGGAAACAAAGGATTAGTTAAAAGGGGATTACATAAATATCCTTGGTCACACATTTCATACATAATAATATAGGGAGGGATGAATCATGAAAAATAATTTTATTTAATATTTAATAATTAAAAAACAATTCATGAAATTATATTAAAACATCCAAAATGTATGTTGGTCTTGGTCATGCTCGTGAATAGTCAAACATGCAATCAATACATAAAATGTGAATGGCTTTTTTTATTTCCTTATTTGTTATTTTTTATTAAGAATAACATGATATAAATAAATAAATAATTAGTTCCATTTAATATTAATGATCATATGAACATAATTTGAGATACCCATCAGTAATGAAATTCATGAAAAATAAACGGAAAACCCATTAATTGTAAATTTATTACAATAAATTAAATGAAAAATTAAAATTATTTAAATACATTATTTAATTTTAAAAATAAAAAATTATATTCCAATAAATAAAATATAGTTTTGATGATTCTATTTTGAAATTTAATTTTCATTTTTTTTCATTTATTGGAGACTACATGGCTAGTACATCCTGCCACATGATGTGTATCTTAGTTTCAGTGTATGCAGGGAACACACTTGGGTCTGTGGTGCGTACCTTATCGAAACTACAAGACATATATAGACTAGTTTCATGAGATGTGATCCACAATCCATGGGTTGGGATTCCACAAATGGGTATTTTACTTTTATCTCTATGGGCTACAAGGAATGTACTGACAAGATAAACATTGTGTATCACATTGAGAAATGTGTCTGAATTCTCCTTATGTCTCTCAGCGTGTTCTTCATATGGTAGAGTTGCTGAGCTACACATTTTGTACAGTACACACAGATTGATTATATCATAAAATTTATAGGTTGTTATCCCCAAATTTTTTTGACGGTCTATGTTGACTAAATAGAATGTCTGATTTACACCGCTAACCTGTGTCAACTACACACATTGTTCAACGATTCACATGTTTTAATCCAATAATATTTCTTGTTCCATATATGGTCAAAACATGTAATAAAACATGTTTAGTTACTGTGTGGAGTACCATGTACCCCTTGACGCATGCAAATGTAGTGAAATAGGGTATATGGTGTGTACCTTCAAGTACGAACTATGTAACACTTTCTTATAAGACAAGAATTTGATATTTTTTTATAGACCCTTTAATCTCCCCTCATCTGTTCTTATAAAAATAATGAAATGAATACAATTGAATGATGTTGATTAATATGTCAAACAATATTGATTAAAATCATATTTAAGAAAAAATAATATGAAATGAAAATCAGACCAAAATTATGAAAATATCATATGTCAAAGAAATAATAAAAAATTTAAATGTGGATCCTCTGATAGAACATGTTTGTTCTGGGTGTAGTGTAATCATCCAGTGGTGGTTGATATATTAAAATTTGATTTAATAATCATTTATTATAACCATCAGTGAGTATATTTCATTTCATATTTATAATAACTTTATTTAATATCATAAGAAATAAATACATGGGTTGAAGAACATTCTTCATTGATGATTATTGCCTACCTGAAAAGACCCTATGATAAATTATTCATTTCACTATGAGAATCATATGATCGAATCCCTCTAGTAGGTGATCCAAAGGTACTCCAATAACCTCTAATAAACAAAAATAAACCTTCAAGTTCTATCATAAGGAATCAAATGTATTCCATTTTTCAATTTTGATAACTCATTCATCTGTCTTACTGAAATATCACTTTATTTTCTCATTATTGGGTGGGAGATACAAGTAGGAATTGAGCGAGAAATCATTTTTTGGAAAAAATTTATATTCTCATGTTTGATGGGGATATCTACACAATTTACTTGACCGTAAAATTATAGATATAAGTTTTAGGTTAAAATAATAATTTAATTTCATGTTATATATTAAAAAATATAATAACCCTAAAAAACCAATTCCACATAATAAAATTATAATGTTACAATTTTATGGTACACACTATCTTGTGAAGATAATAAATAATATTTTTTCTATTGTGAATAATAATTTATCACCTGACATGGATTCCATCTTTTCAAACTCTTCAATATTAATCTAATAGATGAATAAATATTTAATTCATAAAAAAATATCTCATTCACCTACATGTGAATAAATATTTGTTATATATTCAATTAAATAAAAAAATTATTTTTATTAACATAGTGGGGAATAATTATTTATTTAATTTATGCAATTTATAAAAGATAAATAAAATTATTCCTCCGTTTTGAGAATAATATTTATTCCATTAATTAAATTCAAATTGAATTTAATAAATATAAATGTAAATGAAATGTGTGGGACCCGCTACAATTCATTCTCTTCGTCATTAGGTGGGCTTCTCTAAAGTATAATATTACTATATAGAAGTGGGTGAAGGAACCCTTGGGATAGAATAAGATGTTACAACATTAAGAAACAAATATGAACACTCACTATTTAATATAATCCCTTTTTTAGAATATCTTATCATGTTGGTTGCACGATGGATTCATCAACCTAAATTCCTAATATGTCTATCATAGACTATAAGAAATAAACACATTATTAAACCATGCCCATCAAATTTTGGTTAAAATTTTAATCCCATCATCTTGACGAGATAAAAAATAATAAAAATATGGAAGGGAGAAATACTTCCAAAACATATCTATTAATTAAATGTAAATCATGACACATCCAACATACCCTACATCCCACCAACATATTGTCTGGATATAATTTTTATATAAAATTAAAGTGGATATGTCAGGAAATTCATTAATGATAGCATTAACCTCTATGTACCATTACAAATACATGTTGATAGGAATATAAAAAGACAAAAAACATATATAACTATTACTAGTCACTATATTACCATAATCATGCATCTTGGAGACTACTAAGTGTTTAACTCGTGAGAAGAAGCTTCTTCCTCTTATGCGTACTCACACCAAATGTTATAAATACTATGTTTTATGTGATAATATGTTATCCAACCATTGAAGCATATTATGAGTATTTTCACAGAAATTATACTTTCTCATAATATTAGAGAACTACTATGACATTATGAATGTGACAAATACACTAGGGAAATATTACATTAATGAAGTACTTAATAATGAATAATGTGTAGTAAGATGTTTAATTAATATTAAATACATTGAATATACATTAAATCAATATACACCCAGTTTGTCTTAGGTCCCTAACTCTTACAACCATTTTAGTACTATGAACATACCTAAATTGAGGAATGACTTTTAGGGGAGATGTTGCACAAGGATTGTAGGGTGCAGTCTAAGAAGGGGAAGATGCTAATAAAATATTTCCCAGAAAATAGCCAGAGTTTTAAACGTGGGAGTAAATATATAATTTTTATATTTAATCTATAATTTAAATTTCATAAAATGTAAATATCTTATTATCTTTAAGGTATAACTATATTCATTCTACCAAGAAAATAATCTTCAATATTTTGGTATATCTCCCAAAATAATACAATGTTATCTCCATATCACCATATCATGTAAAATTTCTAATGTGATTCCAGATTTTATATATAATTTGATTATGATATGGTAACATATGGTATTTCTCAAATAAAACTCATCCATATTCCGTAAATAATGGCATAAAATACCCCAACAATAATGAGGTTCATTAACATATAACCAACGATAATAATCTCTACCCATTATCAATGCTTACAAAAATTGTTGTTAAAGGTTTCCCATTATCAACATTTTAAAAAGATCTCATAAAGGCACCCCATTTACGAATGTTTTTGGAGAATTTATAGTTGAATCTATACTAATGCATTTATTATTCACTTCTAAATAGCGACATTTATATGCGGTAAATAATGAACACACAAAATGAATATTTCATATAGAAAAATATATCATTAAAAAGAATATAAGAATATAATAATATATTTATATTGATATAAATATAATATATTTTCTTAAATATGATTCTTATATGACAAAATATAAATTTAAACTTAATATATAATATATTTATTGATAAATGTCATATATAATAATTTAAAAAATTAAATAATATCAAAAATAAAATTTATTATTGAATTATTTTGTATTGATATATATATATATATTTTAAATAAAATATTTTAAATACGAAAAATTTTTCAAACAAAATATTATAAAAAATGTTTTATGATTTAATGAAAAGTTAATAATAATTCAAAATATTGTATTATTAATAGTAATTTACATCAAATAACATTATATATCAAGGTCATTTGTATTTTTCAATTTGAAATTTTTATAAAATATAAAATAATTAATAATTAAATAATTTATTAGTAAATATATATTTACACTTGATATTTCATACAATAACATTAATATATATATATATATGTATGATATTAATTAAATTTAATTGAGACAAACATACATGCACTTGGGGAGAAGACAAAGTGGTAAACCTTCTAATCCTTTAAAAAATAACCACGGTTCAAATCCTGAAAACCCCATGGAGGATCTATGATGCAGGAGGTGATTTAGGCATGACATAGGCCTAGTGATGTAGTAATATGATGTAGGCATGATGATGCACTGTGCCTTCGGGCCATGTTCTTCAGCCACTTGGCCTTGGGCTTATGGGATAAGTATTGTGTATCCCTCTACCCAAATAAAATGTTGTGTTTTCTTTCATAATTAAAAGATTTATTGACCCTCAACATTTTTTAATAATAGAGACAAAAATACACTAATAAGAATGTTTTATAATATTATCATTTTAGTTTTTTATTTATTGATATTTAATATTTAATATTCAATATTTTTAGTTATTAAATTTTATTCCATTACTAATTTTTTATTATTATAAATAATATTTGTTAATATTTAATATGTACATATTTTAATTAGTTCATCATTATTATTAATTTTTCACTAGTAATTCTTTAATTTTTTTTCAAACTTATGAATTATGAATTATTGTTTTTTAATATTTTTTTCATTATTAATATTTACATAAAAATATATATTGATTAACATTAGTTGTTTTAAATAAATTAATACTTTTTATATTTCATATATTGATTTATTTAATTTTAGGTGTACATTTTATATTTTTTAAAATTTATACAATTAATAAATCTTATTAATTCTATTATTATTATTTTCAATCTGTTCATTTTTTAAAACAATATTACCAATTTTTACAAGCCATTTATTTAATATTATTCGTTCATTTATAATTTTATGTTCTTTTTTTGCTTTGGGTATAATTAATTCATTTACAATATTTATTTATTTATTATTATTTTTAAATACAACATTTTTTATATTTTTATACATAATTATTCATCAATATATTAAATATTCTTAATATATATATATTCATAGTGACATATATATATCAATATATAATTATTCATTAAATATTATTGATATGAAAAATATGAAATTTCATTTAATAATTCATATAATTTGTTAAAATGATTTATAATTAAAAATTCATAACAATTAAAAATACTTACTATTTAGTATCGAGTATTAGTAGTTATATATTATATTATATATTTACTTATTTTTTCAATTTAGCACATATCAATCATGTGTTTTATATACATACATTAATTTAACACACACTTTTATGTAATTAATTAAATTTTAAATAGAAACACATAGATAAACAATATATTTTTTCAATTTATTCAATTCATAATATTCATTTTAAAATTATAATTTTTAACATATATAATAAATATTATAAATTAAATTTTTAATTGATAAATTTAATTAGATTTTATATATTTTTTAACATTTACTATTTAGTACATTCTTATATTTTTATAATTTATTCTTTTTTAAAATAATTTATTCATCAATAATATGATTTTTTTATTAAGTTTTTTTAATTTATTCCTTTTTAATTATATATGTATAATATTTTTGTAATATTATTAATATTTAATTTTATCTATACATGTTTATTAATTGAAATTTATGCTTTTTAATATGGTATATGTAATTTATATCATAAAAATATATTCACTTTCACATTCACAGATATTAAGTTTTATATATTTTTTTAAAATCTATATAGTTAATAACTTGATCATGTTGTAATATTTTTTATTCTATTGATTTTTTAAATTAGTTTAGTTTATAAAAAAAATTACATAACATTAAATAAGATATAATACATATATTAAAATTGGGTTCAATGATAAAAATTGTTTCATGACTAGCCATGAAGAAGGTACTAGAAATTATAAACTCGTCATCCTTGAATGTGATAAATGAACACGTCTCAGGCAATTTTTTCATTATTAGTATAAAATGAGGGGGAAGGAGATATTTTGATGAATTATTCCACTAGAAAAATAAAATTCATGTATATGTAATGTAATGGATTTATCAAATAATTTGGATTGGGAAAGGTGAGGAGAGAAAAAAAATGAAACTTGAAATGAAAATTAATGAAACAAAATGAGGAATTTAACAGTTGAATTTATCCTCACTAAGATCCTCCTTAGGGAATAGGTTTTGGAATTTTTATTATACCAAGATGTTATTTTAGTGGTGGGATTGGGATGATATTTGTGATTAATATGAAAAATGAACAAGGCTTCATAGGTTTCAGGAGAAGAGGTGGTGAGGGGTGGTATTTACAATGGAAGAGAGGGGTGTTTTCTCATCATTTTAATCATTAGTTTATTATTTTCTATCAGTACTATAAATAGTTTTTGAATTTTTATAAAATAATATTATTATATTGAATAAGGTTGTGATATTATGGGCTTACATCAACCATACATCATCTATGACTCCATAATTCATGTATTTAGCATTTATCATAAAATTACATATTTTACAATTCTCCAAACATTCATGTATTTCAGAAGAACCAAAAATTCACCACAAATATTTTTAATGTGTAAAATAAAAAATGAACTCCATTTTTTTAAAATAACTTTCTAAATAATAGAAATTCTAATTTTAAATAAATTCATTATTTACATGAAAACTACAACTTTAAAAATTATAACAAAATTTATAACCCTTTTAAATATTTTATAATGTCTCATGAAATTATAAAACATTTATAAGACAAAATAATAATAATTTAAGAATATATTTTATTAAAATAATTTTTTAAAATTACCAAAATTAATTATGAAATTGAAATTAAATATTTATCACTTACAAAAATACCAAAAAAATAATTAAAATAATTAAAATATTTTTTACTTATACTATGATATAATTATATCATATTATACATTATATAATGTATAAATTTTATTTGTGATTTCATTGGTGAGGTTACTATTACATTGGACGATTTTCTAGTCATAAGGGTCGCACTACTATTCCAAATGTTCAGTTACTATTCTATTAGTATATGTTCCTTACTAAAAGAAATCTCGTTTAATTCCTTAATAATTCATTTATATATTTTTATTGTTTTTTTCAATTTGATTTTTGTGATTTTAATATATGAAATAATGATATGAAGGGAATCGCCATTGATAAAAATTGTGTCATTACATTATGCCCCTAATCATTGTATTAGATGAGGTTACATAGACTGAGGCTCCAAGGTAAGTGAGATGTGTTGTTTATGAAATTTGTATCCCAGTTGAGATAGGGAAAAATGAATGTAATAATTTGCATGATACATCCCTGACATAGACCATTATGGGAATGATATAAATGCCTAACCCCTGGAACACGTGATGGAAATGGATTAAGTTATTAAAATTGCTAAAATGAATATTGTTAACCAATGGACCAAGAATTTTGTATTGTTTAAATTTTAATTTAGTTATATTTGAATGAAATATCTATATTTATTTTGTATAACGAAGAAACTATTTGTGGTGATTAGTGAGTTGTACTCACACCCTACTCGGGTTGCCATTGGGTACCCGAGCAGATTTTATGGATGCAGGTCGGGATAAGGGTGAAGGCCCTATTCATGGAAGTTGATTTGGGCTGGGATGTGAATGGGTGAGGATCTAGACTTTGAGTTAGGACTATTTTAGGTGATTCATATTTATGTATTTTAATTTTGGGTTTCCTAAATTTTGTAATTTTTGGCATGAAATGACATCATTAATTTTTGGTACTCGGTAAAAAGAAACAATAGGTTATTTACGGTTATTGGATTCTATTTCTTATTTACATTTATTTAAGTTATTATATGTTGTTAGATACTCTAATTAAGAGTATATAGTATCTACAAATTTCTATTTATATCGTCATAGCTAGTCAGAAACCTTTGGAGTACATTGAGGCACACTTGAGGTCATGTAGAGACCGGAATCAGAGCCCTAGTTTAGTGGATTTTGGGTTGGGGAAATTAAAAATATTATTGACCATACATCCTGGTATATATAAAAGTATTATGGTAAAAATAATGTGAAATAAAAATAAAAATAGTTTGATCATCAGTCTAAATCATGACAATAATAATGAAAATATCTAAAAAATCTTGTTAAATTAACAAAGGGTCACCCAAATTAGAGTACACAGTTCTATTATAAATGTAAAGAACATGTGATTCTTAAATAAGATAATAAAAAGTGGTGAATAAGTATGTAGATTTTCAAATTTCAGCAATATATAGGAACAATAAATTTCACTAGATACTTCTCTTAGAACAATATCATCTAGGGATAGAATAACCAAACGATGTGCCTTTTTCAGTGTATCAATAGAGACATCAAGATATGTGGTTATAGAATTTCCATTATTCGAAAGGGATTTTTTTTGGTTCTAAAGGGGAAATAGTGATTCCCTAAATTACATGTTCGTATCTCATATTGATTCTATAATTTTTGGAATCATTTTCACTTTCAAGATTATAAATTTTTTGATTGAAGGATTCCATTAATGTAATTTGATAGCTTTGATACCAAGTTATTTGTGAAAATCATTAGGAAAATCCCCTAATAATATCCTTGGATCACAAAATAGGTGACATGTTTCATATTAATTTGATTCAAAGAATGAGTTCCAATGTAAGAATATATGAAGAAATAATAGAGAGCAACAACGGTAAGTCATGATGGAAAAATATAACTTGAAGACAAATGAATAAAATAGAAAAAACAAATGGAAATATGTTTCAATATTCATTTTATCCTTTGGGTTCCAATGTTACTGATAAGAGCACCACACTACACAGTATATTTATTAAGGTAAAAAAAGAACAATCATACAATAAATAATCAAACCTAAAAGAACAAGTTTGAACTAACAAAAGGTACTAAATCAAGAACCAAAGATCAATAAAACAAAGGTTCTAAAGATCATAAACAGCCTTACCATTGTCTATGAATTTGTATTCTATAAAAGGTTGAGATTATATCTCCCTATCCTATAAAATAAATATCCCACCAGTGGTTATCATTTTATGAGTCTCTATAGGGGATTTTCTTGAGTGGTTTAGACACAAATATTCCCATCAGAGGATCATCCAACAAAGGATGACATTCCCAATATTTGATATTATTCAAATAATATATTCTAGGGATCTAGGGTTTTCCTTATTCTAGATGAGAGAAAATCAAGAGGGGACCACGTGAGAGAATAACCTGAAGAGACAAACGACGTGGTACATCAATACCCACGAATGGTTTATTCGGTTAAACAAACAATGTGAACTAGGAAAAGCGATGTGGAATGTTTAAAATAAACAAGAAGAGTATGAATCATAGGTGGAAGGACATGACGCAATGGGAAGTTCCCTTAATCAATATCATAGGAAGACCCAAACATTGGGTCACTGAGGTGGAATGTGAAAAATAATGTGGGAAAAGGTAAATATGGATGAGACCAAAGGAACATTCCAAAAACATCAGGCCCATAAGATAATATAAAGCCCAGCAATATATGGAGAAAAAAACTAAATTCAAATAATTTTAAATCATGTATTAAATCCAAAATACATAAATAAATTAATACAATTTCATATAGAAATATAAAAAATGAACTATATATTACATGGGTTCATTATTCAACTTCATTTTCTTCATTCGATAATGTCTTAGTCATTTATTTGACGACATAGTTTCATCTCTCATAATTTTATTCTTAAACAAGTATCGTGATGTGGTTTATTCTTTATTTTTCTTCATTATTAGTTGAAACGACTTCATAGAAAGTGAAATGAAGGATTTCATATCACCTCCATTAAATTACTATTGAAATATACATTTTTGTTTGAATTTTTTTTATATTGTATCGTGTTTCATCATCTATCTGTTCTTGGTGTGTTACCTGTTTTTTATAAATTTTTTCTAAAGAAATAAGAAAATAAGTGTAGGTTTAAAATATTTTTTATCGTAATTAATTAAGGTGTTGGCTGCCTCATTTCCATTACATCAAAATAGTGACATGGGAAAGTCATTAATACCCTAAATACCATTTTCATTTTATTAAGATAATGATTTCCACCCCCAATGATTTTCACATAATAAAATTTAAAAGGTGTCTAGGGAATAAATTCCTTCTTTCACAACCAATATAAATTCCTACACCCTTCTCATATAAATCCCTATATCTCTAAACCTCTCCTATTTTTTTCTCACTCTCTCTATAAATTATATCGAGTTTCCCTCCTTCACTACTACTCGATTAGAAGATTTAACGGATTAAAATTTTATTGAACCTTCATTTAATGGTATTTTTCTATTCTATTTTATTTATTTTATTTTTAGTTCTTTAATTTTTTATAAATTTAATCATTTTATTTTATTTTCATAGTTAGTTAATTTTATATAATGTGAAAATAATAATTAATATTAGTGAATTTTTAATAATTCTTTAATGATATCTATTTAGTAATTAATTAATAATTATTCGTAGTTACTATTACTATAATTATTAAAAATATTTAACAATTTAATATCATATAATATTTTATAATATGTTTAAACTAACAAATAACTAACAAGTAACTATTAATTAACTAATAATTAAGAAATAAATTACTACTAAATAACAAATATCTAACAATTGTTTAACAAATAAATAAAAATTATTAATGAATGATTAAATAATTAAATAATGATAACATATTGAATAAATAATGGTTCAGTAACGACTAAATAATGATTAACTATTGATTAAAAATTGACTAACTCATTATTATGTAATAATTAAAATAGAATTAACATAAACTAAAAAACACTTAAAAATTAATTAACTATTAATTAAAAAATTATTAAATAATGATGAAGTAATCATTTAATAAAATTAACTTATAATTATGTAATAAAAAACGAATATGTAAATATTTATTAACTAGTTATTAACAGTTGATTATCCATTCATTAAAAAATGATTAAATAATAAATAATCAATAAATAACTAATTATTAATAAATTATTAACTATTAATTAATTAAATAATAACTTAAGATTAACGAACACCTAGATAATAATTAACATAAAATAAAATATTAATCAACTATTACATAGATAATAATTAAATATTCATTAACTATACATTAGTTAAAGATTAACTAATTAAAACATAATCATAAACTATTGATTAACAAATCAATAACTTACAATTAACCAATGAGTAACTAATAAATATATAATGATAAAAAACTATTGAAAAATCAATAACTAATGATTGAATAGTCATTAACTAATGACTAAATAATAATTACCTAATAGTTAACTAATAAGTAACTAATCATTTAATAATGTTAAAATAATAATAAACTATTTTTTAAATATTATATAATAAACAAATACCAAATTAGTAAAAATTATTTAATAATTACTATGGTGGTTACTAAAAATATATAGAACAAATTTATTAGCTTTGTTACAATTATATTACATCAAACATATTCCACATTCAGTACTATATGATTATTCATTGTGGTTAATATTCATTTTCAATAAATTAATAATGTAAATATCTTGTTGTTATCTGATTAATGGAATCCCTATCTGAATACGGCATGATGATACAGACTATGGCATAGTTTCATCCAAGGGTAATAACCATGAACAAGGAATATTGATTATTAACTCAATCATCAATAATTGAAAGAAAAAAAAGACATAACTACACTGTTTTATTGAAAATATCGAGGGATATAATTTTGATAAATCACATTCTCCTTACATGAAAATAATCCCAAATACTAAAATATTAAAAAAAATGAATATGAGGGATAAATCTAAACACATGATTAAATTACAAAATTTTGATAAACTAATGATTTTTTAGTTATCCAATTAATTAAATCCTTGTCCAAATACTATATGTGGATACAGGCGCTAGCATAAATGATACATGGGGTAACAACCCTAAAATGGGTGTTTTTATATTAACTCAATAAAATCATTTTTCCTGATAATGAAGAATCACTTCAAACCTAGTTTTCCACAACTATGGTACATTATTTTTATTGTTCAAATTCTATGTACTCAAGAAAATCACACTAATTAATAACAATAAATACCCTTAAGAATATATGGGGAAAATATAAATATATGAAAACATTCACAAATATTTGCAATTTAATGATTGTGTTTTTTTCAATGAAATGAAATCCCATTCTGTATATTACATATTGATTCATGATTTATCAAACCTATATATAGTGGTAATAACCCTCATAGGGGAATGATTCATAATAACTCAGCAGTCATATTGTTAACAAAAAATATAACTAAATTCAACCATATTTTGACACTCTTGGGGGATATTGCTTGGATGAATCATAATCTATTTATAAAATGTTGAACTTATTTATGGATTCATGTTGAAAAAATTATATAAATATTTATGGATCAACCATACATGAAAAATCATCCGAGTTAATATTTTTTAGACTATTCTAACCATGACCAAAAACAATTTTTACACACATAAAACCATGTTTACCCATTTATACTATTTGAAGGATGTTATTAAAACTTTTCCATTGCATCATATGGTAGAAAGATTAATGGTTGACTTACATAATTGTGCTTCACTAATAGAATACTTATCAATAATTCATGGTCGATCAAATCTATGTCTGAATATAGATATCCAAACTATTAGCAGTTTACATTTTCAATTCTAGGATATTATATTTCATCTAGATCATCCACTCACGGATACTGAGGACAAGTTATAAAAAAATTAATGAACTAATAGTTTGATAATGCATTGATAGAGTAAAAAATAGAGGTTTCTACAATTTAGCTACAAGAATAAATTTTTTGATTTCAGATTCATTCACGAGTCGTTGAATAATATATATCCCATTAATATTTCACTATTCTATTTCATAACGAATATGAAATAAAAATTTATTGCTTTTATATAATGAAAAAAATTGACAATGAGGAATTGTAGAACGATTGAACAAAAAATATATTGATAATGTGGAGGAATATTGAGACATTGGAGGATATATTTCTTTTAATTAAAAATTTATACATCATCCTCAACACATGATGAACCATCCACCACTATTAATATATTAGTGAGAAGATATGACATGTTTTCTATAATTTGATAGTAATATTATAACATCTATAACTATGCTTCCTGGAGTATTAGAATACTGATTTGTTTTAATAGACGAAAATAATATATTTGAAAACATTTCTTAATAAAATATTCTATAAAATTTATATGAAAATAGTTTTATAATCATTGACTCTGTAAATATTATTTTAAGTTAAACTATACAAAATACATCATACAATTTGAACAATATGATGATAATTGTAGATTTTAGTTGGGGGATTTTTTGGAAATTTAATTAGAGGGTGGATGATTTAAATAATTCAAGAATATAAGAATTTCATAAATCATAAAATAACTAATGAAAATTTTTCATTACATGATAATTTTTCATCTATTATTTTTGGGATGATCAAGTAATTCTATGATGTTTCTATTGCCCCTTTTTAGTATGGTATAAAATTTAATTTTGGTTATAATAGATCTTATAGATATAGATGGATGGACAAATAGAAGATAATTATCATGTTATATAGTGATTGGAGTGAAACTTATTATGTGTTTCTGAATTATAAATAAATACTGAGGGAAAGTACCCAACCTATATTCAACCATGATATTTAAGAACATGTGTCTCAAGATAACTGGCTTAATCCTTTTTAGGGTAATGTTTAGTAGTTTTTCAGGGAATTCTCCCAATATCTTTTTATATTTCATTTAATATAGCAATATATATACACAGACGTATATATTGATGGAACCTATCTATAAAGATATTATTATGTTGTTTTGAATATTATTTCAACCAAATATATTAACTATACACCTTTTCCATTTTCATTTTCCATAGTAGAGAAGGAAAATTATGATAATTGTAGTTGATTCTTATCCTGTCATTGAAACTATTTCATAAAAAATTAGGGTGTATGTTTGATATTAGATATTCATCGGGTGATCCATGAGGTAATCAATATAGATCATTTTAGGTGGTGATATTCATATTCACATATTTAATACAACATCACACAAATTTCCAATAATTTTTGAATGAATTTTCATGATGAGTATACAAAGAAGTTATTCAAGAAACATTTTATACAATATATATTTTATTTTTTATGTTTTCAAGATATTGATAATAATAATTTATATATAATAAGATCATAATCATGTAGAATATTATTCGGATCAGTGAATTCATGAATAGTGATTGGAAGGAATGTGTAATGGTAATTAAGGAGAGTACGACTAAATGATGAATTCATCAAAATAAAAGTTTACATTGGAATGTTTTGATGGTATGAGGTATGATCACATGACCACAAAATGTCTAGAGTGCATAAATTATATATTTATGTTCAATCAGAAGTTAATTATAATAGTAATAGTTAGAGATATATTTTATCATGGTGTAAATTACATACTGGAATGAAGTAGACAATCATATAATGACATCCAAAATGGGAAACAGTATGGATGGATCATTTTGAGAGAGATTGATCTGAACATTGATGATGGTTCTAATATTTGGGATTGAATAATCAATATAGAAGAAATTTGATTTGTTGTGGTAGAGTTTTATGTCCCCATCATAGTTACCAATGGTTGAGTGTTGGTTGTGTTACTGGATATAATGCATTGTGACCGTGAAAATAATTGGGAATTTTGATTAATTTGAACACAGAATATTGAGGAATTTTCCTCAATAAAAACCTTATGGGAAAAATATGATGATTTAATTTATATGCATCAAATTATTTATCACTACTATAGTTCACCATGGATTCTTATTGGGGTGTTTCAAAATTTTCCATTTCATGGAGATCATTCCACATTGACACAAGAAATAGAAAACATGTTACCACAAGAAAGACTGAGGTCCAATAGGATTCAAAATTATTTGGAATAAACTCAAGGAAAAGCCCAATATCTATGACGTAATATATGTCACATTGAAGGATATAATAATAAATTACCCTATTAGGTCCACAAGGCTGAATACCTTGAGGGGGGGGGGAGGGGGTTAATCAGGGTATGACTAATTGAAAAATAAAGCTCGTTCTGATCTTGTTTCACTATTAAGCAATACCATCTTCTCTCTCTTTCCTATTTCACAATATAAATAGAATGTAATGCATGCACATGACAAATCAATTTTACTGAGTTCACCGCTAAGGGCTACATACAAGGAGCATATGCAGACAGGTTTTCGATCATACCAAATTCCACTAATCTTCAAAAGCTGTGGATTACAAGGTTCAGGAACAGTCACTCTGTCTCAGGTTCACTGCCTTTACAAGGTTTAGGTTCAGCTCACTCCTTTCCCAAGTGTCACTCCCTGTTTCTCTCTCTCTGACTCACTTCCAGTGGAGAGGATCACCTTATTCCCCTTCCTTTGCTCACTGTGATGGAAAGGATCCACTCATAGTTTATAGACCTATAGGTCTCTTCATTTGCATGAAAGAATTCATCTTAATTTATACGTAGATGATCTGTTTAAGCTCTTCCTTCACCCGTAGATGAATTTATCTTTGTAGCGAAGGTATTAGGCAAACATCCAGTTTCCACGTGGCACGAAAGTATGGCCGGGAAAACAACTTTACTTGGCACCCATCTCTAAGGGGGCGTGCAAGTCTTCGAAAAGCAGGTCAATTCTGGCATGTATGTCTTTCTCAATAATTGCGCGACTCAACCTTCCTCAACTCGCAAGTTGTGTGAATTTTATCTTTTTTCACCCAAATAAACTTAGGCGTGCAACTAACAGCTGTCAGAAATCTTCAACAATGGCGCGCAAGTCCCACTTACCCGACTACACACCACTTGCACAACTTCTACACCTACGCGACTGGAGATCTGATTTTTCTAAGTAATGAACTCCATTAAGAAATAAAGAGGGGTGTTCTAGTATTTATAGGCAATTTGACCACCCTAAAAGACAGTACACAAGTCAACCCTCAACGCTCATGTCTCGGCGCGCAGGTCTCTTACCCTGCAAGTCACTTGCTTGACCCACTTCCAAACTTGCGTGAACCTCTTTCCTTTGAGATATTTTGATCTTATGATCTTGAAAAACCATAGTCTCACAATTTCTCAAGATTACAAGGCATCGGCGAGCAAGTCTATTTCATGGAATGCATTCCACTTGAAAGATACCACCAATACTTACACGACACTTATCCCTTTTCCATATTTTGATGATCTGATCTTGAAAAACATATGGCGCGCATGTTTTAAAGCCTTCAATTACAAGGTGCGCAAGTCCCTTTGCCAAAATCCACTTGTCTTCATTTGTTGATTTTAGGCCCAAATATTGGGAAAACACTGGCAAACGGCGCCATGTTGTATCTGTTCTTTTTGTACCGCCTTGAGATCATCCATTCCTTTTTCAAAGTTCTTGAATCAAACATTGATTGTTAATAACAACTCTTTAACTTCACATGCCACCATTAAATCTAGTTTTTCATCAAATTTTTATGTCATGGTTTTCATTGTCAATAATCACAACACAGATGTTCACATTTTCAACAAACCCAATCACCTCAAAATTACTTCAATGATGCCTTGAGGGATTTTTTCCCAACAATAACACATAAAATTTATATAATGAGTTCTCATTATTATATATGATGATTTTTTACCTTAAAATAATGATATTTCCTGAATATTTTTAAAATTGACTAGGGTTAGATGTTCATTTGGATTATTGGGAAGTTTTCCAAATGTTTTTTTGATTTAAAATCAACTTTTTGAAAATATACTACACAAAAAATTTCAGAAGAAACCATATAAAAATACTCAATCAACATCAGTGATTGATCAAGTCAACTAAACAATTTTCTTATAACCCTTCTAGTGATTGATCTAAATATTATTATTCTAATAAAATGAATGAACCATGTAAAAATTATTATTCTTTCAAATGTCTTTTGAATAATATCTAAGGAAAAATTATGAAACTGTCTTTTCAAAATGAATTCATATATAATTATATATAATACACTAGGTGATGACCAAATATCCATCCATGGTATCATATTAAGAAATAGTAAAGGGTGTTAACATTACTATAATATCCTACATTATACCATTCATAAAATTTTATTATCCATAGCATTATATTTACATTCTTCATATAAATAATGTTTATTTAATTTTTATGTGTACATAGAGATGATATTACTATACTAATTGATATGTAAGACTTGTTTCGCATGAGGTGATATAGTGATTTGTGGTTGGAGGGGTGAGGGTGCATAGGGAAGACTATTATTATTACATTCCACCACTATAATCTATTATATCATAACTATGATGTGATGACATTTACACTATCGATATAATTGATTATACATTTTTTGATCATCCCTTCCATAATTCCCTCATAGAGAGATGGAGACACAAGAATCAAAAATCCATCTTTCTCGAGGGAGAGATGAATATAACCAAAGTAAATGTACCAATTTTTCTTACTATCAAGGGTACTATAGTTATTTTACAAACCCATAGAGACTATCATAATATTGTAAAAATATTTATAGGGCATGGATTTATGGTGGATGATAGTTCTACCAATGTAATATCAATTCAACGAGTTGGAAAAATATGTATTTTATACATTTACATAATGAAAATGATGAGTAAAATGTCATGTGTCATGAAAGGGAATTTATCATATGGATTATTAGAGGGACACTACACATGGATCACTCTAGTATTCTTGACCACCTTATGTATTTTGGTCTACTAGAAGGATTTTATTAGTTTGATAGATACAGTTGGGAATCAATGTTCTTGGAATACACATAGAGAGCATCATGAACTACATTTTATTTAGATTCCAATGATATTGGGGGTTTCTTAATTGTCATTGAGATATGGGAAGGGTAGAAAATAGATCCCATAGACCTTATTGTTACCAGTCTGGTTCTTGATATGATTTTATTACAGGATGCTTCATAATGATTCTGGTATGATGGATCTTATTTATTGTTTTTTTGATGTTAATATGGGTTATTGAACTTAATTTATTATTGTTTTCCACTTTTCATGTTATATGTCACTGGAGGAGTTAGGAACATTGGTTCTTCATTCCATCAAGACACAATTTGGCTGAATATTATCTCATTTGACATAGATTACACTCTAGTGAATTATGTTTATAAATTCATCATTTGAGTAATAAATTTAATGATATTATAATTGTTGGAAAATAGTAAAAAACTATTTTAATAAATGTCACATTTCATTACAGATTTCATGGCTACCATAATGGGGTATATTATACCATCTACCTATACACCACTCTATAGGGCATTATGATTTTCATGTTTTGGTACATCTCATTCATTTTCATATTGTTGAGTGGAAATAACCTAATATTTTCATCTATAAATTTGGATTTGTTAACCATATTCTATTGGTACCCAAATATCCAATAATAATTTATTCAATGAAGTTGATAGGGAGGAAAAATGTTGACTTGTGGGGATGACATGCATAGTATATCTACTTCTGGGATATATGTTCATTATTTCATATCAATTAAATGGAGAATATGTTATTTTATCTATCTTAGTAAGCTTATTATTTTAAATTTTATTGAATAAAATCTATATTGTATAATACAAAACATGATATAGCGATCATAAATATTTATTATTAAGGGAATTAGATTATTTTGTTTGTCTAATATTGTTTTCGGTTTAGTTTGAATCTTGTTAAAACATAATCCTATAGGGCATTTTTTCACATGTATGATCATGAGGAATTAAATTTATTTACATGGGTATCCTATAATGTTTTTTGTATGGTACAAGATTCCATCATATCATGTTCACTATGATCATATATTTGACAATGAACCCAAGTTTGAGGATGCTCCTGCTCATGGAGAGGATTATCTTGATGAGGAACCTCCTCTATCAGCTACTAAGGTTGAAAATCCATGAAATTGATGTTGTATATCACATTAAGAAGCATGTGAGGACTCAATTGTTCAACATTAAGAGTCATCATATCCAGTTGATGGTCCATACTAGATTTTGGAGGCATACTTGCATCAATGGGATCCATTTCTATTATCGTTATATCAATGACTTTTATTGGGTATATATTATTCTTGCTCATATCAAAGTCATTTACCTTGACATCTGCTTTTAGGACTCAGAGGTTGCATTCCATATCCCTCCCTATTCAAATTGAAGGTCCTCCCACAAACTTAGTGGGATAAGGATCACGTGAACATCTTGACATCCTGATGAAACCTCCTCTCGATGATTCATAAATAGAGAATCAGACAATCGATGGGGATTTAATTAAGCAATACCCTCGTTAGATCATCAAAATCCACCCCATAATAGAGGTTAGTGATCTCAATATTTTCATCACATTAACATCTGATAGTGAGACAAGATACCATCAAAGAAATTATTGAAAAATAATTATACTCATCGATTTATATGTTTTCTATTGACATAAATAATATGAGATTACGTCGAGTGATTTATCATATTTATAATGTTTAAATTTTTTGAGAAACATTAATATTAATAACTATAATGTATATACATATTTTAATATAAATTCATTGCCATTCCTTTTATTTATAAAAATTTCAAATACCTAGAAATAAAACTTCTTTTATAATT
Organism: Viscum album; assembly: GCA_963277665.1. Classification (NCBI taxonomy): domain Eukaryota; kingdom Viridiplantae; phylum Streptophyta; class Magnoliopsida; order Santalales; family Viscaceae; genus Viscum; species Viscum album. Next base: position 164,128,977 of record OY728135.1, read on the forward strand.
TCTAAAAGTATTTTAAAATTAATATTTTTTGAAATAATTCTTATGTAATAGTTATTTAGCAACAATTTAAAATAATAATTAATTATTAGTTAAACATAATTAATTTTAATTAATATGTCATTAAATTTTTATAAATACTTCAAAATAATTAATAATAAAGTCAATAAGGATATTTATTATAAACTTATCATAAATAATGATGAATTTTAAATATTTAAAAATAAAACTTTTTATTTTTTATTATCAAATATTATTTATTAATAAATAGATATTATTTATTTTATAATTAACATATAATTTATTATTTATTTATCAGATTATATTTTTTATTAGTTATAAACAATTTCTAATTAATTATTTATAAACCATGATAATTAGTTTAAAATGATTAGTTAATATTAATTATTATAATTTAAATATATTATTAATATAAATTTATTTTTAAATGTATTTATTTAATACAATGAAAATATAAAATTGTTATAAACATTAATTCTTTTTAAATTATTAGTAATATTTTTTCCAATGTAATTATTTACCATGATATCATTATATATAAATAAATGGAAATATTTTATTTACTTATATTTATTTACAAATTTAAAATCAATAATTACTAATTATATGTAATTATTTCCAAATAATTTATTTGTGAAAAATGATTTTATTATTTTTATTTAAAGGGAATGTGTGGGGAGAGCCCACACCTTCTTGAATTTGTACGATAAGAATGTGTGGAGGCCCCTCAATACTATGCCCTCATTTGGAGGAGGCCATACCTATGAAAGACATATACACCATTCATGTTACGTTAGCCAAAATGAATAAATTGAGGTTTATTATATTATTTTCTTTCTAAAATTTTATAAAAAACACTTGTCATGCCTTTCACTACGTAATATTTTGTCATCTCCTTCAAAATGCGGTCGGCGATATGGTTGTATCACTATATGTGATAAATTAATATCCTTTATAATTATTTTTAATTTATGAAGATAAAATTACAATAAAAATATAAATGTTAAAATAAAAGTTGTAAAATAATCAATGCATTCAATCATAAGTTAAAAAAATTAATTGAAATTTAAATATTATAATTAAAATGTTAGTATTTTCAAATTTATAATAATATTAATAACATATAATTTTTATATTAACATATTTTAAAACTATTTTCAATTAGAATTAAAATAAATAATTAGAATTAAAATAAATACATTAATTTCATTAGATTTTTAATTATCATTGTTCTCCACACCTTTAAACCAAGACTCAATTTTCATGTAACTATGTAGCTCGATGTGTCCATTAACAAATAATAAGGTAAATATAAAAGTACATCGTGGTTTTTGGAAACTATCTATATTGATGTTAAATATATTATTAATTCAAAGTTTTCATTTCAATCTATTTTTGATTGTGCAAAACAATTTTTTAATATAGAATAATTTAATGATAAACACAACATATTACACATTTATCACTAGAAAAATCTTGTATCAGTGCTAAAAAATTGTTGATGTTGTAAGAGACATTAAGAGGCCATCTCTTTTATCATAGAATGTAAAAGAATAGATAAAGGCATCTTTTATTAGTGCTAAAAAAGCATTTTTTTTATGGTTTCATTTATCATCGAATTATTTAGGGTTGACAAAGGGTTAATTTATTAGTGTTTTTTAGTCTTGACAAAAAAAGATTATTTGCTCTAAAAAATAACCATTAAACCAGGGTTTAAATAAGTTAAATGAAAAAGAATTAAATGGTCCCCACCAAGAACATTATCATTGATTGCACAACCCAAACCCCTACTCACTAATGATGCCCAAAAGGGATTTATCAGCACCCACCCTCCTATCGACGATACTTTACCATTTCTCATTCCATCCTATTCTGAGCCATATGTTAATGCATGTTTCCAAACCACTACTCAATGTTGATTTGTTCTATATTTTATTTTTTATCAATTTGTTCATAAAGTTTCAGTTTCATATTTTTTCCATATATTTATCCATATATATATATATATATATATATTAGTAAATAAATTTATTTAATATATTTTTGGGCATTTTTATATATATTCATATATGTCTGTCTGTCTATATAAATATTATATATTTGCATATAATATATATTAATATTTACTTCTGTATTATTAGAATACATAATTAAATATATATGTTTTCCTCAATACATATATTTATATATAAAAAATATATATACATTTATAAAGGTATATACATATTCATTATTTATTATTTTAACTAAAATAAATATAAATTATTTTTATATGGATTACATATTTAGAAAAAAAATTACTTATAAATATTTTTAAATACTAAATTATACAATACAAATTTTATATTTAAATATTTACAAATAGGTATATATGAATCTATTTTTAAAATAAGATTTGGATTGATCCCAAGGGACCATCACATTTATAAATAAATGAAAATAATACATGGAATGAAGGAAGAAAGAATGATATAAACAAGAAAAAAATTTCTCCATTCAAGTAAATATGATCACCAAATGTCAATGTTCAACAACATGAAGAAGAACCATACTATGACATGAATGTTTTCCACCATGACATTGATGGTTACACCTACAATAGGGATAACTTCTTTTCCTCCATGTATTTTCTCTCTAACAATTCTCCTAATCTTCAACAGAGAATGATGTTGTTAACCCAACATCTGAAGTCTAGTTATTATCCTTGATCTATGTTTCCCTTCTCCATGAAGGGGAAAAATATTCAAATTAGGATTACGATAAATTTATTCTTTAATATTGAGGGATAAAAATATTAGGATTGATGAATAACCATTTATATTAATGTGACCACGATCTACTTTGGAGAAAAAAACTCAACATGTAATTCATATTATCCTGCTATAGTCTCACTATAACCTTAGGGTATCATATATTTCTAATGTTCCTCTAGAGTTTTTTTTCATTTTTAGATAAACTTATATACCTCCACATATTGTTCAATTTTATCCATACAAAAAAAATTAATGTGTATTTCATTAAATTATATAATTAATGAGATAGATTACCTCCATACTCTACTCTAAATAAATACAATCCATTTAGAATTTAGAAATTTAATGATCTATCTTTACATACTATTATGATTTATATTCAAAAAAATTAGAAACCATCAAAAAATAATTTTTAATCACAACCCCAAACTATAAAATTTTATCAAGGGTGGAAAAAATAATCATCAAGAGATTTCATCCAGCTTCAATAAAATATATTGCAGTAGGAATGTCCATAAACATTTGTGCTACAATGCGACAAAATTTATTGTTATACCCAACATAATTAGATATAATAATCCTTTAATTATTATATTTCAGTATATCTTTCTTAGTAAAATCCCCAAAAATTGAGATTCCGCTTTTACGATTGGATCTTGGAACATGGAATATGATGGTTGTTGCATTCTTTGACCTTGTTGAGACCAATTTATAATTTCCTTTAACTTCAGTAGTGGTTTTTTATTCTCATACCATAATTACATACCGAAATTATCTTACTTAGGTTCCACATCATCAAAATAGTTATAAAATGAGTAAACCTACACAGTCCCACATCCCTTAGTAATACCATCCCAAAAAGAGATCATTGTACTTACTAATAATGCCTTAACCCCTTCTTTTTGAGTCAAATATTCCATAGTAAATACCTTTTTCAACCTCTATAAAAATTTATTTTACATCCATTGATACTGAATAGATGGACCAAGATCAATACTAGCCTACCTAATAGGTGGTCTACTTGAAGAACAAACATGTAATGTATATAAATTTCCTCGTTGAACTATATATATCATCAGAAAATGAAAACCCAATACATTCAAATCACATAGATTACAACACTTTTTTATAAACATCAAATATATTGTCATATGATCCCCCCTAGTAATCTTTAGTTTTAAAAATATCTCATTCTCATCCCCTATTTTGAAGAAAAAAATAACTCACCATATCAATCATACAATTTTCTATACAATGAGAAATTAAATTCATTAAAAAATATTTTACTCACACCAATATGGATTTTGTAATAGAAAATATATATTTTAGTATAACTGAGAAATTAAAATTCATTTTATTTGTTACTAGTAATAATTTCATGTAAAAATATTTATTTTTTACTTGTATATATATACATATACACAAATTTTTATTAATTATTTAATAACAACATAAATTTTATAAATAATTAAATTTGTTATTTTATCATATTAATACTGGCCGTTTTTATTAAAAATGAGTATATTTTTATTAACTATTACTACAAATATTTTTTTCAAATTAAAAATCGATTAATTTTATTTAATCACTACTAAAAAATCATCTATGAATAATTTTTATCACACTCATTTAATAGATTTCTAAAACAATTATATAAATATTAACAAAAATGTTTTGACAAAAAATAGAAATAAGACACACTCTATTTGATAAAAATAAATCAGGTATTTTTTATATGTTTTAATTAAATAATATAATATACAGTATTTTAAAAACAATTATCAATAAATGAAAATATACTTTATTATTCATATATAACAATCATTCAATCCCAAAAATGAAAATATAACATTAAAATTTAAAATTGGTTTCAACTTAGTCACCCCCCATGTCAAACCTCTTCCTCATCACCTCTTGGTATTCTTCCGTAAATAGTGGTGATCTCCCATGTCTTTTCCCTTCCTCAGAATCCTCTAGAACATAATCTCTCACATAGTGGTGATCATCTAACATCTCCCTCCTTCTGAGTCACCCCTGATCATTGTCACTTGCACAATGGCGATTTAAACGTTTTCATACACTCTTGGTTCATCAAGGTTGACCAAACCCACATCCACACCCATTATTATCTACTATTTGTCACTCCATCATTTACATGTGCTAAACATCATTTTACTCTTTAAACAATACCAATGAGGATTATGGAGCGACATGGACAAAAAACAATTCAGATTCAAATAATAGATCTTAATGAATCTTATCAGGGATTCATGTATACTGTTAATGTTCAAAAAAATTCATATTTATCAAGTGTTTAAATCTAATTCTAGATATGGTTTAAATGAAATTATAATGAAAAATATTTCTTATTATTTTTCTTTTTCCAGCTATTTTAGCTTTCCAATTATATTCTTCTCCAAGGAAAATCTTTTGGTCCCAATATTGAATAATATTTTTTGGACAATATTCTTCTACCTCCCAAATTCTATAATTGTTCTTCATTAGAAAACTCCAATGATAAATACTAAAAGAGTTTTTTTCTGTCAGTCCTTTCCTTCATGGAATGGTAGGAATGTGGATCTCTATCAGTCAAAAAGAGGGGATACTATATTCATCTAATTATTGGGAAACTGAAGTTAATTTGTACTATGATAATGTGCACCATCATTATGGAGACATGATATACCTAGGAGTCCTCATGGATTATCGGAAAAGAAGTAGTAAAGATAAACATTATTGTTAATTTTTTGGTTATTCTCTCAAAAATGTTTTCTATGGTCATATGGAAATAATTATCCCATGAGTTTAATAAAATTCAATTTCATTATCAATAAAATTATTCACTTAGCCTAATTAGGAATTTATAAGACTAATATTTGGATGACCATATCAGAAGTCAAAAAATGTTAAATTGATTTTATGATTTCCAATTTTGGGATATGAATGTCAAGAGACTACCTCAACTATTTGTTTCATCACTCACAAATAAAAATAAAATGCTAGTCAACATAAAAGTGATGAAACCATTTTATATAGTATCATTTATTCTAATATATTTTTCATTTTGAGGTGAACAGAAATTTTCACATATAAAAATCTATTATTTAAAAAATTCATTGATATTGAACTGGGGAAATGGCCCCATGATGATGAATGAGAACTTTCTTGAAATCAAAATTTACCCAGATCCACTATAAGTCTCATCATAGGTACAAATTAAATTTAAATGAACTAAAAAGTCCAATTATATATATTTTATTCAATCATAAAATCCACACTGAAATTTTAAACGTTTAATTAATGTAGAATATTTATTTATACCCTAATCATCTAATTAAAATGGGATGCAATTATTATTTTGTGACTAATGTTTCTCCATTTTTTATATGATAATAATTCACTTATTTTTATTGTATTTTTAATTTCAAAATGTTTTAAATTTTCATATTTAATTAATGGGCCCCATTATGTGTTATTTGAAAATGCATTATATTAATTTTTTATAATAATTATATAGTATACTAATGAATTTGATATTAATATTCTATAATTAAATGTGTTTTTTCAATGAATTCCATGTCTTTGGAAATTAAATAGTTGAACCTTTGATATCAATTGTTATATATATTAAATTTGATTTATATTTTTATCATTAAAATGATAAAAATTACTTTATTATAAACTACTAGTGTTCCAATTTATTGAATTATAGTTTATTTTAGCATTTAATATATATTACTCTATATTCTATTTCAAAATTCATTTCTTTATTTTTATATAGTTAAGAATTTATTTATTACTGAACAATCATATGATAATAATTCACAATAATTAAAAGATGGTTTTTTATCATTAAAGATGGAATAAATGTAAAAACATTCATAAATTTCTACATCATGTAATATTATAAGAGTTCCTTCTAGAAATGAATCTAAAAAAATAATTATAGTTATTGAAACAATATTTCGAAGGTAAATTTTTTTACATATTATATTTCTTAAAAAATATAACTTTTTTATGATATGTTTAATGATCAATATATAGGGGGTTCTTGTATTGTTACACTTTTCTGTGTTATGTACATTCTCAAAATGTTCCAAGTTTTCTATCCAATTCAGAGTTAGATAATAATATTTACATAACCATGAAAAAATAATAAGATAATTATATCTCTAAAAAATGTTTCTCCTATGCATAAATTTTAAGAGAAAATATATCAATTTCATATGATCCCTCAGCTAGATATAAATTTCAATTTACATGATAATATATTTTTTTACCATGAAATAAATCAATCATATTATGTGTTAAAATTTACATATCAATAATATTTTTTATGGGGATATAATATTATTTCTATTTTATCCCTACATATATATATTATTGATTATTAATATAGTATATGAAGCTATGTTATATCAGAAACCATGCCATATCTAATGCTTGGGTTGGTGGTATGTTGTTAGAGTTCTATTGTTGGGCCTTATGGGCTGCTCTTGGGATGGTTCTGGAATTATAATTATTAATTTTTCTTTTTTTACCTTTTATTTTCATGATGATTAAGTATGATTAAAATGATTATATTTTATTTATTATTTAGTATTTGTCTTAATGTTTTAGGGTATAAAGAAATGAAAACTATTTATTCTATTATTTCTTGAAAAATTAATGAAATTTCATACCCATTATAATATAAGATCATATACATGTGAAATTTCAATAATAATTCTATTATGATTTTGATAATTTATTTCTTTACATTTATTTTTTAATAATTAGGTACGCACTGAAATATGTTTTATAAATCACCATATTATGAGGGTGTGTGATTCAAAAAAAACTGTTGCATAAGAATTTAAAAGCCTCAAGAATTTATGAATTCAAATTTTTTCTATTAAATTTGTTGAATAAATAAAACTATAAATATTTTCATATACACAACACACTTATATTTGGGGCATGAAATTTACCAAAAAATTAATTATTTTAGAATGAGAATAAATAATGTTGATTTTATATAACAGTTGATAGAATATTGATGTAAAGTAATTTATATGATTTAATTAATTACACATTTTAGATCATCTTTATTAAGTTAAATCCTTTGAAATATTGTTTGTTTTTAAGAGTACATGAGATCTCATGCACATAATATGAAGCATCTGGAAGAGTGGGTTGTCTGAAGGAAGCATTGAAGAAATCGATGAAAGGTTCATAAAACAATACCTAAGGAATTTTCATAGCCTCTGGTTAGATATAGGAGCGATTAAAGAATAAATTACGTTCATAAATGAAATGTTGTTGAATATTAAGAGGATGGTATTTCTTATGACCAATAGCCATCCAATGATTAATGTAGCTTGATTAGACTTTTCATCTCTCGATATGTAAAAAATTGATTTAGCTTATTGTTTTTTTATATTGTCCTCTATCAAATTATTATCAATTCATGAGCATGGGTGGAGTTTGTGTATGTTTGAAGATTTGGTAAACTAATATATCCTCAAACCAAACACAACACATTTTATTGAACTGCTTGTCCCGACATAATCCATTTACAAATGGTGAACCAAAAAAGAATAAACTAATTAGTTTAATTAAAATATCATGAAACCAAACTCAATAAACTAAAACAAACCACATAACATAATCCATTTAAATAAAATTACACACATAAGAAATATAATTTCATCTGGTTATTAGGTTGTGTTAGTGGTTATTTTTCATTTGAAAAATGACCCGTGTATTATTCGGGTCAAAAGGCATTATCCGATTTATATATGAACCTATTTTAACAAAAATAGAATTATTTTAACTAATTATAGGTAAATAAACAACCTATACTATATAATAATCGATCCAAGGTCAGTATGTGTGGTGATGAGAAGTTTGGTTTGTCTATCAAAAGGTGCACGTGGAATTCATCTTCTCTAGGGAAAAGTTTTATGCATTGATGGAGATGTGTAGGGTTCATACTCAGATAAATTACATTGAGATAGAAAAAAAGTGGACTGTCTGTTGAGTATGGGTCGAGGAGATGTACATGAAGTTAAAAGGGGAGTGTTCTTATTGATTGAGATCATCCAGCCTATAAAGGTAAATATGTTGATCTTCTGGGGTTGGATGGATAATGCATTTGAAATTTTTCCAATTGGGTGGGACTTGATATATCTAGATACTGATCCACCCTGGATATTTATTCAACATGTTGGTTATTTTATCCAATATTTAATCTATTCATTTGAAATTCTCTACAAATCAGTCTCTTTTTTATGAGGTTAAGGTGAAAAGTAATTATTTGTTGTGATCTTCATGGATAATGGTTATCTTCATGACAATTGTTTTCAATTTTAATCTATCTATAAGTTGTTTGATCATTAAAATGAGTCGGTTATTTTTAAAAATTAGCATGAAAACTTTTTAAACAATTATCTATTTGAAATCAAGTACTAAAAATTATATATTACAATTATGTTAGTAAGTTCGAAGAGATGTTTTTTTCTTGTTCTAAAAACACACAATCCTATTCCTATTAATTATTAATATTAATAATAGAAAAAAATTTCATAATCCCTTATCAAATGTGGAATGTCTTATGAATTTTATTAATAATTATCAAATTAATTTTAAGTAATCTGTAAACACTTCCCCAAAATAAGATAACTTTATTGGAAATTAATAAAATTATCTATATATACTTTTTATTGAAGGGATATTATTGTCATTTATTTCATTTAAGAAAGTCTCATTAATGGAATTTAGTTAGTTTTGAAATTTGTTTGTTATTTTCTATTTATATATTATAAATTTTGTTGTCGACATGCCTATTTATTTAAAATGATATCATTTTATTTTCACTGTGGAAATTCTGCATGATATTATATAGTATAAATTTATCTACCATCATATGTATGAACTGACTCATGGATACAATATATTAATGATATTTTTTCCCTTTAAATAATTTTTTTTCAGTATTTGAAAATCAATTCATTAAAAAATAATTTTTCAATATAAAAAACCGAAATATAGTGTATTTAATTTAGGTTTCACACATATGATTTTAGTAATGTTGAATGTTAAAATTGAAGGTACTATAGGTTAAAATCTTGAAGGGATATCACTCTTCTTTGAGTTGGAATCTTGAACATGAAAGGGTAATCAATTCAATAGCATCGTAGTTATTTCGTGGCCACATTATTTATGGGATTTGGAATTCTTTAATTTTTGAACTATAGTAGGAAATGTGTTCTTTTATATATTTATATTTTAATGATAATATAGTGTTAAATTAATTCATTATGTATTTTAAATATTTTATAACATATATTTTTAGTTTTAAAAAAAGAATTGTGGAGAATTTATTCTGTCCAATCATATTAATTGGTTTCCTTATTAATGGTGAAAAATAAATTTTTTTTATTAATTTCGGATTTGGGTATTATTTTGTAAATATATTGTGTATGTGTTTGGTTATTTCATATAGGATTTATAAGAGAGAGTGTGAAAAAATAAATTCTTTCAGAAAGGGAATAGGGTGAAGAAAACAAGTGTTGAGAAAGTCAATTGGTTCAAACCCAAATTCAACATCACATTCTACTTGGTGTGGCGAACATAAAATCCTAGATACATTATCCATACTATTGTTTCCATGTCATCACTATGATGGTGAATTGAAATCATGGACCACTCCACTAGTGTGAATCATGATAATGACAACTCTTGTGGAAGAGAAAAAAATTTTGGATGACATTGGATTGATTCACATGTAAATTCTCTTAGATTTTGATCACGTTTAACATGTTTGTATTATTTTTTAGAGATTCATGTCTTTTATCAGACTTCGAAAAATAATATCATTGAGCATGTCTCTCTATATAAGGCCCCATTTTCTTATAGTTTCAAATAGTCCAATTTCATTATTATTATATAAAAAGTTTAATAATTATATTATATATAACATTATTAATAAATATAATATTTTAAGGAAAATTATTATAACATCCAAACATAATATTTTACTTAAAATATATTTTATAGATAACGATAAATTGTGGTTATTATTTATAGATGTTGATGATAATATTATAAATAAATAAATACGTTGGAAAAATATTTTAAACAACACATATATTATCTATTGTAAATATTATAATTAACAAATTAGTATTTTTATCTACAATAATAAAATCCAGATAATGATTTTTATAAAGTAACTGTGTCAAAGGAATTTTTTTGTAGGAAAAACAATTTAACAAAATAAAATACACATTTACCAATAGATATAACCCAAATGGAAAAAGATAATTATTTTGAAATGTATAAATTACTTGTGAGGGGAAATAATTCTTCATATCAATTATGGAAATTCAAACCCTATTATATTGTTTAGAGAACATACTTTTAGATAAAAGATAGACTAAGATAAATATGAAATAAAAAATTAGTAAATTTCCAATGTTTATCCTCTAATATAGAACTATTCAATTTTATATTAATTCTGACAAAAATCTAACCATAAAATAGAATTAATGGCAAAAAATTCCATTTATGAGCTTTGATAAAAATATGGTCTTGAAATTGTGTATTTCGAATAATGGAAGTTTTAAAATGAAGACCCCATTACGAAAAATGTGAGTATACGATACTTTAGAAAGACATGGTCATGTACCTATAATACTACCTATAAATATTCCAAGGGGAACAAAAAAGGAAATAACCCCATTCTAATTGGAATGCTCTTCTAGTTAGGGAATCCATAAGAATTAGAGATATATTACAGATGATCCTTGATTTTTAATGGCATCCCACCAATGAGCATAACAATTTGATAGAAAACTGATCATAAATAAACCATAAATATATCCTGAAAATATTCAAGATTACCTATAATGTTAGTCATTTTTCTTTTGTAGATATTTCATTACTGAGAATAATCCGTTAGTCTGAAAAAATTTCTTCTATTTGAATTGTCTGTTGATAGAGTATCCGAGGAAACATTCCTTCCAAAGAATAATGTGTAGGACAAGTTTCTTCATGTTAAGTATCACCAAATAACAAATTAAAAACTATGAAATTTGTAATATCCATAAACAAGAATGAATCTTAATAACCATTATAATTTTTTAGAGGAAGCTACTGAGATTCCAGTATATATATATATATATTTAAATATTTAACTATAAATAAAAATATAAATTTTAAAATGATAAAATTTAAATACCATAACAGTCATATAAAATAAGTCTATATGAATAAAGTTAGTCTCCATAGAAAAAAAAAATCTAGAATAGCCACTTCAATGAAGCTAAAATTTAATTTAAAATTATAAAAATTATAGCTTACCGACTAAAAACATAGTTTTGGTGGCCTTTTATGATTTTTTGACTGAGAAAAAAATTATTGGGGTTTCCATCACATTATTAGTGTACAAATCTTTGTAGGTTTCAATTTAGCATCTCTTGTAGCCTAAATAGGCACTAAGAAATTAGGTCATTTTCAATTTCAAGTAATATATTGAATTTATCAGATGTGAATAATTGGTTTATTATAATTTTTTATATCATCAAAATTATTGTTAATGGTCTATTACTCAATAATATTTTGTATATTATTAATTAAAATTTAAATTTAATTACATTATAATATTTTTAGTAAATATATTATATTCTAAAAGTAAATATATATTTTGTATGATATAAATCCTATAAAAGAAAATATATTATATTAACTTCAATATAAATATTTTTATATATTAATTGTTTTTGATATTTAAATTTTTTCAAATAGGATAGATTTAATTAGCACTAATAAAGATTTTATAGGGATGGATTTTATCGGTGCTAAAAAACCACAAATAAAGTGGTTCCTTCATCAGCAATAAAAATAGTTTAGATAAAGGGAGAATTTTATCTACTCTTTTCTATTGCTGAAAAGATAACCTTTATCTGCACATTTAGCTAGTGCTAACAAAAGCACCCATGTTTTCACTAATTTTTCATACACTAATAAATGGTAGCTCTTTATTAGGGAAATATTTACTATAAAAATAGTTGGGAAGACAAAAATCATGTTCTATATATGATGATACTTCAATTAGAATTTTATTTATATAATAATAGTCTGAAAATAAGTAGAAAATAAAAAAATAAGTTAATATATGGCATGTGGAGTATTTCCTAACATTTTGTAAACTGTATTATAGTACATCATTATTATTTAATGATATATCTTTAAATTAATTGTAAAATTAGTAGTTATGATTTCTGAAAACTACGCAATCACACAACACTATCCATTGAAAATAATTTCTAATCAATCGATCATTTGAGGTGACATTATTATTTAGTGCCCCATCTGAATTATGGAGGTATTGATTTCCACAAACTTGATAGTTCAAACCACATTCACATGGTATGTATTTTGTTATATATAATATACCAATAGAAAAAATCATGACAAACATGATTAAATAATATTAATTTCATTGTGTTATATATATGCTAAAAATAGAAGACATATAATAAATTAGTAATTTGTGAAATCTCATCATGATAAAATTTGATAAAAATAACATGACTAAAATACCATATGAGAAAACTATGAAGGTTGTCCAATTTTATTATTGGAAATGATCTTCCAACCCCTTAATATATGTTTTATAGTCTGGATCAGAATTATTATAAAGTGTTCTATTGTAATTAGAATCTTTATATAAAACAATCAACCAAATTTTTTCAAATAATCCTGAAACCAATATCCCATAGTGAAAATTTGAAAATTGTTACATAAGAAAAAACATATATATGAATTAAAAATATTTTGAGTACTTTTAAATCTATAGTAAAAGGATATGAATAATGCATTTGAACACATGTTTATATTTATAGGATTCATTTATCGACTTAATCTTGTGAAATAATAGTTGATGACGAGTTATAAGTAAAATTGATGTTGAGATCCTTACAATGTATAAAGTAAACATCGTGAATTTTATTCAATAGAAAATCTCCAATAAAACCTCAAATAATTCAGGTTAAAGATAAAATTATAAATTAAGAATAAATAAGACAAATGAAGGGAAAATCCTTGAATCAAAAAATGATAACACACAAATACACATGTAGTGAAAATATAAGGGAAGAGAAAAATAAAAATAAAATAAAGGATAATATCATAAAGTGTATAAATAATAAAAATATATATCAATAAAAAAAAAATTTCACCATTGTTTCAATAAAAAAGTCATCATCTATTTGTTTCAGTAATTAATGATGTTGAAAAGAGAAATGGAATATATTCCTTGAAATAATGATGCTTAAATTATCAATAATGAAGTAGTTTTTAATCATGTAATGTTAATATTTATAGTCATGTTTTCATATCGGTGATATATTCATGTATCACATATCATATTATTTACTAGAAAGGATTCTAGAAAACATATAAACCGTGTCTATTATAATAATTCCACTTAATGTGGGAAATATTTTTGAGAATAAAAATATTTCAACACAATGTTATATTTCTCAATCAAATAATATGTACCATTAATTCGATATTCGAAAATAAATCACACTAAAAGAATAATTAATGAAATCATACAGAAAATGAAAAACACATCATAGTTGATCCCCATATGACTTTATTAGTTTTATTAACAAGGAAGAATAAAATAATTATAATGATGTCATAAAAATAAATATTATTATAGAGTAAATAAAATCTATTCATAAGGAAAAAATCCTTATTTAATAATGAAAATCTAAAAATATACAGTTACCATATGTAATTAATGTATTAAATATAAACCAATAATTACTAAATCATTGATGAAGATGATATACACAACTACTCTAGAAAATAGATTGTTGGTCAATTTCTTTGGGAAAAATAATGGAATTAGGTTTGTTGAATTTTTCCCCATTTTAAAAATGTTATAATTTGATATGTCCTTGTCTTAATTATTAACATCAACCTAGAGGTACAAGGATTTGATACAAAAAATATGTTCTATAAGGTGATATTTAAGTAAATACATATATAGAAGAACATAAAAGTTTCAATGTTAACATTAAATAAAATAATGTCCCTACAAATAATTATAAATATATATATTCTAAAATTTTCCCTGAGGAAATAGTAGAAGAAGTTTAACTCTTTCTTGGAAAAAAATATGTTTTGGATTTTGATAATTGATAATTTTTCTTTCATTAGAATATTTTACTGTGATGATTTAATTAGTATATTTATTTATTTTGAATTTATTCTGATTATAAGACAAGATTTCATAAATATTAATATATTTATTAATTTAGTTATTAATTATATTTATATTGTTGTTTTCACTAAAATCTATTTTTAATGGTTCACACATGCTATCCGAAATTTCATAAAAGATCCTTTATTATATCCATTAATATAGTGAATAAATTCTCTATTAATGATTATAAAATATCTCCATTAATGTGTGAAAATATTTCTATGTATATTACCATTAATTTCCATATAAGGCATTATAAAAATATTCATTTATAGTGATTTTTTCACTCCCTATAAATGTGGGTTTTTCAAATTTTGGGTTTCAATTTAAAATTATGGCATTGAGTATTTGTTTTCACATTTATAATTGTTTTTATTTCAAAAAGTAAAAAACATGGTATCAGAACAACATGTATAATAATCCAAGATCCAACTAGGTCCTTGTGATCTAAATAACTTTTGAGGAACTGGTATGCTTTCATGATATTTTTACTCTTTATTATGATGGGGATCATGATGTTTGATATTAAAATATTAGATTAGAACACTAGGTTTTTATTATCGTTGTTTAATATGTGAGATGTTATCATAAAATTGGATATATATGATGTGTTGATGGGATTCTATAAGATGTAAGACATTATTGACAACAAATGAAATGAAATGCAAGGATCATAATAATCCCTCACAATTCAAAATACATATGTTATGTATGATTTTCTTGGATTCTTTAGTTGACAAAACAAGTACTATATTATAGATGAAATATGTGATTTTTTTTGTAACTATGAATTATTGTACTACTAGAAAGATTCATATGAATAAAACTTTGTTCATCCATTGCATGTTAAATGGTATATATATTTCAAATAATTTAGTTTTTATTGAAGAATTATTTTTGATCTAAAAAAAGAGGTTAATATGAAACATACCTCCATCATATTCAATTTTAAGAGATAGAATCGTGTTTACTCATAATATACTTACTCATGATGAGTTTTGATGGCCTTTATTCACAAATATGTCGGTAAAAAAACCATGTGGATTATTTGGAATCATTGGAAAAAATCATGATTATTTGAGGAAGAACATGTGAATGGAAATTTTCCATTTCAAAGAACTTAAGGTAAAAATTTAAATAAAAGATAAAACCAATATTTACTCTAATAACTAGGGGAATGTTAAATATCAATGATTTAAGATGAAAATAAAATAAAATAAATAAGACACCAATTAATAAGAAATCAATGTAATAATGAAATTATATTAATGTCAATATAGAAGAATATAATAGTAAATATGGATTAATCTTGGTTTTCTTATATTAATTCTAAATTTTGTAATGATTAGATTCTTTATTTAGAATTTATGTTTACTTTTTGTCCTCATTGGGAATTGTTTTGAATATATAAAATCATGATAAAATCAGATTCTTTAATTGGAAAAATCCTATTGTAAGATTTATGGAATTACAACTACCAAAACCTAAATATTTTACTATGTTTTGAGAATTATTATTGAATTAAATCTCATATTTTATCTAATAAAATATAAATTTATTTGAGTGGACTTGAGCCAAATGGGTACAGGAACTCCAATGAAGGCAGAGTGTTAAATATTTTTTAAGGATATCTTATTTTGGTTAGCGGGGAAAAAATTGATTGTTGTACCTTATTTAATGTTTGACCTTAATTTGTGATGGAAATTAATTGATTCATTATTTATATTATGAAGATATTTATAAATTATTTCATTTGTAACGTTACTATATTATTAAAATGGAAGTATTGAATTGATATGAAGAGTTATTTTTTATGTATAGGATATTTAAATGTTCTAATTTATTAACCACTATATATTTGGTATGTAGAGAAGAGATAACATCAGTAATAGAATTCAAAGTTTAATGGGGAAACTCGAATATTTTTATTATAATATTTGGGGTCTAGATATAGTGTGTTGTAAAGGAATTTCCTCTTCTATGTTAACCATAAATGGTGAATTTTCTAGGATTTTGTGGATTTTTTCTTGAAATAGAAAAGCTTAGTCTTTAAAACATTTAAGTAGTGGAATATTAAGATTGAAATTAAAATTGAGATAAATGTGAAGTTTCATCACAAATATAATGGCCATGAATTTTTTTTCTATTAAATTTATTTCATTTTAAAATTTAGAAATTAGTTTTGATAAAATTGATAGTTTCTGATGCAATATATAAAAATAATATTGTAGAATGCATAAAAAAATATCGATGAAAATTATATGATGATTTCTCTTTAAATCACATTAAAAAAACATTTTGGAAATAATCTACTATAATTTCATGTCTACTAATTATTCAATATCCCTTAAATTTTATTTTAAATAATAATTTTGTAGAGGTATGATATGGTGATCTTAAATTACACTCATATTTGGAAATAATTAGTTTTCCAACTTATTCCCAAGTAGAAAATAGAAACATACACCATAGATCCAAAAATGTTGCATTATTAGTTATAAATTTGGGGTTGAAGGATACATGTCTTGGTATCGATGAAACAATAATGTTATTTTTAGTAGGTATGTAATATTTTATTACAATTCTATATTATTTCCCTCACCTTCTAATGATTTGAGTGAACTTAAATCCAAAAATCATGTTGATGTTGAGAATCAATGAAATTCTTCATTGAATTCTTCATCTTCTCAGGACACTGGGTTGTTAGTTAATATTTAAAATCTTTCTATTCCATCATATTATTCTACCACATAATATGGGTCCACAATAAATATTAAACCTACATAGAGGTATGATGAGGATGACATGGTTTCTGATTCACTAAATGTAGTTGATGTTATTGATACGAATGATGTATCTATTAATTTTTCAGATAATGTTATTTATAATGATTTAGGTAATTTTATGTTGGCTATTTAATAATATACAGAGAATCATAGAAACATTTGACAAGGTAGTTTTAAAAATTAACTAATGGTTAAAATTAGTGCAATTAAAATATTTTTTGAATAAGATTGAAAGCATTTTAGGAGTTTGTGGATTATGATATAAGTCATGGTTAGTTTATAGTAGCTAAAATTACATTTTAGTTGTTGACTTCATAGATTTATTCTCCATAGTTATAAAATATATATCTATTAAAATTCTTATTGGTATTTTGGATTTTCAAAATCTTAACATAGAGAAGATAGATTTGATTACAAATGTTCTTCTTATAAAGCTTGAGAAGGATATCTAATTGTTGTAGCCCATGTGTTTTATAGTTTCTGGTAAGGAATATTTTGTACGTTCATTCAAAAATATCACTTTATGGCCTAATATAATCACCTAGATAGTGGTATATATGTTTTGACACTTTTAGGAAATATCAATTATTTTAATGTGAATTTTTGATCATTTAATTATCTTATAAAATTTTATGATGTATATTTTGTTTAAAAATTTCTGATGAAATTATAATTCTATCTATGGATTTGAAATAAATTAGATAGTTTATAGATATATTTAATTCATATTTTGAAAAAAAAATTGGCATTGGAAGGAAACTATTTTCATGAAATAATAGAGGGATAAACTTTTTTTATCCTTGAATTTGATTTAGAATCGATACATTGAGAATTTTATTTATATGTATAATATGAATAATTGAAATATTATAATTAGTCCATTAGATATACATTTTAAAATTTAATATTATTTATGATCTTGGTGAAATGTTGACGTTTAGTAAATGTATCAAGATGTATATTATAGTGCTTTGGTTTATTTGAAATATTAAATAGTTTTCACATGTAAAGAGTAAGATCATGTATTTAGAGATCTTATTATATATTTGGGTGATCTAGGTAATGAAATTTTGAATGAAGTTAAGTGGATCATTAGATATCTTAGTGGTACTAATATTTTTATCTTTCATTACATAAGACCACAAGATATTGTGATTGGCTATGTTGACTATGATTTTGAAGGAGATCATTACTGATGAAGATCTTTGACATGTTGTATATTTATCATTTTAAGGTTTTCTACTTATAGAAAACAACATCCTAGAATATTATTTCGTTATATAAAACTGAGGATTTTTTGTCAATTACATAGGCTATTAAAAAATATATTTGGATTAGGATAATGACTATTGTTCTCAGTACATATTTGTATATTTCATCACTTTATTGTGATAGTGGAAGAGTTATGTTTCTTACAATGTTTCAAGAGATTAAAGAAGGAACAATGTACCTTTATGTAAGAAATAATTTTTTGAGATATATTATTATCCTATAGATATTATTTTGGCATTGATAGTACTCATGATAATCCTACAGATATGTTGACAAAGGCACTTCCTTTATCAGGGAATGAAAATTTTTTGAACCTAGATGGCCTCCAAGTTTTTTTTAAAAAAATTGGATTGATAAGTAGAAGTAATTTTTTTTTTGAGATTTGAGGTTCATTTCTTCATGAAGAGGATTCAGATCATGCTCAAGATTCATGGTGTCAAAACCGAAATCCTTTTCTAATAGTTTCACGTGATACCATTAATTTGCTGAACTCCCCTATATTATCTTCATTAATGATGAAAATGAATTCTATATTAATTATGGAAAAAAATTTCTATTAAGGTGTTGAAATATTAATCTATCTATATATATATATTTCATTGTATTCGATCAAGGAATTATATAAAATATCAATCTCAAATTGAATTTTAATAACCCCCACTACTTATGGTATTTTTTTATTTAGGGTTTCTATATATATTTTTTGTGATCCTTATTTTATTTTATCATTTTTTTGGTTGTTAACCCATGAATTAATGCAACAGATATAATGAAAACATAATATATTATACATCCCTAACATGAAAAATAATCATAAAATATAGAATGACAATATTTGGATATGTTAAGAATGATGTATTTATTCAATTAATGATGTATTCAACATGAGTAAATCTTTACCCATTAGGTATCCATTTTTGAGTCATTATAAAGAAAAAGATCTAGATCATATTAGCTAAGGTGTTTAATAAATATATTTTAGTTTTTCCTAATTATTGAGGGGTTATTAAAATCTTATATCTTATGGTGTACAATCAATTGGATATTTATCACACTATTTGCGTTATATTATAGTTGGAATCAATTTTTGTAAAGGATCAATAAACAAGAATCGAACGGAAATTAAGGTATCTTGAAATTTGTTCGTGTCATTATATTTTTTTGAAAATGATAATCATTTTCTTGATATAAAGTATAAATACCTATTTATATGATGTATTATATCTATATCGTTTGTGATAATTTTGTATATCATAAGGCATGAAAGAAATATTTCAGACCATGACCAATCTAATCAAATTTTAGTATTTATTGATATCATATGGATAATGATAAGTATAAACTTATGATATAAGATATACTAGAATCCTATAATCTTGAGATATGAATAATAATAGTTTCCATATGCTGTTATTCCATGATTGTTTATCGTTAAGTAGATTCAATTCTTGATATTAAATATATGGTAGAGTGGAAATATATGGTGGTTACAACTAAGGAATACAGAAACTCAAAACTCATAAATTAATGATAGTTTACTTGGAGAGCATACTTATGTGATTTATAATGGTGGATTCACCATGAAATATTTATCATTAAAGGTTATCCAGGAAATATATAAATCCCTCTTTCTTGAATCTCTCTTCTCCTGGCTCCTACACATCATGAGCCTTTAGCATACCATGATGGTTAGCAGAATCTCACATGTTCGATGTGTGATTAAACACAGCCAATGGATATCAGTGAAAGAGGGATGTTAGTTGAATTCTACTCATATGATCTTTATAAATAAAACAGTTTGAGGACAAATGAAGTGTCTTTATTTAGTTACTGGTACATAGAAGTTTTATTTTATAATGTACATTTTTTTGATTTCATGAATTATTGATCTTGTATTTTGGATTCCTTATTAGATGTAATATATTTAATTTGTTTTATTAGATCATTTGAACCCATTAGTGTTATCAAATCCTTAAAATGATTTATGATTTATTTTTCATAATATCAGTCTTAAAATATTGAATTTAAATTTGTAATGGATTTAATAATCTATATCGTAAAATACAATTGAGTAGTTTGTTTCGCTCAATTGAGTCTCAATATACGATATGTAATATCATTGCTGACAAATATTTATAAATGCATCTGTTTTTTATTATTGAAAGTATATTTCATTTGGATATCATATTTAATTACTTAACTATATCATAGATTAAAGATAGATCAATTTATTTCCTTAGTAATATCGATAAGAATCATAAAATATGATTAAAACATATGGTTTTTTCCTTCATATGTATGATTACTTCCTTTAAAATTGATGTTAGAAAACTTACACACATTACTTATCATAATAAGTGATAGGAATATCAGTCATAAAATAAATTTTATAGAACAGAAATGGTTTAAGCATCAAAAGATGTTATGTCATACTCAATAATTTTCTTATGGTTGTTAAATAATATTTTAAGTGAAGATTCGTTTTCGTATAATAAATTTAAGAAATTATTATATCATTTGAAAATTGTTTATAAAATATAATAATAGGTATTTTGGGATATTCATTAATTTATTAATGTTTTTAGAAATTAAATAATTATAATGTGTGTATAATGAATTAAATAAATATTTACAAAACATTCTATAATAAATATTCTATACTATTATTCTTTAATATCGAAATAACATTCAGATTATATGGACAGGCTTATAAATCATATATGAAATTTTTATAAGGAAATTATGAGTAATTTTTTTAAAAAATAACAAATTAGAAAATAAAAAAATTATATGGTGTTTATAATTAGATAATGAATTTTACTTAATGATTAATTCAAATTGATACAATTAAAGTCTTATTTTGATATCTTTTTTAAGCTATATAAAATGGTGTTTTGAGGATATATTTGTCCAATGATTGATAATATTAAAACATATGATAGGTAAAATATGTAAAAATATTTCATAATAGAAATTGAAAACTAAGAACCATATATACATAGTGAATTCCATGTAATGAAAATATAATTTTGTTGACTTTATAAATAAATAATTTAATATTTTTATATTAAATATTTTGGAATCACTATTTAGTTATACAAAATGATAATGTATATATGAATATCTATGTTAATGAATTATTTAATTATTTTTTAGGAGGGGGAAAATATAATAAAAAATTTCTATTAAATAATAAATGGTTTTCTCATGTTTAAATGTGTTAATAATTATATTATGTAAACATTATTACCATTATCAAAATAATTTAAAATATTTTCCATTTTTTCCTAGAATAATTTTTGTATTACTTTTTTCATTTTGGCTCATGGATCATTTAATGGGTTCCCTATAAAAACAATTAATAAAGGAGTCCCTTTGATAAATAAATGGTTATAACCCCAAAATATATATATATTTTTTTGTATTATTAATATTTGCATACATTAGATTAAATTGTTTAATTTCATTAAAAATTTCAGACATATATCTAAGATGTTACAAGCTAGGTATGATAATGGATTTATTTATTCTACCTTGAATTAGAATTTTATTGAGATATGATCTTGAATTAAGTAATTGATTATAATTTATATACTTTAGGTGTTAGGGTTATGATGGAATAGGATTTTCTATTGAGAAATGTATTACAAAGTAGAGGGACTTTGGGATGAAATTCCCAATAGAGTGGAGACTTATGCCATATTCTAGAATGCATGGGTTGAATTTATGTGGTTGCAGGCATTCCCATGTGGATATTGTTGATTCAATAAAAGTATATGCATTTACATTAAATATTTTCATGTACCATATGAATATGATTCCTTTTTTTGAGGATACAATAGTTGAATTTTAATATTATTTAGTAACACAAGGTATGGGTTGTTTAATTTGTTATAATTCAATATAGTTTGAAAATATTTATTTGGTCAAAGGTATAAGATCCCAAAATAAATCTATAAAAAAATTTATACATAATTTTTTAAAATGTGATATAATGATTAAATTAAAATGATTTCCAAACACTAATTTTTATATTCCATCCTAGAAAACACATTTTGTACTTAATCATGTCATTATAGTTTAAGGAAATGAAGGGAAATTTAAAATTTTTAATTTCTGTACCCAAATAGGGGATGAATTTTGAATTTGTATTACTATAAAGAATTTAAGTTATTAAATAACTTTTGGAGTTGTTTTTAAAATTTTTTATAGGATCATGAGGTTACACCTCTGTTTAAAAACAATTGGAGGATTTTCTGGGTTTTTTTGTTATGTTGGGTTTTTAGAATTTTTCTCTCTCTGAAAAATCATAAATTTCACAAGAATAATGTGAAATTACCATATGTATGTAAATTATCTTATGAAAGGAAGGATTGTTTCCGAAATGTTAAAATAATATATTATGTATAAACAAATTGGGGAATATCCTGCTCATAAGAAAATATGATACGTCAGGTTTTTTGTCTTACCAAAAATCCATATTTATGATTTAAATAGATAATGTATTGAAGTAATATATTGTGGATGAAAATATGGATTGGTATTAATGAAATTAAATTTAATTTATTATAGGAGTGTAATAAAAATATATTATTTATATCTTTTATATCTAGTTAAAAAAACTTACATATGAAACAAAATATTACTATGAATCGGTAATTATATTACATATTAAATTTGATGAATGGAAATATAGTACATACCAAAATATACTATGTATCACACTGTACTATTGGAAATATGTTACGTATGAAAATTTCACTAAAGAATATATATTGGTTATGATGAATTATATTATGTATGGACTAGAATTATATTTTTATTTTAAATTACTAAGGAAAATATCATATGTGAGAAAAATAAATTATGTGTAAAATGAAACTTTTACACATTAGGTTTTTTGATAAGGTAAAAACATTATGCTTTAGAAAATTATTTTACATATGGAATAAGATTGTTTCATATGGAAACTTTATAAAATGGAATTATATTATGTATTAAGATGTTATTATCTATTGACTCTACTAGGGGACATATATTTCATATTGAACAAATATATTTATTATGGGTTTTTGATATGTAAAAAACATTGTCTGTTGTCTAAATATATAATACATGAGTGATATATTTCATTTATTGATTTTTACACTAATGGAAAAAACTTAAGTATTAAAAATATGTTATGTACAAATTGTTTCTAGGTGAAAACCCTATATTAGGGAAAATATCATAGATATATTTTTTTATTGGAAAATATCTATGCATGATTTATATAATTTATGTATGAGGGGAAAGATGGGAAATTTTAGAAAATATTTATCTTTTTTATGGGATCTTAAAGGTAGATATGCATGAAATGTTTTTTAGGGTCTAAAAGATTTAAATGTTAAAACAATGAACAACTACAATTGAATTTCAAAAATATTAAAAAAAAATTTTAAAACAAATTTAAATGGGTATTTTGGGTATTTTAATGAGGTATCCAAAGGGGAATCAAACTTAATAGTTCTATCATTACATTAATATTCTAAAAGAGATATTATCCTCATTTATTAATAAATTATAGGGATATTGTATATTGGATATTACATAAGGTAAGTCAAATGTTTCACATTGAAATATTCTCGATTTTCCCCTCTATTAAATTTAATGAAATTGATTAAGGGTTTACAAATGATCTCACTAGTACATTGTGAAATTATTTTGATACTAAGGGGATTTTTCATGTATTGGTTAAGAGGATATTAAGCATATGATCACAAATGTATTAGTTTGGAATTGTTATGTTATGTTGATGGAATATTTACAAGGAATTTTTTATATTCTTTGAAAAAATTATTGGGAACATTGACATATTTTTTTGTAATAACGGTTCATGTGGATATCGAGGGTGAGGTGCACCCATTTTCTCCAAAATTGGACCTTGCAATGTCACTCAGATAGTGATTCATTGAATATGCACTATAAAATAATAATGAAATAAAAAACATAATGTATTGTGTGTCGGTAATAACCATTAGAACGAGAACATGGTTTTTTACCACTATAGATTTCCTTAGAATAACCACCAATCACTTGTAAATGAACAGTTCTCATATGGACCTCTTTTTTCCTATCAATTTAAATAATAGAGTGATTAAATCATAGAAACTACCTTATTCTAATGATCTCAACATCCGAGAATTTTGAAAAAATAAACATAAAACCCTTTAGAGTAATATATATCCATCATAAATTACTCATTATCAACATGTTGTTTTGTGAAGTCTAACTACAGTGTCTCTTTTGGTGTGAAATGAATCAAAATATTTGAAGAGGCTTCACAATACAAATATTATGGAAATTTTTATAAATTTTCATTGATAAATGACATTTGGTTGAATTAGGGCCACAGATTGATGGAAGGTGTCCGGTTGGATGTTGATGGGTTCAAAAATAATGAACAAGTGTCATTTATAAAGATCCATCATTTTCTTATGAGATAATAATTCATCATATAATGTAATAAAAGTATCATATAGTTGTGGTTTTATAAAACCATTACATGATTTAGTATATTTTTATAGTGTTGGATTAAAAAAACAATCCCATTTTTAAAATAGTATATTAAAAGACCATCGATATTTAGAAATGAATTTCTTGTGGTGGTTAAAATTTTACTAAATATGAAGTATTATTTTTTTGAACTGTTTTTAAAATTTTTTTGATGGGGTTTTAAAACCCATCACAAAAAAATAAAAAATTAATAGTTACCAATTAATAATAATAATTATTTGAAATTATAACTTCATGTTAATTATTCATTAAAAATTACAAAATAATTTTCATTTATCTTCTAGAATTAGTTATTATTTATTATTTTAAAAAATATTAAAATTTGAAAATTAATAATTATTTATTAACAATTTATATGTATTACTTTCAAATTATTTACAAACTAAATTAGATTTTTTTAATTATATAGTAAGTATAAATCATGAATAACTATAATGTATTATATAATAATTAGTAATTAGTAATTAATAACTATTATAATACTTGGAAAGAATTCAATTGAATATTTAATTATTCGATTATTCACTATTTAGCTTGGATGAGAATGAATCTTCCAAAGGCCTTGATGCTGATATTACATGGCGGAAAATCCCCCAGGAATAAATGAACTAAATCTTCTTTTTCATGATTCAGTAGAAGATTCCACTACCCAACTCTTATTCAATGAATATGCCTATATCAAAACCTAGAAATGTGTTTGGCTTGTCCTTTCACCACATAGAGGTTTACGATGCCTAAAAACAACGTATTTTTTCCCTTGTCTATCCCAATTTTAATCTAGTTTGCTCATCCTATTGTCTATTACCACATGAGAGAAAATTTTCTTGGAATGATTCAATATAGTTGGATATCCTTACATTGAAGTCTCAGAGGCCCAATTGTATGGAGGCCCAAAACATGGCCCAATAGACAAATTTAGGTAAATAGTACGGCTCCCACAACACCCCCAAT
Organism: Viscum album; assembly: GCA_963277665.1. NCBI lineage: Eukaryota > Viridiplantae > Streptophyta > Magnoliopsida > Santalales > Viscaceae > Viscum > Viscum album. The sequence goes on from OY728135.1 coordinate 164,155,574, forward strand.
TATACATTCTATAGAACCCACACTACTAAAATTTTTTAATCGTAACATTGAGAATAAACTCCAACCCAATTTTTAAACAAATATTAATGCAAGATTATGGGGCATCTTTTTCATTCAATTTTTTCCCATACTCTTATTAGTTATTAATTTTCAAATTTTTTTTATTAATTATTCATAATTTCTAATAAAAAATTATTAATTATATTTCATTAAAAAGAATAATTTATTTCTAATTGATAATTGATAATTTTTAATTTTTATTAATAAAATATTAATTGATTATTACGATTTATTAAAAAAAAATTAATTTTTAATTAAAAAATATTATGATTTAATAAATATTAACTATTTATAATTAAAATTATGTTGGAGTACTTCATGGATGGGTGACATTCGATGAAGTTGTTAAATAATGTCAAAATAATATTTAAACAGGTAGTGAAATAATATTTATTAACATATTAATATATGTAATGGCATTTGGGGGAGTGTTTAATGCTTCGATTGTAAAGATAGAATGAGTGAGAGTGATATCAATATCGGTTCCCTTCTGAAGAGTTATTGTGGTTTTTATGAAAAATATTAATATAAGAAAAAATAAATAATACATGTCAACTAATTAAAATAAAATTTTAAATTATTAAAAATTAAATAAATTTAAAAAATTATATTTCTTTTCATGGTTAGTATTATAATTTTAATAATGATTGAGTGATTGTAGTGTATATATTGGTAATATTTTTTGGAATATTGGGATCCATTATGAAATATTACAACAGATAGAAAATAAATAATATATTGTAAATAATAAAACATATATGTTAAAATAGTTAATAATTATATAATTTTACAAAATATATTTTTAATAAAATATATTTTCAAAAAAAATTATGAAATCAATACGTAAATGAAAAAACCACAGTTAATAATTTATTAGTGAATTAAATTGTTTTAATAACAATATCTAAATGATTTATAGTGGTTTTGAAAACCATAGAAAATTTATTCCCAATACATAATTTCATGATGCATTTTTGAAAACCATCATGAATCATTTAAATGCATTTTATATCCCCACTTAATTCCAAAAGAATCTCTTCTAAATACCATTTTTTCTTATATTCCTATAAATTTAAAAAAAAATCAATTTCAAATTTATGTTTTATATATTTTATAACAATGTAATATTTGAAATTAATATATTTGTCATTAAATATAATTAGTAATGATGAAAAATTCAATATTGATGATGACATGAAATAATGTGTGACATTTAATGATAGAAATCATCTGTAAAATTTATGGTTGACTATATCAATCAAAACAAATTAATTCTTATTGTTAGTTAGTACAATGAATTTTATATCGTTAATTTTTTATCATTGTGATGGATTGATGTCACCTAAGATTCATAATGATGTGGTTTTTTGTAAAACCCAATTATTAATATTGTGAAATATTATTTTTTTTGTGGTATTTTTAGGTTTTTGGTTCTATGGCCATTTTTTTGTTTGTAGGAGGTTCTAGAGATGTAGGCCAAGCTATAGTTGGCTACGCCATGATGATGGGAGGTCATGTCATAACCACTCTTTCTCTTTGTTAGATTTTCACCTGAGGTAGTTTCCATGCCGTAATGGGTGTGGCTATGTCGTGGTGGTGTTTGGTATGGGGGATCGTGATACATCACTTGGGTTGTACTATGGAAGTGTACCAAATATAATAACCTTTGTTCAACATTGAGAAGATTCCATGCACTATGGGGGAGAAGGTCATGTCACAGTGGATAACGTTATGGTTCTATTCTATTAATGATCAAAGGGAACCACAAATAATCCACTAGGGATGTATCATGGTTCGTGATTACATTGTACCACCACATTACACGCAATGGAGAATACACCTTGGTGTGTTTTCTATAAAGGTAACAACACTAAACATCAGTGCTCACATTGTAGAGATGATCAACCCATTTTTTTATTATGATGAAATTAATATCGTATCGCCTCCCAATTTATACCTCATTTCCTATACTTATCTCTAATTTTGCTTCACTAGGATAGGTTCACAACCTAGTAATTTCTACCACCATTTTATTTTATTTTGAGAATTTGAACATCAAATTTAATGCAATTTCTCTATGTAAATCCCTCAATTTTGTTGATTCTTTTTTCCTCTTCCTCTTCTTTTTGCATTTATTTTTTTCTCACACAAAATATATAAAATTGGATGATGAATATATGTCTCGTTATGGGGTTATATAAGGGTATTTTTTTGTATATAGATTATATAAGGATCCTATATGCTGGGTTTGGCACTCCCAATTGAAGGATGTTTAGGAATCATGATACAAGGTATTTTTGATTTATTTCATATAGGTGTTTTTATAAACATCATATATTTGGAATGAAATTTAATGATTGTGGTTATTCAATACATTTTTTATTAAATAATTCCAGATTTTATTATAATGGATTTCATAAAAGTTATATGGTATTCGGTAAATGGAAAAAATTATGTTAAATGGGTTTCAGTTTTCTAAAATTATTTTCTATGTTCTATGTGTTTATGGAGTTGTATAAGAGTCTTATTTCCAGAATTAATTTGATGGAAAAATGTAATTAATCCTATATAGGTCATTAATTAGATGAATTTTTTCTTTTCATGGGATCTTTTAGAAAGTATAGAAATTGTTTGATTTCTCAGTAGGTTTTTAGGGGAAAGGGTGTTTATTTTTATGATATCAAAATTTGTTTATAGAGGTCAGTTTTATAAAAATCACCTAACTTTGATTGTGTGGAATGTAAAATGACTTGGAAACCTAAGACAATTTGTTAGCATTCTATTTGTTAAATTTATAAAATAGTTTCCACTGAAAATGTGAAACCATTAAATATTCCTCATGTTTTCAATAATACGTGATGTTTGTGGTGTTGATCATTTAAAAAGGGCATGTTTAATGCAAGGGTCATTGTAGTGAGATTATAGATTACTTGTTATATTTTATTATTGATCATAGTAATGATATTTTTTTTCATGATTTCACAACTCTCATTTACTTATTTCTTTGAAACAGTAGTCATTGAGAGAGATGTCTATATTTATAATACACTAGATTAGAACACACACTTCATAGCAGTGTATAACGTGATTGAATCAAGGCTAGGATCATTCCATTGAGTAAGCTGGTCTGAGTTGAATACATTCTGTTGTGAAAGATTTAGAAAATATAGGATTTTTTTCGATCATGATTTCTATTTAGTAAAGTCTAACACATCAACTTAAAAAAACCTAGTGGGTTTCCCATGATATTAAATGACTCCCATAGGGTACTATTTTTTCTAATTGTCCCTATCTCAATTGGATATATAGTTATATAACATAATTTTGACTATTTTTTACTTTCATATTATAGTGATGTAGAACCACAATGTTATACTTTCATATCCATTCATTTTGTCTAGATTCATTAAAAGTGTTTGAAAATGGTATTTTCAATGTGGTTTTAAAGGATGGTGTTTTCAAATGGTTGCGATGTTTAAAAAATGATATTTTTATGTGGTTGACATTGTAAAATGGGATTGGGAGTCATTTTTTTATTTAAATTTATATGAAAACTAATTTCAATATTTATTTCAAAAGTGAATAAATTATTTATATAATAAAATGTCTTCCATAAACTCATTGGTGTTATCTTACATCGATTCATTTTTCCCACACCCTGCATACACCCTTCGGTGCATTAATAAATAATTTTTGACATTAAGGTACCTTTCCAGGGATCCCTTTCTTACATCGTGTTGATGTTGGTTTAGTTGTGGGTAGAAAAAATATATTGAATGATCAGGGGGTCATCTGAGTTTGGTTAGTTTTTACATGGGTTTGGTTTTTGATTTTTATTTTGGGATGTTTAATATCAGCCTAATAATATAAGTTACTAAATTTTGGTTTATTTATTCTGAGTTATTGGTTACTATTATCATTTAGTTTAGGAAATGTATTTATTTTTGTATGTTTTTTACTCTATTTAGTTATCCATTTTAATATTTAGATGATAATTTAATGCATTCTTATCTGACATATGGATTGGTCAAACCCGATTTTCAGTTAGAATCCGTTATATTAGTTTTTTTATTTGATGGGTGAAATAATTACTAAATGGTAATGTTTATATATCATTGATGATGTTATAATCATGGGGTGATCTAGAATGCACCATGGGATTTTCCATATATAAAATTTTGTTCTTAGTTATTGAGTGAATCATTTTTCCCATGACAATGTTGTATTACAAAAAATCATGATATTTGGGTGTGTTTAGATAGTATATAGATTATGATTTTTTGGACTCAATTTGTATATCACACATAGTTTCTTAATCACCACAATTTATGTGGAAACATGAGATTCCATCGGTAGTTGGGGCTTCAATTTTGAGATGGATTTATTGGATAATTTTATAGTTCAAGAACATTAATGGTATTTTTTGATATTATTATTGGTTTTTGGGTGAAAATAAAAGGATAATTGAAGATACATGGGTATCTCAAATAGTCTCTAAAATCATGTGGAACCCATGCCCTATTTGTCAATATTCTCATAGATGCTAACAATCAATTGAAAAATGGATAGCTGGACCGTGTGGAAGAACCAAGTATAACTCTATGTTGAGTTTGATTTTTTTTAACATATTTTGGATCTCAAATGGGTTTTGATAATTCCAATAATTTATTTGAGATAAATACATGGTAGTTTCTTCATGTCTTAATCAAATCATACATAGATGTTTTAGATGGTTGTGCTAATGTTTTCATATGTGTATATTCAAAATATTTTTTATGGAATGAAATGAAATTATTATGAGTTGATTTAATCGAAAAATGATCTTTATGTGGTGTTTGGGTTTATAAAGAAGACTATATTTTTTGTTTTATTGTTAATAATGACAATTTTTTTTAAAAACAATCAAAAATGAAATTGGTTTATGATAAAAATTGGAAGGAATTTATAATTAAGGGTGTCCTAGATAATTTCAAATGAGATAAAATCTTTTTGAAGAGTGTAATTTTTTATATTATGTAGGTTTTATAAAATAATTTTTTATATTTATTCTTCTTTTTTGAGATATTTTCATGATTTATTCTAGGTTTATAGGTTCATTATATAGTTTTCCTGGTTAATCATTAACTGATTGAGTTCTTATTTCTTACAATTTACAGTATTCCTCTTAGAGAGTCATTAAAAATGTATGAAGTGTCTTCAGAGATATAACATAAAAGTGGTTTATATAATCACTTTGTAATATTTTTATTACCATTATTCTTTACTTATAATAGAGATAATGATATGAAGTTGAAGTCCTCCATACACTTGGACACCATGCATGTCTTTCTGTATCTTTTATTTCCATCTTTATGATGAAAATAAGGTAATTTTGATGTAATGGAGTTGATTAAATATAATTAGGTAACCCTAAATTTGTAAGATACTATATAATTATCAATAGTGATTTTCATTATCTATTTATTTAAAGGACATAGATAAATATGGTTAGAGGCCTTCGTTAATTCATAATTGCATGGGGACTAGTCATTTGATATATTCAAGATGCCATTTTCTCAATGGAAATATATTTAGGATGTAAAAGTGGGGAATCCCATTATGTTTATGATACTTCATCTTTATCAATTGATATTAGATTATTATATTTATCATTTCCCATATTCATTACACTTTTCCCCTGATATATTCAACAATGGGTCCTTAATGACATGATTATTGAAAGAGGCCTTCATCTAGATCATATGGTTCTATTATCTGACATTGAATTGATGTATTATGAGGAAGTCATTTTAATGGTATTTTTAGTAGAATATATCTTCAATGTATCCTATATTGAGTTGTGATCCATCTTCCTTATAATTATTTAATGATTCTCAAGAAAGTGGGTAGTAGATGTTTTCTTAACATAATATGGAAGAAAAGGCTTCTGATGGATGATATCTATATAATAATAATAAGAGGACTCTTAGGTGATTCCAACATTGAACCCCTATGAATTATTTTTGATTTCTATGGGATAAGTATTTTATAAGAAGATGATAGGTGTTTTGGAACGAAATATTCTCTAATGAAGTATTCGAGAAGTATATAATTCCAAAGTAAAAATTGGGAACCTACATTGATACTTTACAACATCATAATGGTTTATCTAGAATGGGACCAATGATAGATATTTCACTGGAAGAAGTTGAATGGAAATTTCTTAATGGATGTAGCATGGGTGAATTAGATTTTATATTAAAGATCCATTGAAGTTAGGTTCAGTAGAAGTAAGATGTCTGGAAATAGTCTAGAAAAATATTCATGATAGAAACTGAGTGTGAAATGGAGATGATTCAGGATGATCTCAAAGTAATTAATTCATTTTATATAGTAATTTATTGGAGTATATTAAAGTGGGTGTTATAAATGTTTCATAATACTTTTGTACATTTTTAGTGACGCGTTTTTTATAAGTCACTCTACCAATAAGACACTAAATATTCAGTTCTAGAATCACTCCATATATATTTTCAAATGGATATATTATAAAGAGTTAATAGTGAGAATTTTGGTAGGAGTGATGAACTAGTTAAAGGGTTTTGTTGGTCAAGGTAGTTATTTCTATAATCAATTATAAGTTTCTCATGTAAATGGTTGGATTCAAAAAAAATTCATATAAAGATATTAATTATGAGACTGGGGGTACCTTTACAATATGATTATTGTACCTCATGTTATGTGTTTGAGAAGAGAGGGCTAAAAAAGAATTAACAAGGCTAACATGGACCTATTTTTAGTTAAAAAAACATCAATGCACAAAGTATCCTAATATACCAGAGCCCAATGATGTGGTCAAGGATCAAAAACGATAAAACCTCAATGAGGTTTATCAAAAGGAGCAACATATATATACATTAGTGAGATTTATTCTCATGTTTTTTCTAGGGTGTGTAGATGTTTTGAGTCTCATTATAACCCACAAATATCTATGAATTGAAATAATTACCCTCATTCTCCTTTATATACAATAAAAAAATTAAAAACCACATGAATATATATTTTATATTGTTCTAGTGTTTATTTCTATTTTTCTATGGTTTTCATGTGTTTCTTAATTGACCATATGGATGACCAGAGTGTTACTGGAACTAGATGGTGATAAGAATCGGTATGGTGGTTGGGATGCATTAAAATCCATGATTTTAAATGAAAAGTTAATAAGGAATGTTTTTAATGTATGTTTTATAGTTTTTTTCTTGTGGTGTTTTGGATTCATCGATGAAATTATTATAAGTATCCACCCTAGTTTCCCATCAAGTGGTATCTGAGTGAATGGTGGTAGATTTTAGTGGAAAATCACTGAATTAGGGTTTTATAGTGAGACAATCATCAATTTTTTCAAGGTATTGTCACTTTTAAGTAGTTATGATATTAGATTTTTTTCAGATACTGAAAATATTCTTAATTAGATGGATTATTACAGTGTGTTTCATTTTTGAGGTCGTTGTCCATGTTTCGATGAATGAATGAGGGGTTTAGCTGTTGAGTTGGTTTCTTTAGTCTTAAGAAAATATACTCTAATTCATAGTAGTAGAATTAGTGTATTTACAAATATCAGAAAACATTGGTATGTATGTGTAATCATTATTATTTCATTAATTGCATAGAATTTCTAAATTTTTTGGAAGAAATATGATGTTCAAATATAATTTGATAATTTTCTAACGACATATGATTATAATCATAGAGAATTCTAGTGAATCTAATTCTATAGGATTTTTAATTTTCATTATGTGGAGAAGCTGGTCGAAAGAAGGAAAATAAAATGTAGGTTGTGAAAAAAAAACATTTAATATTCTAAATATTGTAATTATAGGTTGATTCATAATACTAAAATTATATTTCAGTAGAATCCATCAGTTATCAGTTAAGGGAATGATTGGATGGTGACAAATGTTTTCATAATGGTAAAGATAAATACTGTCTAATTTAGCATGAATATAACATATAATAATATTGAGTCCCAAAGGAAACATTCCATGAGTTCCATAGTTCTAGAAGTGAAGATAGTGGCTAAATATTTTCCATGTATTTTCTTGAGCCAATTTTAAAAGAAGATACAATGAGACTTGATTTCCATGTTCAATATGAAAAAATTAAATACATGTCGGATAAATATTGGATTCATAACAGACAACTAGAGGGGATTCATGGTTATAATAATCTATGGAGAAATTTTCAAACACTATAAGAATACATTCAAAATTATTGTTGGAATGTTAGGGATTAGATGTCATGAATAAGGAATCTAAGGGATGGTTTATATGAGAACAATAAATTGAGAGATAAGGATAGATTAAAATTCTACATCCTTTTATTTTATATTTTAAGTCATTGTAAAAGTTTTAAATCTTGGTTGGTTCCGAATAATGTCCAATGTTATGTATGTTTCTCCCATTGAATAATGTTGAAAAATATGCACCTTCTACTAAAATTACCCTAATAGAGGTAGACTCAATATTGTTTTGGAATATGAGAGTGTCGAGTGCATTTATGTCTAGATGATGGAAAATATTTATTCTATCGTATATAATGTATTTGGAACAAGTTTAATTAAATCCTTTTAAAAACAGATGAAGGACAACCCCATGTATATGGAATATTCTTCTTTGTATATTGGTGATGATACCTTTGTAATCATCTACCTTTTTAAAAATAATAATTTTTAGATCATCATAGAAATAATTGGACCTCTAAAATAGAGTCCCTCTCTTTGAAAGGATAGGGTAAAGGTTAGAGACGTTGGAGAAATGTCCATGGAAGTACTTCGCTACACTGAATATATTTTTAGTGGGAGTTTTTCATGACAATGAAATCAGAAATACTAGATTGTGGATTTCTAGATGATTTTTGTTTTTATTATGTCATTGAATATAATTTTTATATAAATCAATTGGGTATTAGAAGCTGAAAAATCAAAACTTTTGTAGTGTTGTTCAAATCTATTAAGGCCATATACCATATTCATGGAATAACATATTTACATAAAGTTTATTAATGATGGGGCACAGAAACACAACTTCAAATCTACTTTGGATGAATTACATAAAGGCATTTAGTTTTTTTATAATGGATATAGTAGAATAAAAGAACATGGTTCTAGAGGGAAAAAACAGGGATTTCATTATGTGGGAGCTCATATGATCGTCTAGGAAAATGTAATAGAGAACTATGCATACACAGTAATAGAAGAAGGATAGACATATTTTAAGCCAATGATACTTTGGTATGAGTCATATAGTGGTCATTTAGTGGGATACTATTTGACATAACCTATTAAAATAGTTCTCAAGATGGATATTGTTGGGATTGGTGTGAGAGAATTACTTTTTTGTATTTTTATGGAATTTTAATGGGAGATATTCTAGATGAATATGTTTTAGATGTAAATTTATAGAAAAAGAACATGGGATGCCAAAGGGAGACATTGTATCATCATCATGACATATTCATATTATGCATAACAAAAAAGCATAATTTGACGAATATAAATGGATAGAGTTTAGTGGATGAAACATGGGTGATCTAGAGTTTTCAAGAATTATCATTGTTGTTCAATTATGTGAAATTTGGCAAGGTGGATGTGATATTACATATAGTGTATAATATAATATAATTATTGGATAGAAAAATTCTCTACAACCATGGAGGTATTCATTCAAATTTTAGAGGAATTAAACGGTGTGGATATAAGTGGAAACATTTAGATATTGAATAAATATTCAAGGGGTTTATCATTGATGTTTATCAAAAGAGTGACTACGATGATAAAACATGGAATTTGATGAATTGGAAGAACTCATTGATGAATTTTGGAATGAGATATAATAGAGAATCATTAGTGGGGTGTTCAAAATGTTATTTGAACTACTCACTAGGTGTGAGAAGATGAGGTGATGATTGGTTTAGGAAATGAGAAGTTGTTCCTGAAAAATATAAGATTCATGTACCTTTTAGACTATGTTTCTGATTAGGAGACCAGATTTTAACTTATATAAGAAGTCCAGTAGAAGACTAGTGCTTTTCATGAATCTATAGTGTTGATAGGTCCTTGTAAAGACCGAGGTGGCTCACATTATAGGGAATCCCAATTGGGAACACACAAGTGTCTAAGTTAGTAGATCCAAATCCCCAGGTCATGGATCTTGAAGGATGGTGAATTGAAGGATGTTATTGGATTAATAAATGATAGAATAAAACATTGAGAATTATTATTGTCGTTTGAGTTGGATGATCAAAATGAGTGAGTTTCCTTTTTACCTAAACATATACTTGAATGAAAATAAGGTTTTCCATTCGACTCTTGATATAAGATAAAATATATTATTCATTTTAATATTTTTTGTTCAATGTTATTATATTTTCACTTTCACATTTGTTAAGATGTTATTCATTTGTTCATTTCTCAGAAAAAGAATGTGAGAAGGATCCGAACCAAATGTGGAGATGACTATATATAATGGTTGGGTTTCCATGACTTTTTTATTATGGAATATATTTTTGTTGGGGAATGATCCATAATTTGGCTCCATAGATGTGGGTCTAGTGGTTTCATGGTTTGTTTTTATAAAATGATGAGATGTACTCACCCCCCAGTTTCCCCATAAATCTATGTCATCTTTAGGTAACTGTCTATGAAATTAACTTCAATGAAGTTACATGGGACATCATTATAGATTATTAATGATTAGTAATCAAAATTACGAAAATTTATAGGAATATTTCTTTTTTATATGATTTTTGGTATTGGGTATTATATTTTATTCACGTAGAATTTGATGAGATTTTATGATTTTGATGTTATTTATTCCTAATATTTTGGATTGATCACTTATAAATAGTATTGATATCATTATTTTTAAGAGTCATTTTAAAATTTTATTATATTGAATACTTTTTAATAATCATTATCTATGTCACATATGGATTATTATTGGTAGATAATGGGTTAATAATTGGGTAAAATCATGTTGAAAAATATAAGTGATTCACCAGTTGATATTAAGCTCATGTTGGTGTTTTTATTGGGGTTTAATGGTTTCAAAAAGGTATGGTGTATTGTATATGAGGTCCTAAGTTACCCTATTTGGATGGTACTAATGGTTGTGTTGGGACCACATTGTGTAAATGATTTTATTTGTTGTCAATGGGTGTCAATGGACATCAATGATTATCAACATGATGAATGGAAATATCCTAAGTAAAATGCAAAAAAAGGAATATAGAGTGTGCATGGGATTGGTATTTTACGGTGTCCATTAACATAACTATTTATTTTTATGTTACTTACATAAATGATTTGGGAAAACTCCTAATGCCTACCGAGTCCACATCAACCCCATCACATTTTTGACCCAAGGGTCAACCACACTAAGGGAACCATCCCTAGACAGCTCAAAGATGGGATAGTTTGGCCATAGGCGTCTGCACGCATGCAGGGCGGTCTGTAGGTCTATAGGAGCACACAGAAGATGATCCATGCATAGCTTGGTTTAAGCCCATGCAAAGAAGGTTTTTGAAAAGCATGCCTACAGAACATGGTATGATCCAGTACAGTGCAGGGAAAGTGAGTAATCTGGTATTTAGGTGGAGAAAGTAGATACTTAAACAATGTCTTCACCGAATAGCCATTTCGATGTGGGGCATATTTTAAAAATGCACATGTAATCTCTTCCACTCATCTAATACCACATATCGCTCGACTGCTTCATCAATCTGTGGTAGATGGACTTGATTATGGTCATCCAATAATCTCATGCCACACCAAGTTGAATGCGAGTCATTGAATCTCCTACCATTTCTGGTATAACTGTGTCATCTTCTTCCTTAACCACAGCATAACAATGCTATTGCTACATCCACTTGAAATGATGATAAGCCATTATTCGATCACCATGGAAGATCATTTCAATGTCATGAAGACCACAAAAACATTCCAAGACCATGCATTCAATCATCCGCTTGCATGTATAATATATCTCAATGAAGATTGTTCGACTGAGGAAAATAGAGTTTTTATGGCCATGGAAATAAATTAGGTGTGGTTTTAAAACACGTTAAATGTGATCTTAAATGCATGATGAAATTTCATCCCACATTTGAAAACGAAACAATTTAAAATATTATCATATAATTACACATGTTTTAAAGATTTTGAATGTTGGGATTCTCAGTCACTCGAAGAATTGATTTGAAGATCATATGCTATGTGATTTGAATTTGTGAAAAAGATAAGATATATCCTGATAAAATAAGAATCCATAAGGTAATGAGGGCTACTAGTCCCAATATTTCGAGAGATCATGTTTTGAGAAACAGCGAGTCTTCGATCATTGAGTTTACAATGGAAAAGAATGATCCATGATCTGTTATGTGTTCGTGAAGAGTGTCCTGCATACCTCTTGGGTACACAAAGGAGAGACTTGAACAACTCCTGGTTTGCGATGTGAGTTCCCACGAACCACTCTGGGATCATGAGGCAAAAATATTTTGTACCATTATGGTTCTGTGAATAGAAGTTCATGCGAACCAACTATTGTTCAGAGAAGTGGTGAACCACATACACTTGGTATATGATGGAGGTTCTCACTATCTGTGTATAGGAGTCGCACGCACCCCATGCGTGAGGTGGAGTCATGAATCAACTTCTTTTTTGAAAGAGGGTTTCACACTCTATGAAATGAATAACTACATGTCCTCTCTATGATAAAATAGGACTCAAACAACAAAATTAACTATAGGTATTATGTGTGCATGATGAACAGTGAAGACCGCATGTATTATTCACATGAAAATCATATGCATGATTTGAGAATCCCATCTTTGCAAGAATAAACAAAAAAATTGACTACCCCCATTCAAGTGTGAAGAATATTCATGAACAAACACATACATGACACGTAAAATTGAATGAAATAAATAAGACATTGGGTGTGCAGTTGAAAAAAGGGAGTGATAAAGATAAAGAAAAGTATGCACATGCATGCACTTATCATTTGAATAAATTCAAGCAATCATGTGTGTGAATTTAGGATGAAAGATAAATTAAGAGGTGGAGAACATTTTCATGCATTCCTTGATACTTGAATACATTTAAATAAAAATCCAAAACCATTGGTGAACATGTGTAAATTTGAGGATGAAGATGTAAAAGAATTGTATGAGTTAATCTAAAGACTATTTGCATGATGTTATACATACATGTGATGAATAAGGAAGAAGAAGTTGTGTTTTATGATGCCCAGTGACCTGATCCTCATTACATAAACAATCACATAGGTACTTGTGATTCATGATGAAAATAATATGTTTTATTGAATTCAGTGATTTCACTAAAAGTGAAGACTGAATATAAACAAGCAACAATTCGGGACATCGATGTAGGAAGTGTCTCGTGATGAACAGATAAAAATACTTCCATTCTAATCAGATAAAGAGTCCTTTAATTCGATAAACAGAATGAGACATCATCCAAGGTACTAAGATAGGGGATTTAATGAAAGTGATCTTAGGGTAGCTATGAGATATCCCTAAACATTTGTAAAGGCATTGTGCCTAGCACAAAGTGACAATTCTAAAACCATTGTAATCCAAAGCTAGTGAATATTAGTTGAATTTGGTAGGATTAGAAACCTGTCGGTGAATGCTTCATATACATATCCATTATTGGTGAACTAGGTAAATGTGTTGTGTTGTCCTTTTGCATGTAAATGTTTTAGTTACTACATATATCCATAATATAGAGTTAAATAAGATCCTATTAATGTGGGAACATGTTCCATTAGTATAATGAGTAAAAGGTGAAACCTTTAATAACCCCCACCCCACAAACACTCAGGGTGGTCCATGGAACTTCAATTGGTATCAGATATATGTTTTACGTATATTAGACACAATACAGTTATTATATACAGAAGTAGAGTTGAGTTTTCATTCCAATGTCAATAGTGAAGTTTAGTCCTGATGACGATACAATCATCTTTTAGGAGAAGTATACATCAAGAAAGACCATTAAAAATAAGAAACTAAAAGGGAATAGTCTTTTAATGAAGTCCCTCATGTCCAGAAAAGTTGCAGTGTCTATTTCTCTATGCCCTTCCAATAATGAAGAAACAATTGGCTTGGAAAGTAATGAGTAGGTTCCTTAGGTTTCTACCAGTGGAGAAGAAGACACTTCTATCTCATTTTCAAATGGCAATGAGAAATTAAGTACATATCTTCATGATATTCCAGAAGAAAGTGTTTCTTGTATTTTCAGAATATTTCAATGGGTGTTGGTTTTGATCGCCCGACTGGAAAGAGAAGTGAATAAATTGGAAAAGGGAATAGAAGAAAAAAATCATGAATTTTTAAAGCTATCCAGATGAATTATAGCCTTTTAAGAGAAAGAAGGATTCAATAAGAGTATAGAAGAAAGGATATATGAATTTAAAGATGAGATGAAAAATAGAAATGATGTCAAGGTTTTACGTTTTAATGAATCTACCAAGAAGAAAAAATGGATTGTCTCTTTGCTACAAAGAAAAATTAAGATACACGAATATGGGGTTGAAATATTGAAAAAGGATCATACAGAGAAGATGGTCATGATTGAGGGTCATAAGATCATTATTAATATGGAATGTGTACAATTGGAAGCCAAGTTTTCCAATCATGAGAAGACACATATTGAGCCTTCACGAAAGAAGGAAATAGTTTCTATTAGAATTCAATGATCAGAAGAGGATTCTACTGTCAAATGACCTCCAACATCTAATAAAAAGATCATGAATACACTCATTGATCTATCACATGTATCTAGGAATGTAATGGTACCATCCATACCAACATGAAATATTGTTTCCAAATATGTTTCTAAAAAATTAGGGGTTTGAAAGAAAATTATTAACATGTATGCATGAGGAAAGGTGATTAGAAGAAACCGAACACCATGCCTAGTGTGGATAAGAAGTAGAAGCTGTAATATGTTTCCCTAGATAGATCACAAAACATTATTAATAAGGCCCAAAAACATTATAAAGAAGATGCCCAGAAAATTTGATTTGATGGTGATTTTTGGTGTTGTAATATATTTGGGAATTCTGCACTGTATTGTTTGTACAATACCTTAAATAAATTAGCATAGAAAAAACCTATATCAATGGGGAGAAATCTAGAGTGGAAGAAGAAAAATCAACAGATCCAGAAGCATCTATATAATAGAAACAAATTGGAATATTATACTACATCTATTTTGTATACAATGGGAGTGGTCACAATAATGGCGCATGATTATATCAAAATATATCTACAGATGATAAGAGAAGAAGACTATAGAAGCTAGACAATAAAGAAAGAACCTACCATGGGAAGAAATCATAAGAATGATGCAAAAAAAAATTCTACCAAGATGACTCCATGAAGGTAATGCGACATATCCTTGGATTAAAAATCCAAGAAAATTAATAGTGGTACATCCAAAAGAACTCCTAAGAAGGATGACACTCTCCAGAAGCCATGTGGAAAATCCAAACAAGCTACAATAGTTATTAAACAATTATTTGTTATATGGCCTGATGATTTGGATAGAATGAGAATGAAAGAATATGTAAAGGATAAGGCAAATGCAACAGGGAATAAGAATATTTCACATGAAGATAGAAAATTCTTTTGTGTAAGGTTCAACAAGGTTGGTCACAGTATTTGGAATTGCATTTCATTTATTCCTATCCAAGATGAATTCCTCAAGAAGATGAAAGATGCACCAGAAGATTCTAGTTCATTGAATGTTTTTGAAGAAAGAAGCATCACACACAAAGAGATGGTTGAAATATTTATATCCACACTACCAAAATCATATTTGAAGATCAAATGTGGCTTTTTGAAGAGTGGATAAAATGGGGCATTTTGGTTGAGAAATACATATCAAACATCGTTCTCACAATGAAGAAGTAAAGAGGATCCACCTTATTCTATTAAATACTTGTATATTGTATTTGTTCTTATAATATAGTAAATTGAAGGTGAAACATTCTATTTGGGGTATAAACTGCGAACAAGTGGTGAGAAGTATTCACTTGAGTGGGAGACACATTAAATACTTCCAGAGATGTTATTCATAAAAAGAATCTTCTCATCGCCTGGAATGAAAATGGAAAAAAATTTATTATACAAGTTCTCATCTATTGTGCTATTTAGATTTGAAGGATTTGTTTTCAAAATCAAATACTACTGTTTTTTTCAGTGATAATAGCTCAAGTAGACATAGAGTGAGGTGATTGATGGCACATTTCATATGGAAGGACTAATATCCTCTCTTCCAGAACCATTTCATTACTTTTCAACAAGGGGGATATAAAGTGAAATGAAATCTTGAAATTGAGAGAAAAACTAAAGTGGAGAGAGAAAAGATTCCCAATTTGATTTTGATAGATTTATTTAAAGAATTATGAATTATTGAAAACAAAATACAATGGGGGAGATTGTTGGGACCACTTTTTGAATAGGATTATACTTTTTTTTCAATGGGCGTTAGTGGATGTCAATAATGGTCAACATGAAAAATGTAACTCTCCTATATAAAATTGAGAAAGGAAAATATAGTATGCATGGGATTGGCATTTTATGGTCTCCTAACACTTAACCATGTGTTTTTATGTGCCTTACATAAACATTTGGGCCCAACCCCAAAGCCAGCTGAGGCCAGCTCCACACCAACACATGTGGGACTTGTGGGTCAACCTCCTAGTGGGAATCTTCCATGGATAGCCTGATGGTTCCACGGGTTGGGCATAGTGGTGCAACCACATATAGGGTTGTGTGTAGGCCAGAAGGAGCACACATTGTATGTGTCATGAATTGCTAGGCTGAAGCCTGTTGAGAAAATGGGGGCACTAATTGTGCCTGAAGAACATGGTATCATGTGGTACAATGTATGGAGGGGGGGGGGGTAATCTAGGTTGTAGGGAGATCAAGTTGATAATTAAACCACTTCTTCACCACGTTGTAATTTTGATGTGGGATGTGTTTTAAAAAAACAGATGTAATCATAGCCACTCTTCTTATCTCGAATCTCTCTCGACCAATCGATCAATCTGTGGCAGATGGATCTAATCGTACCATAAAATCATCTCACATTGCTCCATGTTGAATGTGATTCCTCCGATCACCCGCAGTTTCTGGTATAACTGCATCGTCTTCTTCATTCTCCATGACACGTCAATGATGCTACTACATCCATAGGAGATGATGAAGAACCATGATCTGATCACAATGGAATATTATTTCGATATCATGAGGCCCATTGGAACATACCAAGACCAAGCATGAAATCTTCATCATGCATGAATTTGATATCTCGATGCAAAAATTTCAGTCAGCGAAAACAGAGTTTTCGGGGCCATGTGGATAGATGGTGTATGGTTTTAAATTTATTAACACATGATATTAAATGCATAAAGTGATTTCATTGCTCATTTTAAAAGGAAACAACCAAAACTCTCACTATAACTTTATCAACAGTTTAAAGATTTTGAATGATGAGGTTCTTAGTCACTCGAAAAAGATATTTGAAGATCATATAGTACGAGATTTGAATGTGTGAAAGTGATATGATATACCCCAATAAATGAACAATCCCTAGTTCCAAATAGGGTTACTTCTCCAATTATTTCATGAGATCATATTTTGAGAAACAAAGACCCTCTGATCATCCAGTTTACAAGGGGAAAGCACAATCTGTGAGTTGTTATGGGTTCATGAAGAATGAACCTCGTACTGCCTGGGTAAAAAATGAAGGAGAGGCACAAACCACTCCTAGTTTACGAAGAGAGTTCCCAAAAACTACTTTTGGTTTGTGAGGAAACAGTATTGTGTACCTTTCTTTTTTTTAATGAGAAGGTCCCAAATACAATATATAGTTTGAAGAAGTGAAGAACCGTTTACAACTTGGTACATGAAAGAGGTTCTCACTATCTGCACATAAGAGTTCCATGCACAACGTGCATGATAAGGATCTTCAAATCATCCTACATTGAGAAATAGGGTTTCACAGTCTGTTCAAAGAATAACTTCATACCCTTGGTGTGAATAATGAGAACACATACAACATAATTAACCCGAGGTAATATGTGTGGATGAAGAATAGTGAAGATCACATGCATAATGGACATGAAAATCATATTCATGATTTTAGACTCCCAGGTTTGCAAGAATAAACTAAAAAATGGACTACCCCTATTCAGTTTAGAATAAAATTCATGAATAAAAACAAATATGACACATAAAATTTAATTTACTAAATATGAATTTGGGTGTGCACATGAAAAAGGGCAGTGGAGAAGTCAATGAAAAGTATGTACATGCATGCACTTATCATTTTAATAAATTAATGGTAGCATGTGTGTGAATTTTTGATGAAATAATAATTAATTAGTGGAGTGAATTATAATTATTTCATGCATATGTGAAGACATTTATAGAAATATCCACAACAGTGGGTTCATATGTGGGAGGAAGAAGATGAAATAAAAAATTCAGGAGTTAATTTAAAGACTTCATGCATGATATCATGCAAACATGTGAAGAAGAAAGAAGAAGAAGAAGTTGTGTTTATAAAGCCTGGTGAGATTATTATCATTTCTTAAACAATTTCATAGGTGCATGTGATTCTGGCTGAAAATAAGAAGTTTTAGTGCATTCATTGATTGCATTAAAGGAGAAGACAAAATATTAAAGTGCATCAATTTGGGACATCGATGCAGGCAGTGTATCATGCCGAAGAAAGACAATTTCTTCAATTACAATTTGATAAATAGACCTTCAAGTCGATAAACTGAGTGAGACATCATCAAAGGATGTAATCCAGGGGAGTCAAAGGAAGTGATCTGAGGGAAGCAGTTTGTTATTCCTAAACTGTTATAAATGAAATGTTCCTTGGATATAGTGATTTTTCCCAAACGTTTTGTAATCCAAAATAATTTTAGATTAGTTGAATTTCGAATGACCACCAACCTGTCAATGTATTCTTCTTGCACATAGCCCTTAGTTGTCATCCAAGTAAAAGAGATGTTTTTTCATTATGTATGCGAATGTTTTAGTTACTTAACATATTTATCATATAGATTTAAATAAGTTCCTACCAAAGTTGGAACAATATTCATTATTTTAAATTGAAAATGATTAAAACATGATATACCCTCCTCTAAGGGTGGTCTGGGGTATTTTAGGTCAGAACCCATGCGGTTCATTTGAATAATGGTTGTAGTTTTTTTCCGTTTATCTATTTCGGATTTAGAGTACTAGTGGAACTAAAGATGACATTAATGTGGTCATTATGGTGTTTATTTGGGTATTTTTTGCTTTTGGTTATGGAATTTAGTTTATTAAAGGGTTATCCATGATTAGTGTAGGTATATTAGTTTTATGTGTATTTTTTTATAGATATGATAATTTTTTTGAGGTTTTATATGAGGTGTGACTCACCTCTATAACAAAAATTTAGAAAAATACTGAACGGTTTGGTGAAAAATACTAGGTAACCTTCTCTTTTATCATTGATTTTTATTAATAAAGATATTCATAATTTTTATTGGATTAATATTTTAGTCCAAAGGAGTGTTCGTGTTTGGATGTTCTCATAATTTAGTATCCTCTCTATTTGGATTCCCATTCACCAGCCTTTTAACATATGGTATCATTATATACATCCTTCACACTGAGTGTAATAATACCCCATACATGGGGAGGAGTGTCATGGTGTGGTGAATTATAATTCATAACGTGTCATTGTTGTGGTTAATTTTTTAAAATATATTTAATTTTATAGTTTTGTTTATTTTGGTCATTTTTAGGTATTTCGATTGGATCTAGGGGAGTTGTAGGCCTAGCTATATAGGACATTTCAATATAATTTAAGGTCATCTCGTAGACTCTATGGATCTATGTTAATTTTTCACATGGGGTGGTTGACCATTCCCTTGAATTTTTGGCTTTGTTGTAGTGGTGTTTTGTGTTGGAAACCACCCACAAAAATTGGGTTATGCTATGGCAGGGTCTGAAATGAAAAAACCATGGTTTTGTCTTGGGATGTCACCTTTTGTCATGGAGGAGGAGGTCATGCTGTAGTGGCTGAGCCAAGGGTTTTTGTCTCTAACTAATAAAATGGAACCATATTTTAGTACATAGATTTCACTATGTTTGTGTGTTTCTATGATGTGATAAGGATCACAACAACCACGGTCATGATAAGTAGTTGATATGAAATTTTTAAAATGGTAAAATTACAATCCTACTACCTATTGTTTTAAACTGATTTCTCATGATAATCTATTATTACGTTAGACATGAAGGGTCGTATGACCTAGGGAGTACTCCCTCCTTCCTTCATCAATTTTGATTATTCGATCATAAAATTTAATGGGAAATCTCAGTTTAAATCACTAAGTTTTCTTGGATTCAATTTTCCTCAACCTCCATATTCACTTCCGTTTTATTTTTGTATTAAACTAAAAAACTTCAGTCTAGGGAGGATTATTTTAGGTTTTGGTATGGGTTTATCTAATGGTATTTAGATTAATAGAGCTTGTAGATATATCCTTATTTCGTAGTTTAGTGATCACCATCAATGGTCATGTGTTGGAAATAATTTAAATGGATTTATACTTTATTTTAAGTAGGTGTTTTGGTGAACATACCATATATTAAATTTCATTAGATTCTTAGGGTTTTAAAATGCTGATTTTATATTATTATACTAATATGTGATAGTTTTAATAGATTTCATAAATTGTTTAAAGATACTTTTAACTTGAAAAAATGGATGATAAATGGGCTTTCAAATATTAATGTGATATTCTGGTTGTTGGTTATTTGTTAATATTAATAATAGGATTGTTTCAAAAACAAAATGATGATAAAATTAATTTGACCACCATTAGGTAATGAAATTGAAGGAAATGAGGTTTTCACGAGATTATTTTAGTTGGAATGAAATGGTTTGAGTTTTCAAATAGGTTTTCAAGAAAATGGTATGTGTTTTCTAAGATATTTAATATATTTTCTAGAGGAGAGTTTGGGCAAAATTATTTAAAGAAGATTCTAAATTTTAGAATATTCCTTGCAAACCCGATTTGATTTTGAACAGGATAATTTATTACATTAGTAAAATAAATACCATGGAAAATGTGAAACCATCTAATGAGCCCCTTTTTATTTTTTGTGAATTATATGAATTGTATCCCTTTATGGGGATGTTGTATTATGTTGTAATTTTGATGATATGAAAACAATTAATTTATTACAAGGGTTGTAGATGTGAGATAAGAGGTTACATTTCATGTTTTATTAATGATCTATATAATGGCCACTATTTTAACTATTTATAATCTTCTATTGAATACATTCAAGGGAAACCTAGGCACTGAGTGAAAGGTATAGGTTTAGGAAACCCAAAGGAGTCAAGTGTGAATGGAATCTGATGTCTTGTGTTACTTTTGGACGATATATACTTACTTTTATCTTTTGATGAATTTAATAATGTCTAGTACATTCTCACCTTATGAAATAATATTCTTCCCATGATATTAATTGATTCCCATATGAAATTCATGGTTATTATATTACTTAGTTTTATTAGAATCAATGGTTCAGTGATATGTTTTTTAACTAGTATAATTTTATCATATTAGTACGGTGAAGATATGGTTCATTAAATCCCCATCTTTATTTTTGGATTGTTCATAAAAATTATTTTGACATGGGTATTTTAAAATTGCTTCTAAAAGTAGGTATTTTCAATGGAATATGATTAATTTAAAATGTTGTTTTTATGTGGTTGAATGTATGAAATTTTTTTTATTGTGATCTATAGTTTAATGTACATCTATATAAAAATATATTTATTAATGTAAATAAAACTGGATTAAAAGACAAGTCCTTTGAAAATACATTCAAAAATTCATTGGTATTATCCTATTATTCTTGGTTTTTCTTACATCATGTATACACCATTTAGTGTGTACAGCTCTCACATTTTTATTTTAGGCCCCCAAGTACTCATCCCATCATTTTTTGGTGTTCATGATGGTCTGGTAGTGGGTGGTAAGAGATTCAAAGTGGTTAATGGGTGACATTGGCATGGTCAAGTTTTGATTGGGTTTGTTTTTTAGTTTTTAATATGGGATGATTATGTATTGGTCCTATCGGCTTTTTTACTCTTTGTTGTTATACTTATTCCTGAGATGTCATTTATTTTTGTCATTTAGTTTTTAAAATTTCCCTACTTATTTATGTTATAAACCCTATTTTTGTAACCTTTTTATTATAATATTATTTACCTAATGAAATGGTATTCAATAGATGGATGGGTTATACTATGTTTGTGAGTGGAAACTGTTATGTGATTAATTATTTTTCACAGTTGAATCATTCCTACCTAGTTATGTTTTTATAGTCTAGAACATTTCAAAATATTAAGGAGTCCAAAAGGCACCCCATGCTTTTCCACAGACGTGTTTGTGTGGCTGATTTACGGGTGGATCAGGTTGGTTTGTGTTATTTTTGGCTATTATTGATGATAAAACAAGTATAAATAACCATTTTTCATGTTATAGTGGGTGGGGGATCATTTATGATAGTCATGATCTATTTAGGCCATGGTTTCTAAGCCCGAATTGTCTTATAGTTTTATTAACATTATGGAACTCAAGATTTGGTGAATTTTTTCAAAATAATAATAAAAATAAAAATAATAATCTGAATCATCCTTGAACCATGAGTTTTATAGTCAAAACTCGTGATTCATTTATTAAAATAAAGTAAACAATAGTACAAGGGGGGATGGAATGTGGAAAATAGTGAAAGTCCATAACCAAAAAAAGGAAAGAAAATAACATCCCATGAAATAAATTACGTAAAAATTCCCTAAAATAAAACAAACAAACATAGTTCACCTTTTTATGTTAGCTTCCTATGTTATGAGAACTGCCCTAATTATCATGGTGGTGACCCCACCTCTATTATATATGAGTTTTTCATGGAATAGTCTAATCATCCAAAAAATAAAGACACACATTGGCTATTTTGACCTGGCATCTTCCCCTAAGAGTAGGAATACTCCCAACTGGTATAAAAAAATAAAATGGCCTACAATCCTAGTATCATGGGGTTTTTAAACATTCTACGTCATTTTTGGATGATTTTCACAATTACAACGTCAACTCAATGCATCAATGTCATCACCATCACATCACCATCCTAGATATGTATTCTGATGAATTTGTTTAAATGAGTTTGATGAAAAGAATTGAAAATTGGTGTATGGTTTGTAATAGTTTTTAAAATGGGTTTAGTAAAGTGTGAACTTCATTCAAATTTCCAATGTAATAGACACAAATGATGTATGAACATTATTCATGCCCCAAAATAGGAAATTTCTATTAAAGGATTTGTATCATTATTTTTCTCATTCTTCCCCTCATATATTATATCAAAGCTTTGAAAATTTAATTTCTTCATCTCAACTTATTATTTATGGTCTTCATATAGGTAAAATACCTTTATTATAATTTTCATTTTCGAGTTTCTTTATTTTTTTTGTTTGTATGATTAATTTTTTGAAATCATATGTTTAAATATATATATATATCTATGTGTGTGAGAGAGACTTAATTTATATGTTCATTATATGATTCTGATTACGTCGAATGATTTATAAATTTTAAAAAGGACGATTAGTGGATTTAAAATGTGTTGAATTATTATTAAATATGAATGAAATATTATTGTTTCTTTTTGGAAATTATCATTAATAATATCAATGTAATTATAATTATATTTCAAAATATTAATAAAAACATTAGAATATATATATGTTATATTATATTTAAATTAATATAAATTTACAATATTTTTTTTATATATAGATATATATAATTATTCTAGGTAACAATCACTGAAAAAATTATTTTATTTTCTATAATCCATCCAAATTCTAATAATAATAATATTTTTTTAAAATATTATTAACTATATTTGTGTGTATATATATATATTAATTATCATTTTTAAATTAAATTAAATTAAGGATATATTATTTTAAATATATATAAGTAATAATAACTTTTCAGAAATAAAATAAAAAAGATTACATGTAATAATATTTAAAATAACATTAATTGTAACAAATAATCTTCTGTGTAACAATTTGAAAAATAAAAAATTTATATATTTTTTATCATATAATTACAAAAAAAATTTAATATATATATATATATATATAATTACATTTAAATTGAAAAATAAATAATCTAGAATATAATTATGTATATATAAATTATTATTTATTTTAATTAATTTAATCTAAATTTAAAATATATTATTCTTTATATCAAAATAAATTTACCATATTTAAATTAAAATTAATTTACATTATAATATATTAATTAACATAACTGAAAACTTATTGTTTGTAATATTTATAAAATAATTTATATTATATACTTATCATATTTTTATTAATATGTATAAAATTATATTATTTACAAACGTAACTATTTTTCAAAAATTAATAACTATAAATGAATATAAATATGTATATTTTTTATATTTTTTATTATATTTATGATTAATAAAACAAATAATATATTTTTAGTTATATATATATATAGGTAAAATTCTTTACATTAGTTAAATTTAAAAAAAATATTATTAAATATTTAAAACATTGTTTATATTATTTAGAAAAAAAATATTGATTAATAATTAATTTTGGAGAATAAATTATCATCCATATATAAAAATATTAATATAATACAAATAATAATATATATAATTTTTTATATATCATTTTACATAATATTATAATATTTTATTAGATATATTTATAAATATTACTATTATCATTAATTATATGTAAAAAATTTCACATTGCTTGTTTACCATGTTAAAATTTTTTATTTTTCCAAAAAAATTAAACATTATTTGAAGAGAAAAAAATTACAACTCCACCTGCTGATTACCTACAACATGAACCACCGCAATTTGAATTGGATTCGACTGTTGTGGTTTCCTAGTCACTTTCTTCTAAGGCGGTGTCCCCCCCCCCAGGTCGATAGAGTTGACCGGCTCACTCTCTTTGCCTATCTCAGAACTTCGATTCTATTTTTGAATGATGATTTCTCTACTAAGGTGGTGGTGATGGATGATCGTTCATTCAAAGACACCTGACAATGTCAGGCTCCCCATGCTGATCCTTCATCCGGGGCTCTTTTTCCTAAGATTATTATCTCAGTGGTTCATTCTGACTCGAGGGAGGTGTGCCCATTTCTCAAAATCCATTCATAAAAATACCATAGAGGTTGTGGATCTCTTGTCTCTATCAGTTATTTCGGTTCCTAGAAGTGTTTTCACTAGGTCAATATCTAAAAGGGCATCATCATACCCCTATCATTAGCCAAATATTAGTTCTTTTCCTAGGGAAAAATCCATGAACATATTCTTACGATGATTTATGACATTATTTTGAATGCTCATCGATTGGGTGCATGATTGAAAACCAAATTTCGGTCCTCTACTATCTCTAGAATAAAAATCTCATTTATAGCAGTTCGTGAACACAAGTATAATTATTCTATTATAGTTGAATTCCCTCTCTTGGTGGGTTTTCATAATTTCAGTCATGATGAGCCTAAAAATCTTCCCATATGGATTTTTTAGAAAAAAAATCTATTTCAGTTCATCTCATTTTTTTCTCTCAATAATTCATCACATTGAAGGACAATCTTGGTAGTCCTTTTTATTTCATGTCCATTGTTTGTGCTAAGTGTGATATGAGGTTGTTAGAAATGTTATGGAGAAAACTTTATGACATTGATCCTGGGAGCACATCCTTGAAGATCAAACACAATTTTAATGTTATGGAGGATTATATAGAGAAAATAAGAGGAGGGGAATATGTTTGGGAGGACATTCATGAATTCCAGTAGTTCATGTCTAGGAAAGGGATTTTGGAGCACATTTTTAATGGGGAAAAATTAACATTCTTTAATAACTAGAAATGGGATCATCAGACATGGTTCAGGATGTACCGATGTCTTCGCAACATCATTGTTGTTTTGGAATGTCCCAATAACAGTGGTCTTTACCTTGTTCACTCCCAAAAATACTAGAAAAACCAGCTTTATCTATGCTCAAAATGGGCTATAACAATGTCAAGAAAGCATTGTTAAGTGAAAAACTAATAAGGGGGGGTCCCCTTTATCATTGCTTTTTAGGGATGATAAAGGCAACCTATATCGGCACTAAAAAGTTATTCTATATGGATTGTTTATCAGCGCTAAAAAAGCACGGATAAATTCCCTACCTACTGTAACAGAAAAGTCTGCTATATCACACCAATATAAAACACTTAAAAAAATCAGCATATCAACAAGTATACCAATAAAAAATTAACACATAATTTATAAGGTAATTACAACAAGTATACACATACAACAATTATACCCGTTCAAAAAGTATACCCATACCACAGGTATACCAATACCCCATTAACACATAATTCACAAGTTAATTAAATACATAAAGTATTCAATTCATAATTCAAGGGGTTGGGGGATGTTTAGGGGGTTGGGATGGTTGTCCAAGGGGGGTATGGGGTGTCTAGGAGTGGGGGGCTATCCAGGGTGGTGGGGGTGGGGGTTGGTGTTGTCCATGGTGGTTTCATTGAGTTGGGGAGATATCCAGGGGGTTGGGGGGATTTATATGGGTGGGGGTGTTTGGGGGGGGGGTGTTCAGGGTGTGGGGCGGTGTCTGGGGGGGGGGATGCCCAAGGGGGTGGGCTGGTGTCCAGGGTGGTGGGGGTGGTTGTCTATGGCGGTGGGGGTGTCCAGGGGTGGGGGTGTCTTTGTGGTGGGGTGTTTTCTAGGAGTTGCGGGGGAATCAAGTGGGTGGGGGTCCATCTAGGGGGGTGGGGGGCTGTCCAGAGTGGTGGTGGGGGGAGGGGGGTGTCCATGGGGGTGTCCAGGGGGTGGTGTCTAGGGAGGGTGGGGTGGTGTCTATGGGGTGGGGGCTTTAATGGTTTTAATGGAATGAATTTCATGGATTTTAAGATCATTGGTATTTTGAAAATGGTTTAGTCATATTTTTTATTTCAATATTATGAGTTTCATTATGATGAAACGAATTCTTTTGGTTTGTATGGTGGAAAGAGGGTTTTTCATATGTCATTTGTTGTTTTCACTTAAAATTCTATCCATTTTAAACAAAAGGGAGACACCTTGAGTGATATCGGCCACACTGTTCCATAGATTGAGGTGGTATTGACTCGTACATGTCAAAAAGGACCCCTGGATCGTTCTTTTAAAATATCAGCACAATCCGAATGCATTTGTTCATATTTCCGTATGTCAGTTGTTGTTTTCACTTAAAATTCTGTCCATTTTAAACAAAAGAGAGACACATTGAGTGATATCTCCCACACCATTTCTCATATTTAGTTGATTATGATTATTACACATCAAAAATGAAGCATGTATCATTATCATAATGTATCAACACAATCCGAATGCATTTCGTTAGATTTATGTATGTCAGTTGTTGTTTTCACATAAAATTTTGTCCATTTTAAACAAATGAGATACACATTGACTGATACTGAAAAAATTGTGCCTCATATTGAGGTGGGATTGACTCATACATGACACACATGACAAATGGATATTTATACTAAATAAAAAACACAATCGGAATGAGTTTGGTCAGTTTTCTATACATCAGTTGTTGTTTTCACATAAAACCAAGTCCATTTTAAACAAAAGGGAGACACTTTGAGTGATGCTGGCCACACCATGACTCATATTAAGGCAGGGTTGACTGTTACACTTCATAAATGACCCATGGATCTTTCTCCTAATGTATCAACATAATCCAAATTCGTTTGGTCAGATTTCTGTATGTCAGTTATTATTTTCACTTAATATTTTGTCTATTTTAAACAAAAGAGATAAACTTTTTGTGATACAAGCCACAACGGGCCTCACATTAAGGTAGGGTTGACTCATACATTTCACACATGACCCGTGGATCATTCTAATAAGTATCAACACCATCAAAATTATTTTGGTTAGTTTTATGTACATTAGTTGTTGTTATCACTTAAAATTCTTATACACTTTAACCAAAAGAGATACACTTTGAATGATACCGGCCACACCATGCCTCTGATAAAGGTGGGGATGACTATTACACTTCATAAATGACCCATGTATAATTCTACTAATGTATCAACACAATAAAAATGATTTAGGTCTGATTTCCATACGTTAGTTTTGGTTTTAACTTAAAATTCTGTCCATTTTAAACAAAAGAGAGCCACTCTGAGAGATAACAGCCACAATGTGCCTCATATTGAGGCAAGGTTGACTCTTACACATCACACATGACCCAAGGATCGTTCTCCTAATTTATCAACATAATAATAATGTGTTTGTTTTGTTTTTCGTTAATCACTTGTTCTTTACAATTAAAATTCATTCCATTTTAAACAAAAAGAGAGACACTATGAGTGATACAGGCCACACCATATATCGTATTGAGGTGGGGTTGACTCGTACACATCATACATGACCCATGGATAGTTCTCCTAAAGAATCAACACAATAGGAATGCAATTGGTTGGATTTATATACGTTATTTAATTGTTTTCACTTAAAATTTAGCCCATTCTAAATAAAATAGAGACACTTTGAGTGATACCAGCCACACCATGCCTCGGATTGTGGCGATGAGGAATCGTACACATCAAAAATGACTCATGTATCATTATCCTATTTTATAAACACAATTCGAATGTTTTTGGTTGGTTTTCCGTATGTCAGTTTCTATTATCACTTAAACTTCTCTACATTTTTAACAAAAGAGAGACACTTTGAGTGATACCAGCCACACCATACCTTTAATTGAAGCGGGGTTGACTCTTACACATCACACATGACCCATGAATAATTCTACTTCTGTATCAACACAATCTGAATCTGTTTGGTCAAATATAAAGGTATTTTAATGATTTTACTGGTTTTACTTATCCAAATCCCAAAGAAAAGTGGTTTATCTTTCTTGCATGTTGCTGGTGAATTTCATCTGTTAAAATGGAAAAATACTCATTAGAGATAGGATGTTTTATTTATTAAAAATTACAATTTTGGTATAAACATTTACAGACAATAATGTTTCATCTTTTGATCTCCAAAACCCCTCTCAAAAATGTCCACCAATTATACATGTCCCCAAGTTAGATCATTATGATATTTGTGTACAATCATCCATCAGGTATGCAGACCACTAATTTCTAAACAAGTAAATACCATCTTGTGAATATAAGGCATGTTTTGATAGCTCTTAGACCTCAACACTATGAGCATCAACGGGTTTACAAACTTGTTGTTTCTCTGCAATGTGAGCAGTAGCAGCAGAAGTAGCTTGAAAGACTTGTCCATCCTCAAGGATAGGAGCACCAGAACATGAAGATGTAATTATCTTCATAAGTGGTTGAACAATTAATTTATATTACATAAATTCAGTAATAATATGATAATAACATGAGATAATATTATCTAAATTACAAACAATATATAACCTATTTATTGAACTCACTTCCTTTTTTTCAAAGGATGAAGGGATTTGACACCTCTATCGATTATCCAAATCCCTTCATTGTGGTCTCCTATAACATAAACAATTACATCTACATTAGGACCAATATGAAATGATTGTGATGTTCCCCTAAAAGTATCATCGTAAACATAATTTTCATCGGACCCTTCAGTAGTTTTGGATGATAATAGAACAATCAACCATTTTTGGTATGTGGGATCTGGAAGATAAAATAATTGTACTACTTGTAATGCCATTATAAACTATTCATCTTTGTACCCTTCTTTACTAAAATCAAATTTCGCAAATCCCAATTCATCAATTTTAACACCACTGATTTATCAACCCATTTTCATTGAAAAATGGGCAATTGGAATATCGTATAATCCAAATCATATATTTGTTTGATAATGTGAAAGTATGAAATATTCACATAAAATGGATTTATGTCCTTACTACCGGAAACATGCACCGCTTTAGCCACAAGTGTAACTCCACTATTTTTCATTGTACTATCTTCATCATTTTCATCTGTATAGAATGTATAACCATTAATTACATAACCATTGTAATATAATTCCAACATACTTGGTCTGGCGATTAGCCATCAAAGTCGTTCTGAAATTGAATTTTCCTTTTCAACTAACTCCTTAAAAATATGGTCCTGAAAACATCCTATAAACTGGTGATTCTGTGTATTTAATATCCACTTTTCATCCCTTGATGGATTCGACTACCTAAGAATTTCTTTGTGTGTTTAAATATATGGAGCAACCTACCAACTGTTATGCAAAACATAAAGGTGGGACTGATCCCGATCTATAATATTGATTGCCACAATATCTCTTATAGAAATTCCCTCACCCTAATAGAATCCAGTGTGATGAGATTTCGAGAGACCAATTATTTCCACATCCGATAATAATTCAGTACAAAATTCAATTATTTCCTCAACAATATATCGCTCCAAAATATTACCCTTTGGTCGTATTCAATTTTTGACAAAACCTTTCAAAATCATCATATACCATTAAACAGGGTACATCAATCTATAGTGCATAGGACCACATTGTCAAATCTCTCTCACCATGTGAACCATCAAATGAACTATCATATCAAATAATGATAGCAGGAAGAACATTTCTAATTTACATAATATGATGAAATTTTCTCATTCCATAGTTGGCAATTTTTCTAGGTCTAAAACATTGCTGCATATAGATTTGACAAAAAACTATGTTTGGTTAATATATGATGAACAATATTTTTCAAAATGCAATGTAATGTTATAGGAATTAAATATTGCCCTAAAACATAGAAGTCATGTGATTTAAAAAAAATTAACTTCAAATCATTCATTGACACAATTCTATTGATATTTGATAGATGCCCCTCTAGAACCGTTACATCATTGAAGAAGTTGTAAAACAAATATCTCTTCTCCAGGGAAAGAGTGTAAGCAGATTGAGGAAGGAACATTCAATTTTCACCCTCCAGGTGAGCCAAATCTTCTCGTATTCCAACATTAACCATGACCAACCATTCCATAATTCCGTCATTTGTTTTTTCCAAGGTATTTAGCAACATTCATATAATACTATCACATATGTTTTTTCCACATGCATCACATCAAGAAAATGTCGGATGTAAAGAAAATTCTAGTAGGGTAATTCAAAAAAAAACTATCTCTTTTTTCAATTGATTTTCATAATGTTATTCAAATATTCTATACCAAAAATAGTGTTCACGTCTTTTAAATTCTCAAACAGTTCATCACGTATTAGTGGAGACAGTGTTGTGCGTTGTTTTGAACATCCATTGAATGATGTCGTCCATGATAAATACTTATACTGATGAGGTAGAAATCTACGATTTCCTAGGAACACATATTTCAAAGAATTATTCAACCTAATTGATTATGTATCTTCATCGCACCCGAGTCAACCTTGAATTCCATTAATGCCATATCCTGACAAATTCTGATATGTAGGGAAATAATTTATCATCCCATAAAAAATCACTCTCAATGTGAACTATTCAATTTTATAACCATCATACAACATAACACCTAAATCCCACCATAAGAAAAAAATCCTTGATCAAAAGATCCAAATAAACATCAATTTCATTACCTAGTTGTTTTGGTCCTGATATAAGCATAGATAACATGATGAATTTCCATTTCATGCATAAACATGGTGGAATGTTATAATTAACCAACATAACTGCCCATGTACAATGAGTGATGGATTTAAAACCGAAAGGATTCACTCAATTTGTATATAATGCAAGATGGAGGTTTCTAATCTCATTTCCAAATTATGGATACACATGATCAATTCTCTTCCGTTGAGGAGAGTCATCTAGGTGATGTAATTTACCATCTTTAGTTCATTTCTCTGCTTTCCACAACAATTGGCTTGTAGTTTCGTCACTTACATATAGACACCTAAACCTTGGAATGATTGGAATGTACCATAAAACTTTCATAGGACTAGATTCATCATTCATGTATCGGGAAGAACCACACATTGGGTATTCTGTATGTGATTTGTTCTCCTTACGAAAAAATATAATGTCTTTCAGGAAGGCTTTTATTATTTCATAAATCATAACCATCGAGTGTAGCATTTGTTTACCTTTATATGTATTGTGTGGGAGCTAATTATCTTTCGTGAGCATGTCATTAAAGAGATAAAGTAGTTATATAAAACTAACATCACTCCATCTGTTGCCTGATTTCAATTTATAAAATATCATTACAACTGACAATGCTATATATTTAGGGAAAATAGCATACAATGGCATCTTTCACAACTCTTTAACATCAAAAACAATTTTGGGAAATCATAGAGTTCATATTCAACTGTCTTGATCTTTTCCTCAGTATGATCTTCATCATCATTGACATATGTAATCACATACTCCCTACGGTCTTCTTCATTATCTATATTTATAATCATTTATCATCCATAAAATGCAGTTTTATCCCAGGTAGTAGCTACATTCACATTTTCTCCATGTTTATTCCATCATTTATAACTGCGATATATTCCATGACATATAAAATGTTCTTCCAACTCCTATAGAGTAATTTGTCTATAATAACAACAATGTAAACACTGAAAAAGGATTTTAGGAGGATCCATTTCGTGATCTTTTGAAAACATGATGAACTCTTTCACTCCATTATCATAATCTATTGCAGAACTATTAGCATCCATCTAATAATTATTAATCTCCATACTATTTCAATCTAAAATATTATTATTTAAGATTAAAATATACAAACCAAGACTTCCAAATAATGTATAAGAGAACCAGTTGTAAGAATATAAATTAATAGAGCCTAAACATTTCCAATAATGATTTGGAAATCAACAGAACAAGGATAGACCCCCATCAAAATGAACAGACTTTCCAGAACCCTTACCAATAGTTCAACCACCCAACGCCCTTGTAGAAAAAAATTAAATATCATTTTAACCACCCATACCAAACACCTCATTCATAATAATATAATCAAATTAAACAGACCAAAACTAGTGACCAAAATAAAATAAAATGAAAACAAGGATACAATTTTCATGCAAAAACTAAAATAGTAGAAACATTTCCAAACACAAATGTTCTCCTTGGGGGGAAAAATAACCAAGGTTTATCCAAAATTAATATGGGATATCATAGGTTATGTTACCGAAATTAACATAAGAAATTGAAAATTGAGGATAGTTAACATAAATTCCATCATAAAAATCTAAAGGATATGCAATAAATCTCACTCACCATCCCCAAGCATGAATCTAATATCCATAGAAATGTCTTAAATCCATTCTATAAAAAAGATCATTCACATACAAAGGGATAAACAACCGTCCATTAGTATTAAAAACCTCTCACATGAGGGAGAAGGAGCACATCGACCATCCCTATCCAAAACTCAAACCTCCTTTATATCCTCCTCTCACTAACTATTAATACCATCCATAATATTAATACGTACGATAAATAAATTATTTCCAAATAACATGACCTTTAGACTAGAATTATTATCATCAATTTAGGTAAAATAGAAATATTCTCCCATTTTTTCTTATGAGTCATTAAATTTTTACAAACACACTAACCAACATAATAAAATTCATCTTTTCACAAGAATTTAAAGGTAATGAGAGATAAATAATTTCATTGAAAATAAATCTACTAAATCTTTTAGTATCAGTTGAAAGATGGTATTGGTTAATAAAGGGATGATGCTAATAACATAGGAAATAATCAGGCCTAAACTCTCAAACCAAACTCACCACATCCAAAATTTTTATTGACTAAAACAAGACCATACAAATAAATAAAACTACACCATAATAAATATCAGTATACGAAGAAAAGGAAATAGATGAGGATGAGAAGAGAAATCACCAAAGATGGATGATGGGAATCCGAGAATCTATCCTCATCAAGATGAATCTCAAAAAGTTGAAGTAGGGTTCTTGGGGAGCCAGGTCCAGTAGGGAGAAGGATAAGTAGGGTTTTTGGGGATGATGGTCCTCCTAAGCGTTTCGACGGGGAGTATAAGGTGTAGGGCTTGCAACAGTAGAGTAGGGAAGTGGAGGTAGAGTAGGGAAACGATGGAGGAGAAGGGCTAGTGGCGGCAGAGTAGGGAATCATTAGAACATTGGAAGCGGCGGTGGAGTGGCAGTGGAAGTTGATTAGCGGCTGGTAAAGAGATGATTGGGGGGGAGTTGTTGCAGTGGTACCATCCCGCGAGAGCTTAAGGGAGTGATAAACAAAGGGAACTGTGCACAATATTTTTTAAAATAGGACTATGGTTTTATCAGTGCTATAAAAGCACTTATAAATTTACCCTTTATAAGTGATTTTAATTAGTGCTGATAAAGAGTTACCTTTTTGAGTGCCTTCTGCTTAGTGCTGATAAAAGGTGGAACGTACCTTGCCCATTTTCATAGTAGTGCTATCAAACCACTCTCCTCTACTGTTTCGAATGTCATTGGGTTCAAAATGGGTGATGGTTCCCCCCATCTCCAATAAGTCAACCATGTTTCTTGAGTATCTTAAGAAGGATCATGCCTATTAGGATAAACCAATTCATGATACCTCATGGTTGTGATTTTATACAAATATGATTTATTTGAAAAGGGATCGCTATGTGTGGATCAATAGTCAACCTTTTAGATTTATGGAGTTTGATGTTTTGTCTATGGATATCAATAAGTCGGAGATCAGACATGAAGATTGCTATAGTGATTATATAATAAGTGATATTCTTGTCAAAAAGAAGAATTTTTTGCACATTCTATATGAATAGGGATGATTTATTGATGAAAATTTGAAATATAAGGGGTTGAAATAGGGAGATAAAAATAATGTGTTTTTTAATATTGCTTCAAATATAGGAAAAGGGGAATTTCCCCAAAAATTTATATGAAGGATGGTTCCTTCACCAATGATTTGAATTTGGTGGGAATAATGATATAGAATATTTTTAAACTAATTCTTGGTGTGGTAAATGATTACATGCAAAAAGGTTATTCTAAAGGTCACTAAATCTTATGGGATGCTCTGGCGACCCAATATTTTTCAAAGGAAATTTATTTCTTATATAAACAGAAAAAATCAAAACAAAATTAACTAAAACGTGCTATACAACCCTTAAAACAAATTTTTTTCACTTCTGTGATGTGAATTAGAAAATCTAACTACACAGTTGTGATCAGTAAGTTATTTGTAGTCTAATAAGAAAAACATAACTTTTTTTTGAATAGTAACCTACACTTATGAATATTAACCTACCCTTGTGAATAGTAATATACCCTAATTAATAGTAACCTTACTTGTTATAGTATATTAATAATATTCAATTTAATTTACGATATACCTATTATTTTGAATAAGTAATAGAATGTTTGAAAACAGTTGTGTTTAGAATAAATTATGATTTTAATTGAATATTAAATTAATTATATTTAGAAAATTGTTTTTGAAAAATGGAATTCATTTTTTGATTCTACACATCATCAAATAGTTAGTGTTATTTTTTGGGATTTTTCGAAAATACAAGAATATTTGATGAATTTTGAAATACCATAATTTACAAAATAAGATAAAAAATCTAATTATAGTGTCATGCATGATGTTATGCTGATGTAAGCCTAATTGTTTCTAACTCACATGATAATATTACAATTATTGGTTATGGAATACTCACTATTACTTGTATTTTGTGGAAATAATAAATTAATTGATTTTATATTAATAAATCCCCTCTATCCTCCACAGTAAAACGCTCTCTCACTCCTGCTTCTCTTCACTCCTCTCATGCATTGTTCCTTCTCTAAATTTTGACAAAATATCCAACCAACCTCTTCTCCCACGTCCAGTAAGCATTGGCCTAAAAACATTCCAAAGCCTCTCCCTTAAAGAGGCTCTCAAATGAGATTGGTTCAAGAGGTAAATTCCTCTTTCCAATTCTTTGGCCTTCATTTCACATTCATTTTTTTCTTTTTCTATTACCTCTACTTCTAAAAATTATGTGTTGAATCCAGTAACATATTTTTACTGTAATTTTTTTGTGATAGTGGAATAATTTATCATCATATCTACCTTTTACCTTATTTTATACTAGTAGCCAGAACACCATCTGAGATGTGTCAATTTTCATCATTAAAGGACGATGTGCTTGTGATTTCTATTATCATTATCAATTAAGTTAAGGAAACCATTCTTATTATGGTTGAAATAGATTTTTATATATGTAATATAACCTATGTATAAATTTTAATCCCTTTGTACAAATGGTATTATGTTATAAAAAAATGAGTTTGTTGTAATCAAAATGAACAAATTAATCGAAACAGATATCTATAATGTTCTATACAATAATTTATCCTCATGCCATGAAACCAAGTTATATAAATGACCAATAAAACCTTTGTAAGATCATAAATATGAAAATTTAATTCTGTATAATTACATCCATTACACATGAACTCCATTAACTAAGAACAAGTGAATCGATTATAGAAATAAAGAAAACGAACACTCTGAAACTTTGAAATTCAATATAATAACATATAAATAAGGGAATAAATGAACTAAAAAGAATTATTAAAAACAAAATACTGGTATATTATGTTCTGAAATAAGTTATTAATAAGTATTATTTCATATTTTAGGAGGATATGTTCAAGAACGGAACACGTTTGGAGTTAAGGTAAGGGTTTTCCCACCCAAACATCCATTTTCATTCAGGTTACAATAATTGTCTAACTACGTCAATGGAATTATTATGTATTATTGTGTACTCCTTACAAAGCATGTGTGAGTATTCAATATATGTTCACCAATCATAATCCTTCCCTATTTTAAGGATAGTTACATGTTTTAAAAGAAACATTCAAAACTCATTCCAAAATACAAACCTGATTGAAGGGAATTTCTCAAAATCAAAATCTGTTTTTGGAAAATATTATCTTTCTAAAATTAGTTATTTTATTATGAAAATACAATATTACTTTTCTTATGGTTTTATAAAAAAAATTACCAAAATAACTCTTCTTTTCAAAGTAAATAGTATTTATCTCATGATTTACTCGAAGATTTTATTAGAGTATCTTCACCTATTTCAACACTCTTGTTAATTCTTATGTAATATTTGGATTAGTACTCCACGTTATCATATACCATATTTAATTTAATGATTTATGTTTATTTTGGATATTAATGTGCTATCTTAATACCATTCATCAGTTTACTTCAAATGGTTAGTGTTTTTGCTTAATGTTTGGGGAAAGCTATTTGTATTTCATATATTAGTTTCAATATGGTTATGTATGTTGTTTATGTTTATCCCAATTTACATTTGGAATGAATTGGACATAGTAAGTGTCGGGTGGTGCCCACTATATCTCCTCGGTGCATCGGTAGGTCTCAGGAGACAAACTCCGGTCTTGGCACAAGGGTTTGATGAAATGATTATTTATAGTATTGGAACAAGGGCTTGATGGTATGGATATGTTGTCCAAAACATTTCATTCTATAATTATTAATATAGCATTGATGGTTCATGTGGTTATTTGACTAGTAGAATAACCATGATTATGTTATGTTATGGAAATATTTACTAAGATCATATTTCTTCCATATTACGTTCATGTTTATTTTTAAAGGCATGTGTTTGGAATTATTCAACATGTATAATGTTTATGTTATATTCAGATGTATTCCTTACCCTTACTGAGTGTTTGATCTCACCACATTCATATGTTTCATTTCCATAGGGAAATAATAATTTTATTATGAATGACATGCTGAAATAACCTGTGGTGTGGATGTTGTCTAAGGAGTTTCTTTGTTTCTTTTCATTTCAAGTTGTAATGGTGAACTTATGTATATATCTTGCTTCCGAAAATATTAAACTACTCAGTCCATCAGGGTGATTATTTCATGTTTTTATTCCAATGTAATCAATAAGGCACCAACTCTGGGCAACTTGGGTCAGTGACTTACAGTTGTTATCAGAGGAAGATTAGTAGAAAACATGGAAACAAGATTTAAAAAACATAGATTAGGGAAGAGTCCATAAGATAGTCATTGAGGATAAACATATAAGAATGTTCTGGTATTTTGGTAAGGAATATATTATGTCTATATTTCAAGCAATACATCCTTGTACGGATATGAGCAGGTAGAAGCTGTTGTGATACATATGTACCTAGAAGTGAAAACTCTGAAAGGGAGTTTTAAGATTGACCCAGTGTATCCTGGTACACGAAAACGAGTCTTTCTGCACTCTATGTTACGACTCTCCCATGGGATATGATTAAGATAATACACATTTTCTTTTTACGCCATTATGAAGGATTTAAATGTAATGTTTTCCTCAAAGAAACTATTTTTGTGATTATCGGATTAGCCATGCGTAGGATTTCAATTTGTTCTATGTATTTTATTATGTTAAGATTATACATTGTGATTCATATACTAATCAATTGTATTCCATTTTAAAGAGATGGATTCCAATGGAAGGAATGGAAATCACACACACACATGTGTCCCCTAAAGGGATTTCTCTCCGATTTTGGATAATGATTTTGGATCTGGTGTTGTTACTAGTGCTGAAAAACTCATAACTATACCGGGATAACTTACTCAGGTTATGAATATTAAACTTACCCATATAGAGAATCCAGATCCACCACGTGGAAAAGCTATGTTAGATCTCTTTATGTAGTAACAACCTCCATCATTCAATGGGACTACAAACCCGTATGAAGCAGAGTAGTGGATATGTTCCCTTGATATGATATTTCTCGCATTGGGATGTAATGAAAGAATGAAGGTTGTCATGGAAGTTTAATATCTTATGGGATATGTGGATTAGTGGTGGTCATTAATACAAAACAAAAAGGAGGAGGAAGAATTAGAAGAGATGTAATGGAGTGATTTTAAGGAAATCATTTTTGTAAAATATTTCCCTCCTGAAAAATGAGGAGATATGGTGAGGAAACTCTTGAATCTGAGGCAAAAGGAGGATGAAAATGTTTCTAAGTATGAATCCAACTTTAAATTACTGGAAATGCATGCTTTAGAATACATACATAATCCAAGGAGTAAAATTGATCGATTATTTAATGGTTTAAAACCATTCTTCTGAAGGGATATAGTATCCCAATGTTTGTCATCATATAAAAATATAGTCTCAAGTGCTATCAAGATAGAAAATGAAGTCTATAAGTCTTATGACATTAATGGAAATCAAGACAGTAAGTGGGATGCTGAAAACTATGGGAAAGAAATAAGTAAATGGGGAAGAAGGGAAGAGTTAAAATTACATCATGTAGAAATTTTTGGAAGAAGCATCCAAGAACTTGCCTAAAGGGAACTAGAGTCTGTTATATGTGAAGAGAAAAGGCCACCAATTTCAAGATTATAAGGGGAAGAATGAAGCAACCATTTCTCTATGATACAATTACAGGGTGTGGGACATTACACTCAAGAATTTCCTAAGCGTCAGGAAAATGATCCCCAATGAAGGCCATATGAGAAATTCTATGCTTATGTGGTCACAACTACAGAGTTTGATGTTCATAGAAAAGTTGTTGTAGGTACATTGATTTTTTCATCCAGCATAGCCAATACATTATTTGATTCTAGATCATTTCATTCATTTATTTATTCCTAGATTTCCAAGAAAATTAGATATGTCCAATTTGATTTAATAAAGGAGTTATCAGTCAAAACCCCTCATGGATGTCTCATTGCAATAAAGGCATGTCGATTAGACGCCCTCTTGACTCAAAAACGTGTTTTCGTTGCTAACCATATCTTCATACCAATGGTTGACAATGATATAATTCTCGGTATGAATTGCCTATCAAATTATGATGCGAAGATCAATTGCAAGAAGAAAGAAGATACAATTTTGTAGAATGGTGTAGATTCCCTTATTCTTAGAGATTAAATCTCTTGATTTGATTCTCATCTAGATCCACACGTAATAGATCTACAGAACTCAATTATTGGGTAGTAAGGTAATGAAATAAATGGTGGTGAGTGAAAGAATGTACTGATAGAGGAAGTTCCTACTGTGCAAGATTATGTCAATGTCTTTCCAGAGGATTTAACTAGAAATCCACCAGAGAGGAAAATTGAGTTTTCCAGTGACATAATTCCTGGTTCAAGGCCCATATCCAAAACCCCTTATAGAATGGACACTGTGGAGTTAGTGGAACTAATGAAACAACTAGAGTAATTTAGTTATAAAATATTTATTCGACCTTGTGTTTCTCCATGGGGATCCCCTGTTCTTTTAATTAAGAAGAATGATGGGTCTATGAGGTTTTGAGTTGACTACGAGGAGATTAATGCTATCACAATAATGAATAAGTATCCTCTGCCACGAATTGATGATTTATTTGATCATCAACACAAAGCCCAATATTATTCTATGATTGATCTTCGATCTGGATCTCATCAGTTTCCTATGAGGAAGGAAGGCATTCCAAAACTATCATTTCGAACCAGGTATGGGCATTATGAGTTTACAATAATGCCTTTTGGACTAAATAATGCACCATCAGTCTTTATGGATCTAATGAAAAATGTTCTCAAGGATTATCTTGATAAAATTTTAGTGGTGTTAATTAATGATATCCTGATATACTCTAAAATCCATGAATATCATGAAAATACCTTGCACGCTATTATGAAGACTCTGAGAAAAAATGAATTATATGGGAAGTTTAACAAGTGTGATTTTGGGCTCGAATAAGATTCCTTTCTGGGACACATTTTCTCTATGGATGGAATATCTACAGATCCTTCAATGTCAAATGATGTGAAAGAATGGCCTACTCTAATGAAGATATCTTAGGAACGTAGTTGTGTTGGTTTAGTAGGGTATTATTGGCACTTTGATCAAAACATTGCCTGTTTAGCCATCCCAATGACCAAGCTCACATGAAAACCATATAAGTTCGTATGGATAATGAAATGTGAAGAATGTTTTGAAGAATTGAAGATGAGGTTAGTGAATGCTCCTATCCTAACCCCACCATCGAAGAATGATGGGTTTGTTATCTATAACGATGCATCAACGAATGGACTTGGTTGTGTCCTAATACAGAATGATAAACTGAGTGTCTACGCATCTAAGAAGCTAAACATTCATGAAAAAAATCGTCCAAATCATGATCTTGAGTTAGCATAAATAATATTTACTTTGATGATATGTATAAATTACCACTATGGTGAAAATGTGAGATATATACAGATCATAAGAGTGTGAAATATATATTCTCACATAAAGAAGTCAACAGGAGACAAATGAGTAGGATTGAGCAACTCACGAACTATGATTTCACAATAAACCACCACCCAGAGAATGGAAATAAGGTCATAGATGTTTTTTGTTGAATGGACCATGGAATTCTGAACATGATTAGTGTTGAAAGGGATCCTATGTTTAGGGATCTAGTAAAGATGGATATGGGATTTATAAAGGAAGGTAACACATCAATAATTTTTCAAATGGATGCTGAACCTTATTTATTGGAAAGGATAAAAAGATCTCAGGATTATGATGAGTAGTTTCATAAGAAAATTAAAGCTATAAATGATGGGAAGATGACTGACAT
The DNA here is from genome assembly GCA_963277665.1 of Viscum album. Classification (NCBI taxonomy): domain Eukaryota; kingdom Viridiplantae; phylum Streptophyta; class Magnoliopsida; order Santalales; family Viscaceae; genus Viscum; species Viscum album. The sequence goes on from OY728135.1 coordinate 164,197,456, forward strand.
TGCATACGGAGGTGGCATTTTGAAATTCGGGAAGAGGCTTTGGGTTCCCACTATTCCTAATCTAGAGAGGGAACTATTGGTTGATTCTCATAGCTCTAATTTCCCTATACACCCTAGTATTACAACAATTTATTTAGATATATGAGAAAACTTGTGGTGGGACAATATGAAAAGGTATATTGCTGAATATACATCAATGTGCCTGGAATGTCAACATGTGAAGGATAAGACGAAAAGGTCTAAGGGAATGATTCAACCACTACCAATACCCACATGGTAGTGGGAGATCATTTCCATAGAAATTGTCACTAGACATCCAAGGACATCTAGAGGAGAACATGCTATATGGGTCATTGTGGATTGTCTTACAAATACATCTCAGTTTATCGCGATTCAAGAGGAATTATCATTGGATCAACTTTCATAGATTTAAATCAATGAATTGGTAAAGCAGTATGTTGTACCACTATCTATTGTATCCTACCATGATCCTAGATTCAGCTCATTGTTATGGAAAAGTCTTTGACATAATCTACGCACTGAACTGAAATTTAGTATGGGCTATCATCCTCAAACAGATGGCCAATTTTGGTGGAATATTCATACAATGGAAGACATGTTGAGAGCATGTTCTATGGAATTCAATGGATGATGGGACCAATATCTTCCACTGCATGAATTCTTCTACAACAACAGGCCCCAATAGAGCTTCTGAATGGAACCATATGAATCCCATTACGGGAAAAGGTGCAGAACACAGGTGTATTGGGAAGAAGTCAGTGAGCATAAGCTGATAGGACCTGAAATGGTCGAAGAAATTTCGGAGAAGGTGAAAACCATTCAATAACATATAAATTCAGTACAAAGTCAATAGAATAGTTATGTGGATAACCATCAATGAGACCTTGAATTCAAATTTGTAGATCTGGTATTTCTACACATATCTCCATGGAAGAAGGTCATGAGGTATGTGATGAAAGGAAAGCTATGTCCTTGGTATATCATCCATTTTGATATCCTTGATCGAGTTAGATTTATGGCCTATCGATTGGAACTTCCACCTACCATGTCAAAAGAACATGATGTCATTTATGCATCCCCCTTAAAAAAGTAAATAGGAGACCCATCACATGTACTCTCTCTAGAGGTGGTATAGTTGGAAGATGATATTTCCTATAAGGAGTAGCCAGTGAGAATCTTGGATCATAGAGACAATGTTATACGGAGCAAGACTACTATAATGGTTATGTTACTATGGCGAATCCATAAGTACAAAGAGGCAACACGGGAACTAGTGAATGTAATGAAGGAAAAATACCCCCAGATGTTTTTTTCCAAGTTTGTAAAATGAAATTTTGAGGGAAAAATTTATGAAGGGAGGAATAATGTAATGACCCAATATTTTTAAATGGAAATTCCATTCTAATATAATCAAATTAAATGAAAAAAAATTAACTAATATGTGATATGTGACCCTTAAAACATATATTTTTCACATTACTGACGTGAATTTTGAAAATCTGACATACACGGTTGTGATCAGTAGGTTATTTGTAGTCCAATAAGAATAACATAATTTTCATTGAATAGTATCCTCTCCTAATAAATAGTAACATACCCTTATGAATAGTAATATACCCTAATGAATAGTAACCTTACATGTGATAGTATATAAATAATATTGAAGTGAATGTATGATAAACCTATGATTTGAAACAAGTAAAATAATGATTCAAAACTGTTGTTTTTAGAAACAATTATGATTTTAATTAAATTTTAAATTGATCATATTTCGATAATTATTTTTGAAAAATGGAATTCATTTTTGGATTCTACAGGTCGAAAAATATTTAGGGTGAATTTATATATATTTTTTAAACTACATGAATTTTTGATGAATAGTGAAAGACCATAATTTACAAAATAAGCTAAATAAGCTAATTTACTATCATGCATGATGTTCTGTTGATGTAAGACAACTAGTTTCTAACTCACATGATATAATTACTATTAGTGTATGAGGAAGACTCTATATTACTTGACTTGGAGGGAAATGATAAATTAATGAATTTTATATTAAGAAACCCCTCTCTCCTCCGATATAAAACCCCCTCTCAGTCCCCCCTTATCTTCACTCATCTCAAGGCTTGTGCCTTCTCCAAATTTTGTCCAGTGGTCATCCAAACCTAATATACCATGTACATAAAGCCTTGGTCTCATAAAAGACCAAAAAACTCCCTTAAAGTGGGTCTCAAGGATGTTTGGTTCAAGAGGTAAATTTCCCTTTTCAATTGATTGCTTTTCCTTTTAAGTTCATTTGTTTTATTTTTCTATTTTGTATACTTATCCAAATTTTGTGATGAATCTAGAACTGTATATGTAATAGAATTTTGTTATGGTAGTAGAATAAGTTATCATCATCTCTCCCTATTACCTTCTTTTATACTAGTAGCAAGAATACCATCCGAGATGTGTCAATTTTCAGCATTAAAGGATGATGGGCATCCGATTTCATCTATCATTCTCAATTATGGTCATGAAACCATTCTTGTTATGGTTGAACTAGAATATTATATATCTAATATAACCTATGTAATATTCTTTAAACCCTTTTTACAAATGGTATTATGTTATGATGAAAAATGTGTTTGTTGTAATAAAAACCCACAAATTAACTGAAATAGTTATCAATAAAGTTCAATATAATAATTTACTCTCATGACATGACTCCAAGTTATATAAATTACCAATAAAACCTATGTAATAGAAAAAATATGAAAATTCAATACTGGATATTTACATCTATTCCACATGAACTCCATTAACTGAGAACAGGTGAACTGATTATGAAAATAATGAAAATGAACACTCTGAAATAAAGAAATACAATATAATAAATAATCAATAAGGTAATAATAAAATAATTACGAAAAAATAAATACATGTCTAATAGGTTCTGAAATAAGTAATGAATAATTATATTTTCATCTTCCAGGAGCTTACGTTCATGTAAAAAACACATTCAGAGTTATGGTAAGGGGTTTTCCACCTGAACTACCATGTTCAATCGGGTTACATTCATTGTATAATTACCACAATGATATGCTTATGTATTATTTTTTTCTCCTCAAAAAATATGTGTGAGTAATATATATATGTACACCAACCATAATCCTTCCATATTTTTTGGATAAATACATGTTTTAAAAAAACGTTCAAAACTGTTTCCAAAATACAACCCTGATTCAAGGGAATTTCTCAAATTCGTAATTTGTTTTTGGAAATTATTATCTTTCTGGAATAAAATATTTTATTATGAATATACCATATTACTTCAGTTCTGGTTTTTACAAATATTTTTCCAAATGAACTCTTCTTTTCAAAGTAAAATGTTTTTATCTCAATATTTACTCGATGTTTTTATAAGAGTATCTTCATCTTTTCAACACTCTTATTGATTCTTTTGTAATATTTGTAATATTACTCCAATTTGAGGTCTAGAATATTTATTTCAGTGGTTCATTATTATTTTGGCTATTTATGTCCTATCTTTAAACCATTCATCAATTTACATTGAATGGTTATTGTTTTTCATTAATGTTCATAGAATGTTATTTACATTTCATATAATAGATTCAATATGAATGTGTATGTTGTTTATATTTATCCCCATTCATATGATGATTGAATTGGATGTAGTATGTTTTAGGTGGGTCCCTCTATATCCCTACAGAAAATTAGTAGGTATCACGAGACAAACTACGATCTTGGCACAAAGCCTTGACAAAATGATTATTTATGGTCGTGGCACGAGGCCTTGAAAGTATGGATATGTTTTCCCACCTTATGAATTAACTCATTATGAATATTTTATTTATGGTTAATGTGATTATTAAACTAGTAGAATACCCATGATTATGTTATGTTATGGAAATAATTACTAAGCTCATATTGTTTCCATATTATGTTCAAGTTTATTTTTAAAGGCATGTGTTTTCAATTATTCACCATGTCTAATGTTTATGTTATAATTTACTGTATTTCATATCCTTACAGAGTTTTGAACCTCACCCCTTTCTTATGATTCATTTCCACAGGGAAATAATAATGTTATTATGAATGACATGCTGAAATAACTTAGGAGTTATGGATGTTGTCTAAGGAGTTTCTGTGTTTTTTTCTTTTCATGTTGTAATGTTGAATTTATGTATGTATCTTGTTTCCAATAAAACTAAACTACTCGGACCTTTAGGATGATAATTACTTATTTGTATGGTAATGTAATCAATAAAGAACCAGCTCTGGGCAATTGGGGTCGGGTCCATACAGTTGGTATCAGAGGAAATATCGTAGAAAATGTGGAAACTAGATTTAGAAAACGTTGATTATGGATGAGTCCCTGAGATCATCTTTGAAAATAAATATACAATAATTTCTTGTTATTTTGATAAGGCGTAGATTATGTGTATCTTTCAAGAAATACAACCATGTCTGGATATGAGTAGGTAGAGGTGGCTCTAGCATAGATGTACCTAGGAGTGAAAGTTTCAACACAGAGTTACAGGCTTGCCTCAGGGTATCCTGGTACACAACAATGAGCCTTGTTTCACTCTAGGTTACGACACTCCTAGGGGATATTCTTAGGATAAATTACATTTTCTTTACAAGAAATAATGAAGTATTTAAATGTAAAATTTTCCTCAAAAAAACCACTTTTGCGATTATGGGATTAGCCATGTGTAATATTTCAATTTCTGATAATTATTTAGATAATTTAAGATTATACATTATGATTCATATCCTAATCTATTGTATGCCATTATCTAGATATGATGCCTAGTGGAAGGATTGTAAATTTCATGAACGCACGTGTACCCTACAAGAAATTTCCCTCTAATGTAGGATAATGATATTGGATCTGGTGCTATGACTGGGGCTTAGCCACTCAAAACTATTCTGGGATAACATACTTAGGTTATGAATAATAACCCTACCCTTATGAAGCATCATGATCCACCACATGGAGGAGCTATTTTAGATCTATTTATGCGACAACAACCTCCACCATTCAATGGGACTAACAACCCATTTTTAGCAGTGTAGTGTATCTGTTCCTTTGAGATGATATTTATCTCTTTGGGATGTAATGAAAGAGAGAAGGTATTCATGGAAGTTTATGGTCTAACAGGAGATGTGGATCAGTGGTGTTCATCAATCCCAATCACAAAGGAGGAGTAATAAATATATGAGATGGAATGGAGGGATTTTATGGAAATATTATTAAAAAATATTTCCCTCATGAACAGTGAGCTAATATGGAGAAGAAATTCTGGAATCTGAGGAAGAAGGAGGTTGAAAATGTTTCCAATTATGAAGCCAACATTACAAGGATAGAAAGGCATGTTTTAGACTACATAAGTAATCCAAGGAGTAAAATTGATCGATTATTTGATGGTTGAAAACCATTCCTCTGAAGTGCTCTAGTCTCCCAAAGTTTCTCATCATATCGAGGTATAGTCTCAAGATCTATAAAGATAGAAAATGAATTCTCTATGTATTATGACTTTAAGGGAATGAAAGAGAAGAAGATGGTTGTTGAAAACTATGGGAATGGAAATAAGTAAATGTGGAAGAAACAAAGCGTGGAATTCCAATCATGTATTTAATCGGGGAAGAAACACACTAGAAGATTCGTGGTGGGAATGGGAGTCTATTACATGTGCGGAGAAAAATGACACCTATATTAAAACTTTAAGGTGAATAAATAAGCTACCAGTGTTTTGTGCTACAATTTTATGGATATGGGACATTATGAACATGAATGTCCTAAGAATCAGTGAAATGATCCCCAAAGAAGGCCAAGGGAGCATGGCCAAGCATATATGGTCACAACATTGGAGGATGATGTTCCTCACGAAGTGGTTCTAGGTACATTGAGTGTTTCATCCAATGGAGCCAATAATTTTTTGATTTTGGATCGTCACATTCATTTATATCTTCATAGTTTTCCAAGAAAATTAGATTTGTTCAATTTGATTTAATAAAGGATTTATCTGTCAAAACCTCGGGTGGATGTATCATTACAACCATGGCGCGTTAATTATCCCCCCTCATGACACATAAACTTGCATTTTTTTCTAACCATAACATCATTCCTATGGTTGAATATGATATTATTCTCAGTAATAGTTTTTATATAATATTATGATGTGAAGATCTATTGAAAGAAGAAGGAAGTTACAAATTTTGAGAATGGAGTAGAATCCCTTATATTTAGAACTGAATCCTCACCATTTGATTTTCATATAGATCCACCCCCAGTAGATCTACTAAATTCAATTATTGCAGAGGAAGGTAATGAAATAAATATGGTTGAGGGGAAGAATGTACTGATATAGGACATAAATATTTTTCTAAAATATGTTGATATCTTTCCAGGGGATTTACATAGACATCCTCTAGAGTGGAAAACTGAGTTTTCAATTGACATAATTCTTGGTTCAAGGACCATATCAAAGACCCATTATAGAATAACCAATTTGGATTATGTGTATCTAAATAAAAAACTAGAGGAATTTAGTGATAAAGGATTTATTCAACATAGTGTTTTTCTATGGGGAAACCGTATTATTTTAGTTAAAAAGAAAGATGGGACTATGAGTTTGTGCATTAACTACAGGGAGATAAATGCTATTAAAATAAATAATAAGTATCCTCTGCCATGAATTGATGATTTATTTCATCAACTTCATGGTGCCCAATATTTTTCTAAGATTGATCTTCAATCTGGATATCATCAGATGCTTGTGAGGATGGAAGACATTACCAAAATAGCATTTCGAAGCAGGTATTTTCATTATGAGTTTATAGTAATTCCTTTTGGACTAAGTAATACACAATTTGTCTTCATGGATTTAATGAATAGATATCTCAAGGAATATCTTGATGACATTTTAGTGGTGTTTATTAATGATATCCTGGTATACTTTAAAAGCCTTGATGATCATGAAAATCACTTGCACACTATTCTAAAGAGCCTTAGAAGAAATAAATTATATGTGATGTTTAGAAAATGTGATTTTTTGGATCCCATTAGTTTCATTAATGGGACATATTGTCTCAAAGGATGGAATATCTATAGATCTTGTGATGTCAAAGTCTGTAAAAGAATGGCTTACTCCATCCAACGTAACTGAGGTACGTAGTTTTATTGGTTTAGCAGGTTATTATCAGCGTTTTATTAAGAACTTCGCTTGTTTATCCAACCCAATCACCATGCTCACATGAAAGGGGACTATGTTCGTTTGGAAAAAGGGATGTGAGTAAGTTTTTGAATAATTGAATGGGAGGTTTGTGAATGCTCCCATCCTAACCCTACCATTAGGGAATGATGGGTTTTTTAAACTATGTTGATGCATCAAAGAAAAGGCTTGGTTGTGTCCTTATGAATAATTATCAAATGTTTTCAAATGCATCTAAGTTGCTAAAAATTCATTAAAAAAACTATCCAACTCATGATCTTGAGTTATTAGTGGTAATATTTTCATTAATGATTTGGAGACATTACCTCTATGGAGAAAAATGTGAGATATACACAGATCATAAGAGTTTGTAATATATATTCTCATAGAAATTACTCTACATGAGACAAAAGAGATGGATTGAGGTACTCAAAGACTATGATTACACAATACACTACAACTAAGGGAAAGAAAATAAGATAGTAGACGCATTGAGTAGAATGTACCATGGCATTATGAACAAGATGGGAGTTGAAAGAGATGTTATGATCGTGGATCGAGTAATGATGGATATGCGAATTATCAGGCAAGGTAACACATCACTAATTTTTGAAATGGTTGTCGAACCTTATTTATAGGAAAAGATAAAATGCTCTCAGGATGATGATGAATTTAAAAAAAAATTAAATCTATAAAGGATGGGATGTTGACAAAATTTTCATATGATGGAGGCATTTTGAAATTCGGGAAGAGGGTTTGTGTTCCCTATATTCCTGAGCTAAAAAAAGAACTATTGGATTATGCTCATAGCTAAAATTTCTCTATAAACCCTGGTATCACAATGATTCATCGAGATCTCCGAGAAAACATTTGGTGGGACTATATGAAATGGAGATTGCTGCATATACATCATTTTTACTAGTATGACACCAGGTGAAGGCTGGTAGGAAAAATTATAAGGGGATGATAAAACAATAAACCATACCAACATTGATGGGGGATTACATTACCATGGAATTTTTCATAAGAATTCCAAGGAAATCCATAGGAAACAATAGTATATGGTTCTTTGTGGATCATCTTACAAAGACAACTCACTTTATGAAAATTAGAGATGACTTATCATTGGATCAACTTGCTCAGAAATCAAAGAAGAGGTAAGGCTTCAGGGTATAAAACTATAAATTGTATCTGACCTTGATCCAAAAATTACCTTCAATTTTTGGAAAAGAATCTTACATGCTCTAATCACTGAACTGATCATCTTTACGGCCTATCATACTAAAACTATTTTCCGATAAGAGTAGAATATTCATATACTAGAAGACATATTGAAAGAATGATCTATGGAATTCAAAGGAGGATGTGACTGACATCTTCCATTGGTTGAATTCTCTTATAACAACAGTTTCCACTTGAGCATTCGTATGGAACCATATGAAGCCCATTATGGGAAAAGGTGAAAAACACCAGCGTGTTGGGATGAGGTCAGTGAGCATAAACTCCTAGGACCTGAAATGGTCTAATAAATGGAAGAGAATGTGAAAAACATTCAGCAACATATCTAGGTAGCCAAAAGTCGACAGAAGAGTCATACAGATAACCGTTGAATGGACTTTGAATTCAATGTGGAGACCTGGTCTTTCTATGCATATGTCCATTTAAGATGGTCATGTGGTTTGGGAAGAATGGAAAGCTATGTCCTAGGTATATCGACCACTTTGAGATCCTCGATCAAGTTAGAGCTATGGCCTATCGAATGCCACTTTCACTTACAATATCGAAAGTACATGATGCATTTCAGGTATCCCTCTTAAGGAAGTATATACCAGACCCTTCACATATACTCTCATCAGAGGTGGTGCAGTTGGAGGATGATCATTCCTATGAGGTGCAGCCAGTGAAAAGTTTGGATCCTAGAGATAAAGATCCACACAATAAGATTACAAATCTGGTCAAGGTACTATAGAGAAACCATAAGTAAAAATAAGAAATATGGGTACTAGAGGAAGAAATAAAGGAAGAGTACCCCAACTTATTTTTGTCCTAGTTTGTAAAATAAAATTTCGAGGGAGAAATTTATAAAGGGGGGAATAATGTAATGACTCTATATTTTTCAATGTAAATTCCTTTAATATATATTCACATGAAATCACAACATAATTTACTACTAGGTTTTATATAACCATTGATACATATGTTTGTCACTTCTGTGATGTTAATTTTGAATATCTGACATACACAGTTGTGATATATATGTTATTTGGAGTCCAATAAAAAACATAATTTTTAGTGAATAGTAAACTACCCTTATGATTAATAACATATCATTTTGAATTGTAATATACCCTAATGAATATTAACATTACATGTGATAGTATTTATATAATATTCAAGTGAATGTATGATATACCTATTCTTTGGAATAAGTAAAAGAATGTTTCAAAATTGTTGTTTTTAGAAAAAAATTATGATTTCAATTAAATATTAAATTAATCATATATAGAAAATTTGTATTGAAAATGTTAATTCATTTTGGGTTTCTACACGTTGAAAAATGGCAGTGGTGAAATTTTCGTATTTTTCTGAAATACTTGAATTTTTTATGAATAGTGAAATACCATAAATTACAAAATAACCTAAATAAGATAATAATAGTGTGATGGATGATGTCATACTGATATAAGCCCACTTGGTTTTAACTCATATGATAGGATCACTATTCATGGTCAAGTAAGGATCACTATTCATTTTCTTTTGTTGAAATAATAAATTAATTAATTTTATATTAATAAATCCCCTCTCTCTTCCACAAGAAAACCCCCTCTCACACCCAATTCTCATCACTCCTCTAAAGACCTGTTCCCTCTCCAATTTCTATCCATATATCCTCCAAACATCCTATCCCATGTCCATAAATCCTTGGTCTCAATAAAATACCAAAACCCCTTTGATAAAGAGGCTCTCAAAGAAGATTGATTCAAGTAGTAAATTTCTCTTCTCAATTCTTTGTCTTTCCTTTCAAGTTCATTTGGTTTATTTTTTTTCTATTAAATCTCATTATCCAATTTTTTTGATACCTCCAGTACCTTATATGTATTGAAATGTTGTACTGATAGTTCAATAAGTTATCAATATATCTCCCTTTTACCTTCTTTTATAATAGTAGCAAGAACACCATCCAAGATGTGTCAATTTTCCACATTTAAGGATGACGGGCTTCAGATTTCTATTATCTTTTTCAATTATGGTAATGAAACCAATATAAATATGGTTGAATCATATTTTTATATATTTAAGGTAACCTATGAAATATTTTTTAATCCATTTATACAAATGCTATTATGTTATAATGGAAATTGAGTTCATTGCAATCAAAACCCACAAATTAGCCGAAACAGTTATCATTAAAGTTCAATATAATAATTCATCCTCATGCCATGAAACCAAGTTATATAAATTACCAATAAAACCTATTTAAGATTATAAATATGAAAAATTCAATTTTGGTGATTTACATCCATTCCACATAAACTCCATTAACTGAGAACAAGTGAACCAATTAGGAAAATAAAGAAATCGAAAACTTAAAAACGACAAAATTCAATATAAGAACATATCAACTAGGGAATAAATGAACGAAACCTAATTATGAAAAACTAAATAAATTTCCAATAGGTTTTGAAATAAGTTATTAATATGTATAATTTCATCTTCCATGAGCTTATGTTCAAGAGTGGAACACGTTCAGAGTTAAGGAAAGGGTTTTTCACCCAAACTTCCATTTTCATTTGTGTTACATTAATTTTCTAAATACCTCAATGAAATTATTATGTATTTTAGTGCACTACTCATTAATTATGTGTGATTATTCTTCATATGTACAGCAACCAGAATCCTTCCCTATTTTATGTATAGTTACATGTTGTAACAGAAAAACTCAAAAACTATTTCCAAAATACAAGCTTGATTCTGGGGAATTTCACAAATTCATAATATGTTATTGGAAACCATTAAATTTCTAAAATATGTTATTTTATTATTAAAATAATATATTACTTAACTAATGGTTTTATTTAAATATTTTTCCAATACAACACTTCTTTTCCAAGTAAAACGTATTTATTTCAATATTTACTCAATGATTTTATAAGAGTATATTCATCTATTTAAAAAGTCTTGTTGATTCTTATGAAATAATTGAATTAGTAATCCATGATATTATATAACATATTTAATTTAATGTTTTATTATTATTTTTGCAATTGATGTGATATCTTAAAACCATTGATCAATTTACTTATAATTACTAGTGTTTTTTATTAATGATCGGGGAAGGCAATATACATTTCATATATTAGTTTCGATATGAATGTGTATGTTGTTTATGATTATACCCGTTCATATGAGGAGTTCATTTGACATATTATGTGTCAAGTGGGGCCTGCTACAGCCCCTCGGTGCATTGGTAGGTCTCAAGAAAAAAACTACCATCTTGACACAAGGCCAGGACAAAATGATTATTTATGGTCATGGCATGAGGCCATAAAAATATGGATATGTTGTCATGCATTATGAATTCCAGCATTATGAATATTGGATTAATGGTTCATGTGGTTATTCTACTAGTATAATACTCATGATTATGTTATGTTATGGCAATATTTACTAATCTAATATTTCTAACATATTATGTTCAAGGTTATTTTTTAAAGGCATGTGTTTTCAATTTCTCACCATGTCTAATGTTTCTTTTATCTTACTCTATATTTCATACCCTTACTGAGCATTTGAGATCACCACTTTCTTATGTTTCATTTCCACAGGTCAATAATATTTTTATTATAAGTTACATGCTGAAAAAACCAAGGATATATGGATGTTGTATAAGGAGTTTCAATGTTGTTTTTCATTTCAATGTGTAATGATTAACTTATTTATGTATCTTGTTTCCAATAATACTAAACTACTCAGTCATTCTAAAAATTATTCCATGTTTTTATGAAAATGTAATCAATAAGGCACCAACTTCAGGAAATTGGGGACGAGTCCTTACAGATGCTATTCAAAATTTGGTGACAAATAAAAAAAATATAGAACATGAGAGAATCCAGAATGAGGGTGTGGATTGGGATGTGTTTACCTCTTTATACTCAGACAATTCACTATGTATAGATTCTATTCCCACGACATTCTATGTGGCATCCTGGGAGCTAATTAAGGCTTCTCTAGTAAACATCATCCAATTTTATTTTATTAGGGGATAACATACCATAGGTGGAATGTGCAACCACTCTTATTATTATTATAAATATCTGAGACCACTATATTATTAATCATTTTACATCTATCAGTATGTGGAAAATTCCTTAAAAAGGTGTATCTAGTGTACATAATAAAGGGATTTTAGGCCAGCTTCCTAAGTTGATTTTAGAGTAACATGTTGGATATGATAAGTTAATGCCCACCTATGTAGTTATATCCCATTCCCATGATATTATTAGAGATATCAATGGGAAGGTGTCATGATCCAATATGGAAATAAAATTTACATAGATATGTCTTATCATTGGATTGAATGGAGCTTCATTTCTATAGTCTTCACAACTATGGGTTTCTCATGGTGTGAGTCGGAATTTCTTTTCCAATGCTTCAGTTTGACAGGGGTTTCAGTGAATTTCATGAGAAAATAATGTGGCTTTTTCAAGGCATGCACAGATTGAAATAGGGAGACCCTGATTTGAAAATTCTTATCATATTGTCCCATGATTCCTTGTGTAAATTACTACCCATTTTTTTTATAATGGGAGTATTCATACTTTCAGATGTAGGAGTCACTTTAATGGAATTTATCATTTATTTTTGTTGATTACATCATTCTATTCACTAAAAATATTATGATATCTAATCGGTGTACAATCAATGTGTTGGAGGAATACTGAAAGTGGAGTTGTCAACGTATTATCATTGGGAAGAGAAATATAGATATCTCTAAATCTTACATGGAGATACAAGTTACAAATATTGATTATTGGCTAAGAATCCATGAAAAGAATTTCTCGATGAATTACTTAGGCACACCCATAACTCCTCGGGGTATCCACATTCTGAACTGTCCACCTGGATGATAAAATCCATAACCAAATTGTAGAGACCCGTATCCTGACGTACATTGACATTACATTACATTTGCTGAATACTTAGTACATAACAAAAACACACACATAAGGATCGTAATAGTTTAGTGTCTTTGGAAACTTGGAACGTAATCTTCTAATCGTGGTGAAAGATCTTCAATATCTCCCATAAAGATCTTCCCCCTTTTTTTACCTAAAACCTTTCTTTATATCCTGGGGAAAAGAAAACATAAAACGGTGATCTCAAATGCTCAGTAAGGGTAAACAAAAGAAAATCAATCACATCATATTCTTAAGAACATAACTTCTGGAAATCTAAACCTGCAAAAGAGAGCATAATTTCATAACATGGGATAAATCATAGTAGTGAAATGTAATCCCAATAATCATAACATAAAACATGAAAGTTTGTGGCATACACACATAATCATAGAGAATCATTTCTTGTTAGTCAAGACTAATTGCCAAGACTATCTTAGTGGACAAAGTCCCTTTCTGAATCGAGTAACCCTCGTTTCAGTCCTGTTTCACTGAACCGGTATAACCTACCATTCCAGCCATGTCTATCTCATGAGATATAAAATCTTTACCCAATGAATTGGAGGAATATATAGGTCCCACCCATCTTATAATGAATCCTTTCTTATGTGTGCCACATAATCATAAATCATACATCATCGCATAACGCATGTAACAAAAATGGGATTCTTGAAACATCATGACATCATAAAACAAATCATATAAGGTAAAGGAATTCATAAAAATAATTCCATCACAACATGATCAAATCAATGTAATATTAGGGATAAAAACAGAACCCTTTATTATCTTAGATGAAAAATAATTTTGATAAAACTCTTGAACTCCATTCTTGAGGAAAATATCCTTTCTTCTTCAAAAACATTTTTCCTTTCTTAACATGTCATACAACTTTAAAATAATAGAAGTTGATTAAAAATAAACTTGAAAACTTGTAAAGGAAGCTTCTTGGAAATAATGTTTTAAAAATCCATTCATGCCGTATAAGTTAAAAAGAAAACATTCTTCTCGTACTTTTGTCGGAAAAGTCAAAAAGTACCTCGTACGAAAAACGAAAAAAGATTCCTTTCATATCCTTTACTAAAAACTAATCGAAGGGTAAAATTGGATTTAAACAATTGTAGGTGGATGGAAATAATATTACATATTGAGGAAACATGGATGTGGATAATAAAATACACCCCAGTAAATTTCAAAGTATAAACAATCTCGGATAAAAATGAGATTGTGATATTTCCCTTACCTTAGGTCCGATTAGCTTTGTACGTGTCCGAAGCTCCTGTATAATGGTTTAAATAATGTTATTGACTTATTCCAGAATCATACATATTGATATGATATCATATATGGTCATATTCACAGCTTCTTGTTAGTAATATTTCATTGTTACTTGTTACTCGGGTCTTTATTGCCTTTTGTTCTTATGCGTGTTTTTCCGAATACATTCTTATTCTTCTTTTAAGGTTATAGATACCTTATATCCAGAATGGTATTAGTGTAAAATATATCATATTTATTCATTAAATTCATTTATATAATTACTATGTAATGATGATCATGTAGAACGAGTCGCATCACATCGTGGAGATGGTATTCCGTACGTACGCACGAGTGATGATATCGTTCCTATGATCGTGGAACTGTATTGGAGTATATATATATATTATTTCAGTATCAAAATTACCTTATAATAATCATGAATAGTTACTCATTACACCATTATACCCATCCTTGTAATGTGATGGGGGAAAATAGATTACACCACGGCGTGGAGACGGTATTCCGTACGTACGCACGCGCGGTGATTTCATTTATCCGTGGGATGGATAGAAGGTGAATTAGGGTTGTTTTATATTTATAATAACATATCAGTATGTAAATAATACTGATGTTATTACTTTATCATGAAACAACTAAAGAAGAAGAAGTTGAAGAAGAAAGAAATTGAAAAGATCGGTAAGGGATATTACCTCTTCTTTGGAACGCCTCATTGAATCCTCCACTTAGGGAACTAAGATTGGTCTTTGAAGAAGACCAGGACCTCTAGGATTATTCTAGGGAAGTGGAGAGGAGAAAATGTCAGGGGTTTTCCGAGCTTTAGTTCTCAAATTGGTGTGAGGAGGGGGAGGAGTTTCCCTTTTATAAGGGAGGAGAGGGGCAGCTTAGGAATATCTCAAAATATTATTTTATATTAAAGTCAAAATCGGTTTATAATGGCTCCAATGGGTCTTATTTCGAAGATAAGGTGGGTATGGGTCGAAATCCTATCTACCAATAGGATTTAGACAAGTTTAGGGTATTATTTTAACCTTATCAATTAGATTTAACTCTAAGTTAAATAATTTAACTTTTACCGTGTCTTTTTGTTTTCTTTCACTATATGGTTAATACACATACTATAACATGTCAAAAGAACCCCAAATTGTTTATTATTATTATATATATCCTTATCTAAGTCATTTGGCCGAACCTTAGATTTTTAGGAATACAATAATAATTAATAATATAATATTTGATTTAAAAACTATTTTGTGTCAATTTTGACACTATTTGATATATGATTTTTGTGAAAGTCATAACAGAATTATATGTTCGAACCAAGTTGATTAAATCAACATTAATATATCATATCAACCTATAAAATTAGTGGAATTCATAAAAAGTATCAAATTACATTCATTTGATCATTTATAACATCAATTATGTTAATATTTCCTTAAAAGGGTAATTACTGCATCATCGTTGTGTCATAAATAAATTAATTTATTTAAAGTATAAAAATTATAAATAAATTATCATTATGTAGGAAATCTTTTTAGCTTTCTAATTAATATTTATAGTCGAATTTATCTTATGTAAAAACTCATATTAAAAATGTTTTATTTATTAAACTTTGATTTTAACTATTTTAACTATTCATTAAATAAAATAATATTAAATGTCATAATCTATTCCAAGTGGACCTAAATGGTCATATTATATTCATAAGGTTGTTTTTGGTCGAATTACACTTATCCAATATAATTAGTACATGTGTTAGGGTAATAGTAATATCATATTTACCCTTAGTTACCCTATTTACTATTAACCGTGGTAAAAAAAAGGTAAAAAGTTATTATTCACCAAAAATTATTGTTATCTCATTGAACCACATTTTACTTACTGACATCAATCGTGTCTCTCGGATTTTTGAAATTCCATTCACAGAAGCGGTAAAATTATGTTTTATGAAAAATTCTGTTTTTTAACTACCACTTAGTAGTTTCACTATTCATCAAAAATTGAAGTTTTTCAGAAAAATGCCAAAATTTCATCCTAAGCTATATTTCATATTCCGAATTCAAAAATGAAGTCTATTTTACCAAATTCATAACATAGAAATTGCATTAATTAATTTTATAATTAAATCCCGCTGTTAAAACAAATAGCGTGTTTTTAAGAAACAATATCTATCAAAAGATTGACACTTGATTATGTCTGGTTTAAATGTGAAATTACATCAAATGACCAACATTGTATTAAATTGTAAAAATATAATCTAAATATACTTTAAAACCACTGAAATTAATGATTTATCACTGTTAATTATTTCGATTAAAAAAGTTGTTTTTAATTATAATTTAGTAATTTTCACTATTCATCAGAATATGAAAGTTATCCGAAAAGTACCAAAATTTCACCTTAGGCTAAATTCGATACTCCGAATCCAAAAATGAAGTCCATTTTGAGAGATAAAATTTCTAAAATTGAAAAAGTGGTTATTACTATTCATAACGGCTAGTTTTAATAATATTTTAATAGCATATCGTTGTTTCGTGAAACTCAGTATTACGTACTACACACGCTATCGAGGAAGGTTGCGATTGCGTGTAATGCAAGGCAAGTCAAGGATGCGTTTTGTGCAAGCTCATTTTTGTGTTGCGTACAACACAAGACATTAGTGAAATTAAAAAGAATATTTTTCATAAAATCTTGGGCTGTTACATTCTACCCCCCTTAAAATGAATTTCGCCCTCGAAATTCGTCGGGGTTATAAATGGTTTACTATTCGAAAGTTTCTTTAACAGAAACCCACATCGTAAAAATGAATACCAAAACCAATATTTTAAAACAAAAGTATGAAACTTAACGGTTACCCAAATAAACTAATCAATGGGTTTCCACATAGGGGAAAATATGGATATGGAAGAAAAATCTAACCATCATGTTCTGATGGAGAGTGGTAGAGAACATGGCTATGGAAAATCCAACAATCACAAATCCATAAATTTGTGACAATCTAAGGTACCATCCGATTCATCAGGTATAAGATCACTAGGACAACATTTTTGGTTTTCAAGATCATTTTCCTAAAGTTGAAAATTTGAATTAGAATAAATACTTTCTTTATTTTGGTACAATCTCACTGTTGTTCATGCCTTGAACAATTTCCAATTCATCTCTTAAATAAATGAAGTTGAATTTGTTATTCGTGAAGTGTTAGCAGATCATGTGATAGAATGGCGGGTCATTCCATCTATCTCAAACAAAAGGTTAGCAAAAATTATATACATAAGTCGATCTATAGTGAGATTAATCACATATGGTTCCTAAAATGGAATTATACTTCATATATCATACTGCTTAATATAATAAAACTAGTTTCTACTAAATAGGGACTTCCTGTAGGTCAGTGGTAGGCGATAAAGGCCAGTCGCACTTCGGTTGTGGGTTCGATTCCCACATCCTTGTCCGACGCGATGGGCTGTCGCCCGTCCTGCAGGTTGTCCTTTTTCTAAAACTATATTACTATAACATCCCATCAATAATATCGAGAAAACTTCGATCCTTAAACAATACTAACTTATATCCAACATAATCCATTCCAATCTTTAGGCTTATCCATAATACTGCAGTCCACTCTCATAACATAGTGAAAAAGATTACCAGAGATTAAATACCATCGTTGATCCCCATATATCATAAGATATTTTTTGTTGGTCACATTCCAAACATTCAAAGTCCTTAATCATGTATTCTATTGAATACCTTAGTGAAAACATGAATGCAGTTTAAAGTGAACACTTTCCACATACCAAAATCCTCAAAATTCTATATACTCAAACCATGATATCACTTAGTCCTTATATCAATCATGAGCTCATGAATACTATTAAACATTTCATTTTCTCGTTTTCGCATATCATCTTATTTCCAAAAAATATCTCAATCACTTTGAATACCACATCAATAAATATTGCAATACTCAATGATACAACATTATTTTGGAATCCCATTACATAAACACTTAATCATTCCACCACATCGTTGTCATTTTCAACATTGCCAATAGTGATCGCATGTGACTTCCCTTTGTCCTTTTCCTTTAGTGGTTGCTCATGTTGATCATCACTAACCCTTGGATTAGGACATTTATTAGCATAATGCCCCATTTCCTTGCACTTGAAGCATTGAAGTGTTGGTGGTGCATTCTCTGCAGTGTTTGCTTTATTCACATCATTAGAAACCCTTTTTCCATTACTTCGACACTCAGCTGCTCGATGACCTTCTTTTCCACACTTAAAACATTTTCTAGTCCCTTTAAGAAAATCTCCACCATGCTTCTTTCCACACTTTGTGCATAAGAAAACATTCATCTTCTTTTCACCATTATTCTGAGATTTCTTCTTGAACTCCATCTTTCGTTTCTTGTCAAAACCATGAGATGGATATGTAACACCAACTTCCATTTCTACCTTGATAGCACAACACACAATTTCTTCATAGCTACTGAAGTCTCTTATAGATAATGCCCTTCGAAGACTTGGTTTTAAGACACTGAAAAATCGATCAACTTTACATTCAGGTTGGATGATAATGCCAGATGCATACCTTGCAAGTATTGTAAAATTCGCTTCATATATACCAAAAGATTCATCATCCTTTTGCTTTAGTTCAAGAAACTCCTTCTCCATCTTTGTTCGAAGAATACGAGGGAAGTACTTATTGAAAAATAAGTTATTGAACTTGTCCCATTCCATGGACTCAATATCATCTCTTTGCATTGTATTCTTGATAAGATTCCACCATTGATCAGCTTCACCATCCAAACGATATACTGCTAAGATGACATTATCATGTTCAGAACATTGAAGAACTGAAAATATCTTTTCAGTGGTACTGATCCATTGTTCAGCAACAAGTGGATCAGAAGAACCACTGAAATAAGGTGGACGTTGCCTCATGAAGGAATCAATAGAATATTGTTCCCTTCTCTGCTCATTTGGAAGTCTAGAATGATTCATAGCTTGTGTAAGTATAGCAATAATATTTTTCACTCCATCTCCCATAACATTTGTTTGTTCAGGAGGAAAATCATTGCATTTTCCATTGCATTGATCAACACGGTTCCTTCGGGTTCCAGCCATCGTCTAAAACCCAAAAAGAATAGTGTGAGAGGCAAAAATCATGCTAGGGAAAAAAACATAATAAAGGTGGAGTACATTCAATATCTAACATCTTAGGTTTAATTCTAAGATCATTAGCGCAATTCTAGGACTATAACCTATACATATACTTAACCTTAGAGACATCCCTAGACATACCGTAGAAATATCTCTAGGGATCTCACTAACGTTTTTGCATCCTAGTTTCCAAAGGTTGACTAAACCTTTCCTTTGATACCAACTGTAGAGACCCGTATCCTGACGTAAATTGACATTACATTACATTTGCGGAATACTTAGCACATAACAAAAACACACACACAAGGATCGTAATAGTTTAGTGTCTTTGGAAACTCGGAACATAATCTTCTAATCGTGGTGAAAGATCTTCAATATCTCCCATAAAGATCTTACCCCTTTTTTTACCTAAAACCTTTCATTATATTATGGGGAAAAGAAAACATAAAAGGGTGATCTCAAATGCTCAGTAAGGGTAAACAAAAGAAAATCAATCACATCATATTCATAAGAACATAACTTTTGGAAATCTTAACCTGCAAAAGAGAGCATAATTTCATAACATGGGATAAATCATAGTAGTGAAATGTAATCCCAATAATCATAACTTAAAACATGAAAGTTTGTGGCATACACACATATACATAGAGAATCATTTCTTGTTAGTCAAGACTAATTGCCAAGACTATCTTAGTGGTCAAAGTCCCTTTCTGAATCGAGTAACCCTCGTTTCAGTCTTGTTTCACTGAACCGGTATAACCTACCAATCCAGCCATGTCTATCTCATGAGATATAAATTCATTACCCAATGCATTGGAGGGAGATATAGGTCTCACCCATCTTATAATGAATTCTTTCTTATGTGTGCCACAAAATCATAAATCATACATCATCGCATAACACATGTAACAAAAATGGGATTCTTGAAACATCATGACATCATAAAACAAATCATATAAGGTAAAGGAATTCATAAAAATAATTCCATCACAACATGATCAAATCAATGTAATATTAGGGATAAAAACAGAACCCTTTATTATCTTAGATGAAAAATAATTTTGATAAAACTCTTGAACTCCATTCCTGAGGAAAATATCTTTTCTTCTTCAAAAACATTTTTCCTTTCATAACATGTCATACAACTGTAAAATAAAAGAAGTTGATTAAAAATAAACTTTAAAACTTGTAAAGGAAGCTTCTTGGAAATAATGTTTTAAAAATCCATTAATGCCGTATAAGTTAAAAAGAAAACATTCTTCTCGTACTTTTGTCGGAAAAGTCAAAAAGTACCTCGTACGAAAAACGAAAAAAGATTCCTTTCATATCCTTTACTAAAAACTCATAGAAGGGTAAAATTGGATTTAAACAATTGTTGGTGGATGGAAATAATATTACATATTGAGGAAACATGGATGTGGATAATAAAATACACCCCAGTAAATTTCAAAGTATAAACAATCTCGGATAAAAATGAGATTGTGATATTTCCCTTACCTTAGGTCTGATTAGATTTGTACGTGTCCGAAGCTCCTATATAATGGTTTAAATAATGTTATTGACTTATTCCAGAATCAAACATATTGATATGATATCATATATGGTCATATTCTTAGCTTCTTGTTAGTAATATTTCATTGTTACTTGTTACTCGGGTCTTTATTTCCTTTTGTTCTTATTCGTGTTTTTCCGAATACATTCTTATTCTTCTTTTAAGGTTATAGATACCTTATATCCAGAATGGTATTAGTGTAACATATATCATATTTATTCATTAAATTCATTTATATAATTACTATGTAATGATGATCATGTAGAACGAGTCGCATCACATCGTGGAGACGGTATTCCGTACGTACGCACGAGTGATGATATCGTTCCTATGATCGTGAAAATGTATTGGAGTATATATATATATTATTTCAGTATCAATATTACATTATAATAATCATAAATAGATACTCATTACACCATTATACCCATCCTTGTAAAGTGATGGTGGAAAAATAGATTACACCACGGCGTGGAGACGGTATTCCGTACGTACGCACGCGCGGTGATTTCATTTTTCCGTGGGATGGATAGAAGGTGAATTAGGGTTGTTTTATATTTATAATAACATATCAGTATGTAAGTAATACTGATGTTATTACTTTATCATGAAACAACTAAAGAAGAAGAAGTTGAAGAAGAAAGAAATTGAAAAGACCGGTAAGGGATATTACCTCTTCTTTGGAACGCCTCTTTGAATCCTCCACTTAGGGAACTAAGATTGGTCTTTGAAGAAGACCAGGACCTCTAGGATTATTCTAGGGAAGTGGAGAGTATAAAATGGCAGGGGTTGGCCAGGCTTGAGTGCTCAAATTGGTGTGAGGATGAGGGGGAGGAGTTGCCCTTTTATAAGGGAGGAGAGGGGCACCTTAGGAATATCTCAAAATATTATTTTATATTAAAGTCAAAATCGGTTTATAATGGCTTCAAAGGGTCTTATTTCGAAGATAAGGTGGGGATGGGTCGAACTCCTATCAACCAATAGGATTTAGACAAGTTTAGGGTATTATTTTAACCTTATCAATTAGATTTAACTCTAAGTTAAATAATTTAACTTTTACCGTGTCTTTTTGTTTTCTTTCACTATATGGTTAATACACTTACTATAACATGCCAAAAGAACCCCAAATTGTTTATTATTAATATATATATCCTTATATAAGTCATTTGGATAATCCTTATATTTTTAGGAATACAATAATAATTAATAATATAATATTTTATTTAAAAAATATTTTGTGTCAATTTTGACACTATTTGATATATGATTTTTGTGAAAGTCATACCAGAAGTATATGTTCGAACCAAGTTGATTAAATCAACATTAATATATCATAGTAACCTAGAAAATTAGTGGAAATCATAAAAAGTATCAAATTACATTCATTTTAGCATTTATAACATCAATTATATTAATATTTCCTTAAAAGGGTAATTACTGCATCATCGTTGTGTCATAAATAAATTAATTTATATAAAGTCTAAAAATTATAAATAAAATATCATTATGTATAAAATCTTTTTAGCTTTATAATGAATATTTATAGTCGTATATATCTTATGTATAAACCCATATTAAAAATGTTTTAGTTATTAAACTTTGATTTTAACTATTTTAACTATTCATTAAATAAAATAATATTAAATGTCATAATCTATTCCAAGTGGACCTAAATGGTCATATTATATTCATAAGGTTATTTTTGGTCGAATTACACTTTTCCAATAGAATTAGGACATGTTTTAGGGTAATAGTAATATCATATTTACCCTTAGTTACCCTATTTACTATTAACCGTGGTAAAAAAAAAGGTAAAAAGTTACTATTCACCAAAAATTATTTTTATCTCATTGAACCACATTTTACTTACTGACATCAATCGTGTCTCTCGGATTTTTGAAATTCCATTCACAGAAGTGGTAAAATTATGTTTTATGAAAAATTCTGTTTTTTAACTACCACTTAGTAGTTTCACTATTCATCAAAAATTGAAGTTTTTCAGAAAAATGCCAAAATTTCATCCTAAGCTATATTTCATATTCCGAATTCAAAAAATGAAGTCTATTTTACCAAATTCATAACATAGAAATTGCATTAATTAGTTTTATAATTAAATCCCGCTGTTAAAACAAATAGCGTGTTTTTAAGAAACAATATCTATCAAAAGATTGACACTTGATTATGTCTGGTTTAAATGTGAAATTATATCCAATGACCAACATTGTATTGAATTGTAAAAATATAATCTAAATATACTTTAAAACCACTGAAATTAATGATTTATCACTATTAATTATTTCGATTAAAAAAGTTGTTTTTAATTATAATTTAGTAATTTGCACTATTCATCAGAATATGAAAGTTATCCGAAAAGTACCAAAATTTCACCTTAGGCTAAATTCGATACTCCGAATCCAAAAATGATGTCCATTTAGAGAGATAAAATTTCTAAAATTTAAAAAGTGGTTATTACTATTCATAACGGCTAGTTTTAATAATATTTTAATAGCGTATCGTTGTTTCGTGAAACTCAGTATTACGTACTACACACGCTATCGAGGAAGGTTGTGATTGCGTGTAATGCAAGGCAAGTCAAGGATGCGTGTTGTGAAAGCTCCTTTTTGTGTTGCGTACAACACAAGACATTAGTGAAATTAAAAAAAAAATTTTATAAAATCTTGGGCTGTTACATTCTACCCCCCTTAAAATGAATTTCGCCCTCGAAATTCGTCGGGGTTATAAATGGTTTACTATTCGAAAGTTTCTTTAATAGAAACCCACATCGTAAAAAGGAATACCAAAACCAATATTTTAAAACAAAAGTATGAAACTTAACGGTTACCCAAATAAACTAATCACTGGGTTTCCACATAGGTGAAAATATTGATATGGAAGAAAAATCTAACCATCATGTTCTGATGGAGAGTGGTAGAGAACATGGCTATGGAAAATCCAACAATCAAAAATCCATAAATTTTTGACGATCTAAGGTACCATCCGATTCATCAGGTATAAGATCACTAGGACAACATTTTTGGTTTTCAAGAACATTTCCCTAAAGTTGACAATTTGAATTAGAATAAATACTTTCTTTATTTTGGTACAATCTCACTGTTGTTCATGCCTTGAACAATTTCCACTTCATCTCTTAAATAAATGAAGTTGAATTTGTTATTCATGAAGTGTTAGCAGATCATGTGATAGAATGACGGGTCATTCCATCTGTCTCAAACAAAAGGTTAGCAAAAATTATATACATAAGTCGATCTATAGTGAGATTAATCACATATGGTTCCTAAAATGGACTTATACTTCATTTATCATACTGCCTAATATAATAAAACTAGTTTCTACTAAACAGGGTCTTCTTGTAGGTCAGTGGTAGGCGATAAAGGCCAGTCGCACTTCGGTTGTGGGTTCGATTGTAACGCCCCGACCCCAGCTACCCAGAGTCGGTGCATTATTACATAACATTGGCATGATCACAAGAAAGTTCAAATCTCGAAAGACCGATTGGTTTAGTAGCCTTGGAAACACTAGATATATTCATAAGTTTTACATTACATCATAAAATGAAAAACTACTACAACAACATAATGTTTCCACAGTCCACACTATAATCCCCTCATAATATCCCTGCAGGTCATTCATAACTTACATCTTCACTTCCTGGGAAAAATAAAACATAAAAAAGGGGTGAGCTCAAATACCCAGTAAGGATAACAATATAGCGAAAACTTTCATAAATAAGAATAAACATTTAAGGCAATGTATAACTAAAACAAAAGCCTTTTAAACATGAACTTTCAACATGGTATGACATAAATAAAATGAAATAATGCCATTTACTTATTCACATGGATATTCTACTAATCGAATAATCACATGCAAAAATCAATAACCACTTTCATAATGTTGGAATGCATAATGCCAGACTATCATAACCACATAGCCAAGGCCTCGTTCCAAGACTACAAATAAGATTTTGTCAAGCCCTTGTGCCAAGACACTAGTTTGTCTCATGAGACCTACCGATGCATCGAGGAGCTATTGCAGGCTCCACCCGTCACATATTAAGTCCAATGCATTCTCATATGAAAAGGTTTAAACATATCATAAACATTCGTATTAAAACTAGCATACGAAATGTCAATAATTTCACCATAATCTATGAATGGTATAAAAATAGCACATCCACAGTCAAACATATCACAAAACCTTCAATACAATATATAAGTTTTGTATCATAATAAATCAACTTCAAATAAGCGTAAAATCCATCAAAGTATGTTGACATAGTTGAAAGCAAAACACTTTTTAGAGAAATATCTCTTTCTATTTTTGAAATCATTTATGATCCTAATAAAACATTATCTTGAAAATATTCTTATAAGCTTGTAAGGAAAGCTTTGAATATTTTATAACGGCGGAAAATAACCGCACCCGCCGTATAAGTTAAAAAAAACATTCTTACCTTAATTCTGTCGAAAAGGTTAAAAAGGACCTTGTTTTGAAAATGATAGAAAGATTCCTCTTATAAAAAGTCAAACAAGGGTATAAATGACTTTAAACCATATTCTTGTAAATAATTAATAATTTTTTTAAATACATTTCGAAGAAACATGGATGTGGATGATAACGAGATCCCAGTAGATTATTACGTATAAACAACCTCGGATAATGAAGAGATTGTGAAATAACCCTTACCTTGTACTTTTCCTTGGTTGGGGTAGGTTAACCTCCTGTATAATGATGAAATAATTGTTATTAAATTATACAAGAATCATATACATTAATATGATATCATATATGATCTTTTAATATCGATTTGATAATAATATCTTAGTATTATCGTTGTTTCTGGTGTTAACTTACTTGTTTTATTTTATATGTTTTGTTGCGTAAGACATTTTTTTAAAGGATAGGTTGTATATTATTCATATCCAGAATGATATCAAGTCCTTAAACATCATTTTTAAATCATCAAATGATAATTATACTTGAATGGTTACGATGGAGAATGAATCTCATCGCGTTCGTGGAGACGATAGTCCGTACGTACACACGAGCGACACTATCATTCTTTTGATATTAAAATAATATATAAATGGATGGTATATCATATATACATAATCATTAACATGTTATATTTATTATTTACATGAGTTACACATCATTATTATACCCATCCAAATAATAATATATTGAATAACAATTACCCCACGACGTGGGGACGGTAAGCCGTACGTACGCACGTATGGTGACATGTTATTCAAAAGGGTGGATAGAATACTGAATATGGTTGTACCATATTTATAATAACATCACAGTATATAAATGATACTGGATTTATTATTTTAGAATGGTAAGAACAAATAAAGAAGAAGTGGAAGAAGAAAGGAACTTGAAAAAGGTGGTGAAAACATTACCTCTTCTTCAGGTTCTTCCTTTTGATTTGATCAAAAGGGCTCCTTAGCTTGGCTTTCTGATCACACTAAGGCCCCTAGGTTGTAGTGAGGGATGTTTGGAGAGTATTTGGGCAGATTTTTGCCGAACCAAAAGGCTTTAAAGGTGTGAAGAAATGAGAAGGAGGAGTGCCTTTTTATAAGAGGGGTGAGAGGCACCTTTGGAAAGGCTAGAAATATTAATTTATAATAAATTTATATTCGGTTTCTAATGGCTCCAAAGTTGACTATTCAAAGGTTAAGGTGGAGATAGGTCGAGAACAACTCAACCAATAGAATTTAGACAGGTTTGGGTACTTATATTAACCTTATCTTTAAGTATTAACTCTAAGTTAATTAGTTTCACTTTTACAATGTCTCTTTGTATTTTTATATTATATTGTTAATAAACATACCATATACATACAAGCGACCCCCAAGTGGTCTATTAATAATTATCATATCATTATATAAGTCTCTTGGCCGAACCTTAGATTTTTAGGAATTTAATATCAATTAATAATATAATATTTGTTTTAAGAACTCTTTTATGTCAATTTTGAAACTATTCAATAGTTGATTTTTGTGAAACTTATAACAGATTGATTACTTCGAACAAAGTCAATTAAATCAATCCTAATATATCATATTATCCTAGAAAATTATTTTAATTCATTAAAAGTTTCATATTATATTTATTTGGGTATTTATAATATCAATTATTTTAATTTTTCACTATTATAGTAATTACTGCATCATCATTGTGTCATAACTAAAATACATTATTTAATGTCTAAAAATTATAAATAAAATATAATTATGTAGGAAATCGTTTTATCGTTCTAATGAATATTTATAATCTAAAATCCAACATATATAACCCTATGTAACAATTGTTTTGCTAAAAGATATATGCTTGTGTCATTTTTGTATTCATTTTAACTTAATTAAAATAAAGTGTCATTATCACTTACAAGTGGATCCATGGGGTCCCAAAATAGACCCAAAGATGCCCATGGTCGACCATGTATCAACAAATAGGGTTAATACACGTTTTAGGGTAATTTAGTATTATTATAATATTATTTTTTAACCCTTATTTACCGGATTTACCCTTAACCATGGTAAATAAAATATTTACCGCAGTAATTATTCAAAATGTCTAAAAATAAAAGTTACCTATTTACACAATTTGAACATCCTGATTCCAAATATGGAATCCATTTTCCTAAATTCAAAACACATAAGTGGCAGAAATTAATTTAAAATTAATTCCCGCTGTCAAAACAAAAAGCGTGTTTTTAAGAGATAATAACTATCAAAAGATTGACACATGTTTATGTTCGGTTTAATTGTAAAATTATGTCCAATGACCAACATTATATTAAATGGTAATAATATATTCTAAATATGCTTTAAAACCACTCAAATTCATAATTTATCACTATTAATTATTTTGATTAAAAAAGTTGTTTTTTATTAAAATTTAGTAATTTTCACTATTCATCAAAATATGAAAGTTATCCGAAATGTACCAAAATTTCACCTTAGGCTAAATTCAATATTCCGAATCCAAAAATGAAGCCCATTTTCAAATATAAAATATATATAATTTCAAAAAGTAGGTATTACTATTCACAACGGCTAGTTTAATTCGTTGTGGTGTGTGTTAGAACTCAAGGTTGCGTACAACACATGCTATCGCATTATTCGAAGGGAAACGTACCGTGGAAGCTTGGGGTGTTACATTCTCCCCTCCTTCAAATAATTGCGTCCTCGCAATTTCTAGGGTATTACTGCATAAAAAGACTCGGGTGGTTCTTCATCATAAGTTCCTCGGGTTCCCATGTTGCCTCATCCATCTTATGATTTCTCCACAAAACTTTTACGAGACGCGTCGTCCAGTTTCTCAGTACTTGTTCTCTTGTATCAAGAATCCTGACAGGCTCTTCGCAATAAGATAGATCGGGTTCCAGTTCTAATTCCTCATAGGTGAGTACATGCGTTGGGTCAGGCATGTATTTCCTCAACAGAGGAGAGACTTGGCGGCATTGCCAATCGGTAAGCTACAACCCCAATTCGTTCTAGAATTTCGAAAGGTCCGATGTACCTGGGACTCAATTTACCATTCTTACCAAAACGTATGACTCCCTTCCATGGAGATACCTTCAAGAAAACATGATCACCGACTTGAAATTCCAAATCCTTCCTTCGATTATCGGCATAGCTCTTCTGCCTACTTTGAGCTGCTTTGATGTGATTTTGGATTATCTTCACCTTTTCCACCGTTTCCTCCACCAGTTCTGGGCCTACAAGTTTTCCTTCACCAACGTCATCCCAACAGGTTGGTGTACGAAATCTCTTTCCGTATAACGCTTCATATGGTGCCATCTAAATACTCGAATGGAAGCTATTATTATAGGAAAATTCTACCAGTGGTAAATATTGATCCCACATACCCTGAAAGTCAAGTGAGCAAGATCTCAACATGTCTTCTAGGGTTTTCATAGTCCGTTCTGATTTTCCATGTCTGAGGGTGGTAAGCAGTGCTCAAATGAAGTTCAGTATCCAGGGATTTCTGAAGACTTTTCCAAAATCTTGAAGTAAAACGGGGATCACGATCAGAAACAATTGATAAGGGTACTCCATGAAGTCTCACAACTTAATTAATATATAGTCTTGCTAGACGTTCCAGGGGTAGATCTTCTCTTATAGGAAGAAAATGTGTTGACTTGGTAAGACGATCAACAATAACCCATATTTCATCATTCCTTCTAAAAGTCTTTGGTAGCCCCATGACAAAGTCCATCGTAATATTGTCCCATTTCCACTCTGGTATGGGAAGAGGTTGCATGACTCCTCCAGGCTATTGCCTTCCATCTTTCACTTGTTGACAAACCATACATCTTGACACAAAATCAGCAATCTCCCTCTTCATGTTGTCCCACCAAAAATGTTCCTTCAAATCTCTATACATTTTGGTGCTCCCAGGGTGTATAGAGAAATTGGAACTATGAGCATCATCCAGCAATTCCCTTTTCAGATCAGGTAAATCGGGAACACAAAGTCTCTTCCCGAATTTCAAAATTCCATCTTCATACACAAAGTCTCTCAATCTCCCATCATTCACAGCTTTAATCTTCTTCTGAAATTCTTCATCATCGGTCTGAGAACTCTTAATCCTTTCTAGTAAAGATGGTTTGGCAACCATTTGAAAAAGCATTGATGTTTCACCTTCCCTGGTTATTCCCATGTCCATCTTCACTAGATCCATGAAAATTGGATCCCTTTCAATTCTCATCATGTTTAAAACACCATGGTCTTTTCTGCTCAAAGCATCTTCCACCTTGTTTGCTTTCCCCGGGTGGTAGTGTATCGTGCAATCATAATCCTTGAGTAATTAAAGCCATCTCCTTTGCCTCATGTTGAGTTCTTTTTGTGAGAAAATATACTTCAAACTCTTGTGATCAGTATAAATCTCACATTTTTCCCCATAGAGGTAGTGCCTCCATATCTTCAAAGCAAAGATCACAGCTGCTAACTCAAGATCCTGAGTAGGATAGTTTTGTTCATGAATTTTCAATTGTCGTGATGCATAGGCAATAACTCTATCATTCTGCATAAGGACACAGCCATGTCCTTTCTTTGATGAATCACTATAAATAACGAACCCATCATTCCCCGATGGTAGAGTCAATATAGGAGCATTGACTAATCTTCTCTTCAGTTCTTCGAAACATTCTTCACACTCTTTTGTCCAAACAAATTTAACCCCTTTACGTGTGAGCTTCATTAATGGGTTAGCCAACCTGGAAAAATTCTGGACGAAACGTCGATAATAACCTGCAAAACCAATAAAACTACGTACCTCAGTTATACTCGTAGGTGCTGGCCATTCTTGGATTTCCTTGGTCTTAGAAGGATCAACAAAGATTCCATCTTTAGAGACAATATGGCCAAGAAAAGAAATCTCTTGAAGCCAGAATTCACACTTGCTAAACTTTCCATATAATTCATGCCTCCTCAGAGTCTTCAAGATAATGCGCAAGTGATTTTCATGATCTTCGTAGGTTTTGGAGTATACCAAGATATCATCAATAAATACCACCACAAATTCATCGAGATACTCCTTGAAAACTATTTTCATCAGATCCATGAATACAGAGGGTGCATTAGTCAATCCAAACAGCATTACAGTAAACTCGTAATGCCCGTACCTGGTTCGAAATGCTGTTTTCGGAATGTCTTCCTTCTTCACACACAACTGATGGTATCCAGATCGAAGGTCAATCTTTGAAAAGTATTGAGCTCCATGAAGTTGGTCAAATAAATCATCAATACGAGGTAGGGGATACTTGTTCTTTATCGTTATAGCATTGATCTCCCTGTAGTCAATACATAACCTTATAGATCCATCTTTCTTTTTAACAAAAAGAACAGGGGCTCCCCATGGAGAAACACTAGGGCGAATAAATCCCTTATTACTCAATTCCTCTAGTTGTTTCTTTAGTTCGACTAATTCTACAGTGGCCATTCTATAAGGGGTCTTCGATATAGGCCTTGATCCAGGAATTAAATCAATGGAAAACTCAACTTCTCGTTCTGGAGGATGTCCAGGTAAATCTTCCGGAAATACATCTACAAATTCTTTCACAACAGGTACATCCTCTATTTGAACATTCCTTTCCTCTCCGATAGTTATTTCATTCTCTTCCTCCCCAATAATTGAATTATGTTGAGCTACTGAGGGTGGATCTAAATAAGAATTTGGTGGTGACGATTCTGCTCTAAAAATAAGGTGTTCTTTATCATTATCATCAAGAATCGTAACCTCTTTCTTCTTACAATAAATCTTCACATCATAGTCTGAAAGCCAGTCCATACCGAGGATTATATCAAACTCAATCATAGGTATGACGATGAGATCAGCTGATAAAGAAAATTTATGTGCTCTAATGGGGACTGATTCACAAAACTTTGTTGCAATGATACTTCCCTTAGGAGTTTTAACTGACAAGTCCCTTATTAAATCAAATTGGAAATATCTAATTTTCTTAGCAAACTGGGAAGATATGAAACAATGCGATGATCCAGAATCAAATAATGCATTTGCTAAACTTGAGGAAACCATTAAATTACCTGCCACCACGTCTTTCGGAGCTTCTACCTCAGCAGTAGTGATAGCATAAGCCTGGCCTTGATCCCTTGGCCTTCTCTGAGATAAGTTCTCCTGACGCTTAGGACATGCATTTTCATAATGCCCCATCTCCCTACAATTGTAGCACTGAACGTTGGTAGCTTCCTTCTTCCCCTTGCAATTATGAGCTTGGTGTCCTTTTTCACCACACTTGTAACAGACTCCCATTCCCTTCAAGCAAGTACCAGGGTGTTTCTTCCCGCATTTACCACAGGATGGATATTCAACCTTTCCCTTCTTCCCCTTATTTCCATTCCCAGATTGATCAGCAGGTCTCTTCTTCTCTTGCTTTTCTTTAAAGTCATAAGACTTAGAGAATTCCTTTTCGGTCTTGATAGCACATGAGACAATGTCTTCGTACGATAAAAAGGATTGTGAGACTAATGCTCGACAGAGAAATGGTTTTAACCCATCAAAGAAACGATCAATATTACTTCTTGGGTTGCGTATATAATCTCCAGCATACCTCGCTAACCTTGTAAAGTTAGCCTCATACTTTGCGACATTCTCATCCTCCTTCTGTCTCAGACTTAGAAATTGCCTTTCCATATCTGCTCGATGGTCGCGAGGAAAGTATTTTTCTAAAAAATAGATCATTGAACTCCCTCCATTCCATATTTGATACTTCATCATCTTCCTTCATGTTTTGAATCAATGACCACCATTGATCAGCATCTCCAGTGAGGCGGTAAACTGCCATGATAACTTTTTCCCTTTCACTACTCCCCAATGCCTGAAATATTTTTTCTAGGGAATTTATCCATTTCTCAGCTACTAAGGGATTTGTACTCCCATTGAACGTTGGTGGTTGTTGCCTCATGAATCGATCTAACATTGATCCTCCACGCTGCGGATCAGGGTGCTCCATACGAGTAAGGTTATTATTCATAACCTGAGTAAGTTGTCCCAGTATGGTGATTAGCTGATCGGCACCAGTTGCATCACCAGCCCCACTATAATTATCTTGAGCAGGAGGGAAATCCCTACACGGAGTGCGTGCATTGATACAGTTTCCATTTCTTCCACTAGGCGCCATTTCTAAACAATGGCATAAACTAGATCAGTTTATGAATCAAAATACATAATCCCATACTTATAAAACACTTAACATAATTGAACTATTTATTGATATAATCCATAATCATAAGAATGTTTTCATTGAGGAATTATATACTCATAAACCCTTCATAATGATTTGTAAAGAAAATGAGAGTTATCCTAAGCATATCCCCCGGGAGCGTCGTAACCAAGAGTGCAGCAAGGCCCGTTGTCGTGCACCAGTTCCCGTTCGAGTCTAGCTCAAAGAGGTGTTTTCGGGTTTTACCCCTAGGTACATCTGTGCCAGAGCCGCCTCTACCTGCTCGTATCCAGACAGGGATGTATTGCTCAGAAAACTCACAAAATCTCTACAATACCAAAATTCTAGGAAGTTCTTCTATACTAATCCTCAATGTTCCTCTTAGGTCTACGTGCTCTAATCAGAGTTTATCTAAATCTAGCTTCCAAGGTTTGTACTAAACTTCCTCTGATACCAACTGTAACGCCCCGACCCCAGCTACCCAGAGTCGGTGCATTATTACATAACATTGGCATGATCACAAGAAAGTTCAAATCTCGAAAGACCGATTGGTTTAGTAGCCTTAGAAACACTAGATATATTCATAAGTTTTACATTACATCATAAAATGAAAAACTACTACAACAACATAATGTTTCCACAATCCACACTATATTCCCCTTCATAATATCCCTACAGGTCATTCATAACTTACATCTTCACTTCCTGGGAAAAAAAACATAGAAAAGGGGTGAGCTCAAATGCCCAGTAAGGATAACAATATAGAGGAAACATTCATAAATAAGAATAAACATTTAAGGCAATGTATAACTAAAACAAAATCCTTTTAAACATGAACATTCAACATGGTATGGCATAAATAAAATGAAATAATCCCATTTACTTATTCACATGGATATTCTACTAATCGGATAATCACATGCAAAAATCAATAACCACTTTCATAATGTTGGAATGCATAATGCCAGACTATCATAACCACATAGCCAAGGCCTCGTGCCAAGACTACAAATAAGATTTTCTCAAGGCCTTGTGCCAAGACACTAGTTTGTCTCATGAGACCTACCGATGCATCGAGGAGCTATAGCGGGCTCCACCCGTCACATATTAAGTCCAATGCATTCCCATATGAAAAGGTTTAAACATAACATAAACATTCGTATTAAAACTAGCATACGAAATGTCAATAATTTCACCATAAACTATGAATGGTATAAAAATAGCACATCCACAGTCAAACATATCACAAAACCTTCAATACAATATAGAAGTTTTGTATCATAATAAATCAACTTCAAATAAGCGTAAAATCTATCAAAGGATGTTGACATAGATGAAAGCAAAACACTTTTTAGAGAAATATATCTTTCTATTTTTGAAATCATTTAAGATCCAAATAAAACATTTTCTTGAAAATATTCTTATAAGATTGTAAGTAATGCTTTGAATATTTTATAACGGCGGAAAATAACCGCACCCGCCGTATAAGTTAAAAAAAACATTCTTACCTTAATTCTGTCGAAAAGGTTAAAAAGGACCTTGTTTTGAAAATGACAGAAAGATTCCTCTTATAAAAAGTCAAACAAGGGTATAAATGACTTTAACCCATATTCTTGTAAATAATTAATATTTTTTTTAAATACATTTCGAAGAAACATGGATGTGGATGATAACGATATCCCAGTAGATTATTACGTATAAACAACCTCGGATAATGAAGAGATTGTGAAATAACCCTTACCTTGTACTTTTCCTTGGTTGGGGTAGGTTAAAATCCTGTATAATGGTGAAATAATTATTATTAAATTATACAAGAATCATATACATTAATATGATATCATATATGATCTTTTAATATCGATTTGATAATAATATCATAGTATTATCGTTGTTTCGGGTGTTAACTTACTTTTTTTCTTTTATATGTTTTGTTACGTAAGACATTTTTTTAAAGGATAGGTTGTATATTATTCATATCCAGAATTATATCAAGTCCTTAAGCATCATTTTTAAATCATCAAATGATAATTATACTTGAATGGTTACGATGGAGAATTAATCTCATCGCGTTCGTGGAGACGGTAGTCCGTACGTACACACGAGCGACAATATCATTATTTTGATATTAAAATAATATATAAATGGATGGTATATCATATATAAAGAATCATTAACATGTTATATTTATTATTTACATGAGTTACACATCATTATTATACCCATCCAAATAATAATATGTTGAATAACAATTACCCCACGACGTGGAGATGGTAAGCCGTACGTACGCACGTATGGTGACATGTTATTCAAAAGGGTGGATAGAATACTGAATATGGTTGTACCATATTTATAATAACATCACAGTATATAAATGATACTGGAGTTATTATTTTAGAATGGTAAGAACAAATAAAGAAGAAGTGGAAGAAGAAAGGAACTTGAAAAAGGTGGTGAAAACATTACCTCTTCTTCGGGTTCTTCCTTTTGATTTGATCAAAAGGGCTCCTTAGGTTGGCTTTATGATCAAAATAAGGCCACTAGGTTGTAGTGAGGGATGTTGGGAGAGTATTTGGGCAGAGTTTGGCCGAACCAAAAGGCTTTAGAGGTGTGAAGAAATGAGAAGGAGGAGTTCCTTTTTATAAGAGGGGTGAGGGGCACCTTTGGAAAGGCTAGAAATATTAATTTAGAATAAATTCATATTCGGTTTCTAATGGCTCCAAAGTTGACTATTCAAAGGTTAAGGTGGGGATAGGTAGAAAAAAACTCAACCAATATAATTTAGATAGGTTTGGGTACTTATATTAACCTTATCTCTAAGTATTAACTCTAAGTTAATTAGTTTCACTTTTACAATGTCTCTTTGTATTTTTATATTATATTGTTAATAAACTTACCATATACATACAAGCGACCCCCCAAGTGGTCCATTAATGATGATACTATCATTATATAAGTCTCTTGGCCTATCCTTAGATTTTTAGGAATTTAATATCAATTAATAATATAATATTTGTTTTAAGAACTCTTTTATGTCAATTTTGAAACTATTCAATAGTTGATTTTTGTGAAACTCATAACAGATTGATTACTTCGAAAAAAGTCAATTAAATCAATCCTAATATATCATATTATCCTAGAAAATTAGTTTAATTCATTAAAAGTTTCATATTATATTTATTTGGGTATTTATAATATCAATTATTTTAATTTTTCACTATTATAGTAATTACTGCATCATCATTGTGTCATAACTAAAATAAATTATTTAATGTCTAAAAATTATAAATAAAATATAATTATGTAGGAAATATTTTTATCTTTCTAATGAATATTTATAATCTAAAATCCAACATATATAACCCTATGTATCAATTGTTTTGCGAAAAGATATATGCTTGTGTCATTTTTGTATTCATTTTAACTTAATTAAAATAAAGTGTCATTATCACTTACAAGTGGATCCATGGGGTCCCAAAATAGACCCAAATATGCCCATGGTCGACCATGTATCAACCAATAGGGTTAAGACACGTTTTAGGGTAATTTAGTATTATTATAATATTATTTTTTAACCCTTATTTACCGGATTTACCCTTAACCATGGTAAATAAAATATTTACCGCAGTAATTATTCAAAATGTCTAAAAATAAAAGATACCTATTTACACAATTTGAACATCCTGATTCCAAATATGGAATCCATTTTCCTAAATTCAAAACACAGAAGTGGCAGAAATTAATTTAAAATTAATTCCCGCTGTCAAAACAAAAAGCGTGTTTTTAAGAGATAATAACTATCAAAAGATTGACACTTGTTTATGTTCGGTTTAATTGTAAAATTATGTCCAATGACCAATATTATATTAAATGTTAAAAATATATTCTAAATATTCTTTAAAACCACTCAAATTCATAATTTGTCACTATTAATTATTTTGATTAAAAAGTTGTTTTTAATTAAAATTTAGTAATTTTCACTATTCATCAAAATATGAAAGTTATCCGAAATGTACCAAAATTTCACCTGAGGCTAAATTCGATATTCCGAATCCAAAAATGAAGTCCATTTTCAAATATAAAATATATATAATTTCAAAAAGTAGGTATTACTATTCACAACGGCTAGTTTAATTAGTTGTGGTGTGTGTTAGAACTCGAGGTTGCGTACAACACACGCTATCGCATTATTCGAAGGGAAACGTACCGTGGAAGCTTGGGGTGTTACATCGATTCCCACATCCTTGTCCGACGCGATGGGTTGTCGCCCGTCCTGTAGGTTGTCCTTTTTCTAAAACTATATTACTATAACATCTGATCAATAATATCGAGAAAACTTCGATCCTTAAACAATACTAACTTATATCCAACATAATCCATTCCAATCTTTAGGCTTATCTATAATACTGCAGTCCACTCTCATAACATAGAGAAAACGATTACCAGAGATTTAATACCATCGTTGATCCCCATATATCATAAGATATTTTTTGTTGGTCACATTCCAAACATTCAATGTCCTTAATCATGTATTCTCTTGAATACCTTAGTGAAAACATGAATGCAGTTTAAAGTTAACACTTTCCACATACCAAAATCCTCAAAATTCTATATACTCAAACCATGATATCACTTAGTCCTTATATCAATCATGAGCTCATGAATACTATTAAACATTTCATTTTCTCGTTTTTTCATATCATCTTATTTCCAAAAAATATCTCAATCACATTGAATACCACATCAATAAATATTGCAATACTCAATGATACAACATTATTTTGGAGTCCCATTACATAAACACTTAATCATTCCACCACATCGTTGTCATATTCAACATTTCCAATAGTGATCGCATGTGACTTCCCTTGGTCCTTTTCCTTCAGTGGTTGCTCATGTTGATCATCACTAACCCTTGGATTAGGGCATTTATTAGCATAATGCCCCATTTCCTTGCACATGAAGCATTGAAGTGTTGGTGGTGCATTCTCTGCAGTGTTTGCTTTATTCACATCATTAGAAACCGTTTTTCCATTACTTCGACACTCAGCTGCTCGATGACCTTCTTTTCCACACTTAAAACATTTTCTAGTCCCTTTAAGACAATCTCCACCATGCTTCTTTCCACACTTTGTGCATAAGGAAACATTCAACTTCTTTTCACCATTATTCTGAGATTTCTCCTTGAACTCCATATTTCGTTTCTTGTCAAAACCATGAGATGGATATGTAACACCAACTTCCATTTCTACCTTGATAGCACAACACACAATTTCTTCATAGCTACTGAAGTCTCTTATAGCTAATGCCCTTCGAAGACTTGGTTTTAAGCCACTGAAAAATCGATCAAATTTACTTTCAGGTTGGATGATAATGCCAGATGCATACCTTGAAAGTCTTGTAAAATTCGCTTCGTATATACCAACAGATTCATCATCCTTTTGCTTTAGTTCAAGAAACTCCTTCTCCATCTTTGTTCGAAGAATACGAGGGAAGTACTTATTGAAAAATAAGTTCTTGAACTTGTCCCATTCCATGGACTCAATTTCATCTCTTTGCCTTGTATTCTTGATAAGATTCCACCATTGATCAGCTTCACCTTCCAAACGATATACTGCTAAGATGACTTTATCATGTTCAGAACATTGAAGAACTGAAAATATCATTTCAGTGGTACTGATCCATTGTTCAGCAACAAGTGGATCAGAAGACCCACTGAAAGAAGGTGGACGTTGCCTCATGAAGGAATCAATAGAATATTGTTCCCTTCTCTGCTCATTTGGAAGTCCAGAATGATTCATAGCTTGTGTAAGTATAGCAATAAGATTTTTCACTCCATCTCCCTTAACATTTGTTTGTTCAGGAGGAAAATCATTGCATTGTCCATTGCATTCATCAACACGGTTCCTTCGGGTTCTAGCCGTCATCTAAAACCCAAAAAGAATAGCGTGAGAGGCAAAAATCATGCTAGGGATAACAAAATAATAAAGGTGGAGTACATTCAATATCTAACATCTTAGGTTTAATTCTAAGATCGTTAGCGCAATTCTAGGACTATAACCTATACGTATACTTAACCTTAGAGACATCCCTAGACATACCGTAGAAATATCTCTAGGGATCTCACTAACGTTTTCGCATCCTAGTTTCCAAAGGTTGACTAAACCTTTCCTTTGATACCAACTGTAGAGACCCGTATCCTGACGTACATTGACATTACATTACATTTGCGGAATACTTATCACATAACAAAAACACACACACAAGGATCGTAATAGTTTAGTGTCTTTGGAAACTTGGAACGTAATCTTCTAATCGTGGTGAAAGATATTCAATATCTCCCATAAAGATCTTCCCCCTTTTTTTACCTAAAACATTTCTTTATATCCTGCGGAAAAGAAAACATAAAAGGGTGATCTCAAATGCTCAGTAAGGGTAAACAAAAGAAAATCAATCACATCATATTCATAAGAACATAACTTTTGGAAATCTTAACCTGCAAAAGAGAGCATAATTTCATAACATGGGATAAATCATAGTAATGAAATGTAATCCCAATAATCATAACTTAAAAAATGAAAGTTTGTGGCATACACACATAATCATAGAGAATCATTTCTTGTTAGTCAAGACTAATTGCCAAGACTATCTTAGTGGACAAATTCCCTTTCTGAATCGAGTAACCCTCGTTTCAGTCCTGTTTCACTGAACCGATATAACTTACCATTCCAGCCATGTCTATCTCATGAGATATAAATTATTTACCCAATGCATTGGAGGGAGATATAGGTCCCACCCATCTTATAATGAATCCTTTCTTATGTGTGCCACATAATCATAAATCATACATCATCGCATAACACATGTAACAAAAATGGGATTCTTGAAACATCATAACATCATAAAACAAATCATATAAGGTAAAGGAATTCATAAAAATAATTCCATCACAACATGATCAAATCAATGTAATATTAGGGATAAAAACAGAACCCTTTATTATCTTAGATGAAAAATAATTTTGATAAAACTCTTGAACTCCATTCTTGAGGAAAATATCCTTTCTTCGTCAAAAACATTTTTCCTTTCTTAACATGTCATACAACATTAAAATAAAATAAGTTGATTAAAAATAAATTTGAAAAATTTTAAAGGAATATTCTTGGAAATAATGTTTTAAAAATCCATTCATGCCGTATATGTTAAAAAGAAAACATTCTTCTCGTACTTTTGTCGGAAAATTCAAAAAGTACCTCGTACGAAAAACAAAAAAAGATTCCTTTCATATCCTTTACTAAAAACTCATTGAAGGGTAAAATTGGATTTAAACAATTGTAGGTGGATGGAAATAATATTACATATTGAGGAAACATGGATGTGGATAATAAAATACACCCCAGTAAATTTCAAAGTATAAACAATCTCGGATAAAAATGAGATTGTGATATTTCCCTTACCTTAGGTCCGATTAGCTTTTTACGTGTCTGAAGCTTCTGTATAATGGTTTAAATAATGTTATTGACTTATTCCAGAATCATACATATTGATATGATATCATATATGGTCATATTCTTAGCTTCTTGTTAGTAATATTTCATTGTTACTTGTTACTCGGGTCTTTATTGCCTTTTGTTCTTATTCGTGTTTTGCCGAATACATTCTTATTCTTCTTTTAAGGTTATAGATACCTTATATCCAGAATGGTATTAGTGTAACATATATCATATTTATTCATTCAATTCATTTATATAATTACAATGTAATGATGATCATGTAGAACGAGTCGCATCACATCGTGGAGACGGTATTCCGTACGTACACACGAGTGATGACATCGTTCCTATGATCGTGGAACTGTATTGGAGTATATATATATTATTTCAGTATCAATATTACTTTATAATAATCATAAATAGTTACTCATTACACCATTATACCCATCCTTGTAAAGTGATGGTGGAAAAATAGATTACACCACGGCGTGGAGACGGTATTCCGTACGTACGCACGCGCGGTGATTTCATTTTACCGTGGGATGGATAGAAGGTGAATTAGGGTTGTTTTATATTTATAATAACATATCAGTATGTAAGTAATACTGATGTTATTACTTTATCATGAAACAACTAAAGAAGAAGATGTTGAAAAGAAATAAATTGAAAAGATCGGTAAGGGATATTACCTCTTCTTTGGAACGCCTCTTTGAATCCTCCACTTAGGGAAGTAAGATTGGTCTTTGAAGAAGACCAGGACCTCTAGGATTATTCTAGGGAAGTGGATAGGAGAAAATGGAAGGGTTTGGCCGAGCTTGAGTGCTCAAATTGGTGTGAGGAGGAGGGGGAGGAGTTTCCCTTTTATAAGGGAGGAGAGGGGCACCGTAGGAATATCTCAAAATATTATTTTATATTAAAGTCAAAATCGTTTTATAATGGCTCCAAAGGGTCTAATTTAGAAGCTAAGGTGGGGATGGGTCGAAATCCTATCAACCAATAGGATTTAGACAAGTTCAGGGTATTATTTTAACCTTATCAATTAGATTTAACTCTAAGTTAAATAATTTATCTTTTACCGTGTCTTTTTGTTTTCTTTCACTATATGGTTAATACACTTACAATAACATGCCAAAAGAACCCAAAATTGTTTATTATTAATATATATATCCTTATATAAGTCATTTGGCCGATGATTAGATTTTTAGGAATACAATAATAATTAATAATATAATATTTGATTTAAAAACTATTTTGTGTCAATTTTGACACGATTTGATATATGATTTTTGTGAAAGTCATAACAGAATTATATGTTCGAACGAAGTTGATTAAATCAACATTAATATATCATAGTAACCTTGAAAATTAGTTGAAACCATAAAAAGTATCAAATTACATTCATTTGAGCATTTATAACATCAATTATATTAATATTTCCTTAAAAGGGTAATTACTGCATCATCGATGTGTCATAAATAAATTAATTTATTTAAAGTCTAAAAATTATAAATAAAATATTATTATGTATGAAATCCTTTTAGCTTTCTAATGAATATTTATAGTCGAATTTCTCTTATGTATAAACCCATATTAAAAATGTTTTAGTTATTAAACTTTGATTTTAACTATTTTGACTATTCATTAAATAAAATAATATTAAATGTCATAATCTATTCCAAGTGGACCTAAATGGTCATATTATATTCATAAGGTTGTTTTTAATCGAATTACACTTATCCAATAGAATTATGAAATGTGTTAGGGTAATAGTAATATCATATTTACCCTTAGTTACCCTATTTACTATTAACCGTGGTTAAAAAAAGGTAAAAAGTTACTATTCATCAAAAATTATTTTTATCTCATTGAACCACATTTTACTTACTGACATCAATCTTGTCTCTCGGATTTTTGAAATTCCATTCACAGAAGCGGTAAAATTAAGTTTTATGAAAAATTCTGTTTTTTAACTACCACTTAGTAGTTTCACTATTCATCAAAAATTGAAGTTTTTCAGAAAAATGCCAAAATTTCATCCTAAACTATATTTCATATTCCGAATTCAAAAATGAAGTCTATTTTAACAAATTCATAACATAGAAATTACATTAATTAATTTTATAATTAAATCCCGCTCTTAAAACAAATAGCGTGTTTTTAAGAAACAATATCTATCCAAAGATTGACACTTGATTATGTCTGGTTTAAATGTGAAATTACATCCAATGACCAACATTGTATTAAATTGTAAAAATATAATCTAAATATACTTTAAATCCACTGAAATTAATGATTAATCACTATTAATTATTTCGATTAAAAAAGTTGTTTTTAATTATAATTTTGTAATTTTCACTATTCATCAGAATATGAAAGTTATCCGAAAAGTACCAAAATTTCACCTTAGGCTAAATTCGATACTCCGAATCCAAAAATGAAGTCCATTTTGAGAGATAAAATTTATAAAATTTAAAAAGTGGTTATTACTATTCATAACGGCTAGTTTTAATAATATTTTAATAGCATATCGTTGTTTCGTGAAACTCAGTATTATGTACTACACACGCTATCGAGGAAAGTTGCGATTGCGTGTAATGCAAGGCAAGTCAAGGATGCGTGTTGTGCAAGCTCCTTTTTGTGTTGCGTACAACACAAGACATTAGTGAAATTAAAAAGAATATTTTTCATAAAATCTTGGGCTGTTACACAAATCATCAAATGGTAGACTATATTCTCATTTTTTGGTGGGCGTATTACATTTTTAAATTTCATTATCTCATCAATTTTGATTCATTTTCTATCAGTTATAAATGTTATTAATACAATTTTAAACAATATTTAAAAAATAGTTTCATAGTTTATATAGGAATCCCACAAGGATGGCTGATGTCATTGTGAATCTTGTGATAGATTGGTTAAACCTATGGTGTCTTGTGGTGTATGTCTCAGGAGTTTAGTTGTGTTAGCGTTCATTTTACAAAAATTATTGGCATAGAAGTCTTGGAAGGACACTTCTTGTGGGGGAATGTTTATGATTGAAAAATATGGTGGTGCTTTTTATAAGCTGATTGTGATGAATTCCCCATGTGGAAAATGTTGCGTGGTCATCTTTGTAATCTTCAAAAGTGGTTATGGTGGATCATTGGGTGTAGGGTGATCAAATTTTGGAAGCACAACTAGGTAGTTTCTTATCTTGGATTCATGGGCTTTCTAAATCCCAATATTATTTTGGTTAAATCTAGTTATCATGTTACATTGATTGAAACCAATCTCAATCAATAACATGGTGTTTTTTTCAATTGAATAGAGGTATTCTTTTATAGGAATAAACTAGTGGTCACTATGGCTACTTTGGGTATCTTTTCAGCCAAGTAATTTTGTCTGTCCATGTAGGGTAATACTAAGGAGGGGGTAAGTATGCTTCTATGGTGCAAGGAATTACAGATTATGTATGACATTCTTTTGTGGCGTGTTTTGAATAAGGATCTCCCAATATATGACATGATCATGTTCAGTGGTATTAGTAAACACATCCCTATGATTCTATTGTTAGGATTCTAAAGAGGAATCACTTTATAATAGATTTTTTATAGAAATTAGTCTAGATCTGGTTGGAATTGATTTCAAAACCTTTTGTTATTAACTTTCTTAATGGTAATAGTGAGGTATTTTGATAAAAATGGTTTCCTGGAACATAGAACTGTAATCTAT
Source organism: Viscum album (assembly GCA_963277665.1). NCBI lineage: Eukaryota > Viridiplantae > Streptophyta > Magnoliopsida > Santalales > Viscaceae > Viscum > Viscum album. Next base: position 164,241,788 of record OY728135.1, read on the forward strand.
AAAATAAATGAACAGTTCATTTGGATCATTAATGGTAGTTGGTCCAAATGGAATGAGAGGATAAAAGCTGGGGTGGAAGGCCAATTTATCTTAGGTATAACACTGTCATATCGGACCAGATCTCTTATAGCTATTTTGGATTCCCTTATGAAAAACAGGGAAAGTTCTCATTCCTTGATTACAATAATGTAATACATGATAGTTGTGACTACATCTTATAGGGGTTCTTCAATGGTTCATTGGTTCTTATGGACTCCTCCTTTTAATGGGTTCTTATTTAACATTGATGATTCACATAACATGGGTTTCACGATATGTGCGGGTGTTATTTTTAACTCTAGTGGTTAGGTTATAATAACCTTTAGTAGTTTCTGTGGAAGATGAATCTCCCTTCTTACTGTAGAAAATTCTCTTCTCAATTGGATGGATATTTCTTTCTAATCTAATATTTCCATTTCAGATATTGATAAATACTCATTATTCATTTATAACTATCATCAAAAAACTCATACCCCTTGGTCTATTATTTATATCATATAATAGTGAAAAATATCATTTTTCAAGCTAATATGAAGCATACATGGAATGAAAGAAATTTTATTATAGATAGGCATGACTCCAAGGAATGTTAGGCCAACCCCATCACTATTTATTCATATTTGGGTTCCATTGCCTCTAAATGTTATGATATTCTTCAAGAGGATTCACTAGGGATGTATTACTTTAGACCAACTTAACCTTGTTGTTTGACTTACTTTCAACATTATTCTGATTAATAATATTCTTATTCAAGTTAGTTATTTAAATAAATAATCAAAGAAGCAAACACAGACACAATTTAATAGGTTAGGAGAAAAATATATCTCACAAACACACCCCTCGGACAATAAGGACATGTCATACACCCATTATAAGGGTGGATCCACTCTATAGCTAGACCATTATTTTTTTATACATAATGGACCACATTTTGAGGGCCTGATGTCCCTTTCTTCCTGGACTAATGTTTTTACCTATGACTTGTGAAATGTCTCCCCCTTACGTTAGCTTGTAATTGGGTCTGCACCCATACATGCATCACCACACACATCATCAGTCATAAATGGTCCAAATATCCATTCCAAAAATGTTTTTTTGGATTTGAACGCTATTTATATGATGAATTATAGGGTTACCTTACCACATAGGCTATCCCTCAAGTACAACGAATTGTTGGTTGTAAGGTATTGTTGGTCACCTAAGTATTTTTTCTAGGCCCTAACTCACCACCATGACACTCTCCTCCCCTCATATATGTATGATCCCGTATTTTCTAGAGAGAGGATGGAAACCCAAAGACACACCTTACATGGAATGAAAAGAACCCACATGAAAAATTTTATTACATATTAATGGAATGAAGGTTGAATATTAGTTTGGAAGAAAGGCCTAATAGATGTTTCCTGATGTTTCCTGAATAATATGGCTCAAGTAATATTATAATCAAAGTGATAACTTGAGAAAATAATCATTATAGAATGAAACACCTCTTGTGAGAATGATCATTTAGTATTTCACCATCATGCCAATGGTAGGTCACCCCTTCAATAGACATCAGAAATCCACATGGGTAGAGGTTGTAGCGATAGGTGGCCTCACACCCACTACTCATTCAAGAGTCCCTCAAAAAAACCCACATGTATTCAGGTTATGCTACTTTATTTACACATCAAATTAAAAACATGGTAGCCCAGGATGTACTGTTAATGCTGAGCACCCCACATCACCCACTACAATCAACCAGTAAAAACAATTAGGGCTTTTAATGGGTTATTTGTGGTGAAATCCCTTCGGAAATAGTTATATAAAATAATGAAACAACCATTTATCAATGTGAATATTTCCATTTATAATTATGTTTTACAGTATAAGAAACATACATAGTATAGATAGAAAACTAAAAACATGATACTTTTAATTTAATAATGAAAATAAATTAAGGAACTTATACATATTTAATAGTAAGTTGCCCATAGATTAGTAACATGACAATTAGGAATAATAATCCAAATAATAGAATATTATCCTCCACTATGAATTTATAGATATTTTTATTCAAATTATAAAAAATATTTGATATATTTATATTATAGTAGAGGTAGATAAATATTTTAAAAATGTTAAAATATGTGTTGGTATTTTTATAAAACATAGATCCTTATTTGTAATTTCATAATTAAAACAATGATTTAAAATAAAATTTATATTCATTAAATTTTTTCATAAACTGATTTGATGATGTATTATGATTATAATATAATTTTTTGAGACCTTAATTAATTTTTGAAATAGTCATAAAATGGGTTATAATATTAAAATCAATATTTTTAAAGTAAATGATGATTATAATTAAAAATTAAATTTACCATATATGGAAAATAATCTTAAAATTAGCAATTCCATTTTTTAAATCTACAAATTATAGAACAGTTGGGGTTTTTTTGGTATTTTTCTATAATAGTTATTTTTTTCAAGAATATTGAAATATGGTAATTTACTTTATCTAACAAATACCAGAATTTTTTAGTTATTTGTAATGTATGGATGATGATAGACCATAATATTATTCTATTATTCCCCATTTAATATATTACTTCAAGGAATTAAATACTATTAATGCACATGATCCCAAATAAAAAATATTGTATATAACAAAAAAGCACCCTTCTCCTCCCTTATAAATACCACCCTCCCAACTTCTTCTAATCACACCTGAAAACCATTGAAACATGTCTGAATTCTACCAAATAAACATCCCAATACCCTACCCCTCATTCAAGATCCATTGGTCTCAACAAAATACCAAACCCATGTTTTTTATGGTGGTTCTGAAGGAGAAGGAATTCAGGATCTTTTGATTTTTTCAATTTATTTTATATTCTTATTCAATTAACACCTATACTTATCAAAGTGACATGATAAATATATTATGTATTTTATAATATAATTTCATTATTTTAATTTAATAATAAATCATTAAACCTCTTCTCCCCTCCCTTTTATTCTTAGAAGGAAAACATCATCCACGAGGTGTTGATTTATCGCATTCGAGGACGACATGATTTCATTTTCCAATACCACCTTCAAGGATTGCCTTAAAACCATTGTTATGGTTGAAAATGTTTAAAATATAAATTTTATAACATTATTTATGTTGTAGAACTATAATATATACATAATATTAAATGATAAAATAAATCTTGTTCATGATGGTAAAAATAGCCTAATTAATCTAAACAATTTTCATTAACATTTTATATAATTAATTATCCTTATATCTGGATAAATATATATAAGAAAATTTATAATTCAGAGGTTATTTTAATAACGTATAATTTAAATTTTGGATAATTATTCCCATTTTACATTATCTTCAATATATGTATGCAAGTGAACCAATCATGAATATCAAAAAAACCAAGACTCGTGAATGATGAAATTTTACTCTATAACTCATCAAAATGGACATAAATGAATCGAAAAAAATTATAATGAATAATATAAATTTAGAATATTTTCAAGATTTTTTAATTACTGAATCTAATTTTGTTATCTTGGATATAAATGTGATGAAATCATTTAGACATAAGGTAATGTGATTCTCCATCCCAACGCTTTTTCTTTGTGTTACTTCTATTTAATTCCCAAATTTAGTGTGGATGTTATTTTAATGTTCCTAAAATATAATTTCTTTTTTCTTTCTATTTAATTTTTTATTCTATACATGTTTCAAATTTTATTTTATATCAAATACATTTAGTTTTTCAAATAATCTCTTCTTTCCAAAATACATCATTACTCCTCTTGAATTATTTATTTCTCACTGAAGAAAGATGATGTTTATGACATGTTTGTTTTACCTCATTCATATGGGACTCACAAGTTTTATTCATGAAATTATAATTTTGGAAATGAAACCTATTTTTGTGTAATATTTTATGTCTAATATTCACATACATACTATGGGGCATGCATGATTCTGTAAATGTAAGGATCTGACAGGTGTGCCCGAAATTATATAGCACTCCAATGAAACAGATAATGTGTTGTATCTCATGTGAAAATGTAAAATACATTTGAATAATATTCTATATTTTTTCACAATGATTAGGTTATGACTATTCACATCTGTTATTCACAAACATGATGCTGGCTTTGTTCACAAATATTTGTTATATTTGACCACTAAGACATGATGTTTAATTTTTATGCATTTACACATTTTAATATTTTATTTACTAATTCATCTCATGATTATTATAGTGATCCTATGCTTTTATTTTGATTTTGGTGATTATCCTCACCAATTTTATATTTATTCATGAGTTTTCCATCCTTTTATGGGGCTTTTTCCACACCCCTTTTTTGATGAATATCCTCTTATGACTACATGCACTAAAGAGATCATGAGCATTAAAAAGATAATGATGAAGATTTTATATAAATGTTTATGTTTTATTATTCATAGGTGATGTATGATCTTTTTTTCCCATGATAATAAACCATCGGATCCTGGGGATATATTTTATTATGTTTATTAACTTAGAAATTATGTAATAATTATGTAAGAAAAGTTGGGGTGCTACAGTTAGTATCCAAGCATGGTTTAGTTAAATGGGAATTAGGATTAGGGGGTATTAGTGAAACAACTTATTTTGAAACTATGTAAACGTAATAACCCAATAATAATTGTTTTCGATAAATTCAAAACATATTCCTCACATATGATATTCCTATAGTAAAAATTTATCAAAGTAATAAATTAATTATTAATAACATGTTAACAATTTTTCAAAATTTTATTCTATTTTTGAGAATGGTGGGAACTAGGTGAAACGAGGCCAACAACCCATGTTATGCACAATGCAGTTATTTCTGGAAGGAAATACCCCATGCTTTGGGAGTTGGAGTTCAATGTTTCGTGGTTATTCTTATCCAATTTTCAACAAATATGGAGAAACTAGCTATCACGTCATTTATGAGTAAACAAAAACCTATGTTTAATGGATATTATAATCCCCTAGTTGTGAAACATTGAGTCAACTCAATAGATAATATACATTCTGCGCTTTGAGGTTCAGAGATGGTGAAGGTGACTTTGGCAGTTTATCATTTGGATGGAGTGGCCGACCAATGGTGGGTGTTTATTATTAACACAATGAAAAATGATGAAATTGGAGATATAGAGAGGGAAGCATTTAGGAAAATATTTCTTAATAAGTATTTACCTTGATTCCTTTTCAAATATTGGGGAGATAATCCATATAGCTGAATAAAAAATAATGTAAATCTGTCATGGAATATGAAGAAAATTTCATAATTCATTGAAGGTATGACTCATTTTTTATCAACAATGATATTGAAATAGATATATGCTCCAGTGGATTAAAAACACACAATAAAATGCCCTTATCTATTTGATACATTAGTAGTTAAAAGTAAGTTGTTTTACAAGCTATCAAGGTGTAGATGGAGCTTGGAGAATGGTCCCATGGATATATAGATAAGAAACACATGATTTAGAGTCATGATGGATGATCTAGAGACAATGATGGAAAGAAAACCCAACCAATCACATGTCAAATAATGGGGGATGAAGTATAATGGTAATTTCTTCAAAGGGTTAGGGAAATATTTTTTGTATGGGGGAGAATTACACCAAGAATATAAATACTGAAGACATGTGAGGAAGATGGAAAATGTGATGGATGAAAAAAATATCACCACCCATGGCTCAATGCTCCAACTGTAGGGAGAAAGTGAACTATGAAAGCTAGTTCACTAAACCTTCACTCCTTGAGAGTAATTAGTATCACCAGACACCAATGTTATATAATCAAGGGAATGGAATTTCTAAATCTAATAATGAGTTGGAGACCAACAATGATTTTGGGATAGGTATTCAGGTTATTCTTTCATGAATAATGAACATACTATTTTTTATGGTTCTACTAATTCTTTCACATCTCTCACGTTCAATAGTTATATAGAAACACCACATATAAATTAATACATTGAGTTAATTTGTATAATAGAAAATGGTGAAATTATTGCATCCAATGTATAAAACTATTCCACAGTTAATGTTTGAGAACTAATCCTCCCAAAAAATCTTGTATTACTTCCTTTAGTGGAGTGTGATAATCTATTGGGCATGGATTTTCTATCATTAAAAAAATATAATGACATCTATCGAGAAATGGAGATACCGCCTCACATTCCAAGGCTTCCTCTAATTATGTATAATTTTAAGGATGAGGATGAATCTAAATTTTAATTATAATCTCAATTTTAGAAATTATTTCATTATGAGAAAGAATATATAGTTGAATTTATTTAGACAAAGGAAAGATTATTTCTCCAAGACATGACCATTGTGAGGAACTACACTAATTTGTTTCCTGAATAATTTCATATTCCTCCTCCTTTCTGAGAGGTTGATTTATCAATTGAACATATTATTGGATAGTTTCATATATCAGGGAAATCATATTGAATTTAATTTATTATGATGTATGTACTAAATAAGTAGGTATATGTTCATATGGACTAGGGTTTTATATGCTCGAATACTTCATATTGGGGTGGACTGGTCCACTTCATCAAGAAAAAGGATGAGTAATTATGACTCTAAATTGATTATAACAAGCTAAAAAAACATAATAATGAAAAATTATACCCTTACCTAGATAGATGACTTGTTCGACCAATTGTGTGGGGCCATGTATCTCTCTATGGTGCTCCTCTGTTTAGGATATCACTAATTAATGGTGTGAAAAGAAGATATTTGTAGGACTGCCTTTGGAATGCCATATGAAAACAATGAGATCATAGAAATTCCATTAGAGCTCATTAATTCTCCATCAATATTCATGGATATAATGAACAGATTATTTATAGATTACCGAGGAAAAATTTATAATTCATTATTGATGATATTCTGATTTACTCTAAGAGAAATAAGGAACATGAAGAGCATTTGAATACATTGATAAATGCCTTGAAAATGGAGAAGATATTTTCAATGTATATTAAATTTGAGTTCTAGATAGAAGAAGTACCATTATTGGGGAATTTAATCACCGACTAAGGAATAATTCTGGACCCCTTCACGAAAAATGAAATTGAATAATGGACCAGGCCAATATCCATAAGGGAGATACGTATTATCCATGATATTGTTGCATATTATAAATTATTTTTGACAAATTTCTCATGAATTTGAAACCCACTATCCTTGATAACCCATGGACCCCTACATGGGAAATTTGTATGAATATGGGTGTGTCCATGACAAACTAAGGATGGGTGAGATATTTAAAGATCTCTAATGAATTGTGTAATGTGATAGAGTTAACTGATTTGTTTTATCTATGTTATTTTAGGAAAAAACATGATTGGTATTCCAAATGTAACTATGATGTCTACTCCCAATTTATCCAAAAAAGATAAAATGTACAAATGATATGGGATCCATAAGTTACCTGTTTGGATTTATGAATTCTACAGTGATTTAAAATAATCAAATAATTTCACAATCTAAGGTAAAATGTTTATGTTTTATGGGTGAAAGAATGAATTTCTGAAAAAAAAATTCATGGGATTAATATATCAATGGACTAAAGAATTTCATTCATTCATTTATGTCCCATACTAAAATTTTTATGCTCGTCCTATTTTTTTGAATTTTTTTCAATTTGGTATAAGGATGTGTAACAGAATGGAGGAAGTCAATATGAATTCTATGAATATTTTTATCGAGAAAAAGAATTATTGTTTTATTTTGTAAAGTGTTACATTGTGAAAAAAATGGATACTAAGTAGAAGTGTCTACATTGTAATATTTGAGTACGTATGTAATAGTTATGGCCAAATTCTGTAAAACTCTAATCTTAAAAACATCCTCATTGTGAAAGAATGTAAATTCTTAACTCGAACTCAAAATTTTATAATGTTTAAGGTTTGGACCTTAAATTTGGTATCGAAGGAATTTTCTAAAAAATTGTAGGGAATAAGATTTTTGGTTAAACATATTGTAATTTTATATCTATATTATTTTACCTAAATAATTTCTATATAACTTTTTCAGACTGAGGATATTCAGTTACAAATGGAAGGAGGGGATCTTGAATAACATTCCAATCTCTTCTCGATGAATTTCTTGTTATAATTATTTCAATTCCATGTAATTTTTATTCTGAAACTCATTATAATGTACAACTCACTTGAAAATAGTTTTAAGAGATATCAAAAACCTCATTTGTTCCTCGATTCCTTCATGGACCATGAGTTGTTTTTAATTAAATCATATATTTTCAATATTTATATATTACCAAAAAAGATAATATTGTCAAGGTATTTTTAAAAATATAACTTGTCAAAAAAAATCTAGAATATGATGAATTTGAAAAAGCTGCTAAAGAATTAGACCCTTGAAGAGCCTATTTATATTTTCTTTTAACTTATAGTATGTAGGAAAATAATTTTGTTATTTTAAGAGGGAACTTGATTGAATGTTTCAAAACAAACACAGTCCATATGTTTTATAAAAATAATGTTTTATCTGATATTTTAAATTTATATTTCATACAATATTATTCTAAAAACTATTTCCTTGCAAACACCCATATTCCCTGAGTTGGACAAGGTATATTTGGACAAAGGAAACCAGTGATTTTGAAGAATCTCTAAATCATTTTTTAAATGCATAGAGCTTCTATGTATGCGAAAAAAATCAATATGAAGCCAGGTGGACACCATGATAACCATATGAAATTAATTGTTTTTTGGAATAGTTTTATAAATTCATATGGAGGTGAAATAAAAAATTTCAATACATATAAGTCACCATGAATTAATATTTTGAAGAAATTGTGATGGGGGATGAAAATGAGAGGTATAAGAAATCCAATGATGTTAAAACATGTAAATGTTATTTTTTATTATTTGTTTTTCGCATTTTCAAATATCTACAAGAATTATATATTTTCATAAAAAGGAACAACATACAATAAGGGTTAAAACCTATCACTCCTAGCATGACTGCAATAATAGAACCCATAAAAAAGGGAGACCAGGGTGCAACACCTACCATTAGACTATCTGATGTCCCTAGTTATTATGAATTTTTATATTTAGTTATTAAAGTTGATGGAATAAGAATAAGTTGATTTTGGGAACCTATGTTTTATCAAATGTATATCCTTGGTATTGGGAAATTATTTGTTGATTAAGTGATTAATGTTATTTTAGAAGGTATTACTAATTCTTTTGAACCCTACTTGATCATGGTATATTGAATACTATAACAAATTATTTGCAGAATAAATTTTGAGTTATATTATAGAAGAACTCTATGTTAATAATGTGGACTTAGGGTGATTCAGATTATTTATGGTAATTATTATCTAATTCTGCATAATTTGTGATTAAGAAAATTTATTTTTGGTACAAGGCTTGAAGATTCATTTATGTTATTTGGAGTTAAATTTTTTAAATTATCTTGTATGATTATTTGATTAAATCATTATTATTATTGTTTATTAACAAATGTTATAATATATTTGTGTAATCTGAATGATATATGTTTTTCGAATGGTTTATGTTATGTATTGGGTCACACTGTTTAACGGTAGATATTAAAATAGTTTTCCTCATAAAAGGTTTGTTCTTTTCATAGAATTATATTATCTTATGATAACCAATTTTGTTTTTTATTAATGTTTCCATATAAAATAAATATATATTTAATATTTTGTGGATTATTTGATTCACTATAAATTAATTATATAGCATTAGGTGTGAACAATTCATCATAAAAACTCATCGATTGGAGAAAAAAGTTAGTTTATGGGAAAAATTGATTAACTGATGAAACTCTACTTTTAAAGTGAGTATGTTTCCTAATGATCTTACTATAGGTATTAAATTATGTCATCAATTCAATTAAATGGGTCCTAAAATAAAATCATTATCCATTTACATTTTTCAATTTCCTTTTGACCCATTTAAAACTTCATGTTTTGTGATGAAAAACATTCAAATGATTATGATGTATATCACTCTCTTTAAGTCATTGAGAGTAATTTTAATCATTCATGTCCATGTTTTTCTACATGGATACCTAGTATTTTTTCTTAGGAGACCATTGTATTTACCATTATTTTTTTAAGTGGATGTTTTATTGAACCTTTATCTGATGTGGTATTTCAATAAAGGTATTTTGAAAATTAAAACAAAGTTACAAACTACAAATTCAAAATTTCAAGGAAACATTTTCCAAAATGGGGGTGAATGTAAAATCATGTGTTTTGAAAAAATAAATACTTTGTTTGATATTATACATGATATTCCATATCGAGATTAAATAAAAAACATAATATTATTATTTAAATGTTACCATTATAATATATCTGTTTCAATCTTGGGAATTAAAAATATTATGTAAATATTTAAAAAAGGGGTTATATATTGAATCATTGGGTAGAAAATTAATTAGAAATGGAAATAAAAACAAACTGAATATAAATGATGTGTTATTATGAAAAACTCTTTAGGTTCGAATAATTTTGTTTATAAAATAATCAAATAACTCCTAATGGATTATATTTATTAAATATCAATTCTATATGGTTTGGAAATCCGCCTTATATTTTTTCTATACATAATATAAGAATAAATTCAATTTTACACATAAGATGATTATGTTTCAAAAAAGGCATTTTTACCGCTTTTAGATGGCCCACCTATTTTAAATCTAGTTTTTTAAAATTTTATATATAATATATGTCAAAAAAAAACTACATTATTGAATTTGGAATATAAAAATTATCTTAAGGTGAATATTTGGTATTTCGCTAAAGTGTTTCATTTTTTAATGAATAGTGGAAAATACTGCATTATCGTTAGAAGATGATTCTCCCATTTAAAAAATTATTATACATTAAACTAATTTTTATAGTCACCATAGATCAATAATTCATGTAATAAGTAATTATATGTAATTTTAATAATTTTTTATTGAACTGAGACATAAAAAATTATAGAAAATTTGAACATATCTTCTACCCACCTTCTTGCCACATTTGAGAGATTAATGTTATACATAATTTAGCAATTTTCATGAATAGAAATTTGAAAAATGGATATAAATGGTTTTAAAAATAATGAAAATTGTTATCAAATAGGATCAACATATTTTGGGTGAATAGACACTGTAGTATTTTATTTTCCATGTTTAAGGGTAAATTAGGTAATTAAAGGTAACCAAAATTTTATAATATTGTAAAATTACAATAATTCTTGATCTAATTTAATTTTATTAGTGGGGTTTGACCAAAATCAACCATAGGAAGAAATTATATACTTTTTAATTCACTTGTGTAGGACTATGAAATTCATTAAATTTTATTTAATGATAAGTTAAAAATGACATACTCATATTTTTGATAAGTAAATAATCTTTAATATAGAGTTATATATAATATAATTTCAACTAAAAATAGTCATTTAAAAGATACAATGTGTATCTACATTATGATAATTTATTTACAATTTTTTGGTATCAAATAATTAAATTTAATTTTGACACAATCATGATGTAGTAATAGATTTTCAAATGGAAGAATCAAATAAATGATATGAATAATATTAAAATATATGTAATTTGTAATAACTTTTTCTATAAATTTTTTTTATTGATTTCCATGACAAGAAATATATTATTCAAAGAAGTTTTCTTTATGAAATCATATACTGAACCTTCTCTTCTTACATTTCCATTACTTCATTTAAATGATAAAAAACATAAATAAAAACCCCACAAGGATACAATTGTATATTTTCATTGTCAAACTCAGACCATACATAACTTTTACATCATAAATAATTAAAAGTTATTTAATTCCTTCTTCTCAAGATTCTAATTACGCCTTGTGTTGTCTTTAGTACCAGTTGTCACCTAAGGATATACATTAAAAATGGGTGATCTAAAAGACCAATATGAGGATAGATAAAAACATGAAACAATATAACTCTGGTTAATAACAATAATTATTATCATAACATTGGAATATGATCATAATCAAGAGAAAAAGAAATAATAAATGACATGGAATATGACATTTCATAAAAATGAAACATCATTCCATAAGGGTTAACTACCACACAAAGTTTTGAACATATATTTCATCAAGTTAATTCATATTTCACGTTACACATGAAGATTATCACTTTACCCGATGAATTTTATCATAATATAATTTTAGGCTCACCCGTCACATCATAAAATTTACATTGAGTTATATAATTCCATATGCAGTCGGAACATCATAACATTTACATTATCATGCATGAAACATAGAATATATATAAATATTGAATATAAAACAACCCCTACAATGGAAGGGAATTCATTTCATATATCATACCTTCAAAAACATTGGTTTCCCAAATGAAAGAGGGATTACCATACATAATATAAGAATCATCACCCATTAGTGAAAAGTAAAAGGTGTTTTTTTTGAAAGAAGAGTTATTTTGAAAAGAATTTTATTTGAAATAAATTCCAATGGAATCATGTATTTCTCAATAAAAGGTATTAAAATGATGAATAAATTATTTTTAATGAATAAAAATACTAAAAATGGGGTGAATGAGGGAAAACCTGACGAAATAAAAATGGGTTTTGAATTCCCCTTACCTTGTGTCTGAATGATTTATTATTTTTAATATCATGTATAATAGCATTATATTAATTAATTAACAAATTAATAACCTTTTACACGAATCTAATTCACTAGGGTATTATTATGTTGTATTATGGTATTTTAGATGAGTTGTATAGTTTAATATCACAGTTTGTGACTTTTTTCATAGTTTTTAGGATCTTCATAGTTGTATACATGAATTAATGATTGTTTAAAATGAGTATTAATGTCTATAATGGTAATTATATGTTATTAATGATCATATAGAATCATTAATTATAATATATGTAATTTAGTTAACTTAGGATAAGAAGAATCATTAGATAATATTTTAGTGAGAGATGTTTCGATTATTTTGGGTGATTTCTCCACAACGAATTTGTTTTGTTTTATTATTTGAAATCATATTTATATATAGAATACATAAAAATACATAAGATATATTACATATATTATAATTTGGTGCAAAACAAAAAATTCTTTTATGAATTGAATTGAAGATGAAACTTGATATTGAAAACCCTTCATCGTCGAATGCGATAATTTAACCCATCCATATGGTGTTCATTTTTATTACAAAATGAGGGGATATAGATGTGATGATGAATTATTAAATTAGAAAAAAACATACAATATATATAAGGTAATGGATTTATCATACTATTTGGATGAGAGTATGTGAGGAGAGAAAAATAAGAGGAAGGAACATGAAATAAAATAAAAGAACTAGAAAGAGGAATTTACCTCCTGAATTTATCCTCCTTGAGAGCCTCTTAAAATAAGAGGTTTTTCAATTTTGATGATAACAATAGATCAAATAAATTTTTATGTGGCTAGGAGGGATATTTTTTTAAAATAATTTAGAAAGGTCTTATATCTTGATATGTGTGAGGAGAATATGGCATGAAGGGTGGTATTTATAGTGGAGGGGAGAGGTGTATTCAAATTATTCTAATCATCGGTTTATTATTTTTCTTTGGCTCATCCATTTGACTGATGTATGATTCTTAATAGGTAACCAACACCCATATAATTGAATATTTTTTTAATATAGATTCATTATATTACTTGAATTTATAGAGGAGCCTAGTATGGTTCTGAATTTAAGAATACATTTCATTTTACTAATAATTTATATGTGTCTTATATAATGAGATCCAATCCATTCTCAATATAGAATTAAATTCCACCGTGGGAAGTATCACTAGAATTGATGGAAAAAGAATCCCACACTTGACAACATTTTAAGAGTCCAACACCTGGGTTGCAATTATTTCACAACTACATGTTTTTATATGTTACATTACTCTAATTTTTCAGGGATATGAATCAATTATTCTAGGAAACATGAAATATATAAAAAATTTCATATAACCAGAATCAAATAAGTCCTTTACATTCTTGAGTGAATATGAAGTTTAACATATAAAAAATAATTCTCTTACTCCACTTCCATAGTAGTGATGGAATAAGCCTTCCCTTTTTCATTTGGTTTTGGTGGTTGATGAATTCTTTTACCCTTGAGAACCTGAGGTTTATATCACATTCACACATAGTTCACTTTTTCCAAACAGTTTAGCAATGGACCATGGGTGGTTATCTCTTTTTCTCCACCACAATGGCCTGAATTTTCACGTCATTTTGACATTCATGAGCTTGGTGGACTTCTCTCCCAAAGATGAATCATTTCCCAATCTATTTGAGGTAGTTTTCATGATGATTCTTCAACATTTTTGACATGAGGGTGGTTTAGTTTTTTTCAACCATTTCATTTGATCCACCTACTTGAAACTTGTTCATTCATTTCTTATCATCATATACATGGAAACATTCCCAAACTCCAAATCCACTTTGAGAGCATATAGAACTACTTATTTATAACTCCCAATGTCTCGAATTTCAAAATATTTTTGAAGGTGTAGATTGAAACCACTAATGAATCTACCAATTTTTCTATCACTTTTGATAACATAACCTGATGTGTACCTTGCAAGCCTTGTGAAATTTGATTTCTGGTCATCATAGAGTCTCCATAATATTTCCTTCACTCTAGGAATTCTATCATCATCATAGTTCCAAGATTTTGAGGGAAATACTTACAAAGAATAAATATCATAAATTGTTCCCATTCCAACTCTTCTATTTTGTCCCTTGGCTTGGTGTTCTTAATCAAATCCCATAATTGAACGACCTATCCATCTGGATGATAAATATCCATAGTCACCGTCTCTATCTCAGAATAGTGATGCATATAAATGATCTTATATATCATGTTGACCCACTATTATATAACTAGAGGATCATAATATGCACTAAATGTTGGTGGTTGTGGCCATATAGAACACTCAATAGCTAGTTTCTCCAACTTTGGTGAAGGCGGAAGTTCCTCTTCACACAGGTTATTTCTCATAACTAGAGACGTCTTGGTAATCATCCATAGTAAATTTTTAACTAATACTCCCAATGCATAGGGTATGTAGTTTGTTAAATCACTACACTATCCCTCAATCAGGTTGTTGGCATGGTTTTTCCGGGTTCCCACCATTTACAAAAATTGAAAAGGTAAGAACAAAAAGTAAATTTAAAATTCATGGATAAGTAATTTATATCATTGTTAATTTAACTCTAAATGAATATTTTGTCAGATCCCAATATTTGGAATTTTCTAAAGAAAATAATATTGGTTGATTAGTAGTACTTAGTCTTATTATAATGAATTTCACTAAGGTTCTATAATCCTAATTCCCAAATTAACTAAATCATCATCTGATACTAACTAGTGTGTCCTTGATTTTCTTACATTATAATTAAATCATTTTAAAGATAAAAAACATAAAAAAATTACACAGTGAGTATAGAAGTGTTTGGTGTCTTGGGAATACTAGGACTATATATAAAATTTACAGCTTAATACATAAATGTTTATTTAATTTCTTCTTCTCTAGTTTCTTATTTCCCATAGTATTCCCCTTAGTAAAATAGTCACATGGGGATATACATAAACAGTGGTTGAGATGAAAGTCTAGTGAGATGATAGATATGAACTTTAAAAAATATGACATGGGGTGAGGATAATCATTTTCATCATGACATATACATAAGTTCATAATCATGTGAGGAAGTATTAATAAATGACATGGAAAGTGAAAATTCATAAAAATTAAACGTCATGTTTTCGTGGTAAAATACCAAACATAATTCTGAAAAATGATAGAATCATGTTCATGCATATTTCAAATTACTCATTAGGTTTTTCACATTACCCAATTCATTGTAGAAATATATAATTCTGAGTACACACATCACATCATAACATTAACATCGTACTATATAATTACGAGCGCACTCGTCACATCATTAAAATTTATATTATCTTGCATGAAACATATAATATATATCAATATTGAACATAAAACCAACAATTTAAAGGAATTTGTTTCATATCATAAAGCATAAATACATAAACATTGGGTTCCAAAATAAAATAGGGAATGAAACACATGATATATGAACCATCAGCCTTGAGTGAGAAGTAAATATGAGGTTTTTGAAAGAAAAGTTCTTTTGGAAATAATTGTGTTTAATATAAACTCTAATGAAGAACATATATATCCTAGAAATGGTAATATAATTATTAAGAAATTATTTTTAAGGAATAACCATATTAAAATTGGATTTAAATAGGGAAAACCCGAAGAAAGAATGTTAGTTAGGAGAATTACCATTACGTCGTGTCCTAATTATTTATTCACATTAATTTTTGGTATAATCACATTATATTCACTAATTAACAACTCCAGAAACTTATATACATGAATATAATTCATTATGTTCTAATTAAGTTCTCTTATTTTCATATGGATGATTTATAGTGTTTAATTTTATCATTTGGGAAATTTTGTTTTCATAGTTTCCCTGATCAGTTCATTTATATACAAGAATAGAAGATCATATAAAATGTTTATGAAGATATTAATAATCCTCTATAATCCAAAATGGTAATATAAGTAATTTAGATAATTTTGGTGAGGCCAAATCATTAGATGAGATCTTAGTGATAAACATTTAGATTTGTTTGGGCGATTTTGCAACAACGAATTTCTTTTGTTTTATTATTTAACATCATGTGTGTATAGATAATCTAGAAAATTAAATACGATATGATAAAAATATTATAATCTAGTTTAACCACAATTTTTTTAATGGCCAGAATTAATGATGAGAATATAAATTGAAAACCCATCATCCTTGAATGCGATAATTAAAACATTTCAGACGATGTTTTCATTTTTAGTAGAAAAGTATAAGGAAAGAGAGGTAATGATGAATTATTAAATTACCATAAAACAATTATAGTATATTTTAGTTACTAGATTTTTCAACCATTTTGTTGAGAGGAGGAGATGAGATCAAATGAAACTGAAGGAACTTCATTGAAAATAAAAGAATCAGAATGTGGAATTTACCTCTTTAATTTAGCATCCTTGAGAGCCTCTTTAGGGAAGAGGTTTTGGTATTCTGATGAGACAAAGAGCTCATAGATATGGGTAAGGGGCTAGGGAGGATATGTTAGTAGAACTTATACAAGCCTGAAGGGTTGGGAGGTGTCCGGAGAAGAGGGTGTGAGGGGTGGTAATCATAGTGAAGGGGATGTTTGGTTTCTTATTATTTTAATCATTAGTTTATTATTTTTATCAAGGTAATATATTTTGAGGAATATTGTGACTTAAAATAGTAATAAGATCATTTAATTTCTAAAAAATTGGTTTTACATCTGTGATGACTCAATTAATAGTGATTTTATCTAATAATGAATATATATTTATTGTAAATTACCTTATTATATAAATTCACAAAAAATTAATCAATTTTAGAAAAAGAAAAAAAATCACCATATCAATATTTTGAAGTGTAGATTTAAAAAATTAACTTCAATATATGAAAATATTTATATATATATTAAATAATTAATTATCAATTAAAATAATTATTTACTTAGAAAACAATGATTTTAAAATTAGAACTGATTTTACACCACTTTGAAAAACTTACTTAAGGTATCATTATATAAAAATCAGAAGACATTAAAATGTTAATGTACGAATTTATATTAGTAAAATAAAATTTATGTTATATTATTAAATATAAAATTTTAATTAAATAATTATGTCTTACAAAAATACCAATCACTTAATTATTAATTTTAAAGCATTTATTTACTTAGTCAATTATAACATCCTTTTATTTGTATGATACCTAAATTTTTTTTAGACTGTCATGGGTGAGTTTATTATTCACATGTTCAGTTTACTATTCATATGGTTCATATTACTATTTATAAGGGTAACATTAATATTTAAAAGGATAAGTTACTAGTCAGCAAAAATTTGGTTTTTCATATCAGACTCGAAATATCTAACTAATTTCAACCATTTATGTAAGATTTTTGAAATTAAAATCACAGAATTGGAAATATTATCCTTAATGTATAGTTTATAAATGTAACATTGTATTTAGTATAATTATTTGGAATTTTATTTCCTAATTTAATTTTATGTGACATAATTATAAAAAGGTAAATTTTATTGATAAAATATTAGGTCATTAAAATCAAGATGTTATGGTTTTTCTAAATAATGTCAAGTATTAAATAGTATGAAAACTGAAATAAGTTTCATCTTAAAATATAAAATATTAAATTAAATGATATAAAATTTAAAAAAATATGTGATTAGAAAAACTGGTTTAGTAATTTCTACAAATTTCATTAATGACTCATTCATTGGTCATTTGGCATGTTATCTTAATTATTTTAACATTTAATATTTAAATTACGTGATAAAATAGTAAGTGTTAAAAGGGGTTAAAACAAAAAGATAATGATTAAAAATTTATTCAATATTTTCTCATTTTCATTGGTTGATTGTATTAAACAAATAATCATCTTTTATTATAACTAAATCAATATTAACCCATTTGTAATATAAAATGAATATATATTAATTTAATGCTTTTTTATAATTTCATGAGGGCCCCTCTCCTCTACTATAAAAGGGAACCCATTAATCTATATTACTTAAATATAAAAAACCTTTTGGTTATGATAATAAATTCCCAAAACCATTAATATAATACATCCACACATTTGATTGTCTTTATTTTAGGCATAACAACATTTTTAGTGGTTTTAAGGTGTTGATAATGGTCATCATCCAAACGGAATGTTTCATTTTTTATTAATTATTTCTATTTTGATTATTCTTCATGTTCTCTATAATATTCTTCCACCATGAGGAAATAGTAACTCCATTATCCTCAATATAAATCTATTTTATATTGTCAATATGTTAACTTAAATCCATCTCCAATTCCATAAATTGGGAAATGCACTTTTCATTCATGTGTATGGTGGACTACGCCTCACAAACCCATATAGTTAGTTTTTCATTAACATATCTAAATACTTGTTATTATGATGGAATTAATATTTTTATATTTTATTAATGAAAAATTTATCATTATAATGGAATTATATACCTATTACTTTCATACAATCCATTCCCATTACAATGGAAATGTCATTCGGTCATACGTGTGAACTATCTCCTCCACAAAGCGATGCGATTTATATTGATACACAGAAGCACATGTAAGATATAAATAAGTATAATTAAATTTATATATATGATATATATGATGTTTTTATCATTTGGGAAAAAAGAAAATAATAATTATCTTCTTTCCATAATGATCAATGAAAAATGGAAATGTTACTCATGCCAACATACGACCTACCATTTCCATGATTATAGCGTTGTTAATTTTTAATAACCTTACATAAAAGGCCAGATTTAAAAGTATAAATTTTCTATAAAAGTTATTATTATTTCAGGATTATTATTTTTGAGATGTTGTAATTATGGACATTTTTACTACAGAAACCATTTCAATGTCAATTTTGATTCGAGTACCGAATATTGACAAACCACCGGACACGAAAATAAATTGTTATAAAATGATAATAAGTTATATTTATGGAATAATAATATCTAAAAATTTTAACAATATATTGAATAATTTTTAAAAGTTTTTTATTCAATAATGTATGGATTTTATGTTTTGAGTTAGACTCATGTTAAGGGACTTTTATACTAAAACACTAATTTTTTGATTTGATGATATATTCTTTTAAATCATTATATTTTATGTATATGTTTTCAAAATGGGTTTTATGAATGTTTTTATTTAGAAATTGTTATTTTAAAATAGTAAATTTTTAATTTCTCTCAAATGTTTTCATAAAGGTATCCTTGTAAGGTACTTTCTTTTATAAAACTTCTTTTAAATTTACTCATTTAACTATTTATTCAAAATTAAAAAAAATGTTTTTAACTTATATGACATGAAAATATTTTCAATATTTTGTGTTACTTTTTTGATTTTATTCTTACTTTATAGGTTTACACATTTATTTTCAAATAAATAAATTTAGTTTTTGATAGTTCATATTTTTAAAAATGATATGAAACAGCAATTATTTGTTCTTTATGCTTCTTTTATGTGTCATGATTATGTTATGGTTCATGGGAATTGTTTATGAATAGTGTTGGTTCTGTGATAAATAAAGGGAGGTCGATCCCGTAATAGAACTTCAATGAATTGGGTAACGATAAAGAGTTAACAGGATGGGTTTCACTTAAGATATTTTTGGAATATACCATGATGGGTATTTGAAATGTAACCATGATGGTTATTCCTTATGTTTCAGGGAAGGAAACAATGTATTAATGATATGGTTGAAAGAAGTTACCTTTATGATTTATGAACATTGTATATATTTAATGTATTCATATGATTTCATGAGCTATGCTAATGGGTTTATGTTCTATGGGTAAGAATTATGACTTTTAAAAAATATTCTAGGAGTTTAAAATACTAATCGACTAATGACTTTATTTCATTAATTTATGATCCTTATTGTGAATTTTGTGCTCGTATAATGTTTTTGAAATACATTCCATTTTTTATATGGATGGGTAATAGAATGAAGGAATCCTAGAATGAATGTTATAAATATTTTTATCATGAAAAATAATTCATATTTTATATTATAAATTTTTAATTTGTGAAAAAATTGATAGTGAGTAGAAGTGTCGACTTTGTAATATTTGAGTTATTATGTAATTATTATTACCTAATTCTGTAAAACACTAAAAAATATAACATATTAAATGTGAAATAGTTAATTATTGACTAAGTCTCATGATTATGTAATGTTAATGGTCTGGGAATAAAATAATCATTAGTATTCACATTCTTGAGAACAAATATCAAAATAATGAATATAATAATAACAAAACACCAATCTCATACCCTTTAAATACCACCCATCACCACCTAAACTAATCACACCTCTAATGACTTGAATCCTTCCTAAATATGACTTGACTCAATTATCAAGATCCTCACCATAATCCAAGAGCCTTTGGTCTAAAAAAATTAATAAACCTGAGTTCTTTAAAAAGGATCTCATTGGGAATAAATTAAAGATGTAATATCCTCATTCGTTGTCTTTTATTTTGTTATCAATTTATTATATATTATTATTATCTCCACACCTACCCTTATCTATGTTGAATGATAACTCCCCATGTTTATATATACAATAATTTCATAAGGTTTTTATGATAATACATCATCAAAGCTCTTCTCCTCTCCAGTTTATATTAAAATGATAACATCACCAACGAGTTGTGCATTTATCTCCTTTGAGGGAGACATGTTATTATTTTTCTATAACACCTTCATGTATGGTCATAAAACCATAATCACTGTTAAAATATATTATAAAATGTATTTTATTATTTTTTTAATATTCTTTAGCTTATATATATATATATGATATTAAATATTAAAACAAAAATCATTCATGATGAGTAAAAACCCACCAAATTAATCTAAATGAGTGTCATTAACATTTTATCTAACGAATCATGCTTATATATAGAGACAAAATATTTTATAATAACATTTAAACATATGGAAGTCCATTAAAAAAATTTAATTTCAAATTTGGACAATTATTATCATTTTATATGATCTTCCGTACATATATAAATGTTAACCGATCATGTAGGCCCAGAAAATGAACACTCCCAAAAGAAAAAGTTATACTTTATAAGTCATCAAAATAAACACAAATTAACATAATAAAATTATAATGAAATAAATAAATTTATAAGAGTTTTTATATTTTGTTATTAATGAAAATAATTTTATTATCCAGGATATTAATGTGAATAATGAAATAAAACCTATGGTAAAGGGATTCCCAAACCCAACTCATTTTATTTTATTCATTCCTCCTTCATTAAATATTATAGGTTTGATGTTATTGTAATAATATTAAACCATAATTTCACAATTATTTTGTTTTAATTATTAGGATATACATTTTTCCAATCTAATTTTTTGAAAAATACAATTATTTTCTAAATGTACTATTGATTCCAAAACACATTTGGACAAATCATGAATTGTTTCTTTCTCTCTTCTGACGGATGAAGTTTATGAATAGTATATTCTACCTCAATCATTTGGGAATCCAAAATATTATTCATGAATTTTGGAATTGTGAAATGATACACATTCATTTCAATGGTTTATTTTATATCTATGATTTATGTACATTCTATGTGGAATGAACAATTATATAAATGTTATGAAGTAATGGGTGAAACTTGAATTATATATCACTCAAATGCTTTTTTATTGTGATGTATTTCATGAGATAATTTTTTATATGTGTGGACATGATGCTAGTTTTGTTCACAATGATGATTCCAGGATTATACACATATATTATCCATGAACTTGATGCTAGTTTTGTTCCAAAATATTTTTTGTATTTGAACACTAAGTCATAATACTTCATTTTTTTAAATTTCCACATTTCATGTATTTATGTAATACTGACACTCAGAATTATTATGGTGATTATATTATTATATTTAGATGATGATGATTATGATCATTTATACTATATTGATTCATGACCTTATCTATCATCATACTAGGATTTTATATCACCGCATTATTTTATGTATTTCATCATGTGACTAAATCTACTAAGGATACCATGATATTTAAATAGACAATGAATAATATTTTAAGTAAATTTTTTTGGTTTATTATTTATAACTGATGTATAATACTAATTTTCCAAGGATACTAAACCCTTAGATCCTAGTTTTCTGATGATTTTATGGTTTTTATCATTAAAATGATTTAATAATCATGTATTAAAATTATGGATTCTATATTTATGATGGAAATTCATTAAAAATATTTCAATGTGTAAAACAATGTTTTAGATAGATTTTTTTGTGACGGATTCATCTCAAATAGTCTAAATCAAAATTATTTTTTATGCATTATTTTTTTATCACAAATACTTCAGTAAAATTATTTCAATGATGAAATAGAAAATACTTTACAAATAATTAATTGTGAAGGATTTAATCATCAATCACAATAATGTTTTTCAAAAAATTAATATAAAATATGTTTAAAATTTTTAAAGACCATGACTGAATTATGATGTTGAAACAAATAAATTACAATAAAATTTAGATACCAATAATATAATTATAATTGCACTAAGGAGGTGAGAGAATAGTTCTCTCTATAGGATGAAAATGTATCCCCCATGATACATTTAATTTGTTGAATAAACTCCATGATATACTAATTCCACTATTCTGGATATCATCACTACTATCCCAAATTTTCTTGATGCGATTAATTCTCCATGGTCAATCTCTATATCTGAATATAAAAAACACAAATCCTTTACTCATAGTATAAAATATCTAATGATGATGATGAAGATCCTACATGTTATCCACTTGACCCATATTATTCTATCTCATTAGATTTATAGTACCTATTATGGGGTGACTACGGACCTATACTGACAACTCAACCATTATTAATAGCGCTTTTCATCCACTACATTCATGCTACCTCAAACAAATTTGACTTGCATGATCCATGATCATCACCACCATCTGTCTTAACCTAACTCTCATGAATTTATGAATCCTCATACTTATATGTCTCCAAAACCATATATATATAAATTGAGAGTAAAAAAGTACATTATATTCACATTAATATATAAAAAATACTGACAATAAGTAATTGCTGCCTCTAACAAATAATATGCTCATTTGAAAAATATCAAACTCCAGAAACCGAAATCCTTTTGTAATATAACATTATCACTACCATGTACAAGATTTCATGAAGGGTAAAATAGTCTAGCAGTTTGAGAATACAATATAACATCATAAATTCCACTTGAAAAAATACACAATGTGAACATATTGTGGGAACATAATTTTTCTGTTCAATCATTTAGTCAAAAATTACACAAAGTCCACCTATAGGATTCCTAGGGGAATGAAAAAATTTTGATCTCATATAATAAGTATGTATTAGAAACAAATAGAACCTTAGATAACAAAAAAATGTAATATTTGATATGGATATAATAAATGAAAAAATACATCCCCAATCAACTAAAACTGAGTTCATTGTCTACCTATAATAATAAATAAAAATAGGTATAACAATGATATTTTACATCATATTGATGGGATTCATAAAAATAGACATCAAAAAATCTATTTAAATTTCTTATTCTAAGACAATTTATTTACATTAAAGTGTTCAGTCAAGGAATTATCCTAGTATAGGGAGAGTCATACACAAAAACACAACATGTTTTGTCTCATGTACCATATTGATGCATTGATGGTCTATATAATTTTTGTCCATATCCATCACTTAAATAAGTTCAATTCATATACTATAATATCCATCCATAAATTTAATACCATTACCTAAGTAATATCATTCAATAAAAAACATAGAAATCGATATAATGAGAAAAACATATATGAAATGTATCCCCATTCAACATAATAACAAGGATGTCTTGGAGAACATCCCTTAAAAAATGTATATTCCACAAGGCATCATCAAGGTAACATGAACTAACCTTGTCATATATATATTGTGTAGAGGGTAAATACATTATTCACTTTTAGACGTCAAAATTTTAATTGGATTCAATAAATTATTTTTATTGGAGAGTATGGAATTTGTAGAAAAACCCCTATATAATTGTTCACAAAGGGAATGTGAATATTTCCAAACATATCCCTGATGAGTGTCTCGCCATGTTTCAATTCATAGGTATAGTCATATTGAATCATGGTTATGATTGAGTCATTTATCTGCCGATTTTTTTTGCAGTCTATCATAGGTTCATCTTTTCCTTAGCCACATCCACTTACTTATTTCCTGATAGTAATCTTTTTTGTATAAAATACCACACACTTTTACCTTATGAAAATCTAGGATTATTTTTAAAAAATCATAGGAAAATCATTAATTAAAATAAAGTCAAAGAGGTATAAAATTATAGACTCTGAAATCCCATATATTTCATCAATAATTATGAAAACATATACCATGGAAGTGTAAGAACCACACAAAATAAAATATCTGGTAATTACCATATGATTCCCAATGAATGATTAATAAGTAGAAAATCCAATTATTTATATTGGGTAGAAATTAATCATCTTTTTTTAGAAAATGGAAATATATATTTTCTTAATATTCAATTAATTAAATAATTTCATAATATATCATGTCAAATTGTTTATATATATATCACATAAAGTAAAATAGGTTCATATTTCAAAATATATATTTGGGAGAGAAATTTCAGACTATAAACACTTACATCTTTTCCTGAGTATCATTACATTAATTTAATATCCTATATCATAAATATTTCTATATTAATACCTAAATTAATAACCTTACACATATCCCTTTTATTCTATAATTTTTTTAATACACTTTCTCTAAAATAATCATTCATATTTTCCAAATCGATGTTTAGAGTTTTGATCATTTGCTCAAGTTTTATAATTATGGTTTTCATATTCATTAATCATAAAATTTTTATAATATATAGGTCAGTAAATATAATATTATGGATTAATTGTAATATTTATTTGTACATAAATTTCTTTTCGTTAGTGTTTTAGACCTTATCCTTGATGATAAAGTCTATAGTAAGCATGTTTGGTTATTTTTTATGAACGAATGTCGTTTCTTTAATTGATGAATTAGATATTGATATCATATCCCCAGAACAAAAAATAAATTATTATTTGAACATTTATATAATATCAAACTAGTAAATAATTTCTCATTGTCTTGCAAAATAAATGTAGTGTATTGTTCACGTTGGTGGTTAAATCGACCCTAATGTGATCCTACTGTGACAAGAATATGATTTTGAGATTATTTACTTCTAATATCATTATAATAGGTTTATAATGACCATATTATGTTTTTTAAGGTTTTATATAACAAACTTATGTGGATTAATAATAATAATTAATTTATATGAAAATAATAATCAATTTTTATAAAAATTATACTATTATTACTATTATTT
Organism: Viscum album; assembly: GCA_963277665.1. Taxonomy (NCBI): domain Eukaryota; kingdom Viridiplantae; phylum Streptophyta; class Magnoliopsida; order Santalales; family Viscaceae; genus Viscum; species Viscum album. The sequence goes on from OY728135.1 coordinate 164,268,077, forward strand.
TAAATGATTAAACAGATAATGTTTTTTAATTTTTCATATATTTAATAGGATGCTATTTTTTTCAAAAAAATAAACATAATGATATCATGAAAAACATTTTTACACATTAATACCATCTTTATATCCATCATTGTAAGGTGGTGAAGGAAAAATAAAAATGTTTCATTGTGGAGCCCGTAGTATACATGACGAATGAACTATGGATGTATTTTTCCTAATAGATGGGTTATATGAATAAATAATGGTAATAAACTAAATATATTACATGTAAAAAAATAATTATAACAATATCATTATATTAGAGTGGATATAATAAATTATAATGATTTTAGTTAAGAAAAAAATAAATTGTTGATAATAATCACATTGGGGACATGATTTTTCCTTAGAAGTATCATGGAAATTAAAGGGATTATCGATAACTATTTTTAAACATGGGATAAATATATTTGAAAGAGGGTTTTATGGGAATAAAAATGAAATATTTTCCAGCATAATGCTCGAATTCTACTTGTGTCACGAAGTGGTGATGATTTTCCCCTTTAATAATTGAATGAAAGGGTAATACTAGGAAGACCATTACATATTTGGAAAAGTACATGGAAATATTCATGAGTAAATGGTTAAAAAATTTAAATAATTGTATATGAAACATGTATTGGCCTATAATAAAATAAAACATTCAATTTTATGAATTTTGTTTTAATTTTAAGGACTTTTACACTAGGGTAAACTAAATTTACCCCTTATATTTTTTACATCGGTAATTAATATCGAACGAAAAAAATTAATTTTATTAACAAAGATTAAAAATGAATCATTTTTCTAATTTAATACATATAGTTTAATATTTTTAAAGAATTTTGTAAAATAAAATTTATAAATGTTATGAAACATAATTCTAAAATCAATACACATAAGTGTATCAAAAACATTTTTAGAAATAACCATTAAAGAATAAAATATATATATAAATATTTTAAAATTATTTTTTATATTAAATTTAATAAAATATATATATTTATTATAAAATAAATAATTTTTTGGGTGTTTATTTTAATTTGAAAACTGAATCTCCCTTGATAACTATTGAATTATTGAAAAACTAAAAAATGATTTTATACTAACATAACATTTTAATTGGTTCCAAAAATGTTATTCAAAGGATTTTAATCAACAACAAATATTTTAAAGTGGATAATTTTAGAATTTAAATTCATTTTTTATTATTATAATGTTTTAAACACTTCTAGTCGATTCTTATATAACGACATGGTCATGAAAAATGAAATTTTTTACTTAAAGTCAACCATTTCAAAAAAATATTAAAAATTTATAGAATGATAATTTCAATATGATAAATTCTACATTAGAATTGTTTTGGTTAATTTGAAATTAGAAAACTAATCATTTTGACAATGTCTTCAGCAAATGATCCTTAATGTGCCATTTTTTTCTAGAGTTCATGATATGATATTTTCCTATTATAATACAGTGTTGGGTGATAAATTATACAAAATTATTTAATATAATCCTCAATGTTGTTGTATATATATTATATTGAACAAAAGGGTTTCCTAATTCTTTCTATATTCTTAAGGGTCCTAGGTTTCTTCTTTTGAATTTTCTAATGTCCACTCACTAAATGAGTTGTCTGATTATGTATTACATTCTCCATCATGTTAATAATATTAATATTCTCTTCATTGTATGAGATGATATCATCCAAACATAATCCCAAAAATGTGGGCACATGAGTTGTATCTAGCATTTATGTTCTTAATAATGTAACATAGTAGACATTGTTTAATTTAGAAAGACTGGGAATAATATACAATTGGTAAGTCACAACCCCAATTATTTATCATATATATAAAATAAAAATGTATTTAGGAACTAAATTAATATTTTTTCAAAAATCATACAACTTCTATTCATGATGAATCTTTTAAAAATATAAGTTACCAGCCTGAAATTCTTTGTATTTCCAACAATTACTAGTATAACAATTTTGTATTATTTTGTTTTTTTATTGGATCACAAATATTGTTCAATTTAATATTTGTATCCTCCATAAGATATATGAAAACTATATTTATTTCCCTAAATTATTTTCAATAGGTTGAAAATTGACACCTCTTCCCATACAATGCTTCGTATCCTACAATATAGGTGATCGAATGTGAAATATTTTGGTATGATAACTACAAAAAAATATTTATACTAATACGATGTACCTTAGATGTTATGAGAATAGGATATCATCATGTATTCCAATGTCATGAAAGTTATTTTAAAATTGAAACCAATGTTGTGATAAAAGGTTATTCTTAAATGTATCTCATTGTTGAGAGCCCTTTAAAAGATCCTCCATAATTTCAATCTGAACTACGTGTCATGATATGAGAAAATTTATAGAGGAGTCACATGAATCCTTACTATTTTTCATATATATATATATCTGGTAATGGTTCTGAAGTGGTAGATATTCTCTTTTTTGAATGATATGAAAATACATACTATGTTGATCAATGATGACCAATATAACATCATTCTTCTTTGGAGTCAATGAGAATCCTGTGAAAAAGTCCATTGTAACATTATCCCGCATCGATATAGTTATTGAAATATTATTCACCACTCCCATATGATGTTTTCTTTTCTCATTTACCCACTATAATTATAATAATTTATACATATATTCTGTGATTTCTCACATCATACCATCTCACCAAAATTTTTCTCTTAAATAGATATACCTATTTTTCCAATAATGGTGTATAGATAAATTTGAGAAATGTTCTTAACCACGTATTTACATATTCAATTATACATAGTATGGAGGACATAAAATCATCCCAAAATTCAATACTTGATACCTATAGATTAATTCTTATAATTTTATACCTCTCAATGTATTTATCTTCCATTGTATGTTCCTAACATTCAGTGGGATCTTCTTTATGCATTTTAGTAAGGATGTATTAAAGATATCTTGTAAAATTAATGATGGTTACCCTTTCCCGTAAATCATAATATTTATATTGACTAAGTCCTTATATAATGGATAATTATTAATCCTCAACATAGTTATAAATCCATAGTCCCATATACATAATGCATCAGTAAAAAAATTTCAATCCAAGGGTGGTAATGTATTGAGAAATAATATTACTTGAGATGTTTCAACCATATTATTTTCCTCATTTTAATCACATTCTAAGAGAAGATATAAAAAAGTAGTTTAGTATAAATATATATCCTTATTTTTCTCTATAGAGGTAGAGTATCAATAATTTTCAAAGAAAATATTATATCTTCCATTTTAGGTCCATGAGTTGGATAATTTTTCTCATGGATTTCTCAATATCCTTGATTCATTTAAAATCACTATATGATGATACATAATAATACAAACAATTACTTTATTCGATGAACCACTATAAATAAAAAACCTTACTCCCATAGGTTTCTCTTCCTCCCAGTAGTCATGGATCCTCCCACATATCGCATCTTTCACATTGCTCTATAGCTCCACCTCCAATATTCCAAGATGCTTCAACGCCTTAATGATGAGATTTCCACAGTTAAGGTCCTAATGGTTCTTGGTTATCTACCTTGGGTGATCAGTAGGTTGGGTTCATGGGATTTTGAACAAGGAAATATCTTTATATTCATCCAAATAATTACATAACTATAGGAGGCATCCCTATGAAGTCTTGGAGAAACTAGTGTCTGCTTTCTAGTTATCTCCTAGATCCTTCCACTCCCTATTTCATTTTTTTGTCCTGTTACTGTATTTTTTTCAATTTATTAGATGGTTCTTCTTATTCCTCTACCAATATTTTCCATTCCATCATGCACAACCCCTTACTTATTAGGTTTGATAGATCCCATAGGGTTTTGGATTTTTTTTTGTCCTCAGATATGTAATATCTATAGTGGTGCTCTTATGGTTTGGTGGTGTTGTTTGTGGTAGTTTGACAGTCTTATGGTTTCTCATACTAGATCTATTGATGAATCCCACTCATTTGGTCAAAATCACTCAATGGTTCTTGTGTGGACCTATTTCCAACTTGCTACATTTTTTGGTGTTCCTGATGGCCCCTTCTATATTCTGTGGTGGGGTAGTGAGTGTAACTGGAGTGTTAGTGCTAATGTCTAGTGACCATCTCCTGATATGGTGTGGCGTGATTTCATTATTCTATAATTTTAGGGGGTTCACATATCAATTATTTCTATTTTTTTCTCAAGGACTAAGGTATATCCTGGTTGATTTCATTCTAAGGAATTTTTTTCTGTTATTCTTGGTTTTGTGATGTTTATGAATTTCCCCTCAAAATGGATTTTTCATGTATGAAATGGTGAATCCCCTTGTTCATGCTTCCTTATGTATTATTCTACTTTGTTTGTTTCTCACTTAACCATAAATATATTTTATTTTGATGATACAAAAAAATATACTGGACAATAAAAATGGGGGGTCTATAGTGCATCTTCTTTTATTCGTTCTCGCTCAACATTAATGTTTTTTAATTGAATAAAAAATGATGGGTGTGAATTTATAAAATTACATGTTAGTTTGGTTAACATGTCATGAAACTAGGGAATATTCAAGAAAATATTACTAATAGAGACCTACTAATCGTAATACTCTTTGAACAACACTTATGATCATTTGTGTATTCCATTATTTGACTACCATTATCATTTAGTTGCCAATATATTTCAAATCCTTGGAGAAAAAATGGAAATGAAGGCAAACTTCATTGATCTAAAATTAAAGCATACTATATATCCCATATGATTTATTTTTATATAGGTCTTAATAATTATTTACTAGTAACTATCATGATAATCATATCACTTATAGAATATCCAAATATCATTTATGAATACCATCGCAATTTTATCAGGATAATCCTTTAATAATCTATTCATGACATCCATAATGACCGAATTTTAATTAGTAAATCCAACATTATTTTTTGTCAAAACATATTGTGCATACCCTATTGGAAATTATATATTATATATATCATCAATTTTCACCCTTAATTGATGATAACTAGAGTGAATATCAATATTTTAAAATAATTAGTATTCTTGAAGATTATCAAATAATTAATCGATACATGTAAATGGATAATTTTTCTTTATATTTACGTAATTGATCATCCTATAATAATTGCACAATACCAAGGTCTAATCCTTCTTTTTCACAATTAAAATGTGGGCTTTAGATAGTGAAACTCTAGTGTCTACAAATATTTTGTCATTAAATTCCTACAGATATTTATTTAACATATCCAACCCCACTAGTTCCTTTCGACATGGTATTTTTAATAAAAAACTTCCATCTAGAATGAGTACAATGGAAAACTCAACTTCATGCTCTAGTGGATGAATAAGTAAATATTCTTAAAAATAATCAATGAAATTTTATACCATATTTGAATCTTTTATTCATAAGATACCTTCCCCATCCATTTATCACACATTATATTACTCTTTATCCCTAATTTCAATATTTAGATCCACTAGGGGTGGATCCATTCATGATTCAAATGATGAATTTTCTCTAATAAAGATTAGAAATCCCACATCACCATTAACAATCATAATAACCTTATATTTGCTATAAATTTTAGAATTTTATTTTGAAATCCATTACATGAAAAGGTTTATATAAAATTTATCAATAGGTATAATAACCATATTTAAAAATAGAGTACACTCAAGATTCACAAATAGATTTTCATTACATATCTTTTTTACATAAGACTCACATTTGGTATCATAATATATAACTCCATTACAATTATTCTAGGAAAATATCTAATGAATGTGTAAAACATGGAATATATAACAGGGTTCACAGAAATAGAATAAATTAAAACGTTTTCTAACTTTTAGGCATGGATAAAAATACATAAGACCATGAAATTAGGAACATTTCCTATATTTGTGGTAACTATATATGCATTGCTTTTACCCCTTAGCCTTATCTATGATGACAACAATTGATGTTTTGGGAACATGTTCACTTAATGTCCCTTCACCCGAAAATAAAGGAATTGAACATAAATATATTATATATTTACTTTATGTGGTCATACTTATGGTCTTTTTCTCCTCACATGTAAAATAAAGCTTTCCATTCCATCAATTCACATGGTATTTATTCCCATAGTTACCACATGTATGAAATCCCATTCTCCCATTCCTACCCTTAGCCACATTTTTCATCCCATGATGTTTATTCGACCTCTTATTCCCTTTATTTCAGTTGAATAAAAGCATATTAGAGAACTATTTTTAAATACTATGGGTTCTTGATACTATAATTGTATATGAATAAATGGTCTGATAGACCAACTCCATTTGAACATTCAACATTATCCCACCAAATAAAAAATGAATTTTTAAAGCCAATGTACATAGTCCACAACATGTAAAACTATCCTTCCATTATTATTTATACACTCAAAAAAATTTCCCTCTTCCATTATTCTATGGTTGGGACACCATATTTTCATTTTTTTTCTCTTTTCTCAAATTAAAAGTATTTTTCATAAAATAACGTTAAAATCACCACATTACATGGAGTTGAGATCATATTCATATTTTTTTTAAATTAAATAACATTATATCTTCAAATATTTCATTATATAATAAACATCATTGATAACATTTTTCCTTTTCACTACTTCCCAATGAAAAATGATCTTCACTCAGGACCTGATCCATTGTTTTTCTACCAATGGGTTATTAATTCTTCTGAATTGAGGAATCTTTAGTGTCATGAATCATTAAAAAATAGAGACAACATTTTTTAGATAATTTGGATTCTATATGCAAGTGATGTTATTTTTTGTAACCCCATTAAAATTCCCCAATATGGTTATAAAAACATAATTCTCACATCCAATAGGATATACATTTTCAAGGAGAATATCACTGCACTTACATTAGGGGTTGATATCATTCTCATTCCTCACATTAATCACCATATTTAAATAATGGAATAATCATAATTATCTTGTGATTTTGTAAAATTGAATTCCGAATTTTTTTAAAGTTTCTTATAAATATTGAGGTCTTTCATAGTACTTGTTCTATTTTTATTGTTTTATCTAAATCTATTCCTTGTGTTTTCTACTAATATTAATATTATATGAAATATAACATAGAAAACATTATAAAACCTGATCTAGAAATCATATTAATTTATTTTTCCAATGTACAAGAGTTTTTAAAGGATAAAACATTTTAGTATTCGTAGACTAATGGACACATACATTCATTAAAATTATAAAAAAGAAGATACAACATGATATTATTATTATAAAATTATTATCATTTAAAAATATATTTGAAAATAACACATAGTTCTCCTATAATTTTTCTAGGAAATGAAAAAATAAGGGTGATCTTATTTTCTCAATAATGAGTAACATACAATGTATGTTTGTATAATATAAACCTAGAATAGGTGGCGTGGAATGAATGAAGGAAAAAAATGAATCCACAATCAAATGAAACTAATGAAATTCAATATCCATGATAATTAATGAAAAAATGGATAAAAAATATTTAATATAAGACTCAAGGAATGCATAATAATGGACATAAACAACATCATATCAATTAATTTTTTCAAAAAATGTGACATGACATTGACACCATAGACAATATGTTATCTTGTTATGTGAGTAGGAATGAACCATGATTTGTCTCATTAGACCTTTTGATGTTGTTGTTTCAAAAATAATTTTAGGACACACCTATAACTTGATTAGGTGTAATTTATTCTCCATATGTGTCATCAAGACCATTCATACCATTCATAGAGGAACCTCTTACTAAAAAAACATGAAAATTCAAATACTAGAAACCTATATATCATATACAACCCCATACAGTTGAACAATGTGGATCTTCATGATGACATACCATAATAAATTGGGAAGCCAACTGTCATCATCATAGCAATATAAAGTAAAATTATCAATTCAATAATGGGGAAAGGGTATTTATAATGTTCTTGTTTATCCATGTAAGATGTTAGTTGGATTCAATATATTGTATTGGTAGGATACAATGGAAATGGTAGTAAATTCCCTCTATTATGGTTCATTAATACTGTGTGAATATTCCAAAAAACATATACTGAGAGTTCCTCACAAGGTGTTCAGTTTTTGACCCACTCATATTGAATCTGGGGGCTGATTGATTGATTTCCCAACTAATCCATTCCTAGGTGACAAACCCCAGATAGATTTGTTATATAGTAACTTCCACTTTTTAGTATCATAGATGGAATTTATTTTCTTATAAATAATTTAAACATTTCGTTTTCCATAACAATGGTTGATCCTTCAACCATTCAAAATTTAACCATTAAATAACAAAATATTGATATAGGGATAAAAATATAGAATTAAAAATTATTTAAATTTAAGGAGTAACATAGTAATAATATTCCATTATAATTTATTGACCACAAAAAGTAAAATATGTGGCGATTACAACATGAGACCCAATGAATGATGATTGAGATACAAAACCCCATTTATGTGCTAGATAAAAATTCAATCCTAAAATATTGAAGAAAAAACTTCATCTCAAAATTGCATGAATAAAATATTTTTATGACATAAAGTGTAACATCATGGGTAAATAAATAATAATAAATTTTTATATTTATTAATATATGAAAATTAAATATTAATTTTACTTTAAAGGGGTTTCTATGTTCAATGGAATACCTTATACGCATCAACGAGTTTCTTTGAAATCTTACGTTGCACACTAATAATATAATATGATTTTTATAAAATTTAGTTAATGCCTATCCATTTAAATAGAGGGAATTAACAGAACTAACTAAAATATGACTATAAAATTTTGTTAAATATTTTTACATTTATATAATAAAATTTAGCAGCTTAAAATGTTAATAAATCTAATTTTAAGCATAAATACTCTAATAATATTTAAAAGGTTGATTTACCGCCTCTTAATAGAAACCCCTCTAAATATTGTTGTGGTCAATTTTATATGTTTTATTTGACTAAATAGAATTCTTCTTTAGAATCAGGACATAATAATTTACTTTGGGTAAATTTTTATAATTTTATGATAAAATTAATTTTTTTAATGAATAATGAATAATACAGTATTTTATTTCAAAAGTTACATTTAAAATAACTTATTTATATGGATAGATTATATTTTAATTTGTTTAAATGTGTTTGTATATTATATTTTAAACATTTAATCCAATGTGTGGTATTGGATGTAATTTCACTTTGAAATTGGAAATAAACTTCTGTCAATCTTTTGATAGACATTGTTTCTTAAAAACACGCTATTTTTTGACAATAGGAATTAATTTTACATTAATTACTGAAAATTATATGTTATGAATTTTGTAAAATTGAAATCATTTTTGAATTCAGAATATCTTATATATCTTGGGATGAAATTTTGTTATTTTTCTAAAAAACATCAATTTTTTATGAATAGTGAAACCACTATGTAGTAGTTAAAAACCTGCATTTTTCATTTAAATTAAATATTTCCACTTATGTGAATTGAATTTAGAAAATCAGACATAAATTTTTGTTTTTAATAAGTAAAATTTGGTTCAATAAGATGAAAATAATTTTTTTGATGAATAGTAACTTATGACTTTTAGTTACTGCGGTTAAAGGTAAATAGGGTAATTCAAGTTAAAAAGAATATCATAATAATAGAGAATTACCTTAACACTTGTCCTACCCTTATTGAATGAGTCATGGTCGACCTTGGGCATCCTTGGGATGATTTTGGGACCCCATGTAGCCACTTAAGAGTGATATTGACACTTTAGTTTAATTAACTTAAAGGAATGACAAAAATGACATAAACAAATATTTTTTAGTAAATTAATATTTACATAGGATTATATATGTTATATCTTCGACTATAAATATTGATTTGAAATATAAAATTATTTAATTCTTTATGATATTTTTTTATTTTTAGAAATCAAATAAATTAAATTATTTGTTACATAATAATGATGTAGTCTTTATCTCATTAAAAAATGATTTAAATAAATAAGATTATATATTCTAAAAAAATATCCAAAACATATCTAATTCTTATTGGATGATTTTATTTCTACCATGAGTAGTATCTTCCACATTAATGATATTTGGACGTTTTGAAACCTAAGATAAGTTTATAATAAAATAATTGTTTCAAACATTCCTAAAGATCCCCTCCTCCCCTTATAAAAGCCCCCTCTTATAACCAATTTCTCACACCTCTCATTCCCCTTGGCTCATACAACCCCTGACTAAATAATCTCTCATGATATCTCAATTCATCCTATAATCCTTATCTTAGGCAGAAGGAACTTCAATAAACCTTTTTGGTTCATATCAAAAGCAAGTTACCCGAATTAAAGGTAAGTATTTCTCTTAAATTCATTAATTTTATTTTACTTATCAACCCCCTAAAATCATTTAATTCCTTTATTTTATAACAAAAACAGTGTTCTAAATATACTAGGATATTGTTATGAGATGTATTCTAACTACACATACACACACTTCCATGAAATGGGTAAAAAACATACTATTTCTATGGATGAAAAACTAACGCCTCACAAAATGATGATTGTTCAATTATCACCTACCGCCTCTCATGGTGGCCATTATGATGGAACTGTATTTATATATGATATATATTATGATTATATTTTATTTATTATTCTTTATTCTTAATTTAAATAATAACCTTTTGGTTTCCATAGTGGGTAAATATGATAATCTCATTTGACGAAGTGAAGACCAACGCCTCCTCAAAGTGATATGACTCGTTCATGCCTTATGTGGAACTTATAAAGGATAGATTTAATGAAATTATATATGATATTATATTGCAATTATTATATACCTATGTATAATTATGTTTTAATTCCATTAAATATGGAATAGAAAAGAAAGTAGCGTTCATGTGTACGTACGACTTACCGTTTCAATAAACAGTGCATTTCATTTCATACCTCCAAATGTTATGTACTAATATAAATACATGTATGTAATGGATATATATGATATATAATATATCTAAATCATTTATATAATTCGGGTTATAATTATATTTGACCACATGAATGACTTGTAATAATAAGAAGTTCATTTTTGACTCAAGTACTATATATCGGCAAAACGACCATTATTAACTTAAATGATTAAATAATTGTTATAACCTGGTAATAAGTAATATAAATGAAATAATAAACTTGAAAAAGGTTCTTATGATATTATAAATTAACTTTAGTTTATTATTCTAGAAGAACAAGGAACATACGAGCGAGTCAAGTCGGACAGGTGGTATAGGATTTCTTATCTCATTTTTAATTCTGTGAGATTTCCATTGTTCGCCACTTATTTATTTCATGTGGTGTATTGTGTACTTTCTTGTGATATATATTATCATTATTATCATTATATTCATGGTATTATATTATTCATTTGGTAGTTATTAACTTTTGGTCATATGGATCAGTTGATTACAACGTGGTAAATGGTTTCATATCACATTTTATTCCCATGAGATTCATAATATATTTTCCACTATTTACTTTTGTGTGGTGTATAAACATCCCATTATTTTACACTTTGTGTAATATAATTTCATTTATGGGTATTTAAATCTTCATTGTATGATCCTTCATTCATGTGTTGTATGTTTTGAAAGTTACTAAATCGGTAATGGAACCTTTCACCCTCCTCTTTTTAAAGAATTATTTTAGTTATGTATTTTAATTTAAATCATATTATGTTTGGATATGTTCTTATATATCCATATTGATGTAAATTCTATGTACATGTGATGAGATACCCTTTTTTATCTCATCAACTCTTTTTCTGAATTTTAATGTGATGTCGTCAAGCTGTCGATTTTTTGCAAGGAAACTTCTTAACCCAATTACGATTATTTGGGTTTAACTTGTACTTATTGAATAAGTCAACCTATGAATATGTGTGAATTAACTCCGATTTTGTTACACTTAATATGCACTTATATTGAGTGTATTCTTATTTTTCACACATAATTATGTGATAGATTCATCCTTAATCAAAGGATAATGTCTTTATAAGGGATTTCCCCCATTTTACATTCCATTGAGGATTTATTGTTGTTATGCACCAAATCACTTTTATATGGTGTATATACTATACTATGGCATATTATATCATGCATACCTTTATTCTCATGATATTATAAGGATCCGATTAAATATTATTCCTAAATTATTTGTATTCAAGCATCTCTTATTTTGTAAAAAACTCTTTAACTAAAATATAGTTTTAAATGTTATAAAGATTTATTCATCTAAATATTTTAAATTAATGTCCATGTATTCAAAAATAAGATTTAGGATTTATTTATATAGACAATAATGTTTTTTATGTTAATTATTTTAAAAGAATCAAAGTGGTATGGGACACCTTAATTCAAAAATCACTTTACTAAATTGTTTTGAAAATTGTTAGATAAAGCATTGATTTTGTCGATATCTTAAAATGATAAATTGTGATATTAAATGAAATGTTAATAGTGAAATGTATATATTTTCAAAATTTTATGTTCTATGTTTTTATAATGGTACTTAGACATTTGACGGGTGGTTAAGTGATAAAGCAAATGACGGGTGGTGCCGTGATAAACCAGGACAAGTGGTTACGTTATAACCTCCAATGCATTGGGTATAGATGTCGGTCATATTTCTATTCCATTTAGGGATATGTGTGGAAGTAAATCACATGGTTATTCCATTAATGTATATTTATTTCCCAAGATACATTTATATATTATGTGTTCATTCTATGGGAATTATGGTAGTCTTTTGTTCTGAAAACGGTAATCAATGATCTTTGATTTAGTAAAGAGTATATACTACATCATATAGGTGAAAAGTATTACATATGATAATGTATTCATGGTTTACTTGTTGTATTGAAAAACTATCATAATTCCTTCTTTGTGTTTCCCTGACCGAGCTTTTTATGCTCATCCCAAGTTTTTGAAATGTTTTCCATGGGACGTAAAGATCAATAAGGTCAAGGATGGGATCAAGGAAAATTCATGTTGTCAAAAACATGGATCTAGAAATTTTTTTAACAACATTTATTTTATGAAAAATGGATACTGATTAGTAGGGTCAACTTGTAATATTCAAGTTGTTATGTAATAATTATGGCCTAATTCTCTAAAATTGAAAACCTGAAAATATCCTCAATGTGAATTATTCATTTAATTCAATATTATTAAAGGTTTTAAGGCCGTGTCCTTATAGTTGGAATCAATGGTCAGTTTAGACAACTTTATAAGTTTAACTATTTTTAAATTCATGTTTGTAAATTAATTTATGTTAATATCGAAATGATATAGCATTTAAAAATTTCCATGCATATTTTCCTACAATATTTATGTGTTAAGAATGGTTTTTTCATAGAGGAAACATAGCTGCTTTTCTGGGAAGGCATACAAAGGAAAATGACCTTCCAAATTAGAAACTTGGGATGGTCGGAATCGGAACCAAATAGTTTTTTGTAGTAATGGATCAGTTGAATTAGGTGTTAAATGGTGGTTGTGTTCATTGATTATATTTTTGTTTATTCTAAAAGAAAAGAGGATCATTAATTTCATTTAAGGTTTGTCTTGAAAACTATACATGAAAAGAAAATATATGGAAAATTCAGCAAGTGTGAGTTTTGGTAACAACAAATTTCATTCCATTGTCACATTGTTTCAATAAATAGGAATAACTATTGATTCTTCTAAAATGAAAGTTGTTGAAGAATGGACAAGACCTACAAATATAATTGATATTCGTAGTTTTCTACATTTGGCTGGTTATTACCAGGGTTTTGTTGAGATTTTTTCACAGTTATCTTGTCCAATGACTATGTTTACATGAAAAGGTGTTATGTTCATCTGTAAAAAATAATGTGATGATTGTTTTCAAGAATTTAAATAAGGATTGGTGAATTTTCTAGTTTTGGAACAACCTTCCATAAATGGTGAGTTTTTTACCTATAGAGATGCTTCATAGAATGAAATTGGATGTGTCCTTATGCAGAATGATCAGGAAATTGCCTATGCATCACGTCAGTTGAACCCTCATGAGTTAAATTACATTACACATCATTTGGAATTAGCTGTTGTTTTTTTTTCTTTAAAAATTTAGAGGCATCATCTGTATGGAGTAAAATGTGAAATATATACTATCCAGAAAAATTTAAAGTATATATTCACTCAGAAAGAATTGAACATGATATAGAGGAGATGGATATAATTTATCAAGGATTATGTTTGCATGATCCTTTACCATTCGTGAAAAGCACATAAAGTGGCTGATGCTTTGAGTCGAAAAAGTAATGCTTCATTAACCATGAAATGTTTATAATGAGATCCTTTTGTTTTTGATATGATTAACTTTGGCATAGAATTTGTTGGTGCAGAATATTATTCTATTTTTTAATGAGTTAGTGAAATCATCTCTCTCAGCAAAAATTAAGCAAGTGCAAATGAAAGATAGTGAGTTGCAGAAAAAGTTATAGTTGGTTCAGAATGGTATGTTTCATGAATTAAACAATAATAATGATTGTGTATTGATGTTTGGAAATAGATTATGTGATCCTTGTGATTGGAAGTTGAAGAATGAGTTGTTATGTGACGCTCACAGTTCCTCGTTCTCAGTTTATCCTGATATTACTATGATTTACAAAGATCTTCGGGAGTATTACTGGTGGTATGGTATGAAAAGAGATATTGATGATTTTACTATGAAGTCATTGACTTGTCAACAGGTTAAAGTAGAGTTACAGTTACCGAAATGTATGCTCCAGCCTTTACTAGTGCCAGAGTGGAAATGGGAAAATATATCCCTCGACTTCATTGTGGGATTACCAAAGACATCTCGAGGTAATAATGGAATTTGTGTTATTGTTGATAGATTGACTAAATATACTCATTTCTTTCATTTTCGAGATACATTGTCCCCAGATCAACATTCTCAATTGAATGTTAAAGAAATAGTTAGATTACATGATGTTCCCCTCTCCATGGTATTTGTTCATGATCCCAGGTTTACCTTTAACTTTTGCAAAGGCCTTCAGAAGTAGTTGGGTATTGAATTAAATTGTAGTATAACTTTTCATCCACAATCATATGGGAAGTCAAAAAGACCAATTCAGACCTTGGAGGATATGTTACATGCTTATTCAATGGATTAATAGGGAAGTTGGTACATACATATATCTTTGGTTGAATTTTTTTATAATAATAGTTTTCATTACAGTATATAGATGGCTCCGTTTGAGGAATTATATGGAAAGCAGTGTCGAACTATAGATTTTTGGGATGAAGTAGGTGAAAGGAAACTGATGGGACCCGAATCGGGAGAAGAGATGGCAGAAAATGATCAGTTGATTTGGAAGCACATTAGAACAGCTCAGTGCAGGCAAAAATGTTATGCGGATAACCAGAGGAAGGATCATTCTTTTGAGGTGGGTGATCATGTCTTTCTCAAAGTTTCACAATGGAAAAGTGTAAAGTGTTTTGGTAAGAAGGGAATATTGAGTCTGATGTTCATTTGACCCTATGAAATCCTAGATAAATTTGGATTAGTTGCTTACAGAGTGTCTTTACCTCCATGATTACACTAGGTACACAATTTTTTTCATGTTTCAATTTCAATAATGTTTATGTCAGATCCATCTCATGTTTTTATCCCAGATGTAGTTTAGTTGGAGGAGAATTTGTATTATGAGGAACAAACAGTCCAGATTCATGACTAATAATGGAAAGTGTTGATGAATAAGGTAATTTATCAGGTAACGGTTTTGTGGAAAAACCATATGGTTTAAGAGGAAACATGGTAATCTGAAAATGCTATGAGGGATAAATACCTCCACTTATTTGATAAGTGAATAAAATTATGAGGACGTAATTTCCAAAAGGGGGGATGGATGTATCATCCCGGGTAAATAGAGAATAATATATTTTAATATTTAATAATATTTCAGAATTAAATATTAATTTTACTTTAAAGGGGTTTCTGTGTTCTATGGCGTACCTGATACACAACAACAGGTGTCTTTGAAATCTTACATTGGACACTAATAATATAATATTATTATTTTAAATGGTAGTTAACACCTTGCCATTATAATGGATGGAATGAACAGAAATAACTACAATATGACTATACATGTTTTTTAAATGTTTTTACATTTATACAATAAAATCTATAGTCTTAAAATGTTAATGAATCAAATTTTAAGCATAAATACTCTAATATTCTTTAAAAGGCCGATTTACACCCTTTTAATGGTGAACCATATTTAAATCTAGTTGTGGTCAATTTTATATGTTTTATTTGAGAAAAATAAAATTCTTCTTTTTGAATCAAGACATAAAAATTAATTTAGGGTAGTATTTTGGTATTTTTTTGGTAAAATACATTGATAATGAATAGTGAAAAATACTGTAATTTAATTAAAAAGTGATTTTTAATCTAATTTATATATATGGATAAATTATCTTTATAATTGGTTTCAATGTGTAATTAGATTTATATTTTTACCAGTTAATCCAATGTTTTTCATTGGATGTAATTTCACTATGAAATTGGAAATAAACAAGTGTCAATATTTTGATAGATATTGTTTTTAAAAACACGATATTTGTTTTGACAATGAGAATTAATTTTAAATTAATTAATGAAACTTCTATTTTATGAAATTTTTAAAATGAAAATCATTTTTGAATTCAGGATATAATATTTATCTTATGCATAATTTAAGGTATTTTTCTAAAAAACATCAATTTTTGATGAATAGTGAAACCACTATGTAATAGTTTAAAAACATAATTTTCATTTAAATGAAATTTTACCTCTTTTGGGAATTGAATTTTGAAAATCCAATGTACATGGTTGTTTTTAATACGTAAAATGTGCTTCAATAAGATGAAAATAATTTTTTTATGAATATTAACTTTTGACTTTTATTTACCGCGGTTAAAGATAAATATGTAATTCTATATAAAAATAATATCATAATAATAAACAATTACCCTAAAACGTGCTCTACACTTATTTGATGAGTAATGGAAGACCATGGGAATTCTTGGGACTATTTTGGGTCCCCATTGATCCACTTAAAAGTAATAATGACACTTTATTTTAATCAACTTAAAGTAAAGACAAAAATGTCATAAACAAATATCTTTTAGTAAATTAATTTTTACATAAGTTTAAATATGTTATATATTAATCTATCAATATTAATTTGAAATAAATAATGAATTCATACATTATGGTATTTTTATTTTTATTTTTAGAAATAAAATAAATTGAATTATTTATTACACAATAATGATGCAGTGTTTACCTCATTAAGAAATGATTTAAATAAATTGGATTATAAATATTAAAAACATATCCAAAACATGTACAATTCTTATTGGATAATTTTATTTCTACCATGAGTCATCTTATATTCTACTTTAATTACATTTGGATGTTTTCAAACCGATGATATGTTTATTATAAAATAAAATTTTCAAACTTTCTTAAAGAACCCCACCTCCCCAATATAAAAAGCCACCACTTCTAACCCATTAATCACACCTATAACTCCCCTTGGCACATCTAAACCCCACACAAATAATATATCATGAGCCCTATCTCCCTCTTAGAATACTTACCTTAGGCAGAAGGAACATCAAAGAAACTCTTTTGGTTCATATCAAAAGGGAGTTACCCAAATTTAAGGTAACGATTTCTCTTAAATTCTTTTATTTTATTTTACTTATCCAACCCCTAAACATTTTTTATTCCTTTCTTTTATAAAAAAATTAGTATCCTAAATTTACTAGGATGTTTTTATGAGAAATATTATATCAACACATACACACATCTCTACTTAATGTTTAAAGAACATATTGTTTCTATGGATGACAAACTAACGCCTCACGAAACGATGATTCTTCAATTATCTCCTACCACCTATCATGGTGGACATTATGATGGCACATTATTTATTTATATGATATATATTATTATTATGTTTTATTTAATATTCCGTATTTTTCATTTAAATAATACCTTTATGGTTTCCATAGTGGGTAAATACGATAATCTCATTTGAAGATGTGCGAACTACCGCTCCCTCAATGTTATATGACTCGTTCATGCCTTATGTGGAGAGTATAAAGGATATAGTTAATGAAATTAGAGATTATATTATACTAGAATCATAATATACCTATGTATCATTAATTTTTTATTCCATTATATATGAATTAGAAACGAAAGTAGCATTCATGCGTATGTACGACTTATCGTGTCCATGAACGGTGCATTTCATTTCAAACCTGAATATTTTATGTAATAATATAAATACATGTATATAATGGATATATATGAAATATATGATATATAAATCAGGAATATAATTTTGGATATAATGATACTTTACCACATGAACAACTCTTAATTAGAATAAATTCATTTTTGACTCGAGTACCAAATATCGACAAAAAAAACCATTATTAAAATAAATGAACACATAATGGTTATAACACGCTAATAAGTAATATAAAAGGAATAATAAATTTGAAAAATGACATTAATAAATTATAAATTAACTTAAGATTATTATTCATGAGGAACAAGGAACATACGAGTGACTCATGTCAGACAAGTGGAAAGTAATTTCTTATCTAACATTTAATTCTGTGAGATTATCACTGTTTGACACTTATTTATTTCATGTGGTGTATTGTGTACATACTTTTGATATATATTATCATAATTCTCATTATATTCAAGGTATTCTGTGATTCATTTGGTGGTTATTAACTTTTGGTCATATGACTCAATTGATTACAACGTGGTAATGGGTTTCATCTCAAATTTTATTCTCGTGAGAATCATGCTATATTTTCTACTATTTCCATTTGTTTGGTGTATGTACCACCCATGATTGTACTCATTGTGTAATATATTTTCATTAATTGTTGTTTAAATCTTTATTGTATTATACTTCTTTCATGTGGTGTACGATTTGAAAGTTACTAAATTGGTAAGGGAACCTTTCACCATCCACTTTTAAAAAGTCTTCTTTTTTGTTATGTCTTTTAATTAAATCATATTATGTTGGGATATATTATTCTATATCTATATTGATGAAAATTATTTTTCCAAGTGATGAGATACCCTTTTTTTCTCATCAACTCATTTTTTGAATTATAAAGTGAACCTATTAGGCTGTCGAATTTTTGCAGGGGAACTTCTTAACCCAATTTCGATTATTTGGGTTAAACTTCTACTTCTTGAATATGTTGTCCTATGAATATGTGTGAATGGCCTCTTATTTTTTTACCCTTAATATGCACTTATATTGGGTGTATTCATATTTTTCACACATCATTATGTGATTGATTCATCCTTAATCAAAGGATACCATCTTTAAAAGGGATCTCCCGCCAAATTACATTCCATTGA
This sequence comes from Viscum album, assembly GCA_963277665.1. Classification (NCBI taxonomy): domain Eukaryota; kingdom Viridiplantae; phylum Streptophyta; class Magnoliopsida; order Santalales; family Viscaceae; genus Viscum; species Viscum album. The sequence goes on from OY728135.1 coordinate 164,287,656, forward strand.
GACTTAATTATTGTTATGCACCGATTCACTTTTATATGGTGTATATACTGTACAAAGGCATATTATATCCAGAATAACTTTATTATCATGATATTATAATGTTCTAATTAAATATTATTCCTTAGGTATTTGTAATCAAGCGTCTCTCATTTTATTAAAAAATCTTTAACTAAAATATAGTTTTAAATGGTCTAAAGATTTACCTTTTAAATATTTATCATTAATTTCCATGTTTTAAAAAATTGGGTTTTATATTTTATTTATATATATATTAGTTTTTTATTATGTTAATTACTTTAAAATCATCGAAGTGGTATGGGACACTTTGATTTAAAAATTTATTTATTAAATAGTTTTCAAAATGGATTGATGAAGCATTAATTTTTCTTATATCTTGAAATAAATATTGTGATTGAAAATGAAATGTTAATACTGAAATGTTTATATTTTCAATATTTTATGTGATATGATTTTATAATTGTACTTGGACATTTTACAGTTGGTTACATGGTAAACCAAATGACAGGTGGTGTCGTGATAAACCTTGAAGGATAGTTACGTTATAACCTAAAATGCATTGGGTATGGATGTCGGCTGTATGGCTACTCCAATTAGTGAAATGTGTGGAAGTATACCTCATTGTTATTCCATTATTGTATGTTTCTGTCCCAAGATACATTTATATATTATGTGTTATTTCTATGGGTTTTATGGAAATCTATTGGTTACAAAAGGGTAATAAATGAACTTTGATTTGGTGAAGAGTATTTACTAATTCATAAAGGTGAAAAATATTACTTATGATATTGTATTCATTGTTTAATTGTTGTTTTGAAAAACTAGTAGTTTTTCTTCATTGTGTATCCCTTACTGAGCTTTTTATGCTCATACCATGTTTTAAAAATGTTTTCCACAAGACATTAAGATGAATAGTGTCTTGGATGTGATCATTATAATGACACATATATTACATAAAATGTTAATAATTCAAAATTGAAGTACACTTATTACAACATATAACAAGATCATGAAAGGACCGTATAGATATACTGTCATTAGAAACTGGGAAACATAAACAACCGGTTCATAAATCATCTACGTTGTCTCCCATTTATTTAATCATATCTAGAGTCTCTTTTTGGCATATTCTACTTAATAACCTTCTTTCTGAACTGGGGATAGAAAACATACAAAAGGGTGAGCTCAAATTCTCATTAAGGGTGAACAAAAGAAATATCAATCACATCATATTCATAAGAACATAACATTTTGGAAATCTTAACCTGCAAAAGAGATCATAATTACATAACATGGGATAAATCACAATACTAAAATGTAATCCCAATAATCATAACATAAAACATGAAACTTTGTGCCATACACACATAATCATAGAGAATCATTTCATAGAAGTCAACACTCATTTCCAAGACTATCTTAGCGGAAAAAGTTCATTTTTGAACCGATTTCACTCCTCGTTTCATTCCTGCTTCACTGAACCAGATTAACCTTCAGTTCCTTACATGTCTATCTCATGAGATATAAGTCATTACCCAATGAATTGGAGGGAGATATAGGTCCCACCCAACTCATAATGATACCATTCTTATGTGTGCCACAAAATCAAAAATCATACATCATTGCATAACCCATGTAATAAAAATGGGATTCTTAAACATCGTGACATCATAAAACAATTCATATAAGATAATGGAATTCATAAAAATAATTCCATCACAACATAATCAAATCAATTTAATAATAGAGATAGTAACAGAACCCTATATTATCATAGATGGAAAATAATTTTGATAAAACACTTGAACTCCATTCTTGACAAAAATATCCTTTCTACTTCAAAAATATTTTTCGTTTCATTAAATGTCATACAATTTTAAACTAAAATAAGTTGATTAAAAATAAACATGACAACTTTTAAAGTAATCTTCTTGTAAATAATTTTTTTAAATTCCCTTCATTTTGTATAAGTTAAAAAAACATTCTTCTCATACTTATGTCGGAAAAGTCAAAAAGTAACTCGTACGAATAACGACAAAAGAATCTTTTCATATCTTTTACTAAAAACTCACCAAAGGTAAAATTGGATTCAAACAATTTTAGGCGGATGGAAATAATTTTACATATTTAGGAATCATGTATGTGGATGATAAAATACACCCCAGTAAATACCAAAGTATAAACAACCTCGGATAAAAATGAGATTGTGATATTTTCTCTTACCTTAGGTCTGATTTTCTTCGTAAGTGTCTGAACCTCCTATATAATGACTCAAATAATTTCATTGACTTATTCCATAATCATACATATTTTTATGATATAATACATGGTAATATTCTTATCTTCTTATTAATAATATTTAATTGTTACTTGTTATTCGGGTGTTTATTACTTTTTGTTCTTATGCGTGTTTTGTAAAAAAAATTCTTATTCTTCTTTTTTAGGTTACAGGTACCTCATTTACAGAATGGTATTAGTGTAATACATATCATCATTATTCACTCAATTCATTTATTTAATTATTATTCAATTAAAATCATGTAGAACGAGTCACATCACATCGTAGAAACAGTATTCCATACGTACGCACGAGCGATGATATCATTCCCATGATTGTGGAATTGTATTAGAGTGTATGTATACTATTGAAGAATCAATACAAAATTACAATAATCATATATAGTTATTTATTTCTACCATTATACCAATCCAAGTAAGGTGGTGGTGGAAAATAGATTACACCATGTCGTGGAGATGGTATTATGTACGTACGCACACGCAGTGATTTCATTTTCCGTAGGATGGATAGATGGTGAAATAGAGTTGTTTCATACTTATAATAAAATATCAGTATATGAGTGATACTTATGTTATAACGTCATAATGAAACAACTAATGAAAATAAGTGAAAAAAGAAATAACGATGAAAGAATCAGTAACGGAGATTACCTCTTCTTTGAAGAGCCTCTTTGCGACCACCTCTTAGGGCACTAAAAATGGTCTTTAAAGAAGACCGGGACCTCTAGTATGTTTCTAGGGAAGTGTGTAAGAGAAGTTTTCAGGGGTTTTCCGAGCATGAAGGATCAAAGTGGTGTGAGGAAGAGAGGGAGGAGGTGCCCTTTTATAATGGAGGAGAGGGGCACCTTTGAAAAAACTAAAAATATTATTTTTTTATGAAGTCATATTCAGTATTTAATAGCTCCAAATTGATTTATTTAGAATCTAAGGTGGTTATGGGTCGAAATAATCTCATCCAATAGAATTTAGACAAGTTTAGGTTTCTATTTTAACTTTATCATTTAGATTTAACTTTAAGTTAGATAATTTAACTATTACCGTGTCTTATTGTTTTCTTACACTATAAGGTTAATAAACTTACTATAACAAGCCAAACGAACCCCAAGTTGTTTATTATTAATATATATAACCTTATCTAAGTCATTCGGCCGATCCTTAGATTTTGTGAAATAAAATAACAATTAATAATATAATATTTGTTTTAGAAACTATTTTATGTCAATTTTGACACTATTTGTTAATTTATTTCTTTGAAAATCATAACAGAAACATTTGTTCAAAAAAAGATAATTAAATCAGTACTAATATGTAATATTAACCTAAAAATTATTGTAATTCATAAAAATCCATAAATTACATTTATTTGGGTATTTATAACATCAATTATGTCAATATTTTATTAATATGATAATTACTGCATTATCATTGTGTCATATATAAATTAAACTATTTAATGTCTAAAAATTAAAAATAAAAAAACATTTTGTAATAAATATTTTTATCTTTCTAATTAATATTTATAGTCGAATTTATCTTATGAATAACCCTATATTAAAAATTATTCACTTATTATACTTCGATTTTAAATATTTTAACCCTTCTTTAAATAAATTAATATTGAATGTCCTAATCTAATCCACGTGGGCCCAAATGGTCATATTTTATTCCTAAGGTTGTTATTGGTCGAATTAAACTTATCCAATAAAATTAGGACATGTTTTAGGGTAATAATAATATCATTTTTATCCTTAATTACCCTATTTACTTTTAACCGGGGTTAAAAAAAAGTAAAAAGTTGTTATTCACCAAAAATTATTTTCATCTCATTGAACAACATTTTAGTCCTTGATATTAACCGTGTCTCTATGATTATATAAATTCCACTCATAGAAGCGGTAAAATTATGTTTTATGTAAATTTTGAAATTCTCCTAGGAGGTGGGTAAAAGACGGTGAAAAGTTCAATAAAATTTTTATGTATATAAAATTATTATAAAATGACTCCAACGAATTTAATTGAACATATACAGGTATTATGTATCAATTTTGACCTAATATAATATAAACATAATAAATAATCATTTAAATAAAAAGACGGGTTTTAAATAGCAACCCAGTGTTTTCACTATTCATCAAAAATTGAATGTTTTAAGAAAAATACCAAAATTTCACCCTAGGATAATTTCGATATTCCGAATCCAAAAATGATGTCCATTTTGAAAAAACAATTTACAAAATTTCAAAAAGTGGGTATTTCTATTCATAACGATTGGTTTTAATAATATTTTAATAGCATATCGTTGTTTAGTGAAACGCGGTATTGCGTACGACACAAGCTATAGAGGAAGGTCGTGATTGCGTGTAATGAATTCCAAGCTAGTGTTGTTTGTAGTGAAAGATTCATTTGATGATTCATATAAACTAAAAAAGTATTTCTCATAAAAGTCTCGGGTGTTACATTCTACCCCCCTTAAAATGAGTTTTGCCCCCAAAATTCGTCACTTTGTAACAAACAGATGAGGATACCTCTCCCTCATCATATCCTCAAGCTCCCATGTAGCTTCTTATAATTGGTGGTTCCTCCATAAAACTTTCACTAAGAGAGTGGTCTTGTTCCATGGGACTTTTTCGCTACAATCCAGAATCTCTATCAGCTATTCTTCATAAGAAACATCTTTCTCCAGCGGTACAACTTCTGAGATAAGTACATGTGAAGGATCAGGTATGTACTGTCTCAGGAGAGATACATGGAACACATCGTGAACTTGGGAGAGATTTGGTGGAAGCGCCAATTGGTATGCTACCTTCCCAACACGATCTAGTTTTTCAAAAGGACTGATATATCTAGGGCTCAGCTTTCCCTTCTTTCCAAATCTCAATACTCTCTTCCAAGGAGGTATTCGTAAAAACACTTTATCAGCCCCTTCAAACTCGAGGTCTTTTCTTCGGTTGTCAGCATAATTTTTTTGTCGACTCTGAGCATCTCTAATGTGTTGTTGAATAGATCTGACCTTTTATACCATCTCATCAACAAGATCAGGTCCTAATAGCTTTCTTTCCCCATCTTCATCCCAGCAAGTTGGAGTCCTATAGTTCTTTCCATAGAGAGCATCATAAGGACCCATCTGAATACTAGAGTGAAATATATTATTATAAGAAAAGTCCACCAATGGTAGGTGTTGATCCCAACCACCTTTGAAATCCATAGAGCAAGATCTCAACATATCTTTTAGAGTTTGAATTGTCCTCTCAGACTGACCATCTGTCTGAGGATGATAAGCAGTGCTGAAACTCAACTCTGTACCTAGAGTGCACTGAAGACTTCACCAAAACATTGAGGTAAACCACTGATCCCGATAAGATATAATAGAAAGTGGTACTACATGCAATATTAACACTTCCTTTACATATATCCTGGCAAGCTGATCCAGAGATAAATCCTCTCTAATAGTGGTGAAGTATGCCGACATTGTATGACGATCAACTATAACCCAGATATCATTATTTCCTTTAGATGTTTTAGGAAGTCTATTGACAAAGTCCATAGTGATGTTTTACCATTTCCATTCTGGTATAGGTAATGGTTGTAACATCTCCTTAGGCTTCTGTCTCTCAGACTTGACTTGCTGAAAAACCAAGCATCGAGAGACATATTCAGCAATATCTCTTTTCATTCCATCCCACTAGAAGTAATCTTTCAGGTCCTTATACATCTTCCTGCTTCCAAGATGAATAGAGAATGAAGAACTATGAGCCTTACCCAGCAGCTCCTTCTTTAATTCGGGGATGGGAGGAACACAAACCCGATTCTTGAACCTTATTATTTCATCACAATCAAGCTTGAATTCAGGAACATTTATCACCTTCTTTTTTAACTCTACATTTTCTTTCTGTGCCTCTTTAATATTCACGTGTATATATGGTTGAACATTCATTTGAAAAAGATACGATTTTACCCTTTCATTATAATTCCAAGATCCATCCTTTGTAAATCCAAAAATATTGGATCTTTTGTGATCCTCATCCTGGATAATCTAGCATGTTCTTGTCGACTTAATTCATATGCCACCTTTTTTGCTTTCCCAGGGTGGTAATGAATTGTGCAGTAGTAATCCTTAATCAGCTCCAACAATCTTCTTTGGTGCATATTTATCTCCTTTTGTGTGATAATATACTTTAAACTTTTATGATCAGTATAAATATCACACCTTTGTCCATAAATATAATCCCTCTAAATCTTTAATGCAAATATTACCGCTGCTAACTCCAAATCATGAGTTGGGTAATTTTTCTCATGGATTTTCAACTTTCGTGAGGAATAAGCTATCACCATATTATTTTGCCTAAGAACACACACCCAGACCCTTCTTCGATGCATCACTATAGATCACAAACCTTTCTCCACTACAAGGAAGTGTGAGTACAGGTGCACTAGATAACCTTCTTTTCAACTCCTTGAAAATCTCTTCACATTCCTCCATCCAAACAATCTTAACTCATTTGAAAGTCAACTTGGTGAGTGGATTAGATAATTGTGAAAAAACATTCAAAAAATGTCTATAATATCCAGCAAAACCAAGAAAACTTCAGATCTCGGTTACTGTTGTTTGTCTCGACCATCATTAGATAACCTCTGTTTTGGCTGGATCCACAGATATCCCCTCTTTTGAGATTATGTGGCCCAAAAAATGAAACTTTTTGAATCCAAAATTCACACTTGGTAAATTTGGCATAAAGCCTCTCCATTCTCAGGGTCTTCAATATAATTCTCAAGTGATCTTCACGTTCTTCCTTTCCCTTTAAATAGACAAGAATATCATCTATAAAGACTACCAGAAACTGATCAAGATAGTCTATAAAGACTCTATTCATCATATCCACGAAGATAGCAGGGGCATTAGTAAGACCAAATGGCATCACTATAAATTCATAGTGTCCATACCTTGTACGAAAAGCCATCTTTGGTATATCCTCCCTTTTGACCCTTAATTGACAATACCCTGAACGAAGATCAATATTGAATAAGTATTGAGCTCTGTGTAGTTGGTCAAATAAGTTATCAATGCACGGGAGAGGATATTTGTTCTTGATAGTGATCTTGTTAAGATCACAATAATCAATGCAGAGTCTAATTGATCCATATTTCTTCTTAACAAATAAGAATAGTTACTCCCCAAGGTGACGCACTAGGGCGTATGAATCCTTTATCAAGATTCTATTTGAGTTGCTTCTTCAATTCCAGAAACTCAATTGGGTCCATTCAATAAGGTGCCTTTGAAATAAGCAAAGCACCCGATACGTGTTCTATTGAAAACTCAACTTCGCGATTTGATGGAAGAACCAACAATTCCTCCAGAAAGACATCATCAAAATCCTGTACAATGGGAATATTCTTAATCGTGAGTCTCTCTCCAACCATTTGAGATAAATAACCTTCATTTAGTGGAATCAAGACCCATAAGATGGAAGAAATTTCCACTGGAAGGTTATATTCATCCTTACATCGATAGACGATCATAGATTGATTTGGAATATGAAATTTGACTTCCCTTTTTTGGAAATTGATATGATCTCCATATAAAGAAATCCAATACATGCCAAGAATCAAATAAAATTACCCAATAGGAAGGATCAAAAGATTTTCAGGAAGCACTTTCCCACAAACTTCAATCGGAGAAGAATTATAAACTTTTGATGCAACTGTTGTGCCATTAGGGGTTGTCACAGCTAACTCAACATCTAATTGTTGAGGTAATACGACGATAAACATAGAAAATTTATCAGATATAAATTAATGGGAGGATCAAGAATCAAATAAAACATTTGATACATTCGAGTGGATAATAAGTGTATCTTTCAACACTTCGTTTTTGTACTCCACATCACTGATAGAAATTGCATGTGACATTCCTTTGACTTTAGCCTTAAGAGTTTGTTGGCGTCGATCATCATCAACAACCCTTGGATTATGGAATTTATTAGCATAATGCCCCATTTCCTTACACTTGTAACTTTGAAGTGTAGGAGGTTCACTCTTTGTAGCATTTTCTTTGTTCGCATCACTAGAAAAATTCTTCCCATCATTGTGGCATTCAAATGCCCAATGACCTTCATTTCCACATTTGAAACATTTACATGTCCCATTAAGACAACTCCCTCATTGTTTATTTCCACACTTTGAGCATAAGGGAAAGCTCAACTTCTTTTCAGGGTGATATTTAGATTTTCCTTTGAATTCCATTTTCCTCTTCATATCAAACCCATATGACTGATGGGTTACTCCAATATCCATCTCATCATTGAGAGCACATTGAAAAATTTCCTCGTAGCTATTGAAGTCCCTTATGGCTAATTCCCTTCGAAGACTTGGTTTTAAGCCACTAAAGAATCGATCGATCATACTCTTAGGTTGGATAATAATAACATAAGCATACCTTGCATGTATTGTAAAATTTTCCTCATAGGTACCAACAGATTCATCATCCTTTTTATTTAGTTCAAGAAACTCATTCTACATCATTGTTCTAGGAATATGAGCGAAGTACTTATTGAAAAATAAGTTCTTGAACTCGTCCCATTCCATGGTCTCAATTTCATCTCTTGGCCTCATATTCTTTATAATATTCCACCATTGATCAACATCTCCTTCCAAATGATACACTGCTAAGATGAATTTATCATGTTTAGAACATTGAAGAACTGAAAATATCTTTTTAGTAGTAGTAATCCATTTTTCAACAACTAATGGATCAGTAGACCCACTGAATGAAGGTGGAAGCTTCCTCATGAAGGATTCAACATAATGTTTCTAATTACTTTGCTCGTTTGGAAGTCCTGCATGATTCATAGTTTGAGAAAGTTGAGTGAGAATGGCTACAATATTTTTCATTCTAGATCCCATAACGTTTTGTTGCTCAGGGGGACAATCATTGTATTTCCCGTCACATTCCACATTAACACAGTTCCTTTGGGTTCCATCCATTGACTAAAACCAAGATGAATAGTGTGAGAAACACTAATTACAAAATGAAAACCACATAATCAAGAATAAAATTTCACACTTAAGGTCTTATCATAGGTTTTTCATGGCCATATCTAAAACACTAAGATCATGTTCTATGCATAGACTTATCCATAGGGTTCTTACTCAGGCTTTCATATCCTAGTTTTCAAACGTTGAATATACCTTTCATCTGATACCAACTATAACGACCCATACTTTACATACATTGTTAATACATCAAAATTGAAGTACACTTATTAAAACATATAACAAGACCATGAAATGACCATATAGGTATAGTGTCTTTTTCAACTAGGAAACATAAAAACTGGTTCATAAATCATCTACGTTGCCTCCCATTTATTTCATCATATCTATAGTCCCTTTTTAGAATATCCTACTTAATAACCTTTTTCCTGACCTGGGGAAAGAAAAAATACAAAAGGGTGAGCCCAAATGCTCAGTAAAGGTAAACAAAAGAAATATCAATCTCATCATATTCATAAGAACATAATATTTTGGAAATATTAACTTGAAAAAGAGATCATAATTTCATTACATGGGATAAATCATAGTTGTGAAATGTAATCCCAATAATCATAACTTAAAACCTGAAACATTGTGTCATACATACATAATCATACAGAATCATTTCTTATAAGTCAAGACTCATTTCTATGACTATCTTAGCAGACAATGTCCATTTCTGAACTGAGTTCACTCCTCGTTTCAGTCCTGTTTCACTGAACCAGATTAACCTGCTATTCCAGCCATGTCAATATAATGAGATATAAATCATTACCCAATGCATTGGAGGGAGATATAGGTCCCACACATCTCATAATGATACCATTCATATGTGTGCCACAAAATCAAAAATGATACATCATTGCATAACCCATGTAATAAAAATGGGATTCTTAAACATCATGACATCATAAAACAATTCATATAAGATAAAGGAATTCATAAAAATAATTCCATCACAACATAATCAAATTATTGTAATAATATTTATAGGAACAGAACCCTATATTATCTTAGATGGAAAATAATTTGGATAAAACACTTGAACTCCATTCTTGATGAAAATATCCATCCCACTTCAAAAATAATTAACCTTTATTAACATGTCATACAATTTTAGACTAAAATAAGTTGATTAAAAATAAACTTGAAAACCTGTAAAGTAATATTCTAAGAAATAATTTTTTAAAAATCCATTCATGTTGTATAAGTTAAAAAAACATTCTTCTCGTACTTATGTCAGAAAAGTCAAAAAGTACCTCGTACAAATAACGAAAAAAGATTCATTTCATATCATATACTAAAAACTCACTGAAGGGTAAAATTGGATTTAAATGATTTTAGGTGGATGGAAATAATATTAACTATTTAGGAAACATGGATTTGGATGATAAAATACACCCCAGTAAATACAAAAGTATAAACAATCTTGGATAAAAATGAGATTGTGATATTTTCAATTACCATAGGTCTGATTTTCTTCGTAAGTGTCTGAAACCCCTGTATAATGATTTAAATAATTTAATTATCCTATTCGAGAATCATACTTATTTTTATGATATCATATTTGGTCATATTATTAGCTTTTTATTAGTAAGATTTCATTGTTAGTTGTTATTCGAGTGTTTATTGCTTTTTGTTCTTATGTGTGTTTTGTCAAATAAATTCTTCTTCTTCTTTTTAGGTTATAGATACCTCATTTACATAATGGTGTTAGTGTAATACATATCATATTTATTCACTCAACTCATTTATGTAATCATTATGCAATGAAAATCATGTAGAATGGGTCGCATCATATCATGGATACAGTATTCTGTACGTACGCACGAGCGATGATATTGTTCCCATGATCATGGAATTGTATTTTAGTGTATGTATAATATTTCAGAATCAATAAAACTTTACAATAATCATATATAGTTATTTTTTTTCACCATTATACCCATCCAAGTAAGGTGGTGGTGGAAAATAGATTACACCACGATGTGGAGACGATATTCCAAACGTACGCACTCGTGATGATTTCATTTTCCGTAGGATGGATAGATGGTGAAATAGAGTTGTTTCATACTTATAATAACATATAAGTATATGAGTTATACTGATGTTATTACTTCATAATGAATCAACTAAATAATAATAAGTGAAAGAAGAAATAAAGTTGAAAGAATCGGTAATGGACATTACCTCTTCTTTGAAGCACCTCTTTGAGACCTCCTCTTAGGGCACTAAAATTGGACTTTGAAATATACCAGGACCTCTAGTATGTTTCTAGGGAAGTTTATAAGAGAATTTGGTAGTGTTTGTCCGAGATTGAAGGCTCAATGTAGTGTGAGGAAGAGAGAGAGGAGGTTCCATTTTATAAGGGAGGAGAGGGGCACCTTTGGAAAAACTAAAATAATTATTTTATTATAAAGTCATATTCTGTTTTTAATAGCTCCAAATTGATTTATTTCGAAGCGAAGGGCGGGAAGGGTCTATATCCTCTCATCAAATAGAATTTAGACAAGATTAGGTTTCTATTTTAACCTTATAATTTAGATTTAAATTTAAGTTAGATAATTTTTCTTTTACTATGTCTTCATGTTTTCGTACACTATATGATTAATAAACATAGTATAATAAGCCAAAAGAACCCCAAGTGGTTTATTATTAATTTATATAACTTTATCTATGTCATTTGACCAATCATTGGATTTTTAGGAATAAAATAACAATTAATAATATAATATTTGTTTTAAAAACAATTTCATGTCAATTTTGACAATATATGGTAATTGATTTCTGTGAAAATCATAATAGAAATATTAGTCCTAAAAAAGTTAATAAAATCAGTACTAATATGTAATAATATCCTAGAAAATTATTGTAATTCATAAAAAGTCTCAAATTACATTTATTTGGGTATTTATAACATCAATTATGTCAATATTTCATTAATAAGATAATTATTACATCATCATTGTGTCATACATAAATTAAATTATATATTGTCTAAAATTTACAAATAAAAACCCATTATATAGGAAATCTTTTTATATTTCTAGTGAATATTTATAGTTGAATTTATCTTATGTATAACCTTATATTAAAAATGATTCACTTATTAAACATTGATTTTAAATATTTTAACCCTTCTTTAAATAAATTAATATTAAATTTCCTAATCTAATTCAAGTGGGCCTAAATGGTCAAATTATATTCTTAAGGTTGTGTTTGGTCGAATTAAACTTATCCAATAAAATTAGAACATGTGTTAGGGTAATAATAATATCATTTTTACCCATAATTACCCTATTTACTTTTAACCAGGGTAAAAAAAGTAAAAAGTTACGATTAACAAAAAAATTATTTTTATCTCATTGAACCACATTTTAGTCCATGATATTAACCGTTTCTCTTGGATTTTCGAAATTCCACTCACAGAAGCGGTAAAATTATGTTTTATGTGAATTTGGAAATTCTCTTAGGAGGTGGGTAAAAGACGATGAAAAGTTCAATAAAATTTATATATATCTAAAATTTTTATAAAATGACTCCAATGAATTGCATTGAACTTATATAGGTATTATTTATCAATTTTGACCTAAAATAATTTAAACAAAATAAATAATTATTTAAATAAAAAGTCAGTTTTTAAATAGTAACCTAGTTTTTCACTATTCATCAAAAATTGAATGTTTTCAGAAAAATACCAAAATTTCACCCTAGGCTAATTTAGATATTCCGAATCCAACAATGAAGTAAATTTGAAAACAAATTATAAAATTTCAAAAAGTGGGTATTACTATTCATAACGGCTGGTTTTAATAATATTTTAATAGCATATCATTGTTTAGTGAAACTCGGTATTGCGTACGACGCAAGCTATCGAGGAAAGTTGTGATTGCATGTAAAGCAAGACAAGATAGTGTTGTGTGTTGTGAAAGATTTATTTGATGATTTATATATCATAAAAACAAAATATTTCTCATAAAAGTCTAAGGTGTTATAATCATGGAAAAGACATGATTTCTAAAACACATATCTTGACAGGTTTCTTTTTATGGTTTTTTATATTATGAAAAATGGATACTGAAGAGTGTTGTCTACTTTTAATATTCACGTTATTATGTAATAGTTATGGACTAATTCTCTAAAACACTAAACCTGAACATATAATCAATATGAATTATTAATTTAATTCAATATTATGAAATTTTCTATGGCTTGGTACTTATATAACATCTCAAATATAAATTATAAAAACCATAATTGGAAATTAATGGAATATTAAAAAACATATCTCAAAGAGAAGACTTTGAGATAGTAAATCCCATTTATATTGTACTAAATTCTATGAAAATAATTTGACCAAATGTATAATAAACATATTCCCATTAATAAATTAATTCAAAAAACTAATAATATACATTTTTATCTATACTCATCATAAATAGTTATTCTCTAAATAAATTTATACGATTTTCCACATTAGTGATGATAGTTTTGATCATTTGTACGAGCCTCATATAAGATGGGTTTATATTCATTATTATTATAAATTAGATTATTACTAGGAAAATAATTATTCTATAAGGAATTATTTATAATTATTTTTCATGATTTTAATTCCATTCATGTGTGTTTATATCATATACTAGAGGATAAGTTTGAGAAAAAGATTGTTTTAGGGGTTTTTGATAAATTTAAATTTTTTTCTTAAAGGGTGATTTAGATATTGATATAAAATATATGGAACTAAAACAATATTTGCACATTTTAATCATATTATTATAGTATATAGGTTATCATAGTCATCCTTGACATAAATTCATAGTATTGTTCATGTTGGTGGTTAAACTATGCCATACATGAATAAAACATGATTAGTGGATGGTTATGAGAGGTTATTTTTGAAATATAAATATAAAGGAATAAAATGATATTAATTAGCTTCTAATATTTTTATTTATAATAAATAGAATTATTTAAAATTATAATAGATGTATATGAAAACATTACAGAATTTGAAAAAATGATTACCCTCTAAGAATGATTTGACTAGGGATGATTGTTAGTGGGTCGTATCAGTAAAACATTCAAAAAACAAAAAAACAGTAATGATGTCATATATATAATTTTTATGAGTCAGTAAAATCCATATTGCCAATATTGTAAGGATGTGGTGGGAAATGGAACATATTACGTCATGGGGGTGGTAGTCGGCATGACATATAAACAACAAAATTGTTTTTCTTAATGGACAAAGTATATCAAAAAATAAACATACTAACATTAATATATTAAAATTAAATTATATAATGGAAAATAATATCAATATATTTTATTTTATATAGTAAATATTATATAATATTATTAATAAGTAAACTATTTAAATTATAATACTCACATAGATGACATGATTTTTCGTTGGATGCCTCCTTGAATTTGAATGGAATATGAAATGTATGAGTGGATATATAATTATATGATTGAGAGGGGATTATAATGATATGAAAATTGAATATTTTCATGGATAAATTATAATTTTAGGCATTTCATGAATTAGTGGATGTGTTCCCCTTTTATAAGTGATAGAAAAATTTATTTTTGGAACACCTTTACAATTTTCAATTATGCCATGGAACTATTCAAAGTTAAACAGACCAAAATAGTAATATGTATAGGGAACACACTTTTAGGTGGAGAAAAATATCAACCATTCTATTCTATGTTATTATTTAATTGTTTTAGGACTTCTGCATTAGGTTAAATTGAATTTATCTTTTTTACTTTTACATTGGTTATTAATTTCTAATCTTAGTAATTAATTTTTACAATGAATATAAAGAATATATATTTTAACTAATTTGATACATATAATTTAATATTTGGATATAATTTTATCAATTAAAATTTCCAATGGGGAGAAAATTTAATTTTAAAATAAATACACTTAATCATTTAAAATCTGTTTTAAGGGAAATAATGTTTTTATGAATTAAATATATATATAAAATAAAATTATTTTGGTCAATGATTTTAGTGGCCTAAATAGATTTATTTTTAAATAAATACATTTTATTAGGTTTTAAATTCATGAAAATACATAATGTCTCTTTAAAATACTTTATTCATTGAAATTACCAAAAAAATGAATTTTATATTAATGTTACATTGTAATTAGTTTTAAAAATGCTATCCAATGGTTTTTTAAGATCATTGAATATTTAAAAGTGTAAATTTTTTCCCAGAAATCCTTATTTTAATACTTTTAATGGTATTTAAACATCTAGGACATTCTTATGTAATTTTAAATTAAAAAAACATACTTTTTTAATGATAAATATATATTTTTTTCAAAATCCCACCATTTCGGGAAAATATATAAAAAATTAAAAATAAGATATTTTTTTGATGACTTCCAAAAATGTAATTAGTTTGGTAAATATCAAATTATAAGATTTAATATTTGATTAATTTCTTGAATACATATTCATTAAAGGTAAAATTTCTTTAATAGGTCATGATATGATATTTACTAGCTACAATTCAGTCTCATTTGTTACATAATTACAAACAATTTAAATCATATTATACACATCCTATTCTGAAATGGTTTTATCAAATATAGAAATCATAAACATGTCATATAAATATAGTATTAAAAATATTTATATATAATTAATTAAATTATATAACATTCCAAATTTTAGTAACTTATAATGAAAATAAAAATTTTATTTATATGTGTGAGATATGTTCTCCCCGGATTCTATCAGCTAGAATCAGATATCCTCTATGAAGCCTCACATATTAGATTTGTTCACATTGCCTCCCAAGCTTGAGTAGGTATGTAATCTAGTCAATGTGGCCCACCTGACTCATCAAATACATTCGTAGATTCCCTCAATAGAAATCCCCTCTGATGTATATATATAAACTAATAATTATTATCATGCATGAAACACTAACATGATCATGAATGAAACACTCACATGATTCAAAAATAGAAGTTATTATATTTTAATCAACGCGAGAGAATAAACAATGGAAATATTTAATAATATATGGGAATATACAATTTAAAAATTTAAAACAAAATATATTACATATTTATATGTACCATACGGTGAATGAAGATACAATGATGTAACTCACTAGGAATATGATCCCATGACACCTATATAGAAAAACACATTCCTCAAAATATCATTCACCCTTGAAAATATTGGATGTTGAAAATTAAGAAAAAAGAATATTTAGTTTCATAGTAAATGAATATAATAATCATAATTAAATCGATATTAAACTCATATCTAATTGTATTTCCTCCAATGAGGATTTATTTTATGAGACATACATCACTATAGAATAGGATTTGGAATGATCAATCATGCAAGGCCTCTACCATAACAAGTTTCGGCTTCCACATCAAATTCCTTTACTAAAAAAATTAGGAACATCATTACCATATACCATATCATCCGCAGAGACACATATCAGGAAATCATAATTTCATTCACCAATTTGAATCATATATATTTTTTTATAAAATAATGTTTTTTATTTTAACTTTAAATAATATATATATTATGGAACCACTTTTTGGTATAAACTATGTAAAAATACTTTACCTATGAATAGTTGTGAATAATTATACGAAAAATATATATAAAAAATTAGTTTTCAAAAAAATTATAAATCATTATCCTTATTCATATTCATAATCATGTTTATTTTTTATCTTCATCAACCATCTCAACAACATCAATTTCTATACCCGCTTAAATATCATCATCAGTAGAAATTTCAATGTTATGGGTTACATCATCAACATTAATAACACCTTCAACACCTAATTTTTGGGTATCATAATCAATATCTACATCACATCAATTAAGAGGTATATTTTGGAATTTTTCTTCAAAATTGACAATATATTGAACTTAATCAAAATAACGTTAATTTTACATAAACAAATTCTCATTATATTTCCTTTTTATTACACTCCTATGGTTATTTAACTCTCACAATGAATTACAATAATTTTCATAATAACCATGATGTCCTGGATATTCCATCAATTACTGTTCATTTAATATAATATTAATTTTATATTTAACATAAATGATCTCATTACGCAGAAAAAAACACAACCATTGATCATTATTCATCAATAGAAAATTAAACATTATTATCTATTTCTTAAATAGATAACATATCCAAAATATTTCATCTATCATTCTATAAGACTGAAACTCACATTATTTTTGATGGTATCCTTTAAAAAAATTCCAATGATTTTTATATTCTTCATATGTATGGGTATTAAATAAACATCCATTAACCACAAACAATTATAATATTTGATCAATTTAGATGATGGATTACTCATTGAACACAAGAAATTATCAACTCTATTTCCAGCTTGTCATACCAGTTTTTGGGTCCTAGAAATTCCAAATTCACATTGAATAAAATTACATCAAACTCAGAAAAGGATATAAATAATATTGTGAAGAATATTTATGAAAAATATTCAAAGGATGAAGAAATTTTGTGAAGGGAAAATCCAGTTTTGGACCCCTTCACTGTATAGAAGTCCACGGGTTTGCGATGAATCAATGAACTAAGTATGTTCACCAGATAAAGATTTATGAACATACATCACTTCAAATACCATGAGTCAACCTACTCCTAAAGAAACTCCTAATACCCTATAATCTGCCTCCTATGCCAGGTTTGTTTAGAACATTATGGAAAATCATGGTATGAATGTTTCAGACATGCATGGACACAAATTTTTCATTCCTCAAACTCTATGTTCTAGGAAATTTAAATCATAATAAACATCCCTGGCCATTGAAATTGGATGTCAAGTGTTCTGAGAACACTTTTACTCCACTATGCACAAAATTACCCAGTGGATCTGCATATGTTTCCCACAACAAGGCCTATCAACCAGAGAAAAATTCAACATCCTTAGAGGATTTTTCTACCCCCTTACACTAAAATTTCTTCCATGACCTGTATCACTTCTCCAGATCAACGAACCCCCAATATAATGGTTTATACATTCCTTCTCTCTCTTATTTGGGGAATTTCAGAACATCCTTATCCTGTTATCCTCCAGTTAATCATGGATTCTATAACATTTTTTCCAAAAAACAGGACCTTAAAAAATGATTTATCATCCTGACCACATGATGTTAAAATATATTAAACTTATCCTGGCCGTATGATATTAAAGTATATGGTGTTAGTCCTATAAGATGAAATTAAACTATGTTATCATAGTCCCTATAAGATGACGTTACACTGTGATTCCATCATCTAAGATATAAGAATTTAATCTATAGTATAACCTATATTACATTCAACATGACACTCCCACTAAGGTAATACCATATATTTTCTTACATTAGAAGACACTCTTCCTCATCTTTTCCTCCTCACCCTAGCCTGGGACATATCTAGTTAGATTTTGGAATGTGACTATACTATATATGAAAATAAGAGAGGAAATGGGAACTCTCAAAGACCCCACTCCCACCCTTAGGACACCAGCACCATGCATAGTGGATGGGGAGGGTTGCATGATCATTATATCTACATCATTCTCTTGTTTCTCACGTCAATAATGACTAATGACGGTATAGATATTAGTGGCGATCCTGAAATCTATGTGAACCCAAATATCACATGGGCCGTCTCCCAAGATTTAATATCTAATAGCAATCCCTAATTCATATTTTCCTCTTATTCACTGAAATCCCCTATCATACCCCCTTAATGGGAAGCTCCCATGCATAAGATATAGCATCCAAAACTACATGGAAAATGATACCCATTTAACTTGTATATGTAGTAAACCTCTATCGGGTTGAATCCTGATACTTCAGATATCTCATCCATCCATTAATTCCATTATATTTTAAATCTATTCCTCACTGAATGACATTAAACTACACGAGTTTCTAAAACAAGTGGGATTTGATTCTAAAACAACTTAGATACTTAAGAGGCCTCCTTGAGGACAAAATACAGTTCTCAAATCCACCAAAATTTCCTTCGAGTGAATTCTCGGTATGGTCATACCCACAATAAATATGACATCTATTTTAGGGATACTTGGGAAGCTTCATTGTAACACCCCAAGCTTCTACAGTATGCTTCTCTTTAAATAATACTGTAGTGTGTGTTGTACACAACTTCGACTTCTAACACACCACAACCAATCAAAATAGACGTTATGAATAGTAATACCCACTTTTTTAAATTTTATTAATTTTATTTTTAAAAATGTACTTCATCTTTGGATTCGGAATATCGAAATTAGTTTATGTTGAATTTTTTGTATTTTTCAGAAAACATTCTATTTTTGATGAATAGTGAAAAAAACACTGAGTTATAGTTTAAAACCGATTTTGTTAAATAATAATTTATTTTATTTAAATTTAAATAAGGTCAAAATAGATACATAATACCTATATAAGTTCAGTTTAATTCATTGTAGTCAGTTTAGAATAATTTTAGATATATAAAAATTTTATTAAACTTTTCACTGTCTTTTACCCAACTCCTAGGAGAATTTACTAAAATCACATAAAACATAATTTTACCACTTCTGTGAGTGTAATTTAGAAAATATGAGAGACATAGTTAATATCAAGGAGTAAAATATGGTTCAATGATATAAAAATAATATTTGGTGAATAGTAACTTTTTTACTTTTATTTACCATGGTTAAATGTAAATAGGGTTATTAAGGGTAAAATGATATTAATATTACCCTAACACATGTCCTAATTCTATTGTAAAAATCTATCTCAACAATAAACAATATTAGGAATAAAATATTATCATTTTGGTCCACTTGGATTAGATTAGGACATTTATTATTATTTAATTCAAAGAAGAGTTAAATGAGATAAAATCAATCATTAATTACTAAAACATTTTTAATATAAGGTTATAAATTAGATAAATTTGATTGTACATATTAATTAGAAATATAAAATTAATTCCTACATAATTGTATTTTAATTATAAATTTTAGTCATTAAATAATTTAATTTATTTATGTCATAATGGTGATGCAGTAATTACATAATTAATGAAATATTAAAATAATTTATATTTTAAATATCCAAATAAATGTAATTTGAGAATTTTTATGAATTAAAATAATTTTCAAGGTTACTATGACATATTAGTATTAGTTATGTGAATTCTTACATATGTAATAATGCAGTTATAAATTTATAAAAAACAAATTACCCAATAGTGTCAAAAATGACCTAAAAGTGTTTTTAAAACAAATATTATATTATTATTGGATATTCCATTCCTAAAAATCAATGGATCATCCAATGTACTTATATAATGATAGGTGTATCCATAATGAACCACTTGGGGGTCTCTTGGAAGTATATAGTATGTTAATTAACTATATAATATAAAAATACAAAGTGACCTAGTAAATGACAAACTATTTAACTATGATTTAAATAAATAAGATAATGTTAATATAGTGACAAAAAACTATCTAAATACTATTTGTTGAGTGTTTTTAGACCTATCCCCACCTTAACCTATAAATAATCCCCTTTGGAGCCACTATAAATCTAATATAAATTTATTATAAAATAATATTTCTAGCATTTCCTAAGGTTCCCCTCAGCTCTCTTATAAAAGGGCACTCCCCCTTCTCCCGAATTCACACATTCAAATCCATTTGTCTTGCCCAAACCCTACCCTAATATTCTCTCAACTTCCATCACATCAATCTATAGTCCTTAGTTTGATCATAAAGCCAACCTAAGGAGCCCTTTTGATCCAATCAAAACGAAGAACCCGAAGAAGAGGTAATGTTTTCAACACCCTCTTTCAAGTTCCATTCTTCTTCAATTTCATATTTCTTTGTTATTTCCAATCTATAATAATAATTCCAGTATATTCTATATATTGTTATGATATTATAAATATGGTACATTCATATTCAGTATTCTATCCATCCTTTTATTGACATGTCACCATACGTGCGTACGTACGACTTACCATCTCCACGTCGTGGTGTAATTGTTATTCAAAACATTATTATTTGGATGGGTATGATAATGATGTGTAATTGATGAAAATAACAAATATAAAATGATAATGAGTCTGTATATAAGATTTACAATCCAATTATATATTATTTTAAAATCAAAAGAATGATATTGTCCCTCGTGCATATGTATGGACTACCGTCTCCATGAACATGATGAGATTAATTCCCCATCATATCCATGCAATTTTAATTCTCATTTGATGATTAAAAATATTGCTTAAGGAATTGATATCATTCTGGATATGAATAAGATACAAACTATCTATAACAAACTTGACTTACGTAACAAAGCATATAAAGGGAAACAAATTAGTTAACACCCCAAACAACGATAAAACTAAGATATTATTACCAATAAAATGTTAAAAGATCATATATGATATCAAAATTAATGTATATGATTATTGTATAATTTATTAACAATTATTTCACCATTATAAAAGAGGTTAAACTACCCTCGACCACGAAAAACTATAAAGTAAGGATTTATTTCACAGTCTCTTCATTATCCTAGGTAATTTATGCGTAATTATCTAATAGGACTTCTTTATCATCCACATCCATGTTTCTTAAAAACATTTGTCATAACATTATAACTATTTCACATAATATGGGTTAAAGTAATTTATACTCTTATTTTAATTTTTATAATAAGTTTATAAAGGAATCTTTCCATCGTTTTCAAAACAAGGTCCTTTTAATCCTTTTCGACAGAATTAAGGTAAGAATGTCTTTTTTAACTTATACGGCGGGTGCGGCAATTTTCAGCCTTTATAGAAACTTTGATGCTTCACTTAAAATCTTATAAGAATATTTTTAAATTAAATGTTTTATTTTATAATTATGTGACTTTTAAATGATTTCAAAAAAGAGATATTTCTCTCAAATAGTTTTGATTTCATCTATGTCCACATCTTTGATGGATTTTAAACATATTTGAAGATGATTTATTATGATACAAAACATCCATATTGTATTGAAGTTTTTGTGATATGTTTGAATGTGGATTTGTTATTTTTATACCATTCATTTTTTATGGAGAATGTATTGACATTTTGTATTGTAGTTATAATACAAATGTTTATGTTATGTTTAAAACTATTAATATGTGGAATGCATTGGACTTAATAAGTGATGGATGGAGCCCGCTATAGCTCCTCGATGCACTGGTAGGTCTAATGAGACGGACTAGTGTCTTTGCACAAGGCCTTGACAAAATCTTATTTTTAGTCCTAACACAAGGCCATGACTATGTGGTTAAGATAGTCTGGCGTTATGCATTACATCATTTAGAAAGTGGTTATTGATATTTCATGTGATTATTCGACTAGTAAAATATTCATGTGAATAGTTAAATGGAATTATTTCATTTCATTTCTGCCATATTATGCTTAATTTCAAGTTTAAAATGCTTTTGTTTTAGTTTTACATTTCCTTATATGTTTATGATTATTTATGAATGTTTCTACTATTTTTTTATCCTTACTGGACATTTGAGCTCACCCCATTCTATGTTTTATTTTTCCCAGGATGTGAAGAAGTAATTTATGATTGACCTGTAGGGATAATATAAGGCGATATGAGTGTGGAAAAAAGATGTTATTGTAGTTCTCACCTTATGATGTAATGTAATATTTATGAATGTATCTAGTGATTCCTAGGCTACTAAAATAATCGGCCTTTTGAGACATGAACTTTTTTGTTCATTCCAATATTATGTAATAATTCCACAACTCTGGGTAACTAGGGTGGGGGAGTTACAATTGGTATCATAAGAAATTTAGTACAATACTTGGACGCTAGATTTAGATAAACACTGATTAGTGAACATGGCCCTATGATAAACTTTGAGGATTAATATAGAAGAACTTCCTAGAATTTTGGTATTGTAGAGATATTGTGAGATTTCTGAGAAATAAATCCCTGTCCGGATAAGAGCATGTAGTGGTGGCACTAGAATAGATATACCTAGGGGTAAAACCTGAAAACCCCGCTTTGAGCTAGTATCCAATGAGAACTAGTGAACACAACGGGCCTTACTGCACTCTTGGTTACGAAACACCCAGGGCATATGCTTAGGATAATTCTCATTTTCGGTACAAACCATTATTAAGGGTTTATG
Source organism: Viscum album (assembly GCA_963277665.1). NCBI lineage: Eukaryota > Viridiplantae > Streptophyta > Magnoliopsida > Santalales > Viscaceae > Viscum > Viscum album. Next base: position 164,311,223 of record OY728135.1, read on the forward strand.
GGTATATATTTCATCAAATAAAACATTTTGTTTTTAATATTATGGATTATATCCATAAATAGTTCAATTTATGTGAAGTGTTTTACAAGTATGGAATAATGTATTTTGATTCATAAACTGATCTAGGTTCTGCCATTGTTTATAAATGGCACCTAGTGGAAGGAATGGAAATCTTATCAATTATCGCACTCTATGTGGGGATTTCCCTCTAGCTCGTGGTAATTATAGTGGAGCTAGTGATGCAACTAGTTCTGATCACCTAATCACCAAACTGGGACGACTCACTAAGGTAATGAATAATAACTTTACCCGTATAGAGAACCATGATCTGCAACGTGGAGGATCAAGGTTAGATCACTTCCTGATGAAACAACCAACAACATTCAATGGGAGGATAAATCCCTTAGTATCATAGTAATGGATAAATTACTCAGAGAAAATATTCCATGCCTTGGGGAGTATTGAAAGGGAAAAGGTGATCATTTCAATTTACCACCTCACTGGAGATGCAGAATAATGATGGTCATTTATTCAAAACATGAAGGAAGAAGATGAAGTATAAAATACAGAATGGAGGGTGTTCAAAGAGATATTTTTTGAAATATACTTTCCTCATGACCATCAAGCAGATATGGAAAGGTAATTTCATAGTCTGAGGGAAAAGGGGGATGAGAATGTCGCGAAGTATGAGGCTAACATTGCACGGTAAGCAAGGCGTGATACAAATTATATACGTAACCCAAGAAACAATATTGATCTTTTATTTTATGGTTTAAAAACATTTCTTCATCGAGCATTAGTCTCACAATACTTATCGTTATATAAATATATTTTCTCATGTGCTATCAAGACATAAAATTAATTCTTTAAGTCTTATGACTTTAATATAAAGCAAGAGAAGAACAGTTTTGATGATCACTCTAGAAATGGAAATAAGCGGAAGAAGGGAAATGTTTAATATCCGTCCAGTAGTAAATCTGGTATGAAACACTCCAGTACTAGCTTGAAAGGAATGGGATTCTGTTACTTGTGTGGTGAAAAGGCCACAAATATCATGATTGCATGGGGAAGAAAGAAGCTACCGATGTTCAATTATACAATTGTAGGGAGATGGTACATTATGAAAATGAATATCCTAATCATTAGGGGAACTATCCTCAGAAAAGGACAAGGGATCAAGGTCAAGCTTATGATTTCACTACTGCGGAGGTAGAAGCTTCGAAAGATGTGGTGGAAGGTAATTTAATGGTTTCCTCTAGTTTCGAAAATTCATTATTTGATTCTGGATCATCACATTATTTCATATCATCCCAATTTTCTAAGAAAATTAGATATTTCCAATTTGATTTAACAAGGGAGTTGTTAGTCAAAACCCCCAATGGAAGAATCATTGCTTCAATGTTTTGTCAATCAGTTCCTATTAAGGCATCTAAATGTTCTTTATCTACTGATCTCATCATCATACCCATGATTGAATTTGATATAATCCTCAGTATGGATTGGATTTCGGACCATGATGTGAATATTTATTGTAAGAATAAAAAGGTTATGATTTTTGATGATAATGATAAGGTACACCTTATCTTTAGATAAGAATCATCGCCACCTAATTCTTATCTCGATACACCCCTAGTAGCTCAATTGAATTCAATTATCCTGGAGGAAGAGAATTAAATAACAATGGGTGATGAAAGGAATGTTGAAATAGAGGATATACCTATTGTGAAAGAATTTGTAGATGTGTTTCCAGAAGATTTACCGGGACATCCTCTAGAATTAGAAATTGAGTTTTCCATTGATTTAATTCCTGGTTCAAAGACTATATCAAAGCCCCCTTATAGAATGGCCACTATGGAATTAGTTGAATTAAAGAAACAACTAGAGTAATTGAGTAATAATGGATTTATTCGCACTAGTGGTTCTCCATGGGGAGCCCCTGTCGTTTTTGTTAAGACTAAAGATGGATCTATGAGGTTGTGCATTGACTACTGGGAGATCAATGCTATAACAATAAATAACAAGTATCCCCTACATTTCATTATTGATTTATTTGGCCAATTGCATGGAGCTCATTAATTTTCAAAGATTGGCCTTCGATTTGGATACCATCAATTGTGTGTAAAGAAGGAATACATTCCGAAGAGAGAATTTCAGACCAGTTACATGCATTACAAGTTTATAGTAATGACTTTTGGATTAACTAATGCACCCTATGTATTCATTTATCTACTGAATATAGTTTTCAATGAATATCTCGATGATTTTGTGGGGGTATTTATTGATGATGTCTTGGTATACTCCAAAAGCTATGAAGATCATTATAATCAACTGCGCATTATCCTGAAAACTCTTAGAAGACATGAATTTTATTGGAAGTTTAGAAAATGTGAATTATGGCTTCAGGAGATCTTTTTTATTGTCTATATTGCCTCTAAGGATGGAATCTATGTTGATCCTTCAATGATCAAGGAAATCCTAGAATGGTCAGTACCGATGAGTATAATTGATGTATGAAGTTTAATTGGTTTAACAGGTTATTTTCAATGTTTCCTCGAGAATATTTCTCTGTTCTCTAACCCATTAACAAATATCACATGTAAATGGGTTAAATTATTTTGGAAAAAAGTGTGTGAAGAATGTATTGACGAACTGAAGAGATGATTAGTCATCGCTCCAATATTGACTCTACCATTGGGGAATGACATGTTTGTTTTTAATATTGATGCATCAAAGAAAGGACTTGGTTGTGTCCTTATGTAGAATGATAGAGTTATTTCCTATGAATCACGACAGCAAAAAATTCACAAGAAAAACTATCCTACTCATGATCTTGAGTTAGCTACTGTAATCATTGCTTTGACGATATGGATAAATTATCTCTATGGTAAAAAATTTGAGATATATACTAATCACAAGAGTTTGAAGTATATTTTTTCAAAAAAAAACTCAACATGAAGAAAAAGATATTGATTGAACTACTCAAGGATTATGATTGCACGATACACTACCACTCGGGGAAGGAAAATAAGGTAGTAGATTCTTTGAGTAGAAAGGATCATGGAGTTTTGAACAAGATGAGTGTTGAAAGGGATTATATTTTCATGGATCTAGTAAAGATGGATATGGGAATCACCATAGAAGGTGAAACATCAATACTTTTTAAAATGGTTTCCAAACTATCTTTACTAGAATGGATAAAGAGTTCTCAGACTAGTGATGAAGAGTTTCAGAAGAAGATTAAATCAGTGTATGATGGGATATTGAGTGACATTATGTATGAAGATGGAATTTTAAAGTTTGGGAAGAGACTTTGTGTTCCCAGGATACGTGATCGTAAAAAATAATTGTTGGATGACTCTCATAGTTCCAATTTTTCTATACACACTGTGAGAACCAAAATGTATAGAGATTTGAAGGAAAATTTTTGGTGGGAAAACAAGAAGAGGGATATTTCTGATTTTTTTTAAGATGTATGGTTTATCAACAAGTGAAAGCTGGAAGGAAACATCCAGGTGGAGTCATGAAACCTCTTCCCATCCTTGAATGGAAATGGGATAATATTACGACGGACTTTGTCATGGTACTACCAAATACTCCTAGAAGGAACAATGCAATATGGGTCATTGTTGATCATCTTACCAGGTCAACACATTTTCTTGCTATAATAGAAGATCTACCATTTGAACGTTTAGCATGAATATATATTAATAATGTTGTGAATCTTCATGGAGTACCACTATTTATTGTTTCTGATTGTGATCCCTATTTTACTTCAAGATTCTGTAAGAGTCTTCAAAAATCCCTGTATACTGAACTTTGTTTGAGCACTGCCTACCACACCCAAATTGATAGACAATCAGAACTGAATATTCAAACCTTAGAAGATAGGTTGAGATATTTCTCACATGAAATTCAGGGTATGTGGGATAAATACTTACCTCTAGTGGAATTTTTCAATAACAATAGCATCCATTCATGTATTCAGATGGCACCATATGAAGCGTTATATGGAAAGAGATGTTGCACTCCAACATGTTGGGATGACGTTGGTGAAAGAAAAATTTTAGGCCAAGAACTAGTGGAGGAAACGATGGAAAAGATGAAGGTAATCCAAAACCACATCAAAGCATCTCAATGTAGGTAGAAGAGCTATGGGGATAACCGAAGGAAGGATTTGGAATTTTAGGTAGGAGATCATGTTTTCTTAAAGGTATCTCCATGGAAGGGAGTTATAAGTTTCGGTAAGAAAGGTAAATCATGTCCCATGTAATCCGACATTTTGAAATTCTAGAATGAATTGGGGCTATAGCATAACATTTGGCAATGCCACCAAATCTCTCCAAAGCTCACGATGTGTTCCATGTATCACTATTGAAAAAATATGTGCCTGACTCAATGCATGTAATCACCTATGGTGAATTAGAACTGGAACACGATCTGTCTTATTGCGAAGATCCTATCATTATTCTTGATACAAGAGAACAAGTGTTGAGAAACCAGATGACTTGTCTAGTAAAACGTCTATGGAGAAACTGTAAGATGAAAGAGGCCACACGGGAACCCGAGGAACTTATGATGAAGAACCACCCGAGTATTTTCATTCGGTAGTATTCAAGAAATTTCGAGGATGAAATTATTTGTAGGAGGGGAGAATTTGACACCCCAAGATTCTAAGTATGCTTCTCTTTGAATAATACAGTACCGTGTGTTGTGCGCAACTTCGAGTTCTCACACACCACAACCAATCAAACTGGCCGTTATGAATAGTAATACCTAATTTTTCAAATTTTATAAATTTTATCATTCAAAATGGACTTCATTTTTTGATTGGTAATATCGAAATTATCTTAGGGTGAATTTTTGGTATTATTCTGAAAACATTCAATTTTTGATGAATAGTGAAAAAAACACTGAGTTATAGTTTAAAACTAAATTTTTATTTAAAGAATTATTTATTATATTTAAATTTAATTTAGGTAAAAATAGATACATAACACATATATATGCTCAATGTAATTCACTGGAGTTAGTTAATAATAATATTAGATATATAACATTTTTATTGGACTTTTCACCGTCTTTTACCCACCACCTAGAGAAATTTGAAAATTCACATAATACATAGTTTTACTGCTTCTGTGAGTGGAATTTTAAAAATCCAAAAGACACTGTTAATATCATGGAGTAAAATTTGGTTCAATGAGAAAAAAGTAATTTTTGGTGAATAGTAACTTTTTACTTTTATTTTCCTCGGTTAAATGTAAATAGGGTAATGAAGGGTAAAAATGATATTAATATTACCCTTACAAATGTTCTAATTCTATTGGAAAAGTTTAATCAACCAAAAAAATCTTAGGAATAAAATATTATCATTTAGGCTCACCTGGATTTGATTAAGACAATTATTATTATTTAATTCAAAGAAGAGTTAAAAGAGTTAAAATCAATGATTAATTACTAAAGCATTTTTAATATAGTGATATAAATAAGATAAATTAGATTTTAAATATTCATTATAAATATAAGACCATTTACTACATAATGGTATTTTATTTATAATTTTTATACATTATATAAATTAATTTATTTATGAAACAATTGTGATGCAGTAAATACCTTTTTAATGAAATATTAAAATAATTGATATTATAAATATCCAAATTATTTTAATTTGAGACTTTTTATGAATTAAAATAATTTTATAGGTTACTATAACATATTATTATTGGTTATATGATTTGTTTTCAAATTAATAATGTTGTTATGATTTTTTCAATAACAAAATACCCAATAATGCCAAAATTGACATAAAAGAGATTTGAAAACAAATATTATATTATTATTAGATATTCTATTCATAAAAATATACAGTTTGGCCAAGCTACTTATATCATGATATTTTTATCAGTAATGGACTACATGGGGGTCGCTTGGAAGTATATAGTATGTTTATTAACTTTATAATTTAAAAATAAAAAGAGACATGGTAAATGTCAAACTATTTAACAAAAAGTTAAATAAAAAAAGATGAATTTAATATAGTGACCGAAACCTGTCCAAAACCTATAGGTTGAGTGGTTTTCTACCTATAACCACCTTAAACTTTAAATAATCCACATTGGAGACATTAGAAACAGAATATGAATTTGTTATAAAATAATATTTCTTGCTTTTCCTAAGGTGCCCCTCACCCCTCTTATAAAAGGGAACTCCCCCTTCTCACTAATTCAAACCTTAAAAGCCATTTGGAACGTACAAAACCTACCCAACTATTCTCTAAAAATTCATAAATTCAACTTATAGGCCTTAGTTTGATTAGAAAAGAAACCTATGGAGCCCTTTTTATCAAATCAAAAGCAATAACCCGAAGAAGTGGTAATGTTTTTACCACCCTCTTTCAGGTTCCTTTCTTCTTCAACTTTTTCTTCCTTTGTTATTTCCACTCTAAAATAATAACTCTAGTATATTCTTTATACTTTTATGTTATTATAAATATGGTACAACCATATTCAGTATTCTATCCATCCTTATAATGACATTTCACCATACGTGCGTACGTACGGCTTACCGTCTCCACGTCATTGTGTAATTGTTATTCCAAACATTATTATTTGGATGGGTATGATAATGATGTTTAATTGATGTAAATAATAAATATAACATGATAATGATTCTGTATATATGATATACCATCCAATTATATATTATTTTAATATCAAAATAATGATATAGTCGCTCGTGCGTACGTACAGACTACCATCTCCACGAACACGATGAGATTCATTCCCCATCGTATCCATGAAAGTCTAATTCTCATTTTATGCTTAAAAATAATGTTTAAGGACTTTATATAATTATTTATATGAATAAGATACAACATATCCATAAAAAAACATGACATACATAACAAATCATATAAAGGAAAACAAATCAATTAACACTTATAACAACGATAATACTAAGATATTATTAAAAATAAAATTGTTAAAAGATCATATATGATATAATAATTAATGTACATTATTCTTGTATAATTTAATAACAATTATTTCACCATTATACAGGATATTAACCTACCATCGACCAAGGAAAAGTACAAGTTAAGGGTTTATTTCACAATCTCTTCATTATTCAAGGTTTTATATACGTAATTATCTATTGGGACCTCTTTATCATCCACATCCATGTTTCATAAAAATTTATTTGAAAACATTTTTATTATTTTATATAATATGTCTTAAAGTCATTCATAGCCGTTTTTGAATTTTTATAAGAAGTTTATAAAGTAATTTTTCCATCGTTTTCCAAACAAAGTCCTTTTAACCTTTTTGACATAATTAAGGTAAGAATGACTTTTTTTAACTTATATGGTGGGTGCATCTATTTTCTGCCATTATAAAATCTCTGAATCATCCCATAGAAGATTATATGAATATTTTCAATGTAAAGGTTTTCTTTTATTATTATGTGACCTTTAAATAATTTTAAAAAAGGATATATTTATCTCAAATAGTTTTGATTTCATATATGTAAACATCCTTTGATAAATTTTAATATTATTTGAAGTAGATTTATTATTATACAAAACTTCCATATTTTATTGATGGTTTTCTGATATGTTTGACTGTAGATGTGTTATTTTTATACCATTCATTGTTTATGGAGAAAAGTATTGACATTCCGTATGCTTGTTTTAATACGAATGTTTATGTTATGTTTGAACCTATTAATATGAGGAATTCATTAAACTTAATAAGTGATAGGTGGATCCCCCTATAGCTCTTCGATGCATTAGTAGGTCTCACGAGACAAGCTAGTCTCTTGGAACAAGGCCTTGACAAAATATTATTTATAGTCTTGTCACAAATCCATGACTATGTGGTTATGATAGTCTGGAATTATGCATTCCATCATTATGAAAGTTGATATTTATATTTCATGTGATTATTCGACTAGTAGAATATCTATGTGAATAAGTAAATGGAATTATTTCATTTTATTTATGCCATATAATGTTGAAATTCATGTTTAAAAGGATTTTGTTTTAGTTATACATTACCGTAAATGTTTATGCTTATTTTTGATTGTTTTGGATATATTGTTATCCTTACTGGTCATTAGAGCTCACCCCTTTCTATGTTTTATTTTTCCTAGTATGTGAAGAAAGTATTTTATTAATGACCTATAGGGATAGTATAAAGGGATATGAGTGTAGAGAAAGTTGTTGTTGTAGTTTTCACTTTATGATGTAATGTAATCTTTATGAATGTATCTAGAAATTCAAAGGCTACTAAACTAATTGGTCATTCGAGGCTTGATATTTTTTGATCATGCCAATGTTATGTAATAATGCACTGAGTCTGGGTTATTGGGGTCTGGGTGTTACATTCAGCATAACTATCAAATTTATGATTAACTAGGAACATTCTTCCTAGCTGTCCTCTCCACATGATGTTAAAATTCATGGTGGGGTCCTTTTAACATGACCATAAATGGTGATGTGTCCTGTTATGTGTCACTAAACAACATGGGTTATCATTCATATCACGATGATTAGTAATAATTTCATTTTATAGGTTTTATCCCAACATTGAAACAATTCATGTCACCCCTTGATAATAATATACTCCAGAGTGATTCATCATGTGTCTTAAATTTGAATTCTCTCAACAAATAACAATGGAATTACTGACCGATCATGAAAATGTTAACATTGATGAGGAACCTCAAATAAATATATGTATTGTAATTGATTGAGAACCTAAGATACATATAGATGATTCAAGACCAATTCATACCACTGATTGATATTGTGACCTGAGTGTATTCTATAGAAAAATGATTTGTATTGAACCAAGGATTCCTGAACATGAGATCATGGATTAAATACTTAATAGAGTCCCGTAATAGGAAATAGTTCCCCCCAAAAGTGTGTGATAAGCCAGATATCCTATCCTCTAACCTAATGTGAGTCTATAAGTTTATTTGTCCTACTAATCTGACTAATGCCTGCCATTGGAAAGAAGTTATAAAATTCATGGATGTGAGAGCTGTTTGGTGTTTCTTGCTCCATGAATAAACCTTTCAGAGACTATACAAAGACATTAACCCAATGAAAATTGAGTACACAAAAACCTAACTCCCGAAAATGAACATTCAGTAAAAAATGCACTTTGGTTTGAAACAAAAATGGGGAACTCAATGTGAATCCTTAACCATGGGGGCGGTATTACCCCATCATGGGCCCCTTTTGAATAAAAATTTAAGAGGGCCAACCGAGATCAACAATTATATAATTTTTAATGAGATTATTATTTGATGAGGGGTTTTCTATACCTTTCATATATTTTTCAATAAATTAAAAAATATCCCTTCAATAAAATTACATCCTGATAGATTGTTCATAAATGTGCATCAGCAACTGCATACGTGGACATAGTCTCGATGAAGATCTTGACTCCATCGCCCACATAGTGCCTTCAATGATGGGTTTATAATATGATTATTAGGATGTAACATAAAAACGATACTCTCCACACCCTAATGGTAGTATCGAAATCCCTCTAGGTGGAGAATCCCCACCATTCACCACTCAGCAGTGGCTCGCAGTCTAGAACTAAGGTCCTCTAAATTCTATCTCAAATAGTTTCGAGTTCATGTACACATATTATGAAAATGAGTACCTTCCTTAACCAAGGAAAGCTAATGATGTCATCATCAATGAAATATTCCATATTGAACATGGGTCTCACTCAACGTCCCATACCAAATGATGTCATTTTCTACTCAAAGTGACCTGGTACCCTCATAATAAAGAGGATATCACCTTGTGGGCTCCTACTAAAGTCCAATGGACTCGAGCCCCCCACGAAGCCTGCTGAGGTTGAAAATAAAACTACATGGAACATGTCATTAACATTGTTCATGCACAATAAACCTAACATGAACATCTGAAAATAACATATGAGTGGATATATAACCCCATCCACTCTTATGAAGACCACTATAGAAATGTGGTAGCACATTACGTGAAATAGGAAAATAACCAGCTATGTGTATATGAAAATACCTACTATCACATTTGAATACCATTATCAAAATATGATGACAAAATATAGGTATTTTCATGTCCTTTATGATTAATACGATTCCCATCGGTCAACTATGATGGTCATCAAATATGGGGATATTCAAATTCATGCTCCTTCATATCAATACCCTAGTCAACTATGGTGGAAAAAAATATAATTAGATTCAAATTCCTATATATTCATACCAATCCCATCATAAAAATACATCAAAAAATGATAATATTGATTTTTTTCGTTAAAATATGAAGAATAGTAGTAAAATACAATGGAAATAGAAAACACCACTAGAATATGTCAGCCAAAAATTTGGGGGAAACTCATTCTTAGGCCCCAACCTAGTAAAACTTCTATTATCCACTATAAACACATGGAGGACCATAGTAGGCACATATTTCTAATATGGAATCATAATAGGAAAATATCCCCATTCAAGCGAAAGATATATCTCAAAAAATCATATATATGATGGACGATCATACTTCGATCCTTGACCATATCCTACCAACCTGTTAAGATTTATTCAAATCTGTGGTAATCACTACTGAATAAACGACCTATACCCACAGTTCAAAATCATGGGTATAGCCCCCAAAACCGTGGGTATAGGTTATACCCACAGTTTTGGGAACCGTGGTCTGGAACAATGACAGTATAGGGGTCTCAACCTATACCGATGGTTTTGGAGAAAAATGGATATTGGGGGGGTCAAAGTGTGCACCATGGCTATAAATCGTGGCACACAACAGACCCCACGGTTTTCAAACCATGGGGTATTTAAATTAAAAAAAAATTAGGATCTATAATTGGAAACCACACTCCCGTGAGGCCTCAATGCTGGAAACCACTTAAGGACCAACCATGTTTTGAATTCGTTTGATATATATCCATAAATCAACATATATATATATATGAATTTAATCCACTTAGAATAGAAAAATGCAGGATCTCGGATTAGAACCCGCATCTCACGTTGGGATTGACCTCCGCGCACCACCAAGTAACCAACCAGGCTGCAAATTATTTTGGATATATATTTATACATCAACGTATATATATTAGTTTAATCCTCCTCAGGTATTTAAATTAAAAAATTCAGACCACGGGATTCGAAAATGAGTCTAACAGCCACACCTCCACTATTGACCAACCGAGATAAAGAAATAATGTGTATCTAAATTTATATTTTTATAAATATATTAATATACACAGTGACAAAATATATTCCCGCGAATTGTTTTGTCTCCTGCCTAATTTTGATTCCCCGCCATAAACTATACCCATGGTTCTCTAGAACCGTAGGTATAGGTCTTCAAAAAAACCACAATACCCACAGTTTTAATGAACCACCGGTATAGGTCTTCAGAAAGTATCCTATACCCATGGTTTTTGTGAACCGTGGGTAAGGTTCACATAATATCCTTATACCCATGGTTTTGGAAAACCGTGGGTATAGGGGTACCCTATACCCATAGTTCTTTGCAAAACTGTGGGTATATACCTATTTTCCAGTAGTGAATAGAACTGAGTTCGGTCCACAACCTCGTCTCTCCATGTGGGGTGAACCATCCATAAATTAATATTGTCACTCTGTTGTAGACATTCATCCATACTCCAATCCAAGAGGGCTTCTGACTATATTCCATGATAAATGGATAACCAGAATAGCAGAAAATACTTATTCCAACTGGGGGACATCGGTCCACTATGGTGGCCACTCCAGGGTGGGTATATATCCCTTCCATAACTCAAAATGCTCTTTATAATATCAAATCAATATAATATGAACAACCAAAATAGGGGACCAAATATTAAGGACCCTACCAATAGAAGATGACCCCAGTCACTAGCAAGAGAGCACCCAAAAATGAAACTCTCTAAAGGAAATTGGAAAATGAATAAAACATTCATGATCCTACACTAATAGAAGCTAGGGTTATTGATTCTATTAAATAAATATCAATAGAATATCACGATAGTATCAATCCTAAAAAAATAATGGAAGTGGTATTAAAAGTTGGGAAGGCCCTTCCTATAATGTTGTTACCAGTAGCTCTGAAGGACTTTCTCAGAGCACCCATGAAGGATTACATCATGGGAATGAAACGATCGACCATGAGACACTATATCATTATGAGTGTCAATACGTCCATCCTTGTGGACATAAGATCTAATAGGAAGAATGTACTCCCCATTCCATTTTCCTCCCTGATGGTCCTCCCTAGTGTATATACTTGAGAAATCATCCCTATTAGCTGACAACAAGATATTATGGTAGTCCTCAACATGAAGAAAACCATTTTGAATGCCCTCCCCACAATGAAATCAAGAATAAAGAATGTCCTTCCCAACATTCAATCCTTATTGAAGGTCCTCTTGAGGATGCACACCGTAGAAATTACCATTATGGTAAAACAATAATTCATAATGGTATTCGTATCCGTCATGAGATTAGTGGTGAAGGTCCTCCCCACAAATTAAATAGAAAACTACAAGAAGTTCCTCCCCTTGATGGGGTCCACTATGAAGTTCATCCTAAAAGTAAAAATTTTCCAAGGAAAGAAGTTCCCCTCTTATAGGGTTAAATACAAGAAAAACCTATTATTATGTGGTTCTTGGAAGGATGGGGTCGAATATTTTAGAAACAATATCAATGGAAAGTGACATACATTCTCAACCATAATATTTCCTAGGGTGATTCTCATCATATGAGCTTCCCTCGAACCATTCATATATTAATGAATATACTACTGGCCCCACAACATGGGAAAAAATAACCATGATGCATTAATGTTGGGTAGAACAAGAATAAGAGTATCTGGAGGATAAAAGGTTATGTCTCCTTCTAGAAGAAAATTATTCAGGGATGACATAATAGTAATATTTCGTCCCACAACAACTTCCCAGTTTGACATACCTTGAGAGTTGTTGGAAAAATGAAAGCATTACATTCATCTCAACATATAGAAAAATCTCATCTAGTTAAAAGGATTTTTTTCACTATGATGGGTATGTAGACCATGTCAATATAATGGGGGATCTCCTCTATCAAATGGTTCGATAGGCCCTTATGTCTATACAGAAACCATGATTAGGTATGTGAAAGAAAGATCTTGAATTTATATGCCTCCATGCAATGAACAAGTTGTGTTTCCTTATCAAAAATATCCAACATGCTGTTGATTAATGGGGATTACGATAACATAGATCTTTTCAATTCACCCCATGAAATATCCACTCGATCCCATTGGAAGTGAAATCTTGCAATGTCATTATCCCATGATGGTAGTAAAATGAAATCCCAATTCTCGAATGATTACATTCTCAAATATAATTGTCCATGGGTATTCCTCAAAAGTTTTATGACAAACAAGAGTAATAAAACAAAAAAATACTCATGAACTCCGAAATCAAAAACATTTAATAGGATTCTTGTATGAGGGAATCTAATAAAAATTCCTCCTCATGTTCTTAAAATAAAATATTTCATTTGTATACCCGACTCTATATCCGGATCATACCAAAATTAGAATGCACAATATGAAGAAAGTACCAATGAAAACTGTGATGAGTGATTTATGAGAGCATCCCAAGAAATCCGGGTTGGGGGAATTTATAATAAAACATTCCCCCCTTAGATCCGCACAATTAGGTCTTAGGAATAATAATAGAGGAACTAGAGGAACCCCACCTGACAGGGATGGGTGAATTTTTACCTCAACCACCATCCTAGAATACACATATATATTATCACCAATGGCAGAAAAATAATAGAGAGTTTACCTATTCTGTCCCATTTTGTGACTCATGAATCCCAGATAAAAGGCATATGGCAGAGTCATATGAGGGTTCCCTTTGAGTTACCCTTCACAAAGAAACCTGAATGGGACCCCAAAATAGAATTATAAGATGCAACAAAGTATGCAAGCATCCATCACACCATTCAAAAAATGGTATGAAACCCATAGAGTGTTATTCATCATTGAACATCATGGATTCCAATCCTATAGACCTCATAAAAAAATAATGAAACTTACAATGAATATGGAGAGGATGGTTTCCCCCAGAATGAAATTTACAACAAACCCAAATGTGTGTGTACCAAAAGGTGTGTATAACAATAACCAAAGAGACACCCTAAATTTGTGCACTTTTTTCAATCAATTCGTCAATACCTCATTCAAGGATCCCTAACAACTAGTTTAAGAAGAAAATTGTCACATACAACCAACCTCCTCCTCCAATATGAGAAAATACCTATGATACTTGAGTAGATATTTGCTCAGTATGAGGATGGAATGAAATAGCTATGGCGAATCAATACTGAGATTCTATGATGAATCCATACTATCAAATTTGTTCCCTAGGAATAGCTTCAACATACACATTCCATAGGTGTGACTCTTGCATAGGGGATCATCCTAGAAAATGAATCAAGGCAAAGTTGCTTGTCCATGACAATGTTGAGACCATCAGTCTACCGGAATACAACCGTAGAAGGACATAAATATATCCATTAATTAATGAGAAAAATATAATAGATCTATGAGAATACATAAATTATTCACCAGGATTTGTATCTACCTCAAATTCCAATAGATCTTACATGTCTAAATTTCCCCCTACTATGTCCTCCCATGATCAGTTTCAATAGGACATGAATCAAGGGATCTTTAATACAATTGTGTCATTGGAAGCTCGATTAGAAGCATTGAAAGGGTGGTGCACTCTGATAAATCGAGAATGGAAACACTGCACCAACCGGGTGAGAAAGATATAACCACTAAAATTTTTTAGGAATCCTATATTACCGGTATTTAATGGATCATGTGACCCAAAACAACATCTGACGCACTATTCCTTTTACTGTGCTCCCATGATGGGAACCCCAAAACAACAGGAGGTTGTAAATCACAGATTCTTCATGTGAACCCTGCTAGGTTCTTCCTTCCTATAGTAAAAAATTCATCCAACCCATTCGATAATACGATGGGAGGATATCCAGTGAAATTTACTATTCCAATTCATCTCAATGTTTCCAAAACCAATAGTTAACAATATCATGAATGGAAACCACTATGAAAATGAAAGAGTCACATGGTTCAATGTTAGATGCAATGTCCTCACCAACTCTTTGATCATGAAACTCCCCCATTATGAGATTACTTATATATGAATCTATATTCCTCACAATGAGATTAACGCATTACTTATTCATGCAAAATATACAACCAGGTTTTTGGATTTTTATTCAATCACACATTGAATAGAATATTCCGTACAATGGACAAATTCCATGACCCAGATAGCCCAATTGGG
Organism: Viscum album; assembly: GCA_963277665.1. Taxonomy (NCBI): domain Eukaryota; kingdom Viridiplantae; phylum Streptophyta; class Magnoliopsida; order Santalales; family Viscaceae; genus Viscum; species Viscum album. The sequence goes on from OY728135.1 coordinate 164,326,630, forward strand.
CACTATTAAATGGGTGGGAAGATATAAATTTGAATTTATTAGTTGTAAGACACCCCCAGTGCCAGATCTAGACCTAACACCTATATAGAGACTTAAAGGTTCCATGGATGTCAGTAGATTCTCCCTACATGACAAGATGATAAAAGGGTACCTAAGAGAAATAAATTCATGGAACAGAAGAATAAAATTTACTACTACTGGGATGACATAGTCCATGCATACTTTATATCCCCCATGAATTGAATCTTGGACTAGATTATAGTTCAAAATATGGATGATGAAGTAGGTCTCGATGACATGACAGATCATTGTCCCTTTCATCGAATACTAGGAAACACCATTCAAGAGTGTTTTCTATTCAAACAACTCTATAAAAAAGGATATAGTTAATGTAGTATAGAAAGGGATCACTACTATCACAAGTGGTATATGTTTCCACCCCATAACAGGATGAAGGAGAGTGAAATATGTTGTTAGAAAAAATGGAGAAAATATTAACAGTTGGATGACTTGAAAAATAGTATACTAATCCCATGGAATACCCCAAACATTGTCAAAGTAACCAACTATTCCCCTTGTAGTTCCTCATGCAACAAATCTGACACTGACCCCACAATCCTGAAAGATTCGTCCATCCAAATAGTACTTCAACTAGAATGGTGGGGAGATTTTGAAATAAGAAGAACTTGAAGCCTGGATAATTGTCGATTTTATGCTCTCATATTTTATTCCATAAGATTTGAAGACATGGGTATCGTACCACCAAATTTAAACACCTTAAGATGTTAATTAGGATGGATCACTATCAGGTGAAAAATAGATCTCTAGATCTATTAATGTGATACATTTAATGGATATATTCTCCCAAAAATAATATGGTTATGAACCTAAGTTCCCAACGACAAATTATGGAGCTAGTGGTAGAGTCTGCAAGTGCCAAGGATACCATGGAAGATGCCGCTATATTAGATACCGGATTCTAGGTTGCACGCTATTGAAAACCATAAGTGCTGAAGAGTCTCATGAAAGAACCCTTATATGGAGAAAACAAGAACAAGAATATTCCTCTACCACAACCATAATTCACTCTAACCTAATCATCATTTATTATCCATGAGAATAATAGAAAGTATCTAATCTCCCATGATGTGTAGGAATACATACATTTCCAAGTTCACAATGTTAAAAATCACCACAAGATAATGTCTCAGGGATCTTTTTGTATACATCCAGTTCTCAAGCCCCTAAATCCCCTTTCAAAGAGCATCCCAAAGATGGGAAATATCGATAATTAGATGAAAAATATGACATTATAAAATACCTAGCCCCAGTACCAGTGAGGCTATCAATCCTGGATGCACTGAATATTTAAATTGATCCCATGGAAGAATATGTAGACACTTTTATGATCCCCACAGTGATTGATGTTGATGTGGCTACATCTCAAGTTTATCGATCATAGATCAATCATACAGAATACCATGCAATTATCTCTAGAACAGATCAAGACGAGGACACCATAATATAAGGGAACATAAAATAAATACATGTGTCTCATAGGATACATGGTATTGATGTCAAAAAACTTAATACCGACTGTGGCTTTAGATCAAATCTCATCCCACTATGGGAACTTCGTCGGTTAGGATGCAATGATGATATCGTAAATTCTTGCTCCACAACCCTATTGGGATATGAGAAAAGTTTATAGAATATATTGATCCCAATCAGTCTCAAAACACCTTTTTGAAAACCTCACAGTCGAATAATAATTTCTAGTGATTATCAAAAAATATAACCTTCATTGTACTTCTAGGATGGTCATGGTTGCATCGACATGCAACAATTCCCTCAACGTAACATTACTGCATGACATATTTACTTAATGTAATGAATGGGAAATTTTTAGCTGATAATCCAAATTACAATATTGAGAGTAACACTGTAATGATGTAGGATTCTATGTGATGAAATTGAAGCAACACTCAGTCGATAGATTTGATTAGGTCGACACCCCCAAACAGTTTGGAAATAGTCCATGCTAACCCTTTTGATAATCTCGGCAAGGAATGTGTACAAACCATCAATAAAATATAGTGAATGAGTCCAAATTAGGATGTTTATTCAGCATTCTTCATGATTTCAGTTAGTTACTCCAAGCCTAATAGTGTGGAAACATCCATTATTCCACAAATTTATGGTTAGTGCTCAGATGGAAATTTCCTCAATCCATCACCAATGCTCCAGATAATCCCTACCTCACCCATTGATGAAGAATAGGATGTGTTGTCACCCAAATAAGGTATATATACTCCTCCACCCATCACTCCATACCAACTATTGACTCACCCTCCATCAGATATGATAGAAAAAGTCACCTCCTCCTCCAAATACCAAATGTGTGATTCTTCTTTTAACTCTGAATTTCTAATCTAAAATATGGTTTCCCCATAATATAGAGAAGATGATGAGGAAGATTTAGAAGGGTAATCATAATACCTTAGTAATTCCTTTCTAGAATTCAAGGAGGGTGTCTCTAGCACCACTTTTGAACTCATGGAAATACACCTAGGTGAAAAAGAAGACTCACATCCCACTCTAATTAATCAGTACATGTATTATAAGTGAAATAAACACACACCTCATTTATAAAGAATAATTGGTATTTGTTCACCGCAAACTATAAAAAAATATCAATCCTTGATCCTGAGGTGGACACTCACCACCCAGTCCTATCGGATGTCCACAATAGCAATAAGCAAGATGCCAAAAGGACACACTGAATGCATACTGTAAAAAATATTTGCTGAAGTCGACAATATTATTTGAGAAAATTTCATTCGAGAGTTTTAATATCTTATATGGTTATCCAATATTGTCCTTATCAAAAATAATAATGGAAATATGAATGTTTTCATTGATATCAAGTATTTCAATTGTATCTTCCTGAAAGATGACTTCCCTGTCCCAATCATTGATTTGGTGATCGATGAAACTACCCTATATCTAGATCTCTCTTTCATGGAAAGCTATTTAGGATATAACCAAATCTGAATGGACTATGAAGATGAATAAGTAACCACCATTAGCCCCCCCCCCCCATGGATTATTTTACTACATAGTAATGCCATTCTATTTGAAGAATGCATATGCCACATATAAACCATCCATGAATCATATCATCATGTCCATTATAGGAAATTTCATCCATTACTATGATGACGACTTGGTGGTTAAATCATGAGAGCATGTGGAAAACCATTCATATCTTGAAATACTTTTCATTAAATTCTGATAACAAAGTATCAAAATGAACCCCTTGAAATGTTCTTTTAACATAACCTTATGGAAATTCCTCAACGATGTTGTATGCCATCGTGGCATCGATGTGAACCCTAAGATTAAAAAGTTTGTACTTGGAATTCCAAATCATTAAAATCTAAAATATTTAAGCGGAGTTCAAGGGAATCTAGACTACATTTCATGATTCATATCCAACCATGATGGAAAATGTTTTCCCCTCACCAGGTTGATGAAAATGGAGTTTTCTTATCAATGGACTGATTATTTTCAAGAGGAATTAAAAAATTTGAAGAAATATATATTAAGCCCTCCATTTTGAGTAAATCTTGTTAAATGAAGAGAACTAATTATGTATGTGACTTCCTTAGAATTGTCGATTGTTTTGTTTGTCCAATAAAAGAGTGATGCAGATAATGAAAATAACATTTATTATCTCAAACAAACTATTATTGACATTAAGACTCATTCTTCAAATATTTAGAAGAGATATATGGTCGTAATATCTGAATTCCAAAAGCCGAGGAACTATCTATAGCACAATGAGGACCATTTGGTCTCTCATAGTAACCCACTGAAGATTATTCTCAACCGTACAATGTTGACCGGACACCAATCATTGTGGGTAGTCATCTTGTTGTAGTTCGATATATAGTATGTACCTCATAAATCCATCATAAGTTAGGCATTAGCATATTTCATGAAAGAATAACCCTGGGAAAAAATGAATCCATTAGATGTTAAATTCCCCAATGAGGAGGTTTTCTCTATTCAAGTTGATTCCCAAACATAAGATATGCATTTTGATGCTTCATCGAGAAGACCAACAAGAAAAACGATGTATGACCCTATGCTCAATAATTTGGTGCTGGGATTCATACTCATATATTCAAAAAAGGCCATCTTACATTACTCCTTCCAACTCTCTGAAGGATGAAAAATAATGAAGTAGGATATTAGGCTCTAAGTGTAGGCAAAGGGGACAGACATCATGTGAAATTAAGACATTTGGAGACAAAATGTGACTCAAAACTAGTCATAAATCATGTCAATGGTTACTACGATATCATGAAAGAGGAGAAAATTCATTTGATGGAACAAATCTGAGGACATATGTTAGAACCCCCCTCTAAGATGACATTAACTCATGTCCCCTATTTATATAATTCACTTGAAAATGCATTAGAAAATTTAGACATAGCCCTAGATGGCCCAAACTAGGAGAATACAATCATCATCATTGCCCATCTTCGTATGGTCATACAATTTGATCAATACAACATGCAAGAAATCAGTGAGATTAATACCATCACTAATCCATATGGTCCTACCCCTTATTGGATGTATCCCATTGAAAATTACCTTTATAAGGTTGAAATAAAACCAGATTGGGTACTAAAGGGAGAAAATTCAGAGATTTTCATTCAAATCTGTTCTTTACGTTGGAAGAAACCAAATAATGGCCTCTACAAAAGGGGCCTTGATGGGATTCCTCAGAGGTGCATTGATGAAGAAGGGACCACTGTCGTCATCAAGGATGTGCATACCATATCATGTGGGGAAAATTAATCAGAATAAAACATATCCTACCAAATTAAAAGTCTTGTATACAATTGTCCCACTATAAAATAGGATTGCACGAAGTTAATAGAGAATATCAATTCCTATCTCATTCATAGAAATTTCATACACAAACCTCTTATGTTACTTCACATAGGCGAATTATCTTGGACATTTCTCATATGTGGAGTGGATGTCAAGGGAGTATATCATCCTCCTACAACCATGTAGTTCAAGTATATCCTAATTGAAACCAAATTTTTTCTAAATGGGAAAAGTGGTACCCGTCAATGTGGATAGGGCATGAATCATTTGCAGCCTTTTCAAAGCCAATATCATCACCAAATTTGGTTTCCCTCATACAATAATAATGGAGAACAACACCGAATTCTGTTATGCTAAGTTAGATAAATTGTATCAAGAGTATACTATCTAGACCAACCATTCATCCTTTTATAATGTAGTGGATAATAGATAGATATTTTCCTTCAACAAGACCCTATCCAATATACTACAACATATTCTAGACAGGGATAATTAGTCTTGGTCAGATAATCTCCTCCACGCTCGTTGAGCATACCGAACCATGACTTCTGCCACAATTCATGAAACCCAACACTCATTATCATATGGGATAGAGGTATTTCTACCCATAAAAGATTAATTACCGTCCCCCACATTTCCATCTCTCATAAACTATCCATATTTGAGTAAGCACAGAAATGGATCGATGAGTTGGATCAACCAGTTTTGAGAATTGTTACACACTTTGTATCATTTAGGATTTTACCAAAACATGATTTCATGAGACTTCAACAAAATGGTCTGCCTTCAGTCATTCATTGAAGGAGAAATGTTTTTGGTCCATAGAACTCTAATGATACATAGAATGAAACTACCAAAATTTGATACTAAATGGGATGAAACATATATCATACATAAAGCCTACTCTAACATATCTTATTTTATAATTTCAATGGATGGAAAACATATCTAACCCCCCACCGATGCAAGGTTCTTGAAGTAATATTTCATGCAGCAAAAAGGTAAACACGTCCTTATCACACGACGTAAAACTGCATGATAACATCATTTTGGCCACATGACATAAATTTCATGGAGAAAAGGTTCTAATTTAAATATGTTAATGTGGAAGATGAAATGACCTAATCAAAAAGATGTAAAACTACATGAAAACATCATCTTGACAACATGATATTAAAATGAATGGAAAAAGTTCCTAATCACAAGACATTAAAATGCATGATGAAACATCCATACCACGTGACATTGAAATTATTGAAGATATTTTCATTCAAATCAGTGGTCTACATACATGAGTATGATCGATAAAGGAGAAAGAAAAATGCCCCTATGTTTATTTGAGAGCCAGATCAACACGGTAACTCTCTCTCTCCAAAACAATGTGGGTATGATTTACATTTAAGAGAGATTTGGAGTTATGTTGAGACTCTTTTTCTTAGGCCCATCCAACAACATGAAATGTTCCCCCTATTTACATATGGAGTACACCAATATAGGGATGTCTCTTCACAGGACTACGTATGACTGGATTTCCATTTTTCAATGGAATACATAGAGATTCCTTGATACTAAATAAATATCCAACCACCATATGATTCAAAATTAATCTATTATACCCTAAAATGTTTTTTTATTATGATATAAACCCTTGATATTTATTTTTTCACACACCAAGAATAGAGAACATGAGCTTAGGAATGGATGTAAGAGCATTCCCATGAAAACAGAAAGTAATAGTACCCGAGAGGCCCATTACCACAACAGAATGAATAAAAATACTATTTCTCTATTCATGGGTCAGAATGGTACATGGAGTTTCCTTTAGGACTACGTGTAGTTTGATTCCTACCCTCACAATGTACGTAGTCATGCAAAGAATTTATATCCTTTGGACAATCCACCATTTGGTAAAAATAAAGAAATATTTCCCCTCTCACTTTTTATGGGCCATGACAAGGAAGGGAGTACAATTTATAGAAATATTTGTGGCTTGATTCATTCCCTCACAGGATATATAGTGATGTTAAAATTTTACATCCTTGGGCCCTGCCACTTTTCAATAAATGAAAGAGTAAATTCCCATCTACCAGCGTATGAACCAAGCCTATACAGGGAGACCAGTTTCTAGAAATTTTTGTGGCTTGATTCATTCCATCATAGAATATGTAACAACTTATAGATTTTTAATCCTGGTTTAACCACCATAAAAAATTTATGTACCTTGTGTATGGGTCAGACAAGAAGATGGAAATTCAAATAACTACTTCGGATTATTTTCTTACTGAGAGACGTAGTGGAAACTAGATCACAAAATATGGGACCATCTGTAACAAATGACCAAAAAATAAAATGCCAATATCCATCGTTGTGTTACCCATATGTGGAAGAATACACCTACGTTGTCCATTTTTTCTCACACCAATGGCTTATCTTGTGGGATTATTGGTTTGGAAGGGAATTACTCACATGATCAAGGCATATAAATCCATGGTATGCTTGTTAGGTTCAAATTGGAATGACCATAAAAGTAATTTTAATGTTCTCCCCTCCATGTCGGGGAGCCCAAATTCCTTACCGCATGACATTAAACATAATCATACCTCAGGAACTCTGTGAAGATTTATTCCCTATTTAATGAGATACATAGTGATGCTCAGATATTATGATCGATTCCAGCTGTGCGAAATAGAATTATAAAAATGCCCCCAGTCTCCATCACATAAATGCAAATCTCTCTAGGAGAGTCCAAACCAAGATTGTTACAATAACAACTTTTCCAAGGATCATGCCCCACCACGTGAGAGTCAGATCTATGTAGGGGATTCAATATTTCTCATGTAATTACGGTTAAGACATTTTTTTCATACCAGGACATATCCTTTCCATACATCCAACTGCATGCATTTTGAAATCTTGGATCTCAATGGACATCCCTGGAAATCAAAAATGGATAGTTAGTGTCTTAAGACACCTTTGTTTTTCTATGCACAAAATGCCCTGATGAATCTGCATGATTTTTCCACAAAAATTTCCTTCCAACCAATGGAATATTTCACCCCAGAACAGGAATCTCATACTTCCATATGCCCAACGGATCCAAATCATCCTATCATTTATCCCAATATGAGAGCCACTAGAGTAATGGTTTACACTTTATTCCTCGCTCATGTTCGGGATATGCCATAATATCCCAATCTGAATAGCCATATTAACTCATGGTTTCTATGAAATTACATTCTGACCGCATGAAAATATAATTCATGACCATTACATCCGGACTACATGACATTAAAATGCATGGCCAAATGTTCTTAATCACAATACAATAAACAATTGGATGGAACTCGTCTTTCCCCTCATGTTAAGTGAATTTTTCCTAACCCCATGATGTTAAAATACAAGGCCAATATTTCCTTGCTTTATATCCTTAAATTTCATATAATAATAGTTTTCTAAGATATGAGGACATTTCATCCCACATTGGTCACCCAATGTGATACGTCATAGAACTAGGTTTCACATTATTCACACCATGGTAGGATACATAGTGACACCCAGATCCTACGACCTGAAAAATATATTGAAACAAATGAAAATATACCCTCTTCTATATGAATGATAAGTCAAAATATGGGACTCCCAAATATCCCATACATGTTGGCCCATCAAATGTATAAGATCATGTACCCTAATTCATGATGGGTCAACCATGTCCTCACCTAAAAAAGGTAAATTGCATGGCTTCTATGTCCTTTCCAAATGATATGAAACTGGAAAAAAAAATTCATAATAGTATTTGTTATGTTGATTGATATAATGCACTTATTGAATGATGTTAAACTACATGACGTCATAGTGTTCTCATATGAGAGGATATTACCCCCGACACTAGTCACCCACCATGTCTTGATATAGAGCTACATGTTTCTTGATATACGTTCATATGAGATACGTATTAATGTATGGAATTTCATTTTGATCTTGGTACCCCATATAAAAAATAATTCATTCCTTGATCATGCCATCCCTAGGTGGATGATTAAACCATTTTCATCCCTCGTTTCTCAAAATAGAGCAAAAATATAATGGGATTGGGGACCTCGGCAGTGGAGACCCCTCACCCTATTTAAGGAACAAATCAATAAAAAGAGACTAATTTCAAGGTACCCTAATATTTGAACCAATGGCTAGCTTCAAAAATGTGATAATGGTTCCCTACCCTAAGTAGAAGTATTATCTATATAGGGAAATTAATATCTCCCTAGGTATCCAAAATATGAATGTTTTTAACAAGTCCAAAAATATGATTTCAATCCATCAAACATCATGATTTGAGTAATTTTAGATCTTCAAACCTCTCTAGTCAAAAGGAATGGCTAGTCAATGTCACCCTGACACCATTGTCTGAATACGTATAAAACACCTAAGGGGCTCTACATATGTTTCCTACTAAAAAGACATGTCATCCAAAGGAAAATTATTCCAAAGGAGAGGCATTTCCTACTTTTTAACACCCAATGAATTCTATGATCCATATCCATTCTCCCTATCTGAGAGCCCTCAAATACCATGGTTTACACTTTCATTCCTACATAGGTATTGGACATGTTAGGACATCCTCACCCGGTTATCCTCCAGTTATTTGGGGATTTAATGTCAATGTAAAAATTGAATGACATTAAAACTACCTGATTAATGACACATAATGTTCATCTTTAGGTCTATAATCAAAAAATTATACTTCCCCATGTTCCTATGCAAGAAATAAATCTTCATGGGAAGGTCTAATATAGGTTTTTATGCATGGGTGTTCCAGTATAAGAGATGAAAATGCTCCACTCTAATGTGTGAGTCATATTTTCATATAGAGAAACAATAAGAGAACTATGTCCAACATGATACCTATTCTCAAAGGATACCAATTGACACAGAATATCATAACTATGTTGTAGACATAAAATAAAATAATCCCTTATTTCTTAAGAATGGTTGAGACCTATGTGGGGAACCATTATATACCTATCTTGGGAAAATGTATCTACCCATTCACTAGAAATTTTATCTCAAAATGACCATGTTATGTTCCATAACTCCATTTTCTCAGATCAAAATCTATTTCCAAAAATTTATGAATCCCTATAATCATCCATGTCCATCAGAAATGGAAGGTCAATGTCCTGACGATAACTTTAATTGAATACAAAAATAATGCCTAGATGTATCTTCATATTTTGGTCACAGGAAATGCTTGTAAAATAAAGGGAAAATAATTCTCAGTCGAGGATTATGCTACCAATGTATGCCTCTATGTTTTTCACGTCTCACCTAACATTCTGGTTTAAAAATCCCAAAGATTACTATTTATATATTTTATTCCTTTTCATTCATGAAAATGATAGAACATACATAGTTAGACTACCATCAAAAAGGGATAATGATATATCCCCTTGGTTAGAGAACAATGAAATTAAACCATTAGAAATAAATTTACTAGTTTCATGGCCTTAAATAGCACCATATTTCATCCCCCCATTTCCCAAGAAAAAAACATGTAAGAGTGTTGTCCAATTCACTATAACAATTTATAAAAACTCTCTAATTTTTTTCAGACCCCAATCCTTTGACAAGACAACCGCGGGGTTTTGAGAAATCATAATTCATATAAAATTACTTGGCTATTGGAAATTGAAGGCTAGTTCCCTGAGGATTCCTTTTATTGACTATCCACCCAATGCACTGATGGATCTCCATATATCACCCAAAAGTCTAAAATGGTCTGATTATGCCAAGGAAAATTCATCCTCCGGAGAGGAATTTATTACATTCTTATTCCCCATTGCTCACCTGCCCCATATAATGTATTATATCTTCAAACCAAAATTTTATGGTCAAGAAAAATAAACCATTAATGTTTGAAGAATTTTGTGTCATATTTGGTCAATGAGTCCTAATTGGGGCCCTCAACCCATAAATATGATCAATGATGTTCAACCTAAAATATCAATCACATTCAAAGTTTTTGTTCTAAAACATTATGCATGTTAAATGATGTTCGAACTAAATCATTAGTAATGATAGTCTAGTTTTCATGAATTTAAACATCCCATGGAAAGAGACACAAGACTCTCCAAGTTGAAAATCAACAAAGGGAGCCTTTGACAAACTGTGAGTACCTTGTCACTAAACATACACATTGAATTATTTAGAAACAATATATCGAAACTTTAAAAACAAGATAAAAGATACACAAATATTGTTATGTCCAAAACCCATAAATGGAGGCCAAAGAAGATTTTAGGTTATACCTGATAACCCCATGCCAAAATGGGTTTAGGAAAAAATTTAGGTAATAATGGGAAATGAAAATTATTTGTAGGAATTTCTAGTTTACACTATCAAAATTTAAACTATGCACGTTTTTACATTGGATTAGTAGAATGTATGAACGATATTTGACTTTTCCTTCTCATTAGGACCCATTCTACATCAGAATAGCCTCCTCTTCATGCTGATAAGAGTGCATTTTGGTGGGGGGACTTTTTTATGTCCTAAAAATTCCACATTCAAGGAGAAGAAAATTCCATCAATATTAGAAAATTATTGAAATAAAATCCTAATAAATATTGATGAAAATAATTAAATGAAGAATCAATACTACAAATGGAATTTCTATTTGTGGACCGCTTCTTCGCATGGTGGTTAGCAGCTTTTAGAATAATCTGGGAATAGAGTAAGTTCATTGAATAAAGAAGGTGGAATAGGTACCACAAATTCAGTTGTTTCTTTAGGATTGATGAAGTAATGTATTTCTCTTTACATGATGATCCCCCATATAATAATTATTTTGTTAGGTGAGGTAGCATCGCCAGCATCCGCGAAGGGCACCCCACTAACTAAGTTGGTCGTGGGATCTGACAAAAGATTTTATGTGGACGACTATTCACCTATATATAAAGTAGATATTGGATCCTATTATATAACATATGAAAAATGGGATAAAATAGGTTGAATCCGAATAAAAAATATAGAGGTCATTAGAGAAATCTCTCACACACCTCATGAAATTCATAGACTCCACACATTGAGCTGCATGTGGAAGACCCTCCGTAGAAGATAATATGCGAAGGTAATGTAATTTTTGGATTAGGGTTATTAATTTATGAATCCATATAAGGAAAAAAATTGCTTCTTAGAAGACCCCCTACACAGACTACACTTCATAAATTCCCATTCACAAACTTCCCTTTGTGGATGATGCCTCATGGGAAACACATTGCAAAAAATACTCAGTGGGAACCCATTTGAAGCTAACTCCTATGTAGCCAATCCATCACAGATTCTCATATGAATACCCACCTATCATTAGAAATAATTCACAGTTCTATTGATGACAATGCTATATGGATTCTAGAAACTTCTCTGTGGATGATCCATTGTGGCTAGTGCCTATTCGACCAACTCTTATATCAAAAAACTATTCACACCCACAGGTCCATACCATTGGGATTGTGTCCCCACACCACCACTATGACTCACTGTTGGGAAATGGTCTCGGTTCTCAATGATCATCCCTTGGCTACCACCACAGACCCCTATGAAAAATGAAGTGTCAATCTATGAAAATTTTAGGTCGGGTCGACATAATTTTATGTTGTAATCTTATGTTTCCCTAACATCTGTCCCTTCAATAACATGACTCGACCTACTCATAAAACTACTAAAACCCCATCACGTCATGTAATCCAAGTTTTACTCAAAACATCATGGACAATCATAGTCTGAATGTTTCTTACATGCCGAGAAACATCCTCTATATCCATCAAACTCATTGTCCTAGGTAATTTCATCTCTACATAAACCTCCCCGACCATGGAAAATGGACGTATAGTTTCCTGAGGGCACCTTTGGATGACTATGCACAAAATTCCATGATTTCACTTCATATGATTCATAGAAAAGACCCATCAAACAGTGAAAATTTCATCACCAGGAGATGATTTTTTTACCTTCGTACACCACAATGGATTCCAGGAAACATATCATTTCTCTTGATCTAATAACCCAAAGAATCATGGTTTATACATTCATTCCCTATCATGTTAGAGGGATGTCAGAAAATCCGTACTCAGGAATCCCCCAGCTATTCCTGGATTCTATAGCATGTGGTCCAATATCTATACCATTAATCTATGATTTATCATCTTGACCACATGATGTTAAACTATATGGAGCTCCCCCAAGCCATAAGACATTAAACATTATGATGTTATTCCATGCAACATTTCATTTAAATGATCTTTCATATTCCATACTACACAAAATTAAACTATGATTCAATAATCCAAGAAATATGACATTTAACTATAGTATACCACATATAAAATTAAATAGGGCACTCCAACTATGTTATGCCCCTTTATTTTCTTACCAGTAATAATAATATGCCTCTTATTCACCACTTAGATTCATCCTGGTAAAAATATTTATAGATTTTAAATTGCGACAATCCAATATATGAAAACAAGAGAGGAAATGGGAAAACTCAATTCCCATATCCCTCTACCTTTGGGCTCTAGAAACATCCATTAGTGGGTGGGGAGGGTTGAATGATCATTAGATATACTTATTTCTCTTGTTTCTCACAAACATAATTACTCACAAGGGCTTAGAGATAGTGGTGATCATAAAATCTATGCGAACCCAAAATTCACATGGGCTATATCCCTAGATGTATGCCCCACAACCTTCCCCAATTCCCATGGGCCACCTATTCGGTGTATTCCCCAATAATGACCTATTATTGGAAAGCTCACATAATTAAGCCATAGCATCTATAAATACATTTATATTTATTACCAATAAATTGGGATATGTAGAATACCTCCCTGAGGTTCTATCCCGATACCTCACTTATCTCGTCGATCCCATCATTCCCATGTCGGTACACTCTTGACCTCACTATATGATATTTACATTCATGAGTTTCTGAACCACAAGGGATTTGTTTCTAAACCAACTGAGATATGTAGGAGGCCTCCTTGAGTCCATAATTAAATTATCAAATCAACCACAATGTTCCTCGGGCATATCCCTGGTATGGTCATACCCACCCATGAAGACCACATCACTTTTGGGGCTCATTGGGCTACTTTGGCATAGGTCACACATTAAATATTGACTAGGCCTCTTCCACATGGACATCATCGCCGCTTGACCTTAAAATACGTTTTTTTTTCTTCACCACACAACCTTAAAAGGTGATGTGTCATGTCATATGACATAAAAATATCTAGGTTTTGATTACTCTCACGAGGATATGTAGGAATCTCATCTTATGGGTATAATCCCAACATCAAAACAATCCACATCCCCCCGCGTAAGGATAAACATTAGAGTTTATCATTATGTGGATTAAATTAGTATTTTCACAACAAATGAAAAAATAATTATTAACCTATCCAAAAAATTTATAAGAATTATGTGGATCCTCATGTACACACCAAAAATCCATATCTAGGGAGATCCTCATAAACATATTGATGATTATCAACCCATTCATACCTTCTGATTGATCTTGTGACCCAAGAGTAATCTAGGGACACATTCTAGCGAATGAACCACAAATTCAATAACATATGAACATGGATTGAATCTATAAGAGAGTCTTGGAATATGAAACAGTTCACCCCAAAATGGTTTGATGATCAGAAGTTCCCGTCCCCTCGACCAATGTGAGTTTTTAAGTGTCATTGTACAAATCATCCAACAAACACCTTCCATTGGAAATCAGGAACACAGATCAAGGATTATAGAGTCATTGGTTGTTTATGGATCCATGAATAAACTAGTTGGGGACCATCTGGGGACAATGTACCTGACACAAATCAATTGTAGAAAATGTTAACCATCTATAATAAACTATCTAGAAAAAATTCCCTTTAAGACACAATAATTGTATAAAGTAATTTTTAATAACATATAAAATAAAAATATATATAATTTATTTTATTGTAAAAAAATTATTTTAAAAATCCTTGATACCAGAAGATAAAATTATGTGTTGATGGTATTCAAGAATATAATAAGTAATTTTTCTAAATTTCATTTTGATATGATCTTTATATAATCTACTAAATAAGCAAAATAAATTTACATTATTTTTTTTAAAAAAATGACATGTAATCCTAACTCCATATATCATGGCATTTTTCATAATTGAATATAAAATATGTATGATATTTGTGAATATCTTCATATTAATTTCATTTTTATGAAGATCCCCTAAATCAAGACTTGATGGATTAAAGTATGAATAATTTTAACATGTGAAATAATCTATATTTACATCATGAAAATTCAATTGATTATGTTATGATGGAATCTCAAATTTAAAATAATGATAGAATAAACATGATATCTCCTTCTACATATATGATTTAAAATTGTTCCCTTAAACTGTTGTTTTATTATGTACCTTCATTTATAATAATTTTGTAGACATATCTCGGATGAGTATAACTATTGGTATTTTACTGTCCATCCACATTTATCATCATATTGAAAATTAAATATCGAACAATCTACTGAGTCAATTAAGGTTTGGGGAAATATTATTAATAATTTAAATCACATTATATGAATATTGTTTTATTAAATACATAGTGAATAAAATTCAGTTCATGATAAAAAACTTTCTCCAATGAAATATAATATTTTAGTAAACACCTCCCAGATGAAATAATTCAATAACCCGAGGAGCCTAATAGGAAGAAATATTTCCATTATGGCATGACAGTAATTAATTTTTTTACATTGTTCTATGTCAATTTTATATGAATAATGTAAAATTAGAAGCATGGATACATAATAACTACAAATACATAATCCACTCAATGAATAATAAATGAACCTTTTTAGAAAGTTCTGAATACTCTTTTGGCATCATTTATTTTTTTTAAATTTCATTTTAAAATAACTCATGCTCAGGAAGCCTAAAAATATTGATAATATACGACCATGCATTAATGGTAAATTTGGTTTTTCTAGTTGCAGAAATCAATGTATAAAATTTGTCTTCAAAATAGTTATTTTAAATATACATTAAATCATAAAAACGATGGAGCAATATGTAACATCAATATGGATTCTCCAAAAATTTACAACACGTTATCTAATTGTGATCTCTCAAAACCACATATTTTTTGTTGGTTTATAGTTGGTCCAAAAGTAATAGATGACAATGAAGAAACAATATATTTTATAAGTATACCTGATAGAACTGGTGAATTATTATCTCTTCAAATTCATCATTGGATAAAGTTATTTCTATTGAAATGAAATAAGTCATATATGGGTACAATTCTCCTACGAATTTTAAAAATTAGCATTTCATTTGCCAAAAATAATAAATGATTTTCTTATTTATGTAGTGTGGACATGATTTTGGACCATGGTACTCCATAAAAATAACATATCATATGGTATAATATATATATTTTTCATATTAATTTATATTTAAGTATAAAATTATTATTTTCAAATATATAATATATTGGATTACCATCATTCTAAAATGAAAATAACTAATCAATAGGCAGATTATGATAAAAATTAATATTCTAATTTTTATGTCCTGGAATTAATAATGCTAAATAAATATATAGTTATTTCATCAATATACAAGGAGTGTATAGATATAGTGTTATGAAATGAGGACAAAAAGAATACAGACTACTGCAATCACTAAATAGAGAGAAACCCTTAGAAGA
Organism: Viscum album; assembly: GCA_963277665.1. NCBI lineage: Eukaryota > Viridiplantae > Streptophyta > Magnoliopsida > Santalales > Viscaceae > Viscum > Viscum album. The sequence goes on from OY728135.1 coordinate 164,343,303, forward strand.
AACAACAAATTGTATGTTATGAGGTTCTAAATTAAAATAAGGATACACCGGATCACAATATTTATAAGAATAACCATTATAAGGATGGCCTATTTTTTAACATAAAAAACATTAAACTTATGACATGTTATTAGTGAATCTATATGCTGAGTGAAAATAAACATTGATGTCTAGGTATAATTTAGAAACAATTAAATTTTTTAAAAGGAATAAATATATATTTTTTCATTATACATCTATTTTTCATTGATTCTCAACATATTAGAATATTAAATATTGACTCATATTTAACCTAACATATGATTATTCTATTTGAACATGCACGGAACAACTAATAATTATGACCCAAATTATGAACCAACTATTTACTTTCATAGAAATTTACATGAAATGTATTCCGTTTAGGAAATAAATATCTGTCCAAATGAAATATTAGATTAAAAATAGTATTTGACATATCAACATCATATTTAATATTTAAAAAATACATACCATCTTCAATTTTTATTATCCTTCATTTGGGATATAATGTATCCTAAATAGATTTCAACAAATAATCAAATTGAAATTGTTCATATTTGGGATTCAAATTTTCCTTCCAATTCTCCATTTCTTATAAAGTAGGGAAAATATTGTAAGATAATAAAATTTTACATTATGATGGTTTTGGATAAAAAATATTTATCTTTACTTCTAAATTTCGTTGAACACATTTATATCAAAATGAATAATCAATCAAAAAAACACCAAAATAATGTCAACATTATCATATGTTTCGTATTTTCTGAGTTAACACATATTATATAGAAAAATAATTTTTAATTCTTACAAAAAACATTAAATTTGATAGTAAAATTGATAATTTCATTAATAAAACATTATTTGAGTATACAACTTTATTTTACAAATCACTATGTTTTATTGCCTATACCATAGGAATCACTGAGAAAAAATGAATCACAAAATACTATTTAAGTATTAATGTCATAATATTATAGTTTTATTTGAAGGGAAGAATATGAATAACCACATTATGAAATATATAAAATATATGTTTGAATTAATAAAAATATTTATTTTAATCAATAATTTTAACATTCATGTTATATTTTGTATCATAATAAATAATAAGATTAAATTCATTTGATGAATTAAAAATAATTTTCATATAAAAATGATTTTTTTGAATTTTATAAAGGGATAAATAGAATTAATTTATAATATTTTGTTTAAATAAATTATTATAATTTATTAAATCATCAATTAAAAATATTCTTCTGCGAAATTTTTGGGATATTTATTTTAAATATTGATTTTTGGGTAGACAATAAAAAAACACTGATTTTGGAGAAAATTACCCTTTCATTTAATTTAACCATGCAATATAAAACACCCCTGATATTTTCAATTTTGATTTAATGTAACAAAATATATATTTGATTAAAAATTATCTATTTAATTCGATATGATTAGTGATTAAATTTCATTTTTATGTAAGTACATTTTTAAGAAAAAATTCATTTATATAGAAACTATTTCTAATGTATTTCTCATACTTATATTAAAATTATTTTCATACAATTATTGGAATTTTATATTTAAATATTAATTTGATATTTATAATCTTCAGGATCATAATTGGTAAATATTCGAATTTAATTTTAAGAAATAATAATTGTAACCTTGGAAAAAGTTTATCATCACGGTATTGGGTAAAACATATTAAATAACATTAGAACTATGTGATACTGACACAAAATAAACCAAAATTCATGAATTTATTTCATTAGATAAATTTTATTTGAAAAAACTATCATCAATTTTAAAATATGTCAATTTTTTCACTTTAAATAGATTATGACCTGAATATTATTTTTTGTTAAGAAAAATAAAAAATGTATGTCTCCTTATTTTCGTAAATAAAATATCCTATAATACTAAAAAATAATAAATGAATGGTCTTAAATTGTTTTATAGAGTATTAATAAATATATTTTCTATTTTTAATTTATTAATTACTTAATGTGATAGTGTAAATTAAAAAATAGAGACACAACACCTCTGTAAGTAGTATTGACATAAAATAAATGATTTTAATAACATTAAATGTAAAATATTTTTGATGAATTTTGATTTCAAATTAAATAGACACATAATTATAATGTATAATTGAAATTTCAAGATTTTTTATTTTAATTTCATTGTCATATCGAATCATTTAAAGTTAATATATGTAAATAATTCTGGAAATGACAGAAAATGGAATTTTATGCTATTACTTGTTTAAATTAATATAAATTTATAAGAAACATATCTAAACTAATTTAATGTAAAAAATTTAATAATTTCATTACATTTTCTAATTTTTTCCACTTATCATTTTTAAAATTACTTTCATAACTCTTAATAAGTGAATATATTTTTACAACTGTTAAGGTCAAACAAGGTAAAGAAAGGGATCAATAGAACCATATGATTTAAATTGAAATTAAGTATATAATGAAATTAAATGTATGGTAATATATAATCATTAATATATTTATCATATAATATACGAAAATTTTGGTTCCATTTTACAACACTTATACAAATATTATATATTAATATTTCAACTATTTAAAAATTCATTACCCACCTTACTTATAATGGTGCACTTACTCTCCACCATTATTCGAAATAATTGATACAAATATCTCAAAATGACATTAAAATTTTATATGAATTACCCACATCCTATAGAATCTTCTATTTTCATATGATGATCCATTGAATGCTTATGGTGTATGGGGACAATGAATTCCAAAAGAGTAGTATAACTCTTAAATAAGTACATTCATTTTATTTATTATTCTATGTAATTAAATTATATCATAACCATGTCGATATAATAACATTAATATTTTATATATTATTAGATGTAAATATATTGTGGGGAAAACCCTAATTTATATATTTTTTATCCTATTGAAAATGAAAACATCACTCATGTGTACGTACAACCTACCATTTCTAGAAATCGATGTAATTCATTTTTCAACATCTTATTACATAGATGATTATAAAGATGGAATAAATGAATATATATGAGATTTAAAACAAAATTATTAATATTTATAAATCATATATCATATACCATATTACCCTACCATCCGCTATAAAATGAAAATGTCTCTCCCATGATCCTACGGACTACCACCATAACAAAGTGAAGTCAATTGTTTGTTTTGTTACAATAATGAATGGTTAATTATCAAATAATTTATAATGAATAAATTATAATAATTAAATTATAAAAAATATACATTTATGAAACTGTTTTATTATTTTATTATCCACTAACAATATACCAATGTAATTTCTAGGAAATTTACTAAACAACTATAAGAGGACCATGTAAGAAATTACTATTTAATGAGTGGACGTAAAAATTTACAAAAGAAAAATAAATAGTGTTATATTGATCAAACTTTTCATATTTATGTATTTAATAATGTTCAAATAATTATACACGAGAATTATACATATCTGACTAAGAAATGACCTAAAGGTAATGGATTTTATTTAAAATCACGTTTTATTTATTGATTTTTTATGTTCATAAATCATTTTCTAAAATTATATAAGCCTAATATCTTATACATATTACATTTTCATCTCTTATGTCTATGTTTATGTTTCCCATTTGTAATTTCCATTTCATTTGTTTTTGGATTAATAATTACAATGTAATTTATATTTAAGTGATACCAACCATATTTATTCTCTTTAGTCAAGAATATTTTCCTTCCACAGAATTGTTCAACACATTATTTTATTGATGTTTTATCCTACAAATAAATTTTAATGGTTATTTTTACTACCAAAAATGTTATTTAATATTTTTATAAGAAATCTTATCAATGTTTTTAGAAAAATTATTCTTATTTAATATTTTTTACATATGTGAGAAACGAATGTTCAATTTTTATGTATATAACATGGATAATTTTTTTTAACAACAGAAACATTATTTTTTGGTGATTCTATTATAATTTTCTATGGTTATTTTGAATGGAAAACATTTTCTTGATTTAAGGTAATTTTCATTATTTTTTTATAATATTTTTATTCATAAATTTTATATAATATTTAAGTATATTTACTTTTAAAATTTAATATATGTTTTGTTATATAATTATCTAAAAAATTTACTTTTTTACAAAACATTAATTCTAATGAATCATTGAACTTCTTTCATCCTATACCGATTTATGGTTTTATGGGCATTATCATTTTCATTATTAAATTACCTACCACACACCATCATATAATAGGACATTGTTTTTTCCCTTCATAATTATCATGGATTTATACGATAGCATTTCTAACACAATGAAGTAATATTAACCGTATAACATTATATATATGGTAATTTTTAAAGGATGCTTATTATGGATGTCATTTCACTGTATGGGGAAATATTACATATTCTTTATTCAATAATGATTATTTTTTATAAATAATTCATTTTTTGATGAATTTTATTCACTATTAAATATATAAGGAATGCATTGGATGCACAAGTGATAATTGGTTCCCTATTATAGATAGGCCCTTGATGTATCGATAGATCTCATGAGAAACATTATGTGGCCATATTTGTTGGGTAATTGGTGGTTACCTCCCCATATAATGAATGTTTCATTATAAAGGCCTTAATAATAATCAAAATGAATATGTTGGTGAGGCCTTGATTATAAGATTATGATTTTCCATATTTAGGGATTCTATTTATTAAGAATTTAATTTTCCTTATCTATTTGATTGGCTTGTTGATATTATCCATGATTGTACATTGAAATCTATTTGATTATTTAATGGATTGTTTTTCTATTATCCACTCTTCCATATTATAAATACCTTATTTACACATGATAAATTTCACTGTTTGAAACCCTTATTGGTCATCTTATCTCGCCAATAATTTATTTTCAATTCTCATGATATGATGAAGGAATCTTTGAATAAACATCAATGATGAAATAATGTTGGTCACACAATGATATATTTTTTCTAATATATTATGGAAACTAGGTATGTATCTAGTTTCAATATCATCTAAACTGATATATCATTTCTAGTTTGATCCCTTATATCTTATACTATTCTAATAATATAGATATCTACTCTGGGTTACTAGAGTTGGGGATTCTATAGAAATGTTTTGATGCCCTCAATATTGAGAGGATTAACACCAGAACCATTTAAAACTCTCCAATGATTTTTCCCATAATGGATTTGAAAGAAAACCTTAATTGAATTTCATATTAATAATTTTTTTAAACAATCGCCACTAATTAATTTATAATATTAATTATTTAAAATATATGACACAAATTAGTTACAATTTAGGATAATTTATAATAATTTATATCAACTCATAATAATATATACAATTTTAAAATAATTTACACCAATTTATAATATCTTATACCAATTTATAATAATTTATATAGATTTATACCTCATTATGCCATTTTATTGTAAATTATTTCAATTAATAAAATTATATAAAAATATATTATAATTTATAATAAATTTTAATAATTTATAAAAAATTATATTGAATTATTGTAATTTATATCATCTTTCTTTAAATAATAAAATTTTTAAATCATATTTTAATTTATAATGGATTATACTAATAACTGACCAATTTATTAGAATTTATTATAATTTATATAATTTATATGTTTTTTAATATATATCAATTTATATCAATTTACACTAAATTATATAAATATACAATAAAATATAGTAATTAAATGAACTTCATAGAAATAAATATCATTTTTGATAATTATATCAATTAATTTTAAATATGACCATTTATAATTTTGATTATTAATTTATAGTAATATATTATTATTGATGAGAAATTTTTAATAATAAATTTAAACTAAAAATAATGTAAAATATACCTTCAAAATTTATAATAATATAAAATAATAGATATTAAATTCTATTAATCCGTACTAATTTAAAATAATTATTGATGAATATTTATAACTTAATGAAAATTATTATTATCATTTAGTTATTATATTAATTTTGACAATTTTTTAGTAATTTATATATCTTTATATAAATTTATAAAATTTTTATTAACTTATTATTACTTATATAAATCTATATTAATTTTTACAGAATTTTAATGTTTTATATAAATTTAAAGTATATTTTACAAATTAATATTAATGTAATGTAATTTATATAAATTTATTGTAAATTATGTCAATTAATATATTTTTTATTAATTCATAATAAATTATATGAGTTGGTGATAGATTTATAAAAATTTATAAAAATTTATTATATACCGATTTTTTAATTCATAGATAATATTTTTTTAATAATTTTACTAATTTTTATTAAATTATAAATATTTAGAAAATGTTTTATGCATATATAATTATTTATATCTTTTTAGTAAAAATATATAAAAATTTATAGTATTTTCTAATAATTTTGATTAATTGCTGATATTAATTTTTTATAATTTATATTATTTTTATCATTTATTATTAATTTAGAGTATATTATTTTATATTATATTTAATTATATATATATATTTATTTATTTATTTATTATATAAGTTCGAATAAATATATAAAAAATTTTATAAAATTTTATTAACATATATTAATTGTTATTAATTTATACTTTTTTATAAAATATATTATTTTAAATGAATTTATAAAAAAATCTACCAATTTTATTTCAATTTATAAAAAATTATGAAAACATTACAATAAATTCTTGAAAGTTATAAAAAATTATACTAAAATATAAGAATTTATTATAAATAATATCAATTTATAATAAATCTTATTAATTTATACTCATTTAAAGAAATATTTATTTATATAAAGTAATTTAATATTTATTTATAAGAATACCTATTAATATTTACAAATATATTGTTAATTTACAAGTACATTTTATAAATTATTTTAAATATAATGCAATTTTCATATATTTAACAATCTAAAAATTTATTTTAAGAAAAAATGAACAATATATATATATAAATTCTAAATAAAAAAATTGAAGATTAACTCCAATTTGGTACGTTAGTAAATGAATTGTTGATACCACCCCAAATATAAAAAGCCTATTATTTGATCTGAAATAAGATAGAGTTTTTGAGATAAACCAAACATTAGAGGAATGACTAGTAAATTGTGGGGATGACTAATTATATTTTCATTGAGATAAAATATTTGTGACAAAATTTTACTTCACAAAAATATCTATTTATGATAAATTTTTTCTGTTGTATAAATTTTTTATGAAGGATAAAAAATCTAATGCTATAAAAAATTGTAAAAAATATTATGCGCTTATCTAAAAGTTTTTTCTAATGTGAATGTTCGTTATAAATAATCATATCAATGGAATTTTATTAACTAATCTATCAGGGTAAATCATATTTGTGATGAATTTATCACAAATATGATTTCTAATTGTCAATAATATTCAACTTAATTAACATTACATTGCATATAATAATTATGTGTAGACTATTTGTGATGGAAAACAATGTATATCACAAATAATAGTGGTGAAAAATATTATTTGTGCTAAAAATAATGGTTCATTTAAAAAATATTTATGAAAGTATTTGGGCTGGAATTTTATTCTGTAGGTAGTAACCTATCATAAAAAATCATCCTTCATATAGTTGGATTCATTGTTCTCCCCTCTGTCACACCATGGAAACACAAAATATCATCCCATTTCGGAGATCCACGTTGGTGGAGGGTCGGATGATAAGTGCCAACACAGAAAAAATCACTTAAGACAACCACTTAGAAATGAATTTATATTGTTATGTCATGCTACGAACCATGTCACACTATTCCATGGACCTGGACCCATTGTACCACCTTGCTTCCTAACATCGGTGGCTTTAAGTCCTAGTGGCCTCGAAAGCCTATGTAGATGGCCTGGAAGCCCAAATTTTGTAAATATTGCCATTTTTACAGAAACCCCAGAAATCATTCACCATATTTGATCCTAGATTATTCTTTATTTATTATCGAGTTCTTACTGCTAAGATAAAACCTAACAAATAAGTAAGAAGAATCCTTAAAAAATTGCTATATGGACTGATTAATGACCAATCATGAGAGAATGTCCAATGTCAGATTGGAATAGAATGTTTAAATAATTTTCTATTTGGTTATATATATTTTTTAATTTCTTTATCTTTCATTTTGATGAATTATGTTCATTCCCTCTCTCTAATAATCTTAGATCCTACAAGTTCGTTGTAAATTATTATGAACTCTAAACCCCCTATAACCTCTCATGTGTAATAAAATGTGGTTTTATAAGAGGCATTGATGATTGATGATGGAATCCTACACCATGATTGAATGGAGAAAAGTGGTTTCTAAAATCAATAACAATAGTGGGTCGAGTATAATCTTCCTTTGTTTAAATTGGTTTATCAAACAATGATATGCTAATCCAAAAAAATCCTCAGGATCAAGTAATAATTATTTAAAAAACCAAATTAAATAATATTCATTATTTTATGAATCTATATAAAGATATATAAAAAATTAACATGTTTTATTTTCTAGGTAATTGTGATTTTATAATAAAATAAATGATTATATTTAAAAACAAAAATTATTACTATATATTGAATATATGTATAAAATAAAAACTATTCATTAAAATGTTAAGTGAACTGATTGATGAATGATCTTTAGATTCCCGACTATTGTTTTATTATCATTTTATGTTTTATTTTTATTAATTTTTTATAATTTATAATAAGTGATTTTTTTCTCTTTTTTGATGAACTATTTGTCATCCCCCATTCTACGAATATAATAACCTATATATCGTAGTAAATTTTTAAGTATTCCGAACCCCCAGAACCCCACATTTTTAGTTGATATGGTAATTAATGGAGCTTCCATTGGGGAAATTGATATTAAATGATTTATATTTACAAAATTAATTAAATAAAAATATTTTTTACTAAAACATGACACAATTGATGGGAAATATGATTCAGCCTAGGTTTTGGTTTTTTTAAAAATAATTATAATCATATACATAGAAAAAGACCCATGATCAAGTGATAGTTATTTAATTAGAAAAAATAATAATATGAAAAGAGTTTTATGATGTAGTAAACATATATATAAAAAATTAAGAAATTTATTTTCTATGTAAATATTTCTATGTTTATATGTCGTTACAGAGTGTTAATTTACAATGATCAGGGTCTTAACTAACTTTTTTTTCCCTGGAAATATTTGCTAATCATCATGATTCTATAACATTGGAACATGTATGTATGATTATTCATAGTCACATAATACTTAGGGATAATCTTTTAATTAATCCATTCATAAACGTATTCAATATTCTTATTAACTCTAACATACTTGTTATCCTCATCGCAATAATGATTATAGGGTAGAAGCATCATCTATGTTTTGGTAATAGAGTAGTAATTGTTTAATGAAATTGTATTTGGACATTTCTGATATTGATGAGGTGAAATCTATAGATGAGTTTTGTGGATCATCATATGATCCTTGGATATATAATAAAGCCCATATATATTGATATATATGCTTGATGTATACATCAATATATCAAAATAATAAATAACTGATGACCAAAATTTTTATGAGTACCTGGATAAATTATTTATTATCTTATATATGAATCATTTTAGCTTAATGAAGATCACAATTGTAGTTGCTACATACCACCTACCACTGAGGGGTTTACACCATCCCATAAGTCTCCATTCATAACATGAGGACCCCATTATGTTGAAGGAGGGTTCATGAAACTTAATTGTCATGAAATATGGTATATTAATATGAAGATAACTATATAAAATCATGTATGTTTTCAGTAATATCCAACATTTGGGATTCCATCCATTGACATATCCATGTTTGATGGATTTCATTTTACTAAGAAATTTAACCCCCATTCAACATATCAACATATGACTATTCCATTATATATATTCAGTTTATTCCTCAAATGAATGTAATAAATTTAATCTACTTATAATGGATACCATTTAATCCATTCATAATGGATAATAACTTATAAAAAATTGGTAACATACATGAAAATTGATATAATTAATTCAAAAAATTAATGCTAACATCCAATGATCTCCTACATTTAAATAAATCCCTAAGGAATTATTGTCAATTTTTATAAATCATTGTAAATCTATCCAAGCTCTTTTGGATATAGATTGATCAAAATCATTTTATTTTAGAAAAAAATACTTCATAAAAAAAATAATCCTTACTTAGATGACTAATTTTGTGACCCTATGGGCCTTAGTAGGGTTGATAGTAAATATTAAATCCCAATTTCATAGATGTAATCCAAGAGAAACATCAATAAAAAAAATCTGTGTTACTCAGGTGATTAAAACAGGGCCTAGTGAGATATCCATAAATAAAAATAAAATCAATTTATAAACATCTCTGCTATAATATTTATCATATACATCTTATGAACACCTATATAATAACCTTTCTAGGATATCGAGTCAACAATAGATATTGAAAACATCAATATTATATTTCCCAACTTTTATTTTAATGAATATTCAAATAAAAAATCAGGTTGATAAATATAAAACATCATCTAAGAAATGATAAAATCACGTGCATGTCATCCCAGTTTTTGAACAAATAAAAAGTGTTAAAAATTATCATGGTCATATATTTCCTCAATCAAATTCAATCAGTTGATTAATTTCATAAATATTTTTACATTTGGATAAATAAAATATTGGTTTCACTCTAACAGATGACATGAGAAAAAATAAACTCATCTATCTCCATATTATCTATTTTAATTTCAAACAGGAATAAGTAAAGTATAAAATTGTGATGGTTCTCATGCTAGTTATCTCACCGAACACATTTAATGGGAAATTTTAATAATCATTAACTCCTAAATATATTAATAACTATAAAACATTCATTGAGATATATGATGGTTGGTTATTCCATGTAATATGTCTCTACATATCATCTCATTATTATATTATTTATATCTCATATACAACAATATTTAAATTGTAAAATAAAATATTCAATATAAACATAACATATCATTATAGCCCATAATTCACCATGATGATCATCAATTATGGATAACACAATGTTGTAATTTTAGGGGATATTATTAATCGACCGTTCATGTAAATTAATTTGAAACAAAAATAAATGAATGGTATATAATGATTGAATTTATTATAAAATAAATAAATAAAAATTATAAACATTACATTACCCTAATGTGGTTGTTGAGATAATGGGTTATTAATCACATTAGATTTTTACATATTTCATGTCACATATTAATCTGGACACCATATAAAACCCTCCCATTTACAACCTTTAATGAGTAAAATCTATATTGTAAGCAAATTGGAATAATGATGAGATTTAAGAAAAAAATTCCTAATGATTAAATCCTTGATCATTTATTCAATATTATATAATTCATAATATCAAATGTTACAATTTTTATTTATATTAATTTATTATAGTAATTTATATGTTCAAAATCATTATCCTAGAAACATTATTCCACTGGAATATTCCTTGAGACATATATAAGGATTTATGTTTTTACTGACGAACATATCCCAAACTCTTCATTGGATAAATGTAAATTCACCTTATCATTTCAATGAATCACTCTTCATAAAAGGCTGTTTTAACACCTACATGGTTTTTGGTGCTGTATTGGATATTTAGAAATCCATTTATGGTGGGTTGAAGTTGGCGGGTTCCTTTTTCCAAAATTGACATAATCAGTCATTCTCTTTATTTAAAGGGTATATCAATTGTGGTCTTCATAAAAAATGAAATGCTTCTCATTATAAGGAGTACCTAGATGTTGTCTCCTAGAAACTAAAAATTTGTTTGTATTCCATTATTTTAGATATTTTTTTCCTAGGGGCTCTATGGTGATGAGAATCGAGGACCAGGTCTTGAGAATTTTTTCTATATGGTTTTTTAAAAATTAGAATTTAATCTCAAAAGGTCATAATTATTTTCATATTATATTTTATTCTGCAAACCTAATAAATATGGCTTGGGGTTTTGGGTTGATTTCCATCAACCCATGCATTCTTCACATTAGGTATTTTGATAATCATTTTAGTCCATAAAATTAGATAGGGAATTTGAGATGGATATATTTATCTAATACACTTTTCGATTTTTTTGGACATTGACTTGTACACCACTTTATATTAGAGAGTATTTATTTAAAATATTATTGGTGTGTTTGACCTGTAATTGAGTGTGAAAAACCCCATAGTTTTTAAGGATTTTAGTTTCATATGTCCTGATATTATGAATTAAATGTGATCATTAATATGAGATTTTTGATATTTATGAGTTAATGTGGATAATTAGTTGTAAAAACACTATCACCATCAACTACTCAAGGTGTTATTGTTAATTCTTATTATGCGAAAATTATTGATGGAGGAGTGCATAATCAGATCCATGCTATATGGTATTTGATGTGATCATAGACATAATATTGGATTGTGGACATCCCCCCTTAATGTATCGAGGGATATTGAAGACAAATTTCATTGGATGATTCCAAAATTGTTAAAAGGTATGTGGATAGGTAAAATTATCTTCACCAGAGGGAAAGATTTGCTACTCTGGTTGTTTTATTTAATCATAGTTTACCATCCATATATAGTGTGAAATTAATGGATATTTCCGGGAAGTAAATATAAATTTAATGGGTTAAAGTTGTAGAATAGAGGATGTCTATTGAAGAGAAATCGTCTAATGAAATATTTTTACAAGATATTGTAGATCAATATCATATTAATGGGAAATATATATCTTAAAAAATCTAAGAATTCGTAAAGATTTATTATGTTTAATTCCCTTTTCATTAGTAGCCTAGGAATGTTATTCAAATCAAATAAATTTATTAAACTATCTGGGAGATGTTGTGGTCAATGGATTTTGATCCCATTGTATTTACTCCCACACTAGGTAAATAGTTTTTGGAATGATTACTTGAAATGAGAAAAATATATCTGTATAATGGTTTATCCAATCCTTATGATGTAAATTTTTTTAATCCAATTTTTGGGCACTCCAATAGAATAATCACTTCTGATATTGATAATATAGAGGATACACATGACATATATTCTCATAGTTTCAATAAAAGACGAGAAATTAAATAGTTCATAGACAATGATTTAGTTGTTTATCCCATGAATTATGGAACCAAAAATGAAAAACTAATGGCTCAACTCCATAAAATTGATATATTTACGAATGTTTTGTTGATTCTTGTAAATCATAAAGACAATTATTTCATTGATAAGGCTCATGAAGATCACTATAAAAATAAGGATATGAAATTATGAATGAAGAATGATAATGGAAGCATATATGAGGCCTAGACTAAATCCCTGAAGACTTTGAATTCTCCAAATGAGGTTTGATGATTTGAAAACATCCATGATTCTAAAAATGAAAATTTGATCTAGGATTGGGTCTCCTATTCAAATCCTATTAGTGAAAAAATTTTGTTTATGATGGGGGATTTTGTAAGAGATATGAGAATTCAGATAGATCTTCTGAAGTAGGATCATATTTATGGACGGGTCCCTATTGATTTGGGTGTAATGGATTATGTTGAACCATCACCAGATAAAGACCTTGACCCATGAAAAAGTGAAAGGGCCCTAATGTTTTTCTAAAATATATATAGTATAGTAACATGGGGTAGGGGTATGTGGGGCCCTTCCATAACTGATATTATTGAATTTGACTTTTATTTCTACTTTGAACTTCTTATGATTATGTCTAATTACATTTCTAGAATTTTTTATGGATTTTTCAACCATGTCTGACCCCTTCACCTTTTTTTACATTTTCATTTTATAAAATGTCCTAGGTACATTGATCCTTATCTTAAACCAATTAAAAAATCATTGTCTTTGTAGATAGAACATTTCTTATTTTTGTACAAATATTTAATGAAGGAGCTATTTTTTTTCATATCATATATTTTATTCTTTACATTGAGACAATTTCATTGAGTGGAATATTATTCAATAAAATATACCAGCATTGGATTGTGGGAACAAATACCCTCAATCATGATTGACGCTTTATCCTACATTTGCATGTTTTATCGATATATTCTTCTAAAAACATGCTATATAATAAAATAAATAAAGAATTGTGTTTGTAAAATTAATTATCCTTTGTTTTTTATAGAAAATAATTTTATCTAACAACACCTCTTATTATATAAGTGATATGTAACAAAGATTCATTACCATCATATAAATTCATCCAAGATACCATAAATTCTATAAAAATCATTTATTTACTCATTGATTGATCACTATAATTTAAAAACAAGACCTACGAATTCTTATTGTTAATATTGAACTCATATATAGAAACAATAGATATAAATTATTAATTTGGAATCATATACTTGGAGAACAAAAAAATCAATTTCTATAACACCAATAACTGACATGGAAAATCCATGGATTTTTTAAAAGATCTTCATGTATTTTGAAACATTTCATCATATTTAATAACTAAACTATACATCGTTAGTTTATCATTGGTTTTAAATGACCATGAATAGCTACTTGAAGTAAAATTATTGGATAGAGGAATTAATTTTTTAATCTTCTAGTATAAAGTTTCACCCAATTTCGTTGTTCATAAATTAAAAAAATGTACACATCATATTCTTTGTTCTTTTATTAAAAATACATTCAGAATATTAAATCAAATAATTTTGTACCTCAATAATGTTATCATGAAATTTATATCAATTACAATTGGATGAATTCTATAACCTAAAAATGACTTAATAAATCCTAAAATACTTCCAACACATTGGAATACTCCATTATATTGTGTAACAAATACTAAAATTCCATACGACAAATTTTATCAAATTATGTTGAAACCTCATGTGAAATGTTCTATTCTCCATAAAAATCTAGGTTCAATTTTGAAATAACATCAATTAATAGTTACTCATGAAGTTTATTATTTGATGCATTTAATTTACAATGATAAAATTTTCTATGTTACTAGTATTAGGGGTTGATTATAAATAAGGTTACCTTTTAATAGATTAGCCATATTGGTTTTCTTATTGATAATTAATATATCTATATCTATATCATTTTTTATTATATGAATATCATGTATTATATCATATAAGAAATTAATTTTAATGAATGTAATCCCACTAAAATTGATTTCCCTATATATCATACACATTTAGTGATCCAAGATTCATCATTCGATAAGAAATTTGTTTTTTATTTGGATTATCTAACAAATTTGTTATTTAGTTATTGAAATATCACGATCATATCTGTTGTAACTCATGTATAGTTTAATGAATAACTCTATCAAAATCCATCAAATAGAAATAATCAACATTATTCATCTATTAAAATAATCATATTTAGGTATCCTGGCTAGTATAACCCAATGAAAACACCCAAACAATCTAACAAATGATAATCAAGTGTTTATTCCTTATGGAATAACATACCCATTAAGAAAATCTAGAGTTACATATTACATGGTTTTTTGGCACTTGATAATATAGGGTCACCTAGCTATGGAATGACATAGCCAGTTAGATGATCACGGTATTGAAATGATTCATTTTTTAAGAAATATTCCAAATATTATTATAGGGTATTTGATATAATATCTCACCAGTTTAATTTAGATCATATGAATATTGAATTCATAACCCTTTCATCTTATGAAATCATTATATTCTCATGTTTAATAATATTTCATCTATATAGGCTTCAAATAATGTATTTATGGAATTCCAATTTAAAATATTAAATTAAATTGTTCAAATCAAATTAATATATAACCCTTTACAAAACCAATAATTCTAGTTATTCACCAAATAACAAAATCAATTTATATTTATATATATTTGAATACATCATATTGTTATTTTAAATGAAAATTTCATATAAAGTAATTGATTTATATGAGATTGATATTATTTATATGAGAATTCACAATATGAACGTTTTTAACAGCTTCTCATTTATAGAAAAGGAATAAGACTTCAGGCTTGTGGTTATTCTGATCCAACGTTCCCCTCCCATAGGAGGCCTTACTCAAGAGGTAAACTAATTCAATATAATTCTAAATCCTAAAATAAAAAAATTAATCCCAATACCTAAATGTAGTGTAATAACATAAATAATAAAATCAGGCAATGGTACAAGAAAACTACATTTTTTAGAGACATAAATATCATTTAATAATGGTATATAACTCGTAAAAGTGATTTTAAAATTTTAATTTTCCTTGATAATATTCATAATACCTAAAATATTTAACAAACAAGAATATATGATATTAAAAAAATTATTATTTTTCAAAAAGATGAGGTAACATTCCGGAAAATATAACTATTAAAATATAACTAGTAATCTTTTATAAATTATCTATTAAATGATGAAAAATTATAAAAGATTAATATAAAAACATTTATAATAATTACATAATATGAACTCTTTAATATTATACATTATATGGAATTTCAATTTAAAAGATTAATAAATTTTCGATTATAAAAATGTTTCAATTTAAATCTATTGTGTCGACATTTTACATGTCAGTATATCATATAAATTAAATTATTCAAATCTTTAATAAAATCAATCATCAAAACTATTTTTAGATGCTGTATAAATAAAGTCCTACATATGGTCCCTTTTTATTTGAATATTTTATATTTATTAGTTATGAATAATTCCAAACTATTAATATGAAATCATTTATATTTTGCATCATTTATTTAATTTATAAAAAATGGAATGAACTATGGATTTGGATATCCAATCACTTATTCCAAAAAAATTATTAAACAATACCCACACACATGGAAGATGACTTTGTTATATGAAATACAGAACATACAATAGAAATATAAAATAAAAATAATTGAGGAAACATGTCAATTTTAACATGTATTACATCCAACAACCTTCAATATGTTAGAAACATCACATGAGTATGGAAAATGATAGAGTTAAAAGGAAGTAAAATGGTTGGATTCATCATCAAATAGTTTTGTAGATGATTACAAAACTCAGGAACCCTCCACCATAGGTAGCGATTCTATGAAGACGATCAAAATTTATGAACATTCCACATCATTAAATCATATAATAACAAAAATATCAATATTTTTATGTCTTATTTCATAAATTCATGGGGTTACCTATCCCCTAGGGAGATAGAATTTTCGTTATTTTGGATTCACTGATGGTTGATTTCTATCGTGTTTGTCTAGACCTATTTGGAAATCTTCCATTGAGGAATCATCATATATTATTTCCAAATCCCTTTCCTTAGGGGACAATATAGTGCATGGACATCTATTTCCTTAACGGTATCCTTAGGCATTAAGGCCAAATTCCAAATAGTTGTGAAGTCTACTTTTGTAGAGGCCTTTGCAAGCTCAACCTCTTATATTTATGGTATCTGTTCATTTTTATTACATTTCTTATTATTACACACATTTTAATAAACAACCAATATTAGGGGATTTTATAGAGTCACATATATTAAATAAATTCAATTTTTTTCTATAACTATAAATATTTTCTCTAGAAATAGTATAATTAGTACGACAAACATATTTAGTGGGAATATACATACAAAAATTATGAAAAATTACAATAATATTAATTATAGATTAGAAGTATAGTAAATATGAACATATTCCTCATCATCCTTACTAATTGTTTGCTTGAAAAATGGGACATTTCTGAACTGATGGGTTGAGGACATATCCTTACTATGTCCGGACAAATAAATTTATACAATATATTACTCACTCAACATGGGATCAACCATTTTAAGATAAATTTTATGGCGATTATAATTTCATTGTTCTTTTTCCAAATATATAGTTTCCAGAAATGTAGGTACCTTATCTTCATTACATACTACTTTATTGTCAAAACTAAAACGATTCAGACTATCAAATTTGATATTTTTCAAATGCCTAGCTATACCCACAACCATATTATAGGATTATTATAGAAGAGTTAGTTTTGTTTTCGGAACTCGTGAGATGTATTACCATCAATCTAAATATGCTCAACAATATAAATTAATTCAATAAGATGTATTTTAATGTATACACGATTTATGAGTTAAAATATTACTAAATTAATATTTAATATAATTTATAAAAATTTTACAAACCAAATAAATTCAAAAGATAATATCAATATTATTTAATTATTATTAATGTAATATTTATAATAATGTGTATAAAAAAATAATTAATCAACTAATGGAAAAAATTTAAATTGAATTTAAAATAAATATTCTAAATTTTTGCCATTATTTATAAACCATTTATTAATAATTTGATAAATCTTTAATAAAAATTTAATTAATTTATAAAATATATATTTATATATCAAACAATGGGAAAGAGAGAAAAACCTTTCATAAATTCTATCACTTATATATTATAAAAAATTATAAAGTCTAAGATAAATAAAATAAATATTAAAAATTTAATTTGATTTTATAATGAGAGTTGATAATACAACATGCCAACAGATTGTAAATATACATCCCCATAGTATGATTTCATACAATGAAACATCATAGTGACCCTCTGTGTGACATTATCATGAAATTTCAGGTCATAGAGAAGGACCATACTAAAAATTACATTGAGGAACAATATAATATCATAAGGATATGTGATATTGTATTGAAATTCAATGTAATGATCACATAATATTGAAAATTAAAATTTCATTCCACTTTTAATACATTATGTGAAATATGATCCTCTGTTTTTGTGGTGTGGACGTATGCTATGTTATCCCAGAACAAATTTCATGCTACACCATTGACAATATCTAAAACAATAAATTCTTTTCATCATAATAGGATACATTTCCACAAAAACAAGTCATTATGTTCTTTTGAGATTCTATTTATTCTCATTTTAATAACCATAGTAATTACCTCAGTTTATGATATCAAAAAAACATATCTCAAGTTGGGAACATACCAATTCTCTAACACTCAACATAATGATATGTGGATCAAATAAATATTTGATTTATAAACATGTTATGAATTCCAATATGATTAAACATGTTGATTCATCTAGTAAGGTATATCTCTGATACAAATTATGGGTTTTGGGGACCATCATTTGATTCATGTATGCAGAGGAAAACCCATATATATGTGCCCCTTCTATCCTTAATGTTACCAAAATTCTATATAAATAAAGAACATATATATAATTTGTTCCAAGATATTTAATATATTAGCCTCTATCATGATTATGTTATATTAATGAAGATCACTATAATAGGACTTGTATTAAACCTACCACAGAGAGTGTCACACCAACCCATGAACCCTTATTCATAATGAGAGGATCCAAAAACATGAATTTGGTGAAAACACAAAAAAAATCAAGCAAAATGGTATATTGGGTTGAAGATAGTTATTGGAAGGCTTACATGAAATCAATTACATCCAATATGAGTTATATAATACATTTATAATTCTATCCATAATGAGTTTCATTAATGAAAATGTGTTAGTAATATTCATTATTTTGATATATATATTGATTTCTATGGATTTATTCATTGAATCTCATCAATGAATATAACCCATTTAATCCATTCAAAATGGATTATAACTGATGAATGTGCATGAAAATTTATTTTCATTTTGATTTATTTGAATCAATAAATATAAGTGAAAATTAAATACCTATTTCTATAAAACAATGTAATTGAATATTTTTTGAATTTGGACATTGAAATCATTATCATTCAATATCTTCTCATATGGAATTTGTGATTGAAATTAATTATGAACATGGTAAAGATAATATAGGGATAATTTCATAATGCATCCCTATTAGTAGTCTAAAATTAATTAATGATAATTTATTTAATGATGGCGTATCTCATGGTGAAATGATGGATAATATGGCTAAGAAAGATGATTTTAGTAAACCATATGAGGATCATTTGACTGATAATCATGAACCCATGAGTTGAACCCATCCTTACATATTAAATTCCATAGATGAAAAGAATGTTATATAAAAAACAAATATATTTGGGTGTTATTACACAATTTATTAATTTCTCAGTCATAGTTGGTAACACAACTTACTCCACCAATAACACCATATATGTTTGAAAAGTGTTTGAATGTAAATGTTTATAGAGAAATTTTGATAAGAAATATCACATATAAATTCATCTTACATTTTTTTTGACTTAAGAATGTTAAATTACACCATTTAGGGTGAAAATATGAGATTTAATATATATCTATTATATGAGAAATATATGATAATAATTTTTCATATTGGAAGATATTTATGTTTTATGGAACATATATTCTTCTTCACCCAAGGCTATTATATGATCATTACATACTAGATGTTGAATTTATAACAACTCAAATTATTAAGATGATATAAAACTGTTAGGATATTTCCATGTCCCTCATCTAGGAATGAGTATAAACGTTTTTTAAATATTGGATATTGTATAGAAAGGCTTTTATTGAAATAATATTGAAATTATATGATTGTGTGGTAATTTGGATGAATCATATAAAGTTACTGCAAATCTAAATTGATTTTTTTCTATCATTTACTATTTTTTTATGAACTTGCCACTATTGATAATGAATCCCAATAAAATCTGGTTTATTTAATATAGGTGATGTTCTATATTCTTTTCTAGGAATTCAAGTGTCACATCACCACTTTTCATTATTGAATTAAATTAATATATATATATGGAACATTTCATTATCAAACGTACATTGGTCTTCTACCCATTACTGCCTCAAATGAAGGTAATTTTTCCCTAGTCTCATATTCATTTTACATTATGGAAAAAGGGAACATCAAATGATTGAGTTGGTTCTTGGATTTTATATGCATGAATGTTTAATAAATCCAAAAATTATGATTGATAACTGATATTCATCAAGCTATTATTTAGGCCATTAATAGTGATTTATTTTAAAAGAAATAACCTAATTATTTACATATATATTGAATCATATATATTTTTATTAATGTCTATACTCATTTGAAATATGGATAAATAAAGATGGTGATCATCCCGATTAGTATGTTTCATTCAACATATTTCTATTTGAATAATTTGTTCAATCCCTTTAAAAACAATTATTTTCTTATGTTTCAATATATAAACAACAAAAGGGAAAATGTGATGAGTGGATATAAAGAATAATAAGGGATAACCATGATAGTTATGATTAAATGATTTGGATTTTGATAAAAATGGTCACTCTTCAGTGATGGTGGAAGGATATATGTAAATATTTGTCAAGAATTACATTAAAAAAATTAAATAATTATATTTTTTTAGTTTCTAGATCATCAAAATGGATGAAACAAATGATTGGATGTAATTCATTGAGAAATTAATATACTAGAACATGGAATAATTAAACATGCCGAAATAATCACCTTGAGTTCGACTTGATCAAGAATGATAACACCAAATCATTCAAATTTTCCAATGAAACACAAGATAGAGAATGAAATAAGAAAATGGTATTAGATAAAAAAAATTCATAAATACATCTTAATTAAATAAGAAAGGCATCACACATTCCATTTCATTAATTGCATATGTTTTAATTCCTATGACTAGGAATCCACATAGATCATTTAAAATTCAATACTGATCAACTAAACGACGCCTCAGAAAAGTATCCTTTAAATGGGCTCTACATGATCTCCCCATTATAATTACCTCTTAAATTCATCGGGATCACACAATTAAACTTTTCCACCACTGATATATATTATCACTCCTCATCCTAACCAACAACCACTAATAAAGGAAAAATATCACCAAAATTCAGAAATCCCTTCAATGATTCATGAAACATGTAATCCAACATATTGACACACATCTTCTACAAGAATTATAAATTCCAGATCTACAAGTGATATGTCCACTCAATATTGGAAATCTAATAATTTTTAATTGGAAATTTTTGAGGGTATCTCTTTGGAAATAATCAGTTATAATGGGATTCCATCAAAAATAGATCACTGGTGAAAAAAATTTTAAAATATATTTTTTATGACGGTCCATCGTGGATTTATTATTCAATGGGTGATTCCTCTGTCAAAAACAGGAATCACTAGTTTTTTTATGTGAGTTTTTGGGATGTTAATTTTTTACTGATCATAATTAATTATTATCAATAGAATAAAAAATCCATCAAAAAAAAATATTTGAGATGTGTAAAAAAGACTATTGCTAATAGATTAAATAAATAAATAAAATTTAAAAATTTAAAAAAAAAATTAAAAATTTCAATATAAAAATATCAATATATAACTTTAAAAAAAATATTACATACAATATGTTTATTGATATCAAATCATAATAAATTTTCTAACAAAATACGTTAATTACTATGAAGGGGAAGGGATATCAAGAGGAGGTGGTGGAGGGAACTCTATCCCTATGCCCTATACTAGTTATCCGATGTACTCTGTCATCTTCCCATGCTACTGCTCCTTTCATCCACACAAGGCCTCATACATTATCTACTATTGTAGATAATTCACTCTATGTTTCATATTTAGGGTCTCTAAAACCTCATTTAAATCACACCACTTATCATTATACTCATCAAAAAATTATGACCATGCACTTTGTGTTCCCATTGAGTTGGGTGATGACCACGCAGTAATACCACAATATCTTCCAGGTGTCCATCAAGAGTTGATACCAATAACATATCAATTCTTGAAATAATTTTATGTTTCCTGAATCCATGTTTTGTCATAAAATCCGGATGCAGTATTGTCCTAAAACTTGGTCTTGAAAAAAAATCATCATGTGTATGAGAAGTCATTGTATTTTATTCCTTATTCAAATGTATTTTGAAAATAAAATAGGAATATATTATTTTCATTTATAATTAAAACTATAAAATATGTACAAAACCAAATATGACAGTCTCAACCCCAAGTTATCTCTCAAGTGTTAATACTGGTGTGAAACATCTTATAAACATCATAGCCAATAATATAGGGATTATCAACATGTTATATGATAATAATAAAACATTTTACACTTATAATTGAGTAAATTTGTTTATGAAAATACTTACCATATATCATTGATGAGTACTAAATATACACCTAGAAGATCAATAAGTGAATTCATACATCTCTCACTTTTCACATCCTAATAATGATAGCCTTTGAAAACATTCTCCCATGTAGTATGAGAATAATCCATACCAAACATAATATTATATGTATATAGGTCTATGATCACAACTTGACTGATAAATAATATGGATTTCTTCATGAATGTATTCCTCTGATTATGAAATTATTGATGAGAACATTCCCACATACAAGCATCCCAGATAGATATCCTCATGGTTTCTTAGAGAGGATACCTTTAACCAAACAAATAATTAATAATTTCCTGTTATTAATAAAATAAATTTCAAAATAATAGTTATTTTTTTACGTACCCTCCAATGATAAAAAATGTCATGGAAAATATCAATGGTAATATACTACCACATCATACAAGATTTAGAAAAATAGTTTCACATAATAGAACTCCCATTTCCAATATCTATATGAAAAAAATTTATTTCAAAAATTAATTAAATAATTATTACACAAATAAATTCAATAAAATTAATTATAATTAATGAAAATAAACTAAAATATATATATACTTACGCTTGAGTAGATTAAAATCAATATGTGCACAATACTCAAGAATATGGTTCAGTATAATCAATCCCACAATTCCATGACACCAATGAGCCTATGATGGACTGCCAAAAACATGAGGGACAAATTATAAAGAATCAAGATCATAAACACATATAATTGTGAGATCTCGAACCTCGGTTCCAATTATAGGTTCTCAGTCCTAATAGGACACATGGCCTCAAGAACATATCCCCAAATGTTAGAGGCTGCTCACTAGGATCGAGGGCCATGGGTGTGTTCATTGGGAGACTACTCCCCCATTACCAGAGTGTACTAAAATGGGAAAAACATTTAATAGGTAATTAGTGGTGTAATTATTTGATAGATAGCATGGAATAATATGACTGTAATAATAAAAACTCATAAAACTTATAATAAAACTCAAAAGTTGATGATGTTATATTTCATATATCGAATAAGCTAGAATACAAAGATATAGGGTAAAAACAATGCATTCGATTGATAAGTATTATAATGAAACCAAGATCTATCTAATAATCTTGAGTTTCAATTAATTATACTTTTACCCTTCTTCATCTTAATGTAATCATGAAATCATGTGTCTGAAGTCATACGAATCCCTTTTTCAACACTTACATACATGAAGTATGTATGGGTACCAATAGAGGTCCTGATATGGTGTGAGACAAACCACAATAGGCTACCACCAATGGTGTCTATAACATTATGTATGCGTAATATATACTGAAACATCATGTAGGTGTGCATTAAATAATGTAAACAATAGAGTAATTTAAATACCCATGTACATGATTTAGCCTCAGCTGATGTTTAACATGTTACCAGTTCATTAATAAATTATTTTATAGTTTATAATATGAACCATGATTTATAACAATAAAAGACGTACTGGAATGATAATAATTGTGAGTGATCAATTATAATGCAAGGAATCCATGGAAATCGCAATGAAATGATCATCACTTCATATAAATCCTAAAATGATTTTAATAATAAAGGGGATCCAAGGTAACAATTGATGCATCCTTGACATCATGGATCTACTGAAATCAAGTATTAAACATTATCATACCTATAGTGGTATGTTTTTAATCCAAGAGGCATATCCCAATGCATTACACAACAATAATTATAATTGAGTCCATGTACCTCATTCATGGTTAAACGGGTAATGAAGTGAGTGGACCCAATGGGTATAAACATAACCCTACATTTCCATTGACATCATGATGGATAAAATGATTGTATCCAAGCTATCCTATAAAGATTATAGAGGGGTCATACAATGTCTTATTAAGTATCCACTAATAAATTGGGATCATGTTCCAAGGTGTGTATCATCCTCAGGAACTGGAATCCCTAAATCGGAGTGGAATCTGTGATTTCTAAAGTTATTCCCTCTAGAATCCAAGGATATTTCAAGTTTGGAAACTCATATAACAATGTAAAGGTATGTATATGATTTGAACATTCCATTTTATTAATTTTTTAATTATGGACATGTAATTAGCAAGTTGTTTTATAATCTCTTTGGTTCAATCCATTTCCTTTTATTAGTGTGACAATGATAATATTGTAGTACCTGAATTTATTAATTTTTATAAGTCTTAATCATTTTAATTTTTTCACTCCACTACTGCCCATTAATCTTGCAAAGGGGGTGTATAGACATGCAACCGATTCACTCCATTGTATTCAATAATGCCTACTCATATACCTAGTATAATCTCTTATTAACCCATTTAAACATTTATAAATTAACCAAAACACACATCATAGAATGGTCATGTGATAGTAACACATTTTAGGGTGGGTAAATTTCACGACCCGACCCTACCTGCGCTCAAGCCGCAACTACCCCAAGCCCGCCTCCATAGGCCAGGGGCTGGCGACAAGCGCCAAAGGCTAAACAACTTGGGGAGGACTTTTCATGAGTACCTATACACACACACACACAACACACTCAATTCAAAAGTACAGAGTGAAAGAAAAGACATATAAATAAAAGGGAAACTGTTATATATATAACCCACAATTTGCATCGACCTCTAAATAGTACAAGAATGTGCTGAGGTAAGCTGAAAAGAAAAAGGGGAAAAACACATGCCCAACCATAAAAGTGCCACAACCTGACAAAAGTTAAATGAATGAAATATTTGGAGGGGTCCCCCACCTGGAACCCGACTATGACCCACACACGGGGTCCAAGCTCCCAAGCTCCTAAGATACTCTGATGTCACACTCCAACTGTCTGTCATTTGTAAGGGCACACCATGTGCGGGCAAAGCCCAAGCAGGGGTGAGTATAAAAATACTCAGTAGGATACCCCGAAGGCTAAAGGGAGCAACAAAGGAGGTACCGAAGGGTGAGCAGTAGAGAAAACAGGAAAAGTAAAGGAGTTCAACAGAGAGTGCAATAAAGAGTGCAGTAATGAGTCTAGCTCAACCCAACACGATGAAATAAGGTAGACTTGTCCAGATGCAAGGATCTGGAAATGGTGAGAAGGTGAACTTCTCGTCGAGTCTTCGCTACCTATAGTAGGATAGTAGGCTCTTCCAACCACGAGAAGCTAGACACGGAAAGCACGTGGCATACCCCGTGTGTCTTCACCTCTCCTGGAAGGAGAGTAGCCAAAACCCAAGAAGTGAGTAATGGATCAATGTATATATATATATATACATATGCTCAAAAAGATGCTCGGACCAGGTCTTAAGGGGATATCCATCCTGTATCTCAGCCCAATAAAGTGAGTAGCCAATATTCCTAAAAGTAAACACTATCGATTCCCAGTATCCCGCACGTCTGCCCCGAACTGCTTGTCAAGGGTCTCAAATCACCACACCTTGACACTGTCCTCTTAGGGCGACAGTGAATCACCCGCAAAGTTTTAGGTCGCGTCGCAAGGACACATCTTTGTGGGGAAAGCTCCACTCGTACTTGAGGGTTCCGGGGGAATGCCAAACCACACATCATCACTTCCCCGCATTCAAGAGGACTCCTCAAAGTCAAATCCATCACATCACTGACCCGAACAAACGAGGGTCCCACTCCAGTAATCATGGAGTAATGCCACTGACATTCCATGTATAACAGACTGAGTCTGAAATACCAATGAGTGACCCACTGCCCAGCCCTACTGGAGGGTCATCCATAATAAGATATCAGGAGACCCACTACCCAGCCCTGTTGGAGGGTAAACCCTAATACATTATTAGGTGACCCACTACCAAGCCCTACTTGAGGGTAGATCTGGAATAAGTCAACGAGTGACCCACTGCCCAGCCCTCTTGAAGGGTAAACTAGGAATAAGTCGACAGACGACCCACTGCCCAGTCCTGCTAGAGGCTAGACCTGAATTAAGATTGTAGACGCCGGAAAAGTCCGTTGCTCCTCGAATGAAGTTCCGGATGAGGAAAGCAAGGTCATATTTGGAGTCGGAAGCACGTTTCGGAGGGCCCGGAGGCCTTGTGCGGAATTTCGGAGGACCGCGCGCAAAGTTGAAGAGTGGCGTGCAACCCTCTCGGGATGCGCGCAAAGCACCGGGCCGGCGCGCAATCTTGCGCGCCCATGGCCCGCGCGACTCCCTTGCGCGCCGGGCCCCGATTCCGCACCCACGAAGGAAATTGCGCGCCCGCGAACCGGATTCCGCGCCCGGGGTGGCCTATAAATATTAGGCGACCCCCGACGTTTTGAAGGTTCCCAGAATTCGAAGAGTCGCTCGTTCGCGCAATCCAATCGCTTCCGCGCGCAATGTCGATCTCCAGGTAACCTCCTTTTTCACGCAAGAAAGCCTCGGGGTTCGCCTTCGTGCGCAATCCCTTTGGCTCCTTTCTTTTGAACTAACTCTTCACCCAAAGGCTTTCACGCGCAAAAGACGCCGCTTGCGCGCAATTGCCCCCGGGTGCGCGCAATCCAGTCCGATTGCGCGCACCCCCCTTTTTTCAAAGTGGTCATTCGTTAAGGAATGAGTCGTTTCCCCCGCGCGCTATCCGAAGCCCGGTGCGCGCAATCTCCCTCTTCCGCGTGCAAAGCGCTGGCCGAATTACGCGCCAGCTCATCCATTTGCGCGCCGACCCGCGGTATTGCGCGCCAAGCTTCTCTTTTGCGCGCAAACCGCCAGGGTCGCCCCCTTTGACCCCCTGAGGGTACCCGCCTGCGCGGCGCCCGATGATCCTCATCCCGAGTGCCCGCACCGTGCGTTGTCTTCCCGTGCGGCCCTCCAGGCTCGCGCGAAGTGACACGGACCATTTGGCGGCACTCAACGTCCAAGCTGCACGACGCTAAACTGCCTAGCCCCCATCGTCCGAGCTACAAGACGTTAAACTGTTCAGCATTCGTCCGAGCTACAAGACGTTAAACTGATCAGCATTCGTCCCTCATGACGTTAAACTGCACATCGTCCTGCATGACGTTAAACTGCACCACGTCCAAGCTGCACGACGCTAAACTGCCTAGCCTCCATCGTCCGAGCTACAAGACGTTAAACTGTTCATCCTTCGTCCCACATGACTGTAGACGCCGGAAAAGTCCGTTGTTCCCAAACGAAGCTCCGGATGCGGAAAGCGAAGCGATATTTGGAGTCGGAAGAACGTTTCGGAGGGCCCGGAGGCCTTGCGCGGAATTTCAGAGGCCCGCGCGCAAAGGTGATGTTCCGCGCGCAAACCCCCCGGGATGCGCGCAATGCGCCGGTCCGGCGCGCAATTTTGCGCGCCGCGGGTCCGCGCGACCCCCTTGCGCGCCGCGCCCGATTCCGCGCCCGCGAGGAGAATTTCGCGCTCGCACCCTGGATTCCGCGCCCGGGGTTGCCTATAAATACAAGGCGACCCCCAACATTTTAAAGGTTGCTGGAAGTTGAAACGTCTCTCGTGCGCGCAATTCAACCCCTTCCGCGCGCAATGACGAACTTCAGGTAACCTCCTTTCTTTCGCGCAAGAAAGCCTCGGGGTCCGCCTTCGCGCGCAATCCCCGCTGGCTCCTTTCATTTGAATAAAAAATCACCCTAAGGCCTTTGCGCGCAAAAGAACCCGCTTGCGCGCAATTGCCCCCGGGGTGCGCGCAATCCGGCCTGATTGCGCGCACCCCCCCTTCTTTCAAGTGGCCATTCGATAAAGAATGAGCCGTTGCCCCCGCGCGCTATCCGAAGCCCGGTGCGCGCAATCCCAACCTTCCGCGCGCAAAGGCGCTGGCCCAATTGCGCGCCAGCCGCCCCGATTGCGCGCCGACCCGCGGTATTCCGCGCAAATCTCCTCTTTTGCGCGCAATCCGCCAGGGTCGCCTCCCTCGACCCCCTGAGGGCACCTGCCTGCGTGGCGCCCGATGATCCTCATCCTGGGTGCCCGCACCGTGCGTTGTCTTCCCGTGCGGCCCTCCAGGTTCGTGCGAAGTGACACGCACCCATCGTCCGACAACCTATGCCCAGCATGACGTTAAACTGCGCATTCGTCCCGCATGACGTTAAACTGTGCATACGTCCAGCATGACGTTAAACTGCATATTCGTCCAGCATGACGTTAAACTGTGCATTCGTCCAGCATGACGTTAAACTGCCCATACGTCCTGCACGACGTTAAACTGTACATCGTCCGTGCTGCAAGACGTTAAACTGCCAAGTGCTTCGTCCTCAACACATGACGTTAAACTGTACTTCGTCCGGCAAGACGTTAAACCGTCCGCTTCGTCCTCAACACATGACGTTAAACTGTACTTCGTCTGGCAAGACGTTAAACCGTCCGCAACCTGATCCCGTGCTCCGCACGCAGGGTCCCCCCGGTTTGGATGTGGCCCCCACCCGCTCGTCTCTGCAGGGATGTCGGGATTGCCCCCTTTTGGGACGATTTAATGGGAGTGGCTTTTCCCTACGGGGGCAGGGTATTACAAACCCCTAGTTCCTCGTGGGAGGCTGCACATGTGTATCTCCATTGCGCCTCCCCACGGCCGAAGCCAGTAGAGGGTATGACTGGGATCAAGGTGTCTTCTGCCTTTGGTCCAAGTCCCTTCCAACTGAGTTTTGCCGCAACCGGGCTGCCCCAAGTGCGTAAGTCCTGACAGAATGAACTACGTGGACTTTGATCCCTGTCTTCTATACAGGGTACGTAGGAAGCCTCCCTGAGGTCCAAGCCCACCACCTGGTCGTCCCGGTCGTATTTACGTCGGTTCGTCCAGCAGTGGACCCCTCCAGGGTTCACGCTTGCGTTGATTCACCTATGAATCCGCCCCTGTGGGAGACTGCCCGTGTGTATCTCCACGGCGCCTCCCCACAGCCCCCCTTTTCCATTCTCCTTTTATCGTCCAGCATGACGTGAAA
The DNA here is from genome assembly GCA_963277665.1 of Viscum album. Classification (NCBI taxonomy): domain Eukaryota; kingdom Viridiplantae; phylum Streptophyta; class Magnoliopsida; order Santalales; family Viscaceae; genus Viscum; species Viscum album. The sequence goes on from OY728135.1 coordinate 164,373,527, forward strand.
CTATGATCCACCCGGCCGTTCCATCCCCCTCTGTGCGAGGTGGTTCGGTTCAATCCTCCGCCCGGCGGCCTAGACCTCTTCGTGAGTCGGCTTGCCGACGTCCAGCATGACGTTAAACTGTATGCCCGAACTACGTTGACTTTGATCCGTGTTAACGCGCGGTACGTAGGAAGCCCCTCTGGGGTCCAAGCTCTTTACTCCATCATCCATCCTGATCCTTACCCGGGCCGCCACATCCCGGTGGGGTCATGCCACTTCACTCCACTCCACGTTACTTGGGAAGCCGCCCATGTGCTGGCCCCAGCGTCGGAGGTTCCCCGCGAGGGGTTCCGTCATCTGATCCACTCTTCGTGTTGATCGGTCCGATGCCGTCCCCGCTGGACGTTAAACTCGCGGCATACCCCGCGTTAAACACGGGAAGCTGAGGAAAACCTCAGGTGACGCAGTTCCCCGCACCCAGTACGGGATGCCTCAGGCCATCATGCCTTCGAGAAGCCCTATTAGGGACGGAAGACAGATGTGCAGAGCCGCAGTGTTACGACACGCCCCCAGCACCCAGAGCCACCCGGCCTTCTCACCGCAGGTTGCTGCCCCGCCCAGACTCCTTGGAACGTCCGGGCGGAAGCAGCGTAATTAACCGGTGTCCATGAAGATATGGCGCCAGGAACGAGATTCACGAACATTCTTAAGTCTATGAGGGAGACCCGGACTAGGCGACAAGTTCCGAGGAGACGTCCAAGGAAGGAGGAGCCGACATCCCATCATCCCGGTTTCGATCAAGGAGCAGACGCCCCTGAATAAGGGACGGATGCCGCCCGCCCTTGGAAAGCGGGACTGCGGGACCACAAGCCGCGCGCCCATCCCCTCGGGTTGACGGGTGCACGCGCGAACGCGTCCTGGCGGAACAGCGTAACCCGACGCACATCCGCACCGAAACAGAAAAATGGTGAACCCGACGTGAATCTCTTCTCCTCGATACGAAGACCGATGGCTTTCAGAGGTGTTGGAAGACCGGCATGTTGCCCGGCCAAGCATTCAGTCTTACCCGCCAGGGGCTGGGGAAGTGAAATCGGGCACTCCGTCTCGCAACGTCGAGGGCCTGGGTTCCCCCCACGGAAGGCGTCATGGCGCTAATGGTTGGTTGTCGATTCCTTTTTTCCTGTCAGTGTTAATGGGTCTTTCTCCCTGCTTTCAGAAATCAGGTCGCCCGATCCAGTGCCCGATCGCCACCCGCCCACTGGCGCAGGGACAGGGGAAACACCGACGCGGCTACTCCGCGCGGTCCCGCCCGTTCCGCAGCCGTCCCAGCAGCCGCAATTGCGGGACGACCACGCCCTCTCTCCCCCTCGGAGGTCATCCAGAGAAGGGTGATCAACACCCTGGTGCGGAGATACGAGGAAGAGGGAGTCATCCCCACTAGGGAAATGGCTCGCCTGGACCTTGAGGAGGCTGCGCCTCGCCACCACCGCCGCCCCCGAGGGCCGCGCAGGGAGGCACCGCTGCCTACCTCAACGTCCAACCGCTTCGGGAGCTTATCCCCGGAGCGCTCTGACAGTTCCCTTCCCTACGCGGATGAGGTGGGAGATGCCCAGGATCACCCTATCCGAGGTCCGCTCCAGGGATCCACGATAAGGGCTCCCGCCAGGCCACGACGACATCGCCGCCAGGCCCCTCAAGTCGAGGAACAGGCTCTCCACCTGCCCGCGCCGCTCATCCCGACTCGTCTGTCTCGACGCCAACGTCGGGCACGAGCGGAAGAGGATTCCCACCTTGGGGCTCTAGCAACAGCGGCCGCATTGGCCCGAGCCACCACTGGCTCCAGTCGCCAGGCCTCTGTGCATCCTGAGCGGGGGAACTCCTATGCCCGACCCGGATCGAGGCCCCGACCGCCCCAAAGGCAGGTTGGGTTGACTCTCCCGGTTGCTGGCACTGGCAGTAGCCACCGCGGACCACCTCGCGGTAGCGCTATTCACCGGCAGGATCTACTCTGTGTGGCCGATCCAGGAGGCATGGGTCATCCCACCTTCCGATCCCGGCCCGGAGGCCTGCCCGGAATCATCTCTCCCCGCGTCCCCTTTGATATCTGTCCCAGTGCCCCTCGCACCTTGGTTCCAAGTCCTCTTGGCCCCAGCACCAGTGCGGCCGGAGGACGCCAGGACAGAGATCAGCCCTGCCCCGAAGAACCACCCAGGGGCAGGAAGGCAAGGCGTCGACGCCGAGGGAAGAATGTTACGGAATTCCGGACAGAGATCCGACCGGTTTGCTTCTCTGACTCAGAGGCGGAGTACGATTCGGCGACAGAGCCCCTTCCCCAATCCCGCCAGTCAAGGGCAGGGGTAGGAATGCGGCACGTCAGCCTCGTGCTCCCCGAGAGCGAGATCGATGTGATCCCCGCTTCTCTCCGAAGGTATATCCGGAGTAACGAGGGCCTGGTAGACCCCCAAGGATCAAGCTTGCGGTTGGTACCGGCCCCTCCGGAAGTGCCTTCCGCCCCGATCAGAGAAGCCGGAGATTTTTTCTGGGGATCGACGGTCGAACCACGATCTGGTGCACCCTCGGCGAGCACCGATGCTACGGCAGGATGTTCGCTCGCCGGCCCGTCCTATCGTGATGTGGTAGCTGGGGCACCGCCACCCTCAGGGGGAGGCCCGGGATATGGAGGTCAATCGGCCTGCTCGCCGTATTCACCGCCGGCCAGCCCGTCATCCCGGCGGCCCGCCTCGGCACCACTACCAGTTCCCCGTCCGTTCCCAGCCATGGAAGAGGACCAAGGAGATCTGGGTCCCGAGTTTGAATCGTGGAGCTTCTGGACCGTCCTTGCAGAGGGCCACTTCCCTGAGAAGTTTTGGCCAGTCGCAGGACCAGGCTTTGATGCACCCGAATCGCTCACCCCGGATGAGTTCGAATGCTTCCGCCGAACTCTCCGGGAGACTCACTCCCGTCTTCACTGCCTACAAATGCCATACCCCGGGAGTCAAGCGCACCTGGAGGATATTGGTGAGCAGTGCCGTCAAATTGACCTGGCCATGCTCCCCTCGGTTCGGCACCCCGGGTCATTTGGGCACCACGAGGCCCTCCAACAACGATGCGTCGAGTGTTTTCAAGTACTCCGCAAAGTTATCGAGGAAGCCACTCCCCACGTGTATATCCGTGGATGGGGGCAGTACGCTGCCCTACGCTTCAGTGTGATCCGCCGACAGCCCGATTTGCTGGGTGGCCCTGAGGGTATATCCCCAGGGACAGGAACGGTCAATATGGCTGACCTGTCGGGAGAGGGGAACGACTTGGAACTTCTCGACGGGGGCTTCCCCCCCGAAGACAAGCCGTCGTCAGACCCTTCAGTGAGAGTTACTCGTCATCAGAGGAACCTCCTGGGGCTCCCCGCGCCCACTGAAGCACTGACGTTGAGCCGAAACGTCAGCAAAGGAAAAGAGCACAGCGAGGCTATAAGGCCCGCCGACCCATCTGCCTCCATGCGGAGGGCAGAGGAGGATCCCGAGAAGGCTACGCTACGTCAGCAGCTCGCCGAACAGAAGAGGCTGGTTGACCAGCTCCTCGCCGAGCGCGCTGCAGAACGGCGGCCTGACTACGGTGATCCCAGGCCAGGACAGCAGGGACCGGAACAACCACCCCTCGATGAGACTCTCCCGGGCAACCGTGATTACGCCGTGTTCGCCGACAGGAGAGAGGCCATTGCCTACGGCAAGAGGGCGCGGTATGTTTCGCCACACCCTCCCGAGCGGCGTGACTACCTGAGAGATCCCGCTCGGATTCCTCCCGCTGCCCCAAGGGCCGCTCCGCCCGCCATCCCACGAGCTGCCGAGTTCGACGACCCGGTCGACGACCCGATTGAAGGGCCATGCAATGCGCTCGTGGTTAGAGATCCTCGCCAGGACTGGAACCCATGTCCGGACGATCCGATGGCGGCACTCATTTCCCGCTTGGAAGCCTTGGAGACTCGGCAGGTGGCGATCCCACCGGACGGCAAGCCCTACCCAGCATGGGTGGATGACATGCCGGCGCCTCCGGGATTCGGGAATCCCACTTTCGCCCCCTTCAACGGGACTGGAGATCCGCCACAGCATTTAGCCCACTTCAACTCGAGGTGCGGGCCTATGTTGGGAACTCCGGCGCAGCAGGAGGCCGCTAAGCTTCGCTGCTTTGTTCAGACACTGGAAGGGCCAGCATTTGTCTGGTACAGCCAGCTCCCCGTCGGGTCGGTAACCAGCTGGGAGGACCTCCGTAGACAGTTCCTCTACCAGTTCAGTTCCACGACCCGGAAGACGAATATCGCAGACCTCTTCAAGTGCAAGCAGAGGCCTGATGAGCGAGTCGCGGACTTCGTCGCCCGATGGAAGGGTCTCACGTATTCCCTTGACATGCCATTGACTCAGGAGCAGTTGCTGACAATGTGCGTCGGGAACGTCAAGACCGAGCTGGTCCCTTCCCTGATTACTCAGACCTACTCCGGAGGGTTCAGGGACTTCTCAGACAAAGCTCAACGTCTTGAGGAACCCCTGCAACAGGCCAGCCAGGCACGGCCGCTGCCTCCTATGATTCCTGCAAGGAGAGCCAGCAGGGCTGAGCCCGCTGCTGTGGCCCAGATAGAGGCTCCCAGGCCGTTGGAGCTGCTGCCGGTGAGGCCAGCTCCGCAGCCTCACAGGAATCCGCCTCCACGGGCTCAGTTCCCGGCCCAGCAACGGCAGCCTCAGAACCGGCCGGCCCCTCCGCGTAATGTACCGCCACAACCTAGGCGAGATAATCAGGGTCCACCTCCTCGGCAGGCCCCTCCAGCCCCTCGTCAAGACCGCGCTCCCAGGGGCCCGCGACACCTGACGTACTCATTCCATGAGGATCAGGTCCCCGGTTATTTCCGGAGCGCCCTCGAGCAGAGGATTGTGCGACTGCCTGAGTGTTGGAAGCCAGAGGAGGCACATCTCACGGATAACCCCCGCTACTGCCCCTACCATCGAGCCCTGGGGCACACCATCCAGCGGTGCCATGTGTTCAAGGACTGGCTCCAAGACCAGATTAACAACAATGTAATCAGGTTGGGCCCAGCTCCAGCACAAGTGGCGGGCGTATTCGTGGGATCAGATGACGATAGTGGCAACGAGGACGAATGGCAGCTGGTCTCCAACCGCGGATCCCAGAAGTACAATAACTGGATGGCCCGCAAGACGACCATTCGCGCCCAGGGAATCATCCGTGCGCGCTCGAATCAGCCTGAGCCCCCAGAATCTGCGGGTGCTGCTTTGGCGTCGTCGTCCCAGCCTGCCTCTTCCAAGAAGAGCAAACGGCGGCAGCGCAAGAAGGAAGAGCGCGCCCCGCCAGTTCCGCCACTATCCCGTACTCTCGGCGATTTCATGCCCCCGGAGATGGGGGTCCCTCCTCGGATCCGCCCGGTGATGGATGACTCGTCCGATGACGGTATTGGGTACGCTTCGGTTAACACCGTCGAGCTGGTAAATCCCTTTTCGGTTCCCGACGTTGAAGAACACCAGGTGGACCTTCCTAGTGTCCCCGGTCGTCGCCACCGTCGGAAGAACCGCAGCAGCAGGAGTCGCCGGGGCACAGCCGTCGGTACCTCCGGCCAGGCCGTGCACGCCACTGAGACTAGGCAGCAGGCTCAAGATCGAGCTCAACGTGCGCAGGCTCCCCATCCGGGGATGACGGATTCGCCTCCGCCACTGTTTGTGGTGTGGGACCAGGCAGAACCGCCTCAGCCGCGTCGCGACCAGCTCCGCCCTGCCACAAGTCCATCCCGGCCTCCTGACTCCAGTACGGTGACCATTTCCCGGACTGCGACCAGTGAACAGCGAGATGCGCCAAGTACCAGTCGGCCGCCGATCCAACCGGTAAGGCCCGTCATGCCACCAACCGCAGAGCAATCTCCTGCAACCAGGAGCTCGCGCTTGGCCAAAAAGTATGATGTCCTGAAGCACTTGGCCGACATCCCAGCAAGGCTCTCCATCCTTGAGGCTCTGCGCATGTCATCTGAGATGCGCGAGGCACTCGCTGAAGCCCTGAAGAGCCCCCTCCAGTTTGAGACAGAGGTTGCGGCTGCAGAGGCCTTTCACGCCGAAACGATCGAGGACGCCGAATGTCAGGCAGTTATCTCGTTCTCTGGTAAGGATGAAGACCCTCCTATACAGGGACATATTCGTCCGCTGTATGTCACTGGCCAGTTCAATGGCCTTGAAGTCCGGCGTTGTCTTGTCGACACGGGGTCCGGGATTAACCTGATTCCAACTCGGACGCTCCGGAGATTGGGGTTGTCTGAGGATGACTTGATTCCCTCCGACCTCAGGATCCAGGGGTACGACCGCACCGAGCAAACCCCGGTCGGCAAGATACGTTTGAAGACCCAGTTCGGTGACTTGGTTGCCAACACCGAATTCATGGTAGTCTCTCAGGACACTGCGTATAACGCATTGATGGGCAGGCCATGGCTCCACCTTCATGCGGCGGTTCCCTCGTCATACCACCAATGCCTCAAATACTCCCTTAATGGTCGAGTAGGCGTGCTTCAAGGAGATGCCTCTCCTTTTGCCTCATGTGAAGCCCGCTATCTGGACGCGGACTATTACAAGAGCAAGGATAAGCAGATCCTGGCAGGTGAGGTTGAGCCTGTCGCTGTTGCGAGCGATCCCTGGGCAGGTCTGGATGACGCTTACGTCCTCCCGATTCACCGGTTGGACGTCGCCATGGTCTTGACGGTCCGCGAGTCTCCTGATGAGATGACCGCGACCGCCCGCGCCAGCACCAGTGGCCCAGCAGGACCTGGTAGCCCCAATGCAGTTTCCAACGCAGTCTCTCCCGTGGATGATCCCTCCCCGAGTGGAGAGGGTATGGAAGACGCACCCCCAGCCTTTGAGGAGGGCGTCCCCGCCACGGTCGATGAGTTAATACAGGTGAACCTTGGAACCGAGGCCGATCCAAGACCCACGTTGGTTAGTGCCGCCATGCCCTCTGAGGAGCGGCAGCAGTACGTGGACTTTCTCAGGCAGCACCGTGATGTGTTCGCTTGGGGCTATGACGAGATGCCGGGGCTAGATCCTCAGGTAGCCGTCCACCGCCTTGGTCTCTCGGCAAACCATCGCGGGTTCAAGCAGCCTCCCAGGAAGATGCACCCATCCCATGGTGCCATGGTTGAGGCCGAAGTTGATAAGCTTATCAAAGCCAACTTTGTGAGGGAAGTTCAGTACCCCAAATGGCTGGCCAACATTGTGCCGGTCAGGAAGAAGAACGGGCAGATTAGAGTCTGCATCGACTTCCGCGATCTCAACCGCCACTGTCCGAAGGATGATTTTCCCCTTCCAGTGACAGAGCTGTTGATTGATGCCACGGCAGGGTTCCAAGCCCTCTCCTTCATGGATGGATACTCCGGATACAACCAGATTCGGATGGCCCCTGAGGATGAGGAGTTCACTTCCTTCAGGGCCCCCCAAGGTACCTTTTGCTACCGGGTCATGCCCTTCGGCCTGAAGAATGCAGGTGCCACCTATCAACGGGCGATGCACCGCATATTCAAGCCAATTCTCGGCACACTGGTGGAATGCTACGTCGACGACTTGGTTGTCAAATCGCGCCAGCGTCAGGACCATCTCAAAGATCTTGAGAAAGTGTTCAGCTTCCTCCGGTCTCGCTGCCTGAAGATGAACCTGTTGAAGTGTGCCTTTGGGGTCACCTCCGGAAAGTTCCTTGGATTTGTGGTAAGATACCGGGGTATTGAGATCGACCCAGAGAAAATCAGGGCGATTAGCCAGATGCCTCCCCCGGGTACCGTCCGGGAACTGCAAGGGTTCCAAGGCCACTTAGCCTATATACGCCGATTCATCGCGAATCTGGCCGGCAAGTGTAAGCCCTTTTCTCGGCTTATGAAGAAAGGTGCCCCCTATGTATGGGATAAAGAGTGTTAGACCGCTTTCGAGGAAATCAAGCAGTACCTGCTTCAACCTCCGGTCCTGATGCCGCCCGTATCCGGAAAGCCGCTGGTCCTTTATGTGACCGCCCTGGAACGGTCCCTGGGTGCCCTTCTCGCCCAGAAGAACAACGAGAGAACAGAGAATAGCCTCTATTACCTCAGTCGCATGCTCCTCGATGCGGAGGTTAGGTATTCCCCCATCGAGAAGAGCTGTCTGGCGCTCGTGTTTGCCGTACAGAAATTACGGCACTACTTGCAGCACCATGAGGTACAGTTGGTTTCTCGGGTAGACCCGTTGAAATATATCCTGAGCCGACCTATGTTGACTGGCCGTCTAGCGCGGTGGGCTGTGATTCTCCAGCAGTTCGACATCAGGTATGTGTCTCAGAAGGCCATCAAAGGGCAAGCGTTGGCAGACTTTCTGGCCGCTCACCCGACCTCCGCGGATCAGCCGCTGGATCTAGGCTTTCCTGATGAGACCATTCTCTCGGTTGATCGAGCCGATCCATGCTGGCAGATGCACTTTGACGGTGCCTCCCGGAGCCCCACCGGTAGAAGACTCGATAATCCTAAGCTCAATAGAGTGGGCTTGGGCATCGTCTTCATTACCCCGGAGCGAGCCGTGCTGCCATACTCTTTCCTGTTGTCAGAGGGCTGTACCAACAATGAGGCGGAATACCATGCCCTCATCACCGGCCTCGAGTTGGCTCTCGAGATCGACGTGCCCCGTCTGTGCGTGAAAGGGGACTCCGAGCTGGTCGTTAAGCAGATCAATGGCGTCTACGTTGTCAGGAAGCCGGAACTTGTGCCATTGTTGGAGTGCACCCTCCTTCTGATGGCCCGGTTCCCTTCTCGGCCAGAAATTGTCCATATTCCCCGGTCGCAGAACGGTCGAGCAGATGCTTTGGCCAGCCTTGCTGCGTCACTTGCGGAGCCTGAACAGGACAACCTGACCGTCCGCGTGACGCGCCGCAGGCTCATCGCTCCCGTTATCCCGGAAGAAGATCGCGGCCCGTTGGTAAGTAATCTCACCACGGTTGCCCCTATGCCCGGAGCCCCGTGTACCCCAGATATAGCAGTCGGATCAGCCCCTGATTGGAGGACGCCTTTGGTTGAGTACCTCCAACATGGCATTCTTCCGTCAGATCGGGCCGAGCGCGAGCGAGTTCGACGCCGCGCATCGCAGTTTGTCCTCCAGAGCAGTCCCGGTCTGGAGCAGATCCTCTACAAACGCGGGTTTGATGGTGTTCTCCTCCGTTGCCTTCAGGGAGTCGAGATCCCACGAGTCATGCAAGAGGTTCATGCTGGTTCGTGTGGCGCCCACCAGACTGGGCCGAAGCTGTCCCACCAGATTCGGAGGTTGGGATACTTCTGGCCCTCTATGATCCATGACTGCATCGAGTACGCCAGGAGGTGCCATGCGTGCCAGGTTCATGCGAACTTTGTGCATCGGCCGCCGGAGCCTCTCCATACCACAAGGTATTCCTGGCCCTTTGCAGTCTGGGGACTGGACGTTGTGGGACCTTACCCGCCGGCGACAGCTCGCCAGTGTCGGTTCATTCTGACCGCCACGGACTTCTTCTCCAAATGGGCAGAAGCGATTCCGCTCAGAGAGGTCAAATCCTGTTCGATCGCTGACTTCGTGACCTCCAACATCATCTATCGATTTGGAGTGCCTCACGCTATCCTCACGGATAACGGAACCAATTTCCGAGCAGCCGAGTTGAAGAAGTTGTACGCCAAGTATAACATTCGCTCGAACCATACATCTCGCTATCATGCGCAGGCGAATGGACAGATCGAGGCGTTTAACAAAACCCTCTCTAACATTCTGCAAAAGATGGTTGGTCAGAACAAGAAGAGTTGGCCGGACAAGCTCCCCAACGCCCTCTGGGCTTATCGGATGACGACTCGCAATTCCACCCAGATGACCCCTTATTCCCTGGTGTATGGAGCTGAGGCCGTCCTGCCCATCGAGATCCAGTTACCGTCCTTGCGCACTGCGGTCTACGACCAGCAAGCGCCGGACAGAGTTGCTGAAGCCCGTCTAGTCGAGTTGGAAGCACTGGATGAGAATAGACTTCGCGCTTTGCACAACTTGGAGAGGCATCAAAGCAGGATGGCTCGAGCTTTCAATAAGAAGGTTCGCCTCCGCTCCTTCCTGCAGGGTGATCTAGTGCTAGCCCTAAGAGCGCCGATGATCCCCGGCAGGAAGCCACCCAAGTTGGAGCCCAAGTGGGAGGGACCGTTTGTTGTCCACAAGGTCTATCCCAATGGCGCGTACTCCCTAGCGACTATGGATGGTGAGCGTGTCACTCCTCCCACCAACGCTAGGTTCCTCAAGCAATACTTTGCCTGAGTGTCACCACGTCCAGCATGACGTTAAACTGCACATTTGTCCAGCAAGACATTAAACTGCACATACGTCCTGCACGACGTTAAACTGCATCCGTCCAGGCTACAAGACGTTAAACTGTTCAGCATTCGTCCGCGCTGCAAGACGTTAAACTGCCAAGTGCTACGTCCAGCATGACGTTAAACTGCACATTTGTCCAGCAAGACATTAAACTGCACATACGTCCTGCACGACGTTAAACTGCATTCGTCCAGGCTACAAGACGTTAAAACTGTTCAGCATTCGTCCGCGCTGCAAGACGTTAAACTGCCAAGTGCTTCGTCCCGCATGACGCTAAAACTGCACTACGTCCGAGCTACAAGACTTTAAACTGTTCAGCATTCGTCCTGCATGACGTAAAACTGCCACTTAAGAACTACGTGCGGCTTGATTCCCATCCTTATGGGATACGTAGGACCGCCTGAACCCTCGTGTTTCAGGCCCAGCCCCACCCTTCGGGAATTTTCATCCCATCTCGGGCCCTTGGCCCAGTTGCCCCCGGGTGTGCGGCGTATGGTGTGAGTGCGGGGCTATGCCCTCATTCACGTCGGTTTGCTCGTCACGCTGTACGCCCCCCCACGTTTGGGGATGCCTTCTGCTCCCCCCTTCCTTTTCCCTCATCGTCCTGCATGACGTTAAACTGCACTTCAAGAACTACGTATGGCTTGATTCCCATCCTTATGGGATACGTAGGACCGCCTGGACATTATGTTTCAGGCCCAGCCCCATTTCCCGGGAATCCCTATCCCGCGTTGGGCCTCTGGCCCCAGTTCCCCTCCTTTTTGTGCGAGGCGTATCGCGTGAGCGGGGGATTATGTCCTCATTCACGTCGGTCTACTGGCCGCGCCGTACGCCTCCCCCGTGTGTGGGACTACCTCACACCCCTCATCGTCCTGCATGACGTTAAACTGCCTTTCCAGAACTACGTATGGCTTGATTCCCATCCTTATGGGATACGTAGGACCGCCTGGACGCTTGTGTCTCAGGTCCAGCCCCGTCTCTTGGTTGATCACGGGGATCTGCCCCCCTTCGGTTGCTCTCAGGGTGAGTCCTCCGACCCTTTCCGGAGATCTGTTAACATGTTTTGGGTGCTTCGGTCTATGACTCGTAGTGTCAGATTCAATCCCGACAAGTCCTGTGTTGCTTGTCAGGCCCCGCGCTTCCTCTTGTTCGAGCCCTCACTCGAAGGGATCCTCGTTGGCGGTTTGGGTACGATGCCTCAGTGCTCTCCCACCGCTCCGGGTCGATTTACCGGTGGGTCTTGGGCCGCAAATCGATATGAATCCTGCGATTGAGCGGTTGATGCTCGTTTGCTTGCCCCGTCTTAGGCTGACGCGATCGGATGTTGTGTTGCGAATGCGTCAGCAACGTCCTTGATCGCCATGTCAGCTCTCTCAGGCTCTGAACATTGGTTGCGCAGTCCTCATCACACTCCGCCTTTGTGCGTTGTAGTGGAATCTTGACACTCTCTTCATACTGACCTCCGGTACGCCTCTACACGTTAGGCAGACCAACCAGGGTAATGATGTCGTTCGAGGCTCCCATGATCTAAGCACCAAGGATATATGCAGATATCCTCCCTAAGGGCCATGCGTAGCTGGACCCTCGTCCCCATAAGGAGGAGGGAGTCGCCCGAACAATTGCGTTCTGGGCCCAGTATATCTGGAGGCTAGCATCTCTGCCCCTCGGGTGATGGACATATGCAGACCCCTATCCCAAGACTCTTCTCCTGGAATCGTGCGTGACCGCAGGGCTGGGTATGTTCCCACCCCCGCCGTGTCCGCCGTACCGCAATAAGCGGATTCCTCCATGGTCCGAACCACACGACCTTAAACTGTGTTGTCTGGTCCTACCACACGACCGTAAACTGTGATTGTCTTGGCCGCCCGACGAGAAAAACGGCACTGCATCGTGATGTCCTCCTCAGGGGACACTCATGTTGGGCGCTGGTTAATGACCACGCCATTCATCAATGCCTTCCGTGGCTTGATTATTGCGGCGACGCCAGAGATTTCTCAATCACAGGCATGTCGCCGCACAAAGAAAAACCATTCATCTTTAAGGACAAACAAGAAATATCAAATGCCGCTCCTTTTGTGTGCGAGGGTCAGACCCGCACTCTTCCCCGCGCTGGTGCCCGATTGTGTTGCACCGCGCTTCAAGAACTACGTGCGGCTTGATTCCCATCCTTATGGGATACGTAGGAACGCCCGGATGTTTGAAACTTCGGGTCCAGCCCCCCACCTCTTAGAGATTCCCCCTTCTCTGGGAAATCCGCCGCCTTCAGGTCACCCTCAAGGCGTGTTCCCCGACCCCTTGTCGTGGTCCACCGGTGTCAAGAGTACTCTGGTTTATTGCCAGGAGGGTCAGGATCCGCTCGGTCAGGTTTCCTCCACTTTTCAGGCTTCGTGCTCCCTTTCATTCGGACCCATCGTCTACGCCCTGGGTGGAGCCCCCGTGAACGGTTCGGACACAATGCCTCAGTGCTCTCCCACCGACTCGGGCCGGTACCCCCAATGGCCTCGGGCAGCAAATCGATATGAATCCTGCGATTGAGCGGTCGATGCTCGTTTGCTGCCTCATTCCACCAACGGTTAGTGCGATATGGATGCTGCTTTTCTGCCACGGTCGGCAGTACTCCCATATCGTTACACCGGTGCCCCCAGTCCTTGAGTGAATGGCCGCATGATTCACATTTTCCACCTCCCATTCTGACCAGGCGAAACCTCGACACTCTTGACATTATCTCTCAGTGCATCTTCTCATATCCAGGGGATATGACCACGATGTGGCGTGCTTTGAGTCCTTATGGTCCGAGCTCTAAGACCTTAAACTAAGATCTCTCCTTATGGTCCGAGCTCTAAGACCTTAAACTAAGATCTCCCCTTATGGTCCGAGCTCTAAGACCTTAAACTAAGATCTCCCCTTATGGTCCGAGCTCTAAGACCTTAAACTAAGATCTCCCCTTATGGTCCGAGCTCTAAGACCTTAAACTAAGATCTCCCCTTATGGTCCGAGCTCTAAGACCTTAAACTAAGATCTCCCCTTCTGGTCCGAGCTCTAAGACCTTAAACTAAGATCTCCCCTTATGGTCCGAGCTCTAAGACCTTAAACTAAGATCTCCCCTTATGGTCCGAGCTCTAAGACCTTAAACTAAGATCTCCCCTTCTGGTCCGAGCTCTAAGACCTTAAACTAAGATCTCCCCTTATGGTCCGAGCTCTAAGACCTTAAACTAAGATCTCTCCTTATGGTCCGAGCTCTAAGACCTTAAACTAAGATCTCCCCTTCTGGTCCGAGCTCTAAGACCTTAAACTAAGATCTCTCCTTATGGTCCGAGCTCTAAGACCTTAAACTAAGATCTTTCCTTATGGTCCGAGCTCTAAGACCTTAAACTAAGATCTCTCCTTCTGGTCCGAGCTCTAAGACCTTAAACTAAGATCTCCCCTTATGGTCCGAGCTCTAAGACCTTAAACTAAGATCTAGCCCTTATGGTCCGAGCTCTAAGACCTTAAACTAAGATCCCCTAGCCCTTCTGGTCCGAGCTCTAAGACCTTAAACTAAGATCTAGCCCTTATGGTCCGAGCTCTAAGACCTTAAACTAAGATCCCCTAGCCCTTATGGTCCGAGCTCTAAGACCTTAAACTAAGATCCTCTAGCCCTATGGTCCGAGCTCTAAGACCTTAAACTAAGATCCTCCACCTTTATGGTCCGAGCTCTAAGACCTTAAACTAAGATCCAGCCCTTATGGTCCGAGCTCTAAGACCCTAAACTAAGATCTACCCCAAATGGGGTCCTACGTCCTGCATGACGTTAAACTGCACTCTCAGAACTACGTGTGGCTTGATCTCCATCTTGATGGAGTACGTAGGAACGCCCGGGCATTTCGACTCGGGTCCAGCCTCAGGGATCGTTAAGTCCCGCCCCTCCTCGTCGCCGGCCGTCTGGCCTGACTTCGGGTAGAGTGGTGCAGTTGTGATATTCTCCCCGATTCAGCTCGGGATGCCCCATCGCAAGGATGGGAAGCGACAGTTTCCTCGTCAGAGAGGTGCTGTCTGAGAATTGAGGTGACTCACGGCCAGATTAGTGCATCCGCCTAATACGTTTTCCCCGCGGTGGCGCAATTTTGAGAGCGTTGGATTCTGTCCGAACAAATCGTCACTTCGCCCCACGCTTCGCATGCCCTGTTGATCTGGATTTTCCACCCTTGTGTCTGAAGGAACCCCAAAGCGGTATTCATGATGACATGTGGTCCGCCTCCTGCAATATGAATGATGGCCTTTTTCGGTCCGTCTATTGCAGTTGTTATGGTCGATCCACTGTCCGCCTACCGTCTTGGGCATTTCCTGGAAGGCCGACCGTTGTGGATGTCTGGATTCGGGACACACGATTCACCTTTTCTCATTTCCCTATGTTCGGATAAAATCTCAACGCCCCTAGCATTGTCCCGCTCGTGTGTTGGAACAGGTTGGGGGGATGGTACATTGATTAGGTCTGAGGTCTCCTTTCTTAGGAATGACCTCCCTCTTTTCTCCAAAAACCCAGGCCCAATTGTGGATGCCTGATGCTCGGTTAACACTCCCGCAAGACAACGAATTGTGGTTGAGCATATTAAACCGAAAGATGCAGATAAATATATTGATTCATACAAATGGATCGAAATATTGAATAACGGAAGCAAAATGTTCTAGGAATGGCAAAAAACAAAGCCCCTAGGGATTAGCGTGCTGGATAAGTCTTTCTAATGCCGCTACCCTTTGGCTGGCGGCCTCCAGGGCTTCTTCTCGTTCTCTGCGTGCCCTCTCCTCGTCGGCGGTCGCAGCACGCAGTTCGTCAATCCTGGCCTGTGCGCGCTCCCGCTCGACTTGGAGTGTGACCATCTGTTGGCCCGCCTCCGTCAGCTGTACCTGAGCGTCGATCAGTTGTGCCGATAGTTGCTCCACAAGCTCGGTACATGCTGCGACGAAGGCCTCCTTCTCTGCCGCCTGCCCTTCGAGGCGCCGGACTTCCTGCTCTGCCGCGATGAGCGCCTGCGTTCTCTCCGACATGTCCCGACTTTGTGCGACGTCGGCACGCCGGCGGCTCTCACGCATCTTCTCGGCCATGAAATCACGGACCGTCAGATGGAGGCGTTGAGCATCAGCTCCCCCGGCACACAGGAAGCGCAGCCAGGTCTGAAGTGATCCCATGCGCCCCAGCCATTCCGATGGGTCTCGCTTGAGGAAGCGCTGGATGCACTTCCACCCCCTGCGTCGTGTTACCCGGCTATCCTCGACCGCCTCCGCGTCCGAGTCATCCATCTCCTCGGGGTCGGCAGGCCGGTAAGCAGGGAAGGCAGCCAGCAGGTCTGCTGCAGGGTCCGCCCCTGGGAGGTCCTCACGAGGGATAGGTTCCCCAACATCCGGGCAACCTTCTTCTCTCTCCCCAGCGGCGCCGACACCCTCGTCAGCCCCCAACCTCTCTCCGATGTCAGCGCCGCCGGCGTCCGGAGCCCCCTGATCAGCAGTTGATGGGGCCGGCTCGGTTTGGAAGGTCTGTTCCGGAGCAGGCGGCATGTCCACCACTGGTCCACTCGTAGATGGCCCGGGTTCGGCAACCCGACGAGCCTCCAATGTTGAGATCACTGCGCGGGGCATGCCATGGTTAGTCACGGATCGTCAATGGCAAGCACCAGCAGTAAAGTAGGGAGACTTACGGGAGTTCGGAGCGTCATCTTCCGCTACCCCGGTCGCCGCAGGAACAGTTGCAGCAGGGGACCCCTTAGCGCTTGACAGTTCGATAATGGGTGCCTGGCCCCCGCCTTGTCCTGCTGGCGCCTCTCCTACTCCTGTTGAGGACGCCTGACCGACATCCGTGTGCTCCTGAGAAGGATGGAGAAACGGGTTAGAAGCTGCATAAGAGAATGGATGAAGCAAGTTGAGTAGGGATAGAAGCGGACCTCGAGGAGCTCAGTGACATCAACGTTGTCAGAGCCGGCCACCTCGCCACTCTCCCGTGGGCTCCCCCGATGGGACCTTCCCTCGGAGCCTTCATCCTCCCCCGTCTCCTCCTCCTCCTAGGAGTCGCTACTGTCATCTTCTCCCGGCGGCATCTGTTCTGGAGCGGGCTCGAGACCGAGCATCACCTTCACCAGAAGGGATGGCTCCGCACGCTGACCACGTTGGCGCGCGTACTCGTCCATGGCCGTCAGATATGCATATTGCCGGTTGAAGTCCACCCTGTCGGTGATCTGGAGGCGCCCGACCTCTGGCAGATAGATTCCTTCTCTGAGTATCTTTCGCCAGATGACGTCGGTCCCCAGTGACTGCCGCAGGGTCATCCAGGCCGACCACAGCGCCGGGAATACCGCATCGTGGGAGGGTTCGAGCAGACGTCTCACCTGCTTCCCGGGCCGCTCCTCGACCGTCGCATGCGCCCCCTCTCTGGGCGCCGAGGTCGTGGCGGCAGCCTGCGATGCGCCCGCCGCCGAAGTCCCTGCTCGCGCCGGCCCCGCTGCTTGGCGCGCCTCCGTTCTCCCCCGTGTGGCGGCGCCTCGCCTCCCCCCTTGACGCCCGGTCTCCGCACGGGTGACCTCGAGCCGCCGAACTGGCTTCCGTAGAAGCCCCTCAGGGTACGCGATGGCCCAGTGTTCGGCATACTCGGTTGCCAAGCCTGCGTCGATCCCGGTAGGAGGGAGAGTGATGACGTCGCCAGAGCCGAAGGCGACGAACATCAGCCACATCTGGCGAAGGACGCAAGGGTTCGTCTCCTCCCGGACAGCGGTGAATACCCTCTTCGGCATCCGCTGAAGACACCCGAACTGCCTGGCGAACCGGGTCGGCACGTAAGGCTCGCAGATCACCTTCCCGTCGATCCGAGCCACGAGCACCCCGCCCCGCATGTTCAGGAAGTATTCATGCTGCTCCAGCGGGCCCTGTCCGTTGTCGATCATCTGGCCGACGGGAGTGGGGAACGGGCTGAAGTTGAAATTGGCATGATTGCCAATCCGAACCCTCACGCCCTCCTCACTGAGGGTCATCGGAGCGACCCCCGCAATGTTCAGCAGGGAGGGTCACAGGCCGTTGCCCGGAGGACTGATGGCGTTTGGGAACGTATACCCACCAAGGTGAGCAGCCACCCAGCCGTGGAAGAACTGAAAGGGCCCACAGATCCTTCGTGGCGACCCCCCTCGTGAGATGCGTCCCAGAATGGCATACAGCCTCACCAGTACTGGGACCCCGAGGTTGTACCTCTTATTGGCAGCCATGGCGCCCGCCATCGCCAGCGTCGCCGGGCGGACGCCCATCCTCGCATCCCGCACTGGCAGGAGCCACCCGCTCAGAAAGGCGGCCAGGAACGCCGCGTACCGGACGTTCGGGTCCCGGGCCTCGATGACGCGGTACCCCCATGAGCGGTAATCGCCCGTCTCCAGGACCCGCCAGTACGACCCGTTCCGGCTCCTCTGAGCTGCGGTCGGGCACCGCTTCCCCCTGCCTGGCATCTTGACCGCCGGGTCATGCTCCAGGAACTGGCCAAACCAATCCTTGTAGGCTATGTCCTTCTGGAAGTCTTGGATCCCGAGCCGCTGCGAAGCCAGGTCAAGAAGATGCCAGGTCAGAATGGGAGTCCGTGACCTGTCCTCCCAGATGTTCTTCGGTGGCAGGAACTCATCGTACTGGTAGCCCTCTAGCGGGATACCTCCGATGCAGTGGATGGGAAATATATATCTTAAAAAATCTAAGAATTCGTAAAGATTTATTATGTTTAATTCCCTTTTCATTAGTAGCCTAGGAATGTTATTCAAATCAAATAAATTTATTAAACTATCTGGGAGATGTTGTGGTCAATGGATTTTGATCCCATTGTATTTACTCCCACACTAGGTAAATAGTTTTTGGAATGATTACTTGAAATGAGAAAAATATATCTGTATAATGGTTTATCCAATCCTTATGATGTAAATTTTTTTAATCCAATTTTTGGGCACTCCAATAGAATAATCACTTCTGATATTGATAATATAGAGGAGACACATGACATATATTCTCATAGTTTCAATAAAAGACGAGAAATTAAATAGTTCATAGACAATGATTTAGTTGTTTATCCCATGAATTATGGAACCAAAAATGAAAAACTAATGGCTCAACTCCATAAAATTGATATATTTACAAATGTTTTGTTGATTCTTGTAAATCATAAAGACAATTATTTCATTGATAAGGCTCATGAAGATCACTATAAAAATAAGGATATGAAATTATGAATGAAGAATGATAATGGAAGCATATATGAGGCCTAGACTAAATCCCTGAAGACTTTGAATTCTCCAAATGAGGTTTGATGATTTGAAAACATCCATGATTCTAAAAATGAAAATTTGATCTAGGATTGGGTCTCCTATTCAAATCCTATTAGTGAAAAAATTTTGTTTATGATGGGGGATTTTGTAAGAGATATGAGAATTCAGATAGATCTTCTGAAGTAGGATCATATTTATGGACGGGTCCCTATTGATTTGGGTGTAATGGATTATGTTGAACCATCACCAGATAAAGACCTTGACCCATGAAAAAGTGAAAGGGCCCTAATGTTTTTCTAAAATATATATAGTATAGTAACATGGGGTAGGGGTATGTGGGGCCCTTCCATAACTGATATTATTGAATTTGACTTTTATTTCTACTTTGAACTTCTTATGATTATGTCTAATTACATTTCTAGAATTTTTTATGGATTTTTCAACCATGTCTGACCCCTTCACCTTTTTTTACATTTTCATTTTATAAAATGTCCTAGGTACATTGATCCTTATCTTAAACCAATTAAAAAATCATTGTCTTTGTAGATAGAACATTTCTTATTTTTGTACGAATATTTAATGAAGGAGCTATTTTTTTCATATCATATATTTTATTCTTTACATTGAGACAATTTCATTGAGTGGAATATTATTCAATAAAATATACCAGCATTGGATTGTGGGAACAAATACCCTCAATCATGATTGACGCTTTATCCTACATTTGCATGTTTTATCGATATATTCTTCTAAAAACATGCTATATAATAAAATAAATAAAGAATTGTGTTTGTAAAATTAATTATCCTTTGTTTTTTATAGAAAATAATTTTATCTAACAACACCTCTTATTATATAAGTGATATGTAACAAAGATTCATTACCATCATATAAATTCATCCAAGATACCATAAATTCTATAAAAATCATTTATTTACTCATTGATTGATCACTATAATTTAAAAACAAGACCTACGAATTCTTATTGTTAATATTGAACTCATATATAGAAACAATAGATATAAATTATTAATTTGGAATCATATACTTGGAGAACAAAAAAATCAATTTCTATAACACCAATAACTGACATGGAAAATCCATGGATTTTTTAAAAGATCTTCATGTATTTTGAAACATTTCATCATATTTAATCACTAAACTATACATCGTTAGTTTATCATTTTTTTTAAATGACCATGAATAGCTACTTGAAGTAAAATTATTGGATAGAGGAATTAATGTTTTAATCTTCTAGTATAAAGTTTCACCCAATTTCGTTGTTCATAAATTAAAAAAATGTACACATCATATTCTTTGTTCTTTTATTAAAAATACATTCAGAATATTAAATCAAATAATTTTGTACCTCAATAATGTTATCATGAAATTTATATCAATTACAATTGGATGAATTCTATAACCTAAAAATGACTTAATAAATCCTAAAATACTTCCAACACATTGGAATACTCCATTATATTGTGTAACAAATACTAAAATTCCATACGACAAATTTTATCAAATTATGTTGAAACCTCATGTGAAATGTTCTATTCTCCATAAAGATCTAGGTTCAATTTTGAAATAACATCAATTAATAGTTACTCATGAAGTTTATTATTTGATGCATTTAATTTACAATGATAAAATTTTCTATGTTACTAGTATTAGGGGTTGATTATAAATAAGGTTACCTTTTAATAGATTAGCCATATTGGTTTTCTTATTGATAATTAATATATCTATATCTATATCATTTTTTATTATATGAATATCATGTATTATATCATATAAGAAATTAATTTTAATGAATTTAATCCCACTAAAATTGATTTCCCTATATATCATACACATTTAGTGATCCAAGATTCATCATTCGATAAGAAATTTGTTTTTTATTTGGATTATCTAACAAATTTGTTATTTAGTTATTGAAATATCACGATCATATCTGTTGTAACTCATGTATAGTTTAATGAATAACTCTATCAAAATCCATCAAATAGAAATAATCAACATTATTCATCTATTAAAATAATCATATTTAGGTATCCTGGCTAGTATAACCCAATGAAAACACCCAAACAATATAACAAATGATAATCAAGTGTTTATTCCTTATGGAATAACATACCCATTAAGAAAATCTAGAGTTACATATTACATGGTTTTTTGGCACTTGATAATATAGGGTCACCTAGCTATGGAATGACATAGCCAGTTAGATGATCACGGTATTGAAATGATTCATTTTTTAAGAAATATTCCAAATATTATTATAGGGTATTTGATATAATATCTCACCAGTTTAATTTAGATCATATGAATATTGAATTCATAACCCTTTCATCTTATGAAATCATTATATTCTCATGTTTAATAATATTTCATCTATATAGGCTTCAAATAATGTATTTATGGAATTCCAATTTAAAATATTAAATTAAATTGTTCAAATCAAATTAATATATAACCCTTTACAAAACCAATAATTCTAGTTATTCACCAAATAACAAAATCAATTTATATTTATATATATTTGAATACATCATATTGTTATTTTAAATGAAAATTTCATATAAAGTAATTGATTTATATGAGATTGATATTATTTATATGAGAATTCACAATATGAACGTTTTTAACAGCTTCTCATTTATAGAAAAGGAATAAGACTTCAGGCTTGTGGTTATTCTGATCCAACGTTCCCCTCCCATAGGAGGCCTTACTCAAGAGGTAAACTAATTCAATATAATTCTAAATCCTAAAATAAAAAAATTAATCCCAATACCTAAATGTAGTGTAATAACATAAATAATAAAATCAGGCAATGGTACAAGAAAACTACATTTTTTAGAGACATAAATATCATTTAATAATGGTATATAACTCGTAAAAGTGATTTTAAAATTTTAATTTTCCTTGATAATATTCATAATACCTAAAATATTTAACAAACAAGAATATATGATATTAAAAAAATTATTATTTTTCAAAAAGATGAGGTAACATTCCGGAAAATATAACTATTAAAATATAACTAGTAATCTTTTATAAATTATCTATTAAATGATGAAAAATTATAAAAGATTAATATAAAAACATTTATAATAATTACATAATATGAACTCTTTAATATTATACATTATATGGAATTTCAATTTAAAAGATTAATAAATTTTCGATTATAAAAATGTTTCAATTTAAATCTATTGTGTCGACATTTTACATGTCAGTATATCATATAAATTAAATTATTCAAATCTTTAATAAAATCAATCATCAAAACTATTTTTAGATGCTGTATAAATAAAGTCCTACATATGGTCCCTTTTTATTTGAATATTTTATATTTATTAGTTATGAATAATTCCAAACTATTAATATGAAATCATTTATATTTTGCATCATTTATTTAATTTATAAAAAATGGAATGAACTATGGATTTGGATATCCAATCACTTATTCCAAAAAAATTATTAAACAATACCCACACACATGGAAGATGACTTTGTTATATGAAATACAGAACATACAATAGAAATATAAAATAAAAATAATTGAGGAAACATGTCAATTTTAACATGTATTACATCCAACAACCTTCAATATGTTAGAAACATCACATGAGTATGGAAAATGATAGAGTTAAAAGGAAGTAAAATGGTTGGATTCATCATCAAATAGTTTTGTAGATGATTACAAAACTCAGGAACCCTCCACCATAGGTAGCGATTCTATGAAGACGATCAAAATTTATGAACATTCCACATCATTAAATCATATAATAACAAAAATATCAATATTTTTATGTCTTATTTCATAAATTCATGGGGTTACCTATCCCCTAGGGAGATAGAATTTTCGTTATTTTGGATTCACTGATGGTTGATTTCTATCGTGTTTGTCTAGACCTATTTGGAAATCTTCCATTGAGGAATCATCATATATTATTTCCAAATCCCTTTCCTTAGGGGACAATATAGTGCATGGACATCTATTTCCTTAACGGTATCCTTAGGCATTAAGGCCAAATTCCAAATAGTTGTGAAGTCTACTTTTGTAGAGGCCTTTGCAAGCTCAACCTCTTATATTTATGGTATCTGTTCATTTTTATTACATTTCTTATTATTACACACATTTTAATAAACAACCAATATTAGGGGATTTTATAGAGTCACATATATTAAATAAATTCAATTTTTTTCTATAACTATAAATATTTTCTCTAGAAATAGTATAATTAGTACGACAAACATATTTAGTGGGAATATACATACAAAAATTATGAAAAATTACAATAATATTAATTATAGATTAGAAGTATAGTAAATATGAACATATTCCTCATCATCCTTACTAATTGTTTGCTTGAAAAATGGGACATTTCTGAACTGATGGGTTGAGGACATATCCTTACTATGTCCGGACAAATAAATTTATACAATATATTACTCACTCAACATGGGATCAACCATTTTAAGATAAATTTTATGGCGATTATAATTTCATTGTTCTTTTTCCAAATATATAGTTTCCAGAAATGTAGGTACCTTATCTTCATTACATACTACTTTATTGTCAAAACTAAAACGATTGAGACTATCAAATTTGATATTTTTCAAATGCCTAGCTATACCCACAACCATATTATAGGATTATTATAGAAGAGTTAGTTTTGTTTTCGGAACTCGTGAGATGTATTACCATCAATCTAAATATGCTCAACAATATAAATTAATTCAATAAGATGTATTTTAATGTATACACGATTTATGAGTTAAAATATTACTAAATTAATATTTAATATAATTTATAAAAATTTTACAAACCAAATAAATTCAAAAGATAATATCAATATTATTTAATTATTATTAATGTAATATTTATAATAATGTGTATAAAAAAATAATTAATCAACTAATGGAAAAAATTTAAATTGAATTTAAAATAAATATTCTAAATTTTTGCCATTATTTATAAACCATTTATTAATAATTTGATAAATCTTTAATAAAAATTTAATTAATTTATAAAATATATATTTATATATCAAACAATGGGAAAGAGAGAAAAACCTTTCATAAATTCTATCACTTATATATTATAAAAAATTATAAAGTCTAAGATAAATAAAATAAATATTAAAAATTTAATTTGATTTTATAATGAGACTTGATAATACAACATGCCAACAGATTGTAAATATACATCCCCATAGTATGATTTCATACAATGAAACATCATAGTGACCCTCTGTGTGACATTATCATGAAATTTCAGGTCATAGAGAAGGACCATACTAAAAATTACATTGAGGAACAATATAATATCATAAGGATATGTGATATTGTATTGAAATTCAATGTAATGATCACATAATATTGAAAATTAAAATTTCATTCCACTTTTAATACATTATGTGAAATATGATCCTCTGTTTTTGTGGTGTGGACGTATGCTATGTTATCCCAGAACAAATTTCATGCTACACCATTGACAATATCTAAAACAATAAATGCTTTTCATCATAATAGGATACATTTCCACAAAAACAAGTCATTATGTTCTTTTGAGATTCTATTTATTCTCATTTTAATAACCATAGTAATTACCTCAGTTTATGATAACAAAAAAACATATCTCAAGTTGGGAACATACCAATTCTCTAACACTCAACATAATGATATGTGGATCAAATAAATATTTGATTTATAAACATGTTATGAATTCCAATATGATTAAACATGTTGATTCATCTAGTAAGGTATATCTCTGATACAAATTATGGGTTTTGGGGACCATCATTTGATTCATGTATGCAGAGGAAAACCCATATATATGTGCCCCTTCTATCCTTAATGTTACCAAAATTCTATATAAATAAAGAACATATATATAATTTGTGCCAAGATATTTAATATATTAGCCTCTATCATGATTATGTTATATTAATGAAGATCACTATAATAGGACTTGTATTAAACCTACCACAGAGAGTGTCACACCAACCCATGAACCCTTATTCATAATGAGAGGATCCAAAAACATGAATTTGGTGAAAACACAAAAAAAATCAAGCAAAATGGTATATTGGGTTGAAGATAGTTATTGGAAGGCTTACATGAAATCAATTACATCCAATATGAGTTATATAATACATTTATAATTCTATCCATAATGAGTTTCATTAATGAAAATGTGTTAGTAATATTCATTATTTTGATATATATATTGATTTCTATGGATTTATTCATTGAATCTCATCAATGAATATAACCCATTTAATCCATTCAAAATGGATTATAACTGATGAATGTGCATGAAAATTTATTTTCATTTTGATTTATTTGAATCAATAAATATAAGTGAAAATTAAATACCTATTTCTATAAAACAATGTAATTGAATATTTTTTGAATTTGGACATTGAAATCATTATCATTCAATATCTTCTCATATGGAATTTGTGATTGAAATTAATTATGAACATGGTAAAGATAATATAGGGATAATTTCATAATGCATCCCTATTAGTAGTCTAAAATTAATTAATGATAATTTATTTAATGATGGCGTATCTCATGGTGAAATGATGGATAATATGGCTAAGAAAGATGATTTTAGTAAACCATATGAGGATCATTTGACTGATAATCATGAACCCATGAGTTGAACCCATCCTTACATATTAAATTCCATAGATGAAAAGAATGTTATATAAAAAACAAATAGATTTGGGTGTTATTACACAATTTATTAATTTCTCAGTCATAGTTGGTAACACAACTTACTCCACCAATAACACCATATATGTTTGAAAAGTGTTTGAATGTAAATGTTTATAGAGAAATTTTGATAAGAAATATCACATATAAATTCATCTTACATTTTTTTTGACTTAAGAATGTTAAATTACACCATTTAGGGTGAAAATATGAGATTTAATATATATCTATTATATGAGAAATATATGATAATAATTTTTCATATTGGAAGATATTTATGTTTTATGGAACATATATTCTTCTTCAACCAAGGCTATTATATGATCATTACATACTAGATGTTGAATTTATAACAACTCAAATTATTAAGATGATATAAAACTGTTAGGATATTTCCATGTCCCTCATCTAGGAATGAGTATAAACGTTTTTTAAATATTGGATATTGTATAGAAAGGCTTTTATTGAAATAATATTGAAATTATATGATTGTGTGGTAATTTGGATGAATCATATAAAGTTACTGCAAATCTAAATTGATTTTTTTCTATCATTTACTATTTTTTTATGAACTTGCCACTATTGATAATGAATCCCAATAAAATCTGGTTTATTTAATATAGGTGATGTTCTATATTCTTTTCTAGGAATTCAAGTGTCACATCACCACTTTTCATTATTGAATTAAATTAATATATATATATGGAACATTTCATTATCAAACGTACATTGGTCTTCTACCCATTACTGCCTCAAATGAAGGTAATTTTTCCCTAGTCTCATATTCATTTTACATTATGGAAAAAGGGAACATCAAATGATTGAGTTGGTTCTTGGATTTTATATGCATGAATGTTTAATAAATCCAAAAATTATGATTGATAACTGATATTCATCAAGCTATTATTTAGGCCATTAATAGTGATTTATTTTAAAAGAAATAACCTAATTATTTACATATATATTGAATCATATATATTTTTATTAATGTCTATACTCATTTGAAATATGGATAAATAAAGATGGTGATCATCCCGATTAGTATGTTTCATTCAACATATTTCTATTTGAATAATTTGTTCAATCCCTTTAAAAACAATTATTTTCTTATGTTTCAATATATAAACAACAAAAGGGAAAATGTGATGAGTGGATATAAAGAATAATAAGGGATAACCATGATAGTTATGATTAAATGATTTGGATTTTGATAAAAATGGTCACTCTTCAGTGATGGTGGAAGGATATATGTAAATATTTGTCAAGAATTACATTAAAAAAATTAAATAATTATATTTTTTTAGTTTCTAGATCATCAAAATGGATGAAACAAATGATTGGATGTAATTCATTGAGAAATTAATATACTAGAACATGGAATAATTAAACATGCCGAAATAATCACCTTGAGTTCGACTTGATCAAGAATGATAACACCAAATCATTCAAATTTTCCAATGAAACACAAGATAGAGAATGAAATAAGAAAATGGTATTAGATAAAAAAAATTCATAAATACATCTTAATTAAATAAGAAAGGCATCACACATTCCATTTGATTAATTGCATATGTTTTAATTCCTATGACTAGGAATCCACATAGATCATTTACAATTCAAGACTGATCAACTAAACGACGCCTCAGAAAAGTATCCTTTAAATGGGCTCTACATGATCTCCCCATTATAATTACCTCTTAAATTCATCGGGATCACACAATTAAACTTTTCCACCACTGATATATATTATCACTCCTCATCCTAACCAACAACCACTAATAAAGGAAAAATATCACCAAAATTCAGAAATCCCTTCAATGATTCATGAAACATGTAATCCAACATATTGACACACATCTTCTACAAGAATTATAAATTCCAGATCTACAAGTGATATGTCCACTCAATATTGGAAATCTAATAATTTTTAATTGGAAATTTTTGAGGGTATCTCTTTGGAAATAATCAGTTATAATGGGATTCCATCAAAAATAGATCACTGGTGAAAAAAATTTTAAAATATATTTTTTATGACGGTCCATCGTGGATTTATTATTCAATGGGTGATTCCTCTGTCAAAAACAGGAATCACTAGTTTTTTTATGTGAGTTTTTGGGATGTTAATTTTTTACTGATCATAATTAATTATTATCAATAGAATAAAAAATCCATCAAAAAAAAATATTTGAGATGTGTAAAAAAGACTATTGCTAATAGATTAAATAAATAAATAAAATTTAAAAATTAAAAAAAAAAATTAAAAATTTCAATATAAAAATATCAATATATAACTTTAAAAAAAATATTACATACAATATGTTTATTGATATCAAATCATAATAAATTTTCTAACAAAATACGTTAATTACTATGAAGGGGAAGGGATATCAAGAGGAGGTGGTGGAGGGAACTCTATCCCTATGCCCTATACTAGTTATCCGATGTACTCTGTCATCTTCCCATGCTACTGCTCCTTTCATCCACACAAGGCCTCATACATTATCTACTATTGTAGATAATTCACTCTATGTTTCATATTTAGGGTCTCTAAAACCTCATTTAAATCACACCACTTATCATTATACTCATCAAAAAATTATGACCATGCACTTTGTGTTCCCATTGAGTTGGGTGATGACCACGCAGTAATACCACAATATCTTCCAGGTGTCCATCAAGAGTTGATACCAATAACATATCAATTCTTGAAATAATTTTATGTTTCCTGAATCCATGTTTTGTCATAAAATCCGGATGCAGTATTGTCCTAAAACTTGGTCTTGAAAAAAAATCATCATGTGTATGAGAAGTCATTGTATTTTATTCCTTATTCAAATGTATTTTGAAAATAAAATAGGAATATATTATTTTCATTTATAATTAAAACTATAAAATATGTACAAAACCAAATATGACAGTCTCAACCCCAAGTTATCTCTCAAGTGTTAATACTGGTGTGAAACATCTTATAAACATCATAGCCAATAATATAGGGATTATCAACATGTTATATGATAATAAAAAAACATTTTACACTTATAATTGAGTAAATTTGTTTATGAAAATACTTACCATATATCATTGATGAGTACTAAATATACACCTAGAAGATCAATAAGTGAATTCATACATCTCTCACTTTTCACATCCTAATAATGATAGCCTTTGAAAACATTCTCCCATGTAGTATGAGAATAATCCATACCAAACATAATATTATATGTATATAGGTCTATGATCACAACTTGACTGATAAATAATATGGATTTCTTCATGAATGTATTCCTCTGATTATGAAATTATTGATGAGAACATTCCCACATACAAGCATCCCAGATAGATATCCTCATGGTTTCTTAGAGAGGATACCTTTAACCAAACAAATAATTAATAATTTCCTGTTATTAATAAAATAAATTTCAAAATAATAGTTATTTTTTTACGTACCCTCCAATGATAAAAAATGTCATGGAAAATATCAATGGTAATATACTACCACATCATACAAGATTTAGAAAAATAGTTTCACATAATAGAACTCCCATTTCCAATATCTATATGAAAAAAATTTATTTCAAAAATTAATTAAATAATTATTACACAACTAAATTCAATAAAATTAATTATAATTAATGAAAATAAACTAAAATATATATATACTTACGCTTGAGTAGATTAAAATCAATATGTGCACAATACTCAAGAATATGGTTCAGTATAATCAATCCCACAATTCCATGACACCAATGAGCCTATGATGGACTGCCAAAAACATGAGGGACAAATTATAAAGAATCAAGATCATAAACACATATAATTGTGAGATCTCGAACCTCGGTTCCAATTATAGGTTCTCAGTCCTAATAGGACACATGGCCTCAAGAACATATCCCCAAATGTTAGAGGCTGCTCACTAGGATCGAGGGCCATGGGTGTGTTCATTGGGAGACTACTCCCCCATTACCAGAGTGTACTAAAATGGGATAAACATTTAATAGGTAATTAGTGGTGTAATTATTTGATAGATAGCATGGAATAATATGACTGTAATAATAAAAACTCATAAAACTTATAATAAAACTCAAAAGTTGATGATGTTATATTTCATATATCGAATAAGCTAGAATACAAAGATATAGGGTAAAAACAATGCATTCGATTGATAAGTATTATAATGAAACCAAGATCTATCTAATAATCTTGAGTTTCAATTAATTATACTTTTACCCTTCTTCATCTTAATGTAATCATGAAATCATGTGTCTGAAGTCATACGAATCCCTTTTTCAACACTTACATACATGAAGTATGTATGGGTACCAATAGAGGTCCTGATATGGTGTGAGACAAACCACAATAGGCTACCACCAATGGTGTCTATAACATTATGTATGCGTAATATATATTGAAACATCATGTAGGTGTGCATTAAATAATGTAAACAATAGAGTAATTTAAATACCCATGTACATGATTTAGCCTCAGCTGATGTTTAACATGTTACCAGTTCATTAATAAATTATTTTATAGTTTATAATATGAACCATGATTTATAACAATAAAAGACGTACTGGAATGATAATAATTGTGAGTGATCAATTATAATGCAAGGAATCCATGGAAATCGCAATGAAATGATCATCACTTCATATAAATCCTAAAATGATTTTAATAATAAAGGGGATCCAAGGTAACAATTGATGCATCCTTGACATCATGGATCTACTGAAATCAAGTATTAAACATTATCATACCTATAGTGGTATGTTTTTAATCCAAGAGGCATATCCCAATGCATTACACAACAATAATTATAATTGAGTCCATGTACCTCATTCATGGTTAAACGGGTAATGAAGTGAGTGGACCCAATGGGTATAAACATAACCCTACATTTCCATTGACATCATGATGGATAAAATGATTGTATCCAAGCTATCCTATAAAGATTATAGAGGGGTCATACAATGTCTTATTAAGTATCCACTAATAAATTGGGATCATGTTCCAAGGTGTGTATCATCCTCAGGAACTGGAATCCCTAAATCGGAGTGGAATCTGTGATTTCTAAAGTTATTCCCTCTAGAATCCAAGGATATTTCAAGTTTGGAAACTCATATAACAATGTAAAGGTATGTATATGATTTGAACATTCCATTTTATTAATTTTTTAATTATGGACATGTAATTAGCAAGTTGTTTTATAATCTCTTTGGTTCAATCCATTTCCTTTTATTAGTGTGACAATGATAATATTGTAGTACCTAAATTTATTAATTTTTATAAGTCTTAATCATTTTAATTTTTTCACTCCACTACTGCCCATTAATCTTGCAAAGGGGGTGTATAGACATGCAACCGATTCACTCCATTGTATTCAATAATGCCTACTCATATACCTAGTATAATCTCTTATTAACCCATTTAAACATTTATAAATTAACCAAAACACACATCATAGAATGGTCATGTGATAGTAACACATTTTAGGGTGGGTAAATTTCACGACCCGACCCTACCTGCGCTCAAGCCGCAACTACCCCAAGCCCGCCTCCATAGGCCAGGGGCTGGCGACAAGCGCCAAAGGCTAAACAACTTGGGGGGGACTTTTCATGAGTACCTATACACACACACACACACAACACACTCAATGCAAAAGTACAGAGTGAAAGAAAAGACATATAAATAAAAGGGAAACTGTTATATATATAACCCACAATTTGCATCGACCTCTAAATAGTACAAGAATGTGCTGAGGTAAGCTGAAAAGAAAAAGGGGAAAAACACATGCCCAACCATAAAAGTGCCACAACCTGACAAAAGTTAAATGAATGAAATATTTGGAGGGGTCCCCCACCTGGAACCCGACTATGACCCACACACGGGGTCCAAGCTCCCAAGCTCCTAAGATACTCTGATGTCACACTCCAACTGTCTGTCATTTGTAAGGGCACACCATGTGCGGGCAAAGCCCAAGCAGGGGTGAGTATAAAAATACTCAGTAGGATACCCCGAAGGCTAAAGGGAGCAACAAAGGAGGTACCGAAGGGTGAGCAGTAGAGAAAACAGGAAAAGTAAAGGAGTTCAACAGAGAGTGCAATAAAGAGTGCAGTAATGAGTCTAGCTCAACCCAACACGATGAAATAAGGTAGACTTGTCCAGATGGAAGGATCTGGAAATGGTGAGAAGGTGAACTTCTCGTCGAGTCTTCGCTACCTATAGTAGGATAGTAGGCTCTTCCAACCACGAGAAGCTAGACACGGAAAGCACGTGGCATACCCCGTGTGTCTTCACCTCTCCTGGAAGGAGAGTAGCCAAAACCCAAGAAGTGAGTAATGGATCAATGTATATATATATATATACATATGCTCAAAAAGATGCTCGGACCAGGTCTTAAGGGGATATCCATCCTGTATCTCAGCCCAATAAAGTGAGTAGCCAATATTCCTAAAAGTAAACACTATCGATTCCCAGTATCCCGCACGTCTGCCCCGAACTGCTTGTCAAGGGTCTCAAATCACCACACCTTGACACTGTCCTCTTAGGGCGACAGTGAATCACCCGCAAAGTTTTAGGTCGCGTCGCAAGGACACATCTTTGTGGGGAAAGCTCCACTCGTACTTGAGGGTTCCGGGGGAATGCCAAACCACACATCATCACTTCCCCGCATTCAAGAGGACTCCTCAAAGTCAAATCCATCACATCACTGACCCGAACAAACGAGGGTCCCACTCCAGTAATCATGGAGTAATGCCACTGACATTCCATGTATAACAGACTGAGTCTGAAATACCAATGAGTGACCCACTGCCCAGCCCTACTGGAGGGTCATCCATAATAAGATATCAGGAGACCCACTACCCAGCCCTGTTGGAGGGTAAACCCTAATACATTATTAGGTGACCCACTACCAAGCCCTACTTGAGGGTAGATCTGGAATAAGTCAACGAGTGACCCACTGCCCAGCCCTCTTGAAGGGTAAACTAGGAATAAGTCGACAGACGACCCACTGCCCAGTCCTGCTAGAGGCTAGACCTGAATTAAGATTGTAGACGCCGGAAAAGTCCGTTGCTCCTCGAATGAAGTTCCGGATGAGGAAAGCAAGGTCATATTTGGAGTCGGAAGCACGTTTCGGAGGGCCCGGAGGCCTTGTGCGGAATTTCGGAGGACCGCGCGCAAAGTTGAAGAGTGGCGCGCAACCCTCTCGGGATGCGCGCAAAGCACCGGGCCGGCGCGCAATCTTGCGCGCCCATGGCCCGCGCGACTCCCTTGCGCGCCGGGCCCCGATTCCGCACCCACGAAGGAAATTGCGCGCCCGCGAACCGGATTCCGCGCCCGGGGTGGCCTATAAATATTAGGCGACCCCCGACGTTTTGAAGGTTCCCAGAATTCGAAGAGTCGCTCGTTCGCGCAATCCAATCGCTTCCGCGCACAATGTCGATCTCCAGGTAACCTCCTTTTTCACGCAAGAAAGCCTCGGGGTTCGCCTTCGTGCGCAATCCCTTTGGCTCCTTTCTTTTTAACTAACTCTTCACCCAAAGGCTTTCACGCGCAAAAGACGCCGCTTGCGCGCAATTGCCCCCGGGTGCGCGCAATCCAATCCGATTGCGCGCACCCCCCTTTTTTCAAAGTGGTCATTCGTTAAGGAATGAGTCGTTTCCCCCGCGCGCTATCCGAAGCCCGGTGCGCGCAATCTCCCTCTTCCGCGTGCAAAGCGCTGGCCGAATTACGCGCCAGCTCATCCATTTGCGCGCCGACCCGCGGTATTGCGCGCCAAGCTTCTCTTTTGCGCGCAAACCGCCAGGGTCGCCCCCTTTGACCCCCTGAGGGTACCCGCCTGCGCGGCGCCCGATGATCCTCATCCCGAGTGCCCGCACCGTGCGTTGTCTTCCCGTGCGGCCCTCCAGGCTCGCGCGAAGTGACACGGACCATTTGGCGGCACTCAACGTCCAAGCTGCACGACGCTAAACTGCCTAGCCCCCATCGTCCGAGCTACAAGACGTTAAACTGTTCAGCATTCGTCCGAGCTACAAGACGTTAAACTGATCAGCATTCGTCCCTCATGACGTTAAACTGCACATCGTCCTGCATGACGTTAAACTGCACCACGTCCAAGCTGCACGACGCTAAACTGCCTAGCCTCCATCGTCCGAGCTACAAGACGTTAAACTGTTCAGCCTTCGTCCCACATGACGTTAAACTGTCCCTCGTCCCACATGACGTTAAACTGTCTCTCATCCAACATGACATTAAACTGTACCACGTCCGCGCTGCAAGACGTTAAACTGCCAAGCATCTTCGTCCTCAACACACGACGTTAAACTGTACTTCGTCCGGCAAGACGTTAAACCGTCCGCTTCGTCCTCAACACATGACGTTAAACTGTACTTCATCTGGCAAGACGTTAAACCGTCCGCATCGCCCGATCCCGTGCCTCGCACGCAGGGTCCCCCTCCCGGTTTGGATGTGGCCCCCACCGGCTCGTCTCTGCAGGGATGTCGGGATTGGAGTGGCCTTCTCCCACGGGGTAGGGTATCACAAACCAAACGAACTACGTGGACTTTGATCCCTGTCTCCTAAACAGGGTACGTAGGAAGCCTCTCTGAGGTTCAAGCCCACCACCTGGTCGTCCCGGTCATATTCACGTCGGTTCGTCCATCAGTGGACCCCTCTCGGGTTCACATTTGCGTCGATTCACCTATGAATCCGCCCCTGGGGACTGCATGTGTGTATCTCCATTGTGCTTCCCCACAGCCTCGACCTCCTCGTGATTCGGCTTTCCATCGTCCAGCAAGATGATAAACTGCGATCCACCCACTCTGTGCGTGCCGGCAGCCTCGACCTCCTCGTGAGTCGGCTTTCCAACGTCGAGCATGATGTTAAACTGTGATCCACCCAGCCTTTCCATCCCCCTCTGTGCATGGTGGTTCGGTTCAACCCTCCGCCCGGCAGCCTCGACCTCCTTGTGAGTCGGCTTGCCATCGTCCAACATGATGTTAAACTGTATATCTGAACTACGCTGACTTTGATCCGCGCTAACGCACGGTACATAGGAAGCCTCTACGAGGTCCAAGCTCTTCACTCCATCATCCATCCTGATCCTTACCCGGGCCGCCACATCCCAGTGGGGTCATGCCATTTCATTCCACTCCACTTCACTTGGGAAGCCGCCTATGTGCTGGCCCCAGCGTCGGAGGTTCCCCGCAAGGGGTTCTGTCATCTGATCCACTCCTCGTGTTGATCAGTCCTATGCCATCCCCGCTGGACGTTAAACTCGCGGCATACCCCGTGTTGAACATGGGAAGCTGAGGAAAACCTCAGGTAACGCAGTTCCCCGCACCCAGCGTGGGATTCCTCGGGCCATCATGCCTTCGAGAAGCCCTATTAGGGACGGAAGGCAGACATGCAGAGCCGCAGTGTTAAGACACGCCCCCAACGCCCAGAGCTACCTGGTCTCCTCACCGCAGGTTGCTGCCCCGACCAGACTCCTTGGAACGTCCGGGCGGAAGCAGCGTAATTAACCGGTGTCCATGGAAACATGGCACCGGGAAAGAGATTCACGAACATTATTAAATCTATGAGGGAGACCCGGATTAGGCGACGAGTTCCGAGGAGACGTCCACGGAAGGAGGAGCCGACATCCCATCATCCCGGTTTCGATCAAGGAGCAGACGCCCCTGAATAAGGGAAAGATGCCGCCCGCCTTTGGAAAGCAGGACTGCGGGGCCACAAGTCGCGCGCCCATCCCCTCGGGTCGACGGGCGCACGCGTGAACGCGTCCTGGCGGAACAGTGTCGGAACAGAATCCTGACGCACATCCACACCGAAACAGAAAATGGTGAACCCGACGTGAATCTCTTCTCCTCAATGCGAAGACCGATAGCTTTCAGAGGTGTTGGAAGACTAGCATGCTGCTCGACCGAGCATTCATCACCGGGGCACGGAACCCGCCAGGGGCTGGGGAAGGGAAATCGGGCACTCCGTCTCACGACGTCGATGGCATGGGTTCCTCCCACGGAAGGCGTCGTGGCACTAATGGTTGGTTGTCGATTCCTTTTCCTGTCAGTGTTAATGGGTTTTTCTCCCTGCCTCCAGGAATCAATTCGCTCAATCCAGTGCCCGATCGCCACCCGCCCACTGGCATAGGGGTAGGGGAAACACTGACGCGGCTACTCCGCGCGGTCCCGCCCGTTCCACAGCTGTCCCAGCAGCCACAACTGCGGGACAACCATGCCCTCTCTCCCCCTCGGAGGTCATCCAGAGAAGGGTGATTAACAACTTGGTGCGGAGATATGAGGAAGATGGAGTCATCCCCACCAGGGACATGGCTCGCCTAGACCTCGAGGAAGCTGCACCTCTCCACCAACGCCGCCCCCGAGGGCCGCGCAGGGAGGCACCGCTGCACACCTCGACGTCCAACCGCTTCGGGAGTTTATCCCCGGAGCGCTCTGACAGCTCCCTCCCCTATGCGGATGAGGTGGAGGATGCCCGGGACCACCCTATCAGAGATCCGCTCCAGGGATCCACGATAAGGGCACCCGCCAGGCCACGCCGGCGCCGTCGCCAGGCTTCTCAAGACGAAGAGCGGGCTCCCCACGTGCCCGCACCGATGATCCCGACTCGCCTGTCTCGACGCCAACGTCGGGCACGAGTGGAAGAGGATGCCCACCTTGGGGCCCTAGCAACAGCGGCCGCGTTGGCCCAAGCCACTGCTGGCTCTAGTCACCAGGCCCCTGCGCGTCCTGAGCAGGGGCACTTCTATGCCCGACCTGGATCGAGGCCCCGACCGCCCAAAAGGCAGGTTGGGTTGACTCTCCCGGTTGCTGGCACAGGCAATAGCCACCGCGGACCACCTCGCGGTAGCGCTATTCACCGGCAGGGTCTACTCCGCGTGGCCGATCCAAGAGGCATGGGTGATCCCACCTTTCGATCCCGGCCTGGAGGCCTGCCCGGAAGCATCTCTCCCTGCGTCCCCTTTGATATCTGTCCCGGTGCTCCTCGCACCTTGGTTTCCAGTCCTCTTGGCCCCAGTACCAGTGCTGCCAGAGGATGCCAGGACAGAGATCAGCCATGCCCCGAAGAACCACCCAGGGGCAGGAAGGCGAGGCGATGACGTCGAGGGAAGAATGTTAGGGAATTCCAGACAGAGATCCGACCGGTTCGTTTCTCTGATACAGAGGCGGAGTATGATTCCGCGACAGAGCCCTCCCCCCGATCCCGCCAGTCAGGGGCATGGGTAGGCATGCGGCACGTCAGCCTCGTACTCCCGGAGAGCGAGATCGATACGATCCCTGCCTCTCTCCGAAGGTATATCCGGAGTAGCGAGGGCCTGGTAGACCCCCAAGGATCAAGCTTGCGGTTGGTACCGGCCCCTCCGGAAGCGCCTTCTACCTCGATCAGAGAAGCCAGAGGCCTTTTCTGGGGACCGACGGTTGAGTCGCGATCTAGTGCGCCCTCGGCGAGCACCGACGCTACGGCAGGATGTTCGCTCGCCGGCCCGTCCTATCGTGATGTGGTAGCTGGGGCACCGCAACACTCAGAGGGCGGCCCGGTATATGGAGGCCAATCGGCCTACTCGCCGTATTCACCGCCGGCCAGCCCGCCGGCCCAGCGGCCTTCCTCAGCACCACTACTGGCTCCCCGTCCATTCCCAGTCACTGAAGAGTACCAAGGAGACCTAGGTCTCGAGTTTGAGTCATGGAGCTTCTGGACCGTCCATGCAGAGGGCCACTTCCCTGAGAAGTTTTGGCCAGTCGTATGACCGGGCTTTAATGCACCCGAATCGCTCACCCCGGATGAGTTCGAATGCTTCCGCCGAACTCTCCGGGAGACTCACTCCCGTCTTCACCGCCTACAAATTCCATATGCCGGGATTAAAGCACACCTGGAGGATATTGGTGAGCAGTGCCGCCAGATCGACCTGGCCACGCTCCCCGTGGTTTGGCACCCCGGGTCATTTGGGCACCACGAGGCCCTCCAACAACGATGCGTTGAGTGTTTTCAAGTACTCCGCAAGGTTATCGAGGAAGCCACCCCCACGTGTATATCTGTGGATGGGGGCTGTACGGTGCCCTATGCTTCAGTGCGATTCTCCGACAGCCCAATTCGCTGGGCGGCCCTGAGGGTACATCCCCAGGGACGGAAACGGTCAATATGGATGACCTGTCGAGAGAGGGAAACGACTTGGAACTTCTCGACGGGGGCCCTCCCCCCGAAGACAAGCCGTTGTTGGATCCATCAGTGAGAGTGACTCGTCACCAGAGGAACCTCCTGGGTCTCCCCACACCCACTGAAGCACTGACGTTGAGTCGAAACGTCAGCAAAGGCAAAGAGCACGGAGAGGCTATAAAGCCTGCCGACCCATCTGCCTCCACGCAGAGGGAAGATGAGGATCCCGAGAAGGCCATGCTACTTCAACAGCTTGCCGAGCAGAAGAATCTGGTTGACCAGCTCCTCGCCGAGCGCGCTGCAGAGCGGCGGCCTGACTACGGTAATTCTAGGCCAGGACAGCAGGGACAGGAACAACCACTCCTCGGCGAGACTCTCTCGGGCAACCGTGATTACGCCGTGTTCGCCGACAGGGGAGAGGCCATTGCCTATGGTAAGAGGGCGTGGTATGTTTCACCACACCCTCCCGAGCGGCGTGACTACCTGAGAGACCCCGCTCGGATTCCTCCCGCTGCCCCGAGGGCCGCTCCGCCCGCCGTCCCACGAGCTGCTGAGTTCGGTGATCCGGTCGACGACCCGATTGAAGAGCCATGCAATGCACTCATGGTTAGAGATCCTCTCCAGGACTGGAACCCATGTCCGGACGATCCGATGGTGGTGCTCATCGCCCGCTTGGAAGCCTTGGAGACTCGGCAAGTGGCAATCCCACCGGACGGCAAGCCATACCCAGCATGGGTGGATGACATGCCGGCACCTCTGTGATTCGGGAACCCCACTTTCGCCCCCTTCAACGGGACCGGATATCCGCCACAGCATTTGGCCCATTTCAACTCGAGGTGCGGGCCTATGTTGGGGACTCCGGCGCAGCAGGAGGCCGCTAAGCTTCGCTGCTTTGTCCAGACACTGGAAGGGCCAGCATTTGTCTGGTACAGCCAGCTCCACGTCGGGTCGGTAACTAGCTGGGAGGACCTCCGTAGACAATTCCTCTACCAGTTCAGTTCCACGACCCAGAAGACGAGTATCGCAGACCTCTTCAAGTGCAAGCAAAGGCCTGATGAGCGAGTCGCGGATTTCGTCGCCCGATGGAAGGGTCTCACGTATTCCCTTGACATGCCATTGACTCAGGAGCAGTTGCTGACAATGTGCGTCGGGAACGTCAAGACCGAGATGGTCCCTTCCTTGATCACACAGAATTGCCCCGGAGGGTTCAGGGACTTCTCAGACAAAGCTCAACGTCTTGAGGAAGCCCTACAACAGGCTAGTCAGGCACGCCTGCTGCCTCCTATGATCCCTGCACGGAGAGTCGGCAGGGCTGAGCCCGCTGATGTTGCCCAGATAAAGGCCCCTAGGCAATTGGAGCTGCTGCCGGTGAGGCCAGCTCCACAGCCTCACAGGAATCCGCCTCCACGGGCACAGTTCCCGGCCCAGCAGCGGCAGCCCCAGAACCGGCCGGCCCCTCCGCGTAATGTACCGCCACAACCCAGGTGAGATAATCGGGGTCCACCTCCTCGACAGGCCCCTCCAGCCCCTCTTCAAAACCTCGCTCCTAGGGCCCCGCGATACCTGACTTACTCATTTCATGAGGATCAGTTCCCCGGTTATTTCTGGAGCGCCCTGGAGCATAGGATTGTGCGACTGCCTGAGTGTTGGAGGCCATAGGAGGCACATCTCACGGATCACCCCCGCTACTTCCCTTACCATCGGGCCCTGGGGCACACCATCTGGCGGTCCTACGTGTTTAAGGACTGGCTCCAAGACCAGATTAACAACAATGTAATCAGGTTGGGCCCAGCCCCAGCACAAGTGGCGGGTGTGTTCGTGGGATCAGATGACGATAGTGGCGATGAGGACGAATGGCAGCTGGTCTCCGACCGCGAATCCCAGAAGTATAATAACTGGATGGCCCGCAAGACGATCATTCGCGCCCATGGAATCATCCGTGCACGCTTGAATCAGCCTGAGCCCCCAGAATCTGCGGGTGCTGCTTCGGCATCGTCATCCCAGCCTGCCTCTTCCGAGAAGAGCAAACTGCGGCGGCGCAAGAAGGAAGAGCGCGCCCCCACCAGTTCCGCCACTATCCCGCACTCTTGGCGATTTCATGCACCCGGAGATGGGGATCCCTCCTCGAATCCGCCCGGTGATGGATGATTCGTCCGATGAAAGTGTTGGGTACGCTTCGGTTAATACCGTCGAGCTGGTAAATCTCTTTTCGGTTCCCGACGTTGAAGAATACCAGGTGGACCTCCCTAGTGTCCCCGGTCATCGCCACCGTCGGAGGAACTGCAACAACAGGAGTCGCTGGGGAACGGCAGTTGGTACCTCCAGCCAGGCCGTGCACGCCACTGAGACTAGGCAGCGGGCTCAGACCCGGGCTCAGCGCGCGCAGCCCCCCCATCCGGGGATGACGGATTCGCCTCCGCCACCGTTTGTGGTGTGGGACCAGGCAGAACCACCTCAGCCGCGCCGCGACCAGTTCTGTCCTGCCACGAGTCCATCCCGGCCTCCTGACCCCAGTACGGTGACCACTTCCCGGGCTTCAACCAGTAACCAGCGGGATGCGCCAAGTACCAGCCGGCCGCCGGTCCAACCGATAAGGCCCGTCATGCCTCCAACCGCAGAGCTACCTCCTGCAACCAGGGGCTCGCGCTTGGCAAGAATGTATGATGTCCTGAAGAACTTGGCCGACATCCCAGCAAGGCTCTCCATCCTTGTGGCTCTGCGCCTGTCACCTGAGATGCGCGAGGCGCTTGCTGAAGCCCTGAAGAGCCCCCTCCAGTTTGAGACGGAGGTTGCGGCTGCAGAGGCCTTTCACGCCGAAACGATTGAGAACGCCGAATGTCAGGCTGTTATCTCATTCTCTGGTGAGGATGAAGACCCTCCTATACAGGGGCACGTTCTTCCACTGTATGTTACTGGCCAGTTCAATGGCCTTGAAGTCCGGCGTTGTCTTGTCGACACGGGGTCCGGGATTAACCTGATTCCAACTCGGACGCTCTGGAGCTTGGGGTTGTCTGAGGATGACTTGATTCCCTCTGACCTCAGGATCCAGGGGTACGACCGCACCGAGCAAACCCCGGTCGGCAAGATACGTTTGAAGACCCAGTTCGGTGGCCTAGTTGCCAACACCGAATTTATGGTAGTCTCTCAAGACATTGCATATAACGCATTGATGGGCAGGCCATGGCTCCACCTTCATGCGGCGGTTCCCTCATCATACCACCAATGCCTTATATACTCTCTTAATGGTCGAGTAGGCGTGCTTCAGGGGGATGCCTCTCCTTTTGCCTCATGTGAAGCCCGCTATATAGACGCGGACTATTACAAGAGCAAGGATAAGCAGACCCTGGCAGGTGAGGTTGAGCCTGTCGCTGTTGCAAGTGATCCCTGGGCAAGTCTGGATGACGCTTACGTCCTCCCGGTCCATCGGTTGGACGTCGCCATGGTCTCAACGGCCTGTGAGTCTCCTAATGGGATGACCGCGACCGCCCATGCCAGCACCAGCGGCCTAGTAGGATCTGGTAGCCCCAATGCAGTTTCCAATGCAGTCTCTCCCGTGGACGATCCCTCCCCGAGTGGAGAGGACGTGGAAGATGCACCCCCAGCCTTTGAGGAGGGCGTCTCCGCCACGGTCGATGAGTTAGTACAAGTGAACCTTGGAACCGAGGCATATCCAAGACCCACATTGGTCAGTGCCGCCATGTCCTCTGAGGAGCGGCAGCAGTACGTGGACTTCCTCATACAGCACCGTGATGTGTTCGCTTGGGGCTATGACGAGATGCCGGGGCTAGATCCTCAGGTAGCCGTCCACCGCCTTGGTCTCCCCGCGAACCATCGGGGTTCAAGCAGCCTCCCCGGAAGATGCACCCACTCCACGGTGCCATGGTTGAGGCCGAAGATGACAAGCTTATCAAATCCAACATCTTGAGGGAAGTCCAGTACCCCAGGTGGATGTCCATCATTGTGCCGGTCAGGAAGAAGAACGGGCAGATCAGAGTCTGTATCGACTTCCTCGATCTCAACCGCCACTATCCGAAGGATGATTTTCCCCTTCCAGTGACAGAGCTGTTGATTGACGCCACGGCAGGGTTCCAATCCCTCTCCTTCATGGATGGATACTCCGGATACAACCAAATACGGATGGCCCCTGAGGATGAGGAGTTCACTGCCTTCAGGGCCCCTCAAGGTATTTTTTGTTACCAGGTCATGCCCTTCGACCTGAAGAATGCAGGTGCCACCTATCAACGGGCGATGCACCGCATATTCAAGCCAATCCTCGGCACACTGGTGGAATGCTACGTCGACGACTTGGTGGTCAAATCGCGCCAGCGTCAGGACCATCTCAAAGATCTTGAGAAAGTGTTCGGCTTCCTCCGGTCTCGCTGCTTGAAGATGAACCCATTGAAGTGTGCCTTCGGGGTCACCTCCGGGAAGTTTCTTGGCTTTGTGGTAAGATACCAGGGTATTGAGATCGACCCGGAGAAGATCAGGGTGATTAGCCAGATGCCTCCCCCAGGTAACATCCGGGAACTGCAAGGGTTCCAACGCCACTTAGCCTATATACGCTGATTCATCACGAATCTGGCTGGCAAGTGTAAGCCCTTTTCTTGGCTCATGAAGAAAGGCGCCACCTATGTATGGGATAAAGAGTGTCAGACCGCTTTTGAGGAAGTCGAGAAGTACTTGCTTCAACCTCCGGTTCTGATGCCGCCTGTATCCGGGAAGCCGCTGGTCCTTTATGTGACCGCCCTGGAACGATCCCTTGGTGCCCTTCTCGCCTAGAAGAACAACGAGGGAAAAGAGAATAGTCTCTATTACCTCAGTCGCGTGCTCCTCGTTGCGGAAGTTAGGTATTCCCCCATCGAAAAGAGCTGTCTGGCGCTCGTATTTGCCGTACAGAAATTATGGCACTACTTGCAGCACCATGAGGTACAGTTGGTTTCTCGGGTAGACCCGTTGAAGTATATCCTGAGCCGGCCTATGTTGACTGGCCGTCTAGCACGGTGGGCTGTGATTCTCCAACAGTTCGACATCAGGTACGTGTATCAGAAGGCCATCAAAGGGCAAGCATTGGCGGACTTTCTGGCTGCTCACCCAACCTCCGCGGATCAGCCGCTAGATCTAGGCTTTCCTGATGAGGCCATTCTCTCGGTCGATCGTGCCGATCCATGCTGGCAGATGCACTTTGACGGTGCCTCCCGGAGCCCCACCGGTAGAAGGCTTGATAACCCTAAGCTCAACAGAGTGGGTTTGGGTATCGTCTTCATTACCCCGGAGCAAGCCGTGCTGCCATACTCTTTCCTGTTGTAAGAGGGTTGTACCAACAATGAGGCGGAATACCATGCCCTCATCACCGGCCTCGAGTTAGCTCTCGATATCGACGTGCCCCATCTGTGTGTGAAAGGGGACTCCGAGCTGGTCGTTAAGCAGATCAATGGCGACTATGTTGTCAGGAAGCCGGAACTTGTGCCATTGCTAGAGTGCACCCTCCTCCTGATGGCCCAGTTCCCTTATCGGCCAGAAATTGTCCATATTCCCCGGTCGCAGAACGGTCGAGCAGATGCTTTGGCCAGCCTTGCTACGTCACTCGCGGAGCCTGAACAGGACAACCTGATCGTCCGCGTGATGCACCGCAGGCTCATCACTCCCGTTATCCCGGAGGGAGATTGTGGCCCATCGGTAAGTAATCTCACCACGGTTTCCCCTGTGCCTGGAGACCCAAGTACCACAGATACGGCAATCGAACCAGCCCCTGATTGGAGGACGCCTTTGGTTGAATACATCCAACATGGCACTCTCCCGTCGGATCGGGCCGAGCGCGAGCGAGTTCGATGCCGTGCATCGTATTTTTTCCTCCAGAGCAGCCCCGACCTGGAGAAGATCCTCTATAGATGCGGATTTGATGGTGTTCTCCACTGTTGCCTTCAAGGAGTTGAGATCCCACGAGTCATGCAAGAGGTTCATGCTGGGTCATGTGGTGCCCACCAGACTGGGCCGAAGCTGTCCCACCAGATCCGGAGGTTGGGATACTTCTGGCCCTCCATGATCCATGACTACATCGAGTATGCCAAGAGGTGCCATGCGTGCCAGGTTCATGCGAACTTTGTGCATCAGCCGCCGGATCCTCTCCATACCACCAGGTATTCTTGTCCATTTGCAGTCTGGGGGCTGGACGTTGTGGGACCTTACCCGCCGGCGACGGCTCGCCAGTGCCGGTTCATTCTGACCTCCACGGACTTCTTCTCCAAATGGGCAGAGGCGATTCCGCTCAGAGAGTTCAAATCCTGTTCTATCGCTGACTTCGTGACCTCCAACATCATTCATCGATTTGGGGTGCCTCACGCTATCCTCACGGATAACGAAGCCAATTTCCGAGCAGCCGAGTTGAAGAAGTTGTACGCCAAGTACAACATTCGCTCGAACCATACATCTCGCTATCATGCGCAAGCGAATGGACAGATTGAGGCGTTTAACAAAACCCTCTCTAACATTCTGCAAAAGATGGTTGGTCAGAACAAGAAGAGTTGGCCGGACAAGCTCCCCAACGCCCTCTGGGCTTATCGGACGACGACTCGC
The DNA here is from genome assembly GCA_963277665.1 of Viscum album. Lineage (NCBI taxonomy): Eukaryota > Viridiplantae > Streptophyta > Magnoliopsida > Santalales > Viscaceae > Viscum > Viscum album. Next base: position 164,417,601 of record OY728135.1, read on the forward strand.
AATTCCACCCAGATGACCCCTTATTCCCTGGTGTATGGAGCTGAGGCCGTCCTGCCCATCGAGATCCAGTTACCGTCCTTGCGCACTGTGGTCTATGACCAGCAAGCGTCAGGCAGTGCTGCTGAAGCCTGTCTGGTCGAGTTGGAAGCACTGGATGAGAACAGGATTCGTGCTTTGCACAACTTGGAGAGGCATCAAAGCAGAATGGCTCGAGCTTTCAATAAGAAGGTTCGCCTCCGCTCCTTCCTGCAGGGTGACCTAGTGCTGGCCCTAAGGGCACCAATGATCCCCGGCAGGAAACCGCCCAAGTTGGAGCCCAAGTGGGAGGGACCTTTTGTTGTTCACAAGGTCTATCCCAATGGCACATACTCCCTAGCGACTATGGATGGTGAGCGTGTCACTCCTCTCACCAATGCTAGGTTCCTCAAGCAGTACTTTGCCTGAGTTCCCATCATCCGCGCTGCAAGACGTTAAACTGCCAAGTGTTTCGTCCAACATGACGTTAAACTGTACTTCATCCAACATGACGTTAAACTGTACTTCGTCCAACATGACGTTAAACTGTACTTCGTCCAACATGACGTTAAACTGCCCTTCGTCCCACATGACGTTAAACTGTAATACGTCCTGCATGACGCTAAACTGCACTATGTCCGAGCTACAAGACGTTAAACTGTTCAGCATTCGTCCAACATGACGTTAAACTGCCCTTCGTCCCACATGACGTTAAACTGTAATACGTCCTGCATGATGCTAAACTGCACTACGTCCGAGCTACAAGACATTAAACTGTTCAGCATTCGTCCTGCATGACGCTAAACTGCGCTTCAAGAACTACGTGTGGCTTGATTCCCATCCTTATGGGATACGTAGGAACGCCTGGATGTTTGAAACTTCGGGTCCAGCCCCCCACCTCTTAAAGATTCCCCCTTCTCTGGGGAATTCACCATCTTTGGGTCACCCTCAAGGCGTGTCCTTTGACCCCTTGCAGTGGTCCACCGGTTTCAAGAGTACTCTGGTCTATTTCCAAGAGGGTCAGGTTCAGCTTAGTCAGGCTCCTTCCGCATTCCAGGCTTCATGCCCCCCTTCATTCGGACCCATCATCTACGCCCTGGGTGGGACCCCCGTGAGCGGTCTGGATACAATGCCTTAGTGCTCTCCCACCGATCCGGGTTGGCACCCCCAAGGGTCCTGGGCAGCAAGTCAATATGAATCCTGCGATTGAGCGGTTGATGCTCGTTTTCTGCCTCATTCCATCAACGGTCAGTGCGATATTGACGCTGATTTTCCGCCACGGTCGGTAATACTCATATCGTTACGCCGGTGCCCCATTCCTTGAGTGAATGCCGCATGATTCACATTTTTCCATCTCCCATTCTGAACAGGCACAATCTCGGCGCTCTTGACACTATCCCTCAGTGCATCTTGGCATATCCAGGTGATAGGACCATGAAGTGGCATACTTTGAGGTCCTTATGGTCCGAGCTCTATGCCCTTAAACTAAGATCTTCCTCTTCATCGTCCAACATGACGTTAAACTGTACTTCTTCCTGCATGACGTTAAACTGAACCTCAAGAACTACGTGCGGCTTGATTCCCATCCTTATGGGATACGTAGGACCGCCTGAACATCCGCGTTTCAGGCCCAGCCCCATCCTTTGAGAATTTCCATCCCATTTCGGGCCCTTGGCCCAAGTTCCTCTGGGTATGCGGCGTATGGTGTGAACGCGGGGCTATGCCCTCATTCACGTCGGTTTGCTCGCCACGCTGTACGCCCCCCGCGTTTGGGGATGCCTTCCGCTCCCCCCTTTCTCTTTTTCGTCCTGCATGACGTTAAATTGCACTTTAATAACTACGTACGGCTTGATTCCCATCCTTATGTGATACGTAGGACCGCCCGAACATTCATGTTTCGGGCCCAGCCCCATTTCCTGGGAATCTCTATCTCGCGTTGGGCCTCTGGCCCAAGTTCCACTCCTTTTGTGCGAGGCGCATGGCGTGAGCGGGGGATTATGTCCTCATTTCACGTCGGTCTACTGGCCGCGCCATACGCCTCCCCTGTGTGTGGTACAACCTCACACCTCTCATCGTCCGGCATGACGTTAAACTGCCTCTCAAGAACTATGTATGGCTTGATTCCCATCCTTATGGGATACGTAGGACCGCCTGGACGCTTGTGTTCCAGGTCCAGCCTCGTCTCTTGGTTGATCATGGGGATCTTCTGTCCTTTGGTTACTCTCAAGGTGAGTCCTCCTACCCTTTCCGGTGATCTGTTAGCATGTTTTGGAGTACTCCGGTCTATGAACCGCAGTGTCAGATTCAATCCCGACAAGTCCTGTGCTACTTGTCGAGCCTTGCGCTTCCTCTTGTTTGGGCCTTCTTGGGCAGCAAATCGATATGAATCCTGCGCTTGAGTGGTTGATGCTCATTTGCTTGCCTCATCCTAGCCTGACGCGATCAGATGTTGTGTTGCGAACATGGTCAGCGACATCCTTGATCGCCATGTCGGCTCTTTCAGACTCTGAACATTGGTTGCGCAGTCCTCATCACACTCCGCCTTTGTGCGTTGTAGTGGAATCTCGACACTCTCTTCATACTGACCTTCAGTACACCTTGACACGTTAGGCAGGCCAACCAGGGTAATGGTGTCTTTCGAGGCTCCCACGATCTGAGCACCAAGGATATATGCTGATGTCCTCCCTAAGGGCCATGTGTAGCTGGACCCTCGTCCCCATAAGGAGGAAGGAGTCGCCCAAACAATCGCGTTCTGGGCCCAGTATAGCTGGAGGCTAGCATCTCTGCCCCTCGGGTGATGGACATACGCAGGCCCCTATCCCAGGATCCTTCTCCTGGAATCGTGCGTGACCGCAGGGCTGGGTATGTCCCCACCTTCGCTGGGTCCGCCGTATCGCAATAAGCGGATTCCTCCATGGTCCAAGCCACACGACCTTAAACTGTGTTTCCTGGTCTTACCACATGACCATAAACTGTGATCGTCTTGGCCGCCCGACGAGAAACGGAACTGCATCGTGATGTTCTCCTTAGAGGACACTCACGTGGGGCGCTGGTTAATAACCACGCCATTTATCAATGCCTTTTATGGATTGATTATTGTGGCGACGCCAAGGATTTCTTAATCACGGGCATGTCGCTGCACAAAGAAAAACCATCCACCTTTAAGGACAAACAAGAAATATCAAATGTCGCTTCTTCTGGGTGCGAGGGGTAGACCCGCACCCCTCCCCGCGCTGGTGCCCAATTGTGTTGCATCGCGCTTCAAGAACTACGTGTGGATTGATTCCCATCCTTATGGGATACGTAGGAACGCCCGGATGTTTGAAACTTCGGGTCCAGCCCCACCTCTTAAAGATTCCCCCTTCTCTGGGGAATCCGCCACCTTCGGGTCACCCTCAAGGCGTGTCCTTTGACCCCTTGCAGTGGTCCACCGGTGTCAAGAGTACTCTGGCCTATTTCCAGGAGGGTCAGGTTCAGCTTGGTCAGGCTCCTTCCGCTTTCCAGGCTTCGTGCTCCCCTTCATTCGGACCCATCACCTACGCCCTGGGTGGGACCCCTGTGAGCGGTCTGGATACAATGCCTTAGTGTTCTCCCACCGATCCGGGTTGGCACCCCCAAGGGTCCTGGGCAGCAAGTCGATATGAATCCTGCGATTGAGCGGTTGATGCTCGTTTTCTGCCTCATTCCATTAACGGTCAGTGCGATATTGATGCTGCTTTTCCGCCACGGTCGGCAGTACTCATGTCGTTACGCCAGTGCCCCAGTCCTTCAGTGAATGGCCGCATGATTCACATTTCTCCACCTCCCATTCTGACCAGGAAAAATCTCGGCGCTCTTGACACTATCCCTCAGTGCATCTTGGCATATCCAGGGGATAGGACCACGAAGTGGCATACTTTGAGGTTCCTATGGTCCGAGCACTAAGACCTTAAACTAAGATCTGCCCCTATGGTCCGAGCTCTAAGACCTTAAACTAAGATCTCCCCAATCGGGGTTCTACGTCCCGCATGACATTAAAACTGCACTCTTATAACTACGTATGGCTTGATCTCCAGCCTGATGGAGTACGTAGGAATGCCCGGGCATCTCGACTCGGGTCCAGCCTCAGGGATCGCTGAGTCCCGCCCCTCCTCGTCACCGGCCGTCTGGCCTGGCTTCTGGTAGAGTGGTGCAGTTGTGATATTCTCCCTGATGCAGCTCGGGATGCCCCATTGCAATGATGGGAAGCGACAGTTTCCTCGTCAAAGAGGTTCTGTCTAATAATTGGGGTGATTCACGGCCAGATTAGTGCATCCGCCTAATACGCTTTCCCCACGGTGGCACAATTTTGAGAGCGTTAGATTCTGTCCGAACAAATCGTCACTTCGCCCCACGCTTCGCATGCCCTGTTGATCTGGATTTCCACCCTTGTGCCTGAAGGAACCCCCAAAGCGGAATTGATGATGACATGTGATCCGCCTCCTACAATATGAATGATGACCTTCGGTCCGTCTATTGCAGTAGTATGGTCGATTGATCCATTGTCCGCTTGCCGTCTTGGGCATTTCCTGGAAGGCCGGCCGTCGTGGATTTCTGAATTCGGGACACGCGATTCACCCTTTCTCATTTCCCTATGTTCGGATAAAATCATAACGCCCCTAGTGTTGTCCCGCTCGTGTGTCGGAACAAGTTGGGGGGATGATACATTGATTAGGTCTGAGGTCTCCTTTCCTAGGAATGACCTCCCTTTTTTCTTTAGAAATCCAGGCCCAATTGTGGATGCCTGAAGCTTGGTTAACACTCCCACAAGAAAATGAATTGTGGTTGAGCACGTTAAGCCAAAAGATGCAGATAAATATATTGGTTCATACAAATGGATCGAAGTATTGAGTAGCGGAAGCAAAATGTTCTGGGAATGGCAAAAAACATAGCCCCTAGGGATTAGCGTGCTTAATGGATCTTTCCAACGCCGCTACCCTTTGGCTGGCGGCCTCCATAGCTACTTCTCGCTCTCTGCATGCGCTCTCTTCATCGGCGGTTGCAGCGCACAGCTCGCCGATCCTGGCCTGTGCACGCTCCCGCGCCACCCAGGACTTCGGCATTCCGGCGTCTCCCTTGGAACCCGATCGTTGCGACCTCTCGCCGACCAGATTCCGAGGGGGGGCTTTTGTAGACGCCGGAAAAGTCCGTTGCTCCTCGAACGAAGTTCCTGATGTGGAAAGCGAGGTCATATTTGGAGTCGAAAGCACGTTTCGGAGGGCCCGGAGGCCTTGGGCGGAATTTCGGAGGACCGCGCGCAAAGTTGAAGAGTGGCGCGCAACCCTCCCGGGATGCGCGCAAAGCGCCGGGCAGGCGCGCAATCTTGCCCGCCCATGGCCCACGCGACTCCCTTGCGCGCCGAGCCCCGATTCCGCGCCCACGAAGGAAATTGCGCGCCCGCGAACCGGATTCTGTGCCCGGGGTTGCCTATAAATATTAGGCGACCCCCGACGTTTTGAAGGTTCCCGGAATTCGAAGAGTCGCTCGTTCGCGCAATCCAACCGCTTCCGCGCGCCATGTCGATCTCCAGGTAACCTCCTTTTTTCGCGCAAAAAAGCCTCGGGGTTCGCCTTCGCGCGCAATCCCTTTGGCTCCTTTCTTTTGAACTAACTCTTCACCCAAAGGCCTTCGCATGCAAAAGAAGCCGCTTGCGCGCAATTGCCCCCGGGTGCGCGCAATCCAGTCCGATTGCGCGCACCCCCCTTTTTTCAAAGTGGCCATTCGTTAAGGAATGAGCCGTTGCCCCCGCGCGCTATCCGAAGCCCGGTGCGCGCAATCTCCCTCTTCCGTGCGCAAAGCGCTGGCCGAATTACGCGCCAGCTCGTCCATTTGCGCGCCGACCTGCGGTATTGCGCGCCAAGCTTCTCTTTTGCGCGCAAACCGCCAGGGTCGCCCCCTTTGACCCCCTGAGGGTACCCGCCTGCATGGCGCCCGATGATCCTCATCCCGGGTGCCCGCACTGTGCGTTGTCTTCACGTGCGGCCCTCCAGGCTCACGCGAAGTGACACAGAACATTTGGCGGCACTCAACGTCCAAGCTGCACGATGCTAAACTGCCTAGCCCCCATCCTCCGAGATACAAGACGTTAAACTGTTCAGCATTCGTCCGAGCTACAAGACGTTAAACTGATCAGCATTCGTCCCACATGACGTTAAACTGCACATCGTCCTGCATGACGTTAAACTGCACCACGTCCAAGTTGCACGACGCTAAACTGCCTAGCCTCCATCGTCCGAGCTACAAGACGTTAAACTGTTCAGCCTTCGTCCCACAAGACGTTAAACTGTCCCTCGTCCCACATGACGTTAAACTGTCCCTCGTCCAACATGACATTAAACTGTACCACGTCTGCGCTGCAAGACGTTAAACTGCCAAGCATCTTCGTCCTCAACACACGACGTTAAACTGTACTTCGTCCGGAAAGACGTTAAACCGTCCGCTTCGTCCTCAACACATGACGTTAAACTGTACTTCGTCCGGCAAGAAGTTAAACCGTCTGCATCGCCCGATCTCGTTCCTCGCACGCAGGGTCCCCCTCCCGGTTTGGATGTGGCCCCCACCCGCTCGTCTCTGCAGGGATGTCGGGATTGGAGTGGCCTTCGCCCACGTGGTATGGTATCACAAACCAAACAAAATACGTGGACTTTGATCCCTGTATCCTAAAAAGGGTACGTAAGAAGCCTCTCTGAGATTCAAGCCCACCACCTGGTCGTCCCGGTCGTATTCACGTCGGTTCGTCCATCAGTGGACCCCTCTCGGGTTCACATTTGCATTGATTCACCTATGAATCCGCCCCTGGGGACTTCACGTGTGTATCTCCATTGTGCTTCCCCACAGCCTCGACCTCCTCGTGAGTCGGCTTGCCATTGTCCAGCATGACGATAAACTGCGATCCACCCACTCTGTGCGTGCTGGCAGCCTCGACCTCCTCGTGAGTCGGCTTGCCAACATCCAGCATGACGTTAAACTGTGATCCACCCGGCCGTTTCATCCCCCTCTGTGCGAGGTGGTTCGGTTCAACCCTCCGCCCGGCAGCCTCAACCTCCTTGTGAGTCGGCTTGCCATCGTCCAACATGACGTTAAACTGTATATCTGAACTACGCTGACTTTGGTCTGTGCTAACGCGCGGTACGTAGGAAGCCTCTATGAGGTCCAAGCTCTTCACTACATCATCCATCCTGATCTTTACCCGGGCCGCCACATCCCGGTGGGGTCATGCCATTTCATTCCACTCCACTTCACTTGGGAAGCCGCCTATGTGTTGGCCCCAGCGTCGGAGGTTCCCCGCAAGGGGTTATGTCATCTGATCCACTCCTCGTGTTGATCAGTCCGATGTCGTCCTCGCTAGACGTTAAACTCGCGGCATAACCCGTGTTGAACATGGGAAGCTGAGGAAAACCTCAGGTAACGCAGTTCCCCGCACCCAGTGCGGGATGCCTCGGGCAATCATGCATTCGAGAATCCCTATTAGGGACGGAAGGCAGACATGCAGAGCCGCAGTGTTAAGACACGCCCCCAACGCCCAGAGATACCTGGTCTCCTCACCGCAGGTTGCTGCCCCGACCAGACTCCTTGGAACGTCCGGGCGGAAGCAGCGTAATTAACCGGTGTCCATTGAAACATGGCGCCGGGAACGAGATTCACGAACATTCTTAAATCTATGAGGGAGACCCGTATTAGGCGACGAGTTCCGAGGAGACGTCCACAGAAGGAGGAGCCGACATCCCATCATCCCGGTTTCGATCAAGGAGCAGACGCCCCTGAATAAGGGACAGATGCCGCCCGCCTTTGGAAAGCGGGACTGCGGGGCCACAAGCCGCGCGCCCATCCCCTCGGGTCGACGGGCGCACGCGCGAACGCGTCCTGGCGGAACAGCGTCGGAACAGAAACCCGACGCACATCCACACCGAAACAAAGATGAGGAGCGATCCACATCCCTTCCCAGCTGGAGGGTAGACCCTCAAGATTCATAAGGTGACCCAGTGCCTAGTCTCTGCTGGATGGTAAACCCTGAGAGTGTCGGGTGACCCACTGCGCAGTCTCTGCTGGAGGGTAAACCGTAGAAGTCAGTGGGCAACCCACTACCCAGTCACTCTTGGAGGGTAAACATGAAGAATTCGATGAGTAATCCACTTCCCAGTCTCTACTGGAGGGTAAAACCAGAACTACATTGCCCATCTCTACTGGATGGTACAACACTGGCCAACCGTACACGGAGTGGGTATCGTGAAACCACCCGAATCCAGAACAAAAGCAGGGGAAACCACTCAACCCTGGGGATCAACAATCAGGAACCAAGGGCACACACCTGGGTCCCACAAAACATGTGGCCTCAAGTCAACCCCAACCAAGCGCGAAAACGCTCTCAGGTACAAACAATCACATGTACCTCCAAGATTTCCCGTATACTCCCAGTGTATACCACGTTCCAGCCCAAAGGCTATCGTGTACACGACACACAACGTCAACGCGAACACATAACATAACAACTCCAACCTGCCACCTCAACGGCTAAGGCACAGCCAACCACATCTCTTTAAACACCAACCTCACTCTCCCAGGAGTACACGGGATCACATACCAAATGTCAGCTACAAACACGGTAGAAGAACCTCCACCGGGGCACCCTGACATCCCACATTAATAAGATCATTCAAGAGGCTCCGTACATCCAAACTAATCATACCATTGTAATCCTCACAGAAAAACACATGAGATAGACTACTTACTTTCCTCAAACGGATATCCGGCGGAAAAGTCACCAACATCGCCTCACGCCCAAACGGCAACCCGTGATCCCGAGCCTCGACCCCGAAAATAGTCGGGAAAATCGCACCATTACGATCCCCTCGAGAAAACACATCAAAAGGACTAATCACATGAGTGGAACGGTTATCTGGAGAAAAAGATGCATTCCAGCGCAACGCACATGAGCGGTGCTTCATGGGACCCACATCTCGGTCTCGAAACACAACGAACGGATCACACCATTGCCATCCTCTTGAAAAAGAACACAAGTTAGACAATTCACTTTTCCACAATGGTAGCCCACTGATAGATATGGGAAATCACCATCAATTCCCAAACAACCCACATGGGGCCCGCACCATCATGCCAAATTAGAGTGGGTGGATTGCACTATTGCAATCCTCTTAGAAAAACATCCAGGATCAACTGCTCGCACACCCCAGACAGACGCCCGATGAGAAAGTCGCAAAACGCTGCTCGCAGCTCGAAAGACGGCCATGGGGCCCAAACCTCAACTCAGGTCTCAATGCCAGGAATTGCCCTTGAAATCTCTGTCTCGGTGCCAGGGTCGCAATTCCACTGACGGTGCAGAAAACGGACTCTGGATGTGTCTGCACCGACCAAAACCAGAATCCATGGGAAGCCCGCTGAGATGCTTTACGCATGTGCCTTCCCCTGAGCCCCACGTCTCAGATGTTAAAATTCTTGAATCAGCCTAAAAATGTCCACTCAACGTGAGGTCTGCGCCGCCGTACACAGCGCGTAAAACGGACACCCGTAGCTCAAAATACGGGCCTCCAAAATTCTAAGGGGGATTACCCCTGGGCCGGACCGACCTGGTCCGACTGGTCCGCCCCGCTCGGGCCGCCCCACTGAACTGCGGCCCAGCCACTGGGCCCGGTCCAGCCGGACCTGTGTACAGCCGCACAGCAGCCTGCCGCCTCCCGTGAGCCACGCGCGTCTGTGCGGCCTCCACCACTGACCGACCAGCTGGCCGATCGTTTCCAAACGGAGACCCACCATCGGTGGTTCCGGGTCTCCCCACGGGGTCGTGCGCCTGCGACTTCGGTTGTCCCCTTGCCGGTGCCCTCGGCCGACGCCCTCTACCGGTCCACCTACGCCGCCCTGTACCGGCGAGGTGCCGCTCGGCCGGCCGGATAGCCGACCTCCTCCACCGTCGCACCTGGAGCCCATGCCCGACCACCCTGCGCCTCACCCGCTCCGCTATCCGTGAGCCCCACCGCCGCATCCTTGGATCGTCACGCCACCACTGGAACCCGCCAGAAACCAAAAACGCGCAAACATCGGCGGGCAATTGCGGAGGCCTCAGGAATCCAAATTTGAAACCGAAAGATTCGTTGGAAAGCTCATAAATCATACTACCCGATTATGGGTTTTTCTCAAGGTTCAAACAGAAAATTGATGCATATAATCGAACTCAATGTAGGTGTGGGAATAAAAATTGAAACTGCAATGATCCAACCTTGTTGGGCTTCGCCCGACGCTTCGCGGACGGACCGCCTGAGTTGTCGCGCTTTTCCAGAGCTGCCTTGTCGGATCTGCCTTGCCGGAGTTGAGGAGGAGGGGAAGGGGCTGTTGTCCAGGCAAAGCAGAAGAAGAGGGAGGGGGGGTTAAGTGTTTAAATAGAAAACACTTAACCACTCGCCTGTCGACCCGAAACCGAACTCCCGACGGGGTTGGGATTAAGCCTCCCCTTGGATAAAAACCATGATCTAAATGCAATTTAGGTCTCAGAATATTAATCTGAGACCCCGTTCGAATGTTATAAAATTGAACGCCCAAAGCCGCCAAATTACAAAAACGCCCCTGGGGTGATTTTTCACAGACGAGATGCGCCCGCAAAAATTACACCCCTCTTAGGGTAAATGGCACATTACAGACTCAACGGTGCCCTCGATTTTATAATACGAGCCACCATTTAAGAGATACATGAGATTCACTATTAAATTATTGAATTAATTAATTAATTAATCCGTTTAACGTTCCAAAAGCGAGCGAGGGGGGTACAAACATCCCGCGCCGACATGTTTTATGTCGTTCCTACGGTAAACACCCCATTCTGGACCCATTCGTACACTCGGATCTCTGATTTGATGCATTGTTTAGTAGTTATCCCATTTATTTGGAATTTCTAGTGTCAACACACTAAAAATTTAATTCCGAACACTCCAGGGATCGGAATCGCACGCCGTCTGAGGGCGCTGCCCTGGAATAATATCAAGAATATTCCAATGTCTTTGGCAGTAAAAACCTGGGATCTTACATCATTCCCTCCTTCAAGATTTTCGTCCCCGAAAAGGAAAAACAGGGAACAAATCAGGGTACTAAGCCCACCCCTGGATCTCCCATACCCAGAAGAAATCTCACACAGTTCTACGCCACTGCATATAGACCAAAGGATTTTATGTGTTCATGCGAGGTCTACCCTCACCGATGTCATGCATAGGATCATGCACACCTCTTTTCAGGTGAGTCACGTGGGAGGCTTCATGCACCCAAACCAGCCTTTGGGGTTAGGGAAAGGCGGTAGGGAACCTCGCCATCCCTTTGCACAGTCTCAAACGGCCCGAAGGCTCTCGAGGATATCCCACCTCCCTGATCGAACCTCTACGTCGCACGCGTCTACTGGAATAACAACCCGCACCTTGAACAAGTCCCGGTGATTCCCTCCTTCTGAATATCCATATGGTTAAACACCCAAGGATATCTGGTCACGCGTGGTTTCACAGTCGATGTCTCGCAACCAAGACTCACTTACATGCTTAAAAAGAAATGGAGTCAACACCATCGACTAAAGAAAAAGGTCCCACGCCTTTTATCATACCAGCACTGGGTTACGCCGACACCATGATCCACCCTGGAAACACCTCAAGCAAGGAGCGGGGAGAAAAGAAATCTACACATAGGGTCTAAAAATTCTACTGCAAGAAGTTGAAGAGCTGTAGAGCATACCTCTTATCACGTCATGCTTTGTAGGATCGTAGAAATAAAAAAGCTTGCTGTTGTCCCCGGTCCCAACTGTAAGCTCCCGGAGCCTATCGTGGACCACCTAGTGGTGATTATAAGACCTCGTAAAGTCGTCCCCCACTACTATCTCCTCTATCTCCTCTTCTAGCACCACCCCTCTAGGTAATACTCTGATCATGGTGCTGCCTCCGTCATGGTGGTGCACCTGCTGCCTGCCCGATGCTCTCTGCATACATGTTTGGGCAGTCTCATGCCAGGTGATCTCGCCCATCGCAAGCATAGAACTGACTAACTTCGGGTTGCACTGGTGCCCTCCCGCGCCACTGTGTTGTAAGGCCACACCCATGAGCCTAGTTTTCAGAAAGCCACCTACGTCAAGGTTCTGCTTGCCGACGCCCGTTAGCTGCAGCAGACGTCTCAGCTCCGACGTGCCTGCTGCCACCACCAACTCTAGAACATGATAGGAAGCTCTCTGTCACCAGTGCCTTCTCTAGCACCCCATCATATGTGGGAATACCCAAGGGTACTATGAAATAACGAATCTCTCAATGGATACCCTGCTAAATCTTTCGCGCTCTAATGCTGTCATCATGGACCATGTCCGGGTAAAAGCGTGCACAGTCTGCAAAACTAGCCGCATACTCGACCACAGTCATCCCTCCCAGCTGAAACTACAGGAGCTTCTGAACCTAAGAGGAGCATAAGCAGGAGGAAAAAAACTCATCACGAAACCACAAATGGATGTTTCCCCAGGAAATCGACTACTCATCATGAAACTGAGTCACCAGACTCCACCAACACCGAGCTGCTCCATGAAAATGGTTGGCTGCAAAAGCCACTCTCTGATATACCGATGTCACCACAAGCCTGAAGAGGCAAACAACAATCTCCAACCAGTCCTCTACTGAATGAGGGACTGGTTCACCATTGATCCTTACTGGTCCATGCCGCTGGAACTTGCAGAGTGCGCTCAACATTCGCTCAAACTCAGTCTTCTCTGCTGAAGCTATCTGCCGCTCAACAGGTGGGGGTGCTGCTACCAGCCCACCCGGAGAATGGGGCTCACATGATGGGTCCTAGACTAAGGCCTCATAGCTCACAGGGTCATCGTCACGTACCCAATTTAGTATCCTAGCTGGCTATCTTCCTGGAGACATCCTTCATATTATCAAGGAGTGTCGCGATCAAATGAGCATATGTATATATCACAACAACAACAACTATGGGGAGATGACTCAAGAAGGACAGCCAAAGAATCAATACTATGTGATGCACAAACCAATATCCCTGCAATAAGGGTCTCAGCTTGCCGAGTCGACAAGTGGGTTATCTGGCTCCTAGTGAATTAATACGTCGGCCACCACACCATCACTGGACTCCCTAGCCAGAGAGCCGCTCTTGAGACACGTAAACATTGTTTCCCTAAATCCCAACAAATTGATTTTATTTTAGGGACGTTCGAACAGCATCCCAAGGAATGAACCACCTCTGATACCACTTTTTCATGACCAGAACCTACCAGGGATCGAGCCTTAACTACCCCACGCCTGCCTCCATAGGCCAGGGGCTGCCGACAAGCACCGAAGGCTAAACAACTCAGGGAGGCCTTTTTCTAAGTACATGTACACACACACACGCGCAACACACTCAATCCAAAAGTGCAGAGTTAAAGAAAAGAAATATAAATAAAAGAGCAACTGCCATATATATAACCCACAATGTAAATCGACCTCTAAATAGTACAAGAAAGTGCTCAGGTAAACTAAAAAGAAAAAGGGGAAAAAACACGCCCAACCAAAAAGTGCCACAACCTGGTAACAGGTAAACGAATGAAATAGATGGAAGGGTCCCCCACCTAGAACCTGACTCTGACCCCCGCACGTGGTCCAAGCTCCCATGCTCTTATGCTCATCTAAATTCACGCTCCACCTGTCCATTTTCTACAAGGGCACACCATGTGCAGGTAATGTCCATGCAGAGGTGAGTATGAAAATACTAAGTAGGATACCCAAAAGGCTCAAGGGAGCAATAAAAGAGTTACCGATGGGTGAAAAATAGTGTGAACAGGAAAAGTAAATGAGTACAACTGAGAGTGCATTAAAGAGTACAAAAAAGAGTCTAGCTCAACCAAACAAGAGGAATGAAGGTAGACTCCTCCAGACTCTAGGAGGTGGAAATGGGGAGAAGGTGAACTTATCGTCGAGTCTTAGCTACCTATAGCAGCAGAGTAGACTCATCCAACCACGAGAAGCTAGACATGGAAAGAATGTGGCATACCCCACTCATCTTCACCTCTCCTGGAAGGAGAGTATCTAAAACCCAAGAAGTGAGTAATGGAACAAGGTATATACATATATACATATGCTCAACAAGAAGCCTGAACCAGGTCGTAAGGGGATCTCCCTCCCATAGATTATCCCAAGAAAGTGAGTAGCCAACAATCCCATAAGTAAACACCAACGATGCCCAGCATCACGCACGTCTGCCCCAAAATACAAGTCAAGGGGCTCAAATCACCGCACCTTGACACTGTCCGCTTTGGGTGGCACTGATTTTACCACATAATTCTAGGTCGCGTCGCAAGGACGCGTCTTGGTTGGGAAAGTGCCGCTCGTTCTTGTGGGTTCTGGGGGAACGTCAAACCACAACTCGTCACTGCACCGCAGTCGAGAGGTCTCCTCAAAGTCAAAGCTATCACATCATAGAATCGATCAAACGAGGGTCTCACTCTATAAATCATGGAGTAAAGACACAGACACGCCTAGTATAAAGGACTAAGTCTGAAATACCAACGAGTGACCCACTGCCCAGCCCTGTGGGAGGGTCATTCATAATAAAATATCATATGACCCACTACCTAGCCCTACTAGAGGGTAAACCCTAATACATCATCAGGTGATGCACTGCCCAGCACTGCTAGAGGGTAGACCCAGAACAAGTCGACAGGAGACCCACTGCCCATCCCTATTGGAGGGTAGACCTGAATCAAGACGACGAGCGACCCACTGCCCTGCCCTACTGGAGGTTAGACCCTCGAGATTTGTCGGGTGACCCACTGCCCAGTATCTGTAGGAGGGTAAACCCTAAGAGTTTCGGTGACCCACTACCCAGTCTCTGCTGGTGAGTAAATCCTGGATGTTAGTGGGCAACCCACTGCCCAGTCTCTTCTGGAGGGTAAACTCGAAGAAGTCGATGAGTGACCCACTACCCAGTCTCTACTGGAGGGTAAAACTAGAACTGCTCTGGCCATCTCTACTAGATGGTACAACACTGGAAAACTGTACACGAAGTGGGTATCGTGCAACCACCCGACTCCGGAACAAAACAAGGGGAATCCATTCAACCCTGCAGATCAACAATCGGGAACCAAGGGACCCTCTACGTCGCGAGAGGGAAAATGTACGCAAAATAGAACATGGCATGCACTTGGGGCCCACACGACTTGTGGCCCCAAATCAACCCCAAACAAGCGCGCAAACGTTCTTAGGTACAAGAAAACACATGTACCTCCAATAGTTTTTCTATACTCCCAGAGTATACCACGTTCCAACTCAAATGCTATCATGCACACGGCACCCAATGTCAACGCGAAGGAATAACGTAACAACTCCAACCTGCCACCTCAACAGTAGAGGCACAACCAACCAAATATCTTTAAAAACTAACCTCACTCTCCCTGTAGTACACATGATCACACACCAATGGTCCTCTACAAACACGGTAGAAGAACCGCCACTAGGGAACATTCACATTCCACATTTTATAAGATCATGCAAGAGGCTTCGCATATCCAAAAGGATCGTTCCTTGTAATCCTCGCGGAAAAAATGGGAGATAGACTACTTAATCTCCTCAAATGGATATCTGAAGGAAAATTCACCAACACCTCCTCACGCCCGAATGGTGTCCTTTGATCCCGTACCTCAACCCCAAAAATAGTCGCACGCATCACACTATTGCGATCCCCTCGGGAAAACACTTCAAAAGGACTAATCATTGGAGTGGAATAGA
Source organism: Viscum album (assembly GCA_963277665.1). Classification (NCBI taxonomy): domain Eukaryota; kingdom Viridiplantae; phylum Streptophyta; class Magnoliopsida; order Santalales; family Viscaceae; genus Viscum; species Viscum album. The sequence goes on from OY728135.1 coordinate 164,433,380, forward strand.
TATCCTAAGAAAAAGATGCATTCCGGTTCACTGCACATGAGCAGTGCTTCGTGGGACGCGCATCCCGGTAACGAAACAAAACGAACGGATTGCACCGTTGCGATCCTCTTAAAAAAGCACACAAGTTGGACTATTATCTTGTCCAAAATGGTCGCCCAGTGATAGAGATGGGAAATCACCGTCAACCTCCAAATGGACCTGGTGGGGCATACACCATCGTGCCGAATTAGAGTGGGAAGATTGCACCATTGCAATCCCCTCAGAAAAACATCCAGGATCGACTGCTCACATGCCCCGAACGGACACCCGATGAGAAAGTCGCTAAATGCTGCTCGCAGCTCGAAAGACGACCTTGGGGACCATGCCTCAACTTCGGTCTCAACACCTGGAATTGCCCTAGAAAACTCCACTTCGGTGCAAGGGTCGCAATGCCACTAACAGTGTCCAAAATGGACTCCGGATGTTTCCGCGCCGCACAAAACTAGAATTCTTGAGAAGCCCACTGAGCTGCTTTACTCACGTGATGTGCCCCCGAGCCCCTCTTCTAAAAAGTTAAAACTCTCGAATCCACCTCAAAAAGTCTACCTCGACGTCAAGTCTGTGCCGCTGCAGACATCGCGCAAAACGGACACCCGTAGCTCAAAATACGGGCTTCCAAAATTCTAAGGGGGATTACCCCTGGACCGCACCGGCCCGGTCCCGCCGGTCCGCCCCGCATGGGACGGCCCACTCCGGCCTGCCCGCTGAACCGCGGCCCAGCCGCTGGGTCTGGTCTAGACGGAATCACGGGCCGCCAAACCTTGGCCCGCTACCTCCTGTGAGGACCGTGCATCTGTGCGGCCTCCTCCACCGACCAGCCCGCTGGTCGGTCGCGTCCACGCGGAGACCCGCCATTGGTGGGTCCTGGTCTCCACACGGGGTCGCATGCCTGCGACCCAAGTTGTCCCCTCACTGGCGCTCTCCGTCGGCAACCTCTGCTGCTCTTCCTAGGCTGCCCCGCACCGGCGAGGTGCCGCCCAGCCGGAAAGATGGCCGGCCTCCCCCACCACCGCCACTAGATCCTGTGGCTGACCATCATGCGCCATAGTCGCGCCGCCGTCCGTGTTCCCCACCACGGCCTCCTAGGGTCGCCCCACCGCTGCTCGAACCCGACAGAAACCGAAAACCTGCAAACTTCAGCGGCCGATTACGGAGGACTCGGGACTCCAAATTTGAAACCAAAAGATGTGTTGGAATGCTCATAAATTATACTACCCAATTATTGGGTTTTACCAAGGATAAAACAACAAATTGATGTATAAAATCGAACTCAAAGTAGGTTCGGGAATAGAAATTGAAACCGCAACGATCCTACCTTGTTGGGCATCCCCCGATGCTTTACGGACAGACCACCGGAGTTTCCGTGCCTAATAGAAGCTGACTTTCCAGAGCTGCCTCGCCGGAGTGGAGGAGGAGGGGAAGGGGCTGCTGCCTGCTGATGTGCAGGTGAAGAACAAGAATAGGGAGGGGGTGGGTTAAGTGTTTAAATAGAAAACACATTACCACCCACCTGTCGGCCCGAACCCGAACTCCCGACGGGGTCGGGATTAAGCCTCCCCTAGGAAAAAAACAATGATGGTCTCAGAATTTTAATCCAAGACCCCATTCAAAATTTATAAAACTGAACGCCCAAAACCGCCAAATTTCGAAAACACCCCTTGGGGCATTTTTCACAGACGGGCCGTGCCCGCAAAACATACACCCATCTTGGGTAAACAGCATGTTCCGGACTCAACGGTGCACTCAGTTTTTGAATCTAAGCTACAGTTTAAGGGATACACGATTTCAACATTAAATGAATAAATTAATTGATTAATTTATCCGTTTAATGTTCCAAAATTGAGCGAGGGGTCAAAACATCCTGCACCGCATGTTTTATGTCGTTCCTACAGTAAACACCCCATTACAGACCCATTCATATAATCAAATCTCTAATCTGAATCACCATTTAAGAGTTATCCCATTTATTTGGCGTTTCCAGTGTAAACAAACTAAAAATTTAATTCTGGCCACTCCGGGGCTCTGAATCTCACGCCATCTGACGGTGCTGCCCTAGAATAATACCAACAATATTCCAAAGTCTTTTGCAGCAAAAACTGGGTTCTTACATCATTCCCTCATTCATGCTTTTCATCCCCGAAATGTAAAACTAGGCAACAAATAATGGTAATAAGCCCACAACTGGCTCTCCCATACCCAGAAGAACTCTTTCACAACTCTACGCCACTGCACATAGACCAAAGGATTTGATATATTCATGCAAGGTCTTAGCTCTCCGATGTCGTGCATAGGATCATGCACACCTCTTCTTGGGTGAGTCATGTGGGAGGCTTCATGCACCCAAACTAGCCTTTGGGGTTAGGGCAAGGTGGTAGGTAACCTTGCCATACCTCTGCACGGTCTCATACAGCCCGAAGCCTCTTGGGGATATCGTACCACCCCGATCAAACCTCTACGCCGCACGTCGCGACTAGAATCACTACCCACACCTGGAACAAGGCCATGTGATTCCCTCCTTTGGAATATCCATATGGTGAAACACCCAAGGATATCTGGTCACGCATGGTTTCACAGTCGATGCCTCACAACCAAGACTCTCTTACATGCTCAGAAAGAAATTGTGTGGACCCCACCGACTAAAGAAAAATGTTCCACTCCTTTTATCATAACAACACAGGGTTATGTTGACACCCCGCGCGACCCTGGTAACACCTCAAGCAAGGAGCAGGGAGGAAAGCATTCCACACACAGAGTCTAATAATTCTACTCCAAGAAGTAGAAGAGATGTAGAGCATACCACTTATCACCTAATGATGTAAAAGATCGTAGACATTTGCAGTTGTCTGTGGTCCCATCTGTCAACTCTCGGAGCCAGTCGTGGACCACCTAGTGCTGATGAAAAGACCTCGTAAAGCCATCCCCCACTACCATCTCTTCTCTCTCCTCTACTTGAACCACCCCTCTGGGTACTACTCCTATCATGGATATTCCTCCATTGTGGTGGTGCACCTGCTGCCTGCCCGATGATCTTTGCATTCCTAGTCGAGCAGTCTTGTGCCTGGTGACCTCGCCCATCGCAAGCATAGCACTGACTCTCTTCGATCTAGACTAGTGCCCTCCGGCACAACTATGGTGTATGACAACGCCCCTGAGCCTGTTTGTCAGAAAGCCACATGCGTCGAGGTTCTGCTTGTCGACGCCCGCTAGCTGTGGCAGACATCTCGGCTCTGACGTGCCTGCTACCACAACCAACTCTAGAACATTACAAGAATCTCTCTGTCACCAGTTCCTACTATAGAACCCCGAAATATTTGGAAATTCCCAAGGTTACTATGATAGCATGAATCTCTCAGTAGATACCATGTTCAAACTTCCGTGCTCGGATATTTTCGTCATTGACCAAGTCTGGGTAAAAGCGTGCACAGTCTGCAAAACTACCCGCGTACTCGGCCACCGTCATCCCTCTGTGCTGAAACTACATGAGATCTTGAACCCAATAAAATCATTAGTAGGAGGGGATAAACTCCTCACGAAACAACAACTGGATGTCTCCCCACGAAATCGACGACTCGTCAAGAAACCTAATCACTAAACTCCACCAACGGCTAGCTAATCCACAAAAAATTTTGGCTGCCAAAGCCACTCTCTGATCTGCTGGTGTAAGAACAAGCCTAATTAGCCGACCCTCTGTCCCCAACCAATCCTCTACTGGCTGAGGGTCTGACACACCACTGAACCACAGTGGTCCCTGCTGCTGGAACTCGTAGAGTGCGCTCAACCAGCTCTTAATCTCAGCCTACTCTGCAGAAGCTATCTGTCGCTCAACAGGTGGGGGTGCTGCTACCGGCCCACCCGGAGAAAGGGGCTCACAATATGGGTCCTGGATTGAGGCCTCGTAGCTCATAGGGTCATTGTCACAAACCCAAGCTGGTATCATGTCTGGCTATCTTCACAGAGACATCCTAAATATTATCAAGGAGTGCCGTGATCAAATGAGCATATGTGTATATCACAACAACAACAACGATCGAGAGCTGACTCACGAAGGACAGTCAATGACTCAATCCTATTTGATTCACAAACCAATTTCCCTAAAACATGTTTCTCAGCATGCCAAGTCGACAAGAGGGATATCAGGGTCCTCGTGTATGGATACGTCAGCCGCCGCACCATAATTGGACTCCCTAGCCATATAGCCGCACTCGAGACACGTTAACACAGTTTCCCTAAATCCCAAACAATTCAGTTTATTTTAGGTAAGTCCAAGCAATAACCTAAGGAATGAACCACCTCTGATCCCACTTTTTCAAGACCTACCCTACCCGGGCTCGACCCACAACTACCCCAAGCCCGCCTCCATAGGCCAGGGGCAGGTGACAAGCGCCGAAGGCTAAACAACTAGGGGAGACCTTTGCCTATGTACCTGTACACATACACAAGTAGCACACTCAATGAAAAAGATAAGAGTGAAGGAAAAGAAATATAAATAAAAGGGCAAATACTATATATATAACCCAAAAAGTGCATCGTCCTTTTAACAGTACAATAAAGTGATAATGTAAACTGAAATGAAAAAGGGGTAAAACACGCGCCCAACCAATAAAGTGCTACAACCAGGCAACAGGTAAACGAAAGAAACAGTAGGAAGGATCCCCCACCTGGAACCCGACTCCCACCCCCACACGCGGTCCAAGCTCCCAAGCTCCTAAGCTTCTCTGAAATCACGCTCCATCTGTCCATCTTCTGCAAGGGAAAACCATGTGCAGGTAAAGCCCAAGCAGGGGTGAGTATAAAAATACTCAGTAGGATACCCCAAAGGCTCGAGGGAGGAACAAAGGATGTACCGAAGGGTGAGCAGTAGAACGAACATGAAATATAAAGGAGTAAAACTGAGTGTGCAGTAAAGAGTACAGTAAAGAGTCCAGATCAACCCAAGTAGAGGAATGAAGGTAAACTCATCCAGACGCAAGGAACTGGAAATGGTGAGAAGGTGTACTTCTCATCGCGTCTTCGCTACCTATAGCAGGAGAGTAGACTTGTACAACCATGAGAATCTAGACACGGAAAGCACGTGGCATATCCCATGCGTCTTCACCTCTCTTGGAAGGAGAGTAGCCAAAACCCAAGAAGTGAGTAAAGGAAGAAGGTATATACATATACATATGCTCAACAAGAATCCCAAACCTGGTCGTAAGGGGATCTCCATCCCGTAGATTAGCCCAAGAATGTGAGTAGAAAATAGTTCCAGAAGTAAACACCATAGATGCACAACATCCCGCACGTCTGCCCCGAACTGTAAGTCAAGGTGATCAAATCACCGCACCTTGACATTGTCCTCTTTGGGAGGAACTGACTCGCCCGCATGGTTTTAGGTCGCGTTGCAAGGACGCATCTCAGTGGGGAAAGTGCCCCTTGTACTTCAGGGTTCTGGGGGAACGTCAAACCTCACCTCGTCACTGCCCCGCAGTCGAGAAGTCTCCTCAATGTCAAAGTCATCACATCACTGACACGAACAAACGAGGGTTCCACTAATGTAATCATGGAGTAAAGCCACATACATGCCGAGTATAAAGCACTGAGTCTGAAATACCAATGAGGGACCCACTACCCAGCCCTGCTGGATGGTCATTCATATTAAGATATCAGTTGACCCACTTCCCAGCCCAGCTCGCGGGTAGACTTGCAATAAGTCGACGGGTGACCCACTGCCCTACCCTCCTGGAGGGTAAACCTGGAACAAGTCGACAGATGACCCACTATCCAGCCTTGCTGGAGGGTAGACCTGAATCAAGACGAAGAGCGACCCACAGCCCAGCCCTGCTGGAGGGTAGACCCTTGAGAGTCATCGGGTGAACCACTACCGAGTCTCTACTGGAGGGTAAACCCTAAGATTGTCGGGTGACCCACTGCCCCGTCTCTGTTGGAGGGTAAACCCTAGAAGATAGTGGGAAACCCACTGTCCAGTCTCTATTAGAGGGTAAACCTGAATAAGTCGATGAGCGACCCACTACCCAGTCTCTACTTGAGGGTAAACCAAAAACTGCTCTGGTCATCTCTACTAGATGGTACAACACTGGCCAACCGTACACAGAGTGGGTATCATGCAACCACCCGACTCTGGAACAAAACTAGGGGAAACCACTCAACCCTACTTATCAACAATCGAGAACCCAGGGACCCTCTATGTTGCGATAGGTCAAAAGTACGAAAAGCAGAACATGACATGCACCTGGGACCAACACGAAGTGTGGCCCCAAGTAAACCCCAACTAAGCACACAAATATTCCAAGGTACAAACAACCACATGTACCACCAAGCGTTCCAGTATACTCCCAGAGTATACCACGTTCCAGCCCAAAGGCTATCATGCACATGACACTCAATGTTAACGCGAAGGCATAACGTAAAAACTCTAACATGCCCCCTAAATGGTAGTGGCACACCCAACCACATCTCTTTAAATACAAACCTCACTCTCCAGAGAGTACACGCCATCACACGCCAAAGGCCCACTACAAAAATGGTAGAAGAACAGCCACCAGGGCACCATCACATTTCACATTTAATAATATCACACAAGAATATCCGCACATACAAATGAATTGTATTGTTGTAATCCTTGAAGAAAAATACGCAAGATAGACTACTTAATCGCCTCTAACGGATATCCGACATAAAAGTCACCAACACAGCCTCACGCCCGAACGACGTCCTGTGATCCGGAGCCTCGTCCCCAAAAACAGTTGGGCGCATCGCACCATTGCGATCCCCTTGGGAAAACACGTAAAAAGGAATACTCACTTTAGTGGAGTGGATATCCAGAGAAAAAGATGCATTCCGGCGCACCACACATGAGCGGTGCTTCGTGGTACCTGCATCACAGTCCGGAAACACAACAAACAGATTGCACTATTGCGATCCTCTCAATAAAGAACACAAGATGGACTATTCAATTTTCCTAAACGATCACTCGGTGATAGGAATGGGAAATCACCATCAATGCCCAAACATCCCTCCTGGGGCCCGCACCATAGTGCCGGATTAGAGAGGGTGGATTGCATCATTTAAATACCTTCGGAAAAACATCTAGGATCGACTGCTCGCACGCCCCGAATAGACGCCCAATGAGAAAGTCACTAAACACTGCTCGCAACTCAAAAGATGGTCGTGGGGCCCACACCACAACTCCGGTATCAACACCCGGAATTGCACTCGAAAACTCCACCTTAGTGCCAGGGTATCAATGCCACTGACGACGCCCAAAACGGAATCTGGATGTGTCTGCACCTCCCAAAACAAGAATTCATGGGAAGCCCGCTGAGCTTCTTTACGCACGTTCCCTACCCCCCGAGCCCCTCGTCTCAGAAGTTAAAACTCCCGAATCCACATCAAAAAGTCCGCCTCAACTTCAGGTCTGCACCGACGCTGATGATGCGCAAAACGGAAGCCTGAATCTCAAAGTACGAGCGTCCAAAATTCCTAGGGGCATTACCCCAGGGCCGGACCGACCCGATCCGGCCGGTCCGCCCCGCTCGGGTTGGCCCGCTGAACCGCGGCCCAGCCGCTGGGCCTGGTCTGGCCAGACCTGCGGACCGCCATACCATGGATCACCGCCTCCCGTGAGGCCCGTGCATCTACGCCGTCTCTTCCAACAACCGCCCAGCTGGCCGGTCGCGTCCATGTAGAGACCCGCCATTGGCGGGTCCTGGTCTCCCTATGGGGCCGCGCGCCTGCGACACCGGTTGTCCCCTCACCGGCGTCCTATGTCTGTCAGCCTAGGCTTCCCCGCACCAATGAGGTGCCGCCCGGCCGGCCGGATGGCCGGCCTCCTCCGCCACTGCGCCTGGAACCCGTGACCTACTGCCCTGTGCCTTAGCCGCACCGCCGTCCGGGAGCGCCGCCGCCGCCTCCTAGGGTTGCCGCACCGCCGCTCGAACCCGCCGGAAACCGAAAACCTGCAAACTGCAGTGGGCGATTGCGGAGGCCTCAGGAATCCAAATTTGAAACCGAAAGATGCGTTGGAAATCCCATAAATTATACTACTCGATTATAGGTTTTCCTTGAGGATCAAACGAAAAATTGATGCATAAAAGCGAAATCAAAGTAGGTGCAGGAATAAAAATTTAAACTGCTACGATCCTACCTTGTTGGGCTTCGCCCGACGCATCACTAACGGACCGCCGAAGTTGCCATGCCTCACCGGAGTTGCCTCGCTAGAGTGGAGGAGGAGGGTAAGTGTCTTTTACCTGCTACTGTCCAGGCGAAAAAGAAGAAGAGGGAGGGGTGGGTTATGTGTTTAAATAGAAAACACTTAACCACCCACCCATTGGCCTGAAACCGAACTCCCGATACGGTCAGGATTAAGCCTTCCCTAGGCTAAAAACCACACTCTGAATGCAACGTCAGTCTAATAATTTTAATCAGAGGCCCCGTTCAGAAGTTATAAAATTGAACGCACAAAGCTTCCAAATTACGAAAATGTCCCTAAGGCCATTTTTCACAGACGGGTCGCGCCTGCAAAACATACACACCTCCTAGGGTAAATGGCACGTTCCAGACTCAAAGGTTCCTTGAGTTTCCAATCCAAGACACCGTTTAAGAGATAAATGAGTTTTACAATTAATCGAATTATTTAATTAATTAATTTATCTGTTTAACATTCTGAAAGAGAGCGAGGGGTCCAAAGTTCCCGCGCGACATGTTTTATGTCGTTCCTAGGGTAAAAACCCAATTCTGGACCCATTCGTACCCTCGGATCTCTGATATGAAGCACCGTTTAGGAGTTATCCCATTTTTTGGCGTTTCCAGTGTGAACGCATTGAAAATATAATTCTGGCCACTCCAGGGCTCGTAATCGCACGCTGTCTGAGGGCACTGCCCTGAAATAATATCAAGAATATTCCGAAGTCTTTCACAGCAAAAACTGGGTTCTTATAGTAAAAAACATTTAAATAGTCATTTAACAATGGAAGGCTTACAATTTATAGTTCCAAGACAAATCAAACTCGAATAGTGCTATAGAGGCATATAAAAAACCTCAAAAGGACTAATTAAGGAAGACACCATACCTGGGGTGTTCGACATCAATAAAGATACCTCCAATGATATAAATCATATTTGAAAAGGGTCTTCTAACATGGTTATAATAAATATAATAAAATAAAAAAATTTAGAAAAAACACATGATGAAATTAGTGCACAAATAGGAAGACTTATGGAATGATGATTCCTGATGGATCAGTTAAAGAAAACCTACCTTAGGGTTGTGCAACTCTCATAGTCCAATATTGGCCTCTAGTATGGAATGGAATTAAAGTGATCTAATTAATAGATGAACACCCAAAATAGTACATTCAAGACAACATCTCCATAACTCTGTAGAGATTAAGCTAAATGAATAACAACAAAAAAATGAATTATTATCTTACTGAGAGGAATCCCACATAATGAATGATGTTTTTATTGGACTGCAGAAAAATACTCAGAATCATATTCTATTTAAAATTCTAAAAGGAGCTAAAATGTTATAAATAATGGGTTTCAATCTATTAGAGGGAAAAAATAGAGAACAAAGGGTGTTTATTTAGATCATTTAAGGAAAAAATAGTCATTTCTTAAAAACAGGGGTCACATGGTTTGGAACCACTGTTGGAAAAAACGTGTTCCAAACATGTTAAATTTACTAAATTATGGAGAAAAATACTTGGTTACTATGCTAGAATTTGGAAATTATGTGTTAGTCAAGAAAAAATCATATGGATCATTCTTCTAAAATTTTGCATGAGTGTGAGGCCCAATCCACATGGATGGAGAAAACTGTGATACCTCTTGCCTCTAGTGTCCAACCACAAATAATTATATGTAACCACATGACCTTTCATTAATGGTTCCAACTAAACTTGTGTCCAACCTATTTTATCTATAGATAAGAGATCCAATATCTAAACAAGCCCCATATACCACTAAATCCTTCATGAACTCATTATGCATCTGAATTAGTTGTAAAATAATAAATTTAACCAAATTTAAAATTATCCATATATTTTTTTATAACGGGGTTCTTAAAGTCATCCCCTTATTAGAACACATCCACGAGTTCGTCTTCTATGGGGGTGAAACTCTTTCTATGAACAAATCATTCTGTCGGGCATGTATGTGGACCTCCCACTCCCATGTCTCATCTTCTACATGGATTGTCTTCCATAGACCATATACTAAATGTTATAGACATCCATAGAGATCCATCGTGAATCATTCCACAATATGTATTGGATACTCTATAAATGAAGCATCATCATATAACTATTCTTACTTGGGATCAAAATTATAAGATGGGTCTACATGACACCAGTGAATCATTGAAACGTTGAATAATTTATGCATATAATGGTACTTATCAGGTAGTTACAACTGATATTCTACCAGTCCCACTCTCTAAATAATATAAAAATTCCCTATAAAACAAGGAAAAATCTTCCTTTTTTAAACATTTAGGCCTGAGCCTAAGTGAAAGTTTTAGAAAAACCCGATCCCCAACCACAAACTCTAGAGGTCAAAAATGGCGATCTACATAAGAATATATTCTAGAATGAGCAGTACAAATAAACTCACTAATGAGATGAAACAACTATAAAGTCTCCTGAATTGGATGAGGAACTATAAGGGATTCTTCCCATGACTCTACCCCACAAAGGGGTGAGAAGAAAGACCTACCATACAATGCCACAAAAGGATACATATGAATGATCACATGAAATATATTATTATCGGATAACTAAATGAGTGGTATTACTTATCTATAAAGAACCAATGAAATCAAGGATGAATGCATAGAGCTTGTCCTCTAGAACTTGTATCATCCATTCTGGCAGTCCATTAGTATGTGGGATAAAATATATGCTCAGAAACACTAGTGCATCAATAGATTCCTACAACCCATTCGAGAACTAATATGTTAAATGAGAATCTGTATCCAAAATTATAGCATGATTCGACCTCTGGAATTTTACTATCTCATAGGAATAAAATCATCTTATATCATTAATTGATAAATTATCCTAGATAGGAAGGAAGTGGTATAATTTCTATAGTTTTTTATGAAAAACCATATAACATATCAACCTCTATGAGACCTCAATAAACTGATGAAAATTTCATTCAAGGATCGTCGTATTTTCAAATAGGGATTGAAAGATGCTATAATAAGAAAAAATGAATTTGGTTCCACTCCCTCACCCGGTTATAGGTATAATAATGAATGATAGACCCTGCTATTTGATGATTAATCTCATGCTGCCAATAATGGTGTTGCATATCATGATATTACCTGGATATGCCTAGATGAACATCCTCTACGAAGCAGGGGAATCCCAGATCATTTATTATATCATTTTTTAGGAACATAGAAAAATCCATGAATATGTTGAACATCATTTATATTCTCATACAAATATAGAGTTGGGTATTTTCCTTAAATACATTCATGTATTACCAAGCCTCCAGTATTTGAAAATATCCTACTAATCCCCTTTTCAATTATGGAGTAGGTAAATGTCATGTATATGAGGTATGACTACCGGTGACTATCTTAATACTATAGAAGTAGTATGTAAAAGAGGGTCATCAATGTATATTCATTATTGTATTCACATATGGCCTTTTATTCTATTTTTTGTATCAATGAATCATCCACCACATTCCATTTTCCAAGAATATATGCATGTTCAAATTCAACGGACTGGAGATATTTGAACCATCTCCACTGTATGAGATTTATGTCATGTATTGTGAATATAAAATTGATGTTCATATATTAATTATACAAAAAATATCTTCAACAAAATATATATTATCTCCAGAAATGTATGGCATGAACAAATACCACATGATTACAGCTATGTGTCGCGTAGTTTATCTATGGAGGCATCAACTACCATGATATGTATCAAAAAAATCTTTCCTCCAACATCTACACATCTCCAGCCCCAATGCTTGATACATCACAAGACAAGGTATATCCTCTACTAGGATATGGAAGTATAACATTATGTATCTAGAAAATCAATACTTTGTTCAATTGAAAGGATTTATCTCACTCTTCTGACTACATGAACATGAAATCCTACTATATAAAATAAGTAAGTGGTGAAGAAGAGTGTGATTAGTCCTATATTAATTTTGTGTAATATCCTATCAGGCCTACAAAACACTGTATATCATACATGTTCTTGGAATGATACAAGGAAACCCTGGCACTCACCTTCTCTATGTCAATAGATACTCTTGATTCCAAAATAATATGCCCAAATAAGTGAACTTTATTGATCTAGAAGTATAACATAGAAATATTGGAATAAAGATAAATCTCTCTCAGGGTAATTAGAGTGATCTCAATGTGCTTATCATGGTTACTATGAGAGTAAGAGTAAATCAAAATTTCGTACATAAAGTCTAAAAAATACTCCAAATAGGGGTAGACCACCCTATTCATCAGAGCCAGGAAAAACAAAGGTGCATTCCTGAGTTCGAATGACATTACAAGTTACTCATACAGACCATAACTACTACAATATGTTGATTGAGGTATGTCTAATGGCCTGATTCGTACTTGATGATATCTTGATCTTAGTTCCATATTATTGATTTACCAATCTCCTCAAAGATGGTAAAAGATTTCATCAATTTGAGTTAGAGGATACAAATTCATGATTGTAAGCTAGTACAAATATCATTAATTCACACATAGAAGAAGGGCCCCAACCACCTTATTTCATGAAAAGCAAGGAAAATTCCCAAGAGGATGTACAATTTAGTACGAAACCATTGTCCTATATGTCCTCCAACTACCTCTAGATCTCTTGGGGGTCATTTTATTCCTTAATTTAATGAGGAGTGGAAAATGGTATTCACCAATAATGAATTAAGTCATGAGCTATACCTCTCTATTAGGAGGTACACAAGAAAAGTATTCAGGGAAAACATCCTAGAAATGATGTACTATTGGATAACAATCTTTATGGAGTACTCCCTGATTATAAAAAAGGAGAATAGAAATACAGAATGTCACTCCACCTAGTCCCTGATGATATGATCCATATCTACGTACCTAGATATCTCACTCAACCATTTGTAGTTAAATAATTCCAACTAGTGATGTAAATGAAACCCTGTGGATATTATATTCTATAATGGGATGATACAGAAACAACCAATCCATCCTAAAAATTAAATTGTATCCTATTATATTGAGAACAATGAGGTCACATAAAGAAACGGTAAATTCCTACATCAATGGTACTGTCCCAACATTGTGGTATACCTTTGACCATAGTCCCAATGATGTATCTAAGGTCATTACACCACAGTAATACTATATTCCTAGCTCATACATTACAAGATAGACAAAGAAATGATGGATTGTGAAATAATTATATGAAAAATTGTTGATACTATAATTGATGCTAATATAATAGTACATCATACTATAGACAATACTACACTATAATCAATGAGTATCATCTCTAATACTTTCAAATTTCCTGATCAATGATATTAATCTATAGTTGGAATATGCTATGTATGTCTAATCTAATGGCACTAATGACTGAGAGTCTGGCTACTAAATCCATGACCTCTTGCACAGAGAGTCCTAATAGTGCTACACCAACTCACTACATAATGTTATATAAATTAGACTTCCCCTAAAAGTGAAGACGGTTTGGAAACTCATCCAATTTAACAAGTTGGAATGGGTTGATAGAATATAAGATTATTCCACATACAGATGCAAGACCAAAACCTTATATGGTCTCTATCACACTGTAACATTAGATGATCCTATCATCCACATTTATGGAACACCACATACAAACATGTTTGGGTAATATGGATTCCATTAACTAAATTAGAAACATTGAGGGATCACTTTATACTACGAGAATATCTATTATCCTTCCACGACACTGATCCTTATTGCCTGGTACTATTTCATTGCATTAAGATACAATCAATGATTATAGTCCGATTTAAAATATTTGTAAATGGTAGGTAGGTAAAAGTTATTCACCTGAGAACTATGGTCATACTGAATCCCATCTTCGAAGCAACTTGCAAGAAGAATATCATTACCAGCAAGAAGTAGTGAAAAAAACCATAACAAAGTGAAATGTGATGAATAATCCATAACTGATATAGCACTTTGAACTAGATGTGTGAACTCTCTCTCATGGTCATCTCTCAATTTTTATGGAATGAAATACTCATTGTAGATAGTCTAGAAGTAATCTGATACCATACCTCAATGATGACCAGCCTGGGTAATCGTATCCCACTAGTGCTTGTCCAAATCACATAGCTTGTAGTTAGCAAGATTGACCCTCTAATCTGGAGGTGTCTCTAGATTCTCTAGGATATATATGGTGGACTTTATCTATGACTCAAAATCCAATGCACCTAAATCCCATGATAATTTGTGAGGATGATAATATTGGAACTCACATGTCATATCAGCCATCATAGGTGTAGGACATGGGGCAACGTGCATGGACTGCATTAGATATAGGAAACTATTGTTATGCTATGTTTTATCTCCATGATTGTGTATAATATGTTGTTACCCAAGTTGACCTACTAGTATTTAGGCTGGATGCTCATGGCTCACCACAACAAGAGAATGGTTGTCACCACCCTCACGGATTACTTCATGAGGACATCATGGCAGAATTAGACTATAAAATCCAAGAACACACATTTAAACAGTCTAGTAGAAGATAGATATGAACACTATTAAATGATGAAAATATAGATGTTCTATTAACTCAATGTATACTACCCCATCTACCCTCTTATATATCCTGGTATTGGTAAGTGATCAAATATAAATTATAGGGTTCCAGTAGATGGCATGTCAATATCACCTTAGCTCTTCATTAACTAGGAACCATTTATTTCATTGTAATTTTTTATTTATATGGCTTGGAATTTATTATTTTAAAATATCATGGTTAATTTATAATGATTTGTTAGTCCTAATGAATCAGGGCCCATACACCATATCACTGAGACCGACACTAATTTAAATTCAACTGAACACTAACTACTGTTGGTCACATAGTCTTTGGAGTGATATATTATTTCTCCACAAGGTAATAAAAGAATTCCATCCCACGAGGGACCAAAAAATTCAAGAATGGAATCCAAAAATCACTCAATAATAGCCAAAAATAACAAAATATATATATAAATAAAAAAGGATCACTAAAAAATCGCTGGTAAAATAAGCAATCCAAGAAATTAAAAGTAACTATATGGAATGGAATATGGATGGAATGTGACTTATGGGTGCTTATGATGATCCATGTTATAATGCTCTATGACCTCATATTATAAATCAATGGATTAAATTAAATACTTATTCAGAATAATAATAATTACAACCAACACATCTCATGTTTATCACCCAACTGTTAATGTGTATCAACTGTGATAGGAAAATATAGAACAACTATTATAATTCAAAAAATAATTAATTTACCCCAAACATGGATGAGCTATGAACAATATCAATTTATAACCTTGTTCAATGTATTTATAATCCCATGTATATTTTCTCAAGATAGTAATGTTGTAAAATAGTTTCTATCATACCACTTTGTGGCATCCCAAACCTGTGTTCCACTCAGATCTTCCTTGAGCCCAGTGGGACACATGGCCTCAAGGGCACCTACCCTAAAGCCAGAGGCTGCCGACATGTAGAGAGGACCTAGGGTGTGTCCATGGGGAGAATATTCCCTCATTAATAAAGTGTATAATAATTTATAAAAGAAGTAATAGGTAAATAGTTATATAAGTATATAATAGATGGAATAATATCTGCAGACATGAATATTAACAACTATAGAATCTTGTCATAATACTCAAAATTCGATGATGATGATTTATGTCATGTATCAAATATGTTATAAAACATGGATAAAAAGAATCATACAATGCATGAAATAAAATATTTAAAAAAAACCAAAAGATATCTACAACCACGACCTCCAACTCAGTCATCCTCTCAGCTTCTCCATCTTAAAAAAACAAGCATGATGTGTCAACAATGGTACATTTCCCATTACCAACACAGACATACATGTATTCTGTCCTAGTATAAATGGTGTAATAGATAGTTTTTGAGATAAAAATCTGTAGGAATTGACCAATTATGCCTATAAAAACTTATCCATGAAACATAAACTGAAACAATGTGAAAACAAGCACATTGTAGTGTAAATAAGTACAATAATATAAATTCCCATGTACCCACATCAGTCTCAGCTTGTGTATAAACATGTAACTAGTTAATTAATTAAATAATTTTTGGTTTATAATAATTCATTTGAGGTACAAACAATTCTAAAATCATGACCTGATAATAATAGGGAGGTATCCCTGATATAATAATGAATCCATGGAAATTGCATTGAAAGGATCTAGATAAAATATGCATCTTATAATGATATTAATAATGAATAGGATACAAGGTAATAACCAAGGAATCAATGACCTCATGGTTCGACCCAACTCAGTTAGTTTACTATACCCTAACTATAGTTCTAAGAGTGTAATTTAAGGTTCATCATCCAACGAATTCCACAATACATATTCTGAACGTGTCCAAGGAACTCATCCAAGGTAGAATGTGATAAGTTGGAATTGGGCCCGATGGGTATAAACATAGAACCACATGTCTATAGAGGCAATTATGAATCCATGGAGTGTATCTATGTCATTATATAATGATAATAGATGGATCATATAGTTTCATACAATGCATCTAATAAATGATAGAAATTGGGTTCCTAGGTGGTTATCATCCTTGAAAACTAGCATCCCTAAATCAAAATTGCATCCATGAGGTATTTATGCATTACCATAGGAATCCATGGATAGAATGAGTATTACAACTCCTACAAAAATGTCTTGTTCCATTTACATTTGGAAATTAAATTTAATTAATTTATTAATTATGTCAATGTTTATATCATTTTGTTTAATATTACTTTTTTTCATGATATTTCCATTCATTAGTGTGACATGGATAGTAATGAGATTCTAAAATTTATTGATTCATATAAGTAACAATACATTTAATTGGTTTGCTCTCATACCATCCATTAAACATGGAAATGGATTCTATATATGTGAATAAAATGACATCAATTATAATCAAGTAGTCCAATTCATATACAAAGTATACATACCAATTTAACAACAAAAAAATTTATAAATTTATTAGAACACATACCATTGAAGGGCCTTGTGACAAAAACATATTAAAGTGTAAAAAGGAATTCAATAGTCATTTAATTAAGGATGTATTACTATTATTAGGTTAAAAAACTCACAAACAGTGTCACATATGCACATCAAAACTCAAAAGGCATAATTAAAGAAAATCCCCTCCTTGGGGTGGTATAAATTGAGGATGTTACCTCAAATTAAGGATAAAATATTTAGAAATTGTCATAGAACACATTTCTGATGATGATAATTAATGAATATAGATTTAATAAACCATTTTTGGCGAAATTATCTGACAAACATGAAAATTAATAAAATTAAGGATCACGAGGGATTAGTTATAAACCACCCACCATAGGATCATATGAATATCTTTTCCTAGTATTATCCGCCAGTCTTTACTAGATTTGGAGATATCTGATGAATTGATCATCACCCTAAAAATTGGTCACATGAGCGTGCATTTGGATAACTCCATCGAGAGTAAGATAAATGACTAATGATTAAAAAGTAATTATGATCCTACTATGAGGAATCAAATGAGATGAATGATGATTTGATCATAAACTGGATGATTTATAGGAATAAAATACTGTAACAGCCCAAGATTTTATAAAAAAATATTCTTTTTAATTTTATTAATGTCTTGTGTTGTACGCTACACCAAAAGGATCTTGCACAACACGCATCCTTGTCTTGCCTTTCATTACACGCAATCGCGACCTTTCTCGATAGCGTGTGTAATACGCAATACCGAGTTTCACTAAACAACGATGTGCTATTAAAATATTATTAAAACTAGCCGTTATGAATAGTAATAACCACTTTTTAAAATTCTGTAAATCTTATTTTTTAAAATTAACTTCATTCTTGGATTCGGAGTATCGAATTTAGCCTAAGGTGAAATTTTGGTACTTTTCGGATAACTTTCATATTCTGATGAATAGTGAAAATTACTAAATTATAATTAAAAACAACTTTTTTAATCGAAATAATTAATAGTGATAAATCATTAATTTGAGTGGTTTTAAAGTATATTTAGAATATATTTTTACAATTTAATACAATGTTGGTCATTGGTTGTTATTTCACATTTAAACCAGACATAATCAAGTGTCAATCTTTTGATAGATATTGTTTCTTAAAAACACGCTATTTGTTTTAACAGCGGGATTTAATTATAAAATTAATTAATGCAACTTCTATGTTATGAATTTGGTAAAATAGACTTCATTTTTGAATTCGGAATATGAAATATAGCTTAGGATGAAATTTTGGCATTGTTCTGAAAAACATCAATTTTTGATGAATAGTGAAACTACTAAGTGGTAGTTAAAAAACTGAATTTTTCATAAAACTTAATTTTACCGCTTCTGTGAATGGAATTTCAAAAATCCGAGAGACACGGTTAATATCAAGGACTAAAATGTGGTTCAATGAGATGAAAATAATTTTTTGGTGAATAGTAACTTTTTACTTTTTTTACCACGGTTAATAGTAAATAGGGTAACTAAGGGTAAATATGATATTAATATTACCCTAACACATGTCCTAATTCTATTGGACAAGTGTAATTCGACCAAAAACAAACTTAGGAATAAAATATGACCATTTAGGCCCACTTGGATTAGATTAGGACATTTATTATTAATTTATTTAAAGAAGGGTTAAAATAGTTAAAATCAAAGTTTAATAAGTAAATCATTTTTAATATGGGGTTATACATAAGATAAATTCGATTGTAAATATTCATTAGAAAGCTAAAAGGATTTCCTACATGATGGTATTTTATTTGTAATTTTTAGACATCAAATAATTTAATTTATTTATGACACAACGATGATGCAGTAATTATCTTATTAATGAAATATTGACATAATTGATGTTATAAACACCAAAATAAATATAATTTGATACTTTTTATGAAATCCACTAATTTTCTAGGTTACTATGATATATTAGTGTTGATTTAATAAACTTGGTTCGAACATTTAATTCTGTTATGACTTTCACAAAAATCATATATCAAATAGTTTCAAAATTGACACAAAAGAGTTTTTAAATCAAATATTATATTATTAATTGTTATTTTATTCCTAAAAATCTAAGGTTCGGCCAAATGACTTAGATAAGGATATATATATTAATAATAAACAATTTGGGGTTCGTTTGGCATGTTATAGTAAGTGTATTAACCATATAGTGAAAGAAAACAAAAAGACACGGTAAATGTTAAATTATTTAACTTAGAGTTAAATCTAATTGATAAGGTTAAAATTATATCCTAAACTTTTCTAAATTCTATTGGTTGATAGGATTTCGACCCA
Source organism: Viscum album (assembly GCA_963277665.1). Lineage (NCBI taxonomy): Eukaryota > Viridiplantae > Streptophyta > Magnoliopsida > Santalales > Viscaceae > Viscum > Viscum album. The sequence continues at coordinate 164,453,029 of OY728135.1, forward strand.
TCCCCACTTTAGCTTTGAAATAATACCCTTTGGAACCATTATAAACCGATTTTGACTTTAATATAAAATAATATTTTGAGGTATTCCTAAGATGCCCCTCTCCTCCCCTATAAAAGGACACCTCCTCCCCCTCCTCCTCACACCAATTTGAGCACTAAAGCTCGGCCAACCCCTGCCAATTTCTCCTCTCCACTTACCTAGCAACATCCTAGAGGTTCTGGTCTTCCTCAAAGACCAATGTTAGTGCCCTAAGAGGAGGTCTCAAAGAGGCACTTCAAAGAAGAGGTAATTACCGTTACCAATTCTTTCATCTTTATTTCTTCTTCCACTTGTTCTTCTTAGGTTGTTTCATTATGAAGTAATAACATCAGTATCACTCATATACGGATATGTTATTATAAGTATGAAACAACTCTATTTCACCATCTATCCATCCTACGGAAAAATAAATCACCGCGCGTGCGTACGTACGGAATACCGTCTCCACGCCGTGGTGTAATCTATTTTCCACCACCACCTTACATGGATGGGTATAATGGTGTAAAGAATAACTATAAATAGTTATTACAACATCATATTGATTCTGATATATTGTATAATCCACTCCAATTCAATTCAATATTTATAGAAATGATATCATCGCTCGTGCGTACGTACGGAATACCGTCTCCACGACGCGATGAGATTCATTCTCCATGTTAACCATTTAAGAATGATTATAATGTATATATAAGAAATAATAATGAAATATATGACATTATAAAGCTACTGGATTTATGTATATATATACCTATGTATGTCATCTACTTACTTCCATTTCAAGACAATAAGGAAAGGAAAACAGCGTTCATGCGTACGTACGGACTACCGTCTCCATGAACGGTGTTTTTCATTTTATTTATCTACCTATTATATATATATATATACTGAATATATATGATATATAAATCATATTTTATATTCTGGAAGTAAGTAAATCATGATATAAGTAATAATGATGTCAAGAACAACAAGTCAAAACACCTACGATAAATGAAACGATTTTACCCAAAACGCTTCATTAACATGGAATTTACAAAAGAACGGGTAATATAATGTCATAAGTGAACCATATATGATATCATAACAATGACTATGATTCTGTAATAAGTCAATAACATGATTTAAATCATTATACAGGAGGTTCGGACACTTACAAAGCAAGTCGGACCTAAGGTAAGGGAAATATCACAATCTCATTTTTATCCGAGATTGTTTATTCGTAAGTATTTACTGGGGTGTATTTTATCATCCACATCCATGTTCCCTCAATATGAAATATTGTTTCCATCCACTTGCAATAGTTTAAATCCAATTTTACCCTTAGGTGAGTTTTTAGTAAAGAATATGAAAGGAATATTTTGTCGTTTTTCCGTACGAGGTACTTTTTGACTTTTCCGACAAAAGTACGAAGAATGTTTTTTTTAACTTATACGGCACGAACGGATTTCTACTGTTTTATAAAGCCTTATTTTCATGAAGCTTCCTCTAAAAGATTTCATGACTATTTTCAATAAAATCTCTTTCTTTTAAAATTGCATGATGTTTTGTGAAAAGAAATTGATTTTGAAGAAGAAAGGATATTTTCCTCAAGAATTCAATTCAAGTGTTTTATCAAAATTATTTTCCATATAAGATAATAAAGGGTTATGTTTCTATCCATATTTTTACATTGATTTGACTATGTTGTGATGGAATTATGTTTATGAATTCCTTTATCTTATATGAATTGATTTATGATGTCATGATGTTTCAAGAATCCCATTTTTGTTACATGTGTTATGCAATGATGTATGATTTATGATTTTGTGGCACACATAAGAAAGGATTCATTATAAGATGGGTGGGACCTATATCTCCCTCCAATGCATTGGGTAAAGATTTCATATCTCATGAGATAGACATGGCTGGAATGGTAGGTTATACCGGTTCAGTGAAACAGGACTGAAACGAGGATTACTCGATTCAGAAAGGGACTTTGTCCACTAAGATAGTATTGGCAATGAGTCTTGACTAACAAGAAATGATTCTCTATGATTATGTGTGTATGCCACAATGAGTAATGTTTTATGTTATGATTTCATTTCACTACTATGATTTATCCCATGTTATGAAATTATGCACTCTTTTGCAGGTTAAGATTTCCAAAAATGTTATGTTCTTATGAAAATTATGTGATTGATATTTCTTTTGTTTACCCTTACTGAGCATTTGAGCTCACCCTTTTATGTTTTCTTTTCCCCAGGATATAAAGAAAGGTTTTAGGTAAAAAAAAGAAGATCTTTATGGGAGATTTTGAAGATCTTTCACCAGGATTAGAAGATTATATTCCGAGTTTCCAAAGACACTAAACTATTACGATCCTTGTGTGTGTGTTTTTGTTATGTACTAAGTATTCCGCAAAAGTAATGTAAAGTCCATGTAAGTCAGGCTACGGGTCTCTACAGTTGGTATCAGAGGAAAGGTTTAGTCAACCTTTGGAAACTAGGATGCGAAAACGTTAGTGAGATCCCTAGAGATATTTCTAAGGTATGTCTAGGGATTCCCCTAAGGATAAGTATACGTATAGGATATAGTTCTAGAACTATGGTAACGATATTAGATTAAACCAAAGATGATAGATATTTAAGTTACTCCCCCTTTATTACAATTTTTGCATCTAACACTATTCTGTTTGGGTTTTAGAAAATGGCTGGAAACAAGATGATTCACAATAATGGAGGATATTATGGACAATGGAATGATATTCTTCATGAGCAACCAAATGAAATGGGATTTGGATGTCCAAACATCATTATTATGCCGAATCAGCAATCTCACAACATGATCAATAAAGTAAAATTTGGTAAGTTTCCTGACTCGACTAATAAGAGAAAGATGGAGTTCCATGATGATCATAGAGGAAAGAAAGTTCAATTTCCCCTATGTAAATCATGTGGGAAGAGGCATCAAGGAGAATGTTTCAAGGGAACTGGAAGATGCTTTGGGTGTGGAAAAGAAGGACACAAAGCAAGTAAGTGCAAAGGAAAAGGGTCGGTTAACACCATGGATGAGGATAATGGTATTGCTACGACATCAAAAATGGTTAAGTGTTTTAAATGTGGAATGTATGGGAATTATGCAAACAAATGCCCTAAGGGAAAGACTCATGAAGAGAATCAGTATGGTCATATGGGTAGTATTTATGTGGATGATGATGAAGAGACTACAAATGATATGTGAGATGAAAGAATTTTTGAAGCTCGGTCAATGGTTTGAGAATGTAGTGGAATGATTACATGTTTATCATGTGTAATTTTGGAATAAAGAGACATCTATGGATTGTTACACTGTTGTCTTTCCTTGTGTTTTGAAAGTGTATGATTAATGTTACTAGTATCCATGAAAGGTTATTCAGATATTTTTGGAATTTAGATGATATGCGCATAATAAAGGGATAAGGAGAAAATTAAATGTTTGATAGTATTCATGAGCTCATGATTGATATAAGGACTAAGTGATATCATGGTTTGAGTATATAGAATTTTGAGGATTTTGGTATGTGGAAAGTGTTAACTTTTAACTGCACTCATGTTTTCACTAAGGTATTCAAGAGAATACACGATTAAGGACTTTGAATGTTTGGAATGTGACCAACAAGACATATCTTATGATATGTGGGGATCAACGACAGTATTAAATCTCTGGTAATCGATGTCACTATATTATGAGAGTGGACTGCAGTATTATGTATAAGCCTAAAGATTAGACTGGATTATGTTGGACATAAGTTAGTATTGTTTAAGGATATAAGATTTTCGATATTATTTATGGGATGTTATAGTAACGTAGTTTTAGAAAAAGGGACAACCTGCAGGACGGGCGACATCCCATCGCTTCGGACAAGGCTGTAGGAATCGAACCCACAACCGAAGTGCGACTGGCCTTTATCGCCTACCACTGGCCTACAGGAAGTCCCTGTTTAGTAGAAACTAGTTTTATTATATTAAGCAGTATGATATATGAAGTATAAGTCCATTTTAGGAACCATATATGATTAATCTCACTATAGATCGATTTATGCATATAATTTTTGCTAACCTTTTGTTTGAGACAGATGGAATGACCCGTCATTCTATCACTTGATCTGCTAACACTTCACGAATAACAAATTCAACTTCATTTATTTAAGAGATGAAGTGGAAATTGTTCAAGGCACGAACAACAGTGAGATTGTACCAAAATAAAGTAAGTATTTATTCTAATTCAAATTTTCATCTTTAGGGGAAATGATCTTGAAAACCAAAAATGTTGTCCTAGTGATCTTATACCTGATAAATCAGATGGTACCTTATATCATCACAAATCTATGGATTTGTGATTACTGGCTTTTCCATAGACATGTTCTCTACCACTCTCCATCAGAACATGATGGTTATATTTCTCTTCCATATCCATATTTTCACCTATGTGGAAACCCAATGATTAGTTTATTTGGGTAACCGTTACGTTTCATACTTTTGTTTTTAAAGATTGGTTTTGATATTCCTTTTTACGATGTGGGTTTCTATTAAAGAAACTTTCGAATAGTAAACCATTTATAACCCCGACGAATTTCGAGGGCGAAATTCATTTTAAGGGGGGTAGAATGTAACAGCCCAAGATTTTATAAAAAAATATTCTTTTTAATTTTATTAATGTCTTGTGTTGTACGCTACACCAAAAGGATCTTGCACAACACGCATCCTTGTCTTGCCTTGCATTACACGCAATCGCGACCTTTCTCGATAGCGTGTGTAATACGCAATACCGAGTTTCACTAAACAACGATGTGCTATTAAAATATTATTAAAACTAGCCGTTATGAATAGTAATAACCACTTTTTAAAATTCTGTAAATCTTATTTTTTAAAATTAACTTCATTCTTGGATTCGGAGTATCGAATTTAGCCTAAGGTGAAATTTTGGTACTTTTCGGATAACTTTCATATTCTGATGAATAGTGAAAATTACTAAATTATAATTAAAAACAACTTTTTTAATCGAAATAATTAATAGTGATAAATCATTAATTTGAGTGGTTTTAAAGTATATTTAGAATATATTTTTACAATTTAATACAATGTTGGTCATTGGTTGTAATTTCACATTTAAACCAGACATAATCAAGTGTCAATCTTTTGATAGATATTGTTTCTTAAAAACACGCTATTTGTTTTAACAGCGGGATTTAATTATAAAATTAATTAATGCAACTTCTATGTTATGAATTTGGTAAAATAGACTTCATTTTTGAATTCGGAATATGAAATATAGCTTAGGATGAAATTTTGGCATTGTTCTGAAAAACATCAATTTTTGATGAATAGTGAAACTACTAAGTGGTAGTTAAAAAACTGAATTTTTCATAAAACTTAATTTTACCGCTTCTGTTAATGTAATTTCAAAAATCCGAGAGACACGGTTAATATCAAGGACTAAAATGTGGTTCAATGAGATGAAAATAATTTTTTGGTGAATAGTAACTTTTTACTTTTTTTACCACGGTTAATAGTAAATAGGGTAACTAAGGGTAAATATGATATTAATATTACCCTAACACATGTCCTAATTCTATTGGACAAGTGTAATTCGACCAAAAACAAACTTAGGAATAAAATATGACCATTTAGGCCCACTTGGATTAGATTAGGACATTTATTATTAATTTATTTAAAGAAGGGTTAAAATAGTTAAAATCAAAGTTTAATAAGTAAATCATTTTTAATATGGGGTTATACATAAGATAAATTCGATTGTAAATATTCATTAGAAAGCTCAAAGGATTTCCTACATGATGGTATTTTATTTGTAATTTTTAGACATCAAATAATTTAATTTATTTATGACACAACGATGATGCAGTAATTATCTTATTAATGAAATATTGACATAATTGATGTTATAAACACCAAAATAAATATAATTTGAAACTTTTTATGAATTCCACTAATTTTCTAGGTTACTATGATATATTAGTGTTGCTTTGATCAACTTGGTTCGAACATTTAATTCTGTTATGACTTTCACAAAAATCATATATCAAATAGTTTCAAAATTGACACAAAATAGTTTTTAAATCAAATATTATATTATTAATTGTTATTTTATTCCTAAAAATATAAGGTTCGGCCAAATGACTTAGATAAGGATATATATATTAATAATAAACAATATGGGGTTCGTTTGGCATGTTATAGTAAGTGTATTAACCATATAGTGAAAGCAAACAAAAAGACACGGTAAATGTTAAATTATTTAACTTAGAGTTAAATCTAATTGATAAGGTTAAAATTATATCCTAAACTTGTCTAAATTCTATTGGTTGATAGGATTTCGACCCATCCCCACTTTAGCTTTGAAATAATACCCTTTGGAACCATTATAAACCGATTTTGACTTTAATATAAAATAATATTTTGAGGTATTCCTAAGATGCCCCTCTCCTCCCCTATAAAAGGACACCTCCTCCCCCTCCTCCTCACACCAATTTGAGCACTCAAGCTCGGCCAACCCCTGCCAATTTCTCTTCTCCACTTCCCTAGAAACATCCTAGAGGTTCTGGTCTTCCTCAAAGACCAATGTTAGTTCCCTAAGAGGAGGTCTCAAAGAGGCACTTCAAAGAAGAGGTAATTACCGTTACCAATTCTTTCATCTTTATTTCTTCTTCCACTTGTTCTTCTTAGGTTGTTTCATTATGAAGTAATAACATCAGTATCACTCATATACGGATATGTTATTATAAGTATGAAACAACCCTATTTCACCATCTATCCATCCTACGGAAAAATAAATCACCGCGCGTGCGTACGTACGGAATATCGTCTCCACGCCGTGGTGTAATCTATTTTCCACCACCACCTTACATGGATGGGTATAATGGTGTAAATAATAACTATAAATAGTTATTACAACATCATATTGATTCTGATATATTGTATAATCCACTCCAATTCAATTCAATATTTATAGAAATGATATCATCGCTCGTGCGTACGTACGGAATACCGTCTCCACGACGCGATGAGATTCATTCTCCATGTTAACCATTTAAGAATGATTATAATGTATATATAAGAAATAATAATGAAATATATGACATTATAAAGCTACTGGATTTATGTATATATATACCTATGTATGTCATCTACTTACTTCCATTTCAAGACAATAAGGAAAGGAAAACAGCGTTCATGCGTACGTACGGACTACCGTCTCCATGAACGGTGTTTTTCATTTTATTTATCTACCTATTATATATATATATATACTGAATATATATGATATATAAATCATATTTTATATTCTGGAAGTAAGTAAATCATGATATAAGTAATAATGATGTCAAGAACAACAAGTCAAAACACCTACGATAAATGAAACGATTTTACCCAAAACGCTTCATTAACATGGAATTTACAAAAGAACGGGTAATATAATGTCATAAGTGAACCATATATGATATCATAACAATGACTATGATTCTGTAATAAGTCAATAACATGATTTAAATCATTATACAGGAGGTTCGTACACTTACAAAGCAAGTCGGACCTAAGGTAAGGGAAATATCACAATCTCATTTTTATCCGAGATTGTTTATTCGTAAGTATTTACTGGGGTGTATTTTATCATCCACATCCATGTTCCCTCAATATGAAATATTGTTTCCATCCACTTGCAATAGTTTAAATCCAATTTTACCCTTAGGTGAGTTTTTATTAAAGAATATGAAAGGAATCTTTTGTCGTTTTTCCGTACGAGGTACTTTTTGACTTTTCCGACAAAAGTACGAAGAATGTTTTTTTTAACTTATACGGCACGAACGGATTTCTACTGTTTTATAAAGCCTTATTTTCATGAAGCATCCTCTAAAAGATTTCATGACTATTTTCAATAAAATCTCTTTCTTTTAAAATTGCATGATGTTTTGTGAAAAGAAATTGATTTTGAAGAAGAAAGGATATTTTCCTCAAGAATTCAATTCAAGTGTTTTATCAAAATTATTTTCCATATAAGATAATAAAGGGTTATGTTTCTATCCATATTTTTACATTGATTTGACTATGTTGTGATGGAATTATGTTTATGAATTCCTTTATCTTATATGAATTGATTTATGATGTCATGATGTTTCAAGAATCCCATTTTTGTTACATGTGTTATGCAATGATGTATGATTTATGATTTTGTGGCACACATAAGAAAGGATTCATTATAAGATGGGTGGGACCTATATCTCCCTCCAATGCATTGGGTAAAGATTTCATATCTCATGAGATAGACATGGCTGGAATGGTAGGTTATACCGGTTCAGTGAAACAGGACTGAAACGAGGATTACTCGATTCAGAAAGGGACTTTGTCCACTAAGATAGTCTTGGCAATGAATCTTGACTAACAAGAAATGATTCTCTATGATTTTGTGTGTATGCCACAATGAGTAATGTTTTATGTTATGATTTCATTTCACTACTATGATTTATCCCATGTTATGAAATTATGCACTCTTTTGCAGGTTAAGATTTCCAAAAATGTTATGTTCTTATGAAAATTATGTGATTGATATTTCTTTTGTTTACCCTTACTGAGCATTTGAGCTCACCCTTTTATGTTTTCTTTTCCCCAGGATATAAAGAAAGGTTTTAGGTAAAAAAAAAGAAGATCTTTATGGGAGATTTTGAAGATCTTTCACCAGGATTAGAAGATTATATTCCGAGTTTCCAAAGACACTAAACTATTACGATCCTTGTGTGTGTGTTTTTGTTATGTACTAAGTATTCCGCAAAAGTAATGTAAAGTCCATGTAAGTCAGGCTACGGGTCTCTACAGTTGGTATCAGAGGAAAGGTTTAGTCAACCTTTGGAAACTAGGATGCGAAGACGTTAGTGAGATCCCTAGAGATATTTCTAAGGTATGTCTAGGGATTCCCCTAAGGATAAGTATACGTATAGGATATAGTTCTAGAACTATGGTAACGATATTAGATTAAACCAAAGATGATAGATATTTAAGTTACTCCCCCTTTATTACAATTTTTGCATCTAACACTATTCTGTTTGGGTTTTAGAAAATGGCTGGAAACAAGATGATTCACAATAATGGAGGATATTATGGACAATGGAATGATATTCTTCATGAGCAACCAAATGAAATGGGATTTGGATGTCCAAACATCATTATTATGCCGAATCAGCAATCTCACAACATGATCAATAAAGTAAAATTTGGTAAGTTTCCTGACTCGACTAATAAGAGAAAGATGGAGTTCCATGATGATCATAGAGGAAAGAAAGTTCAATTTCCCCTATGTAAATCATGTGGGAAGAGGCATCAAGGAGAATGTTTCAAGGGAACTGGAAGATGCTTTGGGTGTGGAAAAGAAGGACACAAAGCAAGTAAGTGCAAAGGAAAAGGGTCGGTTAACACCATGGATGAGGATAATGGTATTGCTACGACATCAAAAATGGTTAAGTGTTTTAAATGTGGAATGTATGGGCATTATGCAAACAAATGCCCTAAGGGAAAGACTCATGAAGAGAATCAGTATGGTCATATGGGTAGTATTTATGTGGATGATGATGAAGAGACTACAAATGATATGTGAGATGAAAGAATTTTTGAAGCTCGGTCAATGGTTTGAGAATGTAGTGGAATGATTACATGTTTATCATGTGTAATTTTGGAATAAAGAGACATCTATGGATTGTTACACTGTTGTCTTTCCTTGTGTTTTGAAAGTGTATGATTAATGTTACTAGTATCCATGAAAGGTTATTCAGATATTTTTGGAATTTAGATGATATGCGCATAATAAAGGGATAAGGAGAAAATTAAATGTTTGATAGTATTCATGAGCTCATGATTGATATAAGGACTAAGTGATATCATGGTTTGAGTATATAGAATTTTGAGGATTTTGGTATGTGGAAAGTGTTAACTTTTAACTGCACTCATGTTTTCACTAAGGTATTCAAGAGAATACACGATTAAAGACTTTGAATGTTTGGAATGTGACCAACAAGACATATCTTATGATATGTGGGGATCAACGACAGTATTAAATCTCTGGTAATCGATGTCACTATATTATGAGAGTGGACTGCAGTATTATGTATAAGCCTAAAGATTAGACTGGATTATGTTGGACATAAGTTAGTATTGTTTAAGGATATAAGATTTTCGATATTATTGATGGGATGTTATAGTAACGTAGTTTTAGAAAAAGGGACAACCTGCAGGACGGGCGACATCCCATCGCTTCGGACAAGGCTGTAGGAATCGAACCCACAACCGAAGTGCGACTGGCCTTTATCGCCTACCACTGGCCTACAGGAAGTCCCTGTTTAGTAGAAACTAGTTTTATTATATTAAGCAGTATGATATATGAAGTATAAGTCCATTTTAGGAACCATATATGATTAATCTCACTATAGATCGATTTATGCATATAATTTTTTCTAACCTTTTGTTTGAGATAGATGGAATGACCCGTCATTCTATCACTTGATCTGCTAACACTTCACGAATAACAAATTCAACTTAATTTATTTAAGAGATGAAGTGGAAATTTTTCAAGGCACGCACAACAGTGAGATTGTACCAAAATAAAGTAAGTATTTATTCTAATTCAAATTTTCAACTTTAGGGGAAATGATCTTGAAAACCAAAAATGTTGTCCTAGTGATCTTATACCTGATGAATCAGATGGTACCTTATATCATCACAAATCTATGGATTTGTGATTACTGGCTTTTCCATAGCCATGTTCTCTACCACTCTCCATCAGAACATGATGGTTATATTTCTCTTCCATATCCATATTTTCACCTATGTGGAAACCCAATGATTAGTTTATTTGGGTAACCGTTACGTTTCATACTTTTGTTTTTAAAGATTGGTTTTGATATTCCTTTTTACGATGTGGGTTTCTATTAAAGAAACTTTCGAATAGTAAACCATTTATAACCCCGACGAATTTCGAGGGCGAAATTCATTTTAAGGGGGGTAGAATGTAACAGCCCAAGATTTTATAAAAAAATATTCTTTTTAATTTTATTAATGTCTTGTGTTGTACGCTACACCAAAAGGATCTTGCACAACACGCATCCTTGTCTTGCCTTGCATTACACGCAATCGCGACCTTTCTCGATAGCGTGTGTAATACGCAATACCGAGTTTCACTAAACAACGATGTGCTATTAAAATATTATTAAAACTAGCCGTTATGAATAGTAATAACCACTTTTTAAAATTCTGTAAATCTTATTTTTTAAAATTAACTTCATTCTTGGATTCGGAGTATCGAATTTAGCCTAAGGTGAAATTTTGGTACTTTTCGGATAACTTTCATATTCTGATGAATAGTGAAAATTACTAAATTATAATTAAAAACAACTTTTTTAATCGAAATAATTAATAGTGATAAATCATTAATTTGAGTGGTTTTAAAGTATATTTAGAATATATTTTTACAATTTAATACAATTTTGGTCATTGGTTGTAATTTTCACATTTAAACCAGACATAATCAAGTGTCAATCTTTTGATAGATATTGTTTCTTAAAAACACGCTATTTGTTTTAACAGCGGGATTTAATTATAAAATTAATTAATGCAACTTCTATGTTATGAATTTGGTAAAATAGACTTCATTTTTGAATTCGGAATATGAAATATAGCTTAGGATGAAATTTTGGCATTGTTCTGAAAAACATCAATTTTTGATGAATAGTGAAACTACTAAGTGGTAGTTAAAAAACTGAATTTTTCATAAAACTTAATTTTACCGCTTCTGTTAATGTAATTTCAAAAATCCGAGAGACACGGTTAATATCAAGGACTAAAATGTGGTTCAATGAGATGAAAATAATTTTTTGGTGAATAGTAACTTTTTACTTTTTTTACCACGGTTAATAGTAAATAGGGTAACTAAGGGTAAATATGATATTAATATTACCCTAACACATGTCCTAATTCTATTGGACAAGTTTAATTCGACCAAAAACAAACTTAGGAATAAAATATGACCATTTAGGCCCACTTGGATTAGATTAGGACATTTATTATTAATTTATTTAAAGAAGGGTTAAAATAGTTAAAATCAAAGTTTAATAAGTAAATCATTTTTAATATGGGGTTATACATAAGATAAATTCGATTGTAAATATTCATTAGAAATCTAAAAGGATTCCCTACAAGATGGTATTTTATTTGTAATTTTTAGACATCAAATAATTTAATTTATTTATGACACAACGATGATGCAGTAATTATCTTATTAATGAAATATTGACATAATTGATGTTAAATACACCAAAATAAATATAATTTGAAACTTTTTATGAATTCCACTAATTTTCTAGGTTACTATGATATATTAGTGTTGCTTTGATCAACTTGGTTCGAACATTTAATTCTGTTATGACTTTCACAAAAATCATATATCAAATAGTGTCAAAATTGACACAAATTAGTTTTTAAATAAAATATTATATTATTAATTGTTATTTTATTCCTAAAAATCTAAGGTTCGGCCAAATGACTTAGATAAGGATATATATATTAATAATAAACAATTTGGGGTTCGTTTGGCATGTTATAGTAAGTGTATTAACCATATAGTGAAAGAAAACAAAAAGACACGGTAAATGTTAAATTATTTAACTTAGAGTTAAATCTAATTGATATGGTTAAAATAATATCCTAAACTTGTCTAAATTCTATTGGTTGATAGTATTTCGACCCATCCCCACTTTAGCTTAGAAATAATACCCTTTGGAACCATTATAAACCGATTTTGACTTTAATATAAAATAATATTTTGAGGTATTCCTAAGATGCCCCTCTCCTCCCCTATAAAAGGACACCTCCTCCCCCTCCTCCTCACACCAATTTGAGCACTCAAGCTCGGCCAACCCCTGCCATTTTCTCCTCTCCACTTCTCTAGCAACATCCTAGAGGTTCTGGTCTTCCTCAAAGACCAATGTTAGTGCCCTAAGAGGAGGTCTCAAAGAGGCACTTCAAAGAAGAGGTAATTACCGTTACCAATTCTTTCATCTTTATTTCTTCTTCCACTTCTTCTTCTTAGGTTGTTTCATTATGAAGTAATAACATCAGTATCACTCATATACTGATATGTTATTATAAGTATTAAACAACCCTATTTCACCATCTATCCATCCTACGGAAAAAGAAATCACCGCGCGTGCGTACGTACGTAATACCGTCTCCACGCCGTGGTGTAATCTATTTTCCACCACCACCTTACATGGATGGGTATAATGGTGTAAAGAATAACTATAAATAGTTATTACAACATCATATTGATTCTGATATATTGTATAATCCACTCCAATTCAATTCAATATTTATAGAAATGATATCATCGCTCGTGCGTACGTACGGAATACCATCTCCACGACGCGATGAGATTCATTCTCCATGTTAACCATTTAAGAATGATTATAATGTATATATATGAAATAATAATGAAATATATGACATTATAAAGCTACTGGATTTATGTATATATATACCTATGTATGTCATCTACTTACTTCCATTTCAAGACAATAAGGAAAGGAAAACAGCGTTCATGCGTACGTACGGACTACCGTCTCCATGAACGGTGTTTTTCATTTTATTTATCTACCTATTATATATATATATATACTGAATATATATGATATATAAATCATATTTTATATTCTGGAAGTAAGTAAATCATGATATAAGTAATAATGATGTCAAGAACAACAAGTCAAAACACCTACGATAAATGAAACGATTTTACCCAAAACGCTTCATTAACATGGAATTTACAAAAGAACGGGTAATATAATGTCATAAGTGAACCATATATGATATCATTACAATGACTATGATTCTGTAATAAGTCAATAACATGATTTAAATCATTATACAGGAGGTTCGGACACTTACAAAGCAAGTCGGACCTAAGGTAAGGGAAATATCACAATCTCATTTTTATCTGAGATTGTTTATTCGTAAGTATTTACTGGGGTGTATTTTATCATCCACATCCATGTTCCCTCAATATGAAATATTGTTTCCATCCACTTGCAATAGTTTAAATCCAATTTTACCCTTAGGTTAGTTTTTAGTAAAGAATATGAAAGGAATATTTTGTCGTTTTTCCGTACGAGGTACTTTTTGACTTTTCCGACAAAAGTACGAAGAATGTTTTTTTTAACTTATACGGCACGAACGGATTTCTACTGTTTTATAAAGCCTTATTTTCATGAAGCTTCCTCTAAAATATTTCATGACTATTTTCAATAAAATCTCTTTCTTTTAAAATTGCATGATGTTTTGTGAAAAAAATTGATTTTGAAGAAGAAAGGATATTTTCCTCAAGAATTCAATTCAAGTGTTTTATCAAAATTATTTTCCATCTAAGATAATAAAGGGTTCTGTTTCTATCAATATTTTTACATTTATTTGACTATGTTGTGATAGAATTAAGTTTATGAATTCCTTTATCTTATATGAATTGATTTATGATGTCATGATGTTTCAAGAATCCCATTTTTGTTACATGTGTTATGAAATGATGTATGATTTATGATTTTGTGGCACACATAAGAAAGGAATCATTATAAGATGGGTGGGACCTATATATCCCTCCAATGCATTGGGTAAAGATTTCATATCTCATGAGATAGACCTGGCTGGAATGGTAGGTTATACCGGTTCAGTGAAACAGGACTGAAACGAGGATTACTCGATTCAGAAAGGGACTTTGTCCACTAAAATAGTCTTGGAAATGAGTCTTGACTAACAAGAAATGATTCTCTATGATTATGTGTGTATGCCACAATGAGTAATGTTTTATGTTATGATTTCATTTCACTACTATGATTTATCCCATGTTATGAAATTATGCTCTCTTTTGCAGGTTAAGATTTCCAAAAATGTTATGTTCTTATGAAAATTATGTGATTGATATTTCTTTTGTTTACCCTTACTGAGCATTTGAGCTCACCCTTTTATGTTTTCTTTTCCCAGGATATAAAGAAAGGTTTTAGGTAAAAAAAAGAAGATCTTTATGGGAGATTTTGAAGATCTTTCACCAGGATTAGAAGATTATATTCCGAGTTTCCAAAGACACTAAACTATTACGATCCTTGTGTGTGTGTTTTTGTTATGTACTAAGTATTCCGCAAAAGTAATGTAAAGTCCATGTAAGTCAGGCTACGGGTCTCTACAGTTGGTATCAGAGGAAAGGTTTAGTCAACCTTTGGAAACTAGGATGCGAAAACGTTAGTGAGATCCCTAGAGATATTTCTAAGGTATGTCTAGGGATTCCCCTAAGGATTAGTATACGTATAGGATATAGTTCTAGAACTATGGTAACGATATTAGATTAAACCAAAGATGATAGATATTTAAGTTACTCCCCCTTTATTACGATTTTTGCGTCTAACACTATTCTGTTTGGGTTTTAGAAAATGGCTGGAAACAAGATGATTCACAATAATGGAGGATATTATGGACAATGGAATGATATTCTTCATGAGCAACCAAATGAAATGGGATTTGGATGTCCAAACATCATTATTATGCCGAATCAGCAATCTCACAACATGATCAATAAAGTAAAATTTTGTAAGTTTCCTGACTCGACTAATAAGAGAAAGATGGAGTTCCATGATGATCATAGAGGAAAGAAAGTTCAATTTCCCCTATGTAAATCATGTGGGAAGAGGCATCAAGGAGAATGTTTCAAGGGAACTGGAAGATGCTTTGGGTGTGAAAAAAAAGGACACAAAGCAAGTAAGTGCAAAGGAAAAGGGTCGGTTAACACCATGGATGAGGATAATGGTATTGCTACGACATCAAAAATGGTTAAGTGTTTTAAATGTGGAATTTATGGGCATTATGCAAACAAATGCCCTAAGGGAAAGACTCATGAAGAGAATCAGTATGGTCAAATGGGTAGTATTTATGTGGATGATGATGAAGAGACTACAAATGATATGTGAGATGAAAGAATTTTTGAAGCTCGGTCAATGGTTTGAGAATGTAGTGGAATGATTACATGTTTATCATGTGTAATTTTGGAATAAAGAGACATCTATGGATTGTTACACTGTTGTCTTTCCTTGTGTTTTGAAAGTGTATGATTAATGTTACTAGTATCGATGAAAGGTTATTCAGATATTTTTGGAATTTAGATGATATGCGCATAATAAAGGGATAAGGAGAAAATTAAATGTTTGATAGTATTCATGAGCTCATGATTGATATAAGTGTTGGATCTGAATCTACGGATTATACACAAGAGGGGGGTGAATTGTGTCTTTTTCAAATTATTACAATCTCTTCAATTTAGACAAACTCTGTTCACTATGCTTTTGCACGATTAAATATGCAGCGGAAAAAGTAAAAGCATGAACACACGGATGTATAGTGGTTCGGGGAACAGAAGGCCCCTAGTCCACTCCACCAACGCTCAAATCCACGAGCTTGGCGATTTTCACTATCTGGTCCTCGTTTCCACAGACCCGTCCACAACTGAGTACAGGCAGTTGACACCTTTACAAGATTCAGGCAAACACAGCCTTCCTGGTTCAAACACGAACCCACACAGCTTAGAACGAGAAGCTGATCACTCAAACATAAAAGGGTTTCGATAAAGAAACACTTCTCCAGTTGTTCTTCACAATTGCAACAGAATGCAATTGACAGTAGATAGATCGTCGTCTTCAGAAAATAAAGATCCGTAATCAAAACAGTTCTGAGTCGATCCAGTTGCAATAGATATTACCAGAAACTTCACAACTTCAGCAGCAGTAGATTCACAACAGGTAGTCGATGTAGAACACGTGAATCTGCTATCAAGATCTTCCTTCAGTAATAAAGGTCTTACGCTTCTTCTCGATCACCAGAAAAGAACGCTTTCACACAGTCTCTGTTTTCTTGCTCGTCAAAAAGATCAATCATTCTATATTTCACACACTTTCCCGTGCATATATATATCCGAAGTTTCCAAGATAGAACATATATATTCAAATATGAGAAAATATTCCGCATAAATAGATCCATGAAAATCTCCTTTAGATTCGCGATATTAAATGAAATAACAGAGCCGTTGTAACTCCCCTGAAGAATCGGCATAAAAAGCTCCGTTTAAATCAAACATTAATCCGTTGTAAACCGTCTTTGATTCAGTCAAAGTCGTATTTAAGAATCAGCTCGAAATCCGCCTAATAATCCGCTTGATTGACTAATTCAAAAGGAAATATCGTCTGTCAAAAATATCCCGACGCCAAACGTAGGGTTGATGACGTGGCTCCAAACGTAGGGTTCACAAACGTAAGGTTCAGAACGTAAGGTTGAACATACATACTTTCTCCTCAGTATTCAAACGTAGGGTTGATCATCCATACTTTGTCTTGCTTCAACTCTCCAAAGAACGTACGGTTGATTATAAAAGTAAGGTTGATGATCCATACTTTTGAGAAACAAACTCAACACTGAAAACTAACGTACGGTTTCTCTTCCATACTTTTCAACAACGAAAACGTAAGGTTCCTTCCAAACATAATGTTCTTCTTCCATACTTTTCAACAACGTAAGGTTCATTAACCATACGTTTCAAAATAACATAAAAAGTAAACTTTTCATCCATACGTTACGTTCATCAACGTAGGGTATGAACAGTGATTCCAGTACGCGCTAAAATTGATCTCGCGCTACAGTGATTCCAGAACACGCTAAAATTGATCTCGCGCTACAGTGATTCCAGAATACGCTAAAATTGATCTCGGAATAAATGAAGTATAAAATCTCGTTATATAAAATAAATTCCTGCAAAATACTCAACGAAATAATTAGTAAATAATTAAGGGTATTTGTGAGCATCAAAATCATCATAAAGAGACAGAGTATTATTTAAAATAATCTCCCCCTTTAAAAAACATTATTTTGATTTGTTTAAAAACAATACATTGCTCAACAATCTCCCCCTTTTTGATGATCACAAAACCCATAAAATAATAGAACTAATTTAATTGCAACCTTGATTGAAAAAAAAGTTTTATAAAATTTTAGAATTTTGAAAGGATTAAAACAATATTTAACTATAAAATTTCTCCCCCATAACTCTCACATAAAAATAAATTTTCAAATAGATAAAAGATAAATATTGTATATATCCAAATGCTCCTATATATCCAAATTTCTTCATAGGAAACGAATGAATTTAAATGTTGTGTTTATCCAAATTCTCCCCCTTTTTGTGATATCAAAAAGAATGAAAAATTACGGATTTGAACACATTCAATATTGCACTGAACTATAAGTAAATGCTATAATTAACTGGGTATGAATAAGTGAATTTTGTATACTGGCTAACTTAATCATAAATCAATAAATAACGAAACAAAAAGATAAGAAAAGAATTTTCATTCACAAGCTATTATATAAAAACGACAGTGATATACAGAGGAATCAAGGTGTAGGGATAAGACAGGGAAAAAGGTGTCTATCTCCTTTGAATTGCGGTCTTGATCTCTGTAAACTGTTCTCGAAGCCTCTTCATCATCCCATCTCCTAACTTGATGATAAGATCCCTATTCTCCTGAGTCATATGAATATCTTCAATCAAATTAACTCTGAAAAACTCATGCATTCTTTCTTCTTTTTCAACAAAAAGAGCCAGCTTTTCTGATAACTGATTCAAAAGAATCCTAATCGGTTGCTCTCCAGATGTCAACTGATCTACCAAAAATTTCTGATTATCCAGCAAAACTGACAAAGGGGCACTATTACACTGAAGATCGTGTAATCTATCACTCATATTGCTCAGTGCTCCAGTAATTGCTTGAAATCTTCGAATCAAATCAGGTGAAGAACCTGATCCACTCACAGCATTGTTTGCAACAGATTCAAATTTATTCTCCATGTAAATCTTTATCTCAGACAAATCATCTTTCGTTACCATCTCTGATTTCAACTGAACAACAGCATGCAACATATCAGTTTTAAACAAAACTACTTTAGATTTCTTTGCAGCACTGCTCTCGGCTTCATCTGGACGCTTAGTCTTTGCCATTTCAACAACGATTTCTGAAGGTTCGTAAGTTTAGGGTTTGAAGATTCAGAAAAGGGTTTTGGAGCAGATGTGCGGTTTTAGGTTTTCGAAAGGGTTTCCGAAAAAGGTGAAAACAGGTTAGAAGGTGAAACGGTTCTGACAGCCTTGATTCCCGTGTAATCACTAATCATTACTTTTATTTAAAACAAAATAAAATTACTTATAGCGGGAAACAAAAAAAAATAATTAAGTAGAATTCGAAAACAGAATAAGATTAAAAAGAAACTATTTAAAATTAAATAAACCTAACTCCCCCTTAATAAATTCAAACCTTGCCGTGGGAAGTGGTTTAGTAAAAATATCTGCTAATTGATTTTCTGTATTTACAAATTCTAAAAATATATCCTTTTTTAACACATGATCTCTTAAAAAGTGATGTCTTATATCAATGTGCTTAGTTCTAGAATGACTAATAGGATTTTTTGAAATATTAATTGCACTAGTATTATCACATAAAATAGGCGTATTATTGAAATTTAATCCAAAGTCCATAAGAGTGTTTTTCATCCACAACACCTGTGCACAGCAACTACCTGCAGACACATATTCTGCCTCGGCTGTTGACAGGGCAACTGAGTGTTGTTTCTTACTAGACCATGATACTAAAGACTTTCCTAAAAAGTGACATGTTCCTGAAGTACTCTTCCTATCTAATCTACAGCTTCCAAAGTCTGCATCTGAATATGAAATTAAATTAAAATCAGAGGTTTTTGGATAAAGCAGAGATTGATAAATAGTACCTTTTAAATATCTAAAAATTCGTTTAACAGCAGTTAAATGAGATTCTTTGGGATTTGATTGAAATCGAGCACAAAGACATACTGAATACATTATATCTGGTCTACTAGCAGTAAGATATAACAAACTACCAATCATACCTCTATATAACTTGTTGTCCACTGATTTTCCAGTTTCATCCAAATCAAGTTTTATATTAGTACGCATAGGAGTTGTAAATGTCTTGCTGTTTTCAAGCCCAAATTTCTTAAGTAAATCAGTAATGTATTTGCATTGATTTAAAACATTTCCAAAATCTTTTTGAAATATTTGAAGACCCAAAAAGAAATTTAATTCTCCCATCATACTCATTTCAAATTCTTTTTGCATTAATTCTGAAAATTCATGACAAAGAATTTTATTGGTCGATCCAAAAATTACATCATCAACATAAATTTGAACCAGCAAAACATTATTTTTCACAGTTTTCTTAAAGAGTGTTGGATCTGCTAGTCCAACAGTAAAATCATTTTTCAAAAGAAAAGAACTTAGTCTTTCATACCAAGCTCTTGGTGCTTGTTTAAGGCCATAAAGAGCTTTAGTAAGTTTGAAAACAGAATCTGGTTTTTGAGAATTTTCAAAACCAGGAGGTTGCTCAACATAAACTTCCTCCATTAAATAACCATTTAAAAAGGCAGATTTAACATCCATCTGAAATAATTTAAAATTCATATAAGATGCATAGGCTAAAAGGATTCTAATGGCTTCTAACCTGGCTACAGGTGCAAAGGTCTCATCATAATCTATTCCTTCTTCTTGATTATATCCTTTAGCTACTAATCTTGCTTTATTTCTAGTTATTATCCCTTGATCATCCTGTTTAT
The DNA here is from genome assembly GCA_963277665.1 of Viscum album. Classification (NCBI taxonomy): domain Eukaryota; kingdom Viridiplantae; phylum Streptophyta; class Magnoliopsida; order Santalales; family Viscaceae; genus Viscum; species Viscum album. The sequence goes on from OY728135.1 coordinate 164,473,806, forward strand.
TCCTAAAGACCCATTTAGTTCCTATTACTGGATAATCATGTGGTCTTTCAACTAATTCCCAAACCTTATTTCTCTTAAACTGGTTCAATTCATCTTGCATTGCTATTACCCAGCTCTCATCATCTAAGGATTCTTCTATGGTCTTAGGTTCTTGTAGGGATAGGAAAGCAGAGAATTCAACTATGTTTCCAAAGTTTCTTCTAGTTTGAATACCAGTCTCTAAGTCACCTATCACAGATTCTAAAGGGTGATTCTTTGAGGTTCTAGACTGTCTAGGCATTACATTCAAAGGCTCCTCAGTATCATGTTCTTCTGAACTGGACTGAATTTCTTTTATATCATTTTCAAAATCATTCTTTAAATTCTCAGGTCTCATGTTTTCATTAGAATCAGGTTCATCTATTTGTTCTATCCTTTTCTCAAAAGGATCAGATTCATCAAATTTCACATGAACTGATTCTTCAACAATCCTTGACTTTTTATTATAGACTCTATAAGCTTTGGAGGTTGCAGAATATCCTAAGAAAATACCTTTATCAGATTTTGGATCAAATTTACCAAGATTATCTTTGGTATTCAGGATGTAAACCTTGCATCCAAAAACTTTAAAGTAATTTACTTTAGGTTTTCTGTTATTCCATAGTTCATAGGGTGTCTTTTTCAAAATAGGTCTTATTAAAATTCTATTCATTATATAACAAGCTGTATTAACAGCTTCTGCCCAGAAATATATAGGTAGGCTATATTCATTTAACATAGTTCTAGCCATTTCTTGAATAGTTCTATTTCTTCTTTCTACAATCCCATTTTGTTGAGGTGTTCTTGGAGCAGAGAAGGTGTGTTTAATACCCATGTTTGAGCAAAAGGAATTAAATTCCTGGTTCTCAAATTCTCCACCATGATCACTTCTCAATGAGATTATATTAAAACCTTTTTCATTTTGAATAGATTTACAAAAACCTTCAAATAAACTAAAAGCTTCACTTTTAAATTTCAAAAAGAAAATCCAAGTAAATCTAGAATAATCATCAACTAATACATAAACATATAATTTACCAGCTAAACTTGCTACTCTTGAAGGTCCAAACAAATCCATATGGATAAGTTCTAGAGGTTTAGTTGTAGCAACTTTATTAACAGATTTGAATGATGATTTGTGTTGCTTGCCAAGCTGACATGCATCACAGAATCTGTCATTTTCAAATTTGAGACTAGGCAAATCAGAAACTAAATGTTTCTTAGATAATTTATGTAAAGCATATATATTGCAATGACCAAGTCTTCTATGCCAGATCCAGGATTCACTTATATTAGCAGTTAAGCAATTTACTTGTTGTTTACACAAGGAATACAAATCCAAAGTATAAACATTATCAGTTCTGGGTGCTCTAAACTTAAACAGTTTATCTTTAGAAACAGTACAACTATTGTTAGTAAAATCAACAGTGTATCCATCATCACAGAGTTGAGAGATACTTATCAGATTGTGTTTTAACCCTTGTACATAAAGTACTTTGTTGATTGAGACTGTCTCTGGATCTCCAACTGTTCCAATACCAATAATCTTTCCTTTGGCATTGTCACAAAAGGTGACAAGTCCTCCTTCCTTTCGAGTAAGAGAAGAGAAATTAGCTGAAGTTCCACTCATGTGTCTTGAGCAGCCACTGTCCATATACCATATTTCTTTCTTTCTTTGGTGACCTGCTACCTGCAAAGACATTTAAACAAATTGCTTTGGTACCCATATTTTGTTGGGTCCAGGAGTGTTAGCAAGCAGTGATCTGGGTATCCAGATTTGCTTTGTTTTCTTAAAATTGATTGAATCATATAGATCGTTGGAAATATAAGCTTTCTTAATTCCACATATCTGAGGTTGTCTTAGAAAACAGTTTTTAGCTATATGACCTCTTGTTCCACAGAAGTTACAAATAACCTGTTTAGTGCTAGGAACAAAATAATTTTTGTATAACTTAGGTTTTTCTCCTTTACTTCCAATTCCAAACCTTTCCTTTTTAATTACAGTTTTTCCATGTATCTCATTTAAGGTGTTTTCTCCTTTTGTAAAAATTAATGCAGCCGTTTTATAAGATTCTACTTCATCCTGTAGAGTTTTTATTTTTGATTCAAAATTAACTTTATTTGATTCAGCAGAATTGTATTTGTCAATTAATTCCTTATGTTGTTTTAGCAAAGTATTTCTCTCATCTGAAATAGCTTTGTACAAGTTCTTTATAGATTTATATTTATTAAATAATGAGTCATACCTTTCTTCAAGCATATTGCAGTAAGCTGCAAGTTTTTTATTTGAGAGGCTTGTTTCAGAGTTTGATTCATTATTTGAGTCAGAGGAATAGTATGAGTGTACCTCATCAGTTTCAGCCATGAAACACATATTTGCTTTTAAATTGGCTTCCTCCTTCTCTGAGCATGATTCAGAAGAATTACTTGAGTCTTCAGAAACACTCCAAGTAGCTTTCATAGCTTTCTTGTCTTTCTGCTCATAATCATCTCTTTTGAAGAATTTCTTCTTCTTTGCATCTTTCAATTTTGGGCAATCTGGTCTGATATGTCCCATCTTTTTGCATTCATAACATCTCACTTCCTTGCTATCCTTTTTAAAGGATTTCTTGAAGTCTTTCTTCTTACTATAGAACTTTCTGAATTTTCTGGCTAGCTGTGCCAGTTCTTCATCCGAATTTGAAGAATCAGAGCTTTCTGATTTAGCACTCACTTCTTTGTTCTTCATCTTTCTATCCTTTTGTTGAGAAGTCACTTTCAAAGCAGTATTTTCCCTTTTTATGTAGACTTTATGCTCATTTACCTCATCTTGCATTTCAGCTTCGTACATCATCAGTGTACCAATCAGTTCTCTCATAGTTAGATCTTTAACAGAAGTTGATTGTCTGATTGCTGCAGAGATTCCATTCCATCGAGTAGGAAGTACTCTCAGTACCTTCAACGCTTGATCAGCCTGCTTGATTGGTTCTCCTAGAGCTGTTATATTATTGACAATTTCTGTCAATCTTCCATTCATCTGAGTGATGCTCTCTCCTTCAATCATTCTGAAAGTATCGAATTTTAACTTAGCAGTTGCATATCTCATCTGTCTTAAATTATCTGTTCCTTCATAAGCAACAGCTATTGTTTGCCACATTTCATATGCAGTCGGGCATTGAGATACTCTGTTAAATTCGTCTGGTCCTAGACCACAGATGATTGCATTCATAGCTTTTGAATTTATGTCATACTCAGCCTCTGTAGCAGCACTCCATGTATCGGGATTTTCAGGAATTTCATAGGGAGTCAGAATCTTTGAATAGACTCTGTATCCAAGATTTTTCAGATAAATAATCATACGTGATTTCCAGCAGCCATAATTATCTCCATTAAAGTAAGGTGCTCTGACCATTGACATTCCCTCTCTCATATCAGCCATGATACACTATGTATAATCTTTAAATACTTCTAGCTTGATAGGACTTTAGAAATAAGAAGGTCCTCCTCTGATACCAATTGTTGGATCTGAATCTACGGATTATACACAAGAGGGGGGTGAATTGTGTCTTTTTCAAATTATTACAATCTCTTCAATTTAGACAAACTCTGTTCACTATGCTTTTGCACGATTAAATATGCAGCGGAAAAAGTAAAAGCATGAACACACGGATGTATAGTGGTTCGGGGAACAGAAGGCCCCTAGTCCACTCCACCAACGCTCAAATCCACGAGCTTGGCGATTTTCACTATCTGGTCCTCGTTTCCACAGACCCGTCCACAACTGAGTACAGGCAGTTGACACCTTTACAAGATTCAGGAAAACACAGCCTTCCTGGTTCAAACACGAACCCACACAGCTTAGAACGAGAAGCTGATCACTCAAACATAAAAGGGTTTCGATAAAGAAACACTTCTCCAGTTGTTCTTCACAATTGCAACAGAATGCAATTGACAGTAGATAGATCGTCGTCTTCAGAAAATAAAGATCCGTAATCAAAACAGTTCTGAGTCGATCCAGTTGCAATAGATATTACCAGAAACTTCACAACTTCAGCAGCAGTAGATTCACAACAGGTAGTCGATGTAGAACACGTGAATCTGCTATCAAGATCTTCCTTCAGTAATAAAGGTCTTACGCTTCTTCTCGATCACCAGAAAAGAACGCTTTCACACAGTCTCTGTTTTCTTGCTCGTCAAAAAGATCAATCATTCTATATTTCACACACTTTCCCGTGCATATATATATCCGAAGTTTCCAAGATAGAACATATATATTCAAATATGAGAAAATCTTCCGCATAAATAGATCCATGAAAATCTCCTTTAGATTCGCGATATTAAATGAAATAACAGAGCCGTTGTAACTCCCCTGAAGAATCGGCATAAAAAGCTCCGTTTAAATCAAACATTAATCCGTTGTAAACCGTCTTTGATTCAGTCAAAGTCGTATTTAAGAATCAGCTCGAAATCCGCCTAATAATCCGCTTGATTGACTAATTCAAAAGGAAATATCGTCTGTCAAAAATATCCCGACGCCAAACGTAGGGTTGATGACGTGGCTCCAAACGTAGGGTTCACAAACGTAAGGTTCAGAACGTAAGGTTGAACATACATACTTTCTCTTCAGTATTCAAACGTAGGGTTGATCATCCATACTTTGTCTTGCTTCAACTCTCCAAAGAACGTACAGTTGATTATAAAAGTAAGGTTGATGATCCATACTTTTGAGAAACAAACTCAACACTGAAAACTAACGTACGGTTTCTCTTCCATACTTTTCAACAACGAAAACGTAAGGTTCCTTCCAAACATAATGTTCTTCTTCCATACTTTTCAACAACGTAAGGTTCATTAACCATACGTTTCAAAATAACATAAAAAGTAAACTTTTCATCCATACGTTACGTTCATCAACGTAGGGTATGAACAGTGATTCCAGTACGCGCTAAAATTGATCTCGCGCTACAGTGATTCCAGAACACGCTAAAATTGATCTCGCGCTACAGTGATTCCAGAATACGCTAAAATTGATCTCGGAATAAATGAAGTATAAAATCTCGTTATATAAAATAAATTCCTGCAAAATACTCAACGAAATAATTAGTAAATAATTAAGGGTATTTGTGAGCATCAAAATCATCATAAAGAGACAGAATATTATTTAAAATAATCTCCCCCTTTAAAAAACATTATTTTGATTTGTTTAAAAACAATACATTGCTCAACAATAAGGACTAAGTGATATCATGGTTTGAGTATATAGAATTTTGAGGATTTTGGTATGTGGAAAGTGTTAACTTTTAACTGCACTCATGTTTTCACTAAGGTATTCAAGAGAATACACGATTAAGGACTTTGAATGTTTGGAATGTGACCAACAAGACATATCTTATGATATGTGGGGATCAACGACAATATTAAATCTCTGGTAATCGATGTCACTATATTATGAGAGTGGACTGCAGTATTATGTATAAGCCTAAAGATTAGACTGGATTATGTTGGACATAAGTTAGTATTGTTTAAGGATATAAGATTTTCGATATTATTGATGGGATGTTATAGTAACGTAGTTTTAGAAAAAGGGACAACCTGCAGGACGGGCGACATCCCATCGCTTCGGACAAGGCTGTAGGAATCGAACCCACAACCGAAGTGCGACTGGCCTTTATCGCCTACCACTGGCCAACAGGAAGTCCCTGTTTAGTAGAAACTAGTTTTATTATATTAAGCAGTATGATATATGAAGTATAAGTCCATTTTAGGAACCATATATGATTAATCTCACTATAGATCGATTTATGCATATAATTTTTGCTAACCTTTTGTTTGAGACAGATGGAATGACCCGTCATTCTATCACATGATCTGCTAACACTTCACGAATAACAAATTCAACTTCATTTATTTAAGAGATGAAGTGGAAATTGTTCAAGGCACGAACAACAGTGAGATTGTACCAAAATAAAGTAAGTATTTATTCTAATTCAAATTTTCAACATTAGGGGAAATGATCTTGAAAACCAAAAATGTTGTCCTAGTGATCTTATACCTGATGAATCAGATGGTACCTTATATCATCACAAATCTATGGATTTGTGATTACTGGATTTTCCATAGCCATGTTCTCTACCACTCTCCATCAGAACATGATGGTTATATTTCTCTTCCATATCCATATTTTCTCCTATGTGGAAACCCAATGATTAGTTTATTTGGGTAACCGTTACGTTTCATACTTTTGTTTTTAAAGATTGGTTTTGATATTCCTTTTTACGATGTGGGTTTCTATTAAAGAAACTTTCGAATAGTAAACCATTTATAACCCCGACGAATTTCGAGGGCGAAATTCATTTTAAGGGGGGTAGAATGTAACAGCCCAAGATTTTATAAAAAAAAATTCTTTTTAATTTTATTAATGTCTTGTGTTGTACGCTACACCAAAAGGATCTTGCACAACACGCATCCTTGTCTTGCCTTGCATTACACGCAATCACGACCTTTCTCGATAGCGTGTGTAATACGCAATACCGAGTTTCACTAAACAACGATGTGCTATTAAAATATTATTAAAACTAGCCGTTATGAATAGTAATAACCACTTTTTAAAATTCTGTAAATCTTATTTTTTAAAATTAACTTCATTCTTGGATTCGGAGTATCGAATTTAGCCTAAGGTGAAATTTTGGTACTTTTCGGATAACTTTCATATTCTGATGAATAGTGAAAATTACTAAATTATAATTAAAAACAACTTTTTTAATCGAAATAATTAATAGTGATAAATCATTAATTTGAGTGGTTTTAAAGTATATTTAGAATATATTTTTACAATTTAATACAATGTTGGTCATTGGTTCTAATTTCACATTAAAACCAGACATAATCAAGTGTCAATCTTTTGATAGATATTGTTTCTTAAAAACACGCTATTTGTTTTAACAGCGGGATTTAATTATAAAATAAATTAATGCAACTTCTATGTTATGAATTTGGTAAAATAGACTTCATTTTTGAATTCGGAATATGAAATATAGCTTAGGATGAAATTTTGGCATTGTTCTGAAAAACATCAATTTTTGATGAATAGTGAAACTACTAAGTGGTAGTTAAAAAACTGAATTTTTCATAAAACTTAATTTTACCGCTTCTGTGAATGGAATTTCAAAAATCCGAGAGACACGGTTAATATCAAGGACTAAAATGTGGTTCAATGAGATGAAAATAATTTTTTGGTGAATAGTAACTTTTTACTTTTTTTACCACGGTTAATAGTAAATAGGGTAACTAAGGGTAAATATGATATTAATATTACCCTAACACATGTCCTAATTCTATTGGACAAGTGTAATTCGACCAAAAACAAACTTAGGAATAAAATATGACCATTTAGGCCCACTTGGATTAGATTAGGACATTTATTATTAATTTATTTAAAGAAGGGTTAAAATAGTTAAAATCAAAGTTTAATAAGTAAATCATTTTTAATATGGGGTTATACATAAGATAAATTCGATTGTAAATATTCATTAGAAAGCTAAAAGGATTTCCTACATGATGGTATTTTATTTGTAATTTTTAGACATCAAATAAGTTTATTTATTTATGACACAACGATGATGCAGTAATTATCTTATTAATGAAATATTGATATAATTGATGTTATAAACACAAAAATAAATATAATTTGAAACTTTTTATGAATTCCACTAATTTTCTAGGTTACTATGATATATTAGTGTTGATTTAATAAACATGGTTCGAACATTTAATTCTGTTATGACTTTCACAAAAATCATATATCAAATAGTGTCAAAATTGACACAAAATAGTTTTTAAATCAAATATTATATTATTAATTGTTATTTTATTCCTAAAAATCTAAGGTTCGGCCAAATGACTTAGATAAGGATATATATATTAATAATAAACAATTTGGGGTTCTTTTGGCATGTTATAGTAAGTGTATTAACCATATAGTGAAAGAAAACAAAAAGACACGGTAAATGTTAAATTATTTAACTTAGAGTTAAATCTAATTGATAAGGTTAAAATAATATCCTAAACTTGTCTAAATTCTATTGGATGATAGGATTTCGACCCATCCCAACTTTAGCTTCGAAATAATACCCTTTGGAACCATTATAAACCGATTTTGACTTTAATATAAAATAATATTTTGAGGTATTCCTAAGATGCCCCTCTCCTCCCCTATAAAAGGACACCTCCTCCCCCTCCTCCTCACACCAATTTGAGCACTCAAGCTCGGCCAACCCCTGCCAATATCTCCTCTCCACTTCCCTAGCAACATCCTAGAGGTTCTGGTCTTCCTCAAAGACCAATTTTAGTGCCCTAAGAGGAGGTCTCAAAGAGGCACTTCAAAGAAGAGGTAATTACCGTTACCAATTCTTTCATCTTTATTTCTTCTTCCACTTCTTCTTCTTAGGTTGTTTCATTATGAAGTAATAACATCAGTATCACTCATATACTGATATGTTATTATAAGTATGAAACAACCCTATTTCACCATCTATCCATCCTACGGAAAAAGAAATCACCGCGCGTGCGTACGTACGGAATACCGTCTCCACGCCGTGGTGTAATCTATTTTCCACCACCACCTTACATGGATGGGTATAATGGTGTAAAGAATAACAATAAATAGTTATTACAACATCATATTGATTCTGATATATTGTATAATCCACTCCAATTCAATTCAATATTTATAGAAATGATATCATCGCTCGTGCGTACGTACGGAATACCGTCTCCACGACGCGATGAGATTCATTCTCCATGTTAACCATTTAAGAATGATTATAATGTATATATAAGAAATAATAATGAAATATATGACATTATAAAGCTACTGGATTTATGTATATATATACCTATGTATGTCATCTACTTACTTCCATTTCAAGACAATAAGGAAAGGAAAACAGCGTTCATGCGTACGTACGGACTACCGTCTCCATGAACGGTGTTTTTCATTTTATTTATCTACCTATTATATATATATATATATACTGAATATATATGATATATAAATCATATTTTATATTCTGGAAGTATGTAAATCATGATATAAGTAATAATGATGTCAAGAACAACAAGTCAAAACACCTACGATAAATGAAACGATTTTACCCAAAACGCTTCTTTAACATGGAATTTACAAAAGAACGGGTAATATAATGTCACAAGTAAACCATATATGATATAATAACAATGACTATGATTCTGTAATAAGTCAATAACATGATTTAAATCATTATACAGGAGGTTCGGACACTTACAAAGCAAGTCGGACCTAAGGTAAGGGAAATATCACAATCTCATTTTTATCCGAGATTGTTTATTCGTAAGTATTTACTGGGGTGTATTTTATCATCCACATCCATGTTCCCTCAATATGAAATATTGTTTCCATCCACTTGAAATAGTTTAAATCCAATTTTACCCTTAGGTGAGTTTTTAGTAAAGAATATGAAAGGAATCTTTTGTCGTTTTTCCGTACGAGGTACTTTTTGACTTTTCCGACAAAAGTACGAAGAATGTTTTTTTAACTTATACGGCACGAACGGATTTCTACTGTTTTATAAAGCCTTATTTTCATGAAGCTTCCTCTAAAAGATTTCATGACTATTTTCAATAAAATATCTTTCTTTTAAAATTGCATGATGTTTTGTGAAAAGAAATTGATTTTGAAGAAGAAAGGATATTTTTTTCAAGAATTCAATTCAAGTGTTTTATCAAAATTATTTTCCATCTAAGATAATAAAGGGTTCTGTTTCTATCCATATTTTTACATTGATTTGACTATGTTGTGATGGAATTATGTTTATGAATTTCTTTATCTTATATGAATTGATTTATGATGTCATGATGTTTCAAGAATCCCATTTTTGTTACATGTGTTATGCAATGATGTATGATTTATGATTTTGTGGCACACATAAGAAAGGATTCATTATAAGATGGGTGGGACCTATATCTCCCTCCAATGCATTGGGTAAAGATTTCATATCTCATGAGATAGACATGGCTGGAATGGTAGGTTATACCGGTTCAGTGAAACAGGACTGAAACGAGGATTACTCGATTCAAAAAGGGACTTTGTCCACTAAGATAGTCTTGGCAATGAGTCTTGACTAACAAGAAATGATTCTCTATGATTATGTGTGTATGCCACAATGAGTAATGTTTTATGTTATGATTTCATTTCACTACTATGATTTATCCCATGTTATGAAATTATGCTCTCTTTTGCAGGTTAAGATTTCCAAAAATGTTATGTTCTTATGAAAATTATGTGATTGATATTTCTTTTGTTTACCCTTACTGAGCATTTGAGCTCACCCTTTTATGTTTTCTTTTCCCCAGGATATAAAGAAAGGTTTTAGGTAAAAAAAAAGAAGATCTTTATGGGAGATTTTGAAGATCTTTCACCAGGATTAGAAGATTATATTCCGAGTTTCCAAAGACACTAAACTATTACGATCCTTGTGTGTGTGTTTTTGTTATGTACTAAGTATTCCGCAAAAGTAATGTAAAGTCCATGTAAGTCAGGCTACGGGTCTCTACAAATACTATCAAATATTCCAAATGGAGCTCAAAATGTTTAATTAAGGGGTTGTAGTTTACAGGGTTGAAATTGAGAGGAAAGATGGTGTTCAATTAGACCAATGAAGACAATAATGGTCATTTCACCAAAAAAAGGGGGTCACGTGTTTTTTCTCAATGTTTGGAATAACTGTACACCAATCATGCACCCTTTTCTACATCATGGGGAACATTTCATAGTTAGGCTATATAATCAGGGAAGTCGTACATTAACCCTGATAAAATCCTCTACAAATATGAATGTATTTTTTAATCTGAATGAAAACAAATGAACATGGTTAGATAAACCTAATAGGCCTCCTTCTACACACATTATAGTGTCGCATGATTATATGTAACTATGGGACCTTACTCTCACTATCTCTACTAACCATGCATCAAAACGTTTTTTCTCCACTAACTAGGGTTCTGTTCTCAAAAAATACCCAGACGCACCAAAAACCTTATTTAACTCATTAGGAATATGTATTAGGTATAAAATAAATAAATAGAGCCAATTTAAAATCATATATACTGTAGTGAAAAACTAGGTTCTCACAAGTATTAAAACATTGACATTACAGAACATCTCATATAAATTATCATCATTAATTCATAACATGAAAATAATGTCTTCATCAATAATCAAAAAAGTTTATTATATATATATATATTAAGACTATAACCATCATTTAATTGTGTAATTCATCATCTTCATCCTCATCATCATATACAGTGGTTTCAAAATCTCTTTCTTCCAACTCATTATCATCAAATTCCATTGGAGATTCATCTTAATCATATCTTGTTATTTCAGATTAATTTTTTATGTAATCAAAAACAACATCACCCACAACCCTTATCAATGGGGTGTTATCATGAATTTCCATTTATCATCACTGAAAATATTTATTTATATATGTTTCTTTTCTATTTCATACACTTTAGTAGAACAAAAATCACATTACAAAAAATAATTTCAATGATATTTCATTCGTATAATTCTTAAAATTTTAAATTAAATCTCTTAGGGTGGCATAATATTTTCCAAAATATATGTGATGTTCATTATGTGTCGTAAAAATTGGTGTATTTACTACAATAAGGATTTTATATTTAATTCTAATGATTCCATGGAATAGATTGACAAAAATCCTATATTAGTATCAAAACAAGGAAATTTAAACAGCATTTCATAATTTATCCCCAGATAACATAGCTAAATTATTTTTTTCAACATGATACAAAGGTGAATTTAACTATCTATATGATTATATAATCATAAGAAAACAGCAATATTAATTTTTTTTAATGATATGTATGTGTATGAAATCAAAAATCATTCACTACATATGAATTATAATTTTTATCAACTTTTACAATGGGTTACATAATATAAAAAATTGATTAAATTTTCTTTTCGCATTATGTCATACTAGATAATTTTTAAAAAAATTAAAACTATTACAAATAATTAAGAGATATCATTTGTTAAATTATTAACCACTATTATACCAGCCATTGAAACTAGTAGAAAAAATTCAACTTCTAATGTTCTTTAGTAGAAGGTGGTGAAATTTATGGAACTTTTTTCTCAATATGATCATCATATAATGTAAAAATTATATAATTATAATTGATTTTTTAATATATAATGAATAAGTTGTAGTACAACTCACTCTACAGATTGTGTTCTTTCACCAAAGCTGAGAATATTATACGTATGAGCCCTCTAATGATCATAATCTAAATGCCACAATCCATGAGCACGACCATATCCATGTTCTGGTTTATTAAAAACAAATAATTTAATGTTAATTTCCTCATCAAAATTTCCCTCACTATAAACCATTAAATAATGTTATGAAATATATTTAGGTTGGAAATAATAGTAGCATGAATAATAAATTTCCTCCTATAAATAAGTATCTACTATTTACCATTCAATAGATTTTTCTTTCATTTTCATCAATTTCATCATTAATCTCTCATATGTGTTTTCCATTAGAACTATTCTATCCCTCCACATTTTTCTTCATATAGTAAATGTAATATGAAACTGTCTAATTAATAAATGTAATCCTATGGAAAATTTATTAAAGGTTACATAAAATTAAAATAACATCTTATTAAAGTGTACTAACTGAATCTTTTTCTATTTACAAAAAATTAATATCTAGATAAAAATATAAAACATATATTAGTACATCCAAAATTGAATGATTCAAAAAACCTCTAAACCTAATAGGTAGAAGTGTTTCCAATAAAATATGATAATCATGAATGTTTAATCTCATAATTTGAATGTTTCTAACACAACACGCCATATTGGAATCATAACCATTTGGGACAAATAAATCTAAAATCCCCAGAAAAAATATTAAATGAATTTATTTCAAAGAAATATAATGCAGTTTTGGCCTCATTAGCATATGTGATCTATCATTTTCAAACAACTAATTTCATGTTATCATTTTAATTTAGGAATAATATTTTCATTTCATTAAATTATATTTTTTCATACCTTGTGTTTCCAAAACTAGGAAAAATATATTATAAAAAACTTTCTTCTCAATATTCATTCCATCAGACAAGTAACGGAACATGAATTCATATAAACATGGAGGATCCTAAAAAAAATATGTTTTAGCTAATTTTTACCCTTCCCAAATCTATATAATTTTTTCTGGTATATTGTCGGTCCAAATTTAATTATAGGTATTAAAGAGGCAATGTATTTTAATTCAATACGTGATTCTATTACTGTAGGTCCATATGTATCAATTGTTTCTTTTCTGAAATTAGTTTTATTCCTCTGAATAAGATAATATGTGGGATTAAATCTGTGTTGAAATTATAAATTTCTTTGTTTTTTCTATTGATGAGAATAAATCCTTATTGTATCTCTTATTGTATGTTTGTGATTTTGGACCATGTGTACTCTCAAAATATAATTTTTAAAATGATGGGAATTCAATAATTATATATATTAACGATTCCTTCATTAAGAAATTCTAATTTATGAAAAAATCATATGTACTGACACACGAACATAATGATAGATTTAACCCATTAATCAATTTATTGAAATAATAAAATTATTATTATCTAGATTTCCTACAATCAAAAATCACCAAAACGATTTATGTATAATTCATCAACATCAACATAGGTAAGTTGAAAATAGTTATAAAGATGATCCAAAAAGAATATATAATAACCTAAGAATCAAATGGAGATTATCAATTTGTAGAAAGAAAAAATCACATTTTACGCTCTTCTGAAGAAAAATTTGGATGTATCAGGAAAAAAGTTAACCATAGAACATCGTCACCAGGATGATTATAATTTGGTTGTTGAAATATATTATTTTTTTCAATGAAATCAATGACAGTGTGTTTTGAGACATAAATAAACACTACAATATATGTGTAAGTGTTAAATACATCAACTATTTAATGGGATCCAATTTAGACATCCCTTATTTAGCCTCTTTGTACATCGATTAACTACTTATGGGAATACATACTAAGGAAAAAATTTCTCCATAACATAGGTTTCAATCATTTCATAATTCATGATTCTTCTAATAACCATGATCCCGATTATAAACCAACCTATTGTAGTCATCGAAATATTTCATCAAAACATTTACTTCTAGTAACAATTATCTAACCGAAGGGAATATCTGATCAAAAAAGATATTTGAAATTCAGTTAGCTAATTTAATATGAATATATTTTCTAACAACATTAAATTTTATTATCTTTCAACCATGATATAATAAATCCTTAATTGTCCTATGAAATTCATGAAACCCATATTTTCTTAATCAATAGATAAATCAATATCATTCTGAGTTTCTGGTTGAAAAAAATATTGAACTAAATCATTTGGTACTAATGTTTGAAACTATTTTTGATATTGAATAATATTATCTGTATCTTATCAATAAATACATTCACGATAATGATACAAAAAATGAATCTTTTTAGAATACAAAACAAAATAGTTAACCCCAATGTTTCTCAAATGTTTTAGTCTCCCTATATCCCATGTCCAAAAAAGACACATAATTATACATTTTGAAGAAAATTCCAGTATTGATAACGAAAATGTTAAAAAAATATTCTACACACTCAATATATACTTGATTTATACCAGAAATATTTTGATTCTGATGATTCTTTATCCAATCATGATCTTATAATAAATATAGATTCCTATAACTTTATTCTTAATTCATCTAAAAAATAAAAAAAAATTGATATTTATTATGGTAAATCTTATATAATAAAGATATGATAAAAAAAATAAAAAAAAATAATACCAAATATATATAAATTTTATAAATTTTATCTAATTACCATTGATTTTTTCTAATTACTTGAAATTTTAAGTATTAGATAATGTATCACTGATTTATTGTAATTAATGATATTTTTTATAATTATAAATTATTTCTATTATAGTAAATATAATTACAAGTAAGGGTTATGAGGGAAGCTCATAGTTTATGGGATGACAATGAAGATTGTGTGAAATAATTTATTGCCCATGAGTTAGACTGTTTGGAGGAGAGGAATCCCTAGATAATCATGGAGGTTTACCTATGACTCCCTCGCCGCAAAAATTTATCAACATTGGGTCATATGAATTATTAAACTACATTTATTTCTTCAACCCATCCTCTCCATGATTCCCTCGAGGGAATGGAGAAGAAATTGGGATGTATGTGAAACCAAAGGGAATTAATTTTAGCACCCCGAAGTTCATATTGATTGGAGAAGATACATTCATAGAAAAAATTGTGATTGTTGGAAGAGGAATCATAAAAAAGAGATAACAAGGAAAATTTTGGTAGATTATTTCCTTTTTTGGATAAATCTATCATCAAGAGAAATTATTTATTTATGGATAATAATTATTTTACATCACAAATATCATTATAAAATTAAAATTTCACTAAGATATATTGAAAAAAATAAGGGGAAACTCACTAAGCATGTTATTTGTATCTATATAATTTGTTTCCACTTACATAACTCATTATTTTACCCATAATAACATCTCCTATAACTGGTATTCAGTAAAGGGAACATGAATTCCTACACCCTATCATAGCCTTAATCCCCTCAACTTTAGGCTTCCTTCATTCCCCTCGGGTGGCCTTATATTTCTAATTTTGATTAATTGTGGACAATTGTGGTTAAATTGATACCTAGAATTTTTACTAAATACCTATAATTACATATAATTAAATAAAATTATATATAATTATAGATATTTATTATATATTATTTCTATTTTTTACTAATTACATCTATTTACCAAATAGTATACTAATCAACATTAATTTTTTCCAGTTACAACTAATTACAAATAATTTTTAATAATTACCACCAATTTTAAATTAATTATACTACTTTTTACTAATTTTTTTTAGTTTTACCTATTATCCCAAATTATTACTAATTGAAACAAAATATTATTAATTTTTACTAATTACTACGATTATTCAATTATCACCACTAGTTGAGGCTAATTTTTACTAAATACCCATATCTTCTATTAATAATTACTACTAATTAACAATATATTTTATGAATTACCACTAATTATAATTAATCTTATATAATATTAAGTAGTTTCCACTAGTTTTTAATAATTACTGCTAATTTTTACTAATTATCTCTAATTGCTGATAATATTTACTAACAACCACTAATTATCAGTTCATTTCCAAACTACCGCTAATTAAAATTATATTTAGAAAATATAGATTTTTTCCTAATCCCTGCCATATTTTTACTAATTAATGATAATTTATACTAATTACCACATATTTTTACTAATTTCCATTAATTAGAACTTAATATTAAAAATTAAAGATAGTTATTTATAATCACTACTAATATTTATTATCTTGCTCAATATTTTACTATTTTACACTATTATTAATATTAAAATATATTAGCCATTAATTTTTACTACTTACTCCTCTTTACATTTAGTTATATTTAATTACCACAATGTTTTACTAAATTCCACTTTTATTTTTAATTAGTTCTATTTTTTCTGATTACCATAAAATTTGTAATTACATTATTATTTAAAAATTTACAATTAATTTTTTATAATTAAAACTATTTTATTATATATAAATTTATTTTTATCAAATTAAAATAATTTATTTTAAATTGTCACTAATTACACTAATAAACCTAATTGTTGCAAATTTTATCTTATTAAAAAACTTATTTATTACATATCAAAAAAATTTTACTTTATAATTATAAATTATCAATAATTAATATCAATTCAAATTGATTACAATTAATTAATCCTAATTTTTTTTTATATAAATTAAAACAAATAAATAAAAAATTAAACAAATACATGCATGTACCTCAAAAGGGATGATTTAATTAGATGAAAAGAATGTATGGTTGCAGATAAATTAAGATATCTAGAAGAAAAAGGAGTAGGATAATAGAGAGTAATAATGGGGAGGAGTTGAAGGAAGATATTGTAATTAGGGTGTTGAAAATTTGTGAAAGGGGTTATATATTAAGGTTAGATTAGTTGTAATGAGTCTATTTATGACATAATTTCCATTAAAAATAGTGACCACCATAAATGCAGATTCCATAGGAATAAAACTATTTTTTAAGGGAAACATCATCAATATTTCCTACCAATAGATTTTTAGAAATGTGCATGTCGCCAATAAAATATTATTTGCAATGGGAACCATCATAAAAAAATATAGGCTACGACTCTTATCAATAATGCCCAATTTCATAATAAATATATCAGAGAGACACAAAAAATGGTAATGGGGAATAACTCCGTTCAAAAATAATCATTCACTGTTATGGAGGGAATTCAGAAAAAGTATTTATGGTAGAATGCATATACCATCACAAAAAATAGAGAAAATAATATCTTTTGAAGAGAAATAGTTTTTTACACAAATAATTCCATATTAATGACTATTTTCTATCCGTACATGAACCGTTAAAAATATCCAATTTTTCCAAAGTGACCAGAACATCGAGTGAACCAGATTCCATCAAATAAATTATCAGAAAATTATGACGGATTGTTCAATCCTTCTAGTTATTAAATATTTTTTCACTCCCATCCAAAAAATATAGAGTACCCATAAGATTCTCTATTAAGTGTTCTTACTATATCACATGATGAGGCTATACATAATCCCACAAATCTACCACTTAAATACTGCTTTATAGACTCCCACTACATCCTTAAATGATTTGGGAAAACCATCCACAGAATTTCTACACATCCAATACTCCTATACAGCCTTTCTTCAGTTATTTAAATGTAATAATTGATACTAACTCAGAATCTCAAGAGTTAAAATCACTTTATTTTCATTCACTATAACTCTAGATCAAGATTCTCTAGCACTCAAGCATTTAAATATAACTTATCTTCATTGAATATTTAATCAATCGATGACGGCCTCTAAGAATTCCTTTTGTATTTTTAACCATCTGGTTGGTTTTGTTTCAGGAAATTTAGATAACCTGGGAGATTGAGGACCCCCATTCAAATCAACTTAATGAAACGTTCAGTATCTACATTTAACTTCCATTCCCTTAAAATCACATTCCTTCAAATGAGAATTCTCATTTTAGAACACATTTCTACATCTGATTAACTATTTTCTGTCATCTCCCCAAAGTCAAAACCTGTTATTTTAATCCCCAAGGCAACCACTTGGATCTTATTCATTCTTTCCATAGTGCACATTAAACATTTTAGGTTCTTAGAGAATGTTCCAATGATTTTTGAAAAGTTTCAAAGCGATGTAGAGGTTGTTTAGGTGAAAAATCAACCTATTTATTGTGGATCCATATGATGCATAATAAAAGTCAATGATTCATTTTAGTGGTTTTAGATATGGAGTAATATTTTTAACATTTTTTTTAGTAGAGAATCTGCTACGACATATGAGTTGGGAGACTACTTTTATGGGTCTACTTCTATTTCTGAAATTGTGCACCATAGAGGGGTGTGAAAACACTATAATGGTGTAGGAAAGTGTATAATATATCTTTGCTATAGAATAATTGTATTTATGGAGAGTTTTCGGAATAATACCTTTTTTGGAATGGATTTTCATTAGTTAACAAGAAACTGAATGTTCTTCCATTGGGATATAGGGCTCTTCAGCATAAATATTTACCTTGAATCATGGCCTTATCCATGGGATTATAGGATATAATATGAAGAAATATCCTATCATCCATGATATACATTTAACAATGGAAAAATTGAAATGGCCCCTCTTACTACGCCATATTTTACCCGATGTCAGATGAATTTTTTGGTGTGGTTTATGGGTATGCACTATGGTCTTTAGTTTTATGTTTGCCTATAAATACTAAAAGACCCTGTGAACTCAATTTTTACATACCTTATCTCTCAATTCCTAGGAAAACTGGAGATGTCTTAATTTCCTATCAATAATCTTATGCAAAATATAATGAAAAGATTCTATATATTAAAATTTTGTGATCAAAGGTAGGTTTTTTCACTTTTCTAGTGGTTTCCCTCTATTTGATCTTATTTCCATCTATTTTTTATACGATGTTTTTAAAAATGGTTCTAACTGTTCTAAGGGATAGTTTTCTTTGTTTTCTAGTGTGTTCATTGCATGAAGTCTTTAGAATTTTGTAAATCCCTCATGGGTTAGGTGATCAGATGTCCACATTATCTCTCTATTCCCATTTTATAAATGGTGAAATTTTTAGGTAATGGATTAATAATTAGTTCTAATATTATTTTTTTATAATTATAAATTGATAATGGTTTAGATAATTAGATGATTGTAGAATTAACCTAATAATTATTAATTTGGATTAAAAACAAAACATGGTTTATGTTTAGCGATCTCATGTTATATATTTCCACGTTGATAACAACATCCATATTGATTTTAAATATAGTGTTCTATCTATTGAAATATTTTTATAACATTAGTTTTTGGTTTATCATGTTGAAATTGATGAAATTGGTAAATAAAAAAATATGGAAATAATTTTTAGGATAAAAAATAAATGTGTCATTTTAAAAAATCTGTGGATTCTTATAATTTGATGTAAATATAATTAATGCACGTATTTTAGTTTAATTGATAATTTAATATCATGTCTTAATGAATATAGATAATGTAAATTAGCCAGTAAATATTTTTAAGAGAATAATATCAAAATAATTGTTAAAGGAGAATGGTTCATTACTTATTAATTTTGTGACTAAAATTAATACATAATTATATTAAAATAATTTTAATAACTTTTTTTAGACGATGCCTTATGTATCCAATATTTTGAACCTACGAATTAATGAACTAGTTAATCAAATATGGAAACAAATTTCATATTCGATAAAGATAAATTCATGGGGCTGAGAGTGTGTAATTTTTATAAACATTAGATGCATTAGGATGGGAATTCTTCGGAGTCTATCTTCATGTGAATGATATATGACAGGTTCAAAGATCCATGTTTCCATGTTTAATATGTTTTTTGTTTTCGACCTTCTATGAGGTGATGTGTATGTTATCTTTGATATGCATAGTGATATGATCATAGGATGGTAGATGAGATATGGATAGGAAGGACAAAGGCTGTATTAGAAGTTGATGGTTGTGAAAGAGAGATGCATTTTGATATTCATGGTGGTGTTGGTGATGGAAACAATATGGAGGGGGAGGTTGAATTTAGGACAACCTATTTTTGTGATGAAATTAAAATTCTAATTTTTAATAGTTTGGTTGATATGATGGGAGGCTGAGTTGCTTATTTATCTTACATTCCATTCTTGAGTTCATGATGCAGTTTTTTGTTATTGCATATTCATACCATGATGATGAGGTACCATGTTTCTTAGTTTATAAAGAGAATATGGATTAATATGAATAATGTATAATAAATTACATAACCCATGTGGTTGTGGCTTGTTTTAATTGTAAAAATAGTCATCTGGAAAAACTGTGGGCTTTGTTAGTCTATACCTGGAATGAATGGACATCACTGGGTGGTCAGAGAATTATAACACGGAATAATAATAATGGTAATTATTGACTAACGAATTAATTATTTAATAATTAAAGGTTAAAAAGTAAATAAGATTTAATTCATGTCTTCTTAAATTCTTATGTGCTTATAGGATATTTATTTCCTAGTTATGGAAATTAAGTGTATGAGTGATGGTTTCTGTAGTTGATCCAAGGAAAAGGTTATTAATACTGTATGATTGATAATTATAATATATCATATATGTTTATTTATTTCATATGCTACACCACTCAAATATATAGGGAGAACGAAACCCAGTTTACCCTAGGAGGTTGTTTTCCTCAACATCTCTATAAGGTGAAGAATGGATAAGTTACCTCTCTAACCCCACTCTCTTTTCATTACAACAATATGTAATGGTATTCAGAATGGTTAGTTTTTTCATATATGTCAGTATATATTTTTAAAGGCTAGTGGTTATTTAAAAAAATATGTCCGTGGATATAGAATCCAATGGATTGTTATAGGTATTACTTGTATAGGTTGTGATGGATTGATGCAAATTATTCAGTGCATGGATCAAAATGGATTCAAATATAATATATGTTGTGTGATACATAGTCTATGAGCTGTGGTGGGTAGCAAAAACTACATTCCTAAAATATTGATATATGTGATGTGATAATGTGAGGTGTGAGGTGCATGCTATGATTCTTATCCCATGTGTATGAGGACTGGATTCTTTGAAGATAGATTGATTCTGAAATTCAATGTTTTGATAGAGTGGAAAACTAGTGAGAATTTTGTTGTTGGTTACACTTTTTATTATTATATTATATGTCTTTATATACACATCGATTTTTTATATTTATCCATATTGAGGTTGGGAAATTTTATACATTATTAGGCTACAAGTTATCTTCCACTATTTGTCAATAATATTTTCTATTAGTTATTTATCAACAGAAAAAAGGACCTAGGGTGGAACCTACCAAGTTAATTCATTATTCTCAACATATATACATATATAATCTACTTTTAGATCAAAAGGTTTTGGATTGAGATCGGTCTATATTATACTAGATTGTGGTTTGACAAGAGTTGTTTAGTTGTTGTGGTAACTACTATCTTTCTATTTTGAGTATTTTTTGTTCCATTTCTGTTGTTCTAGCATTGTACCAAATTATACTTATTGTCTTTGGATTTATTTTATCATTATGAGCATGAATTACTTAGTTTGTAGATATTATATCTCTCCTATTAATGTAATTTTATTTTATAATTCCTCCAATTTGTATGTGTTATATACCCTCAGTGATGGTCACCTACCCATTTCCTACTGAATGTGGGACCCATGAAGTCAACATATTTTTTCCCTCATTACTGGCCCAGGCGGTGTACCATTGGGGGGAGGAGTTTGTGACATCATGGTAAAAATTATATAGGTTAAAATATATAATGGTCTTTAGATTTAGGTATTGGTGAGACTAAATGGATTTCGAGAAAAATGTTGGCAAATATGATTGGTAAGCTATGTAATCACCATAGTCTTTTTGACATGAGATTATTTTGGTACCCCTGGGATTTTATGCATAGACCTCTAATATTACTAAGGCTACAAAATTAAATTAATCTAGTTGTATGGTAGAGACCTAGAAAATGATCAACTTCCATTATTCATTATACTGGTGTTTGAATGGGTAGACATTGGGATTTGGATAATCAAAAAATAAAATAATTATTAAATTATATAATCATAAATATTAAATATTACTAATTTAAGAGTCTCTAATAACTAACTATTTTATATGTATGGTTCCATGTAAATATCATCATCTGGTTCATGATGAAGATGTTCAGAAGAATGTTCCAACAGATCACCATATTGTAGTGGTCGATGACAAAGGCACATAGAAGAGGACACTGTTATAGTTTTAGAACTAGGGTCTAAAAATACATGGGGGACCCATTGTGAACATTGTTAATTAGTACTGATTGGATTATGTTGATATTGATTCAATTTTGACATATTATTATATGGCGATATGGGTTTTATTAGTCATAACGATGCCGCTTGGGGTTGTAAGATAGTAGTGGAGTTTTCCTTAGGGATATTGATGAGTTAGTGGACTCGGGGGAGATGTTTAGTGACAATGTATATCAAATATTCTCTCCATGACCACGAATATAGTTATTCACCAAGATACTTTTACCATTTTAATGGATAATTCACATCTGTATGATTTTCGAATCCATTTCTGAAGTATTATTTTGTTGGTTTTTGTTGTATTTATTGATTAGGATCCCAAGGAGATGCATTTTGAGGATTTATTGCTAGAGGTCTTGGTCCTGGTCACCAAAATTATGTTATATATATTTATTAAAGTGATATCAACATAGTTTCTAATAAGGTAGAAGAATCATGTTTCTATGATATTAGATTTTTATAGAATGGTTGAGGTTGGAATTTGTCATCCCTAAGATACTCCTCCTCTATATAGTGGAGATAGTGTATCTAGAGGTGTTAATCATTAGGGTAAGAGACGAAAAAGATAAGATCTTGGTCAGAATAATGTATTAGTGTTACTAGTTTCAAGTGATCCATTTATCATTTTAGGTATTCTAATCTTTTTATTATTTTTCTGAATACATAGGTCGATTAAAGAGATACAAAATCACTCATATCCCCATGTATAGTCATTGAATTGGGACATGAGGTAGAGAGGTTACATGTTAATTTTGTGTGTACAATTAGTGTTTCAGGCCATGATTATTGAATGAGTAAAGGGAATATTTGAGTTACTTTTGGGGAAGAACCGGTAATTGGGATACTTCCTACATTTAGCGATTAATCAAAATTTCATAATAATTATTATATACTGAATGTGTTATGTGATGGAGTTTTTATATTGATTTAGGAGACATGTTTTATTTTATGTTTTTAAATGATATCCAATGGTTCTCATTATCAGGAGATACCCTCTAATGGGTAAGAGTTATGTTTCATCCTTTATCAGTGCTCAAAATGGGCTTTAAGTGCGTTGTAAAGATCGACGCTGATAGGGGGTACCCTTTATGAGGGAAAAAAGCATCGATAATGAGAGCTGTTATCAGTGCTAAAAAAAGGGCTCATAAAGGGTTCCTTTATCAGTGCTAGTTACACATTGAAAAAGTAATCCTTTATTAGCACTGAAAAAAAACTAAAAAGGGGATCTTTTATCAAAGCTAAAAACACAATGATAATAGGCTCCTTTATCAATGATAAAAAATATCTAATAAATGGAGCTTTTATCCGAGCGTTTTTTAGCACTGATAAATTCCCCTCCTCCTGTAACATGAAATTCTACAGCAGCACACCCAAAAAAACCTGCAAAAAAAATCAGCATATCAAACAAGTAGATCACATCGATAAAATATATTGTGGTATTCAAATTGGGATCAAAGGATGGGAATAAATACATACCTATTATGATGTACTAATTATTCGCAGAGATTATAAAAAGGGCCCATGAAATACTATTTCCTCCAAATGATATCTAGCATTACCTGAGATAAAATAAATAGAGAAATTTTATGGTCTGCGCCGTATGAAAAAATTGATTAAGGCATGCATGAGAGTTATTCTTCATGTTTTTTGTGTTTAAGATTCATATTAAAAATGGACATGGAATCTTTTTATATATTTTGAGTTCCATTTGGGTTATGATGACATAGGATATAGAGAGATTCCCCTATATATTCCTCATGGTAAATGAACTTGGGTGGTTATTGGGACACTTAAAGAAATGTGTTCTTGTGGTTTATGCCTTTATCTTATGGTGTGTTGTCTTCTATTCACTTAATTTATAGAATTTATAAATGGTGGGGAGATATATTCTTTTACATTTTCAATCCTATAATGTTGATTAATATTCATGTAGTGCTTTTATTGGGGGATAAAATTTAGAAGAACACATGTGGGTACACATTCATTGGGATGTTTCCTATTGATTTTATACTTTTGTTGTTTTATATAAAAATTAAAATGATGGGTTTTAGGAATCTAAGTAAAAACCACAGAACATACATTTTTGAGGGAGCGGTTAGGAACATGATTTGTTCACGGTTAGGAGAATCCATATGGTATGGATCTATAGTTTAACTTTGTTATTTTCAACAATTGGAATTAATTTAGTTAACTGTTTGTACAAACTATGCCGAAGATGGTTTCTTATCCAATGGTTCCCAAAATATTGGTGAATAGTTTGGAAAATTCCCCAACCAGACCATGAAAGGTGATAATGATATGGCATAATTTAAGGGATTTCAACATATTTACTCTCATACCATTCCCAAAACATAGTCTAATAGCCATTTATCTTGAATGTTTTTCCAAATTTGAATCCTTTATTCTTTTTTATTTCCCTTTCGTTCTTCTCCCTCTCCCTTTCCTCTTTGTTTTCATCCCTCACCATGAACTCTAAGGAAAAGGTTTATATTTAAGGTTTGTGATACATTATTAATCTTGGTTTTTTGTCTAAGGACTACTTAGGACTCTATGAGGCTTGTCTATGTGTCTTATGTTTTAGGTAATGACTTCTGGATTTTTTTTCCGTACATAAGTGGTTGTTTTCACTTAAAAATTATGTCCATTTTAAACAAAAGAGAGACACTTTGAGTGATTTCGGTCACACTGTGACTCTGATTGAGGCTGGGTTGACTCGTACACATCAAAAATGTCCCATGGATCATTCTAATAAAGTATCAACCCTATCCGAATGTTTTTGGTTGGTTTTACGTTTTCCAATTGTTGTTTTCACTTAAAATTCTGTCCATTTTAAATCAAAGAGAGACACTTTGAGTGATACTGTCAACACCATGTCTCGGATTGAGTCAAGGCTGAATCATACATGTCGCATATGTTACAAGGATCTTTGGCCTAAATTATCACAAAATTATGAATTCATTTGGTTGGTTTTCCGTATGCCAGTGGTTGTTTTCACTTAAAAATTATGTCCATTTTAAATAAAAGAGAGCCACATTGAGGGATACCAGACACAACATGCCCGGATTGAGGATGGGTTGACATTTATAGGTCAAAATAAACCCATGGATATTTATCCTAATGTATCAACTCAATCTGAATGCGTTTTGTAATTTTTCGTTATGTCAGTTGTTGCTTTCACATAAAATTAAATCCATTTTAAACAAAAGAGAGACCCTATGGGTGATACCGGGCACACCGTTCTTCAGATTGATGAATTTTTGACTTCTACATGTCACAAATGACCAATGTATTGTTTTCATAATGTATCGACACAATCGGAATTCATTTGGTATGTTTTACCTACGTCAGTGTTTGTTTTCACTTAAAAATTATGTCCATATTAAACAAAAGAGAGACACATTGACTGATACCAGTCACACCAAGGCACATATTTAGTCAGGGTTGACTCTTACACATCAAAAATGAACCATGTATCGTTCTACTAATGTATCATCACAATACGAATCTGTTTGGAAATTTTTATGTATGTTAGTTGTGTTTACTTAAAATTCTGCCCATTTTAAACAAAAGAGAAACACATTGAGTGATTTCGGAAACAACGTGCCACAGATTGAGGTAGGGTTGAATCAAACAAGGAACACATTACCCATGGATCATTGGAAAATTTTATCAACATAATAAAAATGCATTTGTTCAGTTTTATGTACGTTAGTGGTTGTTTTCATTTAAATATTATTTCCATTTTAAACATAAGAGAGGCACTTTGAGTGATATTGGCCACATAGTGCCTTGTATTAAGGTGGGGATGACACATAAACATCAGAAATGACCCATATATCATTATTCAAATGTATCAAAAAAATTATAATGTGTTAGGCCATTTTTATGTATGTTAGTTATTGTTTTAACTTAAAATAATGTCCATTTAAAAAAAAGATAGACAATTTGAGTGATACCGGCCACACCGTGCCTCGGATGGTGGTAGAGTTGACTCGTACATGGCACATAGGATCCCTGGATCATTGTCCTAATGTATCAACACAATAAAAATGTGTTTGGTTTTTCTTCCGTATGTCAGTGTTTGTTTTCACTTAAAAATCATGTCTATTTTAAATAAAATAGAGATAATTTGTGTGATAACGGTCACACCATGCCTCTGATTGAGGAGGGTTGACTCATAAACATAAAAAATGTCCCATGGATAGAGTATCAACAAAATCCGAATGCGTTTGGTCATTTTTCCATATGTTAGTTGTTGTTTTCACTTTAAATTCTATCCATTTTAAACAGAAGAGAGACATTTTGAGTGATAACAGCCACACTATGCCTCAGATTGGGGAGGGGTTTACTCTTACATAAAACACATGTCCCATTGATCGTTGGACTAAGGGATCAACAAAATCAAAATGTGTTTGGTCATTTTACCATATGCCAGTTGTTGTTTTCACTAAAAATTATGTCTATTTTAAATAAAAGAGTGACACTTTGAGTGATTCTAGCTACACCATGCATTAGATTCAGAAAAGTTTTAATCGTAATAGTAAAAAAATACCCATGTGTCATTATCCTAACATATCAATACAATATGAATGTATTTGGTCATTTTTCTGCATGTTGTTGTTGTTTTCACTCAAAATTCTGTCAATTTAAAACAAAAGAGAGACACTTTGAGTGATACCGGCCACACCATGACATGGATTGAAGTTTGGATGTCTCTTAAATATCCAAAATGTTACATGGATTATTTTACTAAAGTATCAACACAATACGAATGCATTTGGTTAGTTTTCCGTATGTCATTGTTTTTTTTACAGAAAAATTATGTCCATTTTAAACAAAAGAGAGACACATTGAGAGATACCGGTCACACCATGCCTCATATTGATGCAGGGTTTATTCATACATGTCAAAAATTAAACATGTTTCATTCTACTAAAGATTAAACACAATCTGAATTCATTTGTTCACTTTTCCATATGTTGTTGTTTCCACATAAAATTATCTACAATTTAAACAAAAGAGAGACACTTTGAGTGATACCGGCCACACTGTGCCTCATATTGGGCTGGGGTTGACTCATACATGTCACACATTACCCATGGATCATTTTCCTAATGCATCAACATAATCAAAATGTGTTTGGTCTGTTTTTCCTACGTTAGTTGTTGTTTTCAATTAAAATCATGTCCGTTTTTAACAAAAGAGAGACAATTTTAATGATATCAATCACACTGTTCCTTGGATTGAAGTGGTTTGGAATCGTACACATCAAAAAATACACATGAATCATTATCCTAACATATCAACACAATCTGAATTTATTTGGACACTTTTGCGTATGTCAGTTGTTGTTTTGACTTAAAATTATGTCATTTTTAAACAAAAGAGAGACACTCTGAGTGATACTAGCCAAACCGGGCCCCGGATAGAAGTGGGATTAACTATTACTTGTCACAAATGACCCATGGATATTTTAATAAATTATCAAAACAATCCAAATGAGTTTGGTTTGATTTTCGGTTGTTAGTTGTGATTTTAGTAAACATTTTGTCCATTTTAAACAAAAGAGAGACACCTTACCGGCCAAACTGTGCCTCACATTGATTAAGGGTCAACTTGTGAACGTCACAAATTACCCATGGATCGTTCTCCTAATGTATCATCATAATCCTAATGCGTTTGATGGTTTTACATAAGTTATTTTTAGTTTTCACTTAAAAATTATGTAAATTTTAAACAAAAGAGAAACACTCTGACTGATATCGGCCACACCATGCCTCATATTAAGAAGGGATTGACTTTTACACACGATAAATGAATTAGGGATAGTTATACTAATGTATCAATACAATCCTAATGAATTTGGTTAGTTTTCCGTATGTCAATTTTTGATTTCACTTAAAACAATTCCACTTAAAAAAAGAGACACTTTGAGTGATACCGGTCACACCGTTACTCGAATTGAGACAATAATGACTCGTACACATAATAAATGAACCATGGATCATTCTACTAATGTATCAACACAATACATATGAATTTTCTCAATTTTATGCATTCCAGTAGATGTTTTCACATAAACTTCTGTCCATTTAATAAAAAAGAGACACTTTGAGTTATATAGGCCACACCATGCCTCAGATTGAGATGGGTTTGACTCATACATGTTATACAAGACCCATGGATCATTCTCTTAAATTTAAAACATGGATTTTGGGGGTGAGATTATGTGGAAGAAGGAGGTTACATTAATTTTCATTTTCTTATTATGGATGACCAGAAAACATAAAATTTATACCAATGAAAATGTTCAACACATGAGAATCCATTTGGCACATCGACGCTAATACAGTAATCAATTTAGGGAAGATATTTTTAGTTATATTTTCTTTGAATGTTAGTGGGCCTATGTTATATGAACTCATTTTAGAGATTTTACTGGTTTTTCTTATCCAGATCCCAATGAAAATTGGTTAATCATTCTTGCATGTTATTGGTGCATTTCATATATTAAAATGGACAAATGAATCATTAGAGAAAGGATTCTTTATTTAATAAAAATTTAATTTTTTCTACAAACATTTACATTGAACAATGTTTAATCTTTTCATCTCTGTGAACCCCTATAAAAAATGGCTACCAATTGTACACATCCCCAAGTCAGATCTTCATGCTCTTTGTATACAATCAACCATCTGGTATGCGGCCCTCTTGTTTCTGAAAAAATATATATTGTCTTGTGAATATGAGGGTTTTATACAGTCTTAGTAGTACAAACAAATATATAAATAAATAAATAATAAAAAATTTAATGAAATAGTATTTGTTTTTGAAAATACCTCTTTAGGTATGCTAGTTTGTTGATGGAAACAAATACATCTCATAAATTTACAGACAAAATAACTGAAATACTTATCATTTTTTTGGGCACTGTAAAAATGATGATAATTAAGAGAATAAGTAACTTGATTTGATATTTTTTTAGATGGTGAAATTTTATTATATACACCCTGATACATGTCCATATGTACTACTTGTTTTCATCTTTATGCTTAGCCCCATTCCTTAAATCTTTTATAGACGATACTGATACACCACCCTATCATAAAAAAATCCTCTATAAAATATAATATAAATTATATAACATTATGTTTAAACCTAAAACATAGGATGCAATGTCTTAAATAATACAAAACTCCATATTGTATGGTCAGTTTGGTGAATATCCTTGCATTGAATCCAAAAAAATAAATCTTTGGAGTATCCAAGTTCACCGTAATTAGCAGCCAATGTTTCTTAAAAACAAAAAATGAATAAGTAATGAAGGAAGTTAAAATATAATTGATATGGTTTAATCATATATTTTTACCCCTGTATGGTTGGTATTAGGAATAGTATGTCATCCGTAATCTTGCTTTCAAATGTTTTCAGCAAGCCTTTCACTATTTCATCCCTTATTGACGACTCCAAATTCTTTAGTTGTCTAGATGTGGTATGAGGGCTAATGAGTCCAAATTTTGTCTCATGGGGAAATCCATTAAACTATTTTTCATATTTACATCTGACAATAATATGAAATTAATTTTGTCATAATTTTCACTTTATATCATCTTTTAGAAAATAAATTCATGATAACATACCTCATATATACATTTACTACTGTGACTCCTAGCCAACGATATTCAAGGAGGTGTTTTACCTTTTCATCAACAACGTATTATGAAATTTCCTATCTCTATATATTCTCTTCAGAAACAACTATATGACTACTACCAATATTTAGCCTCTCATCGACATGAGTTTTCAATGCTTGTAAATGTTGATAAAGAATAGGTGGTGTAATCTTGCTTTTAGTAGATCTTTTGGATCGTTTGGATGATCCTTTATATTATTTTGAGCCCACATTTCTTGTCTCTCCCTTCCCTTTATCCGTCTATAATAACAGTCATTGGTTCATACATTCTTTTACTAATTGTTAAAGGATTAGCATGAAAAAATGGAAATAAATACCTTTTTGTCCACATGAACTCTTACAAGTTTTGACGATTATGCAATGATTGTCCCAATATCCTTTTTGACCATATGAATATGATCATAATCAAGAGGAATAAGTAGCTCAGAATTTTATTCATGAGATACATTAATTTTCACTTTTATTTGATCTGTTGGAAGTGTCTATTATGCAGCTTTTCCTTTGGTATGTTGAACACTGTAGCCCTCACTACAAGGTTGAAGGTGGGTGCTGATAGATATAAATCGCAGTCATTATCAGCCTATAGAAGATACATATAGGAAAATTTTTAGTGTTTATTTATTCAAATTTCTTGTGATCAATTATTAGAATATCTATTCCCACAGCTAAAACAGATCTTTGATGGGAATGTCTCCCCTAAAATCTGGTGGGTAGTGGGGCGGGATCTTCACATGATTGATGTTCCTATGTTGTGTCCTCTCCATGATTCTTATCAAATAATGTTTCTAGATACAATACCTTCCATTGAAATGATTATTCAAGAGTTTCTTGTCATTCACTCATTTGTTTCATTTCCTTATTTTTATTATCTGTTTGATTTTTTTCTCAAAATATACTCGGTGAGTAACCCCAAACCCCACACCTTTGACATGGCCATACTGTGAAGGCTTCATCAAAGCCAACAATAATAAGTCTACATCCTCTATAAGAGTAGTTGATTCCTGTGACTTTCAGATATATGAAAATAATTTATTATTAACTTGTAGTAGCAATTTAAATCAAAACATTTTATTGTGTTAAACATATACATATTTCGAACACTTTTTCTGTGTTTTCATCTTCTAAAATCCCTTCCTTATTCACATGTGCCTCCTTACATAGCACGTGATGTGGTATGGAAGTGTCTTTGGATTTAGACTCATCAATATTTAAATAAATATAGAAATATAATTATGATGTTGTTTCGTGTCACATAGAAATATTACTATAAATTTAAAATACATAACATTTTCTTTTGAAGTAAAGTGTACATCATCCTTGCTTTACGATAGGGGTATGTTGGTTTTGATTCACATTCCTTATTTTTAGTACTGATTTTTTGTTTCCTTAATTATATATTGAAATTCAAAGTGATGAATATAGGTATCCTCAAACAACATATTATTAGCCATAATGTACCTAAAACATCTCATCACCACAACAACCAATAAACGCAACCCATGATTCCTGGGAAATCATGTGAGTGTAGACAAGGGGTGGGTGTAGGTTTATTTTACCTTGAGAATATTTTAGGTGACATTTTGTTATAATAGTGAGAAACCCTCTATGAATCCTTCCTTCAATCCTTAGTACCTACTTATTTTGTGAATCATCTACTATAAATGTACTCTACAAGGGATTGAGAAGATCAAGACACTATTTAATTATTTATTTTCTAGTAAATTATAGAAATAATATCATAATGTTACCTTAATTGTTTCCCAGGTCATAGCCTTCACCTTTGACACAAGATGGTGCCATGAATCTATGTAAATCAGCATGTGATTCCGAGTGAAAATTCTCATGTTATTACTAAACATATCCTTGTTTGGGATTCACATGTTGTCCTCATGTATTTCATCTAACATCAAATTTGATGCCTTTTCTTTTTTCCTTAAGAACATTGTCCAACAATGTCATACTCTGATGCATTTTTGTTTTCTGCGACATCATTCCATCATCCACGACCATTTCATCGATATCAACATCATCAATATGTTCATATAGAATGGTAGCAACGAAATTTGATAATTGTTGTTGGACCTCAACACTAGGAGCATCAACAAGTTCAGAAACTTGTTGTTTCTCTGCACTGTTAGCAGCATCAGCAGCCGTAGCTTGAGAGACTTGATCAGCCTCGAGGGTAGAAGCACCAAAATGTGTAGAAATCATTATCTTCAAAAGTGGTTGAACAACATATTTTGATAACATATATTTTGTAATGAGAAGATAATAACAGAAGATAACAAGATCTATATTCCAAACCAAATATAACTAGTTTAATGAAATATAGATGCCGAAGAGTGATTATCTGATGGAGAAAGTTTAGAAAATGACAGAGTGAAGTCATATTTGGACCTGGAGACCCAGTCTGGATGGCTCGACAGGGGTGCAAGGAAATCATAGTGAACATTACAAAAAAATGTGCCACACGGAATTTACAGGGATTTGTGAAGGTTCCCTGGCGCAGGCGTGCAATAATTTCACACCCACACCCCATATGGTTGACATTCTGCACTTCCACTTCCGTCGCGCAATTATTTCGTGCCGCCATAGATTCTACGCCACCAGATGCCTATAAATAGAAGGAAACCCCCTTCGTTTTGGGGACTGACAAATCTTAACTGGCTCTCCAGCACGTAGTCGGCTTTCCGTGAGTGCACAATACGGCCTTCAGGTATGGTTTGTTTCACACCTAGTCTCCTCAGGTTCTGCCTTCATGGGAGATACCCTTTGGCTTAGACTGAAATCCAATCCCTTCGAGGGTCTGCCCCTTTCACACAATTCCTTCAATTGCGCACATGCCAACCATCTGTGCACAATCCCTTCCTTCGCGCACACCCCTGTCCTTACGCGCTTCCTTTGCTGCCTACGAAGAATTCACACACCTTGCATGAAATCCTCCATGCCACGCAGAAAAACTTTTCCCCCAATTCTGCACCAGCCCAGTGCTTTTTGCGCCCGCAATTTATTTCGCGCTCAAGCGTCAAAAGCGCATGTGCAATTCCCCGATACCCCTCACCTTAGTGCTCTATGGGAACCCCTTTGTGCGAGAACCTGATACTGTTATTATGGAGGCCGTTCATGGTTTCCCCTCACACCTCGTGCATACACATCATACATCGTTTTCCCTTACGACCTTCTAAGCTCGTATGAAGTAACTTCAATGTCCATTGGGTGATTCTTCCCGTTGTGTTGCTTGGCCTCATGCTTCTTCGCGTAGGCATGCTAACATATATTGATTCTTCACATAGCCACATTATTTTGGAC
This sequence comes from Viscum album, assembly GCA_963277665.1. Classification (NCBI taxonomy): domain Eukaryota; kingdom Viridiplantae; phylum Streptophyta; class Magnoliopsida; order Santalales; family Viscaceae; genus Viscum; species Viscum album. Next base: position 164,507,455 of record OY728135.1, read on the forward strand.
CCCTCGATGGTTCGCTCCACGACAGACCCCAACTACGGCCTTCCTGACACCTTCCCTCCCACAAGGGGTGGAGGGTACCAATTATGTAAGTCCTAGGGGAGTGGAGTGAAATCACCTCATTTGAGCTGCAGAACATTAAAATGCCAAGCGCCATCGTCCCCAACTCATGATGTTAAACTGTGATGTACCCCCATGCACACTTCATGGGCACCCCACCTTGGACATTCTCCACACCGTCCCATCTCTACGATAGTGATATCACCCCTCACAGGGGATGATATCCACCTTATTAGAGTGGTTTCCATCCATGGGAATAGGTCAGCCAATATGGGGTAAGCCTCTAGCCTAGTCCCCAAGAGTTAGCATCCATGCACCTCTGTACATCCTCAAGGCCAAGGCCTATAAAGGGCATGGTGGGGATCGGCAATTCCTCCCTTCATTGGTTCTAAGGACCTATAGGAGAGAAGGACCTAGGGGATTTGGTACCCTTTCCATCTCTCGTTGGGCTTTGTCGCCACTTGGGCCTCCATCCTAGTTTATGTCCCATTCTCCATCTCATTGGGCCGCTAACCACGCGTAAGGCCCTATTTCCACTTTGGCCCTCTAACCACACGTAAGCCCATGTTTCTTTTTTATGTATCCTAGAGCCTAAGCCCCATTCCACATTCCATGGATGCACCTTTCGTGACACGATCGCCGGGTCTTTGTAGACTCTTGTTTCTCACACTATGCATGACTCATGTGAGGTTAGAGTAAGCATTGACCATGGCATCCGAACTCTCCCCGCATAATGTTAAACTGAATTCCACTCTTGTCCTGCATGACGTAAAACTTAACATCCCAAACTACATGAACATTGATCCATGTATAGTCATTGTATGTAGGAATCCTCCCTGAGGATCAAGCCCACCACCCAGTAGCCCCGACCTTGGGCCTCTTTGAGTGTAAGCCCCATACACCCATCTGACGCCTCAGAGTGTAAGCCCCATACCAACCTTAGTTTCCCTTAGAGTGCAACCCTTATACTACCTTGGGCCCCCTAAGAGTGTAATCCCCAATCCTCCCTGAACTACGCGGCCTTTGATCCATGTCATGGCATGGTATGTTGGAAGCCTCACTGAGGTTCAAGACCACCACCCGGTCGTTCCAACCACCTACATTTCGGTTCACCACTACCATGGGACACCTTAGAATGTAATCCATATACAATCCATCATGGGCCTCCTCAGAGTGTAAGCCCCACCACCTTGGGCCGCCTTAGATTGAAAGCCAAAATCCATCCTGAACTACATGGACTTTGATACATGTCAATGCACGGTATATAGGACACCTCCCTGAGGTTCATTCCTAGCACCCAGTCCTTCCGACCATATTCACGTCGGTCCACCCTAGTCTCACACGACATTAAACTGTATTCACCATATGAACTACAGGGAATTTGATCCATACCAAGTCATTCTACATATGAAGACTCCTCAAGGTTCAATCCCACCACCCAGTTATTCCAACCATCTTCACGTCGGTTCACCAACTCCTTGGTCCCCCTAAGAGTGTAAGCCCCATGCAATCCATCATGGACCACCTCAGAGTGTAAGACCCTTACCACCGTGGGCCGCCACAGAGTGTAGGCCCCAATCTATCCCAGAATGCGTGGACATTGATCCATGTCAAGTCATGCTATGTAAGAAGCCTCCCCGAGTTTCAATCCCACCACACGGTCATTCCGACCATCATCATGTTGGTTTACCCCCATCCTGCATGACGTTAAACTGCATTCTTCATCAAAATATGAGGACATTGATTCCCTACCATGGGGATACATAGGAAGACTCCCTTAGGTTCTATCCCATCACTCATGTCTCATCCGGATCTCTCCCTCGAGCCCATGTGTCTCAGGAAACTCATGCCCCAACCCAGAGGTTCCACTTCCTTTAGGTCCCATCCATGTGTCCATTCTCATGGGTCGCCTATTTGGGAGTCCCATCGTCCCGTCGAACTAGAGAGACTTTGATTCCCCACCACAGGGATACATAGGAAATGACTTCGAGGACCAAGCCCAAATCCATCACCCATCCTGATTCTTACCCAAGACTCCACATCATGGTGAGTCATGCCACCCCATCCCCCATTCCATTTGACAGCATTCAGGAATACACCCACATGTAGGCCCCAATATTGGTGTTCCCTCATGGGGTTTTCTCAATCTGACCCACTCTAGTCAGAGTTCCGATCAGTCTGATCCGTCATCGCATGACATTAAACTCGTGGAATACCCTGTGTTAAACATAGGATGTTGAGGAAAACCTCAGATACAAGCCGATGGAATAGGATTCCCTGCATTTGATGTGGAATGCCTCAAGCTTCCATGCCCTTTAGAATCCATATATTAAGGGATAGAATACTGACATGACAGTTCCCCAACATCAAGACTTGTCAATGATTCATAGCGTGACTACTCCCCTAACTGAAGGTTGCTGCCCTGACCAGACCCCTTAGAATGTCCTGACAGAAGCAGCATAATTAACGGGTGTCCATGAAGATATATCCCTGAGAAGAGTTTCAAAAAAAAAATCTTTAATCTATGAGGGAGACCCGTACTAGGTGACAAGATCAAAGGAGGAATCCACGGAAAGAAGAACCGACATCCCATCATCCTGTTTCGATCAAGGAGCAGACATCCCGAAAGAAGGAGAAGATGTTGGCCGCCTTTGGAAAGTAGGAATGCGGGGAAACCAAGTAGCCATCACATCCTCTTATTCATGACGGATGTGCGACATCATTCCCTAGAGAAAGCGTCAGAAACAAAAATGGTGTTCCTTATGGGAATATGTTATTCTCCTCAGCATGTAGAATAGTAGTGTTCAAGGCATTGCTGGTTTAGCATGTCATCAGACCCATTCGTCTGACACTAGGTCTCCTATGAAAATAGAAGGCCTGACATCAAACTCACTAGTGGGTGGGGTAGTCAGACAAATGAGCATCTCATTCTGAAACATTGTTAGCATGGATCCCTCTTACCGGTCAGGGAAGACGGAACGACGATGGGGCACTAGTTGTCGATTTCTTTTTTCTATCAACACTAATGAGTTAATCAACCTGCTTTCAGGAACTCATTTTCTACATCCGGTATTCTATCACTATCTTCCCACCGAAGTAGGGGTAGGGGAAATTCCCCCCACGGACACTCGGTGCAATTCTACTTCTTCCATGGCGGCCTTCACCGCCACGACTACTGGGCACCCACACCCCCTATCCCAATCAAAAATTATCCAACAAATGGTAATTCATGACATTGTACGTAGGTATGAGGAGGAGGGGATCATCCCCACTAGGGATATGGCCTGCCTAGATCTTGAGATGGTTGCACCATGGTGTCAACGTCTTCTCAATGGCCGCACAAGGATCCACTACTCCCCATACCGACGTACAACTGTTTTGGGAGCCTCTCTTCAGAACGCTTCGACGACTCACTCCCCTACGCCGATGAGGTGGGGGATGTCCGGGTCAGCACAATTGGGGGTACTGTGTTAGGGATACCAAAGGAGGGTTCCCACCAGGTCGTGCCAGCACTTCCACATGGTTCCCTAAGATGAAGAGTAGGTATACTCCTCACCAGCACCACCAACACCAATTTGGCTAACCCGATGCTATCGTCGGGCATAGGCCGAAGAGGACGTCCATAATGGGGTGTCACCGCCTATAGCTACTATGGCTTGAGCCACCGCCAACATAATTTACCATCCCACTGCATACACAGAGCAGGGGAACTCATCTGCCTGACCTGGATCGAGTCCCCAACAACCCCATGGGTAGGTTGGGTGGACTCTCACAGCCGACGGCACAGAGAGCACCCGCCATGGATCTATCCACAGCAATAATTACCATTGCGGTGACTCTTCCCGTACCATCACTATGGTAGATAAAGACCCTTACTACTTCCAGTATTGGTGTGGAGGCCTTCCCCATGTCACTTTCAACCTAAACGAGGGTTACTCCCATGACGACAGTACCCAATATGGGAGCCTCTCTCACGCTCATTACACTGGGAATGAGATCATTTCTCCTACCACGCACCTCAGGTATAGAGACATGACACATTTCGTCTCTCATCATCATGGAAGTTCTACCAATGTCATCATGTTAGTTGTCAAGGGTCCCCCACACCCTAGCAGTCGGGGGAGTGGAGGCCAACCTCGCTTCACCAACACACAACATGGAGATCCTACCCATTCTCCTATTGCTCCCACCCACGTTCCTATCAGACCCAACGGAGGTCCTCCCCGTATCCCCTTTGAAATATTCCCATGTTCCCCTCGCACCCCGGCTTACTCTGGTGGAAGCTCTATTCATCCCATCACCATAGTGGTCGAAGGACCTCCTCAGCCCAGAAGTGGGCCCTGTCCGAAGAACCACGCAGGGGTAGTAAGGCGGGCCATCGCCATTGCAAAAGGAATTAGGAGGAAGGAAGAATAGATATCAAACCTGTCCTCTTCTCATAATCCGATGTAGAGTACGAATCAATAATGGATCCCTCCCCTCAGTCCTCTGAGTCAAGGGTTGGGGTAGGAACGAGGTGCATCAGCCTCATACTCCCAGAATGTGTGGTCCATAGGATCTTTGACTTACTCTAATTGTATATCCAGGAGGATGAGAACAAGGCATGTTCCCAGGGACCAACCACATGGTCGCCACCACCACCTATGAAAGCACCATCTTCTTCTGCTAGAGATTGCATAGAGTTATTTTGGGGGTCAATAGAGGAAGAGACATGGGATAACATACCCTCAGTATATTCTTCTGATGTGTCAGGATCCCTGGTCACTGGTCCATCGTATAATTATATAGAGGCTATATCACCACATTCTATGGTGGACAGCCCAAGATTCGGCAGCCGGTCAGCACACTCGGCGTATTCTCCACCGGCCAGCATTCCATCCCAGCGGTCTGCCTCAACGCCACCACCAGTTACATAGCCACCGCTAGTTGACAAGTGGGGAAATCAAGGACCATTCCCTTAGTCTAAGTTGAGGAATTTATGGACTACCCTTGCAGAAGGTCGCTTCCCTAAGAAATTTTGGCCGGTCGTAGGACCGAGTTTTTGCACGCCAGAATATCTCTCCCTGGAGGAGATCGAATATTTCCGTTGGACCCTCTAGACAACTCACTTCTGTCTTCCCCACCAGTGAGTGACATATACCGGACAACAAGGTCACCTAGAAGTCATCAGCGAACAATGACTTCTGGTTGACCTGGCCGCACTTCCTGCATTCCAGTACCCCGAGTCACCTGGTTACCACCGATCCCTCCAACATCAATGCGTCTAGAGTTTCCAAGTACTCTGAAAAGTTATTAAGGAGGCTACACCGACGTGAAATTCCATGGCTGGGGAAAGTACGCTACCCTCCTTTTCAGTTTTATCTACAGTAAGCCTGATTCACCTGGTGACATCGAGGACATTCCCCCGGAAGAGTATCAATCAACATGACCGATCTATCAGAGGGAGGGAATGAGCTAGAGCTTCTTAGTGGGAACTTCCTCCATGAGGATGCACCACCACTTCAAGATCTATCAGGAAGAGTTAATCATCAGCAGTGGAACTTCCTATGTCTCCATCCTCCCATCAATGCATTGGTATGCAGTTGGAATGTCAGTAAGGGCAAGGAGCATATCGGAGCTGTCAAGCACTCGAACCCATCCCCATCTGTGAAAATGACAGATGTTGACCCTGAGAAGGCCACGTTGCATTAAAAACTGTCTGAGCAGAAAAAGTTGGTCGATGACCTCTTGGTTGAACGCGTTGCGGAACAACGTCTAGATTACGCTGATCCATAGCCAGCGCAGTAGGGACATGCGTAACTCCACATTGGTGAATTACCTCCAGGTAACCCTGAATGTCCTACTCATGCAGAGATGGTAGAGGACAGAACATAGAGCAATATAGAGCATTATGTATCTCAAAACCCTCATGAACAGCACAAAAAATCCAAGGAATCCGACCCGGGCTCCCCCGATAACCCTAAGATTTCCTCCACGAACTACTCTGTGAGCCATTGAGCCTACCTACTCCATTGAAGAACCCAGCAATGCACTCGTGGTTAAGGATCACCATCAAGACATGGACCCAAGTCAAGATGATCTAGTGGTAGCACTCATCACCCACCTGGACGCATTGGAAACATGGAAGGTGGCCATCCCACCTGATGGAAATCCATATTCGTGTTGGGTGGATGATATGCCAACACCCCCCAGATTAGGGAATCCCACCTTCTCCCCCATTAACGAGACAGGGGACCACCACAGCTCTTAGGCCACTTTAACTTGAGGCGTGGACTTATGTTAGGCACCCCAACACAGCAGAAGGCAGCCAAGCTACATTATTTAGTTCAGACACTAGAGGGACCAACATTCATTTGGTACAACCAACTCCCCGTCGGATCTCTGACTAGCTAGGAGGACCTTCGTAGGAAATTGCTCTACCAGTTTAGCTCTAAAACTCACAAAATGAACATCGTAGACCTCTTCATGTGAAAACAAAGGCCTGATGCAAGAGTCTCAGTCTTTTTCGCCTGATGGAAGGGACTAAACTATTCCCTTAACATGCCACTAACATAGGAGAAATTATTGATGATGTGTGTTGGGATTGTAAAAATAGAACTGGTCCCCTCGATGATCACCCCGAACTAACTTGGAGGGGTTCACGACTTCTCAAATAAGGCCTAGTACCTAGAAGAAGCCTAGAAACAGGCCATTCATGCACATCCACTGCCCCATGCAATTCATGCATGGAGGAACTCCATAGCCGAGCTCCCCACAGTTGCCTAGATAGAGTCCCCTAGACAGCTAGAATTTCTACCAGGGTAGCCCACTCTATATCCTCGTCGAGGTCCTCTACCATGGGCGTAGAATCCATCCGAAGAGCGACAACCAAATAATTAGAAGGATCCGCTGCGTAACGCATCGCCGCTGCCTAGGCGAGATAATTAAGTCCCTCCTCTTTGGCAGGCTCCTCTAGCCCGCTGTTAGGGTATGGCTCCTAGAACCCCCTTTCCAGACAGAAGAAATAGGACCTACCCTTTTGACGATGCTCAGGTCCCTGGTTACTTCCGTAGGGCTCTGGAACAAGGGATCATGTGACTGCCCGAGTGTAGAAAGCCAAAGGACGTGAATCTCACGGATCTCCCCAACTAATGACCTTATCACCAAATCCTGGGGCACACCATCAAGCAATGAAATGTGTTAAAAGACTGGATCCAAGACCCGATTGACAACAACATAGTCAGGTTGGGACCATCCCCAACATATGTGGAATGTGTTTTTGTAATGCCAGAGAACAACTGTGATAGCGGAGGTGAATGGAAGTAGGTTCCCAACCACAGGTCCTGGAAGTATAATGACTGGATGGCTCACAAGACGGTTGCCCGTGCCCATGGTATCATCTGGGAGTTCCAGAACTGGACTGATCTTTTAGAAGAGTATCCCCTACTTCTGTATCGTCATCTCAGCTGGCCTCTTCCCAGATGAGCAAGGATCAGCGACACGAGAAAAAGCAACGCGCCCTATCAGTCCCATAATTGTCCTGCTCTCTCGATGACTTTATAACCCCAAAGATGGGGATTCTCCCCCAAAATCCACCCCATGGAGGATGATTCTTCAAGTGATAGTCAAGGGAACACTTCAGTTAACAACGTCGAGATGGTAAATCCCTATATGACTCAATGACGAGGATCGCTAGGCAGACCTCCCTATCGTCCCATGTCGGTGCCAATGTTGGAGGATCCATGACCACATAAGTCATTGAGGCATAATGGATGGAACTTCTAGTGAGGTCTTGCATGCCACTGAGACCAGAGATCTGGACCAACTTAGTGCCTAGAATCCGTAGATTCTTCACCTGGGGTCAATAGGACTTCTTCCACCACCATTTGTGTTGTGGGATCAAGCAGAAGAACTTCGGCCATGCCGCGACTAGCTTCTCCCCACAACAGCCCAATCTTAGCCGTCCGATTCTCATATTACAGGTATTTCTTAGGCTTTGACAAGTGAACAACAGGATATGACCAGTACCTATCAACTGCCAGTCCAAACAAAAGGGCCCACTATATATCCAGTCAAAGAGTGGCCTCCTACAACCAGAGTTTCACGATTGGCTCGGAAGTACAATGTTCTCAACAACCTTTCTATAATTATAACAAGACTCTCTATCCTTGAGGCCCTTCGCTTTCACTAGATATGCACGATTCCTTTTCCGAGTCTTTAAGGATCCCCCTCCAGTTTGAGATAGAACTCAAAGCTACAGAATCCATTCATGTCGAAGCTATCGAGAATGCTGAATGGCAGTCCATCATCTCTTTTTCTAGAGGAGATAATGGTTCCCCTATATAGGGGCACATTTTCCAACTATATATCATGGGCCAATTCAACGACGTGGAGGATTGCCGCTATCTTGTTGACACCGGCTCCGGGATCTACCTTATCCCGATGCGGATGATCTGTATGTTTGGACTATCCGAAGACAACATTACTCCCTCGTATTTGAGGATCCAAGGATATGATGAAGACCCATTTTGGTGGCCTAGTTTCCAGCATCATGTTCTTGGTTGTCTCCCAAGACACCATATAGAATGCATTGATGGGAAGTCCATGGCTCCAACTGCATGTGGTGGTCCCCTCATCGTATCACCAATGCCTCATGTACTCCCTTAACAGTTGATTGGGAATCTTACAAGGTGATTCTTCCATTTCGCCTCCTATGAGGCCCCCTATCTGGACACTGACTACTATAATAGCATGGATAAGTAAGTCCATGCGAGTGAAGTTAAGCCCGTCACTACTACGACCGACCCTTGGGAAGATATAAATGGCATCTATTTCTTCTCGATCCATCAATTGGAGGCAAAAACTCCCAACATGGGGCAATGCTTTTTCATCTCTGAGAAGAAGGGGAACCACACTCTCAAATCTCAGCAGAATCGGAAGATAACTTCGTATTCTTATACGAATATAGCCTCAGTGATCCTAGAACCTCCCTATCCCCTCTAGTATCGGGACGTCCAACCCATGGAAATGGTAGTACGTCATAATTTTTTGTTTCACCAGGCTGGAATAAGTCCGCTCCAGCTGATACACCACTAATTCATTGATATTATCAAGCATGGCCCCCTGTGACGAAGATTAGACGAGATTAGGTCAATAGCCTTAGTTGATATTATATCGGCAGCACCAGAGTGCCCCGATGTAAAAACCACTGCAACTTAGCCTACATACGCCGATTCATAACGAACCTAGCTGGCAAGTGTAAGCCATTTTCTCGGCTAATGAAGAAAGGATCTTCCTACGAATGGGACGAAGACTGCCATACTGTGTTTGAGGAAATTATGCAGTATCTTCCTCAGCCTCCGGTCTTTATGCCACCAGTCTCCGGAAAGCTGATGGTTCTTTATGTAACCACCCTGGGACAATCCTTCGGCACTCTTCTCACCCCGAAGAACAACGATGGGACAGAAAGTAGCCTCTAATACCTTACTTTCATGCTCCTCGATATGAAGGATAGATATTCCCCCATTTTGAAGAGTTGCATAGCGCTCGATTTCACCATGCAGAAATTGCGGCATTACCTGCAACACCATGATGTCCAGCGGGTCTCCCGAGTAGATTCACTAATGTACATCATAATACGCCCCATTTTGAATAGCCGTCTAGCACGGTGGATTGTAATCCCCTAGAAGTTTGACATTAGGTTCGTGCTTTAGAAGGATATCAAAGGACTGGGATTGGCAGAGTTTCTAGCTACCCATCCAGCCTCCGAGGACCAGTCCCTAGACTTGTATTTTCATGATGATAAAATTCTCTTAGTAGAACAAGTCATCCTAATTTGGAAGATTCACTTCGATGGTGCATCCTAGGGCCCCACCGATAGGAGGCTCAATGATCCTAGACTCAACGGAGTGGGTATGTGTATCATCTTAATTAACCCAGCGCAAGCAGTTTTTCCGTACTCATTCTTGTTGTTAGAAGGATGCACTAATAACGAGGCAAGGTATCAGTCTCTTATCACTGGCCTCGAGCTATTCCTGGAGATCGACATGCCCCATTTGCATATTAAGGGGGACTCTAAGCTAGTCATTAAGCAGGTTAGGGGCGACTATGCTATCAGGAAGCCAGAGCTCGTGCCACTGTTAGAACACACTCTCCAGGTAATGGCCCAGTTTCCTTCTTCTCAAGATGTTACCCATGTCCCTCGAACAATGAACGGTCAGGCAAATGCTTTGGCCAGCATGGTTGCGTCACTTGCAGAGCCCAAACATGATGATCTTTTTATCCATGTGTCTCACTGGAGAGTCATATCCCATGATACCACAGATGACGACAACGACCCCCAGATAAGACATCTTACTGCGGGTGCCTCCACATCGGGCCCCTTGGGTCCCTCGGGTGCTGTGATTGAATTGATTCACTATTGGAGGACACCCTTGGTTGAATACCTCTAATACTGTTATCTACCATAAGATCGGTTTGAGAGCGAGTGAATCCGATGCCGTACGATATAGATTACCATCTAGATTGGTCCCAGCCATGAGTCAGTCCTCTATATGCACGAGTTTGATGGTGTCCTCCTCTATTTCATTTAGGTGATTGAGATTCCACATGTCTTGCTAGAGGTTCATGATGGTTCCTACTGTGCCCATTAGGCTAGACCGAAGCTATCTCAACAGATTCGAAGGCTAGGGAATTTTTGGCCCTCCATGATCCATCACTGCATCGAGTTCTCCAAGAGGTACAGTGCGTGCCATGTTCAATATAAAATTGTGCATCGGCCTCCGGAGCTCCTCCATACTACCAAGTACTCTTGGCCCTTTTCAGTCTGTGGATTGGACGTTGTAAGGCCATATCGTCCAGCGACAGCTTGCCAATTCTGGTTTATTTTGACCTCTATGGATTACTTTTCCAAATGGGAGGAGGTAGTCCCACTCAATGAGGTCATGGCCCATTCTATTGTTGACTTAATTAGCTATAACATCATTCACCAGTTTAGAGTCCCTCACGCCATCCTCACCGATAATGACAACAACTTCCAAGCAGCTGGGGTAACGAATTTATAAGCCAAGTACTATATCCGATCGAACCACACCTCCCGCTATCACACACAGACAAATGGATAGATTGAGGAATTAAATAAAACTCTCTCCAACATCTTACAGATGATGGTCGGTCAGAGTAAGAGGTGTTGGACGGATAAGCTTCCTAATTCCCTCTAGGCTTATCAGACGACGACTCGTAATTCCACCAAGGTGACCACATATTCCATGGTGTATGGAATAGAGGTTGTCCTGCCCATCGAGATTCAGTTCCCTCACTGTGCACAATGGTCTATGACCAACAAGCACCAGATAGAGTGGATGAAATCTATCTAGCTGAATTGTAAGCACTATATGATAATAGGTTTCATGCCCTGCACATCCTAGAAAGGCATCAGATCAGGATGGATCGAGCTTTAAAAAATAAAGGCCGCATCTACTCTTTCCTGCAAGGCTACTTGGTACTGGCCCTCAGGGAACCAATGATCCTCGGTAGGAAGCCACCCATGTTGGAGCCCAAGTGGGAAGGACCTTTTATTGTTCGCAAGGTTTATCCCTATGGTGCATACTTCCTGGTGACCATGAATGGTGAGCATATAACTCCTACCACCAATTCCATGATCCTCAAACGATACTTGGATTGACACTTCTTGGGTCCTACATGACCTTAAACTGGTCCATGGTCCCACAAAACCTTAAACTGTCAGTCAATCACGACCCTAAACCGCACACGCATCCAACATGATGTTAAACTGTATGTCGTCCCGCATGACACTAAACTTTATGTCGTCCCACATGAAGTTGAACTGCATCATCAAGAACTATGTATGGCTTGATTCCCATCCTTTTGGAATATGTATGACCACCCTAAAACATAAATTTTGGGTCCATACCTTCTCAGGTTGAGCCCCTTGACCCTTTATAGTGGCTCGCCGATGAGTCTAAAGAGAACACTAGTCTAGTACCTGGAGTGTCACATTCATCATGGGAAAGTTTCCATCCACATGTCAAGCATCATATTCCCCTTCATTCGGGCCGTTGTTATCTTTCACACCCAAAGGTACCCCTAAAACCTCATGGAAAGTACACCAAAGGGTTATCCTACCATTACGGGTCAACGCCCCCGAGGGTTTCATACAACAAATTGATACGAGTCCCATGTTGTAAAATTGGTCAGTGGTCGACGCTCATTTGTTTGTCCCCATTTCAGGCTAATGTGGTACGATGCTGCATTGTGAACATGGTCAGCAGAAATCCTCCATAGTCATTCTAGCCCCTTTAGGCATTGAATGTTTGTTACATGATTCACATTATGTTCCACCCCATCTTGTTTAGGTGGACTCTTGACACTCCTGACACTATCCTTCAGTGAACCTCCATATGTCATTCAGACAACTGTATATGGAATCCTTCTGGGCACCCTCAGTCTGATCTCTATGACCATCAAATATGATATAAAGATACATGCTGATCGATTATCATCCCCATTTGATACATAGGATCACCCGGGCATTGCATCTGTGAGTCCAGCTCAGCTGGGAGCTATCTTCTCATGCCCTTTACCCTGTTAGATCGAGGCTCCATTCCCATAATTGTGAATGGTGATGTTGTGTACCTCGTCCTCATTCATGTTTGATATGCTTTATGGCATCGTGCACACTCTTTCAGGCCCAAACCATATGACCTTAAACTGTGATATCAGGTCCAGTCACATGACCCTAAATTGTGATGGTATCGTTCTGGCTGCATGATGAAAAACGACATTGAATTGTGATGACCTCATCATAGGAGGTATCATGTTGGGTATCAATCATCCAGAATTCCATTTTTCAATCCCTACATATGGATTGATTCATGTGGCGACACCAGGGACAGCTACCCTAGGACTATCGATTCACAATAAAAACCATTCCCCTTAATGAACAAAAAAGAAACATCAAATACCACTTCATTTTGTGCGAGGGATAGAGCCACATGCCCCATTCGTTTTTGGCGTTGTTACATTGCCTCGATGCTGTTGTAGAAATAAATATGGATTGATTCCCATCCTTATGGGATAGGTAGGAACACCCAGAAATTTCATCTCGGGTCTAGCCCCTAGAATTAGAAATCCTGTTTTCCTTCATTGTCGGCCATTTGGCCTGACCGTTTACAGGGAACCAGGTAACTATAAGGTTGACCCGGATGCCCCGGAATGAAATTGGAAAGCGACAGTTCCCTTTCCAGAGAGGTCCTATCTTAGAGTAGGAATAATCCATGATTAGATTAATGCACCCACCGAAGGTGCTCCACCTCGGTGGCGTAATTTTATGTGTGTGGGATTCACTTTTTACAAACCACCACTTCTCCTTCCACGCTTTGCATGCTCCTTTATTCGGATCCTTGTACGATTTCACGTCCGAAGGGACACCCTAACAGTATAGATGCTCAACCCATGGTCTGCCTGTTATTCTGGGACAACGTTCTGAAAGACTGGAAAATGATATTTGAGTTAGATCCCATGTTGAGAACATGTTCAGTAGTCGACCCTCACCTGTTTTCCCAATTTTAGGCTAATGAAATCGGGATGTTGTGTTTCAATCACGGTCAGATGTTGTCCTTTGTTTCCACGCCCCTTTCTCAGTGTTCCGAATCTAGGTTAACGCGATTCACATTTTCCATTCTCCTATGTTCGAACTAATTCCAATGCCCCTAGAATTGCCACACTCATGCACTAGTGCACATTGAGAGGACGATACATCTATTGGTCTATGTTCTTCTTCCTTTGGTTAAGCCTGCCTCTTCTCCTCAGAAATCCGAGTTCAAATATCAAATACCCAAATCTTGGTTGGTGATCCCAAATTCAAACGATGTGATAGTACAAACATCCCTTGATTCTCACATTGGTCACATTCCCCTGGGGTTTTGAGCACCACTCTAGGAGTTTTATGCTAATGGACCCCATTGCGTTTTTCATTTCAGAATTTCCCTTGGAATCTGACCATTGCGACCCCTCTCCTATCCAATTTCGAGAAGGGGGGGGGGATTTTTGGACGCCGAAAATTGAATACGTGATGGAGAATGTTTCGAAAATGACAGAGCGAAGTCATATTTTGACCCAGAGACCCGGTTCTAAGGGCTCGGAGGGGGTGTGCGGAAGAAAGGGTGAACTGCGAGAAAAAATAATTGTCGCACAGAAAGTATCAAGATTTGTGAAGGGTCCCCGGTGCAACCACAAAATAATTTCATTCTCGCTCCCCGCGCCGTTTTGATTCTACACTGCCTCTTCTTTCATGCAATTATTTCATGCCACCATAGAATTAGTACCACCAGATGCCTATAAATATAAGGAGACCCCTTACTTTTTGGGGATGAAGAATATGAAGAAAATCTCCTGTGCCTAATCAGATTTCCGCACACAAGAAATATGGACTTCAGGTATGGTTCGTTTCACACCTAGTCGCCCCGGGGTCCTCCATCTCACAAGATCCCCTTTGGCATAGAGAGAACTCCAATCCATTCAGGGTCTACCCCTTGCATGCAATTCCTTCCATTACCCGCTGGCCGATTAGTTGCGTGCAATCCCTTCATTTTCACACACCCCTATCCTTACCCAAGGCCATTGCCACCTACGCGGAATTCATACACCTTTCACGCAATCCTCCTAGCCGAGAAACAAAACCTCTTCCCCCAATTCTGCACCAGCCTTGTGTATTTTGTTCTAGCCATTTATTTCGCATGCAAGTGTCAAAAGGTTGTGCGCAATTCTCCTGGACCCCTCACCTCAGTGCTCCCTGGGCACCCCTTTGCGCGAGTTCCTGAGTATCTTTTTATAGAGGTCGTCCATAGGTTCCCCTCATGCCCCGGGCATCAACATCATAGATTGTTTTCCCATACTACCTTCTAATCTCATACGAAGTAACTTCAATGTCCCTTGGGCGGTTCATCACGTTGCATTTCTTGGCCTTATGATTCTTTGCATAGGCACACTAAAAGCTACTGTTATTTCACATATACACGCTAACATGGACCCCTCGATGGTTCTCTCCACAACACCCCCCAACTACAGCCATTCCAAATCCTTCCCCCCCACAAGGGCTGGAGGGTTCCAATTATGTATGTCCTATGGGTGTGGAGTGATCCTGCCTCGTCCGAGCTGCTGGACGATAAACTGCCAAGCACTATCATCCTCAACACATGACCTTAAACTGTGATGTACCCCCATGCATCCTTTGTGGGAACCCCACCATGGACATTCTCCATGCCATCCTGTCTCTATGTGAGTAAGAACACCCCTCACAGGGGATTATATCCTCTTTATTGTAGTGGTGTCCATCTATGGGAAAAGGGAAGCCACCTTGGTGTAAGCCCCTAGGCTAGCCCCCAGGAGGTAGCTTCCATACACCTCCGTACTTATTTAGGTCCAATGCCTGCAAAGGGTGTGGTGGAGATTGACAATTCATCCCTTCTTCGGTTCCAAGGACCAAGAGGAAGAGGGGTACATGGGATTTGTCACCCTTTTTATCTCCCGTTGGGCTTTGTCACCACCTGGGTCTCCATCCTGAAGTATGTCCCAGTCTCCATCTCCCCAGGCCGCTAACCACACGTAAGCACCTGTTTCCACTTTGGGCCGCTAACCACGCATAATCCCCTTTTTCCTTTTTGGAAATCCCGGAGCCTAAGACCCATTCCACTTCCCATGGATGCATCATTCACGAAATGATCACTTGGTCTTTTCATCCTCCTGTTTGTGACAACGATCATGAATCACATGAGCTTAGAGTAATAATTGACTACAATATCCCAACTCGTCCTGCATGACGTTAAACTACATGCCCCTCTTGCCCAGTATGAAGTTAAACTGCACATTCTGATCTATGTGGACAATGAACCATGTCAAGACATGGTACATAGGAAGCCTCCCTGAGGTTGAAGCCCACCACCCGGTCGTCCTGAGCCGCCTCAATGTGTAATCCCCATACCACCTTATGTATCCTCAGAGTTTAAGCCCCAAGACACCCTTGGGCTGCCTCAGAGTGTAAGCCCCATACCACCTCGGGCCACCTCAGAGTGTTATCCCCAATCCAATCCGAACTATGTAGACTATGATCCATGTCATGGAATGTTACATAGGAAGCCTATTCGAGCTTCAAGCCCAACACCCAGTAGTTCCGACCATCTTCACGTCTGTTCACCACCACATTGGGCCACCTCAATGTGTAAGCCCCTTACAATCTATCATGGGATACTTCAGAGAATAATCCCCAAACAACCTTGTGCCACCTCAAAGTGTACGCCCTAATACATCTTGAAATACATGAACATTGATCCATGTAAAGGCATGGTACGTAGGAAGCATTGCTGAGGTTCATGCCTAGCACCCAGTCAATCTGACAATCTTCACGTTGTCCGACCCCCATCCCACACGACGTTAAACAGTATTCACCATCTAAACTATGGGGAATTTAATATATGTTAAGGCATCGTACGTAGGAAGCCTCCCTGAGGTTCAATACCGCCACCCGATCATTCCAACAATCTTCACGTCAGTTCACCAGCACCTTGGGACGCCTCAGAGTGTAATCCCCATACAATCAATCATGGGATGCCCCAAAGTGTGATCCCCATACCACATTAGGCCACCTCAGAGTGTAAACCCCAATCCATCCAGAACAACATGGACTTTGATCCATGTCAAGGCATGCTACGTAAGAAGCCTCCCTGAGGTTCATGCCCACCACACGGTCGTTCTGTCCATCATCACATTGTTTTTCCCCCATCATACATGAAATTAAACTGTATTCTCCATCTAATAACTAGAACATTGATTCCCTACCATGGGGAAACATAGGAATCCTCCCTGAGGTTCGAGCCCATCACTAATCTATCATCTTGATCTCTCCCTCAAGCCCATGTGTCTCTGGAAGCTCATGCCCCAACCCGAAGGTTCCACATCCTCTAGGTCCCATCCATGTGTCCATTCTCATGGGTCGCCTATTCAGGTAGTCCCATCATCCCATCAAACTATGAGGATTTTGATTACCTACCATGGGGATTCGCAGGAAGTCTCTTCGAGGACCAAGAAAAAATCCATCACCCATCCTAATTCATACACATGCCGCCACAACCTACTGAGATCATACCACCACATTCACCATTCCATTTGACAGCATTCGAGAAGCCACCCATGTGTAGGCCCCAATATCGGTGTTCCCTTCAGGGGGGATCCTCAATCTGACCCACTCTAGTCAGTGTTCTGATCAGTCCGATCCATATCCACTAGATGTTAAACTCGTGGGATAACCTATGATAATCTTAGGAAGCTTAGGAAAACCTTATATACATTCCCATGGCATACGATTCCCCGTGGTCGATGTGGGATTCCTCGAGCGTGCATGCCCTCGAGAATCCCTATAATAAGGGATAGAAGTCAGACATGCCAGTTACCCAGTGTCAAGACTCGCCAATGCTACCCTGCGTGACTACTCCCCTAAAAGAACGTCACTTCCCTGACCGGACCCATTTGAATATTCTTTCAGAAGCAGCGTAATTAACTGTTGTTCAAAAAGATATGGTGCCAGGAAGAGTTTCACGGACAACATCTTAAATCTATGAGGGAGACTCAGACTAGGTGGTGATCACTAAGGAAGAATCTATGGAAGGAAGAACCAACATCCCATCATCACGTTTCAATCATGGAGAAGACGTCCCCGAAGAAGGAGCTGATGCCGCCCACCTTTGGAAAGCGGGAATGCGGAGAAACCAAGTGGCCAACACGTCCTCCTCTGCATGACAGATGTGCGGTGGCGCGCCCTAGCGAAAGCGTCAGAAACATGAACTCACATTCTTTTATTCAATGTCAGAAAGGATTTGACACCTCTATCTATTAACTAAATCCCTACATTTTGGTTTCATTAAACATACAAAATTTCATCTACATTTGGAACATTGTGAAATGATTGCGACTTACCACTAAAAGGATTATACACAATAGAATTATCATCAGACCATTCAGTTGTATTGAACTATAAATGAACAATCAACCACATTCTGTTTGTGGGATCTGGAACATAAAATAGTTTTACCTCTTGTGATTCTATTATAAACAGTTCATCTTTGTACCCTTCTTTAGTAAAATAAACTATCAGAAATCCGAATTAATCTATTTTTACACCACTTTGTTATCAAACCATTTGCATTGAAAAAACAGAAATTGGAATGTCATACAGTCCAACTCCCATATGTGTTTGATAATGCCGAAGTATAAAATATTCTCATAAATTGGATTTTTTTCCTTACTACCAGAAACATGCATCACTTCAGCCATAAGTGTAACTCCACTATTTTTATTTGTACTATCTTTATCATGTACATATGTATTGAATTTATATCACATAATTACATTACAATTTTAAGATAATACATACACTCATGGTCATCCATCAATGATGTTCTAAAAAGGAATTCGGATTTTCATCTAACTCCTTAAAAATATGGTCCCGAAACCATCCTATTAATTGGTTTTTTTGTGTATTTGATATCCAATTTTCATCCCTTGATGGATTCAACTTCCTGGGAATTTCATCGTGGGTTTTAATATATGGAGTAACCTCCCATCTAATATGAAAAATATAATGGTGATTCTACTCCCGATCTATAATATTGATTGTTGCTGCATCTCTTCCAAAAATTCCCTCACCCTCAATGCGTCATGTGTGACAAGATTTCTGGAGACCAATGCTTTCTATATCAGAAAGGTATTCATTACATAATTCAATGGCTTCCTCAACAATATATCACTCTACAATAAAACCCTCTTTCCAAATTTGATTTTTGAAATACGATTTCAATATCTTCAAGTACCATTCAATGGGATACATCCATCCATAGTGTAGAAGGCCACAAAGTCAAATCTCTGTCCCCAATTAAACCATCAAATGAACCATCATATCAATGAATGATGGAGGGAAGAACATTTATAATTCACATAATATGACATCAATTTCTCATTCCATAGATAGCAATTTTGCCGGGTGTAAAACATTGCTGCATATATCTTTGAAAAAGAAAAAAAGGTTGGTTAATGCATGTAAAACATTATTGGGAAAAATTCAATGTAAAGCTATAGGAATTAAATATTTCAAAAAAACATGGATGTAATGTGATTTCATTCCTTTTAACTTCAAATATTTCATTGAAAAAAATTTCTTCATATATTATGAATACACCTATGGAACCTTTACAACATTCAAGAATTTTCAAAACTTATATCTCTCCTCCCTGGAAAGTGTGTAAGAAACTAGAAGAATTTTTTTTGACATTCACCATTCACTAGAAACAACTCTTGTCATATTCCCATGAAAATCATGTCCAACCATGACTTAATTCCATAATTTGTTTTTCTAGGGGAATTTAGCAACGTTCTGATAACACTATCACATACATTTTTGTCCACATGCATCACATCAAGAAAATGTATGACGTACAAACAATTCTAGTATGGTAATTCAAAAAAATGGATCTCTTTTTCCAACCTATTTTCTTAAGGTTTTTTGAAAATGGTTTACCAAAAACAGTGTTCACATAATTTAATTTCTTAAAAAGTTGATCACATATTAGTGTGGATGGTTCTGTGCACTGTCTTGAAAATCCCTTGAATGATGTCGTCTAAGATCAGTAGTTATACAGATGGGCATAAATCTATCATGTCCTAGACACACAGATTTCAATGAGTGTTTTAACCTAATTGATTTTGTATCTTCATTGCACAAGATACACCCTTGAGTTCCTTTAATTATATACCCTGAAAATTTTCCATATGCAGGGAAATCAATTATCATCCGATAAAACATTTCTCTCAATGTGAATTATTCACTTTTATAAGAATCATACAACATAACACCTAAATCCCACAATAACACCAAATCCTCGATCAATGGAGCCAAATAAAAATAAATATCGTAACCTAGTTGTTTTGGTCATTATATAAGCTTAGATAACAAGATGAATTTCCATTTCATGGATATCCAGGGTTGAAAGTTATAATTTACCAACATAGTAGGCCATGTACTGTAAGTTCTGGTTTGAAAACCAAAAGGATTCACTACATCTGTAGATAATGCAAGACGAAGGTTTCTCGGCTCCTTTCCAAATTCAGAATACTCATGATCAATTCTATTCAATTGAGGAGATTCGGCTATGTGACATAATTTCCTATCTATATTTCTTTCATCTACAAGCCACAAAAAATTTCTTGTCGTTTCTTCACTTCCATATAGACACCTAAACCATGGAATGATTGGAAAGTACCATAAAATTCTGTAGTAATGGATTAATCATTCTTGTATCGAGAAGCACCAAACATTGTTCATTCTGTATGTGATTTTTTCTCATTTCAAAAAAATATAAAATCATTCGGGAAGGCATGTATTCTTTTTGAAATCATACCCATCGAGTGTATCATTCATTTATATTTATATGTAATGATTGGGAGCTCATTATATTCCAGTAACATGTCATTCAAGAGAGCAATTAGAACCAAAAAACTAACATCACTCCATCTTTTTCCTATTTTAAATTTATACTACTTTAGTACAGTTGATAATTTTGTATATGTAGTGCAACCTACAATGGAATCTTTTCACAACTCATTAACTTCTCAAATAATCTCGAAAAATCATAGAGTTTATCTTCAACTGTCCTTTTAACTTCCTTAATATGATCATCATCATTGCTGACATCTGAAATAACATACTCCATACATTCTTCTTTATTATCCATATATGTAATTAAATCTGATGATCCATAAAATGATGTTTTATCCCATCTAGTAGATACATTATCTTTTTCTCCATGTTTATTCCAACATTTATAACTTTGATCTATTCTATGACATATCAAATGTTCTTCTAACTCCTATAGAGTAATTATTCTAGAATAAGAACAACATAAACATGGAGAAAGTAATTGAGAAGGATCGTTTACGTGATCCTTTTCTAATATGATGAAATCATTCACTCCATTCTCATACTCTATTGTCAAACGATTATCAGCCATCCAATCTTTATTCATATCCATCATATTTGAATCTCAAATATTATTATATATGTTTAAAATACACAAAGAAAGACTTCAAAATATTGTAGAATAGGAACACATACATATAAAAGTAGAAAATAATAGAGCCTAACCATTTCTGATAATGATTTGGAAACCCATAGAACCAGGATATACCCCCATTAAAATCTACACACTTTCTAGCCCCCTTAACAGTAGTTCTAGCACCTACCCCCCTTGATGAAAAACATTATACATTATTTTAACCACCCCCACTAGACACCTCATCCATAACAAAATTATCATATTAAATAGTCCAAAAATAGTGACCAAACTGAAATAGAATGAAATAAAGGATGCAATATTGATGAGAAGGCAATTATAGTAGATACATTTAAAAAAAATGGGTTCACGAGTGTAACACCTGAGACTTTTATGATAAATATTTTGTTTTTTATATAAATAATCAAAGGAATCTTTCACTACACACAACAGTATCTTGGCTTTCTTAACACACAATCACGACCTTCCTCGATAACTTTCATCGTACGCAATACCGAGTTTCACTAAACAATGATATGCTATTAAAATATTATTAAAACCAGCCATTATAAATAGTAATACCCACTTTTTGAAATTTTATAAATTTTATTTTTCCAAATGGACTTCATTTTTGGATTCAGAATATCGAAATTATCCTAGGGCGAAATTTTGGTATTTTTCTGAAAACATTCAATTTTTGATGAATAGTGAAAACACTGGGTTACTATTTTAAAACCGACTTTTTATTTAAATAAATATTTATTTTGTTTAAATTATTTAGGTAAAAATTGATACATAATACCTATATAAGTTTAATTCAATTCATTGGAGTAATTTTATAATAATTTTAGATATATAAAAAGTTTATTGGACTTTTCACCATCTTTTACCCACCTCCTTTGAGTATTTCCAAATTTACATAAAACACAATTTTACCACTTCTGTGAGTGAAATTTCAAAAATCCGAGAGACATGGATATTATCACGGACTAATATATGGTTCAATGAGATGAAATAATTTTTGGTCAACAGAAACTTTTTACTTTTTTTTACCACAGTTAAAAGTAAATAGGGTAATTAAGGGTAAAAATGATATTATTATTACCCTAACACTTGTCCTAATTCTATTGGATAAGTGTAATTTGACCAAAAACTGCCTTAGGAATAAAATATGACCATTTAGGCCCACATGGATTAGATTAGGACATTTAATATTAATTTATTTAAAGAAGGGTTAAAATAGTTAAAATCAATATTTAATAAGTAAATCAATTTTAATATAGTTTTATACATAAGATAAATTCGACTATAAATTTTAATTATAAATCTAAAAAGATTTCCTACATAATGGTATTTTATTTGTAATTTTGAGACATTATGTATTTTTATTTATGTATGACATAATGATGATGCAGTAATTATCTTATTAATGAAATATTGACATAATTGATGTTATAAATACCCAAATAAATGTAATTTTAGACTTTTTAGGAATTCCAATAATTTTATAGGTTTATATTACATATTAGTACTGATTTAATTAAAATTAACTAATCTTTCGGTTATTATTTTAAAAAAAAATCAATTATCAAATAGTGTCAAAATTGACATAAAATAGTCGTTAAAACAAATTTTATATTAATAATTGTTATTTTATTCCCAAAAATATATGGTTTGACCAAATGACTTATATAAAGTTATATATATTAATAATAAACAACTTGGGGTTCGTTTGGCTTGTTATAGTATGTTTATTAACCTTATAGTGTAAAAAACAAGAAGACACGGTAAAAGATAAATTATCTAACTTAAAGTTAAATCTAAATGATAAAGTAAAAATAGAAACCTAAACTTGTATAAATTCTATTGGATGAGAGTATTTCAACACATACCAACATTATCTTTTAAATAAATCAATTTGGAGCTATTAAAAACCGAATATGACTTTATAATAAAATAATATTTTTTGTTTTTCCATAGGTGCCCCTCTCCTCCCTTATAAAAGGGCACCTCCTCCATCACTTCCTCACACCACCATGAGCCATCATGATAGGCCTACCCCTGAAAAATTCTCTTCTCCACTTTCCTAGAAACATCCTAGTGGTCCTGGTCTTCTTCAAAGACCAATTTTAGTGTTCTAAGAGGAGGTCTCAAAGAGGCGCTTCAAAGAAGAGGTAATGTCCATTACGATTCTTTAAACTTTATTTCTTCTTTCACTTCTTCTTACTTAGTTGTTTCATTATGAAGTAATAACATCAGTATCACTCATATACTAATATGTTACTTTAAGTATTAAACAACCCTATTTCACCATCAATCCATCCTACGGAAAACGAAATCACCGCGCGTGCGTACATACGGAATACCGTCTCTACCTCGTGGTCTAATCTATTTTACACCACCACCTTACTTGGATGGGTATAATGGTGAAAATAAATAACTATATAATATTATTTTAAAGTGGTATTGATTCTTAAATAGTATACATACACTCCAATAGAATTCCACGATCATGGGTATGATATCATCGCTCGTGCGTATGTACGGAATACCGTCTGCACGATGTGATGTGACTAGTTCTACATTATTTTCATTTAATAATGATTACATAAATGAATTTAGTGAATAAATAGGATATGTATTATACTAATACCATTTTTTAAATGAGGTATCTATAACCTAAAAAGAAGATTAAGAATTTATTCGACAAAACATACATAAGAACAAAAAGCAATAAACACCCGAATAACAAGTAACAATGAAATATTACTAATAAGAAGCTAATAATATGGCCATATATGATATCATAAAAGTAATTATGATTCTGGAATAATTAAATTACATTATTTAAATCATTATACAGGAGGTTTGGACACTTACGAAGAAAATCGGACCTATGGTAAGGGAAAATATCACAATCTCATTTTTATCTGAGATTGTTTATACATTGGTATTTACTGGGGTGTATTTTATCATCCACATCCATGTTTCATAAATATGTAATACTATTTCCATCCACCTACAATTTTTTAAATCCAATTTTACCCTTCGGTGAGTTTTTAGTAAATGATATGAAAGGAATCTTTATCGTTATTCGTACAAGGTACTTTTTGACTTTTCCGACATAAGTACAAGAATGATGTATGATTTTTTATTTTGTGGAACACATAAGAATGGTATAATTATGATATGGGTGGGACCTATATCTCCCTCCAATGCATTGGGTATAGATTTATATCTCATGAGATAGACATGCCTGGAATGGTAGGTTAATCCGGTTCAGTGAAACAGGACTGAAACGAGGAGTGAACTCGGTTCAGAAATGGAATTTGTCCGCTAAGATAGTCTTGGAAATGAGTCTTGACTACTAAGAAATGATTCTATATGATTATTTGTGTATTCCAAAAAGTTTTATGTTTTATGTTATGATTATTGGTATTAAATTTCACTACTATGATTTATCCCATGTTATTAAATTATGATCTATTTTGGAGGTTAATATTTCCTAATTGTTATATTTTTCTGAATAATATGTGATTGATATTTCTTTTGATTACCCTTAATGATCATTTGAGCACACCCTTTTGTATGTTTTCTTTCCCCTGGTCGGGAAGAAGGTTATTAATTAGGATATTCCAAAAAGGGACTCTAGATATGATAAAATAAATGGGAGACAATGTAGATGATTTATGAACCAGTTGATTATGTTTCCCTATTTCTAAAGTCACTATACCTATACGGTCCTTTCATGGCCTTGTTATATGTTGTAATAAATGTACATCAATTTTTGATGTATTAACAATGTATGTAAAGTATGGGTTGTTATAGTTGCTATCAGAGGATACTTATAGTCATCCTTTGGAAACTAGGATGTGAAAGCCTTTGCAAGAACCCTAAGGATAAGTCTTAGCATAGAACACGATCTTAGTGTTTTAGAAATGGCCATGAACAACCTTTGATGGGACCTTAAGTGTGAAATTTTATTCTTTATTAAGTGGATTTCCTATTATATTTAGTGTTTCTCACACTATTCTTCTTGGTTTTAGTCAATGGCTGGAACCCGAAGGAACTGTGTTAATGTGGAATGCGACGGGCAATGTAATGATTGTCCCCCTAAAAACCAAACGTTATGGGAGCTGGAATGAAAAATCTTATAGCCATTCTCACACAACATTCTCAAGCTATGAATCATGCTGGACTTCCAAATGAGCAAAGGAAGGAGAAACATTCTGTGAATCCTTCATGAGGCAGCGTCCACATTCATTTTGTGGGTCTACTAAAACATTAGTTGCTGAACAATGGATTTGTACTACTGAAATGATATTTTCAGTTCTTCAACGTTCTGAACATGATAAAGTCATCTAAGAAGTGTATCATTTGGAAGGAGATGCTCATCAATGGTGGAATCTTATCAAGAATATGAGGCCAAGATATGAAATTGAGTCCATGGAATAGGATGAGTTGAAGAACTTATCTTTCAGTAAGTACTTCCCTCGTATTCTTCGAACAAAGATGGAAAAGGTATTTCTTGAACTAAAGAAAATGGATGATGAATTTGTTGGTACCTAAGAAGAAAATTTTACATGACTTGCAAGGTATGCTTCTGGTATTATTATCACAACCTGAGAGTACGATCGATCGATTCTTTAGTGGAATAAAACCAAGTCTTCGAATGGAATTATCCATAAGGGAATTCAATAGCAAAGAGGAAATCGTTGGATGTGCTCTCAATGTTGAGATTGAGATTAGAGTAACCCATAAATCATATGGGTTTGATAAGAACAAGAAAATGGAATTCAAAGGAAAATCAAAAGAGCACACTGAAAAGAAGATGAGTTTTCCCTTATGCTCAATGTGTAGTAAGAAACATGGTTGGACTTGTCTTAAAGGGACAAGTAAATGTTTCAAATGTGCAAAGGAAGGTCATCAGGCATTTGAATGCCGCAATGATGGGAAGAAGATATCTTGTGATGCGAACAATGAAAAGGCTACACAGAGTGCACCTCCTACACTTCAATGTTACAAGTGTATGGAAATGGGGCATTGTGCTAATAAATGCCCTAATCCAAGGGTTGTTGATGATGATCGACGCCAACAAACTCTTAAGGCTAAAGACAAAGGAAAGTCACATGCAATTTTTATCAGCGATGTGGAGTATGATAAAGAAGTGGTTAAAGGTAAAATTACCATCCACTCTAAAGTATAAAATGTTTTATTTGATTTTGGAACCACCCACTCTTTTATTTCTAAAGAATTTTCTATGGGTATCACTGTATTACCTCAACAATTAGATGTTGAGTTAAGCTGTGATATCTTCTAACGGAAGAACAGTCGCATCAAAAGTTTATAATTCTTCTCCGATTGATGTTTGTGGGAAAGTGCTTCATGAAAATATTGTTATCCTTCCTATAGTGGAATTTTATGTGAATCTTGGCATGGATTGGATTTCTTTATATGGATCTCATATCAATTTCCAAAAAAGGGGAGTCACATTTCATATTCCAGATCAATCTATGATCGTCTATCAATGCAAGGATGATCATAACCTTCCATTGGAAATTTCTTCCATCTTATGGGTCTTGATTACACTAAATGAAGGTTATTTATCTCAAATGGTTGGAGAGAACCTCACGATTAAGAATGTGCCCATTGTACGGGAGTTTGACGATGTCTTTTCGGAGGAATTTCTGGGTCTTCCACAAAATCGTGAAGTTGAGTTTTCAATAGAACTCATACCAGGTACTTTTCCTATTTCAAATACACCTTATAGAATGGAACCAATTGAGTTGCAGGAATTGAAGAAGAAACTACAAGAGAATCTTGATAAAGGATTCATACTCCCTAGTGCGTCACCTTGGGGAGAACCTGTTCTGTTTGTTACGAAGAAATATTGATCAATGAGACTCTGCATTGATTATCGAGAACTTAACAATATCACTTTCAATAAAAAATATCCTCTCCCTCACATTGATGACTCATTTGACGAACTACGCAGATCTCAATAATTTTCCAAGATTGATCTTCGTTCAGGGTATCATCAATTAAGTGTCAAAAGGGAGGATATACCAAAGAGGGCTTTCCGTACACGTTATGGACACTATGAATTTATAGTGATGACATTTGGTCTTACTAATTCCCTTTATATCTTCATGGATCTAATGAATAGTGTCTTTAGAGACTATCTTGATCATTTTGTGGTAGTATTTATAGAGGATATTCTTGTCTATTCAAAGAGCACAGAAGAACATTAAGATCACTAGAGAAATATTTTTAAGACCCTGAAAAAGGAGATGCTTTTTTCCAAATTTACCAAGTGTGAATTATGGCTTCAAAAAGTTGAATTTTTAGGTCACATAATCACAAAAGAGGGGATATCTGTGGATCCGGCAAAAATAGAGGTTATCGAAAGATGTTCGAGACCAACAACAGTAACCGAGATCCCACGTTTTCCTAGTTTGGTAGGATATTATTGACGTTTTGTGAAAGATTTTTCACGATTATCTAATCCACACACCAAGTTGACTCAGAAAGTATTTAGGATCATTTAGACAGATGAATGTGAAGATAATTTCAAGGAGTTGAAAAGAAGGTTATCCAGTGCACCTGTACTCACACTTCCTTTTAGCGGAGAAAGGATTGTGATCTACAGTGATTCATCCAAGAAGGGGCTGGGGTGTGTTCTTATACAAAATGATATGGAGATAGCTTATGCCTCATGAAAGTTGAAAATCCATGATCAAAATTACCCAACTCATGATTTGGAGTTAGCTGCAGCAATCTTTGCATTAAAGATTTGGAGGAATTATCTTTATAGAGAATGGTGTGATATTGATACTGATCATAAAAGTTTAAAGTATATTTTTCACAAAAAAGTAGCTGAATATGATCCAAAGAATATGGTTGGAGTTGATTAAGGATTACGACTGCTCAATTCATTTCCACCCTAGGAAAGCAAACAAGGTGGCAGATGCATTAAGTCGATAAGACCATGCTAGATTATCCATGATGAGGATCACAAAAGATCCAATATTTATGGATTTACAAAGGATGAATCTTTTAATTATAATGAGAGGGGGAAAATAGTATCTTTCACAAATTAATGTTCAACCATCTATATATGTGAAGATTAAAGAGGCACAAAAAGAAGATGTAGTTTTACAAAAGAAGGTGAGAAATGTTCCTGAATTTAACCTTGATTGTGATGAAATAATAAGGTTCACGAATTGGGTTTGTGTTCCTCCCATCCCCGAATTAAAGAAGGATCTTCTGGATGAGGCTCATAGTTATTCATTCTCTATTCATACTAGAAGCACAAATATGTATAGGGACGTGAAATAGTACTTCTGGTGGGATGGCATGAAAAGAGATGTTGGTGAATATGTCTCTCGATGCTTGGTTTTTCAGAAAGTTAAAGATGAGAGATAGAAGTCTAAGGGGATGTTACAACGATTACCCATACCAGAATGGAAATGGGAAATATCACTATGGTCATTGTCACTGGACATCCTAAAACATCCAAAGGAAATAATGCTATAGTTTATCGTCTTAAAAATTCGGCAAACTTCATCGCTTTTAGATAGTATTTCTCTCTGAATCAGCTTGCCAGGATATATGTAATGAATGTGGTAAGATAGCATGGAGTACCACATTCAATTATATCTGATCGGTATCTGAGGTTCACCTCAATGTTTTGGTGATGTCTTAAGCGTACTCTAGATACAGAGTTGAGTTTCAGCACTACTTATCATCCTCAGATAGACGGTCAGTCTGAGAGGACAATTCAAACTCTAGAAGATATGTTGAGAGCTTCCTCTATGAATTTCAAAGGTGGTGGGTATCAACACCTACCATTGGTGGAATTTTATTATAATAATAACTTTCACTCCAGTATTCAGATGGATCCTTATAATGATCTCTATGGAATGAAATGCAGGAGTCCAACTTGCAGTGATGAAGTTGGGGAAAGAAAGCTATTAGGACCTGATCTTATTGATGAGATGGCGGAAAAGGTCAGATCTATTCAACACCACATTAGAGCTGCTCAGAGTCGACAAAAAAGTTATACCGACAACCAATGAAAATACATAGAGTTTTATGTGGGTGATAAAGTGTTCTTATAAATATCTCCTTGGAAGAGAGTAATGAGATTTGGAATGAAGGTAAAGTTGAGCCCTAGATATATCGGTCCTTTCGAAATATTGGATCGTGTTGGGAAGGTAGCTTACTGATTGGCGCTTCCACCAAATCTCTCCCAATTTCACGATGTGTTCCATGTATCACTCCTGAGAAAGTACATACCTGATCCTTCAAATGTACTCAAATCAGAAGTTTTACCACTAGAGCAAGATCATTCTTACGAAGAACAACCAATAGAGATTCTCGATCATAGCAAAAAAGTCCTACGGAACAAGACCACTCACTTGGTGAAGGATTTATAGAGGAACCACCAATTAGAAGAAGCTACATGGGTTCTTGAGGATTTGATGAGGGAGAGGCACCCTCATCTGTTTGTTACAAAGTGACGAATTTCAAGGGCAAATTCATTTTAAGGGGTGTAGAATGTAAAACCTGAGAATTGTATGAGAAATATTTTTTTATGTTATATATATCATCAAAGGAGTCTTTCACTACACAGAACACTAGCTTGTCTTGCCTTACATGCAATCATGACCTTCCTCGATATCTTGCATCGTACGCAATACCGAGTTTCACTAAACAACGATATGCTATTAAAATATTATTAAAACCAGCCGTTAGGAAAAGTAATACCCACTTTTTGAAACTTTGAAAATTTTATTTATTAAAATGGACTTCCATTTTGGATTCGGAATATCAAAATAATAATAGTGTGAAATTATGGTATTTTTCTGAAAACATTCAGTTTTTGATGAATAGTGAAAACACAAGGTATCTTTTTAAAAACTGACTTTTTATTTAAATAATTAATTATTTTGTTTAAATTATTTTAGGTCAAAATTGATACATAATTCCAATATAAGTTCAATGCAATTCATTGGAGTCATTTTATAATAATTTTAGATATATAAAAATTTTATTGAACTTTTCACCGTTTTTTATCCACCTCCTAGGAGAATTTCCAAATTCACATAAAACATAATTTTACCACTTTTTTTGGTAAAATTTCGAAAAACCGAGACAAATTGTTAATATCAAGGAATAAAATGTGGTTAAATGAGATAAAAATAATTTTTGGTGAATAGTAACTTTTAACTTTTTTTACCACGGTTAAAAGTAAATAAGGGAATTATGGGTAAAAATGATAATATTATTACACTAAAAAAGGTTCTAATTCTATTGGATAAGTTTAATATGACCAAAAACAAACTTAAGAATAAACTATGACCATTTAGGCCCACATGGATTAGATTAGGACATTTAATATTAATTTATTTAAAGAAGTGTTAAAATAGTTAAAATCAAAGATTAATAAGTAAATCATTTTTAATATTGGGTTATACAAAATAAAAATTCTACTATAAATATAAAATAGGAATATAAATAGAGTTCCTACATAATGGTATTTTATTTGTAATTTTTTGACATTAAATAATTTAATTTATGTATGACACAATGATGATGCAGTAATTATCTTATTAATGGAATATCGACAAAATTGATGTTATAAATACCCAAATAAATGTAATTTGAGACTTTTTATTAAATAAAATAATTTTAAAGGTTAATATTACTAATTATTACTTATTTAATTAACTTTTTTCGAACTAATCTTTATTTTATGATTTCACAAAAATCAATTACCAAATAGTGTCAAAATTGAAATAAAATATTTTTTAAAACAAATATTATATTATTAATTGATATTTTATTCCTAAAAATCTAAGTCACTGCCAAATGACTTAGATAAGGTTATATATATTAATAATAAACAACTTGGGGTTCTTCTGGATTGTTTTAGTATGTTTATTAACCTTATATTGTAAGAAAACAAGAAGACACAGTAAAAGATAAATTATCTAACTTAAAGATAAATCTAAATGATAAGTTGAAAATAGAAACCTAGACATGTCTAAATTCTATTGGATGAGATTATTTCGACCCATTCCCACCTTATCTTAAAAATAAATCAATTTGGAGCTATTAAAAACCGAATATGACTTTATAATAAAATAATATTTTTCGTATTTCCAAAGGTGCCCCTCTACTCCCTTATAAAAGGGCACCTCCTCCCACTCATCCTCACACCACTTTGAGCCTTCAATATCGGCCGAACCCTTCCAAATTCTCTTCTCCACTTCCCTAGAAACATCATAGAGGTCTTGGTCTTCTTCAATGTCCAATTTTAGTGCCCTAAGAGGAGGTCTCAAAGAGGTCCTTTAAAGAAGAGGTAATATCCATTACCGATTATTTCAACTTTATTTCTTCTTTCACTTCTTCTTCATTAGTTGTTTCATTATGAAGTAATAACATCAGTATCACTGAGATACTGATATGTAATTATATATATGAAACAACCCTATTTCACCATCTATCCATCCTACAAAAAATGAATTCACCGCGCGTGCGTACGTACGGAATACCGTCTCCACACCGTGGTGTAATCTATTTTCCACCACCACCATACTTGGATGGGTATAATATTTCAAATAGATAACTATATATGATTATTTTAAAGTTTTATTTATTCTGAAATATTATACATACACTCCAATAAAATTCCACGATCATGGCATTGATATCATCGCTCGTGCGTACGTATGGAATACCGTCTCCACGAAGTGATGTGACTCGTTCTACATGATTTTCATTGCATAATGATTACATAAATGAATTGAGTGAATAAATATGATATGTATTACACTAATACCATTCTGAAATTGAGGTATCTATAACCTAAATAGAAGAATAAGAATTTATTTGACAAAACACGCATGAGAACAAAAATCAATAAACACGATACTAATAAGTAACAATGAAATATTACTAATAAGAAACTAATAATATGACCATATATGATATAATAAAAATAATTATTATTCTTGGATAAGTCAATGACATCATTAAAATCATTATATAGGATGTTCAGACACTTACGATGAAAATCAAACCTAAGGTAAGGGAAAATATCACAATCTCATTTTTATTCGAGATTGTTTATACTTTGGTATTTACTGGGTTGTATTTTATCATCCACATACATGTTTCCTCAATATTTAATATTATTTACATCCACCTACAATTGTTTAAATCCAATTTTACCCTTCGGTGAGTTTTTAGTAAATGATATTAAAGGAATCTTTTGTCATTATTCGTATGAGGTACTTTTTGATTTTTCCAACATAAGTACGAGAAGAATGTATTTTAAACTTATACGACATGAATGGATTTTTAAAACATTATTTCCAAGAAGCATCAGTTAAAACATTGCATGTTTATATTTAATAAACTTCTTTTAGTTTAAAATTGTATGACATGTTAAGAAAGGAAAAATATTTTTTAAGTAGAAAGGATATTTTCCTCAAGAATGGAGTTCAAATGTTTTATCAAAATTAATTTCCATATAAGATAATATAGGGTTCTATTTATATCCTTATTATTACGTTGATTTGATTATGTTGTGATGGAATTATTTTTATGAATTCCTTTATCTTATATGAATTGTTTTATGATGTCACGATGTTTAAGAATCCCATTTTTATTACATGGGTTATGCAATGATGTATTATTTTTGATTTTATGGCACCCATAAGAATGTTATCATTATGAGATGGGTGGGACCTATATCTCCATCCAATGAATTCAGTAAATATTTATATCTCATTATAAAGACATGGCTGGAACGACAGGTTAATCTGGTTCAGTGAAACAGGACTGAAACGAGGAGTGAACTCAGTTCGAAAATGGTCTTTGTCCGGTATGATAGTCTTGGGAATGAGTCTTGACTACAAAAAATGATTCTCTATGATTATGTCTTTATGCCAAAAAGTTTCATGTTTTATGTGATGATTATTGGGATTACATTTCACTACTATGATTTATCCAATGTTATGAAATTATGATATCTTTTGCAGGTTAAGATTTCCAGAATGTTATGTTCTTATGAATGTGATGTGATTGATATTTATTTTGATTACCCTAACTGAGCATTTGAGCTCACCCTTTTGTATGTTTTCTTTCCCCAGTTCAGGAAGAATGTTATTAAGTAGGATATGCCAAAAAGGGACTCTAGATATGATGAAATAAATGGGAGACAATGTAGATGATTTATGAACCAGTTGTTTATGTTTCACAGTTTCTAAAGACACTATACCTATACGGTCCTTTCATGGTCTTGATATATGTTGTAATAAGTTTACTTCAATTTTGATGTATTAACAATGTATGTAAAGTATGGATCATTATAACGAGGGAGAAAAACAACCTAGGTTTATCAAAAATTACTATGGAATATCAGAGATTTTATTACCCAATTTATCATTAGAAATAGATAATTGATGTTAGTGAAAATAAATTCTATTAAAACCTCTCCCACTAATTGTTAATACCTTCCGTAATATTTAAAAAATTGTGAAATTAATTTTAAAAATAAATAATTTCCCAAAATCATGACCTTTAGATTAGAAAAGTTCCCATCCATTTTGGTAAAATAGAAATATTCTTCCTTTTTTCATACTAATCATTAAATTGGGACAAACACACTAACAAAATCAATACAATTCATCTTTCCCCAGGAATTTGAAGTTAAATAGAGATAAATGACTACATTGAATATAATTCAACCGAATCTTTTAGTATTAATTTTAAGAGGGTATTGGTTAATAAAGGAATGAGATCAATAACTCAAGATATAAACAAACCTAGAATCTCAAACCAAAAAAACCACCTCCAAAATGTTTATCCACTAAAACATGACCATCTAACTAAATAAAGCTAAAACATAATTAAACAATGAAACACCATGAATAGTGGAGATCCCACACTACTGATGCCCCACTACATCACAATTGAAATAGATTAACTATACAGTTATGGTACATAATGAGATACTCAACCCAAGGGCATAATCCCCACCCTACATGTAGAAAATCTCATCACTCCCTTATTCCTCGTTCCATTAGGACTACAATTCAAGGAACCATATTTATCTTTCTATGAAAATCATAGAGAACTACTATTGACAACATTATCAGAATCCTTAATCTACAATCAAATCCTCAAACATAAACATGAAACCTTCCGTAGAATCTCTAATCTTACGGATGAATAAAAATTACAGGATTTCATTTATTCATCAACCAAGAGTTCTAAAAACTAGACTATCAATGAAAAGATGTGAATTATAAGAGAAAGCACAATATATCAATCTTGATTGATTTCTAGAATATTCTGTATTCAATCATAATTCATTATATATAGAATAAAACACTTCCTAAAACCACTTTTGACTGAACATGATTTTCCTTCGATCATTCTCAAGCCACCCATAAAAGTAATCCCACTACTGAGGAAACCCATAAATGAGCTAGAATATTTTATAATACAAAAACATCCTCTACTGATTGTAGAAATTTATTAACCTTAGGACCCAACACATAGACCATAATCATCAACACCTCTTACTATTGAAATTTGACAACACTTTATCCCAGTTATCTTTCTACTTCCTATGCACTTTACCATGATAATGATTCAAAATGTATAATCATAAAAAATATTAAATTTAGTACAAAATGTTAAATAACATACCAAAACCATATATCAACCCAAGCCGTTTACAGATAAAATTTCATGATTTTAAATATAATTCTTCATCATAGTACAAGCTAAGGATTGTAAAATCTAGTGTCTTGGAAGACTATGTACATATATCACAAATCATGGGGATAAAAAACACTTCATTATTTAATCTTCATAATGAGCTACTAACTTAATTTGATCCCTTAGATCTTCATAGGGTACCCTGGGGAACACATGAACAAATGGATGTGCAAGAAAGACCAGTAAGGTAAAGAACGTAGGAATAAACTCTAAGAAAATTTGTTAGGAGGATTGACATAATGATACTGGAAGCATGGAACATATGGAATCATAACATATAAACATGGGATCATAAAAACAGGGAACAAAATAATCATGGGATCATATAAGCATGATATCATATAAGAATAGTTTCTTAGAGAGGTGGCATGAACTTTATCAAGACATCAGTATGAGTCTAGGGTAACCGCCTATCTCATTTCCCATAGTATCACAAACCAAGGCTAACTGCCCAGATCGTCTTCCCATAATCATCTCATGAAACATTAACCTTACCCAATGCATTGGAACACTATCTCGGTGCACCCATCCAAGTGTATTCATGTATATGCTTGCCACATAAAGAATCTCAAATGATCTCTCATACATAAACATAAGAGTACCCAAGGAAAGAAATGGGCACCCAATCACGTCGTGAAGTATAATAAAAGGGGACGTAACATACAAGCGTACATGATAGAAAGGAATTAAATAATAAATAGGGATTAATTATGTATAACAGAATAAATCATGACAATAGATAACAAACAGACGTGATGACATGTAAGAATAGTTTTTATGAATCGTTGAGTCAAAACATTTTAGTGTGGTTTAAGAAAACATGGAATATCTCTTAAAATGAAAATAATCATAATATTTTTTTATAAAACCATAAGTAAACAAAGAGGGTTTTCATAATAAAAAGGCTGATATTTTACTGAAAAAGGCGACTTAAAATAGAGGACAATGTACACTTGATAATAAGAAGGAATACAGGTAGTTCCCTTAAAATGGGTTCACATATCCTGAAGTAATGAGGAGAGAATCACTTAAAAACATGTATATCCCCGGAAGGGATTGATGGAAGAGTCTTGATAAATAAACATGGAACATGTAAAAAACATTTATAGTATTCACAATAAAATATAAGATAACATAATTTTGGTAGAAAGGTAGATAAGACAACCCGAAGGAATAATAGAGGTTTGGGTAGAATTCTTTATGGATTATCGGCATGGTATCAGGAGTACTTGAGGGGGAATAGTGAGAGAGGAAAGGGAATTATCATCACTTATACATAAAAATGGCAGTATGAGGGAGGTGCAAAATCATACTCCATAATTAAAAATTACACATTACATGTCCTAACATAGTGATCAATCTCGAATAAGAGTGAAATTTAGAGGATCCCTTACCTTAGGCCCGTTGGTGTTCTCCACTTGATATTAGTGACCTGAATAGTAAAATTAGGTTTATTAATCACTAGTTCCAGAACCTTATCTAAAAGTGAAATATTAATTATATCATTTTTAAATTCATTTATACCCATTTTGATTGATTACAAAGTTCAATTTCATTGTTCGGGTCTGTTTGTTTCATTTGTTTTAATGATTGGTTCAATTATATTTAGGTTCAAATAAATTTTAAGATGAAAGTGGTTGTACAAAATTTTAGTTACATAAAATTAGTGGAAATACATAAGGTTACATGGTTACAAAAATTTATTTGGTTAATTAGAGTGAAATAGAACCTTTTACATTAAACATTAATGATATACACTTGAATTAATTCTAACGAGTTTTCCCATAACTGACTTATTTTGTATTATTTTGTTATATCCTGAGTGTATGAGGAATAAATAACCTTAAATAAGACTTATAAAATATATAATACTTTGGTTCAACCGTAACATAAATGGTTTCATGACATGAAAAAAAATTATAAAAGAATTTGAAAACACATTATCCATGATGTCAGCAATTTGACACATCACGGACGATGTTTTAATTCTAGAACGTGAGGGAGAGTAGGGAAGTATGATGCTTGAAATTATCAATAAACATGATTATAATCCATAATATATGAGTTTCTGGAGAATTTATGTCTTTTGGACAAGGGAAGGAGAAGAGGGTATAAGAAAAGAAAGAAAATGAAAACAAAACACTTGAAAACGAAAGAGGGTTCTTACCCATTGATCTCCTCTCTTTGAGACTCCTCTTAGGGGCTTTGATTTTGGTGTTTTAGAAATACCAATAAACATTGGACGTGGGGAAGGATCTTTGGAGGGTATTTGGGCCAAAAGTTGGCTAGAAACAAGGCTTCAGATATGTGAGGGAAAGAGGTAATGAGAGGGGGTATTTATAGTGGGGGAGGAGAGGGTTTTCGCAATTGTTTATTCTATAGTTTATTAAGTTCCCTCATGAAATGGAATAGTGATTATTCCTTGACCAAAAATAGTAAATTTAGCATGTGAATCCGAAACAAAATTTCTTACATCAGCAGAACATCATCATGAATTCACAATTAATGTATTTTTCTTATTTTGGGAATTATCATATTTCTCTATTCATCAAAATATAATGTATTTTAGAAATATCCCAAAATTTGTCCGTTAACATTTTTTGATGCGATGAATCCAAAAATGAAGTCCATTTTAAAAAAATATTTTTCTAAATATGATTATTTTAATAATTATTTAAAACAATACTTTTTTATCAAAACCAGTTTTAAAACATTCATTTACTCATTCTAAAATATAGGTATATCGTACTTCCAACATGAATATTATTTTCATACCACCATAGGTGAGGTTAATATTCATTAGGGTATATCACTATTCATAATGGTAAGTTACTATTCATTAGGGTTGGATACTATTCACCAATTTGTTTTTTGTTTTATTAGATTCCAAAAAAAATTCTGAACACAATAGTGTATGCTAGATTTTTTTAAATTCCAAAAACAAAAGTGGAAAAATTGTGTTTAAAGATCACTTATCACATATTAGTTCATTATTTTGTTCTTTTATGAGATTTTACGACATAAATATAATAAGAGAATTTCAATTTAAAATATTTGGGTCGTTACATTCTTCCCCCTTATGAAATTTCGCCCTCGAAATTTTGTTTTACGTAGTAAGCAAAAAACATGTGTGGGTACTCTTCCTTCATCGTTTCCTCCAATTCCCATGTTGTTTCCATAGACTTATGGTTCCTCCACAACACATTGATAATATGGGTTGTCATGTTGCGTATAAACTTATCTCTCTGATCCGGAATCTTTACCGGCTGCTCCTTATAAGGGATATCATCTTCCAGCTGCACCACCTCTGAGTTTAGTACATGTGAGGGATCAGGTATGTACTTCCTCAAAAGTGATACATGAAAAACATCATGATATCGAGCCATATTTAGTGGATGTACATGCCTATAGGCGATGGATCTTATGCAGTCAAGGATCTCAAAGGGGCCAATATACCTTGGGCTTAACATCCCTTTCATTCCGAATCACATGACTCTCTTCCGTGGAGATATTCGACGGAAGACTTTACCTCTAACGTAGAACTCAACGTCCCTTCAACGGTTGTCATCATAGCTCTTTTTCTTACTTTGAGCATCATTGATGTGTTTTTGGATGACTTGAATCTTCTCTGTCATCTCTTGAACAAGATCAGGTCCAAGTAGCATTGTTTCTCAAACATGATGCCAACAAGTTGGGGTACTACATCGCTTTACATACAGAGCTTCATATGGAACCATCTGAATACTTG
Organism: Viscum album; assembly: GCA_963277665.1. Classification (NCBI taxonomy): domain Eukaryota; kingdom Viridiplantae; phylum Streptophyta; class Magnoliopsida; order Santalales; family Viscaceae; genus Viscum; species Viscum album. The sequence goes on from OY728135.1 coordinate 164,546,152, forward strand.
ATTGGAAGCTATTATTGTATGAGAACTCAACCAATGGGATATTTATATCCCATACACCTTTTAATTCTAGAGAGTAGGCTCTAAGCATCTTTTAGAGCATTTTAATAATTCTTTTAGACTAGCCATCAGTTTGGGGGTGATTCGTCATGCTGAAATTTAAATCAGTACCCAAAGCATGTTGAAGACTCTTCCATAATTTAGATGTGATCCTTGGATCATAATCAATGACAATTGAGAGTGGAACACCATGTAGTCTCACCACACCCCTCACATATATCTTTTCAAGTTGTCCAAGTGAGAGATCTTCCGGAATAGCGATGAAATAGGATGTCTTGGTGTGTTGGTCAACCACTACCCATTTCGCATTATTTCCCTTAGACATCTTCAGGAGACTAGTGACAATTTCCATAGTAACATTTTCCCATTTCCACATGGGTATAGGCAATGGATGCATCATACCTTTGGACTTTTGCCTCTCATCTTTATCTTGCTAACATACCATGCACCTTGATATATATTCCACAATCTCCTTCTTCATCTTATCCCACTAGAAGTGTTCTCAGAGATCAGAGTAAATTTGAGTACTCCTAGAATGGATAGAGAAGGTCGATCTATAAGCATCATTCAATAGCTCATTCTTTATCCCTTGATTAAATGGTACACATAATCATGTCCCAAATCAGAGAACTCCTTCATCATCAATTTTGAAATCATAGGAATTCCCATTTTTAATAGCTTCCACACTTTTCTGAATTTCTACATCCTTTATTTGAGCAACCATTATTTTCTCCAAGAGGGATGGTTGAGAAATCATTTTATAAATGATTGATGATGTTCCTCCCTTAATGATTCCCATGTCCATCCTTTCCATATCTAAGAAGATCAGTTCCTTTTCAATTTTCATCATTGATAAAGATACAGGATCCTTTCTACATAGAGCATCTACCACCTTGTTTGACTTTCTGGGATGGTAGTGGATTGAGCAGTCATAACCCTTGATGAGCTCCATAAATCTTCACTGGAGCATATTAAGCTCTTTCTGTGTGAATATATACTTGATACTCTTGTGGTCAGTATATATCTCATATTTCTCCCCATAGAGATAATGCCACCAGATTTTCAAGCCAAAGATCATAGCTGCTAACACCAGATCATGCATTGGATAGTTTTTCTCATGGAATTTTAGCTACCTGGAGTCATAGGATATCAATTTATCATTTTTCATCAGCACACAACCTAAAACCTTCTTATAAGTATCACTATTCACCATATAGAGCTCCCCATTGGTAGGGAGTGTGAGTACTGGCACATTGATAAGTTTAATTTTAAACTCCTTGAAACAGTCATAACACTCCTGTATCCAGTCTAACATTACTCCCTTCCATGTCAGCTTGTTCATTGGTTTTGAAAATCATGAAAAGTTCTTCATGAATCGTCAATAATACCCAGCTAGACCCAAAAAGTTGCGGATCTCCGTTACATAAGTTGGTCTGGCCCACTCTTCAATTTCCTTTGTCTTGGAATGGTCTACAAATATCCCTTTGATGGTGATAAAATTCCCCAAGAAAGATACTTCCTCCATTCAGAACTCTAATTTAGTTTACTTTGCATATAACTTCTCCCTTCACAAAGTCTTTAACACAATTTCCAAATGTGCCTAATGTTCCTCCTTGTTCTTGGAGTATATCAGAATATCATCAATAAAGACTACCACAAATTTGTCGAGGTAATCTTTGAAAACTATATTTATTAAATCCATGAAAATTTATGGAGCATTAGTGAGTCGAAATGGAATCACTATGTACTCATAGTGTCTATACCTCATTCGGAAGGCAGTCTTTGGAATATCTTTCTTCCTCACCATTAGATGGTGATATCCTGACCGAATGACCACCATAGTGAAATAGCTGGCCCCACATTGATGACTGAACAAGTCATCTATCTATGGAAGGGGATACATGTTCATTATCATGATTTTATTGAGCTCACGATAATCAATGTAGAGGCACATCGATCCATCATTCTTCTTGAAGAAGAGTTCTAGAGCACCCAACGTTGAAGCACTCGGGCGTATAAAACCCTTCTCCATATTCTCCTGGAACTCCTTCTTGATCTCTTATATCTCAATAGTGGCCATTCTGTATGGTGTATTTGAGATTGGTGGAGATCTAGGGATAAATTCAATTGAGAAATAAACCGCTCTGTCAGAAGGAAGACCAGTGAACTTTTTGTGAAATACATCAGTTTAATCCCTCACGATGGGCATGTCTTCAAGAATGATTCTTTCCTTTTTCTTTATCATTTGACCTAGATATGATTTCTCACATGGAAGAAATATCCAAACGTGAGACGAAGATTCTAAAGGAGATTCATCTTCCTCCTTGCACTTTTAATGAATCAGAGGATGCTTCAGGATGTGAAGAGTAATATCCCTTTCCCGGCAGTTGATGTTGGACTTGTAAAAAGATAGCCAATCCATGACGAAGATAGTGTCAAATTCCACTAAAGGAAGTATGACAAGATTTTATGGATGGTTCAGTCCACAAACATTAACCATGGAGGAGTTATAAACCATGGATGAAATAATTGTGGCACTTGCTGTTATCTCAGATAACATTTCCTCCAAATTTTGTGGTGGTGTTTGAATAGTTCTACTAAACATGCAAGATATGAAATAATGTGTAGAACCAAAATCAAATAGTACATTAACTATTCTGTAATGAATAACAGGAGTACTTATCACCAAATCATTTTTTAGGTCAAACTTAGCAGTAGTGATTGCATAAGCCCTTCCTTATTTCCTTGGAGTCTGTTTTTGTTTACCTCCGACAACCCTTGTCTTAGGGAAACTGTTCGCATAATGCCCAAGCTCCCTGTAGTTATAACACTACACTGCAGGCTGAGTGTTGATCTGAACCTTCCTTTCTTCTTAAACATTAGCGGGGTTTTTCATATCTCTTTCAGTAGTTCTTGGCCAGACGAACAAACATTCTGCATTTGCAGCAATTCTTGTTTCCTTTTAGACAGTTACCAGGATGCTTCTTCCCACAATTTTTGAAAAGGATAATGTTAGGATTACTCCCATTATGGGAATTTTTTGAATAACCACCCATGTTGTTTTCCATCTTCCACTTCTCGTCATTGGGCCCATGAGACCACTTAGAGTCTCCAATCTCCATTTCACCCTTGAGGGCACAACGGAAAATATCATCATAGCTGTCGAAGTCTCGAATCACCAACAATTTTCGTAGACTCGGCTTTAGTCTGCTAAATAAGTGATCCAACTTGCTTTCAGTGTTCATAACAAAGCCAGAGGCGTACCTTGAAAACCATGAAAGTTTTCTTTTTATGCCCTGATGGACTCTTCTTCCTTCTACTTGAGTCCAAGGAATTATCATTCCATCTTGAGACAGAGGGTTCGAGGAAAATATTTGTTGAAAAACATCCTCTTTAATTCCTCCCAATCTATGGAATCGATTTCCTCTTGGGGCTTTGTATTCTTGATCAGTGTCACCACTGATCAGCTACACCATCAAATCGACAGACTGCCAGTACCACCGTCTCCTCAACCGAGCACTAGAGGACGGTGAATATCATTCCAATGGAGTTTATCCATTCTTCCACGAGGTGGGTATCATAAGATCCTCTAATCAGGGGAGGCCTTTGACACATGAATGATTTTATGGGAACGTGCTCTTACCTTGGAGGAGTGGGATGTTCCACCTGATTCATGTTATTATTCATAACTCTTGTCAGCAGAACAAGTATTTTCCTGATGTTTTGAGCACCCGCTTCAATCACATCAGGCATGTCATTAGGGCAATCATCACATTTCCGATAACTCTGGTTGTAGGAACATGTTCTTCTATTTCCCACCATTAACTATGAAAAAGAACATATAATTATAGGTCTTGAATACATAGCTATTGAGCATAGAGAGTAATCATTGAATTTTAAGGATAAACTTATAATGAAGAAGTACATCCAATATTGTGATTCCGTAGGTTTATATCTAGGTTATCCTCAATCTATTTCATAACATATATTCTAATGGTCTTTTTTACTTAATAATTTTTTCTACTAAGCTCATGAATCTACCAAAGAATATCCCCCAGGATTGTCGTAACCAAGAGTATAGCAATTCCCGTTGTTGTGCACCAGTTCTCATTCGATTTTAGCTCAAAGCGGTGTTTTCAGGTTTTACCCCAAGGATACATCTATGCCAGAGCTGCCTCTACCTACTCATATCCATGAAGGTATGCATTTTCTTGATAAATCACTTACTCAATACTCACCATAATTTTTTATTGTTTTCTAATACTTTGTCTCATCTTTAAGGTTCTCTCTAAGGTTCTCTATTCCAAATCTCCAAAAATAACAAGAACATCCTCTAATAACAACTATAGTTACCCTATCCATTTGCACAAAACATTTCATTATTTTAAACATAATTAATCATCAGAGTTCATGACAAAGATCGTTAAGTCTTGTGTCTTCGAATACTAGGTACATATATTACAAAACATGGAGCAAAAAACACATCTTTATTTAATCATCACAATGTGCTCCTAACTTCCTTTGTTCCCTTATTTCTGCATAGGGTACACTGGGGATCACATGAAAAAATGGATGAGCTAAAAATCCCAGTAATGGAAAGAACATAAGAATAATCTTTAAGCACATGAGTTACGAGGCTTGACATAATGATATTGGAAGCATGGAACATATGGAATCATAATATATAAACATGGGATCATAAAAGCATGGAATAAAATAATCATGGGATCATATAAGCATGAGACCATATAAGCATATTTTCATAGAGAGGTGGCAGCAACATTAACAAGACTTAAGTATGATTCAAGGCTAACCGCCAATCTCGTTCCCCATAGTAGCACAGGAAAAGGCTAACCGCCCTGGCCATTTTCCCATAATCTTCTCATGAGTCATTAAAATTACCCAATGCATTAGAGCACTATCTGAGTGCACCCATCCAGGCTTATTCATGTGTTTTCATTCCACATAATGAATCTCACATAATCAATCATACATAAAAATAAGAGTACCCCAGGAAAAAATGGGCACACAATCACGTCATGAAGCATAATAAAAAGGGATGTAACATACAAACATACATGAATGAAAGTAATTAAATCATAAATTGACATTAATTATGTATCAAGGCATAAATAATGAAAAGTGATAACTAACAGAATTGATGACAGGTAAAAATTGTTTTTTAGAATCTTTGAGTCCAAACATTTTAGTGTGGTTTAAGAAAACATTGAATATATCTAAAAAAGAGGAATAATATATTTTTATAAAACCATAAGTAAACCAGGAAGGATTTAATATTAAAAATAATGGTTTTATATAGACAATGGTGAATTAAAATAGAGGATAGAGTACACTTGATAATAGGAATGAATTCGCAAAGTTCCCTTAAAACGGGTTTACTTATCAGGTAGTAATGAGGAGATAATCACATAGAAGCATGCATATCATCGAAAGAATTTGATGAAAGAGTCTTGATAAATAAATATGGAACATGAAAACAACATTTATAGTATGCACAAGAAAAGATAAGATGACATCATTTTGGTAGAAACGTAGATAAGAAAACCCAAAGGAATAAAAGAGGTTCAGGTAGAATTCGTTACAGATTATCGACATGGTATTAGGAGTACTTGAGGGGGCTTAGGGAGAGAGGAAATGGAATTATCATCACTTATACATAAAGAGTTCAGTATGGGGGTGGTGCAAAATCATACCCCATAATTAACAATTACACACAACATGTCCTAACATAGTGAAAAATCTTGAATCAGAGTGAAATTGAGAGGATCCCTTACCTTATGTTCGTTGATGTTTTCCACTTGATATTAATGACATGAATAGTCAAATTAGGGTTATTAATCAATATTTCCAGAACCTTATCTAAAAATAAAAGATTCAGTGTATCCTTTTTAAGTTCATTTATACCCATTCTGATTGATTACAAGGTTCAATTTCATTGTTCAGGTCCGTTTGTTTCATTTGTTTTAATAATCGGTTCAATTGTATTTAGGTTCAGATAAAATTTAAGATGCTAGTGGTTGTCCGGAATTGAAGTTATATAACATTAGTGGACATCCAGTATGTTAAATTGTTACATAATTATTTTGTTTAATTAGATTGAAAGATAACCTTTTACATTAAACATTATTGATAAACACTTGAATTAATTTTAATGATTTTTCCCATAATTGACTTGTTTTGTATTATATTATTATATCATGAGGGTATGAGGATTACAAAACCTTAAATAGAACTTATAAAATATATAATAATCTGGTTTATCCATAACAGAAATTGTTTCATGACCAGAAACAAAATGATAATAGATTTTAAAAACACATTTTCCATGATGTCGGTAATTTGACACATCTCGAACGATGTTTTAATTCTAGAACGTGAGGGAGAGGAGGAGAAGTATGATTATTGAAATTTTCAATAAACATGATTAGCATCCTGAATATATGAGATTATAGAGCTTTAATTCCTTTTTGATATGGGAAGGGGAAGAGGGTATAAGAAAAGAATGAAAATGAAAACAAAACACTTGAAAACGAAAGAGGGTTCTTACCCTATGATCTCTTCTCTTTGAGACTCCTCTTAGGGGCATTGATTTGGGTATTTTTGAAAGTCCAAAAAGCCTTGTACCTGGGGAAGGAGATTGGGAGGGTATTTGGGTAGAAATATGGCTAGGCACAGAGCTTGAGATGTGCGAGGGAAAGGGGTAAGGATATGGGGTATTTATAGTGAGGGAGGAGATTGTTTTCCCAATTGTTTATTCAATAGATTATTAATTTCCCTTAAGAAAAGGAATAGTGATGATTCTTTGACCAAAAATAGTAAATTTAGTAGTTGAATCCGAACCAAAAGGGCTTACATCAGTAGAACATCATCATGACTTCATAATTAATGTATATATCTTATTTTATGAATTATCGTATTTCACTATTCATCAAAATTTCAAGTATATCAGAAAAATCCCAAAAATTCCCCATAACAATTTTTTGACGTGATGAATCCAAAAATTATGTCCATTTTTCAAAAATATTTTTCTAATTGAGATTAGTTTAATATTTAATTAAAATAATAATTTATTATAAAAATGAGTTTTAAAAAATTCATTAACTCATTCTAAAACATAGGTATAACGTACTTACCACTTGAATATTATTTTTATACCACTGGAGGTGAGGTAACTATTCAATAGTTAATAACACTATTCATAATGGTATGTCACTATTCATTAGGGTTGCTAATTATTGACCAATTTCTTTTATTAGACTCCAAAAAACATCATGAATACAACCGTGTATGCTGGATTTTCAAAATTCCAAACACAGAAATGACAAAATTATGTTTAAAGGTCACATATCACTTATTAGTTCATTTTTTTGTGCTTTCATGAGATTTTATGACACAATTATAAGAACGGAATATCGATTTAAAAGAATTGTGTTGTTACATTCTTCCCCCTTTATGAAATGTTTCCCTTGAAATTTGGTTTTACATACTAAGCCAAAAATAGGCGTGGGTACTTTTCCATCATTTCTTTCTCCAATTACCATGTTTCTTCCTCAAACATATGGTTCCACCACAACACATTGACAAGATGGGGTGTCTTGTTGCGTGTAACCTTATCTCCCTGACCCAGAATCATTACTAGCTACACCTCATAGGATAGATTATTTTTCTGCTGCACCACCTCTGAGTTTAGTACATGTGAGGGATCATGTATGTACTTCATCAAGATTGATACATGAAAAACATCCTGAAATCGATCCATATTTTGTGGAAGTATAAGCCTATAGGCCACGTCTCCTATACGGTATAGGATCTCAAAGTGGCCAATATACCTTGGGCTTAACTTCCCTTTCTTCCCGAATCGCAGGACTCTCTTCCATGGAGATATTCGAAGGAAGACTTTATCTCCAACGTCGAACTCCAAGCCCCTTAGACGGTTGTCAACGTAGCTCCTTTTGCGAATTTGAGAAATATTGATGTGTTTCTGGATGACTTTGACCTTCTCTGTCATCTCTTGAACAAGATCGAGTCCACGTAGATTTCATTCTCCAACTTCATCCCAACAGGTTGGAGTTCTACATCGCTTTCCATACAGAGCTTCGTATGGATCCATCTGAATAATCGAGTGGAAGCTACTATTGTATGTGAAATCAACCAATGGGATATGCTAATCCCATCCACCTTTGAGTTATAGAGAGCATCCTCTAAGAATATCTTCAAGCATCTGAATAGTTCTTTCAGACTACCCATTAGTTTTGGGGTGATAAGCCCTGATGAAATTTAATTCAGCACCCAAGGCATGTTGAAGACTCTTCAAGAATTAATATGTGAACTATTGATCATGGTCAAAGTCAATTTAGAGAAGAACACCATCCAGTATCACCAACTCCTTCACATATATCATTTCAAGTTGTTAAAGTGAGAGATCATCCCGAATAGCAATGAAATTGGATGTCTTGGTGAGTCGGTCTACCACAACCCATATCACATTATTTCCCTTCGACTTCTTTGGGAGACCCATGACAAATTCCATGGTAAAATTTTCCCATTTCCACATGGGTATAGGCAATGGATGAATCATACCTTTAGGTTTTTTAACTCAACATTATCTTGCGGACATACCAAGAAACTTGATATATATTCTGTAATCTCTTTCTTCGTGTTATCCCACCAGAAGTGTTCTTAGAGATCACAATACATTTTGGTACTGCAAAGATGTATAGAGATGGTAGAGCTATTTGCATCATTCAATAGGTCTTTATTTATCTCAGGATCAGATGGTACACATAATCATGTCCCAAATCTTACAACTCCTTCCTCAAAAATTTTGAAATTAGAGGATTTCCCATTTTAATAGCTTCCATCTTTTTATGAATTTCCACAACCTTTCATTGGACAACATTTATTTTCTCCTAGAGTGAAGGTTGAGCAATAATTTGAGAAAGTAATGTTGATGTTCCTCCCTTAATGATTCCCATGTTCATCCTTTTCACATCTATGAAAATCAGTTTCTTTTCAATTCTCATCATTGATAATGATTCATGATCGTTTTTAATTAGAGCATCAGCCACCTTGTTTGCCTTTCCGGGATGGTAGTGGGTTGACCAGTCATAATCTTTGATGAGCTCTATCCATCTTCTTTAGCTCATATAAAGCACTTTCTATGTGAATATATACTTGAGACTCTTATGGTCAGTATATATCTTACATTTCTCCCCATAAAGATAATGTCGCCATATTTTCAAGGCAAAGATCACAACTTCTAACTTCAGATCCTGAATTGGATAGTTTTGCGCATGGATTTTCAGCTGCCTTAAGGCATAGGCAACCAGTTTATCATTTCTCATCAGCACTCAAGCTATGCCCTTTTTGAAGCATCACTATACACCACAAAGAGTACCCTAGTGGTAGAGAGTGTGAGTAATAGTGCAGTGATAAGCCTCTTTTTTCAACTCCTTAGAAGAGTTTTCACAATCCTCTATCCAGGCAGACATTACTCCCATCCGTGTAAGATCGATCATTGGGTTTGACAATCGTGATAAGTTCTTCACGAATCATCGATAATACCTAGCTAGATCCAAAAAGTTGCGGATCTCCGTTTCAGAAGTTGGTCTGGGCCATTCGTCAATTGCCATCATCTTGGAAGGGTCCAAAAATATCCCTTTGCTAGTGATAACATGCCCCAAGAATGATACTTCCTCCATCTTGAACTCACATTTACTGTACTTTGCATTTAACATCTCCCTTTACAAAGTCTCCAACAGAGTTTCCAAATTCTCCTCATGTTCCTCGTTGATCTTGGAGTATATCCAAATATCAAAAATAAAGACTACCACAAATTTGGCAATGTAATATCTAAAGACACAATTTATTAAATCCATGAAAATTAATTAATCATTAGTGAGTATGAAGGTCATCACTATGAACTCATTGTGTCCATACCTCGTTCGAAAGGCAGTATTTGGAATATCTTCCATTCTCACGTTTAGTTGGGGATATCCCGACCGAAGGTCCACTGTATATAAATAACTAGGCCCACGTAGCTGATAAAATAAGTCATCTCTCTATGGAAGGGGATACATGTTCATTATTTTGATTTTATTGAGCTCACGATAATCAATACAGAGGCGCATCGATCTATCTTTCTTCTTGACAAAGTGGACTGGAGCACCCCACTGTGAAGCTTTTAGTCCTATAAAACCCTTCTCTATATTCTCCTGTAACTACTTCTTCAGCTCTTCTAGCTCAACGGTGTCCATATGTAAGGTGTATTTGAGATTGGTAGAGATCATGTGATAATTTCAATTGAGAACTGAACCTCTCGGTTATTAGGAAGACCAGGAAACACTTCGGTTAATGCATCAGTGTAATCCCTCACGATGGGCATGTCTTTAAGAATGATTCTCTCCATTGTCTCAATCATTTGAGATTGATATGCTTTATCACAGGGAAGAAAAATCCAAACTTGAGACGAAGATTCTAAAATAGATTCATCTTCCTCCTTGAACTTGTAAATAATTGTAGGATGCTTCGGGATGTGAAGAGTAATCTCCATTTCCCATCATTTGATGTTGGCCTTGTACAAATATAACCAATCCATGCCAAATATAGCATCAAATTACACTAAAGGATGTATGACAAGATATTCTGGGAGGTTCAGTCCACAAACATTAATTGGGGAGGAGTTATAAACCATGCATTCAATAATTTCCCCATTCACTGTTTTGACAGATAACGTTTCCCCAAATTTTGATGTGGTGTTTGAATAGTTCTACTAAACATGCAAGATATTATAGAATGCATAGAACTAGAATCAAAAAGTATGTTCACTATTCATTAATGAATAACTAGCATACCTGTAACCATATCTTTTTCTCGCTCCACCTCAGAAGTAGTAATGGCATAAGCCCTTCCTAGTGGCCTTGGAGTTTGTTGTTCATTGCCTCTGACAACCCTCAACTTAAGACAATTGTTCGCATAATGCCCATGCTCCCTACAATTATAACACTGCTCTTAATTGTTCATTTTTTATACCTTCATGGGATTTTATGACATAAATATAAGAAGGGAATTTTCATTTAAAAACATTGGGTCGTTACACAACAAGGGATACTCATCCATAGTAAAAGAATCATATATATCACCAAAACTTAAAAACTACATAACCAATTCATAATCCATTAAAAAATATTATATTCCTATGAAATCATCACTATCAGACCCTCCAATAACACAACCTCTTCATCAAACCATGCCACCATTATTAAAACCATCAAAAAATATAACAACCTCTATTATCCTTCTCAATACTCACATTTAAAATAGTGTATTTAGAATAATCATAATCTTTAAAATAACATAACCAAAAAATAATATGTTATTAACAATTCAATTGTTAAAAATGTAATCAATTCATGCATTTTTTAAAGAATGTTACTTAAAAATGTATCCCAAACACAAAAACAGCCCAATCCAAAAGAAAACAAAGTACCATAATGAATATTAGATTATGAACAAAAGAAAATGCGTGAGGATGAGTGGATAAATCAGAAAATATTAATGATTGGAAGGTGAGAATCAAACATCAATGAAAGGAATCCCAAACACATGATTTAGGGTTTACGGGGAGTAGGGTCCAGCATGGAGGAGTAGAAATAGGGTTTGTGGGGAGGAGGATTGACCGAAGGGGTTTTATGGGGATGATAAGTAGTTGGGTTCGTGGCAGAGTCATGCTAGAGGCGTCGGAGTAGGGAGGTGGTGACATAGTAGGGCTAGCAGCGGTGGAGTAGGGCAGCGGCGGTGGAGGTCAGCAAAAGAGCAGATCTGGGGGGAGTTATTGTATTGGTACAGTCCTGCGAGAGCTTGAGGGCATGATATATAGAGAGCACTGTGCACCCCATTTTATAGAATGGGACTATGGGTTTAGCAGTGCTAAAATTGTAGCTATGATAAAAGGTCACTTTATCAGTGCTAAAATTTTAGCATAGATAATGGGTGCCTTTATCACCTCTAAAAATGTGATTTTAAAGGTCATTCTTTATCAGTTCTATAAAAATTGTGATAATGGGAATTTTTATCAGCACTTTTAATTAGCGCAGTTAAATATTTACCTTTATCAACAATTTTTTTCTTAGTGCTGATAAAAGGTGGTGCTTCCCTTTCCCATTTTTGTAGTAGTGGATCATAGTGTATATGTATAATATGGAACCATTGGAGTATATTGATATATTATTATGGCATGATGATATACTATAGTGTTATTTTGTTTATCCATGTATGTCACTATGAGGTGTATCATTTTTGATATTGATGAAATGTGATTGCATTTTTCATCTTTTTATTGATTATAATTGCTTGAACCATGTGATAATAAATAATATATATCCACTTCCATGGATTTATGGTTTATTATATTAACTGAAAGGATCTATTTAGTTCATGAAGATTGATATATGATCATTATATCATTATCTGTGGGTGAATCCTTAGGATATTCTAAAAATTTACTTCATATGTGGTCATTGGCATTACAAGATCATTATGAAACCGATTGTTTTAATTAATTATCTTGATGTGATCATATAGATTATTAATTTAGTGTTCATGGAGTTTGTGTATACGTTCATGTTTTTTTTCATTTTTAACAACTTAGAAAACTCCACATATGAGGAGGATCATGCAGAGAATCTATGTTCGATTTTCGTAGTTCTTATCTATCATAAGACATTTGAGTAGTTTATTATGTGTGATTTTCAGGGATTATAATGTCCAGTAATTGTGGAATATCACGTCCTAGTGGGGAATATATGTGGAAACATTGAATGTTGTTCCAGTTATCTATTAAGCATCCCCTAATAATGTAACTTAGGACATATGTTCCATTGGTATTGCTGCCTATTACATGAGGTAGTTTAGAAATTTTTATCATTTTATGAATCATATAATGGAATTAAATAGAAAGAGGTTGGATTTCATGCGGGATAAATAGTTTCAAGAAACCTCTGATTACCTAATAGAGATATTGGTCAATGCTACACTTCATTGTTTTTAAGATGAGGGAGTCTAATTTGACGACATCTAGGATGCTTTACTTCTTGGGTATGGATGTTTCCTAGTTATAAAGAGAACAGTTATTTCATTCATGTCTATATGGTTATGTTTTCATGAGTGTAAATTTATTACACATGATATTAGGTTGGTTGAAATAGTGTTTTCCTCATGTTTTTCTCAATATTAACTCATCGATAAGTGTTTTGTGTTTTTCATAGATCACAAGAGCCTCATGTATGTCTTCACACAGTGTGATGTGAATTAGTGATAACATTTTCATACGACATTCCTACATAATTATGATTTTTTTATTTATTTTAAACTTTAAAGGGTATTTTTTTAGCATATAAATTGAGATGGATGTTATATTGTGATTCCATGTGAGAATCTATAGATTCATAGAGTGTGATAGAGGAGCTACCAGTGATGTATCCTGATATGGTTGAGGCTGGTAAAAGAGGTTGTAATTTTAGATGGAAGGGAATTAATATTTGGGGCAATATGTGGACTATTTACAATAGAGGAGATAGTTGGTTGATTTTTTGAGAGACTGGTTTGCCTTTAGAAATGCCATTGACATCTAATCTCCAGATGAATATCACATGAGTTTATTTTAAGGGGATATTTTGTGTGACATAAATTCATTATATACTGGATTTTCTATGAGTAACGTTGTTATAAAATGGAGGAAGATAGATGTATCACAATGATGTACCTAACTTTTCAATTGAATTTTTGTTGGTTTTGGATAATGTGTGAAGTTTTAGTGTTTCTTATTAATGTTTGGTATGTTATATTGTGGAGGGCATGAAATGTGTTCCCTATGGGTTTCCATATTCATAGGATGTTCCTTAGGGGATGTGGGATGATATATCAATGGGATTAATTGCTATATTTCCTTTATCATAGAAGTGTTTTTGTTGAGACAGTACATGGAGGAGGCCGTATGACTCAATGATGTGCTTTAGGAGATCATCCCTAACTGTGATCCTCGTTTAACCTCCAAGATGTATAGAGGTATTCAACATGTTTTTTGTTCACAGTTATACCATATATTTTATTTTTATCCATATATGGGTGATTAGACAGAGGAGAACATCCACCCTCCTAATGAAATGTTGCATTCTCAGATCCTAGATTTTACAGGTTTGTGGATATGGTATCTACCCTTGGCCAAATAATCAATTTTTTTTTCAAACCACGATTATTATAGATCCCTTTGAATATATAAAGTTCCAAACATTATAATTCTCCATTGGTTTTGTTTGGCATTATATTTTCATCAATTTTTTCACAAGATAGTGTTCAGGAAATGAAATAGATAGTTCAGGAAATTCTTTATATGGTTAAGGTGACATATGATCAATAAAAATCATATTCCCTACATTAGATGAGGCTTATCGAGTTCTATGTCAAAGATAAATTTTTATTGAATGTGACTCCTCATTTTGTTTAATTAATGTGCTGTCGTTGGAGTAATATTTCACCAAAATTGTTGGGAATATTGAAGTTTCAACTCGTGTTGGAGCAATGGAAAATAAAATATCGCTTCCCCATTTGATGTGTTATATAATCAATTTTTTAATGGAGTTTAGATAATTTGTTACTTTTATGATGATTCTGAAACAATTATTTGGGGGAGAACTATGATGATGGTAAAAACAAATCTAAGGAGAAACATGTAGAGGTCTAAGATCGATAAGATAAGTTTTTGTGTGGGGGTTTTATCCATTTTGTTCATATCATGTAGAGGAATATTGGTGTAGTGGATATTAAATAATAACATGAGTTATTGACATATGATTAGTTCCTCTATATATTTTATTAATTTCATAACTTCTTTCATTTCTCATTTTGTGTATATTGAAATCATAAAGTCTATAAAATGGTTTTCTTTTGTCAGATTTTGTGGCCTTACACTTTTTTAAGAGGTATTTCCAACCAGAGTGTTTTTTGGAGATGATTTATTTCAATTATGTCGTTTTTATGTTTTTTAATCTGAGTTAGATTTTTGAGATCATGCGATGGTCAGACTCTTGGGAGGTATCTCATAAGGTTGTTTTTTGGAAATAACTTTTTCATTAATACCACTATGGGTTTTGATTTCAATTTATAGTGATGAGAATGGTTTGTGAGGTATTTGATGTAATATATTATAGAATGGTCACCTTTCTAATTGTGATTTCTTGTTTTTGGAGGTTCCTGTTGAATGTTCCAAGGATTTGAGAGTTGTTTCAGAGTGATTTAGAGGTTGTTAAAAGAAAAAATAATCTTCTGCGATGAGAATACCAAGAATACACTATAAGACTAGATGCTATGTTGAAGTAGTTATGGATATTCTGTTGGATTATTATCTTCTACAAGAATGTAAATTTAGTTTCGGCATATGGGTGCCTATGATAGTTTTTGGATGTACTCCTATTTTTGAAAATACTATAATGTGGAGGGTAGTGTTCCGCCATAATGGTGGATACTGTAGAACAGTAGACAATCGTTACAGTGTAGTGGTCTCAATAGAGGACTTTGGGGGAAATACCTTTATAGTCATTGATTAATCATAGGGAACAGTCTGTAGCATATCCTCTCTTTGGGAAATGTGTATTGTGGTGTAGCATATTTCCCTATGTCATAGCCTACTTTAAATGGTTTTATGATCTGTGAAAATGACATAGATGGTGATCTATAACCTTACTTGACCTAGGGAAGTTATAGCATGGTCCCTCATGTGACATTGTATCTTCCCATATTTAATATAATTCTACAATGTGGATTGAAGGGATGTGTTATCTTCTTGTGTTCAATGTTAGACTATGAATACCCCAAGACACATAAAAACCACTACTTTTATGGCATAAACTCTGTAACATTTAGTGTCTAGTAGTAGTTTTTTATTACCTTTGATGCCCCTCTTGGGAATGATTTTTCCTTAGCTTCTAGTAGAAATTTATGACAATAAAAGGATGGTTGTTAAACATTTCAAGAAGTTTCTTATCATTTGAAACTATTTCCTCCTGTTTTCAATTGTTCTTCTATGTATGATTTTCAACATTTTTCTAGTCAATAATTCATTTTAGATTTATAGTGAAATTATAATATGATATCTTTGGGAGTTCATAGTTTCCTCATAGAAGAGGTGATCAACTATCTACAAAGGTGTTCCATTACCATTTCATAAGACTCATAAGTTTGATGAATATAAATCATTCGTTATACTTTTAGTTACATGAAATAATAAATTCACCATGATTTAGATCATTTGATAAAGAGGGAATTAACTGAATAGATATTGATATGTATTAAGGAATGAAATTCTTGTATGTTTAGTGATCACATTGTGTTTCTTTTCACAATGTTAATGGTTTTCCTGTTGATTTTTTATATAGAATGCTATCTATTTTATGATTTATGTAAAATATTGTTTTACATGGATTAACATGTTGAAATTAATGAAATTTTTAAATAATGTAAATATTTAATTAATTATTTAGACAATTAATTAAATATTATTGATTAATAAATATAATGATTTTTACAATTTGATGTACAAAAAATTTATGCAATCATACATGTTTAATTTATTCTGTAGATCCATGAATTAATTAAATATGATAAAGAACCTAAATATATAATTATTATTTTTTATAAAAATAATAAATGGAATGTGATAAGTGAAAATTTTAATTATTTGTTTTTTAAAACCTGAATTGATTCCAAGTGCATGTTTAAATAATTTTTATATCTTGTTATAGCTAAAGCCCGAGGTTTCCCATAGTAGGAATTTTTGAAATAATGAATCCATTAATTGAAGATGGAATAATAACCACTTGTTTAATGACAATAAATGTTGGGGGATAATAGTTACAATTGATTATAAGTTCTAGACACCGTGTGCTATGATCAATGAGAGAGAATTTTAATTTGTTCATTGTATGCCTTGTTGTTGGAACCAAGGTGCCCTTTTGAATGTGTTAGTCATTTTATTCCTTCAATGATGTCCTATAAATCTGATAATTAATATATTTTTTATAAGATCATGGGATGGATATTGATATCTGGGTGAGGATTCCCAAGGTTTTGGAAACAATTTATGCCTATCACAATGAGATTCCTGATGATATATATGGTGGTGTTAGAGATGGAACTTTGATAATCATGGTGAGGCTGTGAACTTAATATATCAATTTAGGTGATGATTTAATTTCAATTTTTGTTTATTAGGATTTATTATATTTTAATTATTTTATTCAAAATTTTATCATGGGAATATGCTACTATGTATATTTATTATACTCAACATATATATATATAAACTTCTTTCAAGGTGACATGGTCATGTCAAAAATAATGCTGGATTTTACTATATTAATTTTTTTTCAGGATCAGATTTTTCATCATGGTCACCGTTGACATTAAATTTGAGTACATGAAATTCATTTTGAGTTATTTGAAATTCATATGTCCATTAATTTATACACATGAATTTTCATTAATTTTTATCAAATATTTATGATTTGGGTATCTATATTAACACTCTCTTTTATATGTT
This sequence comes from Viscum album, assembly GCA_963277665.1. Classification (NCBI taxonomy): domain Eukaryota; kingdom Viridiplantae; phylum Streptophyta; class Magnoliopsida; order Santalales; family Viscaceae; genus Viscum; species Viscum album. The sequence continues at coordinate 164,563,823 of OY728135.1, forward strand.
ATTCAAGAGGGTATTTACTCTAATTTGTATGTTTTATTTACCGTCAGTTATTTTTCCAACATGTGGCCTACTGTAGGTGGGACACGTGTGGTCACAATCTCCCAAATATCATCATTGTCCAATGAAGCGTATATTGGCAGGGGGAGGGGGAGGGGTCTGTGGTATCCATAGTCCACAAAAAACACTGAATGATATTTTCCCTCAATTTTCTCACTATCATTGGAATCCACAAGTTCGTGGGATAAAATTAAAAAAAATATTTTGTTAAGCTAATTCTGATGTCTTCCATGTACAATATGCTAATTAAAAATCTATACTCTGGTGTTGATGGGATCTAATTGATAATATAAGATACAGTTCTTACCTCCTCTTCCATAAATGTCATGGGAATTCCTAGATGTTCACATACACATTTCATTAAAGCCTAATTATTTTAAGCAATATTTTAATCTAGTTATCTGTGTACAATATTTTTATTTATAATTACTCTATACATGTAAATTTTCTAAAAATATCTTCCAAAATTATCATCTTCTTTATTTTATATAATGAATTTCATCATGTATTTCATTTTCATTTCAAAAATAGATTTCCATCAAAAAACACTCCAAACAGTTCTAATTAATTTTTTAGGATGTATAACCAAAATTACTCCATTGGTATTTAATAAGAGAAAAAATGAATAGAGATTTTAAATTATATTTATTAGTGAATGGTCCCCAAAAATTAGTATAAACCAATTAAAATTATTATTTATTCAATGATTTAAAAAAAATTAATTTTGACATTTAATTGTTTATTTAGAATAAAAATCATAATTTTTTTAATATTGAATGATCAATATTTCACATACATTTTTCCACTTGAACATTCAGTCCTTTCTCAATAAGGAGTATTAACAAAAAATTATACTAATATGAACTTTTTGAAGATGAATTTATAGTAGGTGTAGCTTCCACATCCAATCTAGTGAGATAATTAGTGTAATCCTTTACTCCTAAAAACATGAAAAGATATCTATAACTAATTTCCTATAGGTCATTTGAAAAATATGCTTTGTAACCATCTTATTCCAACTACAAAACATAAATTAGATTATTCCAAATACCTAGGATATGTATTGTTATTTTTAGTTTAATTACACGAATAGTCTCCACCTAGATGTTTACATATCACCACCCATTATTTCCCGAGAATCATCATCAAATATAAATATTGTCCCAATTATTCATTTAACATAATTTTTTATGCATCTATTTTCACCAGTGTAGTGGAATAATATTTAAAAATCAATGATAGAAGATTCCACATAGATGTGAAAAATTAGAAGTCAATTATAACTACTATAAAAAACTAAATTCAGTAGACCAAAGCCTCTATAAGATGGTCTATTAGGATTACTTTTTAGTTCAAAATAGAAATTATTATGTTGAATCCAATGACTAAATCTTCAACACGTTGTCCATGGACCTTTAGATTTACCTCAAAATTTATCCCTTGGGATTCCCTATAATCATATATGACATCATTAAAGAGATGAGAACCCCCATGAATCATCATTTAAAGCATCACCCCAAGATTCATGAGTCTCCCTCTAATATAGAGCTTCAATGAGAAACATGTTTTGGATATCCTTGAAGAATAATTCAGGTTTACCACTATATGTACTCACTTTTTTCTACATTGTATCAAAATATTCATATAATGATAATCAAAATAATATGACCTATATAACATAAATGAATTTTACCTTGATATACAAGATCATTCTCCATATCATATTTAAACCTTTCCTAATAGAACATTCTTTTGATAACTATATACTAAAAATATCAAATCAACAAACTATTTTATGTGTAGAATTCTTCTCTTATAGTTTCTATAAGGCCTCCATCAACTTTTTTGTTGTCTTCTTCACCAAAATATTTAATTCTACATTTCATGCCAACGCTATCATCTCTAAACTTCTTGTTTTTTGATGATGATTTTACCATTCACCTTTCTGAATTATTTTGAGTTTGACCCTATTAAATTTGAATTTTATATCACTCTTAATGATATATTCCTCTATTTTATGAAAAGAAAAAAATAATTCCCATTAAATCTACAAATATTTAAATTATTTTTATCTAATTCTATACCCTTTCAATTCAATGAATCTCACTCTATTAAAAATAATTTACGAAGAAGATATGTTTCTTATGATGTTACTATTTAATGTGTTGGGATCTTGTGTTGAGTATTCCTTCCCAAACCTCCAACAAACTGAATTTTGAATTTCAATAAGGTTAAAAGTGTATAAATAGACCAAATGATATCACATATCTTAACAACAACATTCAAAAATATAGATGAATAAAATTCACTCAAATAATCTCATTGAGTTGAATATTTTCAATCCTAATAAAGTTAAACATATAAATGTTCACATCAAATATATGAATGATTATGAGATAATTAAATCACCCAAAATATTTTTCATTTTTTGGATTTTAATCCTATATACATGACAGAATAATCACACATTCCATTTAATTTGAAGTACATAACACAATGCCAATTATTAATCAATCATATATATAACTAAAAATTAATGAATGAATGACTAAATGACACTATAGAAAAGTGGTCCCACACCCTTTTATATATGTTCATGCATGATCAGTAGATTACATTGTCCTTCTAAATTTGATGGGGTTCTTCCATTGCTCTCTTCTACTATAAATATCCTTTACGAAACCTTGATTAGACATAGAAAAACCTTGATAAATGAACAATTAACCTATTGTTCAAGGTGTCATTTACAAATCATCTACGAATGTGATCAAAAGTATAAACACATTATTTTTTATAGAAATTTTTATTCTTGATATACTAAATACATAACCACCTAAAAATATCATGAAATGGTTTCATATTGATAATATTTTGGAAGAACATGACTGACATATCGACCTTAAAACTAATTGAATGTTGCGGTCTCTGTATTTAGAAGACCACAATCTCTATTTATGTTTCTATTTTCAATGTTTATGTTCTATAACTTGATGTGTCTTTCAAAAATAACACATATATGACCACTAACACAATGGGCTTCAGAAATTAAATCCTTAATTGTTTTGGGCAAATATATGTCACTGGATTAGTATAGGATGCATTCTATTAACATGTGAATTAATTTTTCAAATTATCCCTATAGTATTATATGGGGATGGACATTGGTAAAATATTCTAATCATAATTTGATAAAATATTTCTTTTAAGGTCAAAATTTAATTTTTAATTATTTTATTGAGTAGGTATTCACATTTCGGAAATAGATTTCCATGATCCACTCATAGGAAACAATGGTTGACTGACAGTTCTCTTAATAGAGGACACATGTTGTTGTTTTGGTTATTTCTCGAAACTGAGGTTTCCATGTTCATATATCATTATAGATTGTGGAATAGTGATCTTATCCTTGGTAACCATTGTCAATGAAGTAACTTTATTGATCACCCTTGTGGATTCATATTGTCTTCCATAGATGCCTATTATTGATTTTCATTATTTTACTTTCCTTAATGATTACCAATCATTAGACCCTTATATTAAATTTTTAAAAATAATGTACGTCATGAAGGTTCATCATTTCATATGTTTTTCATTCAATATCTAGTTTTTGGATTATTAAATGATTCGTTGTGGTATGAGGGGCCTTGAGGGAGTTCCAGGGGTTTAGGACATGAATGGAAGGAAAACTAAGCCAAAATGTTCATGGTGCGTTGTTGGAGCATGGATAAGCCCACTGTGCAACATTCATAGGAAAACAGTGAAACCATAGATAGTGGCATATCACACTGTCAGAGAATGAAATGTAAAACATGTAGATGTTTATAGGTAACTGTGCAACCTCAACTTCCATAGATAGTGACTTGCACATAGTTTGGACAATCATTCATGTAAACCATGAGGGAAAATAAAATTATGAAAATTAATGTTTTCCATTAAGGTAGATTAATATTACCATACAATATATCTCCCATTTCATTATCCTCTAACCCTACATACACACCTTTTTGACCCAATATTCTAATGTGTTGATATAACATGTTTCAAAGCTATTGGGAGCACTAATGGTTTCTGATCGAAGCTCTAGGTATGTCTATCACAACCCTTGATTCTCCATTCCAGATTATGGTTTCTAGATTCCCTCATCTTCTTACCAATATCAAAAAACCCATTTTTCTTGTGGAACGTAGTTTTGGGATTCAAAAGTTGTTTAAATATGTATCTAGGGATATAAATCTAAATTCATTGATTTTATGATATGAGGTAGGTGGACTACAATCTATATACCTTAGTTTGGTAATATATTATTTCATTTTTTTTGAGATAGTGCATCCATTTTATTGGGAATTTTCTACCTTGAGTATGATTCGGTAAAATGCTTCAATTAATAATCTCTTATACCCCATCATGACCCCCTTGTGATGTTTTGAAGATGATTAGAATGATTTAGGGCCACCCATGGGGGGTGCCTTCATTTACTATCCAAGAAATTGTTAATGATATGTGTATAATTGATGTGTGATGACATAGATCCCATGAACAACGTGTTAGTAAATATGGTTGAATTAAAATGTAATGATGATAGTTTTTTTACATTAGTTAGTAATTGAATAAGGGCTCATTTGGTTGAATACTAATGGGTTACATGAGTGATGATATGTAAAAAGTGTAATGGGTTGATGGACCGCCACTTATGAATGAAAAATGAGGTAAATGAGTTAATTCGTAAGGTGTTTAATGGATTATGAATTATGATGATGTGTCTGAAAGGATTAAGATACATGAAATGTTTAATATTTTCAATTGAAAACGTCTCATGAATTGTAGAACATGTATATGGGACGGCATAAAGGAATTGAAAAATATGTTGAATGGGTTAATACATTGGAATTATGGGGTATACATAATGTGTTTATTATAAAGAAGTGGTTGTTCTATGTGATGTAATAATTTTACATGAAGTGTATAAATAGGAAAATGCATGTGAGACGATATAGGGGTTTAAAAGGTTAATGTATGGTAATTGGTGATTACTATCAATTGTGTCAGAATTGTTGAATATACATACAATGTTAGGGAAATAGAATGTTAATTAGGATAATAACTATGAAATATGAATGGAAAATTTGTTAATGGGTTAGGGTACAGTACAACTTCCAATGTTGATGGTTAGGAAATGTAATTTCATTTTCTATTGGTTATGTCTGGTTATGATATGCTATGTGTTTCGTGGATGAAAAAATAGAAATGAACACATGGATTGGTAGAGTAGGGTATTTACATAATTATTTATGTCTATAGTTGGAGTTAGATCGAGGCTCTAAAATCCACCAAAAAATACACGGGTTAAGGAATTGAACAGAGGATATATTCCTTGAAGGGTATCATTCAACCAAAACAGAGGCTATGAGGTATGGAATATGTATTGATTTGATGTGTTCATCCAGTGCGAGATAGGTATTGGTTCATTTCCCTCACATATAGTGACTGATTACCTTATACCCATATTTAGATGATGTATATTCATAATACATTAAACAAATGTTGAAAATGTATTAAGTAACAAAGTAGGTATTAATGATGAAAATAAAAATAACATTGAAAACAGTTATGTTAATAAAATCTAATAAGCGGAACATGGGTTTTCTTTTACTCTCTTCTTATATAATTAGTATTTAAATGCACTATCTTTTTACCTTATATATTTTGTAGAAACTATTGGTGGTTTCCTATAAGGTTTTACTAACACCACTCTTGGGAATCATTTGGTAGCCCATTAGATTACATGGTTTATAGTTATGATAAGGTAAAGGTCCATATGCGAGGAAGTTGAGTCGGTTTGGGGTAAGCATGGCTGAGAATTTGAACTTGGAGTTAGTACTATTTAGGGAATCCGCTGGTTGTTTTAATTTTTGGTTTTTATTATATGGAACTATTAGCATTACATGACATGTATTACATTGGTTATATCATATACGTAGTTTTGGGAGATTCTTGGATATGAATGATTATTATTTATTTCAGTTTGTTTCCACTATTTATATATTTATCAATTGTGGATTACTCTAGTAGGGAGGGTATAGTATCTCTATGTTTCTTCATAGAACCTTGCCACTAGTAAGAAATATCTAGAGTATGGGGATGAGTGCATGAGGTCATGTGATGATTCATCGTAGGGAACCTATTTAGTGGCTCTCAGGTCATGGGCATTACAATGTCTCATCCCAAGGGAAGGCCAAAGGTAATCATTTGATAAATGATATTAATTAACCATAAGAATGGGGAGTGGGAATATAATGAAACATATATCATGTACAATATCATATTAATTTGAAATGTATTGAATATAGGTAAGAAGACCTAATTCAAAAAATAATTGATCATATCTATTTATTTTATTATTTTAGTGTAAAATTATAAATCTTATATGTTTTTTTAATTATTCATTTGGAATGATAATTACGTTTTTGGCCATGTAAAATTACATATAAGTCATTCAAAATAATTGAAGTATGATAAGACTCTTCTGAAGTATTTAATTATGAAAAAACAAATGAAATCCTTCATAAGTCATATTAAATGTTCAATATCATTAATAATATCAAAGAAAGATGCATTTTTTACTAGTAATTGATTCTTTTTGTGCTTCTACATTGATTATGATAATTGGTTTTAAATTAATTTAAATGTTCAAAAGGTAAATTCACCCCACTAGAACATATTGGAATCTCAATTACATGGTAACCATGTTTACCTCATTTCATAGAACACACACACACACATTTATATATATTAAAATTATTATATAAAGTGTTTCACATTAACTATTAATAATATTGATTATATCATATGCCGACATGGTAGAAATTCTGTTTTATCACCTTCTATGATAGAAATATTTCATGTCTAGTCATGGAGGGTGAATTTGTTACCACATTGAGTATACAAATGTCAAACCACATTCGTCATGTTTCACACATCCTAAAATCATACCATAAATTTGATGTGTATGGTTATATGGTATAGAGATGGCATGTTTTTGGTGTCCATCACATGACATTGTGTTCGGAAAAAGTATATTTTCTATTTTCTTAATAATCGATGTGTAATATCATGGATGAACCTAATATATACATACCTTGATATTTAGTTCCATTTCCTCAATATTTAATCCTACATGGAGTATACATGAAGAATATCACCAATGTTGAAAACAAAGTCCTCATACTCATGTGGGAGTACACCATCCCAAGAATCCTAATATCTATTGGAGGATTCCAAAATTTATTTAAGGAGTGTTAAAAAAATTCTAAGAGAGGTAAACATGGATCGAGAAGATGAATGTATATGATGTTTTGTGAGCATTTATTATAAACCAAAACATGCATCATGTCCCGTTATATATCCATTGTAGATGCATATAATTTAATGAAACATGTTGAACACATTCAACATTTCCATATACATATATTCTCAATGTCATATATTTATTAAAAAAAATTCAACGTAATATGAGTTTTATTAAAAAAGTTCATAATTTATAAAAATATATGGTGGATATATATGATATTAATTATTATTATTTGAGAGAGCATATCCAAAATTCCCTAAGTAGAACTAAAATCTAGAAGAACATGATGCCAATATTTAAAAAACAACACGAATCCATAGAATGATAATTTGGATACTGTTTCAATAAATATTCTTTATTTTAAAAAAAATTATATTTTCCCAAACTATATCTATAATCAACGGATTAAATATGGGACCATGAGGGCCATAAACATTTAGTTTGAAATTTTAAATACTTATTTCATAAATTTATTCAATGTATATATTATAGATATGAATAAAATATACTAAATATAATAAGGGGACTAGTGTGATATCCATCAAACATACATATATATTTATCTGAACATGATAACCTCTACATATTTCTTATAAATAATATATTGGCCTATCAATATCCATGTCTCTGATTATGTGTCCCAAAGGGCCTTGAGAACATTAAAAAATATGAAATCCTTATTTCATTAATAAAATAAATGAACAGCCTGTTTCTAAGCGTCACAACTACTCTAGATACAATGAGATATGTTTTTATCTCCATCAAAAATACTTATATCACTATATGAAAACTTCCACCACAAGATGGATTACATATATAATATAAAGTAAAATAGGATCCCTTTTTACAAGAAATTTAATGACCACTTGACATAGAACATGTCAATCTAGTATTATCCAACTCAACTATTATGGATTCTCTTAATTTTTTTGAAGTAGTTGATGAATACACAACATATCACTCATCTAATTGAAGAGTACACCACATGTCACCCATCATAGTAGTTGAACACATAATTTTATATATGACTAAGAATGTCCATGAATATCCTGAGTCTAATTAAATGAAGGGTGGTATGTATTTACATTTCATACAAGTGAAAAAAATCCAAACATAGTTTCACTCTCACTAATCACAAGATTAGTAATTTTAGAAACACCCCCTTAATAGTCAAGTTCATATTTTTTCTTAAATAAACATGGTAGAAAATTATAATGATTATCATGTTAGGTGTCTCAATAACATCAGGTATGAAGGATTGTTTATAACACCCCAATGTATACTGATGATTTTATGTGATTCAATGAGATATAATTTTGTGAGTAAGTCTATGTAATAAGTCGATACTTATTACGACATGAGTCAATTATACATATCTATTATACATACTAATATAATATGTATAAGAATCACTCCATGATAACTTAAACATATCATTAAAAAACATAATACATAATGATGATAAATTATTAGTGATAACAAAGAGTAAATATTCTGAAGGAATATTTATCATTCAACCATTTATGTAATGTAGATTTTATCCCAGACAATAGAATGATAAAAAGAGATACCATTTATTATAAAAAAATATTTATAACAATTACAAGAAATTTCTCCTATTTTTGACAATAGATATTTAACATGGCCCTCATGGGGTTACTGTAGTAAGGGTATTGTTAACTAATTACATATATATGTAATAATAATCACATATCTATGTGACCACGTACTAGAAATATATATCTAAACTATTTTAGTCAATGGTATATATATTAGTGTCAATAATAAGGATACAAAAATATCATAATTACAAAATGAAACTCCCTGAACAGTTATCCTAACTCCTAAATTTTACGAAATCATATTATTCGATGATTCATTTAATATATTCATTGAACAATTTATATATACACAATCTTAAATATTGTAACTTATTCAAAAAATATATTTCCTTGATTATAATATAATAATTATATTCGTTTCATATATATCCTATACTATGCCGTAAAAATAAATATTTTAAGTATTTATATTATTTCATTACCATCATATCTTAAAAAAATATAATCATGTTAAATAACATAAATATTTTCACTATTAATTTTCTAGCATATCCTAAAATCGTTTTGGATAAAGTGATATTCACTATATAATGGTAAATAGAAGTATCAATTTACATTTCTCTTTACCATTAAACCCTAATCTCATTTAAGATATGAAGATGATTTTAATTTATAAAATCATATATAATATTCATATTAATTTTATTAATATAACTAGTTTTAACTATTTATAATTTCCATTGCTATCATGATATCCTAACTCTTTAACATATCATGTGACTAATCAATTAATCTTAAGAACGTATAATTATTTAGTAAATAGTCATATTAACTTGTGTAGGGTATATAAATATAAATCATTACAATTTTTTTACATCATATATCCTAACAATCATTAGAACGTTATGGGAATAATTATGTAACGAAAAAGGTAATCATTGACTGCTATAATATATTTTTTTAACATTCAACTTCCATAAGTTATAATATACTCACACTATCTTCTTAATCCTTACATCATTATCATAATATCCAGTTAATAATCAACACAATTGTATTTGTGTTAGGAAATTAATATTATTTATTCTAAAAAGTAATATTTAATAATGAATCCAATGTTCTCATATTATATAAAGTATTCATTGTGTATAGATAATTTCATTGAAATGAATGTTAATATTTTACAATATTTCACATATTAGTGGTGGGAACTAATTCTTCACATTTTAACAAAATATTGATTAATACATTTATCCTTCTAACATTTTAATTTTTTTTATAAAAACTAAAGATTCATAAAACATGTGTATACAATTAATTTTCTCTATTTGTATGATATGTTTTTTTATTGAAAACAACATCTATAATCGTATAAAGAAAATGAGATAAAAATAGAACTCATTTACATAGATTCATCTATTATTTATACATTCCTCGATAGTATAATCAGTGATGTAGAAATCATTTTCTTCATATCATGAATGGAAACTACATGCTCCAATAATTATTTATTTTATTTTGAAATCATTAATATTTAAAACATTTATATGGTACATATTTTAAATAACATACACTTTAAAATTTGAGATTCAATTTATATTACATTAATACATGAAATGGAAAATAAATGATGTTTCCTTAAGCTTCATTAGGAATTCATGAAAATTCCATCATATAGAATTATTTTTCTTCTATTCATAATTTTACCCTCTACTTTCAAGGACCATAATTGTATAAACTACTAAATATAGTTGGATAATATAAATAATTTTTATTCTCTCAGTTTGAACTTTTACCCACTTGTATTTTTTGTACAGTAAATGAACTCTGTCATCATAAGCCTGATTAATTTTTACAAAAATCCATGAGAACATCGGGAGATCTATTGTTGAATTAGTTAATCATTTGGGAACATGTATACATAGAATAACATAATTAATTTTTCAACTAGAATAAGACTTCAGGAAACCATTAGTCTCATTTTTTCACTATTATACTTAATCATATTGACAATATGAGTGGAGAAAAATGTTCTTTGCGTTATTTATCATCTAATTGTTTTGAAACATAAATTGAATAATTATATGCTTCAATAAGAATCCAGATTCAAATGGTAAACAATTCCAAAAATGTGTTTATCACAAATTGAATTAACAGAAAAAAATATTTCAATGAGAAAATTTATTAAGCTAACAGTCTTTGGAGTTACATATAGTTAGCTTTTGTGTCTTAATGTTATAATCCCTAACATATAATTTATGATGATGATGTTATTCATCAACAAGATATGATTTTATAACATATGTTTCATGCTTTATTAAATATTTTTATAATGAATTTTATTAATATCTCTCCCAATGAAACTTATGACCACATATGTAACATCATTTTAGTTATCTAAGACCCAAATTTCTTTATTCAATTACCCTATGTTGGTTGGAAACACATTAACATTATTTATTTACGTGGAGAATCATCTCAATCAAAATAGTGGCGACTCATGAATATTTGAGTTCAGAAACATTTATAAAATAATATATCATATTGAAATACACAAATCTCTTCATATTGAATGAAAAAACTTATTTCCACTAAAGTGATCATAATCCAAATAATCTTCCAAAAATGGGATAACATTGGAAAATAATTAGGCACCCAAATTTTATGTCAAACTACCCAAGGATGTACTAATAATACCTATCACATTCTTCTATTACAAAAGAAAATCATAGGGACCCAAATTTGGCATAAAAATACAAGGTAGAATGATAAATTTCATGAAACGTTCGAAATTAGAATGAATATAATAATTCATATATAATAGATTTATCATTTAAATTATCAATAATTTAATATACATTATATGAATATATATTTGAATGTTTCATATGAATAACTTATATGGACTCTTAATGGGAAGCAATAAACATATATGAGCAACCTCGAAGTGAAAGATATCCAACAACATTAACATTCCCTAAGAAGTTATAAACCTCTTGATAAGTTTGTATGTTGGCATAAATGACATCTCCCTGGGGAGACTTTTATCAAGATAGAAATCCGGTAATGATATCTCTAACACCTAATATTCTATATTCAATAAGTACTATCAATTACATTTTTCTAATTACAAATAGAGGTCAAGGTTGAAGGAAAAATAATTTTATCGAGTCATTTAGAGTATGTAATTCAATGATATAACTCATATAAGAAATTTATCGAACATGTTTGAGAATCCATAGTATTCAAAAAAAAATTATTATGTATATAAATAAATTAATTATTATCTTCAAAATAAATGGAAATTTCAAATAGTTAATCATATAAACAATTTTTAAAACATTTCATAAATAAAATATAATTATAATTTTATTTAGCTCAATATTATAGTTATAGTATAATTAGAAATATAAAAACATTTATATCCTATTTAAATATAAACCTTTTAATATTTTACATTATATGGAATGTCAATATATTATACATTTCATTAATTAATTTATAATCCATTTTCATTTAAGTAAACCCATTTTATTAAATTAAATATCATATAAAAAATAATATTTAAACCACTAAACGTTTTTATCTTAAAACCCACTTTGGATGTGTTCTAAATATTGTCATTAAATAAGGAATTTTCATTGAAACTGTAAAATTTCAATATTAATAATTATGAACAATTCATAACTATAAATATTAACTTATTTAAATTTATTCCATATTTATATAATTTATTAACTCTCTATAAATCACTCTTTTGATATCTAAATAAAATTTTTTTTCATCATCACAAATTCTGAAATATAAATAGGTAAAAGGCATTTCAAAATCTAAAATTTAATATTTTGATAATTTTATTAACAGAAATTTGAGAAACATTTATTTATTTTATTATATACCCTGTATAATAAATTATTTTATATAAACAATATGAAATAAGTTATTACAGTAATACATTTAATTCTATAATTTGTAAACATTTTCATAACAGTAAATCTATAATATTAATGGAAGATTTATAAAAAATGATTCAAAAATATTTAATCTAACATAAAACATTTATGAATCCCTTTAATTATATAATTTTTTATATCATTAAATATCTAAAAATATGTTTCAATATATTGTATTTCTTGAATTATAAAAATTTTACAATTCAATTTATATTTTGTGATTTTTTTATAAAATAAATATTAAATATTCTATGTTATTTAATTTATATATAAATGAATCATCAACACCCTTATGATGTGGTTCAAATAATATTCCAAATAAAGAAAAAAATTTATATATTTCTAATTAATAACCATGAGTAATTAGTAAACTTGAAAAATAAATAAATTATATGTAGTATTATTTTGAAATTTATATACATATAGTAAAATTTCTTTATAATTTATCAAATTAAAATTTCATATTTAATGTATAAGTTATTTCATATTAATTTTAAAAATATATTCATAATATTATCTCTATAATTTTCATGTAATATTTATAATATTTGTTTTTCAAAAACATTCATTAAATTTGACCCAAACATTTTATGGTTAATCAATTTATAATAATATTTTATATAAAATTTATAAAAAGTTGAAAATATCCTTTTCCGTTATTAGTAATGAATTATAAATAATCTAATTAAAATCATAATTTCTGTTTCTTAATAAATTTTATAATTTAAAATCCATATTTTATACATTCAAAATGAAATCATTTATAATAAATATGAAAAATTAATTGAAAAAATAATTTTATTTTTTTTATTTTTTTTGTCCATTGAAATTATGTTAAAATTCAATATAATTTTTAGATGGGTTGATCTAGATTACATTTTTAAAATTTGTTCTTCATTAAATAATACAATGAACGTGTTAATTTCTCAAAGAAACCGCTCTATTTGAAACCACTAATAGGATTTTCGGTTGATCATTTAAACATGGAGGTGGAAACAAAATGCTTATATAAGATCTCACATTGACATAATCTACGTGTAATATTAATAAATAACATACAATATGTGTACCTGTCTAGCTGATGTAGTATCCACAATCATTAATCTTTGATGGAGTATGAATCATAATGATCATTGAATCAATTAACAATGGCTTCCTAACTTCGAGGGATTTCATCAGCATTAGGATCAAAATATCTATTGGATGGTATATGAAGCTCATAAACGGGTCCTAGTGCCTTCTATAGGAGATACAAATAAAGCTCAAGAAGGCGAAAGTGTTAAGGTATTTGAAAGAATTTTTTTATACACAATATGAAGGATCATATCGTTTTATATGGGAATTCCTGACACGATTCATTTCATGAAACATGTCGAATATATTCAATATATTTGTATATTTCTATTCGCATTTTCATATATTCATTAAATCATATTCAAATGGATATATAATCTATTTAATCTATTCATAATTGATAAAACTGTGTTGGAAGATACATGCAACTAATTTATAAGGTTTTATTGAATGTATCCAACAAGCATTACGAGAGTGTAGATCATGGATAAAAACATTGTAACCATTGTAGACATATAAAGGCTGGTGAAACTTACTTTTCATCTACCAGTGTGAGAGATGAATATTACTCTCAGGGATGAATCCATTATGTTAGGCCCCACTATCATGTGTGTGACTATTATAGTCCATGTTGGTGGTGATTATTCTGATTTTATCTAGAGGATATAAGGAATTTAGTTTCTAGAATATGATACTTATATCATTGGATGTTAGTTATGCATGCAATGGATAGATGTGAACATCATTCATATAGCCAATGAAACTGAGGACATTAGTGTCCTAATATTTTTTTTCACATACATTCTGAGACTTACTAGTGGCATGATATTCTTCTATCATTTTATAATATTTAACCACCAAATGTATTTACTTTTACATAGTGGAATGAAATAGATGAGGAGGTATAATTGGGGGTCATAATGACTTTTATATACATACATAACACTATGAAATAGATATCACATGTAATATATATATTGTAGAATGTGATTATACTAGTTTATATGTGGGTTTGAGAGTGCATCATTCACATCCCTCCAAATTTCCACACACCATAGCTTGTAGATATTTTTTAGGCCTCCATGTATGGGAAGTGATTTGTTTTCACGTGTTATGTGAAAATAATGATAGTAAATTTTCATGATGAAACTATATTAAAAAATATAAATTAAGGTATAATTATTCCCATAGATATTAAGATACTTCCAGACATGATGTCAACTATTATAGACTTATTTTTGGTATTCTTTGGCAAGAAGATGTATGTTAATTTTAATTACATAGTGAATTAATTAATTTGTTTTTGGAAATAATTAATTTATTAATTATATATTCATTTTTTAAATTTTTTGGTATTCATGGATGATATATATTGGTCATATTATCTAGAGTCACCCACCTTACTATATAGATATTCTTGCAACTATAACATGCATCACACAACTAATTTATTTTTGTATGGATGAGTGGAACCTTTTAGATCCAGTTATGATGTACTTCTACTTACATTACCCCATTCTTGAACCACCGATTCTGTTTCCATAACCACATTTCTTAAATATATTAGGGAAGTCATAATTTGACAAGTGGACAAATCATGCACATTATATTAAAATGTGGGACATAATTTATGAGTTTTGATTGTAAGCGGGAGGACAAATATATTTACATCTATTAGATTTTTTGTATTATGCACCCTATTACCTAATGGTCTCATTATTATATCTTATATGGAATAAATGAGGCTATCATGAGTTGGTAATATCCAATACTCAACTTTCAGAAACTCTATTTCATTATCTATAGTTAACAAAACACTTTATATGGGATTTTTATATATTTAACCTTATTCACATCTATAATGTCATTCAGGGTGGAACCTTTGACCATGAATATTTCAAATTGTAGTGACATAGCCACTTTTTCTAATAGATTTGAATTAACCTCAGATTGTTTTTCTTTTTGTCTAATGATGTTGATCCCCGCGTCATTGTGGTAGAGGGTGATGATCCTCTTATGGATATACGAGTAAATATACTATTATAGTTGTTCCATGAGATAATGTTACACATGAGGATGATTCCCAAAACGATAATACATATAATCCTATAGTTCATATCGTAGAGGAGCCACAACAACAAAATATTCTTATAGGGGTCCAGAACTATTTCTCTAGTGATTCTCCTTCACAATCCCCTAAATTTTCATATTAGAATGTAGTTACTAGTGTTAAATATAGTATGTTTTAGTTTAAATTTTATGTTGAAAAAAGATAACCATATCACCACAACACATCATCTACCAATGTGGGAGACACTTCAAGAGATCTATGACTTTCCTTCCAGTTGGAATGGGGTATGAGTGAGGGGTCTTTCGATCAACTACCTATCACCCAAGATGATGGGGAAGTAGTAGTAGATGGTGTTAATGAAGTGGTGCATATTTTATAGCATACACATTGAATGAAAACACATGGATTCATTAAATATATAGTAGGTTGTGGCACAATAGAGTATCCAAAATAATAATAGATACTAAAATACTACATAACTCAATATTAGTAAATTTTTACATGAGATATATGTTATATTTTTGATGTCCTTTTACAAGAAATTTGCGAAGAAACAAGCCTTATATAATTACAAAATATAATTAATAATTATAAATATTATTATTTATAAGAAATAAATTTATTAATTATTAATTAATAATATAATTAAAAATAATTTATCTAATTCAAATAATAATAATTAATGACAACTAGAATATTATATTTTTTGACATAACACAATGTAATTGGTATAATTATATATTAATTAATTTAATTTATAGTTTTCAAATGATTTTAAAATGGTTAACCATATTTATAATATAAGAAACTATTATTTTATAAATAATTAATAATTCTAATTATTATTATTTACGATACTAGGGATTTTTCATTCCATGTGTTAAAACACATGAAACCATATAATTAATTATTAAGAAATTAATGTACACAAGAAACAATGATAAACAATGTCAAAAAGTGGCATAAACAATGCCACCCAAAGAAGAATAACCTTCAACAGTCACCTTATTTTATATCATTCGCCACATACTTCAGAACAAACCTATCTTATCATGTGTTTACCTATCTTTAAATGGATTAAAACACATCAAGATTAACTATATTAAAAATATTATTAATTATAATTTCAAATCCATGGTTTATGTTATGATGGAATAAATTATCTATTATATCATTTAATTTGAAAAAAATATGTACACGTATATATATATATTTATATCATAAATCATAATATTTTATTAACTAGAAATATGTTATATTAACTAATATAATAACAAATAAATATTCACCAGCATTTTGAATATTAATTATTATAATTACATATATATTTTCTAAAATAATTAATTATATGATAATTATATTTATAATTTTAATAAATATCTATAAATTAATACTTTTAGTAAATATATAAATAATGAAAATAAATAATATTGATAATCATACGGAATATGTTTCCAACATGATGGTACTTGAGGTGTACCACCACCTACTTGGCATCCAAGAGGTTAGGGGTTCAACCTTGAATGACCTCTAATTTGTTTGATTTAACATATGTACTTTCTTATAATGATATTAGGAACTGTATATATAGTGGGTATTGTATCAATACAATTTATCAAAAGGAATTTAAGAAATAAATTTATACCATTTTCACATGTAATCAACTTTCAATCCCTTAGACCTTTGAGACATGATGATATGTTTCTTAGTGGGTTCTTAAAAATCCTAGTGGGATGGGATGAGGCGTTTCCCACATAGAACCATGAATGTGTGTTCTTTGGGGTTGAAATACCTACAAAAAATAGAAATTATTATAAATTATATTATAAATACATTGTTATCATTTTAATTTTATTATCAGTTGATAATTGTTGGTCCTATATTATTAAACTGGAAGGATAGGGGTGAATTACCATGTTATGAAATTAAAGGAAAATAATAAAAGTATTAAATAATCTCTATAAATGATTTAAGAACATAAAATATTTTTGAAGTTGGAAAAATAAAATTTTATGGTTAAATGAATATAACAAAAAAAATTAATAAAAAAGAGTAATTTAAATGTTCATGTGATTCAAATATAAAAAATTATATAGGGATTAAGTATTAATTTATATATTAAACAAATTGAATAATGAATTATTTGAATTAATAAATAATCGAAATTATATTATGTGAATGAGATACTATATTTTGGTAATGTTGTTTGGAAGTATCTATTAAACTTCTTCACAAAATATACTACATAACATTCTTGATTATTTAGTGTATTAACAAATCATTTTTATTGGTATTCAAGATAAAAAACTATCCCTTTATGTTTAGGTTCATTAAATAATCCATATAAATTAGACAATATAGATTTAACGGGAAATATAGAAACCTAAAATATATGGACCTTTTACATTTTAATAGAAATGGATAGAAAATCATGATCCCTTAGTTTAATTGTAGTAGTCATCATATAAAAAAGAAACTTGAATGGGGATGTGATTTTTATGATGCAATCACTTTGATGTTTTGTCTCCGTTATTCCAAAGAATTTAAAACAAATTAGGAGGAAACGAGAAAATTTAAAAGAGTGAAAACATATTGAATTTTTTGACATATATCCTAAGTTGATGGATGATATAGATTGATATAGATTTGAATGAAATGGATAGCATTAGTGTTTACTATCAGAAAAGGAAGAATATCATTATACTGATGAGTAGATTTAGATGATTCTCAAGGCCCCCAAAGGACTATATTTATTGGAATAATTTCTTATAAAATATTATAGAATCATTCATGGATCATTATGTTTAATACATGAACATGGAATTAATTTTTAATACATTAAATACCAACATCATATTAGTTTACTCAATTCAACCGAGTAACTGATAGCCTCCACTAGAATGTTGGTTCGATTCTAACTACTTGGAGCATGTTTCATACTTAAAATGATAGGTTTATGGACAATTCTACTCATGTATTCCATTTTCCATTATCACTTGTTACTTTGAACTCATTCACTGGTTATATGGTGGGGATATTCTTCCTGTTGAGTGATTTGGGAATGCCACATATTTGCCTGTGGTAGTCCATTGATAGTTGATGTTTTTTTCATCTTCAAAAGGTGGCCTCTCCTCATCCTTGTATAATTATAAATCGTTATTGAATATTTCTACAAATTCATTGAAACCACCATTAGTACCTGTTAAATGATTCTTAATGGAGTTAATTATGGGGTTTCACTACTAAAAATTTTTGTTTATCCAACAGTAGCCTTAAGAAGAAAGAAAAAACATTTGAAAACGATGTATTCATTAGTGAATAATGTTTTAATAAAACTTTCCCTTTAACAGTTCTATTGCAAATTCTTTGATGGGGGGGTATTTATCAGTGAAAATAATAATGTACTCAGGAATAAGTTAATTTATCAAACCTTTCTTACTAGAACAGATAAAGGTCTTGCTATAAAGGATATTTTTCTAATATCTATAAAGGGTATATTTCATAAAATAATTTTATGACATTATATTTAATATATTAGTATATAAATATACTTATATTGATATATATAAATATATATTTTATTAATTATGATTTATAGAAGACTAATTATTCATTTGGACTTAATATAAAAAACATTTAGTGAAAATGGATTATAAAATAAAAAAATAATATTAATTTACAATTAACAATTCATTACCACACAATACAAATTTAATCTCAATTTTATGACACAAAAAATCAAAAAATAATTGAATGGTTGAGGATAATTTTAATAAATGTAATTAACATCAACGAACCAAAAAATTTTATCTGAGTGACAGTTTGGGTTCTACAACACATCAAATCAAAACCTGCGCAGACATCTAAAACTTGTTGACCTACGTTGACTATATTCGTTGTTTATCTAAGGTCATAGAAGGCCCACAGGGCCTCCAAAACGCATTTTTTTAATAACTAGAATTATTTAATGCTTTAAAATTTGGTATTATTTGATCATCAATTATGAGAGTATTTTTTCCATTTATAGTGGAGAGTGAATTGATTCTCTGGTATTAAATTCCCAGACAATATAGTTTTGAAATTTTGTCATTTTTGATAATGTATATTTTTTTTATAATTAAATTTCTACAAAATTTCATATATTTCCTTAAATAATATCAACATTATAAATAAATATTTCATTATATTTAGGTGAAAATGTATTTTTTAATATAAATAAATGAAATAGAAATAAATACTAATCATTTATTTAATTTAAATAAAAAAATTATCCATATTATTTATGTTAAAAAATTAATTATTATGTATATATATACCCACAAACATAATATCTAAATATAAATATGTGTGTGTCAATAAAAAATATGTATATTTATTCATATTATAACATATATATATATATATATATATATATATATTTATATATTTGTATGTTCTTGAGAGAAATATAAATGTGTACGTGTGTGTGTAAATATGTGTGTATGAGTACATGTATTAATAATGTACATATATATCATATATAAAATTATTTTTTAGATATATCATTGTTATTAAATCTTTTAAAATGTAATTACAATATATATTTATAAATACATTACAATTTTTTTATCTTAATAAAAAATTACTTGTAAATATTTATACATATATATGTAAACATATAGATATATAAATATATATGTCATGAATAAAATTTATATCTAAATATATAAATATATTCCATAAATACATTTAAAAAAATTATTTAAATCATATGAATTTAATTATAATCCATTTTATTTAAAATAGTATCTAACCATTTTGTATAAATAAAGATAATATACAAATATATATATAATTATACAAATGAATATATAATGTTTATATATACATATGTGTGTGTATTAATAATCATATATATATATTCCAATATATATAAAAATATTTATATATAACATATTTTAATAAATATAAGTCTCTATATAAACCATTATGTTCTAAATGTGAAACAATTAATAGAAATATTGATATGAATGAAAAAAATGATTTGAGGGGTGGTAAAGGGTTTTGAAATGATGAAGGGAGGTCATAAGAGCAAGTCATTGTGTGAGAATATATTTGCGGAGAAATTATAGGGCAGCATATGGGTAGATGGTGGGGTGGGGTTTTCTCCAGCACTGATCCGGAATTGTGGGTCCATATTGGTGGGTTGAGGAGGGGAAGCCATCCAGAAAGGGTCCCATAAGTGCTGATATTTGTGGGGGTGTTGTGGTGGGTGAAAGAAATAATTTGTTTCAATTTTTTTAGGGAAAAAATGCTGATAGAGGGTGTCTATTTTAGTACTGATATAGGAAACCTTTATCACTGGTTTTTTTAGTACTGATAAAGGGTATCATTATCCGCACTATTTTTAGTTGTGATAATGATATCCTTTATTAGTGTTTTTTGTTATCATTGATAAAGGTAGGATTTTAAAATTGTTTATAAAATATGAACTTTTTAAGAGGTGATAATATTTTTTAGAAGCTCTACACTTTTCCTTCTTCTCTCTCTCTCTCCCAAGTTGACCCTCAACTGTGAGATGGAGGAGGGAGGCTTCTTTTCCATTACCTCCCCCCACCATTTCATCATTCCCTATACAATCTCAATTTCTTTTCCATCATCTATCATCTATATATCATTCACGTAGTGATTTTATTATTGGATTACCTTCCAACATGATGTTTTGATGGTTTTGACAATGGTTTTTCCTAGTGATGACCCTGGCCTCTACAACCCTACTCTAGCCTCGAGTTTTTCTACACTACACAAGGATATCTAGAGTGGGGGTATCAAAATGGTTTTGGGATTATGGTTTAGATGTCAGTGGCTCAGAGCCCTCAACCATTCAAGGCATTTCCATGATTCCAAGTTCCACTACACCTCTCCATGTTGGATATGGAGAGGTGGTGAATAATTTGTTTTCATTTGATATATTTTATAGTGACCCAAGCCTTTAACTTATAACATTACACAATTTTAATAATAATTATACCTTACAGTACAAGCCAAGGATTGTTAATTATAGTGTGTTGGATGACTAGAAACATATAACAAAAAACATGGTAAAAAAACAAATTTATTTAATCTCCATAAATAGCTCCTAACTTCATTTGAGCCCTTACATCTGTATAGGGTACCCCGAAGAACTCATGAAAAAACGGATGAGCTGAAAAGTGTAGTATGGTAATGAAAAAAAGGATACATCTTAAGTACATGAGTTATGAGGAATGAAATAATGATATCCAAATCATGGAACATATGAAATCATATCATATATGAATGGGATCATATAAACATAGAATCATATAAATATGCCAAATCGAAAAACTTTTATTTGTTACGGGTCAAGGATAACCGCAAATCCCGTTTCCCATCGCATTTCATGAGACCTAACCTTACCCAATGCATTGGAGTGCTATATGGGTGCACCCTTCACAAGATTTTCATGAATAATCTTGCCCGATAAATAATCATACATAATCAAAAATACATAATTATAAGGGTACCCATGGGATGAATCGAGTACCACAATCATGACATAATGCATAACCAATGGGAATATCATGAAAGTGTTAAGGAAAAAATGATTTAGAACATAAATGGACTTTTATAAGGAAAAATAGGCATATAACATGGAAATATATGTAAAAAAAGCGAAAAAATATAAGAACGGTATTTGAGAAACATTAGCATTAAAACATGTTTGTGCGGTTTTAAGGAAAATACTATAGTGCTTTTAAAATAGAAAGGTGAAAAATATATTATATATTACCAGAGTTTAACCATGAAGGTTTTTATAATAAAATGACTTATTTTATAAAGGAAATGGTGTATTAAAATAGAGTATAGAGTATACATGAAATTTGGGTTAAAATTCAGGAAGATCCATTAAAACTTGTTTTCTTATAAGAAAGTTCTAAGGAGGG
Source organism: Viscum album (assembly GCA_963277665.1). Lineage (NCBI taxonomy): Eukaryota > Viridiplantae > Streptophyta > Magnoliopsida > Santalales > Viscaceae > Viscum > Viscum album. The sequence goes on from OY728135.1 coordinate 164,586,832, forward strand.
AATCTTTTAAAAACATGTATATCCACGAAAGAGAGTGATGAAAGGTTACTAATAAAAGAATTTTAAAAAACTAAACTGAATTTTTAAGATTCATAAAAATTGATAAGCTAACTTTATTTTGATATAATTAATGTTAAGGAAACCTGAATGAACAAAGGAGGTTTGAGTAGAGTTTGTTACGGATTATCGGCATGGTGTTAGGTGCACGTAAGAGGGCTTCATGAGAGAGAAAAGGGGTTTCTAATCAATTATAAAATATGAGGGAAGTATAAGGGTGGTTTGAAAATATACCACATCATTATGGATTACACATAAAATGGCATAGCATATAGGACAATCATGATTAATAGTGAATTAGAGTGGATCCCTAACCTTAAATCCATTGGTGTTCTCAACTTGTTATTAATGTACGGAATAAACAAATTAGTTTTATTAATCCATAGGTCAAGAACCACTTCTATATGTTTTTTATATATTATTAACCTTTTTAGTTCATTCACAGCCTTCTTAATTAGTTATAAGGTTCAATTTTATTGTTCGGGCATGTTTGTTTACTTTATTTTAAAAGAACGGTTCATTATATTCAAGTTCAGATAAATAAGAAATATGGGGTTGTTTTCCAGAAATGATGGTATTTTATATTATTAAACATACAAGAGATTATTTGGTATTATGATTAATTTGGTTTCTTATATTGAAGTTTAACTATTATAAAAAACTATAGTGAAACCCATTTTTGTTAATCGGTGGGTTTGAATACAAAGTACATGGTTTTCTTTACAAATTAATAGGATTTGTAAAAAAACGTCCTACGTAACTAAAAATATGATATATTACATATATAATAATTTTCTTCAACCATAACACTAATAGATTCATGAACAGAATTAATGATTATAATATAAATAGGTCAACGGTTGTCTATGAATGGGATAAATTAGCACATCTCAAACGGTGCTTTTATTTCATCCATAGAAAATGCAGGGAAAGGATTGATGATATTGAAATATCCCATTAGTATGAAAACATTCCAGTACATGTATGTTACTTGATTTATCATACTATTTGGGTGAAGGGAGGAGAGGAAAGAAACAAAAATAAAAGAACATAAAAGAAATGAAGGAATTGGAATGGGGAATTTACCTCTTGAGAATTCTTCCTTTGAGAACATCTTAAGGGGGGATGTTTTGTTATTTTGAATAGTCTGGGAGCTTTTATAAATGAAGGAGGACCATGGAGATAGATTTGGGTAGAATATTGTCAGCTCACATTTCTTGAGAGGACTGAAGAGAAGATGGAGTGAAGGGGGGTTTTTCTAGTGGAGGAGAGAGGGGATTTCCCAATATTAAATTCATTAATTTATTATTTCCCAACAATACAGGGAATACTGAGTCTTCCATGACCTAGAGTAGTAATTACGTTATGTTATTATGAAACAAATCATCTTACATCAGCAGAACATCATCAATGACTCAATAAATCCATTATTTAGCATTTATTGTAAATTATCGTATTTTTACTATTGATAAAAAATTCATGTATTTCAGAAAATTATCATAAATTCAACCTAACCATTTATCGACATGAATAATCCATAAACAAACCCCATTTTCCAAAAATAATTTTCTAAATATTATTATTTTAATATTTATCTAAAATAATAATTTTTGATCAAAACTAGTTTTAAAACATTCATTTACTCATTCAAAAATATAGGTATATCATACATTCAACTTGTATAATATTTATATACTATCATAGGTAATGTTACTATTCATTGGGATATATCACTATTCATAAAGGATTGTTACTATTCATAAGGGTAGGTTCCAGTTCACCAAAAATTAGGTTTTTCTCATCGGACTCCAAATAACATTTTGATTGCAACCGTGTATGTCGGATATTCAAAATTCCTAACATAGAATTGAAAAGAAATATGTTCAGAAGTCAAATATCAATTAGAAGTTCATTATGTTGTGTTTTCAAGTGAATTTATGACATATTAATAAGAAGAGAATTTCTATTCAATAACATTAGTTCATTACATTCTTCCCCCTTATGAAATTTCTCCTTAGAAATATTGTTTTCCACTCTAAACAAAAAATATATGGTGGTACTTCTCCTACATCACATCCTCCAGTTCCCATGTTGCCTCTTCATACTTATTGTTTCTCCATAATACATTGAACAGATGATTTGTCTTTTTGTATATAACATTGTCACTAAGATCCAAGAACATCATTGAATTCTTCTCATAGAAAAGATCATCATGCAATTATACCACCTCTGATGAGATTACATGTGAAGGGTCTAGTATGAAAATCCTTAATAGGGATACATGAAAGACATCATGTACATTTGACATGGTAGGTGGAAGTGCCATACGATAGGCCATAGCTCCAACTCGATCAAGCTTCTTAACGAGGTAGATTTACCAATGACTTAAAATCCATATCTTTCCAAACCTCATGACCTTCTTCCATGGAGATATGCATAAAAATACCATGTCTCCAACTTTGAACTCATGGTGTCATTGATGGTTATCTATATAACTCTTCTATCAACTTTGAGCATCCTTGATATGATGTTGAATGGTTTTCACCTTATCCACCATTTATTCGACAATTTCAGGTCCTAGTACCTTATGCTCACAGACTTCATCCTACCATGTTGGTGTTCTGCACCTTTTCCCATAAAGGGCTTCATATGGTGCCATTTGGATGCTCGAGTGGAAACTGTTGTTGTTTGAAAATTAAACCAGTGGAAGATGTTATTACCTTCCTCATAAGAATCACATAAAACATGCTCTCAACATGTCATCCAACGTCTAAATTATTCAATCAGGTTGGCCATTAGTTTTAGGAAGATAGGCCGTACTGAAGTTCAGTTCAGTGATCAGAGATTTTTGGAGACTTTTCCTGAACATCACAGTGAATCTTATACCATGATCAGATACAGTAGATAGTGGTACTCCATATACACTTACCAATCTTTTGATTTAAATCTGTGCAAGTTGATAAAATGAGAAGTCCTCTTGAACCATGATAAAGTGAGTTGTCTTTATAAGATGATACACAATGACCCATATAGAATTATTTCCAATAGATATCCTTGGATATCCCTTGACAATGTCTAGGGTAATGTTCTCCCACTTCCATTATTGTATGGGTTTTTTTTGCATCATCCTCTTATACTTTTTCCTCTCATCCTGCACTTGGTGACATACTAGGCACTTTGATGTATATTCAGCTATCTCCCTTTTCATATTGTGCCACAAAAAGTTTTCTCAGAAATCTTGATACATCTTTGTGATCCCAGTCTGGATAGAGAAGGTATAGATTTTTTTATCATTCAACAACTCCTTCTTTATCTATGGATCAGATGGTACACATAATCATGTTCCAAATCATACGAATCCTTCCTCATCAATTTTGAAATTGGATGATTTCCCATTTTTAATTGCTTCTACAGTTTTCTAAACTTCCACATCTTTTCATTGATTATCATTTATTCTCTCCAAGAGGTATGGTTGTGCTTTCATTTGAGAATGGATTACTGATTTACCTCCCTTAGTGATTCACATGTCATCCTATGAAAATCTAATAAGATCAGATCCATTTTAATTCACATCATTGACAGAGATACATGATATTTTCTACTTAGAGCATCTGCCATCTTGTTTTCCTTACCAGGAAGATAGTGGATTTAGTATTCATAATACTTAATGAGATCTATCCATCTTCTCTAGTGCATATTAAACTCTTTCTATGTGAATATATATTTGAGACTTTTGTAGACAATATATATCTCACACTTCTCCCCATAGATATTATACCACAAAATTTTCAATGAAAATATCTGCACCTCCAACTACAGATCTTGTGTGGGATAATTTTGCTCATGGATTTTCAGATGCCTTGATGCATAGGATATCAATATATCATTTTACATCAGCACACAACCAATTCACTTCATTGAAGAATAACTGTACACCATAGAGTTCTCTACTAGATGGGAGTGTGAGTATTGGCATAATGATAAGACTCTTTTTAAACTCAGTGAAACAGTCTTCACATTCCCGATTCTAGACAAACATTACTCCCTACTATGTCAGCATGGCATTAGGATTGAAAATCATGAAGTGTTCTTCACAAATAATCTATAATACCTAACTAGACCAAAAAATCTACAGATCTCTATTATAGAAAGTTAACTGCTTCCACTCTTAAATTTATTTTGTCATGGAAGGGTCCAAAGATATCCCTTTGCTGGTGATAAAATTCTCCATGAATGATTCTTCCTCCATCCAAAAATAACATATACTATATTTTTATACAACATCTCTCATCGCAATGTCTTTGACATAATATTAAAATGCTCCCCATGTTCCTCCTTTATTTTAGAGTATATCAAAATATCATCAATGAATTCTACCACAAATTTGTCGAGGTAATCTCCAAGTACTCTATTCATTAAATCCTTGAAAATTTCTTGAGCATTAGTGAGTCCAAAGGGAATAACTATGAACACATAGTGTGCATACCTCATTCGAAAGGAAGTATTGGGAATATCTTCCTTCCTCACCTTTAGTTGTAGATATCCCAACCGAAGGTCCACCATAGAAAAATAACTGTCCCCATGAAGCTGATCAAACAAGTCATCTATCCATAGAAGGGGATAAGTGTTCTTTATCATGATTTTTTAAGCTCAAAATAATCAATGCTGGGGAACATAGATCCATCATTATTTTTTACGAAAAGGACGGGTGCACCCCATGGTGAAGCACTCGGGCATATAAACACCCCTCTATATTCTCATGTAAATACTTCTTTAGCTTATCCTGCTCTACAGTGGCCATTCTGTAAGGATTCTCTAGGATAGGCAGATATCTATGGATATGTTAAATTGAGAAATCAACCTCTTAGTTATGAGGAAGACATGGGAACTTTTCAGGGGATACACCAGTGTAATCCTTCACATTGGGCATGTCTGGAAGCATAATTCTCTCCTTTGTCTCAATCATTTGAGCCAGATATTCTTTCTCATAAGGAAACAATATCCAAACATGAGACAAATAATCTAATGGAGATTCATATTCTTCCTTACACATGTAAAAAATCGGAGAATGCTTCGAGATGTTAAAAGTGATCTCTCTTTCCCAAAAGATGATATTGGATTTGTATAAAGATATCCAACCCATGTCCAAGATAGATCCAAACTCTACTAAATTGAGTATTATGAGATTTTATAGGAGGTTGACTCCACAAACATTAACATAGGAGGAGTTATAAACCATGTACCATATAATTATCCCATTACATGTTGTCATAATTAACATTACCTCCAAATTATGAGGTGGGGTTTGAATAGTTATACTAAACTTTCAAGATATTAATGAATGCTTAGAACTAGAATCAAATAGTACATTCCTTATTCTTGAATAAATAATTAGCGTATCTGTAACAACATCATTGTCCGGATCCACCTCAGCAGTAGTGATAGCATAAGCTCCTCCTATTTAACATGGAGGCTGTTGTTGATTTCCTATGACAACCCTCAACTTAGGGAAATTGGTCTCATAATGAACATGCTCCTTGCTGTTTTAACACTGCATTATAGGCTCAGTGTAGATTTGAACATTCCTTTCTTCTTCTTCATTGGTTGGATTCTTCATATCTCGGTTAAATTTTATGGATAGATGAAAAAACAATACGCATTTGAATCAATTATTTTTTCAATTTAGATAGATAACATGATTACTTTTCTGACAAATTTTGCAAGTGGAAAAGTTATACTTATTTCCATCATGTGATTAGTTTAATGAACCACCCATTTTGATGTCCATTTTTCTCTTCATGTCACTGGGCCCATGAGACCACTAAGAGTCGCCAATCTCTATTTCATCATTGTGGGAACAACATGAAATCACTTCAAAATAATCGAAGTCTCGAATTTCCAATGCTTCTCATAGACAAGGATTTAGCCTACTAAAGATGTGATACATATTGATTTCGGTGTTCATGACCAATCCATGGGTGTAACTTGCTAGAATTGTAATTTTTGCATCATATGACCCAATGGAATCATCCTCCATCTACTTTAATCCGAGTAAATGTCTTTCATTCTTGATATGGAGGGTTCGAGGAAAATATTTGTTAAAAAACATCCTCTTGAATTCCTCCCAATCCATTGAATCAATTTTATCATGGAACGTTGTATTCTTGATATGTGTCCACCACTGACCAAAATCCCCATCCAAATGATAGACCTCCAATACAACATTCTATTCTTCCAAGAACTGTAAGATAAAGAATAACTTTTCAATGGAGTTAATCCATTTTTCCGCGAGGAGGGAATTAGAGGATCAGCTAAACATGGGAGGCCTTTTCCACATGATGGATTCTACGGAAACTTGCTCTTTCATTGGTGGAAAAGGGCGTTCTTCCTTAATCAAATTATTTTTCAAAACTTGATCTAGCTGAGGAAGTACTGTCATGATGTTTTGAAAACCCACTCATGTCATATCAGTCATATAATTAGGGAAATCATCACATTGACAATCACATTTGTTATTGGAACATGTTCTTCTATTTCATGCAATTAACTAATAAAAAAATGCATAATTAGAGGTCTTGAATACTTATTTATTGAGAATATAAATTAAAAATTCAAAATAAAAGGATAAACTTATAATGAAGATATATATCCTAACTTGGGATTCCTTATGTTTATATCTAGGTTTTCCTCAATCTATTTCTTTAATTATATTATTATGTGATTTTTTGTCCCTTAATCTTGGTTAGTACTAAGCTCATGAATCTATAAAATAATATCCCCTGGGAGTGTCATAACCAACATTGTAGCAAGGCACGTTACCATGCACTAGTTCCCATTTGAGTCTAGCTCAATGTGGTTTTTTTCCTGTTATACCCCTAGATACATCTATGCCAGAGCTGCCTCTACCTTCTCATATCAAGACATGGACGTATTTTCATGATAAACCACTTACTCAAAACTCACAAATATCTAGGAATGTTTTATAATACATAATATCATCCCTAAGGATCACTCAAAGGATATATATTCCTAATATCTAAAATTAACTAGACCATCCTTTGATACCAACTATTGAGACCCCATAATATTACATATAACATCACATGATTTTAAGCATAATTGTGCATCAGAGTACAAGCCAATGATCGTTATGTACAGTGACTTGGAAGACTAGGTAAATATAACACAAAAAATCGGGAAACACTTATTTATTTAATTTCAATAATGAGCTCCTAACATCCACTGACCCCTTACATCTGCTTAGGGTACCCTCGGGAACACATGAATAAAGGGATGAGATGAAAAACCTAGTAAGGGAATGAACATAAGGATACTTCTTAAGAACATCAGTTAGGAGGCATGATATAATGATATCCAAAGCATGGAAAATATGAAATCATATCGTATACAAATCGGTTCATATAAACATAGAATCATATAAATGTGGTACAATCATAAAACATTTATTTAGTTTGGGTCAAGGCTACCTGCCGATCCTGTTTCCCATTTTAGTACGTGTCAAGGCCAACCGCTAATCCCATTTCACATAGAACCTAGTTAGACATAACTTTACACAATGCATTGGAGCTCTATCTGGTCAGAACCATATATACATTTTCATGAATATTCATTCAACATAAATAATTATACGTAATCAAACATACATAAACATTAGGGTACCCAAGGAATGAATTGGGTACAACAAATGTGACATAACACATAACCAATGGGTTTATCATGAAAGTGTCCACGAAAGAAAGGATTTAGAACATACATGGATGATCATAAGGTAAAATATGAATATAACATGGTAAGATATTCCAAACATAATTGAAAACATATAATAAATGTATTTGAGAAACATTAGCATTAAATCATTTTTTGCGTTTTTATGAAAAATACTATAGAGCTTTTAAAATAGAAAAGAAGAAAATATCTTATATAAAACCAATGTTGAACCCAAAATTCCTTAATAATAAAAAGGATGATTTTATAAAGTCAATGTTGGCATAAAATAGAGAAAATATTTCACTACTAATATGTCTAAAAATTTTCGATGTTCCCTTAAAACTGATTTACTTATCAGAATGTTCTATGGAGGGAATCTTTAAAAAACATGTATATCAACGAATGAAAGTGATGAAGGGTCCACAAAAAATATTTTTCACAAATAAAAATCATTTATAATATTAAAAAATAGATTATATAACTCCTTTTTGATATAAATAAATATAATGAAACCTGAAAGAACAAATGAGGTTTGGGACGATTTTGTTACGGATTATCAGCATGGGGTCGACTACACATAAGAGCGCTTGATGAGAGATACAAGGGGTTCCCCATCAATTATAAAACATGATTGTAGTGTTTTGGAAGTGATAAAACGTACCACATCATTAGTTATTTTAGATTAAATGGCATAGCATTGAGGAAATTTTTGATTAAGAGTGAAATAGATAGGATCTCTTACATTAAATCCATTGGTGTTCTCCACATGTTATTAAAGACCTCAATAAACAATTCAGTATTATTAATTAATAATTCCAGAACCTATTATATATGTAATTGATTTATTGTTAACCTTTTTAGTACATTCAAGGATTTCTTGGTTACTTATATGCTTCCATTTCGTTGTTCAGGATCGTTTTTTACTTGGATTTAAAAGATGAGTTCAATTATATTCAAGTTCAGATAAAGATGAAAGATGGGAGTGGTTGAATAGAAATTAAGTTATATTATATTAGTTAACATATATGGTATTAAATTATTTTATGATTAATTTTATTACTTATATTGAAGTAGAACTATTATATAAAACCATAGTGACAACCATTTTTCTTAAACAGTTCGTTTGATTACATAGAATATGTTTTTCTTTATCAGATAATACCATTAGTAAAAAAAGGATTTCCAATATAAAAATATGGAATATTAAATATATAATAATCTGTTTCAACCATAATGAAAATGATTTCATGTCCATAATTAAATATTATAATAGAAATTGATAAACTATTGTCCTTGAATGGGCTAAATTAGCACATCTCAAATGGTGCATACATTTCACTCAAAAAAAGGCAGGGAAAGGAGAGAAGATAATGAAATATCCCATGAGTATGAAAAAATTATAGTACATTTATGTTACTTGATTTATCACACTATTTGGGTAAAGGGAGTTGAGGAAAGAAACAAAAAGAAAAGAACATAAATGAAATCAAGTAATTGGGAAGAGAAATTTACCTCTTGAGACTTCCTCCTTTGAGAACCACTTTAGGGGGGGGTTGGTATTTCGAAGAGTATGGAAGCTTCTGAACTTGGGGTAAGACTGTGGATAGATATTTATGTAAAATATTTTCATGGTACAAAGATATAGAGGAGAAAAGAGAAGAGGGAGTGAAGGGGAGTATTAATATTGGTGGAGAGATGTGATTTCACAATATAAAAATCATTAATTTATTTTTTACCCAAAATAAAAGGAATAGTTATTATTACTTGACCTAGAATAGTTATTTTATCAGGTTATCTCAATCCAATTGGTATTACATCAGATGCACATCATCAATGACTGAATAAATCCATTATTTATCATTTATTGTAAACTATCGTATTTTTATCATTCAAAAAAAATTCATGTATTTCAAAAAAATCTCAAAAATTCACCCTAACCATTTTTTGATGTGAGGAATCCAAAAATGAATCCCATTTTTCAAAAATAATTTTTTAAATATGATTATTTAAATATTTAATTATAATCATAATTTATTATCAAAACCTGTTTTAAAATATTAATTTACTCATTCTAAAATATAGGTTTATCATTGTTAAAACTTGAATATTATTTATATACTATCATAAAAGAAGATAATATTAATTTTTGTATATCACTATTCTTAAGGTCATGTTACTATTCACTAAAAATTATGTTTTTCTTATCGAAATATAAATAACATATTGATTGAAACAGTGTATGTCAGATTTTGGAAATTCTAAACACAGAAGTGTCAAAATTATGTTTAAAAGTCACTTATCACTTATTAGTTCATTATGATGTGTTTTAATGTGATTTTATGACATATTTATATGAAGGGAATTTCTATTGAAAAACATTGGGTCGTTAAAAATTTTACATCCAATAGTTTTCCTCACAAGACATGAGTCATTTTCTATTATGTTCATGAACCATATATCTTCCTCTTAGATGATCTTGACCCCAATCTGATATGTAATGGTCATTTTTTGATGAAGATTATTTATATGGATGGGGATTTTTTGGAGGTAATAATGATTTTCTATCAGTGATATGGAATCAAATTTTGATTGCTTTTGGTTTTTTAAATCTCTATCATTGGTGAAGGGTTTTTATCTTCTTAATGGCTGACCAAGTTGATGCATGTGTTACGTTTTGTGCTTCTGGTTCAGCTCCATTCATTTTTATCGATTCTTGGTGATGCATTTTTGGTTTGATTTTATCTTTGAGTGCTTGTCTCAATTTTTTATGATGATTTCAATTTTATCATCATTTGGGGTGATATGTCTTGATGATGGTGGCATTTTAAAGATGTTGAATATTCCAAGATCGTGGTTCTGATGAATCGATGAGTTAGTATATTGTTATCGTGCCAACAGTGGTGATGTACACAATGGTATTGGTTGCTGTGGAGTATTCTGTGGCATATTGGTTTTTTGATAGTTGAGGATGACAATGATGATGAATGTGATTGGACAGAGGTGTGACTCTTGATCATCTTGGGTGGAACCTACTGATTGATGTGGGTTCCTTTCTATGTCTCACTAGTTTTTTGTGAATATTATGTTTTTTGAAATTTGAAATTTTTTATATACTGTTCTAGTTTGAATCATGTGCGTGTCTCAGTTACTAATCAAGCAAAAAAGGCCTCTATAAAATAAAAAATGGAATGTGGATGATGATAAACCCCATTTTAGCATTATTAAAGCCCAAATTTACAGCAATGTTGTCATCCTTGATAAACATCAATGAAATTAAAACATTTAACTATATTAGAATAAATGTACATTCGAAATCATAAAATAATTACATAGGTAATATTATTTAAATTATTATTACTTTATTTATATTTAAATACATATACAATGACAGTAAATAATTAATTTCATTCATATTTTAGTTAGTTTAGTTATCAATAATGAAATCATTATTGTAATTATTATAATGATTAAATATTTCAGTGATATTTTCATTAATAATTAATTAGTAATTATAAAAAACATGGCCTTAGATAGTGAAATATTATTACATATTTATTTCATATTATTTCAAAATACTATATTTTAAAAAATTATTTAGCAATGAAGTATGTCTGCATCTCCACCCAATTTCCATCCTAACACCTCTAAATCCTTAATTCTATGACTCTTCATAGCTCATTATTACACTCTATAGTGTGATAACCACATGTAGGCATAATTCTCCATTTCTTATATTGATTCGAATCAACCACAACCGACTAAATTCAATTAATGAGATTCCACCACGATGCACGCAAGCTCACCTAAAATAACATAATAAAAAACAACCATTATTATTATATATGAACTTTCTATCATGAATGTAACAGTAAAATTAATTATATACATCTATATATATCTATATGTTTGAATATATATTTGAGGGCTAGAAGCAACAATTTTATTTATCTCTAAGACAAATCATTGGCGGTGGCGTCCATTGGTGGATATGATCAAAGTGTGACTGTATTTCACTCTGTTGGAAGAATATATTAATTATGATATTCGAAAATCAATTTTTGTTAGGTGTATTAAATTTAGGTAGTGAAAATTATTTGGATAGTATTTTAGCTATAATTATGGGATAAAATTAAATTAAAAATGTGTAAATTAATTGTCACTAGGTGTAAAATGAGAAAAACCCTGATATAAAAGGAAAAAAAATCTAGAAGAAAATACATTAATCACTTTGGATATAAGTGTGTACACATGAACTAAATATTACAAGAAAAAAACCCTCAAATGTCTCTATAGAATATATAGGGAATATGACTCATAACATACCTCACTAAAGGACTATCTATGATGAGATAATGAAGCTAATGATGCTAAATCCATTGGGAGAGATACCGATTTATATCCCACATCTACCCATCATATTTCCTTCTCTCTTTTGAAGTTTGGTGGTGTTTGAACAAAAAACATCTATCTTACACACCACCACCATTGGGAAATTGGGTGTGGCCTCCATTCGTGGAGAATAATTTTTCTGAAACATCTCTCACTAAGAGATTTTATTCAGAACCAATAAAATATCAACAAATACTATTTATCATCCAAATAAATATGCTCACCTATCTATAATTACATGAATAAGTATAGCATATGAACTTATTAGGGTCAATTTCTATTAATATGAAATCTTGTATATTTTTTTTTGTAACAATTTTCTATATATACACACTTCCCTCAACCCCATTTCACAAACAATGTCATATTGTACCCTAACATGATTCATACTATAATTAAAATATGGATTCATTGCATTGTTCACAATGCTTTGACAGTAAAAAAATAAATCTACCAATTTGTATCCTCAATCTCCACTAACGACCATCTCATACAAATTTACTCTTCTCAAGCCAGTGTAGATTCCATGTACTCTACTTCCCTCATAGATAAAGCTATAATGGACTGTAACATTGAAATCCGTCTCATAGCTCCACCTACAAGAGTAAATAGAAATCTATTAGTTGATTTCCTCCTTTCATAATCACCAAAAAAAATTGAATCACCATATCCTCAGTCGTGGAATGTGATTATCCAAAATATAACGTAGCATATCAGGTCTCCGTGATGTATCTCCGGATGCTATTCATTATATTCCAATGATCCCATATAATATTCTCCAGGTATCGACTAACCACTCCCACTATATTTGAAATGCTTGTTCTAGTACAAAACAGAGTGAATGTAAGACTTACCAATGCTAATGCTTAATTTACTCAAGGGATCTCTATCAACAATGATTCTCTTTATGGACTCAGAATAGAGGTGAAAATGAAATTAACATTAATTTTTGTGGATATTGGATATCTGTCATGAATGTAAAAGTGTTAGAATAATATTGTTAAGTAATTATTTTGGGACAGCCCAAAAATCCAATTAATTTTATCTAGGTAAATATGCATCCTTAGAGTCTTATTTTCTGGTCTCAAGACATTATTATCAAACTCCCTAGTCAATTGTGCCTTCATCAACTAGATATAATACTTTTTGGGTCCTGAAACATAGATTTTATACATATATAATTGTAGAATGATAAAATAATTTAAATCCAAACCCCAAAAACATGACTAAAACAAGAATAAATACTTTTGATTCAAAGGATCATAATATTGGAATAAAATATCTTGGACCAACACCTCAACACAAGATTGACACCATAAAATTATTTGGTCAACCTAAAAACCATTTTCTCTATGTATTCTTCTAGAAAAACTTTTTTTTGAAGCATATAGATATCTTCATCATGATGAAAAATATTAAAGGAAGTCCTCACGCCTGGCTTCTTATATGCAAACTGCATGTAGTATAAATCTACAAATCTATTCGAAAATACCTTAGTTTAACAACATGAGAAAATATTTCATTGAATTTAATAACTTCCTTCTATGAAAATACTTTGAAAACCAGTCATGCATGATATCATTCAACCTGATCTCTAATATCACATTTGATCGTGAAGTCCCATTTGTTTCCAATAGCCTTACTTCCATTAGGGGATGAAACATGATCCAAATTACTTTTCTTGTGTATGGATTCATGTTCCACCTCCATCACCTCTATCAATGATGATATATGTGGACTCTGGGTCACCTTAACAAATGAAGAAGGATCTATACACTCTTTCAAAACGAAGTTTGAAATATTTATATCGACACATAATCTTACTTCCATACTAGTTATATTTTATCTTGGGCTAACCGTAATGGTCCAAAGTCAACTGGTACTTCATCATCCTGCTCTGGTAATGACTCAAACCAAACTAAAGTTTCCTTGGATTTTCCTCCACCTGAAATGTTATTGTTTTAATATTATCTTTCATAAAGTCCTTTTAAATTATCGTTTTCTCCTTTCCTTCTAAAAATTACATCTTTACTGATGATAACTTTATATGTAGTGGGGCCCTATAAATGACACCCCTTAACACCATCATCATAAACATAGATGATACATTTCATGGATCTTGAATCAAACATTGATCATTCCTTATCATTAAAAAATACATATATTGGACCTCCAAAAGTATATAAATAATAATCATTAGTGTTTTTTCTAGTCCAGACATCCATTGGTGTCATTCGATGAATCACCATTGAAGGATATTAGTTGATCACATAACATGTTGTATTCACTTTTTCTACCCGAAATGTTTAGGTATTTCCTGAAATCTTCAATTACACACTTATTATAGCCCACAATGTTTTCTCTACCAACTATTTCACGCCATTATAATGATGAGAATCCAAATTAATGGACAAACTATTCAATACATATTTTTGAATGAATGTAGAATACTCTCGGTTTGTATGTTCTCCCCCATTATTAGTGAGAAAACACTTGATATTATTTCTAGATTTGAGTTACTTCAATGGTTAGAATATTTTGAAAAAAATCATAAACATAAGCCTTTATATTTATTTGGTAAAACTATAATCAAAATGGAATAATACTCGATGAATGATAGATAATATATTATCCATCCAAGGGATATAACAAATTCATTATAAACTATTGATTCAATAAGGTTTCCTTATGGATTTTCCATTCCTTCATGTTTTTAAAATCACAAACACTATATCTTAAGAAAAATATATTTTTCCTATGTTTTATCATAATAAAAAAATTTCCTTCCCCATGGAAAACGCATCTCTACCAGTTTTCATTGTTCATATTTTAGTTCTTATAAATATAAATCATTTTATTTTTAAGTGAAAAAATCATTTTCATATTATAAAACCACGAAATCTTATAAATTCATGTATGTATAGAATTCTATTTTAGGATACTAATATTGGTTTCAAGATCTCTGAATTCATACTTAGAAACTTAATGAGGTCATATTCTGTGTTCTCTAAATTCACACTATGAAATTTTTATGATTTTAGACTTTGAGTTATCTTAATTCAGTCTCTGAACTTTTATGAGTTCACACTCCGAGTTCCCTAAATTCAGACTCCGATCTTTTATGATTTCAAAATTCGATTTCTTTGAATTCAGAATCCTTGGTATTATGAATTCATACATTGTACTCTTATGAATTCAGAATATGAACTCATATTAATTTAGACTCTGAAATATTATGAATTCAGACTCCGTAATCTTATGAATTCAGATTCCGAACACTTATCATTTCAGAATCCAAATTACAGTGAATTCAGACTCCGGACACTTATGAATTCACACTCTAAATTCTAATGAATTTAGACTCTGATGTCTATAGAATTAAGACTCCAGATTCAGGTTATGAATTATCTGGAAAACATAATTCGAATGTCTATGTAGTTTAGAGTCCAAACATTTGTTTTAAATAGACTCTGAAAAAATGGATTTAGTTAATCAACCATAATTTTCTAACACTTTCTTTAGTTATGAAATAATGTTGTACATTCTTTTTCTATCTAACCATTGTTCAAGTGACACGTGTATCATTTCCTCCAAGATTCATGAAAAAATATGACCGTTGCAGAAGAAAGCTGACAGTTAGAGACGTTCCTATAAATAGGATCTGATTTGAATGAGCTCAACACTGTTTTACAACTCCAGAGATTACGTGATGTTGAAGTGATTTCTAGAGAGTGAGATTTTCATGCTTTGTGTGTACTGAACATCTAGTTCAGCATTCTTCATGTGACTCCGAATGTTGCTGAGTACATTCAAGGGCTTCCTGGAAAAGGAATATGGAGGTGTAGACTACCTTAATTTTCCTTGAATTCTTTGCTGAGGAAGACAGAGTCACCGACTACCTTTAAGTTTGCTGCATTTTTGGGAAATCAAGACAAGTTATGATATTACTACCGAGGTCCTACTTTTTTTTGGGTAAGAAAAACTATCTTGAATTTTTAAATCAAAGGACCATTATCCCAGGTTGATGGATACCCATCCCTTTGGGTTAAATGATTTCATACTTGTTACATTTATTGTTTCAAATTTATTTTCCTCTAAATTTTTTATTTATTTTGAATGTATAACTTTTTATAATTCCTTGTTTTTGTATAATATTAATATTGTTATTCTATATGCTTTAATGTAGAATATTTTTCATTGTAAAATCATCTAATTATTTATTTCTAAAACCATATTTCCAAAATCTAGCAAGATTGTCGAACTACGAGGTCTTGTGAATTTATCTTGTTTAAATATTTTAAAATAGTGTTTTCTTTAAGGTTAAAAACCATATTTTATATACCAACTTTAAAGGTTCCAAAACAAATTTTAAAGTATAAAATTCACCCACCATCTTGTATATTGAGAATCTATATTCATATTTCAATCCTAAAATTGGTATGAGAGCATGTCTCTAAAACAATAACATTAACATATAAGTTTTCGTTACATAGTTTTCGTTGTTATATTTTCATTTCATTGGATGTTTTTCATTTATTATGAACTTTTTCTATTAACACATTTTGTGTGGAATGTTAATTTTTTTATTATGATGGCCGGACTAAATGTTGGTTCTATCGAAAACCTAAATCCTACTAGAAAACCTATTTTTGATGGGAATGATTATGAATATTGGAGAGATCATATGAAGGACTTTGTTATCAATATTGGAGTTGATAACATTTTCATGCTTACTAGAGGATACAAAATCCCAGACAAGGAAGTTAGTACTTTCACCAACTAAGAAAATCATTAATATCCACTGAACTAAAAGGTACATAATACTTTTCTTTATTTTATGAATAAAAATATATATATCCATGTTTCATCTCATGAAGTAGAAAATTTTATTTGGAAGAATCACTAGTTTACTCACATTGGAATGTTAAAAGTCATTGAAACTAGGAGAGCCATGCTCAAAACTAAATATCATGGTTGCTTGTTTTCATATGGAGAACCCATATGTAAGGTACAAAAAAGGTTCATGAATATTGTTAATAGATTAAAATAAATGGGTGAGAAAGAATTAGATTATGAAGCTCTTGTATACAAGATCATAGACATCATGACCAATGAATGGGAATCTAAGAGGACAACTATAGATGAGAATAGGAAAGTTACCCAGATTTCTATGAATGAACTATTCAGAACTCTTCTTCAACATGGAACCAAAATGAAGAGAGATGCTGGTAATATTAAGAATAATAATATAAATGGAAGTGTTTCTTTTACAAAAACTTCAAATCATATTAAATACATAACTCCTTAGAGACTTACAAGATCCAAATATAAGAAGGTTGTAATTCAATCCAAATCTAGTGGAAGAGGATCATTAGAAAACAAGTTAGCCAACCTTGCTCGAAGGATGAACAAGATTGTTGGAAGGGAGAAATTTCAGTCTAGATACTAGAAGAAAGAAATGAAAGACAGGAAAGGATCTGAAGTTACATATTACGAATATAAAAGATAAGGGTATATAAGGCCATATTGTCCTATTCTTAATAAAAAAGTCATGAAGGAAAAGGATTCTAAGAGGAATTTATGGAAGTAATACAGGGATAAAGCTAAGAATGTTTTGAAATATATTGACACATGGAGTGTCAGTGGTGGAGACTCTTCTAATGAATCCTTAGTGTATGAATCATCTGGAAATAATAATCATGGTTTACTAGCCAGATTACCTTTTGATAATCACTTTCTAATGGTTAAGGTAAAAAATGCTGAATCTATTTTGAATGATTCATTAAATTCTAATTGTAGTGGTGATAAATATTATGAGTTTTCTAATAAAGAATCTTATTCTGATGAAGATAGTACTTTTCCTACTTATGAATAAGTTTCTAGGTTTTCCACACATCTTGAAAATGAAAAATTTAAAATCAAGAAAAATATTGATAAGTAAAATTCTAGAATTTCTATTCTTACTATGGAATTATCAGATCTTTCTAAAGATCATTATAAGAAAACTCTTGATTACATAAGTATTTCTAAAAACCCTGTGAAAGTTAATTCTAAAAAGGATAAACTTTATAAGGATCTAGAAAAAGTAATTTCTAAGAAAAATATTTTAGAGACTAGCTCGAGTTCTAAAACTTATGTTTTTGAAGATAAAAACAAAGGCATTAAACTAAAGTCTGAAATTTTTTCCTTGAGGAACTATTCGTCAAACATTACATTAGGTAATGAAAATTTTGATAAAATTTATTCCCAAATATATCTTCTAAATAATAGGTCTAGATTTGGTTATACTAATTCTAAACCCGTTTTTAGTAATTTATATTTTGTTTCTTAAAGTGCTCTATTCTTCACAAAATGTCATCATGGTGAAAATTGGGCAAAAAGTAATTCCTTAAATAAAACTCCATATTTAGGTTTTCATAAAGTTTACTTTACTATGAAAATGTGTATTCCTAATATTTTTATTTATAATGTTTCATGATCCACTAATGTTCGGGTTTTGAAATTCTAACACTCTTATTTTTAGGAAAATAGAGAATGTACCAAAATCAATACTTGGTACATGGATTGTGGATGTTCCTGGAACATGAATGACAATAGAAATTTCATTGAAAAGATTATCAAGAGGAAAGGAGGAAATGTAAATTTTATAGATAATTCTTACGAAAAAATTTATTGGTATATGTAACATTGTTCTTCTCAGAAAAACATTGATTTCAAATGTTCTGTTTGTTTACAGTCTTAAGCACAAACTCATTAGCCAAAGTAAATTATGTGATAAAGGATACCTTGTGAATTTTAGGAATGATAAATTCTTAGTACACAATTCCCAGTAAGAGTTTATTCTTTCTTCCCACAGTAAAGAGAATGTATATACACTAAACCAAGGAGACCATAGAAAAAAAGACCTACCATTCCTTAGTGCAATGGAAGACCAATCTTTGTTATGAAATACAAGGTTATGACACTATAACCATAGTATCCAATGTAAACCTTCTAAGATAAGACTTGTTATAGATTTACTGGAGATTATATTTGATTCTTCAAAAGTCTCTGATCCTTGTCAATATGGAATGAAACACAAATCATGTTTTAAATCAATCAGTGAGGTCTCAACATATGATGCATTACAATAGGTTCATTTGGATATTTTTGGTGCAACACAAACATGATGCATTGGATGAAAATATTATGGGTTTGTCTTAGTTGATGATTACCATAGATTTTCATGGGTCTATTTTCTAGAAAAGAAGTATGTTGCTTTTTCTTATTTATGATGTTTTAGATCCAATGTTAAAAATAAGAAAAAAATTCTATTGATAACTATTACTAGTGATAATTATGGAGAATTTCAGAATTTTTATTTTGAAACCTTTTGTAGTAGAAAATGTATTACTCATAATTTCTCAGCACCAAGAACCTCTCAAAAGAATGGTGTTGTTGAACGAAGAAATAGAATTTTCCAAGAGATAACTAGAACCATGTTGAGTGAATAATTTATTGAAAAACATTTTTGGGATGAAGCTGAAAGTACTGGTTATTATTCTATAAATAATGTTTGGAATAGACCTTTTCTTAATGAAACACTATATGAGTTATGGAATGGTAGAAAACCTGGACATTCTTACTACAAGTTATTTGGTTCCAAAGTATTCATTCCAAATACTAAATATAATCTACATAAATTCACCCCCAAATATGATGAAGGAATTTTCTTAGGTTACTCCATTACATCTAAGGCTTATAGGGTTTTTAATTAAAATAATTGTACTGTTGAAGAAACAATTCATGTCAAATTTGATGAAACTGATCTTTTTGTATTTAAAATACCCCAAACTACATCCTCGAATGTGTTTTAAAAAATTAATTATCAACCCTTGATGGAAGAACTTTATGATAAGGAAAATGTTCAAGAAAATATTTCTGAGACATTCACTCCTGAATATTTCCTATCATATGTTGATGAACAGGTTTTAAGAAACCCAAATCAGTTGTTTCTGAAAAATCATCCCTTTGATAGTAACATTGGTGATGTAAATCAACTTGTATGGAATATATGTTCTTTATAAAATGATGTATAACATCTATCATTTCATTCACAATTAGAACCAAGAAGCACTAATTAAGATTTAGGTGATGATGATTGGATCAAAGACAGGCATGATGAGCTAAATGAATTCAAAAAGAATAAAGTTTTGTTTTTGGTTGAAAGGACTATGGAAACAGCTGTTGTAGGATTAAAATACGTTTTTCAAAATAAATGTGATGAAAATGGAATCATAGTATGAAATAAAGCTAGATTAGTTTATAATGGCTCTAATCAACAATAATAAATATCCTATGAAGAAACATATGATCCAGCAGCTAGACTTGAGTCAATTCATATTATACTATCCTTTACCACATTCTTTAATTTCAAACATTTTCAAATTGATGTAAAATGTTATTTCATTAATGTTTATGTTCAAGAAGATGTTTCTGTTGAAAAAACTCATGGTTTTGAAGATATATAACATCCAGATCATGTTTTTAAACTTACCAATGCTCTATATGTCCTTAAATAGGCCCATAGATCATAGTATGATCGACTTACAAGATTTTTGCTTCAAATATTATGTGAAGGGAAATGTTGATCAAACCCTTTTTATAAAGAAAGATGTGAATTTTTTTTGATCATTCAAATCTATATATATGAAATTATATTTGGTTCAACTCAAAAAATCTTTAACTGATTACTTTGCAGATCTAATGAAATCTGATTTGGAAATGAGTATGATTGTTGAGAAAACATTTTTTCAAGGTTTTCAAATTTCCCCTAAACCAGAAGGAACATATATATCTCAAAATAAGTATATTAAATATATTCTTAAAGAGTATGTATTTGACAACAATAACATTACTAGTAATCCCATTCGTACCTTAAATTCAATTGATCTTGATGAAGCTAGAAAACCGGTGGATCAAACATCTTTAAGAGGTATCATAGGATGTTTACTCTATTTTGCTGATAATCATCCAGAAATAATGATTTCAGTATTCTTATGTGGAAGATATCAATCTAATCCTAAGCAATCTCATTTAAGGGTAGTGGAACGAACTTTTCACTAGTTAATGGGAACCATGGATTTATGAATATTTTATACCTCTATAAATGATTTTGTTTTAAAATGTTTTTCAGATTATGACATTGGTGGATGTATTGTGGATAGAAATAGTATATCCAAAACATTTCATTTATTAAGATATTTTTTAGTTTATTGGTCATGCAAAAATAAACACTTAGTAGCACTTTCCTTTACTGATGTTGAATATGTAGTAGCTAGAAGATGTTGTGCTTAGGTGTTGTGGATGCAACACACAGTCACAAACTATGGTATGATTTTACCAAAAAAAAAATTTTGTGTGATAATACTAGTACCATTTCACTAAGTAAAAACCATGCACATAACTCTCATGAAAGACACATAGATATTAGGCAGCACTTTCTTAGCAATCACATAGCATAAAGAGATATCATTATTCAATTTATCGGATCACAAGATCAACGTGCTGATATTTTCACTAAATCTTTACCCCCATATAGATTTGAATACATTAAACAAAAGTTAGGAATGATAAACGTAAGTTGATCCTTCTAACTAAGTTTAGTTGAAACCTATCTCCTTACAGTAACAAAATCATTTTCATAGGGGGAGCACATTTATTTGATAGGTTAAAAATTTTCTTAATGAAATTTTTTGTAAGTAGATTTTTGAAATTGTTTGTAATGAAAATTTTCATTGTTATATTTTTAAAATTATTTGTAATGAATATTTTTTTAATTAAAATTTTAAAATATTCATAATGAAAATTGTTGTATGTAGATTTTAAAAAAAATTAGTTAGATTTAAAAAATATTGTAATGAAAATTTCCATAGTTAGATTTTGAAAATAAATTCATAATAATGAATTTCGTACTCAAAATTTTCATAATGAAGATTTTCGTACTCAAAATTTTTGTAATGATGATTTTAGTACTTGAAATTATCATAATATTTTATTTAGTAGTTGTAGTTTTCGTAATTTAAATTGTCGGAATCTAAATTTCTTCATGAAAAATTTTACTTATTACGAATAATTATCCTAGAAATTCAAAAGTTATGATTTCCTTTTCTTATTTTTCGTAATCATATTTTACCTATTGGATTTTTATTTTTGTTTTAAAATTTTTGGATTCATTCTATCCTAAAATTTGAATGTTTTTCATAAAACACTTAAAAATATTGGATTCTACCATGATTTCCTTGCGGCTGTCATCTCACCCACCTGATATGATCAAAAGGGTTTTCATCTATTGGATTGAGTAAGGATGTTGAACCATCACCTAACTTTCCTATATAATGGCCTCCCTATGCTTTCCCCACCTCAAACACAGAGCTAATTCAAGATATATCTCTACCATTCCTAATTGAGCCCATTCCGAACATCCCAGATCTTCTTCAATTCTGAATGACAGTCTAAGTAACTTCCAAGAAAGTGATGTCAACCATTAAGCCAATCTATGAATAGATGATTTATAGAGAAATGTTGGTTCATCCATATTTATTTAGTAAGTATGGTTCTATTATCAAGAAGAATATCAAGATTAATGGGTAAGAAAGTGTATGTATATCCTAACCAAAGGCATAAGATCTGGTGTATCCGGACTTGTAGGTAGAGTTCTCTGAGTCAGAATGCTTTTTCAAGGAAGAAGGAAAAGACAAGTTCTCTTTCAACTGTTACATGAAGACATTTTCCTTTTCATATAGCAAGGAAGCCAATTTTATAAGAGTTCCTTATGAAGGATAAACAGAGTACTGCTCAGAGAATCTACCTTATGACAAAGGATCTTATGTAAAGGAAGTGGTTCTAGCATGTCTTGGTATTTTAGAAGTAAAAACTCTGAAGATTTCTCATCTTTATACTAATTTCTATATTCTTTAATGTTGGGTTCATGGTTTTTTCATACATAGGAGAAGAGACATGGATACTTTAAAGAAGAGGTATATATATATTCTAGATTTACTGGTGATCCTATGAAAGAAATAATTGGTTATGCATATGTTTATTACAATTGAGAATATAACGAATGGAAATCTAAAGGCTCAAATTATCATGTATCCAGCAATTTTTTCAAAGATGATTGTTTGGTGTTTAGAATCCATCATAATTCTTTGCAGATCTAAGTCAAGGAATTGTAATTTTATGTAATTGAGTGATGCAACTTGAAGAAGTATATATGATGGGTTTTCCATTGATCCAAAGAATTCTTTGAATTGCCTAAAGAGGAAGTCGAAGCTATTTCAGTGAAACATGATTTAGATAAGATCTCTAAAAATAGAGGATGAAATAGGAAGAAGAAGGAAGTGTAAGAGAAGGAAAAAACTCTAGAGGTTTAGGAAACCCAATCCGCACCACTGAAGACAAAGAATCAAAAAAACATATACTAATGAAGTTTGGGCTATGTGGAGAGAAGATATGAAGAAAATGAAATAAAAGGAACCTATGTTTGGTCTAGATCATACTAAAGAAAAATAATTGAAGGAAAAGACGACATAGAGTCTAGAAAAGGAAGAAAATGAAAAGACTCAAAGGAAGAAGTGGCCTGATGATGAGTTACTGCAATATCTTCTGAAGGCTACTAAGAAAGCTTCTGATAATATTCTGGTACCAGAATCCTTCTTGATAGAACCATTACCAGAGAATCTGGGAAAGAAATTTGTATCTCCAGAAAAAGTTCAAGTAAAACATGTAAGAGAAGAAATGGGTGAAGAAGTAGAATAATAAGAAGGTAGTGGTGATACCGAAGATCTAATAATGCAATTAGAATATTTTCATGAGAAGGAAAGTCTATATGAAATGCTCTCAATCCGAACATCATAAGATAATTCTTGAAAACATGCTATAAAGCTATGGTTGAGAAGGATGAACAAGAAGTGAATAAGGTGTCTAATGTAGAAATCTATAAAAATTATTTCATACAACCATAGGATTTTGAGGCAGGATATGAGAATTTATATGTTGATGAAGAAAAAAAATTTCAACTATCTGATAGTGAAAATGAATCACCAAATCAAGAGGAAGTCTTTCCGAAAGGTGATAATGTATAATAGTTGGTTGTTGATACACAATGCAAAGTAGTAGAGAAGAAGAAAGAAGATGGTGGATCATTGAAGAGGAAAGCTGTTGAAACAGATAATGAATCCTCAATAATAAAAGTATCAGATTCAGAATTGTCCACTCCTGGACATTAATTTATTGTTCAATCTCTAAAGAAGATTGTTGGAACTATCCATTTATTTCTATGCATAGACTGGTGATTCCAGAAGATTTAGTATTCCTTAAATCAATAATCGGATTCAATATCCACGGTGATAGATAAGTGTGTTAGTCTTGAGGAAGAATTCAAATCATTTCTCATTGTCTATGAGGCTCATAATAGATCATGTAATAAGATGAAAAGTTGGTCAAAGAAAACTGTTCAAGATATGTGAATTCTTGATGAGTTTCAATATAATGTTATGGATGCTTTTGAAACTAAAGAGGGTAAGTTCAAATATCTCACCAAATATTTTCAAGAAAATCTATCTCTTGAAGAAAATACTCTGATGCAAGAAGTGAAATATCATATTGGGAAGTTGTATTCAGTTTCTCAGCGATGGAAGAGAGAAAGGGTTATCACAATTGAGATTGAAGAGAATATTGTTAAGCAATAAAAAGTGTTGAAATCTCAGGCAGAGGCTCTTAAGGCTTAGGAAGAGAATATTAAATCCTTAGAGAAGAAAAATGAAGATCAGGATCAGCTTCTCAAGCGTGCAGAGGAAGATCATACATTATTTTTCCATTCCCTTTAATAATATTTTAAAATCACAAATGGGGAGAAAGGAATGAAATAAATAATAAAAATTAAATAAGTAATTTTCCTATGTAAGGGGTAGTTCATCTAATGTGGAGTTTTCATCATAAATATTTCTATATGAATGATAATGCAAAATCTCATTCAGGAAATCAGGATACGATCCTTAGTGGTTATAAAGAAAATGTGGAGTTAGTCATATTAACATTGATCCCTAAGTAAATGGAGATATGTTTTTATTTTCAAGTCCATAATAATTTTAAGTGCTTATATTCATTTTCGTAAGGATGTTTGTGGCTTCCAAAAAGGGGGAGATTGCTAAATCAATAAGGTTTACTTAGGACTTTTCCATTCCTTCATGTTTTAAAAATCACAAATACTCTATCTTAAGGAAAATCTCTTTTTCCATCAATTTTATCCTAATAAGGAAAATTTTCCTTCACCAAGGAATATTCATCCTTACCTGTTTTCATTGTTTATATTTCAGTTCTTCTAAATATATCTCATTTTATTTATAAGTGAAAAATTTGGTTTTATGTTGAAAAATTTCAAAATCCATTAAATAATTGGATTTTGAGAATTCAGTTTCCGAATCCGAATTTAGATTCTGAGTTCTCTGAATTCATATTTCGAACTATTATGAGTTCAGACCCCATGTTCTGAAAATTCAGACTCTGAAATTTTATGAGCTTAGACTCTATGTTCTCTGAATTCAGACTCTGAACATTTATGAGTTCAGACTCCTAGTTCTCTGAATTCATTCTCTAATATTTTATGAGTTCGGACTCCATGTTCATTGACTTTAGACTCTGAATTCTTATGAATTCACACTCCGAACTCTTATGAATTCAGACTCCGAACTCTTATAAATTCAGACTCTGAACTCTTATGAATTCACACTCTATACTCTTATGAATTCAGACTCTAAAGTCTTATGAATTAAAACACTGATCTCTTATGAATTCAGACACTGAATTCATATGAATTTAGACTCTAAAGTCAATTATATTCCGACTATGAATTAATGTTATGAATTATTTGGAAAATAGAATCTGAATTTCCATGTAGTTTGGACTTTGAAATTTTATTTTTCTTAGACTTTGAAAAATGGACATAGTTAATAAACCATATTTTTCTTACAATTTCTATAGTTATGCAACGATGTCGTACATTCGGTTTCTAACTCACCGTTGTTCATGTGACAGTTGTATAGGTCCCTATAAGATTCATGGAAAATATAACCGGTGGAGGAGGGAGTTGACTGGTGGAAATGTGGCTATAGATAGGAGCTCATTTGAATGAGTTCAACACCGTTCTACAACTCTAGATATTTCATGCTATTGAAGAGATTTATAGAGACATAGACTATCTTTCTATGTGTGTACTAAATATCTTGATCAGCTTTCTTTGTGCTACTACAAATGTTTCAGAGTACATTCGAGGGATTATGGGGATATGAAGATAGAGGTTCTGACTACATTAATGTTAGAGGACTTCCTTGCTAAGGAATACATAGGTGCCTACTACCATGAAGTTAGAGGGATTCCAAGGATAGAAAGACAATTTATGATATTTATATCAAGGGATTACCCATGTGTGGGTAAGATAGTCTTTCTTGAATGTATAAATAAAGGCAACTTAATCCAAGGTTGTTGGAACCCTTCTCTTTGGTTTAAAATATTTCATATTTTCTACTTGTATTATTTCAAGTTTATTTTCCACTACATTATTTGATTGTTAAGGATAGTATAACTTTCTTATACTATCTTGTTTTTGTCTACTCTGATTAGTGAGATTATATATGCTTTATGGTAGAATCCTTTTTATTGTAAACATTTAATAAATTTCATTTCCAGAACCATATTTCCAGAATCTAGAAAGTTTGTCGAACTAAGAGGTCTTGTGAATTTAACTTGTTCAAAAATTTTAAACACAATTTTTAGTAAGGTTAAAAATGAAATTTTTTATACCATCATTAAAGCTTCCAATTTTTTTAAAAGTATACAATTCAACCGTCTTGTATATTGAGCATCTACTTTTATATTTCAATCCTACTCAATCATCAAACTAGATCAACTTATGATGTTGTGAATTATTATTGTTGAAATCCCGGACAATAAACTACATTTCTTACTAAAAAATAACTATCAATAAATGTTAACGATAGATATATAAAATTAGAAATCATATTTTGATTCAAAGTAATATTCAACATAATTCCGACATATGCCAATGCATCTAATTCTATCACTTCCTCAATGCTTATATTGATGTAGTTTATATGACCACAATCTCTACATCCATGTATGATTAACCCATAAGAATATATGGGTTCTTAAATAAAGTATTCCCCTTAATTTCCACTTTTTATCCCTTAAAAATTATAATCACTATATTCTTATTGTGCACCCTGTGCCCGATGTGATTAAATTTTCTAAAATACAATATGAATTTCTTCAGGACCTTTTGATTGCATACTCCTTAGATGATTTGAGCAATACCACCATGCATTTTAATTTTCTTATACCAACTCCAAAACCCATCATGGAGTGATCACTATCTATGAATTCAAGTCCTTCCAATATAGTTTCATTCTAATCAAATCATTCCCAATAAGACTTTATTTTCCATAATGCTCCCAAGTTGATTACCCATGCATCGTTGAGATGTTGTCTACATTTAGTAGTTATCAGTTCTTTAAAAACATGTATATCTACATTATAAAAAGTAATTGTGAAATTTTCAACAATTTTATGATTGTGGATTCTACTAGAACCACACACCATAGTCATGCCTTTTTCTTTATTTCCAACTGTTCGTTTACAATAATCCTTATGGATCACATAACACAACATAATTTTCTACAATTGAAAATTATTCCTAATGAAATTTTTTATATTGAAGATCTCTTCCATCTAGAAACATAGTAAGTATAAAACCTCATAAATGGTTAATTTTATAATATTAATATGTTTTTATGATGTGAACGATAAACTAGATTCACAACCACAAAGCGTAATCAGATTGATGAGAATTATTAATATACAAAATATAATACAACATCAGACCAAAAAAATGATATGTGTTTTTTATTTTGGGTATGCTCAGTCTCCTTGTATAAAATATATTCAGATCATTGGATTTATGTCAATCTCTATGGTGTGAGATTTATCTTGAGAGGTGTTGGGACACTCTGTCTTGGCTGTTGTGGGACTTGTTGTGGAGGTCGTAGGGAGGTCGATGTTAGTGTGGTATTTTTTTGGGGAATTTTAGGTCTTATAATTTTTAATATTCCATTTTGAATATTCAACACATTGATACTTTTTTATGAAAAATGAAAAAGTGAAATCCTAATTGTCATATTATAATTATTCTTCAAATTTATTTCATGTTATTTAACCTTATGTAGGCTGTATAAGTTTCCCTTATGTAGGTTTTTCATTATAGGTTCTACCATTATGTGCGACTTCAATTAACTTTATGCGTTTTAGGGTTATCCTTATATAATTATCACATAATCTTCGTGGGTTAGTTGAAAACCTTATATGGATACAATAACAAGGGTTCGTAGCTTTATATGGATAGCTATTTATAGTGCAATTACTTCAATATATTATTGGATAAATAGTGATGAAAACAATGACTAGTATGGGGTGAATAACCACCTAAAAATTTTAAAGGAAAAACTATAAGAGTTTAGAAAATATAGATTTATAGTGAGTGATGTATTCATCGTATGAAGTGCAATGAAAATAAAAAGATACTACATTAAAATTTATAGTGCTTCAGATCATATAAATACAAGTCCACTCCTCATCCATTAATAATCATCTAGAAGATTGTTACCAACTAAGAACCTCAATATTAAAATTATGAGAACCATGCTAGAGAGACGACATTAAATTTGAATCACATGGCATGACCTAGTCTTTTGAAAAAATAACGAACTGTAGTTTGTGACATGACATTTTAATTGGAGCCACAACCCAAAAGCACTTTTTGGTGGTGGAATAACCAATCAATGTAATATTTAATTTTGAGTGGGAATATTATAAAATATCTTGATGAAAAAAACCTGTGAAAAATGTATTTCATGAAGAAAAAATATAGATAAATTATTAGATGATCAAAAATGTAGAAAACGATGAAGCAAGATAATAGTTGGTAAAATGAATTGAAATTTTTTAAAGGTTTAATCCCTTATATGATCAACACTCGATTACAAATGTCATAGAAGTTTATTGTATGGATGATAGAAGAATGAATTGTATCATTGTTTTATAACAAAAATATCGAATGTTCTTCACATGTATTGTATTTAATCAATGAAGAAGTATCTTATAATATTATAACAAATATCTTCTTGAAGTGTCTATTTGTTAAATCAATTCTTGTTACATTATAGTATATTAAAATTAAATAATAATACTATAACATTTGTTTGTAAAATCAATGATGTAAATTGATTAAATTAACTCCCTTTATTTCATCAGGAAATAATAATATAAAAAACTATAATAATAAGTATAATAAATAATTCATAATTATTAAATAGTTAAAACAAACTGGAGAATCATATATTTATTGAGATAGTAAAATGGGTTAAAAAAGTAATTAAAAAACTAAAACTATATCTATATGTGTACATAAATTATGCTTGAAAATATTTTTTTCACAAAACACATCTATATTTATACAAATTATAATAAAAAATTTTACGACATATTTATTTTAATAACATCATTTAAATTATATGAATTGTGATATTAGAAAATATTATTTTTTAACTAATAGTGATTATAAAAACCTTAATGTAGATTGAACTTTTTGTAGTGTCCAATGATGGATTGATCATCCAGTGGGGTCCAATGATGAATTGGTTATCCGCTGATGTCCAACAGTGGGTTGATTTACTATTGAAGTCCAATAGTGGATTAAACATTCATTGGCACAAAGATTAAATACTATTAAAAAATGAATACAACTACAGATATGAATGTAGATCGAAATAAATAAATTTGTTTCTAATACTTTTACAATGATGAGCTTCTATATAAGAAAGAAAGAGATACAATTATATAATTTAGGAATAGGGAATGTGGTCTATTAGTGAATATCTGAATTGAGGATCTTATAATTGTGAATAGATCTACCAATGATGGTGATCTATTGATGGATGTCAAATGGTAGATTAATCCCCCACTAAGATATCTACTGTTAAAGGAATAAAAAACGAAACTACATGAAAAAGTAATACTGAGGATGAGTAAATTCCAAGAAAAATTACAGCCAGTGAAATAAATATCTACTCGTCAAAGATATATTAACCGGAGTCCAACAGTTGACCATTAGAATGATATACTAGGGACCGATATCTACCGGAGGCATTCAATATACTAGTAGAACATAAATGGTGCTACCAAAACTAAATCCACATGAGGACACTTTGAACCATTACTGGAGTATAACCATTAGGCATGAAGGTAGAGAGATGGTTCAAGGTTGAAGGATGCATGATTTCATGGACTAGAGAACTGAGAAATAAAAGAACACATTTAAGGAATAAGATGATATAATTGGGAAAGATATATCAACAGAAAAAAATTGACATGGGAAATCAATGGAAGATCTAATAGTGGAGACATATTTGATTAGATCATCAAGATCAGGCTTGAGTTTTTTAAACTTGAATCTATATTGAAGTAGTTGGCTTGACCCTCATCGATTTTTCAATGCGCTGATCAAGTTGTATATCATAGAACTCTTGTGTTTGAACAAAAGAGATCTCAGTGGGGTGTTAGAACACACATCCCAAAATTCACATAAATGTGACATATACCATTGAGTTTACATGTCCTTAATAATGTGAAGACCAATGAGCCTTAAAATGGGGTCCACCAATAGAGATCATGAACTAATCTTTTGATTTTTCCATTGAGTCCCAGTGGGATAACAATGGTAGTCCCTCTTGTATAGTTGACCCATTGGGTCAAAAATGATTTCTTAAGGTATAACCTTTACGGCTCTGTAGACGCCGAAAAAGTCTGTTGTTCCCAAACGAAGCTCCGGATGCGGAAAGCGAAGTGATATTTGGAGTCAGAGGCACGTTCCGGAGGGCCCGGAGGACTTGCGCGAAATTTCAGAGGCTCGCGCGCAATGTTGAGCCGCGGCGCACAATCCTCCCGGGATGCGCGCAATGCGCTGGGCCGGCACGCTATTTTGCGCGCCCGCGGCCTGCGCGGCGCCTTTGCGCGCTGGGTCCTGATTCCGCGCCCGCGAGGCGAATTGCGCGCCCAAGACCGGATTCCGCGCCCGGGGATGCCTATAAATATAAGGCTACCCCCGACGTTTTGAAGGTTGCCGGAATCCGAAGCGTCGCTCGTTCGCGCAATCCAACCCCTTCCGCGCGAAATGCCGACCTTCAGGTAACCTCCTTTCTTTCGCGCAATAGAGCCTTGGGGTCCGCCTTCGCGCGCAATCCCCTTGGCTCATTTCCTTTGAATAAATTTCTACCCAAAGGCCTTTGCGCGCAAAAGAAGCCTCTTGCGCGCCAATTGCCCCCGGGTGCGCGCAATCCAGCCCGATTGCGCGCACCCCCCATTTTCAAAGTGTCCATTCGTTAGAGAATGAGCCGTTGCCCCCCGCGCGCTACCCGAAGCCCGGTGCGCGCAATCCCAATCATCCGCGCGCGAAGCGCTGGCCCAATTGCGCGCCAGCCCGCACAATTGCGCGCCGACCTGCTGTTTTGCGCGCAAAGCTCCTCTTTTGCGCGCAATCCGCCAGGGTCGCACCCCTTGACCCCCTGAGGGTACCCGCCTGCATGGCGCCCGATGATCCTCGTCTTGGGTGCCCGAACCGTGCGCTGTCTTCCCGTGCAGCCTTCCAGGCTCGTGCGAAGTGACACGGACCCATCGGCGGCAATCATACGTCCAGCATGACGTTAAACTGCGTATTCGTCCTGCATGACGTTAAACTGCACAATGTCCATCATGACGTTAAACTGCCCATACGTCCAGCATGACGTTAAACTGCACATCCGTCCAAGCTGCACGACGCTAAACTGCCTAGCCCCCATCGTCCGCGCTGCAAGACGTTAAACTGCTAAGTGTTTCGTCCTCAACACACGACGTTAAACTGTGCTTCGTCCGGCAAGACGTTAAACCGTCCGCTTCGTCCTCAACACACGACGTTAAACTGTGCTTCGTCCGGCAAGACGTTAAACCGTCCGCATCATCCGATCCCATGCTCTGCACGCAGGGTCTCCCCCGGTTTGGACGTGGCCCCCACCCGCTCGTCTCTGCAGGGATGTCGGGATTGTCCCGCTTTTGGGACGATTTAATGGGAGTGGCTTTTCCCTACGGGGGCAGGGTATTACAAACCCCTAGTTTCTCGTGGGAGGCTGCACATGTGTATCTCCATTGTGCCTCCCCACTGCCGAAGCCAGTAGAGGGTGTGACTGGGATCGAGGTGTCTTCTGCTTTCGGTCCAAGTCCCTTCCAACTGAGTTTTGCCGCATCCGGGCTGCCTCAAGTGCGTAAGTCCTGACAGAATGAACTACGTGGACTTTGATCCATGTCTTCTAAACAGGGTACGTAGGAAGCCTTCTTGAGGTCCAAGCCCGCCACCTGGTCGTCCCGGTCGTATTTACGTCGGTTCGTCCATCAGTGGACCCCTCCAGGGTTCACGCTTGCGTCGATTCACCTATGAATCCGCCCCTGTGGGAGAATGCCCGTGTGTATCTCCATTGTGCCTCCCCACAACCCCTTTTTCCACCTCTCCTTTTATCGTCCAGCATGACGTGAAACTGTGATCCACCCGGCCGTTCCATCTCCCTCTGTGCGAGGTGGTTCGGTTCAATCCTCCGCCCGGCGGCCTCGACCTCTTCGTGAGTCGGCTTGCTGACGTCCAGCATGACGTTAAACTGTATAACCGAACTACGTTTACTTTGATCCGTGCTAACACGCGGTACGTAGGAAGCCCCTACGGGGTCCAAGCTCTTCACTCCATCATCCATCCTGATCCTTACCCGGGCCGCCACATCCCGGTGGGGTCATGCCACTTCACTCCACTCCACGTTACTTGGGAAGCCGCCCATGTGCTGGCCCCAGCGTCGGAGGTTCCCCGCAAGGGGTTCTGTCATCTGATCCACTTTTCGTGTTGATCGGTCCGATGCCGTCCCCGCTGGACGTTAAACTCGCGGCATACCTCGTGTTAAACATGGGAAGCTGAGGAAAACCTCAGGTGACACAGTTCCCCGCACCCAGTACGGGATGCCTCAGGCCATCATGACTTCGAGAAGCCCTATTAGGGACGGAAGACAGACGTGCAGAGCCGCAGTGTTACGACACGCCCCCAGCACCCAGAGCCACCCGGCCTTCTCACTGCAGGTTGCTGCCCCGCCCAGACTCCTTGGAGCGTCCGGGCGGAAGCAGCGTAATTAACCGGTGTCCATGAAGATATGGCGCCGGGAACGAGATTCACGAACATTCTTAAGTCTATGAGGGAGACCCGGATTAGGCGACGAGTTCCGAGGAGACGTCCAAGGAAGGAGGAGCCGACATCCCATCATCCCGGTTTCGATCAAGGAGCAGACGCCCCTGAATAAGGGACGAATGCCGCCCGCCCTTGGAATGCGGGACTGCGGGACCACAAGCCGCGCGCCTATCCCCTCGGGTCGACGGGTGAACGCGCGAACGCGTCCTGGCGGAACAGCGTAACCCGACGCACATCCGCACCGAAACAGAAAAATGGTGAACCCGACGTGAATCTCTTCTCCTCGATACGAAGACCGATGGCTTTCAGAGGTGTTGGAAGACCGGCATGTTGCCCGGCCAAGCATTCAGTCTTACCCGCCAAGGGCTGGGGAAGTGAAATCGGGCACTCCGTCTCGCAGCGTCGAGGGCCTGGGTTCCCCCCACGGAAGGCGTCGTGGCGCTAATGGTTGGTTGTCGATTCCTTTTTCCTGTCAGTGTTAATGGGTTCTTCTCCCTGCATTCAGAAATCAGGTCGCCCGATCCAGTGCCCGATCGCCACCCGCCCACTGGCGCAGGGATAGGGGAAACACCGACGCGGCTACTCCGCGTGGTCCTGCCCGTTCCACAGTCGTCCCAGCAGCCGCAATTGCGGGACGACCACGCCCTCTCTCTCCCTCGGAGGTCATCCAGAGAAGGGTGATCAACACCCTGGTGCGGAGATACGAGGAAGAGGGAGTCATCCCCACTAGGGAAATGGCTCGCCTAGACCTTGAGGAGGCTGCGCCTCGCCACCACCGCCGCCCCCGAGGGCCGCGCAGGGAGGCACCGCTGCCTATCTCAACGTCCAATCGCTTCGGGAGTTTATCCCCGGAGCGCTCTGACAGTTCCCTTCCCTATGCGGATGAGGTGGAAGATGCACGAGATCACCCTATCCGGGATTCGCTCCAGGGATCTACGGTAAGGACTCCCGCCAGGCCACGGCGACACCGCCGCCGGGCCTCTCCAGTCGAAGAGTGGGCTCTCCACCTGCCCGCGCCGCTCATCCCGACTCGTCTGTCTCGACGCCAACGTCGGGCACGAGCGGAAGAGGATGCCCACCTTGGGGCTCTAGCAACAGCGGCCGCATTGGCCCAAGCCACTGCTGGCTCCAGTCGCCAGCCCTCTGCGCATCCTGAGCAGGGGAACTCCTATGCCCGACCTGGATCGAGGCCCCGACCGCCCCAAAGGAAGGTTGGGTCGACTCTCCTGGTTGCTGGCACTGGCAGTAGCCACCGCGGACCACCTCGCGGTAGCGCTATTCACCGGCAGGATCTACTCTGTGTGGCCGATCCAGGAGGCATGAGTCATCCCACCTTCCGATCCCGGCCCGGAGGCCTGCCCGGAATCATCTCTCCCCGCGTCCCCTTTGATATCTGTCCCGGTGGCCCTCGCACCTTGGTTCCCAGTCCTCTTGGCCCCAGCACCAGTGCGGCCGGAGGACGCCAGGACAGAGATCAGCCCTGCCCCGAAGAACCACCCAGGGGCAGGAAGGCAAGGCGTCGACGCCGAGGGAAGAATGTTACGGAATTCCGGACAGAGATCCGACCGGTTTGCTTCTCTGACTCAGAGGCGGAGTACGATTCGGCGACAGAGCCCCTTCCCCAATCCCGCCAGTCAAGGGCAGGGGTAGGAATGCGGCACGTCAGCCTCGTGCTCCCCGAGAGCGAGATCGATGTGATCCCCGCTTCTCTCCGAAGGTATATCCGGAGTAACGAGGGCCTGGTAGACCCCCAAGGATCAAGCTTGCGGTTGGTACCGGCCCCTCCGGAAGTGCCTTCCGTCTCAATCGGAGAAGCCGGAGACTTTTTCTGGGGACCGACGGTCGAACCACGATTTGGTGCGCCCTCGGCGAGCACCGATGCTACGGCAGGATGTTCGCTCGCCGGCCCGTCCTATCGTGATGTGGTAGCCAGGGCACCGCCACCCTCAGAGGGCGGCCCGGGATATGGAGGCCAATCGGCCTGCTCGCCGTATTCACCGCCGGCCAGCCCGTCAGACCGGCGGCCCGCCTCGGCACCACTACCAGTTCCCCGTCCGTTCCCAGCCATGGAAGAGGACCAAGGAGATCTGGGTCCCGAGTTTGAGTCGTGGAGCTTCTGGACCGTCCTTGCAGAGGGCCACTTCCCTGAGAAGTTTTGGCCAGTCGCAGGACCGGGCTTTGATGCACCCGAATCGCTCACCCCGGATGAGTTCGAATGCTTCTGCCGAACTCTCCGGGAGACTCGCTCCTGTCTTCGCTGCCTACAAATGCCATACCCCGGGAGTCAATCGCACCTGGAGGATATTGGTGAGCAGTTCCGTCAAATTGACCTGGCCATGCTCCCCGCGGTTCGGCACCCCGGGTCATTTGAGCACCACGAGGCCCTCCAACAACGATGCGTTGAGTGTTTTCAAGTACTCCGCAAAGTTATCGAGGAAGCCACTCCCCACGTGTATATCCGTGGATGGGGGCAGTACGCTTCCCTACGCTTCAGTGTGATTCGCCGACAGCCCGATTCGCTGGGTGGCCCTGATGGTATATCCCCAGGGACAAAAACAGTCAATATGGCTGACCTGTCGGGAGAGGGGAACGACTTGGAACTTCTCGACGGGGGCTTCCCCCCCGAAGACAAGCCGTCGTCAGATCCATCGGTGAGAGTTACTCGTCATCAGAGGAACCTCCTGGGGCTCCCCGCACCCACTGAAGCACTGACGTTGGGCCGAAACGTCAGCAAAGGAAAAGAGCACAGCGAGGCTATAAGGCCCACCGACCCATCTGCCTCCATGCAGAGGGCAGAGGAGGATCCCGAGAAGGCTACGCTACGTCAGCAGCTCGCCGAACAGAAGAAGCTGGTTGACCAGCTCCTCGCCGAGCGCGCTGCAGAACGGCGGCCTGACTACGGTGATCCCAGGCCAGGACCGCAGGGACCGGAACAACCGCTCCTCGATGAGACTCTCCCGGGCAACCGTGATTACGCCGTGTTCGCCGACAGGAGAGAGGGCCATTGCCTATGGCAAGAGGGCGCGGTATGTTTCGCCACACCCTCCCGAGCGGCGTGACTACCTGAGAGATCCCACTCGGATTCCTCCCGCTGCCCCAAGGGCCGCTCCGCCCGCCATCCCACGAGCTGCCGAGTTCGACGACCCGGTCGACGACCCGATTGAAGGGCCATGCAATGCGCTCGTGGTTAGAGATCCTCGCCAGGACTAGAACCCATGTCCGGACGATCCGATGGCGGCACTCATTGCCCGCTTGGAAGCCTTGGAGACTCGGCAGGTGGCGATCCCACCGGACGGCAAGCCCTACCCAGCATGGGTGGATGACATGCCGGTGCCTCCGGGATTCGGGAATCCCACTTTCGCCCCCTTCAACGGAACTGGAGATCCGCCACAGCATTTAGCCCACTTCAACTCGAGGTGCGGGCCTATGTTGGGGACTCCGGCGCAGCAGGAGGCCGCTAAGCTTCGCTGCTTTGTTCAGACACTGGAAGGGCCAGCATTTGTCTGGTACAGCCAGCTCCCCGTCGGGTCGGTAACCAGCTGGGAGGACCTCCATAGACAGTTCCTCTACCAGTTCAGTTCCACGACCCGGAAGACAAGTATCGCAGACCTCTTCAAGTGCAAGCAGAGGCCCGATGAGCGAGTCGCGGACTTCGTCGCCCGATGGAAGGGTCTCACGTATTCCCTTGACATGCCATTGACTCAGGAGCAGTTGCTGACAATGTGCGTCGGGAACGTCAAGACCGAGCTGGTCCCTTCCCTGATCACTCAGAATTACCCCGGAGGGTTCAGGGACTTCTCAGACAAAGCTCAACGTCTTGAGGAAGCCCTGCAACAGGCCAACCAGGCACACCCGCTGCCTCCAATGATTCCTGCAAGGAGAGTCAGCAGGGCTGAGCCCGCTGCTGTCGCCCAGATAGAGGCCCCCAGGCCATTGGAGCTGCTGCCGGTGAGGCCAGCTCCACAGCCTCACAAGAATCCTCCTCCACGGGCTCAGTTTCCGGCCCAGCAGCGGCAGCCTCAGAATCGGCCGGCCCCTCCGCGTAATGAACCGCCGCAACCCAGGCGAGATAATCAGGGTCCACCTCCTCGGCCGGCCCCTCCAGCCCCTCGTCAAGACCACGCTCCCAGGGGCCCGCGACACCTGACTTACTCATTCCACGAGGATCAGGTCCCCGGTTATTTCTGGAGCGCCCTGGAGCAGAGGATTGTGCGATTGCCTGAGTGTTGGAGGCCAGAGGAGGCACATCTTACGAATAACCCCCGCTACTGCCCCTACCATCGGGCCCTGGGGCACACCATCCAGCGGTGCTATGTGTTTAAGGATTGGCTCCAAGACCAGATTAACAACAATGTAATCAGGTTGGGCCCAGCTCCAGCACAAGTGGCGGGCGTATTCGTGGGATCAGATGACGATAGTGGAAACGAGGACGAATGGCAGCTGGTCTCCGACCGCGGATCCCAGAAGTACAATAACTGGATGGCCCGCAAGACGACCATTCGCGCCCATGGAATCATCCGTGCGCGCTTGAATCAGCCTGAGCCCCCAGAACCTGCGGGTGCTGCTTCGGCATCGTCGTCCCAGCCTGCCTCTTCCAAGAGGAGCAAACGGCGGCAGCGCAAGAAGGAAGA
The DNA here is from genome assembly GCA_963277665.1 of Viscum album. Classification (NCBI taxonomy): domain Eukaryota; kingdom Viridiplantae; phylum Streptophyta; class Magnoliopsida; order Santalales; family Viscaceae; genus Viscum; species Viscum album. The sequence goes on from OY728135.1 coordinate 164,625,001, forward strand.
ACGCGCCCCGCCGGTTCCGCCACTATCCCGCACTCTCGGCGATTTCATACCCCCGGAGATGGGGGTCCCCTCCTCGGATCCGCCCGGTGATGGATGATTCGTCCGATGACGGTATTGGGTACGCTTCGGTTAATACCGTCGAGCTGGTAAATCCCTTTTCGGTTCCCAACGTTGAAGAACACTAGGTGGACCTCCCTAGTGTCCCCGGTCGTCGCTACCGTCGGAAGAACCGCAACAACAGGAGTCGTCGGGGCACAGCCGTTGGTACCTCCAGCCAGGCCGTGCACGCCACTGAGACTAGGCAGCAGGCTCAAAACCGAGCTCAGCGCGCGCAGCCCCCCCATCCGGGGATGACGGATTCGCCTCCGCCACTGTTTGTGGTGTGGGACCAGGCAGAACCGCCTCAGCCGCGTCGCGACCAGCTCCGCCCTGCCACGAGTCCATCCCAGCCTCCTGACTCCAGTACGGTGACCATTTCCCGGACTGCGACCAGTGAACAGCGAGATGCGCCAAGTACCAGTCGGCCGCCGATCCAACTGGCAAGGCCCGTCATGCCACCAACCGCAGAGCAACCTCCTGCAACCAGGGGCTCGCGCTTGGCCAAAAAGTATGATGTCCTGAAGCACTTGGCCGACATACCAGCAAGGCTCTCCATCCTCGAGGCTCTGCGCATTTCATCTGAGATGCGCGAGGCACTCGCTGAAGCCCTGAAAAGCCCCCTCCAGTTTGAGACAGAGGTTGCGGCTGCAGAGGCCTTTCACGCCGAAACGATCGAGGACGCCGAATGCCAGGCAGTTATCTCGTTCTCTGGTAAGGATGAAGACCCTCCTATACAGGGACATATCCGTCCGCTGTATGTCACTGGCCAGTTCAATGGCCTTGAAGTCCGGCGCTGTCTTGTCGACACGGGGTCCGGGATTAACCTGATTCCAACTCGGACGCTCCGGAGATTGGGGTTGTCTGAGGATGACTTGATTCCCTCCGACCTCAGGATCCAGGGGTACGACTGCACCGAGCAAACCCCGGTCGGCAAGATACGTTTGAAGACCCAGTTCGGTGACTTGGTTGCCAACACCGAATTCATGGTAGTCTCTCAGGACACTGCGTATAACGCATTGATGGGCAGGCCATGGCTTCACCTTCACGCGGTGGTTCCCTCGTCATACCACCAATGCCTCAAATACTCCATTAATGGTCGAGTAGGCGTGCTTCAAGGAGATGCCTCTCCTTTTGCCTCATGTGAAGCCCGCTATCTGGACGCGGACTATTACAAGAGCAAGGATAAGCAGATCCTGGCAGGTGAGGTTGAGCCTGTCGCTGTTGCAAGCAATCCCTGGGCAAGTCTGGATGACGCTTACGTCCTCCCGATTCACCGGTTGGACGTCGCCATGGTCTTGACGGTCCGCGAGTCTCCTGATGAGATGACCGCGACCGCCCGCGCCAGCACCAGTGGCCCAGCAGGATCTGGTATCCCCAATGCAGTTTCCAACGCAGTCTCTCCCGTGGACGATCCCTTCCCGAGCGGAGAGGATATGGAAGACGCACCCCCAGCCTTTGAGGAGGGCGTCCCCGCCACGGTCGATGAGTTAATACAGGTGAACCTTGGAACCGAGGTCGATCCAAGACCCACATTGGTTAGTGCCGCCATGCCCTCTAAGGAGCGGCAGCAGTACATGGACTTTCTCAGGCAGCACCGTGATGTGTTCGCTTGGGGCTATGACGAGATGCCGGGGCTAGATCCTCAGGTAGCCGTCCACCGCCTTGGTCTCCCGGCGAACCATCGCGGGTTCAAGCAGCCTCCCAGGAAGATGCACCCATCCCACGGTGCCATGGTTGAGGCCGAAGTTGATAAGCTTATTAAAGACAACTTCGTGAGGGAAGTTCAGTACCCCAAATGGCTGGCCAACATTGTGCCGGTCTGGAAGAAGAACGGGCAGATTAGAGTCTGCATCGACTTCCGCGATCTCAACCGCCACTGTCCGAAGGATGATTTTCCCCTTCCAGTGACAGAGCTGTTGATTGATGCCACGGCAGGGTTCCACGCCCTCTCCTTCATGGATGGAAACTCCGGATACAACCAAATTCGGATGGCCCCTGAGGATGAGGAGTTCACTGCCTTCAGGGCCCCCCAAGGTACCTTTTGCTACCGGGTCATGCCCTTCGGCCTGAAGAATGCAGGTTCCACCTATCAACGGGCGATGCACCGCATATTCAAGCCAATCCTCGGCACACTGGTGGAATGCTACGTCGACGACTTGGTTGTCAAATCGCGCCAGCGTCAGGACCATCTCAAAGATCTTGAGAAAGTGTTCAGCTTCCTCCGGTCTCGCTGCCTGAAGATGAACCCGTTGAAGTGTGCCTTTGGGGTCACCTCCGGAAAGTTCCTTGGATTTGTGGTAAGATACCGGGGTATTGAGATCGACCTAGAGAAAATCAGGGCGATTAGCCAGATGCCTCCCCCAGGTACCGTCCGAGAACTACAAGGGTTCCAAGGCCACTTAGCCTATATACGCCGATTCATCGCGAATCTGGCCGGCAAGTGTAAGCCCTTTTCTCGGCTCATGAAGAAAGGTGCCACCTATGTATGGGATAAAGAGTGTCAGACCGCTTTCGAGGAAATCAAGCAGTACCTGCTTCAACCTCCGGTCCTGATGCCGCCCGTATCCGGAAAGCCGCTGGTCCTTTATGTGACCGCCCTGGAACGGTCCCTGGGTGCCCTTCTCGCCCAGAAGAACAACGAGGGAACAAAGAATAGCCTCTATTACCTCAGTCGCATGCTCCTCGATGCAAAAGTTAGGTATTCCCCCATCGAGAAGAGCTGCCTGGCGCTCGTATTTGCCGTACAGAAATTACGGCACTACTTGCAGCACCATGAGGTACAGTTGGTTTCTCGGGTAGACCCGTTGAAATATATCCTGAGCCGGCCTATGTTGACTTGCCGCCTAGCGCGGTGGGCTGTGATTCTCTAGCAGTTCGACATCAGGTATGTGTCTCAGAAGGCCATCAAAGGGCAAGCATTGGCAGACTTTCTGGCAGCTCACCCGACCTCCGCGGATCAGCCGCTGGATCTAGGCTTTCCTGATGAGGCCATTCTCTCGGTTGATCGAGCTGATCCATGCTGGCAGATGCACTTTGACGGTGCATCCCGGAGCCCCACCGGTAGAAGACTCGATAATCCTAAGATCAACAGAGTGGGCTTGGGCATCGTCTTCATTACCCCGGAGCGAGCCGTGCTGCCATACTCTTTCCTGTTGTCAGAGGGCTGTACCAACAATGAGGCGGAATACCATGCCCTCATCACCGGCCTCGAGTTGGCTCTCGAGATCGACGTGCCCCGTCTGTGCGTGAAAGGGGACTCTGAGCTGGTCGTTAAGCAGATCAATGGCGACTACGTTGTCAGGAAGCCGGAACTTGTGCCATTGTTGGAGTGCACCCTCCTTCTGATGGCCCGGTTCCCTTCTCGGCCGGAAATTGTCCATGTTCCCCGGTCGCAGAACGGTCGAGAAGATGCTTTGGCCAGCCTCGCTGCGTCACTTGCGGAGCCTGAACAGGACAACCTGATCGTCCGCGTGATGCGCCGCAGGCTCATCGCTCCCGTTATCCCGGAAGAAGATCGCGGCCCGTTGGTAAGTAACCTCACCACGGTTGCCCCTATGCCCGGAGCCCCGAGTACCCCAGATATGACAGTCAGATCAGCCCCTGATTGGAGGACGCCTTTGGTTGAGTACCTCCAACATGGCATTCTTCCATCGGATCGGGCCGAGCGCGAGCGAGTTCGACGCCGCGCATCGCAGTTCGTCCTCCAGAGCAGTCCCGGCCTGGAGCAGATCCTCTACAAATGCGGATTTAATGGTGTTCTCCTCCGTTGCCTTCAGGGAGTTGAGATCCCACGAGTCATGCAAGAGGTTCATGCTGGTTCATGTGGCGCCCACCAGACTGGGCCGAAGCTATCCCATCAGATTCGGAGGTTGGGATACTTCTGGCCCTCTATGATCCATGACTGCATCGAGTATGCCATGAGGTGCCATGCGTGCCAGGTTCATGAGAACTTTGTGCATCGGCCGCCAGAGCCTCTCCATACCACAAGGTATTCCTGGCCCTTTGCAGTCTGGGGACTGGACGTCGTGGGACCTTACCCGCCGGCGACAGCTCGCCAATGCCGGTTCATTCTGACCGCCACGGACTTCTTCTCCAAATGGGCAGAAGTGATTCCGCTCAGAGAGGTCAAATCCTGTTCGATCGCTGACTTCATGACCTCCAACATCATCTATCGATTTGGAGTGCCTCACGCTATCCTCATGGATAACAAAACCATTTTCCGAGCAGCCGAGTTGAAGAAGTTGTACGCCAAGTATAACATTCGCTCGAACCATACATCTCGCTATCATGCGCAGGCGAATGGACAGATCGAGGCGTTCAACAAAACCCTCTCTAACATTCTGAAAAAGATGGTTGGTCAGAACAAGAAGAGTTGGCCGGACAAGCTCCCCAACGCCCTCTGGGCTTATCGGACGACGACTCGCAATTCCACCCAGATGACCCCTTATTCCCTGGTGTATGGAGATGAGGCCGTCCTGCCCATCAAGATCCAGTTGCCATCCTTGCGCACTGCGGTCTACGACCAGCAGGCGCCGGACAGAGTTGCTGAAGCCCGTCTAGTCGAGTTGGAAGCACTGGATGAGAATAGACTTCTCGCTTTGCACAACTTGGAGAGGCATCAAAGAAGAATGGCTCAAGCTTTCAATAATAAGGTTCGCCTCCGCTCCTTCCTGCAGGGTGATCTAGTGCTAGCCCTAAGAGCGCCGATGATCCCCGGCAGGAAGCCGCCCAAGTTGGAGCCCAAGTGGGAGGGACATTTTGTTGTCCACAAGGTCTATCCCAATGGCGCGTACTCCCTAGCGACTATGGATGGTGAGCGTGTCACTCCTCCCACCAACGCTAGGTTCCTCAAGCAGTACTTTGTCTGAGTGTACCAACGTCCAGCATGACGTTAAACTGCACATTTGTCCAGCAAGACGTTAAACTGCACATACGTCCTGCACGACGTTAAACTGCATTCGTCCAGGCTACAAGACGTTAACCTGTTCAGCATTCGTCCGCGCTGCAAGACGTTAAACTGCCAAGTGCTTCGTCCTGCATGACGCTAAACTGCACTGCGTCTGAGCTACAAGACGTTAAACTGTTCAGTATTCGTCCTGCATGACGTAAAACTGCCCCTCAAGAACTACGTGCGGCTTGATTCCCTTCCTTATGGGATACGTAGGACCGCCTGAACATTCATGCTTCAGGCCCAGCCCCATCCTTCGGGAATTTCCATCCCATCCCGGGCCCTTGGCCCAGTTGCCCCCGGGTGTGCGGCGTATGGTGTGAGCGCGGGGCTATTCCCTCATTCACGTCGGTTTGCTCGTCACGCTGTACGTCCCCCCACGTTTGGGGATGCCTTCTGCTCCCCCCTTCCTTTTTTATCTCTTTTCGTCCTGCATGACGTTAAACTGCCTCTCGAGAACTACGTATGGCTTGATTCCCATCCTTATGGGATACGTAGGACCGCCTGGACATTCATGTTTCAGGCCCAGCCCCATTTCCCGGGAATCTCTATCCCGCGTTGGGACTCTGGCCCCAGTTCCCCTCCCTTTTTGTGCGAGGCGTATCGCGTGAGCGGGGGATTATGTCCTCATTCACGTCGGTCTACTGGCCGCTCCATACGCCTCCCCCGTGTGTGGGACTACCTCACACCCCTCATCGTCCTGCATGACGTTAAACTGCCTCTCCAGAACTACGTATGGCTTGATTCCCATCCTTATGGGATACGTAGGACCGCCTGGACGCTGATGTTCCGGGTCCAGCCATGTCTCCTGGTTGATCACGGGGATCTGCCCTCTTGGTTGCTCTCAGGGTGAGTCCTCCGACCCTTTCCGGAGATCTGTTGACATGTTTTGGGTACTTCGGTCTAGGACTTGTAGTGTCAGATTCAATCCCGACAAGTCCTGTGTTGCTTGTCAGGCCTCGCGCTTCCTCTTGTTCGAGCCTTCACTCAAAGGGATCCTCGTTGGCGGTTTGGGTACGATGCCTCAGTGCTCTCCTACCGCTCCGGGTCGATTTACCGGCGAGTCCTGGGCCGCAAATCGATATGAATCCTGCGATTGAGCGGTTGATGCTCGTTTGCTTGCCCCGTCTTAGGCTGACGCGATCGGATGTTGTGTTGCGAATGCATCAGCAACATCCTTGATCGCCATGTCGGCTCTTTCAGGCTATGAACATTGGTTGCGCAGTCCTCATCACACTCCGCCTTTATGCGTTGTAGTGGAATCTCGACACTCTCTTCATACTGACCTCCAGTACACCTCTACACGTTAGGCAGACCAACCAGGGTAATGATGTCGTTCGAGGCTCCCATGATCTGAGCACCAAGGATATATGCGGATGTCCTCCCTAAGGGCCATGCGTAGATGGACCCTCGTCCCCATAAGGAGGAAGGAGTCGCCCGAACAATCGCGTTCTGGGCCCAGTATATCTGGAGGCTAGCATCTCTGCCCCTCGGGTGATGGACATACGCAGGCCCCTATCCCAAGACTCTTCTCCGGTAATCGTGCGTGACCGCAGGGCTGGGTATGTTCCCCCCTCCGCCGTGTCCGCCGTACCGCAATAAGCGGATTCCTCCATGGTCCGAACCACACGACCTTAAACTGTGTTGTCTGGTCATACCACACGACCGTAAACTGTGATCGTCTTGGCCGCCCGACGAGAAACGGCACTGCATCGTGATGTTCTCCTCGGGGGACACTCATGTTGGGCGCTGGTTAATAACCATGCCATTCATCAATGCCTTCCATGGCTTGATTATTGTGGCGACGCCAGAGATTTCTCAATCACAGGCATGTCGCCGCACAAAGAAAAACCATCCATCTTTAAGGACAAACAAGAAATATCAAATACCGCTTCTTCTGTGTGCGAGGGTCAGACCCGCACTCTTCCCCGCGCTGGTGCCCGATTGTGTTGCGCCGCGCTTTAAGAACTACGTGTAGCTTGATTCCCATCCTTATGGGATACGTAGGAACGCCCGGATGTTTGAAACTTCGGGTCCAGCCCCACCTCTCAGAGATTCCCCCTTCTTTGGGGAATCCGCCACCTTTAGGTCACCCTCAAGGCGTGTTCCCCGACCCCTTGCAGTGGTCCACCGGTGTCAAGAGTTCTCTGGTTTATTGCCAGGAACGTCAGGATCCGCTTGGTCAGGTTTCCTCCACTTTTCAGGCTTCGTGCTCCCTTTCATTCGGACCCATCGTCTACGCCCTGGGTGGAGCCCCCGTGAACGGTTCGGACACAATGCCTCAGTGCTCTCCCACCGACTCGGGCCGGTACCCCCAATGGCCTCGGGCAGCAAATCGATATGAATCCTGCGATTGAGCGGTCGATGCACGTTTGCTGCCTCATTCCACCAACGGTTAGTGCGATATTGATGCTGCTTTTCCGCCACGGTCGGCAGTACTCCCATATCGTTACTCCGGTGCCCCCAGTCCTTGAGTGAATGGCCGCATGATTCACATTTTCCACCTCCCATTCTGACCAGGCGAAACCTCGACACTCTTGACACTATCCCTCAGTGCATCTTTGCATATCCAGGGAATAGGACCACGATGTGGCGTACTTTGATCTCCCCTTATGGTCCGAGCTCTACGACCTTAAACTAAGATCTCCCCTCATGGTCCGAGCTCTAAGACCTTAAACTAAGATCTCCCCTTATGGTCCGAGCTCTAAGACCTTAAAATAAGATCTCCCCTCATGGTCCGAGCTCTAAGACCTTAAACTAAGATCTCTCCTTATGGTCCGAGCTCTAAGACCTTAAACTAAGATCTAGCCCTTATGGTCCGAGCTCTAAGACCTTAAACTAAGATCTACCCCTATGGTCCGAGCTCTACGACCCTAAACTAAGATCTCCCCAAATGGGGTCCTACGTCCTGTATGACGTTAAACTGCACTCTCAGAACTACGTGTGGCTTGATCTCCAGCCTGATGGAGTACGTAGGAACGCCCGTGCATTCCGACTCGGGTCCAGCCTCAGGGATCGTTAAGTCCCGCCCCTCCTCGTCGCCGGCCGTCTGGCCTGACTTCGGGTAGAGTGGTGCAGTTGTGATATTCTCCCCGATTCAGCTCGGGATGCCCCATCGCAAGGATGGGAAGCGACAGTTTCCTCGTCAGAGAGGTGCTGTCTGAGAATTGAGGTGACTCACGGCCAGATTAGTGCATCCGCCTAATACGCTTTCCCCACGGTGGCGCAATTTTGAGAGCGTTGGATTCTGTCCGAACAAATCGTCACTTCGCCCCACGCTTCGCATGCCCTGTTGATCTGGATTTCCACCCTTGTGTCTGAAGGAACCCCCAAAGCGGTATTCATGATGACATGTGGTCCGCCTCCTGCAATATGAATGATGGCCTTTTTCGGTCCGTCTATTGCAGTTGTTATGGTCGATCCACTGTCCGCCTACCGTTTTGGGCATTTCCTGGAAGGCCGACCGTTGTGGATGTCTGGATTCGGGACACGCGATTCACCCTTTCTCATTTCCCTATGTTCGGATAAAATCTCAACGCCCCTAGCATTGTCCCGCTCGTGTGTTGGAACAGGTTGGGGGGATGGTACATTGATTAGGTCTGAGGTATCCTTTCCTAGGAATGACCTCCCTCTTTTCTCCAGAAATCCAGGCCCAATTATGGATGCCTGATGCTTGGTTAACACTCCCGCAAGACAACGAATTGTGGTTGAGCATGTTAAGCCAAAAGATGCAGATAAATATATTGATTCATACAGATGGATCAAAGTAGCGGAAGCAAATTTTTTGGGAATGGAAAAACAAATCCCTTAGGGATTAGCGTGCTGAATGAGTCTTTCTAATGCCGCTACCCTTTGGCTGGTGGCCTCCAGAGCTGCTTCTCGCTCTCTGCGTGCCCTCTCTTCGTCGGCGGTCGCAGCGCGCAATTCGTCGATTCTGGCATGTGCACGCTCCCGCTCGACCTGAATTGTGACCATCTGTTGGCCCGCCTCCGTCAGCTGTACCTGGGCGTCAACCAGCTGGGCTGCTAGTTGCTCCACAAGCTCGGTACACGTTGCGACGAAGGCCTCCTTCTCTGCCGCCTGCCCTTCGAGGCGCCGGACTTCCTGCTCCGCCGCGAGGAGCGCCCGCGTGCTCTCCTACATGTCCCGACTTTGTGTGACGTCGGCACGCCGGCAGCTCTCGCGCATCTTTTCGGCCATGAAATCACGGACCGTTAGATGGAGGCGTTGAGCATCAGCTCCCCCGGCACACAGAAAGCGCAGCCAGGTTTGAAGTGATCCCATGCGCCCCAGCCACTCCGACGGGTCTCGCTTGAGGAAGCGCTGGATGCACTTCCACCCCCTACGGCGCGTTATCCGGCTCTCCTCGACCGCCTCCGTGTCTGCGTCGTCCATCTCCTCGGGATCGGCAGGCCGGTAGGCAGGGAAGGCAGCCAGCAGGTCTGCTGCAGGGTCCGCCCCTGGGAGGTCCTCACGAGGGATAGGTTCCCCAACATCCGGGCGACCTTCTTCTCTCTCCCCAGCGGCGCGGACACCCTCGTCAGCCCCCAACCTCTCTCCGATGGCAGCACCGCCGACGTCCGCAGCCCCTTGATCAGCAGTTGGTGGGGCCGGCTCGGTCTGGGAAGTCTGTTCCGGAGCAGGCGGCATGTCTGTCACCGGTCCACTCGTGGATGGCCCGGGTTCGGCAACCCGATGAGCCTCTAGTGTTGAGATCACTGCGCAGGACATGCCATGGTTAGTCACGGATCGTCAACGGCAAGCACCAGCAGTAAAGTAGGGAGACTTACGGGAGTTCGGAGCGTCATCTTCCGCTATCCCGGTCGCCGCAGGAACAGTTGCAGCAGGGGACCCCTTAGCGCTTGTCAGTTCGATAATGGGTGCCTGGCCCCCGCCTTGTCCTGCTGGCGCCTCTCCTACTCCCGCTGAGGACGCCTGACCGACATCTGTGTGCTCCTGAGAAAGATGGAGAAATGGGTTAGAAGCTGCATAAGAGAGTGGATGAAGCAGATTGAGTAGGGATAGAAGCGGACCTCGAGGAGCTCAGCGACATCAACATTGTCAGAGCCGGCCACCTCGCCGCTCTCCCGTGGGCTCCCCTGATGAGATCTTCCCTCGGAGCCTTCATCCTCCCCCATTTCCTCCTCTTCTTCGGAGTCGCTGCTACTGTCATCTTCTTCCGGCGGCATCTGTTCCGGAGCGGGCTCGAGACCGAGCATCACCTTCACCAGAAGGGATGGCTCCGCGCGCTGACCACGTTGGCGCGCGTACTCATCCATGGCCGTCAGATACGCATACTGCCGGTTGAAGTCCACTCTGTCGGAAATATGGAGGCGCCCGACCTCTGGCAGATAGATTCCTTCTCTGAGTATCTTTCGCCAGATGGCGTCGGTCCCCAGTGATTGCCGTAGAGTCATCCAGGCCGACCACAGCGCCGGGAAGACCGCATCATGGGAAGGTTCGAGCAGACGTCTCACCTGCTTCCCGGGCCGCTCGTCGACCACCGCACGTGCCCCCTCTCTGGGCGCTGAGGTCGTGGCGGCAGCTCGCGATGTGCCCGCCGCCGAAGTCCCTGCCCGCGCCGGCTCCGCTGTTTGGCGCGCCTCCGTTCTCCCCCGTGTGGCGGCGCCTCACCTCCTTCCTTGACGCCCGGTCTCCGCACGGGTAACCTCGAGCCGCCGAACTAGCTTCCGCAAAATCCCCTCAGGGTACGCGATGGCCCAGTGTTCGGCGTACTCGGTTGCCAAGCCTGCGTCAACTCCGGTATGAGGGAGAGTGATGACGTCGCCAGAGCCGAAAGCGGCAAACATCAGCCACATCTGGCGAAGGACGCCTGGGTTCGTCTCCTCCCGGACAGCAGTGAATACCCTCTTCGGCATCCGCTGAAGGCACCCGAACTGCCTGTCGAACCGGGTCGGCACCTAAGGCTTGCAGATCACCTTCCCGTCGATCCGAGCCACGAGCACCCCGCCCCGCATGTTCAGGAAGTATTCATGCTGCTCCAGCGGACCCTGCCCATTTTTGATCATCTGGCCGACGGGAGTGGGGAACGGACTGAAGTTGAAGTTGGCATGATTGCCAATCCGGATCCGCACGCCCTCCTCACTTAGGGTCATCGGAGCGACCCCCGCGATGTTCAGCAGGGAGGGTCGCAGGCCGTTGCCCGGAGGAATGATGGCGTTCGGAAACGTGTACCCACCGAGGTGAGCAGCCACCCAGCCGTGGAAGAACTGAAAGGGCCCACAGATCCTTCGTGGCGACCCCCCTCGTGAGATGCGTCCCAGGATGGCATACAGCCTCGCCAACACTGGGACCCCGAGGTTGTATCTCTTGTTGGCGGCCATAGCGCCCGCCATCGCCAGTGCCGCCGGGCGAACGCCCATTCTCGCGTCCCGCACTGGCAGGAGCCACCCACTCAGAAAGGCAGCCAGGAACGCCGCGTACCAGACATTTGGGTCCCGGGCCTCGATGACGCGGTACCCCCATGAGCGGTAGTCGCCCGTCTCCAGGACCCGCCAGTACGACCCGTTCCGGCTCCTCTGAGCTGCGGTCGGGCACCGCTTCCCCCTACCTTGCATCTTGACCGCTGGGTCATGCTCCAAGAACTGGCCGAACCACTCCTTGTAGGCTATGTCCTTCTGGAAGTCCTTGATCCCAAGCCGCTGCGTAGCCAGGTCAAGCAGATACCATGTCAGGATGGGAGTCCGTGACCTGTCCTCCCAGGTGTTCTTCGGTGGCAGGAACTCTTCGTATTGGTAGCCCTCCAGCGGGATACCTCCGATGCAGTGGATGTCCCAGAGACCGATGCCGACCTCCCCATGGTGAAGATGGAAGGTGTTGGTATCCGGAGACCATCGGGTGAACAGATCCGGCCCGAGCTCGGACTGCTGGTAGAAGTGGAACTGCGACGTCCACACCGCCTCAAACAGGCCGATGTACCGCAGCTCCTCTGCGAAGTGATCGCAAGTGTGGCGTACCCAGAACGCCCAGGCCCACTCACTGGTGAAGTTGCCCCCAGACCGCAAGTCCCAGTCCTTCATCCAGCCCTTGGTGTCGTCCGTGACGCTCTGGCGATATATGCTCGAGTAGAGGGCTGGAGAATTCTCCGCAGTAGGCTCACCCACATCAATGGTCCGCGTCCTCGGGTTCAGGACGTAAACATCCAAGTGCCTGGTTTCCCTGGCAGGATTCCCATTGTTGGTGATGTTATAGCGGGGAAGCTCGTCCTCCCGAGTCACCCAGGTCCGTGGCGCATCAACCTCGAACCCTGGCACCGGAACCTCATCAAGGATGCCGAAGTTCCAGAGCGGCAGGTTGTCCGACAGTGGATATGTCTTCTGGGCCGGCGTTAGTAAGTCGAACAAGGATTGATTGTTGGAAACAATCTCCTTGGCTCCGTAAACCTCCTCGTTCGTCGCCATCTCAGCCCTGCGAGTGGCGGCATCCCCCTCATTTCCTCTGTGCGCGGCCATCTCAGAAGTTTCGGGAGTCGTGCGGGTTAAGGGATGAAGCGTGCGGGATCGGACGAGGCTGGTAGAGAAGTTTGAAGGGTGGCGCGCAATCCAAGTGGACGGCGCGCAATTGGGAAGAATGTCGCGCAAAGTTCCGGGTTTTCGCGCAAAGACAGGCGAATTCCGGACGATTTTGCGCGCCGATCGGGCGAATTTCGCGCCGGAAAAGGCAATTTCGCGCACGAGAGCGTTGGAGCCTATCGCGCGGAAGGCCTGAGTACGGAACACGGGACCCAGGGCCCCTATTTATAGGTGAGGCCGGGGCCCGCGCTGTGCGGAAAGTGCTTTGCGCGACCGCAGCGGCGAATTTCGCGCCCGGCGCCCCTTTTTGCGCGCCTAAGTCCCGCGCCGCCCAAGACTTTGGCATTCCGGCGTCTCCCTCGGAACCCGATCGTTGCGACCTCTCGCCGACCAGATTCCGAGGGGGGGCTTTTGTAGACGCCGGAAAAGTCCGTTGTTCCCAAACGAAGCTCCGGATGCGGAAAGCGAAGTGATATTTGGAGTCAGAGGCACGTTCCGGAGGGCCCGGAGGACTTGCGCGAAATTTCAGAGGCTCGCGCGCAAAGTTGAGCCGCAGCGCGCAATCCTCCCGGGATGCGCGCAATGCGCTGGGCCGACACGCTATTTTGCGCGCCCGCGGCCTGCGCGGCGCCTTTGCGCGCTGGGTCCTGATTCCGCGCCCGCGAGGCGAATTGCGCACCCGAGACCGGATTCCGCGCCCGGGGTTGCCTATAAATATAAGGCGACCCCCGACGTTTTGAAGGTTGCCGGAATCCGAAGCGTCGCTCGTTCGCGCAATCCAACCCCTTCCGCGCGAAATGCCGACCTTCAGGTAACCTCCTTTATTTCGCGCAATAGAGCCTTGGGGTCCGCCTTCGCGCGCAATCCCCTTGGCTCATTTCCTTTGAATAAATTTCAACCCAAAGGCCTTTGCGCGCAAAAGAAGCCTCTTGCGCGCAATTTCCCCCAGGTGCGCGCAATCCAGCCCGATTGCGCGCACCCCCCATTTTCAAAGTGGCCATTCGTTAGAGAATGAGCCGTTGCCCCCGCGCGCTACCCGAAGCCCGGTGCGCGCAATCCCAATCATCCGCGCGCGAAGCGCTGGCCCAATTGCGCGCCAGCCCGCACAATTGCGCGCCGACCTGCTGTTTTGCGCGCAAAGCTCCTCTTTTGCGCGCAATCCGCCAGGGTCGCCCCCCTTGACCCCCTGAGGGTACCCGCCTGCATGGCGCCCGATGATCCTCGTCTTGGGTGCCCGAACCGTGCGCTGTCTTCCCGTGCAGCCTTCCAGGCTCGTGCAAAGTGACACGGACCCATCGGCGGCAATCATACGTCCAGCATGACGTTAAACTGTGTATTCGTCCTGCATGACGTTAAACTGCACAATGTCTAGCATGACGTTAAACTGCCCATACGTCCAGCATGACGTTAAACTGCACATCCGTCCAAGCTGCACGACGCTAAACTGCCTAGCCCCCATCGTCCGCGCTGCAAGACGTTAAACTGCCAAGTGTTTCGTCCTCAACACACGACGTTAAACTGTGCTTCGTCCGGCAAGACGTTAAACCGTCCGCTTCGTCCTCAACACACGACGTTAAACTGTGCTTCGTCCGGCAAGACGTTAAACCGTCCGCATCATCCGATCCCGTGCTCTGCACGCAGGGTCTCCCCCGGTTTGGACGTGGCCCCCACCCGCTCGTCTCTGCAGGGATGTCGGGATTGTCCCGCTTTTGGGACGATTTAATGGGAGTGGCTTTTCCCTACGGGGGCAGGGTATTACAAACCCCTAGTTTCTCATGGGAGGCTGCACATGTGTATCTCCATTGCGCCTCCCCACTGCCGAAGCCAGTAGAGGGTGTGACTGGGATCGAGGTGTCTTCTGCTTTCGGTCCAAGTCCCTTCCAACTGAGTTTTGCCGCATCCGGGCTGCCTCAAGTGCGTAAGTCCTGACAGAATGAACTACGTGGACTTTGATCCATGTCTTCTAAACAGGGTACGTAGGAAGCCTTCTTGAGGTCCAAGCCCGCCACCTGGTCGTCCCGGTCGTATTTACGTCGGTTCGTCCATCAGTGGACCCCTCCAGGGTTCACGCTTGCGTCGATTCACCTATGAATCCGCCCCTGTGGGAGACTGCCCGTGTGTATCTCCATTGTGCCTCCCCACAGCCCCTTTTTCCACCTCTCCTTTTATCATCCAGCATGACGTGAAACTGTGATCCACCCGGCCGTTCCATCTCCCTCTGTGCGAGGTGGTTCGGTTCAATCCTCCGCCCGGCGGCCTCGACCTCTTCGTGAGTCGGCTTGCCGACGTCCAGCATGACGTTAAACTGTATACCCGAACTACGTTGACTTTGATCCGTGCTAACACGCGGTACGTAGGAAGCCCCTACGGGGTCCAAGCTCTTCACTCCATCATCCATCCTGATCCGTACCCGGGCCGCCACATCCCGGTGGGGTCATGCCACTTCACTCCACTCCACGTTACTTGGGAAGCCGCCCATGTGCTGGCCCCAGCGTCGGAGGTTCCCCGCAAGGGGTTCTGTCATCTGATCCACTTTTCGTGTTGATCGGTCCGATGCTGTCCCCGCTGGACGTTAAACTCGCGGCATACCCCGTGTTAAACATGGGAAGCTGAGGAAAACCTCAGGTGACACAGTTCCCCGCACCCAGTACGGGATGCCTCAGGCCATCATGCCTTCGAGAAGCCCTATTAGGGACGGAAGACAGACGTGCAGAGCCGCAGTGTTACGACACGCCCCCAGCACCCAGAGCCACCCGACCTTCTCACTGCAGGTTGCTGCCCCGCCCAGACTCCTTGGAGCGTCCGGGCGGAAGCAGCGTAATTAACCAGTGTCCATGAAGATATGGCGCCGGGAACGAGATTCACGAACATTCTTAAGTCTATGAGGGAGACCCGGATTAGGCGACGAGTTCCGAGGAGACGTCCAAGGAAGGAGGAGCCGACATCCCATCATCCCGGTTTCGATCAAGGAGCAGACGCCCCTGAATAAGGGACGAATGCCGCCCGCCCTTGGAAAGCGGGACTGCGGGACCACAAGCCGCGCGCCCATCCCCTCGGGTCGACGGGTGCACGCGCGAACGCGTCCTGGCGGAACAACGTAACCCGACGCACATCCGCACCGAAACAGGCTCCCAATGATGGGCCACATTTTTTTAATAAAACACTTAATGAAAATGTTGTTATTAATCCTTATCAGAAGATCAATTAAAATTAAATAAAAAAAATAAAAAAAACGAGTAATTGTTTAAGAGACTTTTCAATTTAATTAAATGAAATGAGAAAAACAATTTCCAATAAAAATAAAAATTTTAATGTATTAAAACCCATATAAATATATTAAAATTCCCAATTTTATAAATTTTAAAAAATAATTTTATTCTATTTTCAACCAAATATCCCACATCATAAATTTTAACCAAAAGTACATTAGATTTTAATTTATAAAATGGACTTCCATTTAATCAATATCAACTATATAAAAGTTATAGACCAATATATTGTCATATTAACAAATATATATACATAATATATAATTAAATATTAATTAACAAAAATTTTAATAGAAGAATAATCCATTTTAAAATATAATATCAAATTAAAATTTTATAAATGTTGACAAATAACATTAAATTAATGAACAAAAATATAATATTAAACAATTTAAAAATTTATCATTGTAGTAATTATAATATATTACATTAACTTACATAACTTTTTGAAATTAATTTAATCATAAATTTAATTATTTAATATTCATAAAAATATAAATAAAATTTTATAAACATATATTAATGGTATTATTCTTTAAGAGTATATGAAATATAAAAATCATCCTTAGTTGGAGCATAAAAAATTGATTCAGAGAATAATAATTATATAGATTTTATAGTCAAAATATTTCCCCAAACATGATTTTGAATCATCAACTAAAATAAACAAATAGTCAAAGTATTCAGAGGCTAAATGAAAAAAATCCAAAAAAATGTCAATAAGTAATAAATAAAACATATTTTATATCCTTATGAAGACAAAATATTATTGAAAATTATTTTCAATCAAATTAGAAAATTAATATTTTATATATTCTATATGTTTATAAACTAATTTAAATTTATATAAATATATATTCTTCCAATTAACAAATAAGGTGTAACTCGTCATATATCTAAGATTCTATAAATATAGATATATCAATACTATTACAACTCTTTATAATTGGGTAAAAATATCATCAACATATTCATAATTGATATTTTAATGATGTAAACATCAATATTTTACATGCTAAAGAAAAACTAGTTAGAAGATAATTCACATTCATACAAAAAAATGATCATCAAAATGATATTATAAATCTGACATGCCACCATATAAATAATATTCTAGTAAATAGTATACATGGTTAATTATATAGAATACATATATTTTCATGGTGGAAAATATAGGACCAATAGGATTTGAGAAACATCCTTTTGGTATCAATGATATCATAAATTTTTCTAAATTCATAGAAGTTTTTTTGGCTACCCAAGTATATTTCAAACATATGTTTCTTAGTATACATATGTATTTATTTTAGTTAAAACAGTTATAGTATGACCAAAATATTTAGTAAATGTTTTTGAGAATCTATTTTAATAATTCCCTTTTATTAAACATTTAATGTTTTCAATAGTAGAAATAATCTCTTTTGAGATTTAATTGATGTGGTATTCATCTTGTTTGGTGAAAATATATTATAAATGTATCATTTATTATAACTGTTTGGTTTACTACCGAGATCATTTAATCATATAGTTTTTTCCTTGAAAATATGCAAAAACATTATCTTTATGATTGAAAACTACCATTGTCAAATCCATATCCCCCTTTTGAATATATTCAAAATGAATATAAACTATCACGTTTGAGCTTGAAGTAGCGTTTCACTACTTCTTATATTCATTTATATGTTTCTTGCATTAATTCTAAACATTAGAAGAAAATATTACAGTGTAATGAACTCTTATTTCATGGTCATTATCATTTACAACTTAAATTTAATTAAGTCTTTGATATTTATATTTCATTTTCCAAATCTCATAATCCCAATTGAATTTATTTTCTTTTTTATAGTAAATAATAATATTCACACATTCACATTAAACTTTTTGTTTTTCTTTTTTATTGAATAAATTCTTATTTTTTAATTTCAAATATCTATATTTTTCAATAATTCTTTAATTACTATTCTTCAATTCTTCATTCTATTTAACAATTTTTTTGAATTTATATTTCACAAAATTTGAGTCAATATTTGAATTAGAATAAATATATATTTAACCTTTATATATTCCATCATGATCACTATTTTATGGAGTTATTGACCGAGTAAATAGTGAATCAATTACCTCACATTGTACACCGATAAGATTAATGTGAGCTATTTCTTTTTCACATTTAATGTTAAGTAATTAGTCAAAACAATCGAGTAGTCCCATACACTAAATAGATCTTGTTCCTATTTTCTCCTTCGTTATTATTACTTCATTGAATTCCTATGTATGGGGAAATCTGGTATAATATGACCGTTATTCCTAAACTATAACAAAATATAACAAACAATAATTATTCTTAGATGAATTACCTTTCTTATTGAATTTTTCATTATAATTTTTGAAATGAATCCTCCCACAATTTGTTTCACTAATTTTAAATTAATATTACTATTGTGATCCATATCCTTCTCACATTCCCAAAACACGATTTGTAGGGCATTAGAGGAATTGTTAAAATTTTATTTAATTTCAACACCTTCTCTATTTGTTTCTCAACATCATCAATATATTTCTTTTGTAACTCATACTGAATTAGAGAGACTATTAATTAATCTAAAGTATACTCCTTAAAATTATTACTCTCATCGATGGACACATTCTCTACAGGCCATCTTTTAGAAGATATCTAAATAACATTTTCACATGAGATATGTTATCTAAAAAAATTATAAGACTGCCCATTAAATTATTAATACGTATAACATGATAAAAATTATTGGTTATAAATTCCTCATATCACATCTCAATGTTCATGTTTTATAATAAAAGAATACATAGATTGTTTCTCTGGAGATTTTTATCCCCATAACTACTCACTTGATGTAATCTCCAAATATTTTGGATTGTTTTACATTTTGAAACATGGATATAGACACTTCTACATATAGTACAATATTAAATAAATTTGAATGTATAATTTAAAAAATATTTTACATTGTTATTTCCATAAAGTGTATCAGGATCAATATTGTGTAGCTCATATGGATAATATAGGTTTTTACAATGATCCACACTTACCTATTTAGATTAGGATTCCAATATGCCATTCCATTAACCATAGACACATTAATTCACTAAATGGGGGTTTTCAATTCCATAAATCAATATCATTATCATATTATATCATAAAAATTAACATTTTATATTAATCCTTAGACATTAAATTATAGTATATCTGGTTATCATAAAGAAGTAAAGATGGGATAGAAATATTCAAATAGGGAAACTATAATTTAAAGTGGTACTACTCATTGATAACAATTATTTGGTATGATATTAGAATAAAAAAGAGACTCAGAATATTATATAGTGAACATCCTCACGTAGATATCAATTATTGGATTGATAGTGTTGGACATAACGAAAATATTTTGGGTTTCTATAGTCTTTTAAAAAATTTAATGAAAAAAACTTAGAAATTATAATATAATGATTTATATTGAGTGATGTTTTCATGATATGAGGTGATTTAGAGAAAAATAAACCAAAAATTTATTTATAGTGGTTTAGATCCCAAATAACCTATTGAACTTATAAACAATAAATAATCCTTGAGAATATTGGTACCCGATATGAACCCAACTTTTATTGGTGTCCGGACCTTTTTATAGACACTTCTTTTTATAAGAACCCGAAGCCACAACCTTGTGTTTTTACAGGAAACCAAAAACTAGTCATAGACATGACATGAATTGGGAATCATAACCCATACTTCATTTTTTGTTGTTAAAAACTAGATAATAAATGAATTACTTTTTATTTAGAAAATTATTGAACAAAATCAATGAAATAAAAAAAGAAGAAAAAAATATCACCAAAAGATAAAACCACAGAAATCATCAGATGATAAAAAATTTTAAATGATTACATGGTTTGAAGAGTGTTTATCACTAAAATGGAAGAATATATATATTTTAAGTTATTATGTGATCACAACCAGAGTACAGAAATCACAAATGTTTATTGAATAAATGTAAGAATAAAGAATTATGTTGAGGTTTTATAATAAATTTATCTGTTGAATGATAGTATAATCTACAATCGGGATGTCTACTGGTGATGGATGAATAGAAAAAGTGAAACTACATATAGAATCTATCATTTTAATGAGCATATTTTTTGAAATATTGAGATTTTCGAATCATTTATCCTGACGTGCAATAGAGACCAATTGTTAAAGGAGATATACAAGTGTCTAATGGTCATCTGTTTTATTGATCTAGTTGTTGTGTTAAATATACCCATGGTGAAGAAATGTTCTACCTTCATTGAAAGAATCATAATAGTCATAAAAAATTACTAGAGTCCAAATTTGATATGATTAATGTGAGAGCTAGTAGAGGGTTTGAGGATGCAGGCCTGCATTGCTGAGGGAAATGGAGAACTAAATAACACATACATGGAAGAAGCTGGTAGGTTTGAACAAAAATATGTATGGGAAAACAAATAAGACATGGGAGATCAAATAATGATTTAATGGTGGTCATAGATTTAATCCCATGACGATGCTCATGTTTGAGCCTTTTAACTCAGATGAATAGTGTTTTTGTTGGCTTGCCCCACATCAATTTCCCCAGGCACTGGCCGAGAGGTGTATCATAAAACCCTTACCATGGCCCATCCTAGATGTTAGTGGGGATCAACACACACTCCACACTCCTCACACATTTGGACCATAACCCAACATGCCTACTTGGCCCAAATACTATATAAACCAACATGACTTATACATAGTAAAACCCGCATTAAATGTTCATTATCAATCTGAGCATTCCATTGCCTCTATGTGGGTTACCTATGGTAGGGTCTCTTATTATGTTGACCTAGTAGCTCCCTTGATATTTTTTGAGATCTAGCATGGGTGGATCACTAAGATATGTAATATTATTTATAAATAAAATCATATACCAAAATTTATTATAAAAAATTAATGGAAAATCAATTAAAATTAAGAATACATGAAAAGAAATATTATTAGTGTTTTATAATGATTTTAAATTTAATTAAATATGATGATAACATAATTTATCAAAACAAATAAAACAATTAAATTATTAAACCCAATTACATATACTAATATATATTATTTTTTCAAAGCCACATCTAACTATTGTATCCCTAAAAATTTATTTTTCTATAAAACCCACACTTTATTATTTACCATAGGATTTTCTACTCTAAATATTTTAATAACAAGGGTTATCAATAATGTTTTCTAATCCATGTTTCCAAATTGAACTAAAACTCTCTATGGTACTAAATATAGATACACATACTTTTTATACAATGTTATTATATCTTAGTAGATGAATATTGAATATAATAAAGTAAGATCCATGTCAAAACCATAATGTATTACTGTTATTTGTGACTTGGACATAGAAAAAACAAGTTCATATTAAATAAACATTAAATTAAACTACTTTCTTCATAACTGTAACATATTTTATTCATATAAAACATTAAAACATTCTAAAACCCCCAAGGAAGGGAAAAATATGAAATAGTAGGTCAACTAATCAGTAAGGGTAAACAAGTGAGATATCAATAGTCACATAATTATAAAATTATCATAACGGTATGAGAACAGGATCATGAAATTGAAACACCATAACCTTTATATTATAGATCATAGTCATGAGATACTGAATAAATATTTGAATGTGACAAGGCATGAATCATAAAATAATTAAAAAACATTATCCATTAGAGTTTAACATTCTCATAATACATAATATTGTGGGTTACACACAAAATTAGAATATCATTTCATTTGTAGTGAAGGATAACTTACAAAACTATAATATTGGATTGGGTTCAATCCCAATTATACTTTATCCTTAGTCATTATTCATTCCCAAGAATATTATAGTTTTTATATTTCCTTACTAAGGTACGTTCACTCCCCATTTGAGTTATTATTATCTCATCTGATATTATTTTTCACCAATTAATTGGAAGGATATATAATTCAGGTTCCACATGTAAATTAATTAAAATAATACATATATGTTGCAAAATATATTAACAAATTAATTAGAGAATAACACATGTAATGGTAATTAAATTCCTAAAATAATCGTCATTTCATTATATCACCAACCCACATAAATAAACAGGTTTCATATTGGCTTCATTATAAAACAATGAACCCATTAGAATGAAATAATATGTAAATCTTAATAAGACATCGACATAATGTATGTAGATGGTATCAATGGTGATATAAGCCAATAAACTCACAAGTAACAACATCTGATGGTTTCATATATGAAAAAACCCTTGAAAGATCAACAATAATATTTTTTATAGAAAATACTCCTTCCACTTTTAAATTATGTTTTTTAATGTATAAAAATTCAATCAATATTAAAGGGAAAATTTATTTTTAATATTAATTTTGAAACACAGAATTTTTTCTCTAAATCATTAGTCAAACATGATAAATTTAATTTTGGTTCATTCTAGGTATGTTATAATAACGTAACCTTTCAGAATTTCAAATTCATTTGAGAAATTATACAATGATTACATTGGACCTTTTTTTAATTAAATCATTGTTAAAAATAAATTTAAATAATAATATACTAGTATTAAAAAAATAATATATATAATTTTTCATAAAACAAGGATATGTAGAATAAATGATCTTTTAATGAAGCGATATGTAATGTTGGTTTTCATTAAAAAAATTATTTTAGATTCCTCTATTCATAATGTGAGGAAAATGAATGAAAAAAATATAATATTTATTAACAAAAATAGGATAAAAAATCCTAGAATTAATTAGAGTTAGATAATTTAACTTCATCATCTAAATCATAATATTAAATAATCCCTATAAATAATGAAATTGTATCTCTAACCCATTACTGATTAGGTAACAATTTAAAAATATTCCAAATGAAAGAATACATTTAAATGGAATTTTAAATATTATGATCATATGTAGAATCGTGATATATCATGAAAAATGGTCTGTATATACACTTTATAACAAAATATAGGTTTATAGAAAAAATTTATCCGAAAGAACAGAATTTGAGATGATAAACACTTATCATGTTGGTAATCATCAAATAAAAAAAATAAGTAAATAAATAACCATATACATATGTTTAGATAAAAATTATTGTAATAATTAGAGTCATAAAAGGATATCATGGATATTATATACAACAAAAAAATTATGTAATTGGTAAATATGATAGATGTCTCACAAAAATAAATTCCAAATTAGAAAACCCTTACATTCATTTAAAATTGATTCAAATTCTCTCTAAAATCCTTCATAATAAATATAAATTTATTATATAAACATACCGTATTAATTTAAATTCTTATAGTATCATATTATATGATTTTATATAATTTTAGTACCCATTTATTAATAATTCGTTATTAAATTCATAGTTTCAAGGAGTTATCTATCACATTTTTTCTAAGAGGTTTTGGTTGAATAGTTCTGGTCTCTGTAATTTTATTAGTGTCCCATCATATCCAAGATATTAATAATAATATGAAAATAACATATATTAGTTATATATATACTCATCCCTAAAACATTGAGATAGAAAAATGAGTTATAATGTTCTTGGTGGAGACTTGATATTCATACGCATGAACATTGTTCTCACTTTTCGATAGATGGAAGAGATGAAGGGTAAATATAATTAAATTCCTCTAATCATTATTTTGTAATATATATACTATATTTTCATTATATATTTACTTATTACCATCCATGTAATATGGAAATGAAAAAAATCACATTCCTACATAGAGGTGGTAGTCCACACATACATACAATCGACATTATCATTTTCCAATTGATGGGAAGGTTAGAAGGTAATTATGATGTAATAATTATAGAAGAATAATAATATCATAATCATAATTTTTAAATATTAAACCCACCATAATAACATTACATTAAATATTCTTAATAAAATATCATGATATTTAGGATAGAAATGTTATTATTTTATGTTGACCAAAAAATATTTATAGGAGTTAGAAGATGAAATAATTCGAATGATGTTAAGTAGGATGATTATTTCTTTTTTCAAAGGACTCCATTTGATCCCTTCAGGAGGATAGTTGGAATGATATTTTAAGAAAAAACACCACTAATTAATATATAAGATAGATGAGAAGAGAAACATTTTGGATGTTTATGAGATATATGTGTCATGTATGTGTAAATAAAAGAGACAAGGGGAGTCCTTATTTAAAGAAGGGAGGTGACAAACATAGAATTTCTTAAAATATTAAAATATAAGAATGTCTAAATTAGGGAAATTATTTTTAAATGGACATATATTCAAGGATGTGATAGTATAGGTTATAATTATCCCCAAAAAAATATTTTTTAGATATGTTTAATGAGACTACCTACCCATATATCGTGGTTTAACCCCCAATGAACCTATTTTAACATTAACAAAAGTTAGATATCTTTCAATCCCAAAGGGATATAATTTTACTTATATGGTAAAAACATGATCAAAAATCAAAAAGGGTTAAAACACTAAACCATATAACATATTAATCATAAATATTTATTTTATATTTAAAATTTTCAATAAAATATCAATCTTCAAAATATATCATTAATGAAATTTTTTACACAATTGATTTAATTTTACATTAAATGAAATAAGATAGAAAATAAAATCAAATATAAATATTAAAATTATTATTAAAATTTAAATTAATTTTATTCCATAATTTGTTAAAAAATGTTGTATTTGATGTCTTTAAAATTCATTACATTGATTTATCTACTGCATGCACAAGAAATGTGTTAGAAATGTGGTAGAATTTAAGGAAAGTATATCCTTAATAAAAACTAAAAATATTTTACCCACATAAAAAATTAAAAAATAATGTTCAATTTTCTTTATTTTCTTATTTCATATTATTACTCTTATATTAACATAAAAATGAAAATAAATCCATATGAGTGACATTTTTTGAATTTTATTTGCATAAAATAATATAAATGACCTTATGAAAGTTAAATGGGAAACAATTACATATAATTTATATTTGTATGTATATATATATAACTTTACCCTATATAATTAAATAATGTATTGTTTTGGGTTAATTTGTAGACTTTATCTCATTGTTTTAACCATGTTTACCCCATTTTACCTTTTACATGGGTGGAAAATATTAACCATGGTTACTATTTATAATCACAAAAAATTTAAGGGGAATAATTAAAAATATTTAATATCAAAATTAAAAATATATTTTCCATTTTTAATGATTCAATAAAAATATGTTTCAAACATGATTATCCATATTAGAGAAAAAACAGAATGGAAAATATTGAAAAAATGTGTTTTATGTATAAAATATAACTTCTATTAAAAATATAAATGTTTCATACTAAAATGGATAATATTATAATAGTATAAAAAATATTTATCTTTTGTAATTAAATCCATAATATTATAACACTTTTCAATTAATTTATTTTATTAAATGATATGACATTTTTTGACAAATGAATCTTTTTTTTCTTATCTAAATAAAAAATAATTTTAGAAAAATCCATAAATTTCACAGTCTGTCAATTTATATATTTTGACTAAAAAATTGATTTCAATTTTATAAAATAATCTTTATAAATGTGTAATATTTTAAATAATGGTTACCTAAAAAAATTCAATAAAATAAGACTCGATGATAAATCATTTTTGAAGCACAAATGAGCATACTAAAAATTGAGGGCTTATTTCTTATGCATCAATCAAATATATTTTATTGAGTATGAAAATATAAAAAATAATTTATAGCTAATTTAATTATATTAATGATCAATTTTTTTTAAAAAAGTATAATAGTCACATTGAAATAATAATAATTTTTTAGTGTATCAAAGTCCACATAAATCTTTGTGATGCATGTATGAAATCATTGATGCATATTATTATGTTTACTACATTTTTATGATGTTGCACTCATTATCAGAAAATAAATTTTGTGATCAAAATTTGATCCTTCTTGTCGAAGGAGAAATATTTTAAAATACCTATACACACTACTGACATTGTACAATAGGATAATAAAAATACATTTCAAAAGATAAATTTTTTAAACCAAAAATTTACGTATAATAACAATTAATTAGATTCCAACATAAGGAGAACATTCATGGGAAGTTAAAATTTAGACACAACGATCATCCATGACTTCATGGACAGATGGACAGTGATAATGATCATAGTTATGAAAAAGATAATTACCATAAAAATCTTTATCCATATGAGGTTAAAAGACCATCAATTCATTAGAAATGATGGTAAAAGTATAAATTTTATATTTCAATATATTTTTCCATAATATGAAGGATTATTTTAATACCTTGATAGATAGAAAGAGAAAATAGTATTCCTTTATTTAATTCTATATCATTAGAATATTTTCATAATTTAGATGTGATCAAATCATTTTCAAATTAATATATTTCTTGAAAAAATGAATAATTATTATTTTCTTATCCATAAATCTATAAAATAACATTTTAATGGATCATAATTATCATAATACAATTAATAGTTATTCAACTTATCTATAATTTTAAAAAAAATGGATTGCACAACTTATTCAATTGGGATAAATTTCCACTTAAGAAATTAATAAATTAATCCCTAAAACATTATACAATTATCAACATAAATCATTACATAAATAGTTAAACATAGTAACCTTCCTGAAATATCATTGAAAAATATTAATATAAAAAAAATGATATAAGGAGACTAAATTTGTAAAAATGAACATAAAATTAACTCTTGTATAACATTAATCAATGCTTTCTGTCACATATCAAATATGTGAATATATTTCTAATGTGTTCTGCAATATCATGTTAATAACTTAAATCACTAGGAAACTTCAATGAAAAATACAAGTATTCAAAAATTTACTCTCTACTTGTTATTTGAATAGAATCACATATTATAAAATATAATCCATAAATCCAAAAAATGAAGTAAACTCCATCAATGATAACGTAATCCTTTTTTTCATCAAATCACTTAAAAGGTAACAAATACTACAAAACTCACATAATCAAAGATAATAATATATTTATATTAACTAAACATTGTTATATAAATAAATTGAATATATTAAAGGGTATCAATTCCCCAATCATTAATTGTTATTGAATCTATTTTCTTATTTATCAATAAAACTCTACATAAGCTTAAAAATCATTATGAAAAAGACTCCGAAATAATCGTTAAAAGTTTCTTGATTCTTATAAACAATTTATCATTGGTATAAAACTTCTAGAACATTTTTATTGAATCCCAATACATAAAAGCAATATTAATTCCACATTAATTATTGGAAATTAATATATCTTTATGAGTTAACCCTTGGATTGGGGAATTAAGTCAGATAATATTGAAGTTCCATAATCATAACATATTAAACTATTAATGGTGCCTTATGATGAAATTAATTTCCCTCCATGAAAATAATCCATTTTCTCATCAATTACATGAACTATACCCTAATATTCTAAACATAAAAAAAACATCTCGTTCCTTTGGGATATCCCATTGAGTGATTCCTCCCATAACAACAATATATAGGATGTCATATATTCTATCCTCCATTGTACTTATCATTGGAAATCCCTTGAAACTGATTTTCCCTAATAATGTGTGTTAGTAAACACATAAATGGATATATTATAAAACATATAATGAGTAAGTTTATTTGTTTTAATCAAAAATATTCATATTCCATCTCCAATTCATTTAGTTTATCTAAAGGATAATCAGTTCATTGTTAATCAAATTCAATGTTTATAAAATTTATTTTGGTTCCATACATTGAATAAAACAAAATAAGATTCAGTTAATAATAAATAATGATAAAATCATTTAATCATAAAAAATCCCTACAAATCATGACATATTACTTTCATTCTTTGACACCATTGGGTAATCTTATTCCATACATGACATTCATTTATTAAAATAATTTGTAATAGTTTTTATAATGAAAATGTTGATTAACCCATGAATATCCCCAGGAGTATAAAACTAGGTGCATAATAAGGGAACACTCATGGTGAACCAGAGTAATGGCTTTGATATACTAAAAAAATAATTTTTTGGGATATAACCCTATGATTAATCTGTACCAAAACCATATCGACTTATAATAATGAGATAAGGATGTTTTTTCTAGGAAAATCACACTCCATTAATAATCATAACATAGGTATATATCCTATAAGTAGGATTATACTAATGTTTCAAACTATATTTTTCTTATAATAGTTTCCCATGGTAACTAAAAATAATATTGAAAATAATTACATATATAAATACTTTCATACATGTATATTACATATTATTAGAAGAATATTGATTATATACTGTTAAGATCAATTCCAAAACCATTTAGGTTTAGAGTATTTGGAAACATAGATGCATAAATCACATATTCATTTGAAATACAAATCATCTCCATTTTTTATTCATAGACATAACACTTATTATACATATTATACATAAATGTTATCTTTATCACATGGGAAAAATAAATACAATAAAGGGTGATCTCAGATGCTCAGTAAGGGTAAAAAAGGGACACATCAATGATCACATAAGTATAAAATTTGCATATGGGTATGATATCATGATATTAAAATTTTAAAAACATCCCATATATCAAATATCAAAATATTGAGACATGTAATATATCATTTCTGGTCATAAGACATAATTCATAATGGAATGAAAGAACATGATCCATAAGATAATAAACTTTTTATGACATAATTTTATCGAATACACATACTCATAAAAAATTTCCATAGTAGTCGAGGCTCACATAAAAGAATATATTAGTGGATTGTGTGAACTCCCTATTCAAGCAAATATTATTTCAATGTATTCTCCCTATACTATCATATTTGATAGAGTCACTAACATTACCAGGTTCACTCCCCATTCATGTCCTTATTATCACATGACATATCCATCTTTACCTGATTCCCTAGATAACAATATAATTATAAGAAAAATAATCACATAATAAGGATAATATGTGTGTGTTAAAAAATATCATAAAACATTCATCTTATTATTACTCTATGAGTTAAAATGTTTTTATAAACATTTTTCATTTCATTATAATAAAATATGTGGAAAAGAAATGAGTGTCATATTGGTTTCATCATAACTAAGGTTACCCATGGTAAATATTACAGTTTCATAGAATGATTATTCCATCATCAAAATCTGACCAACGATTTAAATTGTATTGAATCATTATATCATATCTATATTTTATTATATGTAACATTAATTGATGGTTCCATTATAACACCCCAAAATCTTGTCACCCTTGTGTTGATATGTTTATGTTTTTATGTTTTTAAATATCCTTAGTAACCAAACAAACATGTTTCTCATGAGAAAGTAATAATATGGTTTTATTTTATTTTAGAAAGAAAAAATGTAAAAGGCAAATAGGCACACAGATTTTCCATAATAAAAATAACACCACAGTGTTTACATTGTGACAGGATCACCAGAAACCCTTCTAACAAAAACTACCTAGTAAAAACCCTATCTTACTACTGGAAGGCCCTGAATAAAGACAACAAGACACGGTAAGTAAAAGTGATCCATTGGGTCCTTGGAAACAATGAACAACACCACCATGATCACATAAACCATTCTAATAATCAATTGAATAGAAAGAACCATCTTCTTCCTTTTGAGTTTTAGGACACCGTAAGGTTTGGTTTTATGGGTCACTTTTTCACCGTTTCTCTAGTAACCATTGGAAGCCGACAATTATAATTATAGCTATTGGACCCTGTTAGGATAATTGATCTTATTTAAATTTTAATTAGTTTCTAAATATTTTATTTATAATTTTGGTTATAATTAAACCACCTTTCATGAACTCTTAAAGGATATGGTTTAAAACTTCATTTCACCCTTAAATGATTTTAAATTGTATTAAGGAATTGAAAATGTTGTGAATATTTCAAATATAATTTAATGATTTTAAAACCTTAAATGATGTTATAAACTATGTTTAAATTTCATTAAATTATATTATGTTTTTATTAAATTTATTTTTCTATTATACAATCACAAAAGTTACCATATAGTTTTATGAAAATATTTTTTCAATTTTTTCAAATAATGAAAATAGTTTATTTTTTGTAATTTTAGAAGTATTTTTAACTATGTCATAGTTTAGTTTGTATTCATTAATGAATGAAAATATAAATTCTGTGTATTTTTAATGAGTGGATTTATTCCTCTTCCCTAACTATTTTATTTTATCTTTTACAAAAATATTGGCCATCTAGGGACATCCCTTTTTGGTTTGGGCTGAGGGAGGTTGTAACATCCCAGGTAAATAAAGAATAAAGAATTTTCATATTTATTAATATTTAATAATTAAATATTAATTTTAATTAAAAGGGGTTTCTACGTTCGATAACGGTACTTGGTACGCAACGATGAGTTTCTTTGAAAACATACGTTGCACACTAGTAATAAAATAATATTATTTAAAATGTTAGTAAACGAGTAGCCGTTGTACTGGCGGGAATGGATAGAAATAACTAAAATATGATTATATATGTTTTTAAATGTTTTTATATTTACCCAATAAAATATAAAGGCTTAAAATACGGAAAGAGTTCAATTTTAGGCATTTATACCCTAATTTTCACGAAAGGTCCACTTATCACCTTTTGACGGAGAACCGTCATTAAATATAGTATTTATCGATCTTGTAAATTCTATTAGACCAAATATAACTCTTCTTTAGAATCAGGACATCAAAATTTACTTTGTGTAAATTTTTGGTACCTTTTTGATAAAGTTCATTTTTTTAATGAATAGTGTAAAATGTTGTATTTTAATTCAAAACCTCTTTTTAATCTAATTTATTTATATGATTAGATTATCTTTTGAATTGGTTTTAAAGTGAAATTAGAAAATATTTTTACCAGTTAATCCAATGGTGGTCATTGGAATCAATTTCACTTTGAAATTGGACTTAAACTGGTGTCAATCTTTTGATACTTATTGTTTCACAAAAACACACTATTTGTCATGACAGCGGGAATTAATTATTAAATTAATTAATTTGAATTATATTATTTGAATTTTGTAAAACGGACTTAATTTTTGAATTCGGAAAATCAAATATAGCTTATGGTGAATTTTTGGTAATTTTCTGAAAAACTTCAATTTTTGATGAATAGTGAAACCACAAAGTGGTACTTACAAAGACTGATTTTCCGTTTAAATGAAATTTTTCCATCATTGTGTTTTGAATTTCAAAAATCCGACATACATGGTTGTCATTAAGAAGTAAAATGTAATTCATGAGATTATAATAATTTTTTGGTGAATAGTAACTTATTAAGTTCTTAGTCGCGATTAGAGGTAATTAGTGTAGTTTAAGGTAAAAATGGTATTATAAGAATGTGAAAACACCATGACACTTGTCCTACACCTATTGGGTGAGTCATGGCCGACCAAGACAAGCCATGGGCCAACTTTGGGACCCCATGGAGCCACTTTAGTTGGAAAATGACATTAATATATTTTTATTTAATGTTAAAGTGAAAATGACACTAACATAAATTGTTTTACTAAAATAATTTTTTTAGTGGGGTTATACAACTCCAAATTTTGATTATAAATAGTCATTGGAAAGATAAAACGATTTCCTACATCATAGTAGTTTTTTTATAATTTTTATACATTATATAAATTAAATTATATATGACATAATAATGATGCAGCGATGACATCATTATTTGACGATTTAAATAAAATGGAAAGATAATGAAACATATAAAACATACACATGGCCAAAACCAATTGGATGAGTGTATTTCAAACCCTTATCACCTTATCCACGAATTATATCAATGTGGGACCTTTTAAAACCGAAACACATTTTCAAATAAAGTAATATTTCTTTACTTTCCAAAAGTGCCGCTCCTCTCCTCTTATAAAAGGCCCCCACCTCTACCTCATTTCACACACTCCTCAAGCCTTTGGCTCAGCCAACCCCTGCCCAATTACTCTCTCCACATCCCTCTCCTCATCCTAGAGTATTCCCTTTGGGCAGAACCCTTTCAAAGGAAGCCTTTAGGCTCAAATCAAAAAGGAGTTACACTTTTAAAGGTAATTCATTCTTTCTTGTTCATTTGTTTTATTTTGCTTCTCCAACCCTCTAAAGTCTTTTTATTTACTTCTTTTTTAACAAAACCAGTATCATCAATATACTAGGATGTTGTTATAAAATTTATTTGAGCTACACTCTCACACAACTACATCAAATGGTTAAAGAACATACGGTTTCCATGGATGGCGAAATTCTGCCTCCCGAAACGATGATTGTTCAATACTCATTTAACACCTTCAAGGGTGGCCATTATGATGTCACTATTTTTATATATGATATATAATATGTTTATGTTTTCTTTAAGCTTCTGTATTTTTCATTTTTGGCATACCTTTATGGTTTCCATTATGGGTAAACACGATATCTTCATTTAAGGAAGTGCGGACTACCGCCCCCTAAAAGTGATGTGATTCATTAATGCCATATGTGGGACGTGTAAATGATGGATTTAAAGTTATTATATATTATTTTATACTCAAATTATAATATACCTCTATATCATTATTATTTCTTTCCATTAAAGTATGACATAGAAATGAAAGTAGCGTTCATGCGTACGTACGGCTTACCGTCTCCATGAACGGTGCATTTCATTTCTTATCCCCAAATGTAATGTACTATTAAAAGTACATGTATATAATGGATATATATAATGAATGATATATCTAAATGATGAATATAAATTTGGAATTAAAATTTAAATACCTCTCATTTAGTTTTAATTCCATTAATATGACAAAGAAAGGAAAGTAGCGTTCATGTGTACGTACGGCTTACCGTCTCCATGAACGGTGCATTTCATTTCATACCTCTAAATGATTATGTAATATTATAAATACATGCATATGCTGGATATATATGATATATATGATATCCATATCAGGAATTGCATTCTGGATATATAGAACCTTTGACCACATGAACAACATGTAATTATAAGAAGTCAACTTTCGACTTAAGAACCAAATATAGACAAAACAAACATTATTAACTTAAATGATTACATAATGTTTATAACATGGAAATAAGTTATATAAAAAGAATATTGAACTTTAAAAAGGTTCTTAATCAAGTATAAATTAACTCATGTTTATTATTCAGGACGTTAATGAATGATCGAGTCAAGTCGGACCCAAGGTAAGGGAACTTCTTAACCCAATTTTCATTCTTTGGGTTAATCTCCTACTTTCAAATTTTGTCATTATATTATTATGTCATATCTTTTATTTGTACATTATTTATGTGTACTTATAGTGAATAGACATAATATATATATTTTATTTTAAAAATTATCTTTGTAAGAGACTTCGTCTCAATCTCCTTTCATTGAGACATATTTCGTTTTGTACACAAATTTATTTTATACGGTGTATAAACTCCTTTGACTTTTACTTTTATACAAAAGGAATCTTTTTCTATGAAGCGTTTTACAAAACGAAAAAAAGGAATGTTTTTTTAACGTACGCGGTGACAACGACCTTTTCCGCCGCCGCGAGTATTATTTGATCTTTGGCTTTCTCAACAAGCCGTATTGTTTTTAGAATAAAATAAATACCATATACTCTTTTATGTATTTTTGTATTGAAAATGGTTTTGAAAAAGGATTGTATTATGTCAATATATTTTTGATATATTGTGATTGAAATGTGGAAATGTTATCATTCCTTTATATTGGTTTTATTTTTTTATGATTTTATACTGGTACTTGGACATTTTAACGGGTGGTTACGTTATAAACCATATGACGGGTGGTTCCGTGAATACCAGGATGGGTGGTTACATTATAACCTCCAATGCATTGGGTATGGAAGTCGGCCGTATGGCTATTCCATTAAGTATGTATGGAAATTGGCCGTATGGATATTCCATTAATTGATATGTGTGGAAGTGGACCGTATGGTTATTCCACTTAAGTAAGTTTATGTCCCAAGTTACCTTTATATATGTTATGTGTTCTTTATATGGGTTTTATGGTTATACTTTGGTTACTAAAAGGTAAGTAATGATACATTATTCAGTGAAGAGTTTTACTACTTCATGAAGCTGAAGGTATTACTTAAATATAGTATACATGGTTTACTTGATGATTGAAAAACTAACAGTTTTCATTCTTTTTGTATCCCTTACTGAGCTTTTTATGCTCACCCCATGTTTTTTGAAATGTTTTTCACAGGACTTAATATGGAATAAGGTCAAGGATGGGATCAAGGGAATGTTATGCTATATAAAACATGGAACTAGACATGTTTCTTTCAAGAGTTTTTTTTATTATGGAAACATAGTATAAGTGACTACTTTGTAATCTTTTGAGATGTAATAGTTATGTTCTAATTCTCTAAAACTCTAAACCTGAAAAGATCCTAGACGTGAATTATTCATTTAATTCAATATTAAGTAAGGTTTAAGGATGGGGCCTTATAGTTGGTATCAAAGGACGGTTTAGACAACTTTAGGAGTTAGAAAAGTGTTAAATTATAATATGATTGAAATGATATAGCATTTACGGATTACCATGTTGCTTCGCCTAAGATATTTATGTGTTCAGAATGGTTTTCCGCAGAGGAAACAAAGCAGCTATATTGGGACGACATCAGGAGGAAGATAACCTTCCAAATAAGCAACCTGAGATGGTCGGAATCGGAACTGAACAGTTTGTTTCATTGATGGCACAGTTGTCTCAGGCTATAAATGGTGGTGGTATCCATGCACGAGATCAGCCAGATCAACCGCAGAGGAACATGTCAGTGGTGGAACATTTCATGAGGCAACATCCCCCATCTTTCAGAGGATCATCTGACCCTGTGCAAGATGAAGGGTGGATTAAAGCACTGGAGAAGATTTTTGATGTCATGGGGTGTTCAGAACATCAAAAGGATAGTCTTGTTGTTTACCGTTTTGAAGGTGAAGCTGATCAGTGGTGGTCGATGGTGAAAAATATAATGGATAGTGATGAGATTGAGGATCTTCACTGGGACGAATTCAAAGGTATGTTTCTTGAGAAATTTTTTCCTATGGTGGTTCGTCTTAGGATTGAAAAATAGTTCCTAGAATTGAGGCAGGAGGATGATTCAGTGGCTGCTTATGAAGAAAAGTTCACTCGATTGGCAAGGTATGCTCCAAACTTCATACGAGATCTTGATAGTAAAATAAACCGTTTTTACTCAGGGTTAAAGCCAAAGTATTGAAGGGCATTAGCTTCTCGTGAATTCAAAAGTTATGAAAAACTTGTTCGATGGGCGGAGAAGGTAGAAATGGAGTTTGCTGATGATCAGGTGTTCTATGACAAACAACAGAATAAGAGGTCTAGTTGGCAGGAAAAGGGGAAGAATTCATCAAAGAAGCAAGGAGGTAAGAAAACCAAATATCCATCCTGTGAGAAGTGTGGTAAAATGCATCCTAGAGAATGTTTATCCAAGTCCGGTAAGTGCTTTCGGTTTTGTAAGACTGGTCATATTGCTCGTAAATGTAAGGAAGATGATCAAGCAGGAAATGAAAAGCCAACGGTAAGATGTTTTAAGTGTAATGAAATGGGTCATTATGAAAACGAGTGTCCAACGAAGAACTCAACTGGGGGAATGCATCTAGACTACAAGAAGAAAGGGGTGGTAAAATCATTTGCAACAACTTCAGCAGATGTTGGGCCATCGAATGAAGTGGTATCAGCTCTAGGGAGCTCAGTATTTTTCGAAGATTGACTTGAGGTCGGGGTACCAACAGTTGAAAGTAAAAGAAGCAGACATTTCAAAGACTGCGTTCTGTACTAGATATGGCCATTATGAATTTGTAGTTATGCCTTTTGGGTTAACCAATGCACCTGCTGTATTCATGGACCTTATGAATAAAATTTTCCATGAGTTCTTGGATAAGTTTGTGTTTGTGTTTTGAGGTTTGTGAAGAGGTTATGTGTGCCTTGTGATTCACAGTTGAAGAATGAGTTGTTTTTTCATCCTGGCAGTACTAAGATGTACAGAGGTCTGCGGGAGTATTACTGGTGGGATGGAATGAAAAGAGACATTTCTGATTTTACTGTGAAGTGTTTGACATGTCAACAGGTTAAAGAAGAGCAGCAGTTACCGAAAGGGATGCTTCAGCCTTTACCAGTTCCAGAGTGGAAATGAGAAAACATATCCATGGACTTTGTTGTGGGATTACCGAGGACATCTCAAGGTAATAATGCAATCTGGGTTATTGTTGATCGCTTGACCAAATCTGCTCATTTCCTTTCTATACGAGATACTT
Organism: Viscum album; assembly: GCA_963277665.1. NCBI lineage: Eukaryota > Viridiplantae > Streptophyta > Magnoliopsida > Santalales > Viscaceae > Viscum > Viscum album. Next base: position 164,661,345 of record OY728135.1, read on the forward strand.
TCTCTCTTGATAAACTTTCCCGTCTATATCTTAAAGAGATAGTCAGGTTACATGGAGATCCTATCTCCATTGTATCGGATCGTGATCCCAGGTTTACTTATAACTTTTGGAAAGGCCTTCAGAAGTCATTGGGTACTGAATTAAATTTTAGTACAGCTTTTCATCCTCAATCAGATGGGCAGTCAGAACGAACAATTCAGACATTGGAGGATATGTTACGAGCTTGTTCTATGGATTATCAGGGAAGTTGGGACCAACATAATTCTTTGGTTGAGTTTTCTTATAATAATAGTTTTCATTCCAGTATACAGATGGCACCATTTTAGGCATTATATGGGAAGCGGTGTCGAACTCCAGCTTTCTGGGATGAAGTTGGTGAAAGGAAGTTGATGGGACGAGAATTGGTAGAAGAGTTGGCAGAAAAAGTTCAGCTGATTCAGAAGCACATGAGAACAGCTCAGAGCAGGCAGAAGAGTTATGCGGATAACCGGAGGAAGGATCTATCTTTCGAGGTAGGTGATCATGTTTTTCTCAAGGTTTCTCCTTGGAAAAGCGTGATGAGATTTGGTAATAAAGGAAAGTTGAGTCCAAGGTTTATTGGACCATATGAAATTCTGGAGAGAGTTGGATCAGTTGCATACCAGGTGGCTTTACCTCCAAGTTTATCTTAGGTACACAATGTTTTTCACATTTCGATGTTGAGAAAGTATATGCCAGATCCATCTCATGTTTTGAGTCCAGAGGTAGTTCAGCTAGAAGAAAACCTATCTTATGAAGAACAACCAGTCCAGATTCTGGACCATAGGGAGCAGGTGTTACGGAATAAGGTGATTCATCAGGTAAAGGTTTTGTGGAAAAACCATGTGATTGAAGAGGCAACGTGGGAATCTGAAAATACTATGAGGGATAAATACCCCCACTTATTTTGATAAGTGAATAAAATTGCGAGGACACAATTCCCAAAAGGGGGGAAGGATGTAACATCCCATGTAAATAATGAATAAAGAATTTTCATATTTATTAATATTTACGAATTAAATATTAATTTTAATTAAAAGGGGTTTCTACGTTCGATAGCATACTCGGTACGCAACGATGAGTTTCTTTTAAAACATATGTTGCACACAAGTAATAAAATAATATTATTTTAAATGTTAGTTAACGAGTAGCCGTTGTACTGGCGAGAATTGATAGAAATAACTAAAATATGATTATATATGTTTTTAAATGTTTTTATATTTACCCAATAAAAGATAAAGGCTTAAAATACGGAAAGAGTTCAATTTTAGGCATTTATACCCTAATTTTCACGAAAGGTCCACTTATCACCTTTTGACGGAGAACCTTCATTAAATATAGTTTTGATCGATCTTGTAAATTCTATTGGACCAAATATAACTCTTCTTTAGAATCGGGACATCAAAATTTACTTTGTGTAAATTTTTGGTACCTTTCTGATAAAGTTCATTATTTTAATGAATAGTGTAAAATGTTGTATTTTAATTCAAAACCTCTTTTTAATCTAATTTATTTATATGATTAGATTATCTTTTGAATTGGTTTTAAAGTGAAATTAGAAAATATTTTTACCAGTTAATCCAATGGTGGTCATTGGAATCAATTTCACTTTGAAATTGGACTTAAACTGGGGTCAATCTTTTGATACTTATTGTTTCACAAAAACACGCTATTTGTCATGACAGCGGGAATTAATTATTAAATTAATTAATTTGACTTATATGATTTGAATTTTGTAAAACGGACTTCATTTTTGAATTCGGAATATCAAATATAGCTTATGGTGAATTTTTGGTAATTTTCTGAAAAACTTCAATTTTTGATGAATAGTGAAACCACTAAGTGGTACTTATAAAGACTGATTTTCCGTTTAAATGAAATTTTGCCATCATTATGTTTTGAATTTAAAAAATCCGACATACATGGTTGTCATTAAGAAGTAAAATGTGGTTCAATGAGATTATAATAATTTTTTGGTGAATAGTAACTTATTAAGTTCTTAATCGCGATTAGAGGTAATTAGTGTAGTTTAAGGTAAAAATGGTATTATAAGAATGTGAAAACACCATGACACTTGTCCTACACCTATTGGGTGAGTCATGGCCGACCAAGACAAGCCATGGGCCAACTTGGGGACCCCATGGAGCCACTTTAGTTTGAAAATGACATTAATATATTTTTATTTAATGTTAAAGTGAAAATGACACTAACATAAATCGTTTTAATAAAATAATAATTTAGTGGGGTTATACAAGTCCTAATTTTGATTATAAATAGTAATTGGAAAGCTACAACGATTTCCTACATCATAGTAGTTTTTTTATAATTTTTAGACATTAAATAAATTAAATTATATATGACATAATAATGATGCAGCGATGACATCATTATTTGACGATTTAAATAAAATGGAAAGATAATGAACAATATAAAACCTACACATGGCCAAAACCAATTGGATGAGTGGATTTCGAACCCTTATCACCTTATCCACGAATTATATCATTTTGGGACCTTTTAAAACCGAAACACATTTTCAAATAAAGTAATATTTCTTTACTTTCCAAAAGTGCCCCTCCTCTCCTCTTATAAAAGGCCCCCACCTCTACCTCATTTCACACACTCCTCAAGCCTTTGGCTCGGCCAACCCCTGCCCAATTACTCTCTCCACATCCCTATCCTCATCCTAGAGGATTCTCTTTGGGCATAATCCTTTCAAAGGAAGCCTTTAGGCTGAAATCAAAAAGGAGTTACACTTTTAAAGGTAATTCATTTTCTCTTGTTCATTTGTTTTATTTTGCTTCTCCAACCCTCTAAACTCTTTTTATTTACTTCTTTTGTAACAAAACCAGTATCTTCAATATACTAGGATGTTGTTATAATATTTATTTGAGTTACACTCTCACACAACTACATCAAATGGTTAAAGAACATACGGTTTCCGTGGATGGCGAAATTCTGCCTCCCGAAACGATGATTGTTCAATACTAATTTAACACCTTCAAGGGTGGCCATTATGATGTCACTATTTTTATATATGATATTTAATATGTTTATGTTTTCTTTAAGATTCTGTATTTTTCATTTTTGGCATACCTTTATGGTTTCCATTATTGGTAAACACGATATCTTCATTTAAGGAAGTGCGGACTACCGCCCCCTAAAAGTGATGTGATTCGTTAATGCCATATGTGGGACGTGTAAAGGATGGATTTAAAGTTATTATATATGATGTTATACTGGAATTATAATATACCTCTATATCATTATTATTTCTTTCCATTAAAGTATAAGATAGAAATGAATGTAGCGTTCATGCGTACGTACGGCTTACCGTCTCCATGAACGGTGCATTTCATTTCTTACCCCCAAATGTAATGTACTATTAAAAGTACATGTATATAATGGATATATATAATGAATGATATATCTAAATGATGAATATAATTCTAGAATTAAAATATAAATACCTCTCATTTAGTTTTAATTCCACTAATATGACAAAGAAAAGAAGGTAAAGTTCATGCGTACGTACGGCTTACTGTCTCCATGAACGGTGCATTTCATTTATTACCTCTAAATGATTATGTAATATTATAAATACATGTATATGCTGGATATATATGATATATATGATATCCATATCAGGAATGTCATTCTGGATATAAAGAACCTTTGACCACACGAACAACATGTAATTGTAAGAAGTCAACTTTCGACTTAAGAACCAAATATTGACAAAACAAACATTATTAACATAAATGGTTACATTATGTTTATAACATGGAAATAAGTGATATAAAAAGAATAATGAACTTTAAAAAGGTTCTTAATCAAGTATAAATTAACTCAAGTTTGTTATTCAGGACGTTAAAGATCGATCGAGTCAAGTCGGACCCAAGGTAAGGGAACTTCTTAACCCAATTTTCATTCTTTGGGTTAATCTCCTACTTTCAATTTATGTCATTATATTATTATGTAATATCTTTTATTTGTACATTATTTATGTGTACTTATAGTGAATACACATAATATATATATTTCATTTTAAAATTTATCTTTGTAAGGGACTTCGTCTCAATCTCCTTTCATTGAGGCATATTTCGTTTTATACACAAATTTCTTTTATACGGTGTATAAACTCCTTTGACTTTTACTTTTATACAAAAGGAATCTTTTTCTACAAATCGTTTTACTAAATGACAAAAAGGAATGTTTTTTTAATGTATGTGGTGACAAAGACCTTTTTCACCGCCGCGAGTATTATTTGATCTTTGGCTTTCTCAACAAGCTGTAATGTTTTTAGAATAAAATAAATACCATATACTCTTTTATGTATTTTTGTATTGAAAATGGTCTTGAAAAAGGATTATATTATGTCAATATATTTATGATATATTTTGATTGAAATGTGGAAATGTTATCATTCCTTTATATTGGTTTTATGTTTTATGATTTTATACTGGTACTTGGACATTTTAATGGGTGGTTACGTTATAAACCATATGACGGGTGGTGCCGTGAATACCAGGACGGGTGGTTACGTTATAACCTCCAAGGCATTGGGTATGGAAGTCAGCCGTATGGCTATTCCATTAAGTATGTATGGAAATTGTCCGTATGGCTATTCCATTAAGTGATATGTGTGGAAGTCGACTGTATGGTTATTCCACTTAAGTAAGTTTATGTCCCAAGTTACCTTTATATATGTTATGTGTTCTTTATATGGGTTTTATGGTTATACTTTGGTTACTAAAAGGTAAGTAATGATACTTTATTCAATGAAGAGTTTTACTACTTCATGAAGGTGAAGGTATTACTTTGATATAGTATACATGGTTTACTTGATGTTTGAAAAAAATAACAGTTTTCATTCTTTTTGTATCCCTTACTGAGATTTTTATGCTCACCCCAAGTTTTTTGAAATGTTTTTCACAGGACTTAATATGGAATAAGGTCAAGGATGTGATCAAGGGAATGTCATGCTATATAAAACATGGAACTAGACATGTTTCTTTCAAGAGTGTTTTTTTATTATGGAAACTTAGTATAAGTGACTACTTTGTAATATTTTGAGATGTAATAGTTATGTTCTAATTCTCTAAAACTCTAAACCTGAAAAGATCCTCGACGTGAATTATTCATTTAATTCAATATTAAGTAAGGTTTAAGGCTGGGGCCTTATAGAGGTAGCTTACATGATGTTTCTAAGACTGAACCTCATCCCCAAGCCAAGGCTAGCCCAAGATCAGGAAGAGGTTCCCCGAACGACTCTTAGAAGTGAGCAGCAGCTCTTAGGCGCACTAGTGTGGGCGTGATGCCATGGTATGAATAGGTCACTAGGGGGTGCATGTGTATGCACGCAGCGTCGGCGCAAGGCCATGTGAGCATGGGTAGGCCATGGCCTACAGGATTGGGTGGGAGTACATGTTTGGGGACCCATTGGTGTGTGTTGTGTCATTGGGTATGTTGCGGGATGCCTGAGCATATAAAAGAGGTGATGAAAGCTCACAGTTTCGATGTGGGAACCGGTTTTTCGGGCGAAACGTGATTGACTGAATTGGATCGCATCCCGTGTGATCTGGACCATCAATCCCAACCGAACGCTCAATACCTGATGGCCACGTTTAATTCATCAGTTTTTATATGTTGTTCGATACACCATAGATCTAATTGCAGTTGGCAGTGTGTTTTAAAAATCGGTGTCGATCTGTGACCGCCATATCAGACATAAGTCTCATTTTAGACACCCGATTCCTTTTTAAAACACATGGAGGTGTCTCATCCCTTGGATTGACGATGGGATCGATCTAGGCCATTCGTTTTTACCTGGATTTTCCCCTAGACGAATATTCTTCTCCCTCCGCGCATGGGTTACACCATTAAACCTCCTCCATTTTTCTTGCTACACATATGACTGTCAGGGACCCCATGTTTCCATTCTTCTTTTTAGGAATGACACCCCCCATTAAATTCAATGAATGTGGGTATTTTTTGCATGGAGGTTGTGTGAGTTTTTCTATATAAATAACCGAGACCTCTCTGTTCTTCTCCCACGTGCATGTCTTCAGCTAGCTTCGACCAACCATACCAAAGTCAACATTCACTGAGTTTTAAAGGTAATGGTTCAGTTTTGCCTTGTCTTGCTTCTTCGGGAGTATATATAGTTATATTTTCATATTTTATATACTTATAACCCTACGGTTCAGTCCAAATGTTTTTCAATGTTGACCCTTGGACTTCATTTTCCCTTGCATTCAAATAACATAAAGAACATGAGGATTATACCATTCCTCATTTTTTTATTTTGTAAAATACGAATATATAATTTTGGTTATATATATATGTCAATTATATGTATGAATGGTCATGGCCTTCCTACTTTGGATATATGTATAATGTTTGTGTATAAATGTTCATACATCGCACGTGTTCACCTATGCATTTTTTTTAAAAAAAAGTAAATACAAATATATTTTGAAAATGTTATATATTTGTTTGGGTTGTGGGTGTTCAAATAGTGTAATAGAATTAACTAGTATTATGCTTTGGTTCATGGTGTTGAGTTATATATATATATATATATGTTCATAAAACCTTTAATTTTATATATTTCTACGATTTAGTTGAGACTCTTCTTATAACCAAACCTATATCATTAAATTTTGTAATTTATGTGTATTTATAATTTATTAAATATTTATCAAACATTGGGACATGCTATATATTTATATATGTACATATCTGGTCATGTGTAGTTCAGTTACATATATATATTAGAGTGGACACACCCCATCTATTTTATGAATTGGCCCACGAACACCCCATCCATTATGTTTTCTATATATATATATATGGGAAATGATACATATGTTCAATTTTAATAGAATTATATGGAAAATGTTTTTATAAAAAATACCTTTATTACAAAAGACATTACCTACCCTATATAATACCATGCTAACTTATACTTTTAGGCGGTTAATGCACATGGATGTGCCACTCATCTAGTATTAAAGCAGTTACATACAAATACCTTATATGATTCATGAACCATTATTATACCCAGTTTTGAGGCCTTACACATTAAGTCACAAGTTTAAGTGGAGATTTTAAACATTTGAAATCTTGGGTTAAAAATACATATATCCACATTTACTAGTATATTAGGCTTTTTCTTTGTTTTAAATGATGTTTCTTATGGTGAAGGTTCATGATTTCTATTATGGACATAATTTTGTGGGATGAAAAGGCTTATCAGTATTTAATGTTTTAGTATGTGCAAGTTCAATACCCTACATAGAACATTTTTTCACTTTTATTATATAATTGAATGATAAAATTTTATATTTTAAAGAACAAACTTCTATGTGATAAATTATAATTTTTCTTTCTTTTGGTAACATAGATGTCAATGTATGTGACATAATCTACTATCCTTATTTCCAATTAATGATGGCTTTATAATTTTTATCCTGGGTTTTAATTATCTAGATGTGTGTCTCACTTCTAAGATATGTATGTTCAACTATGATGACCAACTATGAATAAATTTTTCTAGGTGGTATGGGACATTTTGAATATACAACCCCATATATGTAAATTATTGAAATATTTTGCACTCATGAAAGTTAATACATATTAAGGGTGTGTCCTGATAGCAATCTAATGCATTGGGTAATGAATAAATCTCTAGAGATGACAAGTTTTACAATAATTTGGTAAACAAACATGGTCATTTTCTGATACTTTGGTGAATAAACATTGAAATTTTTTGATACCTTGGTGAATAACCCTGGTAATTTTTATAACACCTTAGGGATGGACCTCAGGGATATGTTAATTAATGACTAAATGAAATGGTAATTCCACATTTTCAAGTCATGTTACAGGTTATTTTCTTGATTATATGCCTAGTCTTTCATGACCCATGACATTACGTTTTTATAAAGTTCCTATTACACAAGTACAAGTTTGGAGAATCATTTGTGTTTATCACTCAGTAAAATAGTAACCAACACATGAAATTTAATTTGTTTCCTCTACAAAAAACTCTAATAAATCACTACTTTAAACTATTTATATTGTACTTAATTGTTCATATGTCATACTGTTTTAGGACGCCCTTTATTTCTTAACTCTTTTGAAAATGTCCTAATTGATTCAGGAATCCCAAGAAAATCTAAGTTAAGTAATTTAATGTTATGTTACATGAGTTATAGTTTTCTATAATAGAATGTTTATTGGGTTATGTTATTAAAGAATGATTTTAAAAAATCAATTGGTTTATTTTAAACCCTTAACAGGGAATTATTATGCTCACCTTATGTTTGGAATTTATATTTTTCATGTATCTTCTTTTAATAGAAGATTTATTTCAGAAGTAGCTGGTTTCATAGAACATGAACCAAACTCGATCCTCTGTATGTGACATAATGTTTAGTTTATCAGTTCATGTTTATGTTTAATCAACACATCATGTATAGAAGACACCGAATACTAGTTTTCTGGGGTCGGTTCCCCACATACATAGATGAAATATTCATTTAAAAGATCACATAGATCATTTCAAGAGGGAAAAAACTTTTTAAATTGAAATTACTTATTTAATATATAAATTGTTCAAAAATATTAAAGAATACATTTTATAAAACAATAAATTATTATAATTTTCATGATACATACATAAAATTATGTGTAATTGATAGTTTGAAATTCTATTCATGTCAAGCATGGTAAATAAAATATTCCATAAATATTTTCGGTAAAATGTAAATAATTCATTATTTAGGAAAAGACATGATGATTACACTGAAACCATTATTTATTTATTATATTAGTTTATAAATTTTTATTAACCATATGATTAGCTGAAAAACATTAATGGATAAATTTTGTTAGAAAACAATGATATGTAAGAGAAAGTGTTTTTTACAGATGAGTGAAATGAGTTTATTTAATTTAAAAAAAGTCTTCCAGTATGTTACATTAATTAAGAGAGAAAGAATAAAATAAAACATGTAATATTCATATACAACTATAGGAAAATAATTTCAAATTCTTATTGACAAATATATCGTAAATGTTTATAATTATAATATTGATCATAATAATTCCAGATAAATAAATAGACTGTAACATGAATACCTTACCTCATTAGTGACTTTAAAATTGTAAGCCCCATAAAAGTATAAAATTTAATAAAAAATTAATTGTAGTGATAATATTAATATTCAAGAAATATAATTTAATATGGGTTTCTATACATCTCATAAAATAATATATGTGTAAAATAAAAAATATGTTTTAAAGAAGACAATTTTAGAGGCTATATCCTTTTTGTTTTGGTAATATCTGAATCCAAACCACATTATTGATATAATATTATATGGATTGGTGAATATACATAATATTAATTGTATTAATTATAATTATAATTCTTTGGAATTATATACACCCCTAAAACTACAACTGATGAATGTGCAATATGTTTCACAAAAATAACAATGAGACAAGAAAACTCTTAGCTAATGTTTTAATATCCTTTAAATCACACTATCCACATTTATAATAAATTTTAATTTATTATAATTATATACTAGAGTCACATTAATACTCAAAATATCATATACTTTTTACTTATTACATTTTAAGAACAATTTATTAAAAGATCTTTATTAAAATCATTGTCTATGTGTTTTTATTGTTTTTATTTTTCATGGATGTTTCAGTTTAATAATTACTATACTTTTAAAATTATCATGATTCCAAGATGTAAATAATGTTAATAATTATATAAATATTTTTTATATTCATTATAAATATATAGTAAAATATAAAATATATAGATAGAATAATGAATCACACCGTCCAAAGAGATAATATTCCGTACGTACGCATGAATGTTGTTTTCCGTTAATGAAGGTTGGAATGAAATAAAGGTAAATAATATTTCTAAGTTATCTAATAATTATTATCATATATATATATTAATATAATCTATCCTTGATCCCATCAATGTAAATAAAAAATCATAAATAATAATAACATTATGTGGTAGACAACACCAATGCAACATTGATATTATCATTTTATAAAGAATGTAAATATAAGAAGATTGATATGATATTATAATTATAGAATCATAATAAAATAATAAATATAATATACATTCGTAAAAAAATTAATAATTAAAATCCAAAAATGATGGTCATGGATAATGATTTATGTCACTACATGGTAGTGGTAGTCCACACATATGCACAAGCGATATATTCTCTTCCCATTTGATAAAAAATATTGTGAATAATGGTGATTAAAAAATCATAATAAAATTTTTGTAAATTAATGATACATAATTTATTATTTTATTATTAATAATAGAAATTTATATTATCAAGTGGAAAAAAAAAATTTTAAAGAGTTTTTTTAAGTTGAATACCTCTTCTTCAGTAAGTCTCCCTTGAGACCCCTTCTTAAAGACCATATGAATGATAATTAAGGAAGAAGAAACCCGATAATTATTATATAAGGAACTTTGTAAGAGAAACAACTAGGGTTTTGTGGAGCTATATATATTAATGAGTGGTAAATAAAACTTTTACAAGTTTCACTTTTATATGGAAGGGAAATGATAGAAATAGAATATATTAAATTCTAAAAATATAATAATGTCATAATCATTAAATATCATTCTAGATAGGGATAGTTTTGATTTTAGGATAGGATGATGAGTAAATATTTCCATAAAATATTATTTATATAATCCTAATTGGAAAAGCTACCATTTTCTCTTCACTTAACCCATGGTGAAATCCTTTTATCCTTAACTATGGCCGAAACGTTTTTTATTCTAAAGGTAATTATAATACCTATAACCTAAAAAATTTATCATAATAAAAATGGAATGGAATTTTAGACGATTTATCATCCAACCTATCTATAATATATCTTTTTATTATTTTTATTTAATTTAATAAGTTAATATTTTTCCTAAAATATAATTAATATCATTTTTTACAAATATTCATTTAATTTATAATTCAAAGAACCAGAAAAAAAATAGAATTAGAAGATAAACTATTTAATGATAACATACACGTTATATTTAACAATAAAATTTTCCTGACACTAAAATTCATCAAAATAATCTTAATTTTAATGTTTTTTATATTATTTACATATAATTTTCTAAAAATTGAAGAAGCATCATGTCAGTTTTGTGAATGAAATTAATTTAAATATATCATTACTAATATAACCAATAAATTTTCATAATTTTTTTTAATCATTAAAAAAAATATTCATTTATATGATATTTTGATCTCTATGTTAGAATATAAAATTTATTTTAAGAAAAAGAGTGAACATTTGGAAATATATATATATAAAATAATATATATATCATTATTAAATATAAATTGAAAAAAAAATTTATATAAATATTCCATATGGATATGATTTTATTTTCCGCATATAATTAAATAAATTCAAGCATTGGATTAAATCTTCGGCCTCACCTTGTAGTTGTAACCATGTATTACCCATTTTATCCTTACTGATGCTGAAAATATTTATCATTTTTAATTAGTATAATTTCCAAAATTAAATCGGTAATATTTACCAAATAATCAACTAATGATTACATATATGGTATCAAATTTTCAATTTTAAATATGTATAAATGGAAGAACCTAATTTTTATTATAGTACATAAAAAAATTAGGGGAATGAAATTTTAATGAATAAAATTTACTTTTATCTAAATCAGAAATATTTCATATTAAAACTAAGTTAATTTGATTATTATAAATAAAATAGATCACATGTCACTAAATAAGAAATAAATTGACACATTTAAAATAATTTATTTAATGAAAAAAATAATATTATTTGAAAAATGAGAATTATTCCTTATTGAATGAAAATAAATCACTTTATAAAAATCAAAAAATTTCATCTAAAGTTAATTTTATATTATTTATACATTATAGCCATTTTTCTAAATTAAATTCAAAAAATTTGAAAAAATAAATAATAATTTCTGATGAAATGAAATAAAATAACTTCTGATGAAAATTAGTTTTTTGGGGTAGTGTTCTATGAATTCTATTTAGTTTATTATTGTTTTGAAAAACAATATTTTTGGGTGTTACGTTATTAGTCTATAAAATTGATTAACCACTAACAAATTAAATGGTCTATAGTGAATGTATAAATATTTGAGGGATAAATCCAAGGAACCAAAAATGATAGTGAAATTTATTTACACACACAAATAGACTATCAATTATGGTTGTAGAATCCAAATAAACAATGAAATAATCACATATTTCAAAATGAAATATCCCAAATTATTATTTTTAAATGAAAATTAATTTTTTTTGGGGTAATTACAAGGTAAAACTAAAAAATGATCCAAGGAAAATTAATTCACGTTGAGAAGAAACTAAATACATGGTAAATACATCTAAAATAAGATCCCCCACTTGAAAAGGATCAATTAATATGGAAGGATATTCCTACATTTACCTCAGTAACTATCTTTTTGGTATTTATCATTGAACATATTAATGATCAAAAAATCACCACAAATATGAAATATCTCTAATATCTATAGTAGTTAATCTAACCCAATATATTATATTAATAAGTGTATTTTAGGTGAACAATTAGAAGAAAAACAAAAAATAAATAAATTTATTTTATTTAATTAACAATTTTAATTGGTTAACATCTTCTCGTCACAATAGGATTGAGATGAATAATTATTATGTTACACCAATGGTAAAATAGATGTTTTGATTTAAACCACAATATTTTTTCCCCCACAATACACCTCACATAAATGATAAATAAGCATTTTGAATAAAATTCACATGTGTTCTTGTAATATATTTAATATTATTAGTATATAAATATCTATTCTCTTTCATGCCCATAAATTTACAAATATTCGGTGATGAGTTCAAAAAATAAAATTTTTAATATTAAAATGTTTCTATAGATGAAAATGTAATTGTAAAACCCTCTCTAAATTCATGTATATCATTCCCAAAAGAAGGCCATACTCATGGGACTAAGGGTACTAAGAATGCATCGGGATATCTAACTCCCTCAAGCTCACATGTTGTTACTCGTACTCCTAGAAAATTTATACAATGGGAAATAATAACTCAATAAGGGTTTCACTAAAAAATACATTATCAACACTGGGTAGTCCTTGAATTTAGATCCACTCTCAATGACCACCTCATCCCAGTCAATTGAATGATATGCATTTTAAAGGGATCTCCTCAGCTATGACATTTCAAGATTTTATGAAATTGGTCCAATGTTGGAGGTAAATTTAGGCACTAAAAAACCCCACAAATGATAAAAATAATCTAAATATGGATAATTGAAATTTAATAAATATTTCCATCCTATTAAAATCAAACAACTAATTTATTAGAGAGATATTAAACAAAAATTGTCCTACTCCGATAACTCCTTGGGACTACATCACAAGACTTATATAACTTATAATGACACTGATCATCCCTTACTAGATTTTATATGTCCTCTAATTATCCTATCATAGCTCGAACTTACTATAGAACCATAAGTATTAATCACTGATATATTTATGAAATAAGGGTAACCTATAAGGATTCCATTATATGTCCGTAAATGGAACCATACCAATGGTGGAGTTATTTTAATTATTATATGAAAACTATAATAAAGGTAAGTAATCATCCTATGTTTTACCATAGTCTAATACACAATCCCTCAAAATTTCCTTAATGACCTATATAGTCCACCCAATCTGTTCATTTTTTTGGGGTGGAACATCGTTATCACATCAATTGGGTCTTAAAATCACTGTCAATAATATCATCACAATGGACATAAAAGAATAATCCTTTCAAATAAAATGATAAAGGGAACTCCATGAATTTTGTTGATCTCAGTCACATAATAGTGTCTAATGTTTTCCAAAAAATTATTTTGTCATGTTAAGAACGTGGTTGGATTTAGTGTGTTTTTCCACAACCACATTAATAGTATTTTGACCATTCACATGTCATGGAAATTGCATTCACAAATACATTGATATAAAAAAAATCATGTTTTAAACCTTCAGATGATGGGACAAAATTAATTGAACCTGATATTGCACATTCACATGCTGGCAAGTGAGGTATTAAGAGATGAACTGCAAAGAAGTCCACTTTATGAAATGAAAAAAACCTTACCAGTGAATATCCTAATATATCATTGAAATTTATTTAAATACAGTATTTTTAGATTCATATAAATCTTCTATAGCGCCACATGTAGTAATACCAACACCACCATCTGTTATCAAAAGAAGATGAATTTCACCCAACCTATAGAGAATACATCAAGGGAATGTCTTACAAATATTTGATCATGAAAGCCCTCACAGTCAATTCCAAAAGTTGGGTTTTCCTCTATAAAAATAGAAAAATGGTCCACAACTATAAATTAATGATATAATACTCCTTATTTATAATATAAGGACAACTATAGTGATTCCAATTGATTTAAGGCCTTGCATATTAAATGAGAATGAGTTTTCTACAGAGGAAATCAAATGCCATATTTCAGTCCATAGACTATAATATATCTTTAATACATAGTCATGTGGAAACTCAATACGTATCCTCTATATCAAGATGATATCATTATGCTAGAAGATACATGTAAGAATCTTATTAGGAAAATAAAAAAACAAGCCACGCCCACGAATTTAATATCCATACAAATTTGGGGAGAACATCATGGATACTATCTCAAAATCATAATTCAAATAATTTTTCTCATGGGGTCTCATGTTTTTATATCTATAAGAAATCATTACCATCCTTTTCATCAAAATTGATTCATTCATATCTCTAGAGGAATCACTAAAAACAGTAACTCTACTCCACCTTCTAGTAATATTAGGATTTTCGTGTTTGTCAATATCTTATATAACTCCACAAAAGTATTTTCTAATTTTATTGATTTGAATAATTAGTTCTCCTTTGGGGGATAAAATAGTTAATGGTGTTGATGTACTAGAGATACCTATTAGGATCGTTTGATAAAATCCAACCATCATATAGAAACTATGTAATTTACTTATCCTTTTTTTTGTAGATTACAAGTTAAAATTCATTCAATATTCACTAGATTCAAAACCAATAATTCATCATAGATAATATTTTATTGTATGTGGGCCTATCAATTAAAAAATAATATTTCAATATATCCAAAAATATATGATTT
The DNA here is from genome assembly GCA_963277665.1 of Viscum album. Lineage (NCBI taxonomy): Eukaryota > Viridiplantae > Streptophyta > Magnoliopsida > Santalales > Viscaceae > Viscum > Viscum album. Next base: position 164,676,642 of record OY728135.1, read on the forward strand.
TATTAATAAAAATATTGAAAATTCCATAAATACTCTATATGCTCGGCATTCAAAACATAATAGTCAAGCTTGTATTATATGAATAACCCCCAAAAAGGTTTTAAGAATGGATGAAAGACCTGTTTGATGAGTCCCCAGAATAGGTCTGTATTGTTTATCATTCAAATGTTAACCAATCTGTAATATAAATGACTATAGTGACAACAATATTTCATCATTGATATGTCATCATCTGATATAATAATCTATTGTTATCCCTACCTGTGGTCAATCATTGATAATCACTACAATCCAATATGTCGACCAATGTGGACATTCATTATGAAAAAAAGGAAACAATGACACCCCAAGGATTTATAAAAAAATTTAATATTTAGTTCGTAAAACACTAAGTGTAACACACCAGGTAAATAAAGAATATGACATTTTTATATTTATCCATATTTGTGAATAAAATATTAATATTACTTTAAAGGGGATGCTATGTTCGATGGCGTACCCAATACACAAAAACGTGTTTCTTGGGAATCTTACGTTGCACTCTAATAATAAAATAATATTATTTTAAATAGAATTTAACACCTAGCCATTGTAATGGTGGGACTGAACAGAACTAACTAAAAAATTATTATATATTTTTGTAAAATATTTTTACTTTTTACAATAAATGTTATAGGATTAAAAATGTGAATGAATCCAATTTTAAGCGTAAACATTCTAATATTCTTTAAAAGGGCGATTAACCTCATTTTGATGGAGAACCTATTTTAAATACACTTTATGAAACGTTTCTGTGTTATATTTGACAAAATAAAATTCTTCAATAGAATCTGGGCAACAAAATTTACTTTGTGTAAATTTTTGGTATTTTTCAGAAAAAGTTCAATTTTTAATGAATAGTGAAAAATGTTGTATTTTAATTCAAAACATCTTTTTAATATAATTTATTTATATGATTAGACTGTCCTTTGAATTTATTTTAAAGTTAAATTAGAATATATTTTGACCATTTAATCCAATAGTGGTCGTTGGAATTAATTTCACTCTGAAATCAGACTTAAACTAGTGTCAATCATTTGATACATTTTGTTTCATAAAAACACGCTATTTGTTTGGACAACAGGAATTAATTATTAAATTAGTTATTGAAACTTATATGTTTTGAATTTTGTAAAATAGGAATCATTCTTGAATTTGGAATATCAAATATAGCTTAGTGTGAATTTTTGGTAACTTTCTGAAAAACATAAATTTTTGATGAATACTGAAACCGATAAGTGGTACTTATAAAAACTCATTTTCAGTTTAAATGAAAATTTTCCATCTTTGTGTTCTGAATTTCATAAATCTGACATAAATGGTTGTCATTAAGAAGTAATATGTGGTTCAATGGGATTAAAATAATTTTTTGGTGAATAGTAACTTATTATGTTTTTAATCACGATTAGAGGTAATTAGTGTAGTTTAAGGTACAAATAATGTTTTAATAATATGAGATGAGCCTGAAAAATGTAATAACCTCATTGGATGTGTCATGGCCGACCAAGAAAATCCATGGGTCATCTTGGGGACCCCATGGATCCACTTTGTTTGGGAAATGACATAAATAAATTTTTATTTAATGTTAAAGTAAAAATTACACAAACATGATATGTTTTATTAATACATTTTTTACATGGGGTTATACAAGTCATATTTTTGACTATAAATATAAATTAGAAAGAAAAAATTATTTCCTACATTGCGATATTTTTTTTATAATTTTTAGACATTTAATATATTAAATTATTTATGACATCATGATGATACAACGATTACCTCATTAATAAAGGATTTAAATAAAATGAAAAGATAATGTTAAATATATGACCAACACATTCCCAAAACCTATTGGATTGGTATATTTCAAACCCTTATCACCTTATACTCTAATTATATCAATGTGGGACCTTTTAAATCCGAAACTAATTTTAAACTAAAGGAACATTTATTTACAATCAAAGGGTGCCCCTCCTCTCCTCTTATAAACATCCCCCACCTCTACCTCCTTACACACACTTAAAAAGACTTTGGCTTGGACATCCCCTTCCCATTTTGTCTCTCCCCATACCACTCTAACTCCTTGAAGCCTCACTTTGGGCAGAAGGCTTCCCACAGAAGCCTTTAAGCTCATACTAAAGGGAGTTACCCGATTTTAAGGTAATGTCTTCACTTGAGTCCTTTTGTTTTATATTGCTTCTCCAACACCCTAAACACTTTTTATTCATTTAATTTATAAAAAATCTAGTATCTTCAATATACAATGATGTTTTTATAAGATGCATTCGAGCTAAACTTACACACAACTTCGTCTAATGGTTAAAGAACATACTTTTTCTCTGGTTGGCGATTTTCTGCCTCACGAAACGATGATTGTTCAATATTCTTTTAACACCTTTAAAGTTGGCCATTATGATGTCACTGTATTTTATATATGATATATATGGTATTTATGTTTACTATATTCTTATTTATTTAATATTTAAAACATACCATTATTATTTTCAGGTTTTGTAAATGCGATAATTTCATATGAGGAAGTGTGGACTACCGCTCCCTCAAGTGATGTGACTCGTACATGAAATACATGGAATGTATAAAGAATGAAATTAATAAAAATATGTTACCTATATAACATATATATTATACTGTATATATAATATATATATATATATTATTTATTTTTAATTCCCTTAATATGACAAAGAAAAAAATGGAAGTAGCATTCATGCGTACGTACGACCTACCGTCTCCATGAACGGTGCTTTTCATTTTTTTATCTCCAAATGATATGGAATAGTATAAAATGAATATGTACTGGATATATCTGATATTTTAATCATTAATAATATTATGGAAGTCATTTACTTATAACTACATGGACAATCATTTTTCAAACATGTTCATTTTTGACTCATGTACCAAACATCGACAAAAATGTCTAATATGAACTAACATTATTAAAAAATTATTATAACATTATAATATGTCATATGAACTGAATAATAATCTCTAAAGGAGGTCCTTATGAAATTATAAATTGACCAAAGTTTATTATTCAGGAATATAAAGAAACGAACAACACAAGTCGGACTTGAGGTAAGGGATCCTACTCCTCTCTTTCTTTTTAAGTACAGTTTTTTTTGTCATTCCTTTTAAAGATCATATTTCTTGTTATTGGGATGTTATTTTATAGTAATATTACTGTAATTTTTATGTTCATATGATGAGAGAACTTATTATCTCTCATCAATCAATTTTGGAAGTTTTGAGTGGTGCGGTTAGGCTGCCGAATTTTCGTAAGAGATCTAACCTCTCTCTTTCTTTTTATGTACTCTCCTTTATGTCACTTATTTTATGCTCCTCTTTGTTACACTGGGGGATGTTATTTTATATTACTAATTCTTTAATCTTTATTATTATGTGAATAGAGACCCTATTTTATCTCATCAATCCATTTTTGTATGTTTTAAGTGGCGCCGTTAGGCTGCCGAGTTTTCGTAAGGGATTTTTCATCTCACTTTTATTCCCGTGAGATTTATTCTACATTTGCCACAATTTCTTTGAGTGGTGTATGTACTGCCCATTATTTTACTAATTGTGTAATATACTTTCATTTATGAGTATATACATCAATGTTGTATTTTCCTTCTTTCACGGGGTGTCTGTTTCGAAAGGTACCCATGCCAGTAAGGGAACCATTCACCCTCCTCTTTTTAGAAGACATCTTTTGTTATGTCTTTTAATTCACATACTATTATGTTGGGATATGTTCTGATATATCCTTATTGATTTAAATTTTATGTCCATGTGATGAGATACCCTGTTTTATCTCTCATCAACTCATTTCCAGAATTTTGTAGTGACGCCGTTAGGCTGTCAAATTTTTGCAAGGGAACTTCTTAACCAAAATTTGATTCATTGGGATAAACTTGCACTCCTTGAATATGTCGTTCTATGAATACGTGTGAACTACTTCTGATTGTTTCACACTTAATATCCACTTATATTTTGTTTATTCGTTTGTCACACGTAATTATGTAATTGATTTATCCTTAATCCAAGGATACCGTCTTTGTATGGGACTTAGTCTCAATCTCCATTCATTGTGGCATATTTTGTTTTATAACCAACTTTCTTTTATACTGTGTATAAACCCCTTTGACTTTTACGTTTATTCAAAAGGAATATTTTTTATACTAAGAGTTTACTAAACGACAAAAGGGAATGTTTTTGTCATACGTATGCGGCGACAACGAATTCTCCACCGCCATGAAAATTATTTGAGTTTCAGCTTCCTCTACAAGCCATACCTTATTTTTAAAAGAAAAATAAATACCATGTATTACATTTCATTTATTTTGGTATTGAAAATGGTTTTCATAATGTTTTTATATCAACGTTTTGTATTGATATCTTGTTATTGAAAGGTGTAAATGTTATGTTTCCTTTATGCATGTATTATGTGATATAATTATGTTATGGATCTTGGGCATTTTTATAAAGACAGGTGGTTCTGTGATAATCTAAGGGCGACTGAGCATGATATAGCTCTCCAATGCATTGGGTAACGTGAAGGAGTGAAATGTTAAGGTTTCTCTGATGAGATTTAGGGAATATACTGTGGTGGGTATTCCAAACGTAACCAAGAGGGTTACTCCCTACGTAAGAATGTTATGAATGTCTCAAGTTACCTTTTATGTCTTATGATTTCTATTATTTATTCACGATTTTATGAGGTACGTTAATGTGCCTATGTTTTATGGGTAAAGTATTATTTCATTCTTATGTATATATGAACTCATGTTTCCTTTCCATATTTTTATAACCGTTACTGAGCTTTTTATTCTCATCCCAAGTTTTTTTGAAAAGTTTTTCATAGGTCAAGGGAAATGTACATGATATGATGATAGTGTCAAAGAAGTGTCAAGAAAGAATCCATGTTTTATTTTAAATACGTTTCTGTTGATGGAAAATAATGAATACTATCCTTATGTAACCACTTTGTTTAAATGTGGAATGTAATGCATGTTTTATGATCTAATTCTCTAAAACTCTAAACCTGAAAAGATCCTCAATGTGTAATCCTGTATTAACTATAGATTAAGTAATGTTTAAGGCTGGGGGCTTATATATGGTATCAGAGGTTAGTTTAGACAACATTAGGGATTATGAGTTTTTGTTAGACACATGATTAGTCCCTATATATATTATTTTAGTTAAATCCTTGTTTTATAAATTTTTTCAAGTCAAGTAAATTCGGTTATGAATGGAAGTAGAAGGATCTCAAATGAAATTCCTATCTCTTCCAAATGACATTCTTGCAATAATTATTGCAAATTCATGTTCGGATGATTGTGAAAAAATTTCTAGCATAAAACTCACTTGCAAGCAGTTGTTCGAGATATCAAAACACCTCCACTATACCTCGTTATCATCGTGGATCATGGGTTGTTTTTAGACAAATACTATTTTCACAATATTCTCATATTTTCAAGAAATTTAACTATTATCAAGGTATTTTCAAATATTTAACCTTATCACATGAATTTGAATCATATTATGATTTTAAAAATGGTGCTGAGGAAGGAGACCCTTGCGTAACCTATTTATATTTTCTTTTAAAATATAGTTTCTCAGCACATACTTATAGTATTTTAAATGGACCAATAATAGAATGTTTCAACTCAAATTCTATCCGACTATTTTATTGAAATCATGTTTTATCAGATGTTTTTGAATTATAAGTCATACATGATTAATTTCCAAAACTATTTTTCTGTGAACACACATATGACCCATGTTGTACAAGGTGTATTTGGATGGAGGAAGCAAATGATTTTGAAAGATCTATAAATCATTGTTGTAATGCATGGAACTTCTACCTACATGAGCAAGATGATGATGAAACCGAGTGGACTCTATGATCAAGGTATGATGTTATTCATTTTTGGAATCGTTTTATTTTATCTTATGGTGGTGAAATAAGACTTCAAGAATTATGTTGTTGTGGTTGTAACGAATTTGGATGAAAATGATAGGTATAAGGAAACTATTGAGGTTAAAACATGTTAGGGTTATTTTTTGAGTTTTATAAAAATGACAACACGCAGACCGTGTGACAACCCATCGCGTCGGACAAAGCTGCTGGAATCGAACCCACAACCAACGTGAGACTGGTATTTATCACCTACCACTGGACTACGTGATGTCCCTGGTTAGTTTGACTAATTCTTTTTAGTTAGATGATTTTATGAATTACGATTAAGTGGATTTTGGGTTATCTATGGAAATTTATTAACCTATCATGGAGGATATGTGATTAGGTTAATTACTTTTCAATACAAAAAATTAAGAGCAACTAATGTTGTTTGGAGATAAATGTTACGATTTAACTTGGAAGACTATGTGACTAAATCCTTTAAATAATTATGTTTCAATATTATTTTGGTTTACTTTTATGAATTTTATAGACAATTTTTTTATCGAATGGTCCTCATTGAACTTTGGGTCTTCTTGGACAAATTTTGGTGATTAAGAATATATTTTCTTTTTATAAAGGGTTATCCTTTTCTGGATTATCTGATCTTGTACTAATCTTTTTGGTTTTGTTTTTGGTTAATGTCTAAAGACATGGGAAGTATATTGTTCTCTTTTATGGATTAGGTGATTCTATAGAAGTTTATTATAGTACTCTTAATGTGAACAAGTCTTCCTAAATACTCGTCTTTTGGAGAAAATATGAGTTTGTGTAAGGAATCTAATAAAAGTTGAAAGTCAACATGATAAGTGATTATGTTTCCATATGAATAAATTCTTCAATAAAAAGTAACATAAAACAAAAAAAATTTTATTAGCTTTTCCTATTGGGGAATCGAATACCGTTTAACCCATCACAAGTTTGTGATTTTCTTGTGGTTAACTTTCTCCTAAACATGTTTTCTATCACTCTCCATCAGAACATGACCCTATGTTTTCTGCTCCATGTCCATTTTTCCTACATGTAATCCTATTATGGGTTAACTCGGGTGACCTTTGTACTTATCTTTCTTTATTTTAGAGTGATTGTTTTACCAACTCTTGTTCTGATGTGGGACTTTCAAGGATGTTTCCAAGCTCAATTTTAAAATTGCGAGGACGCTTATCCCAAAATAGGGGAAGGATGTAACACCCTAGGTAAATAAAGAATATGAAATTTTTATATTTATCCATATTTGTGAATAAAATATTAATATTACTTTAAAGGGTATGCTATGCTCGATGGCGTACCCAATATGCAACAATGAGTTTCTTGGGAATCTTATGTTGCACTCTAATAATAAAATAATATTATTTTAAATAGCAGTTAAAACCTAACCATTGTAATGGCAGTAATGAATAGAACTAACTACAAAATTATTATATTTTTTTGTCAAATATTTTTACTTTTTACAATAAAATATAGAGGATTAAAAATGAGAATGAATCAAATTTTAAGCGTAAACATTCTAATATTCATTAAAAGGTCGATTAACTGCCTTTTGATGGAGAACCTATTTTAAATCCACTTTTTGACAATTTTATGTGTTATATTTGACAAAAAAAATTCTTCTTTAGAATCGGGACATCAAAATTTACTTTGTGTAAATGTTTGGTATTTTTCAGAAAAAGTTCAAATTTTATTGAATAGTGAAAAATGTTGTATTTTAATTCAAACCCACTTTTTAATAAAATTTAATTATATTCATATATTGGATTTTGAATTGGTTTTAAAGATAAATTAGAATATATTTTTACTATTTAATCCAATAGTGGTCATTGGAATTAATTTTACTTTGAAATCGGACTTAAACTAGTGTCAATCTTTTGATACATTTTGTTTCACAAAAACACGCTATTTGTTTTGACAGCGGGAATTAATTTTTAAATTAATTAATGAAACTTATATGTTTTTATTTTTTTAAAATAAAAATCATTTTTGAATTCGGAATATCAAATATAGATTAGGGTGAAGTTTTGATAATTTTTTGAAAAACGTCAAGTTTTTATGAATAGTGAAACCACTATGTGGTACTTATAAAAACTGATTTTCTGTTTAAATGAAATTTTACCATATTTGTGTGTTGAATTAAAAAAATCAGACATACGTGGTTTTCATTAAGAATTAATGTGTGGTTCAATGCGATTAAAATAATTTTTTGTTGAATAGTAACTTATTAAGTTTTTAATCACGATTAGAGGTAATTAGTGTAGTTTAAGGAAAAAATAATGTTTTAATAACATGAGATGAGCTTGACACATGTACTACCCTCATTGGATGTGTCATGGCTGACCCAGAAAATCCATGAGTCAACTTGGGGACCCCATGGAGCCACTTTGGTTGGGAAATGACATAAATAACTTTTTAATTAATGTTAAAGTAAAAATGACACAAACATGAGATGTTTTACTAAAACAATTTTTACATGGGGTTATACAAGTCCAATTTTTGACTATAAATATTCATTAGAAAGATAAAAAGATTTAATACATCATGATATTTGTTTTATAAATTTTAGACATTAAATATATTAAATTATTTATGACATCATGATGATGCAACGATTACCTCATTAATAATGGATTTAAATAAAATTAAAAGATAATGTTAAAGCTATGATCTACACATGTCCAAAACCTATTTTATGGATATATTTAGAACCCTTATCACCTTATACTAGAATTATATCAATGTGGGACATTGTAAATCCGAAACTAATTTTAAAATAAAGGATCGTTTCATTACTTTCCAAGGGTGCCCCACCTCTCCTCTTATAAAAGGCCCCCACCTCTACCTCTTTACCCACACTTCCAAAGCCTTTGGCTCGGCCAAACCCTATCAATTTTGTCCCTCCACATCCCTATATAACTCTTTGAAGCCTCACATTGGGCATATGTCTTAACAAGGAATACTTTGAGCACAAACCAAAGGGAGTTAGCCGATTTAAAGGTAATGTCTTCTCTTGAGTCCTTTTGTTTTATTTTGCTTCTTCAACCCCCTAAACTCTTTTTATTCATTTATTTTGTAACAACTACAGTATCTTCAATATACTAGGACGTTGTTATAAGAAGTATTCAAGCTACACATACACACACCTTCTTCTAATGGTTAAAGAAGATAATGTTTATGTGGTTGGTGATTTTCTGCCTCACGAAATGATGATTGTTTAATATTCTTTTAACACCTTTAAAGGTGGCCATTATGATGTCACTGTATTTTATATATGATATATATGGTATTTATTTTTACTATATGCTTATGTATTTTATATTTAAAACATAACGTTATTATTTTCATGTTGTGTAAATGCGATAATTTCATATGAGGAAGTTTGGACTACCGCCCCCTCAAGTGATGTGACTCGTACATGCAATACATGGAATGTATAAAGAATGAAATTAATGAACATATGTGACCTATATAACATATATATTATATTTTAATTATAATATATATATATAACATTTATATTTAATTCCATTAATATGAAAAAGAAAAAATTGAAAGTAGCGTTCATGCGTACGTAATGCATACCGTCTCCATGAACGGTGCCTTTCGTTTTTTATCTCCAAATGATATGGAATACTATAAAATGAATATGTACTGGATATATATGATATTTTAATCAATAATAATATTCTGGAAATCATTTACATATAACTACATGGGAAATCATTTTTCAAACAAGTTCATTTTTGACTCATGTACCAAACATCGGCAAAAATGTCTGATATGAACTAACATTATTAAACAATTATTATAACATTATAATATGTGATATGAACTGAATAATAATCTCTAAAGGAGGTCATTAGGAAATTATAAATTGGCCAAAGTTTATTATTCATGAATATAAATAAACGAACAAGACAAGTCGGACTTGAGGTAAGGGATCCTACTCATATCTTTTTTTAAGTAATCTCTTTTGTGTCATTCCTTTTAAATCTCATATTTCATGTTAGTGGGATGTTCTTTTAATTAATCTTACTGTAATGTTTATGTTCATATGATGAGAGACCCTATTCTCTCTCATCAATCAATTTTGGAAGTTTTGAGTGGGGCCATTAGGCGGCCGAATTTTCATAAGAGATCTAACCTCTCTCTTTCTTTTTAAGTACTCTCCTTTATGCCACTTCTTTTAAGCTCCTATTTGTTACTTTGGGGGATGTTATTTTATATTTCTCCTTATTTAATCTTTATGTTAATATTATGAGAGACCCTATTTGATCTCATCAATATATTTTTGTATGTTTTAAGTGGCACCGTTAGGCTACTGATTTTTCATAAGGGATTTTTCATCTCACTTTTATTCCCATGAGATTTATGCTACATTTTCCAAAATTTCATTTGAGTGGTGTATGTACTACAAATTATTTTACTCATTGTGTAATATAATTTCATTTATTAGTATTTAAATAAATGTTGTATTGTCCTTCTTTCACAGGGTGTATGTTTCGAAAGATACCCATGTCGGTAAGGGAACCTTTCACCCTCCTCTTTTTAAAAGACTTATTTTGGTATGTCTTTTAATTCACATACTATTATGTTGGGATATGTTCTTCTATATCCTTATTGATTTAAATTTTATGACCATGTGATGAGATAACCTTTTTATCTTTCATTAACTCATTTTCTGAATTTTGTAGTGACGCTGTTAGGCTATCAAATATTTGCAAGGGAACTTCTAAACCCAAATTTGATTCTTTGGGATAAACTTGCACTCCTTGAATATGTCGTTCTATGAATATGTGTGAATAACTTCTGATTTTTTTACACTTAATATCCACTTATATTTGGTGTATTCGTTTGTCACACATAATTATGTAATTGATTTATCATTAAACCAAGGAAACCAACTTTGTATGGGACATCGTCTCAATCTCCATTCATTGAGGAATATTTTGTTTTATACACAACATTCTTTTATACGGTGTATAAACACCTTTGACTTTTAAATTTATTCAAAAGTAATATTATTTATATGAAGCGTCAACTAAATGACAAAAGGGAATTTTTTTGTCATATGTATGCGGCGACAATGACTTCTCCACAACCGTGACCATTATTTGAGTTTCAGATTCCTCTACAACCCATACCTTCTTTTAAAAATAAAAAATAAATACCGTGTTTTACATTTCATTTATTTTGGTATTTAAAATGGTTTTCATAATGTTTTTATATCAATGTGTTGTATTGATATCTTGTGATTGAAAGGTGGAAATGTTATGTTTTCTTTATGCATGTTTTATGTGATACGATTATGTTATGGTTAATGGGAATTGTAATGAAGACGGGTGGTTACATGATAAACTAAGGGAGGGTGAGCCCAATATAGCTCTACAATGCATTGGGTAATGCAAAGGAGTGAAACTTTAAGGTTTCTCCGAAGAAATTTAGGTAATATAGTTTGGGGGGTATTCCAAACGTAACCAAGAGGGTTACTCCCTACGTAAGAATGTTATGAATGCCTCATGTTACCTTTTATGTCTTTTGATTTCTATTATTTATTCATGTTTTGATGAGGTACGTTAAAGTGCCTATGTTTTATGGGAAAAGTATGATTTCATTCTTATGTATATATGAACTCATGTTTCCTTTCCATATTTTTATAACCCTTACTGAGCTTTTTATGCTCATCCCAAGTTTTTGTGAAATTTTTTTCACAGGTCAAGGAAAAGGTACATGATATGATGATAGTGTAAAGTAAGTGTCAAGAAAGAATCCATGTTTTATTTAAAATATGTTTCCATTGATGGGAAAAAATGAATACTATCATTATGTATCCACTTTGTTTAAATGTGGAATGTAATGCAAGTTTTATGATCAAATTCTCTAAAACTCTAAACCTGAAAAGATCATCAATGTGTAATCTTGTATTAACTCAAGATTACGTAAGGCTTAAGGCTGGGGCCTTATAGTAAGTCTATATAAAATAATACATTTTTATAACCTACATAATAAACATAATTATTCTACCATTGTGTTTTTAATTTTGAAAAACCGACCTATGTGGCTACTTTCATAAAGATATTTAGAGTGTGATAAAACAAATTAAAATTTTTGGTGAATAGTTACACACACTTATGAATAGTAATTGGAATTTTAATATCACCATTATGGATAGTTAATCATAATAATATTATATTGTCTTTAGGTTATAATATAATGTGATCTTATTTAATATTTCAGGATGAAATAAAATGACTTATAGTTTTAAAATATTTATTTTTCGAAATATTATGATTTTATTTAAAAATTTATGTAATAATATTTAGAAAATTATTTTCAAGAAATGAGGCTATTATGGGTAAAATGAATCAATAGTATTATGGGTAACATGAATCAACAGTATTGGTTATGGGTAACATGAATCAAAAATATTGTATATCATGAGGAATGTAATAAAATAATGAATAATAAAGTAAAAAATCACCCCTCTCCTCCACTATAAACACCCCCACACTCCCTCTTCTATTAAATCCTCTCAATACTTGTGCCTTTAATAAATTATGCTAAAATATATTACCAAGATTCTCCCCCATGTCTATAAGCCCTTGGTCTCATAAAAATATCAAAACCATTCCCATAATGAGGCTATCATGGAAGATTAATTCCAGAGGTAAATTCATTTTTTTCATTTCTTTTATTTCAAAATTTATTTATTTTATTTTTCGTTCTCACCTCCTTTAATTAAAATGTTGTGATGACTCAATTAACCTAAATGTAATTCAATTTAATTAGGAAAAATTATGATTTATTCATTATCTATCATTTTCTCAACTTATATACTTGAAATTAAAACACCATCTGAGATGGGTTAATTTGTCATATTCAAGGACAACGAGTTTTCAATTTATATTTCCATTATCAATTCTGGTAATGAAATCATTTTATTTATTGAACCGGACTATACTATATGTATTATAACTAAATTAAGAATGTGGTAAACTTTTTTACACATGATATAAATTTATAAATAAAAATAAGTTTGTTGTGATCAAAACCCCAAAAATTAACCTAAACAATTCTCGTTAAGGATTTATATAATGATTCATCTTCACTCCAAAAAAACAAAATAATTTTATAACCAGGAAATATTCTGTTTCTTCATAAATAACATACTGCTTCTATTCTAGATAAAAATTTTCATTCTAAATGTTTAATCATACATGAATATAAGTAAACAGATCACGTAAAACAAGGGATAAAACACTCCCAAACAATAATATTAAATTTCTTAACCCATCAATACTCCATGAATGAATCAAATAAGGTTATAATAAATCAAATAAATATTTAGTAGGTTCTATTTGTTTTAATTTATGAACCTAAATTTTATTATTCGGGTCACAAATATCATGTGAGGAACACCTTTGGACTGAAGGTAATGGTTTTCCACTCGAACCTCTATTTTCATTCAGGTTATTTTATTGTCTACAAAACAGAATGAAACAATTAATTATTTTTATTTAATACTCATAAATTCTATGTGAGTGTTCTTTATATTTTTTCCAACTAGAATACTTTATTATCATATGTGGAGTACTGCATTTTAAAAGGAACATTCAAGATTATTTCCGAAATAGAACCTCGATTCAAAGGAATGTATCAAATTTTCATGTACATTCATTAGCACTTTATAATTTATTTTTATCAATCATTATTCTAATAAAATAACTAATTTTATTCTGACAAAACTTCCATAATTTAGTTCTGATTTTATACAATTATTTTTCCAAAATAACTCTTCTATTCAAAGTAATGAGTTTTTATCTCAAAAATCAGTCAATGATTTTATAAGAGTATTTTCACCTCTTTAAATAGTCATGTTGATTATTATGGTTAAACAGGGTTAATGTTTTACAATATCTTCCTACATATTTTATTTAATTGTTTCTGATTAGTTTTATAGTCGACATTCTATCCTGATACCATTCACTGAATTACTCCAAATGGTTAGTGTTTATGTTTAATGTTCAGGTAACATTTTATAAATATCAAATGATAGTTTCAATATGAAATAATATGTTATTTATTTTTATCCCCACTCATGATATAAATGATTTGGACTTATTATCTGATTTGTGGGGCCCTCTATATTCCCTTTATGTATCAACAAGACTCGTGAGACAAATGTATTGGATTTGTCTAAATCCTTTCCCATTTTTAGATATCGTTTTGGATTAGGGATTAATAATTTTAAGATATTTTGTTCGATCCCGTGATGGTATATTTTAGAATTTCCATTATATTCATTACCCTCATTTAGAATCTAGAATTTTATAGTTCATGAGGATATTCGACTAGTAGAATACCAATGATTATGTTTTATTATGGAAATGTTTACTCAACTCATATTACTACAATAATGCGTTCATGTTTATTATTTTTAAAAGTATGTGTTTTCAATTATTCACCATGCCTAATGATTATATTTAAGATTTATTCATCTATATTGTTTAACCATAGTGAGGAGCTGATCACACCCCTTCTTATGTTTCATTTTTCTCAGGACATGAAGCGGTTTATTAAGATTTACTGGCAAGGATTATCATAGAGTGGTGGATTATTCCAACGTATCTTTTATGTTGTTTTTTCATTTCAAGGTGTAATGTTGAACATTTGTATGTATCTGGATTACCAAATCTACTAAACTATTTCTTACATTGGGATACAACTTTCTTGTAATCATTCTAATGTAATTTATTATGGCACATGTTCCGAGAAACTGGGGTTGGGTCATTACAGTTTGTATCAGAGGAAGTTTAGTAGAAATATAAGAAACCAGAATTAGAAAATTTAGAGGAGAGAAAAAAACTATAAGAATTATTCGATGATAATTATATAAGAATATCCTAGAATTTTTGTAAGGAATATGTTATATGTATATTTATAGAAAACTAATATCTATTTGGATACTATTAGTTGATGTGGTTTTGGAACAGATGTACATATGTGTGAAGACTGGGTCAAAGTGTTTCAGGCTTGACCCGATGTAATCTAATATAAGGCAATGAGCCTTTCTATGTAGCTAGTTTGGAAATACTGAGGGACATGCTTTGGATAATTCATATTTTCATTACAAATAATTACGAATGAATAAAAGGTATACTTTTCAAAAAATAAACCATGTTAATGATAATTATATTTTCTATAAATAGAATTTCAATTTCTATTATGTATTATTATATTATGAGATTGTAAATTATGATTCATAAAATAATCCAGTGAATGCCATTATTTGTAAATGGTGCCTAGTGTAAACACTGGAAATTGCATGAACACATGTATCCCATTATGGATTTACCTCATATGAATGATGATGATGTTGTATCTAGAGCTCCGATTTGTTTTGAGAAAATTATACACATACAAGGGCATCTTACTCTAGTTCTGAATAATAACCTGAAATATATGAAGCATCCAGATACACAATGTGGAGGAGATATGTCAGATCAAATTACTATAAAACCTCCTATATCCTTTAATGGGACTATAAACCCATTAATAATAGAGTGGATGATATGTTCCTTAGAGAAGATATTTATTTCTTTCGGTTGTTACGAAAGGGAGAAGGCTGTCATGATAGTTTATCATCTGTCGGGAGATGATAAGTAATGGTGGCCACTAATTCAAAAACCAATAGAGGAGGACGAAATATTTGTACATGGGGTGGAGGAAATTTAATTTAATCTTTTTATAGAAATATATTTCTTGTTAATGACGAGATGTTATGGGAAGGTAGTTTCTAAATTTTAGTCAAAAACAAGATAAGAATATTGCATATTATGATGCTAACTTGAAAAGGATAAATATGAATGATGTGAATTATATACGAAATTCAAGTAGAAATATAGATCAATTTGTGGATGGCCTACAACTAATACTATGATATGCATTAATATTAAAAAAATTATCACCATTTGACGACATCACCTCACATGTTATTTAGATGGAAAAGGAGTTCTATATGTCTAATGAATTGAAAGAAAATAATTTAAAGAATAGGGTTGTAGATAAATATATTAAAGAAAATAAGGAAACAATGAAGAAGTGAAGTGTTAACCATCCCCCCTGTGATAATTGTTGATGGAAACACCTTGGTTCTGCTTAAGAGTATGTAGAGCATGCTACATGTGTGGAAGGAATTGACATCATGTTGGGGATTGTAAGGGAATGATAGAATATTGTAATGTTAAATGATATAATTGTTTTTAGATGGGTTTCTATTCTAAATATTTCCCAGTGTCAAAGAAACATTCATTAGTATAGGACAAGAGAGAAGGGACAAGATTATGCGATATCAACTACTGATTATGATATTTCTAATGATGTTTTAGAAGGAACTTTAATCATTTCCTCGAAACTAGCAAATAATTTATTTGATTCTAGAACATCAAATTCTTTCATATCTTAACAATTTTCCATTATAATTTGATTTTTCATATTTGATTTAATAAATGGGTTTCAGTTAAAACTCCTAAGGGAAGTATCATTGCAACAAATATGCAACATATAGTCCCCATTATGGAATAAAATGTACACTATTGGATTATTTTATTATCATACCCATGATTGAATTTGATAAAATCATTGGTATATATTGTCCTTTAAATCATGATGCAAAAATATAGTGCAACAATAATGAGGCTACAATTGTGGAGAACGATGTAGAATCCATTTTCTTTAGAGAATAAACACCACCATATGAATCTTATCCAGATCCATGCACAGTTTCTATACTGAATTAAATTATTGGGGATGATGAGAAATCAATATCTATGAGTGAGAAAATAAATATCAAAATAGAGAATCCACATAATGTGAAAGAATATATTAATGTTTTTTTGGAGGATTTACATGCACATCATCTAGATCTCAAAGATGTGTTCTATATTGATTTAATTCTTGCTTCAAATCAAATATTAATGAATCCTTATGGAATGTATTCTATGTAATTAGTGGAACTAAAGAAACAACTAGAAGAAATCGCATGATAAAGTATTTATCTACACTAGTGTTTCTCCAAGGTGATCCTCCATTCTTTTCATTATGGTGAAAGATGGATCTATGAGGTTGTTCATTGACTACATAGGGATAAATCATATTACAATAAGGAAAACTTATCCCCTACCATGTATTGATTATTTAATTGATCAACTTCATGAGGACCAATATTTTTCAATGGTTGGACTTTGATCTAAATATAATCAATTATGAGTGAGGCATGAAGATATTCAATAGTCAACATTTCAAACTAGGTATTGTAAATATGGGATTATAATAATGCTTTTTATAATGACTAATGCACCCTCATTTTTTATGGATATAATGAATAGAGTTTTCCAGGAATATCTTCATCACATTTTCGTGGTATTTATTAACGATATATTGGTATACTCCAAAAGCTACGAAGATAATGAAAATATCTTTCTCACTATTCAGATTACTGTTAGAAGAAATGATTTATATGTACTGTTTAGAAAGTGTGAATTATGGCTTCAATCAGTTTCAATTCATGGACCCATTGTATTTCAGGATGAAATATCTATTGATCATACAATGAAACAGGTTGTTCAAGAATAGAATACTCCAAAGAACATAATTGAGGTGCATTGTTTTATTAGTTTACCTGGTTATTATCAGCATTTTGTTTATAAATTCACCAATTTATCAAAACTTATGAAAAATAATACACGTAATTGGGCTAAGTTCATGTGGATAAAATAATGTTAGGAATGTTTCAAATATTTGATGATAAGATTAGTAAATTATCCTATCTTAATTGTACCTTCAGGGAATGGTGGATTTTTGATCTATAGTGATGCATCAATGAAAGGACATGGTTGTGACCTTATGTAGAATTATAGAGTTATTTACTATACATATAGATAGTTATAAATTCATGAACACAACTAGCATACTCATGATATTGTGTTAAACATTGGGATATTTCCTCTAAAAATATAGATCCACTAACTCTATGGGGAAATATGTGAGATATATATAGATCAAAAAAGTATGAAGTATATCATTCCATAGATAGAGATAAAAATGTGGTAAATGAAATGGATCAAACTACAAAAGTATTATGATTTTTCCCTAACTACCACCCAATAAAAGAAATTATGGAAGCTGGCCATTGAGAAAGAAAAATTATTTAGTTTTAAACAAAATGATGATTAAAAGGGATCATGTATTATTGGATCAAGTAATGATGGACATGGGAATTATAAAAGATGGTAAAACAATATTATTATTTAAACTGGATACCCAAACATCGTTATTTGAATGAATTAAACATTCACATCTAGATTGTTAGGGCCAATAGGGGCCTATATACCCTGAGAGGGGGGGTGAATCAGGGTATGGATATTCTTTTTCAAAGTTCTTTCTACCCAACTGGATCTTGACCTCTTTGTTACAAGGGTCACTTTGTTTGCACTTGTGTGGTTATTGTGATCACTTGTCTCCTTTACCTGATGATGATGCGTTGAATGCAATGCAGGGAAGTAAGCAGGCAGACACAGAGATTTTTACTTGGTTCACCGCTAAGGGCTACGTCCAAGCAGCATACGCCGACAAGTTGCCGGTTCGTACCAAATTCCACTAGACTTCACTAGCTATGGATTACAATGTTCGGGCTAGATCAATTCTATGCCCAGGCTCACTGCCTATACAAATTTTAGGGTTATCTCACTGCTTTCCCAAGGGTCACTCACTGTTTCTCTCTCTCTGGCTCACTGCCGGTGGAGAGGATCACCTTCTTCCTCTTCCTAAGCTCACTGATTCAGAAGAGAATCCACTCACAGTTTATAGACCTGTAGGTCTCTTCATTTCCATTAAGGAATGCATCTTTCTCTGTATGTAGATACTCTGTTGAAGTTCAACTTTCACCCGTAGATGAATACCCCTTTGCCACTATCCACTGGGAAAACAACCTTTGGAAAGACCTTCGCAAAGCACCATACAATGCGAGGCTCCCAATTTCGCGAAGCTCAAACAAGCCTTCGCGAAGCTCCTGCCTTTTTGCGAAGCTCCTTCGTGAAGCACTTTCGCGATGCTCAAGCCGTCGCAAACAACGACCCTCGCGAAGCTAAGTAAGCCAACGCGGAGCACGCAGGTTTCGCGGAGCTACAATAGCCGCTGCGAAGCACCTATTTCGCGAAGCACACTGGCTCCGCGAACCACCTTCACAAATCAAGAGCAAAGTATTTTCTCTGAAAATTCTCTCTTTCGCTCGAAGGGGTCGGCCTCTATTTATAGGCGATTCCACCGACCCTCGAACTTTCCGCGCGAAGTCAACGCCATGTCATCTCAAATCGCGAAGCTCCAATGTTTCTGCCGGAATTCTGTCCAAATCGCGAAGCTCCATGGCAATCTTCCGTTCGCGGAGCTTGACGTAGTCGTGATGAATCACCGTCAACTTACCTTCGCGGCTCGCGCCTTCACCGCGAAGCTCTCTCGCAAAGCCCTTCTCCGCCGTGATGCGCTTCAGCCTCTGCCGTTCGCGAAGCTTGACGTAATCGTGAAGCATCACCGCCTCCATTCTTCTGGTCTTCGCAATTTCCAAACCATGCATCCTAGCTTCGCGAAATTCATGCCTTTGCCATATTAAATTATGCTCTTCATGGAAGTCCTCTTTTCGCGATGCTCACCAAACTCCAAATTTTGGACCCCAAAAATTTGGCAAACACTGGAAAATGGCGCCACCTTGTACTGCTCTTTTGTACCGCCTCCAGATCGTCCTTTTCCTTTGTCAGTGTTCTTTGTCAACATGGAATGTCAAAAAATTCTCGGGAACTCGACAATTCTCCATGGAAACCTGCTTTGTCAACAAACACAATCAACCCAAAAATACTACAATGTTACCGTGAGGGATTTTTTCCCAACAATCTCCCCCTTTGGGTTTGTTGACAACTCTTCATAACTCTGCTCAGGATAATTTTCTGCACTTTGATACCTCACTGAGACTTCTTCCAGCCACTACCACCATTCGCCCCTTACGATTCTGATAGCATTCAAGGATTCACTTAACATGTACTCTGAGCCCACATGACCAATGATCGGCATGAGAAACAAGAGTAGTATGAAAAGTTCATCAATGAATCACTTGATGTCAGACCCCAATTGTCGATTCCACCCAGATACCAATTCTTAAAATAAAACCAGTTGTTGAACCACACTGATACCAATTGGTGAATTCTTAAGTTGATACCAATTGTTGACAGCTGGACACCGTCTCACATCATTCCAACACCACTGTACTGCTTTTATCACGATCCTCAGTTGTCGTGATTTCTATGATTTGATCGATCACTTCTAGCATCGTCAGATTTAAAAACTATCCCCCCCTTGCTCATTGCTCCCCCTTTCTGGCTGCTCCACCTGTCAGCTTCTCCCTGTATCAATTATGATTTATCAAATCTCCACACTGTCTCCTAGTCACTATTTTCTCCCCTTTTAACAAACACTATTTTCTCCCCCTTTGTCAACGAACCCAAAGGTCACGCCTTTGTAGTCTGTAACATAGTAGAGAACACATATCAGCACGGTAGGGAAAAACATGTCATACCTCGGGGAGAGGGGGGTCCCATATCCACACTATTTCATGTGCGGGGAAGCGACTGAACTCCCAGAGCCAGTCGATGCCTTTCAAATGCTTCCTTGGGTAAGGCCTTTATCAGAATATCTGCAACCTGTAACTCTATAGGAACATACTCCAACTTCATGATTACCTGCTCAACTTTATCCTTGATAAAATGATACTTTATCTCAATGCGCTTTGTCCCTGAGTGATGGACATGATTTTTTCTGAGATTTATAGCACTTGAGTTATCACACTAGATTTCGATCAGAGACTTCACTTCAACTCCCAAATCCTCAAGCTGCTTCTTCATCCACAATAACTATGTGCATGCTTGAGTGGCCGCCTGACGTTGAATTTCTATCATCTGTTGAACCGGCCCAATCAGAGTATCCTTTTCACTGCATGCATGTGGCTTTCCTTGGGATTACTCTGATATTTCTCTATTTGGCATGTGACGAATACAATTTCAGGCTTTGTTGAGGTCAAGTACAAAAAACTGATGATAATCTGCCTGTTTTCAGTGAACATAATTGCCATGACACTATCATCTTTTGATGATTTAATTCGGGTAGAAACCGGAGTCTTCGTCTCCATTGAATCTTCAATTCCAGATCTCATTTCAAAACTTCCTTGGAATATTTGTATTGAGAAATGAATGTGTCATTCCTGCATTGTGTAACCTCCACTATGATTCATCTGATCTTCCAAATATTATGTCTTCTTCCTAGAACATCCTCATCATCCTTTGATTACTATTTTGTGGAAATAAATATAGTAATCAAATTCCCCCACTCTGAAAACCATGATTCTTCAAATACAGATATGGCCATCAGTACCATGCTCTTGGTGCTTGTTCCAGCCCATATAACACCTTCTTAAGCCTGCAAACTTTTTTCTCATCCTCGTGAATAAGAAAACCATCTGGATGCTCAATGTACACCTCTTCATCCAGAAACCAATTTAGAAATGCAGTCTTGACATCCATCTGGAACACTTTGAACATTCTTTGCACTGCAATGGCTAGGAATAATCTGATTGTCTCCAGCCTTGCAACCGGTGCAAATATCTCATCAACATCAGTACCCTCTCTTTCGGAGTATTGTTTGCACACCATTCGTGCTTTGTTTCTAATCACTGTGCCATTTTCATTCATCATGTCTTAATAGACCCATTTAGTCCTGATGACGTTTTTATCTGATGGCCTCGAAACAGTCTCCCACATCTGGTTCTTCGCAATCTGATCAAAAATTTTATTCAAAGCATGAACCCAGTTTTCAACGTCAGCTGCATCAGCAAAGCATTTCGGCTCAACCTGAGATATAAAAGATGTTTTCTTTAGTGATTCCATTCTCCTTGTTTGAGTTAGAGCTAACTAATCACCAATGATATTCTGCAGGTCAATTTCAGCTCAACCCTTTGACTGTTGTGCAGATGAGGATTTTTCATTTCTAAAGCAGCATTAGTCACTTATGCTTCCCCTTTGTTGCTTTCCTCCTCATCACGTTTATCAGGAAATTTTTCACTGTTTCATTGTTCAGTGAGATCATTCCTTTCAACTACTTCTCGCAGCTTCTTGGTATCCTGAAAACAGTCAGCTGATACCAAAATTTTTTATCAAAATAAATAAGCATGAAATGCTTGATCACTGCTGCTTCTCCCATAGTATGTCTTCTCTCGATAGACAACACTTGAGCTGGGTCATCCAATAATTTCCTTGATGGATGTGGCATCTGATTTTGTTGTTGAATGCTCCCCCTATGTTATGCAACACTTCCTGGGGTTAGACCCACTGTTTATGCCCATAAACGTCCTTCTTCTCCTGCATCATTTATTATCATATTCCACCTGTATGATTTAGGCCAATCTAGCACTCATCATTGAGCCATTAACCAAATCTCTAAGCCTACTGAGTTGGAACTCGATGTAGGAAACAAGAGACAAAGTCAATAACACAATCACTTCATGTTGTGCTCTGACTTCCTGTTGTGCTCTGTTGCTCCCTTTTATCATCAACATTGATAACTAATTTGAGTCAATCAAAACACTGAAGCATATCACGTTTCCATTTTGCATCTTTAGATGCCACTTCCCCTTGGATCGTATCTCCCTAGAACCTGAAACACAAGAATCATCAGTTAATCGCATTTATATACATAGGGAGAGGGGGTTCTTCTTCTGGACTCCTCAATATGAGGATTGTGGTTGATCCTGATGGGTCAACCATTTGATTCTTTCTTGTAGGGCATCACCCTCCTTTCTTGCTTCCTCCAACTGCCTAGCCAACTTCAACTGTTCTGGCCATATGACCAGGAATTCTTTGCCCACATTTTGAGCATTTTTCTGATACGTAGATTTGGTAGGCTCGGCCTGTCTCACAGCTTGGGGTATAAACCCACTAGTACACATTTCCTTATTTTAGGTTCTCCCAAAATTCCATTTTCCTTGATTATTTCTCGGAGCAGGAACATCTCTTCTTTCCATCTTCCCTTGCTTCTTCCACCACTGCAAGGATCTTGCATCTTCTTTCAGTTTTCGCTGTGGAATACGTCCTGTGAATTTTTTTGTCACATTCATTGTTCATCTTTATTTTATCAGATGTCTGAGTCACCACACTCCTTTTCACCGGTGGTGAGTCCTCCATTGAACGTTCATTCTTCTTCTTTATCACAACTGGAGTAGATCTCCCCTTAATCTTCCAGGTTTGTTAAAATTCTCTCCTTGAGAGCGGTTGTGAGTATGACAGAGGAGGTGACTGATACACCTTTCGTTCATCTCCATGTGATTTCCTCGAGGCACGAAGCCTATTCTTCTCCTTACCACTTTGTCTCTCAGTACAGGCTTCTTTCTTGTACACTTCCTGTGGTGGAGATCTCTTTTCTTGTTCCTTTCCCTTTCCTACTTTCTTCTTACTGCAATGTCTCTCCATGTGCCCATAGTGAGAACATATAAAACATTTTCCCTCAAAGTCATACCTCATTTTATCATCTCTCTGCTGAGAAGTTGATACACCTTGAGTTCTTCCTCTGATATTGTTCTCCTGAGCTTCCTGACACTTGCTCATGGTGTGTCCCATTCTTCCGCAGTAATAGCATCTAATATATGCTTTCCTCTGAGAAGCTCTTATTTCTAATTTCTCATGATGCTTCTTCCTGTTCTCAGATTTATTAATGTTTCTATTTTCACAGCCTGAAATGTACTCCAGAGCCTCTGTACAGAAGCTTGATGTGTGGCCATGAACTCCACAGAAATATCACATATCATCACTCGTTGAAACTATCCTCATAGGCCTATCTCTAGCACCTAGAGGATTTTTCTTACCTTTGGAATTTTTCACTGCATTTTCCTTATCATCCATAGGAGTGGGGTTATCATATCCAATTCCATATTTTCCCAAAAAGGTTGACCTTTGGGAAGATACAATCCTTTCATGCTTCTCCTCTGATGCAGCATATTTGGACTTCATTTTATCATCACCTGCCGAAGGATGATCAAATAATAAGTGCAGTGCATCCTTCAACTTGGGCTTATCTTTGGATTTAGACTTCTCCATTTCCTTCTTGACTGATTGTATCTCTTCTTCTAACTTTTGAATCTTCAAATCTCTTGATACAAGTTTAGCATCAAGTTTCTTTCTGGTATTCTTTCCACAACTCATCTCATCTTACAGTTCATGCTTCAGATTATTAACCACGTCATTTTGCTCTTTTACTTTCAATTTTTCATAAGCAAGAGAATCGGAGGAACATGCATTCTCTTGTTTTAGTCTTTGATTCTTCTGAACTAACTCTGACAGCTGTGTAGCTAGATCATCATTCTTGGCTTTCAGATTCCGAACTTCATCGGACTCTTGATTCTCTTCACACTTACCAGCCTTTTGTTTTTCTTTTCCTTTAGCCAGCTTCTGTTGTTCCTCACCTTGAGAATCATTCTTCTCTATTAGGTCAGTAACTATATCAATAAGCCTTTGATTTAAGCCTCTTAGCTTGTTGACCTCAGTTTCCTGAGCATGGATCTGTATGCCTTTAGATTTAATTTCCTCAGTGGATTTCTGATCCAATTCTTTAGTCCCATGGACAACTTCCACCTTTTTTTCAGGCCATCGATCTCTCTTTTCTTTTCTTCAACCTTCAGCTTATACTTACTAACGGATTCTGAGTTCTCTGATGTTGATAAATTAAGTTTATCAATTTCATCCATCAGCTCAGATTTCTCTTCTTCCTGCTGCTGCATATAGAGTTTGGCATCGCGAACAATTTTTTTAGCTTTCTTGGTTTTGGCCCTCCAAACATCTACCTCTTCAAGAGCAGCCTCCAACTCAGCTCGCATATCAATTCTTCCTTCAATTTCTTCTTCTTCATCGTCAGTGGTTCCAACGTCACTTGGAATGTTAGGTTCTTCACTCATTCCATCAACATCTTTGAATGAGTAAGTATTTTTTTGTATGATTTATCCAAATCATTTTTCTGTTCACTACATGATTCCTTCAGTAAGCTGTTTGATTCTTTTAGTTGAATCACACTTTTTCCAAAGACACTTCCACACTGAGGGATACCACCTGACTTCTGATTCTTCTTTGAAGATTTTCTTTTACCCATGGTAGACCGAGATAAGTGAAAACAATATCTTCAACTACACAGAAAGACTACACCAAGTCCAAGCAAACAAATCTGATAAAAGCAACCTTCCCTTTGATACCAATTGTTAGGGCCAATAGGGGCCTATATACCCTGAGAGGGGGGGTGAATCAGGGTATGCATATTCTTTTTCAAAGTTCTTTCTGCCCCACTGGATCTTGACCTCTTTGTTACAAGGGTCACTTTGTTTGCACTTGTGTGGTTACTGTGATCACTTGTCTCCTTTACCTGATGATGATGCTTTGAATGCAATGCAGGGAAGTAAGCAGGCAGACACAGAGATTTTTACTTGGTTCACCGCTAAGGGCTACGTCCAAGGAGCATACGCCGACAAGTTGCCGGTTCGTACCAAATTCCACTAGACTTCACTAGCTGTGGATTACAATGTTCGGGCTAGATCACTTCTATGCCCAGGCTCACTGCCTATACAATGTTTAGGGTTAGCTCACTGCTTTCCCAAGGGTCACTCCCTGTTTCTCTCTCTCTGGCTCACTGCCGGTGGAGAGGATCACCTTATTCCTCTTCCTAAGCTCACTGCTTCAGAAGGGAATCCACTCATAGTTTATAGACCTGTAGGTCTCTTTATTTCCATTAAGGAATGCATATTTCTCTGTATGTAGATGCTCTGTTGAAGTTCAACTTTCACCCATAGATGAATACCCCTTTGCCACTATCCACTGGGAAAACAACATTTGGAAAGACCTTCGCAAAGCACCCTACAATGCGAGGCTCCCAATTTCGCGAAGCTCAATCAAGCCTTCGCGAAGCTCCTGCCTTTTCGCGAAGCTCACTCGCGAAGCTCCTTCGCGAAGCACTTTCGCGATGCTCAAGCCGTCGCAAAGCAACGACCCTCGCGAAGCTAAGTAAGCCAATGCGGAGCACGCAGGTTTCGCGGAGCTACAATAGCCGCCGCGAAGCACCTCTTTCGTGAAGCACATTGGCTCCGCGAACCACCTTTGCAAATCGAGAGCAAAGTATTTTCTCTGAAAATTCTCTCTTTCGCTCGAAGGGGTCGGCCTCTATTTATAGGCGATTCCACCGACCCTAAAACTTTCCGCGCGAAGTCAACTCCACGTCATCTCAAATCGCGAAGCTCCAAAGTTTCTGCCGGAATTCTATCCAAATCTCGAAGCTCCACGGCAATCTTCCGTTCGCGGAGCTTGACGTAGTCGCGATTAATCACCGTCAACTTAACTTCACGGCTCGCGCCTTCACCGCGAAGCTCTCTCGCAAAGCCCTTCTCCGCCGCGATGCGCTTCAGCCTCTACCGTTCGCGAAGCTTGAGGTAATCGCGAAGCATCACCGCCACCATTCTTCTGGTCTTCGCGATTTCCAAACCATGCATCCTAACTTCGCGAAATTCATGCCTTTGCCATATTAAATTATGCTCTTCATGGAAGTCCTCTTTTCGCGATGCTCACCAAACTCCAAATTTTGGACCCCAAAAATTTGGCAAACACTGGAAAACGGCGCCACCTTGTACTGCTCTTTTGTACCACCTCTAGATTGTCCTTTTCCTTTTTCAGTGTTCTTTGTCAACATGGAATGTCAACAAATTCTCAGGAACTCGACAATTCTCCATGGAAACCTGCTTTGTCAACAAACACAATCAACCCAAAAATATTGCAATGTTACCGTGAGGGATTTTTTCCCAACACAGATGCTAATAATATTCAAAATAAAATTAATGCTTTCTATGATGGGAAGTGGAACACATTCATATATGAAGTTGGAATTCTGAAATTTTGGATGAGGGTTGGTGTTCTTGTTATACCTGAGCTAAAAAGGGAATTATTAGATGATTACCATAGAGTAAATTTTATTATACACCCCAGTAGCACTAATATATATATATATATATATGAAGAATCATTTATGGAGGGACAACATGAAGGGGGAAATTAATAAATATATACAAATAGGTTAAGTCTATCAATAAGTGAAGTCTGAACGACAACATCCAACAGAAGTCATACAACCTCTACCCATTCCAACATGGAAATGAGAAGATTTAACCATGGATCATTTTACTAGATTACCCAAAGCTTGAAGGAAGAATGATGAGATATTAGAAATTTTTGATCAACATACAAAATCTGTAAATTTTTTTGCTAAAAGGGTGGATTTCCCACTAGAGCTCCTTGGAAAAAAATATATCAATTATTTTTTGAGAAATTATTGGGAACATATCTCAATTATGCCTGATTTGGATATAAAATTTTAATCAAAATTCAAGAAATGTATTCATAATTTTTTGGATACATATATTTAATTGAGTCATTCTTATCAACCTCACACTGGTGGCAATCAGACTGGATGATCCAAACCATAGAGGCCATATTGAGATCATGTTCACTTGATATTTAATGTATGTGGTATAAATATTTATCTTTAGTGGAAATTCATAATATAATTGTCTTCATTCATGTATTCAAATGGAACCATATAAAGCATTGTATTTAAAGTGAAGTCATAAACCATCTTGTTGGGATGAATTTGGAGAAAGGAAGACTTTGGGTCCAGATGCTTTGGAGGAAACAACAAAAATGGTAAATAATTCTAAAACACATATCAAAGGAGATCAATGAAGGAAATAGAGCTATGTTGCTAATCAAATGATGGATTTTTAATTTCATGTGGGAGATCACGTTTTCGTGAATGTATCTACATGGAAGGGAATTATAACATTTGGGAAGAAGGGAAACTAATCCAATTTTACATTTGAAATTTTGTAATCTGAGAGAGAATTTGTGTTGTAGTATATTATTCATCTATTTCACATGGCCTATCTAAAGCACACAATCTGTTACATATCTCATTGTTGAATGTGTACATGCCAGACCCAACACATGTCCTCACTTTTGATGGAATAGACTTGGATCCTGACCTATCATACGGTGAAGATCCTTACTGAATTCTAGATCATATAGAACATGTGTTAAGGAATAGGAAAACTGGACTACTAAAGATACAATGGAAAACTCCAAAAATCGAAGAGGAAACATGGGATCCTGAGGAGATTATAATTAAGACCTACCCAAGACTTGTTATGAGGTAACATTCTGTAAAATTAGAGGATAAATTTTTTAATGAGAGGATAATGTCACACACCAATGTTTTGAAAATAAATTTAATATTGAATGAAAGATACAATGAGTCTCTACAAAACACCACTTTTATATAACCGACCATCTAAACATTATTTTTCCACCTGTGTATTTTGAATTTCGAAAATCTGACATACATGGTTGCGTTCAGTATGATATTTAGAATTTCGTAAGGAAAACATAATTTATTGGTGAATTATAAAATTACCTCATGATTATTAATATGAATAGTAATATGAAACTTATGAACATAAAAAGAATATATTGATTTATTATTATAAGGATATATGATAATTATATCTTGGTTAATTTTTCATCATGATATAAAATTATTGATATTTTTACAATTTTTATTTGTTGAATAAATTATGATTTTATTTAAAAATTAAAATAATAATATTTAGAAAATTATTTTAAAAAAACGGATTTTATTTTGGAATTATACACATCGAAAAAAATTTAGTGTTATCTTTTGGGATTTTTTTTGAAATACATGAAATTTTTATGAATAGTAATATATGTTAATTTATCATATATATACATTTTCTATTACATTCACTACTACTAGAAGCACGGATGATTTAAGTTGAATTTTTTAGAACTCACATGCAATTATTACTATTATGGGTCATATGAATCCACAATATTGTTTGTCTTGTGAGAAATAATAAAATAATGAATAAGATATTCACAAATCACCCTTCTTACACTATTACCCCCCTCACACGCTCTACTATTCACTAATCTCTATCCGTGATACTTATCTAAATTATAATTAAATTTCCTCCCAATATCCTCTACAATTTCAAGTATACCTTGTTCTCATAAATAGTATAAAACCACTCCACTACTGAGGATTTCATGGAAGATTACATCAAGAGGTAATTTCCTCATATCATTTATTTCATTTCTTGTTCCTTTATTTACGTTTTATTTCATCAACAACATTCATCCAAATGATATGATGACTCTAGTACCATATTTGTACTAGAATGTTGTTATGATAAAGTAATATATATTTTCATATCTTTTCAGCCTTATTTTATACTAGAAAAGAAAACACCATCTGATATGTATTAATTTATCACATTCAATGATAACTAGGTTTCAATTTATATTACAATCTTCATTTCTCGTCATTAAACCATTTTGATAGTTGAAATAGACTATAATATATATATTTTTACTTATTTATGTTTCTAGATCACTTTTGTAGAAAATATATTAATATATAAATAAAAAGTTTTTTGGTGTGATAAAGCAACCACCAATTAACCCAAATCTTAGTCATTAACATTTTATATAATGAATCTTCTTCACACTGATTAACCAAACAAATTTTATAACCATATAATATTCATGTTTTTAAATAATAACATTCAAATTCTATTCTTGACAACTATTCTCATTATAATGGTTTAACCGTACCTGAATATAAGTAAACCAATTAGGAAAACCAAGAACGAAAACACACACAAACAATGAAATTGAATTTCTTTACCCATAAAAATTCCATTAATAAACTTAATAAGGTTATAATAAATAAATTAAAGGAAGAATATTTTATTCTATTCTAAATTTATGAACCTAATTTGACTATTCAGGTTTTTAATATCAAATGAGGAACAACTTCAGACTTAAGGTAACGGTTCACCACTCAAACCTCCATTTTCATATGGGTTAGTTTTATTGTCTACTCGCCTAAATGAAAATATTATGTATTATTATTTAATCCTAATAAATTCTTTGTTAGTTTTTTATATTTGTTTGGCAACTAGAATAGTTATTTATTTTTACGATTGATACATGTTTTAAAAGGTACTTTCAAAATTCTTTCTGAAGTACAAGCCCGATTCCAAGGAATTTATCAATTTATCACTTATTATCCTAGGCACTCTATAATATATTTTTAGAAATTTTTTTCATAATACCACTAATTTTATAATGATAAAAATACCATTATTAACATTTTTATATATATAATAATTTTCCAAAATAAACATTCTTTTTAATGTATTGGTCATATCTCTCAAAAATTACTCAGTGATTTTACCAGAGTATTCTCACCTATTTCAACACTCATAATGATTATTATGTTTAAATGGTGTTAATTGTTTATGAAATAATGGCACCATATTTTATTGAATGGTTTATGATCAGTTTTATGGCGGATATGATTTCTTGATTCCATTATCCAAATTACTCAGAATGGTTAGTATTTCTATTTAATGTTCGTGGAATGATATTTACATATCATATATAATTTAAATATTAATGTATATGTTGTTTATTATAATCCCCATTTATAAGAGGAGTGAATTGGAATTACTATTTGATATGTGGGGCCCTCTATATCCCTTATATCCATCAGTAGGTCTCCTGAGATAAATATATATGGGATTGGTTGAGGCCTTCCCCATTTGTAGATATTGTTTTTCCAGAGGCCCTAATCATTTTTACATCTCATAATAAATTCTTTGACGTTATGTTTTAGAATATCTGGCATATTCATTTACCTCATTATGAAGAAAGAGATTCATATATCATGTGTCTGTTTTAATAATATATTACCCACGATTATTTTTTAATATGGAAATTTTTACTTATCTCATATTCCTACCACAATGTGTTCATGTTTATTAATTTTAATGGAATGTGTTTTGAATTATTCACAAGGAATAATTATTCTGTTTATGATATATTCTGATGTATTGTTTTTCCTTACTATTCATCTGAGGTCACTAATTATTATGTTTCATTTTCCCACAACATTAAGAGGTATATTCTGATTTATATGTAGGGATAATCATAGATTGGTGGATCTTCCAAATGTAACTTTTATGATTTTTTTCAAATATATTTGTAATGTTGATCTTATGTGTGTTTCTATATTTCAAAATCTACTAAAATATTTGTTCTATTGGGATACTACTTTCTTGTAATCATGATAATGCAATTTATTATGGCACTGAATCTGGGAAACTAGGGTCCGATCTTCACAGTTGGTATTAGAGGATATTTAGTTGAGAATATAGAAAATATATTTAAAAAATGTAAAGTATATAATAAAATATAAGATAATCTATGTGGGTAACTATAGAAGAATATCCTATATATTTGGTGAGGAATATATTATCTATATCTTTCTAGAGAATACATCCATGTCCAGATACTACATGTTGATAAGGCTCTAGTAGAGATATATCTTATGAGTGAAGACTTCGATTATGTGTTTTTGGCTTGACCCAGGGTATCTTGGTACATTAAAATTATCTTTATTATGCAATTTGATTGACACTCTGGGGGGATACAATTAGGATAATTCTAATTTTTATTTAAAATAATTATGATTGAATTAAATGTTAATTTTACTCAACGAAACCGTCTTTATGATAATGATATTATCTTTGAATATGATTTAAATTTATGTTAAGTATTTTTGTACATTGAGATTGTATTTAATGATTTCTAACCAAATCTAGTGTATCCCGTTATTTATAAATGGAACTTAGTTAAAGGAATTGAAACTGCATGAATGCACATATCTCATTCTTGGATTTCCCACATATGCAAGATAATTATGTTGGATATGCTACTGCGACTCATGTGGAGAAAATTATAACTATATTGGGACATATTACTCATGTTATGAATAATAACCATACGTGTATAGAGCATTCTTATCCACATTGTGAACAATATATTTTAGATTTCATTTTGCGACAAATACCACAATCATTTAATGGGACTATAAACCCATTTGGAGTAGAGTAGTGGATAAGTTCCATAGAGAAAATATTTCCTAATTTGGGAAGTAACGAAAGGGATAAGGATGTCATGGAAGTTAATCCTCTATCTAAAGATGTTGATCAATGGTGGTCAGTAATTCAAAAAACAAAATAGGAGGAAGAAATATAAAACATGGGGTAGATTGAATTTAATGAACTTTTATTATAGAAATACATTCCTCATGGACAATGAGAACATATGGAATGAATGTTTATAAATTTGTGGAAACATTATGATGATAATGTTGAAAATTATGAAGCGAACTCCAGAAGGTTGAAATGGAATATTCTGTAATATATAAATAATCAAAGGAGCCAGATTGATCAATTATTTTATGGGCTAAAATATTTCTCTAATTGGCACTAGACATCTAAAATTTCATTATACAAAGACATTGTATCATGTGCTATCAAGAAGGAAAATGAGTTCTCTATATTTTATGACTTTAAAGGAATACAATAGAAGAATGGAGATGATGAAAACTATGGAAAAGAAAATAAGGAAATGGGGAGGAAAGTAAGATTTTACTTTCCACCCCGTGAAAATTGTGGAAGGAAAGACCATTTTTCTTGCTTAAAAGGAAAATGGGATTGCTATAAGTGTGTAAAAAAGGCCATAATACTGGTGATTGTAAGGGAAAGAAATAATTTAATAATGTAAAATTCTATAATTTTAGGTTGATGGGGAACTTTTCTAATTATTTGCAAAAGAATCAAGGAAATTTTCCTCAGAAAAGTAAAATGGAGTATGGATAAGATTATGCAATTACAACTATTGGTATTGATGTTCCTAATGATGTGGTGGATGGTACATTAATCATTTACTCAAATGTAGACAATTCTTTATTTGATTATAGACCATCACATTATTTCATATCATCTATGCTTGGCAAGAAAATTATGTACTTCCAATTTGACATAATAAGAGATATTTTATTAAAATATCCTAATGGAAGTATCATTGAAAAATAAATATGTGTTTGGAATTATGAATTATGGAATATAAACATATTTTATCTAAGGATTTTATTATCATATTCATGATTTATTTTCATGCAATCCATTCTTTGGATTGGATTTTTAATCCTTATGTGAAAATATATTACAAGAATAAGGAGGTTACAATTTTTTAGAATGTTGTTGAATCATTTATCTTTTGAGCAGCAACATCACCATATCATTCCTATATATATCCAACAACATTAGCTCTACTAAATTAAATTATTAGGGAAGATTATATATAAATATCTATTACTGAGGAATGTAATATTTAAAATATATAATATTCCTATTGTGAAATAATATATTGATGTTTTCTAGAAGATTTATCTGGACAACACCAAGAGAGGTAAGATGAGTTCTCTATTGATTTAATTCCTAGTTAAATTCCTATATTAGTGACACCATATTGAATGGCCACTCTTGGATTTGTGAAACTGAATAAACAATTAGAGGAATTGAGTATAAAGTATTTATTCTCTCTAGTGTTTCTCAATGGTGTTACCATGTTCTTTTCATTAAGAAGAAAGATGGATCAATGAGGTTCGACATTGAATAAAGGGATATCAAAACTATAACAAGAAAAAAAGTATCCACAACCTTGAATTGATGATTTATTTCATCAACTTCATTGACCCCAATATTTTTCATTGATTTAACATCATCTTGTAAATCATTAGATACATGTGAAGAAGGAGGATATTTAGAAGATTGAATTTTGAACTAGGTATGGGAATTGTGAATTTATAGAAATTCCTTTTGGACTAACTAATGAACCCATTGATATCATGGATCTAATGATTAGTGTTTTGAAGGAATATCATGATGACATGGCGGTGGTATTTATTAATGATATCTTGGTATAATCCAATAGCTATGAAGATCATTAAAATCCATTGTGCACTATTATTAATAATATTGGATGAATGAATTATATTTCATGTTTAGAAAGTGTGAGTTTTTACCATCAATTGGTTTCATTTAATAGAAATATTGTCTCTAAGGATGGATATCTCATGATACCTCTAATAAAAAGGCACTAAAATAATGTAATACTCCAATGAACATTACTTCGGTGTGTAGTTTTATTGTTTTAGTTGGTTATTATCAGAGATACATTGAGAAATTATCCTAGTAATCCAACCCAATGACAAAGAATTCCCATAATGTTATTTATTATGTATGGATAAATTAATGCAATGAATGTTGTGGATTATTGAAGTGGAGATTAATGAATGCTATGATCCTGAATCTACCATTTGGAAATTGTGGATTTTTTATTTATTGTGATGCATCTATGAAAAGGAATTGGGTGTGTATTTATGGAGAATAACAAAGGAATTTACTATTCATCAAGGCAACTGATAATTCATGAATAGAACTATTATACATGTGATCTTGAGTTAACATCTATGATATTTTCCCAAAAAATATTGATACACTATCTTAATGGTGAACAATGTGAGATATATACAGATCACAAGAGTGTGAAGTATATATTCTATTAAAAAGAATTCATAATTAGTAAAAGTGGATGGATAAAATTACATTATGAATATGATTGTTCTACACACTACCACAGAGGAAAGGAAAATAGTTTAGGTGATGATTTGAGCAGGAACGACCATACAGTTTAAAAAAATGAGGATTGAATGGGATCCTAAATTCATGGATCTATTATGGATGGGCGTTACAATTATCAAATAAGGTGAAACAATATCACTTTATATTTCGTTTCCCAAAAATCTTTGTTCGAAAGAATTAAACGTTCTCATCCTGGTGAAGAGAATCTTCAAAAGAAAATTATTGTGGTGGGTGATGGGAAGTTGAAAGACATTGTACATGAAGATGAAATTATGAAATCTAGGAAGAGGATTTGTGTTCTAGTAATAGCTCATCTAAAAAATGTAGTTAATGGATGAATCCCATAGCATAAAATTTTCTATACACCCTGGTACAATTATTATTTATAGATATATGAAGAAACATTTATAGTTTGGAAACATGAAGTTTGAAATTACTGATTATATATTAAGATATTTAGTCGGTATACATGTGAAGGTTGAACGAGAACATCCTAGAGGAGTCCTGAAACCAATATTTATTCCTACATGGAAATGGGAGGAGATAACCATGGATTTTCTCATAATAATAACTAATTCTCCAAGGAATAATGATGCGATATGGGTTATTGTATATTCACTAACGAAATATGCACATTTTCTCACTATAAGAGAGGCTTTTCCACTATAGTGCCTAACATGAATCTATATCAGTGATTTTGGGAGACTTCATGGGGATCCTCTATCAATTATGTCTGATTGTGATCAATGATTTTTATCAAAATTCTAGAAATTTATTCATAATGATTTTGATATTGTGCTTCGATTGAGTACTTCTTATCCCAGTCAAACTGACGTGTAGTCAAGGAGGATGATCCAAACCTTAGAGGACATGTTGATATCATGTTCACATGACTTTCAAGGTATGCGGGATAAATATTTAACGTTAGTGGATTTTTCCAAATATTATAGTTTCCATTCAACTATTAACATGGA
Source organism: Viscum album (assembly GCA_963277665.1). Classification (NCBI taxonomy): domain Eukaryota; kingdom Viridiplantae; phylum Streptophyta; class Magnoliopsida; order Santalales; family Viscaceae; genus Viscum; species Viscum album. The sequence goes on from OY728135.1 coordinate 164,712,376, forward strand.
TGTATATAAAGAATTGTATAGAAATAGATCTCATACTCTAACTTATTGAAATCAATTTAGTGGGAGGAAGCATGAGGCCCTAGATTTTGTGGATGATACAATTATGATGGTAAAGGTTATTCAAACCTATATCAAAGAAGCATGAAGAATGAAAAAGGTCACTTATGAATATCAAAGGAATGATTTGGAATTTCAAGTGAGAGATCATGTTCTCTTGAAAGTAACTCAATGGAAGGGTGTTATAAGATTTGGAAAGAATAGAAAACTGAGCCCTATGTACATTTGACTGTTTGAAATCCTATAGAGAGTTGGAGTAGGTTCATATCCTTTGGATATGTAACAAAGATTATATAAATTACACATTTTGTTCCATGTATCGTTGTTGGAAATGTACATGTCATACCCAACACATTTCCTCACATCTGAAGGAATAGAATTTGAACCTCACTTATCCTATTGGGAAGAGCCTATCTGGATTCTGGAAAATAAAGAATAATTATTGAGGAATTGAACAACTCACCCGGTAAAGATACATTTGATAAATCATAAAATCATATAGGCAACAATGGAGCCGGATGAGCTTATGATAAAGACCTTCCCAAATATTTTTGTGAGATAACATTGTATGGATTTCGAGGACGGAATTTTTTTAAAGGGGAGAATGTAACACCATAAGATTAATAAATAAATTTATTATTTAATTCATGATACATTGAGTCTCTACAAAATTTAACATTGTTATAACATATCCAGTAAACATAAATTTCCCACTTCATTGTTTTGAATTTCGAACAATAGAAAAGATCCTTTGTGTTCAGTATGATATTTAGAGTCTGATAAGACAAACATAAATTTTTTGTGAATAGTAACAAACCCTTATGAAAATTAATATGAATATTATTATAACCCTAATGAATAGTAAATTAAATTATTGTTTTATTTTCATAAGTTTTTATGATAATGAAATATTGAATAATTTTTCAAAGTAATATAAAAGTAATTATAGTTTTAATATTTTTGTTTTTCGAAATAATTATTATCTTATTTTTCAAATAATAATATTAAGAAAAATATTTTCAAAAAAATTATATCTTTTTTGAAATATACACATTGGAAAATGGTTAGGGTGAATTTTTGGGATTTTTTTGAAATATCTATGTTTTATGAACAATAAAATACAAAAAATTACCATATATATGTATATTATTAGTTAAATTCACCATTCCTAGCATCATGGATGATGTAAGAACCCTTATATTTAACTCACATTAAATTATTACTATTATAGGTCTCATGAATCAGCTATATCAGTTGTCTTGAGGGAAATAACAAAATAATGAATACGATTTTCAAAAATCAACCCTCTACCCCCTTAGACCCCCCAACTCCCTCATCTCTTCACTACTATCAACAATTTTTACTTGCCTAAATTATACTAAAATCTCCTCCCAAGCTCCTATATAACGTATAGAAGAACATGGTCTCATAATATGACCAAATCCTCTCCCTAATGAGTCTCTGAATGATGAATAATTTAAGATGTATTTTTTTTCATTTATTCTATTTCGAGGTCCTTTTTTTATTCCCCACCTCATTTCATCAAAATGTTATGATGAATCCCATAAAAAACATGTACAAGAATTTTTATTATTATAAATTAATATTTCTTAATCATCACTATCTTCCCCTTCTATTATATTAGAAATTGAAACACCATTCGAGATGTGTTGATTTATCACATTCATGGACAACGAGGTTTTAATATCTATTACCATCTTCAATTCTATTCATCAAACCATTTTTATGGTTTAAAAATACAATTATATATGTATTATAATGAATGTAAGGTTTTAACCCATTTTTAAATATTATATTAATTTAAAAATCAAAATGTGTTCTTTCTGATCAAAAAATAGCCAATTGACCCAAACAACAGTAATTAATTATTTATATAATTATTCATCTTTGCTCCCAATAAACAATAGATTTTATAACCATGTAATAATTTATTTTACCAAAATACATATAATTTCTATTATGGAAAACCATCCTCACTCTAAATGTTAAACGTAATGGAATATAAGTAAACAAATCATGAAAATCATGGAAGAAAACTCACACAAAAAATGAAATTGAATCTCCAAACCCATCAAAAGTCCACAAATGAAACAAATAATTTTATAATATATCAATTACATGTTGATAATTTTTTGTACTTATTAATTTATGATTATAAATTTTATTATTCAGGTCATTATTATCATATGAGGATCACCTTCGTACATAATGTAATCGTTTTCCACCCAAACCTCCATAATCATTCTAGTTACTTTTATTGTCTAATTACCTCAATGAAATTATTATTTATTATTATTTACTCAAAATAAAATATTTTTTATTGTTCTACATATTTTTTCCAAACATTGTGCTTTTTTATTTTATGGGGAGTTACATGTTTTAAAAGGAACATTCAAAATTCTTTCTGAATGCAAGCCCGATTCAACTGAATTTATCATATTTTCGTCTATTTTTATGGGTACATTATAATCTATTTTTAGAAACCGATATTTTCATAAAATAACTCATTTTATTATGAGATAACTAACATAATTGACATATCATTTAAAAAAAATTCCAAAATAATTCTTCTTTTAAAAGTAAAGGGTATTTGTCTCAGAAATTACTCAATGATTTTATTAAAATATTTTTACATATTTCAACACTTTTTTTGATTCTCATATTTGAATGGGGTAAATGTTTTATGAACTCATCCACCATATTTTATTGAAGGGTTTCATAATTTTTATGATGGACATTCTTTTTTGACACCATTTACCAGATTAATTTGAATGGTTAGTGTTTACGCTTAATGTTCGGGGAATTTTATTCACATATCATATGTTAGTTTCAATAATAATGTATATGTTGTTTTTATTTATCCTCATTCATAAGAGTAATGGATTGGACTTATTATATGGTGGGTGGTAGCTTCTATATGCCCTTTATTCATCGATATGTCTCATGAGGAAAATAAATATGAACTAGGCCAAAGACATGCCATTATAAGATATGGGTTTTTATGTGGCCTTAACCATTTTATAATGTCCTGGGTGAGACCTTGAACATATGTTTCAAAATGTCCATCATATGCATTTAACTCATTAAGATGATAGAAGTTACTAGTTCATGTGGGTATTCAATTGGTATATAACCATGAATATAATTTATTATCAAAATATTACTCAGATGATATTCCTTCCATTATCTGTTTATGTTTATTATTTTTAAAGGAATGTGTTTTAAATTATTCACCATGTTTAATTTTTATGTTTATGATATATTCCCCTTTATTGTTTTCACATAACAAAAATCAAAGCTCACCCCAACTTGTATTTAATTTTTCCTATAACTTGAAGAGGTATATTATGATTGGTTTACATGGATAATATTAGACTAGTGGATGCTCCCAATGGAATAATTATGTTTTTTTAATTTAAAGACGTAATATTGAACTAATGTATTTATTTGGTTTTCCAAATCAACAAAACTATTTTTTCATTCAGGATATGACTTTATTTAATCATTCTAATGTAATTTATTATTGAATTGACTCCAGGATATGAGGATTAGGTGTTTACCGAAACTATTTGTGACCATTACCTAGACCAGGAAATGATAATTATAGATAAAACTCAGGATCACATACAAAGTGAGGGAAATAATTAATTAATATTCCCATGAGGAAAATATATTTTTGAAAATAATTTTTCTTTAATGATCCTACATTTTTACCCTCAAATATTAAAATTTGTTAAGGGATATCTTATGTGCTTCATAAGGAATTAAATCAATATTGGTGTACAATTAAATACAAAAATAGATTCCCTCATGGGGAGGTAAACACAACAATTACTCGTGGAATAAATATGTATACCTAACCAATATGAAATTCTAGTAGATCTAAGATGAGGGTGTAGTGGTTAAAGACATATCCATACCAAAATTCTAGGTGGACCTAGAACATATACTGGTCCACAATAGTTAATAAACATTATATAACACAGGGTTAACATGTCAACTTAAAGGTAAACCCATTTTTTAGATAAAAGGCCTCCTAGATATTCTTCTTTATAGTGGATGGATACAAATGTCTAGAGATTATCACACTAGGGTAAGTTCCACCACCTCTGTTATGGATACATATACCACATCAGTTTCATGGGACAATATTTCCATGAGATACATGGGATGAAATTTCCATGATCTATGAAAAATTCAATGGGGAAATATACCCTTCATGCCATTATTTGAATCCAATTTCTATATAACATGATAGATAAAAATATTAAAGGTTATTAACATAGGAATAAGACTTTTCCCGCTAACATAATATATATTCCCATGTGTCATAAATTATTTTATTATGCATAAAAAACTATGGATTCCCTTGTTTTGGATACCACTAGAGGTATAACTCATTATTGTTGTTTACCCATTGCAAGGATCCTGTGAGAATATTTATGGATGGCATAACATATTCTGAGAATGAAATATCATACTAAACCTCTAATAAAGGTGGTTTAATCATAAAAATAATCTATGGGGACCCCATATACATGATTTACATGCAAAAAAATTGATAGCTAGTTCTAGAACATAATGGACAAGATGAAAACCTGTTATTATAGAGTGTGGATGTAATAACATACCATGTTCCTACAATAGTATTTGATCATGATGGGATGTACAGACTCCGATATTCGATTTATCATTCCTTAATATTATTATTTTATTAGTATTTCTTTAGATTATTCTTGTTAATGTATCAAATATTATGATTACATAGCATTGAGAGGTGTTACTCCACAAATACATGGGACACCCATCAATACAAAAGGGAATGTCTACGATGAATTCAAGTAGGAGGAAGATGTCCTTGGACTAGTACCCATAACTGATGAAGGCAAGAACACTAATATTAAATATTATATTAAGGTATATGACAATATATAATAGGATTATCATGTAATATCACTAAGGGTATCTATTAACTTATTCATTCATGGAACCCAAGCTAGTTATAATTCCTCAAATAAATCCTTCATATGGAATTATTCAATCTAGAACTAATTATGAATTTATGTTTTTTGAAAACCCAACAAATTATTGAACATATATTGATGTATATTTTAGTATAAGAACATAATGTACTTCCAAATATCAGATATTCTTCCATAAATGGATTCTGTACATTTGAGTGTGTGAAAATATTTCCACAAATTAAACCCTAAAACACACATAGATGATACGAGGAGTATGGAGGATAAAATCTATCAATTTTTCATGTGTTTGGGTAATGGTGATCTTGAATATTAGGAATAATACACAATTATCCACCGAATCATAATTTATTTAGAGATGTTATTTATTTAATAGAGGGATCTATAAGTCTTGGAATTTTTTAACTCCCAAAAATGAATAGAGAATATACTATGAATGAAGTTGAAAAACAATTTTACCTTGATGAATGGACATATAGCCAACTGTTCATGTTGAATATTGAAATAGGGGACTATAATGATTTTATAGTAAAAAAAAGATAAGATATTGTGTAAATAATTATTTTTCTCAATACCATCTTGAAAATGATCTTTGAACTAGAACATCACATCAAATACATGCATTCAATGTCTATGGATGACGTTACTAAATGACTATGTATTGTACAATAAATCAATACATCACATCATGAAATGGCTGATTTAAAGGGATCAGCTAACCTAATCCTATTATAGATTTTCTTCTTCTATTTTAAATGATGAAAGTGTCACTTTGTAATGTTTTTCTTCCTATCATATTAAATAAATGAATTACAAATCTACATTTTACCATTACATTATATGAATTTATTGACTACTGCCCCGTTTTGATAAATATTCCAATGTAATAAATGAGAATAAAAAATTGTGATATCTTGATTACTAAAAAAATTGGAGTATAACATAGAAATAAAATAGGTAAATTAAAACATATAAATAGTTTAATTGATGTTAAAATAAGTCAAATATATCCCATGATAATACCCACAGATGGACATAGGAAGGAACAATATAGTAATACATGCATCATAATTATAAATTAGTGGATGTAAAGTAGATTATGGACAATAAGATACTATTTCATAATTAAAATTAAAATTGTATTGATATTGGAAGGTTGTATAAGGAATCATATATACCACAATAATATTCTATGGCTTATCTATTCAGAAACAGATATGGGTTTCCTACTAGACATGTTCTCCCAGATAAATATAAGTGGTCCGAATATGGTGGATAATATTTAACCACCATAAAAAATTTTATTCCATCAAAATGTGGAATATTTTAATTAGTTATAATAATGGAAATTGTGAAGAGGGATTCTGGAATGGGGACTTGAATTTTCAATAGGGCTCAAGTACCCTAAAATTAATCTTAGGTTAATTTCACACAAACCATATAAACTATTACAATTAAGGAATAATAGTATGATCTATATTTATTCTTAGGTTGAGTGACCTTGATTTCAGGGCTTATATGGATAGACTCACAAGATTTATATCTCTTATTTTCCCTATAATATTAACCTAATAATTACATTCTAATTCTTAGTGGGTAGTGAATTGGTTATTTCTCAAGATTCTGTTTATAGGTATTTAAAATAATAGGGATTATTCCTTATTAATTTTATCATTCATAATATTTTTTCCCAATAAAAGTCAGGTTAGTTTTTTGTGATTAAAGGAACAACTATTTCAAAGGATGACCTTTATGGGGTTTCATCTAGGTGATTATTGTGTCTCTTTCCTTATGTATTTTAATCACTTTTGTGATGGACCACAGATTCCAGTGTTAATATTCATAGATTATTGACAATTGTATGAGGTGTTATATATAAAAAGGTAATGTAAAAACCAATGGTAATTGAGATATATGTACTAATATATATGACTCCAATGAGGGATGCATCTAGTTTGATTATATAATACACAAGATGAATGCATGTAGTTTAAGATCAAAATTAATATATCAAAGTATGATGCAGTCAACATAGAAATAATGGTTAGGTATACCCTATGTTAAAGGATATATATATATATCCAAATATAGATGATCACATATAGAGGTGTGAATAATTTAATTTCATAGTGATTGAACCAATGTATATAGGGATTTAGGTCATATAACATTGAATGAAAAGTGTTGTATTATATAAAGGGAAGGATATTTGAAAACTCGATGTGAATGTTAACCTTGCGTCAATAGTTATTAAATAATTGATGGGTACACATTCTTAATGTTAATTGTTATTAGAAAATTAATGAAATTTGTGACATGACCACATAAATTGGTGTTATGATATAGGAGTTCTCTAGAACCATTGAACATGGGGATAAAGATGATTTAAATCATAAAAAAAATGTATATTATTCATGATGTTATAGAATGGATATGTATGTTGAGGTTGACCATAACACACATTTAAATGACAGGTTCTATAAAAATGTTTTCAAGTGAACATAATGATATATGAAATTATTCCATTGAAAAAATAACCTTCTAGTTTACAGGGTCAGATATTGAATCGCGGATATCATTACAAATAATAAGTATCCATTAAAAGTCAAATTCACTCATTTAAAATAGCCATTAAATGTGCACCGTGATCCAAACACTCCTACGGTGAAATGTGGCATGCTAAAATAAGGCATTTAATTAGTGAAAATTATATTCTCATTGAAGGTAAAATAATCATGTGATTATTTAATAAAAAGGTGTAGGATGCAGAGGATGGAATATAGCTGAGTAGATTTCCTATTTATCAGACATCACTAAATATAATTTGATAGAATTAATCGAGACACATATTGGTCTTATGTGATTCTAAAGAGATTAATTTAATATATGGAGTTTTTTACTTAATTGATAATATAGAACCATATATGTATGGTGTAGTAGCATTGGATTACATAATATTACATCAAAATTGGGATTAATAAACATGTTTGTAATATTGATGTTATCTTAATCCATTTTAATAGGTGGAATATGGAATATGTAAATCAAAACACCAGACATTTGAATCGATAAATAATTTAATAGTATAAATGTTTCTAGTGTGGATGTTATCCATATTATAATTCTAGGTTCCATGATAGAAAAATTAATTGAATATGAGGATTAATGGACCCAAATATCAAGAAAATTCTTGACAATATTTGGATGGAACAATTATGGTGAAATCTTTATAATTACCCAAAAAAGATTAGCAAAGGAATATAATATCCAAATTACATATAACGAAGAAATATTTTTAATGATTTAAATGCTTGAGTAATATGGTAGGATTTATTGATGAATGATATTAAATTACACTTTTAGAACCCAAATGATTACAACCCTGTTATTGAATACATTCACAAGGTAAATGAATACAACAAAATATGAATTGAGTAACCCATATTTTCAATGAGATCATTTTTTTTATAATTTTCTATACTAAGAGGTCAAGTAACCATATATTGACTTTTATTATGTTAAGAATGTGTACCAAACATATTTTTAGCATTTTTTAAGACATTATATTACCAAATCCATGAATGTGTATGTATTAGTCACGTGATATTTAAATTTTCCTCAAGATTCAGGGTTTTCATCCGAATGAGTAATTATGGGTATTTTTTATTCACTATGAATATTCATTTAATTTTGAACTTGGATTACTGATTTTTATTTTAATTATAATTTAAATAAAATGTGAGCTAACATGTCTAATGATAGTGGGAATTGACTTTATAAGAATATAAGATCAATATTTGACATTATTCTTAGATAATGGGGACATAATAAGTTAATATGTGTGATATAACCTATTCCATTATAACTAAACCCACCCCCCCCCCCAAAAATAGGATACATATCATATGGAATAATGATTTAAGATATAAAAATTAATTGATCTGATATCTATTTCCTTAATATAATCCATAATATAGAAGGACCGAAAATTGATAAAAAAGACAATATAATGGGAAAAAGTCAATTGTAATGAGACCAATGAATATACCTAATTCTTTTTATTCAGAACATATATGCATATCTAGAGGTAATATGAATCACGGAATAAATCATTTTTAATAAAGAGTCTCTATTAAAATCCATGTCATATATTGGAAATGATAATTTTTGTACTCCATGGTATAATTCAAACTAGAATATGATTAAAGGCCATACCTAGGGAAATATCCTAGATATTTCCCTAGGTAAAAATACTAATATAATTATTAGAATTCAATACAATATGATATAAAACATAGGGTTGTGAATTTTATCCTCGTATAGGGTTATGCATATAACCCCATTTCAATAACTCAATCACATATATTTATCCCATGTTGGTAAAACCTGATCATATCAAATGAACCATTCAAAAAAAATTAATGTTATAAAAAATGAACCATATTTAAAGATGTTTAATTTGATTTATTTTAATTTCATGGGGAAAGGACTCATGTATCCTATAGTTTAAGGTCATTTGATTAAGACCATTACAAAGAGGGTACATTATAGTTCTATCTCAAGGAAAAAATCAATACTGGATTCATTTTCATGTTATTAGTATGTAGAAAACATAATTTATATGAATATACCATAGATTAAGAGCTGTTTGATGTTAATTGAATTTTTATCTAGGTATATGGTATGTGACCTCTACATCACAATGTATCCCAAATTAAAAGCAATAAACCCACAAATGTTATTACCTATCAGACTCTACACATATCAATCTCTGGGATATATAAAGCTTGATTATTGATTTATTCTAAAGAAAAAGGGTTTGTGATTACCGAAATATGATTGTGTAAGGTCATGATCATTAGTAATAAGAACAATTATATTTGTGGTCGAACCCATGTCCTGAACATCAATGGTTACTATGTATCACATAATAGTAAGAAATAACTAATTTGTAGCTCTGAAATAGGGGAATTGTTATAATATTATTGGATTAGAACTGGATGAAGAACCATGGTCCTAACCATGATTAGAATTTGGTTTTTATCATCCCTATGTTATAGTGTATGCTAGGATACTAAAACTATGATTATTTGAATAATAGTGATGTTTCATGTTGGAAATATAATAATTGATTTTGAAATAACTATGTATCCCTTGGTATCAAGAATCCAGACACAATTTGTTTAGTTATAGATGGACTTCTATATCAATGGTTCAGTGAACAATAAAATGATTAATAAAAAATGTATCCATAACAATCAAAATATGAATGAAAATAAAAATCCAATGTAGATCAATCTCTTACATAGAAGAGAATTTAAAATTTTAGGTAAGATGGAAACAAACCTCACAATGATAATTTAGGTGATGTATGATGGACCACTCTAAATCATTTTGAGTAACGTTGTATTGGCTATTATCATGAAGTTCGACATCATACAACAATGACATAGTGATTTTCAATTTATTAGAGTATTTTCGGGACAAGGATATTATAAATATTATGGTTATATAAGTAGGATATATATATATATATATAAATTCACATGAATTTAAAATATGTATTAAATGAAGTTGATTCTTCATAATATGTAATTTAGAGAGATAAACTAACATGAATTAGGAGAAGAACCATATTTAATGGTGTATCTATCATGGAAATGGAAACTATGGTTGGGTCTGGGATATTATCTCTAGGAATAACTGAATGTTATATCGTTAAAAAATAATTCACCAACAATTTTCATATGGATTCCAATACACATATTGAATTCATATATTGGGAAGGGTTATAATGATTTTAAATCCTTGATATTGTAAAATATAGATTCTATCAAAAAAATTGATGGAAGCATTCAAGACCAAAATAAATAAATAAATGATATATTTTATTATGTTAAATTGATAAATAATAAAATAAGACAATTATAACATATAAATTGATTTATTATGAAATAAATATAATTAATTATATTAAGTTATAAATAAATAATGTGGATGATATAACATTAGGTAGGTGGATTAGTAGTTATGAAACTAATATTTTATAGAATAATATGATGTAGAATCAGTAGGATTTCACAAAACTAGTCCTAGACATAATTCCAATAAATAAATTCTGAACGAAATCAATTTTGAGAGAAGATCAAGGTCATGTTAATTTCCATGTGATCAATGTTAGTAAAATAACTACATCTGACTCCATCTTAACATATATTATAATTTTTTAATATAAAGATATATCAAGGGGTTATGTATGTACAATACAATAAGACATAAAATTCTAAATATAAATAAATTTTATGGGTAATATTTAAATTTTATGGAAATGTAAAAAAATAATATATATTAATAGGATAATAATTTTATGAATAAAAGTACTTTTCCATTTATGATCACTTATATTCAAAATAATTTCAATGGTTTTTTGAAATTTAAATTTATAAAAGGAAAATAATTTTTCAACTCATCGTGTTGATGTTAAATTATAGTGAATTATTGAAATTTTACCAAAATAATTGATTTTTAGGGGAATAGTGAAAATACATATTATGTCTATATCATGATTTTTTATCTGAAATTATTGAAAACAACATATGTCATTAATGAATAAAAAAGTATCCTATAAAAAAAATAATTAAGGATTATATCAATTCATTTAATCTTTTTTGTTGAGTTTTGAAATGCCATAACTATCATGTTTGAACATTAGTGATCATTTATACTAATTAATAATTTTTAATCTTCTTTTCTAATTATGTAATAAAACGGTAAAATAAGGCCATTTATTGATTTTGAATGAATATTAATATTACAATATTCAAAAGAAAATAATTAATTACATTTTTAATAAAACATTATAATTTTATCCCAATAATAATTTTCATATTTAAAAATACATTTTTCTAAAAATGGTTTTTACCTAATACATGAGTTAATATTAATAATAGTTTCTATTACCTAGTGAATATTTTATATATTTTTTTTCTACACATAATATATAAAAGTTAAAAATAATTACTAATTATTTTTTATTCATAAAAAAGTTTTACTAACAATTAAAATGTTGTTACTATGTGAATGGTAAATTAAGGTAAAAATGGTTAAATAAGTGTAAACAAGATAAATCATGTCATACAAATTACATTTCCTCTACTTAGAAAACATGGCTTCTACCACCCATTAAAATAAAATTTTTCCAATTCCTATCTAATAATAACAATTTTTAATTCCCCTAGGTTCTTATACAATGAAAATAAAAATATGTCCAAAATAAATTGCTCTATGACTTACATTTCTCACAATTACTTCAAGGTAATGTTACGTATCTCATTTTAAAAACATATAAACCATTAATATTTTATACTTATCTGTCGTTTTTCAAAAAATCATATTTACAATTATACCATTGTGCAATTAGTATTATTAATATACATAAAATTACATTTTTTATTAACTAAACATTATCTATTTTCTAACAACCATAGAAAACTGAAATTGTCGCCATTTATATGTGAAACTACCTACTCCCTGAATAAAACATTTTAGTTTTAAAAACTACCTAAAATGTATGACACAAAAGGGTTATGTAATGTATGAATTTGATTTTATAACATTTTTAAATTTCTAAATTGAAAAATTATTTTATTTTCCATTTTTATATAATTCTATGCAAAATGATATCATCCCACATGTATATGTCCAAACTACCACCTCCATGAAGAGTCTTATTTTATTTTTCATCTAGTATTTACTTATTAATCAAAATATATTAAAATATCAATTACTAACAAATAATATATAAATCATATCAATTATATTATGTGAATGTGATATTATAAAAAATTAATTATATTCCAAACATACCCACACATTGATTTTACAATGTTCTTGTTTGGGTCGATTTAACAACCTATATAAAAAATGCTTTAAATTTATTTCAAAGATGATTATAGAAACACCATTGATGAAAATATTTGAAATAAATATGTATATAAGGTATCTTTAGTATTATAATTGTAAAATTTGAATATGTGGAGTAGTTAAGATGACACCATTCATTTGTTAAAAAATACACAAACAAGCCTGTCAATAATTTCATCATCAAAGATCATAACAAAAAATATGATTGAACAAAATTAGAAATTTTTTAATAATTATAATAACAATACTTATATACAATTAATTATACGGTAATTACAAATATAGTATCAAAATAATAAGGACAAACATAAACACTATAAATAATGTGTGAAATAATTAAAATTACTATCAACCAATAAGGAAAATAAACTATAAATAACAAAAAAATATATAAAAAAAATAATAATATTAGAGAATAAATGGTAATAGAAATGAATAATGTTATTAAATAGTTTATGAATAAATTAATTTTGTTATATAATAGTTTGCATCACGTTTTACTAATATAGAATACAATGTGAGGGTTTCCATCTTAAATTCTCATTTTTTGGGAATGTTTTCATATTACGAACCAGTAATTATTTTTTTAGTGTACTTATTACCCTGTTAGATAATATTATTGTTATTAAAGATTTATTTTGGTTATTTTTATGACTTTTGATGATTATATTCTTCCAACCATTTTATACATGTGTTAATAAATTGATAATTGGTTTTCTAGCTTTGTTTTCATTCATTGAAAATAGATTGTTCAAATTTTCCATTATTATTATAATTAAAGTAAATTGTAAAAAATTCATAAATTATATTTTATTTTAAAATAAATATATATTAATTCACTTTTTATCCCAATAATATATTTTTTATATATATTTTCATTAAATATTTTCATTTTATTATCTTTTTTCATCATAAAAGTATTAAATTGTTGATCATAATACCCATCATATTTTTTGAATTTTTTACTCGTATATATTTTTGCATTCCAAAATGGTTTTACCATCATGTTTCTAAAATAATAATATTTATTATCTCATTTGGACATCTAATTTATGATAATATTTTTTTGATAGGATGTTTTATTATCCTATTTACATAATGTGGATGGAAATGTTATTTTCAAAATTTTAAATTGTATCTACCATTTACATTAATAATTGTTTCATAAACATTAAATTTCATATGGAAAAACATTATTTCAATTTCAAGGATCTATTAATATTATTATTCCTTTTAATTATTTTTAAAATGTATTCCCTCTAACCTATTCAAAAATGATTCATATCCCCACCTTTTAACAACATTTTTAAAAATGAGTTATAATAACACTTTTAAAAAAAAATTTCAACTATATAAATTATATTAAATTCTCTTACCTACATGGTTGTTTTATTTCATTGATTTCCTTCTATATAAAATTGAAATATTTTATTTTTTTGGTAAAATTATTAGTATGTTAATTTTTTTTTCTTATTTCCATCTAACATGGTACCATTCAATGTGTTCTTCTGAAGATGGGTTTTTCCATTTATTTAATCATCCTTTAGGGTTTTTAGCTTACAGTAGGGAATATACTTAAATTATACCACCCAACATCTTTCAATAGATGGATGTGATCACATAATCTTATTTTAGACTTGGGAAATCACTGATATCTTGTATGATTAATATTGTAGTATAGATTTTAGTTAATAACTAAGGAGCGTCTATAATTTATTTAATTGATATTCAATTCTTTTATATTTTGATTTAATTGGAATTAATTAGTGATGAGTGGGTGAATTAATTTTAGATCCCCTTGATGCATCATTAGATCTCACGAGACAATCTAGATTGAGTATTTGGTGCATTACATACCCATTAATGTATGTTATCATGGAACAAGGCATTGATGATATGTTTATGAACATCATAATTAATTTCTCCCTCAGTATATGATATGTAATTTTTATCCATGTCTTTATTTACTATCACCATTATATTATATCGTCAATTTATTTTGATAATGGAATAATATTGATAATTTATTTATTCATAATATTTATGTCTTGATTATGTTGCGATAGAATCCATTGAACAAAACTACTTAAATAACATATAATCTCACCCCTTATTATATTTTAATTTCACATGGTTATAAATAAGAGTATTAGTATTGATACATAAATAATAATTCTTGTATAGAGAATTTATTGTAGATGTGGAAGACATATTATTTATTCAATAATTTCAAAATATAGTGGGAAAATGTCCATTGGATATGAAAATCTTGCGATATATTAGTGAATGATTTTTTGTAGTTTTTTAAAAATTTGAATCTAAAGGAAAATTCATATGTATAATTTGACATTATAGAGGGAATGTGTAATCATGGATGTGTAATTTCTAGTTGATCTAATTGGTATCACAGTCGGTGTGAATAGAATGTGTTATTATCGTCAGATCTAGGATTAGGGGACTGGGGAATCCTTATTGGCATATGATCAATGTTTTATGTCATGAATGGACCTCCAGAGGTCCGAACCATGACGAACACAATCCTATATTCAATTGGCCACAAACTGGAGACCATATCCTAGATGGCATATCCCAAAACTAGGAGTCCTTAGGCTAATGTTAAAGTACACACCAATACATCTAAAATACAAAAAAATACTCAAATTTAAAACTAAAAAAATGCACGAATCTATGATCCCACAATAGAGTATGATAATACAATACTAAAATAAGAAAATCGGCCCAAATACAACCCCATCAAAAAAACTTTATAGAGTTTAACCTACTCCGAGGGAGATTAATTAGTCAATTGTAATCTCCCTATAAGAAGCATATGACAAAAAGTTCAAGAAATGCTCTACCTTCTTCTTACCACCCATGACATAGTCAGATGTGGAATAATCTATATAAGTTATGAATCGTGTAGAAAAATCCTATACATAGGTGAGTATAATAATACATATTAGGAAACCCCCAAGAACACTAAACATGAAGCACCAAGTATAGTGAACTCAATACCTGATATACTAATCAATTTAGAATAGAAACATACAGTTATACATAAAAAGAGACCACACTGCTAAGGCACCCAAAATTGCTTCATAAAACATGATTCTTATGGAATTAATGCTCATTATATGAGAGTCCATCCAATGACCTATGCTATTATCGTACAGACTTTATTAAGAGTTCCAGGTCATTTGGCCTTTCCAAAAAAGCTACATGATCTATAGGGTCCCTGATTCAAGGATAGAGGGTCACGTTAAGAACCATTAAGGGAGATGACAAACCCTATCTGGATAAACCGCTATATAGGTGATCAAATTTCAATGATACCATGAACCCAATAAATAAGACTTTATAGATGGAGGATTAGTGACCTACTCAAGGAGATCACACTGATTCCACAGATCCTATATAGGGAATAGTGATGATATTGGATCACACTCCAATCTCATGGAGTGAAACAAGAACTCCATATAGGACACCACCACTAGATAGGATAACAATCCTTTGATATGGATGTAATTATGCATTGTGGTATAAAGGGAAACAACCATTGGAATACACTATTGATGGGGGTAGAAACTATGTACTAGGGGGTGCATGATGTGTCCAATTCCTCCTGGGTTTTCTAGTGTGGTGATACCTTACATGACTTATTAGTACCCATATAAACAATTTATTGAAGAAGTACCAAGTGTTTAGAGACACACAATATCCCAACAGTGTCTCCAAGATGTGTACTTTTATGGTAACTATTTCTATGTACCTTCCCAAGTCCACCGACCCATGTCTGTGTTCATGTGTAGGGTGTGCCATTAGTTGTGTATTTTTTCTCATGTTCATGTACTTTCCAATGAAAACAATTAGCCAACTAGAAAGTTACACATGGTGTGTACCATTTTTCCCACACCGTATGATCATAATATTCATCTCAAAAAAATATTCATCATTGAAAGGGATCCAGATGGTTTGTAAATATTATTTAAAAATTATGTTTCTTGGGATTATTTTCGAAAACAATGCCTGGTTTTTGTGTCAACTAGAATCTCCATCCTTTTCCTCAGTCTCATCTATGAACATCAGGGTTGATTAGTATTTCAATCAGTCCTTCAACATATTCCATCTATCAAATGGATCGAGAAATATTCCACCATCATATGTGTTGTTCCACACCACTTTAATAAATGGAGACCTATCAAATCCATTATATTTCTCCCTAATCTACCCATCATCATCATCATCGATCCTTGAACCACATCCAACATAATGTTCCTTACAAATGGATTTGATCCATTGTGCCAATGATCGGCCGTGCAACTATCGATAATCTAATTTTGGTTTAAAAATCAGACAATATAAATACCGATACTGACCACTTGAAGAAATAGGGGAGTAATTCATAAACCGCAAAATGTGAGAAATAAATCATGTCCATTTTTAATATTTATTTAATTAAATGTCAATGAAAACGAATAATGAAGAGGGATAAATCACTGTTTATAACATTATTCTCACTGGGGTGAACCCCTCCTGAGCATGTTTTGACGTTCTCAAGTGAACTGTATTATTTACAAGTGATTCATCATTCCAAAAGTGGGTGGAATTCATTAATTCTTTAGAGATGGTTTCCCATTGATTTAAATAGGATGGTGGTATATTGGTTTCTCCTTCCATGGATCCCTCCTTTGAATTATTCACCAACTTCAAGTATCCCATAAAGATTAAGACATTTTTCGTGAAATAATTCCCAATTCTGTCTTATTGTGGATAGCAGTTAATTACAAAACTTATGTAAAGACATTCCAATTGGTCAATTTTGGGAAGAAACCTTCAGAAATAAGTGTTTTCATGTTTGGAATCTATGGATTTTCTATATAATGAAATACTGGTACAACTAAATTTTCCCTTGTGATAGGGATTCTTGAGGGTGAAGAATCCCAAGGAATCTGACATAGAATGTGGGTACAACATGATGAAGGTGTTTCTCAAAGGATTTCCTTGGCATAAATATTTAACATGGCGTATTCCATGAGTTTAACATAAAGTGTAGATGAATAAGAAAGATCATAACACATGTGAGATAGGATTAGATAGGAACATCCTTAGGAGTTATCACCTGAAAGTTTTACCAAATAGATGGATCATAATGGCTGGTGAGGGAGGACCCTGGATAGCATGATCCAAAAAGGGATGGATTCATAATATTAAGACTGATTTGGAAAATATAAAAGGTAGATCATTGGATGTTGTGGCCCAGTGAAAAAAAATGTTTTACCGTTGACTGGTATGGACCCTTGGGGAGGCTTCATACAAACTCTAATGGGATCAAAACCAATGTAGTTTGAGGGGGTGAATCATTGATTACACATTGTAGTAACTGGTTGAATGTTTTACAACAACTGTGATAAGTGTTAGGTGATATAAAAAATTACTAGTTCATATGCATGGTTAGATTTCTAGGGTTATGGAATGATTTCACCAGGATGTGGCGACCCAGGTAAAAATAATAATTGATATGGTGGATGTTTTGAATGGATTGAATGAATAGAGAGGGAACTGATTTGTAAGTGATGGTGTTAGAATTTAACCATAGGGAGGCTTACTATGTATCTTGGTGGTAGGTAATAAATGTACACATAGTTCTAGGATGGAGTGATGAATCGCCTGTGGAGGAGGATCGTGAGAAAGGAGGCATGGATGGGACCTGATGAAAGTCGAACATCCAAGTAGACGGACGATCATCCTGGACCAAAATATATTGAGGGAGAGACTAGAATGGGACATGAGTGATGGAATTGATCCTCTGGGAGGCTTCTTATGTACCCTAATAAAAAACATAAAATAATTAAGTCCACATAGTCTAGGATGTGGCATAGAATCAGGTTGTACACAATGAAAAGAGACCCGAATACATGATAGAGATTATGTGTGGTTATAATCTCATCACATGAAGGAAAATCTTTGTAGTAGGAGCATGCATTGAGTTAGTGGATTATTCATGGTCAGCTCATTGGGTGGATTAGAACACTTTCATGTGGTTGATCTAGGATATGTGTCCTAAGGAAGGATGGCACCACATAAGGAGGGTTTATCCCTAGGAGGATCACTGAGGATTACCTTTAATTGTGGTCAAACCTACTAGATGAATCCTATGTAACATTTTTAGATTATAGGGATCAAAACCAACATACTTTTACAGGGAATGTGGTAAAGTAGTTCAATTTCATGTAGAATGAGGGTGAACCTATGTGAAGTGGTCGGGACATAGAAATGTTTGGCATGAACATCAAGGATACTTCCTATGAAAAATATTTCTAAGGTTGGGAAAAATGTCCATGTTGTTCCAGAATGAGGGGGCATGGGAATTAATAACAGTTAGTGACCTAAGATGATTTCATGGTCTCTATATTCTCGAATACCATGTGAGTCATGTTCGGTGTGAGAAATAAGAGGTAATAACATAGAAAATTATCATGTCATGAAAGGTGCAGCCATGAGGGATGGTTTGGGGATTACACATTGTTAGAAAACTTGGGAGATGGAGATTGAGATATACTCTTATAGGGAAGACCAAGGATGGTGTCCATATGTATGAGAAAGGTATGACCATCATAATAGGATGACCTTATTAAGATTTCTCGAGGATTATGTAAATACTTATTTAGGCGCTCATTGCGACAATGGCTAGAGGGATGAGTGAGCAGGAGGGCACCCATGCCTATCCCCTATCTGATTGACTCCAAATTGATTCTCACACGACAGTCACAATTTAATGAAACTTGTTAAGGATGTGGGTGCTTATTAATATAATGTCTTGTATCTCGGACAATGTTGACTCATTCCTCATACCTTGGACTAACATGATTGCACCATCACACACATTGGGATAGGAAGGTTCAAGAAAATCATGGTGTTGATAGGGTTAAGGAGTGGCTGATAGAGGGGTCTACATTACTGTTTCTATGAAAAGAATAAAGTTTTATTATCATACCAATGAGAAGAAACATTATTTAGGGAAATGAATCAAGAAATATCGTTCAAGGGACATGGAAATCAATGTGAGAAATCCTAGAGGGATACACAGAGGAAGTTCACGTAAGATATATATGTTGTTCAAAAGAAGAGATCAAACATGGTACCATAGGATAATGAGCCATGGGTCAGGCCCCCTTCAAGTCGGGCTGTTCCTTCGAGCTAGGACACACCTTTGGGCCGAGCTGACCAATCGGGTCGGGCCACACCCGCAGACCGGGTGAGACCCTGGTTCGGATCGAGTTAGACCGAACTCATACCCAGTACAACCATTTACACCTTTACCCACATCTTGTGCTATAGGTGTTCGATTTATGCCTACTAAAATGGAATTCGTGGAGCTAGACAATTCTTTTTGTATTCTCCACATGAGGTTCGAACGCAGTTGGACTAATGTCTAGTTGGTTTGAGCCAAAAAACCAACATGGCCCCTGGGACGGAAATACCAATAGCTTACACACCGTGCATCCGATTGATGCACTGTCTATCACGTTGGGTTCCTTATGATGAGACAGAACTATGGGATACATAAACCTAGAACTTCATGATAGTTGATGTGTCAACAATTGGATCGAGGAGAAGACCCTCTCATAATCAATTTTACTATTTGTGAGAACCCTAGGGTTGGATTCTATGATACTATATTGGAATCCTCCATGGGTTCAATAACAATGAGAACTATACTGGAATTATCCGTGGGTTCAATAATGATGACTACAATACTGGGATCATCTGTGGGTCCAGAATTTCTTCCTTTTTTCCCAGTATCCTATGCGAGTTTGACAGAATCGATGATCATGTATCCTGTGTGGGTCTGACATCTTAGCTGGTTGTGTATCCTGTGTGGGTCTGATAGCGTAGATGAATTACAACGATTAATACTATAGAGAGATCCTCTGTGGGTCTGATAGTTTTGAATTATATTCCTATATCCTGTGTGGGTCTGACAACTTAGATGAATCAGTGACTACATTTGATCATCTCTATCACTCTACAAAAAATATATACCTGTGTGAGATGAGTCTTCACTTTCAGCCGATATCATCATGGTGATTGACTTTACTTATTTTGTGGAATGGGTTGTGCTTGGGATTGAGGGTTAGAGTAAGAGTGTGATTGATAACTTAGTTATATTTATGGTCATTTACCTATGTATGGTTGGTGGATACTTTGTGATTGTATCTTTCTACTATGGATTATTCTTATAGATTCTGGGAGACCATCAGGGGTCTCGAGGTCCCCTACTGAGTATTGTTATACTGACCCTTGCACATGCTTCACCTGCACCTTGTTGTGTTCTGTGCAGACGACTATCATCAGTGATCGTGGCTGAGGGTGACATACATAAGGCATCTCAGAGCTGGACTATACCGGACACACTTTAGGGATGAGTTGTTCGAGTTCTGTACCTACCCTTCAGGTAGGATACACCAGAGGACGATCAAGGACCTGTTTTCCCTTTTTTACTTGTACTTGTACTTGTTGTTCAGTTGGGTTTGTATTCAGGCCCACTTACTTTCAACGGACTTTTATTTTCTATATAAGTACTTTTTTCTTCTATAGCTTTTGTTCAGATAGTGTGTGTTACAGGTTTAATGGAAATTCATTCTCTGTTATCAGGATTATGTATTTGGTGCTAGTCTCCAGACCCTAGACAATGGAAGGCCAGTATGGGGTTGTCACGGCACAGGCCCCGAGGACAGTTCGTGAAAAATTGGTATCAGAAGAGTCGGTTCTACTGTAGAACTTGGACTACGATTCTTGTAACAGTAATAGTGTTAAATGTTTTTGGTGTGGTTATCAGTTTAGGGAAACTTTTATTGGGGAGGAGGCTGACAAATCCATACACTAGGAATCAGACTTCTGATTTCTGACTCAGTGTAAGAAAAAACTTTCTGCATGTCTGTCTTATGAAAATTTTTATTTGTGATTATTTTGAGTCAGTTCACAGGGGATACTTTTGGTCATAGAACACCTATTTATTTTTAAGATTTATTCACTTAGTCAGTCAGTGTTGGTTCCTATTGGGGAACATGATGGTATCCCACCAAGCAATGAGGCCTCGTTTCAGGGCCCCATCACAACGGAGGCACCAGCGACACCACTACTGCTGGGCCGCTGTTGCTTCCAGCCCTGCCTGCAGAGGGTAAGCGCCGGTTGAGCACATTGTATGGGTTCCTATGATATATTCCATCGAGAATTCAAGACGAGACAAATTTTATGATGGCTGGGTAATGGCTGGAGTTTGTAGAATGTGTTTTCCACACAGTTAGGGCACACATTAACCTGATGGTGCACCTATATGTTAGTCTTTTTCAGGGAGCAGCTGAGTGGTGGTGGATCCCGATGCTCGAGTCTTACGATGAGGCGACCCTCACCTGGGGAAACTATGATGGTCCTTTCAGAGTGGAGCTTGTACCAGTGACTGTAAGCCCTATGAAATATCAGGAGTTGCGGCTCTTACTACAGGGCTTTCCGATACTTGCCGAGTCATCTGTTGTAGGCAGCAGGCAGATGATAAAGGGGAATAAGATGGTTAGATCTACTATTAGTTGAACCCATGATGTGGAATTGTGGGTGCGGGGCACCCGAGGCCGAGGGAGATTTGAACGGATAATGGTCTGTTATTCCTGCAGGAAACGAGGTTACAGAGCACATGACTGTATGACTCCCCGCACAGATGATCATAAGGCGTTGGGGGAGCCAACGAGACAGAGTCAGTGGTAGGTGCTTGAGTATCAGCCGAGTGATGAACGAGGAAGTTTAGAATGTCCTTCAATGAATAGTTTTTAGAGTCATCGAGAACTAATGCCACCCACCTAGATGGTTCACCTCGAGCTTCTGACGCAGGTGGACAGAAGCAGGACTAGCTCCAGGAATAGAGGCCTTTGTTCATGATTCTTTATTCTTCGTTGATGTCATATTTTGTGGTTGTTTTGTGTCTTTTTACTTTGACCTGTAGTAATAAAAGAAAAACGTTCATGTGATGTTTATTTTCATGCCTTTTTTTGGTCTATAATGAGAGGTTCTGGTTCAAATAGTTGACTTGACCTTCACTTTCGAGATTCCTACTAGAGGAGTCCCAGTGACCACACACTGATGCTAATAGTGTGACTCAACCTTTGGAGGCAAGAGTAATAGTTGGAACTCTTAGTAGTAGCATCGAAGACTTACGACGTCATCCATGGCATGAATTTTTACAATTCATGCTAGGATTGACTGTACTTGGAAACGGTCGTGGTTCATCTAGCTGATGAGAACGAATAAATACTTTCGGTAGAGGAGAAATAATAGAAGCTCTTATAGGACATTGACAAAGGAGGGGAAAACATTCGTGTGGTTAGAGATATACTAGTAGATCCTTCAGGAGCTGGGACAGAGGGTGACTAGTGCGCCCATCTTTAGGCTATTAGAGGAGGTCGTTGGGTACATAGTTTACTGTGATGCATTAAGGACCAGACATGGGTGTGTCCAGATGTAGGAGCAAGTAGTGATCGTGTATGGTTCTCGGTAGTTGAGAAAACAAGAGCATTACTATGCTTCCCATGACATTGAGTTAGCATCAGTGATCTTCAACATGAAGATGAGGTGCCATTATCTCATGGGCGAACTCTTTACAATCTACGCTTACTACCATAGTCTTAGGTATATCTTCTCTCAGAAGGACCTGAACCTGCGATAGTGGCGATAGCTTGAGTACCTCTAGGAAAATGACTTCAAGATAGTCTATACTATTGGTAAGGGGAATGTTATTGCCGATGCCCTCAGCAGGAGGACATGTATTTAGCTTCTAGGAGTGGCGACAAGGTAGTTGGTTGCCTTACAGATATCCTTTGTGGATAGTGATCTGGAATCCTATTTACAGTTTCTTACAGTGACTCCCCCACATCATTAGTGTGTTAGGGAGGCACTACATGGGGACGCTGACTATGAGACACGACATGCCCAGATATCCACAGGTCAAGTACATGAAGGATTTTTTGAAGGTGTAGAGAACATAATTCTCTTTAGAGGACATACCATGGTACCTAATGCACTTAAGGAAGATGTGTTGAGGGATTTCCACACTTCCCCTCTGGCGGTACATCCTGGAGTGGAAAAGATGTACCATGACCTTTGACGACACCATTGGAGGCCAGGTATGAAGAATGCAGTAGATATTTTTGTCTCAAGATGCGTCAGTTGTCAGCAAGTGAAGGCAGAGCACCATGTACTAGCATGCATGGAACAACCCATAGAGGTCCCGAAGCGAATGTGGGATGGGATATCCATGGAATTCTAGATGTGTGTTCCACGTACATCTAGCAGTCATGACTCAATATGGGTGATCATAGATCGACCCACCAAATTGGCCCAATTCCTACCAATAAGATATTATGGTTAAATAGAGAGATTGTGACGACTCTATGTGAAGGAGATACGTGCATGACCCGTCCCACATCATCGACCACGGGTAGCTGGATATTGATGACGGGGTGACTTTAACAGAGGTTCCAGTGGTGATTGAGGATCGATAGGAGCAGGTCCTACGTGGATGGTCGATACCTCTTGTGTGTATTTGTTGGCAGCA
Organism: Viscum album; assembly: GCA_963277665.1. Lineage (NCBI taxonomy): Eukaryota > Viridiplantae > Streptophyta > Magnoliopsida > Santalales > Viscaceae > Viscum > Viscum album. The sequence continues at coordinate 164,736,964 of OY728135.1, forward strand.
TAGGAACCTCTAGGAGAGCACATAGGAGTCGGAGTCTCAGATGCGTTCTCAGTAATCCTATTTATTCTCTTAGTGTGAGTTGTATCAAATGGGGACATAAATCCCTAAGGTGGGGAAATTTTAAAGACCCGTAATTTCGATGGAATTTGTTTTTAAATACATGGGAATTTTACAGGTCCGCAGTTTTGGGTGGCACCTCATTCCGAGGCCCGGTGTGCCTGGAATCAATTTCTGAATTTTAGCTTGGGTACGTTCAGTAAACGCACGAGCAGGATTTTATATTATTTTAACAGGTAGACAGAATGGAAATCTGAGGACACTGATGAACTCACAACACTAATATTCGCATACAGAGACCTTTACCTTAGTTTCATGTTATCGAGAAAGGAAGATAATTTTTTGGGATTCTAAATAAAAATTAAATAAATGTTAAATAAAAATAATTGTAGCTTTTTTTATTTGAGTGGTGGTTCAACCCACCACTATGAGGTTAGTGGTGGGGAAAACCACAAACTAACATTTTGTTGGAGGATGTTAATAGGTGCGGCCCACCTGAGCCCCATAATTCCACTAACCCCCCATTTATCTGGTTGAACACCCCATAAATGTGGGGGCTTTTGAACGTCCCATTAATGTGCCAACCCTCCATGACAATTATTTAATTGATCTTTATAAATTCTTTCCAACTCCATATATTTAATTAATTAAAGAATTATAATTAATTTGAGTTATGTTGAACTCTAGCCAACTATTAAAATAATAGATAGGCTTCTTTTATTTTTGTTAGAAGAAGTTTTTTTTTGGAGAATGAAGGAGAAGAGGAAATTTTTTGTGGAGTTGGAGAACCCTTGGAGGAAGCTCTTGATGGAGAATCATTCTTCCAACAAGTAACATGAAGAACACGAAGAATGCACTTTCTCTCCAATGAAAAACAACAGACTTCTCTTCCTTCATCTTTAACCAGTGCAAGATAGGGAAGCATATACTTATTCGAAGTACACTGACGACATCGACTCAACTCATCTTCGCCGAGCTCTCTATCCTTTGATATTGACTGAATGATGTTCGTCTTACATGAAGTCCATCTTCCGCGACTATGTCATTGATCACAAAAATTGAGGTAGGGGGTTTTGATTATTTTAATGTATGAATTTTACCCTCGTTCCACGTCATTTATTTTGGTTCGATGATGGCCTTTAGTTATCATCTAATGCGGAGGGTGCGGTATGAAAAAACACAGCCAGACAAACCTCCACTGGATTGTTGTTTGGTTGATGATGGAGGAGGATCTAGAAGGGGACACTGTCATCGCACTTCATTGGAGGAAGGGTGTCGCGACCATGCGGGCCGCAGTGGAAAAAAGAGGTGGGGCGTCGTCGCGCCACGCTGGAGGAAGGGGCCGCAATAAACGAAGAAGGCCCGACGCCATCGCGCCGCACCAAGGCAGCCCCATGGCCGGGCCAGGCATCCCCAAGGCTAGGAAACCCAATGGCCGGGCCAGGCATCCCCACGGCCAGGCAGCCCCACAGCCAGGCCACCACTACCGGTCCACCCCTCGGTTAACCTGCCTGGGAAGGGAGTCCCCAGAGCCAGGGCGCCACGGTTGGGCCACTCGACAGCCAGGCCGCCCCACGGTCGGGCCGCCTCACGGCCGGGCCACCCCACTGCTGGGCCGCCACACTGATGGGTCGCCCCACGGTCGGGCCTCCCCAAGTTTGAGCCGCCCCTCGGTCAGGCCACCCCTCAGTCGGGGCGCCATGGCCGGGCCGCCCCTCTTCCAGGCCGTTACGGACCAGGCCGCCCTCCTTCCAGGTCGTGCCTTTGGGCCAGTCTGCGCCTTCAAGCCGGGCCGCACCGTCGAGTTGAGCCGACGACTCGGGCCGGGAAACACCCATCGACCGGGTCATGCTGGGTCGGTCTGACTAGGTCGGACCAGGCCCGGACCCACTAAGACCATTTACACTTTTAGCCACATCTTTAGGTAAGAGTGTCTGATTGACGAACCACCAATGGTGATAGAATTATTGGAGAGAGACAATTCTTTTGGCATACTACACTTGATGTTTGAACACAGTTGGAGTACAATTGGGTTGTTTTGAGCATAAAAACCAACCGGACCACTTGGATGGAAATGAAAATAACTCACAGACCGTGCGTTCGATTGACGCACCTTCTGTCGCGTTGTGTTCTTTATGATGAGACGGAACCATGGGATACATCATCTTAGGACATCGTGATAGTTGAGGTATCTACACATTGGTCGAGGAGCGGACCTTCCTGGAATCGAGCGTGCTGTGTGAGGGAACCCAAGGGCTGGCTACTACGATACTCTACAAGAATCCTCTGTGGGTTCGACAACGATGACAAATATACTGGAATCCTCTATTGGTTCGATAGTGATGACTATTGTACCAGGATCCTCTGTGGGTCTAACAATTTTGACTTCTGTTCATGTATCCTATGTGGGTCCGATGGAATAGCTAGTCATGTATCTTATGTGGGTCCAACAGCTTATCAAGTCGTTTATCCTGTGTTGGTCTGTCAACTTAGATGAATTACATCGATGACTACTTTACCGGGATCTTTCGTGGGTCCGACAGTCCTGACTTTTGTTCCTGTATCCTGTGTGGGTCGAACAGAATATATGGTTCTTTATCCTGTGTGGGTCCGACAATTTAGCTGGTCTTGTATCCTGTGTGGGTCTGATAGCTTAGATGAATCAATGACTACATCTGATCAACACTATCACTCTACATAAGATGTATACATGTGTGAGATGAGTCTTGAATTTATGTCAATATCATCGTGGTGATTGACATTACTTTCTTAGTGGAATGGGTTGTGCTTGGGCTCGAGAGTTGGAGTCGGACTATGATTGACTACTTAGGTATATGTATGGTCATATAACTATGTACAGTTGGTTGATACCTCGTTATTGTATCTTTATATTGTGGTTTATCCGAGTGGATCCTGGGAGACCTTCAAGAGTATCGGGGTCCCCGACTGAGAATTGTTATACTCACTACTACACGGGCTTCAACCAGACCTTGTTGTGTTTGTGCATTGACGGTCAACTGTGATCGAGGCTTAAAGAGAAAGACCAAAGGCTACTCAGATCTAGACTAGACGAGACACATTTCTGGGATGATTTGTTTGAGTTATGTACCTATCCTTTAGGTAGGATACCCCAGAGGATGATCCAGGTGTTGTCTTCCCTTTTTTCTTGTACTTGTTGTTCAGTTGGGTTTGTATTCTGGCCCAATTACTTTCATCACACTTTTCTTATCTATATTAGTATTGTTGCTTCTACAGATTCTGTTCAGATAGTTTGTGTTAGAGGCTTAAAGGCAATGCCATCCCTTTTATCCGGACTACGCCTTTGGTGCTAGTCGCCAGCCTCAGGCCGATGGAAGGCGGTCCTGTGGTAGTCACAACATGGTCCCTGAGGACGAGTCGTGGCATATATTTTAAGAAATATCATGATTTTTTTTATCATATTGTTATTAATGATATAATAATAAATTATTACCATTTTACACTATTTGGTACATATGATTTTTAAGAATGTGTTTTTATGAAATCCGTACTTACACTCTCATCGGTAATAAATATGAGTTCTTTGAATGTTATTTATTCTATAATGTATTTTCAGGAATATTTTACTCATCTCCTATGAGCAGTAAAAGAAATTCTTTACATTTTATTCTTTTACCAATGTATTCAAAGGAATGTTATTTTCATTTTTTCAATGATATATTTTTCCATCCTTTTTATGGTGAAAAGGGAATGATCATTTTACCTACAATGACTTGTATGGATTTATTTTTTGTTAATTATTTGATTTTTTCATTTCATGTTTGAAAAGATAATTTTTATGAAAAAATTTTAAATATTACATTTAAATGAAATGGTTTTCAATTTGTTTTCATTAGTTTTTTGTATTGTTTTAAATTATTTTTATTAGATTCTGTTTTTCAAATAGTTTTTATGATTTTCTGTAATATACTATGGAAAATGGTTTTCAATTTTTTTATGATTCCATTATAATTTCTCATGTAAAATTATTTTCAAAAGGCCCTCAGGATTCATTAATAATATTTCATGGAAATTTTTTTTGAAAACTTATTCAAGATTATTTTATATGAATTTAAGGAAAATGATTTAAAATTTATTTTCAATCCTTATTTATATGTTTTCAGAGTATCTTAATTGAAATGGTATTAACGACCTTTTGAAGATCTATTTATTTTATATCAAATAAAAGGGATTCTATATGTTTATAAATATTTTTTAATATTTTATTTTTATTTTCACGAGATTGTTTTTTCTAAATTCTCTTTATGTTATAGTGAGCCACTGTCAATAATGAAAGAATATTTCACTAAAAAAATGTTTTTAAAATATCATTCTATTTTATTTTGAATTTAATATATAAATAATTGAAGTTTATTATTAATGTTTAGGAAATGTTACAAGGTTTTCCTTCATATTATGTCTTGAATGGTTTATTTTTTATGGAATGATTCTCATGATACCCATTTCTTTTAAACGAGTTATATTCTTTTTAAATTTTGATCTTTTCATGGGTTATGATTTAATGAAATGATTATGAAACCTATCTAATTTATAAATTATATTATGTTATGATATGTTAATGATACCAATTTATTTTAATGGGTTATGATTTGATTTTTATAGAACCCATATATTTTTATGGGATATGATATGATGATGGTTTTGTATAATATGCATGTATGATTTACTTTTGTGACAGATTTGACCTTTTCATTATACAACTAAAAGTGTAATTATGGATTATTCATGAGTATATATGGTATGCATGGATCAGATTACATGTTTACAATGTTATGCATAGTCTTGGTTGAATGTCCATATTATTTTTCATGAACATGGTTGTGTGTACATAATATTTTGAGTAAACATTAATATCTGTTCATAATTGTATTTGTGAACCAGATTACATGTTCAAAATTTTGTGAATGTGCATGGTATCATGTAAATAAGATTATTCATGAACTGGATTACATGATCATAGTGTTATGCATGAACTTGATTTCATGATGAAAAAATTATACATAGATCAAGTTACATGTCCACAAGTCTATGAGAGGGATTTATTTTAGGTCATTATGTCAATAGTTGAACATGTTTTTACTTATATATGATCTCTATGTAATACGATGTAGTGTATGAAAAATTTTTATGTCTTATTCATTTGTTACATGTGTATGGATTACACGATTGATTTTCTTATTATACATGTCTTATGAAATTCCAATATTTATGGTGTGTCTCATGATCACGATCTAAAATATCTAGGGTTTTATCATTAAATGTTATAATCACATTATCATGAACTTATTTTAATTTTATGCTTATTCATTTTTAATATTTACCCTTTTTTATCATCCTAACTCTTACCATTCTTATGTTTAATTTCCCCATGTTATGAAGGAATGTTATATCTAGATGTATTAGAGGGGAAGTTCATTACAAGAGACATTTAAATTCATTAACCATGATGTAATTTTTTTTTTCATGTTTCCAAATCCACTAAAGTATTATATCATTAGCGAAGTACTTTTTTGATATGATGAATATACATAAAAAATAATGTAATATCAATGTATGATAGGAATCACTTTATTTAGTTGGTATCAAATTAATAATGTAGTTGAAATTTGGTAACATAGATGTGAAAACATCAATGAGATCTCAAGGTTTATTTCTTAGGATATATCTATAGATGTTTCGAAATTTATGAATACAAATGTGTATCATTTATGAAATTTTTTTGGAATTTTGGGAAGGGATATAGTGGTCTCCTTGAATAACATCGCTATATTTATATTGTAAGTGGTTATGGGTCTCGTACAATTGTACCTAGGGTAAACAACTATGAAATGAGTAACCAAGCCTGAATTGGGGTAATTTGGTACAAGACAATAGGACTTGCATCACACCTAGTTTGACACTAATGATAGATATGGTTTGGGAAATTAAAAAAATTATATGAACTAAATTGAAGGATTTATATAGAGTATGAATATTTAATAACCAAGGATAAACCTATGGTGTCATAGATTAATAACGTAAGAGCCATGATTTAGGCTCTCGATAATTTATTTTTCATGAATATATGATATCTTAATATGATAAAAGTTTCTCAAGCTATAAATTATTATTTTAGTAAATTGAGTGAACCATAAATAACATGGTAAATATTTAATTCTTCATATGTGGAATGTATGAGAATTATTAGAATAATTTTCCCTAGTGGAAATATCTTAATGTGAATCAAGATGGTGGTATGAGTATTGGTTATACATCAAAAGATAACAATATTGAAAATGACATGTGAATAATATATTAGGTTCTTCTAGTACCATTTAATTTAAACATATTAAGATTGATTATATTGAGGTTTAGGAAACATGAGAGTGGTTCATATCTCATATTATAGGAAAGAAGAATTAAGGAATACATTCCTGATTCATCAGTAATGGTTTATGAATAAGGTTGTATAAATGAAGTATTTATATATTGAAATTGAAAGATTATATTTTATGAATCATGAAATTTTTAAGTAATTTTATTATATATCTCATTAATGATTAAAATAAAAATTCTTAATGGTGATGAATACATAGACATGTGATTCCATAGAAATTTGAAAATTTGATTAATTGAAGGAAAACCTTAATTAATTCCATAAATTGAGAAAATAGTGTGTGGAGAATGATTTTTTGGATATTAAAAAGTGAAATGGATATTATATATTACCCTGGAACAGATTGTTGAAAAAGTTTTCTGCATCATCATGGATGAATTATTCAATTTCTCATATTCATGGAATATATCTAGTAACATTTTTATTATGTGAGTATTCATGTTTTCCAAAATGATTTATGGTAATTCTTGTTATTAACGAGATTCAAGATGATTTATGATGAGGGTATTCACATTTTTGGAATGTGACAACAAAGTGATACATTCTGATATATGAGGGATCAATGTTAAGATAGTTTCAAAATTTAATTCGTAATGTTTGTATTTTTATATTTTAGAAGGGTTGTAATGGTATCCATTTATGGAACGTTTATGTTTAAAATTTGATGAAGTTAGAAAGACTAAATAATTATCTATCAATATAAGGATTTATGCATATTTAATATCATGTAGACGATACCTGATGAAAATGTAGATAGAATATCCTATATATCATGATATATTAGTACTTCAGGAATGAAAAAGTATCCCAAATTTTAGATAAATATGTGAAGTGGATCAACCGACAATAAATGGTGACCATGTATATAAATCATGCAAGTATATCATTTCATGAAAATTCATCAACTTTTGAAAAAAATTTATTGAAACCAAATCATTTGTCATCGTACCTACATTTCAAATGAATCTGAGTGTCCCTTAGGTCAGCAATGATTTATTGACATGTGATTCTTAAATATATCTATACCTAGTTCTTTATTGTTGTCCATAAGAAAATGATGGTAATATTTCACTTCCATGTCCACAATTTCCCATTCCACATATGTTCTTCTATATAGGAATATCATTACAAGTTAATTTCAATAACCGTAATTATTCTAACTTTACCATCTTAAGGGAATTCTTATTCCTTTTTAAGATATGGGTTTCTATGAGTGAAAATTTCAAGTCTTAAACCATTGATTACGAAAATGAATTTCGATTGATAAAATAATTTTTAGGGAGGTATAATGTAACACCATTATATTTTGTGAAATATTATTTTAAATTTATTTTATGATTTTGTATTTTTCATTTCATAGAAAACTATAAAATATTAAATTATATATTAAATAACTATGTTTGGATTGCATTTTACACAAAAGAATATAGAAGAACTTATTTTATTAAAGATTATATTTTAGTTAAAATAAAATTTATACTAATAAGATAATTTTATAACTAATAATGAAGGATATTAATTTAATATATATTTTATATATTCAAAAAAAAATATTTTGATAATAATCCAATAGATTTGATAGATTTTGGATAAGAACATCCCCAATTGAATGCTTAATACCAATATTTTTATATATTTAATTATATCTCATTTTAATAGAGAACAAACATTAAATACTATATTTGGGACTAGGATAGATTAAATATGTCAAAATTAAAAATCATAATTGAAATAGAATCTTAAAAAATAGTTTATGGTAATTTAATGGTAATTGTATATAAGGTTTCATTTTTTATTTAATAGTTAAAATTACTTAATTTTTATTAAATTCTTCATTATCACCTAATTCATTTATAAGATTAGGTTATATTTAAAATATTATTTCTCATTTAATTAGAGAATAATTTATAAAAATTAATTAGATTCAAGTCATTGGGATAAATTTCACATTGAAATTGGCTATAAAATTAAATAAAACTTTTCGATGTTTTTACTTAAAAAAAACAGTGTCATGTCATTAGTGGGATTATTTTTAAATTAATTTTGGCCATTAATGTTATTATAAATTTTAAAAAATACGTTCAATAGTTATAATTAGAATAATTTATAATATCAATATGTTTCAACTTTTCTTTTTACCTATAATATTATTGAAATTTATAGAAATTAATTACAATAATTTTAAGATAAATTATGTTAACAATGTTCTAAATAAAGAATTTATGATCCATAATGACCTATACACTAGTAAAAAACCATATAATGTAAATTATTCTGCAATGAATCATAAAATACTGATATTGGTGAGTTTTTGTAAAACCCGAATCTTTATTTGAGGAATGAATCTTGATTTTGTGTGTTTATGATAAATACTAGAGAATATGAAAAATTTCATAAGTACATGTTGTGTGATTATGAGTACCTGACATGTAATTGGTATCCATGAGTAGTCTTGTACTAGTCGTGTAATGGCCGAGTATATAGCGGTGTGAGGTGACAGGGAGACTGCCTAAAGGAGTGCCTAATAAAGTCATATGTATGATGTGTATCCTCAGATAACAACTGTTATTATTATTATTTTTTAAACAGGTCATGGTCAATTCTAAATCCTATAAATGTATTTATAAATCCTTGGTTCCTCCAGGAGCATCTCGGAGTGATGTTTCTTCTCTAAGACCCTGATTGTCATTCGTTATCTAATTCCAACTACGTAGATTGCGTTGAAAACGAATCTATGAGTTATTCCTTCGTCTAGACCCTCACCTATTGATTTACTATCTTAGTCTGTTATTCAATTTTGAACGCTTTTGAAATTATTGTAGATATGCGATGTTTCTGGTCGATTCAGATTCCCAGGATGAACTATATTGACTTTACAACATTGAGGTAGGTGTTTTGTGCCTTTCCATAGATGTATTTGATTTATACGTGAATTTTTTTTCCAACACCCTAGTTTATAGTATTATGACTATATTAATTAAACACTATTAATTCCTTCATTGATTTGTTTTCTAGAGTAAGGGTGTTTGATTATTAATGGGGTTATTTACAATTCTATGGATATGTTTTCCCATGTTTGATTGAAATTGTCCATTGTGTCTTGAACTACCTGTTAGGATGTTTTGTTATCAATGACTTTTGTTGTTAGGATGGGGTTTTAATATGACATGATATTGAAGTGCATAGTTTCTATTTAGCTTTGTATTATTTGAGGTTTTACTTTACCTTCTAGATATTGATTATTCACGAATTAATTACACATGGCTATGAGAACACGGTGTAGTTAGACCATAAGGGGAATGGATGATGGGGGATCCCCAGAGTGTCTGTTATACATTACACCACTACGAGACCATATGGGGGATGAATGTGAGTTCTCCCTCAAAGTGTTATTAATATACTATTATGAGAACAAAGGGTGAATTGGACGTTGAGTTCTTCCTCGGAGAGTCTATAGGTACTGTTAATGGCCACAAGAAGAATTGATGGTGAGTGCCTTCTCCAAGAGTCATTGTCTAAGTTGAAATAGATGTGTTATACTATGACTACATCCCATATGGATTCTTGTGAATGTTGGTTTGACTAATTGATAAATGTTAATGAATTAATTTTGAGACTATAAGAATGCTAACTTTTTTGTAATTCCTAGTATATTACATGATTTTACATTTTTACTGATATATATATTCACTGACAGTTACACTAATATATTTGGGTGGATACCTACTGGGTTTCATCTCACACTCTTTTTGGGTTATGATTTTGGGCACAAATAGATTATTTTGTTGGAGGTATAGATAAAGGAATTCACCCTTTTAGTTCATGTAATTGATTGATGTGGACCTTTAGAGCATATGATCATGCTGCTGGAGTTTATTTGTTTTCTTGTACTTTATTTTAGAAATGTATTACCAGTATTATGACTTGTTTGTATGCATTCCAAGACATATGTGACATGAATCATTATTATATGTTATCTAGTTTTTTATTACTTATAGTTTTCTAATGTTTAGATATTAAATGGTATTGCTTCTTTTTTTACGATTATCAATATTTTTCTATTATTTTAATCAACCAATGAGTGAATAATTTCCTCATAATCACACCCAAGGCCATCAATGCTAGTCTGTAGCTTCTTGATTTTGTAGAAATGTTCTTAAGGATATGGGACCAATAGGATACATGGAACCTTTGGGTGGCCCCCCGAACTGGGAAGTTAAAAAATGGTATCAGAGGTATTATTTTCTTCTTGACTTACTATTTGGAGCATATAGATAGGGATATGAAGGAATGTGAACTTTGTTTTATGTTTTTCTTGGGTGTATCTTAAATGTGTATATCTAAAAGATAATTTAACTCGATTATTGAAAATTTCTGGGTTTTCAATTATTACATTTGATTTGATTTCACCATTGGGTGACTCCCATGTTTCTTGATGTTATCATTGATATTAATGTGGTATTATTTCAATTGAAACACGATGAGATGACGGTATTCCATCTCATTAATCATATATTCACATTCTAGATATCACATGTCATGCATTCTTTTCATTCCATTTAGAGTGGATTATCGATTTCATGTTGTAGTGATAGATTTTGTTTTAGATACAAATGTTGTTGTAATATATTCCTTGATTGAAACCCTTCATTATGATATGGTTTTAAAAATATGTAATGTTTCTTTTGAATGAACACCTAACTTTGGTCCCAGAGTTGTTATGGGCCCTCGTTGATCATAAATTTGTGGATCATGGGATTGATTTCACTACTATACGTTGTGATATACATTAATATTATTCCAAACATTGATTCACGAGGAGTATGGCCCCCCACAAATTAGAATTTGGAACATTAATGATTGTTTCCATGTTTTTATTAGGCTATGGAGTAGATTATGCGGCTTACTATCCTAAAAAAACTATAATACCTAGTGTTTAATGATGAATACACAACATGTATCATTCTATTCGGGAAGTAACAACTTTTCTTAAGTACACATCATGTACTGTATGTTCATGTTGTGTAGTATTTAAACTATGTGACTGAATTTTTTAGTAGGGACACATGGTTGGGTTTTGTTTGGTAGAACACGCTATGTACTGGGAGTACACGTTGTGTTGTAGAGTCGATTTATTTGGCCGTGTGACTAATGAAACAAGTCAATGAAATCATTCTAGTACATGTTGTGTCTATAATAAAAACATCGTGTTGTAGGGACCATGTATCAAACCGTGTGACCAACAAAATTGGTGGATGAAAGTTAAGTGGTACAAACCCTGTGCATGGTGGAAACACTGTGCAATCATAAGAAGGGGAGAGCTACGTGGTTTAGAAATGTAAAAAACATAGGAAGGGGGAAAGAATTCAAGTACACATTGTGTAAATTGATAATAGTCCCAGTGTGTGGGATTTTACATGACTTGGTTTAGCCGAAGTTCACGCCCATGTAAAGGCATAGGGAAACACACCGTTTAGGGTTCATAGAGGTGGTGCATCCCTATTTGAGAAACTCCAAATCTTTTTTCTCCTATCCCCTTCATGAACTTCTATGCTTAATTCCCTAATAATCTTGAACTATGGTGTGTTCTTGACCTTGCAGAGTCATGACACCAAGATGTCCTCTGGTTGTACACCAGATACATGGCATCGATCATAAACAAGACATGGATGATTAGGGAACACCAGAAGATCCTCCCGTCATGCCTGTTTTATCCCCATCCATCATTCTAGATATAGGTGACGATACATAGCTCTGAGAAGGCTTCATGTGGTTTATGAATTCCATCAGGGGTTCACCACATCATGTTGCATATATTGCCATGTTGACACGGGTTTTTCACCAGAACCATCCCCCAATATTCATAGGGGTTGGATGACCTCAAGCAGTATTGTCATGGATTAAAGGCATGATTTTGATCTTCGAGCATCTAGAGATTCCTCTAGAGAGTAGAATGAATCTCTCTATGCCCATTATTTTTGATTCCACCAAGAGATGGTGAGAAGTGATATCACATGAAGTGATCTAGTAGGGTATGGCATGGGATGAGTTCCATCATTTCTTCTATTATTAATACTACCTGAAGACTTTGAGGGGCAACTGTGCATGAGGGTTTATTGGTTTGGAGTATTGTACTATCTTTGTCATGGAATATTCTTCTCATTTCTCAATGTTGCAGTGCTTCACATCCATTCCAGGGGATGATGAGTTATTCATGTTGAGTATATATTAGGATGATCTTAGTCATGACATACAATATCATGTGAAAATATTCAGGTTGACTTCCATAAGATATATAATCAACCATGTGCTGATCACATCATGCAACCTAAAAGAATCTTTGGTTTTTAGCTACTAGTTGCTTATAATCCAGAGTTGGTACCCCTCCGACTGACAGTAGGAAGTGTCGTAGGTAGTCTATGCACAATGATCCAAGTAAGAATAATTCTACTTCATGTAGCCAGTTGGTAGGCTACCAGTGCTCTAATTTCATGAATACATGGTCACATTTCCCAAAAGACCCATTTGAGTGTTGATATTGTAGAGAGACGGGTCATCTGCAGTGTTTAATTCAATTTTTATCTCCAGAAGATGGTGATTGTGGTTATATTTCGACTCCTTGTACAGATACAGGACTGATAGTCCAACACCAGATTGGGGGATATAGTTATATAGGCCATTCCGGCTATGGTGGGGTTTGTGACTATAGAGGTGAGATGATTGGTTTTTGACAGCTGTAGGGTGAATCACATTATGGACCTTAGACATCATCATAGAGCCACAATGCAGGCCATGCATTTTCACTAGAGCATACCCATAAGGAGCAGGATCCTAGAATCTCTATAGTTAGGGGTATGATTAATGTTGTATTGATTTTATCTTCCTCACATTTTGATATATGTGATTCCCATATATTCATAGATTTTGCAATTGTGGGAAGCATTGGGCTCTATACCACTATCTCTGCTGATATATTGATGATGGACACATTTTTGGGGACTAGAATGACAATTGTATGTCAGTACAAGGAGTTCCCTCTTGAGGATTGTGGGTGTAACTTTTTATGGGACCTTTATGTCTTAGAGATGATGGGATGTGACATCTTTCATGGAATGTTCTGGCTGGTTCCATTCAAGGATATTATCGACTACTATCACTGCAGGGTGAGGTTCACATCACAAGAGGGCTATTTGATTCTACATAATGGGGTATGTATGTCTAGGGGATAAGATCGGGACCTTAGAATCATGTGTTGTGAGGATTTACAATCATTATTTGTAGTTTTTATCTGGATGACAAGGGGACAACAAATATTGAATATCCTCCTGTAGTGTTTTGAATCAAGGATGTATTTATAGAAAACTTTCCAGGTTACCTCTAGAGAAAGAGGTATATTTATCTATTGATCGTGTGCCAGGAGTTGCACTGGTGTCTATTCCTCCTTATAGGTTGGCTACAATAGAGTTACAATAACTCAAGAAGAAGTAACATGAGATATAGAAAAAGGGTTTCATCCGACCCAGTAATTTTATTTTGGGTTTGTATATCCTTTTTTAGAATAAGACTGATAGTACCCTTAGCCTTTGTGTAGATTATTGGAACTAGAACTAGTTGACGATCAATAACTGATATCCTTTACTGAGGATTGATGATCTTGTGGATCAACACAGAGGAGCTAGGGTTTTCTCTAAGATTGACATTAGATCTTTTTATCATCAGTTGCATGTTAGATGATCTGATATACCTCATAAAACTTCTCAGAGATGGTATGGTCTGTACGAGTATGTGTTTATGCCCTTCGGTCTCACAGACACGCCTAAAGATTGTATGTAACATGTGAACCGAATATTCTATGCATACATGGATTCCTTTGTGGTGGTTTTCGTTGATGACATCTTGGTGTACTCTCTCACTTGACATGACCATGCAACCCAACTTGGGATCATTTTGAGTAAGTTGAGTGAGATTCAATTATATTCAATGCTCTCAAAACGCCACTTTTGCATTGACCGTATTCACTTTGCGGGAAATTTAATCTCAGAGACATGAGTGTCAGTATACCTAGAGAACATGAGATCAGTATTATCATTAGATCATCTAAAAAACGTCTTTGAGTAAGTAGTTTTCTTTGGAATGCTAGTTACTACAGACATTTCGTACATTACTTTTCACATTAAATAGAACCATTGACGTGACTTAATATGAACGGTGCAATGTACCCTTGTATTGATTAATGAAATTATGTCTTTTAAGAGAATAAAATGAGGTTTTATTCAGCACAAATACTAGTTTTTCTAGATCTGTGAAAGAGCTATAAAGTTTACTGTGATACATTAGTTATCAGGATATAAGAAGTGCTTTTGTAGGGGGAATGAGTCGATGCATATGGGTCTTTGCAGTAGAGGCCACAAGAGAGAAATTACCCAACATACAAACTTGTGTTGCCTGCATTTGTTCATGATTTATGTTGTTGGATACATTACCTTATAGGAGAGAATTTTATTGTTTCCACCAACCAACAAAGCCTCATGTATATATTCACTTAACATGATCTAAATTTTAGACAGTGATGGTGGTTTGAGTACCTTAAATCCATTGATATTGAGATTGCCTACATGCATGGGAATGGAAAATTAGTGGCTGATACTTTATGCAGGAGGACTAAGATACAAGCATTTCAGGAGGCCAATAGTGAGTGGAAGCATAGGGATTTTTTCTCTAAGATGCATTTGGAAGAGCATGATAGACATGGGTTGACATTTAATTTTTATTTAGCTACTACCTCTACTCTATTTGATCAGGTACAGATGACGAAGCTATCAGATTATGACGGCCTAGCCCTATATGAGAGAGTGTCAGGAGAGGACCCTATTCCTATATGAACCATAGGTGATGATGAGATATTATGTTTTCATGGGGACGTATGGGTGTCAGTAGACATTCAGAAATAGATAATGTGGTATTTTCATTCATCACATTGTGTAGTTCATCCAGGCATTACTAAGATGTATCGAGATCTACACCATCAGTATTGGTTGCTAGGTATAAAGAGATATTTAATAGGTTTTTTTCATAAGATGATTTACTTGTCATCAAGTGAAGGTTGAGAATCAGTGACCAATATGGTTTTTACAACAGTTAAAAATTCCCGAGTGAAAGTGGAATTTTGTTGCAATATATTTCATGATAGGTTTACCGAGGTCCCCTTAAGTAAATGTTGCAATTTGGGTGGTCATTTATAGACTCACTAAGGATTCAAAATTCTTACCGATCAAGGATTACTTATGTGTCGATGAAGTGGGAAGGTTTTACATCTGATAGATTTTATGTTTACATTGAGTTACACAATCCATTTTCATAGAGAGGGATGACCATTTTATTCTTGGGTATAGCATAACCTAAAACTGGATTAGTGTACATATATATGTCTGAAATCAGCATATAATCCTCTGAAAGATGTCCATTTCTATCGTCTGATTCTAGTGCTAGAGGACAACCATTGGGAATTCATCCTATATTTTAGATTATCTATAGAGAAACACATCCATATGATAGTTTTTTCCTTTAATAATTGTTTTTAGTAAACTATTCAAATTGCACCATTGTTTTCCCTCTATGGTAGGCCATGTCGGTCACCCCTATGTTGGCTATAATCAAGATAGGAAGTTGTGTCAGGACATAATATTGTTTGAGAAGACATAGATCTAGTGGAGTTGATTCAGAAGTGGATGTATACAACACTCTCAAAATAGAAGAGTTATGCTAACTGACAGAGACGACCTCAGGAGTTCGAGGTTAGAGATCAGGTTTTCCAATGAGTCACACTGAGGTTGGGGAACAAAAGTATTAAGATACATGGAAATGTTTCACCAAGATACTTTCGGATATTTGGGGTTTTGGAGAGTGTTGGGCTGGTTTCCTATCTATTGTAGTTACCTCAGAGGTACAAGGCTTTGTACGAAATCATCCATTTTTATCATCTACAACATTACTTCTCAAACTCCTGTCCTTTTTTTCGAACAGAGGAGGTTGATTTGGGGGTCAAATAATCGTTCAAGGAGAAACCTATACATAGTTTTGATCGCAACATGATTGTTCTCGGTGGCTAGTGTATTCTTCTTGTATGGATGATGTGGAATCATGAGCGAGTATAGGATGAGACATTGGAGGGGGAGGCTAATGTACGATCTGAGTCGCTGTAGCTATTTGAGGATTCTTCTGTTCCTCCTTTGAGAAATTGAAGGATGAATTTCATTAAGGGCGGTAGTTTGTAAGAACCTGGATTTTCATTTTAGTCATGGATCAATATTTCATGTGTTTTAGAGAAATATGGGAGAATTTGAAAATTTCATAAGTACACACCGTGTACAAAGGAGTACATGTCCCGTACAGGGTCAATGTGGGTAGCCATGTAATGGTCGTGTAATGGTTGAGTACATGGTCAAGTGAGATTACCGAGATACTGCCTCAATCAGAGCCCGGTAAAGGCCTATACACGATGTGTATCCATTAAGAACCCCATTATATTTTTTTATTTATTTCATAAATAGACAGGGGAGACGTCTAATGCACGAAAATGACATCCTCTATCATTTTTTCATAAAATAGAATCCAGGATTGGAAATTCATATCTGAGATACCAATCCGCAATCCGTTCTCCGAATAAAACACGTTCGATTGAATTAGAATGTCCACAGTGTTTCATTCCTTCATCTAGACCCTCCCTCAATTTATCATCTTACATGATTTAATCATGGTGGATTCTTATTTTATTTTTTTGAAGATCAATGACATTCTATGTCAATACAAAGGATGAGGTTCTACAATATTGATCATACATCATTTAGGTTGGTGGGTTGTACATTTCTATAGATGTATTTGATTTATAGGTTCTAAAATTGTCCAATAACCTAGTTTAGGGTATTGCATATTTAGGAAATAACCTGTGTTAATTCCTGCTATGATTTGATTTATTGAATAAGGGCCTTTATTATGAATAGGGTTGTTTACTCTAATATTTATGCATTTTCCGATGGTTGATTGATATTGGCTGTATTGTGTAGAACTGCTTGTTAGGCTGTTATGTTTCCCATGCCTATTTTTGTTAGGATGGAGTTGTTTATAGGACATGCTTGTGATGTGCATTGCAGCAGTTTAGTAATGCAGTATTTGAGTTTTATATTGGATGATGGATATTTTTGTGCATGAATGAATTACTCAGAGTTATGGGAACCAAGTATATTAAGACAATAGGGGTAACAGACGCTGGAGGATTTTCTAGAGAGTCTATTATACTTTTCACCATTGTGAGACCATTGCGTGGATAGACGTGATTGCTCCCTCAGAGTGTCTATAGTATAAATTTTTGATACCACAAGGGGAATTTGAGGTCCAGTTTCACCTCAAATAAATAATTGTTATAATTAAATTATATAGGGGGAATTAATGTGGAGTTCCTTCTCAGAGTCTTTGTCTAAGTAGAACATGAGTGGTTAGACTATGAGTAATTCTTAGAGGGTTTCTTGTGAATTATTGGTTTACAAATTGATAAATGTATATTAATTTAGTTTGAGTCTATAGGGCTATTTATTTTTTATAACTTCTTTGTTTATTAAATTGATTTACATTTTCCTAACAATATATATTCACTGATAGTTAGGAACAAATTTTTGGGTGGTTGGATATGGGAATTCGTCTCACACCATATTTGAGTCATGCATTTTGGTCCAAACAGATTATATTGTTGCAGGTATAGATAACGGCAAACACCCTTCGACATCAGATACATGATTTCATTGGAGATGGAGATCATGGGACCAAGCTGTGGCTTGACATTCTACTGGAGTTTAATACTATGGTATTAATTCATCCACTAATATTATCTGTTTTCTTGTTCCGTGTTACTCTACCAATGAAAGAATAGTTTCCACACTATCACACCAAGTCCCACACTAATAGTTGGTAGCCTCTGGTGTTTGGGTATGTGCTCTTAAGGATATTTTACCAACTGCGTAAGGGGAATCTTTAGGAGTCACCTTGAACCCAAACATTATATTTTGTAAAACAAATTTTGGTAAAAAGGGGATACAACTATATTGTTTTAAAAAATTCAATGTGATTCCTTTCCATTCCATATAAAAAGCCACAACCTATCCCCCTTGTTCACATCTCTAGAAAAACATCATATCAGCCAATATCTACCCAATACACTTCCAAAAATACAACAATTCTTCTTAGTGGAATCACCATTTGATGAAATCAATCCAATGATTACATTTGGCACAAACCAAAAAGAGTTAAATGATTAATATGTGACATCTTCTCTCAAGCTCCTTTTATTTATTTCCTATATTTAGTCCCTAAACAATTTATATGAAATGTTCTTACACAAAAAAGGTATTATACATATGCTAGTATCTTTTTTATGCTACAGTTTGGAGCTAAAATATCACACTCTTCCATCTAATGGGTATCAAACACATTGTTTATGAGTATGAATAAATATAACCTCACAGAACAATGATTGTTCATTTTTTCCTTTAAAACATCTCATGGTGGAAATTACGATGGTCACTATATTTATATTTTATTTATATAAAAATTTTATTTTTTTATTATTATATAATTTTTAAATTAAAAATACACAAATGATTTCCATATTGTATAAATATGATAATTTAGTTTGAGGAAGTGTGGACTACTGTGCTCTCAAAGAAATGTGGTTCGTTCACAGACTGTATGGGATTTAAAATGGATATTTTGGCTAAAATAATATTATATTTATTACATAATAATTATAATATAATTATTATATATACAAATACACATATAAAATTAATACATTTACTTTTCTTCTTTCAATTCATCAATAAAACAAAAGCAGTTTTCATGCAAACGTACGACCTACCCTACACATGAAAAATGTATTAATGTTAAATTTTCTATATTACATAGATTATTTACATAAATATATAATTAATATTAATTATTTTAATATCATGTTTTATATTCTGGAAATCATGATATATGTAGTACGACAAATGAGTTACTGAATTAACACATATGAAAAAAAGAAAGAGAATATTACCCAAAAAGTAACCATAGCATAGAATTGATTTCAATAGTGTAATATAATGTCATAAGAAAATTATATATAGAATTAGATAAAATAATATGGTTCTATAAATTTTTTGGGTTAACTAATATTTATTATTCAGGAGGTTCTTTACGAGTACGTGGAGATTCAAAATTCAAGGAAAGGTGATTTCATATAAAATTTTATTGTAGTGAGATACATGCATTAATAAAATCTAATTTAATTTGTGTGGTTTTTATATTTCCCATAAATTTATTAAGTGTTTCATATACATAAATTTATTTTTATTTAAGTCTTTATATTATAAAATTTCTTTCATGGTGTTTATGTTTCAAAATTTTCCAAATCGGTAATGTAATTTTGACTCTATCGGCCTTCCTAGAGACACATTCCATATTATGAACCTATATTATTCCATTAGGTTTGTATAATTAATTTGACATGTAATATCATTAATTTACATATTTTAATAAAATTTAAATCCTCATGTAATTCAATTTATTATTGTGGGAGTATGGTTAAAATTTTCCATATGGTAAGAGTTTATTGATACAATCCCATTAGTTTTCAAGATTATTTATATTTATGATATATTTGATGAAATATTATTACCCATATCCTATAAAATATGAATAATTTAATTCCCCTTTGGTTATTAATGATATATCCATGTATTGGTAGCATTTTTCTACTATCCAGTATATATGATAATTAAGAAAAATATTTTAATAAAGTCTAACTTAACCCTCACTTAGGTCGAAAATCTATATTCTATCAAAGGCATGTATTTTTAAAAGGATATCCAATAATATTATACAAATATTCAATGAACAAAAAATTATATTTTTATCATATTTACCTTGCAAACATTTTTCAATGTAATATTCTTATCGCATTCCAAATGTGGCATTTCCCTAATCATTTATCATGAAAAAATGTCCTTTTTATCTCATACTACATATATATATTTTCCCTCCAACAATTCATTTATGATTTAATTTCATGTTCGATAGTCTTATTATTCTGAAAACAACATTAAAAATAATTTTCAAAGATTCATTTTTTAAAATGATTTCCAGATTTATTAATTTGTATTCGATGTATTTTTTGAGGAAAGTGTTTATTAAAAGGTTTTTATGAATATATAAAATGTTTTTATGAAAAATGGTTTTTAAAAATGTTTTCAATCATCCTTTAAATGCTTTCATGGAATATAGTTTTCATAATTTTATCATTTTTATATCATAAGTTTTCATAGAATTTGTTTTTCAATATAATTTGAAGATAATTTTATATTATTTCAAGGAAATTGTATTCATATAATTTTAAATAATTATTTATAATTTATCAATTGGGTTTCAAGGAATTTTTGTTAAAATATATTCACCTTATCATTATATTTTATCAAAGAAAAAGGATTCCAAAATGTTTTCAATGCTTTCTTTATATGATTTGGAGTATAATTTTAATATAACTGTTGTAATAAAATAATATTTTAAAGATCCTTTTTAAAATAATAAACAATATTTCACTCAATATATGTTTTTATAATATCATCCAATGTTATTTTCAATCTAATATGAATGATGTAGAAGTTATTAATTCCCTTGTAAGAAATGATCCAAAGGTTCCATCCATATTTTTTTAATGATTTATGTTTTGATTGAATGATTATTATGAAATCGTTTTCTTCTCTATGAGTTATGTCCTTTTAAATCCCACATTTTTTCACTAGTTATGGGTTGATTAAAATATTATGAAACATATCTATTTCTTATATGTTATTTTCTAAGTAATTGTTAATGATACCAATTTCATTTCATGGGTAAAGATTTTTTGTTTATAAAACCTATCTCTTTCAATGGGTTATGATATGATGAGTTTTTTGTGGAATATTCCTGAATGATTTAATTATGAGATGGGTCGGACCTATATCACCTTTGAATGCATTGGATAATAATAGAAGAATCATGAGTATACAATATATTCCTGAACATTTTCACATGTTCACAATGATATGAATTGACATGGATTCATGTCCATATGTTTATGTTGGAACCTAATTACAAGTTAAAAATATTATTATTGAACATTAGTATGTGTATATAATGTCATACAGGAACCTAATCACATTTTATCAATGTTATCCATGCACCCGGTTTCTTGTCAACAAGTTTATCTATCAACAGTATTACTTGTTCATAATGTTATGGGTATCCTTGATTTTAAAATCACAAAACTATGTGTGGACCTAGTTTGATGTACATCAGTCCTAGATAGGGCCTAATTGCATGTCCTTATCTTAATGTGTGAACCTATTTATAATTATATATCTTCATTATGTAATACTTTCATGTGTATGCCATAATTAAATGTATTGTTCATAGGTTACACAACCATGGATCTTGATATAGATTTCTAATGTATTCATGCCTTATTAAATTCCCATATTTATGCCATGTCTCATTATTATGATAATTAATATGTAGGGTATGATAATCATATATTGTAATCATGTTATCCTACACTTATATTCATGTTATGCATATTAATTTCAATTACATACCCATACTGAGTATTCAAGATCAAACCCTTCTTATGATTCCTTTTCCAAGGTAATGAGGGATTTTTTTAGGTTGATGTACATGATAGGAAAATATTTACTAGATTAATTGAATATATTTCACCATGTTATAAGAATTTGTTCAATGTTTACAAAGACACTAATCTGTTACAGTCCTGAGGAATGAACTATTTTGATATGAATAATATTTCTAAATAATGATATAATATCATTGTATGATAATCCATGGTCGATATATAGATGTGATGATTGAATGTGTGATGTTCCATGAGTTATAGATCAGTCATGAACCCTTGTTCATGATGGGTACATTAACTAATGTGTTTTTGGATACCTACATCACTATATGCTTGATATAGATTTTTGTAAGTGTTACAGGGGATATTTTTTGGTTCCCTCTTCTAATGGAATCAGGTCTAGATTTTTAAATTAAATGGACATATAACCTGAGAGCTTCAAGGGAAGTTGACCAAAGATGGATCAACAGGTGATACCTCCCTTTCATATAATTTATTGTATGTGAGGAACTTATTAATTGATCATTATGGGGTTGAGGAAAGTTTGGTGAGTTTTAGCTATGAATTTTAATGAAATGTCAGCACAACCAAGCCTCTGAGGTCGATTTGGAGTCAAATGACCATTTATGTTGTGAATAATGACAAGAGCATAATTGGATCATTATGAACATGCATTAAATTTTAGTTACATCAGTGGAATACTATGACATAGTTTGTCCATAAAAATTATATAATATATTAAATAATGATATTTATAGGTGATCATGTCTCATGTAAGAAAGACTCAACATGGAACCATCTTATTGTTTTATCATAGTAAAACACGATTTTGCATGATATTCTACGGATTATGTACAATATATTAATGTGAATCTTTTACACACATTGTCCACTTATAATTCAATGTGGATATTTGGATAAGAATTAAGGAACAAATTTTTTCAAGTTGTTTTCTCTAATTTTCCTCAATGATTCATGGGGATGGGAAGCTTTACGATTAGGAGATTGTGGTGTCTCATGTTTTTGGAATAGATGAAATTTATTATGAATTTTTTATTTTAACATTTTGTGGAATTAAAATTATATAAAATAATATTCGTAATGGAATTAATTTTAATTTATTACTTTAATGTGTTGCTTATTTACTCATTTAAATTCATGATGGGTTCTATGATTTTTTTTCAAAATTATGTATTTTTTGGGGTCTGAAAAACCTCTTAAAGAAGAATATGTTAGGGAATATATATTGTATAAAAAAATGGGACCCTTATAAGAAACTATAAATCTTTTTGTACTGTATGAGGATGTTACACAATTTTTTGTTTAACCAAGTGAGAGGAATTACATGGTCAATATGGGTTATTATAGTTTTAGAAGAAGGTGATGCCGGTTGTGCTTGGTTTTCCAAAACTATGCTCCTATCCCTCATGCTTAGTGCCACTAAGGGTTTGTGTGTATACTGTTTGGTGGTGGATTTATTCATAGGTTTTCCGACCATGTGGCCAATCCCTGAGAAATAGTAAAGAGGGTGAAATGACAAATTTTTCATTATTGATTTATATTTTTGAAATTCCTCTTTTCCTTATCTTTTCCTTTAGCAGTACCCTTCTTCCTCACTGATGAAGCCCATCCTCCACCTGGGTTGGGTCGTTGATATATCCATTCCATATAATCCTAATTCCTCACCTATAGAAGTAAAGAAATGGTTTAGGTATGATCTAACATCTTCATAATTTTATTTCAGATTAGTTCCATATAATTCTATGTTATTTTGGTTATACCTCAGTGTTTATATTTTAAGGGCGATGTTCATTTTCATCAATTTCCCTCTAATTATTCCAAATCGGAGCTTGATGTTTGACATGTGGTTTATCAATGGTATAAGGTTTATGGACTGTCATCTATCTCAAATTTTCATTCTTTTATATATGGTGAGTTGTTTTTCCAGATCCCAAATTTTCCATTGATGCCTCCACATTGTAAAATAAATTATTATGAACTAATTACTGTGTCAGTTCTAAATTTAGTGGGGAGAGAATCACTAACCTAGGTGATCTACTTTCATTTATCCATTCTGAAGGGGATGGGTCAAACTTGGGGGTGATAGTTTCATAATATTTTTTTTACACCATTTTAGGGTTTGTTGCACCTCAAATAAATTGCTCGATGCCATGAATTGAATTGAGATGAATTTTTAGCCCTAATATAGGACTATAAGATTTATGAAATAGGATTTATAATTAATTTTTATTTCTTAATGATATAATCTCAATGCTATTTCAATGTTCTAATTCTTAATGAATGTTTCCTTGTGATCAAACTTTGGTAACCCAATTCTTTTCTTATGCCTTATTATTTATTAAATATGACTGTGTCGCATAATAAGTTCACTATACATAATCATTTTCATAATGCCTTAAAATAATTCCCATGTTGTCACATCTCATACCAATATGCCATATTTGGGCCTTGAGTTCATTTATCTGACTCATGTATTACATACATTTATGAATGGTTCTTATTTTCATATTTCATATTGAATAATTTGTTTGTCTGGATAAAATTCTTGTTGAGCATTCTTAGCATGTTGTACATGAAAATGAATGATATTATTTGATATTAAATTCTATTTTTTTTATTGTGGTTTAGGAGAGGGTATGGGTCCCACATTAGATATGATGATGACATAATAGACGTGAATGGATTGTGACTAACTGATAGGCTGAGAGAGATTATTTGGATTTCCTTGTATGGGCTCTTTGGTTGGAATATATTTATTCTCATAAGTGAAACAAGTTCCCTTATAAAGATACTAAGCATGGACTCATTAGAAATATTCATACATCATGCCTCGATGGATACTTGGTCCCATATGTGAGATACTTTGTATAGACATAGAGATTACCATACAATGAGTAATATGAGGGTTGTAATTATAGGTGGCCTTGAATGGACACATTAGTATTGGTTATATATAGAGTGATATGGTAGAGAACCTCGGGATTCAAATTTTGATATCCATAGATGGGATAATGTTTCCACAAATGGATATGATGGATTGTTTTCATGGATTAGCTGTGTTTCTTTATTATTATTATTGTTATGATTCAAATGTGGTATAAATTATTAGACGATATAATAGTAGAATGATCTCCACGAAAAAGTACAGGTTTGTGGCTGAACCACTTATATTGCTTCATATATAGTAATATATTAATTACCCTTTTATTTCTATGGGTTTTCTTGGATTAATCATATGTAATAGGCCAATTTAAGTATAATCATTAAGGTAACCATTTAGGAAGTGTGTTTGAAGTATTATTTATTTATCATATTATTTATTTCCCTATATTCACATATGATGGAACCCAGTTCATTTTTTATTGTTCTAAAATTTGATTGATCTAGACACCATTGGTGGGGGAATTATAGGATTATATATTATACACTTATCAGGATTTCATTACACTAGGGTACTTGAGAATATTGTCATGTTTGTAGTTCCATGGATCCTTTTACTGTGATGTGTTTTCTAATTGGTAGCTTGGAATAACAGGACTAAGATAACAGTCAGGATGCTTTTTGAGTTATCCATTATGCTCTTTTTTTATTATTATTGTCATGTTGTATATATTAACTCCTTATAGAATAAATTATCATAATAGGGAAATTAATACATTTTTATTGGTATTTGGAATTGAATACATTAAATTATTTTGTTGATAATATTCTTCCACATCCTAGTATATTTTTTACAAAACATTTTTCTAGTTTAAAAATATTTATACATGATATATCATTTTTCATCACTGATCTTGAGGGAACAATATCCCCACAATACCACCATTAGAACATTGATGATAGTCGTCATCCTTAAGCCTATACAGAGGTGTGCTTGATGTCATGTGGAGACATGTATTACTACTAGTTTAGTGATCAGTTGGGCTGGTATGTCACATGAAACTCTATGATAAGCTAATCACTATTAAATTTATATTTTAAATAAAAATGAACATGATTTTATATTAAAAAATAATAATGTAAATTACAAAAAATGATTCCACATAAAACTAGTGACACATGGTTTATTTATTCTCCTCAAGAAACTACTCAACGAATAAAGAGCTAACAATTAAAGGTTTTAATTTTGTACAATGAAAGCATGGGTTCAGTAAAAAATGAATCATTTCATATAAATTCAACAAGAAAAATTATATCATTATGACTAGTATTATAAATAATGATTTTTTCCTTGTTCTAGTGGAAAAAGGTTGACTAATGTAGAGAAAAATGAAAAATAGAAAAAACCATTAATTTTCGGAAGACGTCTATCAAGATGGCTATATATCAAGAATTAATAACTCAAAAGATAGAACTAATTCACATTTGGGTTTTATCAATGTTTTTTCCATTTTATTTCCTAAAACTATCAGTTAACCATTCTTCAAAGTACAATATTTAATTGCATCACAAATTTCCATGTAAATGCCCTAGAAGGTGAGATTAGGCTTCTCCTGTGCTCAATTTTTTTTATAATTTAAATATAATATAAAAAGGAATAAAGAATTATATAAATTATTCACCTTAATGCCAACCAAGAATCCATTCCACAGTTCATATAGTATATTAATTTATATAGGTGTTAACTTAAAATGACATATTATTGATAGTGTTCTATTGAATTTTCTGATGAATTTGAAACATTTGAACCTAATATAAGTCATCAAAAACATGGACCATGTACGTAGATTCTAGGATATAATGGGATTTATTAATTCATAACTTTTTTCAAAAAAAATGACTCAAAAAATAATTGGAGATCGATTTATAGATCAACTATGATTACAAACTATTACAAATGGTTTCCATCAAAAAAACACATATTACTTCTAAACATTAACCTTTACATGTTATTCCTCCTAATTTTTTTATAAAGTCTGTAATATTTTTTCAAGTGCAACCCACAATGAACAGAATATAAAAATCCAAAAAATAGGAAAATTATATCATGTCTTTTGAGAAGTATTGCACATTTAGATTATTAAAAAAATATATTTAAATACAACCCCTTTTAAATAACATAAATTGGAAAATTAATTCTGTGTTTTATTATGAAATTTCACAATATATTTTATAACATTCAAAAAATTCACATAAACAACACATATAGTAGATAAAAAATCCCAAATATTTCATCTCAAGGTTTGTATTTATTTGAATTTTTTTATAATATTTATAATTACTAGGAGAAAAAATATCTTAGAAATGTGGAAAATATATAAAAAATCATTGTAGGTAATGAGTAGTTTTTCTCTATGAATTTATTTTTAAATTAGGCCCTAAAATATTATTAATAATCAATGAAAATGGAATATACATGTCAAAAAATAACTATTAAGACACTCATTGGGAGTAATAAAATTTTTAAACAATATTAGTCCTCAAAAAAATTTAGATTATAGGTCAAATATCACCATATAAAAAATAAATTTATTTTAAAAATTTAATTAATATTCCAAGAATATTTTTCCATAGTTATTTTAGGTGGTGTAGAATGAAAAAATGTTGTAATAATCACTCCACTACTGGAGAAAATATTTTTTCACCTCAGTATTTTTTTACTTATTAAGAATTTATGTACATGATGCTATTATTATCTATGATGTTAATAATTTTTTATCCTAAATTAAGAATTCCCAAAAATATAAATGAAATATTTTATTGTGTTTTCATGTCATTTATAAGTTAACTTATGTGTAGAAACCCATTATGATTTTTTGTTCCTGTGGATTATCATATAACCAATTAGAAAAATGGAGTTTTGACATTTGTTATCAGATAAAATATTTGTATACCTTATTAATAATAGTTTACCAATTCTAATATAATTAAAATAAAAAAACACATTTTTTTTAAAAATAAATCACTTTCCTCTCCTTAAATCCAAAATAGAATAGAATACAGAACTATTAGAGAACCAAAAGAATCCAAGAATGAAACAAAAAGAAATAGAGTTATATAAACTATGAAAAAAAAATTACACATAAAAAATTCAATATAAAAATATATTTTATAGATAAAATAATATCCAAACACCACTATAAAATGATTTTACTATACAATTTGTTAGTTTTTAAGCTTATCTTCACTATAAGAGAAATTCATCACAAAAAAATCAAATCATTTAAAGAAAATTGTTTAACATGTATCATAACTGAAATATATGAATTATTTTGGAATAGTTTATATTGAAATATAACTTGTTGGAACTTCATAACTACCTCAGTTAAAGTTATATCTTACAAAAATTATAATTCATAATATACAAGTTCCATTATGGAAGAAATTATGTTTAAAATAATTTTTAAATCAAAATAATATTATGCCGTAATATATTCAAATGATACATATTTTAAAATAAAATTAATCATTTATTTTACATACATGGTCTTGGTGATATTCATTCATGTGGTATATGGTAGTAATTTTGATACCCTATTCTAAAGTAATATAGAAATAAGTAAAACAGATATCAACAAGTATTAGATATTCAAACATCAGTGTCTGATAAATTATGAATATTCTATTCCACTTCACTATGGATTGAGCATTGATAGTTATGCATCTTCTCCCTTTGAAAAAATATACCCATCTACCAATGGAGACTTATATAAAATAAATTATAATGATACTTATTATTATGTTAAGATAAATATATCACATGGGGAGAAAAAAAATTTATACTCCGAAAGATATGGAAACATATGGCACTAAATAATTTTATTCATTTGAAATATTTTACTAATATAAATATTTCATTCTACTTCAGTCCTTGTAATCTCTAAAGAAGAAATAAAATATGTGCCCATAAATCCATATACATTAATATTGTCATTCCCCTTAAAAATTTTATGATGATACCTAATACTGAATAATGATATGTATATACTATCAATAAATTAAATAAACTAAATGATTTATGTTATGAATTAAATGGGAAAAAATATTATCACGTTGATTACAAACTGAACTCCAGTTATAAGACCATTGACGTTGTTCTTCAAAAGAACCATAATCATTACACTCCCAAAAATTCATGCTTTAATTGGAGTCACAAAAACATCCAAAAACAAATATGAATATATTGATAATCATTCACGAATACTATAATTTGTATCTGAAGTCATAATATCTTATATTTTTTATTGTTTATAATTTATTTATTTACCTTTCAATTATTCCTTTAATTAATTCAATAATATGGATGTTTTATAATATTATAAAGAGTAATACCAAAATGAAATAAAAATACAATATGCACATAAAACTATGATAATATGTTGAAATTTTTTATATTCTCAACTAAAAATTCTCTAATACCTTTTCCAATTTTACTCACTAAAAATTTAGTTAATGGCACTCAAGATGATCTATCAAAAATATCGTGCCGACAGACCCCATGATTCTCTTCCCCTATCTGTTGATGATGAATAGTTTCTCAAATATAAAATATAATCTCCTATGCAATAATATGGTTTTGGGGATCATCAAGATATAAATATCAATATATGGGAAGGTTTTTAGTAGTGGGTGTAAGAGTAAGATATTGAGTGGGATCTACAGGTGGAGTTGGCGGAATGTAAGTTAGTGGTAGAGATAGTGGAGTGGCTGCTATCATCTGAAGCTGTCGTTTTTGTGTTTATAAGCATTTATGCTACCAAGTATCATATCTACACCTAAATCACAACATAAATATCCTAAAAATCATATTAAGTGGGAAAACATATATTAATATAAGCATTTCAGGATAATTAAATTAATAAAAAATGATCTCACCAAAATGATATCCCACTAGTGAGATGTGTTAAAATTTTCAACACTTTTCTATTCATCAATAAAAATACATACATTGTGTTTAGATTTATTTGATAAAATTGTTTTTAATTTTTTAATTTTTAGATTTTTTAATAACATTTTCATAAATGTCTTATAGTATCTTCTAATATTATCTATGGGAAATAGATAATATTTGTAAAAGTGTGATGCCAAAGTTACAAACTTTCAAAATTAGAATTGGCCTCATTGGGGTATAAAACTCTTTAAAATATGGATGAGGATCATAAATAGAAGCATGTGTACATTCCACCGCAGAGGTATGAGTAAGATCATCTCCATTATTATGTGGTGGATTAGTTGATTGATTTATATGTATCCTAAATATCCATGAAAAAAATAATTACAAAAACATAAAAATTCATATGCTATATACTAATGTAAATGAAAATTGATAAATTATCAATCAAAAAATTAAACTAAAATAAACCCAACACATTGTCCTTCTTATTTATTATACCTAACTAAAATTCTAATAACATTAATTAGATATCAAATGTAATTTAATTGAATGAAAAAATTACAAAAATGATGTGTAAATTCTATAAATTCACCAACATAATAAATTATTTTTTCAATAAAATAATGTTTTTTAAAATATGTATTTATAAAATATTTTTGTTATTATTTAACATATTAAATTTTAAATAATATTTTTTCTAAAAAATCATTAAATAGATATGTTACATAAGGGTAAACATTGTGAACTAATTAAAACTAAACTAATATTAATAAAAAATTTATCTTATTAGTTATAATAAATATTTTAAAAATTTAAATAAAATTTAAACATCTCAAATTGTGTTAAAATTTATAAAAGAGAATGAGCAATAAACATATGTTACCTGAAATATTTGGAATTTCATAAATGATTTTTCCCCAAAATTCCTTCTTCATGATCATTCAGTATTGCACAAACCATTATTGTGACATGTTGATAAATATTGGAAATTACTTTTTCCATTGAAGAAGATATTTCATATAAATAAACAAATTTGTTAAGTTTATCATAACTACATTGTTGATTTCTATTTGTAAAAAAATACACATATATAATTTTTTTTTCAGGAACATAGAATTATTTTTTCATGTATCCATTATAAATGGATAATCTGTGTTTTCTAATCTATTCAAAATAACTATTGTTGTTTTAAATTCATCATGTCTGAAATTGAAATAAAAATATTGAAATTAATCAAAGGAACATGAAATTTTATGACATCAACCTCCCATTTTATATCAATGAATATATAATATGAAATTCATGAAATTAATTTTATCTTTGACCTCATTATGTCTCGAATATGGTAGGAGAAAAAGTACTAAAAATTTATTACAAATATTTGGATAATTAAAATTTTTTGATTCCTCCAAAATGTCATATCAATGTTTTTCACCCTAACAAAATAATAATCATTGCATAATGGTTTTGGAGAAATATCAAAATATTGTGAGCCATTAAATGACTTTTTTTAATATTATATAAGGGTTATCCATAATAAAAACTATTGATGGCTCATATATACAATTTTATTTAATTATGTAGTTGATTATATGAAGTAATTTGTTCAGATACTGGACATGCTTTATTCCACTGAAAACTATTTCCAGAAAAAAATTATGTTTTGGGAATTCATTTATAGTGAACATAATAATTACATGTAGTTGAGAATATACAATTTTAAAAAAATCTTACACCATAATACCATCATACTATAAAAGTATAAAATATTAAATTAATAGTTATAAGAAAACATAAATATTATTTCCATGTTGTTTTGGACAAAATATCATTATAGTCAATGTGAACCAATTTTTTGTCATATATATGTCCATATATATATGTTTTAAATTAAAAATAAAATGGTCCAGGAAAATGTGTCATACTATGGATTCAGTATAGATTCATTAAACTAATGCACATTCCATGTCTAATGTATCTAAATTCTATTGTAAATGTAGGAAACTATGATCCATTTTCATCCAATATGTATGAATTTGTTGGATGGTATTTTATTACATGACATATAAACTCATCTACGTGGAAACTTACCATTTTTGAAACTAGTAAAATTGTAAATAATAATTTCAAATGAATAATTATAGGATGATACTAAAATGTAAGGGAAGGGGTTTTCGTAACTACAAAATCAGCATAGGATTTGTATTTCAACTTATACTATGAGGTCACAAATTATGGAAGCAATGACTGAAATTAAAATTTCTTTATAGAATGAATACTATACTATTAGAAGGAAATCATTTTTATGTACACTAATCCTTTCAGTCATACGGTTTTCTTCGGATTATAATTTCACACTTGAAGATCAATGTATCCAGGAAGAATATATTTCAATAATTATAAAAACTCCATAAAACCCATATCAAACAACCCATGTATCTCCTTCATGTTAATCAATATTAACACCATCAACAGAACCGTAAACTATATTCAACCTGTATTGCAATGGAAAAATCATTTATCAGTGGATTTTTTCAAATATTATAGTACTATCATATAGTATAAATCATATAAAATCACATATATACCAAAATAAAAATAGTATGACTATAAGATTAATTAAATAAAATTTATATCTACATGTTTAAAAATAAATACCAAAGAAATAGTAAAATGAACATAGGAATAATAATATTACCATTATGAATATTAAACTATTCAAATAAATGGTATCCTAACCCATGAATTTTGAAATAAAATTTATGCATCTTATAAATGAATATAAGGTATAATTATATCATATTATTAGTACAAAAATGTTTTAAAATCTACTAATTATGTTATTGAAATAATTTAATTCATAAATATTTAATTAACTTTTTTTGAATAATATAATAAATTAAAATAAAATTTATTTTCATAAAAATTTAATCATAAATTAATATTTTTATCAATTATGATTTTATGATATATTATGAGACCTTATATAATATTTCAAAATGTTATAAAATCATATATAATTTGAAAATTTATATTTTTTAAGAAAAAGACGATTATATTTAAAAAATAAATCACAAATAAATATAATATTATTTTCCTCAAATGTTTTTCTTTTATGAATTATATACATAAAAAATTCTTAGGGTGATATTTTTGTATTTTTCTAAAAAATTTGACATTTATGTGGATATTAAATCCATTTATTTATAGTTGAAATACATTAAATGTAAAAAACAGTACTTCATAATCCATCACTGATGTGACCAACATATTATAGAAATACCCTTAACTAATTTTTTATATTTGTTGATAATTTTCAAACTATTCATTAGATTGATCGAAAATAATAAACTAACGAGTATAATAATGAGAAAAAGCCCCTCTCTAATAATATAAAAGCATCCCTCACCACATATTTTCATCACAACTCTCATGAAATGATACTTTTCAAAAGTATTTGAAAAAATATCCCAAGAAACATCACCCATGTCCTGGTTCTCTTGTTAACATCCAAATAAAAAATATTTTTCCACATGGAAGTTCTCAAGGAGGATAAATCCAAGTGGTAATATCCTATTTATTTATCTTTTAATTATGTTTCAATTAAATTTACCTTATTTTGTTATCGAAATACATTAATATTTAAATTTAATTATAACTCCAATACATTTGAAATAATTTTATTATCTCACTTTATTTGATGATGCATCTTGAAAATAATTTCTTCCCTAATTTATTAAAAAAAACAAAATCACCACACGTGATGTGTCAATTTACAGAAATTTTGAGTGATGCACATTCCTTTTACTTTAACACATACATGTATGTTAATAAAACCATTATAATGGTTGAAAAATAATGTAAAATTTATGATACAACACTATTTATTTTCGGTTACTAACATTTATGCATAATACTAAATGATTGAAGAAAACATGTTTCCTATGATCGAAAAACAATGAAAATTTACCTAAAATTATCATTATTAAAATTTATCCAATGATTCATACTCATAATATATATCCGAATTATTTTAAATATAATTTAAAATTATTTAATACCATTAATAACATATAATAAAAATTCAGTATATTTATCATCATTTGACATGAACTCTCATTCAAGTATACAAATGACCTGATCATGAAAACTATAAAACGAAGACACCTGAATGATGATATTAAACTCTATAACTCATCAAAATGACAATAAATTAAAATACTAAAACAAAAAGTAATAAAATTAATGTATAAAATGTTCTTTATTTATTAATTATTGAATCTATTTTGATTATACATCATATTAAAGTGAATGTGTCATTTAGAAATAAGGTAAGGGGAATTCTCGTACCCACATCTCTTTATTTAGGTTTTACCTCTTTCAAACCATTTTAGTATGAATATTCATAGATTTACCCTTACATATTATTTATTTATAATTATATTTTATTTTATGGTTTATACTTGTTACGAATTGTTTTTTGAAAAAATAGTTATTCAATTAAATATTCTTTCATAAAATACATATTTTTATTTCTCATGTGAATGTTTATTATTGAATAAGGATTGATACCAAGAATATTATTCTTTTTTTATCTTTGGAAATTAATTTTTTTTGATTTTTTTCATTATGAAATGAAACTCATTTATTTCAATGGGTTATTTTATTTCTGATGTTGATATATTTTTAATGTGTCATGCAAGATAACGTAAATGTTATGATGTAACAGGTGCACACAAAATTATATAGCACCGTGTAAATATTATGATTGGACGGGTCCACAAAGAATTATCTATCTATCAACTACATTGTTTAATGTTTAGTAACTCATTAGAAAAAGGTAAATATCCATGAACATTGTGCTATATGTTTTGCGAATATTTGTGTTAGTTGAACACTAAAACATGATGTTTCCTTTTAATGAATTTACAGATTCCATGCCTTCACATAATGTTTCCACTCATTATTATGATCATGTTGTTATATTTTAATTATTATTGTTATTATCACCCAATGTAATACAATTTTGTGTTTTTATCTATCCTCTCACAAGGATTTTAGCTCACCCATTACCTTGATTTATATCCTCAGGTGATTTCTTTTAGTAATGTGAACACAAGGGATAATAGGAATATAATTACAATTAAATTAAATAAATTATTATGTTTTATTTTTTAAATGTTATCTATGGATTTATTTTTTCAAATACATTGAACCTTTTAATCTAGATTGTGTTAAATATTTTGTTTTTATCTTTAAAATGATGAAATCATTTTGTATGAAAAGTAGTATCTCTATAGTTGGTATCCGATCAATTTTTAGTTAATTTGGGAATTAGGATAATGGATCCATAGTGAAAACCCATAGTATGATACAATGTATATGTAAGAAACCATGAATATTTTTTTAGAAAATTCAAAACATAGGGATCCCACAAGATATTCCTTTAGACTTAATTTTATGGAGGAATAAATTTTTTATTCATGACATGTTAAATTATTTTTTATTCTAACCATTTGTATTTTAAAAAATTGTTGGAACCTAGAAACCATCCTGAAAACACATTCTAGTGTCAATGTAGTGATTCCTCGAATTAAATACACTATGATTTGGGTGCTGGAGTTACAAATTTCAAAAAACAAGACTTACCTAGATGTCTCAGGGTATGAACAATAACATGAATAATGTGTAACAAAATCCTTCACCTAAGAGATAGAAAAACTCTATTGAGTGTATTAAGAATAAATGACCACTAAAATTTATTCGATATTCTAATCCACTAGTTGATGAATTGTGTTTTATCTCAATGGAGTTTATATTCTTTTTTTTACATCACTATTAATATTTAAAGAAGTTGAATTTGGCCATTTACCATTTACATGAAGAGTTCGATAAATGTTTGGATTTGTCTCTGAACATATTGAAAAATGAACATATTGAAGAGATGGAGTGGGAGGAATTTAGAAATTATTTTATTAAAAAGTATTTTCCTTGAAATCTTCATAAAAAGATAGAGAGATAATTAGTAGATTTTATTAAAAAGGAAGGAAAATATACACAAAATGTGATGAAAATTTCATATTGCGTTTAATGTAATCTTCTCTTCTTATTAAAAAAAATGATAGAAAAATAGATAGATTATTTTGTTGTTTAAAACCATTCCTCCGAAAGTATTTAGATATTTGAGACATTGGGAGTTGTGATGAATTTGGTTGATGTGATCTCAAGGTGGAGATACAATTTGGATAATGGTCCCATGGCAATGGTGATAATAAACAAATAATGGAGTTTTATGATATAGGATCTAATGAAAAATAATGAATGAAAAATCAACCACTCAATTGCCAAAATAATGGGAAGAAGCATCATGGAATCTTCCTAAAATAAATGGTAAAATTTTTATGTGTGGGATAGTAGGTCAAAAAACTCATGAATATATAAAATATATGAGCAATAAATACAATGGTTTGGAGGAAAGGAGAGTAACACCCATGATATAATGCAATAATTTTTTTGGTCAGGGGAACTATGAATGCTAGTTCACTAAACCTCAAGTTTACGAGGTTAATCAGCCTCAAAAACCTCCAAATTCAAAAGAAAAAGGCATGTATTATTACATAACTTCTAAGTAAGTGGTTAAAGAAAACAAATTAGTATAATGTATACTTCCTATTCACTCTATAATGGAAAATATATTATTTGATTCAGGTTCTACATATTACATTATATCTCACAACATTCCAATAATAATTGAAACGAATCAGTGAAACCATGATGTATATATATTTATAAAAACACTCTCTGGTGAAATCATTGCAACTCAAATATTGGAAACTTCTCTTGTTGGCATATGTCATAATATTCTTCCAATAAATTTCAGTATAATTTTATGGGTGGAATTTGATGTTATAATGTAAATTTATTGGATCAAGTTATATATAGATCATATAAATTATTACTTGAAGGTAATATATTTTTATATTTGAAACCATCAAAGTATTCTCTACAATTGAATAGAAAATAAGAAATATCTTTTATAAAATACTTCAATGGTGTGGGTGTTTATTCCCTATGATGAATCATAACCCTCTCAAATAGTTGAGTCAAAAGAGGGTATCCACCTAGGGGAAACGACTATTGTGAGGAAATATAGTGATTTGTTTTCCTAAGAATTACACAGACACCCTACAGATTTTATGTTATATTTCTCAATAGAACACAATACCAGAACTACATCTATCTTAAAATTTCACTATATAATGGATCATATCAAATTAGAGGAGTTAAATAGGACACATTAAGTGAATTCTGACCAAGGGTTCATACACCCTACTACATCAAATAGTGGTTCACCGGTGATTGTTGTCAAGAAGATGGATGAATCAATAAGGATGTGTATCAATATTGGAAACTCAAAAATATCACCATAAATAAAAAGTTTCATCTCAGATGTATTGAAGAGTAGTTCGATCAGATATGAGGATTTGAGTAATTTTCATTAGCGGATCATCATTTTGGATATCATCTACTAATGGTTAATAATAATGATATAACAATGCGTAATTTTTATACATGGTTTGGGAACTACGAGAATATCGTGATGCCCTTAGACCATACAAATGACCCTATAATTTTAATAGATTTTATGAATATATTATTTAGGAATTACCATAAAAATTGAGTGGTTGTGTTTATCGATGATATAATCATCTACTCAAAGGGAAATAAGGACTATGAATAAAATAATTAGATTGTGCGTGGGACATAAATGAAAGATATGTTCTGCACTATTTTCAACAAATGTGTCTTTTGGATGCGGTAAGTCACAATCATTGGACACGTAATCTCAAGTGAGTGAATCTCTATGGAGCCTTAAAATAAAATGAAATTTAGGATGACCCAATCCCTCTGATGTCACAAATATGTATAGTATTATTGGCAGAGGAAGGTACTATCGATGAATTGCTCTAAATTTATCAGGATTTTTAAGCCTGTAAAATAATATAAATGTAAAAGGGTAATAATATTTCTATAAGGAAGAATGCGAGGATATATTAAAGGAAATACTGATAAGGGGATAACCGATATCTCATGATTATTATAGATCCATGAGAAGACCAACCCACATAGGTTCTGGAGCTAGCAATGTGGATTTTCACCTGTAATATCTAGTGACACTACCTCTATGGTGAGAAACATGAAATATATACTGATCAAAAGAGTTTATAGTATATATTCACATAGAAGGATCTCAAAATGTGTCAATGTAGATGGATAGATAAAATAAAATAATTCTATTACACTTTTCACTATCAACCTGTCTTGGTGAACATGGTTGTAGATTCTCTTAGAAGAAAAGAACATTATAAACTTTCCATGTTGAATATTTGGAAACATCATATCCTCATGGATATGAATAAGATAGATTTGGAAATAAAATAATCAGGGAATAAACCCAACCATTCTTAAATGATTTCCCATAAATATTTGTAAGAGTTGATAAAGGAGGCACAATGGGATTATCTGGAGATAAAAAATAAGGTGATTATATGAATGAAAATGGTAGTAGAATAGTTTCTTATTAATGATGATTGAGTGATTAGTTTTGGAAATAAAATTTGTGTCCCTTCATCACATAGGATAAAATATGATCTATTTGATAATGAACAAAGCTCAACTCTTTATATCCCTCCTGGGAGTACTATGATGTACGATGATATTTGAGAAAACATACGATATGATAACCTGAAGAAAGTGATTACAGAGTATATCTCATGGTGTATGAATTGTAGGCAATTAAAAATAGAGAGTTAAAATTATAAACAAATCATGAATCTATTTCTTATACCATTTTAGAAAAGAGAGAATTTCTTCATGGACATCATCATTATTCACCCAAAGAGATCCAAGGAATTTAAAGCAACATGGGTTGTAGTGGACCGAATCACCATAAATTCCCACTTTATTTCTATTTAGTAGGATCTATCACTTCAAAACCATGTAAATATATATGTGATGGAATTGGTGAGACTACATTGGTTACCCCTTTGAATATTTTTTTAAAACTATCCAAGGTTGAAAATTATTTTCTAGAGGAGTCCTCGATATTCTCTGAGTACTGAAATGAATTTCATCTGGACCTATCACAACAAAACGAATGTAAAATATTAAATAACTATTCATAAACTCAAAGACATACTTAGAGATTGATAATTAGAATAAAATTTGGATGAGATCAACATCTACCATTGGTTGAGTTATCATACACTAATATATTACACTTGAGTATACAGAAGGATCCATTACAAATCTATATATTAACGGAGATGTAGAAATAAAACCTATTGGGATAATGTTGATGAAATAATTCTTCATGGACCAAATATTGTATAAGGTATTAAAGGGAGGGTTCCAGACATCCAGCAACATATCAATTCAACATAGGGTCATCGAAAGTGCTATGTTTGAAACATCCTAATGGGCATAGAGTTAGTCGTGGAGATAATTTATTCTTACAAGTATCACCATATAAGAGAGTTAAATGGTTTAGAAATAAATGTATTTTATTCCAAAGATACATTGGAGCCTCTGATATCCTCAATTTCACAGGATTTCATGCATATTGACTTGCACATATACATAATATTGTCATTTTATAGAGTTAATCCATGTATCACTCATGATGAAATTCATACAAGATACCTCACATGTAATGATGTCAGATGTATTATAGCTTTTAGATGATCACACTTACAGAGAGAAGCCAATAATGATTCTGGACCAGAGAGAAAAGTTTTAATGAAATAGGAGAACCCACCTTGTCAAAGTGTTGTGATGGAACTACATGTATGAATAAGAAACATGGTACACAGAGAATGTGATGAACCAAAAGTACCCTATTTTTATTATGTAAAATGAAATTTTGATGGAGAAATTTCAAAATGGGGGAAGAAAGTAACAACCCAAACTTTTATCAATTGAATTTCTCCATAATTATAGTAATATAATATATTATAAATGACATAAATCAACTTATATACCACAATAATATTATATATGAGTTATTTATTAAATAATATGTATTTATAAAAGTTATCGAACAAACATAGATGTGTCAGTAACATAACCATAGTAATAGTATCATGAACCTTATGAATAATAAACTAGCCAAATAATGTTTTACCTGACCTGTGAAATTATAAATAAAAAGTATGCTTCTTATCGACAAATATAAGTTATAATTATATTATATTTTATGTAAATAAATTTATTATAAACAAATAATTAAGTGTTACAATTTTATAATGTCATACATATTTAATTAATTATTTATGATTAAATAATATTTGAATGAAATATAATTTTCGTAAAATGTATTCCTAAACTAATATTTTGATGTCTTATTATTCCAAGTTAACATTATGATACCTTAGGTAAATTTTAGATGTGTTATTAAATTATTTATAAATTTAATTACTATAAAATATTATGTAAATGATGATTTTAATAAAAAATTAAATTAAAAAAAATTAAAAAATTATTTTTGTAACAAAGAGTTTATTTTTTTTGTACATGTTGGAAAATGGTTATGGTTAATTATTTTTATTTTTCTAAATAACATTATTTTTTGTATAGTAAAATATAGTATCTTATAACATTAGTACATTGTATATTAAATACACTATTCCTTGAGTAATCTATGATGAAATCACCATATTGTCGTACATTGTTTCATTATTTTAATATATTTTGTGATTATTCTAATACTATTCAGAGTATTAAGCCAAAATAAGAAACTAATTAATATAATAATGACAAAAACCTATCTCCTTGAGTATAAACACCACCTCCCACAATTCTTCTAGTCACACTTTACAAGCATTTTTATCTTCCAAATTCTTCGCAAAATTCACCCCAATAACCTCTCCTATGTCTAGTAGATCTTTTTCACATCAAAATACCAAAACCTTTTATATATGGTGGTTTTCAAAGAGGATAAATTCATGATGTAAAATCCAATTATTTTACATTTTATTTCGTTTCAATTTCATTTCCCTTATTATATTCTCGTCAAATTTTGCAATCCAAATGGAATAATAACTATAGTATGTTTGATATACTGGAATTATATCTTGTTATTGTAATATGAATCAATAAACTCATTTATTTCCGTTCTTTATTCTAAAAATAGAATTGTTGTATAAGTTGTATAAATTTACCGACATTGTGGGTGATGCACTTTCATTTTACGCTAACACCTTCCAATATATTAATAAATCCATTATAATGTTTGTAAAATGTTTTAATATTTGTTATTAAACAATATTTATTATTTTATATAACATTTATAAATAATAATAAATGAAAGAAAATGAATTTATTGTGATCGAAAAACCGCCGATATTATCCTAAATTGATCATTCTTAAGACTTATGTAATGATTCATAAAAATTAGTATATAACCAAATTATTTATAATTACATTAAAAAATATATAATTTTTTTATAACATATAATAATAATTCTGTATTTTTCCCATCATTTTACCCAATAATCCATTCATATATACAATTGAACTTATCATCAAAACTATGAAAATGAACACTCCCGAACAGTGAAATCAAACTATATAAAACATATTAAAGCCCATCAATGAACTTAAAAAAACATGAATCAAAATATTGTTTTAAAATCATTGTATTTGATAATTAATGAATCTATATTTAATATATAGGATATGAATGTGATGAAAACATTCAGATATTAGTTAAAAAAAAATCTTGAACCCAACTCTGTTGCTTTGGTGTTTCCCAATTTCATTCCATTTTTAGTACGGATATTATTCATTTGTTACTTATATATCTTGTCACGACCATTTTATTATCCTTTCTTTGATATACATGTTACCAATATGGTTTCATGAAAATTAAATTTATTTTTCCAAAAGAACTCTTCTTTGAAACAAATAATTTATTTACATTACATGTGATTGTTTATAATTTAGTCATGATTGATAACAAGAATAAAATTATATTTTAATCTTGATAACAATAATTCATATGAATTTAGGAATAATTAAATTAAACTTATTGTCTTCAATTGGATATTTTATGTCCATGGATGATATTTGTTTTATGTGGCATGCATGATAATGTAAATGTTATGATGTGAGCGGTGACCCTAGAATAATATAGCACAATGTGAATTTTATGATGCGACGAGCACACATGGAATTATATAGAACTCAAAATTATTGGAAAATGTGAATGATCACATGATACAAAGTGAAATTTTTGTGAAAATAATTCTCCATTTTTTCAGAACCATGTATGGTAGTTGACCACTTGGAAATGATGAATTATTTTTATGCATTACCATTTTCCTAGTGTTTTGATAATTCTTCCAATCATTATTATTATAATATGATTATTTTTTATGATGATTATGATAAACCCATGTTTTATTGATTCATGTTCCTATCTTTCCTGTTACTATGATTTTATCTCACCACTTTCATTGATGTATATCATTAGGTGATTAAGTGTACTATGTTGAATATGATTCCCAATAAGAATCTAGAGAAGAATAAATTAAATAAATTTTAATGTTTTTTAAATGTTATGTACGGTACTAATTTTCCCATGACACCACACCATTGGATCATAATTGTTTAATTATATTATTTTTTTATATTTAAAATGATGAAATAATCATGTATGAATAGTAGGGTATCGATACAGAAACAATGATTATTCATTTTCACCATATAATAATAAATATAATATTCTTTCTTAATCAATACTACTTCCATATAATGAAATTATTATTCATATTCATCAATGTTATCATTTGAAATAAATCTTTTCCTTTAGCTATAAAACAACCCCCATCATTACAATGATATATACAATTTTTGTATTTTGGAGTAAAACCACACAAAATTAAATTCCTTCTGATCTCTATTCTTTTAAACATATTCATATTTTAAAATTTCAGTCATGGATAGGAAAACAAGTCATGTTTATGAATATTGAGATTTAAAAATATCAAATAATCATTAACACCTTCCTCATATTCATCCCTTATTTTAAGTTTCAATATACATCTTTTACCCTTTATTTTATATAAAAAACATCCAAAATACTGTCATTTTAAAATAATATAGTGCTGATAAAACTGAATATGTGGGGAGAATTATTCAATTATTAAAATGTTAAATTCTTAGAATTTCATTTTTCTAATAAAAAATATTTACGTCATCATGTGGTTCAAAAACTGTTATATCCTAGTGATTTGATTGATGGATTTATTATTTATATTTTCTGAATTATCAATGATGTGACCACATGCATCAATAGTAAATTGGGGGAGGAACTCAATGTTATTTAAATGGGGATATTGAATCATGAACTATTTTATTCTATAAAAACTATATATGCTAGTTATTTGGTATACTGTTTGTATTGGATGCCAGTTCAAATCAGTGGTTATAGTATAATTTATTTTGGAAGCATTTGTTGGTGATTGTAATTAATTATTCTGTTTGGTTTTCTCATAGCATAAGTTAATTTGAGATGACTTCTAATTAATATAACAATATTATATAGACTATAAGAATTAAATTTTTTCAATTTCATGAACTGTGATCACCTTTAACATTATAATTTATACATAAAAGTTGAATACACTTCACTAAATTATTTACATATAAATATAATGGTGTGTACATTAAAAAAATCTTAGCTATGATGTTGATCATAATCAAATCTCATTTATAAAAGGAATTTTATTTTAGGAATAATATTTATGTGCGTCTAATAATCCTTGTATTCAAGAGAATTATATATATATATATTTCACAAAACAATGAAATATCAAAATATGTTACACGATATTAATTTTTGAAAACATAATTCAGGAAAAGCTCTTATCCACTATTAATTCGGATTACATCATAATATAACAAAGATATGTAAACCAACCAATTGAATGTTCAATTTATGTATTCAACAAACATTTCAACAATATATTGGTAGTAACTAATAATATGAACATTGTATATTTTAAATATGCTTCTTCAAGATAGTAATTTGAAAACATAACAATAAATGTGTTGACATGCATATATACTATTGTATGATATTTTAGATTGAACTATATGAAAATTAAATTTTCTATATATATTATATTTTTTGACTACTAAGTCACAAATAAATTCACAACACTAATTGAAATATATACATATACATATACATGGAATTCTATTAATAAACAATGAATGATTACAGAATTATTCCAAAAAACATTTTGAGAATCAATATAGAAAGTTAATATGTGATAATCTATAAAAATCTACAAAACTATTAAGGTAAAAAAATTTATATATTTTTTAAAATCCAAAAAATTATATCATGGTGAAATTTATGATATAACATAAGACATTAAGTTATAATTCACCGTATAAAACTTTTTACTTGAATCAACACATGTGTATGATAAATAAAGATTTTTATTTGAAATTTATGATAAGAATAATTATTTTCTAATGTGAAATGATAAGGTTTAAAAAAATGAGTGTTACTGAAGATGGAAATTTGATATTTTCGTCCTCGTAATTACAATAAATTGACAGTATATCATGAATCCAACCATCATGTTGATTTCCTATTGAGCAAGGGGTTCTCTATGAACTCTTGAATCCACTTTTCAAACATACCATGTGAGTTCCATTCTACACTCGAAACAGATAAATGTAAATTTCCATGCTTTCGACTCTTGTATCTTTAATTTCTTAATTTTAAGCCATGTTGGTTTGTTTCCAAAAAAAATGGCAGTTATGGATTCCATGGAGTTGAGAAACTGAAAGAGAGGTTCGATGAGTATGGATTAGTGGAGATATGATTAGAAAAAATAAAAAAAATTAGTTGAATACTAGTAAATAATTATG
The DNA here is from genome assembly GCA_963277665.1 of Viscum album. Lineage (NCBI taxonomy): Eukaryota > Viridiplantae > Streptophyta > Magnoliopsida > Santalales > Viscaceae > Viscum > Viscum album. The sequence goes on from OY728135.1 coordinate 164,781,934, forward strand.
AAGATAGAAATACAATAATGGATTCTTTTGTATCAAAGAATATAGTGTCATGTCTTATGCATAAGAGAAAGAAGTATGTGTTATCTAGAATGAATAACCCCAAAATGATTAAAACATATGACTCATAAACTTATAAATGTTATATAACATCAGTTAATATATAATTGATAATAAAAATAATTGTTTTGACATCATTTATATGATAACTACTGTGAAAAATTAGTTTTCAATGAATTCCCATATCAGGATTATAATAAATAATATGGTGAAGCCTCATTATCACATTAGATATTATATAAATTACTCGATAATGTTTGTAAGCCACATTATCATGCATGTTATTATATAACTGACGTGATAGTGAAATATGTTGGGCTTATACAAACTACATAAATAATAACTGATGGGATAGACCAATAAAAAAATATTTTTCATGTCAGATATTTATCACATAATTTAAAAATATGATCTGATAAAAAATTTTTATACTAATGATAACTAGATTTGGTTTTTCTATTTACCTAATTTTTATGCTTCTAATCATAATATAAAATTATTTTTAGTTATTTAGTTTTTTCCATATTTCTATTTGGATATATAAAAATGTTTACGCACAATATACAGAACATTCAACACAAATATAAATATATGGTAACAGATCTTATCATGAATATCTAGTTTACATATTCAATAAGAAAACATCCAACAAGGTGGTATCCCCGTGGATGTTAATTCTATCTTATAGAAATTAATGAACATGTTATAAATTAACAAACAATAAATCCAAACTTGAAAGAGGGCCATTATAAAGTTAAAAAACCAAATAAAATTGAAAAAGAAAAATAAAACAGTGACTTGAGTCGAATGAAGAATTATACTTTAAAAATATTATTAGAATACATTTTACTTCATTTTATAAGAGTATTGATTGTTAGAATCTATATGGGATACACATACAAGAAATGTTTAACCCACTATACATAACCCAGGAAATAAATTTTTCATATCATATAATATCTACAACTCCATTATCTTAAACATGAATGATTGTGAATGGGAAAAACCATTTGGATTTCAATTTTCCTAGAAAAATTTTCATTGTAGAGATATATAAGAGAAAATTAACAGTAGACTTAAAAATTTTCAATCCTGTCTTTTTATTTCCAATATTTCTATTAGGAAATCATTTATTACAATTCATTCATCTTAGGAAAACTCTCTACACTGACTATTTACATTTAATGAACAAGGATTCCACAACCCAATATAACTTATGGAATAGATAAGTCAATATTTGTAATTTTTTTCCAAAAATTATAGTATGAATTATTTTCAAGGATATATCATATGACGAAAAATCATTATCTACATTAAAATAACAATCCTTCCTTGAACCATTGATAGCCTTTTACAAAAAATCATTCATTAATTAATTAGAGAATTTTCATTTCCCACAAATTATTATTTTTTATAGAGTACCTATATTAGTTTTCATTCCAAATTTCTCTGTCAAATTTTTAACATAGTAATCTCCAAGTATACCCCATTTTTTGTCTTGAAATCCTATTGTTCCCCCACAACTTGGGAAAAAATTCCGTCTAGATGAATTTGACACACTTTAGTCTTAATTACTGTATAATTTAATCACCTCAACCAACTTTTATATATAATCCACATCTTATAGGTTTTACGCATTCCTATTAGAGGGAAAAATGGTCCAAGAATATTCAATCCCAATAATTCAAATATCTCATCCTATATAGTTAATTTTTTAAGAATCTATTATAATGATCTCTGGTTTCCAATTAGTTATCTCTAGTCAAATAATACAAAAAAACTCTTAAAACCCCTAAACTATGTTTTCAAGATGAATATGAATTGAAGAAAATTATTTTAATTCCATTATTACCCATGATTTCCTCCATAATATAAGGACTGGAAAATCAAAAAAATATGAATAATCCCTTGTTCCAACTCCAACATCCTCACTTTATAGTCCCTACAACTATCAAGGATAATAAATTAATCCAAAAAGATTTGTTTTACCTTGAAAATATATTTTTTATAATTGATTACACAATTAATTACGTTACCCAAAAAATAATTGACCAAATTAGTGATATATTGGAAAAATTTTTTGAGGTAAAATTTATTTTTTGAATAAGGTTTTTTATATTATCCCTCTTGTCACAATTATCATTGTTGCACAGAAAAATCTAGTGATCGTAGACAAAATTTGATACCCTTTTTATCTTTTATTTCATTGTCAGCCACTTTATTCATGAGTGTCCATATAATCAATATTTTATTGAGTATATTTCTTATAAAAGGGTACATCAATGTATTTAGGTAAGTGAAAACAATATATTAAGAAACAAAGAGGATGTAAATGATTTTTATAATAAACAAAACACTACTAAGAGATATTTTTTTAATTTTCTGTAGTTTCATTGAGCATCATCTAAATATTGTAAACAATAATATATGAAAAATATCATGGATTAACATTGTTTTTTACGAAACCCATCTCTTTTTATGGGTATTGATATGGTGATTGTTTTATTTTGTAGTGGAATATGAACATATGGTTTTTTTATTTGATGATAGTGTTATTTATCTAACTCTAATTAATTGGGTAATGTTAATGATTTTTGTCACGAACCAACCTGGTTTGACCCTGAACCGGTCACCGAAGCTGGTCCGCGGCATGGACCGAGAGGAATTCCCGATCCTCCCAGGCTGGAGACAAGCACCATGGCCTCAAAGAGAGCAAGAGAGAATGATTTAACCTAAAGAAAAAAATAAATCAGCGGAAAAAAAATTGAACAAAACAAATTAAATAAACAAAACGAAAGAAAGAACGACCAACAACAACAACTAACCTAACCACGACCAAAAATTCCTCGTGTCTCCGATAGTCGCTGACCAGTCCACAAAAAAATCTCTCCCACAACGAGAGAGCTTAAGTCAACCTACAACAGAAACTAAAACAGGAAGACACTATAGGCATGAGTATTAAAACTCAGTGGGTAGGACTGACTAATTCTATTCCCAATTCACATACAATTAAATAAAGAATTTTTCAATTCTAGGTTTGATCTAAGTTATAAGAAATATGGTTTTTCACACACACACATCCATTTTTAAAACCACTAACAGTCAATTTCTCTTTTAATTTAGAATAAGTATAATATTGAACGAAACATGTGCATTGCATTTTAAATCATTTTGTGAACAATTTATAAATCCAAACTTTAGTTGTTAGTCAAAAGGAAAATCACTCACAATACACAACACGCACTAAGGGCAATGGAAAATGTGGCACATAGGGGTCAGCAACCGAACTCAACCTCTCAATCGTCCGCCAAATACAAATAAACACTTAATGAAACATGGGTCGAACCTAAGAGATCGTGATCAATCAAGAACATACTATACATCTGACTCATCCTGAAGGCATGACCTAACTCCATGACATCATAACCCCCATACTACTACCCAGAATAGCCCTGCATGGCCTAACCGAGGGGCCCAATCCCCATAGCAGCAATAACTCTATATTCCCCTGCTATGGGGCCACTAGTCAGTGCATGGTCTATACTAGTGCAGTAATCTTTCTCAGAAAATTCACTCAATATGCCAGGCTCCCATGTCAACACAAGCAATAAAAAGGGGGTGCGTCCACAATGTAAATTAATCAGTCACAATGCACAAACATCACATATATCTCATGGAATCAACACACACCAAAGATCACCCCTAAGTAGGTTTTCTAGAATAATATATTTTATTAATGTGCCAAACGCGCCTTCACCAATTTTAATGTAAAACCTCATTTCTCAAAAATCTCTAAACACATGTTCAGAAGAAATCATTTATCTATAAAACTAGAAGTACATTTGAAATACCGTGAATTATGTTTAAAGGTCATACATGCATTATTTCAATACTGGGTGTCTGCTCGTCATGAAGATGTTTCAATGTTTCAGTATAAAATAAACTGCTCTTTTCACACCAAATAATTATATAAAAATTAATTGTATCATATTATTTCCAATTTATTGAAATTAATAAATCATCAAGAAATCAATAAATTCTAAATCTAAAGATATATGCAGTCAGGGACCTACCTTGGCTTGCTGCTCGGTTACAACGACGACGTGACACATCTCACACTCATGAAAAAGAACGTGCAACCTACTTAAGACAGCAGTATCTTGGGTTTTCCTCGCCAAGACGCTGAAACAAACAAAAAACAACTAAAAACCCATAACCATAGTCTTTGATCAATCCAAATGAATAAAAAACACAAAATCAACTTCGACATGTTTCCAAAACATCACATCAAAACACATATCAAAACACAAAAAACTCTATATTATAATCCAACCATGACCTTTAGACACACCAACTGTCTTGCAAACATCATACACACCACATGATTAAAGCAATAATCCATTTGAATAATTTATAAAACATCTGCAAAGTTGAAACCAAGGTTCACATCCAAACATACTCAGTTCCACGTAAGAAAAAATTTTAAAATAAAACACACAACATCATCGCACCAAAACATGACTCGCACATAACACCCAAACCATAAAACAATTTTATAATATAACACAACCATTTGCACACACAAAACCTCGCCACTTTCCATTAAAATGTAAAGCACATTTCACACCTCCTAAACACTCTTGAAACCAATTTTGAAACCATGCATACACCGCTTTAAAAACCAGAAACCGGGTATACCTTTGAAATCAAGCGCACCTCAAAATACTCCCAAAACACAATCTGCACCACTTAAATAAATTAAATAACATAGCAGATTAATCACACAAACAAGCAATCAATGCAGTCACATGAAGATGAGAACCAAGAACACACTCCAAACTTATTTTTAACAAATTAAAAAATATTCAAGAACATTATAATCAACTAATTAAGGGTATAACGAAGCTGCAAAACCAAGAAATAGACATAGGACAATACCTTGGTTGGTGGTGGTGAACCAAAACATGCGGTGAGGCCAAACGTGCCCTGTGAACAACAACGGACAATCTGAAGTGATTTGAATAGCTTCACCTTCGGCGGCGGTGAATGAAAAGGGATCCAAAATGACATGAGACACCATTCTCGAACCCATCGAGGGAATTCACAGCCACGTCGAAGCACACTGAGGCGCTGCACCACAAAATTCGGATTTGTGTCAGAAGATTGTCGAACGGCAGGGTGAGGTTCACCGAAAATGCACCGAGAAGGGTGAAAACGGGCCGCTGCTGGTGGGTTCTGCAAAGAAGAAGGGGGTGGGGGTATCTCGTGCCGGCTGGATAGGGAAGGTGGATTCCGCTGGGTTGTGCACCACTAATGAAACAGGGGGGGGGGGGTCCGACGCTGGAAAGGAGGAGGCAGCTGGGGTTTTAGAGCGCATAGGCCATCGGAGGAAGGATCTCGCACTGGGGTCCGAGCACGCCACACCGGAGAAAGGGAGAACGTCGGAGGGAATCGGTCGGCCGCTTGCACAGGTTGTTGAGGAGGAGAGGTCATTGCGCCATACCGTGGGGATGGGGGAAAAGGCACCTCACGCCAGATGCAGGAGAGGGCGGCGGCTTCGCTAGAATGGGGATGAGAAGAATGACACCGGAAGGGGATGGCGGTGCGAAGCGTAGAACTAGGGAAAAGAGGGGCTCGCGCCACGTAAATACGGACGGGGGGTGAAATTGGGATGCCGCCGTGGATGATTAGGTCTAGGGTTTTTTTTCAATTCATCTTATAATTAAATTTTATATTAAAACCATGGATAATAATAATTATAATAATAATAATATCATTATTAGTATTATTATAAAAAATTTATTTATTTATTTCATTTTATTTAACACTACCTTATTTTATTGTATTTTTAAAGAAGTAGTTGTATTATTTTTTTTATAAACTAGGTAACCCCACGTGCCGCGCACGATTACCTGCAGTCAGACACCCAGTTGAGTAAGTCGTGCTCAACCCGCGTCACCCGACACTGCGCTCTTACAGTGTTAAGCCATGTGCTCAACATGCGACTTATAAAAACATGTGCACTTGCACGACACAACCCAATGTTCTTGGGTATCCATGTGGGCTTACCGCAAAATAGTGCAAAGAGCATCCGAAATTTTAAAACTCGACTCGTCGGCTACCGAAACTCAAAATAAATATTAATACAATTAAAAATAATAAATCAATCAAGTTGTGGTGTGACAATTCTCCCCACCACAAACACTTTCTGCTCCTAGAAAGTCACCATGCTAACATACGACCCAACATGAGTCCCTGCCCAGAAAAAAACACAGAGAACTGAGAACCTCAGGGTGACCATTCCCAAAAAACTTCACACTCGACCAATTCAAGAGAAAACTGAAGGCCGGGGTTGAGGGGAGAACACGGGAGGGTTCTCCCCACCACAATAATTTACTAATATGGAAACCCTGAAACCCGATCATACCACACCCGAGGGGGCCAATGTGGGAACTCCCAAACCGAACCCAATTAATTTCTCCACATGGAATGAACAACACCCAGGGACTTAAAAAAAAATCTTGCTACGAAACGACCCAACAACCCGAGGATAATAAATTTACTCAACCCCTCACACATCGACTGAGTAAAATCCTCACCGCAACCGGAGACAAGAAAATTCCTTGACCGAACTCAAAAAGGACCTCGAAACATCGTAGGTTAATTTCATGAAACCAAACCTCCCCCTAACGAACATAATTGAGACCCAACTGAAAATTATTATGACCAGTTTATTCATATTTCCAACACCCTTCATGGAAATTCAAACGATTTGAAAACACACTGGGAACAGATAAGACCGCTTAGACTGTGGTAGAACAAGTTCATCTCATCACCACAACTATGATGAGCTTACAACATTGATAAGAACAAAACAAGGATACTTTGGATATTTCCCTCCGAAAGACAAAAAAAATTCTCGGACGGAGGTTACACACACCCTCTGCAACTGCTGACTGTGCGCGAGCTTCACCCCAAGCACTATGGATGGGGCCCTAATAGCTGAAGCATCTCCTGCCTCACAGTTAGGTATTTTCACCTTCTAGTCTCTAACTACTTCCATTTGATGATTCAAACAACCACGATGGCCCTACATTTTCAATTGGTTTCAACATGATGGATTATAATGTCTAGACTGGCTATACTGCTGATGCACAAGAGAGAGGTGCGATAAAGTAAGAGTTGTTACAGATGAGGATGATTTATCAGAGACAGGTTCAACCGGCCCACACTCCTTGCCAGGTGGGGAACCTTCACGGAAGTCGACCACCGTTAATCACACCCAAAATTCTAACGAAGACGAAACATTTCATCTATACTATCCCAGAACTCAACCTTGAAATAACTCTAGGGTGGTACGAACCTTATCTACCCTAGGTGTTCCCAACAACCCAAAGACACACTATCTTTTAGAATAATACAACTACCTCAAATAGACTTCGACTACCTCGATAAGTAATGAACAAAAAATGGAACTGAGAACTGAGTATAACTCATTGACAACATTGGGAGGCTTTCTGGGCAGCATACTCATAACAACACGAAAAACACCATCGAAGTCGGTATCAATCCAAAACTCAACAAAATCAACAACACAAGCTAAGGGCAATAGGCCCATAATCCAAACATATACATCACAAGGAGAAATCGCTTTTCTGAAACCATTATTTCATGAAAATTTTCAAAACTCACCTATGGCACTTTATGAACTATCCCACGTGCATTCATTAAATCTCGCTCACATCATCTGTGAACAAGTTCCCCTACACACTCTCTGTACATACCCACACACTAGTGACCCTCCATAAGGAGATCCAAGGTTCAAACAACTTTTTTCTTTTTCAAATCCAAACCCATACCAAATTTTTCCAAACTGATACACATTCTATTAAAAACACACTATACTAATTTCAAAAACAATTTGGAAGAAACGCTTTTCCATTTAAAAAAAATTTCACTTTTAACGCATATTCAAATCAACTGAGACCCAAACAAAACCCAAGCAGTAAAAACCGACTGGAATGAGAAACTAGTGCATATGTCTGACTCTGCGGCATGGTGGTGAGCCATGCCCCAAGTAAAGAATAACACTAAGAGAACCTGAAATCGGGCACTTGGACTCAACATGGGTCACCACCCCATGTGAGGTCGCAAAGTGAACTGATTCACCTTGATTTACATCCCTCAATCCAAAACGACCAAGGGCAAGTGACTGAACTCCCGGACTATCCCTAGAAACAAAGGTCTCATCACGAGCAGTGGTAATCAGGCACCGACCCGAAACCTACCTCCTGAGCCTCGACAATCCTAATCTCCTTCTAAGAGACATCCCAAATATAAAGAACCTCATCTGACACCATTTTTTCATGAACCAACCTGGGTCGACCCTAAACCGGTCACCCGAGTCGGTCCACAGCATGGCTCGAGAGGCATTCCCGATCCTCCTGGGCTGGCGACAAGCACCAGGGCATCAAAGAGAGCAAGAGGGAATTATTTCACCAAAGGAAAAAAACAAATCAGCGGAAAGAAAATAGAACAACACAAAGTAAATAAAAAACACAATAGAAAGAAGGACCAACAACAATAACTAACCTGACCATGACCAGAAATTCGTCATGACTCCGAGAGTCGCTCACCAGTCCACAACCAAATCTCGGACACAACGAGAGAGCACTAGTCAACCTGCAATATAAAATAAAATAAGAGGACACTATAGGTGTGAGTATTAAAACTCATTAGGTAGGACCAACTAATTCTATTCCCAAAGAACATACATTAAATAAAGAATTTATCAATTCCAGGTTTGAACTATGTTATACAAAATATGGTTTTTCACACACACACTTCCATTTTTAAAACCATTAATAGTCCATTTCCCTTTTAATTTAGAATAAGTTTAATGTTGAAAGAAACAGGTGGATTGCATTTTAAATAATTTTGCGAACAATTTAGAAATCCAAACATTAGTTTTTAGTCAAAAGGAAAATAACACACAACACACAACACACACTAAGGGAAATGGAAAAAGTGGCACACAGGGGTCAGCATCCGAACTTAACCACTCAATAATCCGCCACATACAAATAAACACATATAGAAACATGGGTCAAACCTAGGAGATCGTGAACAATCTAGTACATACTATACATCTGACTCATCCTGAAGGCATGCCCTAACTCGATTACATCATAACACCCATACTACTACCCGAAATAGCCTTGCATGGCCTAACCGAAGGTCCAAATCCCCATAGTAGAAATAACTCAGTAATCCCCTGCTATGGGGCCACTAGGCAGTGCATGGTATAAACTAGTGCAACAATCGTTCTCAGAAAATTCACTCAATATGCCAGCTTCCCATATCAACACAATCAATAAAAAGGGGGTGTGTCGACAATGTAAATTAATCAGTCATAATGCACAATCATCACATACAGCTCACACAATCAACACACACCAAAGATCACCCCCGAGTTTGTTTTCCAGAATAATCTATTTTATTAAAGTGCCAAACGGGCCTTCACCAATTTTAATGTATAACCTCATTTCTCAAAAAGATCAAAACTCATGTTTAGAAGAAATAATTATCTTAAATACTAGAAGTACATATGAAATACCGTGAATTATGTTTAAAGTCCAAACATGCATTCTTTCGATACTGGGTGTCCACTCGTCATGAAAATGATTCATTTGTTCGGTATAAAATAAACGACTCTTTTCACACCAAATAATTATATAAAAATTAATTGTATCATATTATTTCCAATTTATAGAAATTAATAAATCATCAAAAATCAATAAATTCTAAATCTAATGGTATGTGTAGTGGGGGACATACCTTGGCTTGTTGCTCAGTTACAACGATGACGTGGCACGTCTCACACTCACGCACAAGAACGTGCAACATACTGAAGACCGCAGTATCGTGGATTTTCCTTCCAAGGCACTACAACAAATGAAAAACAACTAAAAATCCATAACCAAAGACTTTGAAAAATCCAAACGAACAAACAATGCAAAAACCCCGTCGAAATGTTTCCAAAACATCACATCAAAACACATATCAAAACACAACCAAACTCTATATTAGAATCCAACCACAAACTTTAGACACACCAACTGTCTTGCAAACATCATACGCACCACATGATTAAAGCAATAATCCATTTGAATAATTTATAAAACATCATCAAAGGTGAAACCGAGGTTCACATCCAAACATACTCAGTTCCACATAAGAAAACATTATAAAATAAAACACACAACATCATCACACCAAAACATGGCAGTAACCTAACACCCAACCCATAAAACAATTTTACAAAATAACTCACCTGTTTTCACTCACAAAACCTCACCACTTTCCATTAATCTGTAAAGAACATTTCCTACTTTTAAAACACACCTAAAACCCATTTTCAAGACATGCCCACAACCCTTTAAAACCGCAAACCGAGTCTACCTTTGAAATCAAGTGCGCCTCAAAATACTCCCAAAACACAATCCACACCACATAAATAAATTAAAGAACATAGCAGATTAATCAAACAAACAAGCTAATCAACACAGACACATGCAGACGCGATCCTGGAATTCACTCCAATCATATTTTGAACAAATTAAAAAATATTCAATAAAATAATAATCAGCTAATTAAGGGTATAACGAAGCTGCGAAACCAAAAAATGGACATAGGACTATACCTTTGTTAGTGGTGGTGAACCAAAACATGCTGAGAGGCCAAACGCACCCTGCGAACAATAGCGGACGATCCGATGCGATTTGATTCACTTCGCCTTTCGCGGCGGTGAACCAAAAGGGATCCAACATGACCCGAGACCCCATTCGTGAACCCAGTGAGGGAATTCGCGGCCATGTCGAAGCACGCTGAGGCGCTGCACCATGAAATTTGGATTTTTGTTGGAAGATTGCCGAACGGAAGGGGTGAGGTTCGCCGAAAACGCACCGAGAAGAGTGAAAACGAGCCGCTGATGAAGGGTTGTGCCTCGCAGAAGGGGGCAGGGGGCTCTCATGCCCACTGGATAGGGAAGGGGGATTCCGTTGGGTAGTGGACTGCTAATGAAAGGGGGGGTCCGGTGCTGGAAAGGAGGAGGCGACTGGGGTTTTGGAGTGCATAGGCCACTGGAGGAAGGATCTCGCACTGGGGTCCGAGCGTGCCACATAGGTGAAAGGGAGACGGTCGGAGGGCATCGATCGACCACACGCACAGGTGGTTGAGGAGGGTAGGTCGCTATTCCATGTCGTGGGGAGGGGGGAGAAGGCGCATCACGCCAGATGCAGGAGAGGGCGGCGGCTTCGCTAGAATGGGGAAGAAGAGAAGGCCACCAGAAGGGGATGGTGGCACGAAGCACAGAACTGGGGAAAAGGGGGGCTCGCGCAGTGCAAATAGGGAAGGGGGGTGAAATTGAGGTGCCACCGGGGATGATTAGGTCAAGGGTTTTTTTTTCTCCAATTCATTTTATAATTAAATTTTATAATAAAACCAAGGATAATAATAATTATCTTAATAATAATATCATTATTATAATTATTATCTAAAATTTATTTATTTATTTCATTTTATTTAACCCTCCCTTATTTTATTTTATTTTTAAATAAGCGGTTGTATTATTTATTCTAAAAACTAGGAAACCCCGTGGGCTTCGCACAGTTACCTACAGTCAGACGCACAGTTGAGTAAGTCGTGCTCAACCCGCGTCACCCAACACTGCACCCATACAGTGCTAAGCAATGTGCTCATCACACGACTTAAAAAAACATTTGCACTTACACGCCACAACCCAATGCGCTTGGGTATCCATGCGGGCTAACCGCACAACAGTGAAAAGAGCATCCAAAATTTTAAAACTCGACCCGTCGGCTATCGATACTCAAAATAATTATTAAAACAATTAAAAATAATAAATAAATCAGGTCGTGGTGTGACAAGTTTTTTATCCCAACGATATGCATGAGTACATTCCATGCCCAAAACAAGAGGGTACATTGGAAGAAATACCATGATCGATACTAGATGGTACCTGAGAGGACATCCGATGACCAAAACAAGAAGGTAAATAGGAAGAAAACCCAATCATGAAAGAAGAATGAATATGTTAGGACATCCAAATATTGAAACAATAGGTTATACTAGAGGACATCCCAAGACAGAAACAATAGGGTATACACGAGGAAATCCCATTCCTAAAACAAGAAGGCACACTAGAGGATCTCCAATTCCTGAAACTCAAAGTTACATGTGAGGGAATCACTTTACTAAAATAATTGTGTACATGGAAGGGTACCCCAATCCTTTAGAATGTACACGGGTGATTAACCAAAGACTATCATATTACAAATTCCATGATCAGATTCATTAACATGGGTTTTTTCAATGCATATGTGTCCGAAAAAGAGAAAACACATACAGTTACATTATGATTTCATTGTGTATATTCATTATTTCTTCATGATTCATTACTTATGAATAACCCAAATATATGCAGGATTAATGTTTTTTATTTTGGATATTTAGGGCGTGATATTCTAACGATCGTGATCAAGTTCTCATAACCTTTTGTTCATGTAAGAATTATGATTATCCTTTATTTACCCTTATTGAGAATCTGAGTTGACCCCATTATTATGCTTTATTTACACTTGTTATGAATAAAATTTCAGGTAGATGATCTAATGGCTGATATATTTATGAGACATATTAAACATGTTTCACGATGAAAGAATATTTTGTTCCAAAATTTTCATATACACTATAATATTATGGTCCTTAGGCACAAATTTCTATAATATAAGGAATAATAATCTAATATGATTTAATATCCATGTATGATAATCATGCATTGTCATAGTTGGCATCAAAGGAAATGTTTAGTTTGTCTTTTAAAAATATGGTGATTTAAATTTTTTGAAATACCTCTATATATTTCTAAGGATATGAATAGGGATGTATCTAAGGATAATTATAAAGATGTGTAAATATTAAGGAAAATGTAAGGAATTTTTACTAAATTATATAGCTAGTGGTTCCATAGAAATAAATACATATGTAGATACTAAACGTTCATGTGGCTCTAGAACAAATATAACTAGGTGTAACAACTCTAAAATGATGTCCTGAGCCTGATTTGAGGTAATGTTGTACATGATAATGGGCTTTGATGCACCATTGCTTTGACAGTCCCCAAAGATATTTTTTTAGGAATTTATAGTCTCCTTATGAATCGTCACAAAGTATTTATATAGAGGAATACTACTATGAACATAGGATAAAACTTTTCTTTCCTCTATTAATGAAGTATGTTCTATAATCTAGGAATAATATATGTATTTTTTCATGATTATTTTTTATCCGATTATGATAAATGTTCTCATAATATGATTTTTGGTTTCAATCAATAGACTTAATAGTATTAAAATGGTTATTATTTAATATTTCATATGTGGAATGTATGAAAATTATGAATTTTATTTCCCAGTGGAAATATAATAAATATAAATAAGATGGTGATATGATTATATCTTATAAATTTGAAGATAAATAGACAAAAAATAGAATGTGAATGGTATGTGATGATCTTCCAGAATTGTTTACATATATCAAAAAAGAGTGATTATATTGAGTTTTAGTATCCATGAAAAAATATTCATATGTCATAATCTTGGATTATGGTATTGTGGAATAAGTTTATGATTCCTCAGTAATGGGTTATGAAAACATATGGATGAATGAAGTAATTATGTTTTTGAATTCAAATATTATGTTATATGAATCATGAAATATATAAGTATTCTTAGTATGAGTATTCATTGTTATTTTAAAAGGTTAAGTTTAATTTTGATGATGAAATATAAATGTATTATTTTTAGTTATGTATGGTAAATCTAAATTTGATCAATTAGTTATAAAAATTATGCTTCCCTTTTATATTGAGATTATTGGTTTTCGATAAATTAATTTGGCTGCCATGATTACCATAGAACTGATTATTGATTGTTTTATAATATAGTGTTTGTCATCTTTGGTGATGTTTAAAACTTCTTGGATTTAAGGAATATATCTATAAACCTTTGGAATAATGAGGTAATTATGTTTCTAGAATGAATTTATGGTAATTAAGGTTATTACCATGATTCAAGATAATATATATTGAGGGAATTCATATGCGTGGAATGTAACAACCAGGATATACTTCATGACATATGGGTGATCATAGTTTTTATTATTTTGTGACTTTTTTCTAAATATATGGATTTTCTTAATTCAGATGTTTTATAAGGTTATGCATTTATAGAAATATTAAGATAAAATTTGCATGAGTTTTGTGATAAGAAAGTTTTATCTCACCAAATGAGGATTTATTCAAAAAGGATAACAACTTATAAAAACATGGTGTTGATGATAATATATGGCAGATGAGATGACATATAATCGATCTCAATATTTTTTAGTGCTACATTAATGAAATATTAATCATCCATTTTGGAGAAAGAGGTGTTGTGGAATAAGGGACTATATAGTGTAACATTGTCTTAATATCATGAAATTATATATTTTAATGAAAAATCATTAATCATTTGAAAAGGATCGTGGAACAAAAAATGATGACCTAGTACCTCCATTTTTTATGAATCATATGCTCTCTTACTCCAATGAACATTTATGGATTTGTTATTGTAAACAATATCCTAACCTTGTTCAATATCACTGTCTATCAAACCATGATGGTTATTTTTTTTAATGTCATTGTTTTCACATCCATTATATGTCCTCCTATGTGAAAACCTATTTATATGTTACATTGGGTAACCACTATGTTGCCAAAATTACCCTTTTAAAGGATGTTTTGGTAATCATTTTTATGATATGGGATTCTATTAATGAAATGTTCAAGTATTAATCCACTGATAAACCAGATGATTTCTCACGGAAAAATTTATTTTATGGGGTGTATAATGTAACAACCCATTATTTTGTGAAATATTTTGTTTTTTAAATAATTAATCAGTTTTATATTTTTCATTTAAGGGAACAATGAAAATAGATATATTATATTAAATAACTATTATATTATTTTGTTATATGAAACAATATTTTGACCGTTCACTACATGCACTGCATAGATTATCCTACAATACTTGGAACACTGAGATAGGTCGCAGAACATGCAAGGTTGAGTATTGGCACATTTCAGTAGAAAAACTATTTTAAATCTCAATTTTGATACAATTAATAATATTATAATACATAATTAACCTTATTTTTTAATTCTAAATACATAAATATGAATATTATTATTATTTTTTCTTTTCATAGAAACATCATGTTTTGATGAATAGAGTAAAATACTATAATTTAGTAAACAATTACCACATCGTTTAAAAATTATTATTGTAAAATTATATTTTAAATAATATTAAATTGTAAAAATAGTTCCATAGTACATATATTTGTCCAATATATGTCAGAATAGTATTATTATATTGAAATTATATAAAAATACTCATTGATCTTTTGGACAATTTTCATAAAAACCTATTTTCCCTCCACATTAGCGGGATTAATGTTGAACCTAATTTTCCTAATTATGTGATGTTAATTCTGAAAAACCGACATGGAAAATTATAATCAATATGATATGTGTGTACTACTGTGATCAAATTTTTTTAAAAAAAATTATAGTGATAGTGATTAAAAATAATTAAGGTGATTAATGTAAAAATAAACCAAATATTGCACTAAAACATAATAATAAGGTAAAAATGACCATGAAACATGACCGAAGAAAATTTTGTTCAAATAATGTATATAAAATATTAATAATTCAGTGGTTATATATTTTCTAATAACTCTATCTTTATTATAGTATTAATTGATAAAATAATTAGGTTAGAAATGTATATTATTTAATAAAAACAAAAATGATTATAATGGGGAATCATAGATGTTAAAGAACCAAATTACTAATATTCAAATGTTTTTGTGTGTTGGAGGTTTCTATAGATGAGTTTTACCCTATTATACATTAATTTTATTTTTTGATGAATATTAAGAAACGTATAACCCCCATTAATGAATACCTGTTGGTATTTAGAAGAGTACCAATCCCCTTCAACAAAAAAATCACGTTCGCTTATCCTCACACCTCTCAAACCACATAGCTTCTTCCATTATATACCCAATACTTTTATAAAAACAATAAATTTATTCGTTTAGTAAATTATTTAGGAATAAATCCCTACAATAATTCCCCTTCGGTCAAACTAAAAGGATTTACCTGATTATGATGTAATATCCCCGATTAAACATCTTTCATTTAGTTTTTTTTACACCCTCCAATATTCTTATTAATTGATTTCATAATTGGAAAATTATAGTAAATATGGTATTATTTAATTAGTATATGTGTTAAACATACAATTATAGACACATCAATCTAAGGGGTTATGATCATTCTATTTATGCGTACAACGAACTACCACGTCTATACACAACGATTGGTCATTTTTCCTCTACCACCTCTTATGGTGGAAATTTTGATGGAAACCCAATATATATGTAACATGTTATAGTTATGTTGTGTTTGAGCTTCTATATTAATTTTTAAAAACATATCATTTTTACATTCAATTTTATTAAATAAAATAATTTTGTTTAAGTTTCTACTAACGCCCCTCAAAGCGCTGTGATTCATTCACACACATCATGGAATATATTAAGAATGGGTTTAGTGAAATTATATGAAATATATGATATAATAATGATAAGGAAATAATGATACACACACACACACAAACACACACACACAAATATATAATTTACAGTTTTTGATTCAATACATCAATAGAAATAGAAAGAGCATTCATGTCTACATGAATCTTTTCATCTCCATGAACTAATTTTTCCATTTCATAATTCCATATTATATGGATTATCATAATAAATATATAAAAAATATAAATGATATTTATATAATGTTTTAAATTCAGGAAATATATATATAAGTATACTAACAAAAGAAATAACTAATTACGATACACGCGGAGAACAAATAAGATATTAACCAAAGTGAAACCATAACAAAGTCATGTTAACAAGTCTGTAATATGAAGTCATAATAAAACCGGATAGGATATATAACATAAGAATATGTAATTTTCATATATTTACAACAAATTTATATATATATAATACATCTCATTTTAACATGTATGATGAGAGTCCAGACATTATGTAAAGGAAATTAATGTTAATTTTTAATTTTAGTAAGGATAATGATTTATTCACCACCAATTACATTTTGTGGATTTTAAACTGACAATGGATGAATTTTATTATTATTATAATAAAATGTATGGGTATTTTCATATCCATTAAATGATATTTATTTCATTGTGTTAATGTTTCAAAATATTCAAAATTATTAATACTGTTTTGTCTCAATTTTACTTCTTTGTGAAACATGCTTTATTATATAGCTATGTATATTTTTTAGGTGTATATACATCCTTTTTACATGTAATATATTTATCCAACATATTTAAATGATATATTTAATCTTCGTGTAATTATAATTTCTTACATGGATTGTATATTCATATGTCACCAGGTTGTTAAATCATATTGAAAAAAACTCATGACTTTCAGAGATTGTTAATGATTATACTTCCATGGGTGAAATTTTATGATCATTATATCAATAATAGTAACGTGTTTCATTATGTTTTGATTATTCAAGATATATCCATGTACTATTACCATTTTCTACTATTTGATTCATAATATAATTTTTTTAATGTTTTTAGAAAAATTCATACTATTTTTCTCTTGATTAGAAATCTATTCTGTTTTTAAAAAATGTCTTCAAAAATGTTATAAATAATATTTTAAATTGATATTTGAAAATAATTTTTAATGGAAAAAAATTTTCTTAAAATTATATACTTTTTAATATTATTCATGTTATGATTTCAAATTATCTTCAATGAAATGGGTTTTAAAATATTTCTATGATTCCATATTATGATTTAAATCTATATTTAATTACACAGGTTCCAAAACATTTCCATTATTTTATTATATGATTTCATAGTATATTCAAATAAAAAGGGGGTTAAAATTTTTTGAATCTTATTTTAGATGTTTCAAAGAAAAATGATTTCTATTGTATTTCATTTATTTATTAATGGGATTCAATTTATTTTCAATGAAAATTACATTCAAATGTGTTTATGTATTAAAATGAAATTTACAATGAACTGTGTAAATTCTCCTCAATAAAACATTTAAAGAGATATTTGAAAATTATTTTCCATAAAATATAAAATCAATTTATATTACTCAATTTTTTATAGAAAATGATCCAAATGGTTAATTCATATTATTTATAGAATCGTTAATGTTTTTATTGAGTGATTCTTATAACACTGGGTTATCTTCCGTGGTTTATATTATTTTAAATCCCACATTATTCACCTGATTATATTCAATTATATTATTCAGAAATGAATATATTTTCCATAGGTTTCATGAAAGATTAATGATACCCATTCAATTTCGTGGGTTATGATTGTTGTCTACCAATCTCTTTATATGGCTCATGATATAATGAATGTTTTATTATCCTATGACACTTGTAGGTATGATTTTGTTATGTGATGGCTGGGACTTATTCCCACCTCCATGGAATTGGGTAATAATAAATGTTTTACTCCCTCAATTGGTACGTAGAATGAAATCCCACTCAAAAAGCAAGAGGGTACACGACAGTAAATTCCATGAAAGAAACAAGAGGGTACATGAGAGGACATCTAAATCCCAGGAAATCTATATGCACAAGAAGAAATCCCAATCCTAAAACCAACAGGTAAAAAAGAGTACATTCCAATCCCCAAACAACAGGTTATATATGAGGACATATGAAGCCTGAAAAAGGGGGTAAATGAGAGAAAATATCAATCCCAAAATAAGAGGGTACACGAGGGTACATCTGATGAATGAGAAAATAATTTAGGCATGTGGAAATTCCAATACAAATGTAAGAGTGTCACGAAACAAATCGGGTCGACCCTGTAATGATCACCCGAGCTGGACCACGACATGGCCCGAGAGGCGTTCCCGATCCTCCCGGGCTGGAGACAAGCACCAGGGGCATCAACAGAGGCTGTGGGAACGATTTCGCCCAATATAAATAAATAATACTGCACGATAATACAGAGCAGCGCAAAAAATATTAATCAAACAAATTGACTAAACATGAATAGTAGAAAAATAGAACTGACCAAACACGACGTCCGAACAAACTCCATGCAACCTCGTGGGTTGCTCTCCGACTCAACGATCAAGCGTCGCCCTAGGCGAGCGCACTCAAGAAATAGCCTGCAAAAACACTAAAAACAGAAAAGAACTATAGGCGTGAGTATAAAAACTCAGTAGGATATCTCGATATCTATTCCCAATGCACTGCCTTTAAAATAAAAGAAAAATCATTTCAAGTTTGAACTAAAATTTATAAAAGTATGTTTTTCTAACTATCTTACTTAAAAACTAAGTATGAACCATTTCCCTTAACCATTTCCAAATTTGGGTTCATTTCATTAGTGTTAATGGCTTTTTAGAAAGGGAATGTGATGTTTATATTTTCCAAATTTTTACAAATAGGATTATAGACATTCATTTGAAAACCATTTTTAGAAACCTAATCAAAAGAAATATACCACTTTCCAAGGAAAAACAATAAACTAGAAAGGCACAAAGTAAAACACACAGCAATGGCAATGTAGGTATACATATGAGAATCGTAATCACTATTTCAAACAACCAAATGCCGAAAAGACATGGGTGAACCAAGGAGATCGAGAATAAACCAGAAGACACCAGTACATGAGAAATCATCCTTATCGACATGTCATAATGAAATAAAAACGCACAATATGCTCAACCATCCTCTCTCAGGCAGGTCGAGGGAAAATCCCATAGTAATAAACCCAATATATCTACCTACTATGGGCCACTGGTTAGAACTATAACCTACCAGTGTAGCAATCATTCTTAGAATATTCTATCAATATTCCAGATTCCCATGTCTCAAGTGTTTTGAAAAGGGGTGAGCCAACTGATGCCAACTGAGCATCCAATCAAATACATATATATATAAAGATCAATAGGCATCACCCCGAGCGACTACGTGGAATATCCTCTTTCCTTTAAACTACTCATTTACCTGGGAGCCTCTAAGCACGGCATCCCAGACAATCAATTAAGACCAAGGCATGAGAGTTCTCTTAAGAGGTTTTTTATCAAAACATTTGCATCTCGTTCCATAAAGTGCCCAACGGGCATTAAATACATTTCACAATCACTACTCAAAAAAATGGTACATCTTCTTTATAAGACAAAACCCAGTTTAAAACCATTTAAAGAACCCCAAAAACACTACTTCACAGGCTGACAATATCTATATAAACAAAACCAAAACAAAACATTTTATTTTTCCAAATATCCTTTTAGAGCCAATCAGACAACTTCTTAAAAGAACCAATATACTTGTTCACGCTTCAAAAGAAATCATTTCTCATTAAACTAGAACACTATTTTATATTCCGTAAATTATGATTAAAATCCAGATGAGGATTCTTTCATTATTGGGTGTTCGCTCGTCAAAAGAATATTTCAAGCGTCCTGTATAAAATTAACGGCTTCTTTTACACTAAATAACCATTTAAAAATTAACTATCTTATATTAAAAAGTAATTATCTTATATTACCTCACATTATTTAGATTTAATAAAATATTTAGTTTGAACAATTAGTGTGTGCAAATAGCAGGAAGTAATGTAGCTTAAATTTTAAAAGGAGTGCAAAGGGAACCTACCTCAAGATCAAGCGCGGCGAAAAAACTACCTCGGAACCAAGTTGCGATGACACAACATGTGTCTGAAACCACGTGATAAATTCCAACACTCTATACAAACAATATAAAAGACTCATACATATAAAAAAACTCACTAGAGCACGCGAAACCAAGCGGTGGGAAGAAACGCTCACCTTGAAACTAAAGCCCGACGATGACGGAACCTCAGAAACAAGGCATGGTGATGGCACTCACTCAGAAACACACTGCGTGGGTCCTAAAAATCCTAAACCTACCAAAAACAAACATAAGTTGATCACCCCCAAACAAAGAATAGGTCAAAGAATGAATAATAATAATAATAATAATAATAATAATAACAATAATAAGATTAATAATAATAATAATAATAATAACAATAATAAGATTGATAATAATATTAATAAAATAACAATAATAATAATAATAACAATAATAATAATAGTAATAATAATATTAATAATAATAATATGAAAAATGATAACAATAATAATAATAATAATATTAATAATAATAATAACAATTACAATATTAATAATAATAATAGAAATAATTATAATTATTATTATAATAATAAATACAATAATATTATTATTAATAATAAGAGTTATAATAATAATAACAATGACAAAAAAATAATCATAAATATAATAATAATAATAATAAGAGTAATAATAGTAATAATAATGAAAGTAAAAAATAAATAAATAAATAAATAAAAAGAAACCTGGCTGGGGGGTGCAGCAAGGAGCTCGGCGGGAGTTGGTGCGACGGGCTGAGGGATGTTGCAGGCTTGAGCAAGGAGTAGAGGAGGCTGAGCGGGGGATCTAGTAGGGGAAAGGGTAAGACGACTACACGGCTGCTCTTCGAGGTCGATGGTAGGGAGGTCCAAGGGCCGTGCGCTGCACCAAGAGGGAGGAGGGGCGCCTGCGGATAGGTGTTGTCAAGGTGCCGGTACCAGGAGGAGAGGGAGATCGGGTCTAGGGCAGTGCTACAGGGGAGGACACGGGGCTGGTTTTCTCAAACGCATCTAGTGGGAAGCTGAGGGCCGGAGGGAGGGGTGTCGTGTATGGGAGGGCAGGGGACCGACACAAGTGGGGTATTGACGGGCCTAGTTGCGCCTAAAGAGGACGGAAGCCGGGCGGAAAGGGCCGGGATAGGAGCAGTGCATGGCGGACAGAAGAAGGGAAAAGGTGGAGGTGGGGTGTCCGGTGGCTGGATGCTATAAGAAGATGGGAGAATGGAAAAAATGGTGAGGCGTTGGATAGCAGTGGCAGACAGAGGTGCGGGCTGGTGTTGAGGAGGCCGAGTGGGGATGCCGTCACTGCCGAGGGGAAGGAGAAGCGTCAGGAGGGCCTGTTGTGCTGGGTGCAGGACAAGGGGAAGGAGAAGGTAGGGATAGGAGGGATGGCGGCCGAAAGAGAAGTGAGAAAAAAATAAAGAGGGGGCAGGCTTCTAGGGTTAGAAGAAAGGACCAAATAATAATAATAATAATAATAATAATAAAGTAAATAAAAAAATGAAACAAAGTCATATAAATAAAACAAGGTAAAAAAATACTCATAATAAAAGTACGACAAATAAAAATAATAATAATAATAAGAAAAGAGTAATAATAATATTAATAATAACATTAATATTAATAGACCACCTAATAATAATAATAAAGAAATCTTTGGTAATTATAAAAGAAATGATAAAAATATAATAATTTTAATAATTACAATTCTTTAATAAATCATAATATTATTTCACTAACTTTTAGTTTTAATTATCCTCTCATCAACTCATTAAATTTATTTCTATCTACCGACACAAACTCTACAACCGCGCGATACTCGGGCTGACTGCACAACTTCCTCTAGCCGCACGTTGCCCGCTCGCCGGCCTAAAATAATAATAATAATAATAATAATAATAATAATAATAATAATAATAACCTTTATAAAAAAAATAAAAATTAATGGTTTCATATTATTTTACTAATAATAAAAATAACGAAAAAGCCTCGCAGTTACATGGGCGAAGCCACGCGGTGCCGCACTCCGCCCGTGCGTCCAGCGACGTCAAACCCAAAACGTGCGCTTTTAATTAAAGACTCAAAAATCTCATCCGAGACTGAACGCGAACCAGAGAAAAATAATTTAAAACCAAATAAATCATAAAATAAAATAAAAGGACGGTTCGGGGTGTGACAATTCACCCCACCATAATGCTTTCTTCCCCCAGAAAGCCACAACACCATCCAGTCGATCAATAAACACCTAAGGATTCGACATAAACATGATCTGAACTCTTATCCCATGGTATTACACCGACTACCAGCGGGACTAAACATCATTTCCTGAGAGAGATTTCCAGCAAAGGGGAGGTCTGATCAGACTCCCCACCATAAGAACTCAACTAGCATCCAACAACGACCTAAGAGAAAACCTATAGAGATGGTGGGTCTCCCCACCATAAAAGGACCACCTACTAACGACCAAACGGAAAAACCATCATAGACGTGCATGAGGCCTTACTCAATCTAGAAAAAGCACAGCAAGGACCATTAAACAACTTACTCCCATCCAAAAGGGATAGGAGTTGATATGAAAAGTTTGCGCGAACCAAAAACCCTTAGCCCATGGGTGGGGAGGGAGGGCCCAGGTATTGGATCATTGAAACTTGGATGCAAAACTACTCACGACCCACCGCTTAGGGATGGACACAAACCAAGCCGTAACTGATTCACATCGGTGGCCCACGCAAGGTCACTGATCAGAAACATACATCCAAAAGGCACCATTCCTGACATTACGTGAGGGATAAGTCCATCGCAAACTTTGCAACAAGAGGGAAACTACTAGGACAGAGAAACCAAACCAGAAACGCTAAAAATTTCTCACCGCGACGATAGAGGCACGACTTTAACCAGACTCCTTAGAATTTTTTGGGGGTTCCTGACTACGCGATGGCTTCACTCCAAGACCTTTTGGCTAAAGATCTAATGGATGAAGCATCTTCTACCTCGCAGTCAGGTTTTGGTAATCCCAACGAGAAACACACATCTTTTGATTTGACAAAAGAAAGGACAAGATTTTAAAATTTAAAAACACACCATCATTGAAAGCCGAAGTTCATCAAAAGACCCATGACATTCCCATACATTTCAAACCCAAAACACCATCAGTACAACTACAACGATAAAAGATTTCTTAAACTGAAAGGAAACTTACACCATAAACTATGAACAAAGACCCAACAACACATTACTTCTGAGAACTTCCTCTGCGACACTTCCTTGCAACACCCCGACAAAATCGTTGCAAGTGACCCAGGCGTCCACAGGCCTGGCAGGGCTTCGGAGTGCTTGGACACGATGGCTTCTTGTGACCCCGCTTGCCACACTAATATCACACAATAATCTCTCGCTCCGAAGATGTTGATGAAAGACCATGAGGCCTCTTGATTCCATGACATGATCCATCCACTTCCATTTGCTTACTCATTTACAATCCAGAATCTTCACCACTGCTCATAGGGATAGAAGGAGGGAGAACTACATCGAGCACTCCTGTCATCGCGGCTTCGACACGAAAATCTTGTCTTGCCACATCGACAAGAGAATTTAGGTTGGAATCTGACACCTTCGAATGTAGATCCGGGCGGAGACCCGCCTCGAAGCGTCGAGCCGTCATGGGGTCATTCGTGGCATACCCTGAATCATAAGGTAGTAGCTCTACAAAGCGCTGGAAATATTCCAACACGGATCTGTCGCCCTGCTGCAGACAACACATCTCTATCCACTTTCTCACCCTTTTTTCTTAGAGAAATACTGATGAATGAACGAGGCCTTGAAAAACTCCCAAGTAATATCTTGACGGGGCTTGTTCTGAGACACCGACATCCACCACATCCACTATGAACCTTCAAGCATGAAGGTCACAAACTTGACCTTCAACGACTCAGGAAACTCAATGAGGCTAAAGTCCCTTTCAATCTTCTGCATCCACTCCTCTTCCACAAAATTTTCTTCTTGACCATAAAAGAGAGGTGGATCCATCTTCTGAAACTCATGCATAAAATCCTTAGGTTGATAAACCACACTATGATCACCCATCGAAGCTTCAAGGGAAAAGCCGCTGGAAAAAAAGATCCATGATACCGATTAAGGAGAAATCAATAAATAAAAATCCTCAAAACCAACACCGCATATATGAAAGGCTCTAGACAAAATAAAAAGATCCATCATAAAATCAAAACATTTATTTTGAAAACATCTTTAATTTAAAACAAGCTTAGTGGGTTAAACCCTAGCCATTTGTATCCCTTTGTGTCTCACTCACATGCATGTATTTGTGCCACCCCGGGCATCCATCCACCATACCAGAGATCCATCCACATTTCCAACATACCACAAAGCATGTGAGCACTCATCGGAACACCAAGGCCAAAACAAAGCAACTTCATTTTCCAAAAACAATTTATTCATACCACTTATTTTAAAACAATCTACAAATTAAACATGTAATTTACAAACAACACTTTTTTTTCAATACCAACTTTTCTGATTCAAACAACATTCAAAAATAAAGGTGAACCTAAAACAACTCACTCAGGGGACTAGTGTCTGTGTGTGGTTTGACCATATGGTTGGCGGCCATATGCCAAACACGTCACTGACACAGAGAGCCTTCTTGGACCATGCCCCTAGCTCTGCATGTCTTGCCTGGCCGTGCGGGTTAGGAGGACTAATGACCCAAACATCCTTTGTCATATCCAAATCGTAAAACCATTCAATAAAAACCCAAACAAACAAATTAAACTTGACTTCCCCTAGAAACTTGAGGATCCGTACGGGCAAGAGTTCGCGACTCTCTTTTCGCACCTACCCCTCATGTCCCGACAATCCTACTGCATCTACCTTGACATCCCAAATAACAAAGGGCGCTCTGAAAAGTGAGGTCGCTAAGAGTTGACCCAGCTCTGATACCTTTGTTTCACGAACCAACCCAGGTCGACCCTGAACCAGTCACCCGAGCTGGTCCAGGACATGGCCCGAGAGGTGTTCCCGATCCTCCTGGGCTGGTGACAGGTGCCAGGGGCATCAAAAGAGGCTGTGGGAATAATTTCGCCCAATATATATAAATAAGACTATAATATAATATAGAGCAGTGCAGAAAAGATAAATTAAACAAAGTGACTAAACATGAATAGTTGAAAAATAGAAATGACCAAACACGACGTCTGAAAAAACATTGCGCAACCTCGCGAGTCGCTCTCCAACTCAACGATCAAGCATCGCCCTAGGCGAGCGCACTCAAGCTATAGCCTGCACAAACACAAAAAATAGAAAAGAACTATAGGCGTGAGTATAAAAACTCATTAGGCTAGCCTGATATCTATTCCCAATGCACAACCATTAAAATAAAAGAAACATCATTTCAAGTTTGAACTACAATTTATGAAAGTATGTTTTTCTAAGTATCTTACTTAAAAACAATGTACGAACCATTTCCCTTAACCATTTCCAAATTTGGGTTCTTTTCATTAGTGTTAATGGATTTTTAGAAAGGGAATGTGATGTTTATATTTTCCAAATTTGTACAAAGAGGATTATACACTTTCATTTGAAAACCATTTTTAGAAACCTAATCAAATGAAATTTACCACTTTATAAGGAAAAACAATAAACCAGAAAAGAAAAAAGTAAAACACTAAGCTAGGGAAATGTAGGTATACATATGAGCATCGTAATCAATACTGCAAACAACCAAAATCCGAAAGGAAATGGGTGAACCTAGGAGATCAAGAATAAACTAGAAGACACCAATACATGAGAAATCATCCTTATCGACATGTCACGACGAAATCTAAATGCACAATACGCTCAACCATCCTCTCTCAGGCAGGTCGAGGGAAAATCCCATAGTAATAAATCCAATATATCCACCTACTATGGGCCACTGGTCAGAACCATAACCTACCAGTGCATCAATCATTTTTGGAATATTCTCTCAATATGCCAGATTCCCATGACTCAAGTGTTTGGAAAAGGGGTGATCCAACTGATACCAACCGAGCACCCAATGATATACATATATTTATATATATAAATCACAATAGGCATCACCCCGAGCCACTCCGTGGAACAACCTCGTGCCTTTAAACTACTCACGTACCTAGGAGCCTCTAAGCACGACCTCCCAAACAATCAATTAGGACCAAGGCATGAGAGTTTTCCTCAGAGGGTTTTTATCAAAACATTTTCATCTCGTGCCATAAAGTGACAAACGAGCATTAAATACATTTCACAATCACTACTCAAAAAAAAGTACAACTTCTTTATAAGACAAAACCCAGTTTAAAACCATTTAAAGAACCCAAAAACACTACTTCACAGTCTAACAATATTTCAATAAACCAAACCAAACCAAAACATTTTATTTTTCCAAATAACCTTTTAGAGCCAACCAGACAACTTCTTAAAAAAACAAAAGTACTTGTTCATGCTTCAAACGAAATCATTTCTCATTAAACCAGTACTCTATTTTATATTCCGTAAATTATGTTTAAAATCCAGACGGGCATTCTTTCATTATTGGGTGTCCGCTCCCCAATAGAATATTTCAAGAATCCTGTATAAAATAAACATCTCTTTATACACTAAATAACCATTTAAATATTAACTATCTTACATTAAAAATTAATTATCCTATAATACCTCACATTATTTAGATTTATTAAAATATTTATTTTGAACAATTAGTATGTGAAAATAGCAGGAAATAATGTAGCTTAAATTTTAAAAGCATTGCAAAGGGAACCTAACTCAAGATCAAGTGCGACGACAAAACAACCTCGGAACCAAGGCGCGATGACACAACATGTTTCTGAAACCACGTGATAAATTCCAACACTCTATACAAAAAAGATCAAGGACTCAGACACATACAAAAAAAATCACTAGAGCACATGAAACCAAGCGGTGGGAAGAAACTCTCTCCTTGAAACTAAAGCGCGGCGACGACGGAACCTCAGAAACAAGGCGCAGCGATGACGCTCACTTGGAAACGCCCTGCGCGGGTACTAAAATTCCTAAACCTACCAAAAACAAACAGAAGTTGATCACCCCCAAAAAATGAAAATGCCAAAGAAAGAATAATAATAATAATAATAATAATAATAATAACAATAATAAGATTAATAATAATAACAATAAAAATAACAATAATAATAACAATATTAATAATAAATATAGTAATAATAATAATAATAATAATAAGAATATGAATAATGATAACAATAACAATAATAATAATAATAAAAAGATTAATAATAATAACAATTAAAATATTAATAATAATAATATCAATAATTATAATAATTATTATAATAATAAATACAATAATAATATTATTAATAATAAGAGTTATAATAATAATAAAAATGAAAACAATAATAACAATATTAATAATAATAATAAGAGTAATAATAATAATATTATTAATGAAAGTAAAAAAAAGAAAATAAATACATAAATAAATAAAAAGAAACCTAGCTGTGGGTGCTGCAAGGAGCCCAGCGGGAGTTGGTGCGACGGGGCGAGGGATGTTTTGGGCTTGATTAAGGAGCATAGGAGGCTGAGCAAGGGATCTAGTAGGGGAGATGGTAAGCCGGCTACTTGGCTGCTCTGTGAGGTTAATGATAGGGAGGTCCGAGGGCCGTGCGCTGCACCAAGAGGGAGGAGGGGCTGCTGCAGATATGTGTTGTCAAGGTGCCGGTACCAGGCGGCAAGGGAGATCGGGTCCAGGGCGGTGCAACAGGGGAGGACACAGGGTTGGTTTTCTCAAACACAACTAGGGGAAGCTGAGGGCCGGAGGGAGGGGTATCGTGTATGAGAGGGCAGGGGGCCGACACAGGTGGGGTATTGATGGGCCTGGTCGTGCCTAAGGAGGACGGAAGCCATGTGGAAAGGGACAGGATAGTAGCGGCGCGTGGCGGACAGAAGAAGGGAGGAGGTGGAGCTGGGGTGTCCGACAGCTGGATGCTGTAAGAAGAAGGGAGAACAAAAAAATGGTGAGGCATCAGATAGCAGTGGCAGACAGAGGTACGAGATGGTGTTAAGGGGGCCGAGCGGGGCTTCCGTTGCTGCCGAGGGGAAGGAGAAGCATCAGGAGGCCTGCTGTGCTGGGTGCGGGACAAGTGGAAAGAGAAGAGAGGGATAAGAGGGGTGGCGGCCGAGAGAGAAGCGAGAAAAAAAAAAGAAAGAGGGGGCGGGCCGCTAGGGTTAGAAAAAAGAAGAAAAAAACAAAAATAATAATAATAATAATAATAATAATAATAAAGTAAAAAAAATGAAACAAATCCATGTTCTCATCACACGACTTAAAAAAGACGTGCACTTGCATGCCGCAACCCAATGCGCTTGTGTATCCATGCGGGCTAACCGCTCAACAGTGAAAAGATCATCAAAACTTTTAAAACTCGACCCGTCGGCTACCGAAACTAATAATAATTATTAAAACAATTAAAAATAATAAATAAATCAGTTCGTGGTGTGAAATTGTTTTATCCCAATGATATGCATGAGTACACCCCATGCCCGAAACAAGAGGGTACATTGGAGGAAATACCATGATCGATACTAGATGGTACCTGAGAGGACATCCCATGACCAAAACAAGAAGGTAAATAGGATGAAAACCCAATCATGAAAGAATAATGAATATGTTAGGACATCCAAATATTGAAACAATAGGTTATACTAGAGGACATCCCAAGACAGAAACAACATGGTATACACGAGGAAATCCCATTCCTGAAACAAGAAGGAACACTAGAGGATCTCCAATTCCTGAAACTCGAAGTTACATGTGAGGGAATAACTTGCCTGAAACAATTGGGTACATGGAATGGTACCCCAATCCTTAATAATGTACATGAGTGATTAACCAAAGACTGTCATATTACAAATTACATGATCAGATGCATTAACATGGTTTTTTTCAATGCATATGTGTCCGAAAAAGTGATAACACATACTGTTACATTATGATTTCATTGCGTATATTCATTATTTCTTCATGATTCATGACTAAAGAATAACCCAAATGAATGAAGGATTAATGTTTTTGATTTTGGTTATTAGGGTGTGATATTGTAATGATCGTGATCAAGTTCTCATAACTATTTGTTCATGTAAGACTTATGATTATCCTTTATTTACCCTTATTGAGCATCTGAGTTGACCCCAATATTATGCTTCATTTACACTTGTTATGAATAAAATTTCAGGTAGATGATCTAATGGAAGATATATTTATGAGATATATTAAAAATGCTTCACCAGGAGAGAATATTTTGTTCCCAAATTTTCATATACACTATAATATTATGGTCCTTAGGCACAAATTTCTATAATATAAGGAATAATAATCTAATATGATTTAATATCCATGTATGATAAGCATGCATTGTCATAGTTGGCATCAAAGGAAATGTTTAGTTTTTATTTTAAAAATAAGGTGATTTAATTTTTTTGAAATACCTCTATATATTTCTAAGGATATGAATAGGGATGTCTCTAAGGATAATTAGAAAGATGTGTAAATATTATGGAAAATGTAAGGAATTTTTACAAAATGATATATCTAGTGGTTCCATAGAAATAAATACATATGTAGATACTCAACGTTCATGTGGATCTGGAACAAATATAACTAGGTGTAACAACTCTAAAAAGATGTCCTGAGCCTGATTTGAGGTGATGTTGTACATGATAATGTTCCTTGATGCACCATAGCTTTGACAGTCCCTAGGGATATTTTTTTAGGAATTTATAGTCTCTTTATGAATCATCACGAAGTATTTATATAGAGGAATACTACGATGAACATAGGATAAAACTTTTCTTTCCTCGATTAATGAAGTAGGTTATATATTCTAAGAATAATATATGTATTTTTTTTGATTATTTTTTATCCCATTATGATAAATTTTCTCATAGTATGATTTTTGGTTTCAATCAATAGACTTAATAGTATTAAAATAGTTATTATTTAATATTTCATATGTGGAATGTTTGAAAATTATGAATTTTATTTCCCAGTGGAAATATAGTAAATATAATTAAGATGATGATATGATTATTTCATATAAATTTAAAGATAAATAGACAAAAAATATAATGTGATGATCTTCCAGTATTGTTTACATATATCAAAAAAGAGTGATTATATTGAAGTTCAGTATCCATGAAAAAATATTCATATGTCATAATCTTGGCTTGTGGTATTGTTGAATAAGTTTATGATGCCTCAGTAATGGGTTATGAAAATATATGGATGAATGAAGTAATTATGTTTTTGAATTCAAATATTATGTTATATGAATCATGAAATATATAAGTATTCTTAGTATGAGTTTTCATTGTTATTTTAAAAGGTTAAGTTTAATGTTGATAATGAAATATAAATGTATTATTTTTAGTTATGTATGGTAAATCTCAATTTGATTAATTAGTTATAACAATTATGCTTCCCTTTTATATTGAGATTATTGGTTTTGGATAAATTAATTTTTCTACCCTGATTACCATAGAACTGATTATTGATAGTTTTATAATATAGTCTTTGTCATATTTGGTGATGTTTAAAACTTCGTGGATTTAAGGAATATATCTAGTAACCGTTGGAATAATGAGTTATTTATGTTTCTAAAATGAATTTATGGTAATTAAGGTTATTACCATGTTTCAAGAGAATATATATCGAGGGAATTCATATGCGTGGAATGTAACAACAAAGATATACTTCTGGATATATGGGTGATCATAGTTTTTATTATTTTGTGACTTATTTCTAAATATATGGATTTTCATAATTCGGACGTTTTATAAGGTTATGCATTTATAGAAATATTAAGATAAAATTTGTATGAGTTTTGTGATAAATTTTTTTTATCTCACCAAATGAGGATTTATTAAAAAAGGACAATAACTTATAAAAACATGGTGTTGATGATAATATATGGAAGATGAGATGACATATAATCGATCTCAATATTTATTAGTGCTACATTAATGAAATATTAATCATATATTTTGGAGAAAGAGGTGTTGTTGAATAAGGGACTATAAAGTGTAACATTGTCTTAATATCATGATATTATATATTTTAATGAAAACTCATTAAACATTTGAAAAAGGATCGTGGAACAAAAAATGATGTCCTAGTACCTCCATTTTTGATGAATCATATGCTCCCTTACTCCAATGAAAATTTATGGATTTGTTATTGTAAACAATATCCTAACCGTGTTCAATATCACTATCTATCAAACCATGATGGTTATATTTTTTTAATGTCATTGTTTTCACATCCATTATATGTCCTCCTATGTGAAAACCTATTTATATGTTACAATGGGTAACCACTGTGTTTCCAAAATTACCCTTTTAAAGGATGTTTTAGTAATCATTTTTATAATATGGGATTCTATAAATTAAATGTTCAAGTAGTAATCCAATGATAAAACAGATGATTTCTCACGGAAATATTCATTTTATGGGGTGTATAATGTAACAAACCATTATTTTGTGAAATATGTTATTTTTCAAATAATTAATCATTTTTATATTTTTCATTTAACGCAACAAAGAAAATAGATATATTATATTAAAGAAATATTATATTATTTGGTTATATGACATAATATGTTGATCATTCACTACATGCACCACATAGATTATCCTACAATACTTGGAACACTGAGATAGGTTGCAGTACACACAAGGTTGAGTATTGGCGCATTTCAGTATAAAAACTATTTTAAATCTCAATTTTGATACTATTAATAATATTATAATACATAATTAACATTATTTTTTTAATTCTAAATACATAAATATTATTATTATTATTATTTCATTTCATAGAAACATCTTGTTTTGATGAATAGAGTAAAATACTATAATTTAGTAAAAAATTACCTCTTTGTTTAAAAATTATTATTGTAAAATTATATTTTAAATTATATTAAAATGTAAAAATAGTTCCATAGTACATATATTTATCCAATATCGGTCAGAATAGTATTTTAATATTGAAATTAGATATAAATACTTATTTATCTTTTGGACATTTTTCATAAAAAACCTGTTTTCCCACCACATTAGCGGGATTAATGTTGAACCTAATTTTCCCAATTACGTAATGTTAATTCTGAAAAACCGACCTGGAAAATTATAATCAATATGATATGTGTGTACTACTGTGATTAATTTTTTTTTGAAAAAGATAATAGTAAGAGTGATTAAAAATAATTAAGGTGATTAAGGTAAAAATAAACGAAATATTGGACTAAAACATAATAATAAGGTAAAAATGACCAGGAAACATGGCCGAAAGAAATTTGGTTCAGATAAAGTATATAAAATATTAATAATTCAGTGGTTATATATTTTCTAATAAATCAATCTTTATTTTAGTATTAATTGTTAAAATAATTAGGTTCGAAAAGTATATTCTTTAATAAAAACAAAAATGTTAATAATGGGGAATCATAGATGTTAAAGAAACAAATTACTAATATTCAAATGTTTTTGTGTGTTGGAGGTCTCTATAGATGAGTTTTACCCTATTATCCATTATTTTTATTTTTTGATCAATATTTAGAAACGTATAACTCCCATTAATGACTACCTATTGGTATTTATAAGAGTATCAATCCCCTTAAACAAAACAATCACTATCGCTTATCATCACACCTCTCAGACCACATAGCATCTTCCATTATATACCAAATAATTTTATAAAAAAAACAAATTTATTCGTTTAGTAAATTATTTAGGAATAAATCTCTACAATAATTCCCCTTCGGTCAAACCAAAATGAGTTACCTGATTATGATGTAATATCCCCCCTTAAACATCTTTCATTTAGTTTTTTTACACACCCTAAAATATTATTATTAATTGACTTCATAATAGAAAAGTTATAGTATATATGGTATTGTTTAATTAGTATAAGTGTTAAACATACAATTACGGACAAATCAATGTAAGGGGTTATGATCATTATATTTATGCGTACAACGAACTACCACCTTTATACACATCGATGGGTCATTTTTCCTCTACCACCTCTTATGGTGGAAATTTTGATGGAAACCCAATATATATGTCACATATTATAGTTATGATGTGTTTAAGCTTCTATATTCATTTTTAAAAACATATCATTTTAACATTCAATTTTTTTAAATAAAATAATTTTGTTTAAGTGTCGACTAACTCCCCCTCAAAGTGATGTTATTCATTCACTCATATCACGGAATATATTAAGAATGGGTTTAGTGAAATTATATGAAATATATGATATAATAATGATATGGAAATAATGATATAAACACACAAACACACACAAACACACACACACACACATATATATAATTTACATTCTTTGATTCAATACATCAATAGGAATAGAAAGAGCATTCATGTCTACATACAACTTTTCATCTCCATGAACTATTTATTCAATTTCATAATTCCATATTATATAGATTATAATAATAAAAATATATAAAATATAAATGAAATTTATATAATGTTTTAAATTCAGGAAATATATATATAAGTATACTAACAAAAGAAATAACTAATTACGATACACGCGGAGAACAAATAAGATATTAACCAAAGAGAAACCATAACAAAGACATGTTAACAAGTATGTAATATGAAGTCATAATAAAACCAGATAGGATATATAATATAAGAATGAGTAATTTTCATATATTTACAAAAAAAATTATATATATATTATACATATCATTTTAACATGTATGATGAGATTCCAGACATTAAGTAAAGGAATTTAATGTTAATTTTTTATTTTAGTTAGAATAATGATTTATTCATCACCAATTACATTTTGTGGATTTTAAAATAACAATGGATGAATTTTATTATTATTATAATAAAATGTATGGGTATTTTCATATCCATTATATGATATTTATTTCGTTGTGTTATTGTTTCAAAATATTAAAAATTCAAAATACTGTTTTGTCTCAATTTTACTTCTTTGTGAAACATGCTTTATTATATAGCTAAGTACATTTTTCAGGTGTATATACATCTTTTTTACATGTAATATCTTTACCCAACATATTTAAATGATATATTTAATCTTCGTGTAATTATAATTTCTTACATGGATTGTATATTCATATGTCACCATATAGTTAAATGTTATTGAAAAAAACTCATTACTTTAAGAGATTGTTAATGATTATACTTCCATTGATGAAATTTTAGGATAATTATATAAATAATAGTAATGTGTTTCATTATGTTTTGATTATTCAAGATATATCCATGTATTATTACCATTTTCTACTCTTTGGTTCTTTATATAATTTTTTTTAATATTTTCAAAAAAATTTATAATATTTTTCTCTTGATCAGAAATCTGTTTTATTTTAAAAAAATTGACTACAAAAATGTTATAAATAATATTTTAAAATGATATTGGAAATTATTTTTTAATGAAAAATAATTTTCTTAAAATTATATATTTATTAATATTATTCATTTTATGATTTCAAATTATCTTCAACGAAATGGGTTTTAAAATATTTCTATGATTTCATAGTATGATTTAAATCTATCTTTAATTACACGGGTTTCAAAATATTTCCATTATTTCATTATATGATTTCATAGTATATTCAAATAATAAGGGGGTTAAAATTTGTTGAATCTTATTTTAAATGTTTCCAAGAAAAATGATTTCAAAATGATTTCATTTATTTTTTATTGGGTTTCAATTTATTTTCAATGAAAATTACAATCAAATGTGTTTATGTATTAAAATGCAATTTACAATGAATTATGTAAATTCACCTATATAAAATATTTTAAAAGATATTTGAAAATTATTTTCCATAAAATATAAAATCATTTTATATTACTCAATTTTTTATAGAAAATGATCCAAATTGTTAATTCATATTATTTATAGAATCGTTAATGTTTTTATTGAGTGATTATTATAACACTAGGTTCTCTTCCATGGTTTATATTATTTTAAATCCCACATTATTCACCTGATTATATTTAATTATATTATTCAGAAGTGAATATATTTCCTATAGGTTTCATGAAATATTAAGGATAGCCATTCAATTTCTTGGGTTATGATTGTTGTCTATGACACCAATCTCTTTATATAGGTCATGATATAATGAATGTTTTATTATCCTATGACACTTGTAGGTATGATTTTGTTATGTGATGGTTGGGACTTATTCCCACCTCCATTGAATTGGGTAATGATAAATGTTTTAATCCCTCAATTGGTACGTAGAATGAAATCCCACTCAAAAAGCAAGAGGGTACACGACAATACATTCCATGCCAGAAACAAGAGGGTACATGAGAGTACATCTAAAGCCCAGAAAATCTACATGAACAAGAAGAAATCCCAATCCAAAAACCAACAGGTACAAAAGAGTAAATTCCATTCCCCAAACAACAGGTTATATATGTGGACATATGAAGCCTGAAAAAGGGGGTAAATGAGAGAAAATATCATTCCCAAAATAAGTGGGTACACAAGGGGACATATGATGAATGAGAAAATAATGTAGGCATGTGGAAATCCCAATAAAATGTAAGAGTGTCACGAACCAACCCGGGTCGACCCTGAACCAGTCACCCGAGCTGGTCCGCGACATTGCCCGAGAGGCGTTCTCGATCCTCCTGGGCTGGCGACAAGCGCCAGGGGCATCAACAGAGGCTGTGGGAACGACTTCGCCCAATATAAATTAATAAGACTGCAAGATAATACAGAGCAGCGCAGAAAAGATAAATCAAACAAAGTGAGTAAACAGGAATATAAGAAAAATAGAACTGACCAAACACGACGTCCGCACAAACTCCGCGCAACCTCATGGGTCGCTCTCCAACTCAACGATCAAGCATCGCCCTAGGCGAGCACACTCAAGCTATATCCTGCACAAACACTAAAAAAAATGAACTAAAGGCATGAGTATAAAAACTAAGTAGGCTAGCCCGATATTTATTCCCAATGCACTACCTTTAAAATAAAAGAAACATCATTTCAAGTTTGAACTACAATTAATAAAAGTATGTTTTTCTAAGTATCTTTCACAAAAACAAAGTATGAACCATTTCCCTTAACCATTTCCAAATTTGGGTTCATTTCATTAGTGTTAATGTCTTTTTAGAAAGGGAATGTGTTGTTTATATTTTCCAAATTTTTACAAAGAGGATTATACACTTTCATTTGAAAACCATTTTTAGAAACCTAATCAAAAGAAATTTACCACTTTCCAAGGAAAACAATAAACTAGAAAAGCACAAAGTAAAACACACAGCAAGGGCAATGTAGGTATACATATGAGCATCATAATCACTACAGCAAACAACCAAAAGCAGAAAAGACATGGGTGAACCTAGGAGATCTAGAATAAACCAGAAGACACCAATACATGAGAAATCATCCTTATCGACATGTCACGATGAAATAAAAATGCACAATACGCTCAACCATCCTCTCTCAGGCAGATCGAGGGAAAATCCCTTAGTAATAAACACAATATAACCACCTACTATGGGCCACTGGTCAGAACCATAACCTAACAGGGCACCAATCATTCTTAGAATATTCTCTCAATATGCTAGATTCCCATGTCTCAAGTGTTTGGAAAAGGGGTAAGCCAACAGATGCCAACCGATCATCCAATCAAATACATATATATATAAAGCACACTAGGCATCACCCCGAGCCACTCCGTGTAACAACCTCTTGCCTTTAAACTACTCACATACCTGGGAGCCTCTAACCATGGCCTCCCAAACAATCAATTAGGACCAAGGCATGAGAGTTTTCCTAAGAGGGTTTTTATCAATACATTTTTATCTCATTCCATAATGTGCCAAACGAGCATTAAATAAATTTCACAATCACTACTCAAAATAAAGGTACAACTTCTTTATAAGAAAAAACCCAGTTTAAAACCATTTAAATAACCCAAAAAACACTACTTCACAGGCTGAAAATATCTTTATAAACCAAACCAAACCAAAACATTTTATTTTTTCAAATAACATTTTAGAGCCAACAAGACAACTTCTTAAAAGAACCAATGTACTTGTTCACGCTTCAAAAGAAATCATTTCTCAT
Source organism: Viscum album (assembly GCA_963277665.1). Classification (NCBI taxonomy): domain Eukaryota; kingdom Viridiplantae; phylum Streptophyta; class Magnoliopsida; order Santalales; family Viscaceae; genus Viscum; species Viscum album. The sequence goes on from OY728135.1 coordinate 164,820,097, forward strand.
TAAACCAGAACTCTATTTTATATTTTGTAAATTATATTTAAATTCCAGACGCGCATTCATTCATTATTGGGTGTCCGCTCGTCAAAAGAATATTTCAAGCGTCCTGTATAAAATAAACGGCTCTTTTTACACTAAATAACCATTTAAAGATTAACTATCTTATATTAAAAATTAATTATCGTATATTACCTCACATTATATAGCTTTAAAAAATATATTTATTTTGAACAATTAGTGTGTGAAAATAGTATGAAATAATGTAGATTAAATTTTAAAAGCAGTGAAAAGGGAACCTACCTCAAGATCAAGTGCAACGGCAAAACAACCTCGGAACCAATGCGCTATGACACAACGTGTGTCTGAAACCACGTGATAAATTCCAAAACTCTGTACAAACAATATCAATGACTCAGACACATACAAAAGAACTCACTAGAGCACGCGAAACCAAGCGGCGGGAAGAAACGCTCACCTTGAAACTAAAGCGCGGCGACGACGGAACCTCGGAAACAAGGCGCGGCGGTGGCGCTCACTTGAAAACGCCCTGCGCGGCTCCAAAAAATCCTATACCTACCAAAACCAAACATAAGTTGATCACCCCCAAACAAAGAAAAGGTCAAAGAAAGTATAATAATAATAATTATTATAACAACAATAATAATAAGATTAATAATAATAATAATAATAATAACAATAATAAGATTAATAATAATAATAATAATAACAATATTAATAACAATATTAATAATAATTATAGTAATAATAATAATAACAATAAAATGAATATGAATAATGATAATAATAATTATAATAATAAGATTAATAATAATAACAATTAAAAATATTAATAATAATAATAATACAAATAATTATTATAATTATTATAATAATAAATACAATAATAATATTATTAATAATAAGAGTTATAATAATAATAACAATGACAACAACAACAACAACAACAATAATAATAATAAGAGTAATAATAATAATAATAATGAAAGTAAAAAAAAGAAAATAAATAAATAAATAAATAAAAATAAACCTGGCAGGGGGGTGCTGCAAGGATCCCGGCGGGAGTTGGTGCAATGGGACGAGGGATGATACGGGCTTGAGAAAGTAGCAGAGGAGGCTGAGCTGGGGATCTAGCAAGGGAGAGGGTAAGCAGGCTACACGGCTGCTCTATGAGATCGATGGTAGGGAGGTCCGAGGGTCGTGCGCTGCACCAAGTGGGAGGAGGGGCTGATGCGGATAGGAGTTGTCAAGGTGCCGGTACTAGGTAGAGAGGGAGATCGAGTCCAGGGCGGTGCTACAAGGGAGGAAACGAGGCTGGTTTTCTCAAACGCAGCTAGGGGGAAGATGAGGTCCGAAGGGAGGGGTGTCGTGTATGGGAGGGAAGGTGGCCGACACAGGTGGGGTATTGACAGGCCTGGTCGCGCCTAAGGAGGACAGAAGCCGGGTGGAAAGGGCCGGGATAGGAGCGGCGCACAGCGGACAGAACAAGGGAGGAGGTGGAGCTAGGGTGTCCGGCGGCTGGATGCTGCATGAATAAGGGAGAATGGAAAAAAATAGTGAGGCGTCGGACAGCAGCAGCAGACAGTGGTGCGTGCTGGTGTTGAGGAGGCCGAGTGGGGCTGACGTCGCTGCCGAGGGAAGGAGAATCGTCGGGAGGCCGTGTTGTGTTGGGTGCGGGACAAGGGGAAGGAGAAGGGAGGGATATGAGGGGTGGGGGCTGAGGGAGAAGCGAGAAAAAAAAAAGAAAGAGGGGGAGGGCCGCTAGGGTTAGAAGAAAGGACTAAAAAAAATAATAAAAATAATGTAAATAAAAAAATGAATCGAAGTCATATTATTAAAACAAGGTAAAAAATACTCATAATAAATGTACGACAAATAAAAAAAATAAAAAAAAGAAAAGAATAATAATAATATTAATAATAACATTAATATTAATAGTCCACCTAATAATAATAATAAAGACATATGTGGTAATTATAAAAGAAATGATAAAAATATAATAATTTTAATAATTACAATTCTTTAATAAATTATAATATTATTTCAATAACTTTTAGTTTTAATTATCCTCTCTTCAACTCGTTAAATTTATTTCTATCTACCGACTCAAACTCTACAACCGCACGATACTCGGGCTGACTGCACGACTTCCGCTAGCCGCACGGTGCCCGCGCGCCGACCTAAAATAATAATAATAATAACCTTAATAAAAAATAATAAATGGTTTCATATAATTTTACTAATAATAAAAATAACGAATAAGCCTCGCAGTTGCATGAGCGAAGCCACACGGTGTCGCGCACCGCTCGTGCGTCCAATGACGACAAACCCAAAACGTGCCCTTTTAATAGATGGCTCAAAAATATCATCTGAGACTGAAAGAAAACCAGAGAAAAATAATTTAAAACCAAATAAATCATAAAATAAAATAAAAGCACGGTTCGAGGTGTGACAATTCTCCCCACCATAATGCTTTCCGCCTACGGAAAGCCACAACACTATCCAGTCGATCAAATAACACCTAAGGATTCGACATAGACATGATCTGACTCTTATCCCATGGAATTACACCGACTACCAGCGGGACTAAACCTCATTTCTCGAGAACGATCTCCAGAAAAGGGGAGGTCTGATTAGACTCCCCACCATAAGAACTCAACTAGCATCCAACGACAACCTAAGATAAAACCTAGATAGATGTTGGGTCTCCCCACCATAAAAGGACCGCCTACTAACTTCCAAACGGAAAAACCAGATTAGACGTGCATGAGGCCTTACTCAATCTAGAAAATTCGTAGCAAGGATCTTTAAGCCACTTAATCCCATCCAAAAGGGATAGGAGTTGATCTGAAAAGTTTGCGCAAACCAAAAACCGTTATCCCATGGGTGGGGATGGAGGGCCCAAGGATTGGATCATTGAAACTTTGATGGAAAACTACTCACGTCCAACCACTTAGGGATGGACACAAACCACGCCGTAACTAATTCACATCGGTGGCCCACGCGAGGTTACTGATCAGCAACATACATCCAAAAGGCACAATTCCCGACATTACATGAGGGATAAGTCTATCTCGCACTTTGCGACAAGAGTAAAACTACTACGATAGAGAAACCAAAACAGAAACGCTAAAACATTCTCTCTGCGACGATAGAGGAATGACTTTAACCAGACTCTTAGAATTTCCCGGGGGTTCCTTACTGCGTGATAGATTCACTCCGAGACCTTTTGGCTAGTGCTCTGATGGATGAAGCATCTTCTGCCTCAAAGTCAAGTTCTGGTAATCCCAATGAGAAACAAACATCTTTTGATTTGACAAAAGAAAGGACAAGGTTTTGAAATTTCAAAAACACATCAGCATTGAAAGCCGATGTTCATCAAAAGACCCATGACATTCTAATACATTTCAAACCCAAAACACCATCAGTACAACTACAACGATAAAATATCCCTTAAACTAAAAGGAAACTTAAACCAGAAACTCTGAACAAAGACCCAACAACACATTACTTCTGATAACTTCCTATGCGACGCTTCCTTGCGACGCCCCGATAAAATCGTTGCAAGTGACCCAGGCGTCCACATGCCAGGCAGGGCTTTGGAGTGCTTGGACACGACGGCTTCTTGTGACCCCATTTCCCACACTGATAACACACAATAATCTCTCGCTCTGAAGAGGTTGATGAAAGATCCCGGGGCCTCTTGATTCCACGAACTAATCCATCCACTTCCATTTTCTTACTCATTTCCATTCTAGAATCTTCACCACTTCTCATAGGTATCGAAGGAGGGAGAACTACTTTGAGCACTCCTGCCATCGCAGCTTCGACATGAAAATCATGTCGTTCCACATCGACAAGAGAATTTAGGTTGGACTCTGACACCTTTGACTGTAGATTCGGGCGGAGACCCTCCTCGAAGCGTTGAGCCTTCATGGGGTCATTCGTGGCATACCCTGAATCATAAGGTACTTTCTCTACAAAGCACTGAAAGTATTCCAACACGGATCTGTCGCCCTGCTGCAGACAACACATCTCCATCCCCTTTCTCACCCTTTCTTCCTCAGATAAATACTGACGAATGAATGAGGCCTTGAAAAACTCCCAAGTAATATCTTGACGGGGCTTGTTCTGAGACACCGACTTCCACCACATCCATGGTGAACCTTCAAGAATGAAGGTCGCAAACATGACCTTCAACGACTCGGGAAACTCAATGAGGCTAAAGTCCCTTTCAATCTTCTTCCTCCACTCGTCTGCCACAGAAGTTTCTGCTTGACCATAAAAGAGAGGTGGATCCATCATCCAAAACTGAAGCATAAAATCCTTAGATTGATCAACCGCACTACAATCACCCATCGAAGCTTCAAGGGAAAAGCCTCTGGACAAAAAGATCCAAGAAACCAATTAAGGAAAACTCAATAAATAAAAATCCTCAAAACCAACAACGCATATATGAAAGGCTCTAGACATAAGAAAAAGAGCCATCATAAAATCAAAACATTTTATTTGAAAACATCTTTTATTTCAAACAAACATAGTTGGTTAAACCCTCGCCATTTGTATCCCTTTATGTCTCACTCACGTGCATGTATTTGTGCCACCCCGGGCATCCATCCACCATACCAGAGATCCATCCACATTTCCAACATACCACAATGCATGTGAGCACTCATCAGAACACCAAGGCCAAAACAAAGAAACTTCATTTTCCAAAAACAATTTATTCATACCACTTCTTTTAAAACTGTCTAAAAATTAAACATGTTATTTCAAACAACACTTTTTTTTTCAAAACCAACTTTTCCGAGTCAAACCTCTTTCAAAAATCAAGGGGAACCTAAAACAACTCAATCAAGGGACTTGTGTCAGTGGGTGGCTTGACCATATGGTTGGCGGCCATATGCCAAACACGTCACTGACACAGAGATCCTTCTTGGACCTTGCCCCTAGCTATGCATGTCTTGCCAGACCGTGCGGGTTAGGAGGACTAATGGCCCAAACTCCCTTTGTCGTATCCCAATCGCAAAACCTTTCCATAAAAACCCAAACAAACAAATTAAACTGGTATTCCCCTGGAAACCTGAGGATCGGTACGGGAAAGAGTTCGCGACGCTCTTTTCGCACCTACCCCTCAAGTCCCGACAATCCTACACCATCAACCTTGACATCCCAAATAACATAGGGCACTCTAAAAAGTGAGGTCGCTAAGAGCTGACCCGGCTCTGATACCATTTTTTCACGAACCAACCCGGGTCAACCATGAACCGGTCACCCGAGCTGGTCCACGACATGGCCCGAGAGGCATTCCTGATCCTCCCGGGCTGGCGACCAGCGCCAGGGGAATCAACAGAGGTTGTGGGAAGGATTTCGCCCAATATAAATAAATAAGTATGCAAGATAATAAAGAGCAGCGCAGAAAAGATAAATCAAACAAAGTGACTAAACATGAATAGTAGAAAAATAAAACTGACCAAACATGACGTCCAATCAAACTCCGTGCAACCTCATGGGTCGCTCTCCGGCTCAATGATCAAGGGTCTCCCTAGGCGAGCACACTCAAGCTATAGCCTGCACAAACAATAAAAACAGAAAATAACTATAGGAATGAGTATAAAAACTCAGTAGGCTAGCCCGATATCTATTCCCATGCCCTACATTTAAAATAAAAGAATCATCATTTCAAGTATGAACTGCAATTTATAAAAGTATCTTTTTCTAAGTATCTTACTTAAAAACAATGTACGAACCATTTCCCTTAACAATTTCCAAATTTGGGTTCTTTTCATTAGTGTTAATGGATTTTTAGAAAGGGAATGTGATGTTTATATTTTCCAAATTTGTACAAAGAGGATTATACACTTTCATTTGAAAACCATTTTTAGAAACCTAATCAAATGAAATTTTCCACTTTATAAGGAAAAACAATAAACCAGAAAAGAAAAAAGTAAAACAATAAGCTAGGGCAATGTAGGTATACATATGAGCATCGTAATCAATACTGCAAACAACCAAAATCCGAAAGGAAATGGGTGAACCTAGGAGATCAAGAATAAACTAGAAGACACCAATACATGAGAAATCATCCTTATCGACATGTCACAACGAAATCTAAATGCACAATACGCTCAACCATCCTCTCTCAGGGAGGTCGAGGGAAAATCCCATAGTAATAAATCCAATATATCCACCTACTATGGGCCACTGGTCAGAACCATAACCTACTAGTGCATCAATCATTCTTAGAATATTCTCTCAATAATCTAGATTCCCATGTCTCAAGTGTTTGGAAAAGGGGTGAGCCAATTGATGCCAACCGAGCATCCAATCATATACATATATATATATATATAAAGCACAATAGGCATCACCCTGAGCCACTCCGTTGAACAACCTCTTGCCTTTAAACTACTCACGTACCTGGGAGCCTCTAAGCACGGCCTCCCAAACAATCAATTAGGACCAAGGCATGAGAGTTGTCCTAAGAGGGTTTTTATCAAAACATTTTCATATCGTTCCATAAAGTTCCAAAAGAGAATTAAATACAGTTCACCATCACTACTAAAAAAAGGTACAACTTCTTTATAAGACAAAACCCAGTTTAAAACCATTTAAAGAACCCCAGAAACACTACTTCATAGGCTGACAATATTTTTATAAACCAAACCAAACCAAAACATTTTATTTTTCCAAATAACCATTTAGATTCAACCAGACAACTTCTAAGAAAAACCCAACTACTTGTTCACACTTCAAAAGAAATCATTTCTCAATAAACCAGAACTCTATTTTATATTCCGTAAATTATGTTTAAAATCCAGACGGGCATTCTTTCATTATTGTGTGTCCGCTCATCAAAAGAATATTTCAAGCATCCTATATAAAATAAACGGCTCTTTTTACAGTAAATAACCATTTAAAGATTAACTATTTTATTTTAAAAATTTATTATTGTATATTACCTAACATTATATAGATTTAATAAAATATTTATTTTGAACAATTAGTGTGTTCAAATAGGAGGAAATAATGTAGCTTGAATTTTAAAAGCAGTGCAAAGGGAACCTACCTCAAGATCAAGCGCGACGACAAATTAACCTCGGAACCAAGGCGCGATGACACAACGTGTGTCTAAAACCACGTGATAAATTCCAACACTCTGTACAAAAAATATCAAGGACTCAGACACATACAAAAAAACTCACTAGAGCATGCTAAACCAAGCGGCGGGAAGAAACGATCACCTTGAAACTAAAGTGCGGCGACGACGAAACCTCAGAAACAAGGCGCGACGATGGCGCTCACTCGGAAACGCCCTGCACAGGTCCTAAAAATCCTAACCCAACCAAAAACAAACATAAGTTGATCACCCCCAAACAAAGAAAAGGTCAATGCAAGAATAATAACAATAACAATAATAATAATAATAATAATAATAGTAATAATAACAATAATAAGATTAATAACAATAATAATAAAAATAACAATAATAATAACAATATTAATAATAATAATAGCAATAATAATAATAATAATAATAATAAGAATATGAATAATGATAACAATAACAATAATAATAATAATAAGATTAATAATAATAACAATTACAATATTAATAATTATAATAGAAATAATTATAATAATTATTATAATAATAAATACAATAATAATATTATTAATAATAAGAGTTATAATAATAATAACAATGATAATAATAATAATAATAATAATAATAAGAGTAATAATTATAATAATAATGAAAGTAAAAAAAAAGAAAGAAATAAAGAAATAAATAAATAAAAACATGGCTGGGGGGTGCTGCAAGGAGCCCGACAGGAGTTGGTGCGATGGGCCGAGGGATGTTGCGGGATTGAGCAAGGAGCAGAGGAGGCTGAGCGGGGGATCTAGCAGGGGAGAGGGTAAGTTGGCTACGCAGCTGCTCTATGAAGTCGATGGTAGGGAGGTCCAAGGGCTGTGCGTTGCAGCAAGAGGGAGGAGGGGCTGCTGCGGATAGGTGTTGTCAATGTTCCGGTACTAGGCGGAGAGGGAGATCAGGTCCAGGGCGGTGCTACAGGGGAGGACACGGGGATGGTTTTCTCAAACGCAACTAGGGGGAAGCTGAGGGTCGGAGGAAGGGGTGTCGTGTATGGGAGGGCAATGGGCCGACACAGGTGGGGTATTGACGGGCCTGGTCGCACCTAAGGAGGACGGAAGCCGTGTAAAAAGGGTCGGGATAGGAGCGGCGTGCGGCAGACAGAATAAGGGAGGAGGTGGAGCTGGGGTGTTCGGCAGCTGGATGCTGCAAGAAGAAGGGAGAACGGAAAAAAAATGGTGAGGCGTCGGACAGCAGCGGCTGACAGAGGTGCGGGCTGGTGTTGAGGAGGCCGAGTGGGGCTGTCGTTGCTGCCAAGGGGAAGGAGAAGCATCGGGAGGGCCTGCTTTGCTGGGTGTGGGACAAGGGGAGGAGAAGGGAGGGATAAAAGGGGTGGCGGCCGAGGGAGAAGCGAGAAAAAAAAGAAAGAGGGGTCGGGCCTCTAGGGTTAGAAGAAAGGAGAAAAAAAGAAGAAGAAGAATAATAATAATAATACAGTAAATACAAAAAATGAAACAAAGTCATATAAATAAAACAAGGTAAAACAAACACTCAAAATAAAATTATTACAAATAAAAAAATAATAATAATAAGAAAAGAGTATTAATAATATTAATAATAACATTAATATAAATAGTCCACCTAATAATAATAATAAAGACATATTTGGTAATTATAAAAGAAATGATAAAAATATAATAATTTTAATAACTACAATTCTTTAATAAATCATAATATTATTTCACTAACTTTTAGTTTTCATTCTCCTCTCTTCAACTCATTAAATTTATTTCTATCTACCAACTCAAACTCTACAACCACGCGATACTTGGGCTAACTGCACGGCTTCCGCTAGCCGCACGGTGCCCGCGCGCCGGCCTAAAATAATATTAACAATAATAATAACAATAACCTTAATAAAAAAAATAATAATTGGTTTCATTTTATTTTAATAATAATAATAATAACGAAAAAGCCTCACAGTTGCATGAGCGAAGCCACGCGGTGCCGCACTCAACCCGTACGTCCAGCAACGTCAAACCCAAAACATGCGCTTTTAATCAAAGACTCAAAATTCTCATCCGAGACCGAACACGAACCAGAGAAAAATAATTTTAAAAAAATAAATCATAAAATAAAATAAAAGCATGGTTCGGGGTGTGACAAAGAGGGTACATGATACTTCTTTCTCAACCCAAAGACGGTACACAAGTGATTAACTGAAGCCTAACATTTTACCAAGGCCTTTGTATGATACATTTTTTTAGTTGGTTTCCAAGAGAAAACTGTTTGTACTTTGATTAAATGAATATTTTATGTATGAAATATTAAATAAAATGTCATATTAAATATTATTCTCTGTTACAAATTAACATAATATACTAATGTACTAGAGTATTTGTGTTATTTATATGGTCATAATAGTTTCCCCCTATGGTAAAAACCATGATGTTCTATTAAAATTTTCTTAATATTGTTAAACAGTAGGATACCATACAAAGATGGTAAAAATTGTATATAGACCACTAGGTGAAAGTACACATAAGTAGATGAGACTTCTATAGAGGAAGTTAACACTTGGTAAGTTAAAATATATATGATTATGAGAATTGACCCTCCAATAGAAATTCTTTATTTATTTGGTGGCATTTGGTATTCCTATCATGACCATCTGTAATGGTCCTTAGAGTTATATATTATCATAAATTCATGTCATGACTTCTGTGCATAGATTTATTAATGAAAACCATCATCCCATATGTTTTATGGATGTATGGTATGTTGAGTGCGTCACGAATGACATGCTATTAATGTATATGTCCTGAGGGGTTTTCCCATCCATATTTATGGAAGTAAACATCTCTTCCCTCTGATTTAAATAGAATTGTCAACATAAATTCAAAGACCATGGTGTAACAACATGCTTATTTTATATAGTTAACGAATGATATATCAAGGATATTGGTTTATGAAAACCTTATGAAACATAATTTTTTAGACTTTGTTAGAAAATTTTTTATTACACAGTGAGTGTTCATATGTGGTTGTCATCGTTGTGACTTTATGTTCTTTCTATTGCATTACTTAACTAGTTTCAAGACTATAATAATGGAATATAGGGAAACCCTACAAATTATAATGAGAAATTATATGAAAGGGTCACATACTTATTGTTTCTAGTGGTCTCGATTAGATTTGATTTGAATATACTTAATAGAGAAACTGTGAATCTCTAGACTATTGAATAATTTTATTTTAGTTATATTGGTCACATAAATTAAATAAATACTTATTCATCATATTGTGACTAAAATTTATTTATATATTTTAATCACTATTTAATAAATATTTATTCACTATCTTGGGAATAAAATATTTATTTATGTGAATAAAATATTTATTTGGGTGTTAAATAAATAAATGAGATGTTTAAATGGACCAAGAATGTGTATGGTGAAAAAATATATTTAAAAGTCCGTAATTATTATTTATCGATTTTGTGAATGTTGGAACCCCAGAAAACAATATTAAGGTTATTATTATTATGTGTAATGATATTTCATTAATGGTTATCATTACATATAATAGATTTTATGTAATTAAATTTTTGTAACTAAAATCTAATATCTATAAAGAGATGAATTTGTCTATTTTGTAATCCATTCGAAACTAATTCCATGTTTGCAATAGATAATTTTTTCACATAATGAGTTATCTCTCTACTCCCCCTCTTATATCCCTTTAAATATTGAGAATCATGAGAGATAATATCCTCATGGCCGAAGAAATAATGGTCAAGAAAAAAAAATCAATACATTCTAGTCACTAAAAAATCACTCGGAGAATGAGTGGCATTTCCTGGAGAGCATGTAGAACATTTGGATAACCGCTATAGGAATGACACCCATGGATCCTCACAAGAACAATAGTGAAAATCTTAAAGGGTAGTTTTAGATGATCAAATATCCTCAACAATGAAAAAAGTCTATGTCGTGGTATTTATTTAATTAGATATTAAATAAATAATTATAAATTTGGTATGAAAGATCCATGATCTTGGTTTCATGAAATTATTATTAAATTAATATTTAATATATCACCCACCACCACACCCATTCATTGCACTTGAAACCGACATGTGGTATGAAAGATGTCATGTTTAAATATTTAAATATTTATTTTATTGTCGATCAATGTACAATTGGGGAAAAATTTTATTTTATGTTATTCATTCTTTAATCATATTATAATTAACATGTTATCAACATATTATTCATTTAAATCAGTTTTTTATATTCCTTATGGTTTAATAACTAATAAATAATGATTGAATGTTCCTTCGGGAAGTGTGAAATCATTGGATTGTAATACTAGGTTACATGACTTGTGGTCGATGCACATGCGGTATACACATTCAGATTATATCTAGATTCACCTAGTAATTTATTACATTTGGTGATTTATTGTACAATGCTTGTTGATTGGGCTAACCTGGTCCAAGGAAATTAAATACAAGTTGTGTAAATGTCATGTACACAACATGTAGTCAAGAAGATTCAAAACACTGAATCCCCATCAACATGCCTTAGAAATACAAAAATATAGGTACATGACATGTATATTCATTAACATTCCATGTAGACTATAATTAATGGAAAAAAATTACACTAAAATTCAAATTACAGCATTAAATCCTTATTTTATTTTTAGCACGTTGTTGCCTGTTTGAAAATTTAATAATAGATTCATTGAATTTTAATTGATTAATTATTTTATTGAAATTAATATATCATTATTGGTTCTACTATTTATTTGACCTAAATTCCATTAATGATGTGTATCTCTAAAAAATATCATATTATCATTATGATTAGAGGGAATTAATTAAATTAATAATAATTTTATTAATGTATGCATATTTATCGTAAAAAATAAAAATATTGAACAATGAAATGAATGAAATCCATTTACTGATGCATATTCGTTTCATTTTTGACTGTTCCTGAGCATGACCAAGAACTATGTATATGATATATTTTTTTAATTATATTTCATTCACGGTTTTGACATTATTTTATATTGTATTAAAAGATGGAATGTGAATCTTTATTCACTCCATAGTTATCTTGGACCTATGTTTCAAAGGATTTGTATGTAATTTACTTTAGAAAATCCACCAGTTCCCCTCACCTACATGTGAGTAATAAATATTTGAAATTAATAGATAATCCCAAGTCATGTTGGGAGGGTTCTGGATTGATAAGTAATGACAACAACATGGTGATATATAGGTGGAAATGTGGAATGTTTTTTCTTATTCTGAGTCAAGCAGATGGGTTTATTCCCATAGGTCATAATTTGATTTAACTTCCACTGATTGAAACAAACATAACATTATATTATGATATGATCATTTAATTATTATTTATATTCTTTCTAATTCATTAGAATTATATTTTTTATGCAATACCATGATATATAAATGAATGAATTAATGTAACAAGACATAATTTTAAAAAATATGCGTAAAATGTCTTTTTATACTGGTATAATTAATTAAGAAGACATTCAATAAAATGTTAAGATAAATTTTAAATGATAAAACCAAATAAATTATCTATTCATAACAGAATTAATTATCTCAATCTAATATAATGTCATATAAATCTTTCTGTTACTTGACATGGAACAAAACTAATCAGAAGTATGTGTTTGACCAACACTTGTTGGGAAAATTAATTTTATAAATGGAGTTGTTATAAAAGGTTTGGTTGATATAACAATTTTATATCTAGAGGTGTAACACATACTAGAATTGGTGTAATTTGGAGAAGAATGTTTAGAAAATACATTTCATAATTTATAGATTGGGGATCCCAGTCAATGGATTCTGTAGATACAGAATCATAGTTGGAAATGACTTGCTTATCTAAATAATTTCAAAATAGAATGAATAAATATTATTTGTGATTTTGAGAAGGGGAATATTGATCCTTTCTACATGAATTTCCTAGAAACTGGAAAACCCATGTTCAATGGTTACGGATATTAGGAGATGATAAAATAGGAGGAAATTTAAAACAAACAATTAATTTATTATTTCAGAAAAAAATTTGTAATCTAGAAAAGTTTTAAAAATATTATATTTTTAATTATGGAATAAAATGAAAAACTCGTCATCCACATAATCCCAATGATCAATATTGGATTATGATAATATCCTCAATGACAGTAACTTCATGGAGTGGGTTAGACTTCATCATGTTGTTCAATTACATGAGAATAATTATTATACTCTAGTATCATTAATTCCTGATCATTCTACTCAAGACTTGAGTGATGAATTTTTCCTAGTATATGAATAACATATGAATGATGTAGTCAAAATATATTGTATTATTCTTTAGTATGTGATTAGTGAACTGATGTTTTATCATGAAAAACTATATGTGTATAGCATACTTGAGAAACTATGTGGTATTCACTAAGAGAGAGGTAGTGAGGGATAATTTGATATTTCCAAGGATCTCTTTCAATGTAATCTTGGAGAAGGTTCCTATAGTAATTATAATTTGATACATTTATAGCTTAAAGGATCTATTGTATAAACTCCCCAAATGACATGGAAATTATATCATTCTAGAATAAAACCCTCAAGGGTTCACCAGTTTTGTTGTATTATTTACATCTTTTTATACTCATATATATATATATTCAAATATAAAAATCATGCAGATTCTAAAAAATTTTCCAATGGGATTTAGTTCTACGAGCAGTCAATGAATCAAAACATGTTATTGTAGCTATCATTTAATACAACCACACATACATAATAACAATGATCGTTGATTTAATAGGGATTTATTATTTTACATTAGTCTCCTAAACATTATTTTTATATCCATACTCGATACAGATGGATTCATTTTTGAATTTGGAAATAAAAGATTCTTCTTTTATAATCAATGCATTTTTATGGTATCTCGCATTTAAAAAATTATATTTACATGATGGATTGCATAAACCAAGTATTAAAAATTGATAAATATGTTACATCACATGACTCATTCAAATCACAACACTGGAATCACTGGCTAGGTTATGTAAATGATTTTTTTTGATATAACTACATCAAGATGGATATTTAGTTTCATTCAATCTAAAACCACATGGTGTATGTCAAACATGTTTACAAGGAAAAATAACCAAAACCCCATTTCGTGGGAAAGGTGAAAGGGATAATGAGCCTCTTTAATTATTTAAAAAAGAAGTGTGTAGACCATTTTATATTGATGAAAGATGTTGGTAATCATACATCAAAACTTTTATTGAAAATTTTAGTAGATATGGATATACTTACCAAAGGAGGTATAAGTCATCTTCTATTGATAAATTCAAGGAATACAAGAAGGTTGTTGAGATCTTGATTGGTGGGAAGATCAAGAAACTCCGTTTTGACTTTGGAGGAAAATAGATTAATCAATAATTCATTGATTAGAAATGGGTGTTTGGGATCCTATCCCAACTCACTCATCCTTACACACCTTAGTGGAATGAAGTAATCGAAAGGACTAATTTTACCTTGTTGGACATTGTGAGATCAATTATGAGCCATGAAACTCTTACATTATCATTTTGTGGATATGTGATCTAAACAGCGACACATGTACTATACCATGTACTAACTAAATTATTAAATCGAATTCCAAGTGAATTATGGATTATACAAAAACCATGTTTTATAATTGAAATGTCTTGGGAATGAAGCATTTGTGAAAGCCTCTTTATGTAATTGACATGCAACCCATGGAAAATAATTTATTATTATAGGGTAACCCAATGAAAGAATTTGATATTACCTATATGATCCCACGAAAAATAGGGTTATAGTTTCATGACACGTGATATTCATTGAGTGGGAGAATATCTCTAAAAGAGAGAGTTGGAGAGAGATAATATTCGATGAAGTCGAGGGTGAAGGCATAAAAGTGTTTTATAGGATCAAATTCAACAAATCCTTATGGAAGATAAAATATTCTAGATACAAAAGAAATGATCATGAATGCAAGAGATGTTATGGAACAAAAATAGTATGATTTTATAATTATCAAGGAATATGGCTCAATATTAATAAGCAATAATGATCCTCAAACCTAAAAGGTTATAGTAAGTGTGAGAACTGTGCCCATGTTAAATGATTCCATGAATTATGAAATGGATTCCATGTACCAATTCAATATTTTTATTTTGGCAGATCTTCTAAGGAATGAAAATACTATTGTTCACAAATGGGTATTCATGAAGAAAATGGTCATGTAAGGACACAACAGTTCTTATAAGGTGAGGATGGTTTCCAAAGGGATTAAACATTATCAAATAATTGACTTCATTTTTTTATAATTTTTATTGATGAAAACCATTATAATTATACTTTACACTATGGATCACCATGAAAATGAGATTTGGAAAATGGATTTTAGTATAGACTTCCATAATGGGAACATTCAGGAAGAATTCGAGATAACAAAAACTAAATGGTTTTTGACTCCAAAGGAAGCCAATTTGGAATGCAAGTTGTAATAATACATTTATGGATTAATGAATTAATCAAGGTCATTGACCATTAATTTTGATGATCTAGAAGAAAATATCATTTTATATTGAAAAAATATGAGAGTTGTGTCAAAAAAAATTAGTGTGAATGAGTTCAATTTTTAATAGTATATATGAACAAGACATATTACATCGTAGAAATTAAATACCAATCTCGCAGTATATTTATGAATTTCTGAATAAATGGTTCCCATGAAAGACATGGGAGTGGTGACATATATTCATAGGATTAAGATCTATCCTGATAGATCGAAGAGGGTGGTTATCATAATTCGAAGAATATACATTTACATGACACTAAGGTGATTTAGTATGGATCAACTTAATAGGGTATTGTTTACAATGTCACATAGAAAACATTCATCAAGTAAAGTGTGTCATTAGACCAATGGGTATTGAAATATAATGGGAATAATTCTATACAAATCAGGGATTGGGTCAATCTTGTATGTTATGCTATGTACTAGGCTATATTTCACCTACACAGTAAATGTTTGAGGAGGATATCAAGATAATCCACATGTCCAAAATTGGTTGGATGTAACGACTATACTTATTTATATGTGTTTTAATAAGGATATGATCCTTATTTATGGATTATATGAGGAAGTAGTCATCATGTAATATGAATATATAACATTCCATAATGATCAAGAGGACATTAAGTCAGAAACGATATACATATTCACTTCGAATGGATGAGGTGTTAGCTGGACGATCTCAATGGAGGATATATATGTAGATTATACAGTTGATTTTGTGAATATTGTAGCTTCTGAGGCAGCTAATGAAGTCATTTGGATATGAAAATTCATCCACGCAGTTGATGTGGTATCTATTTGTTATGATATCACCACATTTTATTTTAATAATACTACTGTAGTGGCTCTTGCAAAACTACCAAGGTTACATCAGTAGAAACTTACCATACATAGAAGTACCATCCATTGATGGATTCTTCTCGGAGAGTTGATGTTGTACTGAGAAGTATTTCAAATGAAGAAAATTTGGAAGAACCCTTGAATAAAGAATTGAATTAGTTAAAACATGATTATGATTTGTTAACTAGAGGATTTAAATTTATAGGAAAGTTTCTCTAGTCCAAGTTGGAGTTTGTTAGAGTTAGTGAGCTTGAACTAACAATTTTTAATTTTATTACATGAATATTTGATATATTAGATATTAAATTAAATAGCTCATTAAAATTTTTCAATTTTTATGCATGACCAAACATTAATAATGACCTAGTGTATTTATTTCTTTGATAAGGTCAAAGTCATTCCCTGCTATGATGTGAACCATGATTTTATATGATAATATATTAATATAGTTCTACAATTGGATAAAATATTATGATGGGACACATATTATATATAATTCCATGTGAAAGTTTTCATAATAAGATTATACTTCTTATAATGATGTTATCACTTGGTAATCTCCAAGATGAAGAGATTATGAGAACAGACCTGCAAGTAGAAATTGAACATGATTTTTTCATTATATATTCATATATACGAGCATGTGTAGTTGTTATTTGACATTTTTATTATCATTAATGCATGTTAGGACTCAGCAGCATATAATTTCTGAACAAAATAGTCACTACATATGTTGGATGGTTGTAGTGTATGTTCGGTGTGTCACAAATCACATGTTAATAATATGATAAGTTAAGAATGGGGTTTTACCATAAATATTTATGAATGATGATATCTTATCCAATTTATTGAAATAGATCTATCTCCATGCCCTTGGTGAAATGTCATGTTTATTCCATATAGTTAATAAATGATATATCAAACGTATAGGTTGATGAAGCTACCATGAGTCTTTCTTGATGACATAATGTGACAAATTTATTTTATTACATAGATAGAATTCATCTGTGGGATTCATCGTTGTAATTTTTATTTCACTCACATGGGTGCCTTAACCCATTGATAGATAGTAATATAGGAAATTAGGTAATCCATCCTAAGAAAAATGAGAATTAATCCTAGATGGTGAAATAGTAAGTGTTTCTGATGGTCTTCATTAAATTATACATTAATTTATTTAATGGAATAAATATTATTGATAAGACAGAGGGATAATTTTATTTATGATATATTAGTCACATAAATTAATTAAATATTTATTCACGAGATTGTGAATAACGTATATTTATTTTTTTATTTGAATATTTATTAAATATATATATTTTCAATTTAGTGAAAAAATATTTATTTTATAGAATAAAATATTTATTCGAGTGTTCAATAAATATAAGAGGATTTTGAACGTTGAAAGACTGTGTCCAGTGATAAAATAATTGTTTACAAGTCAATGAATATTATTTATCCATTTTTTACAAGTCAGTGTATCAAAAATAATAATATTGGTGTTATTAATATGTGTCAAAGGATTTCATTAAGAGTTATAATTATATTTATTGGCTATTATCAAATCAAAATAGGTATCCTGAATCCAAGCTCCATAAATAGATAGCTACGTATGTTTTATATTTCATTCGAATAAATTCCATGTTTATTAATAGAGAATTCTCACATGAAATAAATTATATCTCGAATAGCCCTACTATATCCATCTAATGATAATAAAAAACAATAGATAATTTCTTAAAGATGGAAGAACGATCAATCAAGAATGAACAGTTATTTAAATTAGATTTTCCATACTAGTACCAAGAGAACAATTTGTGTTTTTTGGTGAGTATTGGAGAACATGTGGATCCATGCTACATTGATTTACCATTATTTCGTCACAAGTTCAGAAATGGAAATCCTTAAGGGCTATTATGGATGATCAACAATCATTCAAAAATAATGTTCCTATACCCATGTAATTATTTCTTCATATATAAATTAAATTATTTATATCTTTTTTGTGTAAGATGATTTCTCTTCATTATAGGAAACAAATATTATTTGAAATTTTTATATATGCCCCACCACAACTTGCTTCTACTATGCCCGAAACCAACAACCATGAAATGGGGTTTTTATATGTTTATGTTATTTCAATAATTCAAATACTTATTCTTATATTAAACTTTCATGGCTCATTTTCATTATTTCCTTATGATTCATGACATATGACATTCAAATATATATGCCAGGATTCATTTTTATTATTTTTAATATTTAGGGAACGATATTCTTTGGACCGTGATAATGTTATCATAAATTATTTTTCATGTTATGCTTATTAATTTTTATCGTTTATCCTTACTAAGATTCTAAGATCAACCATTTCATATGTTTCTTCTTCCCCTGGTTATTTGGAAAGGATTTAGTTAGATGTACCAAAGGTAGAGTATTAAGGGAGATGTTGAATATATTTCACCATGATAGAATATATTTTTTCCATGTTTCCAAAGACACTAAACTATTATAGTCCTCATGAATGTATTTTTGTATTGTACTGAATATTCATTTAAATATTTGTAACATCTATGTATGTAAATACTAGGTCTTTATATGTTGGTCCCAACTCTACATAACCTGGTAAAAAAAATGGGTCTTACGTCACACATGGTATAACACTACAAAGTGATACATTTAGGAAAATACAAATTTTCTTTACAATCCATTATGAATGTTTTTAAAGTATATATATCCAAAAAAGATCCATGTTTATAATTATGAGATTAGTTGTGGAAAACAATTTCAATTTATTATTAGGTTTTAACATGTTTTTGGCTTATAAATTAAGATAGATATTTTTATATTCTAATCATGAATACTGCATTGTTTAGAAATTTCACCTCGAAGGTTGAATGATGTTACTACTCAGGGAAAATTTGTTGATTTACATGGTGAGGAAACTAATAAAACTGGTATTATAAGTGATAATGGAATGAAAATATTAGGGTAGCATAATCGGAAAATTGACAATAAACATTCTAATGTTTATAAAATATTTCCACATCAATGTTGTCCAATTTTCGATGACCCTCCACAATAGTGGTCCTAATAAATAAGAGGTAAAAATGAACCTATGGTGTCAAATCAATGTATTATTCTTTTGGATATGTTATCTATGGAATCATTATGTGGTGAAAATGATAATGTTACATTCTTTGTTTATTTTCTCCATGGAGATAGTAATAAATTATTCTTATTTATCTAGAATAAAATATTTTAAAAAGAAGTAGAACTCAGGTAATGGAGGACTTTTAATGATAAATTCATAAATATGTACTTCCCAGATAATAATTAAATTGAGATTAAGAGAATGATCACTAGTTTAATTAAAAAAGATGATGAAAGGGATTCAAAATATAAAGATAACTTCAATAGTTTATCATTGTGTGTCATAGATTTCATATAGAACAAAAAATGAATTATTGATAATTTATTATAAGGAAATATTCCATTTAACCAAAGGAAAACAATGTCTTAAAAATTTTATTCATAAGATGTAATAGTTTTTTGTTCTATGAAGAAATATTAAAAATTATCCATGTCATTTGAATTCAACTGGATGAAATTGATGAAGACAACATAATATAAAGTAATAGATAAAGGGATAATGGGAAAGAAAGATTTTCTAACATGTCATAACCATTGAAATAACCATTATTGTAAATGATTGAGATGATTTGGAGTTTTTTATATGTTTTTAATAAATGGTCACAATGTAAAATAATGAAAATAGAATAAATAAAACATTTATATTTACTATTACAACATCATGGATATGGGGAAATAATAAATTAATACCTTAAGCAGCATGTGAATATGCCTATGAAGACACTAAGGTATAGAATTCCAGAATATATTATTGAAATAACAAATTTTTAATGACTAATATTATTATATATTTGTATATAAGAAATATGATTTAAACGTATTTCATTAATGATGTTATCATTATATGAATTATGAAAAATATTTGGATTTTACTATATAATGTTTTCAATAGAGATTTGAGATCATATGTTGAACGGTTTTAAAAAACGTTATTCAGGATAGTGTTAAAAAATATAAAAAATAAATTGTTGAAGAAAATTTATCCATTAATATATTAATGATACTGAGATAATGATGTGGGAATAATGAGTTCATTTATTGGGATAAAATAAAATGGGTAGTACCAAGAAACTTTAAACTGAGTAATAGATTTTTGAAATTATGTTTTATTCTTTCTTTAATGGAATTTAGAACACATTTTTATTAAGAAAATATCAAATAATAAGTATCTTAATTATGAAATATAGAAGAATGGATGTTTCTAAAAAATATTTACTTTAATTCAAACCATTATATTGTTTTAGTAGAATACATGATGAAGGAGTTCTAATATTTGTTATTTGATGAATAAAGAGCTACATAATATTTATTTAATGGTATTAATATTTTAATTTTTCAACATTAGTGACCTTCTCTCTATAATTGATGGATCGTAACTCTATGGAAATGTTGGCCATTTATGGAATGATTTCTGTTGATAATAAAATGAGATTTTATAGGATAATTAATTACAAAATCAATTGATACATCATGTTCTAATAAAATAATAAGAAATAATCCATCGAATAAAAAAAGGATACGATTTAATTGCGTCAATAGGTTCCCTTAAGACTTTTCCCCTCCATTATGTTTTTAAAATCACCAACACATTTATTTATGAAAATTATCCTTGTCAAAAAATTATTTTCTTATGAAAAATTTCCTTTCTGTACAGAATGATGTATCCTTAACATTGGTTTTAAATTTATTATTTAATGTTTTCTCAAACCATGTTTAACCATATTTTTCTTAATTAATAAATAGATCCCACATCTAAGGAAAACCCTTATTGTTACTTAGAATCTTAATTCCCCATAATTGAGACTCTTATTTATTCTGATATCATACTATGATTTATTCTTAAACAATACTCTGATTTCTTATACAATTAGACAACAATTTCTAATGAAAGAAGACTAAAATTAATTTTGAAATCAGTCTCTGATTTCTTCTAAAATCTGACTTTGATTTCATATGAAATCAGTCATGGATTTCATCTGAAATCAGGCTCGAATTTCATCTAAAATCATATTATGGATTCTGTAGAAAATAGATTCTAAATTCTCTAGAAACCAGATAATGAATTCAATGGAATTCAGATTCTGAAATCTCTAGATATCAAATTCCCAAATCAATAGAAATCAGATTCCAAATACTTTGGAAATTATATACCGAATTCATCATAATTCAGTCTCCAATTTTCTATTATTTCAGAATATGAATCATCATAGGTTTAGACACATAATCAAAATTTATTAAGAATCCAAATATATGTTATTATTATAGTTACCTCAATTATTTAATGTAAAGTTTCATTTAATCGGATCAGGGACATGTTATTGTTTATTAAGAAAAATAATGTTTTCCTTATATATTATTGTTTCTTATACATGATAATGTTTTTTCATGATTTTTTATATGAAACTATTTCATAAAATAATTATAAAAAAATAACTGTTGGATGAGTGACACATGTACAAGTCCGTCTAAAAATTACGGATAATTATGACCGTTGGAGGAGGAGACGATTGTTGGGATTTTCCCATACAAATACCCTCTCTTTTGATTGAGAAAAACACAAAACACATATAGGGATTACATGTTGTGATGATTTGAAAGGATTTATAGAGAGGGAGAGACTCTTATGCTTTATGAAATCTATAAACATCTAGTTTAGTCTTCCTCGAAATATTTTGATTGGCTGATCAATCAAGGGGTTCCAGGTATAGGATGAAAGAGGTGTTGATCACTACATGGATCTATGACTTTTCGGGATCAAATGACAAATTATTATATTCTTATCGAGGGATTACTCTTGTGTGGGTATTACATACATTCATTTATGTTTAAACCAATGGAAATTTAAGAACATTTATCAGATACCCATCCCTTTGGGTTAAAATTTTTCATACTCATTTACATGTTTTTGTTATTATTTTTAATTCTTTTGTATTTTTTTTAATAAATAAATTATATCATTACTATAAATTCTTATATTTTCATACTCTGATATAAATAATTTTCTATAAGCATTATGGTAGAATTTTTCTCTAATAAAGACTTTGATAGGATAATTTATGTTAAACATGATTATGTTTATGAACTTTTTAATTGGACCAATGCCCTTCTAATTGTCCATTTGTCTATGAACCAAATAGTGTTTGTGAATTCACCTTGTTTAACATTGTTTAAAATTGATTTTCTTATTGTTAAGGACCGCTTTTTTTAAACATACCTTCCACCCCTCATGTAATTGGGGAATCACATATCCTATTTCAATCCTAAAATTGGTATTAGAGCAGGTCATTGAAATTTTTGTACTTACATATAAGTATTTAATGATAAATCTTTTCTTGCTCAATGTTACTGGTTCAGGTTTTTTATAATGATTTTATTGGTTTAAAAAAATTTCTATTAACAAGTTTAATATAAATGAATTTTTCTTTAAGATATGTAAATAATTAATGTTGGTTCAATAGATAATCTAAATCCTACCAGACCACAAATAATTAAAGTCATCGACTATGAATTTTGGAGATAAAAAATGAAAGATTTTGTTATAAACACTAGAGTGGATAATTTCTTATTTTCATTGGAGATTACCAGATACCAACAATGGAAGTTAGAACCCTCAAAAATAAAAAAAAACATAAATATCAACAAACCTACATTGTACTAAACACTCTTTTATGTTCCATAACTAGAAATATATACAATAAAATATACTCTTGTGATGAATCCAATAGTATCTAGAAGAAACATGAAGTTACATACTGTGGAACATCCAAAGTGGTTGAAAAATGAAGAGCTATGTTATGAGAAGAATATCATGGATTTATGTTTCCTTATGGAGAACATGATTGAAAAGTACAACAAAAATTTATGACTATCATCAAATGTCTTTAATCTATGGATTAAAAGGAATTTATGATGAAATATGTGTAGACATGATAATTTATATCACACCAAAAGAGTGGGAATCTAAAAGGACATCTATTGATGAAAATAGGAATATATCTAACATAAATCATGATGTGTTATTTGGAACTCTTCCTCGTCATGAAACTAAGAATGAAGAGAGGTGTAGATATTAATAAGAATAGTTATGGTAATGGATGCGTTTATTTTACTACTACATAAAACAGTATGAATTCCAAGACTCTATAAAGATTTACTAGATCAAAAGATAATAATTCTATGATTATGTCTTAATCAAATGATTATGAAAGTGCTGAAAATGATAATTCGAATATTCCATTAAAGGTGAACACGATTTTGGGAAAGAAATATTTTCAGTACAAATATAATAAGAAAGATAGAAAGGATAATATGATTTAGAAATAACTTTTTATAAATGCAAATTGATAGATATATCAGTCCTCATTGTCCTGTGCTGAAGTGAAAAAAATATTGGCATTCATAAAGAAACAAAAATATGTAATACAAATATAAGGCTAAGAAATTGATGATGTATAATGAAACCTAGAGTGCCAGTGATGGTGACTCTGTAGATGGATCCTCAGAGTATGATTCTTCAAGTTAGTAGAATATTGATCTTATATCCATATTACTTATTTAAAATATTTGTCTTATGGATAACTTACACAATTATGACTCATTAACCGATATTTATTAAAAATACAGTTATCCTTATAACTAAATTTATGAATCATTAGATGAAGAGTATTACTCAACAGAAGATTATACCATACATTCATTTGAATATGTTTATTGATTTTCTAAATAACATTAGAATTATAACTCTATGATAAAAAATATTTTAGAGACAACAAATTCTAGAATACCTATACTATCATAGGATGTATCAGATCATTCAAAATATTTTAATCCGAAAACTCTTTATTTTGATTATATTTACAACAATATTAATTATGTTAATAATGAGAAGTATAATATTTATAATGATCTTGAAAAAGTTATTTCTATGTAAAATATTTTAGTGACTAAATCAAAATATAAGCATAATGACTATGAGGATAATAATTTTCTAATCAGACTAAAATCCTAAATTTTTTCCCTAAATAAAATTTTATCAAATATTACATATGAAAGTAAAGAATTTTGTAAAATGTATTAACAAATTAATTCTCTAAGGAATATGTTGCAAATTTTTTATTCATGTACAAAACTAGTTTTAAGTCATAATTAATTTTTACCCCAAAGTGCTCCTTTTTGAACCATGTGTCAAAGTGGTGGACATAGGGAGAAAAAAATTTCCTAAAAAAACTATATCCTTATGATTTCATAAATAAATATTTTATAATTAAATGAGGAAACCTAAGATTTTCATTTTTATCAATTCAATATCCAAAAATTTTAGGATTCCGAATGTCAATCTATTTTATTTTCAAGATTTGTGTTATAAAACAATTATATTAAATAATATAATGATCAAATTATTTTACAATTAATTATAAGAAAAATGTTTTTATTTTTTAAATTTATGTTGATGAAAATATATTTAGATCAACTCAGAAATCCTTTCCAGATTCAGTTGCGAATCATATGAAATCCATGTTTGATTTGTGTATGGTGGCTGAGTTAACAAATTTTCATGGATTTCAAATTTCTGAAAAAACAAAATGAAATTATATTTCTCTAAATAAATATGTTAAATATCTTCTTAAAATTTATAGATATGAAAATACTAAGAGTATATGTAGTCCAATCATATCCTCAAACTCTTATGATCTTGATGTTGTTGGAAAACTAATATATCAAACATCTTTTAGAGGTATGATTGGAAGCTTATTATATGATACATCTATTCATACAGACATAATTTATTAAATAATTTTATGTGAATGATATTAATCTAATCCAATAGAATATCATTTAAAATCAGGGAGATGGTTTTTTATTGTTAAAGGTAACAGTGGATTTAGGACTTCTCAATTATTCTGGAAATGATTTTTTGTTAATCATTTCAGAAGCTGATTTTTTATATATAGAATTTATTTACAAATTAGATCTGGTAAATTTCATTTCACTGGAGATTCAATAGTTTCATAGTCATGTAAGAAGCAACGCTCAGTATAACATTCCACTACTGAAGTTGAATATGTACCAGCTAGAATTTGTTTGCTGGAGTTTTGTGAATGCAACACAAACTCATAGACTCTGACATGATTTTTACCAAAACAAAGATAATGTGTCAAAATTCCAGTTCCATTTCCCAGAGAAAAAATGCAACACATCACTTTTGTTCAAATTATATAAATATTAGTCATCACTGTCTTAATGATCACACACTAAAAAGAGATATTTTTTTAAATTTATCATAAAGGAAGTCCAACTTGATTACATATTTACAAAATCTTTACCCTCCGATAGATTTGAATACATTAATTTTTTCTGGAATAATATCCATAAGATAATCATCAATATTAACTTTTTGTTGAATCATATCTCATTACATTATGATATCTCTTTTCATATGGGGTGTATATATGTTTACAATTTTATATTTCCTTAATAAAATATTGAGAACATAAAATTTTTTCATTTACACAATATAATTTTCGAAACCTAATTTGTAATCATTCCTTAATAAAAAATTTTATAACCAAAAAATTATTCATTCCTTAATAAAAACGTTCAGATCCAATTTTTTTTCATTCTTTAAAATTATTTTATGGAATATTAAAACATTCATTTCCTTCATAAATTTTTTTGAATATAATTTTTTTTCCTTCCATAATAAGAATTTCATAAAACAATGTTCTTCAAGATGAATCTTATCAATATTAACAATTCATTTTTTGCAATCAATAAGGTATTTTTCCTTACATAAATATCCACAATTTATTATTTTCTTGTTGGTTTCTTATAATATTTTATGAAAACATTATCATATTTACATTTCATAAACACAATTTTTCATTAAAACATAAAATCATCAAAGCCTATAAATACTTCTTCAGCGTTGATATCAACCATCATATTGGATCAAGTGAATCTAAATCATTAGATTGATTTGGGAATATGAACCATCACTGCAAAGCATATTTAAATGACCGCCTTTCCCATCCAAAATCTATTATTTTAGTTTTTTTTCCAAAGCTCTAACATTCTTCAAAGATACTTTATTATTTTATCTATTTCCAAAAGATCTAAATTTATATTGATGTCTCATCTAAAAATTTGATGGTCTCCAACAAGGAACTCAAGGATTTATTAATTTTACTATGAATGGTTGGTGGACACAAATTTCATTACCAAGTATAATTCTTTCTTTTCAAAATCCAATAATCAGAATGAATGGGAATGCATTTGCATTTCCAAACCAAAGAATTATAATCCAGTTTAACCTGATTTGATTACATAATTCCATGATACAGTTAGTTTCTTATGATCTAGGAGAAGAGTGATGATTTTTTTCAAGAGCTATGTAAATTATAATTATTTATCTTTCAACAAGGCATCTAGTATTTTTAATATTCCTTATGAAGGAGAAGAAATATTTTTTACTAACAAGTTTCCAGAAAAGGATGGTTCTTTTGAGAAGTTTATGGTAATTTTGTTCCATGAGATTAAAGGAGTTAAGTCACCAAATAACTAAAATCATTCATCAAACTATTGATTGTCAGATCTATGGATTTAATGATTTCTCATTCTGGAAAAGGGATACATGGATTCCCTTAAGAAATGTGATATCCTCATGATGTATTTACTGTTGAATATGATGAAGATAATCTGTATCAAGTATATTCTCTTGAATATAAAAAATTTCATGAACGACACCCTCAAGACTCATATCCTAATGTATCGAGTAATCATTCCAATTATTATTGTTCTTTTCCTAGAATTATTCAAAATTTCTTGCATATCAAGACAAAATGGTTTTAGGATAATGTTTTTGTGTGATGATAATCTGAAATGATGAAAATTTGTTTTAGTATTAATACATGAGAGTTCTTTTATCTACATAATAATGATTATCAAGCTATATATATGAATGATGAAGAAGGATATAATCCTAGAAAACTCAACATAAAAACGAAAAATTACTAGAACCTCAATGGAATTTACCAAAACCTAAATCAATATATCCTCTACCCATGAAAAAAAATAAAAATATTTTTTTTATGAATAGGAATCTATATAGAGAGAGTAGACAAAGAAAAAGAAAGAGGGAGATGTAGTTTTTTAGACTCTCCTGAGGCTAAGGCCTTAATGATTCAAGAAGCTCATGATATTTTGATGCAAGTATAAGAGAAAATGGTATAGAATAAAATTCTAGAAGCCAATATTGTTCAATCATTGGGTAATGATACAGATAAATCATCAGATCATGTTTAGGTAATAGAATATTTCCTCAATGTGTCATTTATAATTGCAACTTGGGAGTAGGTATAAGGACCCAACCTTAAACCATATTTAATATTGAATAAAATTAATTATTCACATTGAGGATCTTTTCAGGTTTAGAGTTTTAGAGAATTAGAACATTACTATTACATCTCAAAAGATTACAAAGTAGAAACTTCTACTAAGTTTGAATAAAATAAAAACTCTTAAAAAGAAACATGTCTAGTTCCATGTTTTAGGTAGCATGAGTTTCCCTTGATCCCATCCTTGACCCTACTACACATTAAGTCCTGCGAAATTTTTTTCAAAAACATGGGATGAGCATAAAAATCTCAATAAGTGATACACCAAGAAAGTAAACTGTTAGGTTTTCAAAACAACAAGTAAACCATGTATACTTTATCAAAGTAATATTTTTCACCTTTTTGAAGTAGTAAAAATTCTTTACTGAATAAAAGTTCATTACATACCCTTCTTTACCCAAAAGACTACCATAAAACCCATATAAAGATCACATAACATATAAAGGTAACTTGGTACATAAACATACTTAAGTGGAATAATCATAAGGTCGAATTCCACACATATCACTTAATGAAATAGACATTCAGCCAACTTCCATACATTCTTAATGGAATAGCCATATGGCTGACTTCCATACCCAATGAATTAGAGGTTATAACGTAACCACCAGTCCTGGTATTCACGACAACACCCGTCATATGGTTTATCACGTAACCACCCATAAAATGTCCAAGTACCATTATAAAATTAAAACACATAAAACCAACATAAAGGAATGATAACATTTCCACATTTCAATTACAATATATCATTTAAATAAATTGGCATAATAGAATCCTTTATCAAAACCATTTTCAATACCAAAATACAAAAAAAGTATATGGTATTTATTTTCTTTTAAAAAAACATTACGTCTTGTTGAGGAAGCCAAAGACCAAATAATGCTCGTGGCGGCGGAGAAGTCATTGTCGCCTCATACGTATGACAAAAACATTTCCTTTTTTCGTTTAGTAAAACACTTAATATAAAAAGATTCCTTTTGAATAAATGTAAAAGTAAAAGGGTTTTATACACCGTATTAAAGAAAGTGGTGTATAAAAGAAAAATGTGCCTCAATGAAAGGAGATTGAAATGATGTCCCATACAAAGAATGTATCCTCGGTTTAAGGATAAATCAATTACATAATTATGTTAGACAAAGTAATACACCCAATATAAGTGGATATTTAGTGTCAAACAATCAGAGGTTATTCGCACATATTCATAGAATGACATATTCAAGGATTACAAGATTATCCCATAGAATCAAACTTGGGTTAAGAAGTTCCCTTTCAAAAATTTGACGGACTAACGACGTCACTAAAAAATTCAGAAAATAAGTTGATGAGAGCTAAAAAGGTGTATCTCATCAAATGGACATAAAATTTAAATCAATGAAGATATAGAAGAACATATCCCAACATAATATTATGTGAATTAAAGGACAAAACAAAATAAGTCTTTTACAAAATGAGGATGGTGAAAGGTTCCCTTACCAACATGGGTATCTTTCGAGACTTGCACCCCATGAATGAAGTACAATACAACATTGATGTAAATACTCATAAATGAATGTATATTACACGATTAGAAAAATAATGGGCAGTACATACAACACTCAAAGGAAATTGTGGAAAATGTAGCATAAATCTCACAGGAATGAAAGTAAGATGAAAAATCCCTTACGAAAACACGGCAGCCTAACGACACCACTTAAAACTTACAAAAAAATGGATTAATGAGATCAAATAGGGTATCTCATCACATTAACATAATGTTTACAGAAAAATTAATATAAAAGATCATCCCCCAACATAACAAAGATGAGCTTAAAATAAGTGACATAAAAGAGAGTACTTAAAAAAAAGAGAGAGGTTAGATCTCTTACGAAAATTCGGCAGCCTAACGGCACCACTCAAAACTACCAAAATGGATTGATGAGAGAGAATAGGGTCTTTCATCCTATGAAAATAAAAATTAAATTAAGAGTAATATAAAAGAACACCCCAATAACAAGAAATATTAGCTTTAGAAATAATGACATAATAGAGTGTACTAAAAAAGAAAGAGAGGAGTAAGATCCCTTACCTCGGGTCCGATTTGACTCGATCGTTCTTTAATCTCCTGAATAATAAACTTGAGTTAATTTATACTTCCTTAAAAACCTTTTTAAAGTTCATTATTCATTTTATATCACTTATTACTAAGTTATGAACACTATGTTATTATTTAAGTTAATAACGGTCGTTAAACGATCATTGGTGCTTGAGTCAAAAATAAAATCTTTATAATTACAAGTTGTTCATGTGGTAAAATATCCATTATATCCATAATTTTATTCATGATTTATATATCATATATATCATATATATCCATTATATTCATGAATTTATAATATTACATAATCATTTAGAGGTAATAAATGAAATGCACCGTTCATGGAGACGGTAAGCCGTACGTACACATGAACGCTAATTTCATTTCTATCTCATACTTTAATTGAAAGAAAATAATAATGATATAAATATATATTATAATTCCAGAATAACATCATATATAATAATTTTAATTCCATCTTTTATACGTCCCACGTATGGCATTAACGAATCAAATCACTTTGAGGGGCGGTAGTCTGCACTTCCTTGAATGACGATATCGCATTTACCCATAATGGAAAGAAAAAAGGATTGCCATAAATGAAACATACAGATGATTAAGTAAAACATAAATATATTATAAATCATATATAAACATAGTGACATATTAATGGACTCCTTTGAAGGTGTTATATGAGTTTGAACAATCATCGTTTCGTGAGGCAGAAATTCGCCATCCACAGAAACAGTATGTTCATTACCCATTAGATGAAGGTGTGTGTAAGTGTATCTCGAATACTTCTTATAAAAATATCCTAGAATATTGACGATATTGAAGTTTCTACAAATGAATTGAATAAAAATATTTTAGGGGGTTGGAGAAGCAAAATAAAAAAAGGACTCAAGTGAAGACATTACCTTAAAATCGGGTAACTCCCATTGGTTTGAGCTCAAAGGCTTACTAGGGAAGACTTTTACCCAAAGTGAGGATTCTAAGAGTAATAGAGGGATGTGTAGAGGCAAACTGGGCAGGGACTGGCCGATCCAAAGGCTTTGTAGGTGTGGTTAAAGAGGTAGAGGTGGGGGCCTTTTATAAGTGGAGAGGAGGGGCACTCTTGGAATGTGATAAAATGTTACTTTATTTTCAAATGGTTTTCGTATTTTAAAGTTCCCACATTAATTTGTTTTGAGGATAAGGTGTTAAGTGTTCTCAATACAGCCTTTAAATATGTTTTTGACATGTGTAGGTCATATATTTTACATTATCTTTTCATTTTATATAAATCATTAAATAATGAGGTCATCGGTGCATCATCATGATGTCATAAATAATTTAATTTATTTAATGTCTATAAATTATAATAAAACTACTATGATGTAGGAAATCTTTTCAAATTTCTAATTATTATTTACAGTCAAAAATATTACTTGTATAACCCCATGAAAAAAATGTTTTATTAAAACATCTCATGTTTGTGTCATTTTTAATTTAACATTAAATAAAAAGTTATTTATGTCATTTCCCAACCAATGTGGCCCCATGGGGTCCCCAAGTTGACACATGGGTTTTAATGGTCGTCCATGACACATAAAATGATGTTAGGAAATGTTTCAAGCTCATCTCATATTATTAAAACATTATTTTTGCCTTAAACAACACTAATCACCTCTAATCGCGATTAAAAACGTAATAAGTTACTATTCACAAAAAAATTATTTTAATCCCATTGAACCACATTTTACTTCTTAATGACAACCATTTATGTTGGATTTTTGAAATTAATAACACAAATATGGAAAAATTTCATTTAAATGGAAAATCAGTTTTTAAAATTACCACTTAAGTTTTCACTATTCATCAAAAAATTTAAGTTTTTTATAAAATTACCAAAAATTCACCCTAAGATATATTTGTTATTCCAAATTCAAAAATTATGTCTATTTTAAAAAATTCAAAACATATAATTTTCATTAATTAATTTAATAATTGATTCCCGCTGTCAAAACATATAGCATGTCTTTATGAAACAAAATATATCAAAAGATTGACATTAGTTTAAGTCCGATTTCAAAGTGAAATTAATTCCAAAGACCACTATTGGATTAAATGGTAAAAATATATTCCAATTTCACATTAAAACCAATTCAAAATATAATATAATATTATAAACAAATTATATTAAAAAGTGGTTTTGAATTAAAATACAACATTTTTCACTATTCATTAAAAATGAACTTTATCGGCAAAATACCAAAAATTTACACAATGTAAATTTTGATGTCCCGATTCTAAAGAAGAATTTATTTTTTCAAATATAACACATAAAATTGTAAAAAGTTGATTTAAAAGAGGTTCACCATCAAAAGGTGGTTAATCGACCCTTTAAAGAATATTAGAATGTTTACGCTTAAAATGAGATTCATTCGCATTTTTAATCCTCTAAAATTTATTGTAAAATGTAAAAATATTTGAAAAACATATATAATAATTTTTTAGTTAGTTATTTTCACTCCCTCCATTAAAACGACTAGGCGTTAAATACCATTTAAAATAATATTATTTTATTATTAGAGTGCAACATAAGATTCCTAAGAAACTCATTTTTGCGTGTTGGGTAAGCCATCGATCATAGAATCCACTTTAAAGTTATATTAATATTTTATCAAAAAATATGGATAAATGTGAACATGTCATACTCTTTATTTACCTGGGGTGTTACATCCTTCCCCCCTTTTGGGAATTGCGTCCTCACAATTTTAAAATTGGGCTTGGAAATTTCATTGAAAATCCCATATCAGAACAAGAGTCAGAGAAACAATCACTCTAAAATAAATAAAGATAAGTACAAAGGTCACCCGAGTTAACCCATACTAGGATTCCAAGTTTGAAAATATGGTCATGGAGGAAAAAACAAAGGGTCATGTTCTAATGGAGAGTGATAGTAAACATGTCTAGGAGAAAATTAACAATAAAAAGATCACAAACTTGTGATGGGTTAAACGGTATTCGATTCCCTTGTAGGAAAAGTTAACAGACAACATTTTTGTTTTATGTTACTTTTCATTGAAAAATTTATTCATAAGGAAACATAATCACTTATCAAGTTGACTTTCAACTTTTATTAGATTCATTACACAAACTCATACTTTCTCCAAAAGACGAGTAATTAGGAAGACTTGTTCACATTAATAGTACTATAATCAACTTCAAGAGAATCACCTAATCCACAAAAGAGAACTATATACTTCCCATGTCTTTAGGCTTTAACAAAAACTAAAACCAAAAATGTTAGTACAAGATCAGATAATCCACAAATGGATAATCCTTTATAAAAAATGAAAATCTATTCTTAATCTCTAAAATCTGTCCACCAAATCGCAAAGTTTTTCAAAGACCATTTAATAAACAATTTGTCCATAAACTTCTTCAAAGTTAACCAAAATAAAATTGAAACCCAAATATTTGAAGGATTTAGTCACATAGTCTTCCAAGGTAAAAATTAACATTTATCTCCAAATAACATCAGTTGCTCTTAAATTCTCATATTGAAATGTAATTAAACTAATCACAAATCCTCGATGATAGGTTAATCATTTCCATAGATAACCCAAAATAAACTTACTCTTGATTACTAAAATCATCTAACAAAAAATACATTAGTCAAACTAACCAGGGAAATCACATAGTACAGTGGTAGGCGATAAATACCAGTCACACATTGGTTGTGGGTTCGATTCCCGCAGCTTTGTCCGATGCGACGGGTTGTCACACAGTCTGTGTGTTGTCCTTTTTACAAAACTATATAGTTATTAAAAAATATCCCAAAATGACATAAAATCTTCAAAAATTATCATAACATATTTTAACCTCAATTTTATCTCATTCCATTCATTTTCTAACATATCATAGAGTAACCCATAATTACCTAAAAAGTAAGGATCATATAAACCCTAATGGTTACCTTTATAATTATTACCTGAACTTCCACATCGAGTTGGTCATCACGTACATGATGCATTATAGATCATACCAAGGTTCAAGTGGTTGGTCATGACTATTTGATAGTTGGTTTAGAACAACCATGAGTTTCCTCATTGAATCCCCCATTTTATCTAGTCTCTTAATCAGAGAACCACCATAGTTTCCATCAAACCCATTGTCACATTGGTGCCTACTAGATCCATCCATTTACTAAAAACAGTAATGTCAGTGTGCGTATATCAACAAAATCATCATGTAATAGAGAGTAATATAAACACTAAGATATACTTACTCATTCACTTTTTCTAAATCTAGGGCTCTTTCTAAAATCCTAACCATTATGGTAATGTCACTTATGCTTAAATAATTGCCTAACCTCTAAAGTTATATAAACCGACCTCTGATACCAACTATAAGGCCCCATCCTTAAACCTTATATAATATTGAATTAAATGAATAATTCACATTGAGGTTCTTTTTAGGTTTAGAGTTTTAGAGAATTAGTACATAACTATTACATCTCAAAAGATTACAAAGTAGAAACTTCTACTAAGTTTCCATAAAATAAAATCTCTTTAAAAGAAATATGTCTAGTTCCATGTTTTAGGTAGAATGAATTTCCCTTGATCCCATCCTTGACCCTATTCCATGTTATGTCCTGTGAAAAACATTTCAAAAGCTTGGGATGAGGATAAAATGATGAGTAAGGGATACACCAAGAATGAAAACTGTTAGTTTTTTAAAACAACAAGTAAACCATGTATAATTTATCAAGGTAATATTTTTCACATTTTCAATGTTGTAAAAAATACTCACTGAATAAATGTTCATTTATTACCCTTCTGTAACCAAAATATTACCATAATTCCCATATAAAGATCACATAACATATAAAGGTAACTTGGGACATAAACATACTTAAGTGGAATAACCATAAGGTCGACTTCCACACATATCACTTAATGAAATTTCCATTCGGCCAATTTCCATACATACTTAATGGAATAGCCATACGGACGACTTCCATACCCAATGCATTGGAGGTTATAACGTAACCACCTGTCCTGGTATTCACGGCACCACCCGTGATATGGTTTATCAGTTAACCACCCGTAAAATGTCCAAGTACCATTATAAAATTATAGCACATAAAACCAACATAAAGGAATGATAAAATATCCACATTTCAATAAAAATATATAATTTAAATAAATTGACATAATAGAATCATTTATCAAAACCATTTTCAATACCAAAATACAAAAAATTATATGGTATTAATTTTATTTTAAAAAAACATTATGACTTGTTGAGGAAGCCAAAGACCAAATAATGCTCACGGCGGCGGAGAAGTCGTTGTCGCCACATACGTACGACAAAAACATTCCCTTTTGTCGTTTATTAAAACACTTCCTATAAAAATATTACTTTTGAATAAATGTAAAAGTCAAAGGGGTTTATACACCGTATTAAAGAAAGTGGTGTATAAAACAAAAATGTGCCTCAATGAAAGGAGATTGAGACGAAGTCCCTTACAATGACGGTATCCTTGGTTTATGGATAAATCAATTACATAATTATGTGTGACAAACGAATACACCCAATATAAGTGGATATTAAGTGTAAAAAAATCAATCGTTATTCACACACATTAATAGAATGACATATTCAAGGAGTACAAGATTATCCCAAAGAATCAAACATGGGTTAAGAAGTTCCCTTGCAAAAATTTGACGGCCTAACGTTGTCACTACAAAATTCAGAAAATGAGTTGATGAGAGATAAAAAGGGGTATCTCATCACTTGGACATAAAATTTAAATCGATAAGGATATATAAGAACATATCCCAACATAATATTATGAGAATTAAAAGACATAACAAAAGAAGTCTTTTACAAAAATAGGAGGGTGAAAGGTTCCCTTACCGACATGGGTATCTTTCGAGACATGCACCCTGTGAAAGAAGAACAATACAACATTGATGTAAATACTCATAAATGAAATTATATTACACAATGATTAAAATAATGGGCATTGCATACACCACTCAAAGGAAATTGTGGCAAATGTATCATAAATCTCACGGGAATGAAAGTGAGATGAAAAATCCCCTACGAAAACTCGGCATCCTAACAACGCCACTTAAAACTAAAAAAAAGATAGATTAATGAGATCAAATAGGGTCTCTCATCACATTAAAATAATGTTTACAGAAAGAGGAATATAAACGAACATCCCCAAACATAACAAATAGGATCTTAAAAGAAGTGACATAAAGGAGAGTACTTAAAAATAAAGAGAGAGGTTAGATCACTTACGAAAATTCGGCAGCCTAACGACACCACTCAAAAGTTACAAAATGTATTGATGAGAGAGAATAGGGTATCTCATCATATGAACATAAAAATTACAATAAGAGTTATATAAAATAACATCCCAATAACAAGAAATGTGATATTTAGAAGGAATGACATAAAAGAGTGTACTTAAAAAGAAAGAGAGGAGTAAGATCCCTTACCTCGGGTCCGAATTGACTCAATAATTCTTTAATCTCCTGAATAATAAAGTTGTGTTAATTTATACTTCCTTAATAACATTTTTCAAGTTCATTATTCATTTTATATCACTTATTAACTTGTTTTGACCACTATGTTATTATTTAAGTTAATAACGGTCGTTTAACGATCATTGTTGCTTGAGTCAAAATTAAACTCTTTATAATTACAAGTTGTTCATGTGGTAAAATATCCATTATATCCACAATTTTCTTAATGATGTAGATATCATATATATCATATATATCCATTATATTCATGCATTTATAATATTACATAATCATTTATAGGTATGAAATGAAATGCACCGTTCATGGAGACGGTAAGCCGTACGTATGCATTAACGCTAATTTCATTTCTATCTCATAATTTAATTGCAAGAAAATAATAATGATATAAAGGTATATTATAATTCCAGTATAAAATCATATATAATAATTTTAAATCCTTCTTTTATACATCCCACGTATGGCTTTAACGAATCAAATAACTTTGAGGGGGCGGTAGTCCGCACTTCCTTAAATGAAGATATCGCGTTTACCCTTAATGAAAAGAAAAATGGGTTTCCATAAATGAAGAATAAAGATGCTTAAGTAAAACATAAATATATTATATATCATATATTAACATAGTGACATCTTAATGGCCACATTTGAAGGTGTTATATGAGTTTGAACAATCATCATTTCGTGTGGCAGAAATTCGCCATCCAAAGAAACAGTATGTTCATTAACCATTAGATGAAGCTGTGTGTAAGTGTAGCTAGAATCCTTATTATAACAACATCCTAGAATATTGGAGATACTGTAGTTGTTACAAATGAAATTAATAAAAAGAGTTTAGGGGGTTGGAGAAGCAAAATAAAAAAAAGGACTCAAGTGAAGACATTACCTTAAAATCTGGTAACTCCCATTGGTTTGAGCTCAACGGCTTCCTTGGGAAGACTTCTGCCCAATGTGAGGCTTCTAAGAGTAATATAGGAATGTGGAGAGGCAAAATGGGTAGGGATTGGCTGATGAAAAGGCTTTGGAGGTGTGGTTAAAGAGGTAGAGGTGGGGGCCTTTTATAAGGGGAGAGGAGGGGCACCCTTGGAATGTGATAAAAGGTTACTTTATTTTCAAATGATTTTCGAATTTTAAAGGTCCCAAATTGATGTGTTTTGAGGATAAGGTGATAAGTGTTCTAAATACACCCTTCCAATAGGTTTTGGTCATATTTAGGTCATATATTTTACATTATCGTTTCATTTTATATAAATCGTTAAATAATGAGGTCATTGCTGCATCATCATGATGTCATAAATAATTTAATTTATTTAATATCTATAAATTATAATAAAACTACAATGATTTAGGAAATATTTCTATCTTTCTAATTAATATTTATAATGAATATCTGACTTGTATAACCCCATGAAAAATAGTTTTATTAAAACATTTCATGTTGGTGTCATTTTTTACTTTAACATTAAATAAAAAGTTATTTATGTCATTTCCAAACCAATGTGGCCCCATGGGGTCCCCAAGATGATCCGTGGGATTTCCTGGTCGTCCATGACACATAAAATGAGGGTAGGACATGTTTCAAGCTCATCTCATATTATTAAAACATTATTTTTACCTTCAACTACACTAATTACCTCTAATCGCTATTAAAAACATAATAAGTTACTATTCACCAAAAAATTATTTTAATCCCATTAAAACACATTTTACATCTTAATCACAACCATGTATGTTGGATTTTTGATATTAAAAATACAAAGATGGAAAAATTTCATTTAAACGGAAAATCATTTTTTACAATTACCACTTAGTGGTTTCACTATTTATCAAAAATTGAAGTTTTTCAGAAAATTACCAAAAATTCACCCTAAGCTATATTTGTTATTCCAAATTCAAAAATGATGTATATTTTAAAAAATTCAAAACATATAAGTTGCATTAATTAATTTAATAATTGATTCCCGCTGTCAAAACAAATAGCATGTTTTTATGAAACAAAATGTATCAAAAGATTGACACTAGTTTAAGTCCGATTTCAAAGTGAAATTAATTCCAACGACCACTATTGGATTAAATGGTAAAAATATATTCTAATTTCACTTTAAAACCAATTAAAAATATAATCTAATCATATAAGTAAATTATATTAAAAATTTTTTTTGAATTAAAATACAACATTTTTCACTATTCATTAAAAAATGAACATTATCGGAAAAATTTCAAAAATTTACACAAAGTAAATTTTGATGTCCCGATTCTAAAGAAGAATTTATTTTGTCAAATATAACACATAAAATTGTAAAAAAGTGGATTTAAAAGTGGTTCGCCATCAAAAGGTGGTTAATCGACCCTTTAAATAATATTAGAATGTTTACGCTTAAATTGGCTTCATTCGCATTTTTAATCCTCTAAAATTTATTGTAAAAACTAAAAATATTTGACAAACATTTATAATCATTTTTTAGTTAGTTATGTTCATTCCCTCCATTACAAAGACTAGGCGTTAACTACCATTTAAAATAATATTA
Organism: Viscum album; assembly: GCA_963277665.1. Lineage (NCBI taxonomy): Eukaryota > Viridiplantae > Streptophyta > Magnoliopsida > Santalales > Viscaceae > Viscum > Viscum album. The sequence goes on from OY728135.1 coordinate 164,859,395, forward strand.
TTTAATTATTAGAGTGCAACATAAGATTCCCAAGAAACTCATTGTTGTGTGTTGGGTACGCCATCGAACATAGTGTCCCCTTTAAAGTTATATTAATATTTTATCCACAAATATGGATAAATGTGAAAATGTCATACTCTTTATTTACCTGGGGTGTTACATCCTTCCCCCCTTTTGGGAATTGCATCCTCGCAATTTTAAAATTGGGCTTGGAAACTTCATTGAAAATCCCACATCGGAACAAGAGTCAGAGAAACAATCACTCTAAAATAAAGAAAGATAAGTAAAAAGGTCACCCGAGTTAACCAATACTAGTATTCCATGTATGAAAATATGGTCATGGTGGAAAAAAAGGGTCATGTTCTAATGGAGTGTGATAGTAAACATGTCTAGGAGATAGTTAACAATAAGAAGATCACAAACATGTGATGGGTTATACGGTATTCGATTCCCTTGTAGGAAAAGATAACAGACACCATTTTTGTTTTAAGTTACTTTTCATTGAAATATTTATTCATAAGGAAACATAATCACTTATCATGTTGTCTTTCAACTTTTATTATATTCTTTACACAAACTCATACTTTCTCCAAAAGACGAGTATTTGGGAAGACTTGTTCATATTAAGAGTACTATAATAAACTTCTAGAGAATCACCTAATCCACAAAAGAGAACAAAATTCTTCTCATGTCTTTAGACTTTAACAAAAACTAAAACCAAAACGGTTAGTACATGATCAGATAATACACAAATTGATAATCCTTTATAAAAAAAGAAAATCTATTCTTAATCTCCAAAAAATTTCCAACAAAACCCAAAGTTCATCTAAGACCATTCAATAAACAATTTGTCCATAAAATTCTTCAAAGTAAACCAAACTAATATTGAAAACGAAATATTTGAAGGATTTAGTCACATAGTCTTCCAAGTTACAAATTAACTTTTATCTTCAAATAACATCAGTTTCTCTTAAATTATCATATTGAAAAGTAATTAACCTAATCATATATCCTCGATGATAGGTTAATCATTTCCATAAATAACCAAAAATAAACTTACTATTGATTCCTAAAATCATCTAACAAAAAATAATTAGTCAAACTAACTAGGGACATCACGTAGTCCAGTGGTTGGCGATAAATACCAGTCGCACATTGGTTGTGGGTTCGATTCCCACAGCTTTGTCCGATGCGACGGGTTGTCACACGGTCTGCGTGTTGTCCTTTTTCAAAAACTATATAGTTCTTAAAACATTCCCCAAAACGAGATAAAATCTTCAAACATTATCATAACATATTTTAACCACAATTTTATCTCATTCCATTCATTTTCCATCATATCATAGAGTAACCCATAATTACCTAAAAAGTAGGGATCATATAAACCCTAATGGTTACCTTTATAATTATTACCTGAACTTCCACATCGAGTTGGTCATCACGTACATGATGCATTACAGATCATACCAAGGTTCAAGTGGTTGATCATGACTCCTTGATAGTTGGTTTTGAACAACCACGATTTTCCTCATTGAATCCCCCATTTTATCTAGTCTCTTAATCAGAGAGCCACCATAGTTTCCATCAAACCCATTGTCACTTTGGTGCCTCCTAGATCCATCCATTTACTAAAAATAGAAATGTCAGTGTGCGTATATCAACAAAATCATCATGTAATAGAGAGCAATATAAACACTATGATATACTTACTCATTCACTTTATCTAAATCTAGGACTCTTTCTAAAATCCTAACCATTATTGTAATGTCACTTATTCATAAAGAATTCCCTAACCTCTAAAGTTATCAAAACCAACCTCTGATACCAACAATAAGGCCCCAGCCTTCAACCTTAATTAATATTGAATTAAAAGAATAATTCACATTGAGGTTATTTTTAGGTTTAGAGTTTTAGAGAATTTGGACTTAACTATTACATCTCAAAAGATTACAAAGTAGAAACTTCTACTAAGTTTCCATAAAATAAAAACTCTTTAAAAGAAATATATATAGTTCCATGTTTTAGGTAGCATGACTTTCCCTTGATCCCATCCTTGACCCTATTCCACGTTAAGTCCTGTGAAAAACATTTCAAAAAAATGGGATGAGCATAAAATGCTCAGTAAGGGATACACCAAGAATGAAAACTGTAAGTTTTTCAAAACCACAAGTAAACCATGTATTCTTTATCAAGGTAATATTTTTCACATTTTCGAAGTTGTAAATAATCTTCACTGAATAAAAGTTCATTTCATACGCTTATGTAACCAAAATATTACCATAATTACCATATAAATATCACATAACATATAAAGGTAACTTGGGACATAAACATACTTAAGTGGAATAACCATAAGGTCGACTTCCACACATATCACTTAATGAAATAGCCATTCGGCCAATTTCCATACATACTTAATGGAATAGACATACGGTCGATTTCCATACCCAATGCATTGGAGGTTATAACGTAACCTCCCGTCCTGGTATTCACGACACCACCCATCATATGGTTTATCATATAACCACCTGTAAAATGTCCAAGTACCATTATAAAATTATAACACATAAAACCAACATAAAGGAATGATAACATTTCCACATTTCAATCACAATATATCATTTAAATAAATTGACAGAGTATACTAATTTATCAAAACCATTTTCAATACCAAAATACAAAAAAAATATATGGTATTTATTTTATTTAAAAAAAACATTACGGCTTGTTGAGGAAGCCAAAGACCAAATAATGCTCACGGCGGTGGAGAAGTCATTTTCGCCACATACGTACGACAAAAACATTCCATTTTGTCGTTTAGTAAAAAACATCATATAAAAAGATTCCATTTGAATAAATGTAAAAGTCAAAGGTGTTTATACACCGTATTAAAGAAAGTGGTGTATAAAACAAAAATGTGCCTCAATGAAAGGAGATTGAGACAACGTCCCTTACAAAGACGGTATCCTTGGTTTATGGATAAATCAATTACATAATTATGTGTGACAAATGAATACACCCAATATAAGTGGATATTATACGTAAAACAGTCAATGGTTATTCACACATATTCATTGAATGACATATTCAAAGAGTACATGATTATCCCAAAGAATCAAACATGGGTTAAGAAGTTCCCTTGCGAAAATTTGACGGCCTAACGGCGTCACTACAAAATTCATAAAATGAGTTGATGAGAGATAAAAAGGGGTATCTCATCACTTGGAAATAAAATTGAAATCAATAAGGATATTGAAGAACATATCCCAACATAATATTATGTGAATTAAAAGACATAACAAAAGATGTCTTTTACAAAAAGAGGAGGGTGAAAGGTTCCCTTGCCGCCATGTGTATCTTTCGAGACATTCACCCTGTGAAAGAAGAACAATAAAAAATTGATGTAAATACTCATAAATGAATGTATATTACCCAATGAGTAAAATAATGGGAAGTACATACACCAATCAAAGTAAATTGTGGCAAATGTAGCATAAATCTCACAAGAATGAAATTGACATGAAAAATCCCTTACGAAAACTCGGCATCCTAACAACGCCACTTAAAAAATACAAAAAAATGGATTAATGAGATCACATAGGGTCACTCATCACATTAATATAATGTTTACAGAAAGAGGAATATAAAATAACATCCCCCAACATAACAAAGAGGAGCTTAAAATAAGTTACATAAAGGAGAGTACTTAAAAAGAAAGAGAGAGGTTAGATCTCTTACGAAAATTCGGCAGCCTAACGGCACCACTCAAAACTTCCAAAATGGATTGATGAGAGAGAATATGGTATCTCATCATATGAACATAAACATTACAATAATATTTATATAAAAGAACATCCCAATAACAAGAAAGATGATATTTAGAAGGAATGACATAAAAGGGTGTACTTAAAAAGAAAGAGAGGAGTAAGATCCCTTACCTTGGGTCCGACTTGACTCGATCATTCATTAATCTCCTGAATAATAAAGATGTGTTAATTTATATTTCCTTAATAACATTTTTCAAGTTCATTATTCATTTTATATCACTTATTACCTTGTTATGAACACTATGTTATTATTTAAGATAATAACGGTCGTTTAACAATCATTGGTGCTTGAGTCAAAAAATAAACTCCTTATAATTACAAGTTGTTCATGTGGTAAAATATCCATTATATCCTGAATTTTATTCATGATGTATATATAATATATATCATATATATCCATTATATTCATGCATTTATAATATTACACAATCATTTAAGGGTAAGAAATGAAATGCACCGTTCATGGAGACGGAAAGCCGTACGTACGCATGAACGCTAATTTCATTTCTATCTCATACATTAATTGAAAGAAAATAATAATGATATAAAGTTATATTATAATTCCAGTATAACATCATATATAATAATTTTAAATCCATCTTTTATACGTCCCACGTATGGCATTAACGAATCAAATAACTTTGAGGGGGCGGTAGTCCACACTTCCTTAAATGAAGATATCGCGTTTACCCATAATGGAAATCAAAAAGGTTTGCCATAAATGAAAAATACAGAATCTTAATTAAAACAAAAATATATTATATATCATATATAAACATAGTGACATCTTAATGGCCTCCTTTGAAGGTGTTATATGAGTTTGAACAATCATCATTTCGTGAGGCAGAAATTCGCCATCCACAGAAACAGTATGTTCATTAACCATTAGATGAAGGTGTGGGTAAGTTTAGCTTGAATAATTCTTTTAACAAAATCCTATAATATTGAATATACTGTATTTGTTACAAATGAAATTAAAAAAAAGAGTTTAGGGGTTGGAGAAGAAAAATAAAAAAAAGGACTCAAGTGAAGACATTACCTTAAAATTGGGTAACACCCTTTGGTTAGAGATCAAAGGCTTCCTTGAGAAGACTTCTGCCCAATGTGAGGCTTCTAGTAGTAATAGAGGGATGTTGAGAGGCAAAAAGGGGCAGGAACTGGCTGATCCAAAGGCTTTGGAGGTGTGGTTAAAGAGGTAGAGGTGGGGGCCTTTTATAAGGGGAGAGGAGGGGCACTCTTGGAATGTGAAAAAAGGATACATTATTTTCAAATGATTTTCGGATTTTAAAGGTCCCACATGGATGTGTTTCTAGGGTAAGGTGATAATTATTCGAAATACACCCTTACAATAGGTTTTGGACATGTGTAGGTCATATAGTTTACATTATCTTTTCATTTTATATAAATCGTTAAATAATGAGGTCATCGCTGCATCATCATGATGTCATAAATAATTTAATTTATTTAAAGACTATAAATTATAATAAAACTACTATGTTGTAGGAAATCTTTTTATCTTTCTAATTAATATTTATAGTCAAAAATCGGACTTGTATAACCCCATGAAAAAATTGTTTTATTAAATCATCTCATGTTTGTGTCATTTTTACTTTAACATTAAATAAAAAGTTATTTATGTCATTCCCAACCAATGTGGCCCCATGGGGTCCCCAAGATGACCCATGGGTTTTTCGGGTCGGCAATGACACATACAATGAGGGTAGGTCATGTTTCAAGCTCATCTCATATTATTAAAACATTATTTTTATCTTAAACTACACTAATTACCTCTAATCACGATTAAAAACTTAATAAGTTACTATTCATCAAAAAATTATTTTAATACCATTGAAACACATTTTACTTATTAATGAGAACCATGTATGTCGGATTTTTGAAATTCAAAACACAAAGATGGCAAAATTTCATTTAAACAGAAAATTAGTTTTTACAATTACCACTTAGTGGTTTCACTATTCATCAAAAATTGATGTTCTTTAGAAAATTACAAAAACTTCACCCTAAGCTATATTTGTTATTCCAAATTCAAAAATGATGTCTATTTTAGAAAACTAAAAACATATAAGTTGCATTAATTAATTTAATAATTGATTCCCACTGTCAAAACAAATAGCATGTTTTTATGAAACAAAATGTATCAAAAGATTGACACTAGTTTATGTCCGATTTCAAAGTGAAATTAATTCCAACGACCACTGTTGGATTAAATGGTAAAAATATATTCAAATTTAAATTTAAAACCAATTAAAAAGATAATCTAATCATATAAATAATTTATATTAAAAACTGGTTTGGAATTAAAATACAACATTTTTCACTATTCATTAAAAAATGAACTTTATTGGAAAAATACCAAAAATTTACACAAAGAAAATTTTGATTTCCCGATTCTAAAGAAGAATTTATTTTGTCAAATATATAACATAAAATTGTAAAAAAGTGGATTTAAAAGAGGTTATCCATCAAAATGTGGTTAATCGACCCTTTAAATTATATTAGAATGTTTACGCTTAAAATAGGTTTCATTCGCATTTTTAATCCTCTTACATTTATTATAAAAAGTAAAATATTTGGCAAACATATATAATCATTTTTTATTTAGTTATGTTCATTCCCTTCATTACAACGACTAGGCGTTAACTACCATTTAAAATAATATTATTTTATTATTAGAGTGCAACATAAGATTCCAACGAAACTCATTGTTGCATGTTGGGTACGCCATCGAGCATAGCGTCCCCTTTAAAGTTATTTTAATATTTTATCCACAAATATGGATAAATGTGAAAATTTCATACTCTTTCTTTACCTGGGGTGTCACATCCTTCACCCCTTTTGGGAATTGCGTCCTCGCAATTTTAAAATTGGGCTTGGAAACATCATTGAAAATCCCACATCGGAACAAGAGTCAGAGAAATAATCACTCTAAAATAAAGAAAGATAAGTACAAAGGTCACCTGAGTTAACCCATACTATGATTCCAAGTTTGAAAATATTCTCATTGAGGAAATAAAAGGGTCATGTTCTAATGGAGAGTGATAGTAAACATGTCTAGGAGAAATTTAACAATAAGAAGATCACAAACTTGTGATGGGTTAAACGGTATTCGATTCCCTTGTAGGAAAAGTTAACAGACAACATTTTTGTTTTAAGTTAATTTTCATTAAAAAATTTATTCATAAGGAAACATAATCACTTATCATGTTGACTTTCAACTTTTATTAGATTCTTTACACAAACTCATACTTTCTCCAAAAGACGAGTATTTAGGAAGACTTGTTTATTTTAAGAGTACTATAATCAACTTCTAGAGAATCACTTAATCCACAAAAGAGAACTATATACTTCCCATGTATTTATACTTTAACAAAAACTAAAACCAAAAAGGTTAGTACAAGATCAGATAATCCACAAATGGATAATCCTTTATAAAAAAAGAAAATATATTCTTAATCTCCAAAATTTGTCCAACAAAACCCAAAGTTCATCGAAGAACATTCAATAAACAATTTGTCCATAAAATTCTTCAAAGTAAACCAAACTAAAATTGAAACCCAAATATTTGAAGGATTTAGTCACATAGTCTTCCAAGGTACAAATTAACTTTTATCTCCAGATAACATCAGTTGCTCTTAAATTCTCATATTGAAAAGTAATTAACCTAATCACATATCCTCAATGATAGGTTAATCATTTCCATATATAACCCAAAATAAACTTACTATTGATTCCAAAAATCATCTAACAAAAAAGAATTAGTCAAACTAACCAGGGACATCACGTAGTCCAGTGGTAGGTGATAAATACCAGTCGCACATTGGTTGTGGGTTCGATTCCTGCAGCTTTGTCCGATGCGACGGGTTGTCACACGGTCTGTGTGTTGTCCTTTTTACAAAACTATATAGATCTTAAAACATTCCCCAAAATGAGATAAAATATTCAAAAAATATCATAACATATTTTAACCTCAATTTTATCTCATTCGATTCATTTTCCATCATATCGTAGAGTAACCCATAATTACCTAAAAAGTAGGGATCATATAAACCCTAATGGTTACATTTATAATTATTACCTGAACTTCCACATCGAGTTGGTCATCACGTACATGATGCATTACAAATCATACCAAGGTTCAACTGGTTGATCATGACTCCTTGATAGTTGGTTTAGAAAAACCATGATTTTCCTCATTGAATCCCCCATATTATCTAGTCTCTTAATCAGAGAGACACCATAGTTTCCATCAAACCCATTGCCACTTTGGTGCCTTCTAAATCCATTCATTTACTAAAAACGGAAATGTCAGTGTGCGTATATCAACAAAATCATCATGTAATATAGAGTAAGATAAACACTAAGATATACTTACTCATTCACTTTATCTAAATCTAGGACTCTTTCTAAAATCCTAACCATTATCGTAATGTCACTTATGCTTATAGAATTCCCTAACCTCTAAAGTTATCTAAACCGACCTCTGATACCAACTATAAGCCCCCAGCCTTAAACATTACTTAATATTGAATTAAATTAATAATTCACATTGAGGTTCTTTTTAGGTTTAGAGTTTTAGAGAATTAGGACATAACTATTACATCTCAAAAGATTACAAAGTAGAAACTTCTACTAAGTTTCCATAAAATAAAAACTCTTTAAAAGAAATATGTCTAGTTCCATGTTTTAGGTAGCATGACTTTCCCTTGATCCCATCCTTGACCCTATTCCACATTATGTCCTGTGAAAAACATTTCAAAAACTTGGGATGAGCATAAAATGCTCAGTAAGGGATACACCAAGAATGATAACTGTTAGTTTTTTAAAACAACACGTAAACCATGTATACTTTATCAAGGTTATATTTTTCACATTTTCGATGTTGTAAAAAATCATCACTGAATAAAAGTTCATTTCTTACACTTCTGTAACCAAAAGATTACCATTATTACCATATAAAGATCACATAACATATAAAGGTAACTTGGGACATAAACATACTTAAGTGGAATAACCACAAGGTCGACTTCTACACATATCACTTTATGAAATAACCATTCGGCCAATTTCCATAAATACTTAATGGAATAGCCATACAACCGAATTCCATACCCAATGCATTAGAGGTTATAACGTAACCACCTGTCTTGGTATTCACGGCACCACCCGTCATATGGTTTATCACGTAACAATGTGTAAAATGTCCAAGTACCATTATAAAATTATAACACATAAAACCAACATAAAGGAATGATAACATTTCCACATTTCAATCAAAATATATCATTTAAATAAATTGACATAATAGAATAATTTATCAAAACCATTTTCAATACCAAAATAAAAAAAAAGTATTTGGTATTTATTTTATTTTAAAATAACATTACGGATTGTTGAGAAGCCAAAGACCAAATAATTCTTGCGGCGGCGGAGAAGTCGTTGTCGCCGCATACGTACGACAAAAACATTCCCTTTTTTCATTTAGTAAAATACTTCATATAAAAATATTTCTTTTGAATAAATGTAAAATTAAAAGGGGTTTATACACCGTATTAAAGAAAGTGGTGTATAAAACAAAAATCTTCCTCAATGAAAGGAGATTGAGATGAAGTCCCTTACAAAGACGGTATCCTTGGTTTAAGGATAAATCAATTACATAATTATGTGTGAAAAACGAATACACCCAATATAAGTGGATATTAGGTGTAAAACAATCAATGGTTATTCACACATATTCATAGAATGACATATTCATGTAGTACAAGATTATCCCAAAGAATCAAAATTGGGTTAAGAAGTTCCCTTGCAAAAATTTGACGGCCTAACGGCGTCACTACAAAATTAATAAAATGAGTTGATGAGAGATAAAAAGGGGTATCTCATCACTTGGACATAAAATTTATATCAATAATGATATAGAAGAACATATCCCAACATAATATTATGTGAATTAAAAGACATAACAAAAGAATTCTTTTACAAAAAGAGGAGGGTGAATGGTTCCCTTACCAACATGGGTATCTTTCGAGACATCCACCCTGTGAAAGAAGAACAATACAACATTGATGTAAATACTCATAAATGAAAGTATATTACACAATGAGTAAAATAATGGGCATTACATACACCACTCAATGGAAATTGTGGCAAATGTAGCATAAATCTCACGGGAATGAAAGTGAGATGAAACATCCCTTACGAAAACTCGGCATCCTAACAACGCCACTTAAAAATTACAAAAAAATGGATTAATGATATCAAATAGGGACTCTCATCACATTAAAATAATGTTTATAGAAAGATGAATATAAAATATCATCCCCCAACATAACAAAGAGGATCTTAAAAGAATTGACATAAAGGAGAGTACTTAAAAAGAAAGAGAGAGGTTAGATCTCTTACCAAAAATCGGCAGCCTAACGGCACCACTCAAAACTTCCAAAATAGATTGATGAGAGAGAATAGGGTCTCTCGTCATATGAACATAAACATTACAATAAGAGTTATATAAAAGAACATCCCAACAACAAGAAATATGAGATTTAGAAGGAATGACATAAAAGAGTGTACTTAAAAAGAAAGAGAGGAGTAAGATCCCTTATCTCAGGTCCGACTTGACTCGATCATTCATTAATCTCCTAAATAATAAAGTTGTGTTAATTTATAATTCCTTACGAACATTTTTCAAGTTCATTATTCACTTTATATCACTTATTACCTTGTTATGAACACTATGTTATTATTTAAGTTAATAACGGTCGTTTAACGATCATTGGTGCTTGAGTCAAAAATAAAATCATTATAATTACAAGTTGTTCATGTGGTAAAATATCCATTATATCCTGAATTGTATTCATGATTTAGATATCATATATATTATATATATCCATTATATTCATGAATTTATAATATTACATAATCATTTAGAGGTAAGAAATGAAATGCATCGTTCATGGAGACGGTAAGCCGTACGTACGAATGAACGCTAATTTCATTTCTATCTCATACATTAATTGAAAGAAAATAATAATGATATAAAGGTATATTATAATCCCTATATAACATCATATATAATAATATTAAATCCATCCTTTATAGGTCCCACGTATGGCATTAACGAACCAAATCACTTTGAGGGGGTGGTAGCCTGCACTACCTAAAATGAAGATATCGCGTTTACCCATAATGGAAACCATAAAGGTTTTCCATAAATGAAAAATATAGAAGCTTAAGTAAAAAATAAATATATTATATATCATATATAAACAATGTGACATCTTCATTGCCACCTTTGAAGGTGTTATATGAGTTTGAACAATTATCGTTTCGTGAGGAAGAAATTCGGCATCCACAAGAACATTATGTTCTTTATCCATTAGATGAAGGTGTGTGTAAGTGTAGCTCGAATCCTTATTATAACAACATCCTAGAATATTGAAGATATTGGATTTGTTACAAAATAAATGAATAAAAAAAGTTTAGGGGGTTGGAGAAGCAAAATAAAATAAAAGGACTCAAGTGAAGACATTACCTTAAAATCGGGTAACTCCCTTTGGTTTGAGCTCAAAGGCTTCCTTGGGAAGACTTCTGCCCAAAGTGAGGCTTATAAGAGTAAGAGAGGGATTTGGAGAGGAAAAATGGGAAGGGTTTGGCCGAGCCAAAGGATTTGGAGGTGTGGGTAAAGAGGTAGAGGTGGGGGCCTTTTATAAGGGGAGAGGAGGGGCACTCTTGGAATGTGATAAAAGGTTACTTTATTTTCAAATGCTTTTCGGATTTTCAAGGTCCCACATAGATGTGTTTCGAGAATAAGGTGATAAGTGTTCGAAATACACCCTTCCAATAGGTTTTCGACATGTTTAGGTCATATATTTTACATTATCTTTTCATTTTATTTAAATCGTTAAATAATGAGGTCATCGCTGCATCATCATGATGTAATAAATAATTTAGTTTATTTAATGTCTAAAAATTATAAAAAAATAATATAATGTAGGAAATCATTTTATCTTTCTAATGAATATTTATATTAAAAAATATGACTTGTATAACCCCATGAAAAATTGTTTTATTAAAACATCTTATGTTTGTGTCATTTTTACTTTAACATTAAATAAAAAGTTATTTATGTCATTTCCCAAAAAAATTGGCTCCATGGGGTCCCCAAGTTGTCCCATGGGTTGTCTTGGTCGGCCATGACAAATTAAATGAGGGTAGGACATGTGCAAGCTCATCTCATATTATTAAAACAATATTTTTAATCCCATTGAACCACATTTTACTTCTTAATGACATCCATGTATGTTGGATTTTTGAAATTTAAATCACAAAGATGGAAAAATTTCATTTAAACGGAAAATCAGTTTTTATAATTACCACTTAGTGGTTTCACTATTCATCAAAAATTGAATTTTTTAAGAAAATTACCAAACATTCACCCTAAGCTATATTTGATATTCCGAATTCAACAATGATGTCTATTTTTTAAAATACAAAACATATAAGTTTCATTAATTAATTTAATAATTGATTCCCACTGTCAAAACAAATAGCGTGTTTTTATGAAACAAAATGTATCAAAAGATTGACACTAGTTTAAGTCCGAATTCAAAGTGAAATTAATTCCAAAAACCACTATTGGATTAAATGGTTAAAATATATTCTAATTCCACTTTAAAATCAATTCAAAAGATAATCTAATCATATAAATAAATTATATTAAAAAGTGGTTTTGAATTAAAATACAACATTTTTCACTATTCATTAAAAAAATAAACTTTATCGGAAAAATACCAAAAATTTACACAAAGTAAATTTTGATGTCCCAATTCTAAAGAAGAATTTATTTTGTCAAATATAACAGATAAAATTTTCAAAAAGTGGATTTAAAAGAGGTTTTCCATCAAAAGTTGGTTAATCGTCCCTTTAAAGAATATTAGAATGTTTACGCTTAAAATTTGATTCATTCAAATTTTTAATCCTCTAACATTTATTGTAAAAAGTAAAAATATTTGAAAATCATATATAATCAGTTTTTAGTTAGTTCTGTTCATTCCCTCCATTACAACGACTAGGCGTTAACTACTATTTAAAATAATATTATTTTATTATTAGAGTGCAGCATGAGATTCCCAAGAAACTCATTGTTGCGTATTGGGTACGCCATCGAGAATAGCATCCCCTTTAAAGTTATATTAATATTTTATCCAAAAATATGGATATATGTGAAAATATCATACTCTTTAATAAAAAGAGGAACGTGATTCTATATTTATAATGGTTGTAGAATACCAAGAGATAGAATGTCCTTCTGACTAGTTGTTGATCAGAAAATCCAAAGATGATTTAAAAAATATAATTTTATATGAACAAACTATTCTAAAAAATGGCGATGCTTAGGAATAGGATGAAAAACTAAAATAAAATGAAAGTACAAATGTTGATTTTATACACACTAATTATTATAAGAAAATTTTTAAAAATGCTGCTGATAAAGAATAAGATGATGATGATAGAATAACGCACATTTCTAACAGTGAAAATGATACTTTGAATATTGATAGATATATATCTAATGTTGAGAATGGTAAGCATTTGGTTTTTGATTCTCTAAATAAATATGTAGTGGAAAAATAAAAAATTATTTTTGTTAGAACATCAAAGAGAAAAGAAGAACAACTTCAAAAAATTCCATCACCGACAAAAGAATCTACTTTAGAATCATTACATTCAATAAGACATGATTTTTTTTAGTCCCTAAAGAATTTTGTGAATACCATTCCTTAATTTCCATGCATTTATTCCAAATATCATATTCTCCAAAAAACAATCAATCAAATTTCATATTCAACACGAATTCTCATGGAAAATATTATAAAACTCAAATAATATTTTACAACATTTCAAATAGGTTATTATGATAATAGAATATTTTTAAAAAATTTTACCACGTTTACTAATTCATTGATTGATGATCTTAAAATCACGAATTCATTCAATGATTCAGTAAAGGATTCCTTTGATAAGTCAGATGATATGATCATGAACTTTTCAACAAGTCTTTATGTGAGGTTGAATCAAGAGCCCGCTACTCAGATTAATTATGATAATGAACTGAATGAAAATCTATATTTAGATTCTATCAATTTGAAAAGGGAAATGGGAACTTAGGTAAGAGATGGTATAAAAAATAAAAGACAAAGAAGTGGCGATATTTTCTCAAGGTGATATTCTTAGGTCTTCTGGTGAATGAATAAATGTTTCCGATAAGATAAATTAGCTCTAAGATATTTTAATCAAGATGATTAGAGATGGACTTAATGAGTAGAAGAAGTTGACGGATACTATGAAAAATTACATGTTGAAGGAGTAGGATGAATGATTTTATAAGTCCAGCATTTTTATGTATTCTCTTTGAAACAAATATTTCCATTTTAAATAAAAAATTTATCATTCCATGGTATTTATTTTCATATTTCTAGCCATTAAGGAACAATTTTTTTAATCCCTCCATTCCTTTTTCAAAATAAAAAAGGGGAGAAAAGAATGATAAAACATAATATTAAGAAATAATATTCTTATGTAATGATGAATATCCCTCCATTCCATTCAATTATGTTTTTAAAATCACAAACACATTTCTTATTGAAAGAAATAATTATCTAAAAATTATTTTCAAATGGTTATTTTTATTTATCTAATAATTTTTTTATCCTTACCCTTGAGATTAAATGAATTATTAAATGTTTTCTAAAATAAAGTATAACCATATTTTTCTTATGTAGAAATAATATCCTTATCTTTCTCAGGACCAGAAATTTCCATTGAATCTGAATTCCCTAGAATTGAGACTCAGATTTCTTCTAAAATCAATCTCTGATTTCTTTTGAAATAGAATTCTAATTTATTCTGAAACTAGACTATAATTTCTCCTCAAATCATACTTCCATTTCTCACAAAATCATAATAAAAATTCTTATAAAATCAGACATTGATTTCATCAGAAATCAGATTTAGAATACTCTAGAAATTATATTCGGAATTGCCTTTAAAATCATATATTTAATTCCCTTGAAATCCTATTCTGAATTTTCTAGAAATAAAATTCTGGATTCATATAAATTTAGATTCAAACTATATATAATCTCAATGTTAAATTGATCATATTTTTAGATTCTGAATCTCAAAATCATAAGAATTTGATTAAATGTAATTATTACAGTTATCCCATTTCCTTAATGTAATGTGTCAATTTATAAGATACTAACCATATTAATGTTTTTTAATATAATTTTTTTCCTTACATATTATTTTTCTTACACATGATATCATTTTCCATGATTCCATACATGAAACTATGTCATACTATCTCTTTTTGAAGAAACTTTTGGATGTGTGTCATGTTTACATGTCCCTAAAAACTTTTGTTGTAAAATATAACCATTGGATAGAAGATTATTTTTGGGATTTTTCACCTATAAATACCCAGTCATAAGAATGATCCAAACACAACACACCTATAGAGATTAAAAGATGAAATTTTGTGATGTGATTTCTATAGATAGACTCTCATGATTTGGGCAATCTAGGAACATCGTATTCATCATTGAAAAACTTGTTTAGTCTCCCTAGTGTGATGTTGATTGGTTGATCAATTGAGGTATTACATGGATAGGAATATAGAGGTACTGATAACCATAGAGGTTGAGGGAATGCAATGATATGAAAATTTATTCCTATATTCTTATCGAGGGAATAACCTATGGTGGGTAGGATATACATTCGTGAGAGTTTAAATCAAGGGACCATTATCTAATGAAGTTAGATACCATTGTCATTGGGTTAAACTATTTCATACATGTTTACTTTTTTTGATAGATTTTTTATTTACAATAATATTTTAATTAATAATTTATAACTTTCGTATAATTGGTTATATCTGTACACTATTATATATATATATGATTCTATACGCTTTAAGGTAGAATCTTTTTTTAGATAAAATTTCAAATGTTTCTTTAAGATAAACATGTTTAATTTTAGTTTCTTTGTAATTAGACATGGATCCTCCCAATTTTACATTTGTTTATGATCCAAATAGGGTTTGTTAATTCAGCTTGTTTAAACATATTAAAAATATATATTTTTGGGTTAAAAATGAATTTTTTTAAACAAACAATTCATCAGTATTTCAATTGACAAAAATTAAATCATTTTTCGATCCTAGAGATTTCATTTATGAAATATAAACAAATAATTAATTATATTATTATTGAGTGAAATAATTCTTCAACTACTGGGAAAATGATCTACAAACAACAATATTTTATTATTATCATTATCAGTATAAGAAAATAACTATATACCTATATTTTTTAATAACACATGTGTATAAGGATTGGATGGGAACTTATACCGTGATATTAAAAACACTTGGGTATAAGTTGGAAATTATCACCTATAACCACAGTATTTTGAAAAAATATATTTATAGGTTTTTTTGAATACCTATACATATGGTTTTTGTAAAATATTTGGGTATCATTCAAACATATACTAACATTTTCTAAAAACCATATGTATAGTTTTTTTTCAACTAATATACACATGACATTCCAAAACAATGGGTATATCATTCCCATGTAAACGTGTGGAATTTTTTTTAATGGGACAATGAAAATTTATCTGGAACACCTATTACCATGGTTTTGCACCTATATGAATGGATTAGATAAATATAAAAAAGTAAAATTATATTTTTATAAATATAAGCGAATGTGGAATATTATTTAGGTATGTTAATTTTATACACGTGGTCTAGGAATCGAGACCCATGACCAGAATTTTTTTTAAAAACCATAAAAATGGTTTTGAATCCATGGGTATAAGGTTCATTAACTTATTTCATAAAACTATTCCCAATTTATTGAAATACTTGGAATAATATTATCAATCCATGGTTATAACATAGATCTATACAAGGTGATTATTATGCCACATTTTTCAAAACCATGGTTATAACCTATACCAATTGTTATGGGGGCTATACCCAGGGTTCTAAACCATCAATATAGAAGAATATTCCATCAATGTATTATTTATGATATCAATTACCATTCTTCACACCATGGTTTTATTGATTTTTTCTCAATAATATTCAAATAAACATGTTCCCTATAACCCTTAAAAATTACATGATTATTAAAATTTTATTTTCTATTCATGTTTCCATTTAATTAAAATTTTATTCTAATAGGGAACCAAGTTATGTGACCATTGTAAATCCCTTTTACTCTTATTAAGAAGATGTTTTATTAACCCAATTTGTGATTTGGTATAATGACAAGTAGTTTTTTTCAAATAGCTATCCACTTAATATCATGATCCATTTTCTAATTTTAGGGAATAATTTATTTATTTTGGGGATAATGTGACTCCCCAAATCCTTACATTAATTTATTTTTAGATGAAATAAAATTTATGTTCCATGATTGCAATAAATGAAAAAAAAAGTTATTATTTTGTTAATTACTTGTTAATTTATTGATTTATCTACATGGAACACTATGTTTAGCTAGTTTTTCAAGCACAAATGCCATTACATGAGGTATTTCAAAATAAGAAACACCAAGTTTTAGTGAAAAATTATTATAGTAATAAATATATTTTTATATAATATAATAATATATAACATAACCGATAAATTAGAATTTTAGAATAATATTAACAAACTCTCTTTTGAAATTTTGATTCAGTGAATGGAATTATTTTATAAATATTAAAAACACATAATTTGATAAAGTTAATTTAAAATTAATCCCATTTAAAAAATGAGAAAACATTTTTTTCAGGAGAAAATAAAAAAATATATTGAAATTTTTATATTTGGAAAATCAATGAAAAATTGATTCTAATGACCTCAATTACATTAAATGATAAAAAAATTGATCAAATTTGTCATCAAAACCATCTTAAAATAAAATTTTACACTATAAACTATTAATATGAAAACATTGTTTTCAATTAAAATGTAATATTTAGTCACAAGTAGAAAAATGAATCTAATCAGAAAAAAAAAATATCCTATGTAAATTTTCATATTCCAAATTATAATGAAATGTTTTTTTAAAATTTAATTAATGAAATCGTAAGAAACTATATTTAAAACATTTGCAACATCAAATGAATTTCAAAAAATCATTTTATAAAAATACCCCTTTTATGTGTAAAATAGGATTTATTCTTATATATTGTCGAGAAAACACATATAGTGATCATTAAACATTAGTTTTGATATATATATATATATATATATATATATATATATATTTAATTGATATAATTGATTTAGAGTTATAATCTTATTTTATTTGTATAAAACACTCATGTGTGCATTTAAATTGTTGTTACAAAAAAAATTCCTTATATTAAATAGTTTTTTATATTTATTTTGAATCAATTATAATTAAATGAATTAAATAATATATTTTTAAAAGTAATTTATTCCTATTAATGACCTTAAATTAAATATCATTAAGATTATTTCATTTTAAATGGAAATATTAATAGTATATCATAGTTCATTTAAGGATGGTGTTGCCTGAAACAAAAGCCCTCAATGATATTGGATTTAGAAATACACATACCATAAAATTTTGGGTTGTTACAGATTTGGAGTTATTGAGTGAATTGGCATATTTAATTTTAAATAACATTTACAAATGATAAAATATTCATTTTTTAAATTTTTAATAATAATATTTCATTGTTGTGTAAAAATTACATATTACAAGTTCTAAATATTTAGAAGAATTAAATTTCTATGTTGTGGTCCTGATAGAATGAATAAAATAAAATTATTTGAAAAAATATTAATTGATTTATAGTAAAAAATAATATTAATTTATATGCAAAGTCATTAACATGTGTAAAGTAATAATGTTATTATTCTTTTGGACATGGGGTTCATCTGGGATTACAAGAATAACAATGAGACATTTTGAATTTATATTTTATTCACTCTCTCTATAAATACGTTATTAATTCATTTCAATAAACCCTATACTCAGTTTTCCAAGAGAATACATTGAAGAATATAATGGCACTCCCCATATAATTATCTCAATCGAGAGAGAAATTATCAAGAACACTATGAATGGTGTGTGATTGAAATTATCCTACATTTCGTCGAGATATAGATGACCTAGTTTATACAATAGGCCCAGTTGGAATCTAATATGTGATCAATGAAGAATTATTCAACACATAAATAAATCTATGAAACGAACTGAAGAAGTCATCAATGACATTCAGAGGATTATACTAAATATTAAAATCAATTCCAGAGGTAATATAGATAGGTTCCTTTGTAATAATCAGATTACAACAATAAGGTGTCAACCATAATAAAAAATGATTAAATAATTCAATTTGGGGTAATTATATTTCATGATATAACATTATTATATATTTTATCTGAAGATCAGACATCATGTAATATATGGATAATATTTTTCATGTATTATGGAGAAATATAATGAATATTACAAATTTTCATTGTTGTGATTTTTTATCATTTATCTACAAATATATAGATTAATTCATTTAGTATCAAAGAAATCATATATCAGATTTTAATTATATAGTATTTGTTTATTGTAATATACATTTTTTTATTTTCATTTCTTATTTATACCTTCTTAATCTGATTCATTGGTTTCGATAAATCCCTCTTAATTTATAAATTAAATAAAACATATCTAAATTAATTTAAAATATGAAAATGTAATGAATGATCATAGATTACACCAAATTGTGTCATGGTTTCTTGTAGGTTAGCATTGTTACATGACATGTATATTGAATTTAAACATCATGTACACCAATCCACTACACCTAGATGAGATTTTTTGTTTTAATCCCTTCGCGATGTAATGATATATGGGGTGAATTAAATACACCCCATGTTTTGACTATACCAACCAGACTGAAGAATTCTAGACTATATGCTACGTAAAAAACATACATGTTTTGTAGTCAATAAGGATAACAAAACTGCAAAGTCAAGACACATTGGGTATCAATTACATGATTCGTGGTCTACAAAAAATAACATAGAGGCCATTTACCATGTGACTCTCATACACACCATTTACCTATTATGTTTCTTAAATGTTAAACATGATGAGTACGGTAGAACACCCAGTTTGATGTATGTAGCCTTTTTTATGTGTTTTAGGGTTGTCTAATGTGCATGAGATGAGTTATAATGAGTTTGGGAGATTTTAGAATTGTTTTGAATAAGTTTGGACTATTTTCTAAGTGAGAAAGTTTTGATCACGGTTTTGGGAAACCGTGCGGGTTCTCCTAGAAATCATGCATGGGGAGGTAGTAGGATTCATACGGATGGTGCAAGATTTTCCAAAACATGAATGGAAATCATTTATACCCCTCAACTAGAGATATTGGCATGCACACAGTTAGTGCACCGTTTGTCAAACGGTGTAGACAAACCATGTGACCACATAATGGAAGGGTTTTTAAATTTAGACTCTTTTAGGCCTGTCCCATTTCACTCCCAATCTTCTCCAACTCGAATCGTAATAGGGATTCAGGTTCTCTAAGGTTTAAGGTGCACTAGAAATCATTTTGGAAACAATTAAAAGAGTATTATTGGTGTTTTCAAGGTGGTTTCCCCCAGGTAAGTCTCTCATCTTGGTTTCTTTGTGGTTTATTCTAGATCTTCATCTCCCTCTCTCTATCTCACATTTCTATATCTACATCTATTTCATGTAGATATAGTGTTGGGGTTTCCTTGTGTGTTGATTTTATGTCTTATGGATGGTATTGAAATATATCTAGAGCAGTTTTCATGATGTGTTTTCCTGGATAGGGGTGTTGTTTCTTGTGGGTCGATTTTTCCAGAACCCTGAAGGTAGGGGTTCTCTCTCAACTACACTTGGTTAGAACGAGTGGTTTTTGGTTATAATTAATTTTTTTCTTGAAATTAATTGTGATAATGATGTGAAAATATTATTGGAAATCCATTTGGTGATGATATGGGATATTTTAGCGAAAATAGTTTATTGTTGCTAAAAGGGATCTATTATTTGATTTTAAAATCGTTAGTGGATTATTTTCAAAAAATATGGTTGATGAAAAATGGTTTTCAAAAGAGTTGTTTAATTTAAATGTTGTTTGGCTTGGAAAACAATTAAAGGGTGTTTTAAATAAATGGTTGATTTATTGAAGTGAATTGGCATGTGTTTAAAATTGTTGTGTGCATATTGTACAACCGTGGGGCTTTTTGCTTGAGGGTTGGTTTAGTTTTATGGATTGTTTTGGTTATTTGGAAGTCATAGGGATGTCCCACTATAAAAATGTGTTGGATAGTGGATAGAAGGACCACCATCAATAGAAAGTGGTTGGGAGGTACCACTAGAGTGGATTGGTAATGAATGGGTTGGATGAGAAGTGCCCTGATTTGTTGTATGCTTTGGTGGTGATGTTTGTAGTTGGGGCTTGTGAGTAACATATAAAAATGGTAATCGGCTTATGGCATGGTAGAAATGGATTCCTTTCGTGGCATGGTAGATTTGGCTTCCACGTGTGGCCTATTTGTCTTATAAACAATTTGTTTCAATGTTTTGTTTTTTATAAACTACATTATATAAATGTTCTAACAGTTTTAACCTAGTGGAATGTGTAGGGATGTCATTTGGTAAAATCTTACTGAGTATTACTATTCAACCCCTAAATTGGCACTTTGTTGTTTTTGTAGATGTCATATTTTGAGACACAAGTAAAGGTAAGGCATCTCATTGGGAGTGGTTCATGGTGATGCTTGGGAGATGTTGTGGTGCTTGGAGCATGGAGCTTGGGGTGGAGTTATGGAATGTGTCATGTCTTATTATGGGTGTTTGGTTTAGTCATCCACATAGTACTCTCATATTGTGTGGGTAGTATTGGATTAGGGGTTGTATTGGAAAATATTTCAGTTCCCTCTTGGTAATGCATGAGGTGATTGTTTTGTTGACACGCGTCATGTAGTTTTTTGATAGTGTATTGTTTGATTGGATGGTTTTGTCTCAAGGAAAAATCATTCCTCAATCGTTTATCGTAGCCCTTGGCATTTATTTCCTACCTTTTACACCTTCAGAATGACGCTTTAGGCCAAGTAACACTCAACGCATCCTTAAGAAAATGAGGTAGTGGCAGGGTGTTACAATTGGTATCAGTTTGTTTGGTCCTTAGCTTTCAAGTGAGAGCAGTTGTTTGATCCTTGGTGTTGATCATTAGTCTTGGTGTTGACATTCGTTCTTGGTATATTCATTTAGTCGGGAGGGTAGCAAGGTGTAGGACTATTTGAACATGGAATGTATTGCATAAAAGGATGTAGCTACCCCATTAATGCTGAAAATCAAGTTACCAGGGTGTTGTGTACATAAGAATTTTGGAGACACTTATATGCGTTAAAAATCACATAGTCGTTGGTGTATCCAATGAGTTGTGCATGAAATATATGGTAGAAATGACTTCCCTATAGGATGTGTATATCATTAGGAATAATGATTTATGGGATAAATTGAGAAATGGGTTTTCAAATGTGTAAAATTGTAATCTGAATAAGTTTGGTATTTTGAAAATGTTTTGGTTTTAAAAAAAATGGAACATGGAAAATGTGGAATGGTGGACGGCCTCGTTGTGATAGGGTTGTGTAATGTAATTTGAAATGGGAATTCATGATTTCTACAGAAGTGAGATGATGGTTGTCTGTTTTCTATTTATATAAATGGCACCAGGTAGGAGTCACAGAGACCAACCAGATGTGGTTGATGAGGACGTGGTTTCACCCGAGCCCTAGGTGAACCAGTAGTTAGTCCTGAGTATAGTGCAGGCTTTCAATGTTGTGGGAAGTGTGAATAGAGAGGAAGAGCCAATGCATATTGATTATGTCGCTCAGTTTCAAAAGCAATATCCAACCGTCTTTAGGGGTGATTCAGAATTGGAATGTGAAAAGGCGTGGCTACCCAGAATGAACATAATTTTTGAATTCTTTGGGACATTGGTAGAGTTGAAGGTAATGCTAGAAATGTATAGTATAGTGGATTTTGTCTTTAGTGGTGGGAGTTGGTTGTCCATGTGGGGATGGACCAGGGTATGGTGTGGGAATGTTTTGATGAATTGTTTAATAAGAAAATATACCGACATATGATTATAATTTAGCGCACAACTGATTTCTTTTGGTCTGATGAAAGATAATATGTTTATGATGGATAATGCAGCTATGTTTATGAGCTTAGTGTGGTTTGAACCCGAGGTGGCAGGTAGCATGTCATTGATGGAAAGGATCTTCGTATCATTGTCAAGGCCATAGATCCATTCAAAAATAAGAGTGCTATTGATGAAGCGTTGTCATGCACACTATCAAAAATATTTATAGCTAAGTGTAGCATAGGGGCTGACCTGGGTCATTTAATTGAGTAACATTTGTGGTTAATAAATCACTACTTCTAGCCCACCTAATATAATTTTTTTTTCTTGTTTAATATTTTATGAAATAAATGGAATTTAATAAAATAAATTAAATTTATAAATCCAATGAAACTAAAATTTAATTCTAAATTACCATGCAATGCTAAACAGAATATAATTCGAGAAGAAAGGAAGTTCTCCCGAGAGAGTTTTCAGGGAGCACCTTCATTGGCCAGTTTCAAATATTCTTAGTGTAACATAAGATTCCCAAGAAACTCGTTGTTGCGTGTTGGGTACGCCATCGAGCATAGCGTCCCCTTTAATGTTATATAAATATTTTATCCTCAAATATGGTTAAATGTGAAAATGTCATACTCTTTATTTACCTGGGGTGTCACATCCTTCCACGCTTTTGGGAATTGCGTCCTCACAATTTTAAAATTGGGCTTGGAAACTTCATTGAAAATCCCAAATCCGAACAAGAGTCGGAGAAACAATCACTTTAAAATAAAGAAAGATAAGTACAAAGGTCACCTGAGTTAACCCATACTAGGATTCCAAGTTTGAAAATATGGACATAGGGGAAAAAACAAAGGGCCATGTTCTGATAGAGAGTGATAGTAAACATGTCTAGGAGAAAGATAACAATAAGAAGATCACAAACATGTGATGGTTTAAACAGTATTTGATTCCCTTGTAGGAAACGTTAACAGAGAACATTTTTGTTTTAAGTTACTTTTCATTTAGGAATTTATTCATAAGGAAACATAATCACTTTTCATGTTGACTTTCATATTTTATTAGATTCATTACACAAATTCATACTTTCTCTAAAATACGATTATTTAGGAAGACTTGTTCACATTAAGAGTACTATAATCAACTTCTAGAGAATCACCTAATC
Organism: Viscum album; assembly: GCA_963277665.1. Classification (NCBI taxonomy): domain Eukaryota; kingdom Viridiplantae; phylum Streptophyta; class Magnoliopsida; order Santalales; family Viscaceae; genus Viscum; species Viscum album. Next base: position 164,883,614 of record OY728135.1, read on the forward strand.
CACAAAATAGAACTATATACATGCCATGTCTTTAGACTTTAACCAAAATTAAAACTAAAAAGTTTAGTACAAGATCAAATAATTCACAAATGGATAATCCTTTATAAAAACGAAAATCTATTCTTAATATCCAAAATTTGTCCAACAAAACCCAATGTTCAACGAAGACCATTCAATAAACAATTTTTCCATAAAATTCATCAAAGTAAACCAAACTAAGATTGAAACCCAAATATTTTAAGGATTTAGTCACATAGTCTTCCAAGGTACAAATTAACTTTTATCTCCAAATAACATCAGTTGCTCTTAAATTCTCATATTGAAAAGTAATTAACCTAATCACATATCCTCGATGACAGGTTAATCATTTCCATAGATAACCCAAAATGAACTTACTCTTGATTCCTAAAATCATCTAACTAAATTGAATTAGTAAAACTAACCAGGGACTTCACGTAGTCTAGTGGTAGGCGATAAATACCAGTCGCACATTGGTTGTGGGTTCGATTCCCGTAGCTTTGTCCGACGTGACGGGTTGTCACACGGTCTGCGTGTTGTCCTTTTTCCAAAACTATATAGTTCATAAAATATTCCCAAAAACGAGATAAAATCTTCAAAAATTATCATAACATATTTTAACCTCATGTTTATATCATGCATTTCATTTTCCATCATATCGTAGAGGTACCCATAATTACCTAAAAGGTAGGGATCATATAAACCCTAATGGTTACCTTTATAATTATTACCTGAACATCCACATCGAGTTGGTTATCTCATACATGATGCATTACAGATCATACCAAGGTTCAAGTGGTCGATCATGAATCCTTGATAGTTGGATTAGACCAACCACGAGTTTCCTCATTGAATCCCCCATTTTATCTAGTCTCTTAATCAAGGAACCACCATAGTTTCCATCAAACCCATTGTCACTTTGGTGCCTACTAGATCCATCCATTTACGAAAAACAGAAATGTCAGTGTGCATATATCAACAAAATAATCATGTACTACAGAGGAATATAAACACTAAGATATACTTACTCATTCACTTTATCTAAAACTACGACTCTTTCTAAAATCCTAACCATTATGGTAATGTTATTTATGCTTAAAGAATACCCTAACCTCTAAATTTATCTAAACAAACATCTGATACCAACTATAAGGCCCATGCCTTAAACCTTACTTCATATTGAATTAAATGAATAGTTCACATTGAGCATATTTTTAGGTTTAGAGTTTTAGAGAATTAGGACATAACTATTACATCTCAAAAGATTACAAAGTAGAAACTTCTACTAAGTTTCCATAAAATAAAAACTCTTAAAAAGAAACATGTCTAGTTCCATGTTTTAGGTAGCATGACTTTCCCTCGATCCCATCCTTGACCCTGTTACACGTTAAGTCCAATGAAAAACATTTCAAAAACTTGGGATGAGCATAAAAATCTCAGTAAGGGATACACCAAGTATGAAAACTGTTAGTTTTTCAAAACAACAAGTAAACCATGTATACTTTAACAAAGTAATATTTTTCAAATTTTCGAAGTAGTAAAAAATCTTCACTGAATAAAAGTTCATTACTTACCCTTATATAAACAAAAGATTGCCATAAATCCCATATAATGATCACATAACATATAAAGGTAACTTGGGACATAAACATACTTAAGTGGAATAACCATAAGGTCGACTTCCACACATATCACATAATTAAATAGCCATTCGTCCAACATTCATACATACTTAATGGAATAGACATATGGCCGACTTCCATACCCAATCCATTGGAAGTTATAACGTAACCACCTGTCCTGGTATTCACGGCACCACCCGTCATATGGTTTATCACGTTACCACCCGTAAAATGTCCAAGTACCATTATAAAATTATAACACATAAAACCAACATAGAGGAATGATAACATTTCCACATTTCAAGCACAATATATCATTTAAATAAATTGACATAATAGAATCATTTATCAAAACCATTTTCACTACCAAAATACAAAAAAAGTTTATGGTATTAATTTTTTTTAAAAAAACATTACGGCTTGTTGAGGACGCCAAAGACCAAATAATCCTCGCGGCGGCGGAGAATTCGTTGTCACCGCATACGTATGACAAAAACATTCCCTTTTGATATTTAGTAAAACACTTCGTATAAAAAGATTCCTTTTGAATAAACATAAAAGTCAAAGGGGTTTATACACCGTATTAAAAAAAGTGGTGTATAAAACAAAAATGTCCCTCAATGAAAGGAGATTGAGATGATGTCCCTTAAAAAGACGGTATCCTTGGTTTAAGAATAAATCAATTACATAATTATGTGTGAAAAATGAATACACCCAATATAAGTGGATATTATGTGTAAAAAAATGAAATGTTATTCACACATATTCATAGAATGACATATTCAAGGAGTACAAGATTATCCCAAAGAATCAAACTTGGGTTAAGAAGTTCCCTTGCAAAAATTTGACGGCCTACCGGCGTCACTACAAAATTCAGAAAATGAGTTGATGAGAGATAAAAAGGGGTATGTCATCACTTGACATAAAATTTAAATCAATAATGATATATATGAACATATCCCAACATAATATTATGTGAATTAAAAGACATAACAAAAGTAGTCTTTTACAAAAAGAGGAGGGTGAAAGGATCCCTTACCGACATGGGTATCTTTCGAGACATGCACCTCGTGAAAGATGGACAATAAAACATTGATGTATGTACTCATAAATGAAAGTATATTACACAATGAGTAAAATAATGGGCTGTACATACACCACTCAATGGAAATTGTGGCAAATGTAGCTAAATCTCACGGGAATGAAAGTGAGATGAAAAATCCCTTACGAAAACTCAGCAGCCTAACAACACCACTTAAAACATACAAAAAAATGGATTAAGGAGATCAAATAGGGTCTCTAATCACATTAAAATAATGTTCACAGAATGATGAATACAAAATAACATCCCCCAACATAACAAATTGGAGCTTAAAAGAAGTGACATAAAGGAGAGTACTGAAAAAGAAAGAGAGAGGTTAGATCTCTTACGAAAATTCGGCAGCCTAACGACACCACTCAAAACATTCAAAATGGATTGATGAGAGAGAATAGGGTCTCTCATCATATGAACATAATCATTATAGTAAGAGTAATATAAAATAACATCCCAATAACAAGAAATATGAGCTTTATAATAAATGACATAAAAGAGTGTACTTAAAAAGAAAGAGAGGAGTAAGATCCCTTACCTTGGGTCCGACATGACTCGATCGTTCGTTAATCTCCTGAATAATAAACTTGAGTTAATTTATAATTTCTTAAGAACATTTTTCAAGTTCATTATTCATTTTATATCACTTATTACCATGTTATGAACAATATGTTATTATTTAAGTTAATAATGGTCATTTAACGATCATTGGTGCTTGAGTCAAAAATAAACTCTTTATAATTACAAGTTGTTCATGTGGTAAAATATCCATTATATCCAGAATTGTATTCATGATGTAGATATCATATATATCATATATATCCATTATATTCAAGCATTTATAATATTACATATTCATTTAGTGGTATGAACTGAAATGCACCGTTCATGGAGATCGTAAGCCGTACGTACGCATGAATGCTAATTTCATTTCTATCTCATACTTTAATTGAAAGAAAATTATAATGATATAAAGGTATATTATAATTCCAGTATAACATCATATATAATAATTTTAAATCCATACTTTATACGTCTCACGTATGGCATTAACGAATCAAATCACTTTGAGGGGGCGGTAGTCCGCACTTCCTTAAATGAAGATATCGTGTTTACCCATAATGGAAACCATAATGTTTTGACATAAATAAAAAATAAAGAAGGTTAAGTATAAAATAAATATATTATATATCATATATAAACATAGTGATATCTTAATGGCCACCTTTGAAGGTGTTATATGAGTTTGAACAATCATCGTTTCGTGAGGCAGAAATTCTCCATCCACAGAAACAGTATGTTCTTTAACCATTAGATGAAGGTGTGCGTAAGTGTTGCTCGAATACTTATTATAACAACATCAAGGTATATTTAAGATACTGGAGTTGTTACAAGATAAATGAATAAAAATAGTTATGGGGTTGGAGAAGCAAAATAAAACAAAAGACTCAAGTGAAGACATTACCTTAAAATCGGGTATCACCCTTTGGTTTGAGCTCAAAGGCTTCCTTGGGAATACTTCTGCCCAATGTGAGGCCTCTAAGAGTAAGATATGGATTTTTAGAGGCAAAATGGGCAGGGGTTGGCCGAAACAAAGGCTTTGGAGGTGTGGGTAAAGAGGTAGAGGTGGGGGGCTTTTATAAAGGGAGAGGAGGGGCACTCTTGGAAAGTGATAAAAGGTTACTTTATTTTCAAATGCTTTTCGGATTTTAAAGGTCCCACATTGATGTGTTTCGAGAATAAGGTGATAAGTGTTTGAAATCCACCCTTACAATAGGTTTTGGACATGTGTAGTTCATATATTTTACATTATCCTTTCATTTTATTTAAATTGTTAAATAACGAGGTCATTGCTGCATCATCATGATTTCATAAATAATTTAATTTATTTAATGTCTAAAAATTATAAAAAAATACTATGATTTAGGAAAGCGTTTTAGCTTTCTAATGAATATTTATAGTCAAAAATATGACTTGTATAACCCCATGAAAAAATTGTTTCATTAAAACATCTCATGTTTGTGTCATTTTTACTTTAACATTAAATAAAAAGTTATTTATGTCATTTACCAACCAAAGTGGCTACATGGGGTCCCCAAGTTGACCCATGGGTTTTCCTGGTCGTCAATGACACATCCAATGAGGGTATGACATGTTTCAAGCTCATCTAATATTATTAAAACAATATTTTTACATTAAACTACACTAATTACCTCTAATCGCGATTAAAAACATAATAAGTTACTATTCACTAAAAAATTATTTTAATCCCATTGAACCACATTTTACTTCATAATGACAACCATGTATGTCGGATTTTTGAAATTAAAAGCACAAAGATGGAAAAATTTCATTTAAATTGAAAATCAGTTTTTATAATTACCACATAGTGTTTTCACTATTCAACAAAAATTGATGTTTTTCAGAAAATTACCAAAAATTCACCCTAAGATATATTTAATCTTCCAAATTCAACAATGATGTCTATTTTACAAAATTCAAAAAATATAAGTTTCATCAAATAATTTAATAATTGATTCCCGCTCTCAAAATAAATAGCGTGTTTTTATGAAACAAAATGTATCAAAAGATTGACACTAGTTTAAGTCCGATTTCAAAGTGAAATTAATTCCAACGACCACTATAGGATTAAGTGGTTAAAATATATTCTAATTTCACTTTAAAACCAATTCAAAAGATAATCTAATCATATAAATAATTTATATTAAAAGGAGGTTTTGAATTAAAATACAACATTTTTCACTATTCATTAAAAAATGAACTTTATCAAAAAAATACAAAAAATTTACACAAAGTAAATTTTGATGTCCCGATTCTAAAGAAGAATTTATATTGTCAAATATAACACATAAAATTTTGAAAAAGTGGATTTAAAATAGGTTCTCCGTCAAAAGGTGGTTAATCGACCCTTTAAAGAATATTAGAATGTTTACGCTTAAAATTCGATTAATTCGCATTTTTAATCCTCTAAATTTTTTTGTAAAAAGTAAAAGTATTTGACAAACATATATAATCATTTTTTAGTTAGTTCTGTTTATTCCCACCATTACAACGACTAGGCGTTTACTACTATTTAAAATATTATTATTTTATTATTGGAGTGAAACATAAGATTCCCATTAAACTCGTTATTGCGTGTTGGGTATGCCATCGAGCATAGCGTCCCCTTTAAATTTATATTAATATTTTATCCACAAATATGGATAAATGTGAAAATATCATACTCTTTATTTACCTGGGGTGTTACAGTAGGTATAATAAATACATACAATTTTATTTTATAAACCATTGTTGAAGATGTAGTTCAGAAATAAGAATATTAAAAATAAAAAGAGGAACGTGATGCTGTATTTATAATGGTTGTAGAATACCAAGAGATAGAATGACCTTCTGACTAGTTTTTGATCAGAAAATCTCAAGATGATTTAAAAAATATAATTTTTTATGAAAAAACTGTTCTGAAAAATGGCGATGCTTAGGAATAGGATTAAAAACTAAAATAAAATTAGAGTAGAAATGTTGATTTTATACACACTAATTATTAAAATAAATTTTTTAAAAATGCCACTGAAAAAGAATAAGATGACGATGATAGAATAACTCACATTTCTAAAAGTTAGAATGATACTTTGAATATTGAGAGATAAATATCTAATGTTGAGAATGGTATGCATGTGGTTGTTGATTCTCTAAATAAATATGTAGTGGAAAAATAAAAAAAAAATCTTTTTGTTAGAACATCAAAGAGAAAAGTAGAACAACTTGAAAAAATTCCTTCACCGACAAAAGAATCTACTTTAGAATATTTACATTCAATAGGACATGATTTTGTTTTTTAGTTCATAATGAATTTTGCGAATACCATTCCTTAATTTCCATGAATTGATTCCAAATGTCATCATCTCCAAAAAAACAATCAATCAAATTTCATGTTCAACACAAATTCTCATGGAAAATATTATAAAACTCCTATCATATTTTACAACATTTCAAATAGGTTATGATGATAATAGTAGATTTTTAATAAATTTAACCACGTTTACTAATTCATTGATTGATGATCTTAAAATCACGAATACTTTCAATGATTCAGTAAAGGATTAATTTGATAAGTCAGATGATATGATCATGAACTTATCAACAAGTCTTTATGTGAGGCTGAATCAAGATCCCGCTACTCAGATTCATTAAGATAATGAACTGAATGGAAATCTATATTCAGTTTCTATCAATTTGAAATGGGAAATGAGAACTTAGGTACGAGATGGTAGAAAAAATAAATGAACAAGAAGTGGTGATATTTTCTCAAGGTGATATTCTTAGGACTTCTGATGAATGAATAAAAGTTTCTGATAAGATAAATTAGGTCTGAGATAATTTAATCAAGATGGTTAGAGATGGACTTAAAGAGTAGAAGAAGTTGACGGATACTCTGAAAAATTACATTTTCAAGGAGTAGGATGAATGATTTTATGAATCAGGTATTTTTATTTATTCTCTTTGCAACAAATATTTCCATTTTTAATAAAATTTTTATCATTCCATGGTATTGATTTTCATATTTCTATCCATTAAGGCACAATTTTTTATAATCCCTCCATTCCTTTATCAAAATAAAAAGGGGGAGAAAAGAATGATAAAACATAATATTAAGAACTAATATTCCTAAGTAATGATGAATATCCCCCCATTCCATTCAATTATGTTTTTAAAATCACAAACACATTTCTTATTGCAATAAATCATTATCTAAAAATTATTTTCAAATGGTTATTTTTATTTCTCTAATAAATTTTTTATCCTTACCCTTGGGATTAAATGATTTATTAAATGTTTTCTCAAACAAAGTCTAACCATATTTTTCTTATGTAGAAATCATATCCTTATCTTCCTCAGGACCAAGAAATTTCCTTAGAATCTGAATTCCCTAGAATTGAGACTCAGATTTCTTCTAAAATCAATCTCTGATTTCTTCTGAAATCCAAATCTAATTTATTCTAAAACTAAACTATAATTTCTCCTGAAATCATAGTCTTATTTCTTACAAAATCATAATAAAAATTCTTATAGAATCATACATTGATTTCATCGGAAATCTGATTTAGAATACTCTAGAAATTAGATTCTGAATTTCCTTTAAGTCATATATTTAATTCCCTTGAAATCATATTCTGAATTTTCTGGAAATAAAATTCTGGATTCATCTAAATTTAGATTCAAACTATATATAATCTCAATGTTAAATTGATCATATTTTTATATTCTGAATCTCAAAATCATAAGTATTTTATTAAATTTAATTATTATAGTTATCCCATTTTCTTAATGTAAAGTGTCAATTTATAAGTTACTAACAATATTAATGTTTCTTAAGATAATTTTTTTCATTACATATTTTTTCTTACAAATGATATCAGTTTCCATGATTTCATACATGAAACGATGTCATACTATCTCTTTTTAATCAAACTGTTGGACGTGTGTCATGTTTACATTTCCCTCAAAAATTTTGTTGTAAAATATAACCACTGAAAGAGAAGATTACTATTGGGATTTTTCACCTATAAATACCAAGTCATAAGAATGATCCAAACACAACACACCTATAGAGATTAAAAGATCAAATTTTGTGATGTGATTTCTATAGATAGACTCTCATGATTTGTGAAATCTTGGAACATCGTATTCGTCATAGAAAAACTTGTTTAGTCTCCCTAGTGTGATGATGATTGGTTGATCAATTGAGGTACTACATGGATAGGAATACAGAGGTATTGATAACCATAGAGGTTGAGGGAATACAAAGATATGAAAATTGATTCCTATATTATTATGAAGGGAAAACCCTATGGTGGGTAGGATATACATTCATGAGAGTTTAAATGAAGCGACCATTATCTAATGAAGTTGGATACCATTGTCATTGGGTTAGACTATTTCATACTTGTTTACTTTTTTTGTTAGATTTTTTATTTACAATAATTTCTTAATAAATAATTTATAACTTTCGTATAATTGGTTATATCTGTATACTATTATATATATATATATATGATTATATACGCATTAAGGTATAAATTTTTTGAGATAAAATTTCAAATGTTTCATTAAGATAAACATGTTTAATTTTAGTTTCGTTGTAATTAGACATGGATCCTTCCAATTTTACATTTTTTTATGATCCAAATAGGGTTTTTTAATTCATCTTGTTTAAACATATTAAAAATATATTTTTTAAGGTTAAAAATGGATTTTTTTAAACAAACAATTCATCAGTATTTCAATTTACAAATATTAAATCATTTTTCGGTCCTGGATATTTCATTTATGAAATATAAACAAGTACTTAATTATATTATTATTGAGTGAAATAATTCTTCAACTATAGGTAAAATTATCTGCAAACAACAATATTTTCTTATTATCATTATCAGTATAAGAAAAGTACTATATACCTATATTTTTTAATAACTCTTGTGTATAAGGATTGGATGGGAACTTATACCATGATATTAAAACCCCTTGGGTATAAGTTGGAAATTATCACCTATAACCACAGTATTTTAAAAAAAATATGTTTATAGGTTTTTTTGAATACCTGTACCTTTGGTTTTTCTAAAATATTTGGGTATCGTTCAAACATATACCAACATTTTCTCAAAACCATATGTATAGTTTTTTTCAACTCATATACACATGAATTTCCAAAACAATGGGTATATCATTCCCATGTAAGAGTGGGGAATTTTTTTTAATGGGAGAATAAAAATTTATCTACAACACCTATTACCATGGTTTTGCACCTATATTAATTTATTAGATAAATATAAAAAAGTAAAATCATATTTTAATAAATATAAGCCAATGTTGAATACTATTTAGGTATGTTAATTTTATACACGTGGTCTAGGGATCGAGACCCATGACCGGAATTTTTTTTTAAAACCATAAAAATGGTTTTGAATCCATGGGTATAAGGTTAGTTACATCATGTCATAAAACTATTCCCGCTTTTTTGAAATACTTGGAATAATTTTATCAATCCATGGTTATAACATAGATATATACAAGGCGATTATTATGCCACTTTTTATAAAACCATGGTTATAACCTATACCAATAGTTATGGGGGCTATACCCAAGGTTATAAACCATAATTATAGAAGAATGTTCCAACAATGTATTGTTTATGATATCAATTACCATTCTTTACACCATGGTTTTTTGAATTTTTCCTCAATAATATTCAAATAAACATGTTCCATATCACCATTCAAAATTACATGATTATTAAAATTTTCATTTCTATTCATATTTCCATTTCATTAAAATATTATCCTAATAGGGAACCAAGTTATGTGTCCATTGTAAATCCCTTTTCCTCTTATTAAGAAGATGTTTTATTAACCCTATTTTTGATGTGGTATTATGACAAGTAGTTTTTTTCAAATAGAAATCCACTTAATATCATGATCAATCTTCAATTTTTAGGGAAAATTTGTTTTATATTGGGGATAATGTGACACCCCAAAGCATTACATTAATTTATTTTTAGAAGAAATAAAATTTATGTTCCATGATTGCAATAAATGAAAAAAGTTATTGTTTTGTTAATTACATATTAATTTATTGATTTATCTACATGGAACACTAAGTTTAGCTAGATTTTCAAGCACAAATAACATTACATGATGTATTTCAAAATAAGAAACACTAAATTTTAGTGAAAAATTACTATAGTAATAAATATATTATTATATAGTATAATAATATATAACATAGCTGCTAAATTAGCATTTTAGAATAATATTAACAAACTCTCTTTTGAAATTTTATTCAGTAAATGGAATTATTTTATCAATATTAAAAACACATAATTTGATAAAATTAATTTAAAATTAATCCCATTCAAAAAATGAGAAAACATATTTTTCAGGAGAAAATAAAAAAAATATTGAAAAATTTATATTTGGAAAATCAATGAAAAATTTATTCTAATGACCTCAATTAGATTAAATGATAAAAAATTGATCAAATTTTTCATAAAAAACATCTTAAAATACAATTTGACACTATAAACTGTTAATATGAAAACATTGTTTTCAATTAAAATGTAATATATTGTCACAATTAAAAAAATGAATCTAATCAGAAAAAAATATATCCTATGTAAATTTTCATATTCCAAATTATAATGAAAAGGTTTTTTAAAATATAATTTATCAAATCGTAAGAAACTATATTTAAAACATATGCACCATCAAATGAATGTCAAAAAATCATATTATAAAAATACCCCTTTTATCTGTAAAATAGGATTTGTTCTTATATATTGTCGAGAAAACACATATAGTTACCATTAAACATTAGTTTTGATATTATATATATATATATTTACTTGATATAATTGATATAGTGTTATAATTTTATTTTATTTGTATAAAACACTCATGTGTGAATTTAAATTATTGTTACAAATAAAATTCCTTATATTAAATAGTTTTGTATATTTATTTTGAATCAATTATAATTAAATGAATTAAATAATATATTTTAAAAAGTAATTTATTGATATTAATGACCATAAATTAAATATAAAGAAGATAAATTCATTTTAAATGACAATATTAATAGTATATCATAGTTCATTTAAGGTTGGTGTTTCCTGAAACAAAAGCCCTCAATGATATTTGATTTAGAAAGACACATACCATAAAATATTGGGTTGTTACACATTTGGATTTATTGAGTGCATTGGGGTATTTAATTTATAATAACCTTTAAAAATGATAAAATATTCATTTTTATAATTGTTAATAAAAATATTTCATTGTCGTGTAAAAATTACATATTACAAGTTCTAAATATATAGAAGAATTAAATTTCTATTTTATGATCCTGCTAGAATGAATAAAATAAAATTATTTGAAAAAATATTAGTTAATTTATAGTATAAAATAATATTTATTTATATACAATGTCATTAACTTGTGTATAAATTAATAATGTTAATATTCTTTTGGACATGGGGTTCATCTGGGATTACAAGAATAACAATGGGACATTTTGAATTTATATTTTATTCACCCTCTCAATATATACGTTGTTAATTCATTTCAATAAACCCTATACTCAGTTTCCAAAGAGAATACATTGAAGAATATAATGGCACTCCCCATATAATTATCTCAATCGATAGAGAAATTATCAAGAACACTATGAATGGCGTGTGATTGAAATTATCCTACATTTCATCGAGTTATAGATGACCTAGTTTATACAGTAGGCCCAGTGGGAATCTAATATGTGATCAATGAGGAATTATTCAACACATAAATAAATCTATTCTACGAACTGAAGAAGTCGTCAATGACATTCAGAGGATTATGCTAAATATTAAAATCAATTCCATAGGTAATATACATTAGTTCCTTTGTAATAATCAGATTACAACAATAAGGTGTCAACCATAATAAAAAATGATTAAATAATTCAATTTGGGGTAATTATTTTTCATGATATAACATTATTATATATTTTATCTGAAGATCAGACATCATGTAATATATGGATAATATTTTCCATGTTTTATGGAGAAATATAAAGAAAATTACAAATTTTAATTATTGTGATTTCTTTTCATTTATCCAAAAATATATAGATTAATTCATTTAGTATCAAAGAAATAAAATATCAGATTTTAATTATGTAGTATTTGTTTATTGTAATATACATTTTTTTACTTTTATTTCCTATTTTTACATTCTTAATCTGATTCATTGGTTTCGATAAATCCCTCTTAATTTATAAATTAAATAAAACATATCCAAATTAATTTAAAATATGAAAATGTGATGAATGATCATAGATTCCTCCAAATTGTGTCATGGATTCTAGTTGGTTAGCATGGTTACATGGCATTTATATTGAATTTAAACATCATGTACCCCAATCCACTACACCTAGATGAGATATGTTGTTTTAATCCCTTCGTGATGTAATAATATATGGGGTGAATTATATACACCCCATGATTTGACTATACCAACTAGACTGAAGGATTCTAGACTATATGCTACGTAAAAAACATACATGTTATGTAGTCAATAAGGATAACAAAACTACATAGTCAAGACACATTGGGTATCAATTACATGTTGTGTGGTCTACACAAAATAACATAGAGGCCATTTACCCTCTTACTCCCATACACACCATTTACCTATTATGTTTTTTAAATGTTAAACATGATGACTACTATAGAACACCATGTTTTAGGTATGTAGCCTTTTTTATGTGTTTTAGGTGTGTTTAATGTGCATGAGACGAGTTATAAAGACTTTGGGAGATTTTATAATTGGTTAGAATAAGTTTGGACTCTTTTCTAAGTGAGAAAGCTTTGATCACAGTTTTGGGAAACCGTGCGGGTTCTCCCAGAAATCTAGCATGGAGAGGTAGTAGGATTCATATATATGGTGCACGGTTTTCCAAAACATGCATGGAAATCATTTATACCCCTCCACTATTGATATTGGCATGCACACAGTTAGTGCACAGTTTGACAAACGGTGTAGACAAACCATGTGACCACATAATGAAAGGGTTTTTAAATTTAGACTCCTTTAGGCCCGTCCCATTTCACTCCCAATATTCTCCCACACGAGTCGTAATAGGTATTTAGGTTCTCTGAGTTTGAAGGTGCTCTAGCAATCATTTTGGAAACGATTCAAAGAGTATTATTGGTGTTTTCAAGGTGGTTTCCCCCAGGTAAGTCTCTCATCATGGATTCGTTGTGGTTTATTCTAGATCATCATCTCCCTCTCCCTATCTCAATTTTCTATATCTAAATCTATTTCATGTAGATCTAGTGTTGGGGTTTCCTTGTGTGTTGATTTTATGTCTTATAGATTATATGGAAGGATATCTAGAGCAGTTTTCATGAAGTGTTTTCCTGGATAGGGTTGTTGTTTCTTGTTGGTCAATTTTTTCAGAACCCTAAAGGAAGGGGGTTTCTCTCTCAACTACACTTGGTTAAAACGAATGGTTTTTGGTTATAATTAATTTTTATTCTTGAAATTAATTGTGATAATGATGTGAAAATATTATTGGAAATCCATTTGTTGATGATTGGTAGATTTTAGTGAAAATAGGTTATTGTCACTAAAAGGGATCTATTATTTGATTTTAAAATCGTTAGTGGATTATTTTCAAAAAAATGGTTGATGAAAAGTGGTTTTGAAAAGAGTTGTTTAATTTAAATTTTGTTTGGCATGGAAAACAATTAATGGGTGTTTTCAATAAATGGTTGATTTATTGAAGTGAATCGGCATGTGTTTAAAATGGTTGTGTGCTTATTGTACAACCTTGGGGATTTGTGCTTGACGGTTGGTTTAGTTTTATGTCTTGTTTTGGTTGTTTGGAAGTCGTAGGGAAGTCCCACTATAAAAATGTGTTGGATACTTGACAGAAGGACCACCATCAATAGCAAGTGGTCAGGATGTACCACTAGAGGGGATTGGTAATGAATGGGTTGGATGATAAGTGCCCCGATTTTTGGTATGCTTTGGTGGTTATGTTTGTAGTTGGGGATTGTGAGTAACATATGAAAATGGTAATCGGCTTATGGCATGGTAGAAATGGATTCCTTGCATGTCATGGTTGATTTGGCTTCCATGTGTGGCATGTTTGGCTTATAAACAATTTTTTGCAATGTTTTTTTTATAAACTACATTATATAAATGTTCTAACAGTTTTAACCTAGTGGCATGTGTAGGGAAGTCATTTGGGGAAATCGTACAGAGTATTACTATTCACCCCCTACATTGGCACTTTGGTGCTTTTGAAGATGTCATATTTCGAGACACAAGTAATGGTAAGGCATCTCATTGGGAGTGGTTCATGGTGATGCTTGGGAGATGTTGTGGTGCTTGGAGCATGATGCTTGGGGTGGAGTCATGGAATGTGTCATGGATTATTATGGGTGTTTGGTTTAGTCATCCACATAGTACTCTCATATTGTGTGGGTAGTATTGGATTATGGGTTTTATTGGGGAATAGTGCAGTTCCCTCTTGGTAATGCATGAGTTGATTGTTTTGTTGACATGGGTCATGTAGTTTTTTGATAGTGTATTGTTTGTTTGGATGGTTTTTTTCTTAAGGAAAAATCATTCCCCAATCATTTATCATAGCCCTTGGCATTTATTTCTATACTTTTACTCCTTTGGAACGCCGCTTAAGGCCAAGTAACACTCAACGCATCTTTAAGAAAATGAGGTTGTGGCGGGGTGTTACAATTGGTATCAGTTTTTTCGGTCCTTAGCTTTCAAGTGAGAGCAGTTGTTTGATCCTTGGTGTTGATCATTGGTCTGGGTGTTGACATTTGTTCTTGGTATATTCATTGAGTCGGGAGGGTAGAAAGGTGTATGACTTTTTGATCATGGAATGTATTGCATAAAAGGATTTTTCTAACCCTTTAATGCTGAAAATCAAGTTACCAGGGAGTTTGGTACATAAGAATTTTGGTGAAACTTATATGCATTAAAAATCACATAGTCGTGGGTGTATCCAATGAGTTGTGCATGGAATATATGGTAGAAATGACTTCCCTATAGGATGTGTATTTCCTTAGGAATAATGATATATTTGATAAATTGAGAAATGGGTTTTCAAATGTATAAAATTGTAATTTGAATAAGTTTGTTATTTTGAAAATGGTTTGGTTTTAAAAAATGATGGAACATGGAAAATGTGGAATGGTGGACGGCCTCGTTGTGATAGGGTTGTGTAATGTAATTGGAAATGGGAATTCATGATTTTTAAAGAAGTGAGAATGATGGTTGTTTATTTTCTGTTTATATAAATGGAACCAGGTATGAGTCTTAGAGACCAACCGGATGTGGCCGATGAGAACGTGGTTTCACCCGATCCCCAGGTGAACCAGTAGTTAGTCCAGAGTATAGTGCAGAATTTCAATGCTGTGGGAAGTGTGAATATAGAGGAAGAGCCAATGCATATTGATTATGTCACTCAGTTTCAAAAGCAAGATCCAACCATCATTAGTGGTTATTCAGGCTCGGGATGTGAGAAGGCGTGGCTACCCAGAATGAACTTAATTTTTGAATTCTTTGGGACATTGGTAGAGTTGAATGTAATGCTAGAAATGTATAAGCTAGTGGATTTTCTCTTCAGTGGTGGGAGTTGGTAGTCCAAGTGGGGATGGACGAGGGTATGATGTGGGAATGTATTGATGAATTGTTTAATAAGAAAATATACCCACATATGTTTATAATTTAGCGCACAACTGATTTCTTTCGGTCTGATGAAAGAGAATATGTTTATGATGGATAATGCAACTATGTTTATGAGCTAAGAGTGGTTTGAACCCGAGGTGGCAGGTAGCATGTCGTTGATGGAAAGGATCTTCGTAGCATTGTTAAGGCCATAGCTCCATTCAAAAATACGAGTGATATTGATGAAGCGTTGTCGTGCATGCTCTCAAAAATATTTATTGCTAAGTGCAGCACAAGGGCTGACCTGTGTCATTCTCTTGAGTAACTTTTGTGGTTAATAAATCACTACATATAGTCCACCTAATATAATTGTTTTTCTTGTTTAATATTTTATGAAATAAATTTAATTTAATAAAATAAATTAAATTTATAAATCCGAAGAAACTAACATTTAATTCTATCTTACCATGCAATGCTAAACCGAATGTAATTAGAGAAGAAAGAAAGTTCCCCCGAGAGAGTTTTCAGGGAGCACCTTCATTGGCCAGTTTCAAATATTCCTAGTGTACACACTCCATCGTATGTGTGTACACCTTATTATACACCGGTTATGAATGAAAAGTCTACTTAGCAATCTCCAAGAACACCCTCCATCCACCTCCTCAATCGAGGGAAAATGGATGTAGATTAAGAAGTTAATCTTTAGTCAACCACATTGAGGATTACACCCACTATAAATTATCCTTAAGATTAACTCAAAGAATATTAAAAACATGGTCTTGGGTTCACGAACCTGATTACTCCCTTTGGATATTCATATTATTAGTTACTCAAGATCGTGAGTATTATAGTTCACGATGGTAAGACGAGAGGAAGAAAAGAGGGTGAATCGTTGGGCACAAAAATAAAAAGATTGCATGAATTTATTTGAAATGTAAATTAAAATTAAAAACTACAAATAAAGAAAAGAAAAAAAATAAAAAGAAAGGGGGATGTTTTGCAGCTGGCCTCCCTCTGTGGATATCTCCTCCTTGTTTCCTTGAAGGAATGGATGGAGAATCATATGCTTTGGGAAGGAGGTGAGGGCCTCATTTTATAGGCAGAATTCTACCCCCAAAAGTTTGCACATTTTAGACCCCCTTAATGTCCTCTTCACGCATTCCACCCTTCATGAATGATTTTAATAAATATCTTTGATGTCCCTCATAAAAAGTGCAGCTAATTTGGAAGCCGTATGAAAGAGTGATGAATTTTTCATTGTCGGTTTCTTTTTCTGGATGAAGCTTCCAGGAAGGATCTTCCAAACATATGTTGTTCAATAGATTCCTTAATGACCTCCAACATCCCCCATATTTATATTAGAGATGACCATATATGTCCTTGTGGTATCCCAGGTATAAACTCATCATGTAGATCTATGTAGGCCGAGTTTGATGTCTGTTACCTTGCATGGGTCCACGTTGTCTGTCCAAAAAAATGCCGAACTTCAATGAATTTGTAGACCCTTTATATGGTTGAATCAGCTCCGGGTCCAGAATACAATGATGAAGGAAATAAAATAAGGATTCTAACAAAATTTTAATCAGAAAATTCAGAAATATAAGTTTACAGAAATGACCAAAATACCCTTGATGTAAAAATCAGTCTAAAATCCAGAATTAGGTGTTTTTGAAATTTGGGCTTAAAATAACACTAAAACCTAAAAACATGACAATTACCCATCCAATAAATCTTTTGTGGGATTATAAAAAATGATTTAAAGTATAAAATATATGAGAATTTGAGCTTCATCAGCTATGTATCAATGATTAAACATAGATGGTGAATCAAGAATCGGTGGCAAAGCGGGATCTGTTGAGTGTTCTAGGTGGAAGAAGCATGTTGGTAACCATAGAAAATAGTGGGAAATATAATTGTTGGTTCATGTAGAGGAGGGACACATTTCCCCAGGGTAGGAGTATGGAATATAAGCCGATGATTGGATCGGTAAATCATCCTCTGAATCCCCAGAGCAAACTAAGATGTTTTCAGTGTGGATCTACGGAACACATCAAGATGTACTGTACAGAAAAACCTCTATCATGTCACAATTAATTGAAGATGAAGCATCTTGAGCACTATTTTAGGAATGCTCTGTGGCAGGGTGTGTGTGACACTCCTCAGGGATCACAGACATTATATGCCTTGATAGGAAGGGTATAGTAGCATACCCCTCATCTGCAGAGCAAAGTAATTCATTCTGATTCTCGGAACCCCACAACTCCTCAATAGAGAAATAAAGAGTAGAGTGTAGAGCATGTTGTATCATTGTGGGATAGGATGAGTTAATTTGGAATTTCTCAGTGCTTGATATTGATGGGTATGATTTAATCCTTGGAATGGATTGTCTAGTAGCGTTTAAGGCCCACATCGACTATAATACACAAACAATGGCTTTTTCGACACACGATGGCATTAGAAATATCTTTAGAGTAGAGAGAAATGAATTGAGGGTGCAATGGTTTTGTTGGCACCATCCGTGGGAACATTATCATATCATTTGGTGGTGTTGTTATTGGAATTGGTATAGAGTTTGATCAAAGTGTTCTTCCAACAGTGGTGGATCAGATCATGTATAATTTTCCAAAAAAAATATCTGGGATAACTCCCATATGATAGGTGGATTTTACAATTGATCTCCTTCCAGGGACTAGTCCTATCTCACTTCCATCATACCGAATAGCAGCTACATAATTGTGGGAAATGAAATTCCAGTTGGAAGATTCGGAAAAAATGGTTTCTCTGGCATAGCATATCTCTGTGGGAAGAACTGATGTTGTTTTGTTAAAAAGGAAAATGGTACATTGAGGCTCTATGTTGATTATCATAGACTTAACCAAGTTTTGAAAAAGAACACACATCCACTTCCATGAATTGATCATTTGTTTGACCTGTTGAGAGGAGCCCAGTGGTTCTCCAAGATCGACCTGAGGTCAGGATATCACCATATGTTAGTGAGGAAGGATGATATTGATAAAATTTATTTCAGAAGTAGATATGGCCATTATGAAAATGTGGTTATGCCCTTTGGTCTAATAGACTCATTATTTGGAATGGGCTACAGTGGTCCATGAATTGAATGTGTGGTGTCATTATCTCTTCAGTAATAAATTAACGGTATATACAGATCATAAGAGCTTGAAGCACATTTTCTCACAAAGGGATTTGAACATGAGGCAAATGAGATTGATGGAATATCTCGAGATGTTTGATTTTGACTTTATGTACACAATGGGTAAAGGAAATTCAGTGGCAGATGCATTAAGTATAAAATCATATGCTCAGGTGGGGAAACATGCATCAGACCAGTGGTAATTGTTGTTGGTTATACCTAACATGCAGTTGGAATATGAGGACACGGGAGATAGAGCAGTCTTCTTTGTGGTTTTGTTGATTCCTAACTTAGTTGATCTTATTAAAGAGGAAATGATAGCTGATTCTGTGTGTGTGGCCATGATGTCGAAACTCATTGGTGGGGAGACCATTGAGGGTTGTCAACTGAATAATGATTCAGTTATGTATTTTCAAAATCATATGGATGTACCAGTTGATTTTCCGGATAATATTGTTAAGGGGTATCATTATTCAAGTTGGGATATTCATCTTGGAATTCAGAAAATCTATAAAGCATTGAAAGCGCAGTTCATGTGGGCTTGTATGAAAATAAGAGTGGATATGTTTTTTTTGAGATTCCTCACTTGTATGGATGTCAAGGTAGAGAATTAGAGGGTCAACGTAATGTTTCAGTCTTTACCAATACCTCTTTGGATGTGGGAGAATATAGTGATGGATTTTGTCATAGGTCTCCCAATAACGGTCAAACTTTATGATACCATTTGGGAGATAGTGGATCAGATAACAAATTTGTCCCATTTCATTCCGATTTGTGAATCTCATACAATAGTGGATCTATCCAAAATCTTTATCTGGGAGGTGTAAGGTGGCATGGTGTTCCAATTTTGATTATATCCAATAATGATCTAAGGTTTTCATTTTTATTATGGATGTCCTTACAGAAAAACCTTGGGAACTATGTTGACCATGAGTATGAAATATTTCCCTCAGATGGATGGTTAATTCGGGAGGATGATTGAAACATTAGAGGATATGATGTGGGTGTGTATCATGGATTTTGGTGGCTCATGGAAGGAGTACTTGTCGTTAGTTGAGTTCTCATACAATAACAGTTATTAGGCATCCCTACATATTGCTCCATTTAAAGCGTTGTATGGGTGGTCGTGTCGTTCTCCACTATGCTGGGTGGAAACGGGTGGGTCCTCAATGGTTTGACTAAGCCTTGCCTAGGAGTCTATGGAAAAGATCATGTTAATCAGAAAGAGAATGTAGACGGCTTAGAGTCGTCTGAAATCGCATGTGGATCATCATCGACGACCATTTTTGTTTAATGTGAGTGATCATGTTTTCTTGAGGACCTCTCATAGGTTGGGAAATTTTCATTTTGGTAAGAAAATAATGTTATCGCTGAGGTATATTGGACCTCTTGAGATTCATTAGAGGGTTGTTGAGGTGGCTTATCATTTGTATTTTCCACATAGGATCAGTGAGGTCCACAATCTATTTTATGTGTTGCAATTGAAAAAGTATCAGGCGGGCCCGGGACATTTTATTCTAAGATATCATGTTGAGGAAGAGCCAGATGCTTTGTTGGAGCTTGTGATACTATGGGTTGTGGATAGGAATGAGAAATTATTTTGTGGTAAAAGCAATAGTCTATTTTGGGTTTTGTGGTAGCATTGCCAAATCCAAGAGGATACTTCGGAGAAGGAGAAAGAGATGGTCGAGTAATGGCCAGAGCTCTTTCAGCAAAGGGTGGGTTCCCTATTTTCTGAGGACGGAATGTCCAATGGTAGTGAGAAATTAGCCCCACATTTTGAGGTATGTATCCACTGTTTATGTTTTTTGATGTGTGTTTAAAGTGCATGGGATGAGTTGAGATAAGGTTGGGAGAGTTTGGAATGGTTTTGAATATGTTTGGAGGGTATTATTAGGGAAGACGATTTGATCACGGTTAGGGAAAACTGTGAAGGTTCTCTAGAAACCGTGAAAGTGGTGGAAATAGGATTGACATGGCCTATGCACGTTTTTTCAAAACATGTGAGGCAAACGTGTGGACCCCTCATATTTAGATAGTGTTGTTCTCATGATTACCACACAGTTTGTCAAACCGCATAGACTAACTGTGCGTCCCCTTAATGGAAGGGTTTTTAAATTTAGACTCCTTCAGGATTGACCTATTTCACTACCAATATTCTCCCACATGAGCCTCACTCAAGATTTTGGGTTCTCAGAGGTTGAATGTGCAAACCCATTCATTTTGGGAGCAATTCGAAATGGTTTCTTGCTGTTTTAAGGTTGTTTCTCTTGGGTAAGTCTCTTTTCTTGGGTTCTTTGTGGTTTCCTCTTTATCTTCATCTACATCTCTATCACAGTTATCTAGATAAACATATATTTCATGTAGATCTATTTTTGTGGTTTACTTGGGTGTAGATTTTATGTCTTTTGGATTATAGGGAAGGAGATCTAGAGTGGTTTTCATGAAGCATTGCCCAGATTGGGGTGCGGCTGCATGTGGGTTGATTTCACCGGAACCCTAAAGGTAGGTGGCTTCACTCTGAACTCCAATTGGTTAGAATGAGAGGTTTTTTGTTACAATTAAATTTTTTTCATGAAATTAATTATTATAATCACCTGAAAATCTTGATGGAAATCCATTTGGTGATGATTTGTTGCATTTTGGGGGAAATGGGTTATTGATGCTAATGGGGCTTTATTATGTGATTTTAAAATTTTTATTTCAAAATCTTTAGTGGATGATTATAAAATAAAAATAGTTGATGAAAATTTATTTTCAATAAATATTTTTAATTGAAATGTTGTTTGTCATCGAAACAATTAAAGGGTGTTTTAAATAAATACGTAATTATTTGACGTGAATTGGCATGTGTTAAAAATTTTAGTTTACTTATTGTACGACCTTAGTGATTTGTGAATGTTTGTTGGATGAGTGTTATGGATTGTGTTGGTTGTTTGGAATTGGGCAGGAAGTCCCACTATAAAATGGGGAAAGATACTGGATGAAAAGGACACCATAAATTGCAAGGTGTCGGTGGCACAACTTGAGTTGATTAGTAATGAATGGGTTGTACGATAAGTGCGACCATAGTTTTTTGTGTGATTTGTGTGTGATGATTGTATATGCGGCTTGTGAGTTGTTTATAAAAATGGTAATCGGCTTGTGGCATGGTTGAATAGTTATCATTGCGTAGCGTGGTTGATTTGGATTCCTTGTGTGGCATGTTTGGCTAATAAACAATTTGTATCTTGGTTTTGTTTTATATAAAATGCTTTATATAAATATAATAAAAGTATTATTCTAGTGGAGTGTATAGGGAATTAATTTAGGGAAAACGTACTGAGTATTAGTACTCCCCCCCTGCTTTGACACTTTGGTGCTTTTTCAAATGCCATATTCCGAGACACAGGTAATTGTAAGGCATCTCATTGCTAGTTGTTCGTGGTGATTTTTGGGAGATGTGGTTGTTCATGGAGCATAAAGCTTGGGGTGGATCTTTGGAGTGTCTCTTGCCTTAATTTGGGTCTTTGGATTAGTCTTCCATATAGTAAACTGATATTCTGTTGGTTGTGTTGGTTTGTGGGTTGTATTGTGAAATAGTGATGTTCCATCTTGGTAATGTACGAGTTGATTATTTTGTTGACATCCATCATGTAGTTAGTTGATAGTGGATCATTTGAGTGGTTGGTTTAGTCTCATGGGAGAATCGTTCCCAAATCATTTCTCATCACCCTCATTGGTTATTTCCATCCATTGGCGCCTTGGGAACATCGCTTAAGGCCAAGTAACCCTCACCTTCTCATCAAGCCAATGAGGTAGGGCCATGGTTTCACATGTACTGACATATGTATCACATATTGATGTAAAATGGTCAATATGGTGTTTATCTTATTAGTACATGGAATGTACATCACCATCATTCAGAGAATGGTTTTTAATTAATTTTTATGTTATTAAATTTCACCTATATATGTTATTTTTTCAATTTATTTAAATTGAACCCCATTATATATGTTTTATTTTTTAATATATAATAAAACAATTTTTTAATTAATTTCAATGATTTTTCTTTTAAACTAAGTGTTCTATGTGTAGTAAATGTTACACCTCATAATTTACATATGTCCCAAGTCTCAATTTATTGAACACACATGACATGTAACTATGAAGCTTGTGATATTGGTTATATGCCATTGGGATACACAATATGTTATAAGGATCAATTCATTATTTTCATATAGGTTCATTCAATGTAACAACCTCGTAATCTTGGTTTGCTATATTAATTTGTAATAAAATTAATTGATTTAATTTATATAATAATAAGTATTATTTTAATATCAAATATGTTTTGGATATTCATTATGAAAAAATATTAAATTAATTAATTAGTTTTATATAATTAATTTGATTATTGTTTATCATAATAAAATTACTAATAGAATTGAATGATAGTATGTAATTTTTTTTTCTTTCATGTACATGGATAATCATGAGTATAGAATGACATTTGTTTGGATGATTCAATTTAAATTACATAAATTTAATTTTTTATGATTATTTATTATGAAATTTTAAAAAATGATGTCATTTGAATCTTCCCTCCAATTAATTATGTAGGACCTTCCAATCAAATACTGTTTAATTTTAAATCCCCTTAAAAAAGAATTTTTTTTCTTCTTACAAATGTTCATTTTATAGAGAAATTTTAATCAAAGGTTTTTTCATGGAACATAGTGGTAGTTTTATGTAGAGATAATGTGGATGCAATTCATGGTGGAGCCAAAATGAATCCATATGAAATGATAAATTGTTGAACAAGGGGATTTGTACTATTCAATCAAGGACTAGTTCAAGGAATTTTTTCCCCTATGGTAAGAGTTTTTTATCATCCACTATATAAAAAAAATATTATAATATATTCAATATATATTTTATTTTATCTATATTTCATAGTTAATTATTAAATCTTGTGGATGATGTGATCACATAATAAATTAATTAAAAATATGCAATATAGAATATATATAATCAGATTATATATAAATTGTTATATATATTCATAGTAAATTAATAATTTAATATCCATATTAAATTATTATGATATATGAATTGATTATACTGTAATTTTATTTCATGTAACAAAATCCCTAAAATAATATCTTATTTCAAAAAATCCATCAATTATTTTCTTAGAATTATATTATTGTTCAAAGAACATGACCACCAAACGTTATTTTCATTCAATTATTGAGGAGAAATGACTATTTTTTGATCAAATTTACTAATGTTTTTCAAGGTTTTAATTAAAAGGAGGGACAAGGTATTATAGAGTTGCATGTGTTATGGAAATCCAGTTTCAAGATTTCATGATTTGGGAGTCCACTAAATAGAACAAGTAGCTATTAGTAGGTTGTTGTTTAAGATTGGCCTACCTAAATACAGTCGAATATATTGACCAGTCAAATTCATGATTATGGGAATGGAATACAGATCATTACTAATAGAATGTAAATGAAAAAAAATTCTAATTTTAGTTGTAATGGATTTTAGAACTTGATAAAATAGTGGGAGACTAATAAATAAAATTTGTATGTAAAAAATTTTGTAATCAAGGAATGCTCAATCTCTCATAATTATTAAATTTTAGAAAATTGAAATTAATAAAAACTCGTAATGTTGACACTTATAAATACCACATAATGAAAACCTTTTAAAGAACATGAATATCTAGGTAAGGAACAAGCACTTAATCATTATACAATACATACAGAGAAAATAATACACGCTAGAATAACTAGTTCTTAAGGATCAATCAAAGGAGGATATTGAAGATTATCATTATATATAACATAAACTCATTAATTATATGATATATATTCAATTTTGTTTTTTTCATTTACCATTTCGAATTAGATACATTAACTGAAAGATTAAATGGATCCATTTAAAATGTTTTCTCCTCTATTGATGGGGAACGATAGACAAGAATGACATGAGAAATGATTACATGAAAATCTTAGGATATATGCATCTAAATGAGTTGTGGTTAAATATAATATTTTAAAAACTAACTACTAATTTATATAATTTTATTTAAAATTAACATATAATCAATAATGAGTGGTAAATATATGAAATCCTCACTCTAATTCCAAAGGATGATAATGAAAGAAGATGTGAAGAACTTATTTTCATTATGTTGAATTAGAATAATTGCATGTAAAATGTCCATGAAACACCTTATATTTTTATTAACATTGTGAATCACTCATTCAATAAGAGGAAGGTTCAACTAAAAACAAATTAAGGTGAATCTATTTTCTTTTCATGATAAGTAAAATGTAATTGGAACAATACTTGAAATTAATTAAAGGTGAAGTGATATATCGTATCAATATTAGGTATATTGATCATTAAATAATGGTCATATTTTTATATTTAAATATAAATAAATGTTTAGTAGTCAATATTAAACAAAAAACCAGTTAACCGTTATAGTAAACAATGTGAAATGGCATAGAAGCCATTAATGTGTTTTTCCATTGTTAATAGAATGATGTTCTTAACATTAGGATGACTAAGAATGGATAGATTCAGGTTTATACTAATTGTTTCTGAACCATTATATCATTTATTATTTAGACATAAGGATATGAAATATACATTATAAAATTAATATTTTTCCCACATCATTATCAACAATTTTCATTATGCAATAGAATTATTCATAGCCTCGGTAATATATGATTAATATAAAATTATAATATCATACTCATTTGTGGTAATATAAAATTGGGTCTACTATAATAAAATATTATATACCTAAAATATCGTTTAGAATCCAAAAGTTCAAAATATTTTTTCTATTGAAAACCATTTTTAATGCATAATTATATCATTAAAATGAAAGGTACAACACAAAGCCTTCTATAATGTTCTTAGAAACAACCTGAACTATTATATGGAGAATCTATATGTGGAATAAATTTACGTCATTAGATCATTTTTGTAATGATCAATGCAAAATAATTTTTCTTTGTAAGAGGTACTAGATATATGAGATCCATATGAATAATACATATATTCTTCTATTTCTTCAAGATATGAGTTCCAAAATCATTACAAACTGTGAGACATAATGTTTCATTATCATATATCAAATAAAAAATTATTTAATAGTAATATATTAAAATCATGTCCTAATAGAGTTTTATGAGAATCATTTGTTAGATGTTCTAATCAGAATATATACCTCAATGGTTACACAAGGTTCATCTCAATTATTAATCATTTATTTCCTTATAATATTAATATCCATAAGATATAATGGTATTATACAAACCAAATATTTTTCTATAAAGGATGAAAATTTCTTTTGAGATAGTGGGGGAATTTTATATTTATAGGAATTCTATGATCTGGATGCACATATGATGGAATATGAGTAATTTTATCCTCTATATTATGTTGGTGCAATTGTTCCAGTGACACATATTTTTAAAAAAAGGAGAAAATTTTTATTATGCATTAATATTTACCAATATTTGAGATATATTATTCATGGAGAATAATTATTCCTAAAGGAATAAATATATTGTAACTATCTATGATTGAAATGTTTTTTGGAATTATAAGATGGATTCCAGGTACTAAAACTAATCTTGTATTATGGTGGTAAATGTAAATCCAATTTACGATATCAAATATATGATATACATGGATTTTATAATTTAGTACAATTAAGGATTGATTGTTTAAACCTTTTCATCATTCCTAAAGTCCATTTAGATTTTACTTTTCAGATATTCATTGTCAGTGTTTTTGGGGTTAACTTGTCAACACATTTTTTCCATGGATACACCATATAAATGATGGCTATGTGACATGAAAAAAATGAAAGTGGATCTTGAGAATGGAAATATTGATTGATGATATCTAGATAAATATATAGGTTGAAATAATCACATTCCTACAAGTATATTCAATGTAAAATGAAAAGTTTCCTACTATTATATTGGTTATTAGGGAGTCTATATTTATCATTGAATTTGTTCTACTATTATATATTCTAAGGATTATAGGAAACTATAAAACACATGAAACCATCAACCCCAATGGTTCAAGCCTCACCCAATCCCACAAGGAATGGAATGACCATAATGAACCAATATTATTACAACACATGGACCTAATCCCTAGATGATCATATGCCTTAATAGAAGGTTTTCAAGGTGTCATAGTGTCTTGATATCTGAATAAATGTTTTCCATTGAATAAGAGATTTGGTTAATCTTTTTTCACAAACCTCATACCTAAAAACCCTCTATTAGAAGTCATCAGACCATGTTATAGTCCTGAAATATATGATTACCATATTCCAACATAGATTTAATTATATTATAATACGATCCACCATAATAGGGAACCCACCACCACACATCAGAGATCCATGGGGTGATGGGCCAGATTATTGGGCACAACACATCCATATATCATTGAATTAATACATCTAAAAATTAATATGTGTATACCCACCCCATCACCTTCTTGTTTCACTATATAAACATATATATATATATATATCACTATGTTGATAGTCATGTTAAAGGTCACCAATATATCCTAAATTGAAATTTCATGAAAATAGATGACTATCAGATACATACCAACACAGTCATCCTTTTTTCATGGTCACCCACAAGGTGAAACCTCTATGTCTCTATGATTCACTACATTTTTATTGTTTAATGTTTTTTTCCCAATCTTATCATGTCACATGTATCCCACTATCGATGGATCATAGCAAATATGGCCGAAAGACCCAATTTTGATCATTAAAATTAATATCTATGTGTACTAAACATCTATTATAGAACTTTTCTAGTAATTTTAAAAATTATCCCACATTAAGATTTAAAATAATCATTCTAATATTGGTTTATTGGTCATCACCACTCAAAAAAAAACCCCACTACAATAAAAGACTGAAATGTTAAATAAACATACGGAATACTAGTGTTTAACAATATTATTAATTAATGAAGAAGGATAATATCCCCAATGATGACTGATGAAGAAAAACCATGTAATAGGGACCAAGGTATATTAGTATATATCATTGGGGTTAATCCATCCAATTCATTCACACATGTAAACATTTTATCCATAATATATAATTGAAAAATTATCAAAAATTGATTCCATTTTTATGCATTATTTTTGATGTATAGGCTATATATTCCTAAAATTAAGAGGGATATATATGATTTATACTATGGTGTGTAATTATATTTTTTAATTGGTTATTCATTAATAAAAGAATTTTAATATAAAATAGGACTAATTAAACTATATAGACTAGTAGTTAAAACTATGTGACAGTGCTTGAGAAATAGGAACTAGATGATTTAAGATATCTAGTTTTGAAAAGGGAACATGTAGTTTGGTACAGGGGGATATTATCATTCTTGGTATTTTCCTTATGAGATGAATTAATAGTTAGAAGAACAACCACATTGAATTATGTCTGTACTAATAAGAAACACATAAAATGTGGTTGAACTAATAATTAAAGGCTTATGTCAGTATAATACCGTTCATCGTGTGATGTTAATAGGAAAATCATTAGTTGGTACTAGTGAATATTATAGCCTATTAAATTTTATTCCCTAGAACTGACTAGATATGTAATTTCACTTACCATTATATGAATTTTTTAATTAATAATTTGAATCTTATAATGTATTTATCATTGTTATTTACGGAAATGTTTGCAATAATTACCTAGGATGATTTTCATATTGAAATTACATATCAGTTCAATGATATGATGAGTTACTTATTATTCCATGATAATAAACAAAAAAAATCAATTTTTGGTGTAGGAGGACTTTTTCAGAAGAAAAGAGATGACACATTCCATCTGGTGTAGTATGCCCCTAGTACATTGATAGACCATCTCATGATATTTTACCTTAGTAATCTACAAAATAATAGATTTTGAGAACATGACCGTCCAATAGGAATTATAGAAGGTAATGTCTCATTTGATATTCTTATATCCATATGTGTTTATTATGCCTTAAATAATAATGATATTATT
This sequence comes from Viscum album, assembly GCA_963277665.1. Classification (NCBI taxonomy): domain Eukaryota; kingdom Viridiplantae; phylum Streptophyta; class Magnoliopsida; order Santalales; family Viscaceae; genus Viscum; species Viscum album. The sequence continues at coordinate 164,912,835 of OY728135.1, forward strand.
AAAAACCCATTGTTTTACTGTATTTTGAGGTACTAGAAAAACATCTTATGTAATATTCACACGGTGATGTAGGATTCATTGTGTACACCACAGTTAAAATGTTATCAATAAATAATATTTGAATATATCTATCCCTTGAAATGTTCGTGGAAGTTGATATCTCATAATCCTTGAATGTGTTCACATAACATTATTAAATTCATCCCTAAGTTGGTTAAAAAATTATGGATTGAATTGAGAAATAAAATAAATGACAGTAAATCCCATATTTGGTGACACAATTTATGAATCTTACTTGATGAGAGATATATTATATAACGAATTATAATATGATAATATTTCATATGTTGTAATATAATTACAACATTTAAATTTTATCCTTGTGTGTCCCTTGACCTATTTCTTGAGTGCAGTCTTGGTTTTTTGGAATATTATGCCTAATTACATTATGAATGGATCCCGGTAGGTCCTACACTATGTGTATTCCAAACATTTGGGAAATTATATATGGATTCATCTATATATTAGAATATTATATTCATGTACAATGAATGATATATAGTATGTTTATTTGGATGATCACATCTATTCAATAACCACATAGTTCAAATAATGTCTGGATATTTAATATCTAAAATAAATTTATTTACTTATTTTTTAAATATAATATCTATTTCATTTATCATTGAATAATGTTATATATTTATTTAACAAGTATCCAATATTTTGGGTTGATAAATAATTAGGATAATGTGTGGACTAAGTCATGGAATTATAAAAAATGGTTAATTAAATAATATTTTAATAAAAAATATATTTATTTATTATAAAAATTATTATTTATTTATGTGTATAATACATTGAATATATTGAAAATAATAATAATGATAATAATATTTATTATTTAGACAGCATGGTTTTGGATATTAGGATAATCATTCAGAACCACAGTGCAATTTCTTTACATGCTATATCTCAATAAATACCCTACATTGTAATTTCACTGAACTCTATTGTCATTCAACAAAGGTAAGATTATTCACAAAACAAAAGAAATCTATTGATAATTCTCGTAGGCCATAGAGTAATTTTCAAGAATACCATGAATTTTGTGTGATGTTGATTCCCTCCATACTATCGAGTTATTGGGAACCTAGAGAATCCAATAACCCCATAGGAATTAGAAGGCATAGTCAATTATAAATGATGAACAAAATAGAGGTATCTCTCATGTATCATGATGATATCTATGATAACCTTCATAGTTTTATGAAGTACATTTAAATCATTCTAATAGAGAATATAATTTTCTTCTTCTAGCAAAACGAATCATAAATAAATTGTTTTCATTCATAATTTACATTAAAGAATGAATTAAATGTGAGGTATTTATTTATCATGGTATAAAATAATTATAAATTTTAAGTGATGATCATGCATAATTGGATCTAATAAATTGATTTTTCTTTTTATAAAATGAAATATTTTTTTTAACAAAGTGTCATTTTTTTGGAACCTGTAGACCACTCTTCCACTACATTGTGAATCTATTAGAACATTTGTTACTATGAAAACATGATAATCAACAAATTAAATGGCTGGTAATTCAAACAAAGGTTATAAATCAATTAAATTTCTTTTTTATGAAGACAGAATTATATGAATCAATTCAATTAAATATTTTTATTTTATTCTATAATTTTATCTTATTTTATAAATCCAAAACCTCCTGATGATCTGTATCCTTCAGAATTATATAAAAATATTTAAATTTTAGTATTACATGGTGTGTGGTATCAATGAACTCAATATGTTCCATTATTGATAGTGAAAATGAATATACTATGAGTAACACATTGTGTACCCTTCCACACTACACAATGCCTTCTATAGTCTGTATAATATATTGTATACTGACACAGATCATTTTCTTACATGTCATCATATGTATTGACATCGAATGCGGTTTTTTGTGTTATGACATGTAAAATAATATAAATTTCCAATAAGTGACACATGTTAAACTGCTCAGCATATTCCACTTATAATACATCTGAATTATAGAACATATATTATGACCATACATGATGTGTACTTTGTACAAAATATGGAAATAAATTAATCAAAAAATATCTTGTAAATAAACACATAGTGTGAAATGTACATATATTCCATGTAGTTACATTGTTTATTATATAATTAATTTCTATATCATGTAATTCATCCATGTAGTTTATAGCTAGGCTATTTGTGTAATCGGAAGGAATGGGTACATGTTACATGACATTTACAACCTGCAAAAGAGCATCTAACACCTACTATAAAATATCATACACCATTCATAGTGATACAACCTATATTTTCATGATATAGAATTTTTTAGACAACATATATGAATGATAAATTTAAGTGGGTAATGTGAGGCATGTGTTACATTGTTTATAGACACTACATGTAATGTAATACTTAAATGTTATGTACACTGATAAAATGATTTCCATGAATCTCGCCATGAAATCTAAGTGGGGATACATAGAATTTTATATATCAACACCACTTCTTCCCTATAATAAATGTGTTGGTTAGAATATTTCTCAAGGCGTTTAATTAAAATAGGTCATATAATGACATAGACATGACAAATCAATTATTATATGGAAAGCCTTTTTAGGGTTTACTAGACAACACATGTGTTATTATATAATCTATGGAATGATTTTGTTAAATTTAGATAGAATCCTTGGCTACACTTGATGTTATCTTCATGTGTTAATTACCTCTTCATAACATAATATTGCATATATGATTGTGAACACAAATCTAATATCCTATTAAAGATTAAAATAATTAATATATAAGAAATGGAAATTGACATTAAACATTTAATGATCAATTCAGTTATAATTTATTATAAATTAATATGTGATTCCATGCTACAACATGATCATTCATGGCACAAATGATGCTTTTTAAAATAATTCCAAACATATAATTTTTATTTAATTTAGAAGATAATCTATAAGAAGAGGATGAAGAATCGACGTGACTAACGAATAAAACCAAAGAAAATTGATGATGGAACAAAAGAACATATATAGGTTATAATTGGCATATAATTAAAAATTACTTTATATATATAAATAAATAACATTCACATTGAATTATATATCCCTTTATGATTACTCATAATATTTCATGGAACACTGTCATTTCATCATAGGATTTAAGCGTATTATACCAATATTAGAAATATACACATGCCTTAAAACCATGACAGATAATATTTCATTAAAACATAAATATTTATTTATCTATTAAAATGATATTAATTATATTATTTCAAATGGACTCTTAGCATAGTCCATCAATTTTCCTTTATATTTACCAAATTCGGAATAATAAATATTTTGTTAATAAATATATATCACTGTATTTGTCACTAATAAAATAAATAATATGTCTGATCAAAATTACGTCAATAATATTATTTACCTGAAAATGAAAATATTATATTGTCTAATATTAAATTAATAAGTTAATTTTATTGATTTTATAGATAAGGGCTGTGTGTTACACACCTTTATCCTTTATAAATTAATTTAGGAAAAACCTTAAAAAATTCATGATTAATGTCAAGAAACACATTAATGAATGTAAAGATAGAGAATATAATGTCAAATTGATAGTGTCCTCTTTTGAATACCCTCTTTTTAATATTACCCCATTTTATCATTATCTGTAATCATGCAGGTCAGATACATGTGTCATCAACCTATGTTCTAGATAAACATTTCGTTGACTATCTAAAATTGAAATCGTCGATAAACATCCATGATAATAATCTGAATGTGATAATTCAACTTCCATCAAAGGTCTATAGATGTTAAAATCAGTAAACATGGAAGGAATGAATCCCTTCATGACATATTAATTGAAGTCATATCACTCATGACACACCCAAAATACCCAACCGGAGTGTGAGAAAATGTTTTCATTGTTCTTTCATTACATCCATGTATGAATCTCATGATATTCATTATTAATATACTCATGTATATTAACTATTACACACATCCTCATATTGGAATATTTAATGATACATAACTTGTAGAATTATTAAAGGTGATTATATTCTAAAAACCTCTTCCCATGAATATAATCGTAGATAAATTTATTTGGAAAAAGTCTCAATGTCTAATGATCAGCATGGACCTGATATGTTGTACCATTTATTATGTCAGATGATGTCACCAATTCATACAACATGTATTAAATTATTCTCATTGCATCTCAGAGATCTCATCATAGAAGTGACCATTGATGAACTTTTGATGAAGAAAATATTATAAGGGTATTCTGAAATAAAGTTTTATGCTGAAGAATAATCATAACATTATATGATATAAATTAATATTCAATACTTAGAATTTTTTGGAAAAAATAAAATATGAGAGATAGAGAGTGGGTCAAACATTAGAGGTGTTGTATTATTTCCATGTTACCTAATGGTTGTTTGGATTATTTTTTTTCTTGTAACCTCTAATATAATAAAAAATTAAGTAATAAGTAGTTGGATTAATGAAAAAATATCCAACTTCTACATCACTTCTCATTTATTCTCCTCTCGGTCATGCTTCATTTAATGGTATATCGTAATCACACACTTCCTTATATTTGTATAATATATAGATACATTTATATATATATATTCATAGATATATTAAGATACGAATTTGATATTTTTTCATATTTATTCAGAGTAAAATTTAAATTATTTATAATGGACTATAATTTTAACATCATTTAATATTAAACGAGTTCAAAAAATTTATATAAATATTCAGATTTTATAAATTTTATTAATAACATTATTATTTGTATGTAATTTTAAAAAATATGAATAATTAATTGAATTTAAATATAATTATATAATTTTTATAGTGAAAATTCCATTCATACATATATACATATATGTTAATTAATTTTAATAATATTTATAATAAACATCATATATATATATAATATAAAATATTAATTATAAAATAAAAAATAATGAATTATTTTCGAAAAAAAATATTAGAATACATAATACTTTTATATAATCAGTAAAATATATAGAACTAATTTTTTATTCAAATAGAATTATTTATGTATTTATAAATACAACTATTCATTTTTACATTGTTAATGCACCAAATATAAAATATGTTTATTTTAATTCTAGAAAATTCTATTTTTTATTGCGATGAAAGGGAACCCTTACATGACCTGAAATCCTGGTGGTGTAATGTCATTACATAGACCATAATCCATGTCACACGAGGCCATTAAATGACAATATTATCCATCCCCAAAAAACAACATTAATGTAACCTATATTCCTTATCATCTACATTCATCAGTCTAGATTATAGTTCATAAATCATGTTTTTTGTTTGTCATCTCTTCTTCTCCTACACGGGTTATTAACTAATGTTTCCATACCACTCCATGATGGAACCACGATGTCCAAAAAACCATCAAGTTCCGCATTTTCCCTTAAGTATTGAAAATATTCATTAAATGATCCAACATGAAGTTTTCATCCAACATTTGTGGGATTTGATTCCAAATATACTGCCTGTAGTCAATGCCTTAGAGACCCATATATCTAAAATTGATAGAATGAAGGTCTGTTTGCTCAAAAGATCATTTTTAGTACTTGAATTCCCTGTTTAGGTGATTATATTTTCTACTTCTATAGTATGACTACACTAACCACTACAGTACTATAACATCAACTTCACAACTACTCCAATAAAAAAATTAATCCTAGGTATCATTAAAGATTATTGTTTGTGATCACCTCTCAGAAACTTCCCAACAACTAAAATTTGATTTTTTTTAAATAACTTATTTTTTATATAACTTTTATTAAATTTGAATATATAACTACGATTATATTAACATAAATAACAGATATTGGACATTTATATATAATATTGTTAATATTATGCACAATTTTAGAATTATTCATATTACATAATTTTATCTTTACAATTTATATTTTTGTGTTCAAATATAATTATATAAAACTATAATTATACATTTATTTGTACAATGATATATTTTTAAAAATAACTAATCATTTATATAAATAATTATATTTTTACAATTATCAATGATCACATTAGCACAAATATATGCCTGATAATCATGGTAAAACCTATTATTTCAACTTATTACACTTAATTATGATGATTTTATCAGTGCTAACCCTAACATTGAAAATGATACAATAATTATAACAAAATTTATCAATGATAAACTATTTAGTTATTAATGATTTTTGGTTTAGGAGAAAGAGTGATACTTTTCTTTATTTTTTGGTTGTTATGGATAACACCCTTTCCTTATTTTTAAAATTCTAATATCCATCATTCCTCTCCTCCTTATTGTTCAAGATTTCACAATGCCCAATATTTATTATAGTTTCTATAAACTATGTTAGATGAATTGACCATGAAACACTAATGTATGGTATTAAAAACATGATTTTAATCATTTCTCAGGTAACCATGCATGAGTTTTACAAGTTTTTGTCTGTTGTTTTTCGCGTAATCAACTGTAAGTTAAATCCATGATTCTAAATATATATATATATATCTCTCTCTCTATGTGCATGAGTAAATATATAAATTTGGAATAATATTATTTATATCCCTATTTTTTCATATTACTCATATATATTTATTTATATACACACACACACACAGATATATATATATATATATATATTTGTGTGTGTGTGTGTGTGTATAAATTATTTGGTTTCATATGATTTTTTATGAATATATATGTGTGTGTGTGTGTTTGTTTTTTGTGTGTGGATATTTTATCAATTTTTGTGTAGGAATAACTATATAAAAAATTATATATGTATATATAAATAATCACATATATGCATAACATTATTCTTCTTTATTAATTTATATTGTATTTTTTGAATACTTTATTTATTTATGTGTCATAATTATAAAACATATTATTTAAATTTATAGTTTATAATTAGAAATATTCTAATTGCAAAACTCTCTAAATATATAAATGATTATACATGTTTAATTATATTATTAGAGACACGATATAATATAAATATATTTACACAAAAATATTTAATTTGCTTACATATCTACATGTTTAGAGGTATATTATATATAATTTGAGGGATATATAAAACATTTATTATATGTTTATATTTTGTAACGTATTATTAAACAAATGTTTTATAAATATTTTTAAATATAATTGTTAAATAAGTATTCTTATTTATAATTATTTTCATTAAATTTATAACATATATAATTTATGCTCATAAAAATGATACATTTTATGCATGCCTAATATATATGTTTTTATATATATTAATATGTTGAATGAAATTGGATGGATATGTATCTATAATAGTTTGATAAGAATCATAGAAGAAATGATTATGAGTATATAGTTCACTACTAGAATAATGGACTTTATAAACCACCAAAATCAGCCTCCTTATGACTGCTTTTGGTGATCATCATTTCCCCATCGGTAAACAGAAAAAATGAATGCATATGGGAGACCCTATAATCCCTCACGAAAACAGTACAATTCAGGTTCTTTTTTATGTTACTGATACATGGTGACACATGGGGTCACTAGGAGGGATACAAAAGCTTCATCTCCATCCATGGAAGATACACGGTAACTAGATGGATGTTTGTCAGAGACAAATGTTGAGGGTGGTGGTGGAATGTCATGAGAATGATTTGAGGAGAAATTATAGTGGTTTGGGGATGTTTATTATGGATTGATGGGTGTTAGGTGTGATTGAAGGTGGTGTGGTAGTGATAGAGAATCAAAAGGGGTGGTGTGGACATGGTGCAGTAGGTTTGTTAGGGAAGAACACACTATGAATGGTGAAATACAACAAATTTTATTTCATAATTAGGGTCCACCATAGGTATCATCTATTTATTACATAAGGGGACTCCAATGGAGGTTCCCTGATCCCCCCTCACCAATTCAAGATCCAAAATTATTTTTTGTTTTGATAGTGTTAATCAGTTTCAGAACAGTTCATGAAAATTAATCGTCTCATATGATTTTTTATCTATAATATAGTGTTTTTTATAGAGAGTTTCTGCATATTTGTTCTAATAACACATAATCTATCTTGTATTCTATCAATGTTATAAATTTTATACTAAAAAAATGGAATAACCAAGTACAAATAGATAATTGGATAATAAAATGGTTTATAGAACATCTAATATGAGTACAACAGCATATAATGAAAGATATCATGTTGAGAAGATGAAAATATTAGTTAAATATGACCTTTTTGATTTCCTAATACTATTTTAATGTCATATAGATGGAAAAATATTTCATTGTATGTTGTTTGTAATAAATAATAAATATAATCAGATATATTGAGGCAATATAATTTATATGATGAGAAAAATTGAGTGAAATATGATTTCTAAAACCACATTCTATCTTGAATGATTTGTTTATTGAAGATAATGATATTCATTTTTAACCATTTGGTGTTTAATGAATAATAACTCAAATTTTTTATGAACTTTTATGAAAAGAAGAAATTTTAAAACTAATTTATATTGTTTTCAACGAATAAGGATTTATTCTATCTATCCCTGTTAAAATTATACCTCACTCGAGATTACTAGTTTTTTATTAAAATATTTTCAAAATAAGAATAAAATAAATAATGATTATATATTATCATAAAATAAAAATGAGCGAAATTGATTTTCTTTATGAATATTAACACTCACTCATCACATTATTATGAGATGACTAGTTTACAAAATCCATAGAGATAATATATACAATAAGAAATTCTATATACCATTTGAGTGTAGTGGTTCGTGTATCCCAAGAGCTTATTTCTGATATACATGTTTCACTTATGATCATGATATTAGCACAATCAAAATTGTAATTAGACCATCAATAACAAGTCAGCCGTATTCTCATCACCCATGTGAGGCTTGGCCCATTCCATTTTGGTATGGAGGGCATGGGACTTTCCCGATAGTGATGATCATATTTACCTTGTTCTTTATCTCATTTTTTATCAGATACCCATAAAGACGGAACTCCATTTTTAAGGTTTCATCGTAGGTTTTTCGTGTCAGAATATGGTGGGGGTTGGGTGTTCGTTTGAGTCATTGTCCATAATGGAGTCTTTGTATTCATTGGAAACATTGGGACATGATAAACTGCATGGATTGAAGGACTCTCCATATAGAGGGACATTTTGGAATCATATTTCATATATGATGGGATCATGGTAGAATATAGGGAGATATATTGAAAATCATTCTATTTCAGATGATAAAAAAATAATTTTCATCAATGGAAAGAGGTAGTGATTCTCATGGATGTGTCGGAAATGGTTGTGGCTACTCAGGATTCCGGAAGTACTCTAGATAATGTAAATTTCAAATCAACACTGCTTTTTCATTGAGATTATGGTACAATGTGTCACTATTATTCACCTACTGCTGCCGACAACAAATATTCTATTTCTGTGGAGGATATATGCTGGAATCCACCAACTGCTATAGATAATGGATGATCAATATCTAAATTTGGTTTTTCTTTGGTTACTTTGGATTTCAGGTCAATTTATGGGTGATCAAAATGGCTTAATTAATGTAATAATGGTCAATGGGTGTGTGGGTGTGTGGGATTCAATTTGTGAATGTTCAATATTTCATGTCAGGATTGGGTTCCCTCATAACTCATATTAATAATTGATTTCTATTTTTAATAAAGGGGATACAAAACAATTTAATTGGGTGTAAAACATAAATCTATCCTTAATAAATAAAAATATGACATCAACTATAATTTCTAAAAATGGAAATCTTTTGTAAAAAAATTAATGCAATTATTTTTCTCCGTAATAATTAAATTTGTCACTGTTGAATCATTTATAAAATGTTTTTCCTTCAAATAACAATTTTCATATGTTGTCTAATTTTTTTCATAATTTTCACAACTAAATATTTTATAATATTCACACCCTATAAATATTTATGAATGCAGAAAAAAATAATGATTTATTTGAGTTATAGAAATAAAAAATCACAAATAATTGGTTTATATGAAAAATTAATACTAATTTTAGTCAATACCTCTATTGAAATCGCATATCACCCCCAAATAAATCCAATTTAATAAAATGGGTTTTCTACCCCCACCCCCTAAATATAGGGTCCTCAACACAAATTGATTTTATTAAAAACCTAAATTTATACACCTAGATCTGTGAAAGAATAACATCAAATGAAATTTATCGAAATATCCCTCATTTTGAAAAAGACGAATGATAATATTTTTCACCAAAATAAATAAATAACTAAATTTTATCTCCATTATAAAATAATTTGGACATAAAAAATCATTATTTAATATTAATAAATATTTTCATATTTTTCTATAATAAAATTTTCTTATTATTTTCATCCATTATGATTATATAAAAGAAGAAAAAATTTAAGAAGGATAAGAGTTTCCAAAATAAACAATGATTCCAGAAAAAACAAGTAGTAATTGTTGTTTCCGACGCTTTCGCCAGGGCGCACGCCCATCCGTCTGTGGGGGAGGACGTGCGGCTCTTCTGTTGCCCCGCATTCCCGCTTTCCAAAGGCGGGCGGCATTCGCTCCTTATTCAAGGACGTCTGCTACTTGATCGAAACGGGATGATGGGATGTCGGTTCTTCCTCCTGTGGATTCCTCCTCAGAACTCGTCACCTAGTCTGGGTCTCCCTCATAGATTTAATACATAGTTCGTGAAACTCTTCCCAGTGCCATGTTTCCATGGGCCCCGGTTAATTACACTGCTTCTGTCGGGACATTCCGAAGGGTCCAGTCAGGGAAGCAACCTTCAGTCAGGGGAGTAGTCACGTTGAGGCATCAGTAGCGTGTCTGGATGCTGGGGTACCTGGCATGTCTGTCTGTTATCCTTGACCACAAGGCTTCTTGAGGGCTTGGAAGCCCGAGGCATCCCACATCGAGCGCGGGGAATTATATTTCATAGACACATATCTGAGGTTTTCCTCAGCTTCCTGTTCTCAACACAGGGTATGCCGCAAGTTTAACGTCCAGTGGAGACGGATCAACCCAACCAGAGCATTAGCTAGGATAGATCGGATTGAGGGATCCTCCTTGAAGGGATATCGATACCGGGGCCAGCCCATGGGCGATTGTGAAGAAGAGTGTACCGACATGGTCTCAACAGGATAACACGGTCGGGGCGAGAATCGGAACAGGTGGTAGGTTGATGAATGGAGTGGAAGGAGAGTGACATGTGACCATCGCAGGGGAGACAGTGAAGTTGGGCTTGAGCCTTGACGAGGCTTCCTACATATCCCTGTGGCAGGGAATCAAAGTCCGCGTAGTTCGGGATGACGTCGATAAACAGACGTGAAGGTGGACCTTGGCCCGATGAGCATCGTCAGAGTACTGACATGAAAGTTGACCCATGGGTCCACTAGTGGTGGGCTTGAACCTTGGGAAGGTTTTCTATGTACCATGCCTTGACATGGATCGAAGTCCTCATAGTTCAGGGGATCGATGGAACACAGTTTTATGTCATGCGAGACGATAGTGAACCCTGACATGAATAAATGACGGACGGTGGGTGTCGGCGAATCGACGTAAGTGAGGGACCTTAGTCTGATGGGAGTTGGTCTTGAACCTCTGGGAGGCTTCCTACGAACCATGACTTGACATGAATCAAAGTCCTCGTAGTTCGGGTTAGTCACAGCGGCTTGCCGTCGGACTGGAATTGCAGTTTAACGTCATCCTGGACGTAGGTAGAACACGACGTGAATTGGATGATGGGTGGGCTTGAACCTCGTGGAGGCCTCCTACATACCACGCGTTGACATGGATCAAAGACCTCGTAGTTCATATGGGGCTTTGTCGGTGAACCGACGTGAAAGCGGACCTTGGTCCGATGGGTGGTGGGCATGAACCATGGGAAGGCTTCCTACGTACCATGCCTTGACATGGATCAAGGACCTCATAGTTCGGGTTAGTCACAACAGCTTGTCGTCGGACTAGAATTGGTTGTACAGTTTAATGTCATGCGGGATAAAAGGAGGCATGCAGTTTAACGTCATGCTGGACGAGGGTGAGACTCGACATGAATGAACGACCGTGCAATGTGGATTGAACCTCATAGAGGCTTCCTACGTACCATGACTTGACATGGATCAACGTCCTCGTAGTTCAAATGGGATGAGTCGCAGCGGCTTGCCACTAGACTGGAATGGGACTCGACGTTGATGGATGTCGGGTGGGCTTGAACCTCGTGGAGGCTTCCTACGTACCACGCCTTGACATGGATCAAAGACCTCGTAGTTTATTAGGATGGGTCGCAACGGCTTACCACTGGACCAGAATGGGACCCGACGTGAATGGATGTCAGGTGGGCTTGAACCTCGTGGAGGCTTCCTACGTACCACGCCTTGACATGGATCAAAGACCTCGTAGTTCATAAGGATGGGTAGCAACGGCTTACCACTGGACCAGAATGCAGTTTAACGTCGTGCTGGACGGGGGTGAGACCCGACGTGAAATGACGGGTGGGCTTGAACCTCATAGAGGCTTCCTACGTACCATGCCTTGACATGGAACAAAGTCCTCGTAGTTCTCTAAGGGTGGGGGTTAGGGTCGGTGCTCACTCTAAGCCCACGCGAGTCATGCTCGGTGTGAGAAATAAGAGGTTGCAAGGACCTGACGATCACGTCGCAAAGGAAGCGTCTGTGAGAAGCGAAGAGGGGCTCACGCGTTAGGTGGCCCACGGTGCTAGGACTTACTCCAGGATGGAGGCCCATGGCGCGACAATGATTGGGAAAGATGGACCTTGGTCCGACGATGGGAGGTGCCTCGTTCCCTATCACGCCCTCCACTGACCTTGGTAGTGGGGAAGTACAGAGATGCAGAGGTGCAGCCATCCATTGGGGGGGGGTAGGGTCTCGCTTCTCTTACGAACATACGCCACTCTGACAAGGAAGATCTCATTCCATGTGGGGAAGAGTTCCATTCCCGTGGAGATGAGTGGTGTAAAAAATGTTCGAGCTGGGGGACCCTTCGCGTGGGGAAGGAGGTCGGATCACAGTTTAACATCATGTGTTGAGGACATGGTGCTTGGCAGTTTAACGTCCTGCAGCTCGAACGAAGTGGGTTCACTCCACACCCCTAGGACTTACATAACCGGTACCCTCTGGTCCTTGAGGAAGGGAAGGTACCGGTAAGGCCTTGGTTAAGGGGGGTCGTGGAACGAACCATCGAGGGGTCCACGTTAGCGTGGCTATGCGAAGAATCAATATCCGTTAGTGTGCCTATGCGAAAAAGCATTAGGCGAAGCAACGCTACGGGATGTATTGTCCATGGGACATTGAAATCAAATCGTGCAAACCGGGAGGGTCGCACGGGAAGAGGAATTGCTAAGCAAAGGAGTGTGCATCACGAAGTGGAGTTCCTTGGCCTTAGCATGGGGAATAGGTGTGAGTGGGAGGTGCTTCACGAAGTGGAACAGTGTTCGCGGAGCACTGCCTTGCGAGGAAGGGGAGCCTCGCGAAGCAGGGTCCTACGAAGCAGTGTGCTTCGCGATGTGTAGTGATCCTTCCTTGGCATAGGGATCTCTAGCATGGGTTGGGTGTTTCGCGAAGCATAAACACTCCGCGGCTGCCCGGGTTCCCTTGGGAATCCCCTTCCTTTGCGAACGCCCTTGAGCTTTGCCAAGGGCATCACTCTCAGAAGAGGGGCTCAAAACGAGACAATGCAGAGGAGTCTCGCGAAGGAGAAGTACCTCGCGGAGCTCATGATTCCCGGGGCAAAGCGTGCTTCGCGATTCGGGAGAGGAGAAACCCAAAGGTCGGATCGTCCGTCCTCAGGACTCAGGGGGAGTCCAGTATTTATAGGGAAGGTGCGCCGCGAAGCAGGGCTCGCGCGCCACCTCTGGTGCTTCGCGGCGCGCTCGCGAACGTCAACGCCAGCCGCGGAGGGGACCGCCTCCAGAGCATCGCGGCGGCTCGCGAACGTCAAATGCGTTCGCGGAGGATTACCGCCTTAGGAGCTTCGTGGCGGCTTGTGAACGTCAAATGCGTTCGCGGAGCATTACCGCCTCCGGAGCATCGTGTCGGCTCGCGAACATCAAATGCGTTCGCGGAGCATTACCGCCTCCGGAGCTTCGCAAGGCCGCGATGGTCGGGTTTCTTCGCGTGGGTGATTCGCGGCGGGGCTTCGCGGCTGTGCTTCACGAGGCAGCGCGCCAGCTGTCTTTTTCGTTCCTTTCTTTCGGGCCATATTTTTGGCGCCAACTAATGCCCCCCCTCATACTTGGAGCCGCGCAGGGTGAAGGGTCGATGTATGAGGGAGAATCGCAAAAATTGTCGGTGGTTCGCGATGCGGCATCGTGAAGGGGCCCCGCGATGCTCGTCGGGGCCGCGGATCCGAACGCGGCGCGATGCATCATGCGGGTGAGGCGCGCCGCGATGCTCTGGGGTTGCCGCCTATAAATAGGGGGTCCTACCTCTTTTGTCTTCACGTGCCTTCCTTGTCTTTTTGTGCTCTCGACTTCGCGAAGCTTCGCGTACTCCGCGACAGCCCTCCGCGAATCGAGCTTCACAGCGAAATGCGGGTCTCCGACTCTGCGTCCGCGCCAAGTGTACCTCTGCTTGTCGGCCTTGGCCAGACTTCGCGGCTTGGTCTCGTGACCGATCTTCGCGATCCGGATTCGCGATCGAACTTCGCGGCCGAGCTTCACGATCCATCCGAAAGAATCCTTTTCTGAGGGCCAGAGTTAAAATGGCCCATCAAGAAGCTGTCTTGGGGGTCATTGTAGATGTTACTCGTCGAGAGGAGATGGCCAACTATCCAGGCTTAGAGGAGATGATCTGGAGCCACTCGGACCACACTTATTTGACAGATCTGCTCTCGGAGGGTCATAAAGATTATCGGCAGTGCAAGAAACTGTCGTTGTACGGCTTCGGGCTGAGGGATGACGTCTTTATCCCTGAGGCGAGTAGGGACGAACCCGCTTGCTGGTTTAGGAGCACACCGTTTCAGCACCAATGGTTCAGGGCGGCCGATGGTCACGCGCGAGAGGACATCACACCCGTCACCGCTGACTGTCTCTACAACCATGTGAACGGCATTGATGGGAAGCCACTACAACCGGAGACGTCCCCTCCCCTCTATCGTATCATGCTGAAGGCGGATTTGCAGGATTTGAAGAAGGGATGGTCCGATGAGTGGGACCTGCGCCAGGGCGGCAACTTTACTGATGACTAGGCTTGGGCCTACTGCGTAGGTGCCTCATGCGAGGAGTTCGGGGCCGAGTTGAGGATATTGGGGTTGTATGAGGTGGCATGGGCCTCCCAATTCCACATTTACCAATGGAAGCACCTAATTACGGAGTTGCTGAGTAGATGGTCATCTAGGACCAACACCTTTCATCTGCATTACGGGGAGGTGGGCATCAGCCTGTGGGATGTCCACCAGATTTTTGGGGTCCCGATCTTGGGGGCCATGTATGACGAATTCCTCCCTGTTGTCAGCACGTGGGGAGATGCGGAGCAAATTCCACGACTGGCGTCGGCACTGATGGCACTTGTCCCTGGAGAGGACAAGGAGGCAGTGAGGGACGTCCACTTTAGGAGGTGGTTCAAATGCTTCCTGAATTTCCCAGAGAATCGAGAGTTCCCTCAGAGGCCTTGAACTTGTCCAAGGGCAGCCCAACGGGGCAAGGGGCACTCGTATTGGCGGGTCTTGGAGGACAGCCAATGGAAAACATGGGGTTTCAGTGTCAGCACTGAACAACAGCTGATAGTCAGGCTGGTGGCGTTCATCGCGGCTCTCATCTGTGGCTGGATCCTTCCAGTGAGAGATACAAGCATGGGGGTACGGCCCAGCTCGTTTATCATGGCGTCGATGATGGCCATGGGGCAGCGGATCAACCTGGGGATGCCGATGCTCACCAAACTATACAGAATGATGCGGCATATTAGTGAAGGAAAGAAGCCACCAAGGATATGCGGGCCCTTCCACCTCTTGTATGGGTGGATCGCAGCGCATATCAGGGGGATTTACAAGTATCCAAACCCCATTTCGCCGCCAGGATCAAACTTCCGCCCCTCCATCCTGAACTCGGTCGGGAGCTTCCCATTCAAACTGGCCGTTCCAATGGTGCTGAATCGGGTGTGGAGGGCGGATGAGTTAAATTTCCATCCCTTCCCGTTGCCGAAGGGGATGTTTACTGATGACGGACGGGGAACGGAAGAACATCGGGATTACCTCCTGGCCTTCCGAGGTGGAGTTTTTTTGGAACGAATAGATCGTGAGCCGCTCTGTGAACCGTACACTCCGCATCGGTTTGCGAGGCAGTTCCGGTGCCTCCAGCGGCTGACTCCACAGGTCTACTGGGAGGTGCTTCATGAGGAGCACCCGTGTGTGATGAGGCAGCTGTGGCTCATGTTAACACGGGAAGATGGAAAGATGCGGATTGCATTGCCTCCATCCACCGCCACCTTTGGATTAGTGAAGGAGTACACCATCAGTTGGGAGGCTGCCTACCCAGGAGAGATGCTGAAGCAACCAACTATCCGGGTCGGTGACGGTGGGCCTCCTCTATCTCGAGGTCGGGGTTGGCGGACAGCTAGGGCCGCTCGCGGTGGCGGGGCTGCCATGGCGGCGATACCCACACCGGCCGAGGGTATAGCAGCAGCGGTGGATCCGGTGATTCCGGAAGAGCAGGGTCATCCGGAGGGGCATCCACCAAGGGGATTTCGTAGGATATTCACCCAGGCTCTGGGGAAGCGCCTGCGTCACATTGATATGGCAGAGGATGCCGTCTTCCCGAAAGCTTGGGACATTTGGGATGTCAACCGGAAATTCCTTAGCCCATCCGAGATATAGGCCCACCTGAATCGCCTCGGGATGGAATTGCCAGGCATAGGCCCAGTTCGGGATGGATTCATGGCATCTCCGGTGGAGGCAGAACAATACCTGGAAGAGCTGGAGGATTTCGTCCACTCTAGTGGCGTCCCTCGCCCAATGACGTACCGGGTGAGGGTACTGTTGAATCAGACGGTCCCCCCACAGTTATCGGTTGCCGAACTGAGGGAGCGCTTCCCCTTGCCGGAGGAATCAGAGGACTCCTCTCGGGAGGATGAGGCTGGAGGAGGGAGCCCGCTGGAGGAGGGCGAGGTCGGAGACCGAGGCTCAGAATCCAACGATTTCGCGGAGACTCTCGAGGTAGCATTCCGAACTTCTCTCCTTATGATCTGTTCTTGGATACCTATGGACTTCTCACCAATGTTTGAGCCATGCAGGAGGAACTTGTTCGCATGCCTCGTTCTCGCTCCTTGGCGGGTGATGATGCGGGACCTTCAGAACCCGCGCCTATGGCTGCGTCCAGTTCTGCGTCTTGTGGGACCAGGGGGCCCGAGGTGGCTCCTTTGGAATCTCCAAACCTTCCAACAGTATACGGGGGGCCTCGTCTCGGGGTCCCATCAGTACCTGCTCAAGAGCTATGCTCGGAGGCCGATCTTCATAAGTCTCCTCCACGGGTCTCTTCGTTGTCACATGTAGGCCATGACAACTAATGTTTATGTATCTCTGTCGTACAGTTCTTCGACTGGCGTGGGCCGCTGTGGCAAGGCTGGTCGGGATGTCTGGTGGCGTCCCTCCTAGGGGCATGCCGGTGTTGGTGGAAATAGTCCCTCCATCTCCTCAAGCTGCGACGCACATCATCACTGGCGGGTCCGCCAGCAGGGCCGTACCCGAAGTCATCGAGGTGGACTCCGAGGAAGAGGATCAACCGGTCGGTCCCAGTTCTGTCGCGCCCGCTTTGACGCCAGGTGTCGCACTGGATTCAACACCGGATGTTGATCCTGCCAAGGATTTCTTGCAGGTGTATCCCGCGTTCGAGCCTGCCAATCGCGCAGACTGGGACGAAACGGCCTCCGACGAGGAAGACAGCAGCATAGTCCGCTACCGGTCGTGGAAGCTGATCGCACACTTTATCAAGGACACCCCCCAAGCACAATGGCTGGTCGAAAATGGATAGGCTTCGCTAGCGGTTGCGCGAAATGTGCACTGGGGGAGTGGATGCCCGACTTCCTTACGCACTCATCCGAGATCTTATGCCTGAGAAGATCCGGGAGCATGATCGCGGGCTCAGTGTCGGATGGCAGCCGAGGAAAGAGACCAACATCATGAAGCTCCAAGAGGCTGAAGGCGAGGTTCAACAGATGCAGACCCGAGCATATGAGCTTTCAGCCTCTCTTGATGCACAAACCGAGTTGGTCTCATGGTTGAAGGCCCAGCTGGTGGAGGCATAAGAGCATATGAGGCAGAACTCTGGAGAGATGGCTATTGTTCAAGCTGGCGTGGAGAGGGCCAAAGACAGGACTGACGAACTGCCCCTGCCACTGCGGAGGAGGAGCGGGAGCTAGTTCAGTGGCAGCAAGCCTTGGATGTCGCAAGTCAATGGGTGGCGGAGCTACAACGCTCTTTTGACGGGGTCAACCCATCTATGGGGGAAGTTAACCCCAGAGTATTGTAACAAACCCATAAACCTTTCATTGGTACTTTCGTGCTTCAAAAATGTTTTCTTTGTTTTGAATGCCGTAGAGCGGACGATTTCCACTGTTTAACTGCCTTGTTACATCCCTACAATGTTTGCGGGACGTTCGGCGACAATTCCCCAAGCCCTCGTGGGTTGAGCCCGATGTCCGGGATTCGGATTACCAGTCCCGATTTCTGAGAGACAGGGGAGGCTTGATGGGAGAAGGAACTTTCAGGATGACCGAATTACCATTTCTTCAACGTGCTCTTACGCATGAACGGGGCAACGCCAGGGGTGCTGAAATCAGTCCAGACAGATGAAAATGGGAAGCGTGAATCACAATACCCAAGATTCGGAACACTGTGGGGATAGCGTGACAATAAGGGACAACCGTTATCCTTGGAGGTGAAGCGGTACCCTTATTGCGTTAGCCTTTAATGGGGACAACAAATGAGGGTCGACCGCTGACCATGTTTGAAACAAGGGACCATGTCACAAATGTTGTTGATCAATCCATCAGGATGTTGGCCCGGGACAGTTGGATGACCATAGGTAAAAAATCCATACTGTTAGGGGGTCCTTTCAGATATTACCCGTCTTCCGGATCATTGGCCCAGGATGGTAGGTGAGCCGATGCGGCATGAGACCAGGCCATTAGGGGGTTCCGTGAGACATGAAAAGGGACGAGGGTCCAAATAAGGGCACACAAAGCGTGGAATACGGGGTGATGGTCTTTCCGAACAGAATCCAACACATAGGTAGTTACACCACCGTGGCGGGAGTACACCAGATAGGTGCATCAGTTTGATCATGGATCATTCCTTCCATGGGACAGGGCCTCTCTTGCAAGGGGGTCTGTCGCTTCCCAATGGGATCTTGGGGCATCCTGAACTTGTTCAGGGTAGAACCGCTGTTTAATGTCATGCCTTGAGGACACGCAGACTCCTGTAGTTTAACGTCATACGATAGGACATGGAATAAGAGGGAAGGAAGCGTGTGGCGCGGTAGATATGAAACCGACGCGAATGAGGAATTGGAGTCCAAATGACACCATGTACCCCCGGAGGAAACTCTTTAGGTCAAGGGACCAAGAGTGAGTATTGGGCCGGGCCCAAAACAGAGTGGTCGGGCATTCCTATATACCCCATTAGGATGGGAATCAAGCCATACATAGTTCTGGAAGTGCAGTTTAACATCATGCAGGACGAGGAGCAGCCTGACCGCGTTGGTACACATCTCGCCAAAACTTCTAAGCCCAAATGAGTCGTGCTCGGTGTGGGAAACAAGTAGTAGTGGTGGGAATTTCCCGACACAGAGAGGGGTAGGTTAGGGAAAACGGACGCTCAGTGAATACCGGCCCAATGACACTAACACGATCATTTAGCGCACCTAGATGCACGAAGAGAAAGAGCCGAGTATGATGGAATTCCACTTGAACATGAGGGAGTGGAAATGTGTGAATCATGGTGCTCGAGATTCAGATCACGATGATGGCGGCGTGACGATGGAAGATAACTGCTAACGTATTCGCAACACAGCACCCTGTCGCGTTATCCTAGAATAGAGACAGACAAATGAGGGTCGACTGTTGACCATGTTCGAAACACGGGACCATGTCACAGGTGTTGTCAAATATTCGTAGGGACGTTGGCCCGAAACGATTGAAGGTCCCTTAGGTCCAGTATTCATGGAGAGCCCTTAAGACTAGTATCCATGTCATCTGGGAGTCCTTCTGGACGTGTAAGAGGATGAGGATCTAAATAGCGAGTTCGCGAAGCTTGGTCGTGGGACGAAGGGAATGTCCGCATGAAAGTCCCACACTTCGGGTTCTTTGTCGAAACAAATCTGAATACGACAACGAAACGTATTAGAGAGAGGGATAAGATTCCATTCCCTTGGGGAGATCTTAGTTTAGGGTAGTAGAATTCGGACCATGAAAAGTTAGACTGGGCCCGCGGGGAAGTGCCCAGGCGCTCCTACGTATCTCATAGGGATGAGAATCAAGCCTTACGTAGTTCTTGATGGACCTTAGACCATAAATGGGTAAAGGGAGCAGGGCACGCATGGCATCAAAACCTGACGTAAAGGAGGACCTAAGCCCTACTTACCATGCATTCTTGGGGGAAATTCTCGAGTCGAGGGACCTAACACAAAGGTTAGGCTGGGCCCACAGGAAAGTGCTCGGGCGCTCCTAAGTATCTCATAAGGATGAGAATCAAGCCATACGTAGTTCTGGATGGTGACACGGTAGGATACCAGTGTCAGGGGAAAAGGGGAGTGCGGGTGTGGCCCTTGCAATAAAAGAAGCGGAATTAGAAGTATCTTGTTTGTTCATTAGGGTGAATGGTTTTTTTTTGTGAAGCGACAGGCCTAGAATAGCAGGCCGTGATGTCGCCACAAGGATCAAGCCGCGATGGGTGTTGACAAATGTCATGTCACGTGGCCAGTACCCAACGTGATGTCCTCTACAACGAGGTTACCACAATGCAGTTCTGTTTTTCGTTGTGCGGACATGACGATAATGTCATAGTTTAAGGTCGTATGATAGGACCAAGCATTCATTTTATCATCATGCATTGCAAACGTAGCAGAGACAATGCTAGGCGGTAAATGTGCGTAGTGTTGTAAAACACAATTGATGGAGACATGATCCCACATCAGATTGTACGCCATTCGTAGAGGGAAACCTTAGGCCGAGGGGCCTATATAGAGGGGAAACAGGGGGAGAGACTGGTTTCCAGAATGGGTTTTACCCGGAGACAGGGCGTCTCAGCGATCCTACGTATCCCATGAGGGTGGGAATCAAGTTGAACGTAGTCCCGAATGGATCATAGTTTATGGTCTTAGAGCTCGGACCATGGGAGCCCGGAAGGACGCCAGATTGCACCTTTATCCCCCAGACATGAAAAAGTGCACTGAGGGATCGCGCCAAAAGTGTCGAGATTCCACCTGGACATGATGGGGTGGAAATGATGTGAATCATGCAACCAACATTCAAGGACTGAAGGGGCTGGCGTGACCATAGAGGATTACTTCTGACCATGTTCGCAACACAGCATCCTGTCGCGTTAGCCTGAGATGAGGACAAACAAATGTGCATCGACTGCTGACCATATTCGCAATGCGGGATTTTATCGATTTGTTGTCCAAAACCCCCGGGGGCGTTGGCCCGTATCGGTAGGAGAGCCCTTGTGCATTGTATCCAGGCCATTCTTGGGGGTCCCTCTGGGTGCGAAAGGTGATGGAAGCCCGAATGGAGGGGAACACGAAGCTTGAAAAGTGGAAGGAACTTGATCAAGTTGAATCTGACACTCTTGGTCCTAGACCAGAGTACTCTTAATACATGGGTGAACAACTGCAAGGAGTCAAGGGACTCAACCTTGAGGGTGATCGAGAGATGGCAGATTCCCAGTGGAAGGGGGACGGTGCCCAAAACCTTGTATAATACCTACACATCCCCCTCCGGGAGAGGGATAGTCCAAGTGGCCTAGGTTACCGGGAGATCAGGAGATCACTAGGAGGTGGGGCTGGACCCAAATCTTAAACATTCATGAGGTCCTACGTATCCCATGAAGATGGGAATCAAGCCACACGTAGTTCTAAAGGATGCCTTTTAATGTCATGCAGGACAAGGAAAAGGAGGGCTAACTCTCAGAACGGGGTATGCGTGGTGCAGCTATTGCAAACCCGACGTGAATGAGGACGTGGTCCTACACTACGCCACGCGGTCCAGTGGTCGGGGTCCTGAAGGCAAGAACGGAGAGGTGAACATTCTGAACTCAAGATGGACCCAAAGACAATGGGTCTCGAACGTAGTTCCAGATGAGAATCTTATTTTATGGTCATAGAGCTCGGACCGTGGATGGTGACAACTCCCGAGTAAGCACAGATGTCAACCCAATCCCTAAGCCCACGTGAGATAAACTCGGTGTGGGAAACAAGGGGGGAAGATCCTTATCGCAATACATGGGGCTTCCATCAAAGGGGAGTCGACGGAGAGTTTCGAAGAACACCTTTGATGCAGCTTGTTCTCCCAACGCGCAGACGTGCACGAAGGAAAGGTACCATGAGTTCTGAGATTCTACATGGACATGATGATGTGATGAAGGGTGTGAATCTTGTACCTGGCATTTGGGCTTAATGGGTTGGAATGACTATAGAGGAAAACTATTAACCATGATGGAAACACAGAGTCCATATCGCATTAGCCTGAGGTGGGAACAACAAACGAGCATCGGCCACTGACCATATTCGCAACGCGGGATTTTATCGATTTGTGGTCTGAAACCCTCGGGGGCGTTGGCCCGCATCGGTAGGAGAGCCCTTGGGCATAGTATCTAGGCCGTTCTTGGGGGTCCCTCCGGGTGTGAAAGATGGTGAAAGCCCTGGTGCGGGGATACACAAAGCCTGGAAAGCGGGTGCGGATGTGTCCGTGTAAAGCTTGGCATTCCAGGTAATAAACCAGAGTACTCATAAGCACATTGGTGAACCGCCGAAAACAAGGATCGACGAAACAGCCCAGTAGGGGGGGAGCATGGCGTGGTCATTACGAGACCGTCGTGAATGATGACATAATCCCACACCACACCATATTATCCTCTCATGGAGGAAGGATAAGCCAAGGGGCCAGGATGGGATGAGGATTCCCGAGAGATGGGGCTGGACCCGAATCTTGGACATTCAGGTGGTCCTACGTATCCCATGAGGATGGGAATCAAGCCACACGTAGTTCTATAGATGTAGTTTAACGTCATACTGGACGAGAATGGGAGAAATATACCCCTAAATAAGGGAGGTGTGAGGTATGGCGAAGAAGCCGACATGAATGAGGACGTAGTCCCACACCACACCATACACTCTGGGTAAGAGGGGACCTAGGCTGTGGCTCGGAAAGGCCAAGGGGCCTAAGGTCAGGCATCAGTCAGGAAGGCCTGACTGGTTTCCAGTTTAACGTCTTACATGAGGACGAGGGTCGGGGACCCGAGAAGGCCAAGGGGCCTGAGGCTGGGCCTCGTAAAGGGAGGGCGTACGATATAGCACATGATCCCGAAGTGAATGAGGACATAGTCCCACCTCACACCGTACACCATTATGAGTAATCCTAGGCCGTGGCCCGGAGAAAAGGGAATGTTATCAGTCAGAAAGGCCTGACTGGTTTGCAGTTTAACGTCTTACATGAGGACGAGGGTCGGGGACCCGAGAAGGCCAAGGGGCCTGAGGCTGGGCCTTGTAAAGGGAGGGCGTACGACATGGTACATGATCCCGATGCGAATGAGGACATAGTCCCACATCACACCGTACACCCTTATGAGGAATCGGGGCCATGGGCCTGATCGCTATCACCACCCGGGGGATGTTTGTCACCTTGGGATGGGGCAGAATGAATCACTGCTCTTGATGCTTGGGACATCTCGGGGTGGACCCGAAAATCCAGGACACTGTTGACCATTCTCGAAACACAGAGTTCCTATGGTGACCCGTATGGGGGAAACAAATGAGCGTCGACCGCTGACAAAATTCACAACGCGGGACTTGTATCAGCTTGTTTCTTGAAAACCCTCGGGGGCGTTGGCCCGTATTGGTAGGAGAGCCCTTGTGCATTGTATCCAGTCCGTTCTTGGGGGTCCCTCTGGGTGTGAAAAATGACAGAATCCCAGTCAAGGAGTGGGTGAAGCATACCTGTATCCATCCACGAAAGGGGAAAAACCTCCAGGGGGGAATGTGCAGCCGGGTCAAGGCTTGCTCGATGTGGGTCGGGGCAAAAGTGTGCACCCTACCATGTCTTGACCCGAGGGGAAGATTTTGGCTTTTGGGCTGGGCCAACGGATGAAATGTCCGGGCATTCCTATGTATCTCATAAGGATGAGAATCAAGCCATACGTAGTTCTTGAAGGCCATGCAGTTTAGCGTCATGCGGTGAGGACGTGGGAGGATAGAAGAAAGGGAGTGGGCACATGGTGCGACCCTTACAATCATTGTGCGAGAGGGGTTGCATAAGCGGGGCCAAGAAAGCCTACTCCCTGCTACACAAAGATCCTCCAAGAAAACTATTCCTAGGGGGGATAGTGGAAGGGAAAATCTTGGGGCTGGGCTCAAGACGAGGCGTCCGAGCGTTCCTACGTATCTCATAAGGATGAGAATCAAGCCACACATAGTTCTAGAAATGCAGTTTATCGTCATGCGGGACGATAAGATGCATCTCATTTGGGGATATGTACGGTACGATAAGTAATCCAACGTGAATGAGGACATAGTCCTACACCATACCGTACAATCCCACAAGAGAATAGATCAGGGAAAACCAGGGGGCCTGAGGCCGAGCTGCGGTCAAGGATACCTGACCAGCTTGCTATTTAACGTCTCGCAGTGAAGACGGGGCCGGGGCCTAAGGAGGCCAAGGGGCCTGAGGCCGAGCCTCGGTCAGGAAGGCGTGACCAACTTGCTGTTTAATGTCTCATAGTGAAGACGGGGCCTGGGGGCCCGAGGAGGCCAAGGGGCCTGAGGCCGAGCCTCGGTCAGGAAGGCCTGACTGGCTTGCAGTTTAACCTCTTGCAGTAAGGACGGGGATGCAGTTTAGGGTCGTGCGGGACCATCTCGCAGTTTAGGGTCGTGTTGGACCTTTTTGCCCTAGGAAAAGTATCGTTTGAGGAATTTGGCATTGGTGGGAGGGGTTATACGCTCTCCATCCATGGTCACTAAGGAGTATTCTCCATTGGGGTAAACCTTATGGATGATATAAGGCCCTTCCCATTTGGGTTCTAACTTGGGTGGTTTCCTACCGGGAATCATTGGCGCTCGAAGGGCCAGTACCAGGTCGCCCTGTAGAAAAGAGCGAAGACAAACCTTCTTGTCAAAGGCACTCGCTATCTTGTCCTGATGCCTTTCCAGATTGTGCAGGGCACGAAGCCGGTTCTCATCCAGTGCCTCTAATTCAGCCAGACAGATCTCGGCTACCTCATTTTATGTATGGTGGTTATAAACTGAAGTGCGTAATGACGGCAACTGGATCTCAATGGGTAGGACAGCCTCATCTCCATACACCAGGGATTATGGGGTCACCTGGGTAGAGTTGCGAGTCGTCGTCCGGTAAGACCAGAGTGCGTTGGGGAGCTTGTCCGACCAACATTTCTTGTTCTGACCAACCATCTTCTGAAGAATGTTAGAGAGGTTCTTGTTGAACGCCTAGATCTGTCCATTCACCTGCACGTGGTAGTGGGAGGTATGGTTTGACCGGATGTCGTACTTAGCATACAATTTCATCAATTCAGCTACTTGGAAGTTGGTGCCGTTATCGGTGAGGACGGTGTGAGGGACTCCAAACCGGTGGATAATGTTGGAGCTCACAAATTAAACGATGGAACATGCCTTGACCTCTTTGAGAGGAACTGCCTCTGCCCACTTGGAGAAGAAATCTGTAGCAGTCAGGATGAACCTACACTGGCGGGCTGTTGCCGGTGGATATAGTCCCACTACATCAAGTCCCCATACCGCAAATGGCCAAGAGTACTTGGTGGGGTGGAGGGGATCCGGAGGCCGATGCAAGAAGTTGGTGTGTACTTGGCACGCGTGGCATATCTTGGCATATCCAATACAATCGTGGATCATAGAGGGCCAAAAGTACCCCAACCTCCGGATTTGATGGGACATTTTCGGCCCAGCTTGATGGGCGCCATAGGAACCGGCGTGAACCTCTTGCATAACTTGAGGTATCTCCCCTCCTTGCAAGAAACGGAGAAGGACACCATCGAAACTCCGCTTATAAAGGATCTGTTCCAGACTAGGGCCGCTCTGGAGGGTAAATTGCAGCGCACGGCATCGAATTTGCTCGCGCTCGGCCCGGTCATCCGGGAGCTGACCATTTTGGAGATACTAGACAAAAGGTGATCTCCAGTCGGGGGTGTTTTCAACCAATGCATCTGACGAACCCGGGACTCCAGATATGGAGGGTCCGGCGGTGAGATGGCTTACCCGCAGGCCATCATGGTCCTCTTGGGTGATGGGGGAAATGAATCTCCGGTGTGCCACATGTATGACCAAATCATCTTGCTTGGGTTCTGCGAGCGACGTGGCTAAACCAGCCAAGGCATCTGCTTGGCCGTTCAGCGACCGTGGGACATGGGTAACCTCTGGTCGAGGGGAGAACTGGGCCATTAGGTAGAGGGTGTACTCCAACAACGGTGCGAGCTCCGGCTTCCTGACGACGTAGTCGCCATTAACATGTTTGATTACCAGCTCGGAATCTCCCTTCACATGTAAATGGGGCACATGGATCTCAAGGGCCAGCTCGCGGCTGGTTATGAGTGCTTGGTACTCTGCCTCGTTGTTCGTACAGCCTTCTGACAATAGGAATGAGTATGGCCGGACAGCTTGCGCCGGGGTAATGAAGACAATACCCAGGCCCACTCTGTTGAGCTTGGGATCGTTGAGCCTCCTACTGGTGGGGCTCCGGGAGGCGCCGTCAAAATGCATTTGCCAACACGGGGCTGCATGATCGACTGAGAGGATCGTCTCATCAGGGAAATCCAGGTCCAGGGATTGATCTGCGGAGGTTGGATGGGCAGCTAAAAAGTCTGCCAATGCCTCTCCCATTAATGGCCTTCTGAGGTACAAACCTGATATCAAACTGCTGGAGAATCACCACCCACCGTGCTAGTCGGCCAGTCAGCATGGGACGGTTCAGGATGTACATCAGTGGGTCTACCCGGGAGACCAATTGCACCTCGTGGTGCTGCAGGTAATGTCACAACTTCTTCACGGCGAATAAGAGCGCAAGGCAGCTCCTTTCGATAGGGGAGTATCTGACCTCTGTATCGAGAAGCATGTGGCTAAGATAGTAGAGACTATTCTTAGTACCCTCATTATTCTTCTGGGAAAGTAGCGCACCGAGGGATCTCTCCAGGGCGGTCACGTAAAGGACCAGCGAATTTCTGGAGACGGGTGGCATAAAGACCGGAGGATGGAGCAGATACTGCTTGATTTCCTCGAAGGTGGTCCGACACTCCTCATCCCATTCATAGGTGGCACCCTTCTTCATGAACTGGGAAAAGGGCTTACACTTGCTGGCCAGATTCGTGATGAATCGGCGTATATAGGCTAAGTGGCCTTGAAGTCCTCAAAGCTCCCGAATGTTGCTCGGGGGAGGCATTTGGCTGATGGCCTTGATCTTCTCCGGGTCGATCTCGATACCTCGGTATCTGACAACAAAGCCCAGAAACTTCCCAGAGTTGACCCCACAAGCACACTTCAGCGGGTTCATCTTCAGGTGACGGGAACAGAGGAAACCGAACACTTTCTGAAGGTCTCTGAGATGGTCCTAGTGCTGGCATGATTTGACTACAAGGTCATCCACGTAGCATTCCACCAATGTCCCGAGAATTGGTTTGAATATGCGATGCATGGCCCTCTGATAAGTGGCACCTGCATTTTTCAAACTGAATGGAATTACCTGGTAGAAAAAGGTACCCTAGGGATCCCTGAAGGCAGTGGACTCCTCGTCTTCGGGGGCCATCTGGATCTGGTTATACCCGGAATACCCATCCATGAAAGAGAGGGCTTGGAACCCGGTCGTGGCGTCAATCAACAGCTCTGTCATCGGGAGTGGGAAGTCATCCTTTGGGCAGTGGCGAATAAGATCACGGAAGTCGATACAAACTCTGATCTGCCCATTCTTCTTCCTGACTCGCACAATGTTGGCAAGCCACTTGGGGTACTGGACCTCCTTGACGAAGTTGGCTTTGATTAGCTTATCAACTTCGGCCTCAACCATAGCACCATGAGAAGGGTGCATCTTCCTGGGAGGCTGTTAAACCCACGATGTTTTGCCGAGAGGCCCAGACAATGAACGACTACTTGGGGATCTAGCCCTGACATCTCATTGTAACTCCAAGAAAACACATCACGGTGCTGTTTGAGGAAGTCTATGTACTGCTGCCGCTCCTCATGGGACATGGCTGCGCTGATCAATGTGGGTTTCGGATCTGCATCGCTACCAAAGTTCACCTGTACCAGTTCATCAACTGTGGTAGAGACGCCTTCTTCAAAGGCTGGGGGAGCATCCTCCAAGTCTTCCTCCCCACCCGTGGCGGGACTTCCCGCGACGGGGGGGGGGGGGGGGGGCTTCTGGGCTATCAAAATCCGAGGGGCAGCTGGTGCCGGATTGGGCAGCAGCAGTTATCACATCGGGAGACTCGCTTTCCATTGAGACCATAGCAATGAAGGCAGTCGACCCTATCCCATCGGGCCTTCGTCCTAAAGGGCCACGTTTGATGATATCAAAGCAGTGGTGACATGTCGGCCTGAGTCGGTTAATTACAGCTCAGCGGAAGAGACACGTATGGCGCACCGCCGTTGTCATGAGCTTGACGTCCTGGTACTGTACAAGGGTAGGGGGTTCCGGGATGACTTGAGCCTGGTTGATGTAGGAGTACGAGGTGATTTTCCGTCGTCGCTTGGACACGGGAACATGCCTTCCTTGCATACCTGAAACAACGAAACATTGTCCCATGTCGGGGGTCATGGCCTCCAACCGGTGGATCGGGAGGATGTAGGCGTCATCCATGCTTGCCCAGGGATCAATTGTGATCGGGGCGGGTTCATCCTAACTTACCAGTATTTTCTTGTCCTTACTTTTGTAATAACCCGCATCCAGATAGTGGGCCTCACAAGAAGCAAAAGGGGAAGCATCTCCTTGGAGCACACCTACTCGACCGTTGAGCGAGTACTTGAGGCACTGGTGATATGACGAAGGGACCGCTGCATGCAGATAGAGCCATGGCCTACC
Source organism: Viscum album (assembly GCA_963277665.1). Lineage (NCBI taxonomy): Eukaryota > Viridiplantae > Streptophyta > Magnoliopsida > Santalales > Viscaceae > Viscum > Viscum album. The sequence continues at coordinate 164,942,249 of OY728135.1, forward strand.
CATCAATGCGTTGTAGGCGTTGTCCTGAGAGACAACCATGAACTCGGTGCTAGAAATTAAGCCACCGAACTGAGTCTTCAGGTGGATCTTGCAGACTGGGGTTTGCTCTGTCCTGTCGTATCCCTGGATCCTGAGGTCAGAGGGAGTTAAATCACCTTCGGACAGACCCAGCTTTCGCAGCGTCCGGGTCAGAATTTGATTGATTCTGGAACCTATGTCAATGAGGCAATGGCGGACTTCCACTCCATTGAAGTGGCCAGTGATGTACAGCAGGCGAATGTTCCCCTGCATAGGAGTGTCCTCATCTTTACCGAAGAACGAGATAACCACCTGACATTCGGCGTTTTTGATCGTCTTGGTATGGAAGGCTTCCGCAGCTGCTACATCCGTCTCGAACTGGAGGGGGCTCCTTAGGGCCTCGACAAGTGCCTCACGCATTTCAGATGACAGGCGAAGGGCCTCAAGGATGGAGAGCCTCGCCGAAATGTTGTCCAGGTGCTTTGGAACATCGTACTTTCGTGCCAAACGCGAGCCTCTTCTTACAGGAGGTCGTTCGGCATTTGGAGGCACAGCGGGTCCGGCCGGCTGAACCGGCGATTGACTAGTACTGGGTACATCTCTCTTCCTACTAGTAGAAGCATGAAGGGTAGTCGCCGGACTAGGATCGGACAGCCGAGGCTGGCCTGTAGCAGGGAAAGACTGACTGTGATACGAACAAGGCGGCTCCCCCCAATCCAATAGCACGAACGACAGTGGAGGTAGAGCCGGGGGTGTTAGATGGGTTTGCACATACTGAGATCTGCGATGAGCCTACTGCCTGGTCTCGGTAGCGTGCACGACTTGGCCAAGAGTGTCTGCTGACGTACCTCGATGACCGGCGCGATTGCGATTCCGCTGACGTTGACGTCGGCTGGAAACGTTGGGGAGGTCTGCCTGGTGCTCCCCCTCGTCGGGTGTCATATAGGGCTTTACCAGCTCCACTGTGTTAACCGAAGCGTACCCGAGGCTGTCGCTCGAGGAGTCATCCACCGCTGGGCGGATTCTAGGAGGGATCCCCATTTCGGGGGGCATAAGGTTGCCGAGAGTGCGGGATGACGACGACACTGGCAGTGCGCGTTGCTTCTTCTTGCGTCGCCGCTGCTTGCACTTTTGGGCAGAGGTCGACTGTGAAGACGATGCGGAGGCACCGGCTACTTCTTCTGAAGGATCCGACTGCTTCAGGCACGCCCGGATGATACCCTGGGCACGGACGATGGTTTTTCGAGACATCCAGTCGTCGCATTTCCGGGACCCGTGGCTAGGGACCTGCTACCACTCACCTTCACTGTCACTGCCGATCTCTGATCCTGCAAAGACACCTACCACTTGCGCTGGTGCTGGGTCCAACTTGACTATGTTGTTGTTGACCTGGTCATGAAGCCAGTCTTTAAACACATAGCATCTCTTGAGGGTGTTCCCCAGGATCCGATGATAAGGGAAGTAGTTGGGGGGATCGGTGAGATGGGCCTCTGCCGGCATTCTGCACTCAGGAAGACGCACAATCCCTTTCTCTAGAGCACTTCGGAAGTAGCCAGGGACCTGATTTTCGTTGAACGAATAGGTCTGGTACCTTATTTCTGGATAGGGGTCCCTGGGGACCTGGTCCTGACGAGGGGCCGGAGGGGCCTGCCGAGGAGGCGGCGCCTGATTGTCTCGCATAGGTGGCGGTGGCGCGTTGCGCGGGGGAACCTGTCGGTTCTGAGGTGGTCGCTGCTGGGCAGGAGCCTGTGCTTGAGGTGGAGGACCTCTGTGGGGTCGCGGGGGTGGTTCCTCCGGTAGCAACTCCAGCTACCTCGGGGATTCTATTTGAGCCACCGCGGCGGGTTCAGCCCTGGCGGTCCTCCTGGCTGGGATCATAGGGGGCAACAAACGTGCCTGACTGGCCTGTTGCAGGGCTTCCTCGAGGCATTGAGCCTTATCTGAGAAATCCCTAAACCCTCCAGGGTAGTTCTGGGTAATCAAAGAGGGTACCAGCTCTATCTTGACGTTCCCCACACACATCATCAGTAATTGCTCCTGAGTCAGTGGCATATCGAGGGAATACGTAAGTCTCTTCCACTGGGCGATTAAGTCTGTGACTCGCTCATCAGGCCTTTACTTTCACTTGAAGAGGTCTGTAATGCTGGTCTTTCGCGTGGTGGAGCTGAACTTGTATAAGAACTGCCGGTGAAGATCCTCCCAACCAGTCACCGATCCGATAGGGAGATGGCTGGACCAGACGAATGTCAGACCTTCCAATGTCTGTAGGAAACATCAGAGCTTGGTGGCTTCTTGCTGAGTTGGGGTCCCCAGCATGGGGCCACACCTGGAAGAAAAATGAGCCACGTGCTGCAGTGGGTCCCCTGTCTCGTTAAAAGGCGAGAAAGTGGGGTTCCCAAAACCCGGAGGTGTGGGCATATCATCCACCCACGCAGGATAAGGCTTGCCATCCGGTGGGACCGCCACCTGCCGCGTTTCCAACGTTTTGAGGCGAGCTGTGAGCGCCGCAATAAGATCCTCCGGGTGGGGGTCGCTGTCTTGACGGGGATCTCTAACCACAAGTGCATTGCCATGTTCTTCAACACGGTAGACGGCTTCGGCCGCTCGTGGGTCAACTGGTTGGACGACCTGCGGGGTGACTGGGGGAACACGAATTGAATTCTTCAGATTGCCTCGTCACTTGGGGGGATTTGGTGACACGTATCGCGCCCTCTTGCCATACGTTCCGGCTTCCTCCCTGTCTGCGGCAGTAGCATGATCAGGGTGGCCTGGAGGCATCTCACCGGGGGGAAATTGTTCCTGCCCCTACTGCCCCCGGCCTCGGATTACCATAGTCGGTTCGCCTCTCTGCGGTGCGCTCAGCCAAGAGTTCGTCAACCAGCTTTTTCTGCTCATCAAGCAGCTGGCGTAACGTGGTATTCTCAAGATCTTCGTCCATTTTCTGCACAGAGGCGGATGGGTCATAGTGCTTGACTATTCCTACATGATCCTTACCCTTTCCAGTGTTTTGACCGAGTACCAGCAACTCGGTGGGTATGGGGAGACCTAGCAGGTTCCTCTGCTGAAGGTTAACTCACCCTGATGGGTCGAGCAGCGGCGGTACACCCTCGGGTGGTAAGTTTCCATCAAAGAACTCAAGCTCATCTTCCTTATCCACAACGTCGGCCATGTGGAATGCGACCCCTCTTGAGGGAATATCCTCGATGTCTCATAGAGAATCGAGCTACTGTCGGATAGGGTCGAAGAGTAGAGAGGCATAGTGTCCCCAACCACGGACTTTCACATGGGGGGTGGCTTCCCTGACGATTCTGCGTAGTGCATTAAGACTCTGAATGCATTTTCGTTGAAGGGAGATGTGGTGGCCTGGCAACTCAGGGTGCTGGGCCACAAGAAGTGTGGCTGCATCGATCAGGCGGCACTGTTCGCCGATTTCTTCGAAGTGCTCTCGACTTCTGGGGTACACCATCCGTTCATAATGGAGGCGGATGTGGGTCTCCCACAGGGTTCGACAAAAGCACCCCACGTCTTCAGGGGTAAGAGACTCTGGTATGCGGAAATTCTACGCCGCCGTCAGCCAGAACTTCTCCGGGAAGTAATCTGCTGCAAGGATACTCTAGAAGATCATGGGCTCGGACTCAGGGTCTGGCCCTGTGTTGACCCACTCATCAACCGGGGGTGGCTGAGGGACCGGTAGCGGTACTGAGGCGGACCTCTAGGATAGTAAGCATGGCGGTGGAGAATATGGAAAACGAGCTGACTGGCCGCCGAATTCTGGGCCATCCTCCGAAGAGTGAGGTGACCTGGCCATGATGTCATGATACGACGGGCTGATAACTGCAGCTTCCGGAACAGGAGTCGCGGCTACCAGCGACAGGTCGTTTCGTCGCTCTACCGTCGTTGGCCCCCAAAATAACTCTCTGTGATCTCTGGTAGAGGTAGAGGGCTCTTTTGGTGACAGAGGCGGTGATTGCGCGGTCAAGACCTGCGGAATTCCCAGGATTTCTTCCTCTTGGAAGTACCTGCGGAGGGAGATGGGAACATGGTGGACCTCAAATTCTGGGAGAATGAGGCCAACGCGTCTGGTTCCTGCCCCAATCCTTGATATAGAGGAGCGAGGAGAAGGTTCCATCACCGAATCGCATTCCGCTTCCGAGTCGGAGAAGCGGGTAGGTTTGATCTCCACCTAGGCCTTCCCAGGGTTCTTCTTGTTGCGGCGAAGACCCGCTCTACTGCCCCGGGATGGCTCTTCGGGACAGGGTTGACCCCTATCAGGCAGCCTCAGGGCGGCGCTGGCGCCGTGGCGGAGAGGGGCCCCACTTGAGGTAGCCGGGGTGCGAGGGGCACCGGGGCAAATGTCGAAGGGTACATGGGGAGGACCTCCATGAACAGTACCCATGTGGGCGGGGCCTCTGTTGAAACTGACAGGAGCATGAGGAGGACCTCCATGGTCGATGCGAGTGGAGCGAGGCCGACCTTCACTCCTCGAGTTGCTGGGGCGAGGAGGACCTTCGCCAGTTGTAGAGAGGACGTAGGGTGGGCCCCCACGTTGGAGAAGGACCGGATGGACGGTGCCTTCATGTTGGTGGTCGGGGGTAGGAGGATGGACTCCATACCCTGTATAGTGGGCGCGGTAAATGTTTCCGCGCTGAGCGTCACTACCGCAGGGCAGGTCTTCCTGCGGGATGGGGGTAGCACGAGGCATGCCTCCATTACAAACCTCAGAGCGGGGAAGGCCCACGCTCTGTGGAGTAGTGGTATGGGGAGGACCTCCGTACGGGGTGACATTGCCGCGGGTTAGCTCGCGGCGATCACCACTTGGGCCTACAACCCGGAGAGTCAACCCAGCCTGCCCTTGGGGCGGTTGGGGTCTCGATCCTGGTTGGGTGAAGGAGTTCCCCTGCTTAGTATATGTAGGGGCTTCACGATGCACGTCGGAGGTGGCTCGGGACACTATAACTATCGATGTCGACACGCCCGGGCGAGCGTCCTCTGCCCGGGCCCGGCGCTGACGTCGGGTCAGGCGGGTTGGCGCAGGTGGTGCAGGGACGTAGCCTGCCTGCTCTTCCTGCGGGGCCGGACGGCGGCGCTGACGCGGCCGGGTGGGAGCTCTCACCTGGAGCCCTCGGGTCGGGACCCTAGGAGGGCTGAGCCGGACGGTGCCCGCATCTTCAGCGTAAGGAGAGGTGTCGTCAAGGCGTTACAGAGACAAGCTCCCGAAACGGTTGAATGTTGGGGTGGGGAGCAGGGGCTCCCTGCGCGCCCTGTTAGGGCGGCGTTGACGGCGGGGCCTGGAGGCCTCCAGGTCCAAGCGGGCCATATCCCGGGTCGGGATGACCCCGTATTCCTCGTACCTGCGCATGAGGTTGTTGATCACCCTTCGCTGGATGACCTCTGATGGGGAAAGGGGACGTGGGCGCCCCGTATTCCGCAATGCGGCGACCATCGTGGCTGTAGCGGCGTTACGTGGGATGGTCGTGGCGGTGTTGCCCCTGCCTCTGCATGGGAGAGGAGAAGACGGTGATCACGTCTCTGTAACAACAACCTGGTTCCTGAGAAACGAAGGGATCAACTCATCAGTACTGAGAGGAAGAGGATTGAGAGCCAGTGCCCCAGCGTTCTTCCATTCTCCATGTCTGTGAGAAGGATCCACACCAACACGCTGTAGAACGGAGTGCCCCAAGTTCTACTGCCCCGACTTCCGGTGAGTTTCATGACAGGCCCGCTATTTTCTTGGCGGGACCAGGCACCAGATATCTGGATCCGGTGACACGTCAATCTATTGGTGTATCGAACGCTACTAATCCCCATATTGAGGAGAATAATTTCACATCGGGTTCACCATTTCTGTTTCCGACGCTTTCACTGGGGCGTGCGCCTGTCCGTCCGTGGGGGAGGACGCGCGACGCTTTTGTTGCCCCGCATTCCCGCTTTCCAAAGGCGGGCGGCATTCGCTCCTTATTCAGGGACGTCTGCACCTTGATCGAAACAGGATGATGGGATGTCGGTTCTTCCTCCTGTGGATTCCTCCTCGGAACTCGTCACCTAGTCCGGGTCTCCCTCATAGATTTAATACGTAGTTCGTGAAACTCTTCGCAGTGCCATGTTTCCATGGGCGCCGGTTAATTACACTGCTTCTGTCGGGACATTCCAAAGGGTCCAGTCAGGGAAGCAACCTTCAGTCAGGTGAGTAGTCACGTTGAGGCATCAGTAGCGTGTATGGATGCTGGGGTACCTGGCATGTCTGTCTGTTATCCTTGACCACAAGGCTTCTTAAGGGCGTGGAAGCCTGAGGCATCCCACATCGAGCACGGGGAATTATATGTCATAGACACATATCTGAGGTTTTCCTCAGCTTCCCGTGATCAACACAGGGTATGCCGTAAGTTTAACGTCTAGCGGAGATGGATAAACCCAACCAGATCATTAGCTAGGATAGATCGGATTGAGGGATCCTCCTTTAAGGGATATCGATATCGGTGCCAGCCCATGGGCGACTGTGAAGAATAGCGTACCGACATGGTCTCACCAGGATAAGACAGTCCGGGCGAGAATTGGAATGGGTGGTAGGTTGATGAATGGAGTGGAAGGAGAGTGAAATGGGACCATCACAGGGGAAACAGTGAAGTTGGGATTGAGCCTTGACAAGGCTTCCTACGTATCCCTGTGGCAGGGAATCAAAGTCCACGTAGTTCGGGATGACGTCGATAAAATGACGTGAAGGTGGACCTTGGCCCGATGAGCATCGTCAGAGTACCGATGTGAAAGTTGACATGTGGGTCCACTAGTGGTGGGCTTGAACCTTGGGAAGGTTTCCTACGTACCATGCCTTGACATGGATCAAAGTCCTCGTAGTTCATGGGATCGCTGGAACACAGTTTTACGTCATGCGGGACGATAGTGAACCCTGACGTGAATAAACGACGGGTGGTGGGTGTCGGCGAATTGACGTAAGTGAGGGACCTTAGTCCGATGGGAGTTGGGATTGATCCTCGGGGAGGAATCCTACGTACCATGCCTTGACATGAATCAAAGTCCTCGTAGTTCGGGTTAGTCACAGCGGCTTGCTGTCGGACTGGAATTGCAGTTTAACGTCGGACTGGAATTGCAGTATAACGTCGTGCTGGACGTAGGTAGAACATGATGTGAATTGGATGATTGGTGGGATTGAACCTCGTGGAGGCCTCCTACGTACCACGCCTTGACATGGATCAAAGAACTCGTAGTTCATAAGGGTATTTTTCGGGGAACCGACGTGAAATCGGAACTTGGTCCGATGGGTGGTGGGCTTGAACCTTTGGAAGGCTTCCTACGTACCATGACTTGACATGGATCAAAGACCTCTTAGTTTGGGTTAGTAACAACGGATTGACGTCGGACTAGAATTGGGTGTACAGTTTAATGTCATGAGGGACAAAAGGAGGCATGCAGTTTAACGTCATGCAGGACGAGGGTGAGACTCGATGTGAATGAACGACCGGGCAATGTGGATTGAACCTCATAGAGGCTTCCTACGTACCATGCCTTGACATTGATCAAAGTCCTCGTAGTTCAAATGGGATGAGTCGCAGCGGCTTGCCACTGGACTGGAATGGGACCCGACGTGAATGGATGTCGGGTGGGCTTGAACCTCGTGGAGGCTTCCTACGTACCACGCCTTCACATGGATCAAAGACCTCGTAGTTCATTAGGATGGGTCGCAACGGCTTACCACTGGACCAGAATGGGACCCGACGTGAATGGATATCGGGTGGGCTTGAACCTCGTGGAGGCTTCCTACGTACCACGCCTTGACATGGATCAAAGACCTCATATTTCATAAGGATGGGTCGCAACGGCTTACCACTGGACTAGAATACAGTTTAACGTCGTGCTGGACGGGTGTGAGACCCAACGTGAAATGACGGGTGGGCTTGAACCTCATAGAGGCTTCCTACGCACCATGACTTGACATGGATCAAAGTCCTCATAGTTCGCTAAGGGTGGGGGTCAGGGTCGGTGATCACTCTCAGACCACGTGAGTCATGCTCGGTGTGAGAAACAAGAGGTTACAAGGACCTGATGATCACGTCGCGAAGGAAGCGTCCGTGAGAAGCGAAGAGGGGATTACGCGTTAGGCGGCCCACGGTGCTGGGACTTACTCCAGGATGGAGGCCCATGGCGTGACAAAGCGCGGGAAAGATGGACCTTGGTCCGAAGATGGGAGGTGCCTCGTTCCCTATCACGCCCTCTGCTGACCTTGGTAGTGGGGAAGTATGGAGATGCAGAGGTGCAACCATTCGTTGGGGGGGGCTAGGGTCGCCCTTCTCTTATGAACATACGCCACTCCGACAAGGAGGATCTCATTCCATGTGAGGAAGAGTTCCATTCCCGTGGAGACGAGTGGTGTAAAAAATGTTCGATTTGGGGGGACCCTTCGCGAGGGGCACGAGGTCGGATCACAGTTTAACGTCATGTGTTGAGGACGTGGTGCTTGGCAGTTTAACGTCCTGCAGCTCGGAAGAAGTGTGTTTACTCCACACCCGTAGGACTTACATAACCGGTACCCTCTGGTCCTTGGGGAAGGGAAGGTACCGGTAAGGCCATGGTTAAGGGGGGTCGTGGAACAAACCATCGAGGGGTCCACGTTAGCATTGCTATGCGAAGAAGCAATAGCCGTTAGCGTGCCTATGTGAAGAAGCATTAGGCGAAGAAACTCTACGGGTGGTATTGTCCATGGGACTTTGAAATCACATCATGCAAACCGGGAGGGTCGCACGGGAAGAGGAATTGCTAAGCAAAGGAGTGCGCTTCACGAAGTGGAGTGACTTGGCCTTAGCATGGGGCATAGTTGTGAGTGGGAGGTGCTTCGCGAAGTGGAAGAGTGTTCGCGGAGCACTGCCTCGCGAGGAAGGGGTGCCTCGCGAAGCAGGGTCCTGCGAAGCAGTGTGCTTCACGATGTGTAGTGATCCTGCCTTGGCATAGGGATCACTAGCATGGGTTGGGTGTTTCGCGAAGCATAAACGCTCAGCGGCTGCACGGGTTCCCTTGGGAATCCCCTTCCTTCGCGAACGCCCCTGAGCTTCGCGAAGGGAATCCCTCTCAGAAGAGGGGCTCAAAACGAGACAATGCAGAGAAGTCTCGCGAAGGAGAAGTATCTCGCAGAGCTCATGATTCCCGGGGCAAAGTGTGCTTCACGATTCAGGAGAGGAGAAGCCCAAAGGTCAGATCGTCCGTCCTCGGCACTCAGGGGGAGTCCAGTATTTATAGGGAAGGGGCGCCGCGAAGAAGGGCTCGCGTGCCGCCTCTGGTGCTTCGCGGCACGCTCGCGAATGTCAAAGCCAGCCGCGGAGGGGACCGCCTCCGGAGCTTCGCGGCGGCTCGCGAACATCAAATGCGTTCGCGGAGGATTACTGCCTCAAGATCTTCACAGTGGCTCGCGAACGTGAAATGCGTTCGCGGAGCATTACCGCCTCCGGAGCTTCGCGACACTGCAATGGTCGGGGTGCTTCGCGGCAGGGCTTCGCGACTGTGCTTCGCGAGGCAGCACGCCAGCTGTCTTTTTCGTTCCTTTCTTTCGGGCCATATTTTTGGCGCCAACAATTGTGAAAACTAAAAATTACCTTTTTTAAAAATCCCACTCATGAAATTTTAAACCCAAAAACACGTACCCAAAATAAGAATTCGGTTTATAAAAATAAAAGATGATAAAGAAAAAAAAAATTCTTTTTAGAAGTTATATTCTAAAATCTAGGGATGATCTTACTCATTCAATGATTGTATCATAAATTGTAATAATTGGAAACCATTATATTCAATAAAATGAAATTACAAATATTTAAACATTATAAATAAAATATCTCTTTCCTACAATGTTTTTTATGAAATGTGAAACCATTTAATTAATAATTGAACATATAAATCATTAAATTTAAATAATAATAATTCATTCAATTAAATTGTTTTCTTATACATATTGTGAAAATATAAATTGAAGAATAAATCAAATAAAATTTTCTTATCGTTAATTGAGGTGTTTTTTAATTTAATGAGGTCATATAAACATTAATATAAAAAATATAATTTTAATTTTTTCAGTGGAAAATTATATTAAAATTGTTAAAATATTTCAACATATATACTATTTATAATATATAACCATGTTGATCAGAAGTTCTAATAAGTTTTATAATTATTTATCATTTTTTATGTAAGATCATGGAGAATGTAGTGACTTATATCTATGTTTTTATGTGATCAATGATACTTATTTGTATAAAAATAATTAACACTTGTGTAATCAAAATTAATTTCAGTTTGATTGGATCTAATTTGAAAGTCAATGAGTGTCTTATCCACACACAACACTTGATCACAATAACATCTTGTTTTCATATATTTAGTCTCAGAAGTGGAAAGTGTAATAGAGTGTAACTTCATAGTTATCCAAGAAACATAAAATTTCCTAATAAATGAAATATCCCAATTTTAATCTATCTATCCAAACAAAAACAAAAATGTTATCTTTTGGGTAAGAGTAAAGGAAATACCGGTTATTATTAAAGTAAAATAAGTCAAGTTCTGAAATAAAATTATAACAATTAAAAATACATATATGTTTTTATTATATTTGATTTACATTAAATCATTCCCACATTCAGGTAGAAAAAATTATTTTTCATTGACTATGCATAACTTTTAGTGAACTATCAAACATACCTATATGAAATCAATCATCACATATTTCATATATTCCTCAAAAATAAATTTGATAGAAGCTCATTCTTGTGTATTTATACTTCATGAATTGTCCCAAAAAACAATTTATCAAGTTCATAAAAATATAATGTGAAGTTAAGAAGTTTCCATATTGTTTTTTAATAATTTAAAGTCAAATTAAAAAAAATATGTTCACTAATCATTCTCACATAAAACTCATTATTCATACATTGTAAAAAAGTAATGGAAATATATTTTTGAGTAAAAAAAAATTCAAGAAAAATATTTTCAGAAAATTGAATCATTGAAAAATTTATTAATAAAAATACTTGTATTTTAATTTACCTTAAATAAATAATTATGATGAAAAAATATGATATGTTCATCATACCATGTTGTTGGGGCTTGTTTAGGTCCATAAAGTTCTTTGGTATGATGGTTTAAATGATTAGAAAATCCTAAATTATCAAAACCAAGAGTTTTTCCAAGATAAATTTCATCTTGTACAAATCAATTTTGAAAGATAGTTTTGAAAAAAATGTAAAATAAATTAAAATAATGATATTATATAAATAGTAGTAGAAATTAAATTGACAATAATGAAGCCACTTGTGAGGAATTTTCTCCACACATGATAATAACCCTTAACGACCAGATGTTCATTATTTCATATTATAATTCAACATTCTTTAATTTTATTTCAACAAACCCAATTCCATGATGGTATTTTTGCAGCTCATCCAATGTAAAACCATGATTCCATTCAAAATAATTTATCTCATCATGCATGTACCTTGTCTGACATTCAACACATAAGGATTCATTCACTATTTTTGGTTCAAATTGAGATGGTAATCCATGAATCTCTATTTGATTTATCATAGAACTACATGTATTCACTATTTGGACGACATTTCTAGTGATATTATCGGTGGGATGATTCCTCAAGATCAAGAAGATTATAGAAAAAAATGTATGTTGATCCTTAATAGTTAGTTGTACTTCTTCCAATAAGTTAATTTAATGATATCAAAATCTATTAGTACCAAGTTCTCTAGTTTCAGAATGGATCATAATTTTGAGTTTATTTGACGAAATGGATGAAATGGGATTTTTCAAAGTACACAATATGTATTTAAGAGTACATGTGGTGTAGTTGTGTTCCGTGTACAACCATGTTTTGGCTGTGTAGGGGATTTAGAATACCTCCTAAATAGTGAACCGATTAGGGGTAATACACATCATGTACATCAAATGGACATACAGTGAACATTTATTTTTATTTTATTAATCTATGAAGGTTGTGTGCCAATTTGAGAAACATATTCTTCTCCCATCAGTTCATACAAGAGAGCGACAAAATGACCACAAACTTAGAACTACTCCATGTTCTCTATACATGAATTGATTGATAGGTCATCGGTTGTGCTGGATTCCAAACATTGAGTTATATTTTCCCAAATATCCAATATTATTGATTCATCCTCTCTCATGTGTTATCATGGGATTATTTATTTTACCCTTTTTTACATCTACGTCATTATAGGTTGATTCAGGGGTTGATGTTTTGGAGTATCGATTATACTATATTGAGGTAGATGTTTTTTACTTACATTGTATGAATATGGAATATATATGCTAAATGTTTCACATACCCATATTTGGTGTATTTATTTATATGTATATTAACCCTATTATTGACCTTATATGGTTTAGTTTATTGAAAGTATGGTTTTTTCATATTCCCAAGGTTTGATGACTTTTTTACAGGACACCCAATGGGCGTGTTACCCATGTTGAAATATTTATTGGTGTTTGGCCTAGGTTACTTATGATTCATGCCTTGTTTCCACCCTTGAATTGTTTATAATGGGGTTATATTTATTAAATTAATTTAACGTGTTAATCATTGTGATGTTTTATCAATTTAGTAGTTATAGATTACATGTACCTCATTGATATAATAGGTGTGATCATTTTTAATAGACAGTGAGAGCCTTGGACCAGGAAACCTATAAGGGTTTCCTTGTTATTTTACACAGGACCGTGAGCTCCTTGTTGTGGACATTGACCTAGGTGTATAAAAAATTAGAGATACCTCGGAGGTCATTTATGATTTATTTATTATATGTTGACCTAGGGGATATTTACTGTAAGCGATACCTCGAGTTTGTTTATATGTCATTGAAGTCATGTTGAACATGGGTCATTGACCATGAATGCTACGCATGCCGTTTTTATTTAATGATTATTATATGTTTAACCAAAGGGGTTAGACCATGAGATAATTCCAAGAGGATTGTTTATGAATGATTGAATGATTGTGATGAGTTTCAAAGATAAATAATAAGCTTGGACTCAGTCTAACATGACTGATGAGATGGTCATATGAGACAACTATTTTGTTATAAATTCATAGGTTGACATATAACGTAGTATAGATCATGAAATTTCATTATTAAATATATTGAATAATTAATAAATGTAAATGGTTTTAATTTAAAAATTATTATTGTTTACATGTGAGTTCTTCTTAGTTTATTGCTTCATTTCTTCATATTACCTTCTATATATATTCAACAATTGTTAGGAATAGATCATTTGGTGGCTCCCTACTAGGATTCTTATTTCACATTGATCGTTTCATTCATTTGACCCAAATAGAATATATAGTATCTAGTATAGATAAGAAAAGGAACCCTTCTTCATCGGGTAAATGATTGTTGTGGGAGATAGAGAGCATGAGACGAATTTGAGGCTTGCAATGCTACTGGAGTTTACTTGTTTTTATGTTGTAATTTGGTTTCTCTAATTTTTTTCATCATTTTAACTTTTTCTGATTGATTCCTAGATACACATGACAAGAAACATTTATATAGTATCCAATTGTTATATTCCTATAAGTCTTGTGTTGATTACTTATTTTGTCAGTATTAGGGATTCCAAAATTGTTTACTATTATTATTACACTATGAATACTCATCCAATGAGATAATAGTCCCCATGTTATCATATCGTGGCCCTCGCTGCTTGTTAGAAGACTTTGGAATATGGATAAATGCAATTGAGTTCATGTGACCAATCGGCTATAGGGCACTCTTGGGCAGTAGGCATAACCAGGATTTTTCAAAGAGTTATTAGAGGAGTTATTTTCATATTAATCAGACTATTTGGAGCCTATAATAAGGTAAATGATTTAATATGTAGTTAGAAAAAAGTTGTGACTCGGAGTATCTTACCAGAATATATAGAAAATCCAACATACCTCTAATATTTCAATTATGTCTAGTTTTTCAATTGTTACAGTTGATTGGATTTCACAGTTGGGGGATGAAGATGTTTTGTGATGTAAATATTTATATCATTGTGGTTAAAATTATGTTGAATCCTGGTGATATGAGTATATTCCATCTCGTGCAACATATTGGAACTTTCTAGAGATCAGATTTTGTGCAATCTTGTCATTCCATTTAGGATGAATTACCAATTTCTTACTATTGTGATAGATGTTGTGATATATATATGTATGCAGTTGGGATTGATTTCATGATATAAATACCTTTAATGGCGGTAGATTTTTGGAATATATAATGTTTCATTGGTATGGATGCCTTCATTGGACCCTGGGGAGTTCTAGGCCATCTTGGATAAGAATTTTTTGGATCATTTTTAAACATTATTTCTATTATTTTATGTAATGACCTCAATAAGGATTCGAATCATTCATTTACAAGGATATGGTCCCACATGGATCTTAACATGGAATTAAATGGACAAAATTATCTATTTTTATGGGTTCTGTAGATGTTTTTGAGGATTAATATCTGAAAATCCAAACAACACAACATGGGGTGTTAGGAACACACGCTATGGGATCTTCTATTCCGGAAGAAAAGTAATTCTTTTGTACATAATATTTATGGTATGTACACGATGTTTCATTGTTGACCACGTGACTTACATTGTGAGAAGAGACTTGGGATTGATATAGGTTAGGTCGAACACACCGTGTATTGGGAGTATATGTCGTGTTGTAAGAGACTGTGTATCCAATCGTGTGACTAACAACACAAGTGTATGAAAATAATTGGGTACACACTATTTATAACATTTACATGCCATGTGGTAATAGACATTGTATTTATCCATGTTAATAATGGAACAGATGGATGTAATGTAATTGGTTCACACTCTGTCTAGAGTGAACACGTCATATAATGTTACACCAATAGAACTGTGTGGTTTGAGCTATGTTGATGTACTTTGGCTTGGGGAAAAATTCACATGTACGCTGTGTCATAGGGGAACACCCCATATGTATGGGGTGTTATATGAATAGGATGGTATAGGTACATTCCCATGATATAGATTAAAGGTAACACACCGTGTGGTGGTTATACACACTGTGTAACCCTATTATGTAAAATTAGAATGTTTTAATTGTCCTCTTCCATTGTTAAACACATAAGTTACATTCCATGATACTCATCAACTATGTTCTATGATTGATCTTGAAGATCCTTGACACATTTTTTTACTCCAAATGTATTTTATGTACATGGTGATAAAAAGACTCTGGATATGGTAGATCATGGACTACTAGCATATCCTCCTAACCTACCCGTATTGGAACTAACTGTTATACCGAACGTAGGTGCTGATGAAAAGTTACATGAGGGATTTTTCAGGATGATGCATACATTTCAAGGTGCACCACATCATTCCCAAACAAATTACATGGTTGACTCAGGTGTTCTATCTTTAGCATCCTCCCAATTTTTCAAGGGACGTAAGACCATTGGCATTAGATTTATGGTTAGAGTCCATGCTTTCTTTCATCAAGTATCCAGAGACACCTCGGGATTGGAGGGTGAAGTCCATGATTCACATGCTATGGTATTCATCCATGATATGGAGGGTTTTTATGTCACAGGATGGAGGACATCAGGATATGGCTTGGGAAGAGTTTCAGAGGACCTTATATGATTAATTTTGTCCCAAGACATAGTGGACGATCTAGACCAAGAGATCATGAATTTGGAGGAGGGTTATCTAATGTTATACAATAATGACATACATGGACTTTAAATTTATATTTCTGAATAAATAATACTTGACAAAAACAGACACCCAATGACCTTATTAGTTTAGTTCCTTTGAAAACATAGAACCTGATATTCTAGTCATCGTGAAAGATCTTCGATATCTCCCATAATGATATTCCTATATTATCCTAACTAAATCCATTATTTATCCTAGGGTAAAATAAAACATAAAAAGGGTGATCTCAAATGATCATTTAGGGTAAAAAATGAAATATCAATTATAACATATTCATAGGAACATAACATTTGAAAATCATATCATGAATAAGAGATCATAATATCATGTCATCAGATAAATCATAGAAGTGACATGTAATCCCAATAATCATAACATAAGAAATGATACATTTTGTATTACACACAAATTCATAGAAAATAACTTCATATTAGTTGATGCTCATTTCCAAGACCTTCATAGCGAACAATTTCCATTACTGAACAATGTTTACTTCTTATTTTTATCCAGTATCACGGAACCAGATTAACCTGTTGTTACAGCCATGTCTATCTCATGAGACATAAATCATTACCCAAATAAATTGTAGAGAAATATATTTCCCACCCATACCATAATAAAATCATTCTTATGTGTTTCAAGAAATCATAAATCATACATAATAGCAAACCCATGTAATTAAATGGGATTCATAAACATAATGCCATCATAACATAACCCATACAAGATAAAAGGACTTCATAAAAACAATTCAATCATAATATAATTAAATAAAAGTAATAATAAGAATTTAAAAAAACCCTAATCATCTAATATGGAAAATAATTTTCATAAATCACATGAACTTAGTTCTTGAGGAAAATATATTTTCTTCATAAAAAATATATTCTTTTCCCAATATGTTTCGAAAATTAAAAATAAAATAAGTTAATTTAAAATAAATGTGAAAACATGTAATGAAATATTTTTGAAAATAAATCTTTATAAAAGTGTATAAATCCATTAATGTAGTACATGTTAAAAAAAATTATCCTTGTACATTCAATGGAAAAGATAAAAAGTACATCATATGGTAAACAAAAGAATGATTCCTTTCTTATAATGTAGTAAAAGTAATCAAAGGGTACAAATAAAATTAAATATATATGAAAAAATTGTAAAATTTTTATTAAAACCTTTTTAGAAAACATGGAAAAGGATGATAAACATTACCCCAAGAAATTCTTAAGAATAAAAAATATCAGATAAAAATGAGATTGGAAAAGATATCCATTACTATAGGTCTGATTTCCTCTAGATTTGTATGAAACCCTTATATAGTGGTTTTAATAATGTTACATATTTATTCCAGAATCATAACCATTTTTATAATTAAAATTATGATCATATTTTCATTCTTTAGTTAGTAACATTTCATTGTTACTCGTTATTAAGGTATTAAATGATTTAGTTTCATACATCAGTTTTGTCTGATAAGTTCATGTTCCAATTTTTATGTTATAGTTATATCATTTACATAATGGTATTAGTATAACATATATCATATTTTTTCATTCATTAAATTAATATTTTCATTTTTTTAATGAATATCAATTAGAATTAATCACATCGCACCCTGGAGATGATAAGCCGTACGTATGCACTAGAGAGGATATTGTTCCCCTAATTGTTGAATGGTATTAAATTGGATGGGGGATAGTATATAAGAATTAGTATAATGTTATATTGTTCATATATCGGTATTATTTACACTATTATTCCCATCTATGTAATTTGGTGGTGAAAAAAAATTACACCACAGTGTGGAGACGATGAGTCGTACGAACGCACCTGCGGTGATTTCATATTTTCCTAGGATGGATAGAAAGTGAAATAGGTTTTTTTCATATTTATTATTACATATCAGTATATTAGTGACCATGATATCATTATTTTGTAATGAAACAACTAATTAAGAGAATGTAGAAGAAGAATGAAACCTGAATTAATCGGTAGAAGAGATTACTTCTTCCTCGACATGCCTCCTTTGAATTTCCACATAGGTCACTAGATATTGCCTTTTGAGAAGGCCAAAATTTCTATATTATAACTACAGAATTTGAGAATTGAAAAGGATAGGGTTTGTCTGACCATTAATGCTGAAAATGGATTTAAGAGGAGAGGGAGGAGGTACCCTTTTATAGGAGAGGAGAGGGGAACATTAGGAATATTCCAAACATTTTATTTATTAAAAATTCAATTTCTATTTTAAATGGTCCAAAACATATTTAATTATATGATATGATGATATTGGTTCGAATACCCATCATTAAATAAATTTTTAGAAGTTTTGATTATTATTATATCCTTATCTTTTTTGTTTTACCCTTATTTCAACCTTTTTAATCTTACTGTGACATAATGTCATATACATATTGTAGGTTAATTTAATAACCTTAACTTTTCAAACGACCAAAAAATAGATATTTTTGACATATTTGGAAATATATTAACCATTTGGTCGAATCATAGATTTCTAGGAATTTAATATCATTTACTAAACTATTTTATGTTTTATTTTATTAATTATGTCAATTTTAGATACTATTCATACATGAATTCTTTCGAAATTCATAGTAAACTCATTATGTCAAACCAAAGAAATTAATTTATCCATAAAATGTCATGATCATCTAGAAAATTCGTGCATGGCATCAAAATATTCAAAATAAATATATTTTAATATTTATAATTCATATATTTGAATCATTGATTAATGGGGTAACCACTATATCATAATTTTTCCATAAATAAATAAATAAATAAATTAATAATTTATAAAATTTATAAATAAAATACCAAGATGTTGAAAAAATTTATATCTTTTTGATTAATATTTATATTCATGATTATCCATTATATTACCACATATTAAAATGAATTTAGTAAAAGATATATGAATAGGTTATAATTATCATTACTTTAAAGTAATTATTGTAAATTGTCATTTTCACATCCATGTGAATCCATGGGGTCCCAAAATCGACTGAATGATTGTAATGGCAAGACATATCTCGTCCAACTAAATTAGGACATGTGTAAGGGTATATTAATAATATTATACTGTTAGTTTTTACCCTTATTTAACATATTTTCCTTTTAATTATTGTAAATAAAATAATTACTCATGTTATTATTCTCAATTTCTAGAAAAAAAAAGTACCTATTTAAAAATCTTGGACATCCTGATTCCAAATATAGAATCCATTTTTTTAATTCAAAACACAATAGTTTCAGAAATTAATTTAAAATTAATTATCGTTGTTGAGAAAAAGTGTTGTGAAAGTTAAAACATTTTAAAAGATTGAAATGATTTTACAAATGAATGGAATGTAAAATTATCGAAAATGACATAGATTATATTAAATGGTAAAAATATATTCCATTAATACTTTAAAATTATTCAATATTATAATTTTACCATATTAATTATCTCGATGAAAGAGAACTTTTTAATTAAAATTTAGCGTATTTTTTCAATTCATCAATATAACAAAGTTATCATAAAAATATCAAAAATTTATCCAATGTAAATTTTCACTACTTTATTATAAATAAAAAGTTTATTTTTTCAAATTTAACTAATTAATGCGTCAAAAACATGAATTATTGTGGGTGCACCATCAAAAGGCGGTAAAACTAATTTTTTTTTATATTTCTATTATCTGAAAAATTTATTTCATTTCTCATATTGTGTTCTAGAAAACATGAAGGATCAATTCCAATCATATAAAACTAAAAATGTGGTTAATACTATTAATATAGTCTAGTTTATATCCCATTAAATAATAATATTTTATTTTATAGTGAAACTCTGTATCGCGTACAACACAAGCTATTGTGGTAGGTCGCTCTTGTGTGCAACACAAGACAAGTCAATGTTGCGTGTAGAGAAATAATCATATGGTTTTTTGTATTACATAATCCAAACATAGTTCATTTTCACATTGAAAAAAATATAATCATTGTTGCATTAAATTAACTATATCAAAAGATCGTGAAATTGTGTGTAACACGAGCGAAGAATAGTGTTGTGTATGCTTCCAGCTAATACATTGTTGAGTATAGCATATGATAATTTTGGTGTAGTGTACAATACAATAGGTAAAGGAAATTAAAAAGAATCTATCTCATAAAATCGTGGGGAGTTATATTCTACCGCCCATAAAATTAATTTATCCGTCAAAATTCATCATGGTTATTAATTTTTTTCAACATGAAAATTTCATTCAAGGAAACCCACATCATAAAAAAGTAATACTAAAAAATCATTTTTAAAAAGAAGGTTATAAACATAACATTTACCCAATTTAACTTATTATTAGGTTTCCACATAGAAGAACATAGGTGGGAAGTGAAAATATGGATATGGAAGAGAAATCTAACCATCATTTTCTAATTGATATTGATATAGAATAATGTTTGGAGAAATTGAACTACTAGAAAGACACAAATCTACGATGATTTAATGTACCATATGATTCAACTGTTAATATGGTACTAGGATAATTTTTTTAATTTTAAATAGCCTTTCCCTAATGTTGATGAATTTATTATAAGGACAAATACTTACATGATTTTGGTACAATTTCACCATTCATCCTACATTGAACAATTTCTACTTCATCACTTATTTAATTAAAAGAAGTTGAATTTTTCATTTATGATGTGTTAGAAGATCATGCGTATAGCATCCCGCCATTTTATAACATAAACTTTCATTACATTACACATAACTGAGGATCTTTATGGTCTAGTGTCTTGGAAACCAGGAACAAAATACATAAAAAAAACATAAAACATTCTTCTTAAACACTTGAAAGGCTTATCCTTTAGTTCATCCTATGTTAATTATGCATCTCATAACCTGGGGACATACATCAAAAGAAAGGGTGAGCAGAAGGCCCAGTAAGGGAAACAAGAGGAACATTTTACATGTGAACTGGATATACTTCAATAAGGACATGAAAAGGACTTTAAGGCATGAGAAATAAATCATGAGGCATTTCATAATAAAAACAACATTTTTCATAACTTGAAGATGTGGCTGCAACATTTAATATTGACAATTGTTTCGTTTCACCAAGGTACATCCCCAAGGTGTCGTTAAAAATTACCAAGGTTATTCACCAAGGCGTCGTTAAAATGGTCATCTCTAGAGATTAAGTCTTTACCCAATGCATTGGAGCGCTATCAGGGCGTACCCTTAAATTTGCCTTTATTATCATGTGAGCCACATATATCATCATCAAAAATTTCATAAATAACCCATATAGCATAAAATAAATGGGTTTCATTTCATAATCATAACATTTTAAAAACTGCTTTAATGACATGATCTTTACGGCACTTTAAACCCAGGGAAAGGGAAGCGGGTCTCATGTATGTAAATCCCAGAATTTAAAATGGAACATTTTGATATGTATGTGAATACCCTTGTAGAAATAAGAGCTTTGAGTATTCACTTTATAACATAAAATAATTTTTGAGAAAAGAGAGAGGCATTTTGAGGGGAAAATTCTGCAGCATAACGGCTATGTTACAAGGTTTTAGAAAACATTGAGAAGAGAGGGGACATGGGTCAAACATTCATAAATGACCCATCAAATAGTAGAGGGACAAAATATAAGGGATTTAAGAACATGGTAATGAAATTTGAAAATATACCATATGAAATGAAGAACATGAAAGGAAGAAAACAAAACAAGATTTCTCTTGTGAAAATTCGGCAGCCTAACGACATCACTTAAACTTCAACAAAATTGAATTGACAAGGTCAAATAGGGTCTCTCATCATATGAACATAAGAGTCCAGTATGATAGATATAGAGATCATACCCCAACATAATATAAAGGATCTTGAAAGAATTGATATGAAAGTAGAACTTCAAAACGAGAAGGGTGAAGAACCACTTAAAAATTCGGCAGCCTAACGGCGCCACTTAAGACATCAAAATACTGAATTGAAGAGATCAAATGGGGTCTCTCATAATGTGATCATAAAAGACCAGTATGATAAATATAGATATCATACCCCAACATAATAAAAATGAACTTGAAAGACTTGACATGAAAGTAGAACTTTGAAAAAGAGAGAGGTGAATGAATCCCTTGAAAATTCGGCAGCCTAACGGCGCCACTTAAACTTTCTTAAAAAGAAATGATGAGAGTAATAGGGGATCATTCATCATATGAACATAAAAAGGGCAGTAAGAGGAGTATAAAAGAACATCCTCCAAAATAAGGACATGGAGCATAAAAGGAATGACATAAAAGATATCACTTGAAAAGAAAGAGAGGGGTCGGATCCCTTACCTTAAAATGTAACTCTTAAACCTCAAAGTTTGGGACCTTGAGGGCTTGGGGGCACCTTGGGAGGGCTCCTTGGGAGGTAATGAGACCAGAACTTCGTTGGGGAAGAGTGGGGAGTCGAATGGATGAGAGGATGGCTTGGTATTTATAGGGAAAGTGAGGGGACAAGGCATTAATGGCAAAGGGACACCTCATTAGTGGTTTTGGAAAAACCATGGGCTTGCCCATGGTATTTGCCCATGGTATTGGACACTTGGGACACCTCATACCTTATCTCACTATTCATTATTCGAACATATTGATTACAAACTTAATACATCATTTAATGATATCATTAAACACCCGTAACTTAAAAACTGTATTTTCACTATTCATCAAAAATTCAACTTTTTCAGAATAATCCCAAAATTTCACCTTAACCAAATATCAACGCTCTGATTACAAATATGAACTCCATTTTATAAAAATAATTTTCTAAATATTTTTAATTTAATTTTTAAATAAAAACACTATTCATCGAAAATTCATTTTTTCAGAAAAAACCCCAAAAATTACCATAACATAATATCGATGCTCTGAGTTCAAAAATAAAGTCATTTTTATAAAAATAATTTTCTAATTATTTTTAATTAAATTTTTATTTAAAAAACACTATTCACCAGAAAAAACTAATACTTGAATAATAATTAATGAAACTGCTATTTACCCATTTTATTGAATCACATTACTTAACCAAGGTGCCTAGATTATTTTAAAACATTCTTTAAGTGAAATTACTAATCCATTTGGTCATATTACTAATCCTAATCATAAAATCACTATTCATAATTTACTATTCATCAAAAATCAAGTTGATCTTATTAGACTATAAATTTCGTACTGAACATAATTGTAAAAGACCATTTTTCGAAAATCATTACACATTTTTAATTATTTAAGGTTTACACAACCATTTTTAAAATATCCTTTTTCTAAAATTCATCAAAAATATGCATACAATATTTATCCGGTCATTTGAAAATTCATAAACATCATCATAAGAAGAAATCCAAATTTTTATTTAAAACAAGGATTACATAAGGCAGTTACGGTCTCATTACATAGCCCCTTATAATACCAGCATAGGACCTAAGAGTAAGGTGTGCTAGGGTGATAGAATCTTGGGGCGGCTCGGTCAACATTGCCCGAGTAGTAATTTCTATCAGTTTAAACTTCTCGCGAAAGCGATTCCGTTCGAGCTTCACATGATGAAGTTCGGCTTGGGTTTGGTCTAGAGCAAAGGCCAATGGTGCTACCTCCTTCCCAAGCTCTGTTAGATGGGCTTCGATCGGTCGAAGACTACTAGGTGAGGCCATCAAATCTTCTTTCTATATTAATTAACCAAGATTACTTGTATTTAGAGACAATAATCGAAACATTTTGTTCACAGTGGTCATATTGACCGATGTTCATATAACAGTCAGAACCCAATGGTCTCATTTTAATTATAATCATTTTTATCAAATAAAACATTTTTGTTGAGTATAAAAATAAAATAAAATAACACATGAAATCAGGAAACAATATTTATTCAAAAATTTCGGGCTGTTACAATGCGATTAAATGGAAGGAAATTACATCTGTCCCTATCACAAAATGTATAGCCTATGTTATTAACAATAAGTAAGTCCATCTATGGTGAGATTTATCATATATGGTTCCAAAAAATGCACTTATACATCATCTATATTACAGATAAATAAAATAAAAATAATTTTAACTAACCCAGGTCTTCTTGATGGCCATTGGTAAGTGATAAAGTCCTATCACACTTCAGATGTGGGATAGAGTCCCACAACTTTGTCCTACACAAAGGGTTTTCGCCCAACCTGTGAGTTGTCATTTTTCTAAAAGTATAATATTATAATACTCCAAAAAAAT
This sequence comes from Viscum album, assembly GCA_963277665.1. Lineage (NCBI taxonomy): Eukaryota > Viridiplantae > Streptophyta > Magnoliopsida > Santalales > Viscaceae > Viscum > Viscum album. The sequence continues at coordinate 164,966,294 of OY728135.1, forward strand.
TATTTCCTTAAACAATACTATCTGATGTCCAACACAATCCATTTCAATATTTAGGCTTATCCAAAATACCTATTTTCAATCTCACAGTACAAAGAAAACAACTACTAGAAATGTCATATAACAAGAATGTAAATAACATCATTTATTCCACACATATCAAAAGATATATCTCATTGGTGACATTCCAAATATTTTAAGGAATTCATCATGGATTCTCTTGAAATATGAGAATATCATAAATTACAATATAACCATTATTAAAATAATAATTCTATAAAAATTAACTCTTTCTATACACCAAATATACCAAATTTTCATTATACTCAATCCATGATATCACATTTTTCTTTTATCAGTCATGAGATAATTAATACAATTATACATATTATTTTATCTGTATCCCTGCATTATGTGCATATCATATAATTTCCAAAAATATTTCATTAACCTTTAATTGTTACTAGTACCATATAAATATGGGAAAAAATAATAGAGAAATACATAGTTATTCCAAAATTCTATAAAACAATAAATGAAATTCCACAACACTATTTTGACATCCCATTACATAAACACATAATTATCCCACTACATCGTTGTCATACTCATCATGGCCAATTATGATTGCATGTGACATCCCTTTTTCTTTTTTCATAAGAGGTTGATGATGCCGATCATCATTAAGCCTTGGATTTGGGCATTGGTTAACATAATTCCACATTTCCATGAACATATAGCATTGAAGTATTAGTGGTTTATTCTCTATATTCTTTTATACATTCACATAAATACAAAGTTTTTCCCATTATTTTGGATCTCAACTGCTCGATGACCTTCTTTTCCACAATTGGAAGATTTTATATCACCTTTAAGGAAATATCCACCATGCTTCTTTTCACATTTTGTGCAAAATGAAATATCAATCCTCTTTTCACTAAAATATTGAGTTTTTTCCTTAAAATCTACCTTTTGTTTCTTGTCATAACCATGTTATGGATTTGTAAACTCAACATCCATGTCTACATTGATAGCAAAAAATCACAATATCATCGTAGCTAATGAAGACTCTTATCACTAGTTCACTTTGATGACATGGTTCAAATCCACTGAAGAATCGATCAACATTACAAGCAGGTTGGATGATAAATCCAGAAACATATATTTCATGTCTGGAAAATGTCACATCATATGTACCAATGGATTCATCGTCCTTTTTTAAGCTCAAGATTCTCCTTTTCTATCTTTGTTCAAAAAAATACAAGGGATGTAATTATTGAAAAATAATTTATTGAACTCTTCCCATACCATGGATTATATTTCATTTTTGTTGCCTTGTATTCAAAATTAGAGTCAACCAACGGTTTGCTTCTACATCTAAATTAGAGTTAACAAAAACAAAATTTTCATGTTATGAACAAAAAGTATAGAAAATATCTTTTCGATGGTAATGATCCTTTGATCAGTAACAAGTGGATCATAAGACCCCCTAAATGAAGGTGGATGTTGCCTCATGGAGGACTCAATATAATATTGTTCCCTTCTCTAGTTATTTGGATGTCTAGAATGATTCATAACTTTTTCAAGTACAAAAAAAAAATTTAACCTCTATATCTCATAAAATTTAGATGTTTGGGAGCTAAATAATTTCATTGACAAATTCATTGATCATTAAAACAGTTCCATCGGGTCCAAGCCTTTGTCTAGATCCCCAAAATAATAGTGTGAGAGGATAAAATCATACTAGGAAACAACATAATAATGTGGGGGGGGGGGTAAATTTAATATCTATGATCATAGGTTTAATCCTATATTATTCAGGATTATTAACATATTTCTAGTACTGTAGCCTATACCTATACATAACATTAGGGACATCAGTAGACATACATAAGAAATATCTATAGTGTCCTCTGACATTCTATTTTTCAATGTTTTACTAAACCTTTTCCCTAATACAAACTATAGAGACCCAATATTTATGTATATTGAAATTAAATTACATTCACGGAATACTTAATACATGAAAAAAAATATTCCCAAATACCTTATTAATTTAGTGCCTTTAGAAACATGGAACATAAAATTCTAATCATGGTGAATGATCTTAAACATATCCCATAAAGATATTGCTCTTTTGTTTTACTTCCTAAAACAATTATTTATCCTGGGGAAAAGAAAACATAAAAAGGGTGAGCTCAAATGCCTAGTACGGATAAACAAATTACTTCTCAATCATATCATATTCACAAGAACATAACATTTGAAAATCTTATCCTGAATAAGAGATCATAATATCTTGTCATGGGATAAATCATAGATGTGAAATGTAATACCAATAATCATAACATAAAACATATATATTTGTGTCTTACACAGACAAGCATAGAAAATCCTTTCATATTAGTCATGTCTCATTTCCAAGACCATCATAGCGGAAAAAGTCCATTACTGAATCGAGTTCACTCCACCTTCCAGTATTGTATCACTGAACCAGATTAACATATTGTTGCATCAATGTCAATCTCATGCGATATAAATCATTACCAAATGAATTTGAGGAGGATATAGGTTCCACCAATCACATAATGAAACCATTCAAATGTGTTTCTCAAAATCATAAATCACACATTATCGGATAACTCATGTAATAAAATGGTATTCATAGACATCATGCCATCATTACATAATCCATAAAACATAAAACAAAATCATAAAAATAATTCCCTAATAACGTAATAAAATCAAATTAATAATAAGGACATAAAATTAACCCTATATCATCATGAATGAAAAATAATTTTCGTAAAACACTTGAACATAGTTCTTGAGGCAAATATACTTTATTCTTAGAAAACATTTTCTTTTCTAAATATTTCAGGAAAATGTAAATGAAAATTAGTTAATTGAAAAAAAATGTAATATTTTAAAAAAAATTACAGAAATAAATATTCATTAAAGAGTCATTTTTTTAAGTGGTATATGTTAAAAAACATTAACATTGTACTTTCCCTAGAAAAATAGACACCCAATGACCTTATTAGTTTAGTTCCTTTTAAAACATGGAACCTAATCTTCTAGTCATCAAGAATGATCTTTGATATCTCCTATATTGATATTCTTATTTTCCCTAACTAAATCCATTATTTATCCTAGGGGAAAAGAAATCATAAAAAAGGGTGATCTCAAATGCTTATTTAGGGTAAAAAAATGAAATATCAATTATAAAATATTCATAAGAACATAACATATGAAAATCATATCTTGCATAAGAGATCATAATATCATGTCATTAGATAAATCATAGAAGTGACATGTAATCTCAATAATCATAACATAAGAGATGATACATTTTGGATTACACACAAAGTCATAGAAAATAATTTCATATCAGTTGATGCTCATTTTCAAGACCGTCATAGCGGACACTTTTCATTACTAAACGAAGTTCACTTCTTGTTTTTGTGCAGTATAATTGAATCAGATTAACCTGATGTTACAACCATATATATCTCATGAGATATAAATAATTACCCAGTAAATTGGAGAGAAATATATTTCCCACCCATACCATAATAAAATCATTCTTATGTGTTTCAAAAAATCATAAATCATACATAATAGCAAACCTATGTAATAAAAAGGGTTTCTTAAACATCATGCCATCATAAAATAACCCATATAAGATAAAAGGACTTCATAAAAACAATTAAATCATAATATAATTAAATAAAAGTAATAATAGGAATTGAAAAAAAACCCTAAACATCTTATATAGAAAATAATTTTCATAAGACACATGAACAAAGTTCTTGAGGAAAATATATTTTCATCATAAAAAATATATTCTTTTCTAAAAATGTTGTGAACATTTAAAATAAAATAAGTTAATTGAAAATAAATGTGAAAACATGCAATGGTTTATTTTTGAAAATAAATCATTATAAAAGTGTATAAATCCATACTTGTAGTATATGTTAAAAAAAATTATCCTTGTACATTCGATGGAAAAGTCAACAAGTACATCATATGGTAAACAAAAGAATGATTCCTTCCATATAATGTAGTAAAAGTAATCAAATGATACAAATGAAATCAAATATATATGAAAAATTCTAAAAATGTTATTAAAACTTTTTTAGAAAACATGGAAAAGGATGATAAATATTACCCTTGTAAATACTTAAGAATAAACAATATCAGATAATAACGAGATTGGAAAAGATATCCATTAATATAGGTCCAATTTCTTCTAGATGTGTATGAAAATCTTATATAGTGGTTTTAATAATGTTACATATTTATTCCAGAATCATAACAATTTTTATGATTAAATTTATGATCTTATTTTCATTAGTTAGTTAGTAACATTTCATTGTTACTCGTTATTAGGATATTAAATGATTTAGTTTCATACGTCAGTTTTGTCTGATAAGTTCATCTTACAATTTTTATGTTATACTTATATCATTTACATAATGGTATTAGTATAATATATATCAAATTTTTTCATCCATTAAATTTATATATTCATTTTTTAATGAATATCATGTAGAATTAATCACATCGCAGCCTGCAGGTGATACATCGTATGTTTGCACTAGAGATGATATTGTTCCCCTAATTGTTGAATGGTATTATATTTTTTTGGGGATAGTATATAAAAATTATTATAATTTTATATTAATCATATATAGGTATTATTTACACTATTATTCCCATCTATGTAATTTCGTGGTTTAAAAAATTACACCACGGTGTGGAGACGGTGAGTCATACGAACGCACCTGCTGTGATTTCATATTTTCATAGGATGGATAGAAGGTGAAATAGGTTTTTTTCATATTTATTATTACATATCAGTATATTAGTGACCTTGATATCATTATTTTGTAATGAAACAACTAATTAAGAGAATGTAGAAGAAGAATGAAACTTGAATGAATCGGTAGAAGAGATTACTTCATCCTTGACATGCCTCCTTTGAATTTCCACATAGGTCAATAGAGATTGTCTTTTGAGAAGGCCAAAATTACTATATTATAACTACAACATTGAGAAGTTAAATGGATCGGGGTTGTCTAAACATGAATGCTGAAAATGGATTTAAGGGGAGAGGGAGGAGGTACCCTTTTATATGAGAGGAGAGGGGAACATTAGGAATGTTCCAAAAAATTTATTTATTAAAAATTAAATTTCTATTTTAAATGGTCCAAAACAAATTTAATTATATGATATGATGATATTGGTTTTAATACCAATCATTAAATAATTTTTGAGAAGTTTTTATTATTATTTAATCCTTATCTTTTTTGTTTTACCCTTTTTTCAGCATTTTTAATCTTACCGTGACATAATGTCATATATACATTGTAGGTTAATTTAATGACCATAACTTTTCAAACGACCCAAAAATAGATATTTATGACATATTTGGACATATATTAACCATTTGGTTGAATCATAGATTTATAGGATTTTAATATCATTTACTAAACTATTTTATGTATTATTTTATTAATTATGTCAATTTTTGATACTATTCATACATGACTTATTTTGAAATTCATAATAAACATATTATGTCAATACAAAGAAATTAATTTATCCATAAAATGCCAATTTCATCCAGAAAATTAATGTATGGTATCAAAATATTCAAAATAAAAATATTTTAATATTCATAATTCATTTATTTGAATCTTTCATTAATGGGGTAATCACTATATCATAATTGTTCCATAAATAAATAAATAAATAAATAAATATAACATATAAAAATTATAAATAAAATACCATGATGTTGGAAATATTTATATATTTTTGATTAATATTTATAGACATAATTATCCATTATACAACCACATATTAAAATCATTTTAGTAAAAGATATATGATTTGGGTATAATTATCATTACATTAAATTATTTATTGTAAATTGTCATTTTCATATCCATATGAATCCATGGGGTCCCAAAATCGACTGAATGATGGAAATGGCGAGACATATCTCGTCCAACTAGATTAGGACATCTGTAAGGGTATAGTAATAATATTATAATGTTAGTTTTTACCCTTATGTACCAGATTTACATTTTAATTGTTGTAAAAAAATAATTACTGAGGTTATTATTCATAATTTCTAGAAATAAAAGGTACATATTTTCAAATTTTGGACCTCTTTATTGCATATATGGAATCAATTTATTTTAATTCAAAACATAATAGTTTCAGAAATTAATTTAAAATTAATTATCGTTGTTGAGAAAATTTGTTGTAAAAGTTAAAACATTTTAAAAGATTGAAATGATTTTACCAATGAATGGAATGTAAAATTTATGAAAATGACATAGATTATATTAAATTGTAAAAATATATTCTATTAATACTTTAAAATTATTCAATATTATAATTTTACCATATTATTTATCTCGATGAAAAAGAACTTTTTAATTAAAATATAGCGTAATATTTCTATTCATCAATATAATAAAGTTATCATAATAATATCAAAAATTTACCCAATGTAAATTTTAACAACGTTATTATAAATAAATGTTTTTTTTCAAATTTAACTAATTAATGAGTCAAAAACTCGATTTATTGTGGGTGCACCATCAAAAGGCGGTAAAACAACATTTTTTTTAAATATTTTTTTTATCTATTTTTTTTCATTTCTCATATTGTGTTCTAGAAAATGTTTAGGTTCAATTACAATGATATAAAATTAAAAATGTGGTTAATACTATTCATATAGGCTAGTTTATATCCCATTAAATAATAATATATTATTTTTTAGTGAAACTCAATATCGCGTACAACATAAACTATTGAGGATGGTCGCTCTTGTGTGTAACACAAGACAAGTCAATGTTTCATGTAGAGAAATATACATTTGGTGTTTTTTATTACATAATCAAAACATAGTTCATTTATACATTAAAAAAAATATACTTAGTGTTGCAGGAAATTAACTCTATCAAAATATCGTGAAATTGTGTGTAACACGAGCGATGAATAGTGTTTTGTATGCTACCAGCTAATACAGTGTTGAGTATAGCACAAGATAATCTTGTTGTAGTGAAAAATACAATATGTCAAGGAAATTAAAAAGAATATATCTCATAAAATCTTGGGTAGTTACATTCTACACCCCATAAAATTAATTTATCCCTTGGAATTCTTCAGGGTTGTAAATTTTTTTCAACATGAAAATTTCATTCATTGAAACCCACATCATAAATAAGTAATACTAAAACATCATTTTTAAAATGAAGGTTATAAACATAACATTTACCCAATTTGACTTATTATTAGGTTTCCACATATAAGAACATAGGTGGGAAGTGAAAATATGGATATGGAAGAGAAATCTATCCATTATTTTCTAATTGTTATTGATAGAGAATAAAGTTCGGAGAAATTTAACTACTAGAAAGACACAAATATACGATGATTTAATGTACAATATGATTCACCTGATAATATGGTACTAGGATAACATTTTTTTATTTTAAATAGCCTTTCACTAATTTTGATGAATTTTTCATGAGGACAAATACTTACATGATTTTGGTACAACTTCACCGTTCTTCGTCCCTTAAACAATTTCTACTTCATTACTTATTTAATTAAAAGAAGTTGAATTTTTCATTTTTGAAGTGTTACATAATCATGCGATTAAAAGGAAGTTCATTTCATCTAACCCTATCATAAAATGTATAGCCCATGTTATTACATATAATTAAGTCCATCTATGGTGAGATTAATCATATGTGGTTTAAAAAATGGACTTATACATCATCTATATTACTGATTAATAAAATAAAAATAATTTTAACTAACCCAGGTCTTCTTGTAGGCCATTGGTAAGCGATAAAGTCCTATCACACTTCAGATGTGGGATCGATTCCCACAACATAGTCCTACACGATGGATTTTCGCCCAACCTGTGAGTTGTCATTTTTCTAAAAGTATAATGTTATAATACTCAACAAAAATTATTTCCTTAAACAATACTATCTGATTTCCAACACAATCCATTCCAACATTTAGGATTATCCAAAATAACTATTTCCAATCTCACAATACAAAGAAAAAAACTACTAGAAATGTCATATAACATGAATGTAAATAACATCATTTATTCCACATATATCAAAAGATACATCTTGTTGGTGACATTCTAAACATTTTAAGGAATTAATCATGGATTATCTTGAAATATGATAATATCATAAATTACAATATAACCATTATTAAAACATGAATTCTATCAAAATTAACTCTTTCTATACACCAAATATACAAATTTTCATTATACTCAATCCATGATATCACATTTTCCTTTTACCAGTCATGAGATCATTAATACTATTATACATATTATTTAATTTGTATCCCTTCATTATGTGCATATCATATAATTTCCAAAAATATTTCATTATCATTTCATTGTTACTAGTACGATATAAATATGGGATACAATAAAAGAGAAATACATATATATTCCAATATTCTATAAAACAATAAATGAAATTCCACAACACTATTTTGACATCCCATTACATATTTACTTAATTATCCCACTAATTCATTGTCATACTCATCATGGCCAGTAGTTATTGCTTGTGACATCCCTTTTTTTCATAAGAGGATGATGATGTCGATCATCATCAAACCTTGGATTTGGGAATTGGTAAACATAATTCCACATTTCCATGAACATATAGCATTGAAGTATTGGTGGTGTATTCTCTGTATTCTTTTATCCATTCACAGAAATACAAATGTTTTCCCATTAATTAAGATCTCAACTGCTTGATGACCTTCTTTTCCACACTTGAATGATTTTATTTCACATTTAAAGAAATACCCACCATGCTTTTTTTCACATTTTGTGCATAATGAAACATCAGTCTTCATTTAACTAAAATATTGAGTTCTTTCCTTAAAATCTATCTTTCATTTCTTGTTATAACCATGCTTTGGATTTGTAAACTCAACTTCTAGGTCTACCTTGATAGAAAAAATCACAATATCATCATAGCTAATGAAGACTTTTATCTCTAGTTCACATTGAAGATGTGGTTCAAATCCACTGAAGAATCGATCAACATTACATGCAGGTTCGATTATAAAGCCCGAAACATACATTTAATGTCTTGAAAATGTCACATCATATGTACCAATAGATTCGTCGTCCTTTTTTTTAAGCTCAAAATTCTCCTTTTCGATCTTTGTTTCAAAAAATACAAGGGATGCAATTATTGAAAAATATGTTATTGAACTCATCCCATTCCATGGATTATATTTCATTTTTATTGCCTTTTATTCTTAATTAGAGTCAACCAATAGTATGCTTCAAAATCTAAATTATAGTTATCAAGAACTACATTTTCATGTTGTGAACAAAAAGGATAGAACATATATTTTCGATGGTAATGATCCATTGATCGGTAACAAGTGGATCATAAGAACCAATAAATGAAGGTGGATGTTGCCTCATGGAGGACTTAATAGAATATTGTTCCCTTCTCTAGTTATTTGGATGTCTAGAATGATTCATAGATTTTACAAGAACAAAAAAATATTTTGACCTCTATATCTCATAAAATTTAGATGTTTGAGAGCTAAATAATTTCATTCACCAATGCATGATCATTAACATAGTTCCTTCGGGTCCAAGCCTTCGTTTAGATCCCCAAAATAATAGTGTGAGAGGATAAATCATACTAAGAAACAACATAATAATGGAGGGGGTACGTTTAATATCTATGATATTAGGTTTAATACCATGTTATTCAGGATTATAAACATATTTCTAGAATTGTAGCGTATACCTATACATAACATTAGGGACACCACTAGACATACCTTAGGAATATCTATAGGGATCTCTGATATCATAGTTTTCAATGTTTTAATAAACCTTTTCCATCATACAAACTATAGAGACCAAATATTTATGTATATTGAAATTAAATTACATTCGCAGAATAATTAACACATGAAAAAAAAATTCCCAAATACCTTATTAATTTAGTGCCTTTTGAAACATGGAACACAAACTTCTAATCACAGTGAATGATCTTAAACATATCCCATAAAGATATTGACTTTTTCTCCTTCCTAAAACCATTATTTATCGTGGGGAAAAGAAAAAATAAAAAGGGTGAGATCAAATTCCTAGTACAGGTAATCAAAGTAAATCTCAATCATATCACATTCACAAGAACATAAGATTTGATTATTTTATCCTAAATATGAGATCATAATATCATGTCATGGGATAAATCATAGATGTGAAAATTAATAACAATAATCATAACATAAAACATGTATCTTTGTGTCTTACACAGACAGGAATAGAAAATCCTTTCATATTAGTCATGGCTCATTTCCATGACCATCATAGCAGAAAAAGTCCATTACTGAATCGAGTTCACTCCACCTTCCATTCTTGTATCACTGAACCAGATTAACATGTTGTTCCATCTATATCAATATCATGCGATATAAATCATTACCCAATGAATTTGAGGAGGATATAGGTTCCACCAATCACATAATGAAACCATTCAATTGTGTTTCTCAAAATCATAAATCACACATCATTGGATAACCCATGTAATAAAATGGGATTCTTAGACATCATTTCATCATTAAATATTCCATAAAACATTAAAATAAATCATAAAAATAATTCCCTAATAATGTAATAAAATCAAATTAATTATAGGGACATAAAATTAACCCTATATCATCTTGAATGAAACATAATTTTCGTAAAACACTTGAACATAGTTCTTGAGGAAAATATCCTTTATTCTTCAAAAACATTTTCTTTTCTTAATATGTCATGAAAATTTAAAAGAAAATAAGTTAATTGAAAACAAAAATGAAATATTTTGAATGAATTTTTAAATAAATAATTCTTTATTAAAGAGTAATTTTTTTTCATGTGGTATATGTTAAAAAACATTAACATTGTACTTTCCCGGAAAAGTCAAAATGTACCTAATATGGTAAACAAAAGAATGATTTATTCCATAAAATATAGTAAAAGTAATCCAAGGTAAAAAATTATTTTAGTCATAAATGGATGAATAGTAAACATTTTATGAAAACATTTTTAGAAATCAAGGAAATGGATGACAAATATAACCCCATAACATACTTATGAATAAACAATCTCAGATAAGAACGAGATTGGAAAAGTTACCCCTTAACTTAGGTATGAATTATTTAGTATCTGCCCAAAACACTTGTATAGTGATTTAAATAATGTTAAGGATTTATTCCAGAATCATAATAGTTTTTATGATAACATTTATAATCATATTTTCATCCATTTTTTAGTAACATTTCATTGTTACTCGTTATTCAATTATTAACAGCATTATGTTCTTACGTATGTTTTGTCAGATATGTTCATGGACCTAATTTTAGTTTATAGTTATATCATTTATATAATGGTATTTGTATAATATATATCATATTTGTTAATTATATTCATTTATATAATCATGTTTTATTGAATATCATGTAGAATTAATCCCATCGCACCATGGAGACGATAAGTCATACGTATGCACGAGCAACGATATCATTTTCATAATTGTTTAATGGTATTTATGTGGATGGTTTATAGTATATATTAATTAGTATAATGTAATATTATTAATATATAGGTATCAATTACAACAATATACCCATCCAAGTAAGGTGGTTGTTAAGAAATTATTACACCATGGCGTTGAAATGGAACGTCGTAAGCACGCACGCACGCGCGGCGATTTCATTAGTTCGTAGGAGGGATATAAGTTGAAATAAGTTTCTTTCATATTTATAATACCATTTAATTATATGAATTATACTGATGTTATAATTATATAATTAAAAACCTATTGATAGTGAAGTAGAAGATGAATGAAACTTGAAATAATCGTTATAAGATATTACTTTTTCTTCAACAAGCCTCCTTTTCATTTCCTCTTAGAGCATCTGAGATGGTCATTTGAGAAGTCTTGAACCATTATATTGTAACTATGAATGTTTATAATAGAAATGGGTATAGTTTTTTTGAGCATTAAGGCTAAAAAATGGAGAGAAGAGGAGACGGAGGAGGCGCCCTTTTATAAGAGAGGAGAGGGGAACTTTAGGTAAATTCAAAAATTTTAATATATTAATAATTCAATATCAAATTAAAAATTACATAAACTTATTAAATTATAATATAAGATGATTTTTATTCGAATAATCATCATCCAAAAATTTCTGATTGGTTTTGAATATTTTTTCACCCTTATCTTTTTTGTATTATCTTTATTTTACCCATTTTAATCATATTGTGATATCATGTTATTTATACATTATTCGTTAATGTAATTACCATATCTTGTAAAAGACACAATAAAAGTTATTTATGAAAAATATGGACTTATAATAATGATTTTTCTAAAAAATATATTTTTAGTAATTTATTATCATTTAATAACCTATTTTATGTTTTAATTTACGAATTATGTTAATGTTGGATACTATTGATACATGACTTTTTAAAAAATTCATGAAAATTCATATACATCAAAACAAAGTAATTAAATAATCCCTAGAATGTCATTTTCATCCAAAAAGTTTATATAGAATCAAAATATTCAAATTAATCTTATTTTTATATTTATAAATTCATTTATTTCAGTCTTTCATTAATGAGGTAATTACTATATCATAATAGTGTCATAAATAAAAATATTTATCTAATGTATAAATATTATAAATTAAATACCATGATGTAGAAAATATTTTTATCCTTAAATTCACTATTTAGAGTTATTGATAACCACTATATAACGGCATATTAAAATCGATTTAGTAAAAGATATATGTTTCGATTGTAATTATCCTTACCTTAAATAAATTTTTATAAAATGACATTTTCATATCCAATTGAATCCACGAGGTCCCAAAATCAACCAAAGGATTCCCATGGCCTGACATATCTTATCCAATAGTATTATGATATGTGTTAGGATAGTTTAATAATATTATAATATTTGTTCTTTACACTCTTTTTTCATATTTTCCATATAACTGTGGTAAATAAAATAATTTCTAAAGATACTATTCATAATGTCTAAAAATTAAAGGTACATATTTAAAAATTCTTGAACTCATTATTAAATTGAAGTAATCCACTATTCCAAAATCGAATCATAGAATTTGCAGAAATTAATATAAAATTAATTCTATTTGTTGAGAACACATATTTTTAAAGTCAAAACATTGCTGATGATTGAAATAATTTTACCTATAAATTCAATATAAAATTAATTAAAATTACATGAATTATATTAAACAGAATATATATATATATTATTTATAATTTAAAACCATTAAATATTATAATTTAACCATATAAATTATCTTGATGGAAAAAGTTGTTTGAAATTAATATTTAGATTATTTTTACTATTCATCAAAATACGAATATTATCAGAAAAATATCAATAATATATCTAATGTAAATATTTATATCCTGATTACAATGAAGAAATTATTTTTTCAAATTTAACTAATTAATTTTTCAAAAACTAAATTTCAAATTTGGGCGCTATCAAAGAGGAATAAAACCACATTTTTTTGAAAAATAATTCCCTCATCCGAAAAATTAAAATTTTTCTTATATTTTGATCTAGAAAATGAGTCGGATGAATGTGAATGACATAAAATTAAAAATGTGGCCAATACTCTTCATAAAATCTAATTTATATCCATTTAAATAATAATATATCATTGTTTAGTGAAACTCTGTATCGTGTAAAATGCAAGCTATCGAGGGAGGCCACTGTTTCATGTAATTCAATACAAGTCAATATATCGTGTAGTGAAACATTCCATTGGTGTTGTGTATAACATTACCCATTTTATGTAAATTTATACATTGAAAAAAAATCAATACTTAGTGTTGGGTGAAATTAATTATATCAAAGGATCTTGAAATTGTTTGTAACACAAGCAAAAAATAGTGTTGTTTATACTACATGCTAATATGTTGTTTCATATATAGAAAGAAAATCTTGGTGTAGAGTACAATAAAATTAATCAATGAAATTAAAAAGAATATATCTCATAAAATCTATGGGTGTTACATACTCTGTCAGTAATGGATTATTCTTATCATTTTACTGAGATTTAGCACTTCATACATATGGTGGGAAGTGATGATTAATATTAGGCCAGGCGGTTTGAGGATGGTCTCAGGATTGACCATTGATCGTAGGTGAATTTTTAAGGCTGACATTAGTGTATACTATAGTAAATTAGGGATTGTTTATTAAGAAGAATCTCTGGTATTTTTTGAGCTACGTTCTAGGGAGGTTTATCATTGTGGGACGGTACTCTATAGTTTGATAGCAAGAAGCGCCGTAGGGAGCTTTCATGTAGAGATTCCAGTATAAGGTACTTATCTTCTGGTATCTGGGTGAGGTGATACTAATTATGGAAGAGTGGTCACACAAGAACTCAGTGCTCGAGAGACCATGTTGAGTGATGGTATTGTGGAAAAATGGTTCATATTTAGTGTTTTTCAAGGTTTTCTCACTAATATCTTGTGAAATTGGATCTCTTATGACTGTATGTTAAGTAGAAAAACCACTATTTTCTTATTAATTAAGGAAGTGGAGTCCATCAGGATGTTTCAGCTGAAGAGGTGGTCATGGTCTGGGTTACCAGAAGATATGTTTTTAGTGATAGTACGATAGATCAGCTCATGGTAGTCAGGAAGGGTCTTAGGGCCACAGTACATGACAGACTTTTGCGACGGAGTAGACCCAGCTGGAGTAAGATCCTGGAAACTCTATTGTTAGAGGTACGATCCTAGTTGCCTCCGTTTTGGCTTAAGAACATTTTGATACATGGTATTCCCATAGTTTTATATTTTTGGTTGTTGAGATGATTTGTGGAATCTATATCATTAAATTAGATGATTATATGATTCTTGACACTCTGTTGGGGATTAGGACGACTATAATAGGTTAGTTCAAGTAATCCCCTCTTTAGTATGGTGGGTGTCACTTATTATGGGACCTCTATTTAATAGTGATGGAAGACTTCGATATCATTCTTAGAATGAACTTCTTGGTTTCCTTTCAGGCCTTTGTTGATAGATGCCACTATAGGGTGAGTTTCACATCACCTAAGGGATGTTTTGTTCTACAAAAGGAATAATGAAATGATCAGGTGAGAACAGCAGGACTTGGGAATCATGGTTGGGAGTAATTGGATCCCATATTACTAGTTTATATATCACTGATTATGAAGATAAAATAGATTGATATAAATCATACAACAAAGTATTATGATTATAGTGTTCACTTTTATAATAATTGACTTTGTCAACCACTAAAAGTAGCTGCCCTGTGACTTCTTTTGGTGATCATAGATACCCTATCGGAAATGACCAATAGAGAATTCCTAAGGTTGACCCAAAAATTACCCACAAAAACACTATCATACAGGTTTTTTTATGTTACCAACACAAGGCTACACATGGGGTCACTATGAGGGAGACATAAGATTCATCACCTTCCAATGAAGATACCGGGTATGTTGAGAGAAGTGTGTACACTGACAGATGTATAGGGTAGTGGTCGAATGTGATGTGAATTATCAGAGGAAAAATTCCAACAGATTAGGGATGTCCAGTAGGTATTGGTGGGTTTTATGGTTGATTGTTGGTGATGTGGTTGTGACAGAGAAACAAAATGGGAGACATGGGGGCATGTCACAGTGGGTGTGTTTGGGAAGAAGAAAATGAAGACTGGTGAAATCCCAAAAATATTATTTCAAAATTAGGGACCTCCATAGGTTTCTACTATTGATTCCATTGCTGGCCAACAATGCCAGTTTCCCACTCCCCCTCTCCAATGTCGAAGCCTAAATTATTAGTTGTTGTTAAAGAGATAATCAAATTTATTACATAGCATGAAAATAAATATTCTCATATAATTTTTCATGTATACCATAGTGTTGTTTAAGGATAGCTTTTGTAGATTAGTTAGAAGAACACTTGATCTCTCTTTTATTTTATCAATGATATAAATTTTAGACTTAATATAAGGAAAAACCAAATAGATATAGATATTGGGATAATAATATATTTTATAGAACATCTAAGATGAGTACAACATCATATGATAAAGGATTTAGTGTTGAGAAAATGGAAATCGTAGATGAATATGTCCTTTTTGATTTCATAAGTCTATTTGAATGACACAATGATGGGAAAGGATTTAATGGTATGCTGTTTATAATAAATAATCTATACATTTAGACGTATTGAAGCTATATAATTTATATCATGAAAACAATTGAGTGATATAATATTTATAAAACTAAATTCTCTATTGAATGATATGTTACTAGAATATAAATATAATATTTTTTAACTATATGTTGTTTAATGAAGAATATATAAAAATTTTAAAATCTTTGAATGAATGAAATAATTTAAAACTAAATTTATATTTTTTTAAATGGAGCATTATTGATCCTATGTATCCCCCTTAATATTATAACTCACTCAAGATAACTCGTTTTTATCAAAAAATTATATTCTATATATGAATCAAAAAACTATATATTCCTTTCTTGTAATAAAAAATCATAGTGGGAAAATGATTTTATCGTAGAATATCAATGCTCACTCATCACTTGATTATAAGATATATAGTTTAAAAAGTCCAGGTAGAAATTATATAATATAAAATAATTATAAAATATCATAAAACAGTTGGGATTCATGTAGTATTAGAGTTGAGTGCTGACATATATCTTCTATATATGATCTTGAGGTTCACATGGTCAAACATCCAACTGGGGATTCCATAACCTGTAAATAAGATTTTCTTCTCTCCTGTGAGGCATAGTGTTTTCCATGTCTGTATGTTGGGAACATGACTTGATAGAGAGTGATGAAAAAATTCATATGGGTTTTTATAGAGTGTGTTTTGGATACCCATAAAGACTATCCTCCATCATTATGGTTTCATCATGGGTTTGTATTGTATGAAGACAGTGGGGGTAGGGTGTTCATTAGATTTATTGTCCATAGTGTTGTATCGGTATTCACTGGAGACATCAGGGCATCATAAAAATCGTCGACAAAAGGACTCTCTATCTAGAGGGCCATTCCGGTGTCAGATTTCATCAATGATGGCAACACGAGATCACTATGGTAGATCTTTGGAGGATCCTTCCATTACTGATGGCAAATCAAAAGTCCATCATCAATGGATAATGTTATTTATCCTTATTAATTTGTCAGACATGTTGGTGGTGGGTAAGTATTCCGAATGTTCTCAAGATGATTAACATATTAAATTGATTTAGTTTTCATTACTAATTTGGTACAATGTGTCGACGTGCTTCATCTAGTGGTGTCCACGACAAATCTACTTTTCTACGAAGGAGATGTGGTGGCTTCCTCCAACTACTTTAGGCAGTGGTAGAACCATTATTAAATTTTTTTTTTCTTTGGTATCCTAGGATTATAAGTCAATTTATGGGTGAACACTATGATTTCCTCCATGTGATCATTTTCAGTTATTGTGTGGGATTCAGTCCATTCTTGTTAAAGATTTCAAGTTATTATTGGGTTCCCTTTTAACCCATATTAAGAATAGTTTTATCTACATAATAAAGGGGATACACCACATCTTGTTTTGGTAAGAACATAAATTTATTATCAATCAATTAATGTATAAAATCAAATGCAATTTCTAAAAAATGAATTCTTTTATAAAATAATAAATGCAATTATTCCCCCCTGAATAATGAAATTTCCCACTTTTCACTCATTTATAAAATGATAAGTTCTTTAAAAGCCTATTTTCATATTTTATCAAAAAAAATCATAATTTTCCCAACTCAGTATTTTATAATATTCAAATTCTTTAAAGTTTTATTAAGGAAGAAATAAAATAAAGAGGTATTTTAGTTATAAAAATAATAAAACGCAAAAAAATTTTGGGTATTTGAAAAGTTAAAAATATTTTTTAACCACTCCCTCTTTTGAAATTGAATAACTCCACAAAATATATCATATTTAATAAGATGGTTTTTCTATCACCCACAAACAAATAAATGTAATACACCACAATATATTTTAATTAAGAACCTAAATTTAGAGTCATTGATCAGTGGAAAAATAACATCTAATTCAATTTATCAAAATTCCCATCATTTTCTAAAAGATGAAGGAAAATATTTTTCCCCTAAATAATGAAATTACTCAATGTTTTCTACTTTATAAAAAGATTTTATCTTAAAAACATTGTTTAATAATTCTAAATATTTTTACAATTTTCTTATATAATTTTTTCTTAGTATGTTCACCGATTAATGTAATCTAAAAGAATAAATAAAGTAAGAGGGATATGAGTTATAAAAATATAGAATTATCCCACAAAGAACTAAGTAGGCTATGTGAAAATATAAAAATTACATTTTAATGAATCCCCCGCTCATGAAATGACATACCCCCCCAAAATATATGCCAATTAAGAATTGGATTTATAATATAAATATATGATAAAGAAAAAAAATTACCTTTTTAGAAGTTATATTCTAAAAACAACAGGTGATCTTCGTCTTTCAATGATAGTCTCATAAAATGTATTAATTGAATAACCTTTTATTCTAATGGGTGAAATTGAATGTATTTAAACATTCTAAATAAATAATATATTAACTTCAATTATTTTTATAAATTATAAAAAAATAATGAAAAGATGAATTTATAAATCATTATACTTAAATTTAAATAATTCATTCAATTAGATGATATTTATATCAATATTAGGAAAAATCTAATGAAGAATTAGTGAAGGAAAATTCACTTATCCTTAATTGAGGTGTTTAGAAATTTAATTTGCTAATATAAAAATTTATTTAAAAAAAGATTATTTTAATTTTATAATTAAAAAATATTTTTTAATTTGTTTGAATATATAAAAATTTAAACAATTTATAAATATATTAGCATGATGATCACCAGTTATGATATTGTCAAAAATTATTGATCCTTTTGTTATGTATGATCATGGAGAATTTGGTGAATTATTTCTATATTTTTTTGTCAATGATGTGATTTGATTCATGAGAAATAAATAAGTCATGTGTTATCATAATGAATTTGAGTTTGTGTTGATCTAAAATGAAAATCTATGAGTGTGCACTTCATACACAACACTTGAGCAGAGAATCATTATGTTTTCACATATTCAATCTCCATAGTGGAATGTGTAATAGTGTGTTACTTATTAGTTATCCAAGAAACTAAACTTATCCTAATTAATTAAATTTCTCTAACCTATGCTATCTATCAAACCAAAAACCAAAAAATTCATGTTTTAAGTATGTTTTAAGGAAATACTTGATTTCATAAGAGGAAAAGAAGACATGTCCTGAAGTACCAATATGATAATAGGAAATATATATTAGATTTTATTCCATTGTATTTACATTAAATGATTCCTATAGTCAAGCAGAAAAAATTGTGTTTTGTTGACTAGCCATAACATTCAATGAACTATAAAGAATTCCTCTATAAAATCTATAATCATAGATTTCATATATTTATAATGAATAATTCTCTTAGAAGATCATTCTTGTTTAGATATAATTAGTGAATTGTAATAATAAAATAGTTTATAATGTTCATAACAACATGATGTTGAGTTATGATGTCTCCTTATAGTATTTTAGAACATTAAAACCAATGTAAAAAAGTTGTGTTCACCTATAATTATCATTTCAAACTCAATATTCACATGATTTAAAAATTAATGGATATTTATTTTTGATTAAAAATATTTTTTGAAAATTGATTCATTTAAAAATTAATTAATAAAATAAATTCAGTATTAATTTACATTGAAAAAATAATTTTGATGAAAAAATATGCTATGTTTATCAAACAATGTTGTTCGGGATTTTTTAATTCAATAATGTGTTTTGGTATGTTTGTATTCATGGTCTGGAAATCCTAAATTATCAAAACAAAGTGGTCTTATTATATTATTTTCTACATTATCATTTCGATTAATAATCATAGCTTCGACATCAATTTTAAATAAATTAAAATAATGATATGTTTCAAATACCGGTATAATTTGGATGGACTATATTCAAGCTACATGTGAGAAATTTTCCCTAAACATGATAATAAACCTTAATGACCAGATTTTCATTTTTCCATATTATACATCCAAATTCATTAAATTTTTTTCACCAATACCAATTAACAATGATAGTTTTTATTCTCATCCAATGTAAAATCATGATTCTAATAAAAATAATTATTCTCATCTTCAATTTACCATGTCCAACATTCAACACATAAGAAATCATCAACTATTTCAAGTGTTAATTGACATGGGAATTCATGATTCTTCATTTTATTTATAATAGAACTCCAAGAATTCACTTTGTGGATAACATTTATAGTGATATTATTAGTGTTATGATTTCTAATGATCAAAATGTTGGTCATAAAAAATGTAATTTTATCTTTAATATATTGTTTTCCTTCTTCCACTAATGTAATTTAATGACATTAAAAATCTATAAGAACCACGATCTTTATTTCTTGTTTGTATCTTTATTTTTGGTATGGATAGTTATTTCGTGTTGTTTTTTACCAAATGGATGAAATAGGAATTTACAATGTACATGGAATGTACTTAAGAGTACATGATGTGTATATGGGTACCACGAACAACTACGTACTAGCCATGTAACAACAGAGTATGTGGATGTGTACGTTTCTAGAATGACCACATAAGGAGGGTGTCGTTGAGGCTAATACACGACGTGTAAATTAAAAATAAACGTTGTGTAGTTATATTATTTATTTGATAAATAATTTTCTTATCACGTCTCATACTCATAAATGCCTTATACTCTCAACGGTTCGTATAAGAAAGATATAGAATGACCACAAACATAGAACTCATCCTGTTCCTTCATCCGATCTCTAATAAGAAGCCATCAATTGTGTTGGATTCACAATGGTGAGTTCTATTTTCCCCTAGATAATTTATTACCAATTCTTCCTGAATCATGTATTATTGTGGGATGATTTATTTTATTGTTTTTGTTCGTATAAGTCATTTGTAGGCTGATTCAAAGGCTATAGTTCAACAGTATCGATCGAACGATATCGAGGAATGTGGTTTGGGCCTTTCTTCATTCATATTTGAATTATATATGCAAAAAGTGTTGGATTACCATGTTTTTGGTATTTCATTATTTATATATTAACCCTATTATTTTCATGTTATGGTTTAATTGATTGAAATAGGGGTTGTTACATATGCATAAGGTTATATGAATTGTTTATGAGACACCTCAGAGGTGTGTTACCCTACATTGATAGTTTATGTCCATTTTTTAGTTTTTTCCTATTAGGAGTACCATATTTCCTTAAAATGGATTTTTTAGGATGGATTGTGATTTATTATATGAATTTTACATGTCATGATTTTTGAATTTTTAGCCATGTGGTAATTATAGATTATATGTGCTTCTTTGATATGATGTGCATGATTTTTTTCAATAGAATGTCAAATCCTTAGACCATGAAAATTGTGGGAGTTTCCTTGTTTATTTACACAGGACTGTGAGATCCTTGGAGTAGAATTTTACTTAATAAGAGCTACCTAGAATTTCAATTAAGATCTATTTATTTTATGTTGACCTAGGGGGTATTGACCATGAGTGCTACCGAGAGTTCGTTTATAAGATAATGATAACATGTTGACGCAGGGGTATTGACTGTGAGATATTCCCTGGAGGTTGTTATTTATTGATTATTTCTATGAGTAACCAAAGGGGATATGCCATGATAGATTTTGTATAGGGTTGTTTATGAATGATTTAATGATTGTGATGTTTATTCCAAGCCAAAACACATGCTTGGACTCTGTCTTTCTTCATTGTTGATATGTTCATCTAAGGAAACCGTTTTTTTATATTTCCTAGGGGGATATGAAGCTGATTATAGATCATGGAATTTGATTATTCAATGGATTGAATATTTAATAAATTTAAATTAATTTAATTGATTATTGTATGATTGATTACTTTTGAGAACATAATAGTTTATTGATTCATTCCTTCATATTACCTCCTATATATATTCAGTGACTCATAGGAACAGATCTTTTGGTGGTTTCATACATGGATTCTATTAAAGGCCTTTCTGTGACAAGATTTTGGACCAAAATTGATTATTAAGATGCATGTATATATAAGGGAAATAACCTTTCTTCAGCAGGTACATGATTGTTTTTTGAGCCAGATAGCAGGGGACTAAGCTGAGGCTTGTGATGCTGCTGGAGTTAACTTTCCTTTTAGTTGTACATTGTTTTCTGTATTGTTTTCCACCACTATGAATAGTTTGGCTTCTTTACAAGATACATGTGACATGCATCATTTATATATGCTCCAGTTGCTATTTTCCAAACATTCTTCTATTGTTTACATATTTTGTTGGTATCAGTGACTCTTCTATTGTTTAGTGTTGTAATTACAGTATATAGTCTCTTTTAATGTGGTCATAGTCACCCTGTTATTAGATCGTGGCACTATATTCTATTTGGAAGCTTTTAGAATTTGGTGAATGTTCTTTAGGTCATGTGAACAACTGGGTACAAGGCACCTTTGGGCGGCACCAAGAACCTGAATGTTAAAATGTGGTAATTGAGGAGTTATTTTTTCTTTTCCTTACAATATGTTGTATATAGACTTGGAATGGAAGGAATATTATGTTTTTAAAAATACATGTCTGTTAGTAACAAACTCGTTTATAGGTAAAATCCAATTTACCATGAATATTGCAATTTTCACTAGTTTTTTAAATGTAACAGTTAATTTGATATCACTATTGGGCGAACCACTTTTTATTGTGATGTTGTTATTAATATCATTGTCATTATAGTTATGATGGAACTCTGTGATATGAGGTTATTCCATATCATTCATCATATAGGATCTTTCTAGAGATCACATGTCATGCATTTTTTGTCATGCCATTTAGGATATATTACTGATTTCATACTGTTGTGATATATTTGTGATATATATGCGTGTAGTAGTGATAGATTTCATGAAATAAATAATTTCTATTTTGAATGTGTATTGGTATATATAATATATATTTTTTATGGACTCCATAATTTTGTCCCTATGGTGCTTTGAGGAATCTTGTATCAGAATTCAGTGGATGAAGTTTGAACAGTAATTCGATTCGGTTATGTTATCAGATCAATAAGTATAGAAAACATTGATTTGATCAGAATATGGTCCCTCATGTATCGCAAAATGGAATTACATGGAAAAAATATTTTGGTTTGAAGGGTTCTGGAAATTTTTCAAAGGCTTACAATCTGGAAAACCAGACAACACGATATGCGATGTTATGGACACATTCTATTTGTTCTTCAATTATAGAATAAATTATATTTATAAAGTACATTATGTGTAATGTATGCACATTCTGTGTAGTTTTTGACCATGTAATATAATGTGTGAACAGAGTCATGGGGTTGATAATCGTTTGGTATAAGATGTTGTTTACTGGGAGTGCACGCCATGCTGTAAGAGACCACATATCCGGCCATGGGATAAACAACAAGAGTGTATAAAATTATTAAGGTACACATCACATATTGATTGTACACGCCATATAGAAATCGACTGTGTATCTGGCCGTATGACTAATGACAGGGGTGGAATGATGATAACTGGTACATGCTTTTTCTAGATTCAACATACTGTGTAATTAACACCATCGGAACCGTGTGGTTCGAGAAATGTACAAGTACATGGAATGAAGGGAATATTCATCTAAAAGATGTATCTTAGGGGAACAATTTGTTTGTATGTTGTGTTACAAGACCAGGATGGCAGAAGAACAAACCTATGTCAAAGTTTAAATGGAAAACATCGTGTGGTATTTATAAAAACCATGTATCCAATTTTAGTTAGATCCAAAATTTTTCCTTGTCAGGTTTCATTATTTCACATCTATGTTACATTCCTTGATAATCATAAACTAAGTTCTGTGATTGACCTAGAAAATTCATGTCACCAAGACATCTTATGGTTTCACACTATGTACATGTCAATAATCATACACTAGCAATTATAGTTTAATGAATACATGTAGATCCAGACATTGTTCTTATATTGTCCCCAACACTTATACCAGATGCAGGTGATGGTGCATAGTTTCATGAGGGATTTTAATGGATAGTGAACACTTTTTATAGATCACAACATCCTTCCCCAACTATAGAAGAATTGACATGGTTTTTCCAACTACATCATCCTCCCACCTCTTCATAGAATAGATGACCGTGTGATTCAGAGTCATAGATAGAGTCCATGCTTTCCATCTTCGAGCATCAAGAGATTCATCCTGATAGGAGGGTGAATCTCTTGAATTACATGCTATGGGATTCAGCCAAGAGATGGTGGGATGTTATCTCATAGGAAAGAGGTTATTGGGATAAGTCTTAAGAAGAGTTTCTAAGGAACTTCAATGATTAATTCTATCTTTAGTATTTTATTATCGATCAATCCTAGGAGTTCATGCATTTGGATTGGGGAGATCTTTTAGTGATAGATTACTCTTCTCATTTTATAGATCTTTAGCGCTTTATACCTGTTTTGAGAGGTGAGGAGTTATTATTTTTCAGGATTTTTTAGGATTCTCTCAAGTACGACATCCAATCGTAGACGAAGGTTTTTAGGCTGACTTTGATGACTGCTATAGTAAACTAGTAACTGATTACTAAGTGCAATATGAGGTAGTTGGGATCTATAATCTAGGGTGTTTTATCATCCAGGGATAGTACTCATTCGTTTGAGTGCAAGAATCACCATAGGGAGCCTTCACATTGTAATTCTAATAGCCAAGATGTATCTAAAAATATATAGGAGAGGTTCTAGAAGTATAATAAGAGAGGAATAAGGAGACCCTTGTGCCTGAGAGTCCATGTTGATTGTTGATTATGCAGTAATATGGGTCATCTTCAATGTTTTTTTTGTGTTTTCTCAATAACAGTGTGTGAAAGGGGATCTGTTATGAATCCACATTCGGGATAATGACATCCAACTTCCCATTAGCCAGTGAATTGTAATTACTCTGGACATTCAGGATGACGAAGTGTTCATGGACATGTAAACCAGATGACTGGATTTTAGTGATAGTAGGGTGGATCATCTTAGGGTAGTCAGGCATGGTCGTAGTGTTGCGTTACATTCCAGGATTTTGATATGGAGTATACCCTATAGGAGAAGGATCCCAGACCCATTACGGTTAGTACTATGATTCTAGTTACCTTTTTATTATGTTATTCTCAATTTGATACTAGATTTTTCCGTATTTTTATATCCATTTACAATGTGATGAATTGTGGACTCTTTATCTTTACATATAATGATTTTATGGTGCTAGACACTTCGTTGGGGATTAGGGCGACTAGTGTATGTCAGTGAACAAAATTCCCTCATGAGGTTTGTTTAATTCACTTATAATGGGTCCTCTATTTCATAAATATGTTAGGATTCTATTTTATTCTCGGGATTGATTTTTTTGGTCTCCTTTCATGCATTTTTTACTACTATTACCGCTAGGTGTGTTTCACATCACTAGAGGGACATGTTTTTCTACACAATGGTGAATGAGACGTCCTGGTGAGTAGATCGGGACTTGAGCATCATGGTTCGGAGGAATTACAACCCAAATTACTATTTTATATCTAAATGATCAGGTGGAATCACATGTGGAGTTTCATCTTGTGGTGGATCATTTCAGTGATTTCTTTCTAGAGGAATATCCAGGTTTAAGTTTAGTGAATGGTTGATTTATCTATTGAGATTGTTTTTGGAGTGGCATCATTTTACTTTCCTCCTTATAGGATGTCTATTCAAATGATATGATTGATCAAGATGATGTTATAGAAGATTCATGCAAAGGGTTTCATCCAACCCAGTACTTCTCCTTGGGATTAAGATATCCTTTTTGAAAACATGGTAGACAATACCCATATAATTTTTTTTGGAATACTAGAAGATAAACTTGTTGATAGTTAGGAATAAATATCCCTTGCTGAGGGTTGATGATCTCATTTATCATATTTGAGGATCCTTGGTGTTCTCTATGATTGAATTCACATCCATTTATCAACAGGTTCATAATATACCATGAGATAAACCAATTACAACCTTTAAGAGTAGGTATTGTAGGATCGAAAAATTATGTAGATGCTCAATACAAAATAGGGGGGGTGAATTTTATACATTAAAGTTTCATTTAAAACATTAATGTTGGTATAAAAAATCATTTTTAACCATAAATAAAACTATGTTTAACAAAGGTAAACAATGTAATTTCACAAGACCTCTTAGTTCTAAAAACATGCTAGGTTCTAGAAATGTCATTCTAGAAAAGATACTTAATAAATGATTACAAGGAAAAGATTCTACCTTAAAGCATTTAGAACCATATTAATCAGAGTATAAAAATACAAGAAAGTATAAGATAATTATTCTTTCCTTATTAATCCAAATGTTGAAAAAAACTAAACATGATACAATACATGTAACAAGTATAGAATCTTTTAACCCAAAGTTTTGGGTATCCAACAAACTTGGATAAAGGTCCCATTATTTATACTTTTAAGAAAGTATGTCTTACCCAAACCATGGTAAGCCCTCGATAAGAATATCAGAGTCTGTCTTGCTATACCCGCAAGCCATCGAACTTCAAGGTAGTCGGCCCCTCTGTCTTCCTTATCAAGGAAGTCCTTAAATAATAAGGAACTCATCACATTTGTCTTCATATCCCTAAAATCCCTCAGACGTACTCACCAACAATTGTAGTTGCATGGAGTAGAATAAAAAATATCTTCAATGCACAATAAGCATGAGAGTCTCACTCTCAAGAAATCAATTCAACAACATGTGATCTTTAGAGTTATCGAATAGTCAATGTTCAGTTCAAAGTTTTGAGCTCATTCAAATGAGCTCCGATTTATATATGCTTCTACAATGGTTGGTTCCCTCCTCTAATGCTCATATTTAAAAATGAATCTCATAGGGACCTATACATGTGTCACTCAAAATACAGTTGGTTAGAAACTGAATGTACGACATCATTTCAAAACTATAATAGGTGTAATAAAAATATGGTTGCTCAACCAAATCCATTTTTCAAAGTCTAAGAACAAATAAAGTTTGAGTTTAAGAAAATTAAAATGGAATTATATAATACAAGTATATTCCAATTCTATTTATCAAGGAATTCAGAGACTGAATTATAAAGAAATTCGAGTCTGATTTCTGAGGAATTTGGAGTTTGATTTACAGAGAATTCAATTTCCGAATTTCAGAGAATATGAAGTCTGAATTTCAGAGAATTCAAAGTCTGAATTTCAGAGATTTCAAAGTCTGAATTTCAGCAAATTCGGATTCTTAAATTTTATGAAATAGGAGTCTAAATTTGGATCCTGAAAACAGAATAATCTATATCTACGTATGTATCTAATTTCATTGATTTAGATGTGAAACTGAATTTTACAATTAGGGATAAAATGATTTATATTTAGAGAAACTAAAATATGGAAATTGAAAAAATGGTAAGGATATATTTTCCAAGCGGAAAGAAAATTTTCCTTATTAAAGAAATCTTATGGGAAATTAAATTTTCATCATGAAATAGTGTTTGTGATTTTCAGAACATGATGGAATGGAAAACCCATAGGTAAACCATATGGACTCAATAATCTATCCCTTTTTAATGGTAAAATTATCATTATGAAAAGAAGCATAAGGACGTTGAAATTTTATGAACATGAAAATAAAAACACATATTTGTTTACTTTTAGATTATAGTGAATACAACTAAATCCCCCTTAATAATTTAAATCAATAAGGATCATATTCATTATTTCCTGAATGAGATTTTTCATTTTCTTCATAAGAAAATCATCATGAAGAAAACTCCGCATTATTTTAACTCCACCTTACTTAGGGAAATTTATTTTTTTCATAGTAACCTTATTATAATTCCTTTTTAAAACTTTTTGATTTTCAAAATGAAATACATGTAAGGGTGAAGAAAATATGGTACCAAAATATTTGTACTAACTACCAAAAATATGAAGTGAAACTATAATTTTGTTATGTTTGAATTAAATAGTAAAATGATATAAATACTATAAATGATCATATTTGAAAAATATTATCATTCCTTCTCCATCAACATCAGCTTCTTCACTATGGTTTTTAACTTCTTGTTCTCCTTGTGATTCTTTTCTGCACGTTTGGGAAACTGATCCTTATCTTTTATTTTCTACTCTAAGTCATTAATTTTCTCTTCCTAAGCCTTAACATATTCTTCCTATACCTTCATTAATTCTTATTTCTTAACACGATTCTCTCCAATATCAATTATTAGATCCCTTTACCTCTTCCAACTATGAGAAACTGAATACGATTTTCCATTCAGATCATTCAGTTCATTCTTTTGAGTAGTTTCTTCAAGAGATAACTTTTAAAGAAAATTATTAGTATGATCCTTGACCTTTATGTCTTCAGTGTAAATAAAATTCTTGACACTATCGTGAAATTCATAAAATATTCTAATTTATACTATTGTATTTCTTAACCAGCTTTTTATCTTCTTGAAAGATCATTTATGATCCTAATAACCAATGAGAAAGGATTTGAAATTGGCCTCGAGACTGAAAAATTTATCAATGTCCATGGAAATTGAATCTGATTTTTGATTTAATGTATGCTGAAGCATCTAATATCTTATGTCTATGCTTGTAAATAAGGGAATAGTTCCAACAAGATTTTTCAGTGATTGAACTACAAAATCATTTCCGAGAGAAGAAAATTATAAATCCAAGACTTTGGATGGTGAGAATTCCATTCTGATCACATCAGCCTTCCTCTTCGATGAAGCACCATCATCATTCTTTCGCACTAATGACATTGAAGGAGTATAAATAATCACCTTCTTTACCTTATCTATTCTTGAATTTATTTCTTCTTCCTTGGGCGATTCATTTTCACAATCAGATAATTGAACTATATTTTCTTCATCTACCTTTTCTTTCTTGTCTCCTGCCTCAACATCCCCAAGGTGAATGAAATCATGGTTTCTACTTTCCTCTTCAAAAAAGTTATTTACTTCTTCCCCACCCTTATCATATTTTACTTGGGTAGTGAGTTTTGAAGAATTGGATTTAGATGTTCAAATTGATAATTTATTAGAAGAACATACCTTCTAATATAAATACTCGAATTTCTTTATCAATTCCTTAGTATCACCACTGCCTTCTTCTTATTCTTCTTCCACTTCCTCTTCTTAAACTATTTCTTATTATTTTATTCATTCCTGAATCACTAACTTCTTTCCCGGTGTATCTGGTAATCGATCAACTAAATATTAATTGGGTACTAGAATATGTTTATTGACTTTTTTAGTATCATTAGGAAGGGATCAAACTATCAAGGCCTTAGACATATTTTTCTTTTGCTTCTTCTCTTTTTGATTCTCTCCATGATCTTCAATAGACTTTATCATTAAGGATTTTCATTAATAGGATCGAAACCAATAATATGCTCCCCTATTATCTAGTTCTTCTTGTCCTCTCTCTATTTTGAAGCCAATCCATCAGTATACATCTTTTTCTAAATAGGTATTGGGGATGGAGACTAGGTTTCTTTAGCCACTAGAGTATTCCATTTTTGTTTTGGTACACTGACCTTCCTTTTCATTCCTCTTTTCTTAGAGGTTTCATCCACCTACAGTTTATTTGATATAAATTCATCTTCTACTTCCTATAAATCATAGATATATCTGGATTGACTATTAAAACTAATCTTCATCCTCCTTAGTGTATCATCACTCAGCAATATCACATTAAAATTTCATGGCATAGAAATTCAAGGATTCTAGATAGACTGATGACAAAGAACAATAATATTTTAATTAATGGATAGATACATAATAATCTGAGACATTAGATTTCAATTCATGATATTATCAATCATCACCAAGATATACATAACCATATTTATCTTCCTGAAGTTGACCAGGAAATCCAAAATATATATATCACTATTTTTCAGGGTATCCTTATCTTCTTTTCTATGAATGAAGAAACCTAGAACCCACAATTCAAGAATCATGAAATTAGTAGAAAGTTGAATAATCTTCATAGTCTTTACCTCTGAATGACAAAGACAAGATAAATATTTTTTCTTATCAAAGGTTCCTATTACATTAGGTAACTTGTTATTGCATTACTAAACATCACCATAATAATGTATTCTAATAAATCTTGCATCCATTCTATAGGAAAGAGAGTAGGTCTTCTCGTACCTCATGAAAGAGAACTTATCTCTTCATCTTCTTTAATAAAAACTAATTCTCTCATTGAATTCCACCATAAACTCTAGATACACTGGATTTTCTTCCATTGGTTTGGAAATATATACACTCTCCCAACTATTCAGCCAGATATTCATAGAAATAATAGAATCATACACAGAATAAAACTTCAGATCGACTACCCTCTCTCGGTATATCTGTCATTCAGATATTTCTATAGCAGATTTCATTTCTTTTTGAGAAAAGGATTCAGTAGACAGTCAGACATAAGGAAACATTAATGATCTGTAATGACCTTAAGAATAGAGGTTGTGAATCATCACATGAAGGATTGAGAATCGATGTGGAAAATTAATTGGGAATCAATTATATGGGGAATTTAGGCAATTGATCAACTTCTATTCTTGATCTAATGGTTGAAAAATTTCTGATCAGATCTGATGGTTGAGATGAAATCCAAAGTGGATTTTAATAGATTCTGATCTTTCATGGTTTTTAATAAAAACATTCAGTTTTATGGAAAATGAATCCAAAGAATTTCAAACAAAAATAAAATAACCAACAAATTAAAATGTGACTATGAGGAATTATAAAAGGAATCATTCCTTTCAAATTGTTAGGGAAATTATTCGTAATAATGAAAAAAATTCTTCTTGAAGAACATTCGATTCTGAATATTTTGATTATGAAAATCATTGATTAATAAAATTTTCACTACAAATATATTTTAAAAAATCTAAAATATTTGTCTACAAAATATTTCACAAAAAAAATATTATATTAAGGAAAAATTAAGACAATAGAAAAAATTTGGACAAAAATAATTTTGATTACGAAAAAAATTTAGAATACTAAAATATTTTTAAATTTTAACAAAATAATGTACCCCGCCATTTAAAGGAGTTTGATACTATCAAAAGATAGGTTTCAGTAGGATGTTAATAATGATGAATAATTCATGGTTATCATTACTAGCTTCTGTTTAATGTATTCAAATATAGAGGATTGTAAAGATTGTGGGAAAATATCAGCAAGTTGATCCTGTATTCCGATAAATTAAAGAATGATATCTCCTTTTTGTGTGTGATCCGTAATAAATTTAGGCCTAATATATATGTTTTTTGATGAGATTTATTTTCATGGTATTTTAATAGAGAAATTGCACTAGTATTGTTACATAAATTTTCTGTTTTATTAAAACAAATATCATATTCTGTGTGTGTGTGTGTGTTGCATCCATAACACTTGAGTACAATAACATCCAGCTGCTACATATTCATCGTCAGTAGTGGAAAGTTATATTGAGTGTTGTTTATTTCATTACTGAGCAAACTAATGAATCTCTTATAAAATTAAATGTTCGAGATGTACATTTTGAATCCATTCTACTTCCACCAATGTTAGTATTAGAAAAACATTTTAAAACAAAATCACTTCCAGAATTATAAAAGAGTCATAAATCCATGGATCCCTTTATGTAGTGAAAAAATCCATTTTACAGCCTTTAAATGAGATTAGTTATGTTTAGATTGATATCTTCATCATAAGCATAATGAAAACATTATTTCTGGATGACCATTTGTGACGTATAGGAAAATACCAATCATACCTCTAAAAAATGTTTGATCTACTCATTTTCCAGCTTCATCAAGATCATGTGAATTTGAGGTTCCAATGGGAGTACTAATACTCTTGGTTTTGTCAAATCAATACTTTTTATGAAGATATTTAATATACTTGTTTTGATATATATAAGTTCCTTCGGGTTTTTGGGAATTTTGAAAACTAAGGAAAATTGTTAAATCACCCATCATACTCATTTGAAACTTTGATTTCATTATATCAACAAATGAATTAGTTATAGATTGCTAAGATTAACCAAATATAATTCCATCGACATAAATTTGAACAATGAAAAAAATTTCTTACCTTTATTTATGAAAATGTTTGGATCAGCATTTCCCTTATCATAATTATTTTGCAGTAAAAATATTGTAAGTCTATCACATAAGGCTCTAGAGGTAGGTTAAGTCCATACAATTCATTGGTATGTTTTAAAACATGTTCAAGATGTTTTGTATCTTCAAAACTAGGAGGTTTTTCAACAAAAACTTCTTGTAGAACATATCCATTATGGTGAACACATTTAACAACCATTTGAAAAAAATTGAAGTTGAAGAATACTGCAAAGGCATGTAAAATGCAGATAGATTCAAGTCTAGATAATAGAGCATAGGATTCTTCATAGCCTATTAATTCTTGTTTATTATAGCATTTAGAAAACAATCATTATTTATATCTTACAATGATTCCATTTTCATCACATTTATATCTGAAGATACATTTTTCTACAAAAAACAGAAGTTTCGATAGGGCTTTTTGGTTATAATTGGGAACAAAATTCTAGATGTTATACTTCACTCATTAACATCTAGTACTTATAGGATGATTTAAATCACCAATGATCCTATCACTAGGATGTTTCTTAAGAATCAACTTATTTGGGTTTTGTATGCCCTATTCATCAATATATGGATAAAAATATTCTATGGTAAATGATTCAGATACATATTCATGAACATTTTCCATATCAGAAGGATACTATATCAAGGGTTGAAAATAAATTTTTTAAAACACATCTTGAGATGTAGGTTGAGGTTGTTTAAAAACAAAAGGGTCAGTTTAATCTAATTTTACATGTACTAATTCTTCCACAGTACATGTGTTTTTATTGAAAAATCTATAAGCCTTAGAAGTTTTTCAGTATCCTAATAAAATTTATGCTTCATATTTTGGTGAAAATTTATGTAAATTATATTTAGAATTCAGAATGAATACTTATCATCAAAATACCTTGATGTAGGAATGTCAAGGTTTTCTACCATTCCATACCTCATAACATGTTTTATTAATAAATGGTATAATCAAAACTCAATTTATGGTAAATAAATAAGTAATTACAACTTCAGCACAAAACTGTTTGGCCATCGATTATTCAATCAACATGGTTATAGTTAATTCTTGAAGAATTATATTTCTTCATTCAAGAAAATTGTTCTATTTTGGAGTTCTTGGTACTGAGAAGTTATGATTAATGCCTTTTTTACTACAAAAAGTTTCAAAATATGAATTTTTTAATTCTCCTCCATGATCAATATTAATATTAATCAATGGAGGGTTTTTCTCATTTTTAACATGGGCTATAAAACATTTTAAATAAAAAAATATTCATATTTCCTTCCTAGAAAATATACCCACATAAATATAGTGTAATCATTAACTAGGAAAAAAATAAAATATTTTCCTCCAATGCTTCTGGTTTGTGTTAGACCAAAAAGACCCATATGCCCCAACTGTAATGATTCAGTTGTTTTAACATCACCGATTAATTTAAAACATGATTTATGTTAGTTTCCTTATTGACCCGGACCACAAACTTTTGATGAATGAAATCTAATATATGATATATCCTTAACTAGTCTATTAATAGAATGTTTACATAGGTTTCATTGGTTACAATGACCTATCCAACTATTCCATAACCAATAATGATCTTCCATTGCGCTGAGGCAAGGTTGGACTTTACTCCTAAGGTATTCTATGTTTAGTGTGTATACATTCTCTTTCCTATGGTAAGAAATAATAATTTCATCCATGGAATTTTGTATTAGGAACTTGTCATTCCTAAAATTGACTGGGTACCCTTGATCACATAATTTACTATAGCTAATAAGGTTGTTCTTATGAACTTCAATGAATAAAACATAATAAACCTATGTTTTTCCATGAAGAACAATGTTATCTATAACAATAATTTCTCCCTGATCATTATCTCTTAAAGTTACTTTTCCTCCATCCGTTTTGATAATGTTTTCAATGATATTTTTGTTACTAGTCATATGGTGGAATCATACACTATGCATGTACCATGTATTTCTTTTGGTACTTTCTTTATTTTCTGATAAATATGAGTGTTAGACTTTCGAAATCCAAACATTCTTGGATCCGGAAATTTCAGAAAACAATATTTTAGGAATACACATTTTCAAAGAAAAATACGATTTACGAAAACCTAATGACCGGGTTTTGTTAAAAGATCAACATATTTCCCAATATCCACTACATTGACATTTTTTGTAGAATGGGGAACTTTTGGGGACAAAATAGTTATTACTGAAAATTGGTTTAGAATGAGTATAACTAAAACCTGAATTATTCCTTAGAGGTCAAATTTGAGAATATATTTTATCAATATATTCTTTTCCTAACATAATGATTGAAAAAAACATCCTCAAAGAGAACATTTATGAATTTAGTTCAAAAACAATATTTTTATCCTCAAAAATATCAATTTTAGGACTTGAGTTAGTCTCTATGATATTTTTCATAGAAATTACATTTTCAAGATCCATAGAAAGTTTATCATTCTATAACATTCGTAGAAAGTGACTTCTAAGCCTTTCTTGTCCTTTATTTCTTTCTTATTAAATCTAGAATAAAAATATTTCTTCCTAAATATTATGTTCATCCTTCAAGCATGATTAGCTAGTTCATTTGTAGAATGTTCACATTCACATGATTCAGATAAAACAACAATTTTCATAGACTTAGATCTTGTAACTATTTCATGAGTCTTTTCTTTAGTATGATTTGAAGTTGTTTTAAAACAAACACTTCCATTACAAATTTTCTTCTTAATACTATCAACATATTTATTCTTTCTTGTCTCCAATAGATGAAGAGTTCCAAAAATTTCATCAAGTGTAATTTGAGACAGCTTTATATTCTCATCAATAACTATTCTCTTAGATTCCCACTCATTAGGCATGATATCAATAATCTTGTCCACAAGTGCATCATTATGAAGACAATTTTTACCCGTTGATTGTAAAATTTTAACAACAGTCATAAATATTCGTTGCACAATGCACACTGGTTATCTATAAGGAAATAACAATTCATGTTATTCTACTCTCAGCATGTCTCTTTTTGTTCTATAACTTTTGAAGTACCAAAATAAGAAACTTCCAATTTCATCCAAATAATATATTTAGCTTCACATGAAGAAATTTGGCTATATATATTCATGGTCATGGAACACAACAACTCATTATGTACCTTGTAGTTTAGTTGATATTCTTTCTTTTATTGATTAGAAATTTTTTTACTTCCTTATCAAGAATCGTGTAGTCTATAGTAAGCATAAAAATGTTATCCACTACAGTACTGATAACAGAAGTATCTGTATGATCTCTCCAATATTCATAATCAATCCATTCATAAATAGGTTTTCTTGTAGTATTTAGATTATCAATAGACCCATCATTCATTCGTTCCTTCTAAAATAAAAATATATTTCCACACAAACTTATTAATAGTAAAGGTTTGTAAATAAGAAAAAAATCTTAAGCCGGGGAAATTTTAATAACAATGATAACTTCATCTAGGAAAACATATTTTTGAATATAAGTATTTCAGATACCTCCTCAAATATAAATTGTAGGATCAAAATATAATGTAGATGATCAATAAATAAGAGATGGGGTGAATTGAATACCTTGAAAATTCCTCTAAAACCCTTAAATTTGGTATAAAACATTCGCTTTTAACCTTAAGGAAAACATTGTTTAACATAGTGAAACTTGGTAAATTCAATAGACCTCCTAGTTATACATATATTCTAGGTTCCATAAATGTTTTTCTGGAAATGAAACATAATAAATGATTACAGGGAAATGATTCTACCTTAAAGTGTATAGAATCTTCATAATCAGAATATACAAATTCCAAAAAGAATAATATAGTTATACTTTCCTTAATAATTAAAATTCATAATAAAATAATCATTAAACTATAAAAGTATCATTTATGAATTATTTTAACCCAAACAATAGGGTATCTAACAAACTTTGATAAAATTCCCTTGATTTATACTTTCATTAATGTATTTTTTACCCACACCTGATTAAGCACTCGATAAGAATATCATAGTCTGTCTTGCTATCCCCACAAGACCTTGTACATTAAGGTAATCGACACCTATTTATTCCTTATCAATGAATTTCTATAACATTATGGTTGTTGGCATCTCTATATTCCTATCCTCAGAAGACCACAAATGTACTCAACAACATTCGAAGTCGCACAAAGAAGGATGAAAAAGATGTTCAATTCACACCAATCATGAGATTCTCTCTCCCTCTTCAAATCACAACAATAACATGTGGTCACTTGAGTTTTCAAACAGTCAA
Organism: Viscum album; assembly: GCA_963277665.1. Classification (NCBI taxonomy): domain Eukaryota; kingdom Viridiplantae; phylum Streptophyta; class Magnoliopsida; order Santalales; family Viscaceae; genus Viscum; species Viscum album. The sequence continues at coordinate 165,003,020 of OY728135.1, forward strand.
TGTTCTGTTCAATGTAGTGAGATCATCCAAATGAGATCTTATTTATAGGTGCTTATCCAATAATTTACTCCCTCCTCCAACGATCAAATTTTTCATTGAATCTCAGAGGGTCCTATACAAGTGTCACTCAAAAAATAGTTAGTTATAAACTGAATGTATGACATCTTTTCATATCTATTACAGGTGTAAGAAAAATAATGTTTCTTAACAAAATCAATTTTTCAGATTCTATGAAAAAATATTGGTTATAGTCTTTGAAAATGAACAATCGTATTCTATATTACAAGGACATTCAGATTCTGTTTATCAAGGAATTCAGAGTGTGAATTATGAGGAATTTCAATTCTAAATTCTTAATAATTCAAAGTCCTAATTTCCGTGAATTGGAAGTAATAATTTCAATAAATTTGGAGTTTAAATTTCATAGAACTTAGAGATTCAATTTTATAGAATTAAATGATTGAATTTCAGAGAATTTGGTTTCTAGGTTTCAGAGAATTCAGAGCCAGAAATTCAGAGAATTTGGATTCTGAATTTGGATCCTGAAAATAGAATACTCTATATCTATTTATTTATATAATTCCAATGGTTTAGATGTGAATCATTATTTTTCTACTCATGAATAAAATGAGTTATATTTATAGAAACTAAAATACGAACAATCACAAACTGGTCACGATAAAATTTCCATGGGTATGGAAAATTTATCTTATTAATGAAAAATATTAGGGGAAATGTAATTTTCCTTAAGAAAATATTTTTTTGATGTTAAAAACATGAAGGAATGGAAAATTCGTAATGAAATCATATTGACTACACAAGAATCATATATATGAGTAATTGGTTATGTTGTTCGGTCCCATGAAGATTATAACAATTTTCATGGGACCAATTAATCTAGTGTTCCATCCTTACAAGGATATATTTGTTGTAGTCATCATTGATGATATCTTTGTGTACTCTCATAAATGACACGACCATGCCATTTATCTTGATATCAAATTGAGTAAACTAATAGAGCATAAATTATATGCTATGCTCTCGAAATGATACATTTCGTTGGTCCAGATTCACTTATTGGTCAATTTACCTCAGAAATAGAAGTATCAGTAAACCCATAGACTGTGAGTGAAATAGTTTATTGGATGCATCCAAATAACTTCATTGAGGTATGCTGTTTTTTGGGACTGACTGGTTACTAAATATGCTTTATTCCGAACATTTCATGCTTTGTAGCACCACTGAAAGACCTGAAAAAGAATGGTGAAAGGTAAATATAGACAAAATCATGTAAATCATCTTTTTACTGGATAAAAGGGAGAATGACATCAGCATCGATACTGATCATTCCAAAGCTGGGAATGAATTACACCATTAAATACGATGCATTAGGTATCATATTGGAGAAGTACTAATGTAAAGTAAGGAGTTGTTGCGTACATGTATCTCCAATTGAGGCCACATAAGATGAAATACCATTTGAAAAATCACATTTTATCTAATTTTGTGAGTTCTTTGCGCTGTTGAATACATTATCTTTGGGGAGAGAATTTTGTGGTTTAAAAATACCACAAAATCCTCCAGTATTTATATACATATAGTGTTATTAAATTGAGACAATGAATGTGGGTTGTGTATCCTCAGTCCATTGAAGTTGATATTGCATACACAAATGGGAAATTCAATGTAGTGGATAATTAATTGAGAAGTTGGATTGAGATAGTGGAAGATCATGTGTCCATCAGTGAGTGTCAACTTATGGATTTGTTCTGTGAGATGCATTTTTTGTTCTCCAAAATCACAGGTAGAAGGTTTATTCTTCTATTTCATTTACACTTCTATATTGGATCGAGGGAGAATGAGGAAGCTGTGATATTATGAAGGAAAATACCTAAGGGACAGTGTGTCAGGATATGACTATACTATCGGATGGACCGTAGCCTTGAATGAGGTTTTGTGCTCTCATGGACATGTATCAGTGTTAGTAGACATATGTGAGGAGCTGTTGCGAGATTTTCATATGTCAACAAGGGATATTATTCATGGTTTCACCAAGATGTATTGAGATATAGACTATCATTGTTGATGGTCAGTAATGAATAGGTATGTTTCTAGTTTTTTTATGAGATGTCCCGCATGTCAGTAGGTGAAGGCGGACCATCAGCGAACAACATGGCAATTACAGTAGTTACCCATTCCCGATTGAAAGTGGAATGATTATGCAATAGATTTCATGATGGTTTTATCAAGGTAACCTCGAAGAAATGATGGTGTGTGGGTTGTTGTTGATAGATTTATAAAGGATTCACATTTACTACTAATCAATGTATCCTTCAGTGTTGGTGATCTTGAAAATTTGTACATATGAGAGATTGTATGTTTTAATGAGGTACCACAAACTATTTTTAATGACTAGGATACCACGATTACTTCTCATGTATAGATGGGACTATAAGAAGAATTAGGTACAAAGGTAATTCTAAGTTCAACATACCATCCCCTGTCATATGACCAGTTCAGGTGCACGATTTAGGTTTTAGATGACATTTTTTAGGAATGTGTCTTAGATTTTAGGGGAACATTGGAGAGACATGTAACCTTGGTGGAGTTTTCCTATAATAATAGTTTTCATGAAACCATTTAGAGGGAACCTTATGATGCATTTTACAGTTGGCAATTCCAATCAACCATTTTTTGGATGGAGGTCAGAGATGTATCAATATTGGGACCACATCTTGTTCAAGAGACCATGTAGACAGTGGAAATGATTTGTAAGAGGCTGGATAATGACCAATATATCTATAAATATTATTTCATTCTATATAGATGACATCTAGAGTTGATTGTTAGAGATCAGGTAATATTATGTCTCATAACGAGATTGAGACATAGGAGGATTACGAGATAGTGATAGCATTACAGAGATACGTCTGGGTGTTTGAGGTTTCGGAGACAGTCGGACTGGATTCATATTAGTTGCAATTATCGTAGAGGCACCAGCATGTGCACAATGTCATTTTTTTTCTCAGCTCTGATGCCAGTTTTTCAGACCCATCTCACATTTTTCAACATGTGGTGTTTTAGTTAGAGGTGGATGCATCCTTTGAGTAGCACCCTATTAAAATTATGGATCGAACATGAATGTTATCTATGGAAGGTATGTCACTAATGTATAGGTTCTATTGAATCATGGGTGAGTACATGACATGACATGGAAGGGGGATTCCGATATGCGATTTTAGTGGCAAGAGTTGTTCATATATTATTCTTCACCACCCTTGGAAGGGAAATTGAGGGATGAATTGATTTATAGGGGATGTTTTTAAGAACATGGATCTTTATTTTAGTAATGAATATTAATTTTAGGTTTTTTAATGAAAATAAAAAAATTACATTTTCTATCTACACTCCATGTACTTATGAGTAGACATCGAGTACTTGCGTACTGCATACATCCACGTAATGGCTGCGTAAAAGCTGAGTACATTGCCATCCAGGGGACCTGGAAGACTTCCTAATGTGGGCGATAATTGAGGATAATACAAAGTGTGTGAAATAAATGAACACATAGTGTAAATTATTTATATTTGATAAATCAGTGCAGGGTCACATCTTATCCTAGTAAATGTCTTATTATGCCATTAGTTCATACAGGAATGTGACAGAATGACCACGAACATCGAGCTGTTCATAGTTCTCATTCTGATCTCCAATTGTGATGCCATTAGATGTATTGGATTTTGAACAGTGATTTATATTTTCCAATAGATCATCTATTCTAGATTATACCCCTCTCATGAGTTATCATGGTAAGATCGATTTTACTATTTTTGTAGATCTACATCATTCTAGGTCGATTCAAGGGACGATGTTTAAGAGTATCGATCATAAGATATAGAGGTAGGCGGTTTGTTCCTTTCATTTTTTATAAATGGATTATATATACTAAAAGTGATATATACCTACATTTTTGGTACTGATTGATTGGGAAATTAACCCTATTATTTATCCTTTGTGGTTTAATTGATTGAATGAGGGGTTGTGGAATATTCTGATGATTAGATTCCTTGTTTACGGGACACACCATGGGTGTGTTTCCAAAGTTTGACAGTTTATGTCTATTTTTCCTAGGTTTCTATGAGGCGTAACTTATTTCCATGCATTTAATTGTTTAGGATATAGTAATATTGATTATATGAATTTTACGTTTTATTCTTTGTGTCTGTTTATCCATCTAGTAATTATAGATTACATGTACTGCTTTGATGTGATACGCATGATGTTTTTCTAATGGACTGTAAGACACATAGACCTAGAATACTGTGTGTGCATGCATGTTTATTTACACATGATCGTGAGAGCCTTGGTTAAGACTTTGAACAAGGGTTATTGACATTGAGAGCTTCTCATGACATCTTTTACGATTTATTTATGCTATGTTGACCCATGGGGTATTGACTGCGAGAGCTAACAAGAGTTCCTTTATATGTTTTTGATGCCATATTGACCCATTTTTATAGAATATGAGAGCTACCCAGGTTGTTGATATTAATTTTTTAGTGCTATGTTAATCAAAAGTGTTTAGACCATTAGAGATTTCCTATTGGGTATTTTATGAGCGTTTGAATGATTATGAAGTGTCTTCCAAGCCAAATCACAAGATTGGACCCAATATTACTTTATTGTTAATATTGCCTTATATGACATTTGTTTTGATACTATGGCATATGTGGATAGAGAGATTAGGGTAAATACGAGAGTATCATTATTCATTGAATTGAGTTATTAATAAATTTAAATGATTTTAATCGAATACTATAGGATTGTTTACCTTTTTGTGCATCCAAGTTTTTTTCTTCATTTCTACATATTACCTTATATTTATATCCATTGACTATTATGCATATATAATTTTGTGGTTCCCTTCTCATATTCATCTCACATCATATTTGGGTAATGCTTTTGGACCCAAACAGATTATATGGTTGCATGTATAGATAATGGTTAGATCCCTTCATCATCAGGTACATGATTGTTGTTGGAGTTAGAGATCATGGGGCCAAGATGAGGCTTGTGATGCTATTGTAGTTAACATTTTTTTCTGTTTATCATTAGTTTCTGTATTGTTTTCTAGCATTGTGACTTTTTTGGCTACATTCCAGATACATGTTACCAACATCATTTTTATATTCCGCATTTGTTATATTCCAATCGGTCTTTGGCTCTTTACTTCTTTGGTTTGTATTACTACATCAGCTATTGTTTACTATTGTTTTTTAAATATGTATTCACTACCAATGAGGGTATAGTATCCCCATTATCATACCATTTCCCTCGCCTCTAGTCTAAAACCTATTTTGTTGGGGGAAATTTTCTTAAGGTCATGTGACCTACCAGGTTTGAGGAACCCATGGGTGGAACCCATAACCTGGACATTACAAAATCCATTAAGCTTAATTTTAGTTGGATAACTATAAATGATTGAGAATAAAATTAAAATAATAAAACATGAGTGATTTCAGAAAATATATTATAGGGTATGAACATCAATATTTTTACATCAATAAAAGGGTTTGATTAATCAATCATTAATTGAACTATTTATTTAATAACATTAATACATTTATGGAATACATTGTAGCGCATAATATTTATATAACAACCAAGGAAAATTACTTTATATGTATTAGTGTTAAATTAATATAATTGATCTTTATAATTAATGATGAACACTTGACACCAAAATTCTGAAATTACAGAATGATTTAGTTTTCATGATGTGCATATCTCATAACGTGTTTTATTATGAAAATGATGAAGTAATACTTTATTTATTGTATATCAAGTAGTATACTCTACATCATAAAAATAATGTCTTACACTGGAATATTCATATATAAATGTTCAATTAATTTTAGGAAGAATTATATTTTTTTATTTCAACTAACCAAGATTTTAATGATGTACTATTGATAAAAAGTAATGAGTAATACATTCATTATTTCAAAAAATTTAAAATTCAAAATTTACCATTCACTACCATGTTCACTCTAGATTGTAATTAACTATGGTATTTTCTCATTAATAATAGAAACAAGAAAATTTTTATGTTAAATATGTTCTATGTATTTCAATGAAATTAATATAACCATGTGTGTCCTGTTTATTCATCAACCAAGACATAAATTACGTTTGCTACACCATTTCTCCTCATTGGTATAGGAACTAATAAATATATGGAATTTGATATAATGACACAAAATTGAAGACTTCACTTTTAGATTTAACGGTAGTCTTATATATCATACTTAACATGTATTAAGAATAGTCCCTAGAAAAGATAATTTAAATCTAGAATGATATGTTACATTTCGATGTAACATATGTATAAATTATGATCCCCATATATATAGTGAAAAAAATTTATGATCATCAATCAATTCATTTTTCATTCACGATGTTCACATGTTATATAAAATCAAAAAGATAAAGAATGTTGATAATGCTTCACTTATGTATGAAGACATATAAATCATATGATATTTTTGTTTTCCAATGAAATTATATGTAACAGAGTTTGATGATTCCTCTATGCTCATTATCCCCATAGGTAAATTTTTCACCATTCAAAATTTTCATTCATTGAATGTTGGGCTTGTATACCGATATTTTTCGTGAATAAAAACAATCTAAATACAACATGTATATGTACTAGTATAGAATCGTTTAAATTAGAAATAAAAAATATACATAATTATTTCCTAGGCCTACCTATGTTTAGTAATGTTATAAAATAAAACAATTATAAACCACATTTTCTTATTTTTTTTATGTAAAAATGCTATTAGTTAATCAATAATAGAAGATATATCACAATCAATAGAGATAATTATATTTAAATAACATTGTGTTTTCATGTGTTATACACTATATAATTTGGTGATATTGGATTCACTTCTTGAAAGAAAATAATTTCATTACATATTATATAATCAAGAAGTGTATCAAATTATTTTAAATATTATAGATTGTTATAATTATTTATAGATCTTTTATTAGTTTTATTTAGTAGATGTTAATTTATGAAATTTTTTCTTTAAAATATTAACAACATATTTATGATCAACTAATTTTGTACTATAAATAGGATTATATTATAATTTTTATGAATGTTAAATTAATTTATAATTTTGATTTTAAAAAAATTTCACTATGAACATTTTAGATAGTATAATCATAGTCATTTTTCAAAATTTAATTGTTTTTCACCATAAAATTTACATGTCTATACATTTCATCAAAAGTTCATAAACTAGTATTATATTTAGATTATTCAAATTCCCAATAATATAATGAATACAAATATTAATCATACAATGTACAATAAAATTTACAATCTAATGATAAATTTTGAAGAGATCATGTCGTTACATTAGTCACAAATTTAATAGACATATGACCATGAGTTACAATCTTTTGTGATGATCTATAATAAGAAGATTAAACTTCACATCAAATTATTATTTTCATATAGGAAAATAATTTTTTATGAAATATTTTCTCCTTAAATATTGGGATATCATATATAGCTTGTGTTTCACGCAACACAATGTTTTTGTAGAATCGAGTTAAATTATTAAATAACTATGTGGAAGTTATCAGATAGTTTTTTTGATTAGATAGAATAATAAATATTTACTATATAATAATAATAATACGGTCTAGAAATTCATAAAATGAATTCACTATTTTTCAATTGATTACCATTATATACTAAAATTACTATTAAGTAAAAGGGTTGTTTTGCTATGTAATTATTATTATGTTCAAAATGGATTTTATAAAAATTAATTAAATTAATAATTATTGGTTAATGACTGTAATAAATGAGTACGTGATAGAATTTTAGAAACATTCAACAAATATCACTACCACAAAATTTTTAAAGGCCAACACCACCCCTTTATCAGTGTATTTTTAAGTAGAGTTTATAAAGGGGGGGCCTTTATCAACTCTTTTTTTAAAAGAACTGATAAAGGGTTCGAATTAAAAAAAATTAATAATAATATATTAATATATAATTATATCAATATTTTTATATTAAATTAAATATAATATATAATTTTTAAATATATTTTAGATGAGTATAAATATACATTTACATTTATTATATATAATATATAAGATATTTATTGAAAAGGACTTATAAAAAATCAAACAAATATTTTTAATTAATAATTTTCTAATTATTATAAAGTAATAGTCATTTAATAACCATTTGAAGACTAAAAAAATTAAAAAAAATTAATAAATCATCCAAAATATGTTGAAAACGCAACTCAAACTTCGAACGACCATAACATTGGATCCGGGTGTCCGTTTGAGCTCTACCACATATAAAATTGAATCCTGCGATGATCTCTACATCGCTGTAATAGGTAAGGACACCGGTAAAGGGTTTGTTGAGGCCAAACGTGGTCTAGAATGCCTCCAAAACTGAGTTTTTAGTTGAGGTACCCAGATTTTTTTAACAGATTCTGGATTTTCATTCTCTTTTAAGGGGGTATTATTGGCTTTTTTGTTGGGGAATGAATTTATTCCAAGGTATTACATTCATATTGATATCATGCCTTTGAAATTATATCATTTTTTGTAATTCACTACTATTTATTATCAAATATATAACTATATGAACATACATTTTATATATTCATGCCCAAAAAATTATTTCTTTTAAATAAATAATTAAACATATTTACATATAAAATATATTTGCTTTATCTATATAATAACTAATATCCATTTAATTAAAAATACCAATATATGAATATTTAAATAACTATATATTAATATAACAATATATATATTAATATAAAATATTAATATAAATATATAGATATATATATATTAATATAATTATAAATATATATACTAATATAACTATATATATATACTAATATAACTATATATATATATTAATATATCTATATAGATAACTATATATATATATTAATATAACTATAAATATATATATTTTAATATAACTATATATATATATATTAATATAACGATATATATATATAAATTTAAATATATATTATTATACGAATAAATATAAATATATATATATATATATATATATATATTTATATGTCATAAATAAGAGAAAAAATCAATATAGGGGACTTGAAAAGTCTTTAGGTGCACAGGGGTGAGGTCTCGAGATAAAATCTGGGTAGAGGCAGGGGGCGTGTGCAAGGCTTATTTAGAGGTGCTAGTGCTGATAATGGTTGTAGGTGGTGTGTGCGGGTGCTGGAGGGTGCAGGGAATGAGCTATAAATGGGGGCTCAAGCACTGTAAAAATCCCCCCGATATTGGCAGTATTTTTTAATATTTTTTAATATTTTTTATTTTTATCAGCATTAAAAAAAGTGGTGATAAATGGTGTCTTTATCCGAGAGTTTTGGAGCGCTGATAAAGGGGACCCCCCTAACTTTGCTGGCATTAATAGCGCCTTTTTCCTGCACTGTTAATGGCCATTTTTAGCATAGATAAAGGACATATTTTTAGTACTGTATGTTTGTAGGCATAAAATATGTATAAATACAGTTTTATGCTTAAATATGTATTCTAAAAACAATTTATATTTCAATCTCTGCAAATATATTTAAATTAACTTCCTCCATTTTTAGTGTTGGAATTAGATTAAATAAAATCAAAATTTATAAGTTTTTGTTTCCAATATGGTAAGTAGACCGATTTTATTTTTTGTCAACATGAATAGTAATAGTAGTCAAATTCATCCCTTCATTTATGAGTAAATCAGGTTAATTTTGATTAAAAATCATTAATAACACCAAATTTTTTAAATATAATTATTATTGGTTGAATGTAATTATACCCTGATCACATTGACATTGAAATTGACATTTTTAATGGATACTATTCCATGAAATTCCTTATATATGTTATGAATTAATGAAAATTACAATATGTCATTCAATTTATTTTAGCATCTCTTATGAGTCCACATGGGAAAAAATTATAGGAATTAATGAATTTAAATGTCTAAAATGAACTTTATACATTTTAAGTAATGATTGAATTTTTTTTAAATTTTTTTGTTATAATATAAATATATAAATTTATTATTCAGTACTAATATAATATTTCACTATTTTATAGAAAATATAATTAAATATTTTATAATGATCCCAAATTGTATTTATATTTATGAAATATATAGATGGTTTCAATGATTTATATTTAGAATACCCACGTTTTTTGATGTATTTAATGTTATATTAAATCAATAATATCAAAATTAAATATAATGATATTTTATCAAAAAAATATTTTTTCAAAATAATATTCTATTCAAACATTTAAAAATATTAAAAAAATTTAAATAATACTAGGTAGAAAATATATAGATTATAATTCTATAAATATTTCATATATGGGAAATTAGGAGCCATTTATGTAAAAATTACAACCCTTTAATGTTGAAAAATCATTATTGGGGTTAAATTTAAAATTGGATTACTATGGGTTAATCAATATGATAAGATTTAAAACGAGACAAAAAATGCCTAAATTATACTGTTTTTATGGGATTAAAACCCAATAATAAATTATATTTTTATAAATAACTATTTGTAGTTATACATATTGATAAATAATTTCATATAATTTATAAATTACTGTAATTATGAAACTGGACCTTATTTAAATTTTGAAAGGGAACATCCTCCCTCAATTTTTTACACTAAATTGGGCTTTATTTATTGATTAAAATCATATTAATTAAATTATATAATTCATAAAAAAATTATTGAGGTTTGATTCACCCAAAATATTAACCCATGTTCTCTTTACAGGATATATTGAGGATTTATATCCTAAAAGAGGTTGACACCTCACCTAGTCAATTTATTTTCTACTCTAATTTACTTCATTAATTTATATTGTATGTTTCGTAATATAATATATCGGGTATCCATAATATGATGAAATTATCTTATGATTATGTAATATCCATTTTATACCTTGTTTCATGTCAAATGAGAAGTTATTGCATCACTCATGCGTATGTAAGACATTCAATCTCCATGTACCGATACCATTCATTTATCATCAACATATTTCCTTAATGTGTATTGTTATGGGGTTTAAAATTTTTAAATAATATATAATATATAATAAATATTATATAAATTTTAATTAATATTTAACTTTCGTTTTTTCCATCCATCAAAAAATGATCCCAATGTTCATGCATACGTAGGACCTACCATCTCTATGAATAGTGTGATAAAATATTATTTCCCTATCATTTTAGAATGAATTTAAATATGTATATTACTAATATAAATATAAATATAGTTTATTTATATAATTTTTAATATTATTGAGCTAATTTAATTTTGATTAATCTATAATGACAAAAACTACAAAACCAAAACACAAAAGAAAAGAAAAGAAATGATCTTTATAAATAATTAATTATTATTGAATTGTTTATAAATTGGCGATAAAAAGTTATAATTAAATAATAAATTAAACAATAGATGTATATTTTTTTAGAATTGAACAATAATAAATATATATTTGTTATATAAGTGGTTTTACCATTTATGAATGAATTCAGACATAATTTATTGGGTTTTATTGTATAATCTAATTATTTATTAGGATTATTGACGATTATGTTTACAAGCATGGAATACTAATATCTAATTATCATGAAACTAATGAATTTTCTTCTCATATTGTTAATTATATAAAATAAATTTATTCCATTCGTTTTCCTCTCCTTATATTCTCAAATAATAGAAAATCCATTTTTAAGGAATATCAGATTCGTCATTCACTTCATTCTAAAAATATTTTTCGTCCATATCCATGTTTTCAAAAAATGATTTGATTAATTTTTTCAATATTATCCTTTTTTTCAAATTCATTTTTATCCTTATATGAATTTATAAAAATGGTTTTAAATGAATATTTTTTCCCTTTTGCAAATGATGAACTTTTAATCATTTTGAGAAAAGGATGGATTGAATGTTTTTAGCAGATATGTGACTAATCAAATTTCCTAAAATCACGAAGCCTCAATTTTATGAATTCGCATTAAATTTTTTCCTGGGATTGTATTAAATATAATTATTGCAATGATATGTCTTGAGTTATGATATATTTAAAAGTGATTTTATATATTAAAAGGCTATATTCGGCCAGAATGTTTTAGTGAGACTGTGATTACTCAGCAACAACAACCTCCATTATTTCTTATGATTTACTTTGAATATGATCCACGATACCATTAATATTTTATTTTTGAATGGTTTTATAATATTAAGAATTTTTTTTATGAAACCCATTTTCGTTTAAAGGATTATTCTATGATGAAATAATGAAATTTCTTTGAGACGCATTTATTTTCTGTGGGTTATTTTATGAGGAATGGTTTTTGAAACCCATATTCATTACTGGGTTTTAATATGATTAAATATTTATCTCCTTGTGGAACACATATGTATTGTTTTCCATATTGAATGGGTGGGACCTATAAATCCCTAAAAAGAAATAAGCTAAATATTATTATTACATGACATAAATAAGAATTTAATGGGTAGTGACCCCATTTCAGTAATGGAATTATTCCAATGTGATAGTCTTGGGTGTGAATTTTTAATCATATGATGGTTTGAAGAACTCACCCATTCCTCTATAATAGTTTTATTAATGAACCCATTCCACTATGTAATGCCAAAACTGGTTTTTATTTAAAATAAAAAGGAAATTATTTTCTCTATGTTATTCCACAATTTCACTATATTTGTAATAGTTCCTTAAAAATAAGGACATTATTTTCTATTCTTATGTGTATGCCACAATTCATTGTTTTATACCTATGTTATGCTCTCACGGTTCATGTTCATTAATGAATTTTGATTTAAGTTATAAAAATTTATATTATTTATTCCTTGACTCATGATTATGATATTTAATTAACAGGGTATGGATTTCAAATGATAATGTCATTTTCTCATAAATTTTTCTCATGTTATCCATATATGAACATTACAATCTATCCTTTTTAATCACACCTAGCATTATATCTCAACATTTTTTATCATTACATTCATAGGGTTAAAACAGTTTTTTTATGTATGATATGATTAATAAGGGTTATTGTTATGAAGATCTAATAAGGAGTTAATGTAGATACATTATGAACCATAGTATAATATTTCAGTTTTTCCAATGGAACTAACCCTATATAATTTTTTTTTCAATAGTTATGTAATGAATATTCATTAATTTAGGTGAAATATTTTGGTATGAAATGTATTGCTCAATATTGTTGCGATTAGAGCATTGAACAGTTATCCTATGGAAAATGGAATGAGATAACTTAAGTAAGAACCTGAAGGAAATTTTTATGTACAAGATTAAATATAAATTTTTTGTTGATGATAATGAATGTAAAAGGTTAAACAATGTTTTCATATATTACGGTGTTAATATTTAGATATCCTATCAATGATTTTTCCTAATTATGTGGATTTCTACCATGATTTTTATTTCTCACATAGGTAATTTTGTTGTTCAATTTATATAACCTAAAGTAAACTTGTTAATATGGAATTCAATGGGGAATGCAATGATTCTCTTCATGTGAATCGAAATGTTTAGGGATATATAATTAAAATTATTATATCAATTATCACAAAAATATCTCAATCTATGAATCATTACGATATTCTATATATGAATGAATTGAAATTTTTTTGAGGAATTTTCGTAGAAATGCCCTCCATCTATCAGTGGGTCATCTAATCAATAGATTATTGATAAATGGATTAGTACCACTGAAAATATATATTTTGTCCTCCAGTTCTTATAACATTAGAATGTCATTTTTTCCATATATCATTTCGAAGTAAAATCATATCAATGGTGGAAACATATCAAGAACAAAATATAATAGGATAAAAGTGACTCTCTGGAGTGGGATGAGTTTAATAGAATTTTTAAAAAAAGTTAAATTTCAAATATTCATTTTAGGAAAATTTAAACGGACCTCCTAGAGTAAGAAAAATAGGATGAAGAATCTGTTGGAACCTATGATGATTATTTTATATTTTTTACATGTACGCTTATGGTAATAACATTGAACATGAATATAAAGTTGATTGATTCTTTAGTGTCTTAATCCCATGTTTCTGAAGTGTGTTATCCATAAGATACATTACTACTTGTGAATAAATAATTAGATTTTTTATTAATATAGATATTGATATTAGAGTTACCCATCAATCTCATGATTTTTAAAATAAAAATAATTGAATTCAACGTAAATTTTAATAACCATGGAGATAAAGAGAAGTTATATCCTTTTTTCTCAAAATGATAAAGGAACCATGTGGAATATTTTCATAAGTGAAATGATATATATTTTAACTATAGAATGGAATTCCATCTGTCAATTGAATGTCAATATTATTGGATGAAGTTAGAAAAGGATTTTTAAAGTGAGAAATTACCTTATAATTCAACAAACATAATCTAGTTTTTTAAATGAAAATTAGAGTAATTGGGATAACTTGTACCCCAATACAATAATTATTTATTTTGATTGATCTCTACAACATCTTATACATAGAGATAAAATAAAATTTCATGCGATAACTATTTTTGATGAGGGGTATGATAATGTCATGGTGAATGGTACACAAACCATATACATTCAAACTAATAATTATATATCTTATTTATGATCTACCAATCATTTTATAACTAAAAGCATTTATAAGGGTATCATTGTACCAAATAAAAAATATATTTTAGGATATTACTAAAAACCCTAAATTAATTGTGATATGATCCCAAGTCTTGGATTCTTCTCTAGTAAAAGGTTGTGGAAATTTTTTATGTATTTTTTTATTAAACAACTAGTATTATTTGATGTTTTTTGGGTGTGTATAGAAATAGTTTACATAAATACCACATGAAGATATGATGTATATTCTGAACCAACAATATATATCAAATCAATTTGTTGAAAAAAATGATCAGTGGTGAAAATTAAATATATCATATGGGACATAAATCTTATATAGAATATTTTCTGATCTTAGATGGTTGGGTATAATCTAAACATTAATTATATACCTATTTTCAGTAATTATATTGATGGTTTCTTGAAATAATATCTTAGTCATCCACATAATCATTAAGTTGAATTCATTATATAACTAATATCTAGTTCAATACCTATTTAATATACCCTATATACATTGGCCCATAATGAGATACATGGATTGTAGAAGAATATCCAAGAGAATATTCACAATGGATTCATTCATCATTGTGCCTCGCCTTAGGGAATGCCTATCTTGTTTCTGATAATGAATGATGCATCAATGCGACACTTCACTGATTATCAAGATTATAAAAATGGTACTATCGATTAAAATTATCCTCTACCTCTTATTGATGATTTCTTATTTCAATTGTGTAGAGACTAATGTTGATCCAATATTTATATTAATTTTGGATAACATAAATTATATTACATAATGATGATATACCCATGGAAATAATCCATACATTGAATAGAAAATATGAATTCACTATTCTTCTATTTTTTCTTACTAATTACCCCCAATATCATTATATATTTATTTAATAGATTCATTAGAGACATATATGACTAGTTTTTGATAGTATTTCTTGATTATATTCTTGTATATCAAAAGGGAAAGGAAGAGAATAATGGTACCTTCAGGATTATGATGATTACCATGAAGAAAGAGATTCATAATGCAAATTTTACCACGTGTAGTTTCTTTGCATCAGAATCAATTATTATTGGTTCATATATTATCATGTTAGGGTATATCATTAGAACCATTAATGATAGAAGCTATTGAATATTGACCTACACCAACCACTACAGTCGAGATCTTTATTTTTATTGGTTTTGATAGTAATTATTAGTGTTTGTGTAGATTTTTTCATTGTTATTGAATCCAATCACCAAGTTATATTGGAAGGGAAAAGAGTTACATTAGACGATATAATGTGTGGAATGTATGAATTAACTTAATATATGACTATTTAGCACACATGTGCTTAATCTACACTACTTATGAAAAGTGGTTATATTCTCTAATGATTCATTAAATAAATGACTTGTATTTGTCCTCATAATGAATGATATGATTATTTCTTATAAATAAGAAAAATATATGGTCCATAAAAAATAACCAACTAATGATTTGGAGTTTTCTATTCTATTTTTATTCATTAATGATATGAAGGAATTATCGCAATGGACATAGGAGAGACATTTAGACTTATCACAAAATTTCTATTTATATTTTCACCCACAATGATCATAACATCATCAAACAAAGATGTTTGTAGAAAATTTAAATTATTACAAATCAATACATCACCACCTTAGGAATGTAAAAAGGGTGGGAGATGATATTATAAAAAAAATACCATGAAATATTACCAATGATATGGATAAAAAGACATCCAGTATTTGTGAAATTGCAATGGATTGCTAAGGAAATCATTAAGGTTGGGGAGAAATAATATCTTAGTAAAATGATTTTTAAACACTATAACTATATGAATATTAAATAGTAACATAAAAAATTTCAAAGATGATAATGTATATACATTTTTTTTTGTTTTGTCTTTGTTATGATGGAACATTATGGCTTAGGAATATTGTTGTCATCACTTTGATAATAGATTTGAAGAATCAGTAGATGGATGAATCCCATAGTACTTCAATCTCTATTCATCCAAAATTAATGAAGATTTATAATTATTTAAAATAGTATTTATGGTTGGATGGAATGAAGAGAGATATTGGAGAGTTTGTATCCTCTTCCTTGTTATGTAAGTATGTTATGTATGAGTGATAAAATTATAAGGGGGTGTTACAACTATTAATAATACTAGAATGGAATTGGGAATTCATAAAAATTTATTTTTCCATCGGACTCCAAAAAATATTTAATTGGAATAATTATACATTTCATGTATTCAAACTAATTAAAATTTCATAACACATAATTTAAACTAGAAAATATTAGTCTCCCAATCATATTAATTGGTTATATATTTTCAATGTCCTAATATTTCATTATCTACCACTATAAATTATATATAATTTGATTCAAGGTTTAGCTATTATTTTTGGAGATGTATATATTACGATATATATGTAGAGTTATGTTTTCAAACTAATTAACATCCTCAAATAAATGGAAATCTTGAGAGAACTTATAATACTCTATAAGAATTTTTTATAGATTTCTATATGGATTTCAATGGGGTTTAGGTTCAACAATATCCTTTGGTATAATTTTATTACAATAATATATTTCATTCCAATATTTAGATGGATCCTTATGAATCCCATTATGGTAATAAGTTTAGAACACTAACTTTCTAGAATGATGTTAGGCATTAAATGCAAATTTTACCTGATATAATTGAGGATATGGAAGATAATTTCATATCTATAAAACACCACATAAGTGATGCTTAGAGATGACCTATTATTTTTGTTAAAACTATTTGAAATAAATTTTGTTTGATTTCATTGATAAGGTATACCTATCAATATCTCCATGGAATATGGTGTTGATATTAGGACTGAATGGAAAGTAAAGTCTATCTATATCATTTATTTTGAAAATATTGATCACATCGATATGGTGGCTTGCCAATTGGTTCATCCAATTAATATCTATCTTGTTCATGATATGTTCAATGTATCTCTATTAAAGATGTAAAAGCCTGATACATAACATGTACTAAAAATTGAGTAAATACAGTGTGGTGAAGATCATACCTATGATGAAATATTCATATAAATTCTTGATCATAAAGAAAATGTTCAATTAAATATGGCCACTCAAATGGTCAATGTTTTGTGGAGAGACAACACAATTGAGGAAGAGACAAATGGAACATGAGTATGTAATGAGGTAGAAGTATTCTCATATTTTTGTTTTAGAGTGATTATTTTTCATTGAAAAATTAATTTAAATTTGTTATAGTGTAACACCACAATAGTTTTATGAACAATTTTCTGAAATAATTTTATTTGTTTGATAGCTTGTGTAACATGAAACACCATGTTTCTATAAACTAGATATTGTTATTAAATTATATTGGATTCATTACCACATATCCATTATATTGGTGGAAATGAATAGTAATAAATTATGTAAATTATAATTTCTATACATTTATAAAATGAATTCAATAGTTATCAAATTATTATAATTAAAAAAATATTTGAAAATAAAAGTGATTTTATTTGAGTGAAATTATATTTATTCATTCAATGTATTTTATATAAATAAATTAAAAACATAATTATTGGTTAATTATATTAAAAAAATAAATATTTTATAAAATGATTAAAATATATATATAATATTGTTACATGAAAAAATATTAATAAATACAATTTAATGATAAAAATGAATTTAAAATATGTCTTTGTTTCATTTTCTAAACATACATTAAAATCAATTTCTGCTATTTATAACAATTGAATTTGATAAAAAGAATTAATATTTAGTATTTAGTGGTTCATATATGGTATGTTGGGAATAATTATTTTTGATCAACATGAATATTTACCATGTTGATAATTATAACCAAAATAAAGAGTATATCTGGTAAATGTGGAAATAAAATAAGTCATAATTCAACAATATTATATTATAATACACATTTAATGAATGAAATTTGAGTCATAGATTTTTTGGGTTGGAATTGAGATTTTGATAGAAAAATATCCTTTGAAATAATTTATATGTTATGTAAATCAATAGATGTTACAAAATGCCAAACTTTTTTTAATATTTCTATTGTGTCAATATGAAGAAAAAAAATCATATTATGACATAAGTTATGGTTCATTTATGATCATGATAATTTTCTTTCAGGAATTATATATTAATATTTTATATTTGTAATATTATTACGTAAATTTCTTATCAAACACAAATTTCAAATTTATAAATTTAATTAAAAATTATAATAAATGATTTAAATAATATAATATGTGATATAATTTTAATTATATACTCTTAAATATGAATTTATTAGATCTATAACTCATATTTGGGTGGATAAACTTAATTATTATATAATTACCTATTTGTATTGACAAATTTTAAGATAACGTAAATAAATAGTGTCAAAATTAACAAGAAATTTATTTTATGAAATCTATATTTTATTAAATTATTTAAAAAAAATAAAATCTAAAAATAAGAAACGAATTATTTTATATGGTATAAAATGTCAAATATTTGACATTATGGTTGAATTTGAAACATATATGTTAAAATTAAAAACCTCTAATATTGAAATTTTAGTTACTATAGTTAAAATTAAAATTGGTTAGTTAAGTTTGAATCAAAATGATAATGTTTTCAATTTCAAAAAAAATCTAAAATATATATGATTATGGTATTAAAACCCTACCATACATTAAGTTTTTAAATATCTCTATTTTGATGAGTTTTTATAGAAGATGAATTTATTATAAATTGATCTTTTTAGAAATTATAAAAATTCATGTCACCTTAATTATAAAATGGATATTTCGTCATTACTTCAACAACCAACAAGAAGCCATAGATATTGAAAAAAATGTACCATTTTAACTTATTTAGATATCTATCCAAATTCTTTATGTATTTGTGTTGACATATTCAAGTCCTAAATCCCTTTTTGGGTTATATAAATGAGTAATTTCAATGAACTGGTAAACATCTTAACCAGCATGTTTCTTTTATACTTGTCACTAACTAATTTAAATATAATTTATGTATATCATAAAATAATAACATCTATATCCAAATTATTATTATATTTTATTATAATTATTAAAACACAATTACACACTATATTTCCCATAAAATAATAACTAATTAATATTATCATGCATATGTACAACTTACCATCTCAACGTTGTGATACAATTAATTTTTTCTCACCATATTTTATGAATGTGTATTAGGAAGAGTTAATTATTATATATAATATATATTATATAATTACAACCCTCTAATGGTGAATTAGTTTTATCTTAATTTTGTTCCATCCCTCAATAATGTAAATCTATGTTCATGTATACAACAGACCTACCATATTAACGAATGATTTAATTCATTTTTTGTCTCAAAATTATTTAAATGAATCTCAATATTTATATATATAGTATTAATAATTAATATATATATCTCAATAAAGATAATAAATATTATTTTATTTCATTAAATTTATGAGGACAGAAACTAATCAATAAAAACATTCATAAAAAATAAATCAATTATAACATGAAATAATGATTTAATATTTAATTAATAAACAAATTATAAATGTTAATAAGTTATCCACAAATTGTATGATATATAATATTATAGTTATATAATAAAAATAAAATTAATTCTCTATTATTTTCTATTTTATTGAGCATGTATGAATGATGTTCGCCTGATGGTAAGGGGTTTTATGTTACTATCACACTATTTTTTGGAATTATTTAAAAATAATATTCAAATGAAGAAATATTATTATATATATCTCAATGAAATCTTATATCTTATTCTCCTACAGTTATTTCATGAAACTAAATTCTTTACAGTCATTTTTCTCCCATTATATTATAGAGATAGAAGATATACATTAATGAAAATCGACTTCATTTTTCACATCGATCATGAAACCATTTTATTTAATATATTTATTTAAATGATTCAATGAATTTTTTTGTTATTATACTATTATTATCATCATTTTATTTTAACAATGTCTTTTGTTTTTTAAAATGGTTTAAATAGAATAATATTTTCATTTTCAAAATGCATTACATTATGAATTTTAAAAAAAAACCATGGAAGGAATATTTATAAGTTACTAAATATAGTTGTAATTTGACATTATCTTGAAACCTCAATGATTTTATTATAATTTTAAAATTATACAATGTTAATTTTAAATAATATTAATTATTTAATATGTGAAAACATCTTATATTTTAATGATATATTTTCAGTATTGAAAGGCTATTTTCAACATGATTATTATAATGATATTTTTATTCAATAATGACATAAAATAAAATATTATTATGATTTATAGTGAATAGTATCCAAGTATTCAATTATTATAATTTATTTTAAAGGTTTAATAATATTAATACATATTTTTTATAAATCTTAATATTTTTCAATTGTTTATGCAATTATGAAATGAGGTAAACATTATAAAATCCATTTTATTATATGAGATATGTTATGATAAAATTATAATGAAACCTATATCTGTTAATGGGATATTATTTGATGAATGAACACTACTGGGAAAAATGAGCTATAACCACAGTTCAAAACTGTGGGTATAACATTTACCCATAGTTTTGGAAACCATGGGCAACCAAGGAGTAGGGATAATTCCACAACCTATACCCAAGGTTTTGAAAACTGTGTGAATATAATTGTCCACTGTGTCACTGACTTTTCTTCCAATGTGCTACAACTATTTACACACGGTTATTAAAAGGTCGGTAAAAATATTTTAGAAAAGTATGGTGTTTTGTATAGATCCTAAAACCTACACATCAATAACATAGAATCTCACCATCCCCCCTACTTCAATTTATTATATATATACTGATCCATTTACATAAATATATTAATATGATTAATCTGTTTTTGAAAAATACCTGTAGTGGGTTTGGAACACATGACCTTTTATTCGAAGAGTTGAAGGATCACGACTCAGACTACGACATTTATGGTTTTTGACATATACATTTACATAATTATTATAATTTTTATCGTCGTATAAAATTACAGTCTGCAGGATTCGATCCCATGTCATTCAATTTATAATTATAATTCATATCTAAGCAAGGAAATAATCTTAAAAGTAAATATATCAATATTTATTTTAATATATTAATCTAGAAATCTATATTAGAAAAACAAGTGTCACCAAGATTCAATCATGCTACCGCAGTGAATAATATATATGGCCGTACTGACCAACATAAAAAAAAATTTGGTTACATATCTCAATCTACATAAATATATTTATCGAAATCGTGGGTATATGTGGGAAAACTGTGGGTATAGTGTTTCTTGCAAATTTTTTTGTGTCCCATAAATATTTTTTCCTTTCTATTATGCATTAACTCTATTCCCATTGTTTTACAAAATCCTCGGTATATGTCTGGGAAACAATTTCTATACCAACAGATTTTAAAAAACTGTGTGTATAGGCCTTGGAAAAATAACCTATACTCACCGTTTTGACAAAAACTAAGGGTATATGTGTTTTTTCTTTTACGGTTTTAGAAAATCAAGAGAACAGGTCTTCAAAAAAACCCTATACCCAATGTTTCTCCCATAACTGTAGGTATATGATACCTATACCGACAGTTTTCCAAAAATGTGAGTATAGGTTCTCACACTACCCCTATACCGATAATTTCCCAAAACATTTTTCATAGGGCTATTTTCCAGTAGTGGATTTATAAATTTATGGAATAAATATATATGTTTTGAATTTTGTTATGGGTATATCATATTTCACTATCAGACCAATTGGGTAAATATTTTTATCAATTGAGATAAATCAGACTGGAATAGGTAGTGAACATAGTTTATTAATGGGATTTTTCCATCATGATAGTATTGTGAGTGAATCATGACTACCAAAATGGATTGTGTAGTGAATCAATTCCACAATGGATGTCTTGGAAAAGACTATTTTAAAGTAACAATATAATTTTTCTATTCTAATGTTTATACTACAATTCATAATTTTTTACCTATGTTGTGCTCTCATGGATCATGTTAAATAGTTTTATTATGATTCTTTTCATTTGAAATTCAATGATTTCTTCCATTAGTCATGATTATGATATATGATTAGAATCGTATGGATTTCAACTTTCATGATCATGTTCTCATACCCTTATTCCAATGTTATAGTTATACTTATAATTAAAATGTTACTTTTTATCCTTACTATGATTCAGAGACCACCCATTATTATATATCCATTCATAAGTTATGATGAATGGTTTTATTTATATTATACATAATTAGGGTGATAGTAATGAAGATTTATGTGGGAGACAATGCATATCTATTATGATCCTTTTTCTTATGATTCCAGGTTTCAAAAATCAATATAACTATATGATCCTAACATATATGATCATGTTATGTGAATAACAATAATCTTTTTAGATGTAATATTTAGTTATATAAATTATAGGTCGCTATTGTCTAAGGATTTAAAACATTGCTTTCCTTTTAATTTATTTTGTTATCCATTTACCAATGGCTCATATTCAATCTATTAAAATTTATTTTTATATATTTTTTATTATTACATTCATAATACATAATTTTCTGACATTATTTCTTATTTTCATATTCCTTTCATTAATTATGATGATTATATCATAAATTATTAATTCTAATAGTCCAGTTCATACATACCTCTAGTTTATCCCAATCATTATCATTATCACCAAAAATACTATGATAAAAGTTATACATATATATCTTCCTTAACATTTTTTCTATATCGGTTATAGTACTAGAAAAATTGGATGTAACATTACTATTAGTATAAATAAAATATACTCCATTAATTTTTATTTCATTCTCATTATTTCTCATTATCCAATTCTTGTACTAAATCTCAGTCACAATCAAATCATTAAGGCTCAGTTTTGTGATATTATTAATATAATTAATTGAAATTATTTAATATTCCTTTTTAATTAAAAATTATATTAATAATAATTTCAAAAATATAGGCATCATTCAAGTCATTCCCACCGAACAATATACACTTTGAAATAAAAAATATATCTCAGTCACAATAGTGACTATTTTTGACACCAAGTGAAGGATTCAAATAAAATTAGACAGTTTCTCTAATAAGAAATATTTTCCTAGAAGGTGAAGGAAGGTATACATATAAGAGTGGGGTGAATTTTAGTTTGAAAAAAACATTGAATTTTTAAACCACCACAAGATTGGGATGATGAAAAATTTGGTTTCTAATAAATTTATCATAGTAAACGAGTAAATAAAGAATAAATTAATATTTTTTTATGTTAATAAAATCTAAATAAAGAAACATAATATATTAAAATTAAACTTGTTATAGATTATCTCAACAATATAACTCTACAAAATAAAAAAAATAATAAATTATAGTAATTTTTAAATAATTAAAAGTGTTTTTATTAAAATCCTTAACCAATAAAAAAAATAATTTAATCAAAGCAATCATTACCCAATGATTATGGATGATCTGAATAATTAATCCCATGTACCTATCTTCCAATTCCATGATGTCCTAGAATTAAATTTTTAGAGGGTATCAATGTTATGTTCCCAAACTTATTTCAAGTATTATTATCACCAATTTCCGCTAATATAAAAATAAGAATATTCATAGGTATCATATCACTTAGAGACAAAGATTCATCTTTCTATCCCTAGAATCCCTCAAACATGATAATAATACACATTAGTATGTATATCCCTATAATCCCTGTATATTTGACCCTTTACCTCAAATCTCGCAATCCTGACGGTCAAAAATTAAATTAATTGAACATGAAAATTTACAACACTTATAATAAAAGCATCACAATCATAGACTCTAAGAGTAAAGACTACAAAATTAAACAATAATTTGATGAAAAATCAATATAAAATCATTGAAACATTCTTATTGAATGAAAATCATTTATTTAGTCTCTTATCGAAAATCACATCATCCAAATAATTTACTCAATTAAAATATTTCATATTAACTAATACCATCATTAAAAATTTTCATTCATTGGGTTTTATTCCAATTGAATAACAAGAATCTTTTCTATATTATGAATGATTAAACATCACTCTATATATTCAAATGACAAAAAATAAATACCATAATATTGTTCTATCATCTGATGAATATAGTATATCAGGACTCAATAAATCACTATAAATTCTAATTCTGTAAACTGTTTTCAATATTTCATTTATCCAAATTTATTTCTTCACATCAAACATAATTCATGAAAAACCATTATGTTAAACAAAATATATATGAAGTGTATTTTCATCTTAAAAAAACTAAAATTAGTACAATATAACTAACAAATGATTTTCAGTTATGGTGGCTTCATCAATTGCATTTTGAAAGGGGTCCCAAAGATAGTAGAATAGAGTGGATTCTAGTACCATACAAATAAGTTTTTTTAGATGGATTGGAATTGTAATTGTTTATAATTAATTATTTGCATCAACGTAATTATAATTTTTTTAATTATTTGTGATTTAAATTATTTATTTCCAGAAATTTGAGGCAATATATATTTATTTAAACAGATTTAATAAATTATTTGTATGTTTGTTATAACATGATTTTCATGTAGTAAAACATTTTTATTGCTGGTATTTTTTATCAATGATATAGATTGTGGTGATCAAGGTAGTTAATATCAATTTATATATATATTGTTGTTATATCTAATATATTTTATCAGTTCTATAAGTAGTTGGACATTTTTTGATATGATATATTTAAAATAACAAATTGATAAATTCCCATTATATATTAGTGTTCTTCAAGAGCATGAAATTAATATGAGATATTTTTGATAAAATATAGTTTTTGGATACCAAATTTTTAATTTATCTATTTGTATAATGATGAGCAGTAATTGAACTAGTGGTGGTTTGATTCCTCCAGATAACAACCGTATATACTAGAGGATAATGGCTTGCATTGAGGGTATATGATTTGATTGTGGAGGGACTATATCATAAAATGAGAGTGCACAATTGTTTTTAGATAACCAAATCTAATCCACGAATCATCATATTAACCAACTACCATTATAGTTTAATGAATATATTAACAGACTAGTTAACCATAAAATAATGTGGAATTAGTAATAAAGTCACATAGGCAATAGTGAGAAACTATAATATCACATATGTAGAAAACTATAAAAAATGTACAAAAGGATCCACTAAATCCTATAACCATACCTCATTACAATCCCTTTATACCCATCATAACCATATTACAAAGTCAAAATATCTGAGACTGCTATTTATCTTGTTCATGAAAAAATTGAGTAATTACTGTGCTCCAATGTTCTATAGAGTTTTTAAAATGGTGTGAATCATATCTCAGAAGGGACTCAACTGCATGGTCCCATGAATATATTTTAGATATAGTGATATTTTCATATTTCATGAATTAAATAATGACTACATAAATATAGGAATATAATTACTAAAAAACTTTCAATCCTAAGGCCCCCAACCTCAACTATCCATACATTATAAATTCATTGAAAGAGTGTCTCTGTGTATGTTCTGATGATTATGCCTATATAATAATGACCATGGGGACTTTCAACTGAGTATACAGATAATCACATGGTTCAATTATCCTCCCCGATTTATATTATAATGAAGTGGGAAAAAACATCCTAGAATAAAAACCATAGGAATACCAAATTCCTTTAGGTAAGGGTTTTTGATAGTATATCCCCAAAAGTGTTGTAGAATCAAACACACTTTCCAAATACACTACAATCTCTTTATAGCTAGAACATCACAAAAACATTATCCTTCTCCCAAAACAAATATACCCCAAACCCAAAATCTAATTAATCACAAACAGATATATCATTAACACCATATAATGCATTTATCATTATTATCATTACCTCTATGTAGGTATTTTTTTGGACCTCCACGTGATGATTTACCCAGACCTCCTATAAGGGCATTCACTATATCAAAAAACAATCATACCCACAACGAAGTTTTCCATATAAAAAATAAATAGTCACATATATATATATACCATTATCTTTGTGGGTCACCCCCCTTAACCATTATGTAACCCATGGGAAGTATTCTTTGAGCCTTTCCCTAATAATCATAGCCGTGAAAGCCCAAAAACACCGATCATATTTTTAAGGCTACACCAACGACCATCACAATAAATTATGACATACACCCTCTCCCTGGGTTAGTCATCCCACTAGGGTACCCACTAGAATCCCTAACGTCACACCATTCCTAGGAAAACCTTAATATATTATATTATCTCAAATATATCTCTTTGATCAATACCCATCACATAGTGGGTATAATGTCCCTCAACATCATTATAATTATAGGGGCATCACCAGAATTTCATCACGAATGACCTACCCAGGTCACCATGTTTTATAGGGGAAGGAACAACCCATGGTAAACTCATTTTCCCAAGGACTAATGGTAATATCATAGTTATCACATAGCCAACCTAATGTCTATTGTTCCACGATTTTCACTTACCTCAACTCGGAGGTATGTAAGTGGTAATACTACATGTAATTTTATATAAAATTAATTAATTAACACCTAGATTATGATCCTCAAGGTTTATACACCAGATGACTCATCATATTAATCAAGTCCCCATCGAATTACAACCATAGCAGGAAAGATTGTTCCCATGGTCCATTTGGGAATTGGATCATTATGCATCATAATATTGAGACTTTCATTCTAATATAGTAATTTTCTTTGGGTAAATTTTTTTTATTAAATGAAATAAATAACAGATCATATCATTATAGGGTGATTCCTTATATCCATGGCCTCACATCCATTCATCTTATCAATGCATTGTTCCATTTGACGAGTACCATGGAAAACCTACATCTTTTATGAGGAATTACCTTTTTCATTCAATTGTTGAAATCAATTTACATGAAAAATTTATTTTTAATTAGTTTTCACCAACACTAATTGGGTCCTAAATCAAATGAAACTATCCAAAATTAATTGTTTATATTCAAATTAATTTAATTAAAGAAATTAATTTCCTAAAAATTATATCATATTCGCACAAGATATGATCGATTAACATGCCACCAATGTCATTCCTTGACTGAGGATAAACAAATATAGGATTTATGTAACAAAATCATAACACCATCCACGTACAAAAAACATGAAATGACAATATTATAGTAATAAATTTAATTTATCTTTCTAAAAATATATTAAATAATTTTTAATTACAACATATCCTTAGTTAATGGATGAAAACACAATGGGTGAACATCATTATGGGTCATAATATATGATATATGAGTGAATGAACCATTGGAATATAATGATTCCAATATTCAATGGCGGAAAAATATTAAAACCATAAACCAATGATTAATGAAATAAAATAGAAGTTAGATAGTGAGTGATGGTGAAAACAATAGGAAATGGTTGACATGTAATAGTGTAGAGAATCCAATTTGAATACAGCAAATAAAGAAACATTAAGGGGCAAAAAGAGTGAGGGAACCAATTTCGTACACAAATATGGAAGGTTGACATGTTTTCCCCATAAAAAAATTATGTTGGGGATATTAGACACCCCCCACACCCACCTAAAAAGGGCACTGGATAGTTATATCTTTTCTATTTGTTAATAAGTGTTACTCGATGACTAGTAATTCACCTAGATTGGTAAATGATGTGTCGGTATATGTTTTTTGTAGCTTCGAATTTCCTGGGACAAATCTATTACATCCCTGAGATGTTAAATTATACCCAATTCCGATCATAAAAACAAAACAATTCTTCTCAGATACACCAAGGCTCATAATTCAATTATGAATCTCGTATAAATATTTGACCCTCCAACATGAAAAAATTTAGAAAAACATCACAAATATTTTCACATAATTGGATCTCGGTTATTAGAACATCTAGATCTAAATTATTTTCATTAATGAGAAGACATTATGGTCATCTATACATTCCTTTAGAACTAGATTTTTTTACATTTTCCTTTCCCTGAATCATGTTCCAATTGAAATGCCTAATAGTGTTTCACAACTCAACATTATAAATAATGAACGTAAATTTATAAAAAATGATCAATAAATTTTTACATTAATTATCCTCTAATACCACACCAACTATTCCCATCAATACCAAGACACAACATACATACTAATCTATTTTATCACGTGGCCCTCGTGTTCCCCACCATCGGTCATAATTTAAATGAATTTTTTTAATTGTGGTGCTTCCAAGCATCGGAATTTCCAATCATGACATGGATCAAATTCCCCCATAATAATCTCAGCATTGATCCAAACACACCACACATGATAATATCAAAGACTAAAAAATGCACCAATACGAAACATCGTTTTTGAATTCTTACTAATGTTGAAAATTCACATCATCCATGTATGATCCATGTCAAATCAAATTTTCCATGAAAGAAACAACTGACTCGATAATATCACCTTATCATAAAAAATAATGCTCCCTATATATGTTTGATATACATGAATATTTTTATATGATGGAATTATAGTAATATATCCACCTTTTGTCAATGATCATGATTTAATTGACCCACCACTAACGTGTTACCTAAAATCACTTGAACAGAATGCCTCAAATCCCAAGTGGCATCTTATGATTTTAGAAACCACATTATTAACTCTAAACCTATCTCCAAATGTAATTATATGGTTAGATCATCAAACAAACACTAATATAATTATATTGTACTATGATCACTAATGAAAAATAGGTATATATAGTCCAAAGGTCATCTAATATTTATCCTATGCCTAATAAAAACAATCATAATTTGTGATCAATTGAATTTCAATTAATATCATCCACAAAACAATGAGTCCATATAAAATTGGAATTATAGGAGTACCATTTTCTAATTACATTGGGGCTATCCCTTGATCGATATCTAATATCCATGACTCAATATAAATTTATAAACACATGTAATGACTAGGAACAAATTCCCCACTCATCACCACGAACAAACACAAACACCACATACAA
This sequence comes from Viscum album, assembly GCA_963277665.1. Lineage (NCBI taxonomy): Eukaryota > Viridiplantae > Streptophyta > Magnoliopsida > Santalales > Viscaceae > Viscum > Viscum album. The sequence goes on from OY728135.1 coordinate 165,032,998, forward strand.
CCTATTAGAAAATAAATTGAATGTTATTTTGAGAAAATTTAAAATTTATATTCACAAAAAGGGTCTCACAATCCAAAAAAATATTGGTTCATTTCCCACAATATGTAATATTGTATACCACTCCTTTAGATTTACATAATAATGTTCCAAGGACAAGTATGTGTCACCCAACTATATGTATAACTGCTCATTATCAACAAATGACACTATGAATCCCTAACAATACCTATTGAGGAATAAACATGTGTTTAACATCCCATAGAATCTAATAAAGTTTTTATGTACCATCTACCAAGTATGTTCATTTATCATTCTCAACAAACATCATGAAAACAATTCAATAAGAACCAAATCAAATTTCATAGGTCCTCAGTTCACACGTGGCCATTCAATAATTCAATATTCAACAAATACATGGCTATCAAATGAATGATAGCTGATCCCATTCATAATTAATAGGACCACACATTTTCATAACTCATTATTCAAACTCAACCATGCTCTCAAAAGTCACATCACATGAAAAATAGGTACATGCACTTGATACAATTACCATTATTCTTAGGATTTTAGTCGCATTGATTGAAGAACCCCATCAATTATATTCTTCAAAACTAGCATAATTACTTGTGACAAGTTATATCACACGACAAATGAGAACTTGAATTGTTCAAAAACCAAAATATTCAACCCACACTCAACCATACATAGAATCAAAACATGAAAAACATTTTTTAAGATTCTAAATCGTCCTACACATCAAACCTAACCCCAAAACAGTTCTTCATAACTCATGTATCATATCCCATTAAAACATAAGGCATAGCCATTCCATTTCCACATTATGCATAAAAAATTATATTCCTCAATATCATAACAGGAAAATACCCATTCTTTTCATTTGAAATAAAACACCCTTACACTAACCAGTCACTGTGGTTTCCCTCTAATAGCACACCTCATCTCACTATTATAATCTGTCTCACTATCTTAATATGTCTTATAAATAAAAAAATAAGAAATCCAACAAAATCTAGAATTCATATATATAAAAATACAGTTAATGGTTAAAACACCTCTATTACCATCCAACCTACCACATAGTTACTCTTAGGAAAATTATATCTGTAGAGACTGATAGAAGTGTCTTAGAAAATGAATGCAATTCATATGCCTACTAGGTCACCGTTTCACATATGGAATCCATATATATGACTACCCCCTGATGAATCCAAATATCATCATGGAATATATTCATATATAATTTTGCAAACATACCACAATTAAGATTCAATATACCAATGTCATATTGTTCATTTATGTAGAATAAAAAACAAATATATATTAAAAAACACCATATAAGAGGATAATGTCACATTATATAACAGAACATGTATAGTAACCTCCATAATGGATTTTATCACAATGGGAACCCTTTATTTTAATGACATACTAGGGTTTAATGAACCCCCATTAGTAGGAGTATTTTAACTCCATCATCATAAAACCTATCACAAAAAAATAGACCTATAATATCATTATAGAAAATTTCTATACATCATGGTCAACAAGAGTAGAATGCTATAATGAAATTATACATTAAAAAATTATATATGTTTTTTTGATAAAATAAATATCTAGACTGTAATCAATTTGAAATAAATTACTTGAACTAAAATATAATGTGAATCCATAAATTACTTGATTAATGGATGTAGAGATTCGTCATGACATCATGCCAAGAGGAATTTCCATAATAAACCATAATTAAAAAATCCAAACATCTTATACACATATAAAGTGAGAAATTAGTATACATTAACACAGATAATCCAAAAGATCAATCATGTAACCCTAATAACATAGACTAACACAATGAAATGAGTTCATGATACACATGTATGTGTTCTATCTCAAGCATCACCAAATACCTATTTTACTAGTTTTTCATCTCCCAAAAAATAAGACAATGTAAAATTTGATTTAACATTTTGTAATCATGTCCTAGATTACAATGAATTATAACTATACCAATGGAACAAAGAGGATAATGAATGGACTGTTCTTATTATAGATCCTACCAACATGCAACAAGGGTATAAGGTTTTATACTGTAGAGATATTACCCCATTAGAAAGTGTGAAATATTATTAAAACAACCAAAAATAAGACATGAATCATCATAAACACCAATAAACATATGACTAATCTGAATAAATAAATATATTAATCAATAAAAAAATTATATACAAGTATAGGCACAATAATGAAAATAAAATTCACCCAATAAGATATAAAATATATTGATACAATGAATGAAAAAATATGGGTTCAAATGAAACTATGAACCACAATAAATCATGTGCATCATATAATCCTCAGAGTTATCATAAAAGATAAATCTAAATGGGGTGGTTGACAAACCTGTGCCTATAGATTAGTGAGAGATACTCATGAACCCATGTCCATTAGATACTCGAGTGGGGTGTGAGTACATAAATTAGGAGAGAAGAACAAACATAGAATAATATATATAATGATGGTGCAATGATCTGTGCAAGAAACATTCTCTAAATACTAAATAACTAACTACAATAAAATTTAATAAATGAACTAACATAAATCATATGGTCTATAACCCCTGATTGTCAAAACCAACATTTTTCATTACTCATGTGTCTATAAGAATGTTGTAATGACCTTGACAATATAATAATAATTTTGGAATATTTCAGTAAAATATATATATATAATTCTCTGATGTCTTTATCCACCATTATATATGGTATATTGAATTTATGAAGGCTCTATACATTAATAAAAACATTGACAATTCTATATCCTATAATAATATAGTTTCTAATAGTAGATCCCCTATAATGATGGAGACTCCAAAAAAACCACACAGTACCATTGATTAGAAACTAAAAGAGAAAAATATTAATTGATTGTATTTTAATATTAATTTCTATTCAATTTCATAATCACTAGTTTTTGTGAACTTTCTGAAGTGAACATCATTTCTCATTAGATGTGAAATTCATGTTTAATGTGAATATTTGGGAAAAATAAATCATATGATCAGGGAGTAAATTTTTTTCATTATTTATATATTTTTTTAGGGATATTATTTATCACATTTTTTTAATGATGTTAATTTTCTCATCAATGGATGAATCATAAGATATGATGTACATTTTTGGGCATGAATGTCGAAATTGATGGAAACAATGGGCCTTTGAAAAGTAAATAAAATATAGTTCCCAAAATATATTCCAAATGATGTTAATTTTATTAATATTTATAGATATTTTATGAGTATTATTTTGGTCAATTATTTTTAGGGATAATTCTGATGATTTCATGGAGATCATGTGAGCCCATGTTGAGGGTGATATTTTTGGTGAGATTTGAAGGGCCATAAAAGATGACCCCCAATTTGAAAATAAATATCTGATGGAATTTTTAATTTTCATGAAATATCACCATAAATCATAAAAAATATTTAAAAACATTTTTTCCTTATATAATCTTCCAAAATATGGCCACATTGTTTGTGATTAATGCAAGAAAACCTGGGAAATGAATCTTGATTTGATTTTCTAGTAAACATTGAAAAGTAAAAATTTCATTTATTTATCACTCACCTTATACACTCACTTATATATGGAATGAAATTTAATGAGGTGGGATTGACCCTATTCTCTTAATATTCTTCTAAAAGGATCCGGTGGTGACATAATTGTAAAGTTCCAGATTTTCAATGAATTTTAATTTTAATATTTAATTTTTTAATTGAGCCTTAATTTTATACATGCGTGTAATTTAATTATTGTTAATCTCCTAATATAAGTTGTTAATCATGTAAAATTTTACTATTTCATCCTTATTAATTCATTCATTTTCCCAACATATTGAATCTGTTGAAACAAGATATGAATTTATTCACACCAGTAATTGTGAAATTCATCACATAATGGTGTAGTGATCATTTTTATATTTCATGTATTCTTAAATTAATCTGAAATGAATATAACTCCTTCAAACATTGATAAAAAAACCTTATGGAGGGATAATTATATTATTGAATGATACAAGGTAGTAAAAAGTGGATGGATTTAGTTATATTTCATGTACATTAATATTTAAATAAATTTTATATTTTATGATTTCCATTTGTTAAGTTACGTTCTTCATTATCTTCACCTACATTAATGATGTTAAATTATGATTGATTGTATGATCAAATTTTATTTAGTGATCACTAAATTGATTCATTGTGTGAATCGATGATTACCCTAGTAATTTTAAAGTAACTAAAATCTGTAATTATTTTTCATAATTATCTAATTTTTTGTTTATTTCATTAATTATTTCTATGAAATTTTTTTTGAAATGAAATTAATCAAATAAAAAAAAAGAAATTTCGATCAAGTAACCATATTTAATTTTTCATTGTTCAATTAATTGGGTTTCACTTTATTTTTATATTAAATCATTAGTTTATAATTAAAGTAAACCCCAATGTTTACCACTTTATTGATAGTCCTAAAAAAGATATTAGTGTTTATGGGTATCTTCAAAAAAAATATGTGTATTCAATCTATTAATATACTATAGAGAATGCTTCTACTTGTAGGGAATACATGGGCGTAATCAACTTTTGTTAATGTTTCTGGGGACCCCAAGTATGTCTCTTAGACAATAAAATTCTATTCTCACCCCAATCTCACTATTCTCACCACCATTTCCTTTATCATCCCCCATTTATAATTATTTTTGTTGAATGAATCTTGAATTTATCATTAAGTATAATACATTGGAAGAACATGAACCTTAAACCATTATAAACTCAGTTTGGAATGAAATGATATATCCGCAATTTTGAATCCCTTCACTAGGGAATATCTTTTCTCAAACCTTAAATGAATTCAAAAAAAACTATTTCCAAGTAAAACCAATAGGATCATGATTTATAAAAGGGTAAATTTTCAACCCTTATAATTATTTTTAATGGGATCAAATTTAATCATGTACATGATGTCGAAACTATTAACCATTCCAACCACCAAACCATTCTTGAACATTTGTTTAAACAAATAGAAAAAATTAATCTGAACGTTTCTTCAATAAAATTTGAAATAAAAATCATTGAATGAGTTATGGAATACATTATCACTAATGATGGAATTTCCTCATGACTAGTATAAGAATAATTTTCCAAAAAACATCTTGTTATATTACAAAATAATCTTCCTTTGGATCTGGGATGTCTGAAGAACATCAAGATGCTGTTGAAGGGTATTTATAAAATTAGGATATTGATTTTTTTATTCCCATGTATTTAATTTGTAATCAAGGAATGAATATTCATAATATTATATAAATGATTATTATTCAAGACCACTAGTGACTGAACAATTTATTGAAATCAAAACAAATTAGTCCCTAACCAATAAAGAAATTCAAATGGACAATTTTTTTCTGAATCATATTTTCATATGGAACCAATTATTTATAAATTTTATAGAGAAGAAACTAAATTAGAATCAGATTGGTAATATTATTTATGAAATTTGGAGAAGGTAAACTAAAAATAATTTTCATACTTTCCCCTCTCATATATCCCATAACATGTGATAACCAAAACCATCTGTTATTCATTCATTATTCATATGAAACAAATAACATTAGAATTATCCTTGAAATCATAGGAAAGGAAAAACTGGTATCTAGATCAACCATTTATGTTATTCCTTATATTTTTAGATTCATTGTAGATAAATTTATTATACATGACAAAAATTATAAAAAATGAATAAAACTCAATCAACTAGACGTTGAAAAAATGGGTTCCAGAAAAAAATATATTTGATATTGGTTATGTTGGGGGTTACACATTGTGATAATTATGTTAAACTAAATACATCCTTCAATTAATCCAATCTTCTGCATTTTTATATTTTATTTATATTTTCTGTGTTTTTTTGGTTTTTGTTAAGGACCACTTTTGGGATTCTAATGCGATATGATGTACATTGTGTGTGTGATTTAAAAGAATATTAAATTTAATACTTCCAAATGATTCCCATTCATTCTATTAATCAAACACACCCATCAATCAACTCGAGCGAGAATACACATTATGTGAAGAAATATTGATAAAATTCATATAGAAGTGTCATCAACTGTTAATCATGTGTTTTTGTTCCATTATTTCATTTCTGATAACTTATTTCCCACATTCATAACATTTCGATCCTCACAATTTTATGATCATTAAAAATTTTGGGCCCTTTAATTCTAGGTTGGGTGGAGATAATATGTGAGATTTTATGAATAAAAGTCAATTAATTATCCATGCAGGTGATAATATACATTAGGAATCATGAATACTAAATGTAAAATTATTTTTAATGCCTTTATAATTATTTTAATGCAATCTCATGTTCATGATCATAGTTATTTTAGAGTGTATATTCCCAAGGTAATTTTTTATTTCTAATATTTTCATCCATTTAATAAGAATTACCTAATGTATATTTTTTGGATATTCGGTATATGTTTGAGTTATTTAGATCTATTCATCACTGAATGTTGATTTGGGTAACTGTTAGATAATTTTGAGTATCCAAAAAATTAAAATAATTACCATAGAGAGAATGTTTTTATACAATTTCATGTAATAAAAAATTTGGGATTGAGATTTTATAATTTTATTTTCTAGAGTTAGGATTAAAATATATATTATATTAAATTAAATTGATAATATGTATGGTGTCTAACAGCTAGGTATCATGACTCTATAGTTGTCCTTTTCTGAGTTGTTCATTTTTTCTATATTTTGTTTAAAAAAAACAAATAAAATCCCAAAAATTTTCTACAGATCATAAGGAATTTTGTGATTCCCACATAGAGTACCCAATTGTTTCCACATGAACAAGAGAATTGTCTCCATGTCTTATGATATTTAGTGAAGAATAATAAAAAATTAATCGTCACTGGCTTATGGTATTCTTGTTAACCTAGTATTTTTGAATTTTTTTGATTTATTATTTATTAGCTTGATATTTCATTATTCTAATTGTATGATATTAAATTTATAACGAAATGGACTTAAATTTAAATTTATTTAGATATTTTTTTCATCGGACTAAAAAAATAATCTTTCTGGGAGTGATTAGCCACTATGTGATTCCAATATTTCTTGAATATATTTATATATTCATGTTTTTAAAGTCCATAAACACCAATTTTAGTGAATTAAATAAATTTAACATTATTTCTATTCATATGTGAAATTCATTATTAAATTTAAATAATCGGCCTAATAAATGATATAATTTTTAGGATAATTTATTTTCATTATTTCATTTTGATATTATTGTAACTTGGTGATCACTTTGTTTAAAACATTTTGTCTTTTATGATCAAATGTTGAGTCACAATAGAAGAAAGAAATTTTTGGTCATGAATGATGAAATTTATAATCAATGTATAATGTGCCTTAGGGACATCAAAAAACTGGATCCCTCATTTGAACTAAAAAAGGATCTCATATATAATATTTAGATATATAATATTATCGTGATAATTCCATTAAAATATGTTCAATGTTAATTCTTGTGTTTTCCTGGAGATCATGGGTACCCTTGTTCAGGATTAAATTATGCAGCAGATTTGAAGGTCCAAAAAAGCATCCAAAAAATATCAACATAACATTTAGATAGAATGTCCAATTGCTCTAGAGTTCCTCCACCAATAATTAGAATTATGAATAAAAATATTTTCCTCCCATGACACTTCCAAATTCAAAGACCATAAATTGGATAAATGTACGTCAACATGGGGAATGAATATTCATCTAATTTGGTGGTCAACATTGAAAAAGTACAATTTCCTTTCATATATCACCCAATTCTTACTCACCTAATTAAATTCAATGAAATTTACTCATTATAGATAAACCCTAGTATCATAATATTCATATTTAAGGATCTGGTGCTGAAGGAATTTAGAAATCTGGTTTTTATGTCAATTGTAAATTTACACACTCATTTTGTAATCAAGCCTTAATTATTCAATTTAAATTTTTCTGTTAAAATTAATTTCATAATTAATTTTATTATTCTTATTATTCATGTTTTATATTTATTAATTATATAATTATAATTAGTTTTTTATAAAATTTATACCATTGAATCACGGTTTGAATTTATTCTTACTAGAAATTTTAAAATTACTCAAACAATGGTAAAGTGTTGATTTATAATTTTTATATTCATCCATTAACCACACATGATTCTACATCCTTCTTCCATTAATATAATAACGTCAATGGAGGGATAATCCTTTTATGTGATGATCCACTAGAGTATCAAGGGGATGGATTTAGTATTATTTCATTTACAATAAAATATAAATCTATTTTTTATTTTGTGATTTCCATTCCAATATTTAAATTATTAATTTATACTCCAATGGTAATGATGAAACATTTTGAGTGATATTAATATCCATTTCCTTTTATTAATTATTTAATTCAACCTCAATGTGAATTATTGATTATCCTTTGAATATTTTAGGGTTTAAATTATTTAATGACTTTGGAGAGTTATATCATTGTTTGGATAAATCATAAATTAATGATATGAAATTTTAAATGAAATTAACTCAAACCCATAAAAATCCTTTTATCATCCCACCATCAATAATTATTTAGTTCAAATAATTGGTTCTTTTTGTTTGTTCATTAAATTAAATAATTAGTTTGCATAACAAAATCAACACCCATGATGTCCACTTCATTGAAAATCATCCGTAAAATATTATTTTATATAGGTGTATTCATTTTTTCATTGGGATTTGATCCTTACATGTACTACAATAATTTCATCGACCTGTTGGGTAAATTTTGGTGAAACCTCCCAATATGTTATTGATAGCTACAACATGGTAGGATATCTCTCCTCTATCCGTGTCCAATGTAACCCTTGATCTAATTCCATGACCCCACAATAATTTTCAATATCTTCTTAATTTGGGTTTTTTAGTTAGTTTGATGACATCCCTAGAGGCCGTTTTCACAACCTCACAGTAAGGAGTATTCATTCCCACCCATAATGGTATTTTATTTATAAGGAAAATACACACTATCCTAAGGGATTTTTTGGTAAAATGATTAAATAAATACACTCACATATGAATATATAAATATACAACATATATTTACAATTACAAAACCCATAATTTAATCCATGGTAAATATTCTAGGATCACAACACAATATTTTATAGTCATAATAGGCTCAAAACACTAATCACGGTTTTATAACGGTTCTTGGGACCATCACAATCCATTCACTTCTAACAAACTCAAAGGTGAGATAATCTAATTAGGGAACCCACTTGGGTCCCCAAGTCTCATTATAATTAAGACACTATTATTGGGTCCTCTTATCTCAACCACATATAATTAGTTACACTTCACACTCAGAAGGCATAACATCCGGTAAATTATGGAACCCAAATATTTTGGTCATTACAACGAACATATCCTTCTATCTAATCCTAGTCTACCGAACCTGGTCACCATGTCCTTATATGGAATAAACACCTCATGATCATTTCATACTTTTGGGGGATTTATGTAATACCTTCACTCTCACATGGATAAACCCTAGTACATTCATACGATCTTGTAACATACTTCTTCCAGGACGAATATAAGGGTTCTTACAAATAGGTTCAATGCATCATGATCATTTATTAGCACATAGTGTACACTATTTAGGGAACATATCTCAAGTAATATCATTATAATCAAGTTCTTATAAATCATAAGATGATAAAAACTAGTCATTCCTTAAGGGTCATCAGTGAATTGACATTTTTTTCATCCAAATAATGTGATTGTTAGTCTTTGAAAGAAATTAAATTTTGGTTAAAATTCTTAATTAAAATTAAAAGAACAAACTTATTAAATAAATTATTTTCAACTCCCCATTATTGGTTCCACACATCCATAAAATAAAAAAAAATGCATAATACTATAGGTTTAATACCAAGTACTAACTATTCCTTTCACAAGGCATTCCCTATTTAATTCATAGCTTTAAAGATTCTTCCCAGGAACATCAATGATCAATCAGCCATCACTAACACATGTGGTTTCCTCGAAAAAACTATATTTTCAAAAATTACATTATAATAATGAAATTATAATTAAATCACCAAATAATATTAATATAAAAATTATATGAAATTAGAATAAAATTATATCAAATCACCATCCACAATAGTCACACCCAAAACAAAGCCATATTCCAACAGGTGTTATGTAGTGGACATTGAACACCCATCTTGGATAAGTCCAATCAAATATAAATGTTGAAAAAATTCAAATATAAATAATAATAAAAATATAGTATCAGCACAATGTACACATAGTTAATCATTGAATAATGGATGGAAAATTTCATTAAAGGATGTCCATAATAGGGGTTGTCAAAAACACCAATAAAATAATAATTACACCATGTATCATTGGAACCATGTAAAAGACCTAAACGAGAGAGTAAGTTATTTGTAGATAAGTTATATATATATTTATGGAGGAAATTATAGGATAAATTGTACCATTAATTACTAATAGATCTTACATAGAATTTAAATTATGAATTATATTGAAGGGTATCAGAAAGAGGGAACCCTTGGCTGAAGCAGGAAACTATGAATGGAGGATACGTATTCCCCTTCTAAAAATGAACAAGGATAAAAAAATTCCCCCACCCCCAATAAAATTGTCATCGGCTCGGCAATACTAATCAATAAGCTTTCCAGTAGTCAAAGTAATCTAGTATTTCCCATAGACACATAGTCAGATGGCTGGTGGATACAGGCTTCTACAATGACTATACCACCCTCATATGAATCTTCTCTATGCTCTAGAATACTATGATATCCCCATTACAAATCCAAAATACATCTTTTACGATAATCTAATAATTTTAATTTCTATTCCTAATCTCATATATAAATTTTACCCACTAAGAAGTGTAAAATAAAAACCCATACATGATTTTAAAACCAATAAATATTTAGTTTCTTACATAATTATTACATTGATATAGGGTTTATTCAATGGGATGTTATTATTTTAATAATTATAGAACATATATCAAACCATAAATCTAATATATTTTTATTTCCATGACAATAAATTCTTCATTAACATATATTTTTTATATATAATTCATGATCCAAGATGATATAATTCATCAAAAAAATATGAAAGATAAATCATTTATTTTTAATTTTTTCCATTAAAAAATAATATTACTTTTATATTATTTTTTGAATAATTGAATTCAGGAAATACTAAAGGGATCACATTGATCTCATTGGATTTATCATTTTACAATAAACTATTTCAGGATATAGTATTTATAAGATAATAATATGTAATAAAAATTTCAAAATTTACAGATACATATGATTAAAAGAACATGTAACCATGTTAAAAAAATATTTAAAATATTTTCATTTCCCATATACAAATCAGCCTATATCCAGGGAGTGACACCAAAATATATTTATTGAATTTCAACATCCCCTTGGGTTGGTTGGTATCATGTACTGAATAAAATTCGAGGGTTCATAGCATTAAATATAAATTGTATTTAAATATTTTTAGACTATTTAAAAATTAAATAATAGAGATTTAATATTTTATATAGTCGGTATACAGAATTCACAAAATAAAATTTGATGTATACCTCAAATTTTGAGACAATTTTAGATTTTCAATACATTATATGATCCTACCAAATACTACCCCCACGATTATAAGTATGAACGATCAATGAATGTTTGAAAAATAATAAATATGATGAGGTATCATTAAGTGGACCTATGTAATTACCCATTCCCACCAACATCCACCTAGGTAATCAGTGGAGATAATTGTTACCCCAAATATATGTTTCTAATATATAATAGATTGGAAACTATCATAGAGGGTATAAAAAATGTTTATTGGAGGAATTACCAACAATGTTCACTGGATAGCACCTAATGAATCAAAGCTTGGTATCTCCTACATTCATAGACAAGAGAAAACATGATCATGATCCACCACTTTCCGATTCAAGAGGTCCCATAACACCTCATGAATGAAAATATGGTGTTCATTTTAGAAAAGTGGAATACAAACAATCCTCTAACAAGGCAGCAGAGATTCTATCAAGCATCTATCACAATATCATGCATAATCTAGATAAAGTGTATCACAACATCATGAAACCGCTAATGCATCCAAGATGGCATGGAAAGAATTAATGGCATGTGATTTATAAAAGTTATTATATGATTCTTGAGATGGAATACCCACATCTAATCGGGTTGCAATAGAAATAGAACCGAAATAGTAAAGACAATAACAACACAAAGCACGTGAATCACTCTAGGTGAAATTATCTCAACTGCAAATTCTCAAAACCAGAAACTGCAATTAACGAGATAGTATGGCATTTCCCTATACACGTGTTAGAAACTCCTGATCATAGCTTAATACCAAGTACTGAATCCTTCCTATCCATAGATAAAGGTTCTAATAAATAATTCAAGAGAATAGAACTCCTTTGATACCACATTGTAACAACCTCATTCTAGAAGCCACCTAGAGGCACCTCGTACCCGGTCAGACACATGACCTCAAGCACGTTTCACGAAATGCATGATGCTACCGACTAGCAGAAAGGGCCTTGGTGAGTCGGTGGGGAATCTATCCCCTCATTTGGTAATGTATACGATGAAAGAAAAACCAAACACAATAATGGGAACAATAGACAACATACAACAACTGAACTGAACATCGAAAGCAATGTATAATAATAATGATGCAACATGGTACATTTGTCTATGGAAAGAAGTAAACAAACCAACGTTGTAAAATACAACTGAAAATAGAGTTCAAATGAAAACCAAAGTAAACTCCTCAACATTGCAAGTTTCAGCTTGGTCAGATGCTCTCCAGCTCCACAACAAGTAAGGTACCTGATGTAGAAGGGCGCATTACCTTATCTATACCTGCAACAACATAGTCTGTTTAGGCCCAAAATCATGACCCAAACAGGGTGTGAGACAATGTCCCAGTAAGAAATCACCCAATGATCTGTGCCTAATTATCAGTGAATACATGGTAGTAATAAAACTGGAAGTAGTAAATAAGAAAACACAAGCAGCTACAATCCACAGTTCTACATATAAAGATCACAAGGAACAGCCACTGAAGCAAGAAGATTAAAAAGGTAACCTCTAGGTAGTTCTCATAGCATAACCCCTCATGTTCAATCTACAAGTACTAGCTACCCTCTTGGATGCACACACAGTCTCACCCCTTTGGTTCATCGAAAGAATAGACTCTCTAGGTAATCACTCAACGTCTATTCCCGCTATAGTCTCTAATCGTGATAATGTCTCTCGAGGGAAGCACTCAACGTCAATTCCCCATGTGGCCCACATCGATTACCTACAGACTCTCAGAGGAAGCACTCAACTTCAATTCCCCCTGTAGTCTTGCATCGTGATTAAGGACACTCTAAAGAAGACCATCCATCCATTCTCCCTATGGTCCACTACACTAGGTTCTCGCAGCCCTGTGTAAAAAGAAACATGTATAGCATGCGTGTATCATCCATGTAAACCTCAAAAACTACATGGCTATAATTCTAAGGCTCAACTACATAACAAAGCAACAGTTCCACTATCATAAATCTAGGCATGGCAACTAGAAAACGCCAAACATGCAGAACATGCTTCACAAACATCCAGAGTACAGAAAACTACAATATTCACAGGAAAAAACATCTACTCTAGGAATCAATCAAAACAGGCAATTTAACAAGGGAAAAAAGAACATGCAATACCCCATTCAAGAGTATTGGTGTAATTTTCCCAAAATACTCAAAGGCATTCTACAGAAAGGCAAAAACTACATAGCGTGATCCTAGGAGATCAATATATGTGAACCATGAAGAATGGTTCCCCTTAGAGCATCGTAGATATAAGAATATTTCAAAAATTCTCAACCTATAAAAACATGAGAAAGAGGAAGAATTTGAAAACAAGGCTCAGGCAGAGGGAAGAACTCACCGCTGCGATTCCAACTCAATCGACAGAACTCGAATCGGAGAAAGGACAAAGGATCGGGGATTCGGAGAAGAAATGCATTTGTATGGGTCACTCTCAGATGATGACCATGGATAAGGGGTGTGTTCTGTCCGTCAAGCGCAACCCTGGTGCATTTAATGAAAAAAATAACGTACACTGCATGTACTTTTAGAGTACACGGTGTGTACTTGATCTTTTCCATACACCACCAAAATCGGCCTCCACGTCATCCCTTCACACCGTTTGTGTGGCCCGGACATGGCCATCACACGACTTCGAGTGGGAAAAGAGTACATGGCCTTTACTTAGAAAGTACACGACATGTACTTCAAAAATTTCTAGAGACAATATTTTTTTCCAAAAACTCTAGAAAAAGGGAAAACATACCTGAAATGATGATACGGGTTCTTACACAACACAACACTACCATCACCTCATCAGATATACTATTTTCTCAATAAAGGTAAAAAAAATTAAATATAAATATAAATACATATTCATGTATGTATACAATAAAGATAATGTGATAACAACAAAAAATAAGAAATAGTTTTCTTCAATTAATCCATGAATGCATCAAAAACATGTATTAAATGAATCAAATTATAGTTTTCAATTCCATATTCATTGTATAGTTTATATTCATTATTATATAATTTAATTAAAAAATATTATAATTAAATATATTATAAATAGAAATTCCAATATGTGTCATGAATTTGAATAAATACATGAAAAGTAGTTTTTATGACAATATGCAGTTTATGTAAAAGAATATGTCTACTTAATACACTGTAATTATTTTATTTCTATATTAAAATGATTATAAATATTTATAAATGTAATAAATTAATTAATACTTAACAAATTAAATGGAATAAAATAATAATATATTGTATAAATAGATAATTCAAACATACAAATATCTCACTCAGATATGTATCTTAATTCCCTTTATCAAATAATGTTCTTAAATATATTCCATTTAGTTATTCTTCTACATTTCCATATTTATCTTTTATAAAACAATTTCGACACCATATCAAAAATAGTTACACCCAATAGAAAAAATCATGTATAAAAAAGGAACATTAAAAAATATAAACATTTACTATATATATTAAACATGAAATTTATTTTATAAATATGTCAACTAAATATCAAACCTCACCCCTCCATAAATGTCATCATTCCCATTCATTGACCCATTCCTCCCACTACCTAATTTTACCTCTCTCACATTTTCCCCTTGGCCAAACTCTTCAATTCTAACAACCTATTAGTTCCAACATCATCAATATTGTTCTCATATCTGTCATACCATCTATATTACATGTCCTATGGATTGCCATCATCCCTATAAAACCATCATTAAACCCATAGATATTCATTTTCGTATTTTATTATACCTCCATCCTAATTTTCCCATGATTTCATAAAATCATCCTCTGCATACTAATCACTTCATCCATATATTCTTGTCTAGGTTCCCGACACCACCATACCATCTTCATTCAAAAACTTCTGGATTACTATCTTCTTAGCCACATGACACAACCTCCCCATCTTCTCAGAAACCTGCATAGCATCTTTCTGAGTTACCTTATCTAAGTCCTTAAATAAAAAAAATAATTCAAAAATATGCATTTCGTTATTATATAATTTAATATTGATATGAAACATCCATATTTTTATTTATTGAAAATATATCTTTGATTATCAATCTAGATCAATATGTTTATATTCTGGTCCAACAACCAAAATACTTTCCAAATCCATTATTCATTCTACATTACCATTTCAAATTATCTTATTACCTACTTATTTAGTCTTAATGTAAATTCTTATAAAAATTTAAAATATATAAAAAAATCAATTCTTCTTGGATAATTATTGTGTTATGAATAAATGAAATTTTATATTTGTAAAATAACAGTAAAAAATTACTTCCTCAAACACATAAAAAAATATTCCTTTTTAGTTATGTTTTTAATAAAAATAATGGGATTTCTTTGTAGAATAATATGAATGTTTATTTTCAATTACCTACAAAAATGTATCCAAAAATTTGTGTCTATAAAAAAACAATGATCAATTTATCTTATCTATAAAATAACTCTATATTTACATAAATTTTTCAAACTACAACCAATTAAATATTTAGTTACCTGGTAACAATTAAAAAATTTATTGTATTATTGAATTATGTTTTTTTTTAAAGTATAATTTTTTTGGTAACCAAAATAAATTATTGAGAATTTTGTATTTGTTCAATTTTTATATTAAATTAATATATACATAATTAAATTGGTAAAAAGAATATTGTTTTATGAATTATGATTTCAATTTGATGACTTGGTTTTTTTAAAATTCTACGCAGTCACTACTAATTTGTTGTATTAAAATATATCACTACATACTTATTATAATTTTTTTATTTCACTATAAATTAAATTAAATGTTATGTTCAAAAAATGTTGTTTACTACAAAAAATGTTTTCATTTAAATCCATCATAAAATATTATGAATACTTCATACATAAAAGGGAAATTCCAAACATGTTTTATAGAATAATGGTTTTTTGTGAGCGATGCATGGTGGAAATAGTAATAATGTATTGATATAATTATTTATCAATAAATTAACTTTTCTGGTGAATTATGATTACTTTTCTATAAGAATTTATTATATATTCATAAATAATGGTTCAAAATACGGTTTAAAATTTACAATTATTAATAATATAGTGTCTAATAAGTGAATAAATGTAAAAATTTTACAAATGAAAGATAACAAACCAGAGCATGTATTATATTAAAAAATATATTAGGTAATTGTTTAGTTAATAACATACTAATATTATATTTTTGACCAACTTAATAGTTAGATGAATAAAATTAAAATAACTGATGTATACCATTTAAAAAAAATCCTAAAAATTATAAATATGTTTTTTATTGTTGTAATGTTAACTATTTTTCCTATAAATATTAATTTCCTATATAATCCTACAGATAATTTTCTTCTCAATCACACATGGTTCAAGAAATTCAAAAGATATTGTTTATAAATTAACACATCCTAGTGACAATATGAAAATTGGTTTGTATATTCAAATGATTGGTAATAATTTAACATTCAAAGGTTTCATACCAGTACTAAATTTTGACGAAATGCTTTTTATGTATAATATTTCATATATACAATTAACTTATAATAAAATTAAATTTTCAATAAAATAGTAATAGAAATTTTATTTTTCTACTGAATCATTTTTTATTAATAAAATGTAACACTAAGATCATTTTTTCACAAACGTATATTAATTTTTATCTGATAATGTTCATAATTTTTTTTTCTATGATGTATCCAAATAATATAAAATTGGCAATGTTCAACCATTAATAAACAATGATTTATCTAGAATACCTGTAATATTATATGGGTTGTTACAAATTGTGGTACCTTATGATGATATTTCCTTGTGAAATTATTTAGGAAAATTTAAACAATTTATATAAATTACATAATTTATAATTAACAATTTCACTAATTTAAGATATAATTTTATGATCAAGATAATTCAATGTTATTAGAAATCATTGAAATAAAATTTTAACATATTATTTTATGTCATAATTTTAATTCATCACCATCATGTACTAATCAATGTTTTTTATTTCTTATTTTTCAGGAGAGTTAGTAATTTATCATTTAATTTTATATTGATGGAACTTAATACATGATATATAAATATGTCTACCCTAATTTTGGAATCCTAAATATATAGGGATAATATTCTTATGAATAATAATAGGGACTCAATTACAGTTTTTCTCCTTGTTAATAATTTTATGTGATTTATAAAAAAATCAACAATTTTTATAGATTCATTGATATAGGTAAGAATGTTACTTTTTTAGATTATTTAAATATAAACATATTTTCCCAAATATTTCCTATCTTAACACTCAAGTAGATTGGGGGATTAAATTAATTCTAAAAATACTCTTTATAGAAATTATCCCTTCTTATGTATGACTATTAAAATAGTTATCATTAATTAATATAGGTACTGGGAAAAAATTCAATGAAATTATATTGGACCCATTAGATTTATAATAGTTCAAGGAATGGAAATCCCATAGTCTTAGGAACTAACATTCAACTCCACAAGTTTAGTGATTTTCAATATAATAACCCTTTCACCAGGGATCCCAACCGGGAACAAAATTCTATCAATTATTAAAAATATCATAGATATTTAAACTAGGATCTCCTGTTATAATAAAATTCCACAGTATCAACACACATTGTTTCACTGAGTGTACTAAATATATAATGAATAAAATATTGAATATATGGTTGATGTACATAGTTGCATGTAGAAAATAACAATAGTTGAAAATATATCAAGAGAATATAATAGTTCTCAAATTATATCTCGTTATGATCATTATTGAAATAGATAGAACTAGTATGAACTACATGATAATTTATATTTGATCATTTCTATGTATAGAAATTCAGAGTATTTTCCTAGGTGTATCTATATGTGTGTTTATTTATGATTATTATTATTCTACTACATATAGGGGAAAAATTAAGTTTATCATCTCATTTTTAAGTAATAACTAACATAATATTTACATTCATGCGAACCACGAACTTTTATCTTTATAAGAAAATATTTTAACAATTTTCATCATCACATCCAAATATAGAAACTACTTTTGTGGAAACATTTTTAGAAATCTACTCCTACTTTGGATCATTCCAATTATAGAAAATGACATACAATTTATATTGATTTCTACTTAAGTGGAAAATAAATTTTACGATATGCTAAAAATGAATGAAATTACATATCGAGAGAATAAAAAAGTAATCATGACATTTTTCATATAGATAATTACTCATAAGATGTTTAACTGGTGGTATTTTTGATCATAATAGAACATCCTGAGAGACATCATAAGATAAATATAAATTATTAATCAAACTCTGCATAATACTACTCTATAGTATGTGATAAATGTTTTATTATAATGCGACACATAACATCCACAACTTCATGTGTATTTTGTAAGATAACTTTTTTGGAATATCCTTTACCTACTTCATCAGGATTTAGTAAGATAACTTTTTTGGAATATCCTTTACCTTAAATATTGTCTTCCCATATTTTTATATCTGAAAACAATATATGATTTTTGAATTATGATTCTAAACTATTATATTTATAAGATAATGTATTACTTAGTGTGATAAACATACACCACATTTTGATTCTGAGTAGAGGGAAGATATTTTTTGATTATTATAAGATAAAACCCATTTCAATTGGTTAAACACTTCACAACATACAAGATAAAATTATTAATTATATTGTATGAAACATATAAGATAAAACAGAATGAAAAAAATTGGTTATTTTATAAATACTTATATCATATAAAATGATATATTTCAAAAAAAAAAAAAATCTATCCTACAATATCCCCCTTTTTGAGGATTAAAAAACATAAGAGATTAATTTTTTTTTCATAAAAAATGATTACAATTTAAAAATAATTTCAAAATATAAAACAATTAAAATATAGGAACTTATTTTATTTTCCCATATTATAGAATCATTTCCTATGAAAACCAGTTTCTATTTATTTGAAAAATTTTACAGAAAAAAATTATCCTTTTCTTCTACAAATGTTTCAAAATTTATGGTAAAAATTAAAATTTTTATTTTCAATTTTTTCTCCAATTTTTTAATTTCAATAATATTTAGAGTATGAAAAAAAACAAATATTTTACATGAAAAATTTTAAACAGATAATCCAATAGATTGTGAACAGAATTTGACATTAATAAGTTTCAATATTTAATAAATAAGATAATCAAATATGAAAAATAAATAGATACAAAATCACTTCGATTACATGGATAAACATTTCAAATTTTATAGATTAAAAATATAGAGGAATCATAACACACGAATATTTATTTATTGAAAAAATTATATTAGCATATATAAGAGTGTGTTTGTGAAAATAAAATTAATGAAATTTATGTATAAAAATTTTATTTTAAGAACGTATCCAAAATTTAAAAATATAACTTTAAATAAGATATAATGTTTTCTAAAAATTGATAATCCACCAGGAAAAAAATAGGAAAACTATATATATATAGTTTTTAAACTGCAAAACTAGAAACAGTTTTCAATAAGGGGTATCAAGAAGGATAATGGTTATCTAGACCATAATAATAATTCTAACAGAGAGGTGTCGTCAATTTTTTCAAAAACATCAACCATTGTATGTTGAGATTCTCTAAGACCTGGTTGAAATTCATTAGCAATCCTTTCCAGTTTGTATAGAATGTTGATAGAATCTTGCTGAGATCTCACCAAATTGAATTTATATACCGGTAAAATAAATATTTGAGAAGGTGTTATAGATGAAGATAGAGAATCTTTTTTTTAAATAGGATGTTATCCCATATATACAAATTTAATGTATAAAAAATTAATTAATCTCTATGTGGAAGAGTTATGATGATCCCCTATAGGAGGTCTAAGAAGACGTCCCACGTGCATAAGAAGCATGGTGTCGACATAGTTCACAATCCTTTTCACCATATCATATATTCAATAGTCTATTATATTTGTTAAAAAATTATATAATAATTACGAAAAATTTCCAAAAAATTATATATATATATATATATATATATATTCATTTCAATTCCAACAACCATGATCATTATATCTTCAAATTGACTATTAGACATGTCAACTAAATGACAATAGGAAAACATTCTCTTACCCTTTGTAGAGGTGTAAGATTCCAATCACACCACAAAAGAATCTGCTTCTTCACTACCATCCTCAAAAGATGTTTTTTTCTTTAATATCCTTTAAATTATCTAAAATAGGAATAAATCCATTTTATCAATAACATTAAAATTATTTTATAATTAACTTAACATATTTTATAACCTAGTGATGATAAAAATGTCAACATTCTTTACATCAGTTGACACACTCTGATCCTTAGTAATTTTTTCTTTCAATGGAAAGGAAACCAGTTTAATATATTTTACAATCGATAAGAGATATTCTATATCAAAATATAGATCATTATTACATCACGATCTATATTCAGTTTGATATCAAGTATGATTTCTTTTGAGAGAAGATCACAATGAAACGAGGAAACAGATGTGGTCAGAGTGTATATTTCCTAAGGAATATTTACAAACTTTTAAAATATATCATTTTGATTGTTGATTGCATTAAAATATTTTGGAATATAATTTATCCAGAATCGATTAGTATCAACGCCTTTAATATTTCACATCCCCTTAAGATGCAGATGTTTCATTATGGCTCATAATATTATTTTTAGATTCAATATAAATTGTCTAAAAGTCTATAATTCTAATGAAATTTTTAAAAATATATTTTCATCATTCTCAGAAAAAATTCTACCAGCATCAGAAACATAAATATTTTTACCATCTTTATGAAAAGTGGAATATCTATCTTATTAGGTATCCAATCTCTCACCACAAGCTATTTTAATTTTCTTAGTACATATTACTTCTTCAAAATGATGGGATTACTAAGAATTTGATCCAATTAATATTGTTGAAAACTATCCCAATTCTTCAAAATGAGAATAAATATTCAGAGGAGAAATTAATGGCTATACGAAGATGGTATTACGTTTATTATATAACAAAATAAGGGACAAAAGAGGCTATATTTTCCCAAATGGATTGAAATTGAATCGAAGAAAGAGGACATGAACTCTCTTCATGAAAAATTTGATCTCCAAATATCACAAAAACACTAAATTTTCTATTTCATTGAGTAAGTTTATTTTAATCATCCAGATATCTTCATATCTCACTACTATAATCTGACCTTTCTACTAACACTGGTCTTCCATTTATGTAGGATGAGTCCCCCTAATTTGATGGTAGCTGCACTTCTTTATATGAGGTTATGGGTACTAAATTATTCAAAATTTAATTCCAAACCACAATAACTTTTATAAAAAAACTTAAACATAATGTTTTTTAACCATGACAACATAATATGGTATTTTCATCCATTAAAACTCTAGAATTACATAAATCCTTATTAAGGTGAATTTTTTTTAAAAACGTTTCTTTTCATTATATATGTAACATAAGATATATCATTCTAGAATTATATATTTTTACCTTAAGATAAATTCAATAATGGTAGCATTATGAGAAATAATTTTTCTCAAACTCGCTATTATTTATGTTATTCTAGAGTTTTTGAAATAGGAATGTTCATTTATTTCCCTCTCTATGTCCATGAATTTTTTATTTTCAGCATCCACTATTTCAAATAGTTACTTCACAATCATAAGCATTGTGACTCCATACACCAAAACTATGGAGGAACATAAGAACGTGTAACCATCAGGAGGGATCATGTTGGATTCCACTAATAATTAAGAGATTATCAGATTATTTTTGGGTTTAATATTAAAATATATAGGACTTTATCATCTCCAAATTGAGAAATTTAAGATTCATAAAACTCACAATTAAACATTATAAATAAGAACAAGTTTTGAATTATATAAATGAAAAATTTCCATTATCAATGATTTATGACCTTCATTACTAACACATATATATTTTCCATCAGGTAGAAATAAGTTTCTCAAATTCATAAAATTTTTATTGAGATAATAATTTTCTATATTATTCATATAGAGGCACAATCAATTATCTATATATTTTCTAAGGACAATGGGTTCAGAATGATGGATGGTTTTCGAATCAAATGTTTGGGTAGTAGAGAGAAATACGGTATGATGGTTTTCAACGTTCTTCACACATAGAATTGATACAATAATATTTTCGTTTATGATAATTGAGGGGTTGTGATGTTATGTACATGGTAATTATTACTAAAAATAGGTGACATTACCTATTTCATATGACAAAACCTAAAACTCTAACACATGAATAAAAAATAAGATAATTTAATTAATTCTCAATAAAAATTATGAAATTTAAAAATAACATTAAATTAAATTAATTATACTGAATTATAATGTAATAATATCAAAATTTTCAATAAATAATGGTTTAGTTAAAAAATATACTAATTGGTTTTCTATGAAAATAAATCGAACAAGATATCAATTATTTTTAATCATCTATCAAGAAATGATGTCTCGAATCAATATTAATTTTCATGAATGATTGATCAGATTAATTGAAATGTTTATATAAATTGTGTTATAAAATTTGATTTGTAAGAAATTGACATTTAATCTAACAACCATTAAGGTATGTTTTATCGACAAAAAATGTGAACAACAATGTCTTGCTACAATATATTCATCTTCAATAGATGATAATGATAAATAGTATTATTTTTTACTCAACGTATATTTTAGGGATCTCCCATGAAAAAGGTTGGTTCCAAATTTTTTCGTTATTTATAGTCATAATATGAAAAATATGCACCTAAATATGTAGTTAATCTATATTTATATGTTTTTTCAAAAAAGAATAGAAATTGTTACCATTCCAATTAAATATATAAAAATACTTTAGGCATCATTAAAATGATATTCATTTTGATTAGATTTAAATCTATTACAAACACATTAGAAAACATATTATATGTCCTACCTTCAATAAGATATGAACAAACTCTAATGTTTCTTGTATACAACATGTTTTGAACCGGTTTTTTAGTATCACCCATATCATGATTGATATTAGAGCTCATGCGATAGGAGTAAGTATTTCAGTTAACAATTCTAAACATAAAAAATAAATAGATTCTATATTTTCATTTCATTAAACCATTTCTAGAATTGTATTTATAGATATGAAATTCTATAAAATAGTTTATCTCACCCATCATTCTCATTTCAAATTTGTTTTCATAGGTGTCAAAAAATCTGTAATTTTTTTATTTTATTCATCCAAAAAAATATCATTAATTAATATTTTCACTAACAAAATATTTGAGTAATAAAATTTAATAAATAATGATGGATATTCTAGTCATAGTGAAAAAAATATAAAATACCCATGTCCAATCATTTATATCAATCCCTTGGATCTTCATTCAGTCAGTATAGATCTTTGTTTTATTTAAAAACTATAATTTTATTGTGAGGTAGTTCAAAACTAATAGGTTGTTCTACATAAACATCCTTTATTTAAAATGCATTTTTAAAAGAATATGTATCATCTATATGATAAAATTTAAAATTAATATAAAATGAATAATATAGAAGGATTCTAATATCTTTTAACAAATTTATTAGAGAAAAGGATTTTTCATAATCTATTCCTTCTTCTTTACTATATCATTGGGAAAGTAATCTACCTTTATTTCGAGTTATTACACCATGGTCATCATTATTGTTTTTTAAAATCTTATTTTGTTCTAATAAAAGGATAGTAAAACGGTCATTGAACTATTTACTTAAATTTTCTTCTTCTGAGTTGATGAAATTATTCTAACATATCCCAGAACCAAATTTTATATGATAAGTATTTTCATGTGAATTTGATTTTATTTTGAAAAAAAAAACATAGAGAAATAAACTAGATATCTTATGTTTCTTCAAGTTTTTAATCATTTTTCAAATTTCCATATAATTTTTTGAGAGTATATTATTTAATATTTATATATATTATATGAATCACACATTCTAGTCCACTGATATAAACCCTTATTAGTTTTTATTTTACAAAAATAATGATTAAATAAGCATCTTCATAATTTTTTAATAGAGGGGTTTGAGTCTCATATACTTTATTGGAATTTTTTTTCATTATATTGAATCATTTTTTGGTCAAAGGGATAGATTTTATGAAACATAAAATGAGATATTTATTAATTAATCAGGGACAATTTTATTGAAAACACTATAAGATATGAAATCTATACAGTAATGTATGAAGATACATTAAATAGAATTTGGATAAAACATAACAACATTATCCTTGATTTTACTGATATAAACCTTTCACGTAGAAAATGTTTTGTATCCTACCATTTTTTTCTATTATGTTATAATTCAGTTGGTATTTGCTTTATGATAATCCATATTATAACTATGTTAAATAAATAACATGTTGTTAGGGGTGCCTCCTACTATAAGTTTGAGGACATGTTATATTCAAATAACTTAGTTTATTAGTTTTCTAGAAGTTTCATATTTTTACTTTTAAAAACACCGTTATATTGAGGTTTAATGGGTTCATAGAATTTATGTTTAATTCCTTGAATTGTAAAATACGAATTAAATTTAGGAATCTCAAATTCACCTCCATGATCTATTTTTAATGTCATACATTAATAATCCTTTTTGTTTTTCATAGGTTAACATAATTTAATAAAATTAGAACACACATAAATCTTATACCTTAAAAAGTAAATACATTTGATTCACAATAAATTTAGAACTAAATTATAAAAAATTATCTTCTAGAATGACTTATTATTCTAGTAGGTTCGAAGATATCCATATGGATAAAACCATGTGATCTATATGTATAAAACAACATATTTATTTTAAAACATGACTTGTAATGATTTACCATTTGACTAATGTCACATAACATTTAATTATCTAATTTAATGTTAATAATTTGAGAAATATAATGCCTTTTAGAAAACCCTCATAGAAAATTAACACTATAATGTTCAATAATTTTATGAAAAATAAATGGTTCAACAATTTATTAATTTATGAAATTTACATTTTCTCTACATGATGAACTATGAAATAGTTTATATATGTTATAACTTCATGGTGATATAATTAGTGGAAATATATCATTGAAAACTAAATAAGAATTATTAGTAAAATCAACAGAATAACCACCATAAAAATTATGTTAGATAGTTATCATGTTGTGCTTCATGCATTAAATGTAATGAAAAATACTAATGTTAATAGGATTTTGATTTTTAATAGAGAAATTATAACTATTTTACCTTATCATGTTCCCCATATGTGATATAGCATCAATCAATTTTGTATAGTGAGTGAAAATTTAAAGAATCACCGCTTATATGTCAGGGAAAAACTCTTCAAATTAATATATTAACATTTTTCCATGTGGTTTCTTCCCAATAATAAAAAATCAATCAATTTCCCCCAACTTTTTTTGATCATGACATGTTTCCCATTAGAGATATATGAATCAAGACTCTTTCGTTATAGAAAACATCGTAGTTTTTTGAAAAATCTACTGTCAGAAAATAATTTATTTTTCCACACAATTGAATAATTTCTTAATTACTAATGATTAAAAAATAATATACTTAATACTAATGAAAATATTGAAATTTGGAATGATTTTTTAAGGACTAGGATTAAAATAGTTTTTATAATCTTTTTAATATTCCACGTTAAATAATATTCAGAAATAATACATTATATTTCTATTTTAACAAATAATATTATTTAGATAATCATATAATTTTTTAAAGACACATGTTGACTCTTTAATTTTTTTGTACTTCAATATGTATGTTATCTATTATTTTAACATGCTGATTATTGAAGGTTGTAGACTTTTTTAAATGTCTTTAAAACTCTAATTTTAATTTATTTACATCCCATACATCATCCAAAAATTTATTTTCACAGTTTATGAAGGCCTTGTTTTATTCTTTATTCTTTCATACATTTCTTCCAAAAATGGTACAATACTCATTTAATTATTCATATTCACAATTTAAGAATTCTGATTTATGATAATGATCAAAATAGTAATTAGAATTTACCAAAAAATAATGTTCTATAAATGTTATATTAGAATTTTATTTATTGATTAGTCTTATAAATCTGATGATGTCCAGCTTCTAAATTATTCAGCATCACTCTAGGTGGATTTCATATCATTCATAGATGATTTATTATTGAAATCATATTGATGTATTTTATTTATATAATTTTTTATCCTTATTCAATGGAAAATCATGATTGATGTGTTCTATGTTCATGAAACCAAAACATTTTAACTCATTAGTACAGTCACGATTTTTCATTTACATGTTGAAAGGTATACTGAAATAACTTCCCTGGAATTATAATTTCAAGAATTTCTGAGCAATCTATGTAAGATAGTCATTCAATCTAGAATACCCTATAGAATCGTCCACTTCATATGTTTCAGATAATTACAAATAATTGTTTTTAAAATTGTATTTAGAATTAGAATCCTTCATGGAAGCATTTTATTTTATTATAATTTTTTGATTTCCATTTAAATTTTATATTTCTGCTCTATACATCATGAGAGATACGATGATATAATTTATCATGAAATTTTTGACCTCATTATATTTTATGGTGGTAGATACTATTCCTCTCCACTTGATTGGAAATACTATAATAACATTCCATGATTATTTTGTATTTGTTGTAGGTTTTACAAGATCTACAATTTTGTTCAAAATCTCAATGAAGATCCCATTTAGATAATAATTATATCACCGAAAACCATATTTAATATGGGGAATATAAATCTGGATGTATCATATCAAGGAGCATTCACATTTTATGTACATTCATATGAAATCAAAAATGTTAATCATATTTAATGTGTTTCTTGAAACTGATTAAATATATTAAATTACACTAACACAAGTCCATCTATTATAAAATTAATATATTTGGAATTCATGTAATACACTTATTTAGAGTCATCATCCAAAGATTGTTGGTATGTATTTTGAATGTCATCAGGTTTTATTTCATTGAGATACAACATTAAGATGATATTATGTAGATATAAGGTCATGAAAGCCTTCCCACAATCACAATATTCTCCAATAAATTATAAAGCTCTAAACCTTCAAATACCATCTGGATTATAAGTGATGATAAGAAATGGAAAGAAATATTTTGTAATTGATCCTGTTACATACTTGAACAGATGATTCATGATTCTTCAGACCATTTTTGACCCCTGATAATAACCAGTTCATCCAATAATACGTGGGGTGAATTGTGTTACCAAAATTTTTATTATTGAGGGCCTCACCCTTTTGGAATTTCCATAAAAATACTTATCCTTAATATATATATATATGTAAAACAAATAAAAAATTAATGGAAAGTGATCAAAAAATAGTTATTGTTGTTTGGGGAACATAAATCCCAAATCACACTGCACTAACATCCTTCTCCATGAGTTTTATTATTTTCACTATAACAGATCTTCTACTAGGGGATCAATGTTGAGTAATAATAGTAATCAATTAATAAAATGGTCTAAGAAATATCAATAAGTAATTTCTTTACAATACCTTTCGACATCATCAACACAAACTCTTACATTGAATTTATACAGAATAGAATAAATAAAAATTTTAATATAGAATTGCTAAAGAAAATTTAAAATTGAAAATAAATATAGTAAAATATTTATCTAGATAATATAATAAACATTGACATTAAGTAGGGGATAATATTTTTTAATAATGATATAACTATTTATAATAGCATGAGAAATTAATTTTGATATATCCTATGAATTTGAATTTATTATTTTCATTAATGTGGATTAGTATATGTTTCTATCTATCTATTTATATTGGTCATATTCTCTGTGTTGAGGCCAACTATTAATTTTCTTTTCTCTTTTTAAACATATCCACGAAATAACAATAATGATCAATAAATACAAGAACTTTTATCTTGATAAGATTTTCTAATAAGGATATAAATCCATTACTTCCAACTATATAAATTAATTTTTTTGGATCAAGGTCAAAAATCATATCATTATTTCAATTATTCCATTCCTGAAAAATTCAAATATTATATAGATGAAATTTTCTATAAATATATAATTCCTTTAATGTCATGATCTAAAATAATTAAATAACATATGAAGAGATAATAAATGAAATCATTAAATTATATATATTTCAAATTCATTATAATATGTTCAACAGGTGGTACTATTCATCATAAGATAACATCTCGAGAGACATCATAAGAAAATGAAGATTTCTGAACTAAACATAGTGTATGATAACTCTCCAATGTAAAGTAAATATGTTACTATATTGCAAAACATATATTATAGAACATATTCTAGAATAAATAATATAAAATGTTATGAATATCCTTTTCATATGATAATCTCTTGTTATATTTTATTTTTTGACTACAACATCTTATTTCAAATTTAAAAACTCAACCATTATATTCATCAGATAACATATTAATTAGAAAGATAAAAAACAAACAATATAGAATTATGTTTATTTATAAGATATTATTTTATTTTCCAAATATAAAGCACATTGAAGTTGACCGAACACTTCACTAAATTTAAAATAAACTATTCAATACTATTTTCTGAAATACTTATGATAATATTTTAAATAAAAGTATAGAAATTTTGTATTATCAAAACACATAAGTAACAATATATGTTTGAACATAATAATAATTCCATAAATTTAAACTTGAAATAAATAATCATTTGTATTTATGTTATATGAAAGATAATGATTACATAGGATTTCCTCCATTTTTATATATTTTCATCTTGAAAATTATTGTATTATATGTGAAAACAACTGAATATATCATAATTCATCTACTCACAATGATTATATTTTACTATTAATTTCATATTCTTAATTTTATATCCACAATTATTATAATGAATTTGAACATACATAGTTACTATATTTTGAAAATTATCAAATCATAGATTTAAATATGATACCATGGAAAATTTAATAATTTTTTATCTATAATTTGTAGGGGAAAGATTGTGATGTATGTTATCAAAACAACTAACTTTGATTCTATGAAATCAATCTTGAATATTTCTTCTTCTCATGTATAATAGTAATTTGTTAATGGAATTATAATTTTAATGAAACATTTGAACTGATAAATACTATTTTCATTACTATATCTATGCATAAAATATAGAATTATTTATTTTACTAATTAGCCTATAAATACTGGTTAAATAAAACATATTATGCTAACCTAAAATGAGTAATCTGTTCCACAATAGTGGGAATTCTTATCAAACATTAGTTTACATATTATATATTCCTGAATAGTATGTGTAATCTTGTATTCAAAATATCTCAATTGTGATATTTATTTGGTTTTACCCATGATGTATTCTATATTGAAATTATATTATTTGAGATAAAAATTAATATGTTTTTTAAAATTTATTTTGATCCCATGTTTTTTTACTATTACTAATAGTGGGGATATGAAGAATCATGTCTAATAATCACCGAAAAAATTACATAACATATGAAAAATAATTACAAATTGATTGAATTTCCTTGTTATCTAATTATAGTTATATTTCTATTATATCATATTAGATTAACTTCATCAGGCTAGTCCCAACCATTATAACACATTCAATCCAAATATACAATACATTAGATGAATCATTATCATCTTATATACAGATATTATAGGGATATTTCAAGAATATACCCATCTTCTCATCGAAAATTTTGAAAATATTTAATATGGATAACTCCTCTATGATTGTAAATCCATCCTTTATGTCACTTTTTTGGTGAATTCAAAATATTTAGAATAATATAAGATTAAATTATATAATGTTATCTAAAAATGTAGATTACATCACATAATCATATTACTTCTAACAGATCATATATGGAATACCCCAATTTTTACATCTTGTATAAAACTAGTAACTTCATTCAATACTACTAAGATACTAATAACACATTAAATGAAACATTGTTTCCATTAAACCTCCCTTGAATTTAAATTCACTCACAGAATCCCAAATTTGATTCTCCACTATTTTAAAAACAATCCCATGACGATCAAACATTAGGGTGGTATGTATAACTAATTGAGAATTATATGTTTTACATATATAATATTATCCAAGAAAAATATATTTGACATATGTATTTTGGTAACATTATTCATTCCTATACATGATTCTCCATTTTTTACTAGGTAGAGATTCCCGACATGCCTTGGGTTCCCATATTATAATTCAATGAAAATATGAAATCACAATTGTTAGTTGTATTCCTAGAATTTAAAACATTATAATACTGTGTAACATAAACATATATGAGATCATTGACATGTTATATCAATATTCAATACATTATGCTTGTTTAGAAACACAAATCCCTTTTTATTGATTTTTTAATATGTGTTACTTCTTTTAAACTACACAACATATGCGTTAATTTTTTTTTAAAATAAAATTTTTTATGATTTTTAAGGCACAATTAATCACCAAAATATCCATAAACTAATCAACCAAAATTTTATTGTAAATAACCTATTACACTTATTTTCCTCTATTTTTCTATATATGTACTCAATACTTCTAATGTTATATTATATATTGTTTAAAATATAATCCCATCAACATAACATGTAATCTTTACTGATATAACCATCAAATAAAATTTTTATTTGTATATATACAGGTTTTCCATGACCTAAAAAACCATACATGGGGTTTGAGAATATTCTTCCTCCAATAACAATATTCTCTCTTTATGAATACTTACAAAATCTCCTCACGAATTGAGATACCACATTATCTTACACCGAACATATGTAATCATACAGGAATATTTAGAATGGTTATTAATATTTAAATATTATTTAATCCATAAATTTTCATCTTTTATGCACACGTGGGTCACCTCCACAATGGAATATGAGCACCACTTTTCATCTTCATTAATAATATTACCAATTAGCTAGAAACTAAATATGATTTGAATCCATTATCATCAAGTGTTATAAGAATCATTAATCTATTATTATATGTTGGATTTGGATTGATAAGTGTTATAAGTAGTTTTTGAGTAACATATGGTATCATATGCTTATACATTAACTTATATAAAACTAAATAAATGGACAAAGATGTTTTTATAAAATGATTTTAAAAAATATTTAATTGATATTTTTTTCAAAACATTTGACTATTTTATGTCATCAAAAGCCTTATTTATTTACATTTATCAAAAAAAATTATTTAATATGTAATGTAAAACAATTCTATACACATTAATTATTTTCAAAAAATAAATAATATTCTCTGTTTTTTTCCAGGAGTTTATTATTTTTCATGTGGTCAAAAATAACAGTGTCTATAAAAAATAATGCATTAGTTATAATAAATTTTTTTAATTTAGATGAATTATTGAAAAAGTAATGTGATAAAAAATAATTTATCCTTTATTGTTTCAAATTAAATATTTTATTATAATATTAATATTTTGGATTTTGAGCATTTATTGTTCATTAACATTCATTAAATTACTTAAAAATAAATTTATTCTCCAAACAAATTGTTCAATATTTTAGAGATGAATATCTGGAACAATGTTACATCAATTTCGGTTTCAATTTAATAACATCATTTGACACAATCGATGAGAAAAAATACTCAAAACAAATTAAAAATGGATAACCTAAATAAAATTCCATCGTTATTTTTTAAAATTTCAAATTTTATCTGTTTTCATATTGATTATTAAAACTGACACCATTTATTTTTCCCTCATCCATTTTCATTTAAGTGTAAAAAATTAATATCATTATGAAACTTAGTTTTTCTGTTGTTATTCAAAATAATGGTAAACAAAAAAATTGTCAACATTAATATTTAATTTAATGGATGAATGTTTTTTGAAATTTATTTTATGTTATGTTAGTTATTTTAAATAAATGTTATTTATTTTTTGTTTATTTTTTTATTGGTTTCTATTACTTCGATGATACTTGATTTATCTATTACTAAATATTTTATTATCACTATCGTACCTGTTTTCAATAATTAATAAGTTCTATTATTGATATATATTTTTACAATAGTTGATTGTTTTATTAAAACTCATCATTTTTATTGTTGGTCTTTTGATTCATTTTTTATTACAAGATTTCTTATATTCACATCCATAAACATTATATATAAGGATTGTTTCTAAAAAAGTGTTATTCAATTACTGTTCCCTATTTGTTTTATCCTAACTATTATTATGCTAAGAGATATTTTCATTGCATTATTGTGCAACCATATTTTCCTGGCTCATAGAAGTACATGGGTTAGTTCACATCATAAATTACATACTTTTTTCCATAAAGTTTATAATTTTTTAATTTTTATTAATTTTTATTGATGTTCCCATAACCCTCCCAATGTTACCCGAGGACCTCACTCACAATTGGTTGGTGATGTACTACTCACAACATGACTCTATATGTTCTTAACCAAGGGTATAACCTCTATTATGTCCCATATCAAATCTAAAAAACACTAATATCACTAAGAATTTAGTCAGATCCTTCTCAGCACACCCAAGATGATGATAAGATATTGGACATGATCTTCACTAGTGAAAATTATGATAAGGAGTTTTCTATAAACATCACCACACTTATACATCATCAATGTCACCTCCCACTACGATAGAACCTTTAATTTTCAAGTATAATGGGATTTTCTACCCATTATCAATTAATCCACACTAAAACCTCACAACTCTAAAGTTAATTCCTAGCAAAACATACTAAAACATCTTGACCATATATCATCGGTTGCAACCTAAAATATCACTTAGAATATATATCATTACTTACGTGAGTTAGTCTAGCATGACACAAGTGATTCACACCGAGACACATCAACCACCACACATATCCATAACTCATCTACCTCACATGGAAATTAAGCCTTCACTATGATCACATGCAAAACCATGACATTAACTTTTCAGTTGCCACCTATTAATCAATCCTAAACAAAATGATGTCATTCCAAAAAAAATAACACACTGAGATCCCCTAAAAGAATTCATTTTCTTATAAAATCATGCGACCACACACTGAACTCTACTCTACGTCACCTAGATCATACATCACTATATCTAAGTCCAACACCTGATCACTAATCCAACTATGACTTCAAGTCCTTTATCCTCGTTGGATTCAAATAATTCTCCATATACTCATAAAAGAAATAATAATTCTCATTTGAATATACATCTTCTTGACCACTGCCACTCCGAGTGTCATATTCATGGTAAGAGATCCAAAAACACTTTGGTAAACCCAGTCATGTTCTCCAAAGCTCACCATCAACTCTCTCATAAATTACGAGAAAATCCATTGGGTAAAGATCCTGATGAAGTTGAATCATTCCGAACTAACATAAAAACAAATCATAATAAATCAGATACCTTTTGTGTAAAAAAATAATTAATATCCGTGATCTTTTCACACATTAGATCTCACCAACCATGAATCAATCACATATGTAAATTATCCACATTTTCATCGCATACGAAGGTACCCTAAACAATAGGCTAACATTCTATGATGCTAACATTTATTCCAAAAACATTCAACTCACAAAAAACAATGATGTCACAAATTATTAACAATTAACAATTTATCTTACCCCTCTAGGAAAAACCATAAATTAAAACACTAAAAGTCTTCCACAACCAAATTCCAGAACACTTACCTATTTCTTGTGCATCAAAATTCACATACAACCCATATGGCCTCTCTCACAGGACATCATCATGAATTAAACAGAAAAATCTCCCTAGTCAAGAGATATATCTATGAATGGTCACTGGACCTCTCTATCTAATCCATGCAAATAATACCTAAACCAATAAGATACTCATAGTGTCACCCCAACAGTCACTCCAAACAATATAGCTCCTAACACACATCAGTAGAAAATTATAACAAGCATCACACCAAGAATACAATCACCCATATATCCATGAGATAAAAAACTACTCTATGATACAATATAGAACTATCATTATCACAAAACTATTGAATTTTCAAATCATATTTACACAAAAACAACATGAAAACCACGGTCCCAAACCCACCACATGAACAATATAAACATCCGTTTCAAGATACAAAATAAGCCAGCCAGGTCTCATGACCAGAAACTAATGTCTCTAACGAGGGAATACTCGATACGCCAACCACCCATATGCAATGTCCAATCACAACTCTATTCATAATCATTTACAATAATTAGACCAAACCAATCATGTTGTATATACCTATATATTCAATCTATAGTAAAAAATAATGGATTAATAGTCCAAAATATTACATTTGTAAAAACCAAGAATTTACACCATCCAAAATAATTTTGTAAACCTATCATTTAAAAAATTCATTCATTATTGAAATAATAATTTCAAAATGTTTTCAAATATTAAAATTAAACCATGGTATTACATTTCAAAAAACCACATTAAAAAACATTTAAATATCCATAATTATAATACATTTCCACCAGTATAAATATTTGTTTTAGCATCATGTCATTCACAACTGAATCCCATGTAACATATAGATAACATATTTATTCTAGGTGCCTGACATGATGCATAAACTGACAAATCCTCTCTTTCCAAAATAGGTAAGAGATAAACATCTTGAATTTGTAAAATCATATCCAGGTTCACTACTCTAGGTGGAAATAACAAAATAACTATTAAATAAGAAAATAAAACACCAATCCTCAATTACGGAAACAAAAATTTCCCTCATACGTTGGGATGCAACACCATATAAAAAATCTCATAACTAGGTTGCGATACTATCATAGTATCCTTTATTCCATGACACATAGATTATGACAAAATACCTTGTATGATACCAATTTTATAAAATTCAAACCCAATTTTCACATTATGTTTCCTCAAGTCTAGTCTTCACATGACCTCAAGCATGCCTCCATGTGTGGAAGAGGTTTCTCGACTCGAGTTTCATGTCTCTAGATGTGTGTTTGGGAGGCTATACATACATTTCATAGAAATCCCACATAATAAATAATATTAATATGTATAATAATTTGATGAGTAAATTAAATTTACATAATTTGAAAAATTCCATCATGTATCCATCTAGAACATACGATAACAAATGGTCAAATACAGTACATATAGGGCAGTCATACAAAAAATAACCCAAAACAAAAACATCAAAATGATAAAAAGAATAAACCAGAGTCCAATCCATTTCATGAAATACCATGATCCATCCAACTATCACATGCATGAACCAAACACTAGTTCCATGTTCTGAACATGTGCCTAAATATAACTTGCATCTTCTCGGGTACCTAGGTGCCATGGAGGCTTGAGAAGGGTGTGAGTTCAAATTAGTAGTCATCCACTTCTGTTGTTTATGAAATTATTACTCAATAAAATAGTTTAATAAAATAATTAGGGATGGAATGTAGAAAAGGAAATAAGGTAATCATATAAGTAATTAACCAATATTTATTTTATACATTATGATCACTAGAGATAAATAATTAAAACAATAAACTCAAGTCAAACAGGTAGTCTATGCCAATTCAGAATGGGTTACACCAAAATTTAACAACAATGGGTGTTAACTAATCATAAACTATCTCGTACCCATTAGTTAACAATCTTTACTTGATCACTCCAACAATTTGTCCCACATGTTAGGAGTTTAAATCATTAAAACTACAGATTATGTCCTTGAATTACAATGAATAATTAATTAGTTCTTTCACACTCTCTCACTAAGGATAATAATTTCATAATCTAGTAAATCAATCATTACATTGATCCTTAGTCCACGTAGTCTTATCAAAATAAACAGTTAGAGGAATAAGGCCTTAGTCCCATTCCCAAATCCCTACATTATAGGGTTAGACATAGAGTCTTGGTATAACCTGACCTGTAGGCTTATAACCTCATGTCAAATCCCGTGTCCCACCATGCCATGTGAATATTATTATTTGTACAATTATCTCACATAAAATATCAGAATCCATAAATAAAAAATAAACATAACATCTAAAATTGACATTTCATTCAAAATATGGTTCATCATCAATCATTATCGATTTATAATGTATATTTTATCAGCATATCCATCTAACCCATTTCCCTTCATCCTAATATAGATCAATTACCATGTCACCAAATTCCATTATTCAATTCGATCCTTTTTACATCATGCTAATCACCCCTTTATGAAACATCATCAACATATCCCATTCAACAATTTGTTCATTTTTTAATCATGTTAACACGACAACATAATCATTATGGAATATACCACACTAACCCATATATTAATTCAACAAAAATTGTCCCAATTGAACTTTAATAATCATCATGGTATTGATCAAATTTAAAAATACTCATTTTTTATTCATCTTGAATCCACTTTTAAAACATGAGTCTTAATTCTTAGAAAATATAAAAATTCCCCAAATCTATTATTTACTTTTTCAACCGTTTATAAAAATCATTAAACAATTTCTTAATAAATGGATCCACTCCCAGTTCTTAATCCATCATTTTAAATAAATTAATAAGAACCCCTTGACATAGTTAAAATTTGATATAGAATCCAATAACATTACACATTAATCGAGCGAACATACTCAATTTGAATTCATAACCAAAAGATATCACATTTAAAATAATTAAACATTACCTAATTCATTACACCATTTCAAGGATTCAACACACCCCATGTTTATCCCATGGTTTGGCCTCACATCACTAAATATACAAATGTGGTCTGTTATGGAATCCACACTTCAATATAAGTCTGAAAACACTTTCTATAATCCAAGATAAGGAAACACAAAAAGGAAACCTATTAGAAAAAATATATACACATGTATATCCTCACAAAAAAGGGAAAAATATTAATGAACACCTACCTCAAGCTATAGTATGATTATATTCCAAAACGCATCCCATGATTTCAACTCGAACACCCCTTTATGACCAAAAGTATAGCCTTGTGAAAAATAGTCGATTTTACCACTTTATAAGGGGAGAAAATATTATCCAAGACCAATTCCATAAAATAGAGAAAATAAAATTATTATACACATTGATATCATTTATTCACACAAAAAAAATCTTTTCACAAGGCTATGAATTAAAACAAAATTACAAATGAAGGAAGAGGTGGTTTCAGATTATAACGTATGATGGAGGGGGTCTAATGTGATGAAAAATATGTGAACAAATAAATAGTATTGTGAGGAAAAAATTAAAATTTTCCACTTTTTAAGGTCTATAGTGTATTATCACAAGAATACACAATCCTTGTGCCACCTTATGACTCCCACTATTAAATAGGTGAATAATTTCATTGTTTCCTAGGAGCACATATATGGTTTGTAAAACTATACAGTAATGGTGAGATAGACTCTACTCAAAAGGGTCCCCACGATGCATGGTTATTGATTATAGGATTATGGTTTTCTATAACCATGCACTAACCATGCACATAACCTCATTAGCCTATTTCACCTATTTTAGTTTACCAAAAACCATGGACACCAACAAATATACTCATACACTAGAGATCCAATTAATATTTTGTGTGAAAAGAATGAGTAACAAAACATTATAAATATTTGTACCGCCACAAAAGTTCAAGATCTAACAGTTATCTTCATAGTCATACAACTGACTTCATAAATGGAGAAATAAAATCTATGTAAGTAGTTTAAAATTCCCTACCATAAAATTATCTAATATCATTAAATATAGAAGGAACCAACCTATTGCACACACTTACATATGAAACATTTAATTATTCAATAAATTCTCACGGATCCTCTCACCTCTCCAGATACCCCCAATTTAACCTTTCCCTGATTTTTGAAACTCACTTATTTGTTGTATAATTACGAGTAATCTTTAATGAATCTTATACATGAATATTGATATATAGTTTGGGTGGTACATGTGAATTTTTTTAATTCATAAGCATATTTGAATAATGTGAATTTTTTAATTGGAAAACACACTTGTATGGAATTGATGAAGTTCACAACCTTTGGAATCAAACATTGAAATGGCAGAAAAACTCCCAAAGGACATCCCTTATAAAAATGGTCCTCCAATAGTGTTTTCCATAAAAATATATATTAAGATAAAAGTATTTAATTTATTTTAATATATATATTTTAGTAATTTGTTTTCTTATAAATAAAATTCATAATAAAAAAATTTAAATATTATTAAAATTAAAAATGAATGTGTTAGTCATAAATATATTGTTGAGTCAAAAGTCCACTTTTGACTTCTATATCATGTTTTGGAAATAACAAATGTAT
This sequence comes from Viscum album, assembly GCA_963277665.1. Lineage (NCBI taxonomy): Eukaryota > Viridiplantae > Streptophyta > Magnoliopsida > Santalales > Viscaceae > Viscum > Viscum album. The sequence continues at coordinate 165,072,373 of OY728135.1, forward strand.
TCTATTATATTTTGAAAATTAAAATTGTCTTCTATCATGTTTATCGTATCATACAATACTGATCGTAATGACCATGCTGATCATACTGATCATGTTGATCGTACTGACCATGCTGATCGTACTGATCATGCTGATCTTACTGACCATATCGTATCGTACAATACTGATCGTACGGACCATGCTGATCATACAAATCATGCTGATCAAACTAACCATGTTGATTGTACTAATCATGCTGATTGTACTGACCATATCATATCATACAATACTGATCATACTTACCATGCCAATCGTACAATGCTGATCATACTGAATATGTAAATTGTAATGACTCTGTTACTAATAACTTTAATTACATGCTTGTTTCAATATTTAGTCAAAAACACTTATTTCATATGAACCGTACCCATGTTTTTCAATTCTATATGTCTTATGTCCTAACAAAAACTATGTCGTTGAGTTAGTTACAAACTAATCAAAACGATGTCATGATTTTTGTTTCAATTTGACTGTTGGAGTCAATATGACCATTGGAACCCGAGGCCTAAAAATAAGAGGTCTTTTGAAGCTGAAAGCAAGGGAAAAGAATGAAGATATTTCATGAACTACCAAGATTCTAGAGAGAGACATTGTGACTTCTCTAATCTGCCTTGTGTGTCAGATCATCGTATCGAGGGCTTTAAAGTTATTGAACGACAGAGGTGCCGATTACCTATAAAATCGAGGGCTGCCGGGGATAGGCAGACGGATGTTCCGATCATCGTATCGAGGGCTCACCATGGTGTTGGTGAGACAGACCTCTTATCCTAGGTGAAAGGATAACCCTTCTCTTTGGGTCAAAATAATTTTATTACTTTCACTTTTCCACCGCTAATTGTATTAGAGGAAATAGGTTTTGTTTCCATTTCAATTTCTTATACATTTGTAATTGTTTCAATTTTATCCATTCTGTTACATACTTTATCGAATGATTCTATACACTTTAACGTAGAATCATACATCTTAATATTACTCTGATTATTGTGTTCATCTTGAATACAATTGTTTTACATTTCAATTAGTATTACATTACCTCATACCTTTTATATTCAATACAATTGTGGATGTTTGTATTTGTATTAGTTTAAGATCATTTAAACTAATCTCTTAAGTGTTTAAACTCAAAGGTTTTTAATCATAAAATTCACCCCCCCTTGTATTATTCAATCTAATATACATATACACATACTTATTCGATCCAAAAATTGGTATCAGAGGAGTTTTTCCACTCATATTTATTTCTTTTTTTGTTACTTTCATATTTTTTTAATACCTATTACACTAACGTGTGGAGTGGAAAAGTTTTGTATTTGTATTAGATGGCAGGAATGAACATAGGATCAATAGATAATCTCAATCCTACTAGACCACCAATAATTGATGGTAATGACTATGAGTATTGGAGAGATCGAATGAAGTCTTACGTGATCAATACTGGTGTAGTGAATTTTGTTATGCTTACTGGTGACTATAAGATTCCTGATAAGGAAATCATAACATTCACTAACCAGGAGAAGCAAGAATATCAACTGAATTACAAGGTACGCAATACTTTATTATGCTCTATGACCAGGAATATATACAGTCAGATATCTTTATGTGAAGCAGCAAATTGTATTTGGATGAAATTAGAAGTCACTCATTTTGGTACATCCAAGGTTATAGAAACAAGAAGAGCAATGCTTCGAGCAGAGTATCATGGATTTGTTTTCCCTTATGGAGAGCTAGTATGTAAAGTGCAACAATGGTTTATGAAAATTGTCAACAGTTTACAATCTATGGGAGAAAAAGGCCTTGATGATGATGCTATAGTTGATAAGATCATAGATATAATGCCAAATGAATGGGATTCAAAAAGGACAGATGTTGATGAGAATAGAAAAGTATCCCGGATTACTCTTGATGAACTTTTTGGAACTCTTTTACAACACAAGACAAGAATGAAAAGAGATGTTGATTTCAAAAAAAAGAAGAATGTAAATGGGAGTGCAGCCTTTACATGTAAAGCTAAAACACCTGAAAGGATTACTAGATCCAAAGCCAAGAAAGCTATTATATCTGAATCAAGTGATAGTAATGTAGAGACCCGTAGCCTGACTTACATGGACTTTACATTACTTTTACGGAATACTTAGTACATAAAAAAAACACACACACAAGGATCGTAATAGTTTAGTGTCTTTGGAAACTCGGAACGTAATCTTCTAATCCTGTTGAAAGATCTTCAAAATCTCCCACAAAGATCTTCCTTTTTTTAACCTAAAACCTTTCTTTTTATCCTGGGGAAAAGAAAACATAAAAGGGTGAGCTCAAATGCTCAGTAAGGGTAAACAAAAGAAATATCAATCACATAATTTTCATAAGAACATAACATTTTTGGAAATCTTAACCTGCAAAAGAGAGCATAATTTCATAACATGGGATAAATCATAGTAGTGAAAATGAAACCATAACTTAAAACATTACTCATTTTGGCATACACACATAATCATAGAGAATCATTTCTTGTTAGTCAAGACTCATTGCCAAGACTATCTTAGTGGACAAAGTCCCTTTCTGAATCGAGTAATCCTCGTTTCAGTCCTGTTTCACTGAACCGGTATAACCTACCATTCCAGCCATGTCTATCTCATGAGATATGAAATCTTTACCCAATGCATTGGAGGGAGATATAGGTCCCACCCATCTCTTAATGAATCCTTTCTTATGTGTGCCACAAAATCATAAATCATACATCATTGCATCACCCATGTAATAAAAATGGGATTCTTAAACAACATGACATCATAAAACCATTCATATAAGATAAAGGAATTCATAAACATAATTCCATCACAACATAGTCAAATCAATGTAAAAAATATGGATAGAAACAGAACCCTTTATTATCATAGATGGAAAATAATTTTGATAAAACACTTGAAATGAATTCTTGAGGAAAATATCCTTTCTTCTTCAAAATCAATTTCTTTTCACAAAACATCATACAATTTTAAAAGAAAGAGATTTTATTAAAAATAGTCATGAAATATTTTGGAGGAAGGTTCATGAAAATAAGGCTTTATAAAACCGTAAAAATCCGTTCGTGCCGTATAAGTAAAAAAAAAACATTCTTCGTACTTTTGTCGGAAAAGTCAAAAAGTACCTCGTACGGAAAAACGATAAAAGATTCCTTTCATATTCTTTACTAAAAACTCACCTAAGGGAAAAATTGGATTTAAACTATTGTATGTGGATGGAAACAATATTACATATTAAGGGAACATGGATGTGGATGATAAAATACACCCCAGTAAATACTTACGAATAAACAATCTCGGATAAAAATGAGATTGTGATATTTCCCTTACCTTAGGTCCGACTTGCTTTGTAAGTGTCCGAACCTCCTGTATAATGATTTAAATCATGTTATTGACTTATTACAGAATCATATTCATTGTTATGATATCATATATGGTTCACTTATGACATTATATTACCCGTTCTTTTGTAAATTCCATGTTAAAGAAGCGTTTTGGGTAAAATCGTTTCATTTATCGTAGGTGTTTTGACTTGTTGTTCTTGACATCATTATTACTTATATCATGATTTACTTACTTCCAGAATATAAAATATGATTTATATATCATATATATTCAGTATATATATATATATATAATAGGTAGATAATAAAATGAAAAACACCGTTCATGGAGACGGTAGTCCGTACGTACGCATGAACGCTGTTTTCCTTTCCTTATTGTCTTGAAATGGAAGTAAGTAGATGACATACATATGTATATATATACATAAATACAGTAGCTTTATAATGTCATATATTTCATTATTATTTCTTATATATACATTATAATCATTCTTAAATGGTTAACATGGAGAATGAATCTTATCGCGTCGTGGAGACGGTATTCCGTACGTACGCACGAGCGATGATATCATTTATATAAATATTGAATTGAATTGGAGTGTATTATACAATATATGAGAATCAATATGATGTTGTAATAACTATGTATAGTTATTCTTTACACCATTATACCCATCCATGTAAGGTGGTGGTGGAAAATAGATTACACCACGGCGTGGAGACGGTATTCCGTACGTACGCACGCGTGGTGATTTCTTTTTCCGTAGGATGGATAGATGGTGAAATAGGGTTGTTTCATACTTATAATAACATATCAGTATATGAGTGATACTGATGTTATTACTTCATAATGAAACAACCTAAGAAGAAGAAGTGGAAGAAGAAATAAAGATGAAAGAATTGGTAACGGTAATTACCTCTTCTTTGAAGTGCCTCTTTGAGACCTCCTCTTAGGGCACTAAAATTGGTCTTTGAGGAAGACCAGAACCTCTAGGATGTTTCTAGGGAAGTGGAGAGGAGAAATTGGCAGGGGTTGGCCGAGCTTGAGTGCTCAAATTGGTGTGAGGAGGAGGGGGAGGAGGTGTCCTTTTATAGGGGAGGAGAGGGGCATCTTAGGAATACCTCAAAATATTATTTTATATTAAAGTCAAAATCGGTTTATAATGGTTCCAAAGGGTATTATTTCGAAGCTAAAGTGGGGATGGGTCGAAATCCTATCAACCAATAGAATTTTGACAAGTTTAGGATATTATTTTAACCTTATCAATTAGATTTAACTCTAAGTTAAATAATTTAACATTTACCGTGTCTTTTTATTTTCTTTCACTATATGGTTAATACACTTACTATAACATGCCAAACGAACCCCAAATTGTTTATTATTAATATATATATCCTTATCTAAGTCATTTGGCCGAACCTTAGATTTTTAGGAATAAAATAACAATTAATAATATTTGATTTAAAAACTATTTTGTGTCAATTTTGACACTATTTGATATATGATTTTTGTGAAAGTCATAACAGAATTAAATGTTCGAACAAAGTTGATTAAATCAACATTAATATATCATGGTAACCTAGAAAATTAGTGGAATTCATAAAAATTTTCAAATTATATTTATTTTGGTGTTTATAACATCAATTATGTCAATATTTCATTAAAAAGATAATTACTGCATCATCGTTGTGTCATAAATAAATTAAATTATTTGATGTCTAAAAATTACAAATAAAATACCATCATGTAGGAAATCTTTTTAGCTTTCTAATGAATATTTACAATCGAATTTATCTTATGTATAACCCCATATTAAAAATTATTTACTTATTAAACGTTGATTTTTGCTATTTTAACCCTTCTTTAAATAAATTAATAATAAATGTCCTAATCTAATCCAAGTGGGCCTAAATGGTCATATTTTATTCCTAAGTTTGTTTTTGGTCGAATTACACTTGTCCAATAGAATTAGGACATGTGTTAGGGTAATAGTGATATCATATTTACCCTTAGTTACCCTATTTACTATTAACCGCGGTAAAAAAAGGTAAAAAGTTACTATTCACCAAAAAATTATTTTCATCTCATTGAACAACATTTTAATCCTTGATATTAACCGTGTCTCTTGGATTTTTGAAATTCCATTCACAGAAGCGGTAAAATTAAGTTTTATGCAAAATTCAGTTTTTAACCTACCACTTAGTAGTTTCACTATTCATCAAAAATTGATGTTTTTCAGAATAATGCCAAAATTTCATCCCAAGCTATATTTCATATTCCGAATTCAAAAATGAAGTCTATTTTACCAAATTCATAACATAAAAGTTGCATTAATTAATTTTATAATTAAATCCCGCTGTTAAAACAAATAGCGTGTTTTTAAGAAACAATATCTATCAAAAGATTGACACTTGTTTATGTCTGTTTTAAATGTGCAATTACATCCAATGACCAACATTGTATGAAATTGTAAAAATATATTCTAAATACACTTTAAAACCACTCAAATTAATGATTTATCACTATTAATTATTTCGATTAAAAAAGTTGTTTTTAATTATAATTTAGTAATTTTCACTATTCATCAGAATATGAAAGTTATCCGAAAAGTACCAAAATTTCACCTTAGGCTAAATTCGATACTCCGAATCCAAAAATGAAGTTCATTTTGAAAAATAAGATTTATAGAATTTTAAAAAGTGGTTATTACTATTCATAACGGCTAGTTTTAATAATATTTTAATAGCATATCGTTGTTTAATGAAACTCAGTATTGCGTATTACACACGCTATCGAGGAAGGTCACGATTGCGTGTAATGCAAGGCAAGTCAAGGATGTGTGTTGTGCAAGCTCCTTTTGGTGTAGCGTATAACACAAGACATTAATAAAATTAAAAAGAATATATATTTTATTATAAAATCTTGGGCTGTTACATTCTACCCCCCTTAAAATGAATTTCGCCCTCGAAATTCGTCGGGGTTATAAATGGTTTACTATTTGAAAGTTTCTTTAATATAAACCCACATCGTAAAAGGGAATACCAAAACTTGTCTTTAAAAACTAAAGTATGAAATGTAACGATTACCCAAATAAACTAATCACTGGGTTTCCACATAGGTGAAAATATGGATAGGGAAGAGAAATCTAACCATCATGTTCTGATGGAGAGTAGTAGAGAACATGGCTATGTAAAAGCCAGTAATCACAAATCCATAGATTTGTGATGATATAAGGTACCATATGATTCATCAGGTATAAGATCACTAGGACAACATTTTTTTTTGGTTTTCAAGATCATTTCCCTAAAGTTGAAAATTTGCTTAGAATAAATACTTACTTTATTTTGGTACAATATCACTTTTGTTCGTGCCTTGAACAATTTCTAATTCATCTCTTAAATAAATGAAGTTGAATTTGTTATTCGTGAAGTGTTAGCAGATCATGCGATAGAATGACGGGTCATTCCATCTGTCTCAAACAAAATGTTAGCAAAAGTTATTAAATATACATAAGTCATTCTATAGTGAGATTAATCATATATAGTTCCTAAAATGGACTTATACTTCATATATCATACTGCTTAATATAATAAAACTAGTTTCTACTAAACAGGGACTTCCTGTAGGCCAGTGGTAGGCGATAAAGGCCAGTCGCACTTTGGTTGTGGGTTCGATTCCTACAGCCTTGTCCGAAGCGACGGGCTGTCGCCCGTCCTGCAGGTTGTCCTTTTTCTAAAACTACGTCACTATAACATCCCATCAATAATATCGAAAACTTCTATCCTTAAACAATACTAACTTATGTCCAACATAATTCAGTCTAATCTTTAGGCTTATACATAATACTGCAGTCCACTCTCATAATATAGTGACATCGATTATCAGAGATTTAATACTGTCGTTGATCCCCACATATCATAAGATATGTCTTGTTGGTCACATTCCAAACATTCAAAGTCCTTAATCGTGTATTCTCTTGAATACCTTAGTGAAAACATGAGTGCAGTTAAAAGTTAACACTTTCCACATACCAAAATCCTCAAAATTCTATATACTCAAACCATGATATCACTTAGTCCTTATATCAATCATGAGCTCATGAATACTATTAAACATTTCATTTTCTCGTCTTCATTATGCGCATATCATCTTATTTCCAAAAAATATCTCAATCACTTTGAATACCACATCAATAAATATTGCAATACTCAATGATACAACATTATTTTGGAATCCGATTACATAAACACTTAATCATTCCACCACATCGTTGTCATATTCAACATTGCCAATAGTGATCGCATGTGATTTCCCTTTGTCCTTTGCCTTCAGTGGTTGCTCATGTTGATCATCACTAACCCTTGGATTAGGGCAATTATTATCATAATGCCCCATTTCCTTGCACTTGAAGCATTGAAGTGTTGGCGGTGCGTTCTCTCCAGTGTTTGCTTTATTCACATCATTAGAAACCCTTTTTCCATTACTTAGACACTCAGCTGCTCGATGACCTTCTTTTCCACACTTAAAACATTTTCTAGTCCCTTTTAGACAATCTCCACCATGCTTCTTTCCACACTTTGTGCATAAGGAAACATTCATCTTCTTTTCACCATTATTCTGAGATTTCTCCTTGAACTCCATCTTTCATTTCTTATCAAAACCATGAGATGGATATGTAACACCAACTTCCATTTCTACCTTGATAGCACAACGCACAATTTCTTCATAGCTACTGAAGTCTCTTATAGCTAATGCCCTTCGAAGACTTGGTTTTAAGCCACAGAAAAATCGATCAACTTTACTTTCAGGTTGGATGATAATTCCAGAAGCATACCTTGCAGGTCTTGTAAAATTTGCTTCATAGGTACCAACAGATTCATCATCCCTTTTCTTCAGTTCAAGAAATTCTTTCTCCATCTTTGTTCGAAGAATACGAGGGAAGTACTTACTGAAAAAAAAGTTCTTGAACTCGTCCCATTCCATGGACTCAATTTCATCTCTTGGCCTCATATTCTTGATAAGATTCCACCATTGATCAGCTTCACCTTCCAAACGATATACTGCTAAGATGACTTTATCATGTTCAGAACATTGAAGAACTGAAAATATCTTTTCAGTAGTACTGATCCATTGTTCAGCCACAAGTGGATCAGAAGACCCACTGAAAGAAGGTGGACGTTGCCTCATGAAGGACTCAATAGAATATTGTTCCCTTCTCTGCTCATTTGGAAGTCCAGAATGATTCATAGCTTGTGTAAGTATGGAAATAAGATTTTGCACTCCATCTCCCATAACATTTGTTTGTTCAGGAGGGCAATCATTGCATTGTCCATTGCATTGATCAACACGGTTCCTTCGGGTTCCAGCCATCGTCTAAAACCCAAAAAGAATAGTGTGAGAGGCAAAAATCATGCTAGGGAAAACAACATAATAAAGGGGGAGTACCTTCAATATCCAACATCTTAGGTTTAATTCTATGATCGTTAGCGTAATTCTATTACTATAACCTATACGTATACTTATCCCTATGGACATCCCTAGACATACCTTAGAAATATCTCTAGGGATCTCACTAACGTTTTCGCATCCTAGTTTCCAAAGGTTGACTAAACCTTTCCTTTGATACCAACTGTAGAGACCCGTAGACTGACTTACATAGACTTTACATTACTTTTGCGGAATACTTAGTACATAACAAAAACACACACACAAGGATCGTAATAGTTTAGCGTCTTTGGAAACTCGGAACGTAATCTTCTAATCCTGGTGAAAGATTTTCAAAATCTCCCACAAAGATCTTCCTTTTTTTTACCTAAAACCTTTCTTTATATCCTGGGGAAAAGAAAACATAAAAGGGTGAGCTCAAATGCTCAGTAAGGGTAAACAAAAGAAATATCAATCACATAATTTTCATAAGAACATAACATTTTTGGAAATCTTAACCTGCAAAAGAGAGCATAATTTCATAACAAGGGATAAATCATAGTAGTGAAAATGAAACCATAACTTAAAACATTACTCATTGTGGCATACACACATAATCATAGAGAATCATTTCTTGTTAGTCAAGACTCATTGCCAAGACTATCTTAGTGGACAAAGTCCCTTTCTGAATCGAGTAATCCTCGTTTCAGTCCTGTTTCACTGAACCGGTATAACCTACAATTCCAGACATGTCTATCTCATGAGATATGAAATCTTTACCCAATTCATTGGAGGGATATATAGGTCCCACCCATCTCTTAATGAATCCTTTCTTATGTATGCCACAAAATCATAAATCATACATCATTGCATCACCCATGTAATAAAAATGGGATTCTTAAACAACATGACATCATAAAACCATTCATATAAGATAAAGGAATTCATAAACATAATTCCATCACAACATAGTCAAATCAATGTAAAAAATATGGATAGAAACCGAACCCTTTATTATCTTAGATGGAAAATAATTTTGATAAAACACTTGAAATGAATTCTTGAGGAAAATATCCTTTCTTCTTCAAAATCAATTTCTTTTCACAAAACATCATACAATTTTAAAAGAAAGAGATTTTATTAAAAATAGTCATGAAATATTTTAGAGGAAGGTTCATGAAAATAAGGCTTTATAAAACCGTAAAAATCAGTTCGTGCCGTATAAGTAAAAAAAAACATTCTTCGTACTTTTGTCGGAAAAGTCAAAAAGTACCTCGTACGGAAAAACGACAAAAGATTCCTTTCATATTCTTTACTAAAAACTCACCTAAGGGAAAAATTGGATTTAAACTATTGTAAGTGGATGGAAACAATATTACATATTGAGGGAACATGGATGTGGATGATAAAATACACCCCAGTAAATACTTACGAATAAACAATCTCGGATAAAAATGAGATTGTGATATTTCCCTTACCTTAGGTCCGACTTGCTTTGTAAGTGTCCGAACCTCCTGTATAATGATTTAAATCATGTTATTGACTTATTATAGAATCATATTCATTGTTATGATATCATATATGGTTCACTTATGACATTATATTACCCGTTCTTTTGTAAATTCCATGTTAAAGAAGCGTTTTGGGTAAAATCGTTTCATTTATCGTAGGTGTTTTGACTTGTTGTTCTTGACATCATTATTACTTATATAATGATTTACTTACTTCCAGAATATAAAATATGATTTATATATCATATATATTCAGTATATATATATATATAATAGGTAGATAAATAAAATGAAAAACACCGTTCATGGAGACGGTAGTCCGTACGTACGCATGAACGCTGTTTTCCTTTCCTTATTGTCTTGAAATGGAAGTAAGTAGATGACATACATATGTATATATATACATAAATCCAGTAGCTTTATAATGTCATATATTTCATTATTATTTCTTATATATACATTATAATCATTCTTAAATGGTTAACATGGAGAATGAATCTCATCGCGTCGTGGAGACGGTATTCCGTACGTACGCACGAGCGATGATATCATTTATATAAATATTGAATTGAATTGGAGTGTATTATACAATATATCAGAATCAATATGATGTTGTAATAACTATGTATAGTTATTCTTTACACCATTATACCCATCCATGTAAGGTGGTGGTGGAAAATAGATTACACCACGGCGTGGAGACGGTATTCCGTACGTACGCACGCGCGATGATTTCTTTTTCCGTAGGATGGATAGATGGTGAAATAGGGTTGTTTCATACTTATAATAACATATCAGTATGTGAGTGATACTGATGTTATTACTTCATAATGAAACAACCTAAGAAGAAGAAGTGGAAGAAGAAATAAAGATGAAAGAATTGGTAACGGTAATTACCTCTTCTTTGAAGTGCCTCTTTGAGACCTCCTCTTAGGGCACTAAAATTGGTCTTTGAGGAAGACCAGAACCACTAAGATGTTGCTAGGGAAGTGTAGAGGAGAAATTGGCAGGGGTTGGCCGATCTTGAGTGCTCAAATTGGTGTGAGGAGGAGGGGGAGGAGGTGTCCTTTTATAGGGGAGGAGAGGGGCATCTTAGGAATACCTCAAAATATTATTTTATATTAAAGTCAAAATCGGTTTATAATGGTTCCAAAGGGTATTATTTCGAAGCTAAAGTGGGGATGGGTCGAAATCCTATCAACCAATCGAATTTAGACAAGTTTAGGATATTATTTTAACCTTATCAATTAGATTTAACTCTAAGTTAAATAATTTAACATTTACCGTGTCTTTTTGTTTTCTTTCACTATATGGTTAATACAATTACTATAACATGCCAAAGGAACCCCAAATTGTTTATTATTAATATATATATCCTTATCTAAGTCATTTGGCCGAACCTTAGATTTTTAGGAATAAAATAACAATTAATAATATTTGATTTAAAAACTATTTTGTGTCAATTTTGACACTATTTGATATATGATTTTTGTGAAAGTCATAACGGAATTAAATGTTCGAACCAAGTTGATTAAATCAACATTAATATATCATGGTAACCTAGAAAATTAGTGGAATTCATAAAAATTTTCAAATTATATTAATTTTGGTGTTTATAACATCAATTATGTCAATATTTCAGTAATAAGATAATTACTGCATCATCGTTGTGTCATAAATAAATTAAATTATTTGATGTCTAAAAATTACAAATAAAATACCATCATGTAGGAAATCTTTTTAGCTTTCTAATGAATATTTACAATCGAATTTATCTTATGTATAACCCCATATTAAAAATTATTTACTTATTAAACTTTGATTTTTTCTATTTTAACCCTTCTTTAAATAAATTAATAATAAATGTCCTAATCTAATCCTAGTGGGCCTAAATGGTCATATTTTATTCCTAAGTTTGTTTTTGGTCGAATTACACTTGTCCAATAGAATTAGGACATGTGTTAGGGTAATAGTGATATCATATTTACCCTTAGTTACCCTATTTACTATTACCCGCGGTAAAAAAAGGTAAAAAGTTACTATTCACCAAAAAATTAGTTTCATCTCATTGAACCACATTTTAGTCCTTGATATTAACCGTGTCTCTCGGATTTTTGAAATTCCATTCACAGAAGCGGTAAAATTAAGTTTTATGCAAAATTCAGGTTTTAACCTACCACTTAGTAGTTTCACTATTCATCAAAAATTGATGTTTTTCAGAATAATGCCAAAATTTCATCCCAAGCTATATTTCATATTCCGAATTCAAAAATGAAGTCTATTTTACCAAATTCATAACATAAAAGTTGCATTAATTAATTTTATAATTAAATCCCGCTGTTAAAACAAATAGCGTGTTTTTAAGAAACAATATCTATCAAAAGATTGACACTTGTTTATGTCTGGTTTAAATGTGCAATTACATCCAATGACCAACATTGTATTAAATTGTAAAAATATATTCTAAATACACTTTAAAACCACTCAAATTAATGATTTATCACTATTAATTATTTCGATTAAAAAAGTTGTTTTTAATTATAATTTAGTAATTTTCACTATTCATCAGAATATGAATGTTATCCGAAAAGTACCAAAATTTCACCTTAGGCTAAATTCGATACTCCGAATCCAAAAATGAAGTTCATTTTGAAAAATAAGATTTATAGAATTTTAAAAAGTGGTTATTACTATTCATAACGGCTAGTTTTAATAATATTTTAATAGCATATCGTTGTTTAATGAAACTCAGTATTGCGTATTACACACGCTATCGAGGAAGGTCGCGATTGCGTGTAATGCAAGGCAAGTCAAGGATGTGTGTTGTGCAAGCTCCTTTTGGTGTAGCGTACAACACAATACATTAATAAAATTAAAAAGAATATATATTTTTTTATAAAATCTTGGGCTGTTACAAGTAATAACTCGGATAATGAGTTGGCCAATCTTGCCCAAAGGATGAACATGATTATGGGAAAGAATGACATCCAATACAGATTCAAAAAGAAAGATAGGAAGGATAAGAAAGATTCAAAGGTAACTTGTTATGAGTGTAAGAAAATAGTATATATAAGGCCTGATTGTCCTTTGCTGAAGAGAAAAGACAGAAAAGAGAAATACTCAGAAAGAAACAAGAAAATTTATTACAAGTCAAAGACAAAAAAGTCTTAATGGAAAATGATACATGTAGTGCAAGTGATAGTGATTCTTCATATGATTCTTCAGAATGTGAGTCCTCCGGACAGAGAAATGTTGGACTTATAGCCAGATTATTAGATAAAGATCATTGTTTCATGGCTAAGGTATATAATGCTGAAGCTATTACAAATGTCTCTTTGAAAGAAATTTATACTGATAAAAGATATTATGAATCTTCAAATGATGAATCATCATCATCAGAATATGATACTTTACCTTCTTTTGAAGAAGTGTCTAGATTTTCCAAATTGCTAGAAAATGAAAATTCTAAACTCAAGAAGAAGCTTGAGAAAGAAAATTCTAGAATTTCAATTTTGACTAAAGAAGTGTTAGATCTTTCTAGGGATCTTGAAAATGTAATTTAAAAGAAAAATATTTTAGAGTCAAACTCTAGCTCAAATTCATATGTTTTGCAAAACAAAAACATAGTTTTAAAACTAATATCTGAAATTTTTTCTTTAATGAAATGCTTGTCAAAATTTACTCATGGAAAAGAAAACTTTGACAAAATGCATTCTCAAATTAGACCTTTGAGAAACCGTTCTGTTCTAGGCTATACTTATTCCAAACTTGTTTTTAGTAATAACTATTTTGTTCCGAAAAAACCACTTTTTGTTCTAAGTGTCATTGTGGTGGACACTGGAGAAAAGATTGTTCTCTTAACATAACTAAATCTTTAGGATATCATAAAGCTCATTTTTCAAAACAAATGTGGATTCCTAAAATTCTTTTATCTATCCTTTCTAGATCCAAACAAGATTGGATTCCAAAAATCTTATTGTTTCTTTTTCAGGATAAAGAGAAATGTACCAACAAGAATATTTGGTACATGGATAGTGGTTGTTCTCGACACATGACTGGAAAAAAAGATCTCTTTGAAAAAGTTATCAAAACAAAAGGTGTAAAAGTTACCTTCGGAGATAATGCTCAAGGAATGATTGTTGGTATAGGTAATATTGTTTTTCATGGAAAAGTTCTAATCTCAAATGTTTTGTTTGTTAAAGGTCTTAGGCACAATCTCATCAGCCTAAGTTAGTTGTGTGATGAAGGTTACCTTGTGAATTTTAGAAATGATAAGTTTCTAGTTCACAATTCCAATGATGAATTCATTCTATCTTCCCATAGGCAAGAGAATGTATACACTATTATCTTAGAAGACCTTAGGAGCCAAAACATACACTGCTTAAGTGAAAAACACAAAGATGTCAGACATCACTCTCTTAGGGATCACACACAAAAAGGAGATATTGTTTTACAATTAATCGGAACGCAAGAACAACTTGATGACATTTTTACAAAACCAATACCTTTTGATAGATTTGAATTTATAAAACAGAAGCTAGGAATGATTACATTAAAATAATCATTCATATCTACTTCCTGTTTTACATCTCTCCTAACATTAAGAAACTCCTCGTAGAAAGGGGGAGATCATTTCTTTCTATGTTTCTCAATTTATTTAATCTTATATTATGATTTTTATTTTCTCCCTTGGTATGTTTTTTCTATTTATCGGATTGACTATTTTATTTGTTTTCGGTTTATCATATTGATATTTTATTTTTTTTCTGTTTATCGTATTGACAATTTTAGATTTTTCTTTTCTGTTTATCGTAATGATTTTCTTTTCAATCATATCGACCGATGATGGTAATGATTTTCTTTTCCATCATATCGACTGATGATGGTAATGATTTTCATTTCCATCATATCGACCGATAATGGTAATGATTTTCTTTTCC
Organism: Viscum album; assembly: GCA_963277665.1. Taxonomy (NCBI): domain Eukaryota; kingdom Viridiplantae; phylum Streptophyta; class Magnoliopsida; order Santalales; family Viscaceae; genus Viscum; species Viscum album. The sequence goes on from OY728135.1 coordinate 165,087,652, forward strand.
ATCGTATCGAATGATGATGGTAATAAATTTCTTTTCCATCGTATCGACTGATAATGGTAATGATTTTCTTTTCCATCGTATTGACCGATCATGGTATTGAATTTATTTTCCATCGTATTGACCGATCATGGTATTGAATTTCTTTTCCATCGTATTGACCTATCATGGTATTGAATTTCTTTTCCATCGTATTGACCATCATAGTATTGAATTGTTTTCTATCATATTGTCAGTTCATTGTAACGTGATTGTTTTCCATCGGCTTGTCAGTTCATGGTAACAAAATTGTTTTACATCGTATTGTCAGTTCATGGTAACAAGATTGTTTTCCATCGGCTTGATAGTTCATGGTAACGAGATTGTTTTCCATCGGACTGTCAGTTCATGGTAACGAGATTCTTTTCCATCGTACTGTCGGTTCATGGTAACGAGATTATTTTCCATCGGCTTGTCTATTTATGGTAACAAGTTTGTTTTCCATCAGATTGTCAGTTAATGGTAATGACTTTCTTTCCCATTGGCATGATTTAATTTTTCTGTATGATTGTGTTTTCTTTTGGATTACTAAAAACAACAATCCCCTTATGATCTCAGACATGTACTCTTTATTTCGTTTATTTTTCTTCCTCTTTAATCCTAACCATTGATCTTATTTCCTATAATCTTGACTGTAGAAGATCAAAGGGCACCCCATCATCTCCTATAAATAGCCCCCTCCCCTCCCCAAACCCACATTGGTTTTTCAGGTTTTGAGGCGACACTTTTCTCCACTGGTTTTAAATAATCGTACGATCTTTCATCGGTAACATCCTTATGTCTCAGTCTTCTACCAACAATCTTGCCAATATGTCTGAAAAGGCTTTCTCAGAAAAAGACCTTTTATGAGAAAGGATAGTCTCCCGAGATTTCTATGATTCATATGATTCTACTATCAAGAGGATTATCTTGTTTCAAGGATGGGAGCATCTGTGTGTTGAATGGTCAGTCTCTCAAGATCCGGTTCTCTTTGATGAAGTATGAAAGTTTTATAAAACCGTATCTTTCGATAAAGGCATGACTATCAATTTTGCTGTGAACGATAGAAAGAAATCTATGTCTGTGAAACAAGAAGGCACATTTTCTAATTGTCCCAACAGGAGGGGACTCTTTCTGCCCATCTCATAAACTACCAGAGGAAGTCGGTATGTTTAATAGAGAAAGTGTCGAGAAGTCTTTGTTTGCTGTGAATGAAGAAAAAAGTAAAGTGACTCATCTTTCACCGGACAATAGATTTGTGGATTTATGGATGCTAGGTTTTCTTATCCCAAGTAAAGGAGATAGAGAAACATTTAATGTTTCTGATATCTTCATGTTGGACTATCTTGTCAACATGAGAAAAGTGAATCTCATGGGTTATGTTTTTGAAACAATTAATAATTTGAAGTCAGGGGCAATCAAATCTCATTTGATCATGTATCCAGAAATTCTTACAAATTTTATTCTCGAATGTATGATGTTTTGCACATTCCATTGAAAGGAAAGTTGATAGATTTGACGCCCTCCTGGATTAGCAAAAGTAATATGAAGAAGTTAAATGTTTGTTTAGATCAAAATTCAAAACTTTTTGTCAAATATGTAGAAGCTTAATCGGCTCAGAATAAATTGGCACCTATGCTAGCCAAAGACATTCAATCTACTGGTATTACTCAAAATTCTGATCCACAAACCAATTCAAAGCCTAAGAAGAAGACAAAGTACAGTAAGGAGGTTGTAGACAAGTGGAGAAAGGATAAGGAAGAATGAAAGGAAGGTGATCCAATGTTTGGTCTTGACCCGGATGAGGCTTTTGCAGAAAGAATAAGGGTAGAAGAAACCCTTAAGGCTGAAAAGAAGAAGAATGTTCTTTTGAAAAGAATGGATCAGGACCTTGATGTCTCTAAAGTCTTGAAAGTAGTAGAGGAAGCTAGTGCTCAACTTACAACAGAAGTACATCAAGAGCCTTTCATACAAAGCCTTCCTGAGAAATAAAAAGGAATATAAATGATGGAAGAGATTGAATAAGTGGAAGAGAAGGAAGGAGACATTATCTTAGAATTTCTTCAGAGTTCAAAGAAAAGTAGGGAGGAATCGGTTCAAAAGAAAAGTGAAGGTGTTCAACAAACTCCTCATGCCGATCAAGCTCCTATTCAAGATTATGAAACTCCACATAGAATTTCATCTCAAGAAAATAAAGGTGCTTAATCATCTCATACTGATAAATTTGTTTTCATCAGTAACAAAGTAGAAGAAGAAAGAAAAGAGAAAGAAAAAGCAAAAGGAAAACAGCTAGTTGTAGATTCACGCCGATCAAATGAACTGGCTTCGTGCGATGAAGATACTGATTCAGAACATACAATCTCTCTAAAGAAGTGTGATTATATTGTTCATGTTTTAAGTAGGGATGAGAAGACTATTCCCTACTTCTCGAGGCTGTAAGGGAAGATTGATTTCATTACTGAAAATCAAAATAAAAAGTTTGGCTCTCTATAAGAATTGAGAAAGAAAGTTTTGTCAGTTGAAGCCGATTTGAATGTTTTATCTTAAAGTTCAGTTGCTCATAAGAAGGCCTGCAACAAGATGACCAAGTTTTCATACAAAACAGAGAGCTCAATCAATGATCATGAGATAGAAATTGACGATATATGTAGATTGTCAAATGAGCTTGCAATTGCTTTCAATAAGCTGGATAGAGAAACTGTTGAAAGGCTGAATCTTTTGTCTTCTCAATGAGTCGATGATCTCTCAATAAAAGACTTACAGGAGAGAATGAATGTCGTTCAAGCTAAGTTTTCAAAGGTTTCGTCTTTCAAAGATGAAATGGTTTTATTGAAGAAAAAAAATTCTGAGTTATCTAAAGATAACAAGATTTTTCAAGATAGAATTGATTCTCTTGAAGAGGTTATCAGAGTCCAGGAGGAGACTATCAGAAATCAAGATCAGATTTTTGCGGACCAACAAAAGCTTCTCAAAACTCAAGGAGATTCAATTTCTGAAGACATGAATGAGAAAAAAAATGAAGGTGGTTCTTCATGAGTTAATCAAAAAAGAGAAATAAAGAGAAAACAAGTGACTTGTATTTGATCTCATATTTGGTGTTAATTGTTATCGTAATGAAATTTCTTTTATCCATTGTCTTGTATTTCTTTACTAACCTCTTTCAGCAAATCCAAGATTTCTCCATTATATTTATAAGTCACAAAGGGGGAGAATTTTTCACAAAGGGGGAGAATATTTAAAAAGGAGATTTTTTTATCAAGGGGGAGAATGCTTTACAACATTATTAAGAAAAATCTACGAATAGAATCCTTAGGAAATTCCATACCTAAGGGGGAATTATTTTTATTCAATTTCGTATTCAGAAGAGTTTCTAATAACTCAGGGGGAGATAAGTATTTCATTTGATCTTTACTTTGTGTTTTGTTCTTTCCAAAAAGGGGGAGATTGTTGAGTAAAAAGTCCTCTTTTTTACTTCTATATCATGTTTTGGAAATCACAAATGTATTCCATCATATTTTGGAAATTACAATTGTCTTCTATCATGTTTATCGTATCGTACAATACTGATCATACTGACCATGCTGATCGTACTAATCATGCTGATCGTACTAACCATGCTGATCGTGCTGATCATGCTAATCGTACTAACCATATCGTATCGTACAATACTGATCGTACTGACCATGTTGATCGTACTAATCATGATGATTGTACTGACCATGCTGATCATACTAATCATGTTGATCGTACTGACCATATCGTATCGTACAATACTGATCATACATACCATGCCAATCGTACAATGCTGATCATACTGAATATGTAAATTGTATCGACTCGGTTACTCATAACTTTTATTACATTCTTGTTTCAATACTTAGTCAAAAACACTTATTTCATATGAAGGATACCCAAGTTTTTAATTTCTATATATCTTATTTCCTAACAAAAACGATGTTGTTGAGTTAGTTACAAACTAATCAAAATGATGTCGTGCTTTCTGTTTCAATATGACCGTTGGAGGAAATATGACTGTTGGAACCCGCGACCTATAAATAGGTCATCATTTGAAGGTGAATGCAAGGGAAAAGAATTAAGAGACTTCTTGAACAACCAAGATTCTAGAGAGAGACACTGTAAATTATCTCATATGCCTTGTGCGTCCGATCATCATATCAAGGGCTTTCATGTGATTGGAAGACAGAGGTGTCGATTACCTATAAAATCGAGGGCTGCTGGGGATAGTCAGACGGTCGTACCGATCATCGTATCGAGGGCTACCGGGGATAGGCAGACGGATGTTCTGATCATCGTATCGAGGGCTCACCAAGGTGTTGGTGAGACAGACCTCTAATCCTAGGTGAAAGGATAACCCTTCTCTTTGGGTCAAAAGAATTGTATTACATTCACTTTTCCGCTGCCAATTGTATTAGAGGAAATTGTTTTATTTCCTTTTCTATTTCTTATACATTTGTAATTGTTTCAATTACATCCATTATATTACATATTGTATCGAATGATTCTATACACATTAAGGTAGAATCATTTATCTTTATATTACTCTGATTATTGGGTTCATCTTGAATACAATTGATTTACATTTCAATTAGTATTACATTACACCATACCTTTAATATTCAATACAATTGTTGGTGTTTCTATTTGTATTAGTTTAAGATCATTTAAACTAATCTCTTAAGTGTTTAAACTCAAAGGTATTTAAACATAAAATTCACCCCCCTCTTGTATTGTTCCATATAATATACATATACATCTACTTATTTGATCCAACATATATAGATTTCATGATGTTAAATTTTGAACGGGTGCTCCACACTAAGAGTTGCATAAATTTTGAAAATTTTTGGTTTCTTTTACAATCAGGGTGAGATTCAATCTATGTGAATCAAACCCATTTTGATATACTAATAATGGTTATTTATTTAGACCATTAAATCAATCTTCTTTAATTCAAAAAATGAAAAGTTATATTTTACCAACATTTTTCTATGAAACTATCAAAAATTTGTTTTTGGAATTCGGTAAATCCATGTCAAATATTATAGGAATAATTGAATTGAGAAACCTATACAAACATGTGTAGAACAATCCCATTATAATGATGAACAATATTTATGCATCAAGATTCAATCTACATTATTTATTGGCCTACAAATGTTCCATCTATTAAAAGGGATTGATCTAATATTGATTATAGTATAGGGACTTGACATACAACAATATAGTGATACAATATATGGTGAAGCATTACCTACACAATTACAAAAATTATCCAGGTAGAAAGATAAAATGAAGATTTTTCTAAGAGTGTTGTATAATTTATATATTGTAGAACCAATTATTTCCAAAATTATATATGAGACTACTACAATTATAGATGGCACACCAAATGAAGAAATATTCTATGAAAACCCAATCATTTATATGAATATTTTCTCAAGATTATCCTTGCTCAATAGATATAGGGTGAATATGAATTAATGTATAATTATAAGGAAGAAAATATCAAGAAATTTCTTATTTTAAAATATCATAATTTATAGATGTATGATTACAAGTTATTGATGGAGAAAGTTCATGATCTATAATTTATAAAAAAAATAAAAAAAAATCCCTTAAAATTAAATACAAAAAAATATTCTACATCAATACAATTGATGGTATATCTGCATTTATATTGATTGACTTTAAACCATTCATTTAATATTATGAAGAAATTTACCAGAAATATTTTATAAAATATTAAAAAAAATTATGAACAATCCATTGTGAGAGATATGGACACGAAATCGATGGTCGATAAAAATATTAATTTCATTGATTTAAAAACACGATAAAATTATTCCTTACATTTCCAGAATAATGTTAAATTATACTAGAATAAAGGATATCCTTCCAAGATGAAAATATAGTGTTTTGTGTTGGGAAAACCTAGGTCATATTCAAGGGCATGAATCTATAAAAATGAGGTTGACAAACCTACTTCCAATATTATGACTTAAAAAAATATATTTTTGGGGATTTCTTGGGTAAATATGACATCAATGAAGATGGTATGGTGGCTTGATTATCAAATCATGGAGCATATATTAAATGATTATATTATTTTCAACACATTTGATGATAATATTATCATGAAGGATGTTTACCATGGGAATAATTAATGCATCAATGTTTCAGGACATGGAAGTATGAAACTAGATTATATTTATTGCAATATGTTTACCCTTTTTATTGTGTTTTATATACAAAAAACTTTAATGTATTTATTCACCATTTTTTTCATATATAGGAATTGATTTTAGGTTTTATGATGACAAGGTAACCTTGTCGAATAGAGGTATGTCTGTTGGGAATGGATACTCAAATGATATAATGTACCAACTATTCCCTAAAATAGTATTGATTAATATGATTTCATCACAGAGATATATAATTTATATCATGTAAATTTTCAACTTTCTAATTATAATTCATTGAATGAAATTTATAAGATAAAATTATTTAACATTATAAATGAATTTAATAAACTTCACACATGAGTGGAATCTAAAATAAAAAAATTAATATCTAATTTTTGTGACAAATTCATATATATATTATAAATTATATATTAAATGATTTTTAATTAAATAATTTATTATCTCATTGAGGAAAAAGTATATTATAAATATTATCCATTACATAAGAATCTATATATAAATATATATTCTTTGAAAAAATATGAACCCTTTATAATGATTTATAAGAATAAATCTTATGTTTATTATCAATTAAAAACGTGTTATTGTATTATTATTTTATGCAGGTTTGGAATAATTTTTAATGTGTTTAATGAGTACTATAATGAAAATTGATAATTTTTAAATGTAATACTCCTTATTCACTTCTATAAAATGCCCATCTAATTAAAATACTATATTCGTTGAATTAGTAAAATTCATTCTAATTAAATCCAAAATTTTATTTCTTTTTTGGGGTTCTAAATTATTTCATCCATGATATATTCATAATTGGATTTTTTAGGAATATTAAAATATCCCCCTAAAGAAATTTAGATGTGTTAATATCATATTCATTCATATTATATTGTCTGGGGTTGATTAGAATATTATATCGTTCCTAATCTTATATGAACTAAAATTTTACTTTGTAAAATTTAAGGCATTTATGTTTGATAAGATAAAAATAAATGAGATTAGAGATTTATCGAAATGGGGGCTCTCATATTTTTTGAATAATTTGATTTATAGTTTCTTGAAAATAATTTTTATAAAGAGGATATGGAAGTGGTTATTCATCATAACCCTATACATTACAATCCATATAGTTCAAATAAAATATTTGACTATAATTATAGATCTTGAGAGAAACCAAAATTGAGTAAAAGATATTAAACCTAGAAAAATATAAATCTATAATTTATTTCAGTTGATTCTATTGTTTCCATTTCCATGTAATATAACAATAATCATCTTAAAAATAGTCATCATATTGATTTTAATATAGAAGATAATGAAAATTAATATATATAATATATGAGTTGTAGGGATGTTTCTTTCTTGAATAAAGAAATTAATGAAAAAACAGATTCATTTATGTGGAATAATACTTGTGTAATTATGGATTTGCAAATAGGTCCAAAACATATTTGTAGGAAATTGGTTTTTATGAAATATGTTTTATTCCAATGTTGAAATTATTGATTATAAATATAAATTAGTTTACAATGGTTTTAGGGAAAAATGGGATTATTATATTTATAAATATTCTCTAGTTATATAAATTACATAACTAATAATTTTACAATATTTATCATCTATTAATCATTTATGTGTCCACAAAATGGATGTTCAAACATCGTATTTAAATAGATACATATATTAAAATATTTTCTTGGAACAACTGGAAGGATGTTTTTCAAGGTAATGATCATGAATTTTTCAAACAAGTTGAATCTCATTATATACTTTTATAATCCATGATGTAATGGCATAAAAACACGATTGAATTATTTACTCCAAATTCTTAACACCAATAAATGTTGATAAATGTGTTAACTAAAATCATAGAACTAATATTGAGTTATATATGTCTATATTTGTATGATATGACAGTTTGTTGAAACAATATGATTCATTAAATGAGAGAAATAATTACATAATATCAATTTTTAAAATGGGAGAAATGGGAATATATTAAACTATTCTATGGATTAATGTGATAAAAACATTGGTGGTCAATCATTATCTCTGACTCAATAAATAGAAATTTTCAAAAAAATTATATATTCTTGATTTAATGGATTATAATACCCCATTTCTTCACAGTGTAAAAAGATTTATGAATATGGGAAGATCTACATCACTATATGAGTATACAAGTGATATTGGGTATTTAATGTATGTAATACAATATTATAGACCTGTTATTTCTTTAGTGGTTTGTAAAATGAGTAGATGTACATGTAATACTAGTTTGGTTAATTTGTAATGATAAATAAGAATACCTCAATACATGATAAATACATAATTTGCATGTTTACAATATAATGATTATCTGGATTTATTATAAGGATACACTAACGCGAGCTAGATGACCTGTTTTGGTGATAGTAAATCCATATTTGGATAGTTATTTACCAATGGATTCCATGTAGTTACTATGGCTAGAAACTAACTAACATGTAATTCACATTCAACTTGGATTCAATGATTATTTAATTATTCCTTGTGGAATGGTATCTGAATGGATTAAAAATATATAATGAAATATTATATTGGAAGTTAATTTGAGGCCTCCAATCAAAATCAATTTTTATAGTGAACATTATTATAATGGAAATGATTTTTCTTTTAAAATGGAATTTCTATACATATATGTTAGAGTCATATGTACATGAGACAATTGATTCAATGTTGTACTATAAAAATTTCCTTTGTGAGATCAATTAAAAAACATTAATAACAAAAATTAAGGTCCCTTATAGTAGAGTCCATTAATATAAATTTTAAATGGATGGTTCTAAAACCCATATTACCAATCAATTATTAACATAAATACAACACTCTTTTTATGTATATCCTAATCAAATTGAGTAATGGGTCAAAACTAATTACAAATTTGATCATTGATATTGGAAATTATATATCAACATACATGGTGTCAATATTATAAAATGTGAATAGAGAATGAGTTATAATATCTTAAAAAAATTCAACGACATGATATTTTATGGGTTCTATTAATTTAAAAAAAATTATAATACATTTTTTATGTGAATTTTTATGTGTGGCTGCATCATATATTAGTTAATTTATACACTCCATAGAGAGTCCATGGAAGGGATATAAGTAGATGGCCATAAATTTGTTACAAAATGAGATATTTTTTTTAAAGATAATTGGGTGTATGATATGTTAGTTATATCATAAATATAAACATTTCTCATGTTTCAAGAACTTGTATACATGATAATAAATTGAGATATTTATACCATGTAATGGTTTAAATCAAAATATAATTATATTATGTATTTTTATTTACTTGTGAACTATAAAAAAAATTATTTATTACTTTATATAGGCGATTGAAATATTTTTATTCATAAATATAACTTTATTATGTGTTTTGTTATTAGAAAAAAAAAATTCATAGTTGATTTGGTGGAAAACATGAGTAATGTAACAGTCAAAATGGGGATAAATTCCTTATGTTCCTCCCACATAAAAAGGGGATTTGGGATTTATTTTCCATAATAATATATATTTTTCTAAATTATTTCATCTTTTTTTAGTATATATCCTTCAGTAAACAATTATTTGTTTATAAAAAAATATATAAATAAATTAAAATAATATATTTTATAAAAAATGAAAAATGATGACAGTCATTGTAATTGCTGGATTCAATGTTTCTAAACACTAATGGATTCCCCACACATAATGTTTTATCCTTTCTGTTGCATAAAGGTGTTCATTGAAAAAAATTATTAAATATAATCAGTGTGAATCACCATTATTATTATTTATTAAAAAATTGAATATGAGTTTATCCATCAAATAAATCTTGTTCCATCAAAAAAATACATAGTTAAGTTTTACCAACATTAGTGTCGAAGAAAATACATAAATATGTCTTCTGTATTTTTAAATAATGGTTTTATCCTTGGGGGAAACATCCATCAATATCCCTAGACTTCTGGGTTTTTTGTATCTAATCTAATCGACCAATCATGGAGTTCCATTATAAGATCAAAATTAAAAAACAGAACTATTTTTCATGATATTATATGTATGACACAAAAAAATTTATCCCACAATAACAATGTTTATGATGTTCATATAATGACATGATAATGATTTTACAATATAATAAATCCTTCAAATGTTGTTCTCTAGGGATGAATAGGTATTCATTTCCTGAATAATAATTCACTACAACATCGGTTTAGAAAAAAATCACTATTTTACTTTACTTGATTTTTAGTAGGGTTCACTCGGGAATATATTCACATATATTGGCCTCCAATCCAATTTTATTCCATTAAGACATTGTAATTACATATGAATCGATAGAAAAAGCATTATAATAGTTTTTTCTTATACATGTAGATAAATAATGCATTCCTCTACAAAATATCAGTGTTAATTATAGTTTTATATTAAAATATGAAATTGATATTTTCAGTTTTAAATATTGTGACATTATTTAATTTTAAAATAATTGATATATTAATCAATAAAAATATATAATAAGGATGTTGAATTCATCACTGATGTTTTCAAATAATAATTGTTAACATATCATGGTAGACAACATCGATCCGCTATATACATGAATAGTTTGACTGAGATACATTACTACCACGGTAGTCTGACTAATATTTTTACTATTGAATTATAGAAGAAAACTGATTAGAATCATTGTAATATAATCTGAAAACTAATATACTTTAGCGACCCCCCAAACCCAGGGTGCTTAATGAGAAATGATATACTTAGCATTTAATCATTACAAATTAACTATCATGTCCCATTACTACAGAAGATCGCGAGGCTCAGGATTCTGGGAAACCAGCTGCTTCTGATTGACTTCATTAGTACCAACCATGCCTGAAAATTTTCAAACAAAACGTAGGCTGAGAAAAAATTCCCAGTAAGGGGTTTTAAAACATTTTTAGAAAATCCTTTCTCAAATAAGTCCTTTTTAAGAGAATAAAACAATTCGCTAAAACAAAACATTATCTTTTCTTAAAACATGAAATCAATCATTCTTTGAAAACCACTTGCACAATGAAGCGCGTATTTGAATTAAGCTTTAAAGTAAACATGATCAGAGTGCGCAATATAAGAAGAATAAACAATGCATAATATTCAAACAAGGTTACTTTAATTCTAAATAAATTCTATGGCTATGCAGGGAAAACATGCATATCATGGTTCATGAGTAAAATGCAGATCATCTAACAGTTTACTATATTAAAAACAGTTCTTGTCACATAAAATACATTTTCATGATCATGGGTGCTTTCAACTAGGGGTTGTCCTGTTTGTTGAACTATCCCCTGGTTGACTCTTATCATTACATGCAGAGGGAATGTATAATACTGGACTTTGTCAAGACCTTTCGTCTAGACCGTATAACATACTTAACGGGTCAAGGCTCACTGCCCACCCCGTTTCCTTGATAGCTCGAGCAATGGCTAACTGCCAAGACCGTCACACATAATCGTCTCATGAGACTCCTTCTTTACCCAATGCATTGGAGTGCTGTATAATTCTGGGAGCACCCGTCACATCATTCTTGTTGCGCTATATAATTCTAGGCGCACCTGTCACATGTAAGTCCTATACATCCCTCACATATCTTGACATGGCCTTTCGTTCATAGGGTTTCATGCATTCTTAATTAAACCCCAATTTTACATACTTTTTCATAACATGAAGACAGTTTAATCATTAAAAACATGATGACATGCATGCTAAAACTCCGTGCACATAAGAATTTATCTTAACATTTGAAAACATGGGTTTCAAAAAAATGAACATAAAAAATAACATTACATAACATCATAATACCCAATTAAAGCATGGTCATTCATAACTTGCACATGTGATGATAAATGGATATCATGGGTGTTTAATACAGGCATTTGAGGTTACAATGTGCATAATCAAGTCCACCTTGGGGGAAATCATGTATATAATTGAGTAAACTCTTTTGATAAACTTCATGATGCTATAATGTAATAAATTTCAAAACAAGGGAACCAAGTTCATATTATTGTATATACACATTAATATAACCACATGTATATATATATACAAAAATATGCTTCATTCACTTGCATAATTTTACCCATTCATTCAATTACTCAAAATCTCCATTTTTTATAGAAGAAAGGAAAAATCAGGGTTATAAACATTGACGAAAGGTTGTATACTTGCATTTATCATCTTATACATATGTGTATATAAATTTATATATATATACACATATATAAACACAAGGTGTGTAAAGTAAGGACCCACACCGAAATAAAAACAGAACCTTTGAACCCTTACCCCCAATTTTACGTTTTCAGAAAGGATCTGACAAGATCGGTTCAAGGAATAGTTAAAACAGGTTTATATGGTCTCATATATTTTTATACACAATTATACAACAAATGTATAACTATATAAAACTTACATAAAAAGTATGGGGCTATGAGGAGTACTTCCCCCTTGACCAATATTCGGGTCTTCAGGTTCACACATACCAGAGATGTATATATATATATATCATATATATATATATACATATGTACATATTTATATAAACCCAAACATGACAAAACCAAACCGAAATCAAAACCTGATTCTTACCTTGCTCGTAGAGTAGATGTAGCCGAGGCAAGAGGATCTGAGGGTGTAAAATACAGAAGATATACACGTATATATATATAGCTCGTATATGTTTATATATATGAAACCGAATCTTAAGAAAACTTAAGGGAAAAAGAAAAAAACAGAACACAACCCTTACCTTGCTTGGAGAGAAGATGTAGTTGAGGCAACAGAATCTGCAGGCATAGAATATAAAAGTTATACACTTAAATATATATAAAACGTATATATTTATATAAATGAAAACTGAAGCATACATAAACTAAAAACAAGACCACCCCTTACTAGTTTGGAGAGGAGGAGAGGAGAACGGAGCAGTGATGTGGTCCAGAGCCGGAGAGATCATCGAGCCGGATGCAAGCCCTTCGGCCTTCGGTGCAACAAGGTATTTTAAAAAAACGAAGACAAAGAAGAAGACATCGGGGAGTCATCGGCCCGAGGCATCCAAGGCGAGGGGTCGGTGTCGACTTGAGGAATAGAGATATTCGGGAATACTTCACCGGCCTAGAGAAGAAAATGGGACCTAACTCTACTGGTTTTGACGACGCGAGGTAGGAGAAGAGCGGCGTCGGTGGAAGAAGAAGCCGCGGGGAAGAGAATGCAAGAAACAGTGGACGGTTAAGATTAAAAGGAGACAGATCAGGAGACCCAGAATTGGCGCGGCATTAAAAGAAATCGATGGCCGTGATCAAGGGGAGAGGATCGGACGGTCTGGGTTCACCGCGGGTTAAAAAATGTGGTTCCTATAGTTCTTGTAAAAAAAACGTTTTACCCTTTTTTTAATTAATTTATTACAGCATTGGTTTTTTTAAAATCAATTATTAAACTTATCTTTATTATTTTAATAAAAATCATTGATCAATAAAAATTAAATATTGATTTAATCAAAACATGTTATTATATAAACATATGTGTATAAATTTTATTCTAAAAACATCAATAATTTTTTATTAACCGCATTATATTTTCATAATTATTAAACCATAATTACTAGTTACTTATCATTTCATTATGACAAACAATGATTAAAAACATAGGGTAATCAAAACATAACAAACATATATATAAATATATATTTAATTTCCTTTATTAGTTAACTACATTAATTTTTCATAATTATAGATTATTATTAAACGTAACTACATTTAATCATACATAAAAGTGTGTTGATATAAATATCATCACCACGATACACATGAGTATAAGAAACCATAAGTTGAAGTAGTTTTTAAAGTAGTTAATAAAGGTCAAATTATAAGAGAAATAATATATCTAATTTGATGCAATATATATAACTCATAAAACTCCATCAGGATTGATATAATTAGAAAAATATAAGTTCAATTGTTCAAATTAATATGTATAATGGATGAAAAAGAATAATATTAATTTTCACCGTTTTGAAAAATAATATTCTCATTTTGGGTAAACAACAGATAAATTAACTAAAATAACATTGATGTCATTTTGAAACAAATTACATAATTAATTTTCTGAACCTTCCAGGGGTAAGCCATCCTATTTACAACGGTAAAAACAATACTTAGAGGATAGGGGAACCAATGGTCAAAATAAAACATTGGATTATTTGGGGAAACCAACGGTTGGATTATAGCCGTTTGGGGTTCAACGGTCAGATTGGGGTACTTATAAAAGGGTCTGGTCTCGTGGTGTCCCTTACTCCAAGCGAACGAAGGAGAAAAGGAAAGATGGTTCATGTGACTCCCCTGGTTCTAAGCACTGTTTCAGTGGCTTCGACCGTCCTCAGGTTCATTCTGATGGACGCTCGAAACCCCTACCACATTCTTGGGATCTTAGTGGTTTTATGCGGTCACCCCATTATTGTAATTGGGTTCATAGTTTGGATTTTCGGTTAGTTTATCTTCTTGTTTGGTTAGTGGATATTGTAGCCGAGATGTTTCTTATTTGAAAAAAAATATTTTCATCCATTTGATGCATTTTATTATTGTTTCCTTATTAGTTGTTTGTTGGTTCACTTAATGGGTGATATTGGAAAGCAAACTTTTAAAAAAAACAAAACATGGTCTTCTTGGTTCGTTACATATACATTGTTCAAAATCAATACAGTCACCAATTATTCTTGTATGGTAGACTCTTGAGTTTTATAAAATTAATTAAAACTTTTATTTAGTTGGGGCATGGTACAATAAAATAATTTTTGATGGGTAAGGCATGGTAATTGTAGAAGAAAAAACTATTCATGTAAATCTAGGTTTGGGATTTTCTAGAAGATGAAATAAAAAATCAAACAATAAAGTAAGTAATAAAGAAATAAACTAGCAAAGATCTACAAAATGATTTACATGCTTCGGGCTAGTATGGACCTACATGTATAGAAAGAACACCACACCACTCACACATTTTTTTAACCCTCAATCAGAAAATATTTCATAACCCATATATATGAATCTAAATAAAAAACAAAGGATTATAAAACCAAATTATACTAAACAATGAGTCTGGAAGGGACAAAGAACATACAATGACAGATTTGAAAGGTCTTACTATCTTATCCTCTTTGTAGTAATATCATATATCTAATATTGCATCCTTTCTTCTCAATAAAGGTAGAACACAATAGGTTAGTTTTTTGACTCCTATTATATGGAACTTATCGACAATTCATCAAAAAATAAGGAAATTCTTGAAGACTCCACCATTAAACACACCCAAGGGTAAGAAAAAATGATGGATGGAACACATGATTTGATTATTAGGGGATGAATATCATCCCTGATCTATAGTTTTTTCAAACTGAAAATAGTGGAAGAAATAGTAATGAGATGAATGGTTGTTCCATTTAACTGACCAGTAAAATGGGGTTATCAATTCCCCATAAACTTCCAACAAATTGAAAAATAACATAACAATCCTTAATCCCCCATTCACATAACACAAAAAAATTCAAATCAATGAATTCGTATCAGTAGTAGATCCATGAAGATCCCAGGGGTGAAATACATAAACATGGGAAAAGGACCAATCCCCAATAGTTCAATAAATATTCGGTTAAAGGTTGTCATGTGTTGTAATAGAAATAAGTGGTCTAATCCCACTTGGGGCCTAACATAATGGTCTATATGGAATCCCAATACACATATTATCCAATTTAAGTATTCTGATCACATTTAAACTAAAATAAAAATAAAAATTACTTCTTAATGAATGTAATAAATGTAAAACAATTTACAATTTTCAATAGAGATAATTTATATCTAGAAACAAAATTAAACACCTATTTTCACAAATATCAACCATTTGAGACATAAAGTGTTGATGTTCATTAACCTATCATTATATAGTTGGAGCCAAAAAAATTCAATCGATGAAAATGATGAATTTGGACATTACCATAGAATTATTCAAATGATTAGCATGGTTTTCATCAATGGGTATATTATTGATTGATATATTTCATGATTGTATAACATTTCTAATTAAATTTATTCTATTATCATTGTTTTTGGATTTACCATGGCATACTAGTTTATTTGATAAATGGAATGATAATATACAATCACTATATATATAAATATAAAAATTTTAAATAGTATTCTCCGGAATAAAAATTCTTATATCATTAGGGATCCATAATAGTATTGATTAAGTCTATATACTATAATTCTATGGTTGAGAGAGAATGGAAAAAAAATAATGACTGAAATATGAAAAATTGGTCCTCTAAAAGAACTGAAGAATGAATGGATCATTTAATTTATAGTGTATATAACAAATTCATATATAGTATATACATATCCAAAAATTAATTATATAGTATCAATATTTTACCATAAAAAAAATGTAGCAAAACAAGACTATTAGTGATACAGAAACATCATGGCATACCAATGTGGATTCCATAGATTGGCCACAATTCATTTATGGGAGGAAATTTCAAAGGAAATATCTTGATTATTGAATATCATGCCATACATGATGCCTAAAATTATATTTTCCTATGTAATTTGAGAAATAAATTGAATATATGAATCAAAAGTTTGTGTATTTCATGAATAATTTTTAATTTAATTGACAATATGTCTATTTAAATGGTTAAAAAATTAAAATCGATTCTATTTACGAATTTTTGATTTATAATAATGATGTGAAATATGTAGTTTTTTATTAATTCTATACATTATAATTTATAAACGTTTAGTTTATTTTCTTATCTAGTAAGGCCTTCATTTAAAACATTCATTTTAATAGAGATTTAATAATAGTAATAAATACCATATAACTAGAAGTAATTATCAGTTCATCAACATAAAAATACAAGAGAATATATAATTTTTAATCCAATAAATATAAAAACAATTATATTGGTTCCAAATGAAATGTTACCCTACAAAAAAATATTAATTTTTCAAACCATTTAATTGAGGGTTTTTTAAATGACATAACAATTTATTTAAAAAGAATATTTTTTATTTGGATTCATTATAATATCCATGTTGAGGTTTCATGTAATGTTTCTCATTCATTTCACAATATAGAAATATAGTTTTATCATTATTCTATTCAATTTTTAGGTAACTGTATACTAAAAATGATAGAATCAATTCATTGAAGAATAATTAACAAGTGGGAGAAAAAATCAGAATAGTTAATTCCTTGTATTTGGAATAATACATTGAAAATTAATATTTCATTAAATATAATTTTATTTCTTGTGGAGTTATATTTATTTTTTCTATAAATACACATACATCCAATCAATTTTACATTGGATGGTTCATGCATGATATACCAAGTGTTATTTTTTCTTAAGGAATGAATTTATTCAATCGTGGAAAAGACATACTATTTTATTATTTTTTAAAAATATATTTCTTAATAGTTTAAGGATCATTACAAAAAATACCTTTGAAAAATATAATGGAATATGAATCCATTTAATATTTGATAAACTATGTAGGAAGTCAATGAACCCATCTCACTCTATCTCATGATTGTTGATAATCTATATTATTGGATGTATGTTTAAATTCTGAATCCAAATCAGAAATAGAGCTCTAATCAAACTAGGTTATAAGATGAGGATCTAGTGGAGGAGGCAAGTGAATTTCATCAAACTGTGTTGGGGTATTGGATTTATCACCCTCACCTATGGCACTATCACTAGTTCTAGGTGTGTAAAATTGGAATATTAGAGAAAATGACACATGAAACACAAAATCTATTCTAATGATGAATTTGTGGAAAATAGGTATTTCAATGAATATTTTGTAGCATTTAACACAATTTTGATATCCCACAATGTTAATTTTAAGAAAACAATTATTGAGATTATATTTTTTATATGATAATAATATGTATGGTCACAAACTATTTTATAATTTTAAGATGGAGGTATCTCATTCCATAGATCTTCTGTGGTTTTGAAATTATTATTCAAAGATTTAAATCATTTTTAAAGGTAAATGTTAATGGAGGAATCCTTTCCCCAATTGGATTTAGAAATATCTGAAAATAATGTAGTCTTTTGACTATATAGAATATATTATCTCTATTATCTTTATAATACCATTCTATTGGAATGTTTCACTAACAATATCATGCCCTTAAATCTCATCATATTCATAGAGATGGATAAATTTATAAGGCATGTATTCTAATCAATTATCTATTTTCATTGTTTTAACCGTACTTCCAACCTAATTCTCTACAATATAATTTCCAGATTTGAATGTTTAAAAATGTATATTTATTATTCAATATATAAATCCACACGATTCATGAGAGTTTATCTATAATGGATAAATATTAGGTTCCACTAACATGGGAGGAAGTCCCAGATAGACCCTATAAATAAGAATGTTGGTAATCTAATGGGTAATAATCATAAATGATTATCCTAATAATGGTGACTCTATTTTCATTAACAATCACATATTCATCCCAAAAAATTTGTCCTTTGATGTGATGAAAATAAAAAATCTCTGGTTTTTGAGTTCATCAATTCCATTGTTCAATTAATTCCCTAATCTATTATTCCATTAAATTGAATTATCAGTATTACTGTTATACAAACTACTAAACTCTATAGAACGTGTCTTTCCATTCAAAAAAAATATTATATTATTTATAGAACACTTTATTATATTTCTAGACACTTTAGTGATTTTAAAACAACATGATTCAAACATTGTGTGATGTCTATTTGGTCTATATTCTCTAAGAAAATAAGGTTTCTATGGAGGCCATTATCCCAACTAATATCTAGAGATATAATGATATTGGGGTCATCATGTTTTATTAAAATATAATATCTTCCCTCAACAATACATGAACTATTAATTTCATTAAATAAATAATCTTTTTCAATATATATCAAATATTTTATTGAATACCTAAAAATATATATATAGAAGGATGGGCTTGAGTCTAGGATCCACTCATGGTTTATGGAATGAATTGAAAAATTCAATACATCAAATGTACCATTAAACGAATCCACAAGAAGGGACTAGTTTGTGGGATATTTTCAATCATGATCTTGCTTTTGTATCTTAATCATTGGTTTAATGTTCATGTTCATAACAAAATAAATGAAAACAATTTTTATTTAGGTATAATATAACATCAGATTAGATTTATTATAATTAAAGGAATTACCCTTTCTAAACTCTTTCATTCCCACCTAGATTGTGGTCTTTCTTTTGAAATCAAACTCTTTTCAACTAATTTATATCATATTTAAAACATATATCTTAGAATCTGGGGAAGATTTATCATAATCTAGGGTAAAGGAGTTACAACCATACTTTACAGTATTTATGAAGTGATATTTTAATTATTTGAAGAAATTACATGGATTATTACATGATCTTTATCATGAACATTTACATTTCTTTTTTCTAGATCTATAAAACATTATTAAATTCATTTATATAGATGTTAATTGAAATAACTGGATTAATTTTAAATATATATATTTGGTAACTCTTGTAAAACTTACAAATCAGAAAATAAATCATGTATTATTTCTCTAGGTAAAGGTAAATACAAATTCAAGCAATTTTAGAGGAATTGTATCGAAAAACATAATCACCTAAAGAATTAATTATTGGAAAATGGGCCATTAAAATAATATTGGGGGATAAATTTTCCTATAAAGTGGAGGCATTTCTTGTTTTTGAAATAATTATAATTTGTGAATTGGTGAAATAAAGGTAATCAATTTAACCCTTATCAATAAGGAATACTCTTATCTAAATTTTCCTTGAAGAAAATTCTTTTTCATCATTGAATTTCATGATATAAAACCATGTTGTGGACATGTTTACCCAAATTAATTGAAACTGAGTTGTTTCGTAAAATGTTAATCATATGACCCCAATAGAAGGATAATATAAAATTGTATTAATGATTTTACAATTTTGATACTTATTCTGAATCTATATTTATGTTATAATTCAATTAATTGGGAACAAAATAGAAAAGTGGTTAATTGATATGATATAAAAAATACGAAATTAATAAACAAAACAGATTTGAAAAAAATAAATAGATTAAAAAAATGAGTACTAATAATGGTTTGATACCAATATTTGCGTGGTAAGGCACATCAATAGTAGAATTATACAGAAGCCCTATAAATCTAATTTGGTTATTTTGTTTACCAACTTTTAAATGAATAGAAACTAATAATACATGTTGTATGAATGAATGAAATAATTAAATATCAACATAAAAATTTCTATTATTCTATCCAATTTTGATAAATATTCATATAAAGAACACTACCTGAAATATTTATTTTTTTAATACACAATTTGAAAGTATAATATATTATAGATTCTATAAAAAATAACAAAAAAGATCATTGTAAACCCACAGGATAATAAATAATGGGACATGAATGTATAATGAACATAAAATTTCATAAATTAATGTTCTAATTATACTGTCCTCTGGTTGATACTTTAAAAATTTTGCTACATCAATAATTTATCCCACCAATTGTGTAAATCACCTAGTATGATTAAAAATACCCCTTTTATACAACATGAACACATTTATTCACTCTGGAAAGAGGGAATCATTTTCGACACCTTGAACTACACTATAGGATTATTCAAATAGGATGAAATGAATTATTTATTCTATCAGTTGAGGAATATAATCTCCATATGTACTAGGTTACTAATGTAATATTGAGAAAAAACCATAATGAGGACTATAATTAGAGTATGATATATAGGACTAAGTATAGGTGCCGATTAATCCCCCTATCATTTCTTGTATATCAATAAAATTCATAGCCAAACCCAATACTCCACACACATACAACATAATCAAAATGAAATGAAATAACTGAATAGGATACAATAAATTTATGATGATTATTTAATGGAAGATATACATAATCATGGAAAATTAACAAAAAAAAATTCATATCTATGATTGTGATTCTATAAGATGTCATGAAACATAGGAGAAATAAGATGCTCAAGCATAGTATTGGTCCAAACAAATTTCCATAATGAAGCTTAATACACATCATTTCCAGTAAAATTAATTTTATAGTATTAGAAGTAAAAGGGGAAAAAATTATTTTTTCTTTAATTTAATTTAAATATGTTAAATGAATGATTAACGAAAGAGGAAATATCACCTAAAAAAATTTAAAATTTTTCTTTTTTTTATTCATGATGGGATTCCACAAAAAATTATATACTAAATTTCAGTTTTTACATTATTTTGGATTCATGATCACCTTGAATAAAAATTTATCATGTATTGGAGGATGTATTGTTAAATTTATGAAAAACATACTCTTTTATGGGAACTTTATTTTTATAGTTGAACAGTTTTAGAGTGGTATCATTTTCATGAAATTCAATCAATGGTTAAAAACTCATTTGTAATAATAATTATAAAATATCATTGATTAATAATTCTATAAAATGATTGATCTGAGAAAAATTTAGTGTTAGCATTAGGGTGATTTGAAACCATAAACACACATGGTATGATTTCTCAACCAATGGTTTCTTGAAAGAGGACCCTCGCATCATCAAATATGCCTTTAATGATATTATATCTTTATTTTAACCCTTGAAATGATAAATATTTACCCCCTTTTTAATCAATGACACAACAATAGGGTGATGATTTCTTGTCAGCAAGAATATCAAATGGAATTATAAGTGGATTCCAATGAGAGTACAATAGGATGAAGTAGATGGAATTTTTTATGAAGAGAGGGTTCTAGAGATATTCATCAAGGAATAGAAACAAAATAAAATTTTCAATAATGAATGAACACTATCTATTATGTGATGATGTGCCTCGAGAATAAAGAGGTTAAAATCAAATACATAGAAATGATCTCTTCTCTTTTCCATCTCTAATGATGAAGATCATGATTCCAATAGAAGAATAAAATTGATATTACATAGGGGGGAATGAGATTATGTGTCAACATGAGAATTTGAGGAATAAATATTCTAGAGTGAATGGTTTTTATCCATACCATGATAAATAAAATACTTTAATTCATGATCCAATGGTTGGATAAAGACAAAAGATGTCTACATAGAAGATAATTTGTTATTAGACCATCATAATGATGAATATTATGGAGAAAACACTATTAAGTGCAATGAATTATAAAAAGGTGATTTTTTATTAATCCGTGTAGTGGAGGAACATCAATAAGAGATTAATATATTTTAGTATATTTTTCCTTATTTTAACAATAGAATAAAATAAGAAAATAGTTATTTAGAGATACAATTTAACAATCTACTTATAAAATTGAGTGGGTTTCACACTGATGAGTTGGAGCTATTTAATACATCACTATCATTCCAAATTATCTATTGACAGTGCTCTAATTGACCACAATTACCTAAGATTTTTTTTAAAGATAATGATTTCCCAAAAAACCCATCCGTCCTTTTTGATTTTAAAATTTACGTTTTTTATTTTTTCATATTGATATATATATATATATAGAAATAAAAAATAGTAGTTTATAACTTTTTATATTATCTTATACATTATGATATATTTGTCGGAAATAATTTGTAAAATTTCAAAAAACCTTCGCTTTATATTGAAGCCCCATAGTTTCAATGTTACATTTTTAAATGGTTTCTCATTTTATTTATTTTTAGAATTTATGTTTTTTTATATGATAAAAAATGAATATTTTTAGCTTTGGAGAACCAGAAATTTATCTTTGGCTACAATGGTGAATATTCATTTATATCGTTAAATATTTCTCATTATAATTATTATTACTTGGTGTAGTTTTTTTCATAGGTAAATGAACATGAGTTTTAATTATCTTTGTATCTAAAATTAGAAACAACTTCATTAGGATGGATACCACATCATTAATCTAATACAAAATAATGCTGTGGATGATAATAATATAAGGAAGAAGTACTGGAAGGATGTGGAGGTGGGTGATACATGGTATTGGTGAAATCACTATTAACATAATGAAAATTTACAATGGAGTATTGGGGAGGGTGGAGACTGAGTTTCAACTATGTGATTCATTTTTTGGAATTTCAATTAGATAAAAAGTTGTTTATAATTATAAATACTTTGAAAAATAGATCATCAGTATCATGAATACAGATAACTCTTCATAGATAACATGGATGTTTAAATGGAATTCATGCATCTGATGAACGAAAATAACAATCTTGAATTATGTTCACGCTTCTTATTTATAGTTTTCACAAGAGGCATCCATTTTATTAATTTTTTTGATATATTTATATATATATGGGAAAAAAATATAAAACCATTTTTCAAAAACAACTACATCATACATTATTACCTCTATTAAATAGATACCAAATTAAATTTAAAAAACATAACCAAGCCTCCCTTTTTTAGTATGTATTTTCATTCAAAATGGTTTTTCATGGACCAATTTAGATTCAACATTTTTATGAATTTTGGTAGATTTATTTTATTAAAAAAATACCTAATACTGTTTAAAATTAAAATAATATCATAAATAATAAAAATTTGTAATTCGTATAATTAGTAATTTTGAAAATAATAATAAATATGTAATTATTTAATGAAAAAATTAAATATAATTATTTATTAGTAGTATAAATAATATAACTTGTGATCAATATTATATTTGATATAATTTATACATAATAATATTAATATGTATTTATATTTTCATGTCATTTAAAAATTAATAATATCATAAAAATTCTATTTATTTAAATATTTAACATATTTGATCCCAGTCCAAAAGATGTTAGAATTTTTCTTCATTAGATTATATTATATTATAATTTTTTTATGAAGGATCCTTTACATGGTCTGTAGAAAAAAGATACATGATAAGAATGATTATAATCACATTGAACATAAATTATAGTTACACAATTTCCATTAGGATTATATTATATATATATATATATATGAAGAAGTCCTAACGGTTCACCTTTATGTATAACTTCTTTTTTCCAAAAAAAATGGGATCATGGAATGGTCATGGACATCGTAATATGACCGTGAACAATTTCGAGTGGCATTTTAAATATTTCTATCACTATTGTCTCTAGAGGGTACAACCAGTATTACTAATGAACATATTCTTCCTTCCAATAATAGGTTAAACCCATACAAATACCATCTCAAATAGATTACAAGGAGGTATAATGACGTATAGGCCGATGTGGCCAAATGGCCCACAGATGGACAAAAACACTAATGGCTATAAATCTGAATTGTTTGGGTATGTATCCCAAATCAAGTTGATAGTACTGTTCAATGTAACCCCACTACATTAATCACACATTGTCCATTTAATAGTACCATAATGATTTCACCCCACTCAGATTTGATCTCAATATTATGATGTATTATTACATGATTTTTACAACTCTGATACTACAACATAATTATCATCCAAGGGGTTAGTGGATCATGACTAGATGGCCCCTGTGTTTGGGGGGGATTTTCACTGGTACTATAGAAGGTAATGTAATAATATTCAACCTTTTGTAGAAGATATACTATACTGATGGAGGTATTATATATGTATTGAGTATTGTAGTTGGTATTGTAATATTAATAAGTACTATAGAAGGTATTGTAGAATTAATAGGTAATATTGTAGTACATTTTTCCAAGGGGACATTAGGCCTTGGTAAATGGGATTTCATGCTAAAAGGACATCATACAATTAGAAATGTAATTATATAAGTCATGTAGATACTTACCATTGTTTATGGGAAGGGATGAAGCATGGACAACTTGGTTTCCATGTTGGATGAGTTTTTTGTAGTTTTTAAACACATATATCTAATATAAATAAATATGATAACAAAATTTATGTATAATATTTATAATTAATATTATAATTATTAAAAAATATCCATTTATTATTTTTAATACTTATCATATATTGTTGGGGTAAAATAGAGAAAACTACCCACAATATAGGCTACAGAAATGGGTAATGACATATCTTTCTATATAAGGAAGGATAATTTATCACTTGATCTATTTTCTACAAAATAATGGTCTAGAGGACCAAGTTCTAGATGTCCTAAATATTCATCCACTTGTGGCCTTAATAGACACAGATAGATATAGAAGAATGCCTATATGAGTTTCCAAGAGTAACTAGGAGTAACAAATTATTTTATATTATTTTTCCCTTATTTTATTCACAATTGCATTATTTTTTCATCAAACTATGTATGGTCAACCATGCATCCCATATCATAAATTTTCTTCTTTTGAGTTCCAGTTGATGGGTTCCAATGAACCCATCACTCTTTAAAGAATCCCACCTAACGTTACCTTCACATATTATGTAGAGTGGATTATAACCCATAAATACAAACACAGTCCCCCCAAATGGTTCAAGCCTCATACCCCCCATAGAGGATTTAAGAAATCCTAATGACCTAGTATGAAACATATAAGATACCCCAAAGGCCAATGTTCTCGGTATAATGTTTTCTGATATAGAACATCACACACATGACTCTAAAGGAGTTTATTTGAGCTCCAAAATTAGTAGCCATACATCAGGTCATGATACAAATCATAACTATAGAAAATCCCCCATTGATAGTAACCATTGTGTCAATTTTTCAAAAATTACATCATGGTACATGTAAAATCCAATGATTACATATGACAACCCCTATCTTTAAAACAGATTAATTGACAATTAATTACCAAATGGTGAATAAAATAAAATTGCAATTTACATTAAATGCTTTTTTAAATGGGGAATGAAGTATATATAATATCATACTACAATGGAAATAAAACAATATTTCTAAAAACAACATTAGGATTCTCTAAAAAATCAATTTTTCTTCTATTATTTCATTAGATTACCAGGGGACATATATAATAAAGGGGTGTAAAAAAATTAGACTAATTGAAAGAATGAATCATAACATATGGTAAAGAATTAAATTTTATCCAATATATATATCAACATAATTTAATAGGTTTGATAATAATTATCCTGAATAATGAGGCGTGATATAACATGATAACATAAAAGAATCATAAGAATTGAACAATAATATAAAACATGAAATAATAATAATAATTAAAGAATAAACACCATTATAAATTTAAATAATTACCTAACTATAAACTACCATGAACCAAAATATAAATCACATTAAAATAAAACATTACCTAATGCTTTAGTGGGATATATAAATTCGGTCCCACCCATCCCATGTACCTGCATATGTGATCTGCATTGATCATTCAGTATAGAATCATATTTCATCACATATAATACCATTATTAATGAGTTTGTATTATAAAAATGTTACTACCTAGTAAACATAGGATCTATATATCTTGTTTAAAACCAATGATTTGAATTTGTATAATTATTCATTGTTCAAATGTTTGGCATTGAAAACTAATAGGCCAACCTCCGCAACATTACGAGGGTACATAAAGGGTCATATAAGGTGATAATGAGAGATAAATGTGTATATAATCAATTCTAAATCATATGTATGGTAATATAAATATGTGATAAAATAACCAAACATGAACTATTGGAAACTATCGTAATAGAATAATAAATGTTCTTGAATAATGATGAGATAGAGAGGATCCTTTTCCATTAGTGTGTGGTTCTAAAAGTATTGGATTAGAATAATGAGTGCATGGGAGAACATTTATAGGACTCTATATAGGTAATTTAATATTATGGTCATGATTAAAATGATTTTAGTGAAGTAGACCATGATTTTTTGTTGGTTTTTATGGAAAAAGAAAGGATTATTCATTATAAATTTCAAAACAAAGGTTATGGAATCTATATTATAATGTAATAAAAACCACAATCCCTACAATGGTATTTTTCTATGGTTTCTAAAAATGTGTATCAATCTTCAGTATTAATTTTTTTTGATGTTATTGTTTATGAATAATACCCTTACTAATGTAGATGTGACATATGATTACAATGATTTATATTCGAACCACTGAAGTATTTTTTATATTGTGAAGGATTCATTAAGACATCATAAAATTAATTAAATAACATAAAAACAAAATTACATTTATTATAATGTTATATTTCATTAAATATACCATTTATAGAATATTTTACATAAATTCTATGATTTTATAATTTCATAATACATACCAAATATTTATACAACTATTAATTTTAACCTAAAAAATTCATCCATCACAATAGTAAATATTAACTATCTATTTCATAATTTCAATGTGATTTTATTATAAATAATATTATTTTATAAAAATAAACCACTAGTTATGTAATTTTACAATTTAAATGAAAATTCCACTTTCATTGAAATATATAAAGGTTTTTTTATAATAAGAAACTTTTTACACATATAAAAGTTTCAATTGACTTTTTTAAATTTTATTATAATTTATATATATTAAATATTATTATAAAAACTTCTCATAGAAGAAAATAATTATGTGAAAAAAAATTTAAGAATTCATAAAAATAGTTTCTTGATCTAATGTATGCTTATCATAAATATAATTTTAATGTTTCATATTATAAAAATAAAAAAAAATTAACAAATTTTTTTTATTGAATATAATATAATTATAAAGGATTAATATTACCATTAGGTTATAGAAATAAATATAAAAACACATTTTTAGTGTTTAAATATTTTTCCCTTTATTACAGCAGTGAACACTTTATTGCTAAGTTGTGTATTTGGAAGATTTTCTTGTTGTGGTTCAATAGGCATAGTTTGGGTCTTGATCTCGATGATCTTGAAATTATCCTATAATATTTTTAATCATTCTTTTTTTGAAGAATAATGATTTGGTATTGGTTAAGGAATGTTCCTCGTGATTATATCTCCTTAGTAATCTCTGATAAATGGGCTTCATAGGGCACGATCCTACTGGTTGAGGCCATCAATTTCTTTTAATCTATCAATTATTGTGCTTCATAACCCATTAATATAATAATATTATTGGGTACTATAAAATTTCTATATCATTAATGTTTAATATGATGTATTTCATTTAAAAACATGTTATAAAATCCTTAATTAGTTCATGTCTTTTCTATAACTACATCACTTAATAAGAAATTTATTAAAATAATTTAATTTAAAATATCAGGTCGTTAGATTCATAAAACCTAGGATGGATCAACCTAATATAAGTTTTTATATTGATAATTCTAATGTTAATGATGATTCTTACTCTAACACTAAATATATTTTGATTTATAATTTATATCCCGAGTCTCATTGGATTCATATTAGTTTTAGGTATACCATGTTTTGTACCATCATCATGTAATAACTGTCCCATACCACATGAATAAAAAACCACATCTTATTCATAATATTCATTTGAGTATACAACATCCTCATCTATGTATTTGTTAGAATCAACAAGATTCTTTGATCTAGAATGGTGATCAATATGATAAAACTCTGTCTTAGAGATTATTATCATAATTAAACCTTCTCCAAAATAATTGGTTCCAAATAATCTTGATTATATTTAAAATTATATTTTTTAAAATAATACTCCACAGTTCACCTCGGTTTCATCTTCCCCAATAACCAATACCTTATACTCTAGTAGAATGAAATGAAGCATGGATAAATGAGGGAGTTTGACCTATAAAAATGAATCCACTTTTGAATTATATAACTTTTTCCATATAATCAAATTTTGATTCTCTATCCTCATTTAAAAATTTATTGGAGATTAATATCCTTGTATCTCATTTCTATTAAATAACCTTTTCTAAGGAATTACATTTGGAAAATAATAATGACATGAAAACATAAATCACAATTTAGTATGGTTGTAACTGGTCTCCTCAATTCCCCATATCCTGTGAGCTCTCTTAAATAATTTTCATACTTAAATGAATCACTATTAAATGGGATTGAACCTCCATAATAATATTAAACTCCTCCATGACTAACATTAATACATATATCACATTTTCTAAATCATAATTGTTTTTTCATTCCATAAATTCTACTTTAAATTCATCCCTTATCATCCCAAAAAAACTCCACATTAATAGAAAATTGGTGCACATTTCATTGATAGAATGACCTCTCATTATTGTTTTACCAATATAACCATCCTTGTACCTATATTACATTAATCATAACTGATATTATGGAAAATATACTCATTACAATATCTTCCTTATTGAATATCATTGTACAATTTGATAGATGATAACATTTGGGCACACCTAATAGTCTGATCAAAGGCCATGACTCAACAGGAGATGACACAATAGCATGCCTCACTAAAACCATATGAAATCGAGTGTATGGTCTATATGATATTTTGGTATGGCGAAATTCCAAGATAGAAATGGTTGTAGAGTTGTTCTAATGACATGTATTTGAGGATGAGAGTGAATTGAAATTAGACTAAGTGTTTATTTAATATCACATTGGGACATGAAAATAAAAATATGGAATAATAAATCAATAATAAAATCTATGTAAAATAAATAAATACACATATAAAATTAGCAGAAGTGGGTAAATAATAATTCTGGGTTATCCAATAGTGGGTAAAGTCGAATACCCATAATCCAAAATTAATCTTCAACCAAAATTTTTCATCCTTTATTAATGTCTTATATAGTTTAATCTCTTAAATTTCAAGGGATTAATAAAAATACCTGCAATATGATTTCCTTTTTATTTTTATTTACGGGTTATATCATCCTTTTTAAAATGATCTCTAAAAAATGTATGCCTTAAATCAATGATATTTTATTTAGATTGATATATTGGGTTCTAAAAAATATTAATTTTAGTTCTATTTTCACAATTTGTAGGTACATTCCTCGATTAATATCCATATTCCTATTGAATTTTTTCATCCACAAAATCATATAATAACAACAACCTACTCACATGTTTTTATCACGTGCAGTACACAATGAAATAAATTTTTTTTCTTACTACACAATGAAACAAGATACATTCAGAAAATATTAATGTTATAGATGTTATTTGTCTATCTAATGTATAACCACAAATAACTGCATCCTAATAACTCAATAAGTTTAATAATAGTCCTCTATGATAGATAAAATTGAATTTAGTGACATATATATATTAGGTTTTTTAAATTCCTTTTAATATAAAATAAAAATGACTGTATGGGGGTTTCATGAAATTTAGAACACAAATAGAATCTAATTATAATGTTAGGTAAACTAGAATTTAAGTATAAAAGTTTTCCAATCATGACTATTTAACTTATTTGATACACTTATTTCAAATATTAACAAATGTCAATTTTATAGGTGGTACTCATGGGAGTGTTAATACTCTTAATTATATCCAAACGAATACATTTCAAAAAATATTTTCTATACATAATTTGAATTATAACAATTCTATAGTTATTTTTTAATATATGAAATAAAAAATGAATTTTATTCCACCCATTTAACTCATATCATGTTCAATTTTCATTATTTTAGAGATATTAGGACAAAATAATTTTTTTAAATATCGAAAGAAAATATCATCTACATATTTGTGAATAATTAATAAATATCATGATATTTCTTTATAAAAATGTTAGGATCATCTATACAATTTTAGAAGACATTAAAAATATGAAATGAGATGATCATATCATACCAAGTTCAATGATCCAGTTTTAAACCATATAAATAATTAATTAATTTATAAATATGATTTAAAAAATTCAGATTTTGAATATCATGAAGTTTTTCAACAAATATATCATCAATTATATAACCATTCCTGAATTCAATTATCACTTCCTTTAGATTGTTAATGAAATCCAAATGGGATTCATCAGAAATATGGATTATA
Source organism: Viscum album (assembly GCA_963277665.1). Lineage (NCBI taxonomy): Eukaryota > Viridiplantae > Streptophyta > Magnoliopsida > Santalales > Viscaceae > Viscum > Viscum album. The sequence continues at coordinate 165,118,928 of OY728135.1, forward strand.
ATGGCTTCAATTCTTACTAATGGTGAAAAGGATTTCTCCTAGTCTATAAACTCTTTCTGAATATACACCTGTGAAACTAGTCTAGACATATTTTATTAAATTGTACTAGATTCATCAAATCTATTTCTAAAATACCATTTAGTTCAAACATTCCTGGTGTATTCATTCCTATAATCAAATTACAAAAAAATATTTATCTCAATTTTATTATATTATCCCTGAAAATAATATTCTTCAAAGTCATCATTATATGCACTAGTGATGTTCATCAGTTCAAGATGTTACATGAATGCTTGATGTTGTACCTAATTCAAAAGTGAAACTATAGTTTTTGCACCTATACAAAATTATTCACGTAACCAATATATAGTTTTATATTTATAAATCTTAATACCTATAGAATGATAAGGGTATGCCTTATAATTTACATCATTAGGTTTAGGATTAGGTTGTTCATGTTCCTCACAAATGGATGATTTTTGAATGTTTTATAGTAGTATAAGAAGGTTATCAATTAATGTAAATATTATATAATTCAACCTCAAGGTCTTATAATGTGTTTGGGATTATTTTTTCAGTATCAAATAACATAACATGAAAATATTCTTCTACTATATTGGTTTTTCTGTGATACACCCTACAATATTACTATATTTTGAATATTGTTGTAATATTCTATCATCACTCTTGAAAATAATATTTTTCTAGATCATTAATAGTGATAATAATATATGATTTTCAACCAAAATATATAATTTAATTAACCATAGAATTTAAATTATTCCTTATTTGATAAGGGGTTGTCATTAAGAGTGGTCTAATTTCAAATCATTTAATTATATTGTAGGTTGTATTCATATCCTCATCCCAAAAGTAAATAAGGAAATCATATTCCTTAAGAATATTCATTGAAATAACTTGAGGATTCCTATTTATTATATATAAAACACCAATCTATTTTTGGGTCCTTGGAGAAGCAAATTTGTGAGTAAATCCATTTTTTGAGTAAGATTGTTTAATGTCGCAATTTTAAAACTCATGGATTTGACCAAGTATTAAGTACTAATCCCGATGACACTATGAATTTCTATAGATTTTATCAAAATAGGTAATGTAATGGAATGTTTCAATTATGTGAGAAAGAAATAAAACATATTCTATTCACGAAAACATGTATACTAGGACATATACATTATTATTTACATTCACACTAGAAACTCTAGATGGTCCTAAAAATTCAATTTGATCAAACTCAAGGTGATTAAAAGTAAATATATATTTCTTTTATTTGAATGATATTTTATTTTGTTTCACTATTTTTAATGGTTTGTATAATTTTTAATTTAGGAATCATGTTTTGATAGTTCAACGACTACGATTTCTTTATTCAGATTTCGAAGAGGGTGGATATTACAGTGGACTACTCTACTATTCCAAATCCTATCTTCTATATTAATGGATCTCAAAAAAGAAACATTTTGATAATGTAAATAATATGATATAATAGTAAATAGATATTCATTTCTCATGGATGTATACTACTAATGACTTTTTAGAGTGAAAAACATTACAATTTTTTTTTGAAATGTTATCTTAAGACCATCTACATAAAGCTATGACATTCAGTGAATAATATATTTTACACCATCAACCAATTATGAATTGAAAAATGTAACACAATTAAGATTACTCATTTGGTGGTGGAAAATTATTTTCCCTTTACAATTATAAATAATGGTGACATTTCCCCCATCAATAATTATAAATTTTTTGAATCATGAGTAGTATCCTTTCATATGTCATGGAAAATCACTATCCAGGTATCAATGACTCTTACTAGAGATCTTCAATAATAATCCCTTCAAAAGAATAGGATAATAAAATTATTTTGGATCTTAAAAATTATTGGCACCTGAAATGTTAGTAATTAGTTCATTAAGAACCCATATTGTCTTCATTTTTTTTCTACAAGATGATTGCATACTATTGGTAATAAATGCATAATTATGTTCACTTGGATAATTATAAGATTAAAATTCCCAAATTTGGATTTTGAAAAAAAAAGTGATTTTGTAAAACCTTATCTCTCCATAATGTTAACATAGGTTAGTAATATAATTAGGTGTAATTTTTACCCATATATGATAGTGAGTAAGTTTACAATTACTGAATAAATATACATGTTTATTAATTTTCTCATTATATGGATTTAGATTTGTATTTTATTTTATAATTTGAGCATTTTTCATATTTTCAACCTTAAATTCATATTTAACACGAGCTGATAAATATTTCTGTTTCTTTTGTATTCCATACCTATCCTTTGGATCATTGAATGATGATATAGAATATTATATTATTCTAATATCTCCTCATTTTACAAACATTTATCATTATTATCTTATTTAGAATTGTTAAAATATTTGATGTAGAAGCATTAATTATGTTTGATACCTCATACGTGTTTTCCATGAAACACATGCTTTCATTGTAAAAAACTCCCTCATGGGTTATGTCAATGTAACTGGATATATCATTTGAATTAGTCCATGTTTCTTTCATTTATTTATTATACTTTCTAACCTGATTATAGTTATTATTTTTAGTTATTAGTTTATGATAGTCAACTTTCACTTTCACATTTTTTTCATTCATAGAAGGTGATCTCATTCTGAGTATCATCCATATTCTAGAACATTTTCCAATTTAACATAGTATCATATTTTCAATTATATAATGTTTTCCAAAATAAATTATTTTTCTAATAATTACTTTAAATCCTTCTGGCCTGATAATTCATATTTTAATTGATATATGGTGGTGATTCATCATCTCTGGAAAATTCACATTCTCTATCTTATTTTGATTTTGAAATAGTAGACATGAATTATATAGACTTACTATTTGGTTAATATTCCACTTAATATTTCACTTTATGTCCATCCACTTACATCACAATATTTCCATTAAAATATAAAACATGTCACTTACTAATGTCAAAAATATTCTCTAATTGAGACTAAGGAACCTCTCCAACGGTCTCGTAAACATCATAATTGTAACATGATATCTAAAACTAAATTTCCAAGTGAATCCATGGAATTAAATATTACATTGAACCTAAGATAAATATAAAATAAAATATGATGAGGTTTTATTTTGAATATATCATATTTTATTTCATAATTATTTGATATCATTGAAAAACATTCATTTTTTTTCTTGAGAATCATATATTTTGTACAAAACATATATAGTTTTATAATAAGATAATCCATTAAATTATATATCTCCTAAATTTAATTCAATAACATTAATATATTTAATGTTGTTTTTAGAATCATTTTAATAGAATCTTACTATGTGGATCTTGAAGTTGTTGCTAATTAAAAATTCATCCACTATAGCAGTCCATATTTGAAAACCAATGATTTCATAGTGATTTTTCATATTTATTTTCCACTGACCATATTAAGATACATTTATAAAATGTTTTTTTATTCTTGTTTAACCTTATTGTATATTATCCAATTAATGAATTATATTTATAACTAAGGAAAATTTATGGAAATTAAAAAATTATACTCATAGTAAAAAATATGTTAAAATCTGCTAATTCCAAATGTGGGTCACACTTAAAAGTATTGGGGTGGGGGGTTGAGTTGAGTTATTAATTAATTATTTTTTAAAAAATATCACATTTAAAATCCACCAATTTAATATTATTATTCCATTTAAATGAAAACATTTTATTAATATACTTTTCATATTTAAAAAAAATTATGAATGGTTACTTCTCATTAAAAAAACCAAAAATTGCATTAATTTTAGAAATAAAATAAAATAATGAAATACTAATATAATTATTGGTTATGATTATCTATAAAATTATTTTTTTTATTGTTTAAAAATATAGTTTAAATATTTAAAAGAAAAAAACAAATGCCATAGCAGAATAAAACATGGTGTTTATTTTGAAGCCAAAACATATTACCCTACACATGAAAATAACCTATTATCAAGAAGATTATGTATCTATATTCTTATCAACAACATATATTGGATATATAGAAATTTATAACAACATTTCTAGGAAATACATGGTCCTCTTCCACAAAAATCATTTGGAGAAAATAAAAACAAGTCACATAATGACAAGATTCAAAGCAAATGTGGGAATACTTATGAATATATAGTTAAAAGATTATATTATATTTTAAAGATATATATTAGGAGATAGTACATGTTGATAAAAATTATAAATAACAAACTTCTAAATTATTAAACGAAATGGAATAAATATGATTATTATATATTGAGAACTATTAGTATTACTAGGTTTGAAGTGCTCAGATGATTGAGTCTGCTAATACATGGCTTATAGAGAAGCTTGTCCCATTTCACGGATGGTAGATGTAAAATACATTGTTTTAATTAACACTATTATTATAATTGTATGTAATGAGTTGAACTTGTTATACACTCTTTCAAATTTGAATGAAACTAATAATGTTATATAGTTGATTTCAAATAAAATATTCCTTATATTACACTCGTTATCGAATGATTTCTCAAATACATATCATTCAATACATTATTTTAAGAATTATGATATATTCTTGAATAGATATTGATGCATGATGGTGGTTCAACTATGATAAAAATGATCATGATCCATTTTATCCTCATATTAAGATCTGACATAAACATTAAAGTTTTGTGAAATAGTTTATCAATAATCATTTCAATATGAATCTACATTAAAAAAATATCCATTGGTAACATTTAATTCAAATTTATCTAAAACGTGATGGAGAAACAAGTATATCATTTACTCATGTCTATTGTTGAGTAAGGACAATGGTAGTTCATCTTACTGAATGACATGTTTTGTTGTGACTTATCTCAATATTGAATTGATGTAATAATGAATACTCTCAACTGAGACTCCTCTCAAATGTGACTCATTTCAACAATTAATCATATCAATTGTCACCAATATCAATAGTGACTCATCCCAATTGTGACATGTCTGGTTGAAGGATTTTCCCAATGGTAGCTCATTCTTAGTAGGGATTCATTTTCAATTGTATGTGAAGTCAGATGATATGTATAGTTTGAATGACTCTTTTTAAGTGGTGACTCAACTCCAATAGCGTGTTTTGATAGGTAGTGACTCTACTATAATGATTATACATCTTTATATATAATAAATTTAATAATTTATACATATATTCACCACATAACATTATATTATTAAATTATATTATTAAATTCTAAAACCATTTGATCAATATTATTATGAATTGTGAGCATTAAAATAATTATTACAATAATAATCTTATGTTATCAATCATTTTCTATAAAATATGTTTTATCATTCAATATTATGTGTCCCATTTTTCTGCCATATAAATAAAAAATATGATTCTATATTTCTTGATCAAATATTTTTACCATTCTTATCTTTCCTCACATTCTTTTGATATAACCATTGATATAATGGTGATACATTTTTTTAAATTCAAAGGGTATGATCCAACCTTTGTTATGTTTGACAATCCATATGTTTTGAATTTGAGTATAACATATCATATGTACATAATGGAATCTAGTGGGGTGTGATTATGGTTAAATGTTCACTTTTTTGTAAAAGAAGTTACTTATGAAACTAATATCAAATGATATTAAACCATGGAGTCCAGGGATTATGATATTTATATAAGATATATTTATTTATTTTTTAGGATGATGTGTCATTTATTAATTATTAGAACTTTCCAAAACCCATTGCATCAAAGCCAATGGGTAACAAATTTTTTTTAGAACATGATTAGGCACTGGTTGTCTTAGGAACCATAATTGGAATCTGAGTAATGATTAGTTATTTTTATGGATTAGATTAGTTAAAATTTTAGACTAGGATTAGTTAAATATATTTAAAACCGTATGAATAACCTTATTTATATGACAACATTTTAATATAATGTTAAGATAATGACTATGATATTTATATGCAGTGAAATATTTTAATAGAATATAAAAGTGGATTTAAGGTCCAATATAGATTCAACTAGAGGTAACAAACTTGAAAAGAAATGTTTAAATATAATTTGAACTTCACCATGTTCATTATAATGATTCATGATTTAAGATATGGTTTGAATCATTGAGGGAGTATACTTCTGTTAATTAATATTCTCATTATAGTCAACTAATAATGATTGATATCCATATTTATGATGGGGATTAGGTTACAACCTATGAGGGAACCCAACATAAATAAATATAGGTTAACTTAAGTCTGAATTAGGTTAGAGTATATGAACAAATAGCTAATATTTTGGTATTAAATTGTATGATATTTTGATGTTGAATTTCTCATTAAATTTTGTTATAAAAAATATATTTGGAAATTAAATTTTCATCAATTATATTAACTCATTTTTGTTTTAGTAGTCCTCGAATCCATTATTAACCCAATTAGAGATATGATCCGTAGAAAATGGGGTGGTTATCCTAATTATAATACAAGAAGGATACAAATTTGAGAGATAAATCATGTGATTATGAGAATATTAATAATATTAATATTATTAAAAAGGCAATACAGATGAAATCCTAGACACACCAATGAAAATATGGATAGAGCCTTATGGAATTTAATGTGATTAAATTAATTCTGGGAAGAATATTCAATTTATGACATTTCAATAATGTTTTTTTGAATATCATATGTATATCTCTCAAAGGAAATATAAGTAGATTATAATGTGGAATAGGAGGACATGGGGAATCATAATTTTTGAATAATATTTATGAGTTTAATGATGGGAAATAAATATCATAATAAGGATCCATTAATTTTCCAAACAATTAATTTTTATGAATTTGTTTTTTTCAATGATAATTCCTGAATCCAAGGGTTAAAGGGGATTATATGCTTCAGTCACCTTCAAGACCAATAAAACTATGATGGATCCTAATTAATTACAACCACTGTAGTATACCATAACAATTAAGTAACAGTTATCATATACACTATAATTGAGGTTGTTTTGTCGTATTAAGTTATTAACAACCCTAGAAGTTCTAGAAATTTTATAACAATCACTGAATCACACCCCAGATGATTTAATAATATAATAAATCTATGAGTTGTTTTATTATTATATCATAAACTAGTCATTATGGAATTTATTTTGTGTTAATCATAATAAAATTTAATTTTAAAAAAGGAATTTGACTTTGGGAAGGGGTTCTCTATCATAGGAAAGTCATCATGTTGTTTACCAAAATAGGCAATTCATATTTCATATTTCAAACCAACAAATGATTATATATTTGTACAATGGTGTCTTTGAACTTTAAAAAAAACTAATTAAATTATAGGTGTCAGAAAACCAAATCATGACAAAAGTTTAGAAGAAATGAATGGATAGAAGCTCAATATTACCATTTTTCTATTCGAATGAATAATATATAATTTATAATATTTTAATGTTTATATCTAGTAAAAAAATTTGTATGATTTATTTTTTATCTTATATATAATATTTTCTACATATACTTGTATTTTATAAATAATAATAAATTGGATGTATTTTTTCAAAGAGGTGGATAATTTAACTTCCTCAGCTATTTTTAAATATTTTACTATAAATAAATATAATATTTAAAATCCTTATCCACATGACACAACTAACAAAAACAAATTTTTGTCCTTTAAATTCTAAGGTGTTAAATTTTATTGTTAAGATATATCTTTTAAATTAGATTGTTCAAATAAATTTAACCATATTATGAAATATATATAAGAAAAAGGATTAAAATGTAATTGAGAAGTAAAAGTGTTCAATATGAATATCATTTGAGTCATATTGTATGGGTTGTAAAATATATTCTGGTTTACATTTAAAAGACCAATTTGAACTCCAATAATTTTATTTGGATATGAATCATATATAAGAGAAGAACATGATTGTGGAGATTGACCCAATATCTATTCTTTTTGAACCACCATCAACAACTACTATAAAATATTTTATTATCAGTATGTATTATTAATATATATTAATGGGTTTCAAATTTTTATTTTTTGATGATATATATATTTGAAAATAATGAAATTATTATTTATATATAACATTTAATTTATATATTTTTCATCTCAAATATTAAAATATTAATAATGTTCATATTAAATATTAATTCACTGATTGAATTGATGTTTGTTTACAAAATAAAGCAATAATATAGCATTATCCATTTTTTTAATCCAAATATATTATAATGTGATTTATTGTTATTAAATGTTGATAATATATAAAAATGAAATGGAATTTATTATTTATTGGAAATAGGAAAAAATACAACTTTTTGTTTTAGAATTCAATATTCTATAATATATATTTTTATTAAATTTTTAGATTCAATTTAAAAGTTAAATTACTAAATTTTATAATTATTATTCCAAGGAAATGTGCATAAAATTTAGATTAAAAGATAAAATAATTGATGAGGAGAATATTATGGGTCATTTTAGGAAAGATTGATTTTTATAGTGAATAATAAAGAAAATGTTTTTAAAAATAACAGAACATTTATTAAGATATTTTTTGGTTATGTGGAAGACTCACACTATAAATTATAATAGATATTTTGGAATAGTTTTTATGGAATATTCCTGGAAAAACTCTCATGATTATATATTCCATTCTCATGGATAATTAGACTATAATTAGAATAAAGTTGAATGAACTGAGGGATAAAATGTTCTGTGGGAAGGGATTGTTACATGTTATTTGATTGATGATAGTGCACACAATATCAATTACTTTCTTTTAAAAGGATTTTTTTCTAGTTATTTTTTATAAAAGGAACTATTCTCTATGAAATGCCAAACTCTGTTGTAGTATCACAATGCATGGAAATAGGTTATCACTTAGTCAGGGTATTGCTTTTCTGTGATGGGAATATACCTGATGGAAAATAAGGGATATTGTTAGTTTATTATATTAAATTTACATCTTTAAGAAATTTATAGGTGTCCCATTAGGATTATTCTTCCAAATTCTCTTCCCTTATATAGAATAGAAGATTAAGTCTTGTGGATTTGGATTTATCTCTCTCAATCTGTAATTTCTACACATCATGGAATGAGATCTGAAATTCAACCCCATGGGGGTTTGCGATTCCTCTAATGATTTGTGGTTCAAATTATATAGTTTAAATTATATTATTTTTAATATTACAATCCTTTATGGAATTTAGATTTTAATTTATGTTTTGATTATAATGGAAATAGAAATTGATGACACCATATTCAACCACTATCCCAATTTTGTTATGGAATTATACATGTGTTCTAGTATAAAGGCGGTTGTTTTACTGGAAACTGGTGACAATGATATTGAACAATGAATTGAGTGTGAAACAAACCTTATTTTTTTAGGATTATAATTTCATAAGGCATGACATTTTTAATATCAAGATATACAATTTATGTTTTTTAGTTAGTGTCGGGAATGTGTAAAATTCATTTTTTAAAAGAAATAGATGTTTTAAATACAATTATTAAGTTAGAATTGAAAATATCTATCCTGATTAGACATAGGATAGAGGAGTTATTAATTGGTCTATCTTATAGGGGAATGGTATTTAATGTGTTCTTGATCACAAAATGGGTGTGCATAGGAAATGTTTGTATGGTATTATTTAACCGAGAACTGTTGAAACCTCAACCGTATATGGTCTTATTAATAATAGATTAATGAACATGAAAATTTTACCACAATAGTGGGATGTCATAGATGTTTGGGAAACGTTATAGTGTTATTTATGGACTTCTTATATAGGGGTCTAGGTTGTTTAATTATTAGGAAAACATCCACTAGGTCATGGGAGGACATTATGGATAATGTTTTGGCTGGTAAGGAACATCCATATAATGAATCAATAGATAAAAAATTTGTGGATAAATTGATTCTTGATTATTTCATAACCAAATCAGGATTATGACAATGTTTTTTGGCAGGATTATATTAAAAAATAACCATGTAATTGGATGGTGGTTCTCAACCCTCTACAAATTAAAATGTCATACAACCTAGGATGGATCAATCTAATAGAAGTTTATATATTGATAATTCTTATTTTAACTATGATTCTTACTCTGATACTAAATGTATTATGTTTTGTAATTTATATCTAGAGTCTCATTGGATTCAAATTAGTTTTGGGAATAAATGTACCAGGAATTGTATTATTGGTATTGCCTCACTAATGCATCATGTTCTCCTATAAGAACTATTACATTATCAAATATATATATATATATATATAGATTTTGGAATTAAATGAAAATCATATGAAATATGAAAATAATGTGGGAAGTCCTTCCAATGAAGATAAAATTAAAATTGAAACTTACAAAACCCAAATTGATTTGCATGATTCTAATACATGGGATGAGCTATGAGAAATGTAAATAATTCCAACGATTTTAAAGAGGAAAATATATTTAGGATTCTAGTCAACACTATCTAATAATTTGGGGTGCTTTATTCACATAAAGTTATGATCATGGAGGAAGGGAATATATAATCACATTAGGAACTACTATAGGACATAGGACCGATCAACATGTTATGGAATATAATCCTTCAAAATATCCTCTAGAGGATAAATACCTATTGGGTGATGATTATGGGAATGGATGGATCCCATTCATGTGATATTAATGTGATCAAATATGGGTGTTATGGATTAACAATGGGAGTTAGTGTACAATTGAATGTAGGGAAGATTTAATAATTTGTCTCTAGAAAACTGGGTGTACTGGACTCTATTAAACCATATATATATGAATTCGATCTGCCTCGGTAGAGAGGAATGAACTATTATCATGGACATAATTTACATGATAAATCACATATTCGAAGTGTTTGAGGATGTCCATGAATAACGTATGATATATTCTTTTAATTTTAATTCATATTTGGGGTTTTTTCATCAGTTTTCGTTTTTTATTTTTTTGTTGGTTATTTCCTCATGTTTTTCCCCTTCTAAAATCATATATATTTTCATTCTATTAAATATGATATTGGAATTGTGACTTCTATCGGTCCTATTAAAAAACAATTATTTCAGACTTTTTCACAGAACATAAATATTTATAAAAATAATTTCATTAAAATATGAATTTAATAAATTGAATTATCAATTTTAAATAATTATGTTAAATTTAAAAAAATTATGTTTAAAAATTTATATCTCTATTAAGCATTTGTTATAATATAAACTATTTTATTTCATTTTTCATTTAATTAAATCCTAAAATGGTAGAAATAAATTTCAATTGATTTTGAAGGTATATATCTCGTATTTATATTAATATAAATAAAAAGGTCATATTAATGAAATAATATTGTAGGTTTATTATGAAATTAAAAATTATGCATAATAATATATTTAATACAAATACTTTGAATTCTATATATTAAACAATAATTTAAAAAAAGTACCAAAAATAATATTATATTATATAATTGTATAAATATTTTCAATAACAATGTACAAATTATACAATAAGAACAATTTTATTTTTAGGCATAAAGTATAAATTACTTAGGAAAAATTGTGGCTTCATGGAAAATGTAATCTAAAGTAAAAAATGAAATTAACTAAGGGTAAAATAACAAATCATATTAACCATATGTATTCAAATGAAATTATAACGTGTGTATGAATAGAAAATAATATTCTATCAAATATTTTTCATATTTCAGTCATGTTTTCATGTGATACAGTTAATTAATTTATATTAATATGTTATATTTATGCAAATATAATTCCCTCTAATATAAAATGTGACACCACCATCTTCAAAGAAACTATAAAAATTATAATTCCACATTAATTTAATCCCATATTACATTCCGCATAGGCTTCTTACATGATCTTGATATTCTATTCAACAAATATTGGTCGAATTCCTCTCTTTGATATAATTCTTCTGTAGTAAAGTTGAAATTATCAAATTAAAAAATAATCATAGACTGACCCCACCTCTTTTTTATTTTAATATTAATTATATTAATTTAAAATTCATAAATAATTAACTATATGTTAATTGTATAATTAATTTTATTATGATTTTGGACAATCATTTCCTTTATTTCCCCCTTCTTCAAAAGAGAAACTAACATTCCAAATATGCATACTTTCCAACAATCAACATTACAAAGAAATGTGTATTTTTCCAATACCTCCAAACATGTATATTTCAAAATGGGTATTTAACAATTAAATATAACAATAATAATTTTAGTCAAATTCAAAAAAGGTATATCCTTAAAACATTATTTATTTTTTATATAAAACTAAATCATCACAACTGTGTACATGTAGACTAGAACCAACATAGAACAACAAATTTATTTTTCATTATGGACATAAAAAACAATTCAAAAAATTTATTTAATTATTTAAAATTATATTTAATTTTTTTAGGATTTAAAAACATAATTTAGAAATTTAATAAATAATATTAATAATTAGAGACATATTCTATTCTATATCAACTTTTTCTCATCATATAAATATTATCCTTTCTTATTTGAAAAATAAAATATGTCTTCTTTTGATTAGGATTAAAATTATATTTATTATGATTTTAAAAAAAAAATTATTAAAATTTTAATAATTTAATTTCAAAAAATCTGTTTCAAAAATATTAAATAGTTCATTTATTTCATAGATGTATGTAATATCTCATCGGAGAATAATTTATGTTCTGAATTGATCATAAGTACATTATGTTTGTCTGATGTATTCTTATTTAAAATTAATATTTTGATAAATAAGGAGTCATAGAATCAAATTCATAGGTATTTTGGTTGAACCACTATACAAAGGCTAAGGAATTTGTGTTTATAAAACCATTTTTTCCATTAAGAGTTTTTATGTCTTTTGATGCATTGGTATGTTTACTGCTTTAAACTCTATATAAACGCGTATGTTATTAAAGAGATATTTTAGTAATATATTTTTTTTGAAAAATGTATATCTTTAAATGCATCTTTTGATTCTTGTAATATGATTTTAACTATGTATATTATTTAATTTAATTATGAAATTCATAATCAATCTTTTTATGAGCATTAAAAATTCTAGGAATATTGTCTCTACAAGACATTAGTTTTTTCCTATTTTTATACATTATATTATAAATTGAAATGTTGATTTTTTAATGGTTACAATTTATTATTTTTAATTATTTAGTGGAATAAATGATTGAGAATGTTAACAATAAGAATCTCATTATCATTATTCAATTAAATTGAAAGCATTAATTAAATGTATCAATGAAATAAACCATTTTTAATCAGACATGAATTGATGCTTCAATTACATCACATCCTTGAACGAATTTATTAAAACATATAATACAATATATTTATGGATATTAGATAATGAATATTAAACTAAGATATTTAGTGAATGAATGTTTCATACTATAATTTATATTAGAGTATTTAAAATGTTTCTCTATCCAATGGTTGATATGGCGTGCTTTCATATTTGACACTATTGAAAAATTATTAATATAATTAGATAAGAAGGAATTAATTATTTTAGTTATTTTATATGTTTTTTTAATAGTTTTTATGAAACAATAATAATGGATATGGAATTAGTATCTGGTACACATAGTTTTTTACAATTCATATAAGAATAAGGGATTTGGATTTTAGAAAAACTTATTGGTACACACCATTATAATGTGAAAATATTTTATTTCTGAACAATAATAATTTTATATTATGAATCATTGATGAATAAATTATAATCCATAAATCAGTTTTTTATCATAATGACTTTTATCTGGAAGTCATGATATCCTTTCAAATAGTAATATGATAAACATTACCTAGAGTTAGGTCCCTTAAAATCAATAACATGAAATTTACCTAGAATATTAAATATCTCTTATTAGTTTTTTTGAAAAATTAAAAAAACCATTAATTTTTTAGATTAAATGATGTTTATTTAATGTGTAGTTGAACTACATATTATGGGTTCAATTCATCGTGCCACGTGCATGAATATGGTGAATAAAAATGAAAATAATGGCTCGATGTTGGGTTTCATGTAATTGAATATATGTCCTTTATTTATATTAGTTATATAAATTATATGATTGCTAATTATTTTATAGAATTATTCATATATATTACAATCCATGGTTTTAAAAAACCAAAACCTTTGCCGGAAAAAAACATTATTACAAAAATACAATGGAAAACATGGTGAAGCACAAGGTGCTTTCAAAAAATTAGTGTACATAAAATCCCTATAATATTATAATAAAAAAATGGGTTGTATAATTTACTATATAATATTAATATATATTAATTATCTAATATTAAACTACTAATACATTAATATTAAATAATATTTTAGTCTTACTATTATTTTTAATAATGTTGAATATTTATTAATTATTGTTAATGACATTGTATATCATTGTTATAAAAAAGGATAGAGATGTAGGTGATTCCAAGTAGAAATAGACTATCATTCAAGAATGCCCTGGATATTTTTGATTTATATCAATGGATTTGATTCTTAATGGTTATTTCATTAGTGATATGTTTTCATAAATGCCTCAAAAATATTTATTTTGTTAGTTATTTAGTCATGATGAATATGAATTTAGATGATGCCATTATGTTATCCAAAATTATTGACTCATCTATAAGAATTAATGGCATATTAATGATAGATTATGATAATAAGGGTAGGAATCATTGCAATGTTAATCCATTTTAAGACTTGAGAAGAATATTTTCTACTATTTTTTGGAAGATTTTTAACTAAAGATTATTATAGGTTGTTAGGTCTAGTTTTTTTAATGAAAAATAGAATTTTTTGAAATATTTCATTTACCATTATCAAAAAACACCTTAAATTATAAAGGTTCACAAGGATGAATTTGAAATAAAATTATTTATGGATAATGATGATTCATAATGATCACTAATGTAATCATGATGTTATATAAATAGTCTTTTTTCTGGATTTGGCTTTGATGGAAGGTGGATGATCACAATTATTATAGGAAATTTTAAATTGTTTAATGCTTCAAATATCTAAAATAAAAATAAAGGGGATTTTTAATTATATCATAAATGTTATGAATATTTAGGTCAATGTTTATGGACCCACATTAAAATATATTTATGGTTAAAAACTTTCTTACACATGTATGTATCTAGATTCTAGTATTAATTAGTCCACTAAGTATTCCTTAATTTTCTTGGGCATTTATTCGGAATTGGTTATTCATATAATGGTTGACATAGATACATAGAGTTATTTGTACAGACACTTTTTAGTGTTTTTGTTGTGGTGTAATTATGTAAACCCCTTATTTAATCCATTTCCCTTGATTCTAATTTGTATAAACGTTATCTATCTATTCAGATGTTTGAGACTAAAAGAAATTGTTAAGTCTACTGATTAATCTCTAATTAGGTTATTTGTATTCAACCTATGAAATATTGTTTTTAAATGGATATTACAAAAATAAATGAAACTACTATTTTATTTATAGTGGATTAATATAATAATGTTAATTCAAGTTATTAATTCCATGAATATAAAAAGGGAAAAAGGATCGTGGTAATTATTCCTAGTGATGAAACTATCTTACTAATATATACTAATGTTGTGGAATAATTTAATTATTCCATATAGGATTAATATACAATGTTAAATTTGTAAAACATGATTAATTTTCATTGACATTCCTTGATATGTCTACGTATATGTAATCAGAGGACACACAATCCTATGGATGGGGTGTATAGGATGGTGGAAGTGGCTATTTTAATGAAAGTTTCTACACCATTATCTAATGATGTTATGACTACAAAAAACACTAATTTATTGGAAATGGATGATTGTAGGTAAAATAAAAATATAGATAATACATTGAAGGGTTGTTATATGTCTACAAATATCAGTAGTCATGACAATCCAAAACATGAGTAATTGCACTAGATGATGAACGGACATAAATTGTTGGGGTGATAAACTGATCAAAGAACATGGTCTTAGTAAAAAAGATGTGACATCACATAAAAGGAAATTGTATCTAATTACTTATATGTAGTTACTGTAAATGGAGTATAGGAAGGCATGTTATTGCATCATATATTGAAACTAATGGAAAAAACTATTACATGGATACATCAGTTTCCCATCAAATAATATAACACCCTACTATTGTAAATGATTAAATAGAAATAATGTGAGATATCAATAAGAATTAATTAACAAATAAAAATGTGTTATATTATTTTGAGTCTTCCTAATAGAATAAAATATTATTTATAGTATTAATATGGATGATAATAGTGTTCTTATACATATAACATAAAACACATATGATGTCTATATGATTGATGTATGTAGATCAACATCAATGTACAATCGTCCCCCTTATCCTAAAATGTACACTAAGACTCAAATAATGGGTTTAAAATAGAATTTAATTGGAAATTATAATAGATAATGTAGGATATTTATAATTTATATAGAGGTTATTGTTGAAGTCGGGTTGAACCTATAAAGTCAAATGGTAAAAATGAATATGGAATGTCACATAAATTTATATCTATGAGTGTCCATATTTAATCTAGCATAAAATTCATCAACTACATTAGTATGGTTTATAATATTATTTCATCTGTATCATAGAATCATTCAAATAGGAATGTTATATGAAATGAGGAATAATTTTATTAGACTATCATGTAATAATATATATATTTTGGATATGGTTTTTTCTTCTATGCTTGTGATGGTGGAGGATTTTGTGGAATCTATGAATCTAGACTCCATTGATACAGAATAACATATATCAATGATCATAATGAGGTTGATCTAAATCACATGTCCAGCAATATGAATATTTACATTTCATTATAGTAATCCACTATATATAGTGATTAAGATATAGAGAAAGAAGCCCTGATATAAACTATAAGGATCATGAACATATAATATTCATTTCAACTTATGGGTGTAGATTACATATGAGTTATGATACTAGAAAAGTCACCCAATATATAAGTGAATTAGAAATACATATTTAAGGGTCTAGTTTATATAATAGTTTAACATATTTTTGGATTTAGTGATAAATAAAATTTATTAGTCAAAAACATGGGAAATCGGTTATAGGACTTGGGGCCAAGGTACGGTAAAAAATATAAGAAGCATGATTCCACAAATATAATCAATTTATCTTGTTTTATTTTGGTCCTATCATGGTATTTTGAGGGTAAAACACTTTTCATATAGTGTGAATTTCAATATGGTTGGTTGGATGATTCCAAAAATAACTTTTATTATCTAAGCCATTATTTTTCTATAACAATTATTCTTGATGTTGTCGAAAATTATTGTCTTGCCTGAGAAATCATGCGATGGCTTATTATTTCATTTTGGATATTACTGGGAATTACCATTTTAATTTAATATTTTATGGAGAAGATTGATCAACCAAATTTGGTTTGGAAACCCATTTACAATTTATTGTGTCTGTGAGTATTTTATTAATAACGTTTTTAGGGAAATGGGTTTCCATTTACATATCAATGTCTAAGACTATATATATTTAATATTATATTACTTATATTATTTATATTATTATTTATTAACTATATTAAATTAATAAAAAAATTACTAATGATGATATTTATTTTGTTATTATAGTATAAAAACAATGGAAACAAATCTCACACTAATGGTCTGGAAAGGACAGGTCACACACCCTAAAAGGGATAACCAACTCGATAAGTAGCCCAAAAAAATTAATATCCCAACATCTCAATATTTTATGGAATGAATATCCCGTAATTAGGTCTAAAGTCCCACTTCCTATTTTATTGCCATGAATTGGCGACCCTCGGGTTATGGCTACTTTAATTAACATCTTCCTAATCCCCTTGTTACATCTATCAGGAAAAAATATCCTAATAAAACATCTTTATAGTGGATTCCATCATTTGAAACAATATTCATGTAATATTATGTGGATTATATTCCAAATATTTCATTTACAAAAATATACATATTAAATATAATATTAATAATCTCTTTTATTAATATTATTATAAATTATTTATCAATAATTATATGATTATTTATATAATAAATTATATAAAATATATTAAAATTTATTTAATATTGTAATTTGTTTTTTTACTTTAAATTACATTGTTAATTAGGTTCATGGTGATTAGGTGTGTCATTGTTATAATCATCTATACACAATACATATTAATTATATTCTTAATTTATAATTTTATAAGTACTGATATTAATATTTATTAATAATTTTAATTTACAATCATTCTGTAACCGAGTAGTAAATTCTCTATATAAAACCCCTATTTATGTTTTTTTAATATTTTATATTGAATTTTTATATTATTAAAAAGTTGTAGAGTTATTTTAGAATAGTTCAGGTTAATTTTAAAAATTCAAGATAGATTTTTGAATGGAAACCAATTTATTCATGCTTATTCCAATCTATATATAAATCCAAAGTAACCATCCTATAGATAATGGGTGGATACCTGAAAAAGTGAATGGGAATTTTATGGTTTGGAAAAACTGGGCAGTAGCCATGTTTCTATATAGGGTTTCAAGGATTACTGGTATACAAGGATGAAACATTGATATCCAAACTATATAATATATTAAAATGGAATCATTAACATGTTAATAATATTAATATTGAATCCAAAAAATTCCTTAAACCAAAATTTTTTACTCACGTGTTTTGGGATATTAAATTAGACTATTTTATTTGGATTTTTATAATTCTATTTACCATATTTTTAATATAATGAAATCATGGGGCACTATAAATTGGAAGAAAAGGAAAAAAATTTGTGCTCAGTCATATCTTCCGAATGTTTCATGTTTTCTCTTGGATGGAAAACTAAACAAAGACTATCATGTGTAGATATAGATATCCGGCTTTTATGTGTATTTTTGTCTGAATCATCATAGGGGGGATGTGACATCATAGATATATGATTTTGTGATGTGATTTCATCATGGAAACAATGCTCAAGGTATATGGGTTATCTAAAAATCTAATTTTTCATAAAATATGGAGGCTTAAATTAAATAAAATTAATTTCCCATTTCTTTAATAAGATATTCGGTGCATGTTTTTTAGAAAACTGTCATGTCTATTTGAAATTAAATTGACTAGTTGTGTGTGTCAAGGAAAACATGTCTGATGAAATAGTCAAATGGGATTTTTAAAAGGAATGTTAATGGCGTGTGAGACAATGACATGAACATGGTTGGATGTATTTAATATTAATATAGAAAGTTAAATATTGAACCAAACAAGGCCACCGTTACAAAATTGGAAAACTGCTAATGATACATATTGGAAGTGGTAGAGTAGTTAGGCCAAATTATATAATAATAGATTTTACCTCCTTCTGATTAATTTAATTATGAGGTCAGGGTCTTCCACTGATGAGTTAAACTATTAACAAGGGAATCATTGATATGTGTTTCATTTGGTTGGTGTATTGAATAGGTGTCTGTGTTTATATCATGGGTATGCCATTTATGTGAGTTATTTCACTACGTTTATAAATTTATGATTTATAAAATTTCTTTTATATTATACACTATTATATTATATTATATTTTTATATAATGTTTACTTGACATAGATATTAATCTGGGAAGTTTTCTAGATTCCTTTTACTAGGTTGTTAAGTCACACACTATAAATGAACATTAGTGTTCATATAGATGTTTTTTATCATGATATATTTTAATGGATGGTGTCATACATTTATAATATTGAATCCTTATATTTCATTTTTTGATGACTGTATATGGATCATGGTGATGGTTGTTTGGTTGTTTGGGGAATTTCAAATTAGTACTATAGTTTTAATGAGTCATTGGGTTTATTTGTTTTCATGCTTTTTTATTTTATAGGGAATCTGATTACAGTGATTTCTTATCATTAAGAGTATGATTTTGATTATACCATGAATCATATTACATTATCTTATTTTTAATTTTTTATAGGATGAGTGTTTAAAAGGTTAAATCATTTAACTATAAAATCACATTACTATAGTATTAAATAATATTGGTTGGTATTATAGTGAATTATCATGAATATTTTGGTATCTTGGTCTTAAGAAATTAATGGATAGTGCATTGGATTTAACACAAATTTTTATTTTTGAACGGTTCATCAGTAGGAATGGTTAGAATGGAGGAACAATCATTCATGGCTTGAAAATTAAAGAAGCAATTATGTAACTAAATCCATTATTTTTAATTTCATGTTACCAATATGGTATGAGTCTCAAAAAAGGATTAAACATATTTAATTATTTTATAAACCCATCTTTATAGGTATATGATATTATTGTTTTGTAACTTTTATTTGTAAATAGTCTACCCATTAAGATTGAATCATAAAAATATCATGTTATTGGAAATATATCAGTTTAAAATTAAATGATAACATTTTATAATTTTGTATTTGTTATTATATAAAAAATTGTAAACATCCATGATATTATAGTATGAACATCCATAAAATAGATTGACATTTTATTGTGTGTTTATTCTCACTAGCATTGTTTTCTGTTAATGACTTCATTATGAGTTATTATTTAATGGGAAATGAAATTGATGTGGAACAAGATTATATATTTGTAGGGAAATTGATTTTAAATAATAAATAAAATTATTATTGGATGCTGTATTTTTTGTAAATGTTAACATTTTTATAAAAAATATTAAATACAATACACACATTTTTACTATACATCTTAATTAATTATTTTTTACATGTCTAGCCTACAATCATAATTTACCGATGATTGAGTGACATTGTTTTATAATTTTATTTTATTAATTTTGTGACAATAAATGCCTTGAATTAATTCTTAGGATTTATATAAACAATTCATGATTCAATTAATAGACAAAGTGAATGATAGGAGTGTAGTTATTCTTATTTTATATAATTAGAAAAAATAATAATGAATAACATGATGCTGTAAATTTATGAGACCTTTTTAATTTTTCAACCATATATAGAATTATCTATATCATAAAATAGAATCCTATCTTATGCTAACTGTGATATATAGTCAATAACAATAGCAGTTTACATGACACATCTACCAATATGTATTTTTTTAATAAGTAGATCAAAAAATAAAAGAAAACAAATCTCAGGTAAAAATGAAAAGCAATTAAAAGAAGAACAGATCAAAGAATAAAGTGGTTAAAATATTGAGACATACAATCTATGAAAAAAATGAAAACCCATTATTGATTAATTGAACAAAAAATAACAAAAAATACATGTGATCATCTATCATGACCATCCAAAAACACAATAAATGGAGATTCAACCAGGATTATCAGGTCAGCAACATGGAACCCTTCACTTAACTTCCATCATACAGCACCAAGTCTACATATTACCAAAGGCATATGTATGGTGTGAGGAAATGACCTTGTAAGATACCTCCAATAATACATAAAAAAATTTCACCATGTTAACATTTG
The DNA here is from genome assembly GCA_963277665.1 of Viscum album. NCBI lineage: Eukaryota > Viridiplantae > Streptophyta > Magnoliopsida > Santalales > Viscaceae > Viscum > Viscum album. The sequence continues at coordinate 165,140,579 of OY728135.1, forward strand.
TAAAAGCTTCAAGAGAAAATAGGATTCGAAAACCTATAAAACGTGAAAACATTTCACAAATAAACACCCCATTGTATTCTTTAAACCTATCCACAATCATCCTCATCATAATATAGGTATAAAATTAAATGATAGAAATAGGTAAATAAAAAAAACCAACAATAAATATATCATTAGACAAATATTTGAGGATAAAACATTAAACATTACCCTTATGTGTAAAACAATGCACTTGTTGAGAATTATTCTACGTGGAAACATAGTAAGACATGAAAAGGAAGATTATGCCTAAAAACATGATTTCTACCTATAATGAGTCCTACCCCAATTTTTCCACATAAAGGCTATCCCACATTTATAAAAATCCAATGGATACATAATCCCATGTGCTTCTAAAAACAATAATATTTTAAAATGTCTATAACCAAAAATACCCAAGGTTCCCATGAGTATGTTTTTCTCAAAACAATCTTGTAAATCATTTTCTTCATTAATTAAATGTCCCAATCGATACTAGGTACCCAAGTAACCTAATATTTGAGTTGGCGTTGACATGATCTAAATGGCGTTCTGAATTGCAACCAGATCACGACTAGAACCTCACATCATACAACATACAAGTGTAATTGAATTGTGCCACAAGAATGAGAAAGAGAATGATAAAAGACAATTTGTATATCAATTGGAAAACTCTAATGGGAGGAAATTTGACATATTACTACTAGTAATAAAACCCAAAGTACTGAAACCCATTTATTTAAAATTGAAAATCAACCCCAATGTCCCTATGGACACATCTCACCACGTCGAATGCTCAACGTCTAGATCAACATCCAAGAGATCCCTTCCCCTTTCTCCGGAATGAAGGAACAAGGTATAAAAACACCCAATGGAAAAATTAGGGTGTGAGCCTAATCCCAATAAAATCCCACTATAGATTCCATTAAATATAAAAAATATATATTATCCAAATAAAGTATTTAAATTTTATAAATAAACAGGTTCGGAATATCAAAATAATACTTAAACATAAGATTCAATGAAATTTCAATAGGATGCAAAATTCATTTAATGCATATGGATTAATTTATAAAAGTTGGAATATTTCAAAATCAATTTATTAATTTATTAATATATAAAAAATATTTTATCCAAATTAAAAAGGAATGTAAATTAATTTAGACAACATTGGAATACATTTTTATCTCAAATATAAATAAACAAGCATGAAACATGGTTATATTCCAAAAGGTAATATAGTATGAAAAAACTCGAGGATTCCACACTCTATAAGTCATCTATGAAAAATGAGTTTTCTTATGTCCCTATGAAACATGGAAAAGGATTCTCATCACTAAACTACAGGGAATGTGACCCATTTCATGTACGTTTTTTAACATTTTAATAGTATATAGTGTATCCAAATAACTCACTAAATACCCATGGAATTCATGTTATCTTATATGATAAGTGAACTATTTTAAGACTGCACAAAATAAGATCAATACCATTCATAAATTTTAAAAAATCATGTTTATTTTTATTTAACACCAAAACATGTTTTATACAAAATCATGAATGTTTCTAAAGATAGAACCCCTGGGTTAAGATCAACTTAGATTAATCCATTTGCTTGTTTGAAATTCATTCATGGAAATTCAAACCTTTTCAAAATTTACATTCCCTTTTAAATTCAAATATTTAAATGAATAAATATCCATCAAATCCATAATTTAAATCCAGCACCTTAAATTAGAATATTTCTATAATCCCACCACAATTCAATTGAGTTAGGGTTTTTCCAAATTTCAATGCCAAAACCATTTCAAATCTGCAAATTCTTTGGAATTTGGTTTTTATGAAATCAATTCACTAAATTATGTATAAATTGAAATTAAATCACAGATTAAAAAAATTATAGTAATACGATGTTAATAAATTTGGTGAGGTGGGATGGAACCAGCTACTTCTTTTCTAAAAAACAACACTCCCAACAACACAAGTCAATGAGGATGAAGGTGAAAGATATATCAAGACTATACCTAGAAGAATGATACAAAAACTCATGGAATGGATCCAAAAATTCATAGATGATCCATTAAAACACATATAAGATAGAAGGATAGAAACTCAAAGAACGAGGGAGAACCCTTACAATGTAATCACACCAAAAGAATAATGATGATCCCAAGTTTATTGGTTCAGTCCTGGAGCAGTTGAGTCTCTCGGAAACACACAAGAAATTCTCTAGGAGGGAACTCATGATGACTGAAATCAAAAGTACACAACAAAACTACCAAATGCATTACTTTAGGCCCGGTGTCAGCCATGTCACGACCTTTACCGAAGGGTCATGACATGTAGTCCATGCTAGATAAGTATGACAAAAAAACATTTCGGGTAATGTTGGATATGGCTATTAAACACATACATGACATGTAACTACGGTACACAGAATGTACCAGCTCAAAAAGTGACCTCCCCAACCCTGATCTGAAACCAATGCCATTTACACAATGTGTTCTCCAAGTATAGGGAATTTACCTATTCTACAGTCAATAGTAAACACATTGAAATCACATAAAATTATTTTTAACCATATGAGAATATTGATAAGGGGAAAATTAATCATGAAAGGTAATAGTATGATGCAACCTCTCCACCATAGGCTTTCATTGGGATGAATGTTTTTATGGTGGGGTAGTTGTAACATACCATCTACATTCATATGGCAATACAGATTGCCATATAGAAAGATATTTAGTTTGTATGACCACGACCTACCATCCTCATTTAGATGGCCATACAGAAATATCTATACATATTTTTGATTATTTGATTAGCACCATTGATCCCGACTTTAGTGGGGTTTGGGATGATAACATGTTGATGGTTGAGTTCTCTTATAATAATAGTTACCAGTACATGATCAGAATGGAGCATTTGGATTCCTTGTATTCCCATCCATGTAAATCTCAATTTTCATGGTCGATGGTCAGTGAATGTTCATTTTATTGACCATGATTAGTTCATGAGACAACAATAATGATTTAGTTGAAAAATATGAGTATGTTGAAATCCCATAGCCAATATAATTCTTATTCTTATCGATACTATAACTCTATGAAAAAAATAAAATCATACATATAGAGATTTCCCAACTCCATTACATTGGTCATATCACGAATTGGTGTAAAATGGGGTGACTTGGTTGGTGTGTCCTTCACAACCCATATTGTATTCTTCATTATTTAGGTATAAGGAAACCTAACCTCAATGTCCATAAAGATAGCATCCCACTTTCAAGTAGGATGTAGAAGTGGCTGAAGTAATCCCGATGTTTTATGGTGCCCGACCTTCATCTACTAGAATCTATAGAAATGAGAGAAAAACTCATAAATGTCCCTTCTCATACATGGAAAACAAAAATTAAACCTCCTGTAATAGTAAACATAGATGTTTCATGGGGGAAAACTAGTGAGATCTATGGGAATGTATCATGACAAATTTCATTGGTGATAACGACACAAAAAAGTGGTTCTGAGAGCATAGAATACCTTCTATGAAGATCTAAAAAAGAGAAATTTTCTTCATAACATAATGGGATTCTCTAATTATTCTGAACTAATTATCAGGATCATTATCAAAATGAATCATCTCGATAAGGGTAGAAGTAAATCACATGCTAGCTAATGAATCTTTATCTCCTTTCTCTTGAACTCAAATATGCAACTGTGAAAACGAGACATCAAATTCCACTATAACAAATATTCCTTCATTGCATGGTTTGGATGTTTCTTCCTCAAATCATTATAAAAAACATTCCCTTTACCATTGTTATTGGTGATTATAATGTCATAATACTACGAGTAATCCACCAAAACCTCTGACAATGATACAAATATTTTTTAGTGATGATATAACTCAAGATTTCTTGTCTGAATACACCGTAATCCTTTTTCCTAAAAGGTATTGTCCCAGTATTTTAGTCATGTGCATCAGAGTTGGAGGTTACAATAAATTGGTAGGATAATTCATCTCATATATCCTAAGCTGGCAATACCCATATGTTATTATGTGTTCACCCAACATACGAACACTACCCAATCTAGAACCGGATTCCACACAAAAGACCGCATAGCCCTTACCCGATTCAGAATGATTCAACATCAGAGAATTAGTCAACATTAATTTCTTCTCAACAAAAGATCACTGAAATATAACATTCTATTAAACACTCACCCCTTTAGTGTTAAATTATTCATTGGAGAAGGATTCTTCCAGAAGTATTTCCTGAACCTGCAGTAATATCTTGCTAAGCCCAAGATGATCTAGATCTCGATTTCATGTCATGGTTGCTCCCACATCATAAAAACTGTCACCTTTGTAAGATCAACATATATACCCTGCTAAAAAATAATGTGTCCAAAAAACATTGCATCCCATTTCAAGAAATCATAAATTGAAAACATGGCACAATGAAAGTGATTTCTTAGACGATTTAGAATAAATAATATATGTTCTACATGATACTCATCAGAGATGGAGTAAACAAGAATTTCATCCACAAATACATCAGAAAAGGTATCGAGATACTCATAGTTTATCTTTTTCCTTGAATCTAGTGAAAAACATCAGAATTAATTACGAAAACGGGAATGAAAATTTGATGAAAGATCAGATACCTACTAAGAATGGTGGTTTTCTGAACAATAGATACATTTATCCTTAGTATATTGTAACCAGATCGATGGACAATCTTTTAAAACAATTTTAACCATTTTATAAAATCTAATAGATCATCAATTAATTTAAAAACATATTGTTTCACTATCCTAACTCGTTTTAGCTTTCGATAATCTACACATATGTGAAGAGAATTATCAGCCTTCTTATAAAAGAGAACTGGTGCTTCCAAAGGTGGAACACATGGATGAATAATTTATTTCTCAAGAAGGTAATCCAAAAAGGAATTTATCTATTTCAGATCACATTTTTCCATGTGGTAATATGGATAATGGCAAGTTGATTTCCATGCATTATCTCAAGGGAATCTGACCCTCTCTCACCAATGGGAGACAAGGGAAATATGATAGGAACACATGGGAAAACTAAGTGATAAAAAGAATAATATCCTGACCCATTGAATCTCACTCTATGTCAAATGAAAACATTGATATGACATTCCCAAACTCTGGATAATCATGTCTGGCTTTGATCGACCTATGGTACCATTTTCAATGAAAAACAAGAGGCACACCACATGGTGTATTAATGTAGACTAATCATAGATTAAAATAAATTCAAGAATTGTTGGAAATGATCTTATCCATACCAAATATGATTTCAGTTGATTTAATGTCATCTACTAGTAGAATCAATGTTATCTTAATAGTTGATTTAGGGATGGCACAAGAAGGACTACAGAGAACCTTCTCTCACTTTGTACCAAGGGGTGTAGTAAAATCCATTGCACATGATAGTTTCTCCATAGGATGACTTAGTAGATTAACGATATAGGTAGAAATAAAAGGGTGATATACAACAGTATCTAAAAAGTATTAATTAATGATGAAGATATATTAATGGAACCTATCACAGTTTATCGAAGTGTATCTTCTTCCTTTGGATACTCTATCACTTTATGAAGAATTTTCATATGGGAATCATGTAGCTTGAAACCTTTTGAATGTAATAAATTTGAATTTATAGTAGTGTTATTTGGTGATGATGATCATATCACACTACTCAGAGTAGATAATGTTGTACATCTCGTTCCCCTCGTTGTTTGATTTTCATGATCACAATCACCTTCTTATTTATCTAATATTGTGTTTTAAGTGTTGTGGATGATAGGAAAGAGATTTCCAAAGGAATGGCCGAAGAAAGCATCTCAAGTGGACTGAAATTCAGTCCACCGGCCAACCGGTGTGATGGCACCGGCCAGCCGGTGTACCTGGCAGAGGCATTGCCCACTGCCAGGCTCCACCGGTCAGCCGGTGGCTCTCTCACCGGCCAGCCGGTGGCATCCTGGCTCAACAGTGAGACCTACTGTCTCACCACCGGCCAGCCGGTGGCCTCAGCACCGGCCAGCCGGTGGCACCTGGGCAGAAGCTCTCTCCACTTTCCAAAGCACCGGCCAGCCGGTGGAGCTGTACCGGCCAGCCGGTAGCCCAGTCAAACTAGCCGTTGGGTTTGACCAGTCAACCCTCTTTTGGCCTCCAACGGCTCCGAAGACTTCTCCAACGGCTCCGAAGCCTCCCCAAGGGTTCCATGACTATAAATAAAGGCTGAGGAAGCCCCGGACACCTACCGGAACAATTGTGAAGCCAACGGACACTTTTTCCATCATTCGGCAATCCTCCGGCGAGCCACTTCAAAGGAACTCCAAGTGCTCCAACCAACTTCCAATCCAAGGAGCACCTCAAGAAGCTTGGGAGAGCACGCTACATCAACTCCATCATACCTTGGCGCCCAAGTCTTCCTCACATTACGGTTTTTTATTGTTTTTATTTAGGGGGAGTTAGGTTCTTTTAAGCCTTTTTATGAATTAAAAATTTTCATTCAAAATTCTCATTTCAAAATTTTCAACTCTTGGTATCGATTTTTTATTTTCAAAATATTCAATTCGAATTTTTCATTCAAAACTTTCAGTTCAAACTTTTGATTCAAAACTTTCAATTCAAATTTCAAATATCGATTGGTTTTTAATTAAAAATTTTCATTCAATTTTCATTTCAAAATTTTCATTGTGCCTACAAACCCCAAACCCTTTTCTATTCCCCCTTTCTTTTGGGTTTCACACCACCATTAAGGTGTGAAGAGGTTTCTTCAAGCCTTTCCTTTTAAAAGGCTTGAGTTTTCGGTGAGCTAGCCTTCACCCGTTAAAAAGGCTAGTGGGTTCTTGCTAAACCAATCAAAAGCAAGTGGGTTCTTGCTTAACCAATAAAAGCAAGCTGTAATAGGTCCTAGTGCTACCTCAAAGCCTAGTGGGTTTCTTGCTAAAACCATTGAAAATCAAGCGGTAGGAATCTCTCAAAGGTTGAGTTGGGAGCGGAGACGTAGGCCGGGTTTTGGCCGAACTCCGTTATCAATTTTGTGTGTCTTGCCTTCTTTCTTTCCGCTGCATTTCAACTTTGAATTTTAATTTGTTAATCATTTTTTTAAAAGGCAATTCACTCCTCCCCCCTCTTGCCATCATTCCTCGTTTCTTTCCGACCAACAATTGGTATCAGAGGGAACTTTGAGTAATTCCCTAACCCGGTTTCAAATTTAAGATCCATTTAGATGGCATCAACCTCTTTCGCCCCCGAAGGCTTCTCATTGGGTCGGGCTCCATTTTTTGATGGGACCGACTATAATTATTGGAAAACCCGCATGACCACTTTTTTAAGAAGCATAGGATATCCGATTTATAAAATTGTCATGCAAGGTTATACTTTGTCCTCTCCCGACGAATCCAAATGGACCCAAGCCGACATTAGAAATTTTGAGCTTGATGGAAAAGCCATGAATGCTCTTCATTGCGGCCTTGACCGAAATGAGTTCAACCGAGTTTCCACTTGCACCTCATCTCATGAAATTTGGAAACTATTGGAAGTGACCCATGAGGGCACTAACAAAGTTAAGGATACTCGGTTAGACATGTATAGGCAAGATTTTGAAAGTTTTTCCATGCACCCAAATGAATCCATTTCTGAAATGTTTACTCGATTTACTGACGTGTGCAATGGGAGAAAGTCCCTTGGTGATGATGTTTCAGCTGAAGCGATGGTCAAGAAGATCTTATGGGTCCTTCCGAGCTCATGGGCACCAAAGGTGACGGCGATCCAAGAGGCTAAGGACGTCAAAAATATGCCGGTAGAAGAGCTCATCGGATCTCTCATGACGTACGAGATCACGAAGAGGAGGCAAGCACAAAAGGAGGGCACCCCAATCAAGACACCAAAGAACATTGCCCTCAAGGTTCAAAAAGAAGTAAGCTCCTCCTCATCTTCTTCCTCATCTCCTTCCTCATCTTCCTCATCATCAAGCGGCGATTCGGAAATGGAGAATCTCGCCCGCCAAATGCACAAGTTTATGAAGAAGCACAAGAAGAAGAAGAAATCATGCAAGGCGCGAAAGCAAGAACCCACCGAAAAATCCAAGCCCAAGGTAAAATGCTATGGGTGCGGCGAAAAGGGCCATTACAAGCCCGATTGCCCACTCAACAAGAAACGGGCCAAGGAAAAAGGCAAGAAGAAGGTCCTCAAGGCGACATGGAGTGACACCTCCTCATCATCCTCCAACTCCTCCTCCTCGAGCAACCAAGGTACCAAATGCCTAATGGCATGTAATGAGGTAACATCTTCTGATTCCTCTTCCTCATGTTCTTCAAATTCAAATTCTTTAAATCATCTTTCCTATGAGGATCTCCAATACGCTAGAGACCAACTAGAAAATGGTTTTCATGAACATTTGTCAAAATTTGTTTCTTTGAAAAAGAATTTCAAAAAACTCTCCTCCGTAAAAGAACAACATCTCAAAGAGAAGGAGGAGATGTCCCTCAAAATCCAAAATTTTCCAAATGTTGATTCCATGGAATCAACCATCAAAGACCAAAGGGAGACCCTAGCTAAGTTCACCCAAGGGGAACAAAATTTGAACAATATCCTAGGTTCCCAATGAATTTCTAGAACCACCCAAGGGCTAGGATATTCCAATATAGCTTCCTCCTCCCATGCTCCAACTTTTTTTGTAAGGGGGAGCTCCCAATAAAAATTTTGCAATTATTGTAAAAAACTCGGGCACCTCATTTATGAGTGTAATTGTAAAAACGCCCGGTATGGCCAACCCAAGTCTGTTTTCTTTTCGGACGAGTTTTATAGGAGAAGACCCGCAATGAGACAAGTATGGATTGAAAAATCCCTTCTAGCGAGTCTCTCCGGGCCTAAAATCATCTCTTTTCAAAATCCATCTCCCCGGTGACTTTTTGTTTTTATTTAGGGGGAGTTAGGATCTTTTAAGATTTTTTGTAATTTCAAAATTTTTAATTCAAAATTCCAATTTCAACACTTGGAATCAATTTTTCATTTCAAAATATTCAATTTAAATTTTCAATTGGCTTTTGATTCAAAACATTCAATTCAAACTGTTATTCAAATTTTTATTTTCAATTGGTTTAAAATCTTGATTTTTCAATTCTCAAAATCTAGTTTTTCAAACTGTTTCCCTCAATCAAGTTTTATGCCCCATTCTATTTTGATAATCACAAAGGGGGAGAAATTTCTTGATTGATTGAGGGAGAATCCTTTTCATCATGCTTAGCATTTCCTTTCAATTTCAGTTTTTTACTTTAATTGTTTTGGTGATTGTGATCATCAAAATAGGGGGAGATTGTTGTATATCTCGTTCCCCTCGTTGTTTGATTTTCATGATCACAATCACCTTCTTATTTATCTAATATTGTGTTTTAAGTGTTGTGGATGATAGGCAAGAGATTGCCAAAGGAATGGCCCAAGAAAGCATCTCAAGTGGACTGAAATTCAGTCCACCGGCCAGCCGGTGGACCTGGCAGAGGCATTGCCCCCTGCCAGGCTCCACCGGTCAGCCGGTGGCTCTGTCACCGGCCAGCCGGTGGCATCCTGGCTCAACAGTGAGACCTACTGTCTCACCACCGGCCAGCCGGTGGCCTCAACACCGGCCAGCCGGTGGCACCTGGGCAGAAGCTCTCTCCACTTTCCAAAGCACCGGCCAGCCGGTGGAGCTGTACCGGCCAGCCGATAGCCCAGTCAAACTAGCCGTTGGGTTTGACCAGTCAACCCTCTTTTGGCCTCCAACGGCTCCGAAGACCTCTCCAACGGCTCCGAAGCCTCCCCAAGGGTTCCATGCCTATAAATAAAGGCTGAGGAAGCCCCGGACACCTACCGGAATAATTGTGAAGCCAACGGACACTTTTTCCATCATTCGGCAATCCTCCGGCGAGCCACTTCAAAGGAACTCCATGTGCTCCAACCAACTTCCAATCCAAGGAGCACCTCAAGAAGCTTGGGAGAGCACGCTACATCAACTCCATCATACCTTGGCGCCCAATTCTTCCTCACATACGGGTTTTATTGTTTTACTCTTTTTGAGCTTTAAAATTGGGTTTGTGCCTACAAACCCCAAACCCTTTTCTCTTCCCCCTTTCTTTTGGGTTTCACACCACCATTAAGGTGTGAAGAGGTTTCTTCAAATGTGAAACAAGGTGTCCGAGCGCTTGGTATATGATCTGATGTAGTTCCGGGGCTTCCTTGGCCTTTATTTATAGGCATGGAACCCATTGGGGGCCTTCGGAGCCGTTGGAGAAGTCTTCGGAGCCGTTGGAGGCCAAAAGAGGGTTGACTGGTCAAACCCAACGGCTAGTTTGACTGGGCTACCGGCTGGCCGGTACAGCTCCACCGGGTGGCCGGTGCTTTGGAAAGTGGAGAGAGCTTCTGCCCAGGTGCCACCGGCTGGCCGGTGCTGAGGCCACCGGCTGGCCGGTGGTGAGACAGTAGGTCTCACTGTTGAGCCAGGATGCCACCGGCTGGCCGGTGACAGAGCCACCGGCTGACCGGTGGAGCCTGGCAGTGGGCAATGCCTCTGCCAGGTCCACCGGCTGGCCGGTGCCATCACACCGGTTGGCCGGTGGACTGAATTTCAGTCCACTTGAGATGCTTTCTTGGGCCATTCCTTTGGCAATCTCTTGCCTATCATCCACAACACTTAAAACACAATATTAGATAAATAAGAAGGTGATTGTGATCATGAAAATCAAACAACGAGGGGAACGAGATGTACAACAATCTCCAAGTGTTCCATGCCTATAAATAAAGGCTGAGGAAGCCCCGGACACCTACCGGAACAATTGTGAAGCCAACAGACACTTTTTCCATCATTCGGCAATCCTCCGGCGAGCCACTTCAAAGGAACTCCAAGTGCTCCAACCAACTTCCAATCCAAGTAGCACCTCAAGAAGCTTGGGAGAGCACGCTACATCAACTCCATCATACCTTGGCGCCCAAGTCTTCCTCACATACGGGTTTTATTGTTTTACTCTTTTTGAGCTTTAAAATTGGGTTTGTGCCTACAAACCCCAAACCCTTTTCTCTTCCCCCTTTCTTTTGGGTTTCACACCACCATTACGGTGTGAAGAGGTTTCTTCAAGCCTTTCCTTTTAAAAGGCTTGAGTTTTCGGTGAGCTAGCCTTCACCCGTTAAAAAGGCTAGTGGGTTCTTGCTAAACCAATCAAAAGCAAGTGGGTTCTTGCTTAACCAATAAAAGCAAGCTGTAATAGGTCCTAGTGCTACCTCAAAGCCTAGTGGGTTTCTTGCTAAAACCATTGAAAAGAAAGCGGTAGGAATCTCTCAACGGTTGAGTTGGGAGCGGAGACGTAGGCCGGGTTTTGGCCGAACTCCGTTATCAATTTTGTGTGTCTTGCCTTCTTTCTTTCCGCTGCATTTCAACTTTGAATTTTAATTTGTTAATCATTTTTTTAAAAGGCAATTCACTCCTCCCCCCTCTTGCCATCATTCCTCGTTTCTTTCCGACCAACAGATAAGTGATGGAAGAACCTCTGTATGTGTCTCGAAAATCTGTTTGAGCAACAGTTATTAGGTTCCAGAGTGAAAACCCTCCAAGAATTTCATCCATTGATACATTTAATAGAATGCAAAAAACATCCTCCTTGAGAAGATTGGTGTATGGAATGACTCTACCATCAAGAATTTATATGAGGATCATCAGGATTTTGTTTTTATTTTAATGAAGTAACATTTTCACTAGTTGTTAATGGTAATCTTTTCACCTTAACATTCTATAAAAGTCCTAATAAACCATCATCTCCATATCCAACACATCATAATATGTTGGAAGAATAATCAAGAAAACATTAAAATGAATATCTGATCTATGTCTCATTTTTAAACATGGAGCCTTCATCCTATCATTAGGTACAATCAGAGGAGAAAATTATCCTAGCTCAGAAAAGGTATCTGAAATCACAGTCATAGATTTTTCGTCATGCTCATTCTTTTAAACCACCATAACCTTAGCCAACATAAACATTACTAGATAGAACTAATTTTTCAATATAATATTAATGTCTTCCACTATATTCTCTCATGTTTCCCTACTATCACCATCGTGCCCCACCATCTTCTATTTTTTCCCTCCAGCACAAAGGTGGAACAAATAACAATGATGGATTTTAGTGTCTCCAATGACTCAAAAAGTGTTCTCTATTACCTATGATTTCCATAGCATGTTGAGGATCAATGAAGCCGTTGAATATTGGGGTCTTCTATCGAATGAACTATTATGAATGATTATAAATAAAATACATTTAGATCCCTAGCTAGATCCTGAGAAAAAAACTGGAGGCAGTGCCCATCCCATAACATCGATAATGTACACAATCACCTAAACTAGATTCAATTCAACAACATGATTTTTCTTGTATAGAATCATTAGAATAACTTTTGAGAATCTAAATAACATGTATTCATAGAGTAATGCTGCATCACATCATTAGAATATATAATGTAATGTTGTATATTAACACTAAAACTGAGTTGAAATAGAAAATATTCTCAATAAAATGAAAAAAATGATTTGGATTCCAACCAACCCAAATCTCTATTGGGAACAGACTACACAAAACCCAGAAGATATATTTACCTAACCAACCCTATAGATATAAGGTTAATTGTATTGATATATGGCTAGAAAATAAATCATAACTACCTCCTATTCCTGACAAGATTTCGAAACTGCATTCTAACTTCACGATAGAAGCTAAACACCCTCCCTCTAATAAACATTTGTCACAAAGTAGACCGGGTACTCCGGTATCTACATATCCCAGTAATCCCTGACATGACCCAAAGTGAATTCTTGATCCATTTGGTATGAATACTAGCACCATTAATCATACAAAAAACATATGGGAATCATTTTACAACAAGAATGCTGAAGAGAAAGATAGAAGATTGTTTGAATATCGATTGGAAAAATCCAATAGGAGTAAAACTACCATAATAAAACTAGGAATAATATCCAATGTACTAAAACCCATGTACTAAACATATGGAAAACAATCATAATGACCCTATGGATGCAACCTACAATGTCAAAATATCAATTGCAAGATCCACCTCTAAGAGACCCCTTCCTTTTCTTAAGACTAAAAAAGAATGTCAACAAACACCCTAGGGAAAAGTAGGGTGTGATACATGCCCAGTAGAATACAAACAATAATTCCATGAATGCAACCAAACATAGATTATCCAATTAAAGTTTTTTAATTTTCAAAAAATGGTTTTGGATTATCAAAATTATATTTAAAAAAACATTCTAATATGTTTCAATATGATGGAAAATCATTTAAATAATATGATTTATATTACAAGAGAAATTTTTTTTCTAAAATAGTGGCTTAACTAAAGCATTTAAATGTAGAAATTTATATAAATTAAGAATGAATGTAAAGTAGTTCAAACCTCATTTATTATATTTATATCTCAATTATAAATAAACAAGCAAGCAACACGGTCATATTCCAAAGGGTATGATAAGATTTAACATCAATGGAATTCCAAACTCTCTATGTACACTCATAAAAATGTGAATACCCACATCCCTATGACAGTGGATAATGGAGACACATCACCAACCCGTTGTGGATTTCACCCACTTATTCAATGTTTTAGAATGTTTTCATATCATAGAGTGTTTCCAAATAACTCACATACTACCTAAGTCTTGTATACGCTCTTAGAAATGGTCGATATATAGTAAGGCAACATAAAATGATTTTTATACATTCGAAAGTTTAAAATTAATTTAAAACAAATTTTTTACTTTTAACCATTTCCATTCAATATTAAATTCAAAAATTTAAATGAAAATATTTCAATAAAATCAATATTATAAATTCTACAATTTAAAAAAGTCAATTTCCATAAAGCCAACATAATTTAATTGAATTAGTGTTTTTCCAAAAAAAATTACAATACCATTTTAAATTGTTGAATTCATTGGAATTGGGTTTTTATCATTGCAATTGAACAAAATGTTAATAAATTAAATTTAAATCAAAATTTGAAATAAATAATGAAATATGATGGTAATCTTTTTGGAATAACTGGAGGAATCCACCTACCTCTTTCCCGAAGAATTACACTTGAAATGGCACATGTCAATGATAAGGAAGGTGAATGAGATATCGAAACACTACATAGTAGCATGATCAATACCATATGGAATAGATCCTTCAATCCATACATGATCCTTTTAAACACCAAGAAGAGATAAGGAGATAAACTCAAAGAATGAGGGAGAACCCTTACCCAATAATCACACCGTAAAAAAAATGAAGATTCCAAGTCATTATGTTAAATATGAATAGAGTTATGTCTCTAAAAACACATTTTAACTTTATTAGGTTGAGAGTCAATATGTCTGGAAAAAAGGACCCATAAAAATTAAAAAATTAATTACTTTAGGCTTGGTGCTAGATGGGTCACGACGTGTGGTCAAGGTCAAGATGCTTGGGCCATGCTAGAAAAGTTCACCATTAATATAATAGCCTATGTTTAAAAACCACTTTTTATCATGTAACCAACGTGTACTCGATTTACACCGCATAAACAATCTCATGGAGTGAACTCCCCATTCATGAACTGTAACTAGCACAATGTACAAGGCGTGTACCTATTCACCAGTCTATAGTAAACCCTGAAAAAAATGATTTTTAACCAAACGAGAACATCAAAAAGGTATAAAATTACATGATCAAGGAAAATATATGTTACTATAAAACACATTAAAATTTTAATAATCTTCAATCCCATGCTTGAATGTACATTTTAGTGTTACAAAAATATTTGAGGCATCTAAGTGACAACAAGAAATATATAAAAATCATTTTAATGATAAAACGTTTCAAAACCATATTTACATGCCACCAAAGATGAAATTTCATAACCCCCATTAGATAATATCAAAAATTAAGTTTGATAAACCAAAAAAAACACAATTGACAATAATAATGAGGTAAGATTAGATTATGAACCATTGAATTGAGACACATACTACTCTAACTATGAAATCCTCATCGCAATTGTATATAACAATTGGAACTGAATCAATATATTAATCATAAGCTTATATCAATATGAAATAACATCAATTCCACATAAAACCCTTTTGATATAAAAATCATTACCTTAATGGGTTCCAAAAAATAAGTGGATGAGATATTTTGTAGATATCTCAAAATAGAATGATATATTAGATGTAAATCAACTCATACCTTGAAAATATGAACCTATAATGAAGGGTAATCACTAAAAAACATGGAAATAATCTTCCTGGGGATCATGGAAAGAATAAGGCCAGTTAATGAGGTATTTAGAGGAAATTATTGTAAAAAATGACCCACGTTATCAGTGAAGTTTAATTTTTTAAGACACCTTCATGGGTAACAAGGTTAAGTTACAATGATAGAAAAATTGTACATCAATAGATTTTTGGATACAATCCCTTGAAAATTAAATTTAATTGTTGACTGCAAAGATTCACATTGTTAGACAAACTACACCCAATCCAGGTCATAGCATCTGGACCCAAAACCTCACATTTTTATTTTTTCTTTAGAGACAACATGGATAGAAAACTATGAAAAAATAATTGGAACCAAAAGATACATATCCAATATTTTGTACATGGTTACTAATCTATATTCCAAAATCATTATCCTATCCAATTTATAAAGACTCACAAAATTATAAACCCTTCAGTCTTAAAATCATATAAATCCTTAAAAAAGTCATGATATTCCAAAAAAATAAACTTAATAATGAATCATAGGGAATAAAAAAATCCCCAAACCATGATAAATTTTTTCTAATGAATTCACTCAAGATCCATAACAAATAATTAACATCGTTAGTTCCACATAATATGTCCTTAATTATCCCATGTCTTAAGTAACCCTATTCACACATCCATAGATAATGGATGAATGGAATGGATTTACCAGGAATCACCTTTCTATGTAATCTATAATAAAAATAGGTTTCTCAGTCAATGTGGTGTTGTTCTCATGATAAAAATACTCCAACCCAATCACATAATATGGATATAGGTGATACCTACTCATTTAAAAAACATCAAAAATATTGTGATTCAATGTCGTAAGTACTAAAAATCTAATAAATAAAATATTTTTTCATGTTATTTGAAAATATAAAAAGAGAAAACAAACAATGGTTCTAAAATACACATTTTTTCAAAATGATGATGTATGAAAAAATTGAAACCATTAGAAAACCTCATAAGTAAATAAAAAATAAAATGAAAGATGATGATAGTCCAACTAGTTTTTATGGAAACTCTATCCCATTACTATTCACATTTTAATAATGAAAACATTCACCATCAACACCTGGATAATACTCAGTAAAAAAACACCATTATCCAAAAATCCTCCGAAAATAATGAGATATACACAATCACCCATAAAATTATTCAAAGGGTGTTATTTTAAACAAATTGTTAAAAAAATTGTTATTAATGTATTCAAAAGAGTAAATATCATTTTCCAAATAACCATTGATATATGTCAAACAATCCGAAAGTATATCCTCACGAACA
This sequence comes from Viscum album, assembly GCA_963277665.1. Lineage (NCBI taxonomy): Eukaryota > Viridiplantae > Streptophyta > Magnoliopsida > Santalales > Viscaceae > Viscum > Viscum album. The sequence goes on from OY728135.1 coordinate 165,157,235, forward strand.
ATAATAGATCGATCAGTCTTTTAATTATTTTGGGGTGGTATTTTCAGGATTACCATTAATTGGGTTACCATCACTTCATTTAAACCAATACAAAACCAATATGAATACTACAAATAAATATAATAAACAACAACCAATGTCCCTCCATGTAACATCATGATCCCTTATTCATATATGTTCATATAATCTTCAACCATAATAGTCATTATAAAATAAATGAAATAAGAAAAAATTCTAATTATTTTAATGAAAATCCAAAAATAACCCTTACCATTTGTTTTGTATAGTAAAATAATAATTAATTATATAGATATTTCATAAAACATTAACAGTAGAATATGTAATGGTTGAAATAAACTAGTAGGTATCTAGTGCTTCAACATAATCTTCTATAAGGTAGGGTGTCATAAAATGAAGAATGTAGTCCCTCTCCTCACCCCTAATTTGAAAAGATTATATATAAAATCAAGATATGTCTTGGATGTATATAGGTGTATGATCCAATTATACTAAATAACAATATCCTTCCAGTAATCCCTATGATATATCATAATGAATAATCGACATTAGAAATCAAATACACCCTTAGGGGACCGAGAACTGTCACTCGAGTTCTTCCCATGATAGATTATTTTACAAAAACACTCAAATTTGATGTGTGTATATTCCCTATGTCTTGTTTGATCATCATATTATGAATAAAAAACAACATAATCTATAAATAACTTACCATCATATTTTACTACATTAAAATTCATATCAGAAAATTGAATCATTAATGGACATTCCTATAATATTTCCTATCATTATATAGTTGGTTTATTCCTTTGAAATTCATAAGTGACCACATTCAATTTTTTATAATTTATATGAAATATAAAAAAATCTGGTGATACTGAACCTAATGTCTATTTCAAATAATCAGATCGTTATTGGTAAAAATATTCTTCATTCACTTATGTTATGAATACACAATAAACTAAAAACTAAGGATACATAATCCCCATGTATTAGGAGAAGGAGTAACTATAAAAATTAATATCATGTGTAGAATAATTCTTCTCAGGAGGGTGATGTTTATAAATCCACCGGCCACCACCTCACTCTACAAACTTATAATGAATGATAATCCCATAACTGAGGATTAAAACATTATAACCCATTCCTAGTTGTTGAATAATGATATTTGGAGAAAATTTAAATATTAAATTTAGTTATCTAATTGATATTTGAATCTTATGAATCTATAAAAATTATATACCATTATGAGATAATATTATTATTAGTAATTAAAGATTGTATAAATCCAAAAAAACATATGTAATAGCTAGATATTACCTAAAATCTATTAAATTCCAATACATTTAAATGTTTCAAAAAAGACATCACCACATTGATATTTTAATGATTCATTTTGATGGCCCTCTCAGATATAATATGTCCTAGAAAATTTAAATCATGGATGAAAAAGTAATATATAGAAGTTTTTTCATAAAAATGATGTTCATTTAGATATCTGATTAAAATATCTAGATAATCTCTGGGTTCTCCATCTATCATTTATTACAATATAATACAAACTATAAAAACAAACATATTGAAATCTAGTACCTAATTAATTATTTTTTAAAAAAATTCTATAAATTTATAATATATTTATTAATAGAAAATAAAATTCCAAAATACACATAATGTCTATACCTAGACATGAATAGTTTTATAAGAATTTTTTAGACATATAATATAATATTTTAGTATCTAAATTTATGGTCAATCTAAGAAGACCATTAGGATCACATAATCACATGAAAAATAATATCATTCAATGGAAAATGATACATTTACTTAATTTCAATATGATTAATTCATCATTGATCAATAGAAAGCCTAAGGCTTTAGGGCACATTCAATACAAACAGAGACCATGAGGCCCATTGTGACACATAAAAAATAATAATTCCTTTTTCCTCAATATATTCATCATGAACATTAATATATTTGAAATCATTAGGAGATATATGATAAAATGGAACTAAGATCCGAATCATTTTATATGTTTCAATATTAGAAAATTTGACCTCCCTTGTGGGTGGTATCCATGAACATTCATTCATAAAAAAATGTATACTAATCTATCATAGATGGAATTTGGCCATATAAATTATACTGCATCACTTCATGAAACATCAACGATAATTTGTATGGGATCTATTCATCTAAAAAAATAGATATTAGTCTCTCAAAACAATGATCAAATACTTCCTATAAAATGTTATTAACCCCTTAATATGATAGAAACTAAAATAAATGATGATAACAATAAATTTAAGATTTAAAACTAACAATATAATACAATTTACCAATGATTTTGTTTATAACGTGATAAAAAACATAGATATATGACAAGGATTTATGTTCAATGATAATAACCAAACATTTTGAACATTTTAATCCTTATTCCCCTATTTTTTCCAAGGGAGTAAAAAAGATTCATCCTGAACAGAAAAGTATCATAGCATATTCCCAACAAATAAAACAACATAAACCACATAAAAAATTATCTACAATTGTATAAATAATTATATTATAATATAAAGGATGAAAAAAAACACTGTAGATATCACCATAGTAGGCACTTCTTCAAAATCGATTTGTGCATAATAGGATATAAAAATACCTCCAACCCCATATCCCTTATGTTCTTTCATCATTAAATTAATATCCCATTTTCATGGTAATTATTTCCACCACCCGTTTGTGTTATAATGATCATTATAGTCATTTGGAAAACTATTTCTAGATCTAATCTGCAGAAAAAACCATCATGAAATTATTTTAGGGTTATTGAATTGTCTATAATGATGTAAAATCATTGTTTCTACTAAACATTCATGTATTTTAGGGGTATTTTTTCCACTCATGATGATATCTATGCAAATACCCGGAAATTTCAAGGAAATGTTTTTCATAATTTCTTTGGAATTTTGTGATTGTGTGGTTTCAGACGGCACCTGATTCCGAGGCCCGGTGTGACCGGAATATTTTTCTGAAGTCTTGTTAAGATTAAATTAACACGCAAAAGAAGATTTACTGAAAAAGTGTAATAACTCTTAAAAAGTTACTCGGATCTGAAATCTGAGGGCACTGTTGCACTCAGGATGGTAGGTTTACCCTAGGCACGACGTATGTTTAGTCGATGCGGGCCGCCTATGAGAAATCCCAAAAATGAATTAACCGTAAATAAAATAATTTAATAAATTATTTTATTTTTCAAATTCTTATAACTCACAAACGGTATCTCGGATTAAAAATCCGAGACAACCGCTGAACTTGTGAGGGAATGGTTTATTTATGCAGATACTAACTTTGGCCGGCGCAGGCCACCAGAAAACGTTATTTTTTGGCCGCAAATAAAATAAATAAATGACAATTATTTTATTGTAAAATTCGTATCTTTTAAAATATATCTCGGATTGAAAATCCGAGAGTACCGTTGGATTCGTTGGGGCAAGTTTCACTTAGGCAGAGCCTGACCTTGACCGGAATGGGTCAAGGGTGACTGATAATAATTTTCCGAACTTTTTTTCAGGTACGTTCAGTAAACGTACGTGTGGGTTTTCCTATCTTTTGAACCGGTGCTTGGAATCGAATTCCAAGGGCACCGATGGAATCGCAGCGCCAGTATTTTCCTGAAGCACCTTTTTTGTAGTTTTGTTTTCCTGAGAGAGGTTGATAAAAATTTTGGAAGCTAAAAATAAAAATTTATCTACCATTTTTATTTTCTCTTAGTGGTTTTATGATTTGGGTGGAAGGTGGGTAACTACCCAACTTACCATGGGAGGTTATGAGGGTGGTGGGGCCCACACGAACCCCACCCTTTCATATTCATTAACCCCCATCAACTCACCATTAATTTTTGACAACTTCTGTTATTAATTAATTGAGTTAAATGTGAATGTTTGAAATTAAAAGGTTTATGTTATGTTAATAAAATAAGTGATGAACTTATTTTTTTTGGGGTTGGAACCTTGTTGTGTGAACTTTGGGTGAAAAGCTAAGGAGCTCGAATAACTTCTTCCTCTTCGACGAAGAACACAGAGAACACGAAGAACGCCGGATTCCTTGGAGGTTGACATCTTCTTCCGCGATGCAACTTCCTCCTTCAGCGACGTCTCCTTCTGCGACGGTTATCTCCGTGACGAAACCCCTTCAAGATACGCTTGAGGTAGGGGTTTTTATATATGATTGAATTCATTTTGTTGATTCTTCATTTCTTAAATTCACGATGATGATGACCAAATGAACATGAACATCATCCCTCTCATAAACCATTCTCCTTTTTCTTTTTATTCTTCATGTGTTCTTCATGCATTCTTCAATGCCTAATATTTTTTGATGCTGGAAACACGATGTTTTGTTGAGCGCAATATATGGATGTGAAGCCCTCGACGCAAGGATCACAAATATGCGATCGGTTAATTTTTCAGGCTTAGAACAAAGCCGCAATGCCTCGTGAAAGGAGGTGTCCAAATATTTATTGACGCTGAAAACTCAATGTTTATCTGAGCACGACATACGGACACGAAGATATCGACCCGAGGATCATGAATATGCGTTCATATATTTTTTCCAAGTTAAATCAAAGTCAGAATGGAGTGTGGAAGGCGGAGGCCGCTTGTTCAGGTCATGGGGAGAAGTCGTGTGAGGAAGCAGGTGATGCGGGAGCGGGAGCATCAGGGTTTTACAGTGAAGACAGTAGCGGTGCGACAGGCTGAAGGCAGCCGCGACGGTTCTGGCGAATGCAGCGGGTGCGAGAGGTTGGCCGCTGGGTTCGCAGGAGAGGCGGCGTGAAATCGTAAATGAATATGTTATGTGATTGGAGAGAGAAGAAGGAATTGAATGATATAAAATAAAAACAAAATAAATGAAAAATGAATGCCCACGTGGAAGCCGCATGTAAAAAATGAATGCCCATGGGTTGATTGAATTTTGAGTTAAGGAAAAACAAATAAAATAGTAATAATAATAACAAAATATTTTTATTATTACTTTTGTTGAAAAAACACTTTCGATGCTAAAACTGCTTCGTGCGACCTCGGTTTCACGAACCGTTGCGGTAGTGTGACCCTGACTTCGAGATGAAATTTCTGAGTCCAATATTGGATGTCTTTTTCAGGTTTTTGGATTGGGTACCCCAAGTGCTTGGAAAAATAATAGATTTAATCTTATTATTAAATCTTCAACCCACCATAATTCATGCGTGTGATGTCCGATTGGCATGCCGTTAATTGAGATATAATCCTGTCATTAATACGATCGATTCAAGTCTAATGTTGGATACTAAATTCTAGTTCGTGGTGCGGGGCCACGAAACACCGAATAATATTATTATTATTATTATTACGTGATCTTGTATCGGACATATATCTCTCATGCGGTATGGGAATGACGAACCGTCTGTGACATTGCGTCCCTGTAATTACGATGTATGTTTCAAGAGTAATTTTGGATATTTAAGACGAGGTTGAGGCGTGGGACCCACGAGGCCCGGTTCAGGCACGATGCGGTGAAATGAAACTTTTTCACCGGCTATTCATTTGGACCAATGGGTAGTCCATCTCGTGTGTTTTTTCATATGGATTGTAATGGTGTGACCGGTTTGGTTAATCGGTGTCCTTTGAAGTATGACTGGGTTGGATCGAACATGAATCCAACCGGGCCCTTGGAGCTGAAACTCTTATAACTTGATCTCTGGATGTCCGATTGATGTGTCGTCGACTTTGTTGGATTCCTCTTTATGAGACAGAACTTTTGGTATACTTCACTTGAGGTTTGGACGCTGTTGGAATATGGCCGGGTTGGATTGTACCTGAAATCCAACCGGTTCCCTCGAACGGAAAAGCTGATAACTTTCAGACTGGACGTCCGTTTGATGAACCGTCAGCGGCGTTGGTGATATTGTTGAGAAACGGTCCCTATGAGTATACCCTTTGTGAGTTCGGGGTACATTTGAGATACAGCCGGGTTGGTTCGCACACGAAACCAACCGGGCCCCTAGGACGAAAAGGCTAATAACTCACAGACCGGGCATCCGATTAACGCGCCGTCTGTTGCGTTGAGACCCCTATGACTAGGCGGTCCTTTGAGATATGTCATCATGGTACATTGAGATACTTGTAGTATCGACCTATAGCTCGTGGAGCGGACCCTCCCGGAGATGAGCGTTCGGAGTACGGAGACCGTGTTGCCGGCTGAGACCTAACAAAATCTTGACCGACCCGACTTGGAGTGAGTCAAATAGCCTAGTGGACGGAGAACTACTTTGTTGGGTGGAGACCCAGGGTAGATGGATCACTACTTGTGTGACAGTGCAGACCCGCGGTACTCGTCCGGAGAGTACCTCTGCATACTATTAGGGGGTGTGCACTACTGTGTTTGGGTGGCATACCCTGGTGGGAAGCACTACTGTGTTTGGGTGGCTAGCCCGCGGTACTCGACAGGAGGAGTACCTCAGCAGTCTTAGGTTAGTGAGCAGTACCTCGGAGTCATGACAGGACCATTGTACACTCTAAAGACGGGTCTCTTCAGCAGTTACGGTTTCGATAATGAAAATCCTGGTTTGAGCTGAGTCTATGACCTATATGTTTATCTCATGATTGAGATGGGTCACATGATAACTTAGGTATTTGTATGGGAATATACCTGGGTAGTGGTTATCCGTTGATTTCATAATCTTTGTGTTTCCTCATGATTGAGATGGGTCAATTGATAACTTGGGTTTATGTATGGACATATATCTAGGTAGAGGTTATCTGTTGAGATTTTCTTTGTGGTTATCCTTGTTGGATTTTGTGAGACCTTGAGGGTCTCAGGGTCCCTACTGAGTATCGTTATACTCATCCCTACACGGGATATGCCCGCACCTCATTGTGTTGGCTGCAGACGACGGGCAGCGCAGACAGAGGATGAGTGTTCGAGGACTGGACGGTAGCCAGAGTTGGACCTCACGACGAGACAGTATCCGGTGGTGGACTTCACGACGAGATGACACTCGGAGGAGGTTGACGGGGGAGAGCATGGTGGAGGCTATATGTACCTACCATTCAGGTAGGATCCGTGGTGGACAATCCTGGAGCTGTGTTATCTGTACCTACCATTCATGTAGGATCCCTGGTGGACGATCCAGGAGGTTCTTGTCACCTTTCGGCTATTTTATCTTTTTTCCTTGTACTTTACAGATGGGCTTGTATTTATGGCCACTTTACTTTTAGTATAGCTTGTTTCAGTTTTACATAGTTTTTTACATCCGATTGTACTCTGTGGTGTTTTGTTTACTTTTATAAAGTCATTGCCTTCAAATTTATCAGGATTTACGCCTTTGGTGCTAGTCGCCTGCCCCTGTCCTATGGAAGGCGGGCATGGGGTAGTCACGACACGGGCCCCGAGGACGGGTCGTGACAAATTGGTATCAGAGGAGTCGGTTCAACCACATGACTTATGACTCTGATATTTTCATTTCTATGAAGCAATAGTGTTAAGGGTACCGAGTGTGGTCTTCAGTTCAGGGAGTCCAGTGTTGGTGCGGCGTGAGACGTATCCGTACACCAGGACCCTGACAACTGATTTCCGACTTTGTGCACAAAAATTCTGATTGCATATGTGTTTCCAAAAGTTTTAAAGTCAGCTCAAATCAGGTCAGCTCACTAGGTATAAGACGTTGACCGTGTCACATCAGTTCAGGATGTCTCCACACTGACAGTCAGTTTGAGTTTCAAGAGAGTACTCGATGATGGCTCACCGAGCGGCGAGGCTCTGGTGCATGGCCCTTTTTACTATGTTGGCACCCTCAAGTGGTTTACCAGCAGCACCACCACCTGTTGGGCAGCAGATGCCAACAACTATACTATAAAACTATGCAAGATGGTAGAGCGCGTTACACGAGTTCCAACAGTAGAGGCCTCTGAGGTTACGAGGAGAGATAGATTCCCAGATAGCAGAGCACTGGTTGGAGGTGATTGCTAGAGTTTTAGGCCTAACTGAGACATCAGTAGAGTGAATGATGGACTTGGCCACTAGTGTTTTCTAGTGAATGACCATGAGGATGGTCCGCATAGTTATGAGGCTTCTGTACGTGGACCAATTCTTGAGATAGTGCCTTTGGGTAGCATGTCAGTTATACATCACAACCTGTTGGTCAGTAGTTACAACCGGTGGTACCGGTAGATTACATATGTAATCTTATTTCCTTACGTGTGTTCTAACATCAGATACCCTCATGTTCCGAGGCGAACCTGACCTAGTACTTGATGACTACGATAAGATAAGCGCTTTAGAGCTCAGACTTCAGAGCTAGAGAAGACCATTGTGGTTTAATGTTCTTGGCTGAACGGATACAGCTACTGAATGTTAGTAGTAGAAGAGCATGGAATTAGTACCAGTCTCGGAGACTTGGGTGTGTAAAATGTTTCAAGAAGAAGAAGTTTTAAGGATAGATGAATCTGCAGATTAGTAGATGTGGAAGCAAAGCTAAGAGTGCATCATGAGGTGGTGTACATTTTGACATGTTATAACCACCCACCTTTTTAGTCCCTTCCAGGATCAGGGAGCTGGAGGGAAGGGGAAAAGAGTAGCTGAATGTGGTCATGGAGTGCGACCGAAATGGCTCTATGGATGATTCGAAGTGCTGAATTTTTCTTCTAATAGTTTCCACATCCACAGGCATCGATACGAATCATCACTTCCTTCCATGAATATAGTCCCAGACCTAGAGTTTCCGGCTAAGACGTTGATTTGACCCTCACGTCCGGAGATACCTTTTGGAGGAGATTCGATAATCACACATACACCGATGGTGTGATCTGACCCTTGAGGCGAGAGTCTCGGATGGGACCTCTTGGTGGCAGCATCAAGGCCTTACGACATTAGTTTGAGTATGGATTGGGCAATCACTGCTCATACTCAAATTGACGGTATTAGGAAAACATCGTGATGGGTTTTCCTTGGTCGGTTAAAAGGAAACCCTAGGCAGCACAAGATAATCTCGTGCCTGGGAGGGTGTAGCCGATCATTCATGGGTCGGCCATCCTTATCCTCATGGCAGTAGGAGTTTTGATTTTCAGTTCTAATCCGGAATGAGAGACCTCTAGAGTTTGAGGATAGTGACCACGTTCTTATACGGGTCTCACCTCGACGAGGTTTACGGAGATGTAGCTGAGGTGGTGAGATATCTCCGAGGTTCAACGGACCTTTTTAGGTCCCCAACAGGGTAGGCAGGGAGGTTTACCGCTTCACCTTTCCACCACAGTTGCACCAGGTGCATGAAACCTTCCACGTACCTCGGTTGAGGAGATACGTGCAAGTTCCTTCACACATCATCGACCTCCGGGAGTTGAACGTCGAAGACATGGAGACATGCATGAAAGCTCCAGTGGAGATTGAGGATCGACAAGAGAGGGTCCTACATGAACAATCGATTCATTTGGTGCGCTTTTACTGGTAGCACAGGAACCTCCCAGAGAGCACATGGGAGTGAAAGTCTCAGATGCGTGCTCAGTACCACTTTTGTTTCCCCAGTTTGTGTTATTGCTTTACCTGGACGTAAATACCTGAGATGGGACTAATGCAAAGACCCAGAAATTTCAAGGAAATTTTTTTCTTAATTTCTTTATAAATTTGTGTGTGTGCGGTTTCAGATGACACCTGATTCCGAGCCCCGGTGTGCCCGGAATATTTTTCTGAAGTCTTGATAAGATTAAATTAATGCGTGTATGCAGTTTTACTGAAAAATTGTATTAAATTTTAAATGGTTACATGGATCAAAAATCTGATGGAACTGTTGCGCTCAGGATGGCGGGTTTACCCTAGGCACAACTTAAGTTTAGTAGGCATGGGTCTCCTATGAGAAATCCCAAAAATGACTTAACCGTAAATAAAATAATTTTATAAATTGTTTTATTTTTCAAATGCTTATAACTCACAAATGGTATCTCAGATTAAAAATCCGAGACAACCGATGAACTCGTGAGGGCATGGTTTATTTAAGCAGATACTAACTTTGGCTGGTGCGGGCCTCCAAAAAAGTTAGTTTTTGGCCGCAAATAAAATAATTAAATGAAAATTATTTTATTGTAAAATTTGTATCGTTTAAATGGTAAAACAGATTGAAAATCCGAGTGTACTGTGTGATTCATTGGGGCGTGTTTCACTTAGGTAGAGCCTGACCTTGACCTGCGCAGGTCGAGGGTGACTGATAATAATTTTCGGAACATTTTTTCGGGAACGTTCAATAAACATACGTGTGGGTTTTCCAATCTTTTGAACCGGTCCTCGGAATCGAATTACGAGGGCACCGATAGAATCGCAGCACCGGTATTGGCTTGAAGCACCTTTCTACGGTGTTTCATTTTCATGAGAGAGGTTGATAAAAACTGTGTATGTTAAAAATAAAAAGTTATCTACAATTTTTATTTTCTCTAAGTGGTTTTATGCTTTGGGTGGAAGTTGGGTAACTACCCAACTTCCCATGGGAGGTTATGAGTGTGGTGGGGCCCACAAGAACCCCACCCCTTCATATTATTTAATCCCCCTCAACTCAACATTAATTTTTGACAACTTATGTTATTAATTAAGTGAGTTAAATGTGAATTTTTGAAATTCAAAAGATTATGTTATGTTAATAAAATAAGTGATGAACTTATTTTATTTGGGGTTGGAACCTTGTTGTGTGAACTTTGGGAGAAAAGATAAGGAGCTTGATGAACTTCTTCCTCTTCAATGAAGATCACAAAGAATGTGAAGAATGCCGGATTCCTCAGAGGTCGACATCTTCTTCCACGACGCAACTTCCTCCTTCCGCGACGTCTCCTTCCGCGATGGTTATCTCCGCGACGGAACCTCATTCAAGCAACGCTCGAGGTAGGGGTTTTTATATATGATTGAATTCGTTTTATTGATTCTTCATATCTTAAATTCATGATGATGATGACCAAATGAACATGTACATTATCCCGCTCATAAACCATTCTCCTTTTTCTTTTTATTATTCACGTGTTCTTCATGCGTTCTTCAATGCCTAGTATTTACTGACGCTGGAAACATGATGTTTTGTTGAGAAAAATATATGGATGTTAAGCCCTCGACACAAGAATCAAAAATATGCGATCATTTAATTTTTCAGTATTAGAACGAAGCCGAAATGGCACGCAGAAGGAGGCGTCCAAATATTTATTGATGCTGGAAACTCAATGTTTCTCTGAGCACGACATACAGACACGAAGATCTCGACCCGAGGATCATGAATATGCATTCGTATATTTTTTCCAGTTAAATCAAAGTTGGAATGGAGTGAGGAAGGTGGAGGCTGCTGGTGCAGGTCGTGGGGAGAAGTCGTGTGAGGAAGCAGGTGATGCGGGAGCGGGCGCATCAGGGTTTTACGGTGAAGGCAGCAGCGGCGCGACAGGCTGAAGGCAGCCGCGATGGTTATGGCGAATGCAGCGGGTGCGAGAGGTTGGCCGCTGGGTTCACAGAAGAGGTGGCGTGAAATCATGAATGAATATGTTATGTGATTGGAGAGAGAAGATGGAATTGAAGGATATAAAATAAAAACAAAATATATGAAAAATGAATGCCCAAGTGCAAGCCACATGTAGAAAATGAATGACCATGAGTTGATTGAATTTTGAGTTAAGGAAAAACAAATAAATAAGTAATAATAATAATAAAATATTTTTATTATTACTTTTGTGGATAAAACACTTTTTATGCCGTAACTTCTTCGTGTGACCTCGGTTTCAGGAACTGTCTGCGGCAGTGTGACCCTGACTTCGAGAAGAAATTTATGAGTCCAATATTGGATGTCTTTTTTGGGATTTTGAATCGGGTGCCGGAAGTGCTTGGAAAAATAATAGATTTCTTTTTTTTATTAAATCTTCGACCCACCATAACTCATGCGTGTGATGTCCGATTGGCTTGCCGTTAGTGGCGATATAATCCCGTCATTAATACGGTCGATTCAAGTAAAATGTTTGATACTAATTTATAGTTCATGGTGAAGGGCCACAAAACATCGAATATTATTATTATTATTATTATTATGGGAACTTGTATCAGACATTTCAGTCTCATACGATATGGGAATGACGAACCGTCTGTGACATTGCGAATCTGGAATTAAGACGGATGTTTCAAGACTAATTTTGGATATTTAAGTCGAGGTTGAGGTGCGGGCCCCATGAGGCCCGGTTCGCGTATGATGCGATGAAATGCAACTTTTTCACCGGCTATTCGTTTGGGACCAATGGGTAGTCCATCTCGTGTGTTTTTTCGTATGGATCGAAATGGTGTAACCGGTTTGGTTAACCGGTGTCATTTGATGTATGACTGGGTTGGATCGAACATGAATCTAACGGGGCCCTCAGAGCAGAAACGATTATAACTTGAGCTCTGGACATCCGATTGACGTGTCGTCGACTTTGTTGGATTCCTCTTTATGAGACGGAACATTTGGTATACTTATCCTGAGGTTTGGACTCTATTGGTATATGGCCGGGTTGGATTGTAACCGAAATCCAACCGGGCCCCTGGAATAGAAATGCTGATAACTTTAAGACTGGACGACTGTTTGACGAACCATCAGCGGCATTGGTGATCTTGATGAGAAACGTTCCCTATGAGTATATCGTATGAGAGTTCGGGGTACATTTGAGATACAGCTGGGTTGGATCGCACACGAAACCAACCAGGCCCCTGGGATGAAAAGTCTAATAACTCACAGACCAGGCGTCCGATTAACACGCCATCTATTGCATTGAGAACACTAGTACGAGGCGGTCCTTTGAGATACTTCTTCATGGGACTTTGAGATACTTGTAGTATAGACCAATATCTTGTGGAGCGGACCCTCCCGGAGATGAGCGTTTGGAGTACAGAGACCGTGTAGTCGGCTGAGACCTGACGACTGCTTGACCGACTCGACTTGGAGTGAGTCGACTACCCCAGTGGACGAAGCACTACTTTTTTGGGTGTAGACCCATGATAGACGGAGCACTACCTGTGTGATAGTGTAGAATCATGGTACTCATCCGGAGAGTACCTCTTCAGGCTATTAGGGGGTGTGCACTACTGTGTTTGGGTGGCATACCCTGGTGGGAAGCACTACTGTGTTTGGGTGGCTGGCCCGCAGTACTCGACAGGAGGAGTACCTCAGCAGTCTTAGGTTTCTGAGCAGTACCTCGGAGTCGTGACAAGACAACTATACACTACAAAGACAGGGCTCTTCAGCAGTTACGGTTTCGATAATGAAAATCCTGGTTTGAGCTGAGTCTATGACCTTTATGTTTACCCAATGATTGAGATGGGTCACTTGATTACTTAGGTATATGTATGGGCATATACCTGGGTAGTGGTTATCCGTTGATTTCATAATCTTTGTGTTTCCTCATGACTGATATGTGTCACTTGATAACTTGGGTTTATGTATGGGAATATACCTAGGTAGAGGTTATATGTTGAGATCTTATTTGTGGTTATACTTGTTGGATTTACTGGGACCTTGAGGGTCTTGGGGTCCCTACTGAGTATCGTTATACTCACCCCTGAACGGGATATGCCCGCACCTTGTTGTGTTGGTTGCAGATGAAGGGAAACGTAGACAGAGTCCGAGTGTTCGAGGACTGGATGGTACCAGGAGGTGGAACTCACGACGAGACAGTATTTGGTGGTGGACTTCATGACGAGACGACACTCGGAGGAGGTTGACGGGCGAGAGCGTTGTGGACGCTATTTGTACCTACCTTTCAGGTAGGATCCGTGGTGGATGATCCATGAGCTGCGTTATCTGTACCTACCTTTCAGGTAGGATCCTTGGTGGACGATCCAGGAGCAGCTTGTCACCTTTTGGCTATTTTATATTTTTCCTTGTACTTTACAATAGTTCTTGTATTTTCGGCCCCTTTACTTTCAGCACAGCTTGTTTCAGTTTTACTTAGTGTTTTACTTCCGCGTGTTCTCTGTGGTGTTTTGTTTACTTTTATAAAAGAAATGCCTTCCCAGTTATCGGGATTTACACCTTTGGTTCTAGTTTCCAGCCCCTGGCCTATGGAAGGTGGGCTTGGGGTAGTCATGGCACGGGCCCCGAGGACGGTTCATGACAATCTAGCTAGTAATTTCTGGAAAAATACCCTTATATTGCACTTATTTAAATATAGAAACCCTATTTCACATCCTTCTTTGGCTAAATGACACACATTTACTACCCCCTTCTTCAATTGAGGATCCATATAAACCTATTTTCCCTACTATGTATGCATCAACCATGACGACATTATCAATCACATTATAATTGTTAGGAAGGATGAAGATGATCACCATTGACTGATTATTTACCATAAAACACATAACGATCCCCAAACCATTAAATTTTCCATTAAAAACAATATTGGGTGATATGTGAACTATCCTAATGAATCATGTACTATAGTCTGTAATTGAATATTACCTAACAACATGGTAACAAATTCATAAATATTAAAAACTCACTACATTTTAGAAAAAATTATTTGACTTATGAATCTATTGAAATTCATGAAAGTAATATCCTTAGGAAACATAATACATGTGTTGGATTCCATTAATTCCATTTATAGAACATAAAGCATATATGTGATGAAATACACAATTAATTCCTCTGGAGTCTTCAATTAGTAAAAAATCAACGCAATCTGTTTAACCCACTATTTGAGACCTGAGGGTCCCTTATCACAATGAATGATATGTGGATTCTTATTTTAAAATTATAAAACCATATCCACCATATTTTTCACATATCATACACCCATACAACCCAAATTATTTATTTCATAGATAACTGCTACCAATATGAAAGGCTCTACTAGAGGATTCCCATGATGAACATTTCTCATATGTTTCACACATCAATATGAAAGATCTATTATTATAGTAATTGTTAATTAATTAAAATATAATCTCCCATATGTCATTAGAAAAAATATCTAAATCATAAAATGAACTTCTTAATTAAATTTTAAATTTGATAAAAACAAAAAATTAATGGAATAATATATTCAATAAGAATAGTTAAAAACATCAATAGAAATTGAATGACATAAAATGGAATTCATAGAAAAACTAAAAATATTTTTCATATAAATAACCTATAAATAATGCTAGATCTTGATGAAAAATACTTGACAACACATGGTAATATGATAATTGATACAGACGTGAACCGACCATGGACACTACATCACATACTATGAATGTTTTAATGGTCATATCCATTAAACAAAAAATAATAGAAATAATCCTATGTAGTACCATCACACATCTATCAAGGTGATATATTTGATACCATTTTGTAATGAATAAACCTGGGATTGTATAAAACATCACACATAATTGGATTTCTAGAGATAGAGATCAAAACATAAACCAAAAAAATATCCTCACACCAAACAATATAGATAAAGTAAATTTGATTATTTAAAATATTATGTGGTTTATAATATTTATAAATCCAAAAAACCAAAAGGATAACCCAAAAAATGAAACATAGCCCCTCCAAACACCAAATATCCTTGTGGTAATCTATAAACACCATTCCAACCCACAATTGAGACAATGTCAAAAAAGAGAATTAGAAAATATAATTGATTACTATCCCATTACATATATATTGTTAAATTAGATAATCATCAACATAAAAAAATATGAAATGTTTGAATAAAATTATTATTAGGATACCAACATGAATCTATAAATTTAATGTCACCTTGAAACTAATAGGTGTAGATTTAATAAAAAATAGCTTTCATAATGATATTACTCTTTAAAAAGTTTCACATGAAAATCCTTATGGTTTTCTTTAAAACAATCCATAATCAAAGTCACAATAAAAAGAATTTTAATACTAAAAATAAAAATATACGAATCATCATAATAATCTGTGATAATAACATATGAATAAAATGTGTAAGAATGATAAAATAATACCATATCGTGTAAAAAATTTATAAGTTGGACTCTAGAATTAGGGGACTTATAAAAAGTATAAAAAAGGCACATTAAGTTAGTGTAATGTGATTCCCATAAATAACTATTACTTTAATATTATATCGATATTCAGATGATCTAACGCTTTTCGAAACCTAATTTATTTGTAATACCCATCAGTCACACACACACACACACTATATATTAATATGTCTATAAGTGTAGATAAGATGGATTACAAAGTTCTATATTTTAATAAATTTTTTATGTAAAACATGATCAAAATTTTATATATGATAATCCCTTGTGATGAATCACCACCCACATCCATAGAAAAAATTTTTAAATTCAAAATAATATATGAGAAATTTCAACAATCACCGGATGTTATAGAAAGAATATTAGAGGGAATGGAACTTTAAAATAATATTACTTGATACCCAATTTTATTTAGAAAAATTATATTGAAAATCGAATCAATTATTTCCAAAATACAAAATAATGTAATTTAAATGAATAATAATGTATACAAATATAACAAACTATGTTGTAGTCACCCAATCCATTATATAGGTGAAAATATAGTAATTAATGAAATTGTAAAATTGGATTCAAATTGATTTGGTCCTTATAAGTATATTTCAATTAAAAAGAGTAGTAATTCCCCATTAAACCATTTAAATTTACCTTCCAACACCCATAATGTTTTTAACAAAATTGGGTGAAGAGATATCGATGATTAATGGAGGAGGAGGTGGAGGATAAATCAATTGGAAATTAAAACAATCCTCAATGATATCAATGAAAAATTAATGAAAATTTCCAAAGAAACAATGGACATTCTCTATTAACATTAAAGAAATACCATGTCAAAAAATTGATAGATTATGAAAAGATTGGAGTTAAAAACAACAATGGTTATGTTGGAAATTCTAGATTTTTAATAAAGATACATAGACCACATGTTTATGTGGAACTATTTGACAAACCATTCACATACCATGTGGTAACCTACTTTCTGTGAAAACTAATGTGCATCATTTTATAGGAATAGTATTACTATTTGAAAAACCAAGTTCAATATCATTCACAAACACTAGACCTAATACCCTTCATTAGTATGATATTTCTAAATCCATAAATGACTAGAAACCTAGGATAAACCTATGAAAATCACAAATGTAACAAAAATATCCACATCATATGGTTACGACATGGTAACTAGTAATCATGTGTTATCATTTATCAAGTGTGTTTCTCCCAATCCATTGAATTCTCAACCACTAATTCCCAAAATAATTTATAACCACAAAATATATTAACTAAGATCAAAACTAAATCATACCTATTACATGGATGGTATAACATATCCAATCATAAATGATATGATGTTTTAAAGATCATTATAATCTTAGTTCCCTAATTTTCAATGTATGATAAAATTTGTAACTAGGTAATAATAGTAATTTATTTTTTTTCTAACTGAATATGATAAATTAGTAATATACTTGTTTAGTTTCATGTCAATAATTAACATAATTTCTGGAAATTTTCAAAATTGAGTTTGCATTTATATACCATTCCATTATTTTTCAATTAAGAAGACTATTTGGTTTCATAAATTTATCTTCAAATATAATATGATTAAATGTAATATTCAAGATATTTTTTTGAAAATATTTCCACATAGATAAATAATATACTAAGGAGATCCCAATGAAAAAAATGGTTCATTGGGAATGAATTAGTTTTCAAATATGGGAAAATTGTTTTAATTTATTATTTGTATAATGGGTTGATTTTCCTTATGATGTGAATTATATTTTTTTTTTGTGAAATAATTTCTTATAAAAATGTAAAAGACATCTCATTCGGAGTAGGTTTTATATGAAAGTTATTTTTGAATGTTTTTAAATTGAATTGTTACATGACTTATGAATTATTTATTAAGGCCATTTTTTCCTATTTTAACCAAGCATATTTTTTCATGAATTTTTAGTACATGTATGATGATTTATTTTTTTTGGGTAAAAAAATTATTATGATAATGATATATGTACTAATTAACTAGAATGAAATGTTCTTCATTAAATTTTTGATGTTTTAAAAAATTCTGTTTACATGATTTAATTTATGAAACCCTATTTTGTGATGAATATATTTAAAAATAAAAATACTTTTGAATATATTATTTTTTAACATGTTTTTTATATGGTGAATTTTAATGTTTTTTGTAATTGATATTTTATAATTCGTATTATTATTAATGGAATTTTTTTATATCATTCATAATTTCAAAAATAAAATGAAAAAATAAAATAGTTTCGAAAGCTCAAAAACATTTAATGTTGTTTTCTTAGACTTTTGTATCATGTTTTCATTGTCGATTGAAACCATATAGTTTATTGATTGATTTGGTAGTACTAGGTTACTATAATTGGAAAAGACATTACTTGAAATTTTTATTAGTAGAAATTTTTATAGTTTGTGGTTATGGTGAAAATTGTGATACATATGTATGTTTTTTGTTGATGTTGTTTTACTCGTTATTGTTTTATTCATTGTATTTGAATTTCATCTTATTGTTCTTTAGTTCTGGTTGTGGTTGCGTATTGATATTCCCTATTCTAAGGACGAGTCTAGTAGATATTTTTATTAGGTAGACATGATTAGAAGAAGTGAAAATTCTATTTTTCAGGAAGAAATAGTCTCTCATGGTATAATCCTCAAGACATTTCATGGGAAATGGGATATATTAATGATTTAAATTGTTCACAATGATAAATTATCATTGACATTATGTAGTTTTGGATGGAATGGTTTTCATATAAATTGATATCATTAGAATAATTGTGGAAATGTATGACTAACTAATATATAATGTAATATTGGTTGTTACCTCTGGAATGTTACATTAACGTCTTTTAATGTGGCTATTTATAATTTCAATAAGGATTAATAATAAATCAGGTTGAGTAGATTATTTATAGGTGTAGTTCAGAATTAGTCACTATATCAACTATGTGAATTGTGGGTTTATTCAATGATATTGGAATACATGGTTAAATATTTAATTTTTATAAATACAACCTAGCTTGAAATTCATAGATTTCTATTGTTCATGAAGAAAATTTTTATATTACGTAACCATTATTAACAACATTTTTGTCATGATCTATAGAGGGAATGGGTTTCACTTGATGGTTTGGATGAGGGGGGTCTAAGGTCTCACTCAATCACATGCATCAGGGTTACCATCTGTTCAACTTCCCTAGAACTCCAAAAATGGATACCTCATCCATATCTAGGTATAAACAATCATTCCAATGGATGGAGGTCATCTAGATTATCAAGCCTATCGACTCTTTAATGATTTCATTGGTCAAGAGGACCTGAGTTTGGGATCATAAAACTATCTTGGGGGGAATTAAATCCTACTACAGTATTCAATTATAGAAATATGATATGTTAGATAAACCCTTTATAGTCCCTAATATAGTACTAGTTACCCCTATGTTAGTGCCTGGATTTTGGACATATATCGATTAAAATTATAACATATATATCTCAAATTCTCTATGGCAAACATATTTATATATTATGATTTTATCTGTGTCCATGTTCGACAACACATGAGTTCTTTATTATCCATAGATATGGAGGCTATCATGATGATGAGATGTAAACTCTATGAGGCATCCTATGTTTCCTATAAAAATGAATCAAATGAAACATAATTAATTTCTCATATTTTAAGGTTGTATGTCTGCACTAATCCTACCATTTAACATCCTACGACAAGGATGTGAATAATTTTCGTAGACCTCAATGGGGCATCCTAAATATCAAATCTAAAAAATTAACCAGAGTCCACATAATTCTTGAGATTGGAGTCTGTGTCATGGGAGATAGAACAATAGAGTCCCAAGGAGTGGACATATGTGTATTATACTTCCATTGCATTCTTCTTGGAAAATGTATCCCTATGAGAGAATATGGTATGTAATCAGACTTACAACACTAATTTGGTTCTATGCTCCGTGAAATTCTCCACATGTTGTTAGTAAACACATCATTTTTCTATATGATCCCAAGATCCATTCACAGTGTGACAGACACAATATTATGATATATCAGACACATTTCATGAAATCATATATATACGGGGATTGCACAATAATTTTTCCCATTAAGAGGAATGATCACCCACATCATGGATGATAGGTTTTGGTTCTCAAGACTTAGGAATAAATAATATGGATTCCAATTATTGATGGAATTTTAGTTGTCATAGTTTAGGAAGTACCCCGACCCACTAATGGAATAAAGGTATTCAAGTGAATGGTTGGTATTGATACATAAAATGATGCACCTGTATGAGTCATCAAATACACTAATGGAATTGTAAATATTGATTATTTATGATTTTTTCAAGTCACATATGATAGGAAATATTTTAATGGAATTGGACTCCCACAAGTGTGTATTCCCATTGGATCATGGGAATTATTAAAGCTTCCTACATATTACAGTTATAAAGGAAATATGAGTGCTCATTGTTCATTTATCAATTGATCCACTAATAGGTTAAGGAAGATGATGTTGAATAGTGATATTGTGATTATACATGACATTATAGGAATTCTAGGGGATTATACTGAAATGGAAACCCTATGGCTGGGGAAATATTATATAATGTCAGTAGGAGGGTGTTACACACTAAGGTTGTCCAATATTTCAAGGAATACACTATGAGGATTCTTATTTGGTATTCTCATATCATGTGTTTTATAAGGTCTTACACTATAAGGCTACCGGATTTGTCCGGTCACATACTATGAGGCTTCCCATTTGGACGATTCTTAGACTACAAGGATTCCCTATTTTTATACTCATGTCATATCGTTGATTGGAAATTACACTCCAAGGCGTCCCTCTTAGTCAGGGATTACACTCTGAGGTTTCCCAATTGTTCAGGTATTACACTCTATGGTTTTCAGTTTTGTTAGGGATTAAACTCTATGGCTTCTAGTTTGGTTTGGGATTACACTCTACAGATTCCCATTTAGAAAGGACATACACTCTACGGATTCCCGATTTGTTGTGGATAACAGTATGAGGCATCTCATTTGGTTGGGGATTATACTATGATGTGGATTTCAATGATGATATATTTTTCGAATAAATTTTTGAGAAATATATCATTGGTGGGAGGTGTGACATGTCCCCCATACATAATGGCCAACAATTGTGACAGATACAGATAACCCCTTTGAATTAATAAATTTCCTTCTAACTGGGGATCCCATTTTGGGGAAATATTTCGTGGTACGGTTAGGGATATCAGATCCATTAAATATCATTCCTTTAAGGAATTAACATAGTTGAATATTTTAGTTTAAAATCATACTATCTAATTGTTTTTAATTTCTAGATTGTATAGTGTACACATCTCCTTCTCATCTAGCTGTCCAAACATGTATAGATACATTCTTGATTTTTCGACATCTAAGATATTTTAAAAAAATATCTATTTGAAGTGAGGGAAGTTATAATTCGATGGGTATAACATCCATGGTCATTTATACCTGTATGTATGGAGTTTCATATGAATCGGTATGTGTGGTGGTATTTTAGGTTCATAGAGTATAGAGAAGTTTATCTATTAAAATCCCTTTATCATTGATCACCATCATATAGACTATATATTATAGAGTATTATTAAAGAACCGTATCTATCCATTTGATATAGTGTTATAGAAAGATGTGTGATTGGATTTGATGTTATATTGTTGGTAAAACACATTCATCTCCATTGAGTTAAGTTTTTTTTCGGTTTCAATAAATATTTCATGATTGACTCTAAAACTTGTGATGATAAGTGACCTTATGAATTTGATGATATCATTCATCCTAACATCCATGATGTTTATTGTCTCATACCTTTAGGAAGATAATTGATTAGTAGTAAATGAAGTACATGAATAGATTAGTGGTGGATGGGGGATAGTCCCCCACAACATACATCCCCCAAACGGTGGATGGTTAAGAATATTTAGTTGTATATAACAATTCTGGGGATGATTGATAAAGTATTAATTAATTTATAATGCATCAAATTTTGTGGTAAATTTCACACAGTCATGTACCATGGATTTCAAATAATATCCCAACCACTAGATTCGGTGGGAGATCATAGTTCTTGATTGGTGGCTTCCATATGATCATACATTGAAATATTCCTCAATGATGTAAAATTATCCTAATTCTATTCACATATTTATAATTCCATCAATAACATAAATTTATAGAACTTTATACCCCTTTGGATCATCCTCTAGTGTGTTGTTTTGTACCCATCATTGATCATGTTCCCTTTCATCATGATCTATTGGGAGAGAGTGATTTTGGAGAAAATAGAGAATGGTATCCATCAACATTAGGTTAGTCGTTGGTTCATCATGATCTAGGGTGGTTCCAACCTAATTTATTTAATCCATATTGGTTATGATGATTTATGAGACAATTCTTCGATCTGTAATATGAAATGTTCCTCCTCTCTATTATGATCGTTCAGGATGGTGGTTGTATTATCTAATGTGTCGATATGAACACGATGAAACATGGTCTCCATTTCGTACCACTATCATAATCTATTTTCTAGCATAGTCAATGGATTCACAAGGGTGGTGCCCATTCTCTATGGAGTTGCAAAATTTATATCATCATCTACCGTTGGTTACTTACCAAACTATCGGTAAAAAATTTCTTCACATTATTTGGCTCCGGAATCCTAAAAGGATGTGTTTTCACAATGAAAAATGCCAACCATTCCATCAGATGCTGATGAGGACTATTAGATATTGAGATGTCACATTAGTTACCATCATGTGACTAAGATGTGTTCTGTGTAGTTTATCATAATGTTGTATAATTAGAAATATAGGTGGTTGGGATATGAAATAGAATAAAGTCATCCCTACATATCTCATTATGTTCAGATTCATGTTGTACTTAGCTATATAGTGATGGTGTGGTAGGATTCCAACCCCAGTAATAGTGTTACACTTGAGGGATATCCATAGGTACATAAAATATCTTGTCTTCTAATGGAAATCAACCATGTAGTTTCATTTTATGAAAAGAGGAGTTAGGGTATTTCTTTTATCATCTGGAATTACAGACTATAATGATCCTTTATCAAGTATCCATGCCATGTTTTGAGGGGCCAAACCCTTATGATTATTAATAGGCTAACATATGCTATGATCGACAGAAGAAATAAGGATTAAAAACCCTCCATAACACATTTATATTAAATGGATTATATTATAGGAGTATTTTACATCATGTGGTGGCTGGAGAAAGATATAAGATCATGTAATCCCTTTATATCTCATTGAAAATGAGAATTAGGCCTTACTAAGTTCTATAAGATCCATGCAGTTAAGATATATGTTTAAAGGACATCAATCATTCACTTTAATTTCTAGCGGTCAGGATTTATTCAATGATTTTTAATGTCACGTGGAATGAAAATTTCAACAAAATTTAATGTATTGTGGTAAGAACATCATTCATGAATTTAAATTTCACGTTGTATGTATATGATCCTTCCATTTTAATTTATTGTGATAAGAAAATCAACCATGCTGATTAATACAATATATTAAGGAAACATTCAATTCAGTTAATCGTATTATGGTTACATCATTAGTGATGCAGTTTAACGTATTGACATAAGAAAATAATTCATATATTTTTAAATCATATGGTTAGGAGGTATCTATGAAATTTAAATTATATATTTAACGATGATACCCATGATGTTTCTTATTTTGGGGTAAGGATGACATCCATATAGATTATTGTCATGTGGTCAGAATGAGATCCATATAGTTAAATATCTTGTAGTAAAGATAAGATACATGCACATTAAAGTCATTTTCTAAGGATGATATCCATTCAATTTATCGTCCTGTGGTCTGGATGTGATCTATGTAGGTTAATTTGTAACACCCCAGGTAATAAAGAGTATAAAATTTTCACATTTATCCATTTTTTGTGGATAAAATATTAATATAACTTTAAAGGGGACGCTATGCTCGATGGCGTACCAAACACGCAACAACGCGTTTCATGGGAATCTTATGTTGCACTCTAATAATAAAATAATATTATTTTAAATGGTAGTTAATGCCTAGCCGTTGTAATGGCAGGAATGAACAGAACTAACTAAAAAATGATTATATATGTTTGTCAAATATTTTTACTTTTTACAATAAATGTGTGAGGATTAAAAATGTGAATGAATCCAATTTTAAGCGTAAACATTCTAATATTCTTTAAAGGGTCTATTAACCACCTTTTAATGGAGAACCACATTTAAATCCACTTTTTGAAAATATTATGTGTCATATTTTACAAAATAAATTCTTCTTTAGAAACGGGACATCAAAATTTACTTTGAGTAAATTTTTTGTTTTTTTCCGATAAAGTTCATTTTTTAATGAATAGTGAAAAATGTTGTATTTTAATTCAAACCCTCTTTTTAATATAAATTAATTATATGATTAGATTATCTTTTTATTTGGTTTTAAAGAGAAATTAGAATATATTTTTACCATTTAATCCAATAGTGGTCATTGGAATTAATTTCACTTTGAAATCGGACTAAAACTAGTGTCAATCTTTTGATACATTTTGTTTCATAAAAACACGCTATTTGTTTTGAATGCGGGACTCATTATTAAATTAATTAATTCATATTATATGTTTTGATTTTTTTAAAATAGACATCATTTTTGAATTCAGAATATCAAATATAGCTTAGGGTGAATTTTTGGTAATTTTCTGAAAAACATCAATTTTTTATGAATAGTTAAACCACTATGTGGTAATTATAAAAACTGATTTTCCGTTTAAATGAAATTTTGCCATCTTTGTGTTTTTTATTTCAAAAATCATACATACATAGTTTTCATTCATAATTAAAATGTGGATCAATGGGATTAAAATAATTTTTTGATGAATAGTAACTTATTATGTTTTTAATCGCGATTACAGGTAATTAGTGTAGTTTAAAGTAAAAATAATGTTTTAATAATATGAGATGAGCTTGAAACATGCCCTACCCTCATTGGATGTGTCATTTCAGACCAAGAAAACCCATCGGTCAACTTGGGGACCCCATGGAACCACTTTGGTTGGGAAATGACATAAATAACTTTTTATTTAATGTTAAAGTAAAAATGACACAAACATGAGATGTTTTAATAAAACAATTTTTTCATGCGGATATACATGTCAAGTTATTGAAAATAAATGTAAATTATAAATAAAAAAAGATTTGCTACATCATAGTATTTTTTTTATAATTTTTAGACATTAAATATAATAAATTATTTGTGACATCATGATGATGCAGTGATGACCTCATTATTTAATGATTTAAATAAAATAAAAAGATAATGTAAAATATATGACCTACACATGTCCAAAACCTATTGGAAGGGTGGAGTTCGAACACTTATAACCTTATCCTCAAAACACATCAATGTGGGACCTTTAAAATCCGAAAATCATTTGAAAATAAAGTAACCTTTTATCACATTCCAAGAGTGCCCCTCCTCTCCCCTTATAAAAGGCCCCCACCTCTACCTCTTTACCCACACCTCCAAAGCCTTTTTCGTGCCCAGAAACTGCCCATTTTGCCTCTCCACATCCCTCTCTTACTCTTAGAAGCCTCACTTTGGGCAGAAGTCTTCCCAAGGAAGACTTTGAGCTCAAACCCAAGGGAGTTACCCGATTTTAAGGTAATGTCTTCACTTCAGTCCATTTGTTTTATTTTTCTTCTCTGACCCCCTAAACTCTTTTTATTCATTTTATTTGTAACAACTCCAGAATATTCAATATACTAGGATGTTGTTATAAGAAGGATTCGAGCTAAACTTACACACACCTTCATCTAATGGTTAATGAACATAATGTTTCTGTTGATGTATAATTTCTCCCTCACGAAACGATGATTGTTCAAACTCATATAACACCTTAAAAGGTGGAAATTAAGATGTCACTATGTTTATATATGATATATAATATATTTATGTTTTACTGAAGCTTCTATATTTTTAATTTATGGAAAACCATTATGGTTTCCATTATGGGTAAACACGATATCTTCATTTAAGGAAGTGCGGACTACCGACCCCTCAAAATGATTTGATTCGTTAATGCCATACGTGGGACGTATAAAGTATGGATTTAAAATTATTATATATGATTTTATACTAGAATTATAATATACCTTTATATCCTTATTATTTTCTTTCAATTAAAGTAAGAGATAGAAATGAAATTAGCGTTTATGCGTACGTACGGCTTACCGTCTCCATGAACGGTGCATTTCATTTTTTTACCTCTAAATGATTATGTAATATTATAAATGTATTAATATAATGTATATATATGATATATATTATATCTACATCATGAATACAATTCTGGATATAATGGATATTTTACCACATGAACAACTTGTAATTATAAAGAGTTTATTTTTGACTCAATCACCAATGATCGTTAAACGACCGTTATTAACATAAATAATAACATAGTGTTCATTACATGGTAATAAGTGATATAAAATGAATAATGAACTTGAAAAGGTTCATAAGGAATTATAAATTAACTGAAGTTTATTATTAATGAGATTAAAGAACGATCGAGTCAAGTCGGACCCGAGGTAAGGGATCTTACTCCTCTCTTTCTTTTTAAGTACACTCTTTTATGTCATTCCTTCTATAGCTCATCTTTCTTGTTATTTGGATGTTATTTTATATTACTCTTCCTATAATTTTTATTTTCATATGATGAGAGACCCTATTCTCTCTCATCAATCCATTTTGGATGTTTTGAGTGGTGCCGTTAGGCTGCCGAATTTTCGTAAAAGATCTAACCTCTCTCTTTATTTTTAAGTACTCTCCTTTATGTCACATATTTTAAGATCCTCTTTGTTATGTTGGGGGGATGTTATTTTATATTAGTCTTTCTGTAATATTTATGTTAATGTGACGAGATAACCTATTTGATCTCATTAATCAATTTTTTTGTAAGTTTTAAGTGGCGCCGTTAGGCTGTCGAGTTTTCATAAGGGATTTTTCATCTCACTTTCATTCCCGGGAGATTTTTGCTACATTTTCCACAATTGTTTTTTAGTGGTGTATGTAATGCCCATTATTTTACTAATTGTGTAATATAATTTCATTTATAAGTATTTACATTAATATTTTATTGTCCTTCTTTCACGGGGTGCATGTCTCGAAAGATACCCATGTCGGTAAGGGAACCTTTCACCCTCCTCTTTTTGTAAAATACTTCTCTTGTTATGTCTTTTAATTCACATAATATTATGTTGGTATATGTTATTCTATATCCTTATTGATTTAAATCTTATGGCCAAGTGATGAGATACCCCTTTTTATGTCTCATCAACTCATTTTCTGAAATTTGTAGTGACGTCATTAGGCCGTCAAATTTTTGAAAGGGAACTTCATAACCCAAGTTTGATTTTTGGGATAATCTTGTACTCCTTGAATATGTCATTATATGAATATGTGTGAATAACCTCTGATTGTTTTACACATAATATCCACTTATATTGGGTGTATTTGTTTTTCACACATAATTATGTAATTGATTTATCATTAAACAAAGGATATCGTCTTTGTAAGGGACTTCGTCTCAATCTCCTTTCATTGAGACACATTTTTGTTTTATACACCACTTTCTTTAATATGGTGTATAATCCCTTTTGAATTTTAAGTTTATTCAAAAGTAATCTTTTTATACGAAATGTTTTACTAAATGAAAAAAGGGAATGTTTTTGTCGTACGTATGCGGCGACAACGACTTCTCCGCCGCCACAAGCATTATTTGGTCTTTGGCTTCCTCAACAAGCCGTAATGTTTTTTTTTAAATAAAATAAATACCATATAATTTTTTTGTATTTTGGTATTGAAAATGGTTTTGATAAATGATTTTATTATGTCAATTTATTTAAATTATATATTGTGATTGAAATGTGGAAATGATATCATTCCTTTATGTTGGTTTTATGTGTTATAATTTTATAATGGTACTTGGACATTTTACGGGTGGTTACAGGATAAACCATATGATGGGTGGTGTTGTGAATACCAAGACGGGTGGTTACATTATGACCTCAATGAATTGGGTATGGAATACGTCCGTATGGATATTCCATTAGGTATGTATGGAAGTTGGCCGAATGGCTATTTCATTAAGTGATATGTGTGGATGTCGACCTTATGGTTATTCCACTTAACTATGTTTATGTCCCAAGTTACCTTTATATGTGATGTGATCTTTATATGGGTTTTATGGTAATCTTTTGGTTACAGAAGGGTAAGTAATGAACTTTTATTCAGGGAAGAGTTTTTACTACTTTGAAAAGGTGAAAAATATTACCTTGATAAAGTATACATTGTTTACCTGTCGTTTTGAAAAACTAACAGTTTTCATTCTTGGTGTATCCCTTACTGAGCATTTTATGCTCATCCCAAGTTTTTTAAATGTTTTTCACAGGACTTAACGTGGAATAGGGTAAAGTAAGGGATCAAGGGAATGCCATGCTACCTAAAACATGGAACTAGACATGTTTCTTTTTAAGAGTTTTTATTTTATGGAAACTTAGTAAAAGTTTCAACTTTGTAATCTTTTGAGATGTAATAGTTATGTCCTAATTCTCGAAAACTCTAAACCTGAAAAGATCCTCAATGTGAATTATTCATTTAAATCAATATTAAGTAAGGTTTAAGGCTGTGGCCTTATAGTTGGTATCAGAGGTCGGTTTAGATAACATTAGAGGTTAGGGTATTCTTTAAGAATAAGTGACATTACCATAATGGTTAGGATTTTAGAAAGAGTCCCAGTTTTAGATAAAGTGAATGAGTAACTATATCTTAGTGTATATATTCCTCTCTAGTACATGATGATTTTGTTGATATATGCACACTAACATGTCTATTTTTAGTAAATGAATGTATCTAGCAAGCACCAAAGTGAAAATGGGTTTGATAGAAACTATGGTGGTTCTCTAATTAAGAAACTAGATAAAATGGGGGATCCAATGAGGAAACCCGTGGTTGTTATAAACCAACTATCAAGGAGTCATGATCAACCACTTGAACCTTGGTATTATCTATAATGCATCATGCATGAGATGACCAACTCGATGTGGATGTTCAAGTAATAATTATAAAGTTAACCATTAAGGTTTATATGATCCCTACTTTTTAGGTAATTATGGGTTACTCTATGATATGATGGAAAATGAATGGCATGAGATAAAATTGAGGTTAAAATATGTTATGATAATTTTTGAAGATTTTATCTCATTTTGGGGAATGTTTTAAGAACTATATAGTTTTGGAAAAAGGACAACACGCAGACCGTGTGACAACCAGTCGCGTCGGACAAATCTGCGGAAATCGAACCCACAACCAATGTACGACTGGTATTTAACACCTACCACTAGACTACGTGATTTCCCTGGTTAGTTTGACTAATTCATTTTAGTTAGATGATTTTAGGAATCAATAGTATGTTTATTTTGGGTTATCTGTGGAAATGATTAACCAATCATCGAGGATATGTGATTAGGTTAATTACTTTTCAATATGAGAATTTAAGAGCAACTGATGTTTTTTGGTGAAAAAACATAATTTGTACCTTGTAAGACTATGTGAATATATCCTTCAAACATTTGGTTTTCAATCTTAGTTTGGTTTACATTGAAGCATTTTATGGACAAATTGATTATTGAATGTTTTTCGTTGAACTTTGGGTTTTGTTGGACAAATTTTCGAGATTAAGAATAGATTTTCTTTTTTATAAAGGATTATCCATTTGTGGATTATCTGATCATGTACTAACATTTTTTGTTTTAGTTTTGGTTAAAGTCTAAACACATGGGATGTATATAGTTCTCTTTTGTGGATTAGGTGATTCTCCAGAAGTTTATTATAGTACTCTTAATGTGAACAAGTCTTCTTAAATACTCGTCTTTTAGAGAAAGTATGAGTTTGTGTATAGAATATAATAAAAGTTGAAAGACAACATGATAAGTGATTATGTTTCCTTATGAATAAATTTTTCAATGAAAAGTAACTTAAAACAAAAATGTTGTCTGTTAACTTTTCCTACAAGGGAATCGAATACCGTTTAACCCATCACATGTTTGTGATCTTCATATTGTTAACTTTCTCCTAGACATGTTTACTAACACTCTCCATAAGAACATGACCCTTTGTTTTTCACTCCATGTCCATATTTTAAAACTTGGAATCTTAGTATGGGTTAACTCAGGTGACCTTTGTACTTATCTTTCTTTATTTTAAAGTGATTGTTTCTCTGACTCTTGTTCCGATGTGGGATTTTCAATGAAGTTTCCAAGCCCAATTTTAAAATTTCGAGGACGCAATTCCCAAAAGGGGGGAAGGATGTAACACCCCAGGTAAATAAAGAGTATGAAATTTTCACGTTTATCCATATTTCTGGATAAAATATTAATATAACTTTAAAGGGGACGCTATGCTCGATGGCGCACCCAACACGCAACAACTAGTTTCTTGGGAATCTTATGTTGCACTCAAATAAAAAAATAATATTATTTTAAATGGTAGTT
This sequence comes from Viscum album, assembly GCA_963277665.1. Classification (NCBI taxonomy): domain Eukaryota; kingdom Viridiplantae; phylum Streptophyta; class Magnoliopsida; order Santalales; family Viscaceae; genus Viscum; species Viscum album. Next base: position 165,187,950 of record OY728135.1, read on the forward strand.
AATTCCTAGTCTTTGTAATGGAGGGAATGAAAAGAACTAACTTAAAAATTATTATATATGTTTGTCAAATATTTTTACTTTTTACAATAAATGTTAGAGGATTAACAATGCGAATGAATCCAATTTTAAGCGTAAACATTCTAATATTCATTAAAGGGTCGATTTACCACCTTTTGATGGAGAACCTATTTTAAATCCACTTTTTTACAATTTTATGTGTTATATTTGACAAAATAAATTTTTCTGTAGAATCGAGACATCAAAATTTACTTTGTGTAAATGTTTGATATATTTCCGATAAAGTTCATTTTGTAATGACTAGTGAAAATTGTGGAATTTTAATTCAAAACCTCTTTTTAATATAATTTATTTATATGATTAGATTATCTTTTGAATTGGTTTTATAGTGAAATTAGAATATATTTTTACCATTTAATCCAATATTGGTTGTTGGAATTAATTCCACTTTGAAATCGGACTTAAACTAGTGTCAATCTTTTGATACATTTTGTTTCCTAAAAACACGCTATTTGTTTTGACAGCGGGAATCAATTATTAAAATAATTAATGAAAATTATATGTTTTGAATTTTGTAAAATAGACATCATTTTTAAATTCATAATATCAAATATAGATTAGGGTGTATTTTTTATAATTTTCTGAAAAACTTCAATTCTTTATGAATAGTGAAACAACTAAGTGGTAATTATAAAAACTGATTTTCCATTTAATTGAAATTTTTCCATCATTGTATTTTGAATTTCAAAAAATCCGACATACGTGGTTGTCATTAAGAAGTAATATGTGGTTCAACGGGATTAAAATAATTTTTTGGTGAATAGTAACTTAATAAATTTTTTATCGCGATTAGAGGTAATTAGTGTAGTTTAAGGTAAAAATAATGTTTTAATAATAAGATATGAGCTTGGAACATGTCCTACCATCATTGGATGTGTCATGGCCAACCACGAAAACCAATGGGTCAACTTGGGGACCCCATGGAACCACTTTGTTGGGAAATGACATAAATAACTTTTTATTTAATGTTAAGGTAAAAATGACACAAAAATGAGATGTTTTAATAAAATAATTTTTTCGTGGGGTTATACAAGTCCGATTTTTGACTATAAATATTAATTAGAAAGATAAAAATATTTCATACATCATAGTATTTTTTTAATAATTTTTAGACATTAAATAACTTATATTATTTATGACATCATGATGATGCAGCGATGACCTCATTATTTAATGATTTAAATAAAATGAAAAGATAATGTAAAATATATAACCTAGACATGTCCAAAACCTATTGGAAGGGTGGAGTTCGAACACTTATCACATTATCCTTGAAACACCTCAATTTGGGAGCTATAAAATCCGAAAAGCATTTGAAAATAAAGTAGCCTTTTATCACTTTCCAAGAGTGCCCCTCCTCTCCCCTTATAAAAGTCCCCCACCTCTACCTCTTTACCCACACCTCCAAAGCCTTTGTCTCAAACAAACCCTGCCCATTTTGCCTCTCCACACCCCTCTATAACTTTTAGAAGCCTCACTTTGGGCAGAAGTCTTTCCAAGGAAGCCTTTGAGCTCAAACCAAAGTGAGTTACCTGATTTTATGGTAATGTCTTCACTTGAGTCCTTTTGTTTTATTTTGCTTCTCCAACCCCCTAAAATCTTATTAATAATTTATTTTGTAACAAATCCAGTATCATAAATATACTAGGATTTTGTTATAAGAATTATTCGAGCTACACTTACACACACCTTCATCTAATTGTTAATGAACATACTGTTTCTGTGGATGGAGAATTTCTGCCTCACGAAACGATGATTGTTCAAACTCATATAACACCTTCAAAGGTGGACATTAAGATGTCACTATGTTTATATATGATATATGATATATTTATATTTTACTTAATCTTATGTATTTTTCATTTATGGAAAACCATTATGGTTTCCATTATGGGTAAATGCGATATCTTCATTTAAGGAAGTGCGGACTACCGCCCCCTCAAAGTGATTTGATTCGTTAATGCCATACGCAGGACGTATAGAGGATGGATATAAAATTATTATATATGATTTTATACTGAATTATAATATACGATTATATCATTATTATTTTCATTCAATTAAATTATGAGATAGAAATGAAATTAGCATTCATGTGTACGTACGGCTTACCGTCTCCATGAACGGTGCATTTCATTTCTTACCTCTAAATGGTTATGTAATATTATAAATGCATGAATATAATGGATATATATGATATATATGATATCTATATCATGAATACAATTCTGGATATAATGGATATTTTACCACATGAACAACTTGTAATTATAAAGAGTTTATTTTTGACTCAAGCACCAATGATCGTTAAACGACCGTTATTAACTTAAATAATAACATAGTGTTCATAACATGGTAATAAGTGATAAAAATGAATAATGAACATGAAAAAGGTTCTTAAGGAAGTATAAATTATCTCAACTTTATTATTCGGGAGATTAAAGAACGATCAAGTCAAGTCGGACCCGAGGTAAGGGATCTTACTCCTCTCTTTTTAAGTACACTCTTTTATGTCATTCCTTCTAAAGCTCATATTTATTATTATTGGGAAGTTGTTTTATATTACTCTTACTGTAATTTATATTTTCATATGATGAGAGACCCTATTCTCTCACATAAATCCATTTTGGATGTTTTGAGTGGTGCCGCTAGGCTGCCGAATTTTCGTAAAAGATCTAACCTCTCTCTTTCTTTTTAAGTACTCTATTTTATGTCACTACTTTTAAACTCATATTTGTTATGTTGGGGGATGTTATTTTATATTCCTCTATCTGTAAACGTTTTTTTAATGTGATGACAGACCCTATTTGATCTCATTAATCCATTTTTTGTATGTTTTAAGTGGCATCGTTAGGCTGCCGAGTTTTCGTAAGGGATTTTTCATCTCACATTCATTCCCTTGAGATTTATGCTACATTTCCCACAATTTCCATTGAGTGGTGTATGTACTGCCCATTATTTTAATCATTGTTTAATATACATTCATTTATGAGTATTTACATCAATGATGTATTGTCCTTCTTTCACGGGGTGCATGTCTCGAAAGATACCCATGTCGGTAAGGGAACCTTTCACCCTCCTCTTTTTGTAAAAGACTTCTTTTGTTATGTCTTTTAATTCACATAATATTATATTGGGATATGTTCTTCTATATTCTTATTGATTTAAATTTTATTTCCAAGTGATGAGATACCCCTTTTTATCTCTCATCAACTCATTTTCTGAAATTTTTAGTGACGTCGTTCGGCCGTCAAATTTTTGAAAGGGAACTTCTTAACCAAAATATTATTCTTTGGGATAACCTTGTACTCCTTGAATATGTCATTCTATGAATATGTGTGAATAACCTATTATTATTTTACTCTTAATATCCACTTATATTGGGTGTATTCGTTTGTCACACATAATTATGTAATTGATTTATCCTTAAACCAAGGATATCGTCTTTGTAAGGGACTTCGTCTCAATCTCCTTTCATTGAGGCACATTTTTGTTTTATACACCACTTTCTTTAATACGGTGTATAAACACATTTTCCTTTTAACTTTATTCAAAAGGAATATTTTTATACGAAGTGTTTTACTAAATGACAAAAGGGAATGTTTTTGTCGTACGTATGCGGAGACAACGACTTCTCCGCCGCCGCGAGCATTATTTTGTCTTTGGCTTCCTCAACAAGCCGTAATTTTTTTTTAAAATAAAATAAATACCATATACTTTTTTTGTATTTTGGTATTGAAAATGGTTTTTATAAAGGATTCTATTATGTCAATTTATTTAAATGATATATTGTGATTGAAATGTAGAAATGTTATCATTCCTTTATGTTGGTTTTATGTGTTATAATTTTATAATGGTACTTGGACATTTTACAGGTGGTTACGTGATAAACCATATGACGGGTGGTGTCGTGAATACCAGGACGGGTGGTTATGTTATAACCTCCAATGCATTGGGTATGGAAGTCGGCCGTATGGCTATTCCATTAAGTATGTATGGAAGTTGGCCGAATGGCTATTTCATTAAGTGATATGTGTGGAAGTCTACCTTATGGTTATTCCACTTAAGTATGTTTATGTCCCAAGTTACCTTTAAATGTTATGTGATCTTTATATGGGTTTTTTGATAATCTTTTGGTTATAGAAGGGTAAGTAATGAACTTTTATTCCGTGAAGAGTTTTTACTACTTCGAAAAGGTGAAATGTATTACTTTGACAAAATATACATGGTTTACTTGTTATTTAGAAAAACTAACAGTTTTCATTCTTGGTGTATCCCTTACTGAGCTTTTTATCCTCATCCCATGTTTTTGAAATGTTTTTCACAGGACATAATGTGGAATAGGGTCAAGGATGGGATCAAGGGAAAGTCATGCTACCTAAAACATGGAACTAGACATGTTTCTTTTTAAGGGTTTTTATTTTATGGAAACTTTGTAGAAGTTTCTACTTTGTAATATTTTGAGATGTAATAGTTATGTCCTAGTTCTATAAAACACTAAACCTGAAAAGATCATCAATGTGAATTATTCATTTAATTCAATATTAAGTAAGGTTTAAGTCTAGGGCCTTATATAATTTCTTGTGGTGAAGAGGATATAAATATTGTTTAACTTTATGTTGTCAGGAAGATATGTGAATAATATTATAGTAGGGTGTCCCTTTTTAAGGATAATTGTAAACTATTATGAATTTTACATGAGAATCATGTTCTTTCAACATTTTATAGAAAACAGATATAGGTTATTCTAACAGATCGATGATAAAGAAAACAATCTATTGTGTTTCTAACACTTGGATTGTAGGGTAAATTGGTTTCCAAGCCTATCTACAATGAATCATGTTGATTTATCATTGTAGGAAGTCCATCAAAATATTTTCCATTATAGAAATAAAATATTTTGTTACATTTATTATTTTTAAGTAATATTATTTGTTCAATAATTATTCATTGAGAGGAATATTTCTTATAATCTATTGTAATACTGTTGCACCATGTTTATAATAATCAGGTGATTAGAGCGGGCACCAATGTGTTGGATGTTCCAATATCTCTATGTCCATCTTAGCTTTTATATGGTCTATATAGTAATAGAAACAATATATGATGTTCCTGATAAGTTGATTATAGGGGAAATAATTTTCTTGTCTTATAAACACCACCTCACGCATCATTCTTTTCATTAAGGACATTATAAAAACCTCTTCCATGGAATAATTGAAACACCAAGGAACTTGTTTTTCCGGGAGAGAAAAGACTTTTTCACTACCTTTCATCAAGATATTGTCTACCAGATACTTTTCCAACATGTTATTTGCGACACCATTGTTCTGGGTGTATGGTTCAGTTTGGATTTTCTAATATGGTGTAAATATAATCAATTTTCTGAGCACAAGTGAATAATTATTGGTGTACATGGATAATGTAGATTATTTCCATTAATTGAAAGGACCCATATGTCTTGAAATTTGTTTTCATGACATTTGAGGTTAGATGGTTTCTATATTATCCATGACGAGGTGGTGGGAAATATACAAATGACCACAGCCCTATGGGATGGAGTGATGTTGAATAATTTCTGGAATTCACTAGATGAGGTGATGAAAAATATGTACATACACAAAGTACAATGGGCTGGGGTTATTCCCTACACAGAGGTACTTCACAGATAGAAAATACCTATTCATCCTGAGATAGATACCTTAGGAGTATTCCATTAATAATCTTTTCGATATTTTTATTTTCTTCTCGTATTTGTGCAATATGTTCTTCTGCCAAACAATTAATGTCATCCTCATGGTGATAGCAGGTAGGGGATATGAAAAATCCATTTTCACTATCGGTGTAAGGGTTAGTGGATGATGACGAGAGGTTAAACATTGACCCTAATGAATGAATACACTACTATAATAGTCCATGTGATCCATTTTTATTATCCTCCAAAAAGGAAACCCAGTTGGAACACAATTATAGATTCATGGTTGATACTAGGAAGCTCTACATATCATGATTCATTATTAGAATGTAGGAAAAACTGTTGTGAGTCAGATGAATACCTGAGGGTATTATTGTACCCATTAGGGGAATGCATTCCTAGATTTGATGTGGAATCTTTGGATCCAAATAATATCATATTTAAATAGAAAAAATAAATTGTATTATCCTCCTTGATAGTGTATCTCATTTAAGGTGTCATTGCCTGATGATCCATTTGGTGGTCAGTTCCTAATGTTCTATCAGTTCCTAATATTCTATTTGGGGGTTAGTTCCCATGATAAAATTTTAAGTGTTAGTGAACATGACCAAAATGATACCATGGTAAAATATGGTAGATATTCCCCCATCCCAATGGGATCGGGTGGTCTCTTGGATTCAATAGTTTATAAAACTAGATGAGATGAAGTCATAGGTTCATGGGTAGCAGTGATATGGGATTTATTCTGGTCCCCCATTTGTATACATCTGTAAACCACTAGCAGATGGGATTTAGTAGGGATGTGAGACTAATTTTGACTTTTATTTTTTGGATACACATGGTGCACTCTCCAGATGGGGGCCCTGTACTATATTGTTGGTGTTGGGACAACCTACTACGCACCTCTTTGTGGAACATTGGCCATATATCTACTGTGAAAATCAGAATGGTTGAGATCCCTCATATAAAACTATTGGGGAATTTAGTTGTCATGTTGAATATTCATTCCCATATCCCAGATATTGGTAAGTTCTATTTTGTTTCATGCTACTACTCGGTTCCCAAAGAAGATTAATGTGGTAATATGGGTCGCTTCTACTAACACATTTTGTTGTGGGAAATATGATCGATGAAAAATCATACACTGATGGATTTTATGAGACAATTATAGTGTAATTATGTAGCTATTTTTGTGATATTACCATTACAAGATGTTCACCAATCGATGGTGGATGTAGTGTAATGGTGAAAATTAAAGTATGGGCCTCATGATCAGACCAGCCTGTCCAGTGATGCTAGAAACCATCAGAACATTCGTGGAATTCGTATTGACGCCATGGAATATTGAAAAGACCTGGAGACACAAAAATTCACCTTATCAGTGCACCATAACAAATTAGAGGCCATTTTTTAACAATTACTTTCATATTTTCAGGAAAAAGAGGTTATCCCATATTTTTTGAGAGGTTTAGTACTATTAAAATAAACGTTTTTAGTTAACTTTGTTTTGGGTGCAATGTGCACAACATAAATGATCAGGATGAGAATATGGAAAATCAATCCACATTGACATGTGATTGTAAGGCACAATTTAATGATTTCTTATCTGGATCATATTTTATGTTTCGTCGTGACTCGAGGCGTGGAATTGAAATCTCTTAATGGTTTTATTTAGGGTGATTCTTAAGTACCTTCTCAATTGAACAAATCATGTATTCCATATTTCTTTATTCCATAGAAAGTCCCAATGGTTCTCTCATCTGTATTTGTGTACCATATTTCATTTCAATGACTAGAATTTATTTGGGTTTTCAGGCCCATCCACTGTTGGGGACCCACATTCATTGAGAGGATGGGAGGTAAGACACATCACACCTTATTGGGATAAATTTCTTCCTACTCCAAGACAATTTTATATATTTATGATATGATCAAGAAATCCCTCATAGTCCCTAATATGGGGATGGATACATATATTTCCATGGATTGAATTTGTACATGAATCTATATAGATAATAATGTGCATATTACAGGTTCCATGTCACTCACGTATTTAATTATGATGCTCTTAGCCATGGCCATGTCCAGGATCTCTTGTGTTTATTGATTTCATGGGATATGGATGGTGTATAGGAGATGGTATTGAACATATATGTGGAATATTATGTATCATGTTAAAAAAGGAAGAAAAAAACACATAGTTAGTTCAACATTGTTTGAGGTCACATGACTGGACACATCCATGATGTTTAACGTCATATAGTAAGGCCATGAATACAATGATACTTATTCACTAAGGAATCTTACATATCCTATGTAATACCCGAATTAAAGTCCATGTAGTTATTATGACAGGTGTTTGTGTCATGAGAGATAAGACGGTAGAGGCCATAGGGAAGACTTATGCATATGAGAATACCTTGGATTGCTTCATCGAGAATATAGATATGCGAGACGATATTAAGTGTAATTAATCATACATCTTTATGATGGGAATAGTCTAGTGGGTTCTCATATAACTTTTTATACATTCAACAATCATCTATAATCCCATGTGATCCAAGCTCAGTGTGAGAAATACCAGATAGAGGCATATTGTACACATTACATGAGATCATATTTGTACATAGATTAATCATTAAATTTTCATACTGAGAGTCAGGATTACCCATTTGTTGGATGATAAGATATATAGCATGGGCCTTAGGAAAACATATTACATATCTCAGTTATCACAAAAATCAGAGATATCATAGTTCAGTTATACCTTAACCACAACATATGGTAATGTGGGAGATCATTCAAATAAATATTTTGAAAATACATGAGATTTTAGGAATTCCAGGGGATTATTCCTAACTCAATTCCATATATCTAGTTAAATATTATATTATGAAGGATGATGGAGATTACACACAATGTCTTCCTATGATTTTTAAGTGCTTACACTATGGGGTTGCCCGATGGGTCATGGAATACACTCATTGTATTCCTATTGAAAAACACATGTTACGCTTCTGGCTGAGGATTACACTATAGGGTATCCCAATTTTTATAATCATTCATTATCTTTTGAAAGATTATATATTTTTAGTGATGACCATGATGGTCTTCCTTAGAGAATGAAATTTGTAAGGTAAAATCATTTTCAAACCCAAGATCGTAAATAACACATCCATTATAAAAGGTGTATCAGAATAAATATTACTTTTTATTGGTTCACATGAAATGATTCCAACTATGTATAATGAAAAAGTTTACATTTAATGAGGTATTTTCCTAAAATGTCTTTTCCATCAACCTGGATTTTCGTGATTGCCCACAAAATATGTAGGGACACCAATCTGGCAAGGAAGACACATCCAATGGTGTCTTCCTAATCAATTGTCATTGCTTGGATTCAACTGAATGTGAAAATCAATTATGTCTATGATTCTTTACATAACCCAATAATGAATGCCCAGGGTATCATGAATGATAAACTGACTTGTCTCAAAATCCATTGCCTAATCAGAGAGAAATGTTTTGGGTCTCATGCATGATCCATGAATACCTGATCATGTGTTGTCACACGATGAAGCTGACCTATCCTTGGACTATTGCATGTAAATTTGAACATGTCTATGGAAAGTCACATGATCATTAAAACATGCTAATGACTCATTCACATTTTCAACATAAATTTTCATGAATTATTCCTCGTGACCAATGTGGAAAAATATGAGGTGAATTATATGACAAATATGAATTTCTTTATGGGCATATTGTTTGATAGCATAGACATGTCAAGTGTTTTTCATTTGACCAATTTTCATTGTCCTTGTGTTATTACCTGGAAATGCTGACATGTCAATGGGTTTTCATAAGTTCATCCAAATATGTATAAGGCTTCTATTGATATCAAAATGTAATTACCATGGATTCCATAAGAAATCATGAGACCATTTATGGTATTGCGATCATGCTTTCTTGAATTAATCATGTGTCATGTTCTCATGGATATGCTTTGGGTATTGTGCATGGATAAAGGATCACAAAACAGTTTTGAGGGATTTTGTAAATGGAATTATGGCTAATGTCACATTAGAAATTAGGCATTCTAGAGTGTACGTTTCATTGGAGTAAACCACGCGACCTTAATCTGTAGGGAGATACCAATCCACGGAACTCACTTGTAGATTGATGCAACATACATGATGGGATATGATTGAATTATGGAGTCATGTGACACTCTATCATTCATGTTCTTCACATTATAAAAATGAGGTCTTGTGATATGAATTACAATGATAACCGGGGTCCTGTTCCAAATCCTCACCATGAATGGGTGAATGAATGATCTTCATGGTGTTGAGGAATTTGGGGACTGAGATCTGTCTGTATGATTCATGTTTAGGTTTCCATTCATAGCGTTTTCAGCACACACCAAATGACCAAGGGCTTTTGGTATTATAGGATATATTTAATGTTTTCTAGTGCATACCAACAGTCTCCGGCATGGGATCCCCTCATTCTCAACTGTCTATACTGAATGGTCCAAAAAAATATATCATGATGAAGAGATCATTTTTCATTTCTGTTATACAATCATCTGATCTTCACACACGCATCACATGACAGAGGTTTCAAATCCATTATAAGTAATCATTATCTCCCTAGGGTCATTGTCAACGTGTAGAAAACACATATAAGAACTGTTTGTTGGACTATAGTTCCTGATTCATATTTGAGAGATTCATATGGCATCACACCTCCTTTAAAATGAATATTAAGGCGGGGGTCATGATCATGTTTCAACATGTATTCCTGGAGGTGTATTCAGGATAAAGAATTTTCTCGGTGTTTTTCACCCAAAAAAATATCATGAAATCGATCTTTACTTTTGTTTAACTCATCTTTTGGTCACATGATTTTATTAGAGGTGTGTTAGGGGTATAATTCCTTCACTCTAAAACTAAATCATGGATATAAAGAGACATTATTTTTTCAAGATATGCATATGATATTTTCTAAACATGCAATTTCGATGTTCCCATGATGATCACATGATGAGCTAGCTTGATGAGATACTGTGGGAAATACTCATTAGAGAGGTCATTAATTTAATAAGAGATGATCTCACATAGTTGTGGTCAGCGTAGCTAGATATCCTCCCTTGATTCTTTTCTTGATATTATTCCCCTACATTTTATTGGGATTTCTGTGAAAGGGTTAAGGTTTATATAGGCCTTGGTAGATTGACTATGGAACCACATTGAATGGGATGAATACTTCATTCACCACCGAGGTGGTGAACTATATTGGATGATATTCTTCAAAGGTGCAGCATGATCATCAAAATCCAATTTGAATCCGATGAAAAAAAACATGAAAGAGGAAAAGACCACAAGAATAAAACTGCTAAAAAATTCTCATATTCACATTGATAATCTGATTGAAGGAAGATAATGTGATAGACTTAATCACCTTCTATGAAGATGTGTTAACTAAAAAATATGATTTAATTGGTGTGGAAAATATTTTGGATGTGGAAGGGGTTTTTAATAGATGATCTTTTCATGATTTCCCTAAGTACATATCATATGTTCAATCACATTAGGAAAAATTGACTATGAAACATCTATGATCGTTGTCATGGGCTCTCATTGAAGGAAACTTGCTTGTTTTCATCGATATCATAGTGACACCTATTGGATGTCTTGGTGAATCGTAGCTATCATTGAGGTTCTATAGTTTATGTAGTGATGTCTAGAAACATCCTTTGTCATTTTGAACTGTTGGAGGAGATGGGAGGTATATGGGCGAGAGGTTCAAAACGATGGCCTATGCTGTATGGGATTAGTTGTGATCAAATTTTTGAGGTACATGATGGTTTCTTTATAAGGAAACTTTAAAGACTATATTTGATGACCATGATCTGTGGAAGGCATTATCAGATACTTAAGATCATCTGGGGTCATGATTGGATGACCCAGATTTGGTGACCTTTAAAATATTTCTTCCCCCACTAACATCACATTTAACATTCTATCTAGTTGATATAAAATTATATGTCTTTCATTTGTCTGAGACAACATTATGGTCATAACCTATACCATATGGAGAACTTAAAATGTCAATACTCGATCTACTAAGCTTATGAAACTGGTTATCCATGCACTTATAAGCTCGAGAACCTTGGGTAGTGTACATGGGTCTATCTACTTCTTGTTGGATACATACTCTTCTACTAGTTTGTTGGCAAGCCTAGGACATGTCCTAATGTTAAGTATCGAATTCATGACCCAACTAGGAATGTGGAAGAATTGTCTTGTATGGCTAGTGTGATAGTAATATTTTTTTTGGATAAAAGAGAAAAAAATCTATCAACTAAGAATAGATTTATTGGTGAAATTAAGGATCCAAAATACATCTTCTTAATCCAAACCCTTCCCTTTTAATATGTCATTTACAAATTATTTCATGAAAATAATAACAATGTTTTTCATGATATTCATAACCCTTTTGTCATCTCCAAAAATCAAAAATGAGAAAAAAAAATTATGTTAACTACTTCATATATGGAGTGAGTAAATAAAAGGTTATATCAATAGATTTAACAATGTGTGAGTAGATTTTTAACAATATTAAATGGTTTCATATATATATACCACAATGAATCATTCAAACAATTTTTTATATGATTATTATTCATGTTTTATCAAGTATAGTATCACTAATGAAATATAATAATAGGATTGAATATTCATGATATTTTAATTGGAATATAACTTATACTAAATGTACTAACATATCTAGTTAAATAAGTATGACATCAATGAGGAATAATGGGTCATGTTCCTGACATGAAATCATGTTGTATAGAGCAACATGTTATTATGATTTTCCTTTCATTTTCCCACATTCATTATTTGAGTGTGCATTTTATAGAATATTACATTAGGGAATTCTAAATGACTTAAAATTTTATTAAAATAATATTGGTTGGGAGGTTTTGATGGTATGAAATAGATCAAGAAACACCTATTTGACTTATAATCTAAATAAAATTAATCTTGTTAATAAAATAATATTTAGTGGGTAATCTATCAAAATATTTTATGATATAAAAGGAAAAGCATTTTTAAAACTGATAGGTGGTAATGTTGTCAGTGTTAATAGTATAATTTTATTAGTTTATTATATTTCTCATGTACTTTTAAATTATTATTTGTTTCTAAACATGATGTCCTCAATGTGGTGTCTGAATGAGTCAATCATGATAGCATGTTTCTTTTTTTATTTAGAGGATATGTTCTATATATATTATATAATATGGTATGTTCACGAAGTGTTGACCATTATTCTTGTACTGATCTATATTTTCTTTGATAGTGATAGTTTTTTTTATGGTGTATTATATATAATTGATATATATGGTGATAATTTAATTATTACATAGTCATCCATATCAAAATCCACTATTCTGGTGGAGGTTTGATGAAATCATAACATGGGGCGATTCATTTATAATTGGATATGAATACATTGATAATGTGGATAAGATGGGATACTTCATAAAACATTAGACATATTATTTTGTCTATTATTAGTTTATATGATCATTATTGCATGAGAATTTTATTTCTTCAATAAATATTCTATATTATAAAATTTTCAGCTAAGAATGGGAGGGATGAAATACCCTCAATTTCTTGAACCATAGGAAATTCTTTACACTATTAGTGAGTTTTACTATTTGGTAGAATTGATTCCCTTTTTAAATATTTCACTTGATGCTTTCATATACTCATGATCAAGGTCTATGTGGTCTTCTAGTTTTTTAATCAGATGGGATCAAATTTTTATTGAGTATGATATTCAATTTAGTTCAAAAAGTATTCCATACCATCGAATAGGAATGATAAAATCTTTATAATTCAACATGTAATATAGATACATATGTTGTTGTATAATCATTTAGTATATCGGGTGATTTTGGAGTTTGATAAAATATCATAGAACATTTGTCTAAGAATATATTTTAAATGTCTAAAATTCCATCAATATGAAAATAGAATTCCAAAAGGTGGGGATAATATAATATCCATCAATTATGTTAATATAATTTTTAATATTATATAAATATGTTATGAAACATTTTCAATTTATTATGGGAATATTTGGATGTTTTTTAGAAGTTTTTCATGGATATAGAAGGGTGATTAATTGGTTGATAGTTAGGATAAACCATTAGGAACTCCAAGGTTACCAAATTATATGGAATTAGTGTACCTTAGTTGGTGAATTTTAAATTCACGATTTAGAAAATAAATTAGGTAAACATCTATCCAAGGCGGTTTTCCGGCAGTTCAAATTATCATGTTTAGGGAATGCTTTTTCACACCATGTGACCAGACCATGATATGTAATTAATGATTTAAACAAATATTTATACCCAAAAATTTCTATCAAAACTATATTAAATATATTTTTAATGGGATTAATGAAACATATTTTTCCATTTGGATACATTGGTAGCTCCCATCAATCGGGTTCCCTGTCTATACGATTCTCAGAGCATTGGATATTTGAATAAAATATGTAATCCCTATTTTTTCATATTCCTCATACATATTGTTATATATTTTAAAGATCTCTAGTACAATGTTTTCATTCCTTAATACAATTTCTATGTCTGTTTATGCAGGGTCTATTGAATAGAATCATCATATCAGGGTTATTAAATTGCTGATCCACATAGGTGCGACATGATTTAATCATGGAGACATTAATAAAGGTAAGTGCAATATATCTTAGTCAAAATATTCATTGAACATGGTGGATTCATTTTCATGAATTTAATTTCACATATATATTTTTATGAAATAATTTTGTTGAATAATTCATAAAAAATGATCATGTTTTTTTGACATTAAATCGGTGGGTTCTCGGTGAAACGCTCAACATGTATGGTGAAATTCACAAATAGTGTTTAAAATAATATTTCATTCTGTGTGTGATAGCTAGTAATAAACACTATTGTGATTAATTTATAAGAATATTAAATGGGACTTTATAAAATATAATTGTACACCATTCTTTACTATGGATCACATAGAAAGGACATTATTAGAGAAGACTTTGCAGCATTTCAAAAATTAGGGCTCACTAGATTTTTCGTCCATGTGAAAACATGCATATAGGGAGATAGGTTTCTTGTTCAGGACTTTAATAGATTTTCATTTTTTTATTTGGTTGGTTCATTGAATGTATAAGTATTTAATTTCATGGGTGAGCCTTTCGTGTGAGATATTTCATTACATATTTTTTTGTCATTTCATTTATATTCTAAAATATTATTTTATAATAATTTATTTTTGATAACTTCTGTTTATCGTAGTGGAGTGTTTAGGAGGTCTAGTCTGGATTGTGTTTTGGGTTGTATATCCACCTCCATGGCATTCACCATAGTGGATATACTAAATGATGGTTATTATTATACATGTAAGGGGAATGTATCATTCCTTTCTAGCACATCATCTATATTTTTTATTCATACATGGTGAGAGTTGGATCATGGTGATTGATGGCTATGGTTTTGGGTATGTTTATTGGATTTTGAATAATAATTTGGTATTTTGGATCATTGACAATGATAGAAATTTTTATTATTCTATAAATCGGATTATAATGACCAATTTTCATTGTTATAATTATTGGGCTTCTATAATGCATTATATTATGAACTTTTTTTCATTCCATTTCATTTTTTTTCATGAAAAGGGTAAATTACCCCACTATATCATGGTATAACCTTTCCATTTATATTCATCCTTTCATGTCTAAAGTAAATCACATAAGGATAGTTCTGTGTACGTCCTATTAAATACAGTGGGCCAGGGTCCTGATATTAATCTATTTCATGTAATCAATGAGGTTGGGTTTTCCAACCACTAATGAATTACCATTTTGGGTGTTTAATACTATTTTTTTAGTAATACTATAGAAATGATTCATTTATGGTTGTTTAGTGACCATAATAACTACATATAGGTGTTATTTTTCCTTATTTCATTGGATTTTATGAAACTCTCCTCTTAAACTTTGGCAGAAGGGTATCTGGGGAATCATCTATAGTTAAGAATGAATTATGTGTAGACCATACCACACATGATGCATCATGCATGTGGATGATCCCTAACAATATTCAATGATAATGTGATGATTGAAGATGGATTTGTTACCTTATATTTAAATCTTATCATAGTGGGACCTATATGATGATGTGATGTAACCAGATAGGCATGTAGTGGGGAGCTACACAAGAATCATTAGGTGTCTATATTGATTGAGAGATGGGTGTTTCATAACATATTACCTATAATTCCTCCCACATATAATAAAAATATAGTGGGGTGCTCTAATTTGGTGAATCAGTGTCCATCATTATGCATGGAGTTTGGAAATAGAGACTAGAACTAATTATTTTTTCCACAAGAAAAAATACTATGGATGGGCGGTGGGATAAATTCACTGTAGAATTGAACCATTTAAATTTTCTATCTTTTCATACAGGCCTTCATGCCATCCCCTTTAGGGGATTAAAGGGCCACATTACACTAATCAGCCAAGTCATTATTAAACATGTGGGTTATTAAATTTAATGTAATTTGTCCAAGGGAAACTTTTTTATCCTTGTGTGGAGGTATACGACTTAACCCAGGATGGGTACATTAGTCTACCCTTGTTTTTTTAATTTTCATATCTATAATAAATATATTAATTAGTTTTTTTAATTTTATATTTTTAATTATTATTTATAACTAATAATATTTATTATTACATTATCTGCTATCTTATATAATATGATATCTATTTCTAATTATATTGTTAATATGTATAATAGTTATTATGGGTCGATATATATTTATAATTATTTAAATCATATTATCAATAAATTATTGTATTTAATATTCTAATTAAACAATTTGGTATTATCTATTATATTCTAAATTACTAATTATATTAAGTTTATTGATTATTAAATATTATTTTATTAATATTTTATATAAATTATGAATACTTATTTATATAATATAAATACTCATTTGTTGGAAAAAGTAGATCAAGAATCTCAAAATCATTGGAAATGTATGACCCACGTGGTTGGTAGACCCGATAGAGGGATGAGTGTGATAACTCTTATGAATATGCCATCAATTCCTTTGTTGGATGGATAGATGCACTATAATGTGTCTGTTAGAAATATGGGACTTGTTCGATAGTGTGGACGAATATTTTTGTGGTTCTATGGGGCGCCATTCAAGAATCATTTTATTTACTACTCAAAAGAGAGGTGGGATTGGTATCTCCAATATAATAACAGTGCATCAAAATATAATATTTGGAAGGGGTTTCTATTTAAATGTTCATCATTGGAAAACATAATGTTGAAGATTTATAAGAGTTTATAAAGCACTCAAGACTGGAACCACAGGTTCAATGAATTTTTTTTGGGAGGCAAAAAATCTATATAAAGTTGGCATGAAATTTTGTGGGATTATCTTAATTTATATTGGGTCATCTTCTTCTGGGAAAAAAATTTCCCCACTCATCAAGACCATTGGTCCATTGAGGACCATCAAAATTTGTGTCATTATATGTATTTAAAGAGGTATTT
Organism: Viscum album; assembly: GCA_963277665.1. Classification (NCBI taxonomy): domain Eukaryota; kingdom Viridiplantae; phylum Streptophyta; class Magnoliopsida; order Santalales; family Viscaceae; genus Viscum; species Viscum album. Next base: position 165,205,385 of record OY728135.1, read on the forward strand.
TTAGTTATTTATATACTTTTTTTCATAAGAATTGTCCATGTACACATATTGTTAAGAAGATGTATGAGTGATTGTAATAAAATGGGATAGTAAGGATGCATTAAATCTGAATAAATTTTTCATTCTATGACATATATTTGGGAATATTTTACATTAGGACTTTTGGCCATCATGGAAATATAGGACATTATGCCTCTAGTCTATCATTAGTTGAGTGGATGATGTTGATGGAGTAATTTGATTGATGGAATAATGGTATAGCTCTAGAGGATATTGTGACAATAGAGGTGGAGCACTATATGTGAAAGAATGACGTTATTTTGTGAGTTTTATCTCTGACCAATGATGGGTGTTCTTGGATCCATATGTTATCCCTCCTCCAACACAATTTCATGATGTGGGATTATGTGATTCCTTATAAATTTGGAACTGTGCTTTTTGAAATAAGTATTTTTGATATGTATAATGTTTGGAATTTATTATGTTTTACATTGAATACTATTTTTAAGGATAAATCATTTCCAGATATTATTTTTTCATTTTCATATAAATGGAAACCCGGACGCCGGGTGACAACTCGTCGCGTTCATAAGGCCTGTGATACATGAACCAAAAACTAAAGGGTGATAAGTTTACATCACCTACCACTACCATACATGATGTCCAAGTTTGTATAATGTACTTTTTTTTAAATATTATGAGAAATTAATTATAAACTTATTATTTTTGGAACCCTATACGATTTGGATAAATAGAGTATTTATTAAATTCAATTATATTTTGGAGTGAAAGATTAGTTAGTGGTATAAATTCGTTGAAGGATGAAACTCTACATGTCAAGTATATTTATCTCCATTTTATTATATAAATAATTTAATTCAAAAACATTAGAGAAGGGATCTCTGAACTAAAAATGTGTTATTCAATTCCTTATGTTTTGTTAAAACAATGATATTTTAAATCCTCATATATTGATGGCGTTAAGCCCAACATTTTCACACTTGTTTTTGATTGATGCCCAAAATCACTATATATAAATATTTTTGTTTTTCATCCAATTGTTTGTCTCTAATTTTTACAAATTTTCTCCTATTATAGATCATAATTTGGTGGTGACTTTTTCATTTCCATTTCCCTCAGTGTCAGACTAAATTTTGATAACCCAATTTTCTATTTGGTTATTCCACAAAGGTAATTTTTTTATAGTTTTTTTTTTCAAAGAAAAATTTCAAATTTAGAGGTTGTAATTTATATAAGGAGAGGAGAATTTAATACCCCTAGATTTAATAGTAAGATATCACATTATATTAACTGAATCTCATGTTCTACATGAAACATTGAGTTCGAGTGCACCAACAACATCCAAACTAGCCGTTCAAAAAGTAGTTATGAATTGTATTAACTACATTTTGAATATTATATACTCTATATAATTTTAATATATATATTATCTGATTTATGGACATAATATATGAATAAAATCATTTTTTCATATGAGATAATTATTTTAAAAAAATGTTTTTTACCACCTTTTAATGGAAAACCTTTTTTAAATCCAAAATTTGAAACTTTTATATATTTTATTTATTGAAATTAAATTATTTTTCATAATAGATACATTAAAATATAGTTTGTATAAAATTTGGGTACTTTTCTTATAACATTCATATTTTGATGAATAGTGAAAAATACTAAATTTTAAATAATTTTTTTTGATCGAAATTACTTATAGTGTTAAATTATATATTTGGGTGAGGTTTAATGTATCATTATATTATATTCTAATCATTTAATAAAATTTATGTAATTTTTTATAATTTAACATTTATACTGGACATAAACAAGTGTTAATCTTTTGATAGTTATTATTTCTTAAAAACACTCTTTTTTGTTTGGAGAACGAAATTAATTTTAAATTATTTTCTGTCACTTATGTGTTTTTAATTTGGAAAAATGGATTCCATATTTTTAATTATGACGTCCAAATTTTTTAAATTGGTATCTTTTATTTTTAGACATTATGAATATTTACTTTAGTAAATTGTTTTTTTACCATGGTTAAAGGGTAAATCGTATAAATAAGGGTAAACAAATTTTATAATAATAATATTCTATTACACTAACATGTTTACTATTCATATTTTTTGATACATGTATGACCATGGGAATCAATGGGACTATTTTGGGACCACATTGAGCTAGTATAGAATGATAATGACAATTTATATTAATTAATTTAAATTAAATACAAAAATGACATAAACATATATCTTTTAATAATTTTTTTACAATGTGTCATATAAGTTCAAATTTGTACTATAGATATTAATTATATATCTAAAATTATTTCCTACATCATGGTATTTGTTTTATAATTTTTATTCATTAAATAATTAAATTTATTGATTACACAATGATGATGCAGTAATTTCTATATTAATGAATGAATCAAATAACTGGTATCATAAATATTAAAATAAATATAATTTCAATGTTTTTATGACATAAAATAATTTTATAAGTTAATATCACATGTTATTATTGATTAAATGTATCTTTTTTTTTATGAAATAATGTTTTGATTACCTTTTCAAAAACAAAATACCAAATAGTGTCAAAATTGACAATAATTATTTATTTAAAAATTACTATATTATGGGTTGATATAATATTTTCAAAAATATAAGCTTCAACCGAATGAAATATATAATAAATAAAAGGTCATTAATGAACCAATTTTTGTTATATTGGAATTTTATAGTTAATTTATTAATCGATTGATATAGTAAGCCAAGAAGACATGGTAAAAGTTAAACTATTTTACTAACAATTAAATCTAAAATATATGGTTTATATGGTGAACTAAACTAATCAAAAACCGATGTTTTTTAATATTTCGAACCATACCCACCTTATCCTTGAAATAAATCCATTTTTATCAATTATAAACCGAAAATGATTTAAATAAAAAATAATATTTAATGTTTTTCCTAAAGTGTTCCTCACCTATCTTATAAAAGGGCACTTCCTCTTCTCTCAAAATCACACATCAAATGACATTTGGCTCGGCCAACCCCAACCAAAATATCATACCAACTTCCCTATAATATTCCTAGAGTCCGTAAATTGATCAGAAAGCCAAAATATGGATCCATTTTGATCAAATCAAAAGGAAACACCCGATGAGTATATAATAATTTCACCACCCTCTTTCAAGATCTTTTCTTCTTCCACTTCCCCCATCAATGTTGTTTCCATATCAAAATTATAACTCAAGTACATCGAATATAATTTAATGTAATTATAAATATGATAAAATCATATTCATTATTTTATCTAACCTATAAATGACAATTTCACCAAACACACGAACGTACGACTTAGCGTCTCTACATCGTGTTGTAGTTTTTTATTCAATCACTTAATTATTTGGATGGTTATAATAATGTGTATAACTGACGTAAATAATAAATATAACATGTTAATTATTATTTATATATGATATAACATCCAATTACATATTATTTTACCATCAATATAATGATATGGTCGCTCGTGCGTGCGTACGGATTACCATCTCCATGACGTGATGAGATTCATTTCCACATTCACCATTCAACGATGATTATAAAAAAATTATCAATAAGTATGAAATATATGAAATATTAATTCTAATTAATATATATCTTTTTGTGTGTATTTAATTACATATATCTTATTAAATTATTTCCATTGAACACGATATGAAAACGGAAACAACATTTAAGCATATGAATGGCCTACCGTCTCTATAAATAGTGATTTTAATTTCATATATCTATCTATTATAAATATTTATATTCTAAATATATATGATATTTAAATCCTGGTTTATATTTTGGAAGTATTTAAATCATTATCTAAATGATATGATCATGAATAACAAGTTAAAACAAGTACGATAAAGAATGAAATTATTGTACGAAATGTACCTTTATCATGGAAATCATTATTAAATGGGTAGTATAAAGTCAATAATGAATCATGTACGATATAATAAATATAAATATAGTTCGGGAATAATTTAATAACATACTATGGTTATTATAAAATATGATAAATGTACCTTTGACCAACGTAATGTGCAAGGTAAGAGTTAATTTCACAATCTCTATATTATTCGAGGTTGTTTTTACGTAAGTATCTACAGGCAACTCATTATCATCCACATCCTTGTTTTCTTAAAAATTTATTTCAAATCATTTTTACTATTTACTAGACTATGGGTTAAGGTAATATATACCTTTATTTTGCCTTATATTTTTTGAAAGTAATCTTTTCGTCATTTTCCAAACATAGTACTTTATGACCATTCTGATAAAATTAAGGTAAGAATGTTTTTTAACTTATACAAAATGTGCGGTGATTATCGGCCATTATAAATCATCGAAGCTTCACTTGCATGCATATATGAATAATTTCAAAATATATTTTTTCTTTTAAAATTTTGTTACTATCTAATAATTTCAAAATAGAAAGAGATATTTCTCTCAAATATTTTTTATTTCATCTATGTCAAAATCCATTGATATATTTCACACTTGTTTGAAGTTGATTTATTATGATAAAAATATTATAAATCGTATTTAAGGTTTTGTGATATGTTTGACTATAGATGTGTTATTTTTAAACAATTCAATTTTTATGGTAAATGTAATGACATATCGTATTGTTGTTTTAATACGAATGTTTATGTTATGTTTCACACTTCTCGTATGAGGAATGTATTGGACTTAGTATGTGATGGGTGGTGCCCTCTATAAATCATCAGTGCATTGGTAGTTTTCATAAAACAATTAGACATCAAATTTCTGAGGACATTCCTAATTTGATATATGGTTTTGGACTATGACTAAATAATTTTTAGACCTCTTGACTGAGACCTTGACAAGATGTTTTATAATGTACGGCAATTTACATTTTCTCATTATGAAACTAAAATTGATGGTTCATTTGGTTATTCAACTAGTAGAATATACATGACTATGTTTTCTTAAGGAATTATTTACTTATCTCATATTCCTTCCATAAAGTATTCATGTTTATTATTTGCAAAGGCATGTTTTTTCAATTATTCACCATTTCAAATGTTTATGTTATCTTCAATTGTATTTATTGCCCTTATTGAGCATTTGAGCTCACCCATTTCTTATGTATCCTTTTCCCAGGATATTAATAAGTTTTTTATGAGTGACATGTAGGCATATCTAGGAGGCATGGATGTTTCTAATGGAATAAATTAGTGTTTTATTTCTTCTGAAGTTGTGATGTATAACTTTAGTATATATCTTGTTTCAATTATTACTAAAATTTTCGGTCATTCAGTACATGATTCCTTGTATAATTTCAATGTTATGTAATAAAGCACAAAATCAATGTAACTAGGGTTGGGGCGTCACATTTTTAATCCAAATAGTAGTTCAATTTTATATATGTGGTATTAATGTGTGTATAAAATGATCTGTTATTGTTATCTTTTGATGGTATGTAATATAATTCCCCCAATAATATATTCAATCAGACATCAAGAGAGAGGATTTTATGACCCATAAATTGAGAACCCTCTAGTTGACTAGAACCTTCTACATGTTATAGTGGATGTGGTCAAATATTGAAATAAGTAGTTTCACCTAAATTCATTCTGGTAATAGATACTTTACATTACATGTATGATAAAAAAGAACATTTCCAAAAGTATCCACACCAAAATACAATAAAAATCAATGTGTTTAACAATCAATAAGCGGTAAAAGATTGGATGGGATAGAATAAGTGAATTTTTTAGTTTTTTGAGACACTAAAGGAAATTGACATGACATTTTATAAATTTTATCATTAATACCCTAAAACTATTTGGTTGTAAGTTATATTTTTTGAATACAATATTAATGGATTGGAGAGGTAATAATTAAAATTTATTATCATAGAGAAATCATATCCAGAGTTGATGGTGTTGTCAATTCCCATGGAGTTTCTTAATTAATATCAATGTTTTATAAAAGTGGAACAACATACCCATTATTTTTCTAAAAAATCATTGTTTTCAATTTTGATGTTTTCAAATGAGAAACTAAATTCAAAATGGTTTGAGATGTGTCATGTATACAATATCTTATCGCATGTATTTATCCTAAATCTCACATCATATATTTATTTTTGAGATATTGATCTATTTGAATAAATTTAATTAGTTATTTATTAACCATTAATGATATTTCATCCTACTCATAGTGGAATTTTTAGTGGCTCCATTTAAGAGAATATAAAAAATTATGATTCTCAATGTGGAAAATTTTTGTAGAAGTCATTAAAAATTATATTCCAATAAAATCTAATTTATTGGCATGTAAAGAACCACTCAGTTGTTTACAATGTGGAAAATTTGTCCCATTGATGTGTACATGTGTGAGAAATCAGATATTTTTAGCTCATTTGAAAAACAAAAGACACATGTAAGATGTGTTCAAGGATTTTAAAACTCCCAAAACTAGAACAAGCTTGTTAGTACCTATATGATTTATTCCTCAATCATATTCCTCTCTAATTATTGTTTTCCATCCCTTGGAATCAGTAATGAAGATTTTTCATGTATTATATCAATATCTATTGACACGTTATGTGAGTCATGTGCTTCAAAGTGGTAACAATACTATTTTTTACATTTAAAATTATCCTTATTTGATTGTAGTGATGTTCATTCATTAATATATTACCACACTCTTTTATAATGTTCCTACAACTATTTATACTATTGTGCTATAAATTGTAATTCCTCTCTAGATTAAGAGACGATAGGAATACTGATGCCACTCTTCCTCATTGTCTTTTTGAGAGGTGAATATTTTATAGGAATATGTTGTTCTTAATGTAAATCATGTGTATTCTATTCTCGTGATGGATTTGTTTGTGTCCTATAATTCATGGATATACTATTTTAATAATTTGGTATATTTTACTAATATAGATAATGAATAATATGTTTTTCAAGTAGAATGGTACACAAGGTATATTAGTTACAAAATTTAACATTTGATTTTCGGTGATATGTAATACTTGTGTTCTATTTAATTATACAACATAGTATTTTATAGCGATCTACTCTGTTTATTGTTAAATTTTATAAAATTTATACTTTATAATATTATGGTTTTCTATCAATTAGAGAGGTGTATATTTCTATAAAAAAATTCAATGTATATAGTATATATAATTTTACTCATACCTAATATCAATTGAAAAAATGATTGAGTGGAAGAATAGTTTAGGTGATTTGAGTTCCAAATGATTCATTTGACTAGGATTGTCACCATTGAAAAAAAATAAATTTCTTTTCAAATAATTCCATTGGATGAACTTTATTTTGGGTTGCAAACCAAATAATCAATCAGGATATGGTAATGAAATTTTTTAGTTCCCAATATCAATTATTATTGTTGAATTAGTTCAAAGAAGAGATGTTATTATTTATGATTGATCTATATTTATGTTACCACATGATCATTATCATGGATTATAATATCCCAAAGAAGGCATTAAGAAATAGGTTTGTATTTTATTATTGTCTTGTTACGATGGTTGTTACAACCATTCGATCTACTATTTTTCTGGTGTTGATGTAATATATTTTACACCAGTATATCAACTCAATTTTAGTGGGATTCATAGATGAAATCATGTATTATATTAATACCATATTGCATCATGGTATAGTTATGATATCATTTTTATAAATGATGAGAAATAATTACGATTATTCAATGATACCAATTTCATAATTATATATTTGGGAGTAGAAGTTTGTAGGGAATGTTTTTTGGGAACTTGCTGTATTAGTTGATTAAGAAAATGTGATATCTACTGTTTAATGGTAATAAATTTGTACTTTTATTAGATTTAGAATATCATATTATTAATACCTTATTATCACTAGTTTAGAAAGATATTTTAATATGTAGGATTGTATGGAGAATAATGTATGTCGTGAAGGAGTGAAGTTTATTGGGGATTCGAAATTTCATAATTCCATGATTATTTGATGGTTTATTTACCTCCAAAACCCTTGTTGAATATTCTAGAAGACTGATTAAACTATGTGGTATTTATCGTAAATTCAAATATGGGTTTGGGATGAATTTTCATGTATGATAATAATGTGGTGACTTATTTCTATTTTCATCTATAGTATCATGAGAGGAACTATCCCACAGATGATCCTAGACTCTAATTTGTCATTCAAACTGATAATAGTTAATGGAATTATGTTTTTATAGAATGATTTTACATTTTCTATAGTTAATGAGTTTGTTTTATATCTTCTCACAATACTTGTTGAAACTTTATCATGGATGAATAGACGAGTAATTGAATTTTTTTGACTATGAAATTTTATATTCCCCTGATAAGAAGATTTTTTGGTTATGATATGAGTAAGAAATATCTATTATAGTCCATGATATATTTTTTCGATAAGTGGAATAACATGAATCTCTTTTCATGCATACAATGGGGAGTTTGAGAGGATAGTGGTATGATTTTTTCGGTGATTCCAGATTTCACATCTTCTCATATCAGGATAATTCATTGGGAACACCAAATTTATGATGAATATTGAGGTATTATAGTTCATTATATGATGGGAAGGCAATCAATGAATGGTATCGAACTTCAATGGGTTACATTTACCTTAGGAATTAATATTTATGTATAACTCCACAAAGAATATATGTGATGGGTGATTATAATCATTATAATTGGTAGGTGATGCTAATATTAACAAAGATGTTATATAATATTTGAAGATGGTTCTTGTTTTCATGAATGAGAATATACATTACTTCTATTTATTCTCATTTTATTGTATTAAAAGAATGATGCAATGTATTAGTAGCCTTATAAAATGATTAACCCCATCCTATATTGACATGGATTGGAATGATATATATATATATATATATATATATATTTACTTATTTATTTATTTCATGGATGAATTACCAGGTAGAACTCAATTAAATAATGTGATTTGGGTGGTTATATATATATTGACTAAATATTATCATTTTATTCCAATAAATTATAATTCCAATATTGAGGATGTATGAAATATAATTATTCATGATAATTCCATATAATATTGAGTTAGAAATAACATTGTTTTTTAGGGATCCCTCACCCACATGTTATTTTGGGATAGGACTGTAAGAGCCAATGTGATCCCATCTAGATATGATCATTGTGTACCATCGTTTGAAAGATGGTCAAACCAAGCAAGCTATACAGATTCAAAATGATATAATTCATACATGTATCCATGACGTTAGAGGATAATGTTACTTTCATTTGGGTATGGATGTGTTTTCCTATAATAATAGACAACCATTAGTGATTAATATGGCACAACATAAGTTCATTAATGGTTAGCCAGTTAAATATCGTATCTGTAAGTAGAATATTAGTAAATCATTCCATGTGGAACATAGATTGTTAAATGATTTGATGAAAAAGATCTAAAATATTAGATAACGGATGGTAATAACCCAATGGTGGAATAAATATTGTATTATTTTTCATCAATTTCCCTTGGAGTTCATGGTTATTAACTGGGGTTTCCAGAGAGTCATTCCACTTTTGAGTTATCATTTTATTAGAAAATAGTGAATTTTGGCATCGAGATATGTGGGAATATTTATTGTCATTGATGTGATTCATGTGAATGGATAAAAAATTACTAATGTGAAGGGATAATTATTTTTTTATTAAAAATATTAGATTCTAAATACCCTCTTCTCAATACTATCAATAATATATTTTCTATTGTAAAATAAGATAGAGTAAATATAAATTCCAAGTGAAAAATATTGAAATCAAGGGATTAATATAGGTTTGATAAACATAAATACCTCAGTAAAATCAACCAACACTCTAATTTACAATTTTTGTTTTTTATACAAGGACATTTTTTAGTGGTCTCACACCTGTGTGCATGTATGTATTACACGATAAAATGGTTAAATAGATTTTATCTAGTATATTATTTGCAACACCAATCCATGTCCATAACATTATCATGTACAATGATTACAGATGAATTTTTACTTAATAAAACATTATCCCATGATACAACAAAATGTTACATGAACAATCTCACAAAAAATTATAGAAAATCTAAAAAAGTTGATAAAATTCAATAAACTTATTAAGAGATCCATTAATTTATATGTGAACATTTATTGAATGTACATGAGTATTTAGTCGACCGTGTACATGATATGATATATACACACATATTATTTCTTTTGTTCTATCCTTTATATGAATGATACAACATGTATATCCATGAAGGAGATAACTCTCTTATTTATAGATCCTATGTAAATTTGAAAAAAATAACATCCATAATCAAAATTGTTGAGTGAAAAAACCCTTTCAAAAGTCAATGATACATGATATTAATAGAATTTCCTTTATTTTAAAATAATTAATATCCTTTTTAGAGAGTATTGATATAAAAGTATTCTTCTATTCACTCATCCATTCATGAAAATTGATGTTTTTACTGGATCATTGTTTCCTTATAAAAAAACAATTTCTGATATGCATAAAAGAATGATATGAATTATCTATATGTTGTAATAATATTGTGATATAAATAATAATTATCTATATAGTAGTTTATTCTTCATAATAAATCATACTGAAAGAATTATTCCATTAAAATAAATTACAGTAACATCAAAATAAAAATCACTTGAAGTATTACAATGTCTGGAATGTCTCAAAAGAACTATTATAAAATGATAATTCATACAATAACCAATAAATAGATTTTTGTATGAATAAATTTATTCTAATAGACTCTTATATATTTTATTGAAAAAGAAATATTTTTATTTATTCATAATTTAATACTCTTATGTAGTAAGATAGACGTTCAATGATGATCTATTGTATGATAATATCAGTAACGTGTTTTTGAGATTTCGTGTTATGTATATAATTTTTTTCTTACTATTATTATATAATGTGTCAGATAATTTTGATGTATATTATAAATTTGATTGAGATATTACTCTCTAATTATAATAATATGAATTTTGTGACACTAATGATAATCTAATTATAAATAAAATAAGGTATTTTGTGAATTATCAAAAGATGTAGGAAATTATGATTTGATAGAACAACATAAGTCTATCCAAAATGACCCCCATTTTATAATGACAAGACCCATTATATGATAATATAATTTTTTAAATATTAAAAAATTGTTTTTATATTTGTTTCTATTGTTTCTCTCCCCCATTTTTAATATTAAAAAAATTTCGATATTGAATTAAATTAGTATTCAGTATTAATATATATGAATAGTTAGAATAGTATCTATAAATATGAACATAATTTTCCTTATACCAATAATATTTTAGAGGATAAAAATAAAATAATGCTGAAACTATAAATAAAAAATAAATTATATTTAAAAACCTAAAAAAATATCAATTCAAATTGTAAATTATAATATATAATAGAAAAAATTATACATAGAAAATTTTCTAAAAATAAAAATTAATGGATACAGATGACAAGGAAAGGTAAATTAATTAAAAAAAACTAAAATATAGAATCATTCATATATTAGATAAATGAGACACAATGTTAGAAAGAGAAAAAAATTATATTCATGAAGCTGCTATAGAAAAGATTAAATATAAATAAAAAATCAAAAGAATAAGATGTAATATAAGTAAAAAACCACTCAAATTATTTTGAAACACCATTCAGTTTAAACATCTCATGGAATAGGGTAAATATATTTTTTATGTTGGTAATCATTTTGGAGGTAGAATTTTAAAAGATTGAGGTGGTCACACAATTGATGGGGATGTTAGAAAAGGATCCAAAACACACTCTCAAATACAATCAAATAATTTTGGAAAATATCATTCATGTCAAGAATTATTAACTTGATAGATCCACATTGATATGGAATTAATATATAGATTTATTTTATAAGTCCATAGAAAAATTAAATTTTAAGGCAGGCACAAAGTATATCGTAGATTAATAGCTAAGTAAAGGTAAGGATATTTCTAATGAAAAAAAATGTTATCCCAAATATTTCTATAGGATCAATAATTTCATTAAAAATTTGATATGTACATCCATGATGACTATGAAAAAAATACAATTGTATGTGTTCCTCAAATATGGGACAATGTATATAAAAATATATCTATATTCTTTAAACTCTATTTCATATAGAATGATAGAATAGTATTAAAATAATTCCAGATTTATTGACTGAATTTTCTGAAATAGTTTTGAAAATACCAATAATTTTCAACATATGGAATTGATTTTTTATCACTATGAAATGATTATTAAAAAAATATATCCCAATAATATAAGGGTATAATATGATAATTAGATAATTTCATTCCTTTTTAGGGTAGCGTTCATCCTTGAAATTCACAAAATATATCATCCTTTTCTTCTACTAGTAAATATGACCATATATAATTTTATGCCAATTGGTGAAAATTTTAAAATTTATTATACTTGAAATAAAAATTATATGCTATAAACAATGATATTTTACTATTCACCTAATAATAATGATATTAAATTTTTGGTTTTAAGAGGATTCATGCGGAATAAAATGTACCCTTTTGTTTGTATGGAACTAATATCCTTCTAGGAGTGGTCAATATTCACAATTTAACATACCAATTCGCAATCAATGTCTTGAAAAAATTATTATTAGATGATATTTCATTTAAAATAATCTTTTGATGAAGTTAAAGAGTCTATAACACGAGACACTCTAAATTTGATTACCAAGTGGATTGATGTATGTATCTCAGTCCTAATTTTAAAACAAAAGAATCTAGAGAAAAATATTCAAAAAATGAATTGATCAACAACATTAAAATGTAATCATCATTATTTGAAATGGCTATTTTTCAATGATTCTTTATCATGTATGTGAGATATTTTAAATAAGATTTTAATCAATTAAATCCATTTATTGGGATGAAATAAATAGTTTATATTACTGCACAAAATCCATTATGCTCGTCCAAATGAATACAAGGGATTGAACAAGGTGATTGAATATGTGAAAGAGTGTATTAGTTCCCATATCCACTTATATCATTATAATTTAATTATAAAATGATAATAATTATTTATGGACTGGTTTAGTGGATTAGGAGATAGATATTTTATTTGGAATTTGATGGGTTTATTAATTTATCTTATTCAATTATTCTTCTTCATCACCAATAAAATCATTTCTATGAAATATAGTAGAAATTATTTGTTTTATATTTATGGTTTTTAGTAGATATAATTAAAAAATTAGAGTAGTTCCATGATAAATAAAGATAGATTTATATTGACCATTAAATATTAATTTTGTAATGGCCAATTCTAATCCTTACCTTGTGAAAAAATGGGTGTTAGAGTAGTAGAAATTTGAGAATCGAAAAGAACCTTTGTATGTTTAGATTGATCTTCTAGAGAATTTTCCTCCTCTATTTTAATGCCACATCATATAATAACTATAACACTAAATGGAATATTAGAAAGAGCATCATTATCAAAAATTAATTTTACTTATATATGTGTAGTAGTAGTTTCTCTTGATCACACAATGAGTTGAATCCATTTGAATATTTTCCAGTTCAATCATAACCATTTCATCTAAAATACCAACAATTAATTCTTAAATATTGAATATAATATCTCCATTACAATAAATTATCAGTTAAAATTGGTAAAATGTGATAATGTTTGGATGTTTTTCCATGAAATAAAAAACAGATTTTATGAAAACCCATTGTTAACATCCATTAGAAATAGTAAATATTTACATATTTTTTTCATTATTACCTGTGTAATTAAACATATATCATTTAAAATTTACATGTTTCTCAATAACATCATATATGACTACATTACTTTTCAAAAAATAAATTCAGTAAAATAACCATTCTGTTGATAAATATTTAAATGAATTAATATTTTAAGAAGTATTCTCCCAAATGTTATGTATTTTATTGAATTTTTCATAGTTTAAATCATTGAAAATAGGACTTTATTATTTATGGAGGTCGTAAATCATCTATTGGCATTAAAGTGGTGTCAAATTCATAAACTAATTTATTAGGTAATAGAAACCCCTCATCAATTAATATAGATATTATCTAAAAACTCAACAAGTTTATTATTATGAAAACAATATTTTAATTTTAACCGCATTTAAACACATCAATCATATTGAGTATATATATTTATTCCTCTTATTAAACCATTTTTGTTTCTCAAAAAAAATGAAATCTCATATTTAGTTATTTATAACCTTTCTATTACGAATATTTGATCAATATAAATATCTAATCAGAGTAGATATTCCACTAAAAACATTTATTATTAGATAATATAGGATGTATCTCTTGGATGTAGAAAATTCTTTTATATTAGATTATCCTATTTCGAACATGGGGGGGTAAGATTGAAGAGTTATTGGAAAAATGATCGATTAGAAATAAAGCATATATTTACATGTTCATAATGAATTCACATATATAACATTGTTTACATTATTTATATTATAATTAAAGTGTCACACTGTATGACATGCAGGATAATGATGGAAACAATAAACTATTATTCAAAGTAAGATCTGACTAAAATACTAACCACTAGCCCCAAAAATAAATTTATGTAAATTGAATAATTTTTTCTCAAAATAGAGATATATTCATATATATTTCATATAAAATTATCTACTATAAGAAGGACTAAAATTCAACAACCCTCATTCATATATTATTACATAAGTTAATTTCGAAAATATTTATTTTTTTAAATATTTCTAGTAATTTAATTTTTTTAAAATTTATGGATATATCAAATTTTCAAGGATGGTTTTCAATAAATGTTGTTATATATAAATGTGCTTTATTATAGAATATTTTATTCAATTATTTGAAATGTCTAAAAACATCACTTGTCACATTTTATTTTAACATAATTAAAATATGTTATATATTCCATTTGGTTGTTTTTCCTCAAGAAAACAAGTTAACAGAATTTTTTATAATCAACATATAAATTTTTAGAAATAGAAAATGCTTAAAATTTGTTTTTCTTACTATACACTGATATAAAATATTTACCAATAAAATGAAATTTTTATTGTGTGATCTTGCTATCATGAATACACCCCTATTTTCCTCATATTACTATGATGATAAATTCAAATTATATGTTTTAATAATAATTATAGAAATTGAAACTATTCCTTTTCAATATGATAAAATTAAATTAGAATCATTTAAATAGGATTATTTCAAATTTAATTTCTATCATGCTTTGTGATGTAATGATAAAATAATAAATTGTATATTTTCAATAATATAAAGAAAAAAATTCCAATTATTCAATTATAACATATTTTCAGCTGCATTTTCATCCTTAAATATATCATTTTTAAAATTTGAATGCATTGTGTATGTATAGGACTTTCTATTATCATGTCCAAAATATGTAAGTAAATAAAGTATATATTTTCATTCATTAAATATATTTCCAAAAAATAATTTGATAAATCATAAATCTATAAATATAATTTAGCTAAACTGTTATACGAATTTCAATTATTGTTTTCATATATTTTAAATAATACATACAAAACTCATGAATTGTTGAAAAAAATAACATCATCAATGCATATTTATACAAATAAAATATCTAAAGATTTTTTTTTCCTGAAATTAGAATGATACTCCATTCCCATATTCAATCCATTTTTTAAAATAAATGAACATTTTATTTCAATGGATGATAATTCAAGCCTGATTGTTTCAATAATGAATTGTTTTATAACTAAAATTAGAATTTTGAAAATTAGTATATTAAAAAATAAGTGGGTTTTCAGTGTAAACACCCAACATTAAACATAATTTTATAAATTATAAGTTAATATTCAAATATTATTATTTAAATTCATATAATATTCACATTATCAAAATATTATAATTTATTCTAACATATCCATAGTGGAAGAAATCTATTTATAATCTATCTCTTTTTATTGATTATAACATCTTGAAACTATTTCTACCTTATTTCCAATGATCACATCATGCTTATCCTTTCTATTAAAAAACAAAATTATTAATTATAACAACATATTGAAATTTTATATAAATTATTTCCCGTTCAATGTTCCTCTTGATCTCGATTAACACTAATTCTATAGCTAAACCCCAACATTCATCAGTTAAGGACTATAATATTTTTTTCTCCATGTTGTGGTAGAAAGTAATAATATTATATAGGGTTTTCTTTATTTCATCTAGTTTTAAATATCACTTCTATGAATCCTTTTACTTTTTATAAAGGATTTCCAAATGATATTTTAGGTTTTATACTTAATGCATATTCTATTTCATTAATATCACCATGTTTGGATTTAGTTCCCAAAAATGATGTTCCAAATCATCATCGTTATTTTTCAAAAAAATTGTTCGGGTTTATGTTTTTAGAATATTCAATTAGCTCCTCAGTTTTTCATAATATGTGGTAAAAAAGAATACCCTAATATTTTTCCATAAGAGGACTCTTCACTTATACATGACCTTTTTAGAATACTCTATATGTTATGGATGTAATGGAGTAACCTAAAAAGACTACATTACCATTTTTTGGTGTCATATTAACTGAAACATTTCTTACAGTTTGGGATAAAAACATTACAAGAAAATATTTTTTTTGAACCCCATCGTTATGTTTCTATTATTTCATAACCCATAGTGTTTTTTCGATATAAAAAGTGACCTTATTAGATTTATGTTCATGTAATAACATGTTTTATTCAATGATTCTTCTTAAAAAACATGGATTCTATATTGACATTAGTTTTTTTGAAGTTTATTGTAATGACATACTACTCTTTTCAATAACATCAATTCATTGAGTGGTATTGGGGTTAGAATAAGTATGTTTAATAACCACGATTTAGAAAAAAATAAAATAAATTCATGATTCTTATATTATACACCATTGTCACATTTCAAAGATTTAATTTCAGAATCATTTAAATTATTCAAAATGTTACAAAATTATATAAAAACACACCAAGATTCAAAAATAAATATAAAAAAATAAACCCATTTAAATTATGACAATTCATCCACAAAAATATAAATAATTGATTTTCGAACAAGGCACAATGTTTTAGTATTTCCAAACTGAACCATATAGACATATTATAAAGGTCTATAAGTTGAAACTACTTGGATTAGTTTCATATATTAGAGGAATTTATTTCCAAATTATCATGCATCACATTGTTTTTTCTAATTTTATATTAGTGAAATTATAAATCATTTTTTTGAATAAAATACTCATGTAATAAAGATTACAGTTTCCTTGTATTTAAAGGAAACTCCAAGACTCGTTAATTTCATCATTTAATCGATTTTCATTTTTTCTATATAATGAAATGAGATCTAACATATATTAATTAATTTTTCTCCGTTCATTAATATTTTGACATTTTTTAATTTAAAATGAGAATACATTACAAAAGATAACAAATAAGGATCATCATAATGGTTGAAAATACTTAAAAAGTTTTGATTTATTCCTCTGACATAATGTACCTTATTGATCTGGATTGACATTGTATTTACAAAAAATAAAACTTAATCAATTTTTTCAATTTCCACTAGCCATAATTTATATTAAATTATTGTAGAATAAGTATATAGTTATATTAATTTAATATTCACTACCCGTAAAAAAGATTACATTTTTGATCATATGGCTCATTCATTTCATGGAAAAATAAAACAACAAGTTTCCTTGTACCAAATCAATATTTTCTATGACAATGTTAGCTAAAAGTTTTTGGTGAACCCTAATATATTTCATTACAAAAAATTAATATATTATTATTATTATTTAGTAAGAAATATATTATAAATTCTATAATATTGAGGATATCACTAGATAAGGATATTATCATAATTTCCAAGTTCACCATAGTGAAAAAATGTAACATTAGAATTATTTCTTTGAACTAGTCATAAAATATTTTTTATAAATAATTATTTTTTCACATTGTCTTCCAACACAAAATTTCTCTTCTCTATGAGAATTTTTACCAACAATTTTATTTATGTTGTATGATCGTGAATTTTTCAATATATGTCGTCTTGGATATTTATATTAGTTTTTATTTAAATATTGTTATTTCACATCATTAATCAATTTTAGTTTTATAACTTCATGGATACAATTTGATAGAATAAAAATAGTATTTAGATCTGAGGATGGCTAATAAAAATGGAGTGAATCAATATTAAGAGCATTCATGTGGAAAATAGAATTTTTAAAGTGTATGATTTTATTTATTAGTGGATTTCATGTAGTAATAGGTTAATAGTTTCATGAGGTATTGGAATGTTGAAAATATTTACATGGGGTTAAGGTTTTTATGGAATAATGGGGTAAGAAAATATTGTATAATCATTTACACACCATGTAAATGAATTAATAAAATCATATAATGTTTTGTTTTTTAATGAAATAATTAAAATTTGATAGTTTTTTCTATGTAATACTTTAATATTTTTATGTCATGTGTAACTACATTCCTTGGTATATAACTACCTGATATTCTTCATTAATGTATGATGTGTGATTGAGTTTTAATTCTATTGGGATACAGACTTCCCTTTTTGACCTTTGGGAATATTCTATATGAATTTGGAGTTCCAAGCTCCTTTTAGGAAATCCCGTTTACATGAACAATCACTGGTATGTATTATCAGTTATGTTTTTCCCATATCTCCCTTCATATATATGTTTCGGTGAAATTGGTTGTCTATGTACTTTGATTTTTTTACCATGATCAATTTTGATTTGGTATTCACATAATGATCATTTGTACCATCTTCATTGAGGGAGTCATTTAGTGGAATCATTTTTGGATCATTAGTTCGTCGTAGGTATTTTAAAATATTAATACTATGGTTTGATAAATTACATAATTATGAAATAGTGTGATTACATCAACATATTGTGTAATCAAATCAATTAAGTAATAAATGAGATTTTTTCATAGATCCATTTAGTTTTATTTGTATTCTTATAAGGATTATATATTACAATAATGTGAGGGAATCATGAAAATAATTGAATTGGATAATGACTTCAATTGTGTTTATCATGTTATGATACCTTATGAAATAGATTTAAATATAATCCCTATGATGTGTCTTATATTTTGTTGTTATGAATATTAATCAATTGTTATTTAATTGAATGTGTTATATGAATGATAAATTGTAATTAAAATAATTAACCAATTTTAATTATAATGTGATATTGTGATATTTATTCCATATTATAGGAATTGTGTTCCATGATGAAATAATTATATATTGGGCTCAACCCGAACACATTCACACTTATATGTTTTAATGATGATATTAGGCAGAATCAGCCCAATCCCATCCTATAATTCTTATACAGAGCGTTCTCATCATAGTCCCACATAGTAATCCTTATATAGATTTTAGTGAGTTGTAATAATTATGTATAGGGCCCCGACCCATATTGTTGTGATTTTACCATTGTTATATTGTTTTTGTGGGAATGTTAGTAAGATGTTTAATGAGATATTTTATCATGGAAACATAGTATTTTATTTTTCTATGTTTATATATTCATAGTTGGGATTTATATAAGACATTAATTGAGACATTTCTACTGGGTGATGAATCCTGTTATATTACCACAGTAATATGGTTTTGGGTTGGATGAGTGTAATACAAGTTAAACGACATTCCATCATAAAGTAGAAGAAAGTTCTTGTTATATTATATTAATTTTTGAATTAATTAATATAACTATATTTTCTCTATTCTATAAAATTTTATCATTCTAGTTAGTTTTTTAATATTTGTTTTGATGTACTGAGTTATCCTTAATTCTTATTCGGTATATCATTTGGTACATGTCTAAATTTTGTGGTTTCTAATTTGGAAAATGGAAAAGGAATTTATTGTTGGTTTCATTATTTTTAGACTGTCTAAAGTATGGTTGTTGGATGGATGTGGGGTTCAAGGCTGAGAACATTAGAGACTTTTTTTGAATTCCATTTTTCTATTTGTTTTGTTTCTGGAATAACGTTTCGTTAAATTCAATCAGGTCATTACTTTATTATTTTATTATTTATTGGTTTATTCTGATCAATTTTTTTTTGTTTTGTACTATATATAAATACAATTATTTATTTTATTTAAATGGTTTATTTTCATATTTAATGACACTTTATAATATCTTATATATCCTACCAACATTACATTTCAGACCCCCACATCTAGGTAGCATCCTTCAGCAAAATGGGAGGTGAACTTGAGGTCCTAAAACCAATACATTTTGTCCTCATTAGAGAGTGTCAGATTGGGGGACCTTAACATGTGGTAAAAATGGGGTAGTTTTTCTTTTAATTTAATTTACTACATTAGAAAGGTATAAAGGATACAATGATGTGTCAATACATTGTAATAATCTTGTTCATGTTGGTGAATTACACATTTATGGGATAAAATATTAGTGCTCAGGGATTGGATTACTATTTGTGTTAGTTTCTTGTCACAGTTGATGTTATTTCACCATGGGTGACTCCCATGTTGTGTGAGGCTTCTGTTAAATTTGTTTTAGTTTTTTCATACATGCACTCATAAATTGGTTTTGATCTTTATGGGAATACATGAATCATAATAGGCACTTAGGAATATATTTACACACATTTCTTATGATAGTTACATCATTATAATTTAAGGTGATATCTACAAACCTATCAAACTATTATATGAATTATCTTTTTCTCTCGATAAAAGAATAAAATTGAACTATCATGTAAAATTACATTTTCTCTATGTTTTAGGAGACTATGATTTAGTGGTTCTCTATTATAGTAACTTGTAGAGGTTGAACTTGTTGGTAGATATTTGTTTAAGTTGTGTTCTTGTATTATAGATAAAATTCATCCTCGTAATCATCAAATTGATTAATAGGATTGTGGGAATCAACACTCTCCTAACAGAGCTGAACAAAAGTCTCCTATAGTTTATGAGGATCATATGTATTTTTGGATTCTAGGCTGATTCCTAATGGTCATGTGATCTATGGAGTGATAGAGTATTCATACAATTCCATTGATTTCATAGTTGACATGTGTGTTTTTACTAAAACACCTTAAAATATTTAATAGGGATGGAGGACTCCATGATGTCGAGTTCATTATCGAGTCATTCCAGATAATCTTCATGAATCTAAATACACATTAAGGTTTAACGGTGAATCTTAATGAATATATGCTTCCTGGAACTACAAAGCATTGGGGTGATATTCTAAAAAATGATGGGAAGAAGTATGTTATTTATTAAGGTTCTTCAAGGTGTATTACCAAAGGTATTTAAAACCTCATATGTCGAGGGAGGTAAAATGTCATGAGTACATGAATCGGATGTTTGAGAACATTTCAGTGCTGGACTATGATGGATGATTCAGGATCCTACAGTGCTTTTCACCATACATAGATGCTGATTTTATCTATATGTATAGGTGTTTTATATATGGTCTAACCTATGACGAATGGACACGTGTAAAAATATTCTATTTGAGTATATTTATGGACTTAATAAAACAGGCACTAAACCTGGAAGGGAATTTGATAAATCTCCCCATGAAGTGAGCAAGATATTTCAGCATGGTGATCAGGGAACTTTTCATTAAAGTATCAAGACACACTTTTGTGAAAGAATTTTCAATAGTAATAGTGGTTAGAGAAGTCAGGGACGTTGATGGGAATCTCAATACCATGTCGGGTTATAGTATTATAAACATGTCTAGTTTGGACATAATTTACCTAAATGTCCTCACCCTAGAGTCAGATGCCATATCTATTGGAGGATGGGTCATATTCATAATTTCTATGTGATCATTTCATAGCATGTCAATGGAAAGGGTTCAGGAAAGGAACCGTAGTTAGGAAGGGGTTTAAATTCCTTTAAGCGGGAATTTATTTGGTGCTCCACATAATTTTTAGGATGACGTAGTGAACATGGTACCCCAGTTTATGTACAATAATACTAGGAATGTGAAATATCTTAGGGTTGTCAGACTATAGTTTATGATAGAGGGAGAAGCTAGTTATACATTACATAGACTACGTCAACTATAATGGATGTAAGATTATCTGCCATCAACGGATGGATTCTTTTAGCATCTACCACTGTTTTTTCATTTTTTTGATATAGAAGAATCACATTATTTTATATTTTATCATTTTCAATTTTTTTTTGGTTTTGTATGAAAAAATCATATATTGTTTATTGAGACTCTACATATCGTTACGATCGTGGTTATAGAATATTTAACATTTCCATGTGTGTTTCTAGAGACTGGTGAATAAATTTTTTTTTAATCATTTATCAATGAAAATGTATTCACCTACTTGATTATTATAATTGATTGGTTAGTTAAATTACATTATCATATCGACTATTATTGGATGATAGTTTCCTTTCGATATTTATAAGGAGGTAGTTATTTTCACAAAGGTAATTGTGAATATCAGACAGATCATAAAGGTCCACATCAGTGAATATTAGATTGTCTCATGGATATGATATCCTGTTTTGTCAATGATAATAGGGGAATTTCTCCAAATTATTTTTGTCCACTATAAGACTATTTTGTCGGTGTCATTTTTTGTAGTTAAACTATTTACTAACTAAGTGAGAAATAATGTTAAAATTTAGTTGGTTCCAAATGTAGATCAAATTTCTACCCCTCCATCCAAAATAGAACATAATTATATTTGAGGGTCGAATGTATAAATAGATGAAATAGAATCTAAAGGATTCATACATATTATTATATGTCATTATGGTTCTCCAGTGCATTTACCCATGAAGGTTGATGGATTTTTTCTCTTATGTGCAGATTGTTAGAGGTGGAACCAGATTCTATTAATGATCTCATTTCCTCTTCCATGCATTTAGGATTGGTTCAATAATTTGAGATGTGACATGTTCTTAACCAAGATTAACTAGAGATCAATGTATCATTATTTTAGAGTGATATCATTGGATATTCCTCAACCTTCATTTAGCATTGTGTATAGAATTTATAAAAAAAATTTGATGTTGTTTGGGATGACTAATCCACATTCAGTATTCATGGCCTTAATGCATAGGAAATTTCATCCATTTCTGGATTGATAGTTGGTGGTTTTTGTTGATTATATCTTTGTTTATTCCCAATAAGTACATGTTCATGATAATAATATTGTCGTTATAGTGAGTATATTTCTAGAGTAACATATATATGGAAATCCAATAAAATGATGTTTATTGATCAATAAAGTGATCCTCTTGGGACAACCTGTTTCAGAGGAAGGAGTGTCAGTGGAACATGGGAATGTCATAGTTGTGGTAGATGTTGAGAATACCAAGAACATCAACACGATTCAAAGATTTATAGGCTTAGTATGTTTTAACCATTAATTTATCAATGATTTATCCTATATAGAAGCACCAATATCATGGATGACTAAAAAATTGGTTATGTTTGATTTGTATAATTAATGTGACAATGATTTTTAGGAGATGAATGGAAGGATGGACTCCGTACAAATATTAAATTACCTATTGTGGGTAAAAAATATACTTTGTACTTTGATTAATCTAGATATAGACTTAGAGTAGTTCTAATGCAGGAAGATCTAGTTGTTGTTTATGTTGTTAGGAATATGAGTCCGCATTAGAGGACTTACACAACTCACAACATGGATTTTGATGTATTGGAATATTACCAAAAATGATCTAGACATTATCTCATGTTTTATAGGTTTATGGTATACACATACCACAAGACTCCAATTTACATATTTTCAGAATGAGACTTGATCCTTTGAAAGGCTAGTTGAGTCATGTATAAGGCCCCAGCCTTAAACCGTACATAATCTTGAGTTATCACAAGATTACATGTTGATGATCTTTTCAGGTTTAGAGTTTTAGAGAATTAGATCTTAAAACATGCATTACAACCCACATTTAAACAAAGAGGTTACAATAAAAGATAGTATTCTTTTTTCCCATCAACGGAAACATATTGAAAATAAAAACATGGATTCATTCTTGACACATCCTTGACTCTATCATCTTATCACGTACCTTTCCCGTGACCTGTGAAAAACATTTCAAAAACATGGGAAGAGCATAAAAATCTTAGTAAGGTATTCACAAAGAATGAAATCTGTTAGTTTTTCAAACATCAATTAAACCATGTATACTCTATCAAAATAATACCTTCACCTTCATGAAGTAGTAAAAACTCTTCACTGAAAAAAGTATCATTACTTACCTTTTTGTAACCAAAGTATTACCATAAAACCCATATAAAGAACACATAACATATATAAAGGTAACTTGGGACATAAACATACTTAAGTGGAATAACCATACGGTCGACTTCCACACATATCACTTAATGGAATAGCCATACGGCCAATTTCCATACATACTTAATGGAATATCCATATGGCCAACTTACATACCCAATGCATTGGATGTTATAATGTAACCACCCATCCTGGTATTCATGGCACCACCCGTCATATGGTTTATCACGTAACCACCCATCAAATGTGCAAGTACCAATATAAAATCATAAAACATAAAACCAATATAAAGGAATGATAACATTTCCACATTTCAATCACAATATATCATTTAAATATATTGACATAATAGAATCCTTTATCAAAACCATTTTAAATACCAACATACATAAAAGAGTATATGGTATTTATTTTATTTTAAAAACATTACGGCTTGTTGAGAAAGCCAATGACCAAAATAATACTCACGACGGCGGAAAAGGTCATTGTCAGCGCGTACGTAAAAACATTCCTTTTTTTCATTTAGTAAAACTCTTTGTAGAAAAATATTGCTTTTGTATAAAAGTAAAAGTCAAAGGGGTTTATACACCGTATAAATGAAAGTTGTGTATAAAACGAAATATGCCTCAATGAAAGGAGATTGAGACGAAGTCCCTTACAAAGACAGTATCCTTGGTTTAAGGATAAATCTATTACATAATTATGTGTGACAAATGAATACAACAAATATAAGTTGATATTATGTGTAAAATAATCAAAGGTAATTCACACATATTCAAAGGATTACACATTCAATAACTACACGTTGAACCCAAAGAAATCGAAATTGGGTTAAGAAGTTCCCTTGACAGCCTAACGGCGTGACATCAAAATGAGTTGATGAGAGATAAAAAAAAGGTATCTCATCACATGGACATAAAATTTAAATCAATAAGGATATATGAGAACATATCCCAACATAACAATATGTAAATTAAAATACCCAACAAAAGAAGTCTTTTAAAAAGAGGAGGGTGAAAGGCTCCCTTACCGACATGGGTATCTTTCGAAGCATACACCTCGTGAAAGAAGGTCAATACAAAATTGATGTAAATACTCATAAAAGAAAGTATATTACACAATGAGTGAAATAATGGGCATTACATACACCACTCAAAGGAAATTGTGGCAAATGTAGCATAAATCTCACGGGAATAAAAGTGAGATGAAAAATCCCTTACGAAAACTCGGCAGCCTAACGGTGCCACTCAAAACATCCAAAATGGATTGATGAGAGAGAATAGGGTCTCTCATCACATGAACCTAAAAATTACAGTAATATTAATATAAAAGAACATCCCAATAACAATAAATATTAGCTTTAAAATAAATGACATAAACACGTGTACTTATAAAGAAAAAGCGGAGTAGTATCCCTTACCTCAGGTCCGACTTGACTCGATCGTTCTTTAACGTCCTGAATAATAAACTTGAGTTTATTTCTACTTTCTGATGAACCTTCTTAAAGTTTATTATTCCTTTTATATAAATTATTTAAATGTTATAAATATTATGTAATCATTTAAGTTAACAATGTTTGTTTTTTCGATATTTGGTTCTTTAGTCGAAAATGGACTTCTTACAATTACATGTTGTTTGTGTGGTCAAAGGTTCATTATAAACATAAATATATTCATGATTTTTATATTATATATATCATATATATCATGAATATACATGTATTTATAATATTACATAATCATTTAGAGGTAAAAAATGAATTGCACCGTTAATGGAGACGGTAAGCCGTACGTACGCATGAACGCTTCTTTCATTTCTATCTCATACTTTAATGGAAAGAAACAATAATGATATAGAGGTATATTATAATTCCAGTATAACATCATATATAATAACTTTAAATCCATCCTTTATACGTCCCACGTATTGAATTAACGAATCAAATCACTTTGAGGGGGCGGTAGTCCGCACTTTCTAAAATGAATTTATCGTGTTTACCCACAATGGAAAACATAAAGGTATGAAAAAAAAAGAAAATACAGAAGCCTAAGTAAAACATAAACATATTATATATCATATATAAATATAGTGTCATCTAAATGGCCACCTTTGAAGGTGTTATATGAGTGTTGAACAATCATCGTTTCGGGAGGCAGAATTTCGCCATCCACGGAAACCGTATGTTCTTTAACCATTTGATGTAGTTGTGTGAGAGTGAAGCTCGAATAAATCTTATAACAACATCCTAGTATATTGAAGATATAGTTTTTGTTACAAAATAAGTAAATAAAAAGAGTTTAGGGGGTTGGAGAAGGAAAATAAAACAAATGAACATGGGAGAATGAATTACATTTAAAAGTGTAACTCTTTTTGATTTGAGCCTAAAGTCTTCCTTTGAATGGATTATTCCCAATGAGAATCCTCTAGGATGAGGAGAGGGATTTGGAGAGAGTAAATGAGCAGGGTATGGACTAGCCAAAGGCTTGAGGAGTGTGTGAAATTAGGTAGAGGTGGGGGCCTTTTATAAGAGGAGAAGAGGGGCACTTTTGGATATCATGAAACTATTATTTTATTTTCAAAAGTGTTTCGAATTTATAAGGTCCCACATTGATATATTTCTTTGATAAGATGATAAGGCATCTAAATATTTCCATCGAATAGTTTTTGGATAAGTGTAGGTCTTAGATTTTACATTATCTTTCCATTTTATTTAAATCGTTAAATAGTGAGGTCATCGCTGCATCATCATGATGTCATAAATAATTTAATTTATTTAATGTCTAAAAATTATAAAAAAACTACTATTATGTACTAAATCTTTTTATCTTTCTAATGAATATTTATAGAAAAAAAATATGATTAGTATAACCCCTTCTAAAAATTGTATTAGTAAAACAATTTATGTTAGTGTCATTTTCACCTTTATTAAAAAAAGGCATTAAAGTCATTATCTCACCCAAGTGGCTCCATGGGGTCCCCTAAATCGACCCATGGGTTGTCTTGGTCGGCCCTGACTCACCCAATAGTTGTAGGAAAAGTTTCATGGTGTTTTCACATTTTTATAATATCATTTTTACCTTAAATTACACTAATTACCTCTAATTGCGATAAATGAAAAAAAGTTACTATTCACCAAAAAATTATTTTCACCGCATTGAACCACATTTTACATACTAATGACAACCATGTATGTCGGATTTTCAAAATTCAATACACATTAGTGGTAAAATTTCTTTTAACTGAAAAATTAGTTTGCTTGATTACCACTTAGTGGTGTCACTATTCATCAAATATTGAATTTTTTCAGAAAATTACCAAAAATTCACCCTAAGCTATATTTGATATTCCGAATTCAAAAATGAAGTCTATTTTACAAAATTCAAAACATATAAGTCAAATTAATTAATTTAATAATTAATTCCCGCTGTCATGACAAATAGCGTGTTTTTATGAAACAATAAGTATCAAAAGATTGATACTAGTTTAAGTCTGATTTCAAAGTGAAATTAAATCCAACGACCGCTATTGGATTTAATGGTAAAAATATTTTCTAATTTAACTTTAAAACCAATTCAAAAGATTATCTAATCATATAAATAAATTATATTAAAAAGGGGTTTTGAATTAAAATACAACATTTTACACTATTTAGAAAAATGAACTTTATCGGAAACATACCAAAAATTTACACAAAGAAAATTTTGATGTCCCGGTTCTAAATAAGGGTTATATTCGGTCCAAAAGAATGTAAAAGAGTGATCAAAACTATATTTAAAGAGGGTTCCCCATAAAAACGTGATAAGTGATTCCTTTAGTAAAAAATTAGGGTATAAATGCTTATAATTGAATTCTTTCCATATTTTAAGCCTTTATCGTTTATTGGATACATGTAAAAACATTTAAAAACATATATAATCATATTTTAGTTATTTCTATCCATTCCCGACAATACAACGGCTACATGTTAACTATAATTTAAAATAATATTATTATATTACTAGTGTGCAACGTTAGTTTTCAAAGGAACTCATCGTTGCGTATCGGGTACGCTATCGAACATAGCAACCCCTTTAAAAACATATTAATATTTTATTCACAAATATGAATAAATATAAAAATTTCATATTTATTATTTACCTGGGGTGTTACATCCTTCCCCCCCTTTTGAGAATTACGTCCTCACAATTTTAAAATTGGGCTCAGAAACATCATTGAAAATCCCACATCGAAACAATAGTTAATAAAACAATCACTTTAAAATAATGAAAGAGGAGTACAGAGGTCACCCGAGTTAACCCATACTAGGATTCCATGTAGGAAAACATGGACATGGAGGAGAAAAAATTGGGTCATGTTCTGATGGAGATTGAAAGAAAACATGTTTAGGAGAAAGTTAACAATAAGAAAATCACAAACTTTTGATGGGTTAAACGGTGTTGGGTTCCTCAGTAGGAAAAGTTAATAGAAAACATTTTTGTTTTGAGTTACTTTTTATTGAGGAATTTATTTTTGGGCTTAACTAAAACAAAAGGAAACATACTTACTTGTCATGTTGACTTTCAACTTTTACTAGATTTCTTACACAGACTCATAATTTCTCCAAAAGACGAGTATTTAGGAAGACTTTTTCGCATTAAGAGTACTATAAAAAACTTCTTGAGGAGAACCTAATCCACACAAAAAAACTATACATTTCCCATGCCTTCAAACCTTAACCAAAACTAAAACCAAAAAGGTTACTACAAGATCATATAATCTTGGAAAGGATAACCCTTTATAAAAATAAAATCTATTCTTAATCTCAAAATTTGTCCAACAAAACCCAAAGGTCAACGAGGACCATTCAATAAACAATTTGTCCATAAAATTCTTCAAAGTAAACCAATATAATATTGAAACCCAAATATTTGAAGGATTTAGTCACATAATCTTCCAAGTTAAATCGTAACATTTATCTCCAAACAACATCAGTTGCTCCTAAAGTCTCGTATTGAAAAGTAGTTAACCTAATCACATATTCTCTATGATAGGTTAATCATTTTCATAAATAACCCAAAATCAACTTACTCTTAATTCATAAAATCATATAACTAAAAACAATCAGTCAAAATTACCAGGGACTTCACGTAGTCCAGTGGTAGGCGATAAATACCAGTCACACTTTGGTTGTGGGTTCGATTCCCGCAGCTTTGTCCGACGCGACGGGTAGTCACACAGTTTGCGTGTTGTCCTTTTTCCAAAACTATATAATTCTTAAATCATTCCCCAAAAAGATATAAAATCATTAAAAATGATCATAACATATTTTAACCTCAAGATTATCTCATGCCTTTCATTTTCCAGCATATCATATAATAACCCATAATTACCTCATAAGTAAGGATCATATAACCTCTAATGGTTACCTTTATAATTATTAACTGAAATTCCACATGGATTGGTCATCTCGTACATGATGCATTAAAGATCATACCAAGGTTCAAGTGGTTTATCATGACTCCCTGATAGTTTGTTTAGAACAACCACGAGTTTCCTCATTGAATCCCCCATCTCATCCAGTCTCTTAATCAGAGAACCACCACAGTTTCCTTCAAACCCATGTCAATTTGGTGCCTGCTAGATCCAGACATTTACTACAACCAAAAAGGTCAGTGTGAGTATATCAACATAACTATCATTTACTAATGAGGAAGATAAACACTAAGATATACTTACTCATTCACTTTATCTAAAACTAGGTCTCTTTCTGAAATCCTAACCATTATGATAATGCCACTTATGCTTAAAGAATAACCTAACCTCTAAAGTTATCTAAACCGACCTTTGATACCAACTATAAGGACCCAGCCTTAATCCTTACGTAATCTTGAGTTATCACAAGATTACACGTTGAGGATCTTTTCAGGTTTAGAGTTTTAGAGAATTAGATCTTAAAACATGCATTACAACCCACATTTAAACAAAGTGGTTACAATAAAAGATAGTATTCTTTTTTCCCATCAACGGAAACATATTGAAAATAAAAACATGGATTCTTTCTTGACACATCCTTGACTCTATCATCTTATCACGTACCTTTCCTGTGACCTGTGAAAAACATTTCATAAACTTGGGATGAGCATAAAAAGCTTAGTAAGGGATTCACAAAGAATTAAATCTGTTTGTTTTTCAAACATCAAGTAAACCATGTATACTCTATCAATGTAATACATTCACCTTCATGAAGTCGTAATAACTCTTCACTGAATAAAGTATCAGTACTTACCTTTTTGTAACCAATGGATTACCATAAAACCCATATAAATAACACATAACATATATAAAGGTAACTTGGGACATAAACATACTAAAGTGGAATAACCATACGGTCGACTTCCACACATATCACTTAATGGAATAGCCATACAGCAAATTTCCATACATACATAATGAAATATCCATACAGCCGACTTCCATACCCAATGCATTGGAGGTTATAACGTAACCACCCGTCCTGGTATGCACGACACCACCCGTCATATTGTTTATCACGTACCACCCGTCAAATGTCCAAATACCAATATAAAATCATAAATCATAAAACCAATATAATGGAATGATAACATTTCCACATTTCAATCACAATATATCATTTAAATATATTGACATTATAAATCCTTTATCAAAACCATTTTCAATACCAACATACATAAAATAATATATGGTATTTATTTTATTTTAAAAATAATACGACTTGTTGAGGAAGCCAGAGACCAAAATAATACTCGCGGCGGCGGAAAAGGTCGTTGTCACCGCGTACGTCAAAAAAACATTCCTTTTTGTCTTTTATTAAAATGCTTCGTAGAAAAAGATTCCTTTTGTATAAAAGTAAAATTCAAAGGGGTTTATACACCATATAAAAAAATGTTTTGATTAAAACGAAATATGCCTCAATGAAAGGAGATTGAGACGAAGTCCCTTACAAAGACAGTATCCTTGGTTTAAGGAAAAATCAATTACATAATTATGTGTGAAAAATGAATACACCAAATATAAGTGGATATTAAGTGTAAAATAATCAAAGGTCATTAACACATATTCAAAGGATGACACATTCAATAACTACATGTTGAACCCAAAGAAATCGAAATTGGGTTAAGAAGTTCCCTTGACAGCCTAACGGCGTCACATCAAAATTAGTTGATGAGAGATAAATAAAGGTATATCATCACATGGACATAAAATTTACATTAATAAGGATATATGATAACATATCCCAACATAACAATATGTAAATTAAAAGACCCAACAAAATAAGTCTTTTAAAAAGAGGAGGGTGAAAGGTTCCCTTACCGACATGGGTATCATTCGAAGCATACACCTCGTGAAAGAAGGTCAATAAAACATTGATGTAAATACTCATAAAAGAACGTATATTACACAATGAGTAAAATAATTGGAAGTACAAAAACCACTCAAAGTAAATTGTGGCAAATGTAGCATAAATCTCACGGGAATAAAAGTGAGATGAAAAATCCCTTACGAAAACTCGGTAGCCTAACGGTGCCACTCAAAACATCCATAATGGATTGATGAGAGAGAATAGGGTCTCTCATCACATTAACCTAAAAATTACAGTAAGATTAATATAAAAGAACATCCCAATAACAAGAAATATGAGCTTTAAAAGGAATGACATAAAAGAGTGTACTTTTAAAGAAAGAGCGGTGTAGGATCCCTTACATCAGGTCCGACATGCCTCGATCATTCTTTAACGGCATGAACAATAAACTTGAGTTAATTTCTACTTTCTTATGAACCTTCTTAAATTTCATTATTCATTTTATATAAATTATTTAAATGTTTTAAACATTATGTAATCATTTAAGTTAATAATGTTTGTTTTTTTCGATATTCGGTTCTTTAGTCGAAAATGGAATTCTTACAATTACATGTTGTTTGTGTGGTCAAAGGTTCATTATATCCAAAATGATATTCATGATTTGGATATTATATATATCATATATATCCATCATATACATGTATTTATAATATTACATAATCATTTATAGGTAAGAAATGAAATGCACCGTTCATGGAGACGGTAAGCCGTACGTACGCATTAACGCTACTTTCATTTCTATCTCATAATTTAATGGATAGAAACAATAATGATATATAGGTATATTATAATTCCAGTATATCATCATATATAATAACTTTAAATCCATCCTTTATACGTCCCACGTATGGCATTAACGAATCAAATCACTTTGAGGGGGCGGTAGTCCGCACTTCCTAAAATGAAATTATCGTGTTTACCCACAATGGAAAACTTAAAGGTATGAAACAAAAGAAAATACAGAAGCTTAAGTAAAACATAAACATATTATATATCATATATAAATATATTTTCATCTAAATGGCCACCTTTTAATGTGTTATATGAGTGATGAACAATCATCGTTTTGGGAGGCAGAATTTCGCCATCCACGGAAACCGTATGTTCTTTAACCATTTGATGTAGTTCTGTGATAGTTTTGCAAGAATAAATATTATAAAAACATACTAGTATATTGAAGATATTGTTGTTGTTACAAAATAAGTAAATAAAAATAGTTTAGGGGGTTGGAGAAGAAAAATAAAACAAATGAACATGAGGGAAAGAATTACCTTTAAAAGTGTAACTCCTTTTGATTTGAGATTAAAGGCTTCCTTTGAAAAGATTCTGCTAAAATGGAATCATCTAGGATGAGTAGAGGGATGTGGAGAGAGTAAATGGGCAGGGTATGGCCGATCCAAAGTCTTGAGGAGTGTGTGAAATGAGGTAGAGGTGAGGGCCTTTTATAAGAGGAGAGGAGGGGCACTTTTGGAAATCATGAAACTATTATTTCATTTTCAAATGTGTTTCGAATTTCTAAGGTCCCACATTGATATATTATGAAGATAATATGATAAGTCTTCTAAATATTCCCATCCAATTGTTTTTGGACAAGTTTAGGTCTTAGATATTACATTATCTTTCCATTTTATTTAAATCATTAAATAATGAGGTCATCGCTGCATCATCATGATGTCATAAATAATTTAATTTATTTAATGTCTTAAAATTATAAAAAAAATATTATGTATTAAATCTTTTTAGATTTCTAATTAATACTTATAGACCAAAATATGATTAGTATAACCCCTTCTAAAAATTGTTTTAGTAAAACAATTTATGTTAGTGTCATTTTCATCATTATTTAAAAAAAAGGCATTAAAGTCATTATCTCACCCAAGTGGCTCCATGGGGTCCCCTAAATCGACCCATGGGTTTTATTGGTCGGACATGACTCACCCAATAGGTGTAGGACACGTGTCATGGTGTTTTCACATTTTTATAATATCATTTTTACCTTAAATTACACTACTTACCTCTAATCGCGATTAATGAAAAAAGGTTACTATTCACCAAAAAATTATTTTCATCCCACTGAACCACATTTTACATACTGATGACAAACATGTATGTCGGAATTTCAAAATTCAATAAACATTAGTGGTAAACTTTCATTTAACTGAAAAATCAGTTTTCTTGATTACCCCTTAGTGGTTTCACTATTCATCAAAAATTGTTGTTTTTCAGAAAATTACCAAATATTCACCCTAAGCTATATTTGATATTCCGAATTCAAAAATGAATTCAATTTTATAAAATTCAAAACATATAAGTCAAATAAATTAATTTAATAATTAATTCCCGCTGTCATGACAAATTGCATGTTTTTATGAAACAATAAGTATCAAAAGATTGATACAAGTTTAAGTCCGATTTCAAAGTGAAATTAATTCCAACGACCACTATTGGATTTAATGGTAAAATTATTTTCTAATTTCACTTTAAAACCAATTCAAAAGATTATCTAATAATATAAATAAATTATATTAAAAAGAGGTTTTGAATTAAAATACAACATTTCACACTATTCAAAAAAAAATGAACTTTATCGGAAAGATACCAAAAATTTACAAAAAGTAAATTTTGATGTACCGATTCTAAAGAAGGGTTATATTTGGTCCAAAAGAATGTAAAAGGGTGATCAAAACTATATTTAAAGAGGGTTCTCCAACAAAACGTGATAAGTGATTCCTTTAGTGAAAAATTAGGGTATAAATGCCTAAAATTGAATTCTTTCCGTATTTTAAGCCTTTATCGTTTATTGGATAAATGTAAAAACATTTAAAAACATATATAATCATATTTTAGTTATTTCTATCCATTCCTTCCAATACAACGACTACAGTTTAACTACCATTTAAAATAATATTATTATATTACTAGTGTGAAATGTAAGTTTTCAAAGGAACTCATCGTTGCATATCGGGTACGCTATCGAACATAGAAACCCCTTTAAAAACATATTAATATTTTATTCACAAATATGGATAAAAATAAAAATGTCATGTTATTTATTTACCGGGGGTGTTACATCCTTCCCCCCTTTTGGGAATTGCGTCCTCGCAATTTTAAAATTGGGCTCAGAAACATCATTGAAAATCCCACATCGAAACAAGAGTTAATAAAACAATCACTTTAAAATAATGAAAGAGGAGTATAGAGGTCACCCGAGTTAACCCATACTAGGATTCCATGTATGAAAACATGGACATGGAGGAGAAAACATAGGGTCATGTTCTGATGGGGAGTGATAGAAAACATGTTTAGGAGAAAGTTAACAATAAGAAAATCATAAACTTGTGATGGGTTAAACAGTGTTGGACTCCTCAGTAGGAAAAGTTAATAGACAACATTTTTTTTGAGTTACTTTTTATTGAGGAATTTATTTTTGGGCTTAACTAAAACATAAGGAAACATACTTACTTGTCATGTTGACTTTCAACTTTTACTAGATTTCTTACACAGACTTGTAATTTCTCCAAAAGACGAGTATTTAGGAAGACTTGTTCGCATTAAGAGTACTATAAACAACTTCTAGAGGAGCACCTAATCCACAAAAAAAAGTATACATTTACCATGTCTTCAAACCTTAACCAAAACTAAAACCAAAAAGGTTACTACAAGATCAGATAAACCAGAAAAGAATAACCCTTTATAAAAATAAAATCTATTCTTAATCTCAAAATTTGTCCAACGAAACCCAAAGTTCAACGAGGACCATTCGATAAACAATTTGTCAATAAAATTATTCAAATTAAACCAATATAATATTGAAACCCAAATATTTGAAGGATTTAGTCACATAGTCTTCCACGTTAAATCGTAACATTTATCTCCAAACAACATCAGTTTCTCCTAAAGTCTCGTATTGAAAAGTAATTAACCTAATCACATATTCTCCATGATAGGTTAATAATTTTCATAAATAACCCAAAATCAACTTACTCTTAATTCATAAAATCATATAACTAAAAAGAATCAGTCAAACTAAACAGGGACTTCACATAGTCCAGTGGTAGGCGATAAATACCAGTCGCACTTTGGTCGTGGGTTCGATTCCCGCAGCTTTGTCCGATGCGACGGGTAGTCACACGGTTTTTGTGTTGTCCTTTTTCCAAAACTATATAATTCTTAAATCATTCCCCAAAAGAGATAAAATCATAAAAAATGATCATAACATATTTTAACATCAAGTTTTTCTCATGCCCTTCATTTTCCAGTATATCATATAATAACCCATAATTACCTCAAAAGTAAGGATCATATAACCTCTAATGGTTACCTTTATAATTATTAACTGAAATTCCACATGGATTGGTCATCTCGTACATGATGCATTAAATATCATACCAAGGTTCAAGTGGTTGATCATGACTCCTTGATAGTTGTTTTAGAACAACCAGAATTTTCCTCATTGAATCCCCCATCTCATCCAGTCTCTTAATCAGAGAACCACCACAGTTTCCTTCAAACCCATGTCACTTTGGTGCCTGCTAGATCCAGCCATTTACTAAAACCAAAAAGGTCAGTGTGAGTATATCAACATAACCATCATGTACTAATGAGGAGGATAAACACTAATATATACTTACTCATTCACTTTATCTAAAACTAGGACTCTTTCTGAAATCCTAACCATTATGATAATGCCACTTATTCTTAAACAATACCCTAACTTCTAAAGTTATCAAAACCGACCTTTGATACCAACTATAAGGCCCCAGCCTTAAACCTAACGTAATCATGAGTTATCAGAAGATTACATGTTGAGGATCTTTTCAGGTTTAGAGTTTTAGAGAATTAGATCATAAAACATGCATTACAACCCTCATTTAAACAAAGTGGTTACAATAAAAGATAGTATTCTTTTTTCCCATCAACGGAAACATATTAAAAATAAAAACAAGGATTCTTTCTTGACACATCCTTGACTCTATCATCTTATCACGTACCTTTCCCGTGACCTGTGAAAGAAATTTCAAAAACCTAGGATGAGGAAAAAATGCTCAGTAATGGATTCACAAATAATGAAATCTATTAGTTTTTCAAACATCATGTAAACCATGTATACTCTATCAAAGTAATACCTTCACCTTCATGATGTATTAAAAACTCTTCCCTGAATAAAGTATCATTTAATACATTTTTGTAACCAAAGGATTACCATAAAACCCATATAAATAACACATAACATATATAAAGGTAACTTGGGACATAAACATACTTAAGTGGAATAACCATACGGTCGACTTCCACACATATCACTTATTGGAATAGCCATACGACCAATTTCCATACATACTTAATGGAATATCCATACGGCTGACTTCCATACACAATGCATTGGAGGTTATAATGTAACCACCCGTCCTGGTATTCATGGCACCACCCGTCATATGGTTTATCACGTAACCACCCGTCAAATGTCCAAGTACCAATATAAAATCATAAAACATAAAACCAATATAAAGGAATGATAACATTTCCACATTTCAATCACAATATATGATTTAAATATATTGACATAATAGAATACTTTATCAAACCATTTTCAATACCAACATACATAAAATAGTATATGGTATTTATTTTATTTTAAAAACATTACGGCTTGTTGAAGAAGCCAAAGACCAAAATAATACTCATGGCGGCGGAAAAGGTCATTGTCACCGCGTACATAAAAAAAACATTCCTTTTTGTCGTTTATTAAAAAACATTGTAGAAAAAGATTCCTTCTGTATAAAAGTAAAAGTCAATGGGGTTTATACACCGTATAAAAGAAAGCTGTGTATAAAACGAAATATGCCTCAATGAAAGAAGATTGAGACGAAGTCCCTTACAAAGACAGTATCCTTGGTTTAAGGAAAAATCAATTACATAATTATGTGTGACAAACGAATACACCAAATATAAGTGTATATTAAGTGTAAAATAATCAAAGTTCATTTACACATATTCAAAGTATGACACATTCAATAACTACATGTTGAACACAAAGAAATCGAAATTGGGTTAAGAAGTTCCCTTGATAGCCTAAAGGCGTCACATCAAAATGAGTTGATGAGAGATAAAAAAAGGTATCTCATCACATGGACATAAAATTTACATCAATAAGGATATATGAGAACATATCCCACCAAAACAATATGTAAATTAAAAGACCCAACAAAAGAAGTCTTTTAAAAACAGGAGGGTGAAAGGTTCCCTTACCGACATGGGTATCATTCGAAGCATACACCTCGTGATAGAAGGTCAATACAACATTGATGTAAATACTCATAAAATAAAGTATATTACAAAATTAGTAAAATAATGGGCAGTACATACACCACTCAAAGGAAATTGTGGCAATGTAACATAAATCTCACGGGAATAAAAGTGAGATGAAAAATCCCTTACGAAAACTCGGCAGCCTAACGACGCCACTCAAAACTTCCAAAATGGATTGATGAGAGAGAATAGGGTCTCTCATCAGATGAACCTAAAAATTACAGTAAGATTAATATAAAATAACATCCCAATAACAAGAAATATGAGCTTTAAAAGGAATGACATAAAAGAGAGTACTTATAAAGAAAGAGCGGAGTAGGATCCCTTACCTCAGGTCCGACTTGACTCGATCGTTCTTTAACGTCCTGAATAATAAACTTGAGTTATTTTATAATTTATTATGAACCTTATTAAAGTTCATTATTCCTTTTATATCACTTATTTCAATGTTATAAACATTATGTAATCATTTAAGTTAATAATTTTTGTTTTTTCAATATTTGGTTCTTTAGTCGAAAATGGTCTTCTTACAATTACATATTGTTTGTGTGGTCAAAGGTTCATTATATCCAGAATGATATTCATGATTTGGATATTATATATATCATATATATTCATCATATACATGTATTTATAATATTACATAATCATTTAGAGCTAAGAAATGAAATGCACCGTTCATGTAGACGGTAAGCCGTACGTACGCATGAACGCTACTTTCATTTCTATCTCATAATTTAATGGAAAGAAACAATAATGATATAGAGTTATATTATAATTACAGTATATCATCATATATAATAACTTTAAATCCATCTTTTATACGTCCCACATATGGAATTAACGAATCAAACCACTTTGAGGGGGCGGTAGTCCGCACTTCCTAAAATGAAATTACCGTGTTTACCCACAATGGAAATCATAAAGGTATGAAACAAAAGAAATTACAAAATCTTATGTAAACCATAAACATATTATATATCATATATAAATATAGTGTCATCTAAATGGCCACCTTTTATGGTGTTATATGAGTGTTGAACAATCATCGTTTCGGGAGGCAGAATTTCTCCATCCACAGAAACCGTAAGTTCTTTAACCATTTGATGTAGTTGTTTGAGAGTGTAGCTCGAATAAATCTTATAAAAACATTCTATTATATTTAAGATACTTGTGTTGTTACAAAATAAGTAAATAAAATGAGTTTAGGGGGTTGGAGAAGAAAAAGAAAACAAATGAACATTAGAGAAAGAATTACCTTTAAAAGTGTAACTCCTTTTGATTTGAGATTAAAGGATTCCTTTGAAAGAATTCTGCCCAAAGGGAATCCTATAGGATGAGGAGAGGGATGTGGAGATAGTAAATGGGCAGGGTATGGCCGAGCCAAAGGCTTTAGGAGTGTGTGAAATGAGGTAGAGGTGGGGGCCTTTTATAAGAGGAGAGGAGGGGCACTTTTGGAAATAATGAAACAATTTTTTTATTTTCAAAAGTGTTTCGAATTTCTAAGGTCCCACATTGATATATTTGGAATATAAGATGATAAGGCTTCGAAATATACCCATCCAATAGTTTTTGGACATGTGTAGGTCTTAGATACTACATTATATTTCCATTTTATTTAAATCGTTAAATAATGAGGTCATCACTGCATCATCATGATGTCATAAATAATTTAATTTATTTAATGTCTAAAAATTATAAAAAAATAATATTATGTAGTAAATATTTTTAGATTTATAATTAATATTTATAGACCAAAATATTATTAGTATAACCCCTTCTAAATTTTTTTTTAGTAAAACAATTTATGTTAGTGTCATTTTCACCTTTATTTAAAAAAAAGCATTAAAGTCATTATATCACCCAAGTGGCTCCACGGGGTCCCCTAAATTGACCCATGGGTTGTCTTGGTCGGCCATGACTCACCCAATAGGTGTAGGAAAAGTGTAAAGGAGTATTCAAATTTTTATAATATCATTTTTACCTTAAATTACACAAATTACATCTTATCGCGATTAATGAAAAAAAGTTACTATTCACCAAAAAATTATTTTCATCCCATTGAACCACATTTTACATACTAATGACAACCATGTATGTCGGATTTTCAAAATTCAATACACATTAGTGGTAAACTTTCATTCAACTGAAAAATCAGTTTGCTTATTACCACTTAGTGGTTTCACTATTTATCAAAAATTGATGTTTTTCAGAAAATTACCAAAACTTCACCCTAAGCTATATTTGATATTCCAAATTCAAAAATGAAGTATATTTTACAAAATTAAAAATATATAAGTCACATTAATTAATTTAATAATTAATTCCCGCTGTCATGACAAATAGCGTGTTTTTATGAAACAATAAGTATCAAAAGATTGATACTAGTTTAAGTCTGATTTCAAAGTGAAATTAATTCCAACGACCACTATTGGATTTAATGGTAAAAATATTTCCTAATTTCACTTTAAAACCAATTCAAATTATTATCTAATCATATAAATAAATTATATTAAAAAGAGGTTTTGAATTCAAATACAACATTTTACACTATTCAAAAAAATGAACTTTATCGGAAAGACACAAAAAATTTACACAAAGTAAATTTTGATGTCCCAATTATAAATAAGAGTTATATTTGGTCCAAAATAATGTAAAAGAGTTATAAAAACTATATTTAAATAGGGTTCGCCATCAAAACGTGATAAGTGATTCCTTTAGTGAAAAATTAGAGTATAAATGCCTAAAATTGAATTCCTTCCGTATTTTAAGACTTTATCATTTATTGGATAAATGTAAAAACATTTAAAAACATATATAATCATATTTTACTTATTTCTATCCATTCATGCCTATACAACGACTACATGTTAACTACCATTTAAAATAATATTATTATATTACTAGTGTGCAACATATGTTTTCAAAAGAACTCATCGTTGCGTATCGGGTACACTATCGAACATAGCAACCCCTTTAAAAACAAATTAATATTTTATTCACAAATATGGATAAATATGAAAATGTCATATTCTTTATTTACATAGGGTGTTACATCATTCCCCACTTTTGTGAATTGCGTCCTCGCAATTTTAAAATTGGGCTCAGAAACTTTATTGAAAATCCCACATCGAAACAAGAGTTAATAAAACAATCACTTTAAAATAATGAAAGAGGAGTACAGAGGTCACCCGAGTTAACCCATACTAGGATTCCATGTAGGAAAACATGGACATGGAGGAGAAAACATAGAGTCATGTTCTGATGGAGAGTGATAGAAAACATGTTTAGGAGAAAGTTAACAATAAGAAAATCACAAACTTGTGATGGGTTAAACGGTGTTGGACTCCTCAGTAGGAAAAGTTAATAGACAACATTTTTGTTTTGAGTTACTTTTTATTGAGGAATTTATTTTTGGGCTTAACTAAAACATAATGAAACATACTTACTTGTCATGTTGACTTTCTACTTTTACTAGATTTCTTACACAGACTCGTAATTTCTCCAAAAGATGAGTATTTAGGAAGACTTGTTCGCATTAAGATTACTATAAACAACTTCTAGATGAGCACCTAATCCACAAAAAACTATACATTTCCCATGTCTTAAAACCTTAACCAAATCTAATACCAAAAAGGTTACTACAAGATCAGATAATCCAGAAAAGGATAACCCTTTATAAAAAGAAAATCTATTCTTAATCTCAAAATTTTTCAAACAAAACCCAAAGTTCAACGAGGACCATTAGATAAACAATTTTTCCATAAAATTATTCAAAGTAAACCAATCTAATATTGAAACCAAAATATTGGAAGGATTTAGTCACATAGTCTTCCAAGTTAAATCGTAACATTTATCTCCAAACAACATCAGTTGCTCCTAAAGTCTCGTATTGAAAAGTAATTAACCTAATCACATATTCTCCATGATAGGTTAATCATTTTCATAAATAAACCAAAATCAACTTACTCTTAATTCATAAAATCATATAACTAAAAAGAATCAGTCAAACTAACCAGGGACATCACGTAGTCCAGTGGTAGGTGATAAATACCAGTCGCACTTTGGTTGTGGGTTCGATTCCCACAGCTTTGTCCGACACGACGGGTAGTCACACGGTTTGCGTGTTTTCCTTTTTCCAAAACTATATAATTCTTAAATCATTCCCCAAAAAGAGATAAAATCATCAAAAATGATCATAATATATTTTAACCTCAAGTTTATCTCATGCCTTTCATTTTCCAGCATATCATATAATAACCCATAATTACCTCATAAGTAAGGATCATATAACCTCTAATGGTTACCTTTATAATTATGAACTGAAATTCCACATGGATTGGTCATCTCGTACAAGATGCATTAAAGATCATATCAAGGTTCAAGTGGTTGATCATGACTCCTTGATAGATGGTTTAGAAGAACCACTAGTTTCCTCATTGAATCCCCCATCTCATCCAGTCTCTTAAACAGAGAACCACCACAGTTTCCTTCAAACCCATGTCACTTTGGTGCCTGCTAGATCCAGCCATTTACTAAATCCAAAAAGGTCAGTTTGAGTATATCAACATAACCATCATGTACTAATGAGGAAGATAAACACTAAGATATACTTACTCATTCACTTTATCTAAAACTGGGACTCTTTCTGGAATCCTAACCATTATGATAATGCCACTTATGCTTAAAGAATACCCTAACCTCTAAAGTTATCTAAACCGCCCTTTGATACCAACTATAAGGCCCCAGCCTTAAACCTTGCGTAATATTGAGTTATAACAAGATTACACATTGAGTATCTTTTCAGGTTTAGAGTTTTAGAAAATTAGATCGTAAAACATGCATTACAACAGACATTTAAACAAAGTGGTTATAATAAAAGATAGTATTCTTTTTTCCCATTAATGGAAACATATTGAAAATAAAAACATGGATTCTTTCTTGACACATCCTTGACTCTATCATCATATCACGTACCTTTCCCGTGACCTGTGAAAAACATTTCAAAAACATGGGATGAGCATAAAAAGCTTAGTAAGGGATTCACAAAGAATGAAATCTGTTAGTTTTTCAAAATCAAGTAAACCATTTATACTCTATCAAAGTAATACCTTCACCTTCATGATGTAGTAAAAACTCTTCACTGAATAAAGTATCATCACTTACCTTTTTGTAACCAAAGGATTACCATAATACCCATA
This sequence comes from Viscum album, assembly GCA_963277665.1. Classification (NCBI taxonomy): domain Eukaryota; kingdom Viridiplantae; phylum Streptophyta; class Magnoliopsida; order Santalales; family Viscaceae; genus Viscum; species Viscum album. Next base: position 165,248,802 of record OY728135.1, read on the forward strand.
AAAATAACACATAACATATATAAAGGTAACTTGGGACATAAACATACTTAAGTGGAATAACCATACGGTCGACTTCCACACATATCACTTAATGGAATAGCCATACGGCCAATTTCCATACATACTTAATGGAATAGCCACACGGCCGACTTCCATAGCCAATGCATTGGAGGTTATAACATATCCACCTATCCTGGTATTCACGGCACCACCCGTCATATGGTTTATCACGTACCCACCCGTCAAATTTCCATGTACCAATATAAAATAATAAAACATAAAACCAATATAATGGAATGATAACATTTCAACATTTCAATCAAAATATATCTTTTAAATATATTGAAATAATATAATCCTTTATCAAAACCATTTTCAATAACAACATACATAAAAGAGTATATGGTATTTATTTTATTTTAAAAACATTACGGCTTGTTGAGGAAGCCAAAGACCAAAATAATACTCATGGCGGCGGAAAAGGTCGTTGTCACCGCATATGTAAAAAAACATTCCTTTTTGTCGTTTATTAAAATGATTCGTAGAAAAATATTCCTTTTGTATAAAAGTAAAATTCAAAGGGTTTTATACACCGTATAAAAGAAAGTTGTGTATAAAACTAAATATGCCTCAATGAAAGGAGATTGAGACGAAGTCCCTTACAAAGACAGTATCCTTGGTTTAAGGAAAAATCAATTACATAATTATGTGTGACAAACGAATACACCAAATATAATTGGATGTTAAGTGTAAAATAATCAAAGGTCATTCACACATATTCAAAGGATGACACATTCAATAACAACATGTTGACCCCAAAGAAATCGAAATTGGGTTAAGAAGTTCCCATGACAGCCTAACGGCGTCACATAAAAATGAGTTGATGAGAGATAAAAAATGGTATCTCATCACATGGACATAAAATTTACTTCAATAAGGATATATAAGAACATATCCCAACATAAAAATATGTAAATTAAAATACACAACAAAAGAAGTCTTTTAAAAAGAGGAGGGTGAAAGGTTCCCTTACCGACATGGGTATCTTTCGAAGCATACACCTCGTGAAAGAAGGTCAATACAACATTGATGTAAATACTCATAAAAGAACGTATATTACACAATGAGTAAAATAATGGGCAGTACATACAACACTCAAAGGAAATTGTGGCAAATGTATCATAAATCTCACGGGAATAAAAGTGACATGAAAATCCCTTACGAAAACTCGGCAGCCTAACGGCGCCACTCAATACTTCCAAAATGGATTGATGAGAGAGAATAGGGTCTCTAATTACATGAACCTAAAAATTAAAGTAATATTAATATAAAAGAACATCCCAATAACAAGAAATATGAGCTTCAAAAGGAATGACATAAAAGAGTGTACTTATAAAGAAAGAGCGGAGTAGGATCCCTTACCTCAGGTCCGACTTGACTCGATCGTTCTTCAACGTCCTGAATAATAAACTTGAGTTAATTTCTACTTTCTTATGAACCTTATTAAATTTCATTATTCCTTTTATATCACTTATTTCAATGTGATAAACATTATGTAATCATTTAAGTCAATAATGATTGTTTTTTCGATATTTGGTTCTTTAGTCAAAAATGGACTACTTACAATTACATGTTGTTTGTGTGGTGTATGGTTCATTATATCCAGAATGATATTCATGATTTGGATATTATATATATCATATATATCCAGCATATACATGTATTTATAATATTACATAATCATTGAGAGGTATGAAATGAAATGCACCGTTCATGGAGACGGTAAGCCGTACGTACGGATGAACGCTACTTTCATTTCTATCTCATACTTTAGTGGAACGAAAAAATAATGATATAGAGGTATATTATAATTCCAGTATATCATCATATAAAATAACTTTAAATCCACCCTTTATGCGTCCCACGTATGGAATTAACGAATCAAATCACTTTGATGGGGCGGTAGTCCGCAATTCCTAAAATGAAATTATCGTGTTTACACACAATGGAAAACATAATGGTATGAAAAAAAAGAAAATACAGAAGCTTAAGTAAAACATAAACATATTATATATCATATATAAATATAGTGTCATCTAAATGGCCACCTTTGAAGGTGTTATATGAGTGTTGAACAATCATCGTTTAGGGAGGCAGAATTTCGCCATCCACGGAAACCGTATGTTCTTTAACCATTTAATGTAGTTGTGTGAGAGTGTAGATCGAATAAATCTTATAACAACATCCTAGTATATTGAAGATACTTTTTTTGTTACAAAAGAAGTAAATAAAACGATTTTAGGGGGTTGGAGAAGCAAAATAAATCAAATGAAAATGAGAGAAAGAATTACCTTTAAAAGTGTAACTCCTTTTGATTAGAGATTAATGGCTTTCATTGAAAGGATTCTGCCAAAATTGAATCCTATAGGATGAGTAGAGGGATTTGGAGAGAGTAAATGGGCAGGGTATGGCCGAGCCTAAGGCTTGAGGAGTGTGTGAAACGAGGTAGAGGTGGGGGCCTTTTATAAGAAGAGAGGAGGGGCACTTTTGGAAATCATGAAACTCTTATTTTATTTTCAAACGTGTATCGAATTTCTAATGTCCCACATTGATATATTTCTATGATAAGATGATAAGGCTTCGAAATATTCACATCCAATAGTTTTTGGACATGTGTAGGTCTTAGATATTACATTATCTTTCCATTTTATTTAAATCGTTAAATAATGAGGTCATCACTGCATCATCATGATGTCATAAATAATTTAATTTATTTAATGTCTAAAAATAATAATAAAACTACGATTATGTAGTAAATCTTGTTATCTTTCTAATGAATAGTTATAGACCAAACTATGACTAGTATAACCCCTTCTAAAAAGTGTTTTAGTAAAACAATTTATGTTAGTGTCATTTTCACCTCTATTTAAAAAAAGGCATTAAAGTCATTATCTCACCCAAGTGTCTCCATGGGGTCCCCTAAATCGACCCCTGGGTTGTCTGGGTCGGCCATGACTCACCCAATAGATGTAGGACAAGTGTCATGGAGTTTTCACATTTTTATAATATCATTTTTACCTTAAATTACACAAATTACCTCTAATCGCGATTAATGAAAAAAAGTTACTATTCACCAAAAATTATTTTCATCCCATTGAACCACATTTTACATACTAATGACAACCATGTATGTCAGATTTTCAAAATTCAATACACATTAGTGGTAAACTTTCATTAACTGAAAAATCAGTTTGCTTGATTACCACTTAGTGGTTTCACTATTCATCGAAAATTGAAGTTTTTCAGAAAATTACCAAAAATTCACCCTAAGCTATATTTGAAATTCCGAATTCAAAAAAGAAGTCTATTTTACAAAATTCAAAACATATAAGTCACATTAATTAATTTAATAATTAATTCCCACTGTCATGACAAATAGCGTGTTTTTATGAAAAAGAGGATTTGAATTAAAATAAAACATTTTACACTATTCAAAAAAATGAACTTTATCGGAAAGATACCAAAAATTTACACAAAGTAAATTTTGATGTCCCGATTCTAAATATAAGTTATATTTGGTCCAAAAGAATGTAAAAGAGTGATCAAAACTATATTTAAATAGGGTTCGCCATCAAAAGGTGATAAGTGAACCATTAGTGAAAAATTAGGGTATTAATGCCTAAAATTGAATTCTTTCCGTATTTTAAGCCTTTATCGTTTATTGGATAAATGTAAATACATTTAAAAACATATATAATCATATTTTAGTTATTTATATCCATTACCTCCAATACAACGGCTACAGGTTAACTACCATTTAAAATAATATTATTATATTACTAGTGTGCAATGTATGTTTTCAAAGGAACTCATCGTTTCGTATCGGGTACGCTATCGAACATAGCAACCCCTTTAAAAACATATTAATATTTTATTCACAAATATGGATAAATATAAAAATGTCATATTCTTTATTTACCTGGGGTGTTACATCCTTCCCCCCTTTTGGGAATTGCGTCCTCGCAATTTTAAAACTGGGCTCAGAAACTTCATTGAAAATCCCACATCGAAACAAGAGTTAATAAAACAATCACTTTAAAATAAAGAAAGGGGAGTACAGAGGTCACCCGAGTTAACCCATACTAGGATTCTATTTAGGAAAACATGGACATGGAGGAGAAAACATAGGGTCATGTTCTAATGGAGAGTGATAGAGAACATGTTTAGGAGAAAGTTAACAAAAAGAAAATCACAAATTTGTGATGGGTTAAATGGTGTTGGGTTCCTCAGTAGGAAAAGTTAATAGACAAAAATTTTGTTTTGAGTTAATTTTTATTGAGGAATTTATTTTTGGGCTTAACTAAAACATAAGGAAACATATTTACTTGTCATGTTGACTTTCAACATTTACTAGATTTCTTACACAGACTCATAATTTCTCCAAAAGACGAGTATTTAGGAAGACTTGTTCTCATTAAGAGTACTATAAACAACTTCTAGAGGAGAACCTAATCCACAAAAAAACTATACATTTCCCATTTCTTCAAACCTTATCCAAAACTAAAACCAAAAAGGTTACTACAAGATCAGATAATCCAGAAAAGGATAACCCTTTATAAAAAAAATCAATTCTTAATCTCAAAATTTGTCAAACAAAACCCAAAGTTCAACGAGGACCATTCGATAAACAATTTGTCTATAAATTATTCCAAATAAACCAATCTAATATTGAAACCCAAATATTTGAAGGATTTAGTCACATATTCTTCCAAGTTAAATCGTAACATTTATCTCCAAACAACATCAGTTGCTCCTAAAGTCTCGTATTGAAAAGTAATTAAACTAATCACATATTCTCCATGATAGGTTAATAATTTTCATAAATAACCCAAAATCAACTTACTCTTAATTCTTAAAATCATATAACTAAAAATAATCATTCAAACTTACCAAGGACTTCACGTAGTCCTGTGGTATGCGATAAATACCAGTCGCACTTTGGTTGTGGGTTCGATTCCCGCAGCTTTGTCCGACGTGACAGGTAGTCACACGGTCTGCGCGTTGTCCTTTTTCCAAAACTATATAATTCTTAAATCATTCCCCAAAAAGAGATAAAATCATCAAAAATGATCATAACATATTTTAACCTCAAGTTTATCTCATGTCTTTCATTTTCCAGCATATCATATAATAACCCATAATTACCTCAAAAGTAATGATCATATAACCTCTAATGGTTACCTTTATAATTATTAACAGAAATTCCACATGGATTGGTCATCTCATACATAATGCATTAAAGATCATACCAAGGTTCAAGTGGTTGATCATGACTCCTTGATAGTTGGTTTAGAACAACCATGAGTTTCCTCATTGAATTCCCCATCTCATAAAGTCTCTTAATCAGAGAACCACCATAGTTTCCTTCAAACCCATTATCACATTAGTGCCTACTAGATCCAGCCATTTACTAAAACCAAAAAGGTCAGTGTGAGTATATCAACATAACCATCATGTACTAATGAGGATGATAAACACTAATATATAATTACTCATTCACTTTATCTAAAACTAGAACTCTTTCTGAAGTCCTAACCATTATAATAATTCCACTTATGCTTAAAGAATACCCTAACCTCTAAAGTTATCTAAACCGACCTTCGATACCAACTATAAGGCCCCAGCCTTAAACCTTATGTAATGTTGAGTTATCACAAGATTACACATTGAAGATCTTTTCAGGTTTAGAGTTTTAGAGAATTAGATCTTAAAAAATTCATTACAACCCACATTTAAACAAATTGGTTACAATAAAAGATAGTATTCTTTTTTCCCATCAACGGAAACATATTGAAAATAAAAACATGGATTCTTTCTTGAAACATCCTTGACTCTATCATCTTATCACGTACCTTTACGGTGATCTGTGAAAAACATTTCAAAAACTTGGGATGTGCATAAAAAGATCAGTAAGGGTTTCACAAAGAATGAAATCTATTAGTTTTTCAAACATCAAGTAAACCATGTATACTCTATCAAAGTAATACCTTCACCTTCATGAAGTAGTAAAAACTCATCACTGAATAAAGTATCATTACTTACCTTTTTGTAACCAAAGGATTACCATAAAACCCATATAAAGAACACATAACATATATAAAGGTAACTTGGGACATAAACATACTTATGTGGAATAACCATACGGCCGAATTCCACACATATCACTTAATGGAATAGCCATACGGCCAATTTCCATACATACTTAATGGAATTTCCATACGGCCGACTTCCATACCCAATGCATTGGAGGTGATAATGTAACCACCTGTCCTGGTATTCACGGCACAACCCGTCATATGGTTTATCACGTAACCACCCGTCAAATGTCCAAGTACCAATATAAAATCATAAAACATAAAACCAATATAATGGAATGATAACATTTCCACATTTCAATCACAATATATCATTTAAATATATTGACATAATAGAATCCATTATCAAAACCATTTTCAATACCAACATACATAAAAGAGTATATGGTATTTATTTTATTTTAAAAAAATTAAGACTTGTTGAGGAAGACAAAACCAAAATAATACTCGCGGCGGTGGAAAAGGTCGTTGTCACCGTGTACGTAAAAAAAACATTCCTTTTTGTCGTTTAGTAAAATGCTTCATAGAAAAAGATTCCCTTTGTATAAAAGTAAAAGTAAAAGAGGTTTAAACACTGTATAAAAGAATGTTGTGTATAAAATGAAATATTCCTCAATGAAAGGAGATTGGGACAAAGTCCCTTACAAAGACAGTATCCTTGGTTTAAGGATAAATCAATTACATAATTATGTGTGAAAAACGAATACACCAAATATAAGTGGATATTAAGTGTAAAATAATCAAAGGTCTTTCACACATATTCAAATAATGACACATTCAATAACTACATGTTGAACCCAAAGAAATCGAAATTGGCCTAAGAAGTTCCCTTAACAGCCTAACGGTGTCACATCAAAATGAGTTGATGAGAGATAAAAAAAAGGTATCTCATCACATGGAAATAAAATTTACATCAATAAGGATATATTAGAAAATATCCCAACATAACAATATGTAAATTAAAAGACCCAACAAAAGAAGTCTTTTAAAAAGAGGAGGGTGAAAGGTTCCCTTACCGACATGGGTATCTTTCGAAGCATACACCTCGTGAAAGAAGGTCAATACAACATTGACGTAAATACTAATAAAAGAATGTATATTAAACAATGAGTAAAATAATGGGAAGTACATACACCACTCAAAGGAAATTGTGGAAAATGTAGCATAAATCTCACAGGAATAAAAGTGAGATGAAAAATCCCTTATGAAAACTCGGCAGCCTAACGACGCCACTCAAAACATCCAAAATGGATTGATGAGAGAGAATAGGGTCTCTCATCACATGAAACTAAAAATTACAGTAAGATTAATATAAAAGAACATCCCAATAACAGGAAATATGAGATTTAAAAGGAATGACATAAAAGAGTGTACTTATAAAGAAAGAGCGGAGTAGGATCCCATACCTCAGGTCCGACTTGACTCGATCATTCTTTAACGTCCTGAATAATAAACTTGAGTTAATTTATAATTTCTTATGAACCTTCTTAAAGTTAATTATTCCTTTTATATCACTTATTTCAATGTTATAAACATTATGTAATCATTTAAGTTAATAATGTTTGTTTTTTTGATATTTAGTTCTTTAGTCGAAAATTGACTTCTTATAATTACATGTTGTTTGTGTGGTCAAAGGTTCATTATATCCAGAATGATATTAATGATTTGGATATTATATATATCATATATATCCATTATATACAGGTATTTATAATATTACATAATCATTTAGAGGTAATAAATGAAATGCACCGTTCATGGAGACGGTAAGCCATACGTACGCATGAACGCTACTTTCATTTCTATCTCATACTTTAATGGAAAGAAAAAATAATGATATAGAGGTATATTATAATTCCAGTATAACATCATATATAATAACTTTTAATCCATCCTTTATACGTCCCACGTATGGCATTAACGAATCAAATCACTTTGAGGGGGCGGTAGTCCACACTTCCTAAAATGAAATTATCGTGTTTACCAACAATGGAAAACATAAAGGTATAAAAAAAGAAAATACAGAAAATTAAGTAAAACATAATGATATTATATATAATATATAAATATAGTTTCATCTAAATTGCCACCTTTGAATGTGTTATATGAGTGTTGAACAATCATCCTTTCAGGAGGCAGAATTTCGCCATCCACGGAAACCGTAAGTTCTTTAACCATTTGATGTAGTTGTGTGAGAGTGTAGCTCGAATAAATCTTATAACAAAATCCTATTATATTGAAGATACTGTTGTTGTTACAAAAGAAGTAAATAAAAAGAGTTTAGGGGGTTGGAGAAGCAAAATAAAACAAATGAACATGAGAGAAAGAATTACCTTTAAAAGTGTAACTCCTTTTGATTTGAGCCTAAAGGCTTCCATTGAAATGATTCTTCCCAAAGGGAATCCTCTAGGATGAGTATAGGGATGTTGAGAGAATAAATGGGCAGGTTATGGCCGAGCAAAAGGCTTTAGGAGTGTGTGAAATGAGGTAGAGGTGGGGGCCTTTTATAAGAGGAGAGGAGGGGCACTTTTGGAAATCATGAAACTATTATATTATTTTCAAAAGTGTATCGATTTTCTATGGACTCACATTGACATATTTCGAAGATAATATGATAAGGCTTAGACATATTCCCATCCAATAGTTTTTGGACAATTGTTGGTCTTAGATATTACATTATCTTTCCATTTTATTTAAATCGTTAAATAATGAAGTCATCGCTGCATCATCATGATGTCATAAATAATTTAATTTATTTAATGTCTAAAATTTATAAAAAAATTATATTATGTAGGAAATCTTTTTAGATTTCTAATTAATATTTATAGACAAAAATATGATTAGTATAACCTCTTCCAAATGTTTTTTTAGTAAAACAATTTATGTTAGTGTCATTTTCACCTTTATTTAAAAAAAGGCATTAAAGTCATTATCTCATCCAAGTGGCTCCATGGGGTCCCCTAAATATACTCATGGGTTGTCTTGATCGGCCATGACTCACACAATAGGTGTAGGACAAGTGTCATGGTGTTTTCACATTTTTATAATATCATTTTTACCTTAAATTACACTAATTACCTCTATTCGCGATTAATGAATAAAAGTTACTATTCACCAATAAATTATTTTCATCCCATTGAACCAAATTTTACATAATAATGACAAAAATGTATGTAGGATTTTAAAAATTCAATACACATTAGTGGTAAACTTTCATTTAACTGAAAAATCAGTTTGCTTGATTACCACTTAGTGGTTTCACTATTCATCAAAAATGAAGTTTTTCAGAAAATTACCAAAAATTCACCTAAAGCTATATTTGATATTCCGAATTCAAAAATGAAGTCTATTTTACAAAACTCAAAAAATATAAGTCACATTAATTAATTTAATATTTAATTCCCGCTGTCATGACAAATAGCGTGTTTTTATGAAACAATAAGTATCAAAAGATTGATACTAGTTTAAGTCCGATTTCAATGTGAAATTAATTCCAACGACCACTATTGGATTTAATGATAAAAATATTTTCTAATTTCACTTTAAAACCAATTCAAAATATTATCTAATCATATAAATAAATTAGATTAAAAAGATGTTTTGAATTAAAATACAACATTTTACACTATTCAAAATAAAATGAACTTTATCGGAAAGATACCAAAAATTTTCACAAAGTAAATTTTGATGTCCCGATTCTAAATAAGAGTTATATTTGGTCCAAAAGAATTTAAAAGAGTGATCAAAACTATATTTAAATAGGGTTCGCCATCAAAAGGTGATAAATGAACCTTTAGTGAAATATTAGGGTATAAATGCGTAAAATTGAATTCTTTCCATATTTTAAGCCTTTATCATTTATTGGATAAATGTAAAAACATTTAACAACATATATAATCATATTTTAGTTATTTCTATCCATTCATGCCAATACAACGGCTACATGTTAACTACCATTTAAAATAATATTATTATATTACTAGTGTGCAACGTAAGTTTTCAAAGGAACTCATCGTTGTGTATCGGGTACGCTATCGAACATAGAAACCCCTTTTAAAACATATTAATATTTTATTCACAAATATTTATAAATATAAAAATGTCATATTCTTTATTTACCTCGGGTGTTACGTCAAGTATCTACAGATATTCAACATTGAGTCAGATTACACAACAGGTAAGAGAAATATCTATTATGATTAATTGACTATAAGTACACTTACATGGACACTCTTGGAATATTATGGTGAGATAAGTATAATGGACCTATTATTAAACATGCATACAAATATTTAGGATTATCTAGGATGTGAAACAGTATCTTGGACATCTTTTATACAAACACATTTGGACTATATTAAGACTGCATTTTTTCTAATCATGATGGATCATTTCTGAGAGAATTATTTCTTATTGGCGAGACACCATCATGATTTTCTCTCGATATTTTATATTCACATCATTTATATGTCTTAGAATGGGTTTATATAGGCTAATGTGAGGAGATGATTAGTGATTTTTCTGCAAAAAAATGAGAAGTGAATCCTAGTTTAACATAAATTTTTCCCAAATACTATCGATAGTACACATAGTGAATAATGAAGCAAGAGATGGAAAGCTTCATGGTTAGATGGTTCACTTGTCAATAGGTGAAAGCTGAGAATTAGAGGCCACATTGGATTTACAACATTTTCCCATTCCTGAGTGAAAATTTATTTATTGAACAATGGATTTTGATAGGATTACATAGTTCAATCAATAATAATTAAATTGTTTGGGTTACTATGGATAGATGAACTATGTTATAACAATTCATAATTATAATTTAATTTTTCATAGTTGATTATATGAGAATTAATTTGGTGAATGAGGGTGTTCGTTTTGACGATGTCCCAAGGAATATCATTAACAATGTAGAACCTTGTTTTAAATAGTGATTTTGTTCAGATATTCAAAATGATATAGGATAAAATTGTATTTTGATCAAAACCAATCTTCTATAATCTGAGGGTCAATCTGATCAGACTATACATTCTCCATAGGAAATGTTTTGAGACTATTATTTGTATTTTCAAATTTCATGGAAGAAACATATGGAACTTTTGTATTTTCAAATAATTATATATTAAATGAATATATTTAAATTTTTCATTTTTATTATTTTAGGGTATTCTGTGTCATTTTACTATTCGATTGATAAAGGTAGGAGAGTCATCACTTTTTGGGCCTACTCTCATATAGGAGATATCTGAGCAGGTTTTTTTGGATAGACAATTGTTGGTGAGTGTGTATAGAAGGAAAAATTTATACTCTAAGTATTAGAGACAACCTCTGAAATTTGTTGTTGTCCATCAGGTTTAATTTTGAGTGTTGACTAGATTGGGGAAATATTGTATGAAGATACAAGAAAAGATTGTACATAGGTCTATTGGGCCTCAAGAAAATGTGGAAAGGTTTGGTCCAGTGGCATTCTGTTTCGCACATCTATTGTAATATAATTCCATTAATGAATTTAAAAAATATCTCACTTCTATAGAGATATCATCTATAACCATCCCATGATATAGACCTAGAATATGTAGAGATTTGTGGGAATTCATCCATGAAGAATAATTGGTCAGCTTTTGTGGTTCGTAGTGAGAAAAATCTTCAGGGTGGGACTATATCATTGATTTGAGTATAATAGAAGCATGGGATTTTTATAAGGGATACCATAGATATGGAGTTTGATGTGTGAACATAGTTTCTATGCATGTTCACAGAGTCCTCACAATGAATGTTGGAGTACCACATGGATGATCTCATATATGATTAGGAGGTTTTAAAATTCCGATTTTTCTTTGTATACATATCTTTAAATTTTTTATTAACATTTATTTTTGGTATGTTGTTCCTCATAAATAATCATTTTTGGTCATTCTCCATTATGAATAATTTTATATGGAATAAAACTTATCTTAGGTTTTGGGAAAACATGATAATACTAAAGTCGATTAGCGAGGAAGGTGTTGTTGAAGAAAATGAGATAATGTTTTGTGATGTATTCTTATTTTAATTAATGCATAAGTGGTACAAATGTGTTTGGTATATCACAGGTTCTATGTTGGTTGAAATGAATATTCATTGGTTTCGGTTTTTTCATGTCATAATTTGTTGAGAAACCAACTTTAATAATTTTACACATCAATTAAATGTAGTACATGTCATGTAATGTTGATTTATTTAGAATAAAATAAATTTCAGGAGACAATTTTCTGGCGTATCCCATTAAATTTTTTTACGTGATTGGTAAATATATTACACACCATGTAATTCCTTAAAATACATTTTTAATATGTTATGTGTGGATGATTGTTCATTCAATGCTTTTATAGAATGATCCTCTTGATAATAGGGAATCATCTTGGTGAATTTGGAGTGACAAATTCCTATATGGATGTTCTATTTATGTTAACTATCCAAGGTATTATTTTCAGTTAGTTTCATCTTTTATCTATACTATTTTTGCAGCTATTGTGGTGAAATCCATTCACTATGTCAATTTTTTGCCTCTTTCATGATAAATAAATATCTAGGTTTATATTGGAGTTATTATACAGTTTCTTCTTCTTGGTTGTTTTCCATTGTAATATTTGTTAGATTGTCAGTTCAATATAGGGGGTATAATATCTTAACCCTATAGTTTGATAATTTCCGTTTTTATTAAATATTTTGATCATGACAATATTGTTTATAGACCAATAAACTGTTTAATGAATGATTCTATTCCTTTAATTACATTGTTTTCAATTGGATTAAGACCTTATATATGGCTACCCATTGGATGAGAGAACCATGATCATAATTTAATTCGCTAATGTCTTAATGCTTGTTTTCAATGACAGGAGACCATATGGGATTTCATAATATTGCATCCCTATGTTTAGGATTATCACATATTGATTTTTTTATTATTTAATTGTGATTGAATTGAACATGGTATATAATTTATAAATTGTAATTCGATAAATAAACCATAGTGAATTTTGATCTGATATTGTGATATACATGTTGTAAGAGATGACTTGTGTTCCATGCCAAAATGATTATATATAGGAATTGGAACTAGAACATGCACACTTATATGTTGTAATGCTTGTATTGAGTGATCATTACCTAGCCCCATGCTATATATCATATAGAGAGTAGGATTTTATGAGTGTTATTCATTAATTTTTATTTGTCTTTGATCGAGAGGTGGTAATTCTTATTTGACCTTGAACAAGATTTTTGGGATTATACAATGGTTATATGGTTGTTGTCGGATTGGTAATAAGACATTCATCGACATATTCTAGAATAGATGTGATGCATTTTTTCTACTCGGATATATGGTAGTGGATTACATGGAAGTAAGAATAGCCCTGAAATTTTACAAAATAGAGGAAAAGAAGTTATTTTACCATGGTTATAATGTTTTCGTTGACATCGACTTAATAAAATCTCAAATATATTCTAACATAAATCTAAAGTATGTTTTTGTTTTGTTGTATTAATTTTTTAATTTTTTAATTTAAATATTTATAATTTATTACACAATTTTCATACCTTACAAGTTAGTTTAGACATGGTTGGGTCGACCTACTAAGTTCTAGTCACAACCTATTGGGTTGTTATTTGGTATCCATGTAGATTATGTGGAAAAATGTTTGGAAAAGGGAATAAGAACAAAATATTGAAATTTAACATGCTGGATGGACTTGAGTCTAAATGTGGGTCAAATGTGGGGTTCAGGAATGTGGAATATTTTTTCATTGTTGAGTCTTCCAGACATTTAGATAAATCGTTTCTAGGGTGAAATTTAGTTACATTCAATCACATAGTTATATTATTCTTATAGTTTTTTTTGGATTATTTTATTTATTTTATTTGTGTGTTCTTATGGGTATACATCGATTTGATTCATTCATATGGATAAAATTCTATTATTATGCTTATTCATGGAAGGGGTTATATTCTCTTGACAATATATTTCACACCACTTCTACTAGACAGGATCATTTGGCTTACATGGAGGCATTCATGAGGTCTCATAAAAAACCCTTTTTGATCATGTGAGAAACTTCCAAATCAGGTATGTTACATTAGTAATCCTCCCCTTTGGTAAAAACACTTTTATCATCCTTAAATTATTTCCCTTCCATTTTATATTCTTGATTTTGTTTTTCTTTTCCAACATATGATTCTGTAGAATTCTAAAACTATGTTTCTAAAAAAATTAATATTTAAAATATCTTTTTTATTAATAATTTTATTTTAGGAAATTGACTGAGAAATATTTTCATTTTTAATATTTTTTAGTTTGTATTTATCATGGAATGATGTTAATTAAATTCATCATATGTGTGATTTTCATTTTCAGATTTAGATTATTGATCAAAATAGTAAATATAATGTAAATCATATAAATGTGACTTAAAACTAGTCATATAGTTTTTTTATCGAAAAAATAGTCTACTGAATCAATATATGTATCATAGAAATTTCCTCACGAAGTTCTACATGTTTATTTCATGGATTAAATGATGTTCTTATTAGAGATGTCATGATGTAAATACCAACTTCTTGTTTTAATGAAAAAAAAAGAACAACTTCAATTACTTTTCCATATCATATATCACTCATAAAATTTGATTTCTTTTTGGATTACCACATTCATTTTATAAATATTCAATGGGATTTAAATATATCTCATTTTTACTATAATTATATAAACATACATGATAATTGTGCATGTTCATTATTTGACTTAGAATTTCTTGAGGTATTTTATTCTTCAGATATTTCATAAATTTTTGATAGTTTGTTTCTCATTAAAATCCATTTATGTTGAAAAAATAAATGAAATATTTTATTTCTTATTAAATCATGTAATCATAAGATTTATATTTCATCTCAGCCTCGATACATAATAATATATCCAAAGAGGAATCTTATTTTAATTTAGTTAACTTCTGTTAATTTTGTAATTGTAATAGATATTCAACAAAATTTAGATGGTAGAATAATAATAAGTTATATGGCATTAATTGGTTTATTTATTAGTTATCTCGTGATGAAAATATTATTAACAACCTCACTAATTAGTTCATATGGTCGAGTGACCCATTCTCTTTTCAATAACCTAAATGTGTTGAACATTATTATTGTAGTATTATATCTATGATATTAAACATTATATAATCCTTACAATGACAATAAAATATGATTTGTGATTTTAAGTTAATTTTAACATTTTGATACATGTTTGAAGTCATTGGGAACATGTCAAAAAATAATTCCATTCATGGATCCAGAGTTTAGGTCATAGATGGCTACATTAATTGTATATCTTATATCAGGATGTTTTTTGGTGATTTTTACAGTTATAACCCTTTTTATAATGGCTCGTAATTCAGTGTAAGTGGTTGTTACTTGTTAAAAACATCCAAATTATATTAACAAGGATCTCCCATTATCTGACATATCTTCTCCCTTACCACAATCAATTAAAAATTGTGATGATGAGTTAATAGTTATTATGATTATATCTAATGATGCCACAATCAATTTCATGTAGTATATGAAATTATATAAATGCATTTCTAGAGAAGATGCTAGTATTCAAGGAACACCTAAGATGTTTCTTAGACTACATCATATGAAATTTTTTCATAGTATTTATGTGTTGTGTTGTTAATGTACATTATACATTTTATATACCTGTGTTATTTATTTTTTTGTTTTACATTACATACACACACGTATGTTTTTATATCCATGGAATAGATAAATCTTGTATTTATATCTCCTATTTTAATTTGGAGATAAGTACACTCGAAAATCAACACAGTCTACTGAATTATTCCTTGGAAATGTTGATGATATTAGACAATAATGGTGTGTCCATCTATCCCAAATAAAGAATAACCATCTGATATAGAGTTTTAACAAATCATCATGATAATCAGATTTATCCATTCGTGAAAAAAGACGTTCAAATTAATTATTCTATCCTTATTTAGGAATCCCTTTTTTTTGATACAATAAAAAGAATGAAATGTCTTATAAAAATGTTTTTTTACCCTTCTGATTGTAACCATAGGATGATCCTTGTAGTATAGATTTCTTTTTTTATACAACCAGTTGATAGCATTGTTTTAATAAAATAAAATTGACCAACTTCATATAAAAGTATTACCTCGCCCGTGCATACACATATCGCTATAAATGAATTGTTCTTTTCAAAATTCAATAATAGAATTAAAATATAAGAATTTATTAAAATTAATGATATGTTATAATGAGAAAGTACAGATGATAAATCTTGTAATACCTATAGTTTCTCATACTTATGTAGTAAAATAACATACAATTTAAATGTAGAAAATAAAAATGAAATATGATACATGAAAAATGGAATTCTAAATATAAATATAATTCACAAACATAAAAATATGTAGAGATGGAATAAAGTTAATTAAAAAACTAATAGTGAGAATTGATATAGCAAAAACAATTATTTGATAGTTTTCTGTGTGCAGATAGGACATAAAAAAGATTTTAAACTCATGTTAATAAATGACTACCAGATATGTGAGTTTTTTATGAAGTGGAGACTCATACCAATATTATGGCTTCCCATTATATCCCAACAGCATAAAATTCCATATGAATAGATCCGAACATCTCATATAAAGCTATATTTTTTCTCTTGAGCAAGCATCAACACTTTTTTAGTCTCCGGTTGCTGAATCAGCACAATTTTCCTAACATTGAGTACATACACCATTCTCATGAGTTCCTCTTCCTCATCTACATTACATTATTCTCCAAGTACCTCTACTTGTTCATGGACATGATTGATTTTCTCCTCTAAAAAATGTAGTCGGCCTGCTATTTTAGCTGAGATTAGAGTAGTGGGTCAACTTCAACGTCTTGAGCGATGTGTTCTCGCCCACGCAACAATATTCCGTCATGAATCTGATCATCAAAATATAACAAAAACCATTACAAATAGTATAAAAAGACAATAATTTCAATTTACTACTATTTTTTACTGATCAAAACTATAAGAACATAAGGTACGAAACTGGATATCGAAATATCACATAATGTTGACTAAATTAAGACCGGTATTTTTTGAAACTATATTTTAATGAAATTGAACCAGAAAAGTATAACTTGTAAAAGATTTAATAATCCATGAAACAAATAAAAATATTAAAATACATTAACATAATAAATTTTTAAATGACAAGAACATATAAAATTACACAAAAGCTACTCAAGAAAAATTATTATATGAGAAGATCTCAAATAATATCAATGTAAAGAAATGATATGTGTGCTTCTAATTGACATAATAAAAATTAGAAAACATAATTATAAAGGAAATTTTGGTTTTCATATGTGAAAACAAATAGAAGGCGAATAACTTCTAGAGACCACATATCATAGCCTAAGGATCTTAGAATATTGAAATAGTGCAAGAAAAAATGAACCAATTCATAATAACCATGAAATGTACAATAACCTGATAATTAGAGAGGTGTTAACATTAATGAAACTGATGAAATCAATATTAGACCTATTTAGGATGTGCTTTACGAAACAATGGTCATGCAGACTGACAACATGTATTTGGTATATTAGAGTGAAATTGAAAATAAAAAATGACGGTTATAAGTGAAGATAATTATATACAATCATAATATAAAATAGGTACTTCTTCCATTGTAGAGGGAGAAATGGATATCAAATCCATGAAATTGGTAACATTCTATGGGGTCGAGAGTTCCTGAACCATAGGTGGAGAAGACGACCGAGACATAGAAGAGAAAATGGCAATGTTTCATGTTGTGGAGGAGTAGAAGGTGGAGGATCCGAAGGTGGAGGAGTCATCTGTAGAGCACTTAGAGGAAGCACTGCTACTTTAGTGGAGAGTCAAGAATGGGAGTATGATAAGGGAGTAGGGGATAGGAGAAGTATCACGGGAATATCTGGATATAAATCCTTGCTAGGTAAATTAATACATGCGTTTTATTGGGTTTAGAGGTAGAATTATAGGCTCTGTCTGTCATGGAAACATGGTAAGGTGACACGTTAGTGGAAAAATTAAAACATTAATAAATATATAGATCTAGTTTATATAATTTCATTTTCTTATGTTATTTGATTGTATTAGGTCAAACCATTTAATTAAATGGATTAGGTTATGAACATAATTAGTATCACATTACAGTCAAACTAATAAAAACACGACCTATACACCCTAATTGTCACCTATAGTCTTAATATACATTCCAAAAAAAATTCTATCATTTTTGATAATTCAATTTTCAACAATATTAAATTCTTTAATATCCATACTCTGTAAGATTATCCTTAATCAAAATGAATAACTAACAAACATACAAACCCCTCACAGGAATTTTATTTGAATTTTATAAAAAATTCTTAAGAATGTTAAAAAATAATTATAGGAAAAAATCATATAAGTTGAATTTAATAAAAATGCATAATAATGGTAAAATGTGAATATAATAACCAAATGAAATGTTAATTTAGAAATATCTTTCCTCGAACCAATAAAATATGTGAATGATTCATAATTATTTTGCTTCCTTTTGAATATTTCAACTTTAAAACAAAATAAATGTTTTTCCATCACTAAAAAATAAGTTAAAATTATTTAAAAAATGATAATACCAACAGACGATAAGAATAAACAAACTTGAAAATCCTCAGTCACAGTTGGGTATCCAACTATGAGATCAATGAACCCAATGCCTTTTGGAAATTAACGAATTAAATGGAGTAATTTTTCTTTATCCTTCAGAATGTTCATGGACTATAATAAATCCAAAACAATGGTTTATAAATTGTTGTAATAACCATTTCTAGTATCATGAAATATACCAAGTGCCTTGTAAGAGAAGAACTACCCATCATACATGACATTAGGATTATATCTCAAACTATCAATGAAAGCAGTATTGGCATTTACATCAACTTAACACACATTATTGATTTTCTCTACTCTAAAAGATTTTAATGTCTTCTAATATTTTAAAAATAGAATAATAAACCAGGGAATAGGAAATATATTTTAATTATGATGTATAATGAAAATACATCAATTTTAAATGCATATATATTTTTCCAATTTAGGACATGGAAGTGATTAAATTCAATAAAAAATGAGTAATAACAATTATCCTTACTTATACAGAGTTTGATATAAGCCAATCAATTTGAAATCACTACTAGAAATTCAAGGATATCACTACAGGGCCATATTCATGTCGTTTTTCCTTTAAAACCCATTATGAATTAAAATAAATTGATATTTGAAGCCTCCAATAACTTTTTGATGTTTTTTATAGATTCTAATGTATTAAAAATGCTTTTGTGAAGAGCAGGTTGTGAGATAAAGAGTTATGATTATGGGATTAAAACATTTTAGGTATGGCTCTAAATGACATGAAAATTTAAAAAAAAAAAATTAGTTGGAGAGAGTAAATTTATATGATATATGGAAAACATAATTACTCACTTTAACCATGTTCATAAATAGGTGGAACAAATAACATATTCATAAGAAAAATAAATGATAACACATGTGATCATCCATAAATTGTGTAAACATTAATCCCACGACATACTATGGGGGATTTATCAAGGATCATACTGATTATACTTTGTTGTCATTTGAGGTTTTCATTCCCTAGACACTCCTTTTAAATGAATACTATTATATTCTATCCTCCTATATACTACCCAAGAAGGCCAATTATAAAAATATCACACCAAACATATCCTGGAAATGTTATCTCGATGCAACCAGAAAGTAAAATTGGGATAATCATATCACCTGGTTTTCAAGAGAAGAAAAATAATTATTTATTTCTTCCATCATCATCATTGTTATAATTCCAATCCCTTATGGTTGGATAATTTCTAACCCATAAATGACAGTTCCATTATCAACCAACCCATATTTAGTTAATACATTTCCAATAAAACAATCATTGACTTCATAAGGAACATATATTTTCTTAGGAAAATAAATTACATAGGGATATTGTTAAATTTTTTAGTGACTATTGGATGAGATTAGGTAAAACCCCAGGGTTTCAAAAAATCACTTATCCATGTATACTACAAAAGCATCGACATTCTAACAAAAATACAGAATAGTTTTATAAATGACCAACACATATTCAGAAGTGATGAATTTTTTTAGTGATCTTCCATGTAAAAAATTACCTTTCATAATCCAAAGGGACACTAGATGGTGCATTAAAGTGAATAAATCACAAATGAAAAAATAAAACCTCCCTAATGATAGCTGACATCACCAACCCACCATTTTAGTTGATTCGGTAGAGCTTAATAAATTTCTCCCCCATCATAATCCCTTTCTTTTAGGGTCATCTAAGATTTTTGTATTCCATTCTATGAAAACAATGTTCATTGTTTCATCAAATCGGTAAGTGGAAATGTATACATGATATCATGGAAGGAAGATTAACTAAAACTTGAAAAGATTCCCTAATAGGAACTATTAAAAAGGATGAAAAACTACTACAACATTATGGCATTGAAGTTTTTCCAGATGACAAGTATCATATATTCCATATTGATTAAATTCATTGTATTGGTTTTGTTTAACATTGAAATATAACAATCCTCACACAGTATGTCATCATCAAAATGTTGGAAATGATGAATATGAACTGATACATGTTTAAATGAGATGTTTTTATACATAGAAACAAACCTGAATCAACCGTTAGGGTTTATCTCTCTATGGAATCAATTTTAAACAAATTAGAAATAAATAAGTGAGAAAGAATGAGTGTTCATTATGATATCCAAATTGGATCCAAAAATGAAGATTAAATCTAAATGAAATCACAAGGGATATTGTGGAGGTATCGGGATCTATGAAATGGGTTACTGAGAAGAGTTGTTAGCTGATACAGAGCTCCTTGTGTTTCGATTGAGACATGTCGACACCCATGATTTTCGGAGAACCCATAGTTGATGCCAACATTTTCATGCTGAAGAATATCGAAATCCATTTTGAGTCATGGAAACTAATGTAGAATCGTATGAGGAAATGGATCAAGAGGAAGAAGATGAGGAGGACCTGAAGGCATAGTATGTGGAGAACGTGTAGTCCGAGCAAGTGGAGTAGACAGATGCAATGGTTTCATTGGTGGAGGTGGATAAACAAGAGGTGTAACCTGTCATATTATATGAGAACCCTGGGTGAAGTGGAGGATCTGAAGATGGAGGATCTAATGGTAGAGCACATAGAGGTTGATTCGTGGAGCGAGAGGAGATTTAGGAAGTGGAGTAGGAGTGTAGAGTACTTGAGGGGAGCGAGATAGGATAGGAGACAGGATCAGTGGTAACCCTATGAGAGTAATTCCCAATCGGGGGTAGGAATTACCAATGGTTTTATGGGATTTAATGCAATGAATTTTTTTTTGGGTGATGTTGATTATTGAAGAGATGAATCATAAGATATAAGAAACCAATATTTAGTATATATAATAGATACATAATGTCTTGCGTGTTGTAATATATCCTCAATTAACTATTTTTGAATGATTAAATTTGCGGAGGGCACTTGATTGATGACCATAACATAAATTTCTTTCTGACTAATCATTTTTTGCAATGAATTTGTGTCTGGTATTTTACATTCATAATTATTTAATTCTATTACAAATTAAAATATACATTCAATGGAGATATAATGTAATATAATTTCTTCATTAATGTCATGAATATTTAGTGTATGTTTACAAATATATTTGTATGATTACTATATTACTCATA
This sequence comes from Viscum album, assembly GCA_963277665.1. NCBI lineage: Eukaryota > Viridiplantae > Streptophyta > Magnoliopsida > Santalales > Viscaceae > Viscum > Viscum album. The sequence continues at coordinate 165,270,830 of OY728135.1, forward strand.
TTGTAAATTTATGATATATGATATATAAAATTCCACATATAAAATGTTCAAATCTGAAACACTAAATACAGAATCATTATAATAAATTTTGGGATTTTATGAACTATCAAAACATATAAACAAATGAGGTAATGTTATAATAACATAAGTCTATCGAATAATTGATTTGATTTGTATGGTATCATACAGTTTATATTTTCTACCTCAGACGACATTGGTAAAAGATGTGTTTTATGTGACGTAGTTAAATAAGTATAAATTAGGCTCAACCCATTTTTTTAATTAGTAGTACATTCATGTTGAAACTGATATGACCATAGCAGATAAGCTATTTCTGATTTTTGATTCTCAATTGAAGTTTATTCAAGTCATGTGTATCCAATTTTTTTGGTGTTTTTTATGAATCTTTTTCATTCTCATATTATGCGGGAGCATGTGCTGTTGATGGGAGAGAATGTTCTCAATCCTTTTTGGGATCAGTCCTCCTTATAAGGCATCTTGTTGTAAAATTAATTTACATTTGAGAGAATTATAACATCTTAAAAAAATCATTTGTGTACTAATATAGCATTTTAATATATTTTATTATTACAAATGTATTGTGTTTTTAGTGAATTTTTGAACTTTTTAGAGGCTCTTATACCCATGTATAGCTGGTCCGCATTTAGGGAGATCCATGTATGTGGTCCTCCTACGTTGATGACCTAGAAGAGGGAACATGGTTATGAAGACAACAATTCCAAACGATTTTCTCATCCCCTATGGTAAGGTGACTTGGGATAAGGGATTTTTCCTGTTTGGTGTATTTTTTCTAACTGTATGTCAAAGTAGCATGAATCTATTTTAATTAATCATTTTTTTAATTAGACAAAAAACACCTTCATTTTCAATAATAATTTTTTACATTAGAATTCTTTTTTGAACCATGATACACCACATTATGATTTTGGTTATTACATTTCTCTTAGTGATAGATTTTTATAAATATGTTTTCCTTGTATATTGATTTTTTATGTTATATATCAATTTAGGGTTGAAAATCATTCACCTTTATGATCCTTCATTCCCCTATTTAATAAAACCGTAGATCAAGTATATTTATGATAGGTACTAGGTTTTTGACAAGAACTAATTGCATTTATTTTAAATGCATTGTACAAATGGTAATTATTTATCGGATTGTCATTGGCCATGGTATTTTCATTATAAACCATTTTTTATGTGTAATCCCTCTCGCTAGTTGGTCAATAGATGATGAATTGGAAATTAGTATTTGATAATTTTGTTTCATGGATCCTATCATAAATGATAATATCTACATAAATCAAAAATTTAATCATGTATTGGGTATTTGAAAATATTATTATTTTAGGCGGGTGTTTTTATTAGGAATTCATATATACATAATGGTATAATTACTGTTTTATTTGAAATGTATTTCAAACTAGACCCCAATAAATGATTTGTGATTGTTGATATATTTTCCTTGAAAATGGGATGATGTGTGTTGATCCTCATTGATTATTTAAATTTAAACTATTTAATTATTTTCATAAAAATATATTTGAAATGAATAATGATTTGATGAAATATATTTTTGATGCATCACATGAATGTGTAGAATTTGTTTTAAATTATTATATTATTTTAATTTAGTTTAAATGATTTATTTTTTTTGATAAATATGGTTTGGGTTTTGAAATGAAATGGAATGCTGGAATCATGATTTTGGGATTATTGAATAACGGTTGATAAAACGAATATTAGATGAATGATTTTCCCATTGATTGATTTTCAAAAAGCACAAAAAAGTCGAGAGAGAATTGTGTATAGACATGGATATACATTCTCAGAAAGTATTTGAAATATCTAGAAATAGATTTATGATGATAATGATGAATAAAAATATTTATTTTGGTTATTTCATTAAGTGGGATAGATTCTAATTCCAACTATTTGTGATATATATAGATGTTTATAAACATAGAGTGAAATTTCACTAAAATTATTAGGAACTATGAACCATAATGTCGTGATTGAATGTGATTTATACATTTAATTGTTTATAAAACATTTTTGTCATTAATTTTTATACAAATACATTTTATTCCATGTATTATAATTTAAATAGGTATTTTTATGAGATTTAGTTATTATTGTCATTAAAAATATTATATTTCCATGATTAGTTTAAAATTACGTGTAATTAGATTATTTTATATAGATTTCTAATGAACATTTTGGGGAGTTCCAAATAATATGTTGTTTGTCAATGCAAATTTTTTCCTTTTGGAATTTATTTACTTTCTTATACTTGGTTATAGAAAAGGAATTGAACCACTTCTAGGTTGTGTATGTTCATTATATCATGACACCAGATGTTTGTTGTGATAGGTGGAGTGTGTGTTTTAATAAATCTGAGCAGTGATTTTTTTAATGTTGAAATTTTTATTAGAAATTTGGAATTTTTGACCTGTATATGTTGTTTCTTTTTTCTTAATTATTATATTTTTTACTAATAGTTATTGTTTCATATAAACTAGATTCATTTTTTAGTAAATATTGTCGAAAAATCATTCCATCCTATTTTTTAATGATGCTATAGAACTGGTCTTCAGACCATGTGTATCAAGAATGCTCTTTGGGCCGTGTCATAACTTGTTCAATATTTGGTTTATTGCATTATTATATTTTTTTACGGCAATAATGGAGGATGGCTAAATGTTTCATGGGTACATGTTCAATAAAGATGGTGTGACTCATTGAAACTTGTATAATAGTGGATAAATTTGACATATTGGTAGCATGACATGACGTTTTAGGTTTTGGTGTGATGAATTCTACACATTTTCTAATTTTGGTCAATATTCAATTAGGTTTTTGGTCCATCATCATCTGGGGAATTGGTCTATGTAATGAATGGGAAATTTTAGAAATGTATGGGTTATCTCCCAATATCAATAAATTGATATTGTTTCCATAAATAAAGGGATCTACAATAGTATGTTTTTACAATTGATTAATTATATTAATTATAATATCAATCAACTATTAAATTTAAAAATATTAACTAAATAATTATTTTTTAGTAATTATATTGCTAAATATCAATTATATTAATTGAATTGTTAATTTTCTATTAATTAAATAATTATATATTATTAATTATGCATTTTATTAACAAAATACTAATTTTAAAATGTTTGAAAAAGTGAAACAAGAGTCCCACATCTATAATAAATATTGGATTTCACTTCCCCAGTCACCCATAAGAGGGATTGTTAGGTGGTGTTTTTTATATTACGAGGCAGCTTTATTATTGATATTTTTAAATTAAAGTAAAACAAATTTAAATATTATATATATATATGTTAGAAAACATAAATTTTAATATAATTTTTAATGAAATAAAAAAAATAACTAATGAATAACATTCACATCACCTACTGAGGGTCGCAATTAGTTTGATCCTTGTTCATGCATCCACATTGATAGGGAAACATGAATGGTGTTCATAGATTTTGGAATATCGTATTCATAACAATTATGGAAAACTTTTAAAAAGAAATTATAATAATAAGCCTAAAAATTAATTGTGAAATTCAATGAAATTCCCTATAAGAAAATAATTCCATAAATAGAGATCCACAAAGAACATGTTGAAAACTATATCATTGTATTTTGAGTCATAGCCTTTTTTTGTTTTGATACTTATTTTTTTCATATCGAATAAAATTAAATATTTTAATACATATAATTCATGAAATTATTATTTTTGAAATGATCTATAATGTTTTAGAGTTTCTAATATAACAATTGGATTTTCAAAAAGTCAAAACTTTAATTTTTAATGACACATTAAAAAACAAACATGTAGAATGTAAGAATCATTCGATGTATGTTTCACTAATATAACACACCAATAATTAGAATAAAATCATGTGTGAAATGAAAACATATATATATATAATGATATTAAAATTTAGAAACGTATTCAAATATATATTTTCATATAAAAATCACAAAAAAAATATTTTATAAATATAATTTCTTCCAAAAAATTTAACAATTATCATGAAATGGTTTATCTAAATTTCAATTATTGAACATGGTTTTATTATTATTATAGGGTTCATGAACACCTATTGCATTTGATGTATTAATAATTTGAATTACATGTCAGGATTCACTTATTTATCTCCAAAATATAAATTTAGAATCTTGAATGATTAATAATTTTATAGGATTCCAGATTACTCATTGGATAAAATATGTTCTACTCAAGGATACCGCATATTCTCCTTTGAGACCAAATGACTAACATAATGTGACTAAAGAATATATAAAATATATTAAAAAATTTGGGATAACAAAATATGTAAATATTTAATAGTATTATCAGAAACTCTAAAATTTAGGTAGACAACTATATGGAATAATAATGTGAATAGTATAATAATACTTTTTAACACATTTCATTTTTGGAGTGCTGAAATTAAATCCCAAAATATATCAGAAATCACATGCCTCATCCATCATGACGAGTATTGAAAATAATAATATTTTTATAAAGTATACTATAATTTCCCTAGATATTAATATATAAAATTCCTTTAAATAGAATTAATGAGTTCGATAGCTTTATTCATTGTCAGTAATGATCTAAAAAAATTTAAAAAAAATCATTAATATAATATTATAAGTATTAAAAAAATAAATTTAATTTATTAATAATGTGGATTGATTTAATTAGACATAACAAAATATTATAATATATGTAAAAAGGAAAATTAATTTCAGTTTAAAAATAAATGCAATGCTAAAATTCAATTAGTGTAGTGACATAACTAATAATATAATTTTATGCTTTCAAAAAAAAATTTACAAAAAAATTTCCTTCTCTAGGAAATATTAAAATAAGAAACTAAATTTATTATTATTCATTTATAATTAAATATATTTTATATTAATTAAATATTATTTCTAATTCAATGAGTAATTTATTTCAAATTATAAAATTACCAATTAACATTCTAAAAATATATTTTCATAAAAAATATAAATTTTCAAATATATTATATTATTTTATATAAAATATGAAATTATAATTTAAAAAAATTAATTTCAGATAATAGACTACAGTTATGGGTTTATATATAAAATATATTTTCTTAGGAAAAAAATAATTATTTATACGAACAATGATTTTTTGGAAAATAAAAAGAAACTATTTTTTTAAAAAATAATGTTTCATTTATAAAATTATCATATTATAAATGGGATATATTTATTTATTAAACTATTTTAATTTAAAAATTATTTTCTATAATAAAAATTATTCATTTAAATGGAATTTTTTGAATTTATAGATAATTTTTTTAACTCTTTTCATCTATATAAAGATTTTATCTAAGAAAAAACATATTGGTCCTTTTTATTTTTCTATTATCATGGTTGAATTCAATTTTTGGTAACATATAATACCATATTGATCTAATTTTATTCATGTTAAATCAATTATTTCTATATAAATCAATAAATTTATAATATTATCTTATTCATGGGTATTATTCTAAAAAATAATATTTTTAATTGATATTACCCATTATGTGTTACAATATTTCTCAAAATAATTACCATTACTAAAAAAAATATGTGAATGCATTAATTTCTCTTTATTAATCATTATCATAAAATTATTCAATGAATATAATTTTACTATGAAAAAAATATAAGTAATTAAGTTAAACATATATAATATTATAAATGTCCAAATAGTACACATGTTAATACAAAGTCATAAAATACATAAAACATGGTAAAAATATTTCACTATAATAATTTTTGGGGGCATGATTGTAATATTATCACAACATATTAATTATTTTCAACATTTTGATCCACTTTCCTTTGAATTTGACATGATATTTTATTAATTATATTAGTATTTCTGAAAGGGTCAACTCATATGTTTATAAAAGAATCATTTCACTACCCATTCCACATTACACATTAGGTCCTACTGGTTTGATGAAAATATTCTCCAATACATCAACAAATCATCTATCCATGTGTTATATGTTATTCTATCATCATTGGATCACCATTGTAGTTATTAATCATTTTTTCCATGAGATTATTATAAGGGCTATGGTAAATTTCCAAATCACCTTATTCTAATTTATAATATATTATTTATTATTATAAATACTTCAAATTTATTGTACTCATTCTCATATTATAAAATTAATTCCATAATAATAACTCAATTTCATGTTTTGATGGACTAATAATTATCTACAACCCCCCCCAAGCATTCAAAAACAAGTAAACAAGGCTAATGTTTTTGTGTGATGTTTTTATCCAGGAATAAATTTTTTTACTCATAAAAATCAAAAATGTATAGTTCAAAAGGTGTATTAAATTAATGATTTAACATTTATAAAATTATTTATATTATTAAAATAAAAATACATTTATCGTAATTTTCCTCTTATGGAAATTGAAGACATCCCCAATGTCTTTGGGAAGACTAAGTCGTCAATATAACAACATATATCATCTTCATCGTTACCCTAATGAAATTATTAAAATTAATATAATAATTAAATAAAATTATTTTTAGGAAATTATATTGACCATTTAAATATAAATTTTATGTTCTAAAAATAATATGAATAACAATATATTGTTTTTTCTTAAACTTCCTATAGTGTATTTAGAATGGGGAAAAATAGTTTCATTATTTTATGTAAAATCATCATATAAATTAGATCCTTATGCACCCCAAAAAAATTATGATATATTACATGAATAAAACCTAAAAAATATCATCTTACTTATATAATAATTTTTTTAATCTCACAATAAGTGTACTCATCAATAATATAAAACATGTTTCATTTTGGATAACGTTAAGTACCTATAAAAACAATGATGAAACATTATACCAAGGAATACTATATAATATCAATTAGATGTTATATATGATAATAATATGTAATTAATTATTGATTGTTTTATTCTGAAATGTTTATATTAATATTTAAATCATGTTTAATAAACTAGGTATATCTCAAAAAAATTACCAAAAAATATATTTACGGGTTCCAAATTCATGAATCCTATATAAAATAGATGTGAATGATATTAAAAAATATAAATTTATATAATTATTCTTTTCTAATAAATAATGATACATAAATTCGGAAATTTATATTACTGAATGGTGATCAATGTAGACTTTTTGAAGCATTAGGGAAATAATCTAATTCAGTAACATTCAATGATGTAATAACATATTATTAAATAATAGATAAATAATAAGTTATTATAATATAAGATAAAATATGGAAATAGATACAAATAATGTTTTGAAATAGCTACATGAGATGTTACATATGAAAAAAGATATTTATGTATGTTCATGAAATTCAAGAGATTTGATTAGGGTGTCCCTTTCCTTGACATTGTCTCATTGAGACATATTCCATATACACAACATGTTTTATTAGTTAACTTGTATATAATTAAAATTTGATGCATTTTATCATAAAATTCATGAAATTAAATTATATTAAAAATCTATAAAAAATATTTCATTTTAAATTATTTTTGATGCAATTATTAATTAAGATGCCATGGATATTAATAACCGAAATGAAATTTCATTTTTTTCATAATGATTCTTCATTAACATCCTCATTCCTAACTGAGTTCATCCACCATATTATTTTATCATCAGTTATTTGATATTTATTTCACAGGGAAATTAGTTTTCAATTAAAATAACTTTTCATGGAAAATTACTATCTCATAAGAATAAAGTTATTGTGTAAAATAATAAGTATCTTAAATGTATTTTTTTCAAGTCAATATATACACATTCACCAGATCTTCTACTTCAGATCCAGAAATACAATTATATCATAACTCATGTGAAAATCATATTACAATTTTTCTCTTTTAAAGTGGAATCTATATAATCTATTTAATGATGCTTGTTTTCAATAATTTTATTTTGAAATATAAATATTTTTTTCTCTTATTATGATCAGATGTTTGACATACATTAAAATTTTTATATTGTAAACCGTTATATATTTTTCATGTATCTTTTATTGGATACTATTTTAAATGTATAATATATCAAATTATTTCACTTCACATTATTTATAATAACATTGACAAGTGACTCAAAAACACAACTTTTAAACATAAAATAAATGAATGTTTCACAAAGGCAAGTTTTAACGTCTATATTCATTTACCTATTTTTCTAATAATTTTAATATTCAAATATATTTATTTTTTATAAGTCACGCATAATGTTAAATTATGAAATAATGTAGTTGGTTGATTTAATTTTTAGTATCAAAAAATATATATTTGATATCAAATTATGTGATACGACATTAAAATGTCAGGAAACCCGTTTTTTCTGAAGTAATTCATGTTATTATGTCTAAAAGATTTATTATATAAATCATATTAATGTATGATTATGGATGTATACACCACATAATGACCCAAAGTTTCATTAATGGAAAATCCATTTTAATCCAGTTAAATGTCTCTTTATAAAAAATGTTTTTATAAGATGTAAACTTCTTTGGATTTATGTTAAGAATTGATACCGTTGTTAATATAGCTGTTGAACTGTGATGACATGATTAGTATAAATATAGGACCTTAACAAATCCAATTTACTCAGACAAAAGAAGTGATGGCCACATAAAGTAGAATTTCCCCATACGAAGACCATTTTTCGGATCTCGTAAAAGAGGTGGAATCCTTGGGCTTTTCCTTTGACCAAAGCCCAATCTGATCTTCACCAAGTCAAGCTTGAACCGGACCGTCTACGGGAAAAGTGGATGTAGATAGAGATTACCACTCGAGCGATGTTATCCGAGCCACCCCAAGAGTCTGTCATCATCGCACACCTTACCCTTAGTTCTTATGTGGCTGGTTTAAGGGCTTATGTAAAAAATAAGTAGTACTATGTTCATGTACATTATTTTTTTGTATATAATAATGAATATAATTTCTATTCATTTTTGATACATTGTAAATACTTTTTTTAATTTACAAATGGTGTTTTTAGTTATTATTTAATTATGAAATCTATATTATTAAATTTAAGATTTTTGAATTAAATATATTTTTAATAAAATATTATTATTATTATTATTTTAATTTTTATTAAATATAAATGATCTTATAATTTTATGAATGCAATTAAAATTTTTATTAAGGATTGAAAGCAATTTCTGTCAAAACCCGTGAATTTATGATAAATGACGGTTTTTATTTTAAAAGTGAACATTCACATATTTATAAAATTATTTAGATAAAATAAATGTTTTTTTTGAAATTAGGACATCGAAATTATCCAACAGTGAATTTTTCATAATTTTCTTAAACAGTGAAATTTTTGGGTAAAAATTAAATACCGTTTAAGTATATAATGTGTTTTATGACATCATAATGACCCAATGGTGATGTAATAAAATACCATAATCCTTATGTTCTCCCAATATATGTTTTATCATTAAAATAATGTGATTTTGGGTTTTTTTTACTTACTTTTCAAATCATTAATGGGCCCCTCATGACATATTCAACACTTTGCCTTTTTAAATTAATTTCCATGGGAGTGTGACTCACCTCCACATAAGCAACCATAATATTTAAATAATTCGGACCTTGGCCATGTAAAATATTGTATTCATCTTTCCTTTTCCAGAAACCATGGGAAAAACCATAGGATGGTTTGTGGTTTGAATTATTTTAATATATGGGGTCCCAAACCTAAATAAAAAATAATTCTCTCACCTTTCCTATATAAAACCACCCAAGCTCCCACTTCCTCCACACTAAAATCCCTTTTAGTTCGTCCATCCTCCGCCCTACTCTTTCTAGAATCCTCCCAAGGTGCCCCATGTTCCCAAGAAGCCTCTCAAAAGCCTCTCTCTAGCCTTTTGAAGTACACTTCCAAGTAAAGATTTTTTTCTTCCTTTCTCATTTATGTCAATATAATTTAAGTTGTGTTGCCCTTTTATTTTCAATTATGAATGTTGGGGTATGTTTTCGCACCTCCCCCATACTTCCCTATTGTTGTTTGAATGTTGGGAGACCCCTTTCTCTCTCATTAAATGCCTCCCATGTACACCCGTTACTATGCCAAAATTCCGAAAGGAACTTCTCTCTCCTATTTTACATTCAAGCAATACAAATGTATCATGAATCTAAATTCCATTAAAATGTTGGGACATGTATCTATTTGACCTCATTACGGTCCATTACATGTAAATATGATGAGGAACCCCTTTATCTCTCATCAACCTTTTTTATGTATTCTTATGTCACGTCGTTACGCTGCCGAAATCGCATCGATTTTCTAAGCCAATGTTATTGTGTAGTGAATATCATGCCCATTTCTCCATCAAGGGTATTCACCTTTATTAACATTTACTTATTGATTGTAAAGTTTCATTTATGAATTCTACATTCCATTATCGTGGAATAAATGATTATGTTTGATGAATCCATGTTTTATGATCCATGTGGCACACTTATGCATGAAATGAAATGTTTTAGAAGGGTGTGCCCTTATAGAGCTCCAATGCATTGGGTAAGGTATAGTATCATGATACGTCATGTGCAATGAGTGTTGAATCAAGATAATTCAAGAGCAACGAGGGTTTACTCGTGCTTCATGTGCAATGAGGGTTTACTCATACTTTTTGTTCAATGAGCCTTGGCGCATGCTAAATCCTTGTTAAGTGTTGTTGCCACATTTCCATGTTATGATTATCATGCTTTATCATGCCTTTATGTTCATGTTTCTTTTATGATATATTTATATGCCTATTGTCTAACATGTATTTTAGTCCTAATGTTATTACATTGTACTCCCTTACTGGGATTTATAGCTCACCCTTTTCTTATGCATTTCCTCAGGTTATCCCATGTAATGCTAAGTACGAGGGAATGTAGTGGTCAAGTAAAGGATGTTTTCAATAAATTTGTTGTATTTCATGTTTTAATTTTTTATGTAATGATCCTAATCCCCATATACACGAAAACTCTCGATCTTATTTTTTGTATCATGTGATGTTTTATTTAATAAATCATGTTTATGTTTGTAATAAAAGTAGGGTTGTCATAGTTGGTATCAGAGGATAGGATTAGATATTTTTGGGATTAGGAAAACAATAGTAAATCTTTAGATACAAGACTAAGTATAATAAAAACATCCCTATGTTTTGGTAAATACTAAGTTAGTGGATTATCAAACAAATACATCCCTGTCTAGATATGAGCAGTTTGAGGCGGCTCTGGCACAGATGTATCCTAGGGGTAAAACAAAAAAACACCTCTTTGACCTTAACTCGAATGGGAACTGGTGCACGACAATGGGCCTTGCAGCAGTCTTGGTTTCGACACTCCCTGGGGATATGTTTTGATAAATTCACAATCTTAGTATGAACACTTATTAAGGGAAAAATTCCCCTAAGAATATATGTTTGAAAGTAGATCATGAAAAGCCTAGATTGAAGCCTATAGACTCATGAGTGAAGGAAATAAAAGTTTATTTTTGAGTCATAAACTTTTGTCTTTGGATTACCCTTTATTTGTTACCTCTAACATTGGTTTTATTCCAGCCAATGGCTGGTAATAGGAGGGATCGGGCTAACAACCGTTGTGAAGATCAGTGTGATGACTGTACTAATGAGATGCCAAACCCAATGGGAGCGGGAATCTCAAACATTGTCACACTTCTCTCTCAGCTAACTCATGTTTTTAATTGAATCACGGGTCAAGAGGAATGTTCAACACCCCCTAAGAAAGAACAAGTCGCTATCGAGAGCTTCATGAGAAAATGTCCTCCTAATTTTATTGGATCATCTGATCCCATGATCCCTGAACAGTGGATCAACTCCATTGAAAAGATCTTCTCCATCCTTGAATGTTATGAACAAGAGAAGGTTCTCCTGGACGCTTATCGTATGGAGGGTGATGCTGATCAAAGTTGGACGTTGATAAAAAATACAAATCCTGAGGAGGAGACCGAGGTTTTGGAATGGAAGGAATTCCAGAAGATGTTTTTTGATAAATATTTTCCGCACAACCTCCGGCTTAAGATGGAAAGGGTATTCCTTTCCCTCAAGAAAAAAGATGAAGAATCTATTGGAGCATACGTGGAAAACTTCATAAGGCTTGCACGATATGCTTCCGGCTTTGTCGTTACCCCCGAATGCAAGGTTGGCCGCTTCTTTGGTGGGCTGAAGCCTAGCATGCAAAAAGCATTAGTGATCCGTGACTTCATCTGCTATGAGGAAATTGTCCAATGTGCCCTCAAGGTTGAAATGGAGAGCGGGGAATCACATGGGTATCATGGGGACAAGAAGCGTAAGGTGGAATTCGATGCTGGTGGTCCTATGGATAAATCCAACGGTGTTAAGAATATCCAGCACCCCACTTGCCAAAAGTGTGGAAAGAAGAACCCTGGAATTTTCCTTAAGGGGACGAGAAAATGCTTCAGGTGTGGAAGAGAAGGGCACCTAGCTATTAACTGTCAGCACGAAGGACCCACGGCTGCGACAGAGGACAGAAACTCTCCATTCGAACCTCAACACGTTGTTCAATGCTACAACTGCAAAGAACTGGGTCATTTTGCAATGTAGTGCCCTAATTCAAGGGTTATTGGAGGCAACCAACAACCTCCAAGACAGCAAGGAAGAGCTTTTGACATCACTTCTGCCGAAGTGAACCCCGAAAAAAAAGTGGTGACAGGTACGCTAGTTATTCATTCATGAATAGTTAAAGTACATTTTGTTTCGGGTTCTACGCATTATTTTATATCTCGAAAGTTTAGTAGAACAATCCCTGCACCACCACAAATCATGGAAGTAATGATGTCGGTGAGTACGACAAATGGGGCAATCATTGCATCCCATAAATATAAGCCCTACCCTATTATAATATGTGGATTGAATTTCCCAGTGAACGTCATCATACTCCCTCTAGTGGAATTTGATGCAATTTGTGGCATGGATTGGATTTCCTTATATAGAGCCAACATAAATTGTCGGGAGAGTTAAATCACACTCCATATAGAGAATCGACCCCCAATTCATTACAAGTGTCAGGAGGAAGATGAATCTCCTTTAACTCAATCATCTCAAGCATGGATATTACTGCCTTATGAGCACGCATATCTGGCATAGATGATTGAGTCAAAGGAAGAAACCATCTTTGAAGAAATGCTTATTGTGAGGGAATTCGCTGTAGAGTTTCCCAAGGAACTACCAGGTCTTCCTCCAAGAAGAGATGTTGAGTTCTCAATTGAACTTATACCTGGGTGCTACCAATATCCAAAAATCCATATAGAATGGTTGTTGTTGAGCTTGAAGAGCTGTAGAAACAACTATAGGAGAATCTGGATAAAGGGTTTATACGGCCAAGTGCTTCAACATGGAGTGCACCAGTCCTCTTCGTGAAGAAGAAGGATGGGTAAATGCGGCTCTTCATCGAATATCATGAACTTAACAAAATAACGATAAAGAACAATTATCCTCTCCCAAGAATCGATGACTTATTTGATCATCTGCGTGGAGCACAATACTTCTCCAAGGTGGATGTGCAGTCGGGATATTATCAAGTAAGGGTGAAGAAGGAAGATGTCCCCAAGACTACTCTTCGTACAAGATACATGCACTATGAATTCATAGTAATGCCTTTCTGACTCACCAACGCTCTAGAAATATTCATGGACATGATGAATAGGGTCTTTAGAGATTACCTAGTCAAATTTGTGGTAGTCTTTATAGATGATATTCTAATATACTCCAAAATCAAGGAGGATCATGAGGAGCATTTAAGAACTGTACTGGATACATTGCGCAAGGAGAAGATCTATGAAAAGTACAGCAAGTGTGAGTTCTATTTGAAAGAAGTCTCATTCTTGGCCCATATCATCACAAGCAATGGGATATCTTTGGATCCCTCCAAAACAGATGCAATTGAGGGATGGTCGAGGCCAACATCTGTAACAGATATCCGTAGCTTCTTGGGGATAGCTGGATATTATTGACGATTTGTGAGGAATTTCTCACGATTTTACAAACCTCTTACCAAGCTAACTCGAAATGGAGTAAAGTTTGCATGCAGTGATGAAGGTGAAGAACGTTTCAAGGATTTGAAAAGGAGGGTTATCACTATGCCCGTGCACACTTTACCCACAAGTGGGGAACTTTTTGTGGTATTCTGTGATGCCTCAAAGAAGGGATTAGTCTGTCTACTGATGCAGAATGATAAAGTAATATGTAATGCCTCAAGGAAGTTGAGAGTCCATGAGAGCAACTATCCAACGCATGATCTAGAGTTGGCGGCGGTGATATTTGCCTTGAATATCTGGTGGCATTATTTCTTTAGATAGAAATGTGAGATATATACTGACCACAAGAGTCTTAAATATATATTCACATAGAAAGAACTTAATATGAGCCAGAGAAGATGGATAGAGCTCATCAAGGATTATGACTATTCAATACATTACATCCCTTGGAAGGAGAACAAGGTGGAAGATGGCCTATGTAGAAAGGATCCAGCGATTCTATCAATGATAACAATTGAGAAGGATCCAATCTTCTTATACATGATGAATATGGACGTGGGAATCATAAAAAAGGGAACATCATCAATCCTTTCACAAATGATTTCTCAACCATCTCTTTTGGAAATGTTAAAGGATGCTCAAAAGGAGAATGTGGGAATTCAAGAAAAAGTGAAAGCTATCAAAAAGTGGAAATACTCAGAGTTTAATGTTAATGAAGAAGGAATTGTGCGGTTTGGGAAAAGACTATGTGTTCTATCAATTTCAGAGCTGAAGAAGGGACTTTTGGATGATGCACATTGTTCAAATTTCTCTATTCACCCAGGGAGCGCAAAGATGTATCAAGATCTCCAGGAAAAATTTTGGTGAGATAATATGAAGAAGGAGATCGCTGAATATACAACAAAGTGCTTGGTGTGTCAGCATGTCAAGGTAGAGAGGCAGAAGTATAAGGGGATAATGCAACCATTTCCCATACCAGAATGGATATGGGAAAACATCACCATGGACTTTGTCACCAGACTTACAAGGACATCCAAAGGCAACAATGCAATCTGTGTTATTGTGGATCGTCATTCAAAGACTGCACACTTCATTGATATTCTGGAGGATTTCTCATTGCATCAACTGGTGCGGATATATATCAGGGATACGGTAAGGTTGCATGGATTACCACTATATATTATTTCTGACCGAGATCCAAGATTCACCTCTACGTTTTGGAAGAGTCTTCAACATGCTCTGAATGCTGAACTGAACATCAGTACGGCCTATCATCCTCAAACTGATGGTCAATCCTAGAGGACTATCTAAACACTTTAGGATATGTTGAGAGCGTGCAGAATTCACTTTAAAGGAGGATGGGATCAACATCTTCCTCAGGGTGAGTTCTCTTATAATAACAGTTTTCACTTGAGCATCCAAATGGCACCATATGAAGCCTTGTATGGGAAAAGGTGCAGAACACCAGCATGTTGGGATGCGGTCGATGAACATAAACTGCTTGGACCAGAAATGATCGAGGAAATGGTGGAGAAGGTGAAAACCATTCAGCAGCCTATCAACGCAGCCCGAAGTCGACAGAAGAGTTATGCAGATAATCATCGATGAGACCTTTAGGTTAAAGTTGGAGACATGATGTTTCTACGCATATCTCCGTGGAAAATGGTCTTGAGTTTTGGAAAGAAAAGGAAGTTATGTCCAAGGTACATCGGCCCCTTCGAGGTTCTTGATCGTGTTAGGGCTGTGGCCTATCGACTGGCACATCCACCTACTATGGCCAAAGTACATGATGTCTTTCATGTAACCCTCTTAAGGAAGTACATACCAGACCCTTCACATGTACTATCTTCTGAGGTGGTACAATTGGAAGAAAATCATTCTTATGAGGAGAAACTAGTGAAGATCATAGATCGTAGAGAAAACATTCTACGAAATAAGACAATGCCCCTCATCAAGATATTTTTGAGAAAGCACATGTCACACCTCGACCGCGGACGTCCGTAATTTTTCTCCTTTCTTGGTCCCGTTTAAATTTTTCGAAGACTAATTGTGATTGATGGTTTCGCACCGGTGCGCGGTCATCGCATCGCTAGCGGTGATCGTGCATTCGGCCCGGGTGACGATGTGGCCACCCGGCGTTTTGAATATTAAAGTTTTTACGTTGACCTTTTATTATTATTACTATTTGTGTTGCGTTATTATTATAATTAACGAACTTTTATTTACTTTAATTATTTTATTGTTATGATTATTATTATAAAAGTATTATTAATATAATTATGAAGGTTTGTTATTATTATTATAAAGTTTTATTAATATTATTATTATAATTAGCTAACTTATTATTTTATTATTATTATTATTATTATTATTATTATTATAAAGTTTTGCAATTCTTATATAGTTTTACAATTTCTATTAAGATTTGATTTTATTTAATTAATCATATTATTATTATTATCACTACTATATATATATATATATATATATATATGTTAACCTAAACCCTACCCTACCCCTACAGCCGCCACTCCCTCCCTCTCTCTCCCCGACTCCTCCGCCCGACCTCCCCCTCCTGCTCGCCCCGGCTTCCCTTGCCGCGTTCCCGTCCAGCCGCCGAAGTCAGGTGTCCCGAGCCCTGCACCCTTCGTCCGCCGCTCCCCGTCCCTGGCCTTGGTGCGCGCCACCCTCCCGGCCGACCAGCGGGCACGGCGCCCTACTCCTCTTCGAGCTACCGATCCTCCTCCCCTTTTCCCGTTGCACTGAAACTCCTCTCCCCTGGACTCACCTGGACCGCACCTCCCTGTCCGGCCCTCCCCGTCGCACCGTCGCCCCCTCCACGGCTGGCCGCCGAACTCCCATACCCCTCCTCCACTTTGCGCCGGGCCCCGTGGAACCCTGCTCGACGTCCCGGCACTCCGGCACCCCGCCTCCGGCTCCCGCTCCTCTCCCATGCTCGCCGACTGCGCCCGGCCTCCCTCCTGCGCACTCCCCGCCCCTGCCTCCAGCGTCCGCAACCGAACCGGCTCGCCGCCCCTCCTCGGCCGGTTCCTGTCGCCGGCCCTGCGCCCTGCCGCCTCCGACCCCGTCGCCAGCGCTCCGGCTTCCCGTTTCCCGTCGGCCTCCCCTGCTTCCCTTTCCTCCGCCGCGCCTCTAAACCCAGCCGCCGCCATCCTCTACTCCCGCATCCCCTGCACCTCTCGCCCTGCCGACCACCTCGGCTCCTCCGTCCGGCGACTCCCCTCCTGCGCACCCCCGTTTCCTCCTTCACCGCACCCAGTCACTCCTCCCCAGCATCCGCGCTACCTCCCTCCGCCGCACCCGCGGCGTCGGTTCGTTGCTCCGCGTGACACTCGCACCCCCCCCTGTCTGGTTCTCCCGCCGATCCCTGTAAGTCTTTGTTTTGTTTTTTTTTTTATTATTATTGTTTTTTTTATATTAACCTTACTTATTTACGTTATTTATATATATATATATATATATAACGTTTTAATATCTTTAACATGTTAATAATAATAATATTATTACTATATTAATATTTTTCTATTATTATTATTATTGGTATTTTTATATTGTGTTATTATTTTTATCATTATATTATGTTATTGTTTTTATTATTATTATTATTATTATACCATTATATTATGTTAATATTATTTTATTATTATTATTACTATGTTAATATTACTTTATTATTATTATTATGTTATTATTATTGTTATTATTATTATTATTATTACTAATATATTTATTATTATTTTAATTATTATCATATTATTTTTATTATTATTATTATGTTATGATATTCTTATTATTATTATTAAATTATTATTATTATGATATTGTCATTATATTATCATTATTATTATTATTATGTTAACATTATTTTATATTATTATCATTATTATATTATTGATATATTATGATTATGTTAAATTGGCTTTGTTCCTATTATTATTATTGTATTAATATTGTGATATTATTATTATTGTTATTATTGATATATTATAATTATGCTAAATATATTATTATTGTTATTATTATAACATCATTATTATTATTATGTGGTGTTATAATTATTATTGTGATTATTGTTTTCACCGCGATTATTTTCACATTATTATTATTATTATTCTGTTATTAATATTGTTGAGACCGTTTAACGGTCTATCGTTTTAGGACCCGCGCAGGGCGTTTCCGACAAGGCGCCATCGCTGCGCCTTGTTTCCGAGGTTCTGCCGTCTCCGCGCCTCAGTTTCGAGAGTGTTGGACTTTATCACGTGGCTTCGGACACACGTCGGGTTATCGCGCCTTGGTTCCAAGGTCTTTTTACCGTCGCGCTTTGATCTTGAGGTAGGTCTCCCTTTGCACTCGCCTTTAAATTTAGAACTTATTTATTCCTTGACTCTTTATTAAGCTTCAGTAAATTCAAAAGTATTATTAAGTAGTTATCTATAGTTTGGTGATCTTCTGATGATAAAAGTTGTTTTAAATTCTAGCGTTTCATTAAAAGCGTTTTCTTGGATTTAATTATGTGCTTCCATGGTAGTTTTGCTAGATGGTTCTTTCTGAATAATGAAAGTCATGTTAAATTGTGTTTTGAAATGTTTTTGGCGTGTGTAAATTTGTAGATGTATTGTTTATGGAAAATGGTGTTTTCATAGAACCTTGATTAGAGAAAACGTCGTGTGACCTTTGAACTTGTTTTGGAAACCTTATGTGTGGCTCTTGGTTGATGAAAGATGTTTTCCTTTGTAACGCGAACAAAAGTTTGGTTTTCATTTGGGAAATGGTGTTCCTTCAAAAAAATGGTTAAAGGCCCGTTTGGCTCTTGATAAAGGTGGGGTGCGTTTGGTGATTGGGAAGTGACTCTACTTGTGAAACAAATGTGTTCCAGGTGTAAGATGCTGATTTGAGTTTCTTAAATAAATTTCTAAGTGCGTTTCTGGTTTTCAATGAAATGGCGTGTGTCATCCCTCTTTAAAAATGCTTTGGTCTTAGATGATCAAAATGTAAGTGACATGACGGCCCGGTTGGCACTTTATCAAATGTGAAGTGATTATATATATATATATACGTACTTGTGAGGGCATTTCTACAGGGGGACTTCCCTTCGAGGGTTGTCGTGTAGCGATGTCCGTGTAAGGGGTTGGCAAGTGCGGTGAGATGAGTCACGCGTGCGCGGGTCTCCCACTTACACAGTGTTACAAAAACTACTATGGGTTCCTGGGCGTCTTGTAGATTATCGAGTGACGGTTGCTTGCTAACCCTGATTAGACGGGTTAGTACCCCCTGGAGTTACAGACAGGCCAGGAGGGATGTGCCACTGGTTGGCTGTTAGGGCGGCCAGTTGGTTATTGACTATGGAGTACCATGCCGGCAGGTAGTCTGAACCCGAGTACGTCCAGGGGTTTTCTAGGGATGTTCAGGATCGCCCATGGTTATTGCAGATAACTTCTGGTTTACTTTTGCTTGCACTTGGTTTTCCTTGCCTGTTTACCTTTACTTGCACTTGTTTTCCCTGCTTGTTTGCCTTCAGTCATATTTCACAGCCTATACTGTTAGACTTTGGGAAAAATGGTTTTCAAATGAAAATTCTTTATTCTCTTTGGGTTAGATTTGAAAATGTAACACTTTGCTTATCAGATTGAGCTTAAAACAAATGAAATGGAACTAACTTTCGAAAAAGGAATAAGGGAAATGTCTCGTGTTTGATTTTCAAGTAAAGCATTGTGAAAACTTACTTTTATACATTATAGTTCAAACCTGGATTATGTAGATTCTTTATTTACTGGCGGTGCATTGGGATTTGTTGTGGGGCTCACCTACTGAGTACTTTTGTGCTCACGCCTATCTTTTACCATTTCAGTCGCAGGTCTTCTGTTTTGAGTCGCTCAGTGTTGGAGCGAGGTTGCTCTCTAGTTGGGTGGTGACCTGAGAGGTCACATGGAGGTACGTGGTTGTGTGGCTTTTATTTCTTTTCCGCTGTTAGTGTTTATTTATTCTGTTCTATTTACTTTTGTTTTGGGCTGAAATCGTTCCCAACGATCAAGTCTTAATGCCCGGCACTGGTTGCCATCCCGGGGGGATCGGGAACGCCCCTCGGGACTTGCCGCGGACCGGCTCGGGTGACCGGTTCAGGGTCGACCCGGGTTGGTTCGTGACAAAATGGTATCAAAGGTGTTCTTGTTATTTGGGTTGTCCGGTAGAAGGAGATTAGGACTGTCGGAACTCGAGGGGTAAGTACGGGAAGAGCGTCTCGAACTCTTGCTCGCACTGATCTTCGAGTTACCAGGGGTAGTTCGGGATTTGTGTCCTTGTCTTTTATGGTTAGTCTTGGATTGAGAGATGACATGGAGGCAAGCCGACGTTACGTCGTGATTTCACATGGAGTAGTGACCCATGTGGAGTCCGAGTATGTGGTTTGAATTCCTCCTAGTGGTCGACGCTGACTTGGGACATGGCCAACTACCATGTCGCCAGGTTGAGTGTGACTACTAGTCCCTCATTTCAGTGATTGATGCAAATTTGGATGTTGTTTCCGTTTTGGTCTGTGTGAGTGCGTAGTTGGAAATGAAAAAGGGTTTTTGAAAATTTGACTGGTTTCTTTTAAAGGATTTTAAATGTATAAAATGGGTTTTGAAACTGAAATATCTTGATTTGAAAATCTGTTGTTTGCTTGGAATTGGATAAGAATGATTTGGATTGAAACCTCGGTTCCTCTTTATGAACGTCTGCACATGTGTGAGAATGTATGGAAAGTGTGTGTTGATGCACGTATGAATAGAATGTGGATAAAGACATGTGCAACGGTTCATGAGATTACCTGGGTGTGTATTTGAAATTAAGGGCTTGACCTTGTTTTCTAAATTGGTTTTAAAGAGGAAATGATTTTGGAAAGTTTTTGGTTTGAAAGTGGATTGGTTTTTGGAAAGTGATCTAGAAAAAGGGTGGTTTTGAAATCAAAAATGAAAAGGGAATTTTAAAGAGGAGATTTTATTTTGGGTTGTGTTGTATTTGTTTGGTCCTGGTGCTGACTATTTTTGAGAAAGACGCTTTTATTGATGTTGCTTCGTTTTGATGTGGGTTTTGGCCTTGTGTTTTATATGTCGCTCAGGAAATGCCGCCCAGAAAGGTCTTTAAGGATTCGGATATGTCATGCCCATTTTTTAGTCCTCCTCAGACTTTGCCTGTTCTCCATGGTGATCAGGGTCCGTTAGAGGCAGTGGAATGGCTCGAAGAAGTGGAACGTGTCTTTATAATGTTGGGAACTCCCGATAATGTTAAGGTTCGTGCAATTATGGAGTTGTTTGAGGGTCCAGCTCTGGACCAGTGGAAGATGGTTACCCCACCGTCAACGCAAGGTGAAATGACGTGGGA
The DNA here is from genome assembly GCA_963277665.1 of Viscum album. Classification (NCBI taxonomy): domain Eukaryota; kingdom Viridiplantae; phylum Streptophyta; class Magnoliopsida; order Santalales; family Viscaceae; genus Viscum; species Viscum album. Next base: position 165,292,332 of record OY728135.1, read on the forward strand.
TGTCTTCAGAACCGTTTTCATCCAATGGTTTGTACCTGAGGAAGTGAAGCTGGAGAAAAAGGGAGAGCTTGTGCATATTCAACAAGTCCAACGGACGGTGAAGGCATATGTTGACCATTTCAAGGAACTGATTCCCATTTCCTCAGAGGTAGCGTCGAATGAGCTCATGAAGGCCTCTCTTTTCACTGGGGGTCTTCGTCCAGAGATTAAGGAGCGAGTCCTCGCTTCTAAAGACCTTTGTTTCGAGAAGCTGGTGGAGGAAGCTTTCTTGGCTGAGTTAGTTTTCGGTGTGCAGGTGGTTAATCCTTCAGCGTCCCCTGTCGTTCGTAAGAGTTCCCCCTCTGGTGAGGAAAAGGCGCCAGAGATGCCTGCTCCTAAGGAGTTATCCCCTTTGGTCCCAGTTTCCAGTTCATCAGATCGTTCGATGGTATTCTTTCAGTGTGGTCGTTTCGGGCATTTAAAGCCGTCTTGTCGCAACCCTCCAAGGACGTGTCATCGCTGCGGTTGTCTGGGTCATCTGGAGAAGTTTTGCAAGAAACGTCACTTGAAGAGGAAGCTGTGATGGGAGAATGTCAGTACCTGACTGTGAGGCAGAAGATGCTTCAGCCATCAGAGCCCCAGCCACAAGTCTCGGGGTGAAGCTCGCGCACAGTTAGGATTCCCCAGGGTTGTGAAGCCTTGGTCCAGGCTTGGTGTTCTATGTTAGCAGTGGAACAATCAAGATCTTCTAGTACTTGTTTTTCTGCTGTTAAGTCTTGACGTGGTTGTACGTTCATTGTTTTACCATGGGGTTATCATGAACTTGTTCTATTATAATCCAAGTAGTCTGGTTTATGTAAATGTGTTGTTTTTCTAAAAAGTGGCAATGGACTTGTTCTATGATAAATCTAAGCGGACATGTCGTGAGAATGTAATATTCCGAATCGTGTGTCCTTCTTAAAAGTGTGTTTGACTCTCGTGTGGGTTGACCTCGTTTTAGTTATGTTGTCGATGTGATTATGTTTTGTGGACTTCGGTGGATCATGCCTCTAATTTGATGTCGGTTAAATGTTTTTCTATAGGTTTTCCCTGGTATTGAAGGTTGTTGACTCTGGTCGAGGATTTAATGTCTCGACGGAGGCGCTATAGTAATCGTGCTATAAGAGTTGGTTTAAACCGGTTGGGAGTTCCCGCGTCGACCTTCCCCCTTCCCGGGGTTTTCTATTTAAATGGTCATCTTTTCTGCACTAGTTATGTTCTTGTGGTGGGGAGAACCCCTTCGTGTTCTCCCCTCAATCTCGGACCCCAGTCTTCTCTTGAATCGGTCGGGTGTGACCTGTGTAGAGTAAGGTCATCCCCGAGAACCTCAGTTTCTTCAGTTACTTTAGTTCTGTCTGGGCATAGACTTGGTTTTTGGCTGACTTGTGACCTGGTGACTTTCTGGGGGCAGAAAGTGTCTGTGGTGGGGAGAATTGTCACACCTCGACCGCGGACGTCCGTAATTTTTCTCCTTTCTTGGTCCCGGTTTAAATTTTTCAAAGACTAATTGTGATTGATGGTTTCGCACCGGTGCGCGGTCATCGCATCGCTAGCGGTGATCGTGCGTTCGGCCCAGGTGACGATGTGTCCACCCGGCGTTTTGAATATTAAAGCTTTTACGTTGACCTTTTATTATTATTACTATTTGTGTTGCGTTATTATTATAATTAACGTAATTTTATTTACTTTAATTATTTTATTGTTATGATTATTATTATAAAAGTATTATTAATATAATTATGAAGGTTTGTTATTATTATTATAAAGTTTTATTAATATTATTATTATAATTATCTAACTTATTATTTTATTATTATTATTATTATTATTATTATTATTATTATTATAAAGTTTTGCAATTTTTATATAGTTTTACAATTTCTATTAAGATTTGATTTTATTTAATTAATCATATTATTATTATTATCACTACTATATATATATATATATATATATATTAACCTAAACCCTACCCTACCACTACAGCCGCCACTCCCTCCCTCTCTCTCCCCGACTCCTCCGCCCGACCTCCCCCTCCTGCTCGCCCCGGCTTCCCTTGCCGCGTTCCCGTCCAGCCGCCGAAGTCAGGTGTCCCGAGCCCTGCACCCTTCGTCCGCCGCTCCCCGTCCCTGGCCTTGGTGCGCGCCACCCTCCCGGCCGACCAGCGGGCACGGCGCCCTGCTCCTCTTCGAGCTGCCGATCCTCCTCCCCCTTTTCCCGTTGCACTGAAACTCCTCTCCCCTGGACTCACCTGGACCGCACCTCCCTGTCCGGCCCTCCCCGTCGCACCGTCGCCCCCTCCACGGCTGGCCGCCGAACTCCCATACCCCTCCTCCACTTTGCGCCGGGCCCCTTGGAACCCTGCTCGACGTCCCGGCACTCCGGCACCCCGCCTCCGGCTCCCGCTCCTCTCCCATGCTCGCCGACCGCGCCCGGCCTCCCTCCTGCGCACTCCCCGCCCCTGCCTCCAGCGTCCGCAACCGAACCGGCTCGCCGCCCCTCCTCGGCCGGTTCCTGTCGCCGGCCCTGCGCCCTACCTCCTCCGACCCCGTCGCCAGCGCTCCGGCTTCCCGTTTCCCGTCGGCCTCCCCTGCTTCCCTTTCCTCCGCCGCGCCTCTAAACCCAGCCGCCGCCATCCTCTGCTCCCGCATCCCCTGCACCTCCCGCCCTGCCGACCACCTCGGCTCCTCCGTCCGGCGACTCCCCTCCTGCGCACCCCGTTTCCTCCTTCGCCGCACCCAGTCACTCCTCCCCAGCATCCGCGCTACCTCCCTCCGCCGCACCCGCGGCGTCGGTTCATTGCTCCGCGTGACACCCGCACCCCCCCCCCTGTCTGGTTCTCCCGCCGATCCCTGTAAGTCTTTGTTTTGTTTTGTTTTTTTTTTATTATTGTTTTTTTTATATTAACCTTACTTATTTACGTTATTTTTATATATATATATATAACGTTTTAATATCTTTAACATGTTAATAATAATAATATTATTACTATGTTAATATTTTTCTATTATTATTATTATTGGTATTTTTATATTGTGTTATTATTTTTATCATTATATTATGTTATTGTTTTTATTATTATTATTATTATTATACCATTATATTATGTTAATATTATTTTATTATTATTATTACTATGTTAATATTACTTTATTATTATTATTATGTTATTATTATTGTTATTATTATTATTATTACTAATATATTTATTATTATTTTAATTATTATCATATTATTTTTATTATTATTATTATGTTATGATATTCTTATTATTATTATTAAATTATTATTATTATGATATTGTCATTATATTATCATTATTATTATTATTATGTTAACATTATTTTATATTATTATCATTATTATATTATTGATATATTATGATTATGTTAAATTGGCTTTGTTCCTATTATTATTATTGTATTAATATTGTGATATTATTATTATTGTTATTATTGATATATTATAATTATGCTAAATATATTATTATTGTTATTATTATAACATTATTATTATTATTATGTGGTGTTATAATTATTATTGTGATTATTGTTTTCACCGCGATTATTTTCACATTATTATTATTATTATTCTGTAATTAATATTGTTGAGACCGTTTAACAGTCTATCGTTTTAGGACCCGCGCAGGGCGTTTCCGACAAGGCGCCATCGCTGCGCCTTGTTTCCGAGGTTCTGCCGTCTCCGCGCCTCAGTTTCGAGAGTGTTGGACTTTATCACGTGGCTTCGGACACACGTCGGGTTATCGCGCCTTGGTTCCAAGGTCTTTTTACCGTCGCGCTTTGATCTTGAGGTAGGTCTCCCTTTGCACTCGCCTTTAAATTTAGAACTTATTTATTCCTTGACTCTTTATTAAGCTTCAGTAAATTCAAAAGTATTATTAAGTAGTTATCTATAGTTTGGTGATCTGCTGATGATAAAAGTTGTTTTAAATTCTAGCGTTTCATTAAATGCGTTTTCTTGGATTTAATTATGTGCTTCCATGGTAGTTTTGCTAGATGGTTCTTCCTGAATAATGAAAGTCATGTTAAATTGTGTTTTGAAATGTTTTTGTCGTGTGTAAATTTGTAGATGTATTGTTTATGGAAAATGGTGTTTTCTTAGAACCTTGATTAGAGAAAACGTCGTGTGACCTTTGAACTTGTTTTGGAAACCTTATGTGTGGCTCTTGGTTGATGAAAGATGTTTTCCTTTGTTACGCGAACAAAAGTTTGGTTTTCATTTGGGAAATGGTGTTCCTTCAAAAAAATGGTTAATGGTCCGTTTGGCTCTTGATAAAGGTGGGGTGCGTTTGGTGATTGGGAAGTGACTCTACTTGTGAAAAAAATGTGTTCCAGGTGTAAGATGCTGATTTGAGTTTCTTAAATAAATTTCTAAGTGCGTTTCTGGTTTTCAATGAAATGGCGTGTGTCATCCCTCTTTAAAAATGCTTTGGTCTTAGATGATCAAAATGTAAGTGACATGACGGCCCGGTTGGCACTTTATCAAATGTGAAGTGATTATATATATATATATACGTACTTGTGAGGGAATTTCTACAGGGGGACTTCCCTTCGAGGGTTGTCGTGTAGCGATGTCCGTGTAAGGGGTTGGCAAGTGCGGTGAGATGAGTCACGCGTGCGCGGGTCTCCCACTTACGCAGTGTTACAAAAAATACTATGGGTTCCTGGGCGTCTTGTAGATTATCGAGTGACGGTTGCTTGCTAACCCTGATTAGACGGGTTAGTACCCCCTGGAGTTACAGACAGGCCAGAAGGGATGTGCCACTGGTTGGCTGTTAGGGCGGCCAGTTGGTTATTGACTATGGAGTACCATGCCGGCAGGTAGTCTGAACCCGAGTCCGTCCAGGGGTTTTCTAGGGATTTTCAGGATCGCCCATGGTTATTGCAGATAACTTCTGGTTTACTTTTGCTTGCACTTGGTTTTCCTTGCCTGCTTACCTTTACTTGCACTTGTTTTCCCTGCTTGTTTGCCTTCAGTCATATTTCACAGCCTATACTGTTAGACTTTGGGAAAAATGGTTTTCAAATGAAAATGCTTTATTCTCTTTGGGTTAGATTTGAAAATGTAACACTTTGCTTATCAGATTGAGCTTAAAACTAATGAAATGGAACTAACTTTCGAAAAAGGAATAAGGGAAATGTCTCGTGTTTGATTTTCAAGTAAAGCATTGTGAAAACTTACTTTTATACATTATAGTTCAAACCTGGATTATGTAGATTCTTTATTTACTGGCGGTGCATTGGGATTTGTTGTGGGGCTCACCTACTGAGAACTTTTGTGCTCACGCCTATCTTTTACCATTTCAGTCGCAGGTCTTCTGTTTTGAGTCGCTCAGTGTTGGAGCGAGGTTGCTCTCTAGTTGGGTGGTGACCTGAGAGGTCACATGGAGGTACGTGGTTGTGTGGCTTTTATTTCTTTTTCGCTGTTAGTGTTTATTTATTTTGTTCTATTTACTTTTGTTTTGGGCTGAAATTGTTCCCAACGATCAAGTCTTAATGCCCGGCACTGGTTGCCATCCCGGGGGGATCGGGAACGCCCCTCGGGACTTGCCGCAGACCGGCTCGGGTGACCGGTTCAGGGTCGACCCGGGTTGGTTCGTGACATCACATGTTTGAAGAAGCAACTTTGGAATTGGAGGATATGATGAAGCTGAGTTACCCACATTTGTTTTATTGTGGGAAAAGGAAAATTTCAAGGGAGAAATTTCTTAAGGGGGAATATTGTAAAGACCCAATGTTTCATTAATGGAAAATCCCTCTTGATCCAGTTAAATTTATCTTTATAAAAAATGTTTTTATAAGATGTCAACTTCTTTGGTTTTATGTAAATAATTTTGAACGTTGTTAATATAGCCATTGAACAGTGATCACATGATTAGTATAAATATAGGACCTTAACAAATAAAATTTACTCAGACAGAACAAGTGATGGCCTCATCCAGTAGAATTGCCCCATACGAAGCCCATTTTTCGGAGCTTGGAGAAGAGGTGGCATCCTTGGGCTTCTTCCTTGACCAAGCCCAAGCTGATCTTGACTATGTCAAGCTCGAACGGGACCGTCTATGGGAATAGTGGAAGTTGAAAGAGATTACCACTCGGGCGATGTTATCTAAGCCACTCCAAGTGTTTGTCACCATCGCACACCTTACCCTTATGTCTTATGCGGCTGTTTTAAGGGGTTATGTAACAAATAAGTAGTACTATGTTCATGTACATTATTTTATTTGTATATAACAATGAATATAATTTCTAGTCATTTTTGATACATTGTAAATAGTTTTTTAAAGTACAAATGGTTTTTTTAGTTATTATTTAATTAAGAAATATATTTTATTAAATTAAGGGATTTTGGAATTAATTACTTTTTTCATAAAATAATAATAATATTATTAAATTATTTTTTATTAAATATAAATGATTTTATATTTTTATGAATGAAATTAAAATTTTTATTAATGTTTGAAAGCCAATTCTTTCAAAACCCGTGAATTTTCGATAAATGAAGGTTTGTATTTTAAAAGTAAAAATTCACATATTTTGAAAATTATTTAGATAAAATACATTTTATTTTCGGAATCAGGACATTGAAGTTATCCAACGATGAATTTTTCATAATTTTCTGAGAGTCAAATTTTTTGGTAAAAATTAAATACCGTTTAAGTATATAATGTGTTTAATGACATCATAATGATCCAATGGAGATGTAATAAAATAACATAATCCATATGTTTGGCCAATATATGTTTTATAATTAAAATATTTTGATTTTGGGTTTTTACTTACTTTCCAAAGAATTAATGGACCCCTCAAGACATATTCAACACTTTTCGTTTTTAAATTAATTTCTAGGGGAGTGTGACTCACCTCCACATAAGCAACCCTAATATTTTAAAAACTTCGGACCTTGGACTTGTAAAATATTATTTTCCACTTTCATTTTCCTGAAAACATGGGAAAAAACCATGGGATGGTTTTCGGTTTGGATAATTTTAATATACGGGGTCCCAAACATAAATAATAAAGAAATCTCTCACCTTTCCTATATAAACCCACCCAATCTCCCACTTCCTCCTCACTGAATTCTTTTTGAGTTAGACCAACTTCTACCCAAATCACTCTACAATCCTCCCAAGGTGCCCCAAGCTCCCATGATGCCTCTCACAAGCCTCTCTCTAGCCTTTGGAAGCTCACTTCCAAGTAATGGTTTTTTTCTTCCTTTCTCATTTTTGTCAATTTTCATTAAGTTCTGTTGCCATTTTAATTTCAATTATGAATGTTGGGGTATGGTTTTGAACCTCCCTTGTACTGCCCTCTTATTGTTTGAATGATGGGATACCCCTTTTTCTCTCAATAAATGCCTCCAATGTACACCTGATACTATGCTGAAATTCCGAATGGAGTTTCTCTCTCCTCTTTTACATTCAAGCAACACATTTGTATCATGAATCTAAATTCCATTAAAATTGTTGGGACATGTATCTATTTGACCTCCTCACTGTCCATTACATTTAAATATGATGAAGAACCCCTTTCTCTCTCATCAAACATTTTTATGAATTCTTATGTCTCGCCGTTACTCTGCCGAAATCGCACCGATTTTCTAAGCCAATGTCATTGTGTAGTGAATACCATGCCCATTTCACAAGCAAGGGTATTCACCTTTATACACATTCACTTATTGATTGTAAAGTTTTATTTTTGAATTACACATTTCTCTATCTTGGAAAAAATTATTATGTTTTATGAATCCATGTTTTATGATCCATGAATCAAACTTTTGCATGAAATTAAATGTTTAAGAAGGGTGCGCCCTTATAGCACTTCAATGCATTGGGTAAAGTATAGTATCATGATACGTCATGTGTAATTAGTGTTGACACATTATAATTCAAGTGAACTGAGGGTTTACTAGTGCTTCTTGTGCAATGAGGTTTTACTCATGTTTTATGTGCAATTAGCTTTGGCTCATGTTAAATCCAAGTTAAGTTTTGTTGCCACATTTCCATGTTATGATTATCATGCTTTATCATTCCTTTATGTTCATGTTTCTTTTATGTTCTATTGATATGCCTATTCTCTAACATGTATTTTACTCATCATGTTATTCCATTTTTACTCCCTTACTGGGCTTTATAGCTCACCCTTTTCTTCTGCATGTCCTCAGGTTATCCCATGCAATGCTAAGTACGAGAGAATGTAGTGGTCATGTAAAGGAAGTTTTCAATAAAGATGTTATATTTCATGTTTTATGTTTTTATGTAATGATCCTACTCCCCAAAGACACTAAACCTCTCAATCTTCTTTGTTGTATCAAGTGATGTTTTATGTAATAAATCATGTTTAAGTTTGTAATAAAAGTAGGGCTGTCATACATCATAATCCCATTAATTGGGAATTTAATTATATTTAAAAATATAATAATTTTTGGGGTTTATGGGTTTTCTTAAATAACAAATTTATAGGGATAATCAGTTTAATCACATACAATGGAATTTATATCAAAATATTTTTCAAATATTATGAATATATATCGAAAAAGTGATTTATTCTCATCATATGGTATGGGTGTCCTGAGTGTAATCACATTTTATACACGTACATCATGGGTTTCATCCCAATGTGATGACTTATTTTAGGTACTTTGTGACACAGTTTCTTATTATAAAACATTTACATTTTTTTACTTGTTATATACCCATTATATGCACCATGGATGATTATTATTTCCATATGATTCTACATAATCATGAAATTGTATATGTTCAATAATTTTTTGTTGCATGTCCTTCAATTATGAATAATGGACAACTATAGTTTCATTTTGTTGTATGTCATCAGATATATCTCTTATGAGCATGTTTATTAGAATTTTCCAATGATAAACCTCTCACTTCTCATGATATATTATATATTATTATATATTTGAGATCACCCCTTATTATTTAACTCATTAACTATGCTTTAAAGAGGAGTATAACATATTTTAAATCAAGAAGGGAGTATAATGTGATTTGATTTATTGAGAAACATTCAATGTCTAGTAGAACATTTTTTAGGTATCAAATTGTAAAAGGCATTAAAATTTTACAAGTTTGGAATTTATAATTATTTATGAAAATTAATTATTTACTTATATAAATGATGTTAACTAATGATATTTTTATCTTTTATCACATCAATAAGTATCAGAAGAGGGTTTATATATTTTGGTAGATTGATTAGATATTTTACGATATTAGTTAAATTATTTTTAGAGATTTTTTTAATTTTTCATAGGGATTAGGATTAGAAAACATTAATGAAAACCCTCAGTATATGTCCAAGTAAATGATGACATCCAAAATTTCATGAACAAGCTTGGTTCCCTAGTAACCTGATAACCGAGATGACCCTTACATGAACCAAAGGGTTTTCTTAATCACTATGGATTGGAGACAATCACCTTGCATAATATAACTTGCACATGGAAAAACATTATCCTCAAAACATAGAAGATAAAAAATAAATAAGATCGTATGAATAAAAAAATAAAACTCAATATTGAGTAACGTATCATTATTAAACAATGAATACAATTCCAATATACTACAACTAATATACCAAAATATGAAAACAAATTCCAAGGTCCCTATAGTCACAAATCACCCACACCATGGTTTATAAACTAGATCCACCTCCAAGGGATCCATTTATCTTTCTCAAACCTAGAAGAATAAAGTATAAAATTACTCGAAGGTGAAAAATGTTGCGAGAAAAATCTTAGAGGGATACCTTAAAAGATTCCATAACCTATCACAAAAATTGGAAAACAAAATTAAATAATTTCCACATTTCCCAAGAAATAAGATTAAAAAATCAAAATCATATTTCATAAAATTATGCTATAAATTTTTAAAATGATGTAAAATACTATTAAATAACATGATTTACTTGACAAGATATGGAATATTTCTATAACATTGTTTTCGGGAAAAAAATTATATAAATTATTTTATATAAATTCATCATGCATGTAAATCAGTTCAACCAACATTGGAAAACATTTGTATCTCAAATATAAATAAACAAGCGAGAAACTTGGTCATCTTCCAAAAAGGATGATAGTATTAACCAACTATATAATTATTCACTCTCTATGTGAAAACATAAAAATGAGTATACTCACGTCCCCTTAACATTGGCAAGATGTTACTCATCCCCCTCCCATTTTGAATTTGACCCGACATAGGTATGATTGAGAATGTCTTCATAGCGAAGAGTGTATCCAAATAAATCAAAAAGTACCTACAAATTTCATGGGATCTTACATGATAGGAAATTTATTTTAATATTACATTAAATAAAGAAGTTCCCATTAATCCATTTCAAATATTCCAATTTCATTACATTTACAACCAAAATAGTTTTTATTCATAAAATTGTGTCCTTTATAAGATAAAACCATTGGATTTATATCATATCATTTTAATCCAATCATGTGAGATTGAATTCCATTAAAATAAATTCCATCCAATCCACAATTTATTTTCACAAATAAAGTCAACATTTTAATTGAAAACATTCCAATTAAATTCAAAATTTAAATTTAAAAATTTAAATCAACCATCTTCAATAATACCACCGCAATTAAATGGAACATGAGGTTTTTATAATTTCCATTCAAAAACAGTTAAAATCAGTATATTCACAAGAATTGGATTTCATCATAGAAATATAATGAAATTTTATGAAATTGAATTTAAAAAATCAATTGAAATAAACTAAGAAACACAATAGTAATCAAATGGGATTAATAAAGATATATCCTCATACTCAATGCTTGGGATGAACATGCACACAATGGAGTTCACCATAAATGATTACCCATAATTACAATGAAGGCCCTATATTCAAATACCCACATCTTAGTATTGATGAATATATACACAAAAGAAGTTAGTGGGGTAGTGTAAACCCACATAGACCGAGGAAGACAACCCATTATACCATGACCAACGAAGAAAAAGGCCTATATAATGAGATCTCACAAAGGATCTTGAAGATTCCAAGAAAAAATATATAACATAGATTAATGGACCTGGCACTAAAAAGGTAGGGTGATATGATGATCACCCTGCAATGATGAACCATAAGGAACACTTTCCGAGAGAGACACACCGAAGACACAATGATGAAGAAAATTTATCTGATCAATCCGGAAGGAGGGTCACCTCTAAAAAAATATATGGGAAGGGTTTTGGTTCGAGATCCAATAGGACTCAAAAGAAAATACTAAGAGAACCTGCTAAACACATTACCTAATGAATGGGGCAGGCCGGTTGAATATGTGTACCAATGTGTCCCAAATATTAGTCAACAATGGATAAGTTATGATGAAACCTCATCACCATGGCTAAAAAACTAGAATTTCCTCATGTCACATCGCGTATGAGTCAGTCACGATGTGTACTGCAAGTATATGATGTATACCATAGATAGATGAAAGGTATGTTCCCTACCACCTATAGAAAACCTGAATTTCACCTCAATGGACATTGAATAAAAAAGGATCTTAGATAAGGGAAAACCTTCCCATTAAAAAATTGATTTAGATCAGATTGATATGTTCCCAGGTATAGATTATGTATTGACATCAACTGTGGTGGATGTTCCAAAGAGCACGATACCATCCCCACATATTCAACAACATTGAATGGTCCCAAAAAAGAAAGGATAAATCTTCACTTATCTCTAATCCATCTATTTTAGAACCACTTTGAAACCATTAAAAACAAATGATCTCCATATAAAAATCCAGAGGCCTACTTTTTCAATCATCATAAGAAATATTTTGACCTTGTTCTGTCAATATCCCCTACCAAATCAGTTGAATCATATCTGTTGTCTCTTGCACCATGTTCGGTCTAATCAAGGATCATTCATGCACCACCAAAAAACACAACAGATATTTACAAGGAATTCAATACAATTCCTTTAAAGGATATATTTGGATAGGGTACTGATAACTATCCTTGAATAAAATATAAACCTGCCCTATGTGACATTCCAGATCCCTACTTAAGTCAAGAACATATTTGTGAAGCGTATCCTCATGAATTTTTATAGCTCTTTCCATCTAGCCATCATTCTATGGATGTAAAATCATACTGAAATAGACCTATGGAATCATTTTCTACTAGAGGCATCTCCAAAATTGAAAATTAAACCAAGGATCCCTATCAGATACAGTAATTAATGGATCTCCATGAAAATAAAAAATCTATATCACATAGAAACATCCCAACTTCTCATCCATGGAAGTATCATGAATGGTTATAAAGTGATATGACATGGTCAGCCTATCTATCATGACATAAAGTGAATTCTTCATTCTCAGGGTATGTGGAAACCCAACAAAATGTCTATAGAGATCTCATCCCACATCCACGTAGGGACTGAATTTTTATGATGTAAAGGTAAAGATTTCTGATGCTCAACATTAAATTGTTGTCACAAATATAAATAAGAGACAAAAACACCAATGTCTTGTATCATTACCATCTACAATAATAGCCACTATACATCATAGAACATTTTTTCGGTCTAAGGGTATGCAGCCCATTAGGAGTTATTGATAAATTCCATCAAAACCTTCCATCCTGATAATGGAAATAATAAGCAGTTTTGATAGAATAAAACACCATCATTAGAGAATGAATGAAGGGAAACTATATCCCCAACATAAAGGGATTTTTTAATGGTGTGTAACTCATTATCCAGATATTGATCATGAATAATCTACTGAATAATGTTATAGGTCAACAGAATTATGGCTAAATAAAGCATATCCCCTTCCTCTTGAACTCCAATATACAACGGTGGAATGAGGGATATTATATTCCAGTGTTCGATGTAATCATTCAATACACTAGTTTCATGTTTCCAAATCAATGAAAATGCAATGAGATTCATTTTTCCTATTGTATAGGAGATTTCAATGTAAAATGACAGCTGGTAATGAACACAATTCCTCTGCCAAATATTCAAATCTTTTTGAGATAATATACAACTAATCATTTTTTCCCGAATACAATCAAATATTTTTCCAAAAATGGTAGTTACACCAATTCATATGTTATTACATCACTATTCCATGTTCCAGGTCATGGGTATGATAATTATTCTCATGTGTCATAAGCTAACGAGATCTATAATCCATGACATGATCACCCTGCATGGGAAAAGATCCCAAGAATTTACATAATGCATCAAAAAAATAGAACATAGACCTTCCTAGATTCTAAAAGATTCAATATCAGTGATGCTGGGAATAGTTGATTTAGCTCAACATATTAACTCTTACAATAAACATTCCTCACAAACATCATCATAGTTTGAGTTAGAGCAGTCATCAGAGAAGCCAGCATTGAGAATTTTTTCTCTATCTTTTGTTACTATCCTACTAAGTCCAAGATTCTCTAGTTCTCAATGAAATTTCATATATAATCCCAAGTCTTGAATGTCATCACCATCTCAGGATCAACCGATATACACAATCCAGACTCCATGTTCAATATGAATTTCACATCCTATATCCATAAATCACAATTTGAATGCATGGAATAATTTATGTGATTTATCAGCATATTAATAATTGTTCTCATGTTTTTCAAGTTATTTTATTTTTATGTGGAGAATACAAGAATTTCATGCATGAGACTACCCCAAAAGAATCTAGATACTCATATAATAACTTGTTCATTAATTTTGTGATAACTGTTGAAGAATTTTTTAAACCAATAAGAATAACAATGTACTCAATGTTGTCGTACATACTCCAAATTATGTATTTATTTATGTCATATTTTTTTATCATCAAATGATTATAAACAGATCAATGTTAGAACTTCAAAAACAACATCACACATTCAATCTAATAATATATATTTTAAATTTTTGGAAATGGATATTTTTTATTTATCGTAACATGATTGAGATTTTGATAATAAACACAAAAAGGAATAGAATCAGTAGTCTCCATAAATATTATAATTGTTTTTTTCTTAGGTGACAAACTCAATTTAATAATACCTTTCTATAGAAGATCATCCATCTGGGACTTCCTCTCTTCCATTTCAGTTGGTACCATTCAGTATGAGGGAATAAAGATTGGTGGAATTCCAGGAATTGTGTCAATAGAATGTTGAACCTGTGTCACTCGTGGAAACACAGAGGAATCCAAAAAAAACACATCTGAAAAATTGATGAAGACATTAGGGAGATCACCACTCATTGAATTCCACTCCAGATCAAAGGAAAACGCTGATATCAACATCCACAATTCAAGATAAGTAGTGAAAAATCTACTATACGAATTGTCTCAATGTCCACTGGAAACAAGAGGAACACCATTGGGTTTATTATTATACACCCTTCTAAGATAAAAATCAGTTCCAAAATTGTAGTAAATGGGACAATACATACCAAGTAGGACATGTATAGATTTAATATCAAGAACAATTACTCCTCATGCTATAACGACATCAGATATAGTGATGACATGTGCATCACTACCAAAAACCCACTATCTCTTTGTACCAAGGGATGTTTTAATGTCCATTTCACAAGATCATTTCTTCATAGGACGATTAACATGATTATTTATATTAATTTAAATTTAAAAGTTATATGCATAATTATAAAAAAGAGTAGTCAAAATTGATGTTGTTATTGTAATAGTGCCTCTCATAGTCATTAGATACATGTCTTCATCCTCTGGAGTCTTTGCAATTTGTGAATAGGATTCATTATAGATTCCTACAGATAAAACCTAATTGAATGAAAATTATTTTATTTCTACTTAGTTTTAGGAGGATATGATATTCTTATCCCACTAAACATAGATTAGTAGTATTCAATGATCATCTATAAGTGTACTGGATGACCATAATAATGAAAGTACTTGGATTCATCATTGAAAACCCTCTTAGAATGGCTTGGATTGCAACATTTATACTAAACCAAATAACAACATTTTTTAGATTTAGGAGGTCTAAAATTATTCACTTTTGACAACCACCCTGGAAATCATCATGATTATATTTTATTTTGAAATAATCATTGTATCCACTGGGAGGAAAAATACCACTTATCAACCCTGACTTCACAACCATGTCCATCTCAACCATCATCTCCATATCCAAAACATTATCAGATGTGGAAATATTATGTCAGAAGACCTGAGAACCACTATTTAATCATATGACCACTTCAAACCATTGATCCACAATCTTCCCATTAGACATAGTCTCAGAGAAAAATTCACCATCTCAACATAGATATTTGAATACTATGTCATGAATATATCATCCTTCTAAAGAATGAAGAACTCCACAACCATGACCAACACCATTTATATTGGATATAAAATGTTGGTGTAAAGAAACATTAGGTCATTCCACTATAAGTCCTCATGTATCTCTTGAATCACCATCAAGTCCCACCATCTACATAATATTACTCCCAACACGAATGTGTAACAATTTACCAAAATCCTATTAGATGTCTCCAATAACTCAAATATGAATTATATCTTGATGATCAATCCTTTAGAATTTTGAGGGCCAGTTGAGGCTTTAATGACTGGTGGATTCTAGATAAGGAACTATTGATAATGATTCAAAATAATATATTATATGAACCCTAAAACCGAGTAACATGAGAAAACTAATTTCTACACCTGGAAAAATAAGATTTGGATTTCACTCTATCCAAATCTCAAAAAAAAACTAGAACTGATCAACAATGTGTATTTCCATAACCATGCTTGGAAACGTACGGATCATTATGGTGTGAGTTGTCTAAGCACTGAATCATAATGACCTCCTATGTCCTGAAAATAATATTCAAATGTATAATTTCATCAAGGTAAGACTCCAAACAGCCTCCTATAATACCAATTTTTCACAATCCTGCCCGGGTACCATAGTATCTGGATAACCATGCAAAACATTCCATGGAACGAAGGTCATTCTCGATCCCCATGTGTTGGAGACTAGTTCCTATCATCAAAAAAAGAAGAGAGTGGGAAGATATTTTCCACAAATCATATCAGATGAAAAATATCCAAGATAATATGCATAACAAAAAAATCATCATTGGGTAATGTACCAGAATAAAAAAAGCATAAAATCTCATTGTATTACAACCTAGGTACCTAAATTGGAAAAACACCATAATTCCCCTATAGACACAACTAACCAAGACAATGGTTCAACTACTAGATCCACCGCCATGATTTCCCTTCTATTTTCTCGAACATGGGAGAAGAAATTATACATACACCCAAAAGAAAAAGTAGGGTGTGAGGCTAAGCCCAATATTATACAACCAATGATTACAGAATAGAAGAAAAAAAGTTATTAGAAAATTTAAATGCATTAAAAATTTCAATGTAAAATCAGTTTTCAAATTAAATTCCGAATTAAAAAAATATGCTATACATTTTGAAAAATATGGAAAATACTTTTCATGAACAAGATTCTCATTATAGGTGATGGAATATTTCGAAACCATGGATTATGTAATACAATTATATAATAGTTATTATATAAATTCTGAAGTAATGTAATGAGAATGAAACAACTTTTCATATATTTAAATCACAAATATAAATAATCAAGAGAGCAACATGGTAATCTTCCAAAAGGTATGATAATATTAACATGCTATAGGATACCTCTCTCTTTGGGTGAACACAGAAAAATGAGTATAATTACATCCCCCTAACACAAGCTAGAGGATACTTGTCAGCCTCCCACCAACGATGTGACCCTCAATATGTATGTATAATAATGATTTCATAGAATTGAGTTTATCCAAATAAATCACTAACTACCTAAGGCTTGCATATTCTCTTACATGACTAAAATTTCTTTTAAGTCTGCTTCAAATACAATAAATAAAATTTTTCCATTTCAAAAATTAAATGTTATTTTCATTTAAAACCAAAATAGGTTTTATTAAAAACAAGCCTCTTTCCCAAGACAAATACACTACATTTCAATAAAAACCTTTTAATCCATTTTCATGAGTTTGAAATCCATTCAAAATCAATTAAATCCTTTCCACAATTAAATCTAACAATAATATTCAAGAATTAAATTTAATACAAATCCATAAATTCCAAAATTTAATTTAAAAAATTCAATTTATCCAGTTTCCCCAAACCCACCTCAATTCAATAGATTGAGGGTTTTCTAATTTTCTGTGCCAAAACCAATGAAATCACCCAAGTCACTAGTATTGATATTTATAAAATATTTTTATAGAATGTTTATGAAATTTAATTAAAATAATCAATTGAAATAAAAAAAATACAATTGATATAGAATTTTCCAAAAAAAGACCGAACAACCTACATCAATGCATGGGTCAATGCGCCCACAATGGAGTTCACAGACAATGAAAATAAAAAACGCCAACAAAGGCCCCTGAATCAAATCCACACATCTATGTATAGTTCCAAATATAAACAAAAGTGGTTAGTGGGAGAGAGGAAACCCACATATCCTGATGATGAACGCCAGTCGTACCATGACCAATGATGTAAAATGCCATTGGAATGATATCTCACTATATATCTAGAAGAAACATCTAACATAGATCAATGGATCAACCACCACAATGCTATGGTACTTCTATGATCACCCAAAATGAAGAACCAAAATGAATACATACCTGGATAGAAGAACCATAGATAAAGAAATTATCCAATTTTGATTGGATCGAACTAAAAAGAGGGGAACCTTTAAAAAATTCCTATAAAGTATCCCAGTTCGAGAGACAAGAGGACTAGAAAGAAAAGACTGTGTGAAACTACCATACATGTGACATAAACATGGATGCGGGCTTGGTCACAATTTGTAATGAAGGTCCTAATTTTTAGTCCATGTTGAATACATTATGCTAAATAACCCATCACCTTAGGTTAAAAAAATAACATTTTATACAATCATGTCGTGTATTCCAAGTCATGATGTGTACCACGTGTAAACAACATGTACTTTTATATAGCTACAGAATAACTATGAAAACCACCTCAATGATCTTTGAACAAAACAAGATCATATAAAATGGTAAAAAATACACAGTCATGGTCACTGAATGTTACAAAAAATATTTGGTAAATTGGATATAAAATGGTTTCATATTAATTATATCCCAGATTAGATAAAATTATGTGGATGCATGATCTATATTAGATAGGCATAGGGGTAAAAATAATAAAATTTAATGTTCTCTTTTAAATGAATCATCTCAGAGTTAATTAGAATTATCTTTACTACACACGTAGTATGAAAATGCATTGTGTTATTCTTTTTCTAATCATATAAAATTTAGATAAATTATAAAGGGATTAAAGATAATTTCTATACATTAATGTATAACTAGATTTATAAAACAAAGAAACAAGAATATAAACATGAATAAGAAATATTGACTCATATATGTTGATATGATAGGTTATATATATTATTTAGGAGTTTCTCCATCTGAAATATATATTTTTCAGTTTTAAAATTTAGTAATTTAATTATCCTCATACTTCAAATTTACATTGTGTAATGTAATGGATGGAGTGAGGAAGAACAGAGCTAGCCATGGTTGTAAAGTTAAATTCAAGGATTATTCAAATGAATTAAAAAAATTTATGTAATGGTGTTTGAAACATTATGAAAACCCAATCCCATGATATATTATATTAAAAAACCATATAGAATTTAGGAATTCCGATACTAAAGGGAAACTACCTTTCAATGTTTTCATGTGAACACATCCACAATCCTTTTGTGGGTTATCAAACACACTAATTTCATAGTAATAGAAAAAAAATAGAATGCATAATTTATTTCCCAAAATAATGTGATAAATAAAATACCATTCTATAAGTTTACTTTTTTGATGGAGAGGATGATCAATGGTGTACTCTAATGAATAAATCTAAGGAAAAAGAAACATGATTCTATTTATTATTGGGGTTCATGAAAATATTTTCCACTAAATATATTTCCTAAACTTATCACATGAATATGAATATATAATATCTTGAATTGAGAAAAAAGTATGATGAATCAATGGGAATCCATAAAGTAATCATTATGTGAATTTAATGGAATTACACTAGTTTTTCTATTAACCTCAAAAGAATGAATCAAGTACTATTTTGCAGAATATAGATAATTATTCAAATGAAATTAACTATAAAATACCTTGATACATTTGAAGTGGTTCTTCGATTTGATGTTTATGAGGATTTAGAATTTGTGATCATTCAATATTCTTAATAAAATATGTGGAAGATGTACTTATAAGTAATTGAAAATGAAAAAATGGATAAATGAAATTTAAATCACCAACCAACCATAATTTTGTGAATGAGAACTCATGATATTTCCTCAATGTATATGGTAAAGTTTTGATATGTGGTAAATGTATCATCTCCAAATTTCTATGTAATTTTTTAATTTATATATAATTATTTCAAAGTTGTGAAATTCAAAGGAACGTGATTCCAATGCCCGGAGTTCCCAGAATGATCTATCAAAAAATTGTTAAGATTTAAATATTGTTCATGAGCTATTTTACTGATATAGGGTAATAAATATTAAATGGGTGCCATCATAATAAATCTTAGGGCCCCATTGTGTTATGGATTGTGGTTTTACCCTATGCATGACTTAAATTTAGTCAGCGCATGCCCCAAGTGAGAAAACCAAAAAATGGATAAACTATATATAAAATAATTAAATAAAATTATATTATTATTCAAATTATTATTACTCACAAACAGTGGATCAGATTAGAAATTCAAGTCCCCCACTAAACTCATGAGTGTATGATTTCCTTAGGTAGATACTAACATTGGCCGACGCGAGCCTCCAGTAGAACATAGTTTTTGGTAGTAAATAATATAATTTAATAAGGATTATTTTATTTTAAAATCCTTAACATCTAAACGGGAACTCTGAATGGAAAATTCAAGAGTACCATTGCGCTTTTTATATCTTGTTCCCCTTAAGAGAATCCAAACCATGACCGACACAGTTTGAGAGTGACTATTAATAATTTTAGAACTTTTTTATGGTATTTTCACTAAACGTGAGGGTGGCGAGTTATATCTTTTTAATAGCTGGTCGGATTAAAAATATGAGGGAAATTTTGAATCTGATGGGTCGGGATTCCCTTATTGGGAGTTATCATTGATTGGATAGAGTCGAATGAAAATGTAAATTTTTTGGACATTATAAATAAAATAAATTTTGGTAATTTTATTTTTTATTTGTGCAATGTTTAGACAAATAGTGTTGGGACCAAAATTCAATGTCAAAAACCATTTAATGGAATGACACATATTTTTTATGTAGCCACACCATTAGGAGATTTAAATGAACATATAACAACATAGTTGAGAAATATATTGAGGATCATTAATTACACTCATTAATTAAACTCATTAATTGTGAAGACCATTGATAATTTCCTCCCAACTTATTTATGCATATCACATGCATGGTTTTTTGGACTAAAGAGTGGAACCTCTGACCAAGTGTCATGACGACATCCACAAACATTGAACGAATCTTCGAGGGACAGATGTTGGAGGAATTGACGGGAAATGACAAA
This sequence comes from Viscum album, assembly GCA_963277665.1. Lineage (NCBI taxonomy): Eukaryota > Viridiplantae > Streptophyta > Magnoliopsida > Santalales > Viscaceae > Viscum > Viscum album. The sequence continues at coordinate 165,313,034 of OY728135.1, forward strand.
CACTGATGAACTCCATTGGTTGTGGACAGTCCTTCCTCATCCGCAGAGGCTTCTGTTGAACATAAGGTAGAGATTATATGATTGATTCTTCCCGTTTTTACATCATTCTTGAATATTATGAACAACATAGGTCAATTGTCCAATGGGCTGTCTAGTGTTTCTCTCATTAACAGTGGAGGATAATTTAGGGTTTCAATATAAAAGATTTTATAATCTAATAATCCTTCACATGTTAAATTGCTAACCCAGAGGGTGCGGGCCGAACAAATATGGCCCGCACACTATTTTTAAGCTATTATGGTTGCGTACTATGGGAGCTAATGGAAGAAGTGGTGGCGTGATTTTGGTACATGGTGGGACTGATGACTTAGAGAGGTGACGATTGGAACCTGCCGACCAAAATGCAACAACGACTCCCGAAGGAACCACTATAAACAAGGGGCGGCCCACCAACACCGGCCACATTAAAACGAGGTGGTACGGGGTAGTGGTGTGCCACCATGGATGGCAGCATCGTAGGGTGGACCTGGAGACATAGGTCTATAGTGGGCCGATTCACACATAATGGCCATGAGGTGCAGTGCCATCCGATGACACTGCTGAACCAGGCGGCAAGCCATGTAGGAAGGCCGCGACATCAAGCGGAGGCGAAGAGCGGACCTACTCCCATGGGTCCATAGCGGGTCATTCCATGCAAACCATAAAAGGTATGTAGTTTCACATGGTTCCATGAAATTGAAGACACAAATGGCTTCATATGTTCGAGAGGGTAGTGGTCCCCATGCTCGGCCATTGGGATGAGCGATACCACAATTCGGTGGGCCACTCCATGCCAAGCCATGTGTGCCGAGAAAAACCTGTGGCCATGTGGGTCGAGCCCATGACCCAGCGGGCCGGACCAAGTCCATCCAAATAGGGATGAGCCTAGCCCATTCAGTCGAGGCGAAGCGGGCTGTGTCAGGTCTTTCTAACTATGTCAGACTAGAACCAGACCCACTTACGACCCAATTCACTTAAATGAGTGTATCACCTAAACTGCACGTCTAACGAACCATCTATGGCATTGAAACTCATAGGACTAGGTGTTCATTTTGAGATAATCAAAGATAATTTCAGATAATGTTGGATTCTTCCTAGGTTGGATTATACCAGAATCCAACCAGGACCTGGACACCAAAATGCCTATAACTTTCAAACTGGATGTCTGGTTGACATGTTTTCTTTTGTATTAAAAATCATATGACATGATGGATCATCAGTTTACATCCTTGTGGAATATAGTGATGGTTTAGGTATGTCCAATAACTTATGGAGAAGAACCAAGGTGTTTCTAGTAGTGATAGTAAGGATGGATACTCCCTTGATGACTCAATGCATTGGTATTTGTTACTTCTCAGCTTCGGTGGAAATGGGACTCCACACGTCATGAGCGAGGTTTTCTTTCCTATGATATGATTTTCTTATATTTGGAGTCAGTACTCGCCTATTGGAATAGGGCTCAGTTCCTCCATACTTAACTCACATAATGTCAGCTGCTCCCCTAGCGGGTAGGGTGCAGGTCTTATATGTTAGGAGAGGGTAGTCCCCTATCTACCCAAGGTGTAGGTCCTCCATATGCATTTATACAGTATATTAGGTATTCTACTATCATTATAGGGTGAGGGACCTATATCATGGGATCTGTAATCCCCTGATGTACTAGTGCGCGATTCACCCATAGAGAGAAAACTACTAGAGATTCACATCCCTAACAAGTATGGTGTGGTCCTCACATATGTTGTAGTACTCCCTTGTTTCTGAGTAGTGACGTGGAGTGGGTCCTTTAGGGGAGATGGATCTCTCTCAACTACTGGAATCAGTTACGAGGACCAGCCCCTATACTAAATGTAATCGATTCCTAGGGTAGATATTAGTACTCCTTCGACCGGATGAGGTGCGGTACACTTCTTAATGGGGAGATTAAGATATCAAGAGTTAGAATAGATCTGTGCTCCCCCAAATAAATGTGGTGTCAATGAGTGGTCCTTTTCACTTGGTTTCCCTAGGTTGTGCCTTGGGAGGGAAACTATGTCTGTGAGACCTCTAGTGTCGTGAACTAGAGATATTTCTAGTAGAAATTTCCCAATAGAGCACATCCTTTTGAAAGTTCCATTAGGAATGGTTGAGTTTTATGTAATTGATTACATCTCTCACAAGGGTTTCATCATGGATGTACAATACATCGAGCATGTAATCCAGATACTCGAATTACTCTTTGAGCCTTCGCTGAAAATTCTATAAATTGCATTAGGTCGGGGATTTATGTATCTTTGAAGTTGAGACAAGTATATCTGGTTGACCTAGGTTTATGCAATGGCATATGACTGAATAGAGCTAATTATGAATAATATTTTTGGTTCTTTTTGTTGTTGTTTTGTTATATTATGACATTTTATATTTCTGAGAGACCATTGAGGGACTTTGGGTCCACTATAGATTAATGAGGTACTCCCCCCTACATGGGCTCAGCCATCATGTGTTGTGTCTGGTGCAGACAATCAATATTTTAGTTGGGAAGCTTAGGAAGATGGTACTAAAGGGTCTTACGAAAGTGGTCATGGTGGCCTAGGACAAAAAGTGGTCTAGTAGGACCAAGAATATATGATATACTACTTAGTATTATTGTAGATTCACTACTCCAATGATCAAGTGGGATCTTCTGAAGATTGTCGTCGGTGCTCCCTTTGTTCCTTACTATTTTTAGTTCTTTTTTTGGGATGGTATATTGGCTCTATTACACCACTCGATGCTTTACATGATATTTTACTTTTTCTTATGATTATTTAGTGTTCACCTTACAGCTTTGTGGTATTATTATGAGTTCATGTGTGTACAGATATCCAAGAATATGCCTCCCACATGAAGGATGACACATTCAGCGCTAGATTCAAACCCCTGGCCTTCAAGAGGTGGGCTTGGGGTATGTCACAACATTGGCCCCGAGGGACAGATTGTGAAGAATTTGTATCAATGGTGGTTGGTTCTATTTCAATGACCAAGGTTCTATTTTTGTTGTTGTGATAAATAGTGTTATGTGGCTCGAGTTGGGCCTTCAGGCCATGAACTCTAGTGTTTGTGTGGTGGCCGACGTATCCGTACACCAGGATTCTGGACACCTATTACCAAATTCATAACAAAGAAACACTAGTTTCTGGGAAAAGAATGGAATATTATTTCTGTATTGATGGTTAGTATTTCCGTATTCCATCTCGAGTCAAATATATAGATATAACCTTTTAAATGTGGTATGTCTTTATCTGTCATAGGATACCTCCTTGTGGATGACTGACCAAGATCTCGATACAAGGACATGAGGGAAACCCGCCAAGAAATGAGGTGATTGATTAGGGACCAATGATTATGATGGAGAAACTGAGTGGTGCACTTGTGCATCCACCACCCGAAGGTCATCATGTACTGTCTGCAGTTCCGTCATAGGATTTTCATAGGCTCAGTGCCCTACATGAGTTCCATAGAAAGAGACTTCATAGGTTCTATGGTAAGATAGATCCATATGTATCTGAGGATTTGATTGAGTCAGTTACGCGTGTTTTCGGCCTAATTTGGACACTTCCTCACTAGATGGTAGTCCAAGTTATAATCCTTCTTCTGGTATCAGCAGTAAGATGTTACAATCAGACAGTTCTGTCTCGCAATGAGGTGACCCGCCAATGGATAGATGTTGAGCACCTCTTCAGAGGGGATTTCATTCTGCATACTTTTCTCTCTGTATGCATACAATAGCTACTGCACCTACGACATTGAAGCATGAAGGGAGAAACATAGTCAACAAAATTCACAGCTCATTCTCACTACGCCACAAATATGGCGTGGGACCTTTAAATTAGTTCTCAGACATTCGTGCAGGTACTTCGCTGAGAAATAAATGCATTAGTGATACCTATCTGCATTCCAACCCATGATGGGGTACTCGAACAACCCCTGGTGCTTGATTTCTTTCTGGATGAGGACCAGGTTGATGTGACATATGGAAAATGTCACAAAGTAGAGGTGTCTACAGGAACAAACTGATGAATTGCAATGGAATCTCAACATTAGAGGCATACACATTCCTGGACACAAACACCTGGGTCTGTCGAAGAGTATCAACACTAAGGAGGTGATCAGCTACAGGAGATGTAGTGTTACACTTCTAATGGATGGGGGAAAATTTCTAGAGATCTCCAAACCCATCGTACTGCTATGAAGGAGATGACATATGAACCTCCATGGAAGAGAAAGCGCATGGATGATGGATTTCCAAAAGTTTGGAAGGAGGGGTAGTGGAGTTGGATGAGCATCATAGGGTGGTCCCTGCGAGGCTCAGGTAATTGTAGTTCTTATGCAAGGATAGCTGCATGTAGTCATAGCACATGACCAATATACTCTAAGAGATGTTCATGGTACTACCTTTTTCATTTCATTTTCTACCATCCTAAATAGCCATTGGTTCAAGAATATATTTTTCAATGAGTAATGTTCAAGATATTTAGGTTCCAATTAGAACATGGACTTGACCCACATGGTTATTGACTCCTCATTGAGGAGACCCAATGATAGAGTGACCTGGATCGTGGAGGAGAGATTTGCAGTTTGGATCACATAGTCGTGACATTGAGACCTTACGATGTAAATCTGGATATGGAATTCTACCGTTCATGCCTTGAAAGATGATATTATTTAAGAAATTTGGTATATCCACTTGGTGGATAAGGTATTTCCTTTGCAAAAAAATGTGGGGGGAGCCCAGGCGGCACGGTATGGACTCTCGTAAAGAGTCACACTTGAGTCATTCTGTGTTGGCAGAGTTAGAACACAAACTTTTTTCACAGTGTGAATGGTTCCTAGTAATCTATACAGAGTGGAGATGCCAAAATTTGGAGTCAGAGTGTCTTGTTTCCGATTTTGGTGATATCGCAAAAGGTTACTGGAAGTGGGCCGCCAGACCTCAATATTAGAGATGTATTTCATTACATAGTACGTTCTACACATTTTGAAGCAAAAGAAGCATGTGACAATAGTGTAATGATGTTCTCCCTGATATATTTGGATATATGAGTGGTTTATCTGAATATTCCCTCGAGGCGTGTGCTTTAATGCAGTGCATTATCCTTTATTGGACCTAGTATCTTCCCATGAGTTTTGGCCTTCAATTTTTAGGGATGAGAAGTCTAATGGTGGGGAGAATGTAATTTCTCTATATTTCAATGCAATTTTTTAAATTTATATGGAATTATTTCCTGACCTCTAAATCTAACAGCACGTGTTTCTATTGCTCGGATTGCCCGAAATGATCTGTCAAATAAAATGTTAATCTTTGAAAAGTTCATCTGAGTATTTTTTCAGAAAAGGGAATAACTCTTAAAAGGTTGACCAGATGGAATATATGAGGGCATTGTTGCATCAAGGATGAAATTTTTATCCTTGTCGTGACTTAAATTTAGTTTGTGGATGCCCCTAGTGTGAAAAACTAAAAAATTGAATAATAGTAAATAAAATTATTAAATAAAATTATTAAATAAAATTATTATATAAAATAATTTTATTTTTAAAAACCGTATAACTCCCAAATGGTGACTCAGATTAAAAATCCAAGATCACCGCTGTGCTCATGAGTGTATTCTTTCCATTGGAAGATACTAACAATTTCCGGTGTGGGTTTCCAGTGGAAGTTAGGATTTGGGTTTAAATAAAATAATTATGTAATAGTTATTTTATTTGAAAATACATAACATGTAAATGGAAAATCAGATTGAAAATATGATAGTTCCATTGAGATCGTGGGGTTATGTTCCCCTTAGGCGGAGCCTATCCTCTACTGGCGTAGTGTGTGGGTGACTGATAATAATTTGTGTAACATTTTTTAAGGTACATTCAATTAACCTGAGGGCGGCAAATTTTATCTTTTGATCCACTACTTAGATTAAATATTTGAGGCGACCATTGAATCTGCAACACTGTGATTCGCATAAGGGATTCTTAACATCAACTATAAAGGATCGAATGATGATGTTAATTTTTTAGACTTAAAAAAAATTATTTTTGATTATTTTATTTTTTCATTGTGAAAATGTTATATAAACAGAGTGGAGAATACAGTGCAACATCAAAAACATTTAATGGTAGGACATATATTTTTTATCAAACCACATAGTTGGGAGATTTAAATAATCGTGTGACACACTGTTGAGAAAATTAAATAGGATCATTAATTATACTCAATAATGAACATCATTAATTGTGTGGTGGGATGATCCTTTCCTCCCCTCTATTTAAATGAAGATAAAGCATGTGTTTTTGGAATAAATAAAGGAACCTATAATGAAGTGTCGTGATGACTTCAACCAACACAGAATGAATCTTTGAGTGATGGAGTTGGGGGAATTGATGGGCGATGGCAAGTGCCGATGAAAACCTTCATACGTGGACACTTCGTCCTCATCTGCAACGACTTCCATCAAACTCATGTTTGGTGTTGTATGTTTTAATTCATTCATTTTTGTCCCATTCATGAATATAATTAGTTTTACTAGTAAACCATCCATGGGGTTGACCCACATTGCACTCATTAATGTGGGAGGATAATTCATTGTTTCATTATGAGTGTTTTTATAATCTAATAATCCTTCTCATGTGATAATGATAACGTGGTTGGAACGGACTGGGAGAACACGGAATAATCCCTCTGTTGAACCAGTTATGGTTGCGTACCACATGGGTGACCGGAAGAAGCAGCGGCATGATGGTGGCTCACGGTGGGCTGGTGACCAAGGGAGGAGATGAACGGAACATGCCGAATGAAAAAGAACAATGGAACCTGAAGGCACTATGGAAGACAAGGAAAATATGACCAACACCGACCAAATTGAAGTAGGGCAGTGCGTTGCGGAAACCCACCAAGTTGAAACTTCAAAACATCGAGACACGGTGGATGAAAAACATATGCTTGTGGGTCCTTAGCGGGTCGGTCCACAATGACATGCTAGGAGGTGTGGTGTCATCTAGTGTTGTTGCTGAGCCAGCCAGGACGCCACGAAGGAAGGTAATGGCATCGAACTGTGAAGAAGAGCAGACCCACAACAATGGGTTTTTAGCAGGATGGTCAATAGAGACTATAAATGAGATGTGGGTCCACTTGGCACAATAGAATTAAGGACATAAACTGAATTGTCCATTCGGGAGGGGAGCAGTCCTCACGCTCGGCCAACGGATCGAGAAATTCCATATCCCAATGGACCACGCCCTGCCACTTGGGCCAGGCCGCACCCACGACCATGCTGGCTGAGCCTGAATCCCAATGTGTCGGACCAGATCCACATGAACTAGGCTGAGGCCAGCCTCTTCGGGTTGGGTCGGGATGGTTGGGTCAGGTCGATCCGACTGTGCCAGACCAGACCCAGACCCTCTTATGGACTAGTTTTCTTGAACGATTGTATCTCCTAAACCAAACGTCTAATTGATGAACCTTTTCTGGCATTAGAATCCATAAGAAGAGTCATTACTTTTGAGATACTCAATATGAAACTTGGGTAATGTTGGATTTTGTCTGGGATGGATCGTACCTGAATCCAACCGGGCCCTCATCACTAAAATTACTTTTAATTTTAGACCACGTGTCCGAATGACGCGCCATCTATTGCATTAGAACAGTTATGACATGACAAAACATTGAGTTACATACTTGTGGAACATATTTGCGATTTAGGTATGACTGATAACCTAAGGAGAAAACCCAGGGTGTATCTTGTAGTGATATTTAAGATGGTTAATCCCTTGGTGACTCAATGTGTTGGTATTCCTTTCTACTCTGATCGGGTAGAGACATGACTCCCCACGTCATGAGTGCAGGTTCATTTTCCACTGATATGGTTTTCCTATAATTGGATTCGGTACTCCTCTATTGGAAAAGGGTGCGGGTCATCTATACTTATCTCACATAGAATCATGTACTCCCTTACCAGGAAGGTTGTAGGAACTCTATGTTAGTAGTAGATACTCCCCAGTCAACCCAGGATGTGGGTCCTCCTTATGTATTGCTACAGGAGAGTAAGTACCCTCCTAACATGCTATGGTGTGGATCCTCTAGCATAGGTTCAGTACTCCCCAAACGTACTAGGGAGTGTGTCCCCTAAATTGAACAATTTACCGGAGTTGTTCTCCACTTCCAGTTATGGTGGGAGTCCTCATATATGGAGTAGTACTCCCCCTTTTTTGAGTAGCGATAGGTAACAGGTCCTTCTGGGGAGTTGGAGCACCCTCGACTATAGGATACAATTAGGAGGAGCGGTCCCCTCAACATAATGTAATCGCTACCAATTGTAGATATTAGTACTCACTCGACCTACTATTTTGGTAGAAACTTCTTATTAGGGAGACTGATATATCATTATTTGGACTGTAGAAGTTCTCCCCCAACTGAACACTGTGTCGAGGAGTGGGACTCTTCACATGGATTCCCTTGGTCTTGCCTCAAGGCTAGACTATGACTGCAAGACCTCTAGTGTCAGGAAATATAGTCAGTTCTAGAAGAATGTTCTTAATGGTGAACGTCCTTTCGATCATTCTTCTATTAATGGTTTAGTTATACCGGATGGAGTGCATCTCTCAGACGGGTGGAATCGGGGTTGGATAGTACATGGAGTGTATACTCATGATCCATGAGTTATGCTTTATGCCTTAATTGGAAATCGTGTAAATGGCATTATGTTAGGGAATTATGTTTCGTTGTTGTTGAGATGAGTATATTTGGATGACCTAGGTATATGAAATGGGATATGCCTGAGTATAGATGAAGATGCATATTCTTGGTGGTTTACTTCGTGGTTGTTTTTTTGGAACACTTCCATTGTGGATTTTTAAGAGACCATAAAGGGTCTCTTGGTCCCCTACTAAGTATTGAGTTTCTCACCCATGCACTGGCTCTACCCACGCGTGTTTTGTATTCTATAGATGTTCAATGTTTTGATAATAGTGCTTAGGAAGACAAGACTGATGCATGTTACAATGACAGAAATGGTGGTGTAGAACAATAAGTGGTCTAGTAGGACCAAGAAGAGATGATATACTAACTTGTATTCTTGTTGCTTCACTAATCCAATGATTATGTGGGATCTTCCACCTATAGTCATTTGTGCTCCCATTGTGCCCAACTGTTTTCAGTTCTTTTACTAGGCTTGTATTCAGGCCACTTTGCCTTATGTCTTCGAGCTATGTAATGGGTCTCTTTATAAACACACTAAAGAGGTCTTTTCTTTAAATAATAAATTGAGGCTTCAGCCGCATCGTTTTTTTTAAGAAAATGGTCTATGGAGGCTAATCAAGTTAAATAACAATCAATTCGATGGGGTAATAAATAATTTATGCAATGAATATAAACAATGTGAACCATAAAACAAATACAAAACTTCTACTACATTTCATATTTTTGACATCATAATTAGATTATAATTTTATCCACCCTCGTATATCTAGATTGTCTAAAAAAATCATTAAATCGCAATCATAATGGATTCGTTACCAATGAAAAATTTCAATTGTATGATTTTTAGATAAAAATGATATTTTTAAGGGTATTTTCATGATGAAAATAATATTATAAGTCCTTTATATATACCTTTTACGCAAATTTTTTAATGAAATTATTATTTACTCATTGACTATATACAGATTATCAATATTGGGATATCATATTTCATATCACATTTCATCTTATGATACCTTTTCAAAAAATGGTTTACTATGAACCATCTAGAAAAATTAATTTCATTTAGGGATCATAACAAGAAACCATTTTATCTATTTAGATAAAATCTATGTGAAAGAAATATATGTTTCATCATACAATAATAGAATAGTTGAGTTTTCCTGTCTAACATATGTCACATGAATTGACGCATCATTAAAAATGAGATCTTGGTTAATGTATATCTTATGAGATCCATTTAATTTTAAATTTGGGACTTTGAATAAATATTATCATGTAATATTGTATATGTTAAAGATGGTAGCACCCCAAGATATATCTCTATATATTTCTATTAAATAAACCTATTTCATTCAAAATCATGCATCTTGATAAATAATTAACTAAAACAAAAAACTAATGTATTTTAGTAAATTACAGTAACAATTAGTGAATATAATAATTCTTATATATCCATTAGGTTGGAGGGTCTGAATAAAGGTAAAATCATTTATTAAAAAATATATAAATAATTATATCATTCGTTTTAGATATCAATTTACACATAAAATTCAATTAGTGTTGCTAGAAAAATAATAATATCATTTTATGCCATAAAATGGGTTTCACAGAACTTTTTTTATGCACAATGTGTTTTTTATATAATAATATAAATATATAATGAATAAATTAAGAAAAAATATATTTTATGTAAAAAATATTTTTAAAATAATTTAATTATATATTGATAAGTTATAATAATAAAAACATTTAATATTCTAAAAATTCATAATCATATAAAAAAATTTGTCATTATATTTTGAGAAGTTTCATGGTTATGTTATTTATTAAAAAATAATTTTTACAAATACCAAAAATATTTTTAAGTTATGATAATATAAATAAAAAATAAATTTTTATGAAATGTTTATACTAAACAAAAATACATTTAATCAATATATTAATAAATTTTAATGTAATATTTTTATTTTTGAAAACTCATTTATTATATTTTGTATCTTATGTAATATTCTATTATAAAAAAAATATTTTTCGTGATATAATTTTTATTAAATGACCACATGTTAGAATTTGGTTTTGGATTTAATTTTAATTTATATAAATATTAACTAATTATTTATGAAAAAAAATATCTAAAAAAATAAATTATTATATTTTTTTAATATAAACTTAACTATTCATCTTAAAAACACGCTATTACTAAAATATAGTTTTCATGAGTTGTGTGCATAAATTTTTTAAATAAATTTTAACACCCTTAAAATTTTATATGATTACATATTTTTCATATTTTTTATTAGAAGATACAAATTATTTTATAAATAAAATAATATTTTATACAAGTAATTTACAACATTATGGAAAAAACTAGTAACCACATTAAAAGTGAATAAAGTATTATACTTAAAACAATGGGGTAAAAATCATAAACAGTTTAAGAAATTATCTTCAAATTAATGGATAATGGATAGGGTGAACAATTTTCGTACCCTATCAATTATTAATACAGTTAGATCAATTATCCATTTAATTTGATATTATATTGCATTAATGTTATGCGTGATTATAAATGTTCCTTCAATTCCACTTATAGTGACACTCTATCACTCCCCACCTCTCCTTGAAACAAAATTCCTCATGGATCGACAAAAAATCCTAAATACCTCCCAGAAACCAAGTTACACATACTTAAGTAACTAACCTCATCAACGAACAACCATAACGGTTTTTATCCTTTTAAAAAAAATTATTATTCCAATGAGTGGGATTAAACTCCCAATAACTCCTTCATTTCTACACATTTAATTATTCGTAGTACTCTTTAAAATTTAGTATATCCATGATAACATAATTAAATCAGTATCATCAATATACATAAACTTCAGTATTTGATTATAAAAATCATTTTATAACACTACACCGCAACCATTAAATAAATGATAACATCTCTCAAGAATAATTTTGAATTACTCCCTCTATAAAGGATGTGTTTTTTTATTGTCACATTAAATTATTGATTATAAATATGTATTTTATGAAAAAATAACATATTTTTTAAATTAATATGATTATATAAAGACAAATACCTCTTACCTTCTTTTGGATTTATTTAAAAATAAAATGGAATCATTCTGTACTAGTGAACTTTCACGTCCAAAAAATGTAATATGTTTTCTTTGTAATCGTAATTATCAATGTATTATAATGTTTTATTTAATTAATGACAATTTTTATTAGCATACATTATATGCATTTTATTTCTATGAGATTCAATCTATAAATAATACTATCAACAAATATTCACTATAAGTCAAACTACATTAATTTAGAACACTACGAGGAAAAATTATTTTGTTCATATTATGTAATATATTCAAATAAATAATAATATTATTAATCCCTAAAAAAATAAATATTTATCAAAATAATTAAACATAAATAATAACCATACTCATTGTGAATATATATTTTATATCTAAAATACTCAATAGTCATTCTTATCCAATACACGTAGAATGATCTTTTTTAGATTAGTTTAACCACAGACCTGATTGATGATATAAATTTTTTTTATGGACGAAAAAGAAAACATAATGAATATAAATAGTTTTTACAAATGAATAAATATGTATTTTTATGGAAATTTAATAATAATATATAATTCATTAAAAATATAATGAATTTTGGTCATTAAAACTAAGAAAACAAACCCATCACTGATTCCATATTCAATAATCATGAATAAAAGTAAACAAATAATGAAATTAGAAATTTATTTTCATTATAATTCATCAATTCCATTACATTAAATTTTCTATCAATGAAAAACATTTATAAGATAATTATGATCAACATAGAAATTTAAATTTTTTAAGGCCAATCATTATCGATTCAATCTTATTGTGAAATAACTATAACAAACTAATATATATATAATAAATTATTATAGTTTTAGATTAAATATAATAAATGATATGAATATGGTTCCTAAATATGTAATTGATTTTATTTTTTTAGATGCATGTTGTTAAATAATATTCGTTAAAATTGAGAGTTATTGAAATTTGTATTCATTTCTTGATTTTATATAATTGATACATATTCCTTATTCACAACATTTTTTCTTTTTTGTAATGTTTTAGATAAAATTTTATCGCATTTATAAAAATGTTTTTTAAATAAATTGTTTAACTATTCCAATTTTTTTTATATTCAATGGCATTTTGATACATGTTATACTTATGCCAAGAATGATTTTGAATATTGAACACTCCTTTTATTGATTCATAGTGTATATTCTTGAATGTAATTGTTCATTCATGGGTTATTTCACCATAATATATTATAATAATATATTAATATCTTCTTTATGATTGGAAAATGAGCTTATAATTAAAATTTTCCATTTTAGTTATTTTCATTCTCATAATGGAATAATATTTTTAATAATAATCCTTAAAAAATATAAATGGATATTTCTCAAAATAGTATCTCAATATTTTAATATATTTTCCTTATAATATAGAACCTAAATTCTCTATTATCTCATATTACATAATGGTCAATTTTTTATCTCATTTCAAACAAAATCAAAATTATCCATTATTATGATATGCATATTTAGAAATGCTATTTTGAAATATTAATATGGGCCATAGAGTTTATAATAATATATTTTATCCTAAACACCATATTTCATATGAATAATTGTTATGTATTTTATGGTATAATTCTAGGAGATTTTAGCCAAAATATTTTTTTTGATATCATTCAAATACACTTTTTGAAATTTTATTTTGAAGGGGAAGACATGCATTATCTATTTATAGTGATGTTATGGAATATTTTATAATGGCACTTTTTAAATTTCACTTCCATATTTCTGTTTATCTAAAAAAATAATTTCCTTTATGGATTTATGTTTTATGAACAACCATATATAATTATTAAATAAATATTTCATTTAGTTGATTTCTTTTTTGAGTTTTGCGATCTGTTATTTAGTATCACGTAATGAAGTACCTTTTTATAAGGATCTTAACACTATTTTCTACATTGGTTACAGGATATAAAGATTGATAAATAATTTATACACCTCAAATGTATGGATAAAATTGGTTGGGGTCATAAATAAACATCCAATGTTTTTTTCTGCATTTATATCTCATGGGATAATAACATTTGCGTATAATGGGATTGATAATATAATGAATACATGGAATGAATGGGTTTATTAATAACCAAAGGATTAGGATTCATTGGTTTTATAAACTTTTATTAATGTGTGGATATCATTGTTTTTTCGTATCCTATAGTGTGGTAAATATTTTATTGATTGTATAAAATGTGTGTGGATCATGTGTTTTCTGACAATGTGATAGTTTTTTATGCTTATTTTATTATATAGTTTTTTATTATGAAACATTACCTATTTTTATATATTACATTCCATTATTATTACACATATATAATTATTATTTAAATAATATTATTCTTACATGTGGAATATCTAATGTTTGATCATTTAGGAATATGTTTCCTTCCATTATACCTTATGGACAACAACTATTATTTTATGTTATTTTTATCATATATTTAATTTCAACCCATGTTTTTTCAAATAATCAAATTATTAACCTTTTATGTGTCTTTATATGTTTCCACAGTGTCCGAGAATTATCTCACCTCGTCATATATTTTTCATTACAAAATTATAAGGATGATTATAAACTATAAGATGACTAAATGGGGGTCTAGTGTGATGATATTTACGGATCAATTTTAACATTATTGTAAAATATTATGTTTATATAGCTAATGAACTAATACTCGAAACATTATATTCTTTTTATTTTGAGATAATTTATTAATTTTAATGATTCCATTATATAGATGATGTAAAATTGAAGTTATTTTTTTATTCTGTTACCTCAACTGCTCCATATTTGTGGATTGATTTATATAAGAGATAATAACCACTATAGACCATGTTCAATTGACATTGTAACATTTGATTTTGAATCCTATAAATTTTGAAATTTGGATATTTATAATAAAAAATAATATATAATGAACTAATGAAATTTATTGTAGTGTTAATTACATGTTCAATGATAGAGTGATAAATATAATCTCAAGATTATTACATTATTTAATAAATAAAACAACAAATATACATTTATATAAATTATATATTATTGATTAAATTTACTCTCAAATATTTATATATATATATAATGTCAATATGTATGAAATTATAACCATTATGGTCATGAAATATATATTATTTCAATTTTATTATTGAATTTCAAAAGAATTATGTTAAAATTGTTTGTTGGTCTGATGGGTGATATCAAATAGGTAGTCTAATAAATTCCCATGATTTGGAAGATGAATCATTTTAGAAATGTGAAACATAAAGTCATATATAATCATGTAATACTAAAATACATTCCTTGGTGAAGAATAAAAATAAACTTTGGTACTTTATACATTGAAAGTCCCATTATGAAAAAAATAAAAAATAAAATAAATAAAAAAATAACATTTACTTATAAAATACAAACATTTAATCCTATAGAACAAAATATTAATGTAAGTCATCTATATCCCTTCCAATCAAATTTTCTTGATTTTCCATTTAATTTATTATTATGTATATGATTTTAATATAAAAATTAATTAGGTATATACCTATATTTGATTTTCTTAAAAATAACAAATCAATATTTGTTTAATATGTAACTATATTATTTATACCAACGATTAAATATTCAATAACTACTTATATATTACAGAAGACTATATTATTTTATATCTATCTATATAAAATGATGATTTATCCTATTTGTGTCATCATTATATGATATTGAAACAATTGAAACATTTTTATTTCTATTATAATTTCTCCCCAAATAGCCTCCCATAATTTTTTCATCAGGGCACAACATAATATCATATCTTATTAGAAAGAAATATCTCTATTTTAAAACACCACTGCTGGTAACAAAATCTTTCATTCACCTCATATACACCAAAAAATATTATTTACTTATGTATTGTTTTTCATGAAACATAGAAAATTCCCAAAAAATTACATACTATACTATAACTATAATGGATTTCCCATTTTTCAAATTCATTAATGAATGATGAGACTACCAACATGATATATACTCAGTCATCCTCCTCCTATTTTCTTAGTAAAAAAATATTATCAATTATTACCATGGAAGGAATACATAAATCTATATTCCTTATTTTACAATTTCATTAGAATTTTTACTATTATTTAGATTCAACTTTTATGATTTAATCACTTCATGACCAGATTAATTTATATTTTAACCATTATATGTACAATTATGTAGTTATATTCTTCATTTTTCATCACCCAATTACTTGGTTTCATATTAACCCTTAAAAATCCTAGAACCATGTATATCCTAGTTTAATTTCCTTATTCGGATCACATCATATCCATCATTCAAGAATATGAGCAACTAAATTTCATCCCTCTATAATAGTTATTTTTAGGTCTATCACAACACCAGTTTTCGTAAACTCCAACATAATGAGGTATAATACATGGTTAATTCTGTATATTCAATAAAGCTATATCCATCCAACAATATATCTAATTTAAAAGGATTTAATGTACTAAAAATATACATTTTTAATATACTACATTTATGAAACCCTATAGAAAGAAAATCATTATAAATTTATGAATATTAATTAAAATTATAAAATTTACAAAACATTTAATACATATATTATATATAATTATTATATTATTATATGTTCATTGTGTACAAAATTTGAATTAATATACATCCCTTAATGGAATGATATTTTCTTATTATAATTATTTTCCATCAATTTAAACTAAGTCTATAGTATTATGTAACTATGTGACTCAACACATCCTTTCAAAAACATATAGTGACGTATAAAGGTCCCCTCCTAGAAGTAAGCACATTGTATAACCTTGTTAAAAATTATCATTATTTTTATTTCTCAATTACTTTCATTTGTTATGATTGGTAAAAATTATGTATCATATAGTAGTTTTAAATTTAATGGATAATAGAATGATCATGGTCATGAAACTATATTCCTCAAATTCATTAATTTAATTTCATAATTACATTCCGTTAAATAATTGAAAATAAAATATTTGACATATATATGGTATATTGCTATAGTCAAAATATGTGGTTAGATAATGTTATATTACCAAAGAACTAGAGAAGTATGTATTATTTCTTCCATCAATATCTTTCAAGTGGAATTTTAATTAAACTACTATAATACACCACATTATTCCTATATAGTAATTTCTAATAAATCAATCCTAATAGTTATTTTTTTTTATATTTTCATATTTAAAAATTCTAGGAGTTGATTTCAATAAAATTGATCATTCCAAAAAGAGGATCATGGTAAATATTTGATGATTTAAACCACATCATTGAATGAAATAATGGATAATGTTAATAAATTAGTTGAATTTAATTATATATAAAATATTTATATATAATATCCTTAATATTTTAATAATTATGTGAATCTCATCATCATTATAATATTTAATAAATAGTTTACTAAAATACATTTTGAGATAGATATGATAGATTACTAATTTGATGATAGGAAATCATCTACGGATCTTAAAATATTATTTGTGGTTTGGATCCTACTGAACATTCATTTTTCAAACAAAATTATAATATAGTTTAATAAAAAAATTAAAAAAATACCCATGAAATGACATCTATATTATGGGGACAATTTGGAAAATATATAAGGAATGAAAACATCAAGGAATATTGATGATATGATATGAAAAAAATTCAATCAATATTTAATAGACGGATTTAATTCCTAGTAGGAAATAATTAATTTTAAAAGATATTATAATTGGATTTTGGAAATTAAAATGATAGATTATGAAGTGATACAAACACTATCTATTTCATGTTCCATACCCATGATTAATTACACAATTAATGCTCTAGGTAAAAAATCACATAATAAAAGACCCAAATTATAATGTTGAAAATAATAATTTGGATGGCCAATCCAAATTATTGATGTTGGAAATCCGCATGGATTATAAAAACATGAATCATAAAAATCGAGGTAACAAAAATGTAATGGTATTATTAAATGAAAATAATATAATGAATAACACAAAAAAGGAATAAATAATCTTAAATTTTATCAGTATATCAAATCATGTCACACCACTATGGAAATAAAAATAATATTACATGATTATGTCCGCATTAAATCATAGATAAAATGCAATTTGATGACAATCATATAATAAATGTAAAATAAATTCTCAATGAATAAGTAATTATTAGTCATGAATTTAATAATGATAATAATTCAAGTAAAAATCTGATATAGATGATCAATTAAAGAATATCCTACCATATCACTTCATAATTAGGTATATTGAAAAAATTGAATTAGGCCAATGCAAACAAGTCTAATAATTTTCTGATTGATTCTAGAAATTATTGAATTTTTCATCTAAATGTAACTTTTTTCCATCAGATTATATTTATATCTATTATTTTATATTATTAAATTGATTACACTAAATGAATTTTTCAAAATATGAAACAAAAAATTAAAATCAAGCCATATATTTTCACACCATGATTTTGTGATACTTCTTAATAGGAAGAAAATAATAATCAAAATTTTCATAAAGGATGTTCTATTAATTTAATGTAAATAAAATATAATGATAAGGAAATAAAACACCTATATAATATATATTTTTAATTTTTTTGAGGTAATACATAGAATAAATGTAAAATATAAAATATGTTAATAATAAAATCAATGTTGAAGATTATATATGACACATATTATTCAAAAATAAATTAACATTATACACATATAGATTAAAAATGGTATTTAATTTGGCGGAATTGTTTCTATTATTATAATAACAAATTTAATTTTATTAGTCCATGATTTAATATGTAACCTCAACAAAGAGGTTCAAAAACATGGTATAAAAAATATATATTCAAATTGTGAAAATTTTGTGATCAAATACATGGAATTACCTTGTTTATTCCATGTTCAATGTAATGAAAAAAATATATGTAAAATAAATTAAAATTTTATATATTCTATAATAAGAATCAATGAAATTTTATAAGAAGATTAAACCATTCAAGGAAAAAATTATGTGTAAGAGATTGATCATTGTTCGTTATTATTTCAATAAGATTGTTTATGGGGAAACGTTCAATGTCATTTTGTTTTATGTTGATGAAATAATGATAAAAAGAATATTTATCATAAATATTAAAATATTTAAAAATTCTTTTAATACATTTCATTAAATACTAATCATAAAATATGCTCCAAACACCTTGAGCATGAAAAGTGATCATAAAATTGAATCGATAAATAACCACATTATAATAATAATTCAATAATAATAATAATAAAATATTAAAAATGAGTTAATGTCAACCTGGTATGTCAATATTTGTGATACATTGTAGAATGAAAAAAATTATATCCACTTAAATAGGATGATTAATGTATATACATGAATTTTTCTTTATAATTAAGTTATATGAAGTTTCAAGTGTGTTATGAAATATAGAATATATTATAATTATCATAATATTAATGGAATGTTTTAGTGGTTATATTTTTTATGAGTAATTATAAATAGAAATTAAATTGATATAAAGGTATTTATATGTTAATTTCAAAAAATATTTATGTCATGGAAATGATAATCTGTTTATGTATTTTTGTCTATGTGTGGATATATGATAAAATATATAAACATGGGAAAAATTATTATTCAAATATTTGGAAATTTTTATTGGGAATGTTATCAATCTAAAAATGATTACCGATGTTTATTGAAATATCAACCAAAAATGAAGATAATATCACAATAATTAATGGTCCGAATAGGAATATATATATTTAATCATTTTTACATGATTTAAGACATATTATTGAAACTTATACTCTTTTTTTATAAGAAAGGGTGAAATTTATCTAATAAAAAACATAATATATCAACAATGTTCAAATATGTAATCATTTTGTATCACTAGTCTTATAATATGTTGGATTATTCATTTAAAATCAATGTATTGTGGTGGGTGTTTGTTTTTGGGATGGGGAGTTATTTATAACTCTTATACAAATGGGTATTGTGTTTGATATCCATTGAATTTTTTATTTTTTGGTCCATGTTATGTATTTTATTGTTATAAAATAAAATATTTCTACTTAATGTTTTCCAAAAAAAATATAACGGGTAATATGTATGGAAAAAAGTTTACTAGTAATGAGCTAAATTTTATAAAAAAGGATAATAGTCTATAAGTAATAATCATCATCAACTAACACCCCTCTTAGGATTGTAGGGATGACTTGAGTTACTCCCAATGGACACCTCCAATAGGCAACTGGTGAAAAAAATGAATCGAGTGTATAATCACACATCATTTAAGGAATTACCCTCATTATATTCATGAATTATAAGGAAAATTTATATTCAATATCAACTAAAATAATTAACTGTAAACCCATTAACAAATGTTTAATGGCATAAAATTATTGAAATAAAAATTCATCAAAAAAATTAAAATGTTTAAATGTTTTTGGAGATACACCAATAATAAGAAATATCCATGTCATGATCAAGTAATATCAATAATGGTAACAAATATAAACTTTATATATAAATAAATTGTGTGTATAAGAATTTTATATCATACATGTATACAATGTAGGTTCCTCCATATAAAATATATGGAAAATTTAGAGGAACTGTACTAATTAATATATGATAATGCTGTAGAGCCAAATATTTACCACTTATATGGCCAAATACTTCATAAATTTATTAATGATCACTAACCAAATCAATATAAAATCATTTTTATATGATTTTCATGAAAATAAATTAGTAAATTTACCTCACAATTCAATCCCGAATGATCATTTCTTGTTCACACATCCACCAACATGTTCATAAAGATATCATCCCATCGATATATATATAATGAAAATATCATACTACAGCATAACAACAACATCTTAATCAAATAATATTTTATATCTACAGAAAAAATGGAAACAATTTACATCATATAATGACCACATAACCTCATTATAACCAAATTCTGACAACATCAATTCTACATTTCCACAATACATCCATGTAACCACATCCACACTTACAAAAATATAATTTATAATATTCATCCAGATATGTAGAGTATGTATGCCTTAATAACAACCCCATCATGGAAGATGTGGATAACCTGAGATAAAAAACATAATATGGATGTAGATCACATTTCCCATATCAAGTTGAGTATTTTGACAAATATAAATTCATACAATGTATAATTAACAATCAAACATGAACATCCTTGTTTTCACTAAATGGTAAACTCCTATACAATTACATCCCATAAATAAAATGTAACCACCATACAAAAAAAGTACTACAAATATTAAAAACAAAAAAATATATACAACTATGAAAATCCAACACCACCACTTCAAAATAACAATATTTACCCAATTAATATTTTATTAATAGTTCCCACATCCATCATTTAAAAATATCAATGCACTAATTTTACACTAAATATATCCATCCACTTCCAATTTACATTGACCACTTCCTATTTCATATTAGTTATTTCAATTATAATATATTTCATTTTATCAACATTAATTCACTATTTAAATAGATTAATTTCTAAACATAAATTCAATGAAATTAAAATTTAATAATTCATTAGTTTATTTTTTTTATGCTTCCAAATTCATAGATGTTTATGAAACTCTGACCACATCAACCCCCATAACCACTAAATTAATAAATTTCCAACAATTGATAGTGTCTACTCTACCACATTAACAATATATGACTAAAATATAATATTACAAAACAATAGAGTATCTGATATAAATATCAAAATAATAACTATACCTATATTTAATATGAATTTCATTTAATCCACCACAAAATAAATAAACACCTAAAAAACTACCCCATTGATAAAAAAATGATGAAATCACAATAGAAAGAAAAAATTATTCATACATCATTTCTTATTTCAGAATTCTAATACAATTAAATAATAATAATCATTAATTTTATATTTCCTTGCCTTAAATTCAATATTTTACTTTACTACATATAGAACATTTTCATGTTCTAGAATTACAAAAACAATAAAATTATTTAATAATAACATTTTGTACAAATAAATATATTAATGAGATTTTAATGATATAATATAATAACGGACAAAAATTAGATAAAAAATCTTCCTTATATTTATTATGATTTATAATATATTTTTATACAATTTCAATTGTTTATACATATCATATTAATTCATTATAATTACACATCATCATCATATATAATTTGATAATCTGAATAAACCACCTAAAACAATTCTTGGACAACACAAATCACAAATAATAGAAGTAAAAAAGATCAAAATACATTATTCATAAAAAGGAATCATTAAAAACAACACATCATAATACCATAAAAATTATTCAATTCATCCTAAAAATCCAACACCAACCATATATATTTACTCGAAGAATATAAAACAATATAATTAATGGTAAAAAGAAAAAAACTCTACAATGGATCACTAAAAATCAATCACATGAATCCATTAACATTTTATCCAATAAGGTCATTAAAAACATCATAACTGAGTCTCTAAGAAACACATAATTTTAGAGGAAATAATAAAATAAATTAAGGGAGAGAGATACATAGAATTATTAAAAAATATCGATGGACTACACTATTGAAATTAATGGTATAATTCATTTTTTGGTTTAGATTGGCTATCATATGGACACCACATATCTAGATTTTATGAAAAAAATTAATATTATTTAATAATAATTTTAATTTACCCAAGTCAACTGAAACAGAAAAATTAATTCCACTACAAATATATGTCCATCCATGAATAACTTAAACACACAATGATATAATTTGGAATATAATACATCTAGGTTTTCCAAAAAATATAAAACAAATATCTCATTCCCTAAATAACATAAAAAAATAGTTCTCCACCTCCAAAACCATATATCATATTTTATGACCAAGAGAATAAAATTCATGAAACTATATACTATTCAAATTATTTTCACACCGAATAATTAAAACCAATCATAGAAATAACACAATCTAAATAAGTAACCCAACACCTACTGAGATAAATCATAAAACAAAACACTTCCATCAGAAAATATAATCATAATAAAAAGATTGAAATTAAATAAATTCATATCACTATAAAAATATATCACAATATCATAATATGAAAAAATTGTCTCAAACTCATAGGAAACACATCTTGCAACTTTTACTCTTTATCACACACTTATTCATCTTAACCAATATGTCTCTATAATAAATAAACTAAAGCAAAAAATGCTTCATTGTAACACCTTCTAATAATGATATTAGAATTTCATAGGCTAATCCATGAATATGGTATTCCCATGATATTAAACTCTTACGAATCATTGACATGTGATTCATATTTATGATATATATATGAGTAAATAACTCATGGAATATATAATGAATCTGATTTCTCTATAGAGGAAGAGATAACAAATATGACACGTGGAAATTATCTTTATCACCTAAAAAGGTATATCACATTAAGGATTAATATTATTGGCACTAGAGAACCTCTTCTACAATTTATGTGGAAAAACCATCATGAGAACATGGTTTCAAAACTCAAACTCAAAAGGAATCCCCCTTCAATAATTATAATTACTTTTTTATTAATACTTGAATATGTGCATTTAAGTTTATTATTTTTCGTAGTAGGACACTAATGAAGGAGTGAATTGAGATCCTATAAATATATTTGTTAAAAAATTATTTTAAGATCTGCCTATTTAAAAAAAATCTAGTTAATCAATGTATTAAATTTATAATAGTATGACAGTTGAAATATTTTCTCAAAGGATTGATAATTTCTCAATTCTAACTTTATGTAATATTTATATAAATTTTTCAAGTAATCTACTAAATATAAACGATTATAAATACTATCCAAGGATACATATCAAAGTAAAAATATGATTTCAAAAATATGAGTTAAAGAAGTGTCAAATAAATTTTAACAAAATGTACTAAATAATGTTGTTCAGTCTCAACCTCATACATAATACATTCCACATGGTGATTGTAATGGCCCGGACCTCCCTGGTCCATTACTTTGTGAAAATGTGGTGTTGGAGGTGTTCCGGGAGGTCAAGGTGACTTATCCCCCAGCTGCTGCCTACCGGTAGCTCGGTCTACCGGTAGCTGCTGATTACCGGTAGCTCGGTCTACCGGTAGCTGCTGATTACCGGTAGCTCGGTCTACCGGTAGCTGCTGATTACCGGTAGCTCGGTCTACCGGTAGCTGCAGATTACCGGTAGCTGGGTCTACCGGTAGCTGCTGATTATCGGTAGCTCGGTCTACCGGTAGCTGCTGATTACCGGTAGCTCGGTCTACCGGTAGCTGCTGATTACCGGTAGCTCGGTCTACCGGTAGCTGCAGATTAACGGTAGCTCGGTCTACTGGTAGCTGCTGATTACCGGTAGCTCGGTCTACCGATAGCTGCTGATTACCGGTAGCTCAGTCTACTGGTAGCTGCTGATTACCGGTAGCTCGGCCTACTGGTGGTTGTACTCTACAGGTAGCTTGGCTAACACTTTGCCAATTTTTTTGAGTTCTATGAACAGTGAATCCAGTTTCTTAAGAGCTACCGATTCCTTCCTTTGCCAAATTTAGAGTATGTGAACAGTGTTTCCGGCTTCGCAAATTTTGACGTTTTCTTTGACGTAAAATACTTTTAAAACCTTATTTTATGTGTTTTAAGACCGATTCAAAACCCATAAATTCTATATTAATTATTCCTTTGGCCGGGATGTTTCTACTTGGTCAAACCGCGTGAGTTAGTGCGCTCCGTTTTGAATGGAGAGTAAACAGGATCTTAAACCGTCACCTCTCTAAATAAAAAAAAGGGGGAATGAGATATCATTCTCCATTGTTTTTCCTCTCTGTTCTCGGCCAAGAGACGCTAGAACCTTTCAATCGTTTCTGTTGGAGATTCACAATCGAACCCTACTCCTTTGATTGGTTTTGCTCTATTTTGGATGAAATCGAGTTGTGTCTGTCAATCATTGATATAAGGTATGTTTTATCATCGTTCCTTTGTGTATCATCTTCTCTTGTTCTCCTTTCCATGTTTCTAATGGGTTTTGTTGGGTTGGTTGGTGATGTCGTACCGTGGCGTCCCCGGGTGGATGCAGTTGTTGCGAGAGGAGAATTGTGAACCGTTTTGTGGATAAAAGACGTCAATAACTCTTCGAGGTAGGGGATTCATGGCTTCTCTAATTGTGTATGTGAAATCTTAGAATTAGCATGATTTATTCCTTTGGATCACAATGAAATTGACCTAATTAAATACTTGAACTGGATTAAAAGAATTGGTTGATCGCATGCTGTTGCTTTATACCGTGATAACGGTTTGCCTCATGTCTTCCTAGATATAGTGATATCTATGTTTTCTTTGATTTTTTGTTCGTTCATGATAGAAATTGATAATGAACGTAAAGCCGGAATTAATTGTTAATTAATTGGATAAAGATAAAGAGGCATGTAAATTAATCTGGTTATTGCCGTTGTTGTAGTTGTTCTAATTTGAGGATAATCAAATTAGGGAAGTAAGCATGGTTATTTAAATTGTGACAGCTTACTGATTAGGTATCCATGATTGGGACCTATGAATAACATGTCTGTTAATTCAATATGTATTAGAGAACAGATTATGTGGGAATTTCTAAAAGGGTTCTGAGTTACCCTATTGTTTGTTAAAGGGCCGAGATCCCACTTTGTGATGTTTGTTTTCCTGCTTCTTGTGCTGTGATGTGAGCCTGGATGGCTGTTGTGATATGTGGAAGCATGGAGACTTGTGGTTGTGGCAGCAGATGACGCCTAGTGTGGCGAGATGCATCGGTTTATGCATATGGGTGTCGGGGAGGACACCAAGGGTGATGGTATGAGATGAATGTGATGGTTTGATGTTGGTGGTTTGGTTTGGTTGATTATCTGGTTTACTTTTCCCCACTGCTCAAGGCAGCTGGTCTTGCTTACCCTCTTTCCGAAGGAGGCGAAGACACGCGGGGTATGCCACGTGCTTTCCGTGTTTAGCCTCTCGATGGAGGATGGGTCTATGCTCTTTCTATAGGCGGCAAAGACACGACGGGTAGTGTATCTACTCACCGTGTTGAGCCTCCTTTGTGTTTAGAAGCATAGGATGTTTTTCTAGAATGCCTGGGAATGTGGAAAAGTAATTCTGTAATGAATGTTTGATTAAATGGTAAAAATCCACGGGGATGGAGATGCTGGAATTTAAAGGTGATGTGAATCTTAAAAAGGAGCAGTTGTTTTTGAAAGTGATGTCATTTCAGTTTAATGTGGAATTCTTCATTCTTAATTAATGATTAAAGAATTAATTAATGTACAGTGGAACTGATAAATGAGAATGGAGTAATCTAATAAAGCTCTTCATTGTTTGTGTGCTTATAGGATACCTAGTCTTAGAAGTAGCAGCCTGGAGTCTGAGAGACATTAGCTGCAGTTGTATCTAAGACTAGGTAATGCCCATAGTGTGGATGTGAGTTACTTATATATTCTGTACTTTTTGTGTTTCTATACGCTACTCCACCCTGTCGGTAAGGGAAACTGACACCCCGGGGATTCTATGCCCTGGGGGGTGTTTTCCCCATCATTCTGATGGTAGGTTGAATGGCTGACTACGCCCTTTGGCCCCGCTCTCTTCTCTTGGTAGATCCTTGTGCTGGTAGGCACAGTGGTTAGTTTTACCCATATATGTGTGTAGAGGGCTGTAATGGCTTGTGGTTATTTCACACACATATACTCTGGATATAGTATCCTATGGAATACTATAGGTGTAACGTGTATAGGCTGCGATGGCTTGAGGATCCTTACTCGGCGTATGGGATGTGATGGCTTGAGGAATAATAATCGACGTATGATACACGTTATATGAGCTATGGTGGCTCCCGGAAACTACCTGGTTACTTTGGTTGTAAGGACGGTGTGGTGCTTCGCCCAGGTGTCTGCGGGCAATTATTTGTGGTGCACGAGGTGCAGATTGTGGAGCTTAGCCCAGGTGACTGCGGGCAAGCCTTTGGAGAGAGATGCACAGGACGTATGTCGTTGGGGAAAAGCGGCAAACCAGTGGGGAAGTAGTAGCGGGGTACCCTTGATATTATTTACTATATGCTATATTCTTGTATGCGTTACTTGGTGAGAGTAGCCATGGTGAGGTTGGGAACATAGTATACCTGTTTAGATAACGAGTTAGTTTCACTTGTTGTTCACTGGGATTTAGCATGCTTTCATTACTTTTGCACGAGAGTCTTGGGAGGATCCTACTGAGTATACTATTATACTCACCCTATGTACATATAAACTGTTTTTCAGGTCACTTGGAGTAGGTTGGAGATCAAGCTGGTTACTACTAGCTTGCGGTTGGAGGAGGAGCTGTTCGGGCTTGTGGTCGCTGCCGTTTTTCTTTCTTTTGGGTACTTTTAGTTTTCCCTTTCAGTTGTAGTACTTTTTCATGACATTTTTTAAATGTACATGGTTTCCTTTTTATATTTCAGTTCTGATTTGGAGTTGATTGGAGTCTATTCTATCTCTCTCTTCTGCTTGTGTTCTCTTAGAGGGTAATGCCTCCCATTTGTACGTTATTATACCCTCGGTTCTAGTCGCAAACCTGGGGCCTACTGGAGGCGGGACTCGGGGGTCATTATCTCCCTTTTCACATTGCCGGCCCAGGAGGGGTACACATTGTGGGGAGGGGGACGTGACAGAGTGGTATCAGAGCTCTGGTTGAGGGATAGGATGGAGTTTGGAGTTAGGCACAGGTGAGGATGCATGGGATGGTAGGGAAACGATGTCATTCATGTTTAGCAAGTGGGGTAAACACTGGAGACCGGCAGAGACATAGGCGTTCAGGGCCCCCTATGATCTGTTGAACGGACCTTTAATTTTACGATGGCTACTAAACAAAGTGATACTGGTTGCAGGGTAGAGACCTAGGAAAGGATCATGCATCATTATTATTTGCGCCTGTGTTTGAATGGGTAGACCTTGGGATAGGTAACCAAAAATTAATAAAACAAAATAATTAATTAATTAATGTTGAGTCTTCCATATTCCAGGCTTAGGAGCTCTAACTGTTGTTATTTTACAGGTATGGCTCCCGGTCAACGTCCTCGTCAGGTTTGCGCCGAAGGTGCCTAGCAGGCTGTTCCAGCAGATCGCCGCCGGGTAGAGGATGACGACGATGACACTTGGAGGAAGACACTCCGAGAGTTTCAGCGCCAGAGTCTACAGAAGTACGAGGGCTCCGTTTCAGATGCAGTCACAGAAGACTGGTTGGAGGAGGTCGAGATAGGCTTCAGTTCAATTCGTGCTCGGAAGGAACTCTGGGTGTCCTTGGTTGTGACGATGTTGCGTGGAGTAGCGAGACAGTGGTGGTTCTTGTTCCTCGGGGATCGTGAGGAGTCAGCGATCTCATGGGAGGAGTTTCGAGACAGGTTTAGAGTCGAGTTTCTTTCATCGACTGCGAAGGCGTCCAGTCGCCAGGAGCTTCTTGCCCTTCGACAGGGGAGCTCCAGTGTTCGAGAGTTTGGAATCCGTTTCAGGAACCTTCTACGATATGCTTCAGACCTGTTACTAGATGAGGAGGCCAGGGCGAGGAATTTCGAGGAGGCTTTGCATCCAGAGATCCAGCGCCAGGTCACCCCATTTATGCTGAAGACATATCTTGAGGTGCTGGCGAGGGCAGAGGTTGTTGAGAGGACTTTGACCAGGACCGGATCGTCACGAGAGGGGAATCGTCATGATTCCTCACGAAGCAGAGCTGTGGTCCGGGGTTCCCGGTTTTCAGGGCAGAAGAGTTTCCGTTCACCTGGGGGTAGGTCCCAGCCCTTCCCATCTCGTTTCTCCGGAGGCAGCAACTCTCAGGCCTATGCCAAGGGGTCAGGCGCTTGTTTTTCTTGTGGTGGTCGTGGTCATCAGCAGCGGGAGTGCCCGACTTTTCAGAGCAGTCATCGTGCACCAGGCGCTCCACTCCAGGTTCCTCCGTTGAGGCAGTTCCAGCCGAGGCAGCAGCAGCAGGTTGCACCAGCTTTAGATCACCAGAGGGTAGATGGAGCATGCAGAGGACAGCCCCATGACGCTCCCCGTCCTTAGAGAGAAGAGCGCGGCCGTGGTGGTGGTCGTCATCAAGGTCAGAGAGGCCGTGGAGGTGGTCGTGGTCAACTTCATGCTCTAGCGTTGCCAGCTCCAGGCGAGCCAGACGTCCTCCGAGGTACCCTTTGCTTGTTTTATACCTTGGTGTATGCCATGATTGATTCAGGAGCGACACACTCCTTTATATCCCCTACCCTTGTCCAAGCTTTGGGACTTGAGGTAGAGAGGCTTCCAGTCCCTTGGCGTTGACTACGCCAGTTGGAGGTCGAGCTAGCTTGTTTGAAGTATGTAGATACTGTGAGCTAGTGTTGGGGCATCACCGCTCTTGGGGAGATTTCCTATGTTTACGAATACAACCATATGATGTCATCCTCGGCATGGATTGGTTGTATTCGGTGCAGGATATTGTGGATTGCTACAGGAAGAAGGTCGTTTTCTTTGATGAAGATGGAGAGGAAGTAGTGTTTGTTGGTGAGAGAGATCCTCAGATGAGTCATAGACGAGTTTCATCCTTATCATCCATGATGGCTGGGATGATGCTGAGTTCTTCAGAGGTTCAACAGTTCGCGTTTCCTAGGGTCGTAGAGGAGTACCCAGATGTCTTTCAAGAAGAGGTTGTATCCTTACCCCCTCGACGAGAGATCGAGTTTGGGATCGAGCTACAGCCAAGAGCATCTCCTATCTCTATGTCTCCGTACAGGATGGCCCCTTCTGAGTTACGAGAGCTACGTATTCAGCTCGATGCTCTGTTGCAGTGTGGTTTTGTTCGGCCAAGTGTGTCACCGTGGGGTGCACCAGTTTTGTTTGTGAAAAAGGCTGATGGCAGTTTGCGGTTTTGCGTCGATTATCATCGGTTAAACAAAGTGCAATAAAGAATCGCTATCCTCTTCCACGGATTGATGAACTATTCGATCAACTGAAGGGTGCAAGTTGGTTCTCAAAGATCGACTTGCGGTCAGGATATCATCAGATGCGTGTAAAGGATGAGGATATCCCGAAGACTGCTTTCCGTTGTCGTCATGGGAATTATGAGTTTGTTGTAATGCCATTCGGCGTGATGAATGCTCCAGCTGTTTTCATGGGGTTGATGAATGCTGTATTCCGTGAATTCCTGGACAATTTTGTGGTGGTCTTCATTGACGACATCCTTGTGTACTCCACATCTGAAGAGGATCATGCAGAGCACTTACGATCCGTTTTGGAAATTCTTCGCCAACATCGGCTGTTTGGGAAGTTGTTGAAGTGTGAGTTTTGGACTCAAGAAGTCCGTTTCTTGGGGCATATTGTGTCCCAACAGGGAGTGGCCGTGGATCCATCAAAGATAGAAGCTGTGGTGTCTTGGGCAGCCCCCAAGACAGTGTCAGAGGTGTGAAGTTTCCTTGGTCTCGCAGGCTATTACAGGAGGTTTGTAGCAAATTTCTCACGGGTTGTGACTCCTCTAACAGCTTTGACCAGGAAGGATCAAGCGTTCATATGGACTGATCAGTGTCAGGCAGCTTTCGAATATCTAATGGAGAATTTGGTAAGTGCTCCTGTTCTTTGTCTTCAAGATGAGGGAGTCCAGTTTGACGTCTTCTGCGATGCTTCACATCTGGGGCTAGGCTGTGTCCTCATGCAGCAGAGGTCTGTGGTTTCTTATGGGTCTCGGCAGTTGCGTCCCCATGAACGCAACTATGCCACCCATGATCATGAGTTGGAAGCCGTGGTG
Source organism: Viscum album (assembly GCA_963277665.1). Lineage (NCBI taxonomy): Eukaryota > Viridiplantae > Streptophyta > Magnoliopsida > Santalales > Viscaceae > Viscum > Viscum album. The sequence goes on from OY728135.1 coordinate 165,343,841, forward strand.
TTTGCGCTGAAGTTGTGGAGACATTACCTCATTGGAGAGCGCTTTTTGGTTTTCACCGATCATAAGAGTTTGAGGTATGTTTTCTCTCAGCAGGATTTGAACTTGCGGCATCGTCGGTGGATGGAGTTCTTGCAGGAATACGACTTCGAAATATCGTATACACCTGGGAAGGGAAATGTTGTTGCTGATGCACTGAGCCGAAAGTCATGTAATGATGTTGTGCGTGAATCTGGTGATTCTTGGAGAGTGATGGAAGAGCTATCATCTTTACATCTTGATATAGGAGAAGTTGGGGGAAGAGGTTGTCTTTTCCAGATGACGGTGTAGTCATCCCTGATGCAGAAGGTGGAAGAGTCTCAGTTGGGTGATCTAGAGGTGGACGTTTGGAGAGACAGAGTAGTATGTGGTGAGGCCCCTGATGGTTGGTCAGAGGATGAACAACACCGAGTGTTGTATCATGGCAGGCTTTTTTGTTCCCTTGGCGATGCGCGAGACGGTTCTCCGAGAGTCCCATAGTTCACCCTTGGCGGTACATCCTGGTGTGACGAAGATGTACCGATCCTTGAGGAGTCATTTTTGGTGGCCTGGGCTGAAGCGTTCAGTTGCAGAATGTGTGTCTCAATGTTTAGTCTTCCCGAAGGTGAAGGCCGAACACCGTGTTCCTGGTGGTCTTCTCCAGCACTTAGAGATTCCTCAGTGGAAGTGGGAGGATATCTCAATGGACTTTGTTACAGGTTTACCTCGAGCTACGGGAGGACATGATGCTATATGGGTGTTAGTGGATCGTTTAACTAAATCGGCCCACTTCATAGAAATCATGGAGTCGAGCTCAGTGGAGGTTTTGTCGAGGCAGTATCTGGAGGAGGTGGTGAGGCTTCACGGAGTACCTAGGACGATCATTTCTGATCGAGATCCTCATTTTACCTCTAGGGTGTGGAGAGGTCTCCAACATGCTTTTGGATCTCAACTATGCCTTAGCACTGCTTTTCATCCTCAAACGGATGGTCAGACAGAGCGAACCATCCAGACTCTTGAAGACATGTTGCGCTCTTGTGTTCTTGATTTTGGGGGTTCATGGGTGAAGCACTTACCCTTGGTAGAGTTCTCTTACAATAATAGTTTTCACTCTACCATCGGTATGGTGCCGTTTGAAGCCTTGTATGGCCGTCCATGCCGTTCTCCGTTGTGCTGGATTGGGGTCGGAGAGTCAGCAATCCTCGGATCAGAACTAGTGTAGAATACAACAGAGATGGTTCAGGTGATTCGTGAGAGGATGAAGACAGCACAGGATCGTCAGAAATCATATGCTGATCAAAGAAGGAGACTGTTAGAGTTTAATGTTGGGGATCATGTGTTTCTAAAGGTGACTCCCCTTCGTGGGCAGCGAAGGTTTGGTCGTGGAAGTAAGCTTTCTCCCAGGTTTGTTGGGCCTTTCAAGGTGTTAGCTCGTGTTGGATCTGTGGCGTATAGAGTAGCACTTCCCCCTCAGATGAGTCGGATACATGATGTTTTCCATGTATCACATCTCCGTCGTTATCTTCATGATGAATCTCATGTTATCGATTGGGGAGAGATCGATATTGACGATGATGCAACCTTCGAGGAGCGACCTGTGGAGATCCAAGACCACAAGGAGAAGGTGTTGCGTGGGCGTTCTATCCCCTTAGTTCGTGTCCTGTGGCGACACGGTGACATGGAGGAGAGTACCTGGGAACGTGAGTCACAGATACATGCTCAGTACCCAGAGTTGTTTAATGTTTAACTCTTTCCATGTAATGACGTTTCCTTTATGACGTTTCCTTTATGGTTAGACCTTTCATGTTTTATTTATGTACCTTTGATGTGATTTTTATGTTTGAATTGTTTGGTTATGGATTATTTGTTTCCATACTCTCAGATGTCGTAGTTTTGTTCCAGATTTTGAACAACTCATGGTGGTTTTCCCTTGAGAGCTATCTTATGGGGTGGTTGTTCGGACCCCTCTTTTCTTCAAGGTTGGTTTTTAATTCTCGAGGACGAGAATGTTTTGAGAGGTATCTAATGTAATGGCCCGGACCTCCCTGGTCCATTACTTTGTGAAAATGTGGTGTTGGAAGTGTTCCGGGAGGTCAAGGTGACTTATCCCCCAACTGCTGCCTACCGGTAGATCGGTCTACCGGTAGCTGCGGATTACCGGTAGCTCGGTCTACCGGTAGCTGCTGATTACCGGTAGCTCGGTCTACTGGTAGCTGATGATTACCGGTAGCTCGGTCTACCGGTAGCTGCAGATTACTGGTAGCTCGGTCTACCGGTAGCTGCTGATTAGCGGTAGCTTGGTCTACCGGTAGCTGTTGATTACCGGTAGCTCGGTCTACCGGTAGCTGCTGATTACCGGTAGCTCGGTCTACTGGTAGCTGCTGATTACCGGTGGCTCGGTCTACCAGTAGCTGCAGATTACCGGTAGCTTGGTCTACCGGTAGCTGCTGATTACCGGTAGCTCAGTCTACCGGTAGCGGCTGATTACCAGTAGCTCGGCCTACTGGTGGTTGTAGTCTACCGGTAGCTTGGCTAACACTTTGCCATTTTTTTTGAGTTCTATGAACAGTGATTCCATTTTCTTAAGAGCTACTGATTCCTTCCTTTGCCAAATTTAGTGTATGTGAACAGTGTTTCCAGCTTCGCAAATTTTAACGTTTTCTTTGACGTAAAATACTTTTAAAACCTTATTTTATGTGTTTTAAGACCGATTCAAAACCCATAAATTCTATATTAATTATTCATAAGGCCGGGATGTTTCTACTTGGTCAAACCACGTGAGTTAGTGCGCTCCGTTTTGAATGGAGAGTAAACCGGATCTTAAACTGTCGCCTCTCTAAATAAAAAAAGGGGGGAATGAGATATCATTCTCCATTGTTTTTCCTCTCTGTTCTCGGCCAAGAGACGCTAGAACCTTTCAATCGTTTCTGTTGGAGTTTCACAATCGAACCCTACTCCTTTGATTGGTTTTGATCTATTTTGGATGAAATCGAGCTGTGTCTGTCAATCATTGATATAAGGTATGTTTTATCATCGTTCCTTTGTGGATCATCTTCTCTTGTTCTCCTTTCCATGTTTCTAATGGGTTTTGTAGGGTTGGTTGGTGATGTCGTACCGTGGCATCCCCGGGTGGATGCAGTTGTTGCGAGAGGAGAATTGTGAACCGTTTTGTGGATAAAGGACGTCAAGAACTCTTCAAGGTAGGGGATTCATGGCTTCTATAATTGTGTATGTGCAATCGTATAATTAGAATTATTTATTCCTTTGGATCACAATGAAATTGACCTAATTAAATACTTGAACCGGATTAAAAGAATTGGTTGATCGCATGATGTTGCTTTATACCGTGATAACGGTTTGCCTCATGTTTTCCTAGATATAGTTATATCTATGTTTTCTTTGATTTTTTGTTCGTTAATGATAGAAATTGATAATTAACGTAAAGAAGGAATTAAATTTTAATTAATTGGCTAAAGATAAAGAGGCATGTAAATTAATCTGGTTATTTCCGTTGTTGTAGTTGTTCTAATTTGACGATAATCAAATTAGGGAAGTAAGCATGGTTATTTAAATTGTGATATCTTACTGATTAGGTATCCATAATTGGGACCTATGAATAACAAGTCTGTTAATTCAATATGGATTAGAGAACAGATTATGTGGGAATTTCTAAAAGGGTTCTGAGTTACCCTCTTGTTTGTTAAAGGGCCGAGAGCCCACTTTGTGATGTTTGTTTTCCTGCTGCTTGTGCTGTGATGTGATCCTGGATGGCTGTTGTGATATGTGGAGGCATGGAGAATGTGGTTGTGGCAGCAGATGACGCCTAGTGTGGCGAGATGCATCGGTTTATGCATATGGGTGTCGGGGAGGACACCAAGGGTGATGGTATGAGATGAATGTGATGGTTTGATGTTGGTGGTTTGGTTTGGTTGCTTATCTGCTTTACTTTTCCCCACTTCTCAAGGCAGCTGGTCTTTCTTACCCTCTCTCCGAAGGAGGCGAAGACACGCAGGGTATGCCACGTGCTTTCCGTGTTTAGCCTCTCGATGGAGGATGGGTCTATGCTCTTTCTATAGGCGGCAAAGACTCGACGGGTAGTGTATCTACTCACCGTGTTGAGCCTCCTTTGTGTTTAGAAGCATAGGATGTTTTTCTAGAATGCCTGGGAAAGTGGAAAAGTAATTCTGTAATGAATGTTTGATTAAATGGTGAAAATCCACGGGGATGGAGATGCTGGAATTTAAAGGTGATGTGAATCTTAAAAAGGAGCAGTTGTTTTTGAATGTGATTTCATTTCAGTTTAATGTGGAATTCTTCATTCTTAATTAATGATTAAATAATTAATTAATGTACAGTGGAACTGATAAATGAGAATGGAGTAATCTAATAAAGCTCTTCATTGTTTGTGTGCTTATAGGATACCTAGTCTTAGAAGTAGCAGCCTAGAGTCGGAGAGACGTTAGCTGCAGTTGTATCTAAGACTAGGTAATGCCCATAGTGTGGATGTGAGTTACTTATATATTCTGTACTTTTTGTGTTTCTATACGCTACTCCACCCTGTCGGTAAGGGCAACTGACACCCCGGGGATTCTGAGCCCTGGGGGGGTGTTTTCCCCAACATTCTGATGGGAGGTTGAATGGCTGACTACCCCCTTTGGCCCCGCTCTCTTCTCTTGGTAGATCCTTGTGATGGTAGGCACAATGGTTAGTTTTACCCATATATGTGTGTAGAGGGCTGTAATGGCTTGTGGTTATTTCACACACATATACTCTGGATATAGTATCCTATGGAATACTATAGGTGTAACGTGTATAGGCTGCGATGGCTTGAGGATCCTTACTCGGCGTATGGGCTGTGATGGCTTGAGGAATAATACTCGACGTATGATACATGTTATACAAGCTATGGTGGCTCCCGGAAACTACCTGGTTACTTTGGTTGTGAGGACGGTGTGGTGCTTCGCCCAGGTGTCTGCGGGCAATCCTTTGTGGTGCACGAGGTGCAGATTGTGGAGCTTAGCCCAGGTGACTGCGGGCAAGCCTTTGGAGAGAGATGCACAGGACGTATGTCGTTGGTGCAAATCGGCAAACCAGTGGGGAAGTAGTAGCAGGGTACCCTTGATATTATTTACTATATGCTATATTCTTTTATGCGTTACTTGGTGAGAGTATCCATGGTGAGGTTGGGAACATAGTATACCTATTTAGATAACGAGTTAGTTTCACTTGTTGTTCACTGGGCTTTAACATGCTTTCTTTACTTTTGCACGAGAGTCTTGGGGAGGATCCTACTGAGTATACTGTTACACTCACCCTATGTACATATAAACTGTTTTTCAGGTCACTTGGAGTAGGTTGGAGATCAAGCTGGTTACTACTAGCTTGCGGTTGGAGGAGGAGCTGTTCGGGCTTGTGGTCACTGCCGTTTTTCTTTCTTTTGGGTAATTTTAGTTTTCCCTTTCATTTGTAGTACTTTTTCATGACATTTCATATATGTACTTGGTTTCCTTTTTATATTTCAGTTCTGATTTGGAGTTGATTGGAGTCTATTCTATCTCTCTCTTCTGCTTGTGTTCTCTTAGAGGGTAATGCCTCCCATTTGTACGTTATTATAACCTCGGTGCTAGTCGCCAACCCGGGGCCTACTGGAGGCGGGACTCGGGGGTCATTATCTCCCTTTTTACATTGCCGGCCCAGGAGGGGTACACTTTGTGGGGAGGGGGTCGTGACAGTGATCACCTACCACCTATCAATATATTTATAATTATTTCATTCACACCCCAGATTTGGGATTACAATGAAGTATACAAGAATTTCTAGGTAACTCGACCTCTACCATGGTTCTACATAAAAAATATAACATCCAGGTCACACAATACCTCTTCCATAGTAATATGTTTTGTGAATCAAGGTGTAAACAGATTTATTAGTGAGGATATATTTTATCCTATCGTTCTATGTAAGAGACAATGTGTGGTTTTATTACAGACAAACACCATAATAAAAATATTAATAAATCATTAGTCAATAGATAAAAATATTATATGAATGGATTAGAAAAGCTATGGGTGTTATTCTATGAAGCTCTTTACTTCTAGGATGTAAAATATTTTATGTTATCTCCTCTTCTGAAATAATTCATAGAAACATCGGGTCGTGAGTTCTGTTTTCTTCTTTTTAGTTTAGTGGGATTCTCTTCGTCTCTTCAGCATGTTGTTGTTTCGACGATGTTCGCAGTTTTGGACCACAATAATACAAATATCATAAAATGATGGCTCCTCGTGTGTTCATCTAATTATCCATTCATGAATTAATGTTCACTATAATTTCTCTTTTAGTCTTCAAACATCACATCAAACATCTCATGAACCACTTTTTATTTTTTATTTGATACTACTATAATGAGTGACAATGATGGAGATCTCTACACCTTGTACCTCGTACTGTCATGTGTCATGACGACAATAAATCATTAATGATATCAATATCATTAAATCACTCATATATGACTGTAATAATTATTATTTAAATTGAATTGATTAGGAAATAGTAATTTTTAAGGAATGGTGTCACAGTTGTAGTATGTTGGGAATGGTGCCATAGTCTTGGTGGTTCAGAATTGGTGACATGGAACTGTGTCCGGTGATTGTTTCATTATATGGGTTGTAGAAAAAATATATTTTCATTTTCAAACTACTCAATGGTGTCTTGTTATGGTGTCACAAAACTGTTGTTAATGAAATGATACATAGTCCATTCCAAATTCTAAAACTGGTATCATGGTAACAATGTTGGGACATTTTCAGTTTCTAAAACTGGTAGATTGGTTACAAAGTCATGTCCATTGTAATTTATAGAACTGATATAATGGTTTCGGTGTCAGGGATATAGTTTCACGGACAATGCAAATTTCCAGACAAAATGGTGAGGCAGTTTGACCACAAAAACGGTGTATCATACGTAGTCAAATATTTGTCATATCTCTTAATAGGTAATAACCAAATAAATGATTAATGTTAAACACAATCATATTAAATAACATTAGATCAAGAGTAGTAATGATATATATATTATTTAAACATTATTTACATGATATCCATGATATTATGATTTACATTATTGACATGAGTTAAACGATTTGTGAGCATTAAAATAAGAGTAGTCCAACAACTTACCATTTATTGATGTTCAAAAATCATGGAAAAAACATGCATTCTAGAATGTAATAAAAATATTTTTTTTCATGATAAGGTATTATAGATATATGTAACAATTAACATAAATTCAAAATATTCTCCCCTAAAGTTTCTTTTCCCATAAATGCCTAAAAACCAATTCTTATTTCTACCCCTTCTCATATTATCAAAAATATAATTAGAGAAAAGAAAAAAAACACACAAAAAGAATATAAAAAGTGAATAAGTGTAATCATAACACATTTTATAGAATAATATTGAAGGTAAAAGGTTCAATTATAGAAAAATACAGCACATCTCGTTTATTGGTCAGGTGGAAGACTGAGGAAATGGTTTTTCAACAATAACACATCTGATATGCCTCAAATATTGAGGAATAGAAATTTTATTAGGGGAAAATTAAGTGGAGGTACAAGGATTGGTGGAAATAGTTATAATAATCCTATAAGGATCCACTAAAATAGCCAAAATGGATGTGATATAAAATTATAGATAAGGATTCATAATCTATATATTATCATTGATAATTCAACCACCATATTGTATGGAATTTTCAAAGTATTTTTTTTTCAAGGAATATTTCTATAGTAGGTTTGATGTGCTTTAGCATCAGAAAATGATCTTTTAAATCCAATATTACATGAGGCATATTTAAATTCACTACAAGGTTTTTAAAAATATTGTTCCAAACATTCTTAGAATCGATCCTCATGAAGTTTTAATAAACATTCATAAAGATTCATTATGAGATTAATTTTCAATTTTAGAGTGAACTATTACTAGTTCATGTTCCTGGTCGTCGTTCCTATTTATTGAAGAGACACTCTCTTGATCCCTACAACTCAACGCAAATTGACATTATTATTTAAATACTAATATGATCAGTCCACTATAACAATGATTTAATGGCTGAGCAAAAGTATATGTATCATAAACAACATATTTAATAGTATTAAACTAATTTATAACTAATGTAAACGTCCTTTGTATTAAGTGGTCAGATTATTGATTTCAAAGACAGGTCCACACAACTCGTTTTCTGTTTTCATGTTCTTCTTTACCACCTTTTAATACACAGTAATCAATTAGTGTTGAATTAGAGATACAAGATTATTTGGGATCATATCAACATCATACTCACTGAGATGATCAATTGAGGATTTAGATACATGAACACCATCATTCAATTCCTTGACCACGAATTTTAAATATTTCACTTCATCACTTAACTACCTATTCTCAATTCAGACATCAAGAATTTCATGAAGTTTCATGGCATTGATCTCCCAAATAATATTCAAAAGAAACATTGCAACATCCATTTCACTATGATTGGTTATAGGGGAATGATTAGACATCATGAGATTCTCAAAAATAATCATCATATTGTCTCCAAAGTAATTCATATCATCACAAATTACATAATTTGGTGTTTCTTGAGCATGTTAGAGAGTAGAAAATGAATCAAGTTCTTGTTTATTATCAAACATAACTTTTGAGGCTGAATTCAGCAGAAACATGATTGAAAGATCTAATCCCTGAACTGAGATTCATAGTGACTCAACCACATCAAAATACCTTGGAATCCTATATCAAGTATCTAGAAAATGTGAATCTTCAAGGTGTGTATGTTCAATCCTTTCCATAATGGTGATTTTATCCCCCTCAACAGAAGCATCACTTATAAGAAAAGGAGACTCAGTCCCTTGACCAATGTCCACACCCACTAGTTCATTAGATTCAATAATATCTCTATCTAATTAAAAATATTTCTCCAATCATACCTACGCCGAAAAAATCAATTTTGTTTGAACATGTTCTTCCTCTGTCTGTTCCCTAGTAGCAGAAGGAATTACCACAACATAATTTTCATCTTCTTCTTCAACAACATTATATTTATTAACAAAATAACATTCGTTGATACTATTTACATTAGCATTAGATAGAAGATATTATCTAGAGAGAAAATCTTGATGTTGTCCGAATGATTCATGAGTGGGTTATCCAGTATTTTTTAGAATATTTGAATTAAAATATTCCTCGAAAGACACTTTTTCTTATTTATGTCTATCAACATATATTCTGTAATCAGAGTATTCCACAATCTCATATGTATCTAAACTAGGTTCAGTGACATTCTTATGTCAATAAGGGTACTCAAAAGGAATAATATCCCCATACTGCAAGTCATTGTCTTCTCTCGATGATCGCTTCCATTGATTCCAACCGATATTCATAAATCATCATGAATCCTTAGATATAAAAAACATAATCATAAACCATTTATTCACATGTACCAACGACACAATTATTTTAGTATCATTGTAGAGATGAACCTAGAATATGAAAGAGAAGTATTCATTGATGTTTTCTGGATTATTTTACATATGTGAAGGATAATATACTTGCACAGAATAATCATGCGATCATCCTTCAAAAGATGTATCAAAACCCTTCTTGATACTTGATAGTGAAATATTCTCCATTCCATGTACATATTATTTGTATAATAATTGTAAACAACAATATAGTCTCTCAAGGTAGTTCATCCACATTTGACAATATTTTCTTTTTTGTTTCTAGTAATCAGACCCATGACATCTTCTAAAATAAATATGTCTCTTAGTGGAGGATGACCTTTTTGATAGTCCTTAAAAAATCCCAAATTTGGTATTCCATTTCATGCATCTCATATCCTATAAGAAAAGTTACATATATGTCTATTCATCTATCTTCTAATGAAAAAAGCATCTTCAGAGTTGAAAGGGAACTAAACATATAGAAAAAATTCGAAATCTAGTATCACATTGATAAATCTTTCCTCATCAGTAAACAACTCTAACCATCCTTATTATGAAAAGACATTCCAAAGAAGAGACTTACATGACATGTGACACTTCACACATATTTCATTCACTGGAACGATTGTACGAACCTCAATATATATGTTTAGTAGTTTCTTTAGCAGAGTAATCATGTCTTTTTTTTTTGAAGACCGGTGATTTGTAGGAGATGATGAATATAGAAGCTTCATCCAGGTAATTGAATGATGTCTCAAGAAAGAAGAGGAATTAGAGAGAAAAGTGATTGGATTCAGTGGTAGAGATAGTACATATGAATATAGTAGTGAAAAATGGGTTTTATAATTTAGGGATTTTAAATGTACAAATATGAATATGTGGTATAAAATAAATAAAATAATCAATTTAGAGATATGATAAAAGAATTATAAAATTAGATGTTTGAGTAAAAACAGTGAGACCAGAACATTGAGTGATAAAGTCAACATTTTGGTGTCACCCAACAAACATGGGACCACAACCATGAGAGGCAACAAGTACGAGACAATGACTTTGATACAGTGAGTGTGATATAGTAAGTGTGAGACAGTAATCTGGTCACTCATGTATGATAATTACTAATTCTTTTATAACAGAACTCATCCTTTAAGAATTTAAATTGTTAGTGAAATAGTTAACCAAAAAATTATTTGTGAAAATGATTTCTAATGTAATATCACCCTTTTTACAATGTTACTTCAAAAATTGTTTCCTTACACAAATATATTTTTTTCTCAACTGATAAATAGGATTATTAATGATGTTAATAGAACATGTGTTATAAAATTTTATAGGGATATGTGTAAATTAGTATCCATAATCTAGTAACGTATGAGTCCTCTATAAAATCATACCACAAAACAAATTGAATCTATGTAATTAGATTCTGTATTAGATAATGAAACAAAAAACATTTTACAATACCATGATACTTGTGAGTTTTCCAAAATGCGACAAAATCTAAAGGTGATTTTTCTATCTAAAATAAAACCACCAAAATTATCATATGAAATGATGAATAATTCAAATGATATTCCTCTAGGATTATATAACCATAAGTTTGTAGTGTGTTTGAGGTGCTTATAAATCCGTTTAATAGATTGGTGGTGTTAATATTTTTGATTTTCATGAAAACAATAACACATATACACAAAAAATCTAATATCAGGCATTCTAGTAGTTATGTGGAGTAAAATCGCAATAATCCCACTATAAGTGGTTTGATTAATAGATTTACCATTCTCATGAATATCCAATTGATAGGTGGTACTCGTTGGAGTATCACTAGTATTATTTCAATAAATAAATGTTAAAAATAACATTAGTAAATTTTTTTATGATTAAAAATAATACCTTTTTTATTTTTGAATGATTGGTCATACAATATAATTAATATTTCACCCATCAAAATCATTTCAAATTCATTTTTCATCATTTTAAAAAAATAAACACATAATGAAATTTCCTAAGATTCAAAAAATAACATCAACATAGATTTTGAAATATAAATCAACATAAGAAAAAAAAATTATAAATAGAGTAGGATCATGTATTCCTTTTGTAAAACATTTTTTCATAAGAAAACTACTTAGTCTATCATACAATTCTCATGGAGGATGCATTAAATAATATAACACTTTTGTTAATTTAAAAACATGATTTCAAAAATAAGGGTTTGTATAACTAGGGGTTGTTCAACAAAATCATCTTCAACTATATACCAAATAAGGATTTAAATCATAATATACATTTTATATAGTTTGAAATATAAATTATGTTCATTTGTAAGAAAGGCTCAAATGACATCAATTCAAGCAACTACTAAAAATATTTCATCATAGTAAATCCATTCATTTTGATTGTATCATTATGAAACCAATCTTTCATTGTTTCCTACTATATTGGTAGCTTCATTTAATTTATTCTATAAAAACCATTTAGTTACTATATACAAGGTGTATTTAGGTCCATTCAATTGTGTCTAGACTTTATTTCTTTTAATAATATTTTACTATACTTTCATAGCCATCACACACAATTAATTAATTATTTCTTCATTGATGTTCATAGGATTAATCTGTGATATGAAATATTGATTTTTAATGTGAATTCATTTAAAATCTCTACTTTGAGAACCTTTACCTAAATATACGACAATTGAATCTAAATGATGTTTCGGAAAGGTTCTAATAGATCTATAAATATTAGTTATTGATATTCATGTTCTTGTACAGGATTGGGTTCATCATGATTAGAATCTAGATAATTTCTATAACATCAATATTTTAATGATTTCATGATAGTATTATCAACCGTTTTTTCATTTATGTAATGATTTTTCACATAAAATTCATGGTTTTCTTGGGATATCTTTTAACAACCCAAGAATCTATTTAAGCTTCTTTTTAAATAATTCAATAGTATATGCTACATGCAAAGTCGAGTTCGGACATACTACGTCTTATAGAAATATCCATTTTAGAAGATATTATGAATATTATTAATCAAATCTTTGATTTTTTATATTTACAAAAATTTTCACATTCATATAATGTGTTTCATAGAAATAATATATGAACAAATTAAATTTTTCAGATAAAAGATTTATTTTTTATAAAATATAGTTTTACCAACTTTTAATGATGAACACTTTTTAAATCCAATATTTTTCAATTTTATGTATTAAATTTAAAAATTTAATATTATTTTTTGGATGAGGTAAATAAATATTTTGTCTGGTTAAATTTTTCGTGTTTTCCTAATAATTTCATGTTTTATTGAATAGTGAAAAATAAAACATTTTAAATTAAAACTGTTTTTTCATAGAAATTATTTATATAGATAGATAATATTTTTAATTGGATTTTAAAAGTAATAATATTATGTTTTTATCATTTAATATAATTTTAATCACTGGATGAAATTTTATATTTATATTAAACTTAAACACACATCAATCTCTTCATAGTTTATTCTTCTTAAAACACATGTTTCTTATATTGACAATGTAATGTAATATTATTTTAATTTCTGAAACATTACTATTTTGAATTTGAAAATATGGATTAAATATTTGGAGTAAGAAGGTCCAATATGTGTAAATTGGTATATTTACTTTTTGAAATTATTAATATTAACTTCAATAATTATTTTTACTTATCATGTTTAATGGGAAAATCATCTAACTAAGGGTAACAAAACAATAATATAATTACCTAAAACTATGTTCAAACATGTAATTGTCCTATTTTATGAAATATTTCTGATCATAAGAAACCTCAGGTCGATTTTAAGACCCCATGGTGCCACATGGGTATGATAATGACCTTTTATAATGTTTAATATAATGAAATGGTAAATATAAAAGAAACATGTATCTCTTTACTAAAAAAATTTATTTTGGATTATATAAATGATATAATCATATATAGGTATTCATTATTAATAAATATGTATTTTTACATTATTTTATTTTATTTAAAATTTTTATATATTACATAAATATGACTATTTATGACACAATGATAATGCAGTGATTACATTTTTTATGAATTATTGAAATAAATGATATTAAAATAATTAACATAAATGTAATTTGATCTTTTTGATGAAATAAACTATTTTTTTTGTAAAAAATTTAAATATTAGGGATAATATAATTTATTTTCTGAACAGAATCAATTTTTTATTTATTAACAATAATCAATTACTAAATAGTATCAAAATTGGGAGAAATGAATTTTTTAAACAAACACTATTTTATTAAATGATATAAAATTAATGATAATCTATGATTACTCAAAATGAGTTATATATTGTTATAATGTTCAATTATTATCACTTTCATGTTCTCTTTGGATATTATAGTAGCTATATTAACCATATAATATAAAAATACAAGAATACATGGTAATAGTAAAACTATCTAATTAAGGGTTCAATCCAAATAAAGGTGTTATTTGTGACTTAACATGTCTAAATATTGTTGGATTTATAGTAAATATACCCATTATGTTCTTAAAAACTAATTAAATAGATTTGGATCTGTTAGAAACTGAAAAACATTTTATAATATATTAATATTTCAATATTGTCTTAATGTGCCCCTCACTTCCCTTATAAAATTGAATGGATCCTTTTCTATATTTTACAAATCCAAATACCTTTGTCCCAGCCCAAAAATAACCATTTACACTACCAGAATCCATCACTTCATCCTAGAGGAAAAACTTGGAGATGAATGTCATCATAGGAGGTCATTTTGGGCAAATCAAAAAAAGAGATACCCGAAAAGAAGTGATCGTTTTATCAACTATTTCAAAGTGATTTTCTTCATCTAAATTCATATTCGATATTTCTTCAATAAATTAATTAACCCGAGTACATTATACATTATTAATGTAATTATGATTATGGGACTACCATATTTTTTATTTCACACATCCTATGAAAACAATTATCACCAGACGTGCATACATACGGTTTACCGTCTCCACGATGTGGTGTAAATTGTTCTTCATCTATATTTTATTTCTAATTATATTATAATGACACTAAATGACGTAAATAATTAATATATAATGATATTATTATTTTAAAATTCTCATTACACTTAATTCAATTCCATTTAATTGTTATAAAAATAATATCGTCTCTCTTGTGTACGTAAAACTTAATGTATCCATGAGGCGATGAGTTTCATCTTCCATGTCTTCCATCCAAGAATGATTATAAAAATATATATTAATAATATGTATGAAATATATTACCTAATTATTCTACAATTGTAAAATTTATATTTATATATACCTATCCCATTCACTTACTTACAATAAAAAATATAAGAGTCTCGAAACATCGTTCATGTGTACATACGTCCTACCATCTCCATGAATAGTGTCCTCCATTTCATATATATATATATATATATATATATATTATGTATTTTTATATTATGAATATGTATGATATATAGTCCTTGTTATAATTAACTTTGTAATAGGAGGATTAATAACAAGGGAAAACACATCCGATAATGAAATCTATTATTACTTAAAATGGAGCATTAACATGGTATTGTAAATAAATGTGTAATATAAATTCATAAACCAATCATATATGATATCATAAATTTTATTATGATTCTATTAAAAGTTAATAATATGTTTAAGAACGATTATAAATGTTTTTTGTCAATATATTTAGTGTATCTAACATATGTTAATGGTAAAATTCACAATCATTTTATTATCTGAGATTGCTAATATGTAAGTATCTACTAGGACATATTTATCATTTATGTATTTGTTTCATAAAAATGTTTTCAAAATGAATATTTATAGGATTTTAAGTATGGGAATATTTAACTAAAACATAATTATATATGATTTAATGATTTATACTTCTAATAATTTTTTCATTAATATCCATGTTTTTATAATGGTTTTTAGTTTTTATTTATAAGGAAATAAATGTTTTAAAATCATAATTTCATTCAAAAGATTCAAATTTTTATGTGAAACATTCATAAAAAAATTCATTTTAAATGTATTCTTCTATAAATTGTGTTACGTTTAATGTTTTCAAAGTAAAATTGTGATATTTTATTAAAAGATTTATAATGATTTTATTACATTATTTTTTATTATGTCAAAATCCCTTGTGGGATTTTATGCTTAATTTTTATTGATTTATTATAATACAATCATCTATATTATATTGAAGGTTTTATGGAATGTTTGACAGAGAATGTTCTATTCTGATACCATTAATGGTTTATGGTTATAGTATTGACATTTTGTTTTTTATTTTTAATATTATTCTTTATGTTATGTTTCACCATATTAATATGTGGAATGTATTGGACTTCGTATGTGATGGGTGGGCCCAATATAGCCCTACAATGCATCGGTATGTCTCATGAAGCATATTAGTGACATGGAAAAAGTCCGTGAATGAATATTTGTAAATATTAATGTCTTGAGGCCTTGACGTAGCTGTTAAGATGTCTGGAATTATATATTCCCTTATTATGAGATTAATTATTGATTTTTCATATGATTATTCGACAAGTAGAATACCTATGTGAATTATTAAATGTAATTATTTTATTTATTAGTTCCATATTATTCTAATGATATTGGTTTAAAAGTATTTTTTAAAGTCTTGAAGCATTCCTTAAATTTGTTTCATACTTATGATAGCTTCTTCTATATTGTTTATCGTTATTGAGAATCTGAGCTCACCTCATTCATATGTTTTATTTTCCCAATATTCCAAAACGTTTTTTATACTGATATACATGATTAAGCTATTGTAACAATGTATTAGTAAAATAATTATCTTTGTTGTTGTTTATGTTTCAAATTATAATATATGGTTGATAATGGTAATCTATTTTCATTACTATTAAACTGATCGGTCCATTGGGACATGATTCCTTGTAATCATGATAATGTATTAAAAATTTTACATAGACTCGGGCTTTTGGGGTAATGTTGTTGTATTTATATTAGAGGAAATTTAGAAACACACATTGAAATTATATTAAGAAAAACCATGATCCAAGAATGCTACCCTAAGATATAATTTGAGGATATGTATAGAAGAACATCCTGGAATTTTGGTAACATACTGAGGACATTGGTATTCCTAGAATATATAACATTGAATGGATACTACACGGTGAAGTTGATTTTGTAATGATGTACCTATGAGTAAAAACTCGTAAATGGAGTTTCGGGCATTATTCAGGGATACACGGTACATGAAAACGTGCATTACTACGCACCTAGTTTGACACTCTTAGGAGATAATCCTATGATAAATCAATTTTTATTTAAATATGGTTATGAAATTTATTTGAGTAAATAATTCACCAAGGAACCCATTTTTATTATTATTAGAATAGATATGTGTACATATTAAATTAATTATAGTAATATTCATATTTTTTTCATTTCACATTATGATATTATCTAGGCTAGCGTAAATCGTCATTTATAAATGGATCCCAATAGAAGAAATGTGAACTCCAGAAATAAAAATAATCAAAAGACCAAGAATTATCATATCATTCATGTTCATAACACACATTTTTTTATGGAAATTTGTATCCCAAAAATTATCATCATATAATGAAATATTATCATGTTTTAATACGATATGAAAATAATTCTCTATGTCCAATTTCATTTATTTAAATCAAGAGAATAATAGGATGGTAGAGAAATAGATGGATAAATTGAATAAGGTGAAGAAGTATATTTACACATGTGATAAATTATGAAATAATCACCTAGTAAAATGCTTGAAAGTAATGAAATTATGTTATAAGTGTAGAGAAAAATGACACATTGTTCATTATTAGAAAGGTAAAAAAAAGGTTTAAAATGTACAAAGATTCATCTTCAACGTGTTTGGACACTATAAGAATCAATTTTCCTAAAATAAAATGATTCCCCAAATGATTCTATTGATTCATAATAAAGTTATAATACTATCGTAGATGAAGATAATTTATTAGTGTTCTTATGTTGTTATTGAATAATTGTTTCATTTGATTATTGTATCAATTATATACTTGTTATAATAATTATAGTGTATATAAGGATTGTATTGTAGTACTAATTCATTAAGGATTTGAGATTGTATGTAACCATGTAATGTGACATAATTTCAAGTTAATCATTATGTATAATATATTGTTAGGTGAAATATAACCCTTAATATGTTTTTGATATCGAGACAATGATATTAAGATAAGAGATAATTGATTTGGATTACCTAATTTTTATGTTATTTACAATCTAGGAACTGATTAATGGTTTTTTTAAAAGCTGTTTATATGATAATTCTTGGGAGTTTTCAACATTTTATTATTTACGGTGTATGTGTCATTTCCTATGTTTTACATATTAAATGAGGAAGAATGAACATATTCAATAATGTTTTCTGGTAATTTAGTAAATTAATATTTTTATAATAGAATTCAAGATAAATGTATTTACATGTATGTTATGTGGCCTTCATTATAAAATTTTGGACTATTAGTTTGGACAGATTTTTTTCTAAAATCCTAATGGTTGGAATGGATTAGGTTTAAAATTTGTTACTAATTTTCATTCATAAAACATATCTTATGATTTTTTTTGGAATATAATAATTTTTTGGAAACAGACTACCCATAGGTCTGGTGATAAATCATCGTGTCCGGTGAGGACATGAGACATGAACCCACGACCGAAGGGTGATAAGATTGCATCACCTACAACTGGCCATTGTGATGTCCTAGTTAGTATAATATAGTGGTCTTTAATTAAATGTATATGTTTATATTGAGAACCGATTATGATTAAGATAAATAGAATATTTTTATTTTAATTATCTTTTAAAGAGAAACATGAGTTTATGGTTAGAATTTGTTAATATATTAAGCTCTACATGTCAATTCAGTATCCATCAAAGTGTTCTTAGTCTATGATGTAAATTAATTATTCCACACTATGGAATGGATCATAAAACCCAAAAAAATCTAGTAGTTTCTTTTTATATGAATCAAATGATCCCTTAGATCATACCTGATTTATAGATTTATGGTTGTTAAAATTCTCTTAATAATGTTCTCTATCACTCTCTATTGGAAATTTATTGTTACATTTTCTTTCAAGTCTATTTTATCCTACATGGAAAACTCGGAAGTGTTATTTTTGGAAACCTTCTTAATTTACTTTCATTATTTTAAAGTGGATGTTTTATAAACTATTTTTTAAATGTGGAATTTAAATATATAGATTTTGAATAATCAATCCATAGATACCAAACCCATATTAAAAAATTATTCAGATACCATTTTTGAAGGAGGAGATAATAAACATCCCAATCATCCATGATATGCTTTTTTTTAAATAATTCAATTTCTTATGCTACATGTGTTACCAAGTTCGAACACACCACGACCTATCAATATAGCTGTATAAGAAGATATTATGAATAATATAATCCAAATTGTAAAATTTTTATATTACATATAATTTTGACATTTGTCTTCTAAGTTTATTACTCATAATATAAGAACAAAATCTTTTTTTTCATATAAAAGTATTATTTTTTAGAATTCTTGGTTTTCCACGATCTAATGGAGAACCAATTTTAATTCCAATTTTTGACACCTTTATGTATTTTATTTACAAAATAAAAATCTTCTATAGAAGTGATACATAAAATTTTATTTTTGATATTTTTTTGGTTTTTTCTGTTATCTTTCATATTTTAATTAATAGTGCTAAATTCTTCATTATAATTCAAAAAAACTTTTCTATGTAATTTTTTTATATAGTAAGAATATATTTTTAATTTGGTTTAATGTTTAATTGTATTAAAATATTATTATTAAATATAATGATAATATTAGTATGTTATTTCACATTTAATTTGTACATTGAAGAATGTCAATATTTTGACAGTTTTTCCTCTTAAAAACACGCTTTCTGGTCTTGAAAATAGGAATTAATTTTAAACTAATTACCGAAATTATTTAGTTTTTAATTTAGAAAAATTAATTCCATATCTAGAATCACAAAACTCAAATATTTTAAATAGGTACTTATTATTTTCGATCATTATGAATACTAACTTCAGAAATTATTTTTATTTATCCTGGTAAAAAGGGAAAATTAGGAAAATAAGAATAAAAATAACATTATTATAAAAATACAAAACAACCCTCACACATGAACTAATAATATTGGATGATATATGTCTGACCATGATCATCATTTGGATGCATATAAGACCCCATGAGAGACATGGGTGTGATAGTGTCCCTTTATAAGGTTTAATTTAAAGAAAAAGGGAAATATAACATAAACATGAATATCATAACTAAAAAAATTAATTATATTTATATAAAAATTATATCAAAATTAAATTATTAATTATAATGATAAAAAAATTTAATACATCATGATATTTTATTTCTAATTTTTAGGCATTATGTAAATAAATCTATCTATGAAACAATGATGATCCAATGAAACCCTTATTACTAATTTATTGAAATAAATGATATTATAATTATTAAAATAAAAATAATATGAGATTTTTTTATTCCATGCATGAATTTATGAGACTGAATTGAATTGATATGGATGACTGAATGATTTTTTTTAATCAAGTTTTTATGAATTTAATAAAAATCAATTACTAAATACTATCAAAATTGACACAAATGAATTTTTAAAACAAATCCATTTTTATTAAATTATATAATAGTAAAAAAACATTATTCCAAACGAATTAGATAGAATAAATTTTTTTAATTAACCACTTGAGGTTATTAGGTAATTTAATAGTAACTATATTAAGCACATAATATAAAAATAAAAGGAGACATGGTAAGAGTTAATTTATTTAACTAAGGGTTAAATCCAATGTAAAATGTTATATTTGTGAAAAAACTGATCTAAAACCCATTTTGAGATTTGTTTCAACCAATAATTATATTATCCTAAAATTAAATTAATTTTTATCTATTGAAACCGAAAATCAATTTATAATAAATTAATATTTCATGATTTTTCAAAAGTACCCCTTACATCTCTTTTAAATGGTATATTTTGATTATCATTTATTTAAACCTCAAAATCCCTTTTTTTCATCTAATACCCTCACATTTATTCTCCTAAAATTGCTCACTTAATCCAAGAAGAATCAATTCGGGCAGAAAAACAACTTAATGTGTCATTTTATTCCAATCAAAAGGAGATACCTGAAAAGGTGGTAATCCATTTATCACCTCATTCAATTTTTTTTTCTCCTACATTCTCTTTCTCTATTTTTAAAAACTAAAAGAATAAATAAAATAAATTAAACATGATGATATTTTATTATGTTTATTTGGAAATCATATTCCTTACTTTAATAATCATATGATAAACAATATCACCATGTGTGTGTACGTTCAACTTACTATATCCACGTCATAGTGTAAACTCTTTGTCAACTGTACATTATTTTTATGGGTATAATTAGGAATATAAATGGCATAAATAATAAATATGACATAATATTATTTATATATATTTAATATTACATCCGATTACATAACAATTAACCATTAATGAAGTGATACTATCATTAATTCATATGTATGGCTTACCGTCTCCCCGATGTGATGAGATAGATCTTCCACATTCATCATCAAAGATTGATTATAAATACATATTTTAACAGTATTTATGAAATATATGAAATAATTATTCTAATCAAGTTATATATATATATAAATTTCTTTTTATTTTTTTTCTATTTTTTTCACTCACTTATTTCCACTCAATACGATAAGAAAATGGAGATAATGTTTATGCATATGTACGACCAACTACCTCCATGAATAGTTTCTTCAATTTCAAATTATTATCTATTATCTATTTTTATATTTTTTATATATAATATATATTAATCATTTTATCATTATCTATGCAATATGATCAATAATAACTAGTCAAAACACATGTGATAAAGAACAGAACTATTACTCGAAACATTGCATTAACTTGGAATTGTTAAAAAATGGAAAATATAAAGACATAATCCAGTAAAATATGATATAAAAATATATTTATGATTATGGTACAAGTTAATTTGAATTTAAACACAGTTATATAAGAGTTTTAAACACATGCATTGAGATTCAGAGGTTAGATAATGATTAATTTCACAATCGCTTTAGTATCTCAGATTTCAAATATGTAAATGTATAAAGGGACATATTAATTACTGATTTACATGATTTATACAACTGTTTTCAAATGGAATATCTTTAAGTCCTTATTTAAGGGGCGTTTTATCTAAAACATCATTATGAATCTTTTAAATATTTTTACTTCTAAACTAATCTCATTTATGATAATGTTTTCAAAATGGTTTTAATGATATATTTATAGGGACATTAATGGGTTAAAATTTTAATTAATTTAAAATGATTCAATTTTTTTGGGGATACATTGATTGAAAAATTACTTTTTAATTCATTCTATTATAAATTGTTTCAATTTTTTTATTATTAATTTTAAAAGTGATATTTCTCTAATAGAGTTTAAATGATATTATTATATTTTTTTTCATCTTTTTCAAAATCTGTGGGTGGATTTTATGCATAAATGAGATTGGTTTATTTTGATTGATCATCCATATTGCATTGAAGGGTTTAGTATACATTTGACTATGTATGTTCTATTGTTATACCATTTATGGTTTATGGTTAATATACTAACATTTCACATGAAAGTATCAATACAAGTGTTTATGTTATGTTTTTTCCCTTTTCATATGTGTAATGTATTAGACTTAAAATAAGATGGGTGGGGCCTGATATATCCACTCAATTCATAAATATTTCTCACGAGACATACAAGTGTCTTGGAAAATGTCCATGATAAAATATTTTTGTATGCTCTTCACATGAGGCCATGACATAAGTGGTTAAGATCTCTAACATTATGCATTACCTCATTACTATATTAGTTATTGATTTAACATGTGATTATTATACATGTGGAATATCCATGTAAATGTTTAAATGGATGTATTTATTTAATCATGAAATATTATGTTGATGATATAGTTTCAAAAGGCTTCTTTTTGTTTTATACCTTGCCATTAAAGTATATTCATAATCGTGATAGTTTCAGTTATATTATTTATACTTGTTGATAATATGAGCTCACAACTTTTTTATGTTTAATTTTTCAAGGATTCCAAGAATTATTACATGGATGATATGAAGAGTTATTATATGGGAACAATGGTGTTCTTAATGTATTATCTATATTTCAGTTTAATTTTTGAATCGTAATGTAAGGTTGATAAATGTAATATATTTTCAAAGACTGCTAAACTAATCGGTCCTTCAGATCGTTATTCTTTGTAATCATGCATATGTTTTAAAAAAAATGTGTTGGAACAAGAATTATATGTTTAGGGAGTTATAGGTCATAGGTTAATGTGGATCCATTTCACCAAATTACATATTTACAAATTATTCCACACATTTAGTTTTTTTTATTCAATACTCTATAAGAATTATTAGTGATTTAGTATCCTACGAAAATATCATCATAACATTAGGATGTAAATTTATTGAAATTTACAATAGTATTGAGAATATAAACATTGAAACAAAAATCATGTATGTAATTAACATTGTGGTTTCTATTGTTAGACAAATCATAGAGAGTTTTCTAAGTAATAGTTTGGGTTAGACTATATTAATAATATGTAAATATTTATTGACCGCTTCAACTCAAATGTAGATACATAAGTCATATTCATTAAGCATGGCTATTACTTTTTCATATATGGTTATATTTATTCATTCTATAAATCCATTTTTTCGGTATCCTCGGGAAAATAAGTTATGACTATAGCCATTTTTGAGTATAATGATATAAACTATTTGTTTTCAAACTCACAACCACGGTAATTTTGTATGGTTTTAATTATAGGACAACATTAAATTTCCACTATTCTATCATACATGGTTAATTGACAACAGAATTTAATTTTGTGTTTTATAAAAAAACCATGTATATCCAGAGAAATCATCTACAAAAACATAGAAATCGTGATTCCCATTTAGACTTGAAACTCTAGATGGTCCAAAAAGGTCCATGAAAACTAACATGAGAGGTTTAGAATTTGAATATTATATCTTTGGTTTGAAAAAAAAATTATGTTATTTACCCATTTTACAAGGATTATAGAGTTATTCATTTGGAAACTAAATATTAGGTAAATCATTGAAAAATCATATTCTAGTATTGTTTCTAATTCAGTGAATATTACAATTTCATAATATTTTATGCCAACGACAGACTCTATGGGAGATACATTAAACAAGAATCATTTTTCCAATTTAATGAATCAATTTTAATAGCATTATAATTTTTATGACTAAAAGAAGAAATAATAATTCATTAATATATTTGAATACACTAAAATATTCATTTTTTATTTATCCTTGAAGCCAACATCACATAATGGTGAAACACTAGGTAGATTTTATTCTAATCCATTAACAGAATTTTCATTAGAAAGTAAAACATAGTTAGAGTAAACAATTTGGCCAAGGCCAATTATTTTTTCATAAGTATTTTCACCAAATGTGACAAGCCCACCATTAAACTTTATTGGATTCTTTATTCATGAGTAATCTCCTTTCATGTTTCTTGAACAACCATTGTCCATATAAAATAGACCCATATAAAAGCTCCTAAAACAACATTCCTACAAAATATTTAAGAATTAGACAATTTTGGAAGCCTAATTGGTTTAGGTCTTGTTTAATTAGTAATGAGAGCTAGGGGAACACATAAAATCTTAATTATTTTCCTATAAATAGTTTTTAAAATATTATAAATGTAAAAAAAATTTCCCCAAAAAAATTAAAAGCAGTTGATCACTTTCGAGAGCTAGAACTAGCAGATTTTTCAGTTCAGGGTTACACCATATTTTTTTTATATGAATTCATTCTATGTTCCTCAATCCAGGTTGGTATCATATACTAGTATAATACACTAGAGCTAATTTTTTACCCTGAATTTTTGTCAGTGTACTCATTACATTGTTAAATATTTCTATGCCGAATTTTAATTATAAATTGGATAATATATGTTAATTGTTCTTTTTATGTAATCAATCATTATTTTTCACTACAATAGTATGATCATATTTAATATTTGAATTAAGATAATGATGTTTCATTTGGACATTATATTTATATTATAATTCAAGTATGTGTCATCATGAATTTGGCATTATTCAATACATTCCCCAATAGTCATATTTTTATCATTGTACTTTTTCTGTTTTTTATACTTTATAGTGGGATACTTAGCTTATACATGTAATTTTATCTTACATTCATAGGAAACTATTTCATTTTATGTGTAATTAATTTTCCAATCATTCTTCTAGTTTCCCTTTTGATCATATTTACTTTATTACTGGGATTCCGAAATAATTTCTTCCTTTTATAAAACTTATTAAACATTCTGGTTATTTTTTCCACTTCCACAATATTGTCTGACAGTGAATCATCATTACATGTATTATTTTAATGTCCTGGTATCCAATATTTTTATTTTTTTATGGAATTTTTAGATTGTAAATCCACTGTCTTTATCTTTGGATCATCTTTGTTCTCTTTGTTTAACTTTTAATCATCCTCATACAACATTAGCATAACTATTATCTCTTTTATTGGAAACATACTTCTTCCACAATATTCTCTAAATGATACTAAGGTTCACCTCCATATCTTATGTAGACACCTGAGTAGCCACAATATTTGTTTTAGGGCACCCACTGGCATTCCATTAGATCTCATTTTATTGAATATTTCATTACACTTGAGATATATATTGGAAATGTCTTCATCAATATTCCTCTTAATTTTATCATACATAACAGTATAGTTATTAAGTCATATTTAATTATCATATGTACATTCCTCATGGGTTATTGAAATGGCTTCTGAAATTTCATTGTAATATTTACAAGAACATATTATTTTAAATTATTCAGCCACAAAAGCACAAAACAATTCATATCAAACATTACAATTAGTATTATTACCATATTTTTTTAATTTACTACATTTAGTTCTTACTGTTTAATTTAATTCATATGTATCTTTTATTTCTATCCATATATAATATCACATACTTTCTAAGTGAATCTCAATTATAATTTTCCACTAATCCTAATTTGATTCATTAATATAGGGATGTATGTTGAATTATCTACATCCCATCTAATATAAATAAAAAATAATAACTTTTTTAATTTAATGAGGTACTTGTTTAGAATTGATATTAATTTATAGATCCTTAAAACGAAACTAAATAATTTTTGAGAAGATTTGAAAACGAATTAAATGCTTTTAAAATAATATTTCAAATACAAACTATGATACCAAATATTTGACAGATTAGGACACTCAAGAGGGAATTTAATTGAGTTCCAATTTTATTTTCCGTTAAAAACATAATATAATGATCCCAAAATTTAATAAACAAAATAAAAATGATAAAAAATGTATTAAAATTATTTTAAATTGTTTTTTGAAATATTTTCTCAAGTGATTGATTATTTATAAATTATCGCAATATGAAATTATGATATAAACTTTTTAAAAAAACTTATAAATAAAAATAGTTATAAGTACAATCCATGACTAACTATAAATGTGAAACACAGTTCTCTAAAATATTTGTTATAATGGATTAAACTAAATTTTAATACACAAGATATTAAAATAAGTTGTTCAGTCTCAAGATGTGACCTAATTTGCTCCACTTGGTGATCACATGCCACCATGAAAAAAATATATAATTTTTGATCCATACCCATGATCGGTGTTTAAACTGTATCACATAAGACTATCAAGGACAGATTACCTCTAAAACATTTATACTGGGGAAATATAATATCCATGTCACAGATGACCTCTTCCATATTTTTACGTGGGTCAAACAAGGTGTATAAATTTTTTTGATGATATCTCGTATCATCTTATTTAGTGTTATAGACATTGTGTGTTGTTAGTACACACACACACACACACACTACATTAATGATTAATAAAAAGTACATAATATAGTATAATATAAAATTAATAGACTAGAAAAGATCTAAGTGTTGTTATATATATGACTAAAAATGTAGGATGTATAAAATTTGATGTTCGGGTCCTCTTCTAAAAGCAGTATCTCAAATAGAGTGTCGTGTGTTCTGTGCTATGGTTTTTAGTTCAGTGAGTTTCTCTTTTTACCATCTTTGTGTTGTTTCTACAATGATGATTGTAGTTTTGATCCACAAAAATTCACCTCTCTGAAAATTAGATTTTATCATGTCTTCTTCTGAGTGTTCTTTCATGCATGTTTTCTGACTATAATGTCCCTTTCAGTCGTCACACTTCACACCATCCAACTCATGCACCACTGTATATTTTATGCTTGGTTTCTAGGTAATGGCTAGCAAGAATCACTATGTCTACACCTCGTACCTCATACTATCATGTTTCATTACTAAAATAATAATTAAATATTGGTGTTTCATTAAATGAATCAAATGTGACGGTTAGAATCAACTTTTTAATTTAATTAAAAAAGATAGCATATTTTTTATGGAATTGAGTCACAATTGTGGTGATTTAGGAACGTTTCCATAGTAATAGTGAGTCACTATAAAGACATGGAATTGCGTCTTATTACAATGTCTTGTTACGATGTCATAGTAAATATATATTTTCATTTGACAAACATCAAAACAATGTCTTGTTACAGTGTCAAAGAACTGGTGTTATGAAAATGGTGTATAATCCTTCGCGAATTATGAAAATGGTATCCCAATTATGTTGTCATGTCATTTCAATTACTTAAACCGATATCATGATTACAGTGTATGTTCCATTGCAATTTCTAGAACTGGTATCACAGTTACGGTGTCAAGGTAACAGTGTCACAAACTATGCCAATTTCCAGAATAAACAACATGGATATTTGATAACAGAAATAATATCCTATTCTTAGTCAAATATCCACCATCTATACTAACAATTAATACTAACATAATGGATTCTGAATAAACATGATTATAATAAAACATAGAAGAACATGAGTGAACATGATTTGTATAATTTAAACATGATTTTCATGATTTTTGATTATTTCCATTATTAGCGTGATTTCATTGATTGTAATGAATGACATGATTTGTGATAATTAAAACAATAGTAGTCCAACATGTATTTTATATATATATATTCAACATAAAGAATTTTTGTCTATGTATATGATGATTTTCATGTATAAATATGTTTTTTATGTGTATTAATGTTTATGTATGTTTTTGAATACATTTTCTTGTGTATGTGTTTTTCTATTTGTATTCATGTTTTTGTGTCTGAGTATGTGTTTATGTATGTCTATATGCTAGTATTGTTATGTATTTGTGCCTATATATGCACGAGTATTTTTATGTATGTATTTGTATGTGTATGTTTACCAATTGCATTAAAATAATAGGAGTCCAACATGTATATTTATATATATATATTCAATATAAAGAATGTTTATGTATGTGTTTGATGATTTGTATGTATAAATATGTTTTTATGTGTATTAATGTTATGTGTGTTTATGAATACATTTTCTTTTGTATGTGTTTTTCTATTTGTATACATGTCTGTGTGTTTGGGTATGTGTTTATGTATGTCTATATGCTAGTATTGTTATGTATTTGTGCCTATATATGTACGAGTATTTATATGTATGTATTTGTATGTGTATGTTTCCCAATTGCATTTGTATATATGAATGTATATGTATGTGCATGCATGGGTTTATATATATATATATATATATATATTTATGATTGTGTGTCTATGTGTGTTTACACATATCCATGTGAATTTTTTATTATGCAGGTCTATTTGTATTTATATGTGTGTATTTATTTATGTGAGTGTATGTTTATGTTTGTGTATGTACGTGTTTGTGTATGTATTTATATGTCTATGTATGTATGTACATGTATGGACATGAATGTGTACTTTTATAAATGTTTATCTATTTATTTTATAAAATATATTTATATATTTTGATTAGAATTAATGGTTTGAAACAATATTTCTTCAATGAATTATTTAATTTAACTTTCATAACATTCAAGATTATCAATATTTTCATTCAAATATATATATATATATGTTATATATGTACATCATATATATATAAATAATTATTAATAAATACTATTTTATTTTATATTTAAATTACAATGAAAATAATAATATATGCATTTAATATAGTTGGATTAAAAAAATAATGTGTTGAGTTCACATACACTAGTATATTTTTCCTTGGTTTAATTAGAAACGAGAACACACACACAAACATTTAAAATTTAATAAATATGTTTATATATGTAAATTAGTGATTGAAAATATGAAATATCAATCATTTAATTGAATTAACCTAATGACCTTATATTACAAATTTTAGTTATTAAAATACCATATATATAACAATAATATTAAAAATGTTAATCTGTATTATTATTCAAGTAGTTAGTAATATACATTTAATCTTTATTATGTATACATATAAATATTTATTTACATATATAAATATTCATATAAGTGAATATGTAATTTAAAAAATAATAAATGGTAAATTTTTTAAATATAATTAATAATCATTTTTAATTTTTAATAATAATGTAGATTTTAAAAATAAAATAAATACTCTCTATATATATATAATCATTTAGTTAAAAAAATTACCATAGGTATATGATATTAGAAACCACATAAAATAGACACACCGACGGTGATCAATAGGCCAAGCCTCATACCTCCCCATAAAGAATGGAAAGAACCCACATGATCTATTTTACATCATTTTTGTATCGTCGGGATCCATGTTCTTTTTGACTGTCTAAAATACAATATTCAATTGTTTCCCATAATCCCTCATCGGATATGATCTAAATACCATGAAGAGTAGTTTACATCAGGTCATGAAAACTTTAAAATTCTCCCCTCTTCAGACATATCAAACTACTGTTTCTAATGAGGAATGACACACACCCTTGTTGTGTCTTGTCACCATACTAGTTAGGATCACTTTGGTATAACTAAACTAGGAGTGGCGGGTGAAATATATTTCAGATGGGTATTTATTACCATAAAACATTATCACATTTTATAAAAATATAACTTGTTCAATGAATGATTATATTTTCTTCATAAATTGTTGGACGAAAAAAAACACAAAAACCAATAAAGCACATGGAAAACTAGGATTTATTAATGAAGATGTCCTCCAATGTTGTGAATATTTCGATAGTATATTTTTTTATTATTCAAGTAGAACACAACATTCCTTTTATTATGATGAAAATATCATGTAATGGTATACCATAGAAATAATTATCTGAGAAGTGACATGTAACAATGCAAGATTTATTTTATAATAAAATGAATTCTTGATGTTAATTTATCCCTCTTGATGTGATCAGTAATGAAAAACATTTATTTCTTATGATAGAAAAAACTTAATATTTTGAGATTCCTTAGAGTGCATCAATCAAACGGCTACCTATGTTTCAAAGTAACAAAAAAGGATGTATTATAAATTTATTAATCATGTTGGAAGGCATTATCTCTTCATCAGAGAATATAATAAAAACATATTGAATAACGGCATTCCAAAAAAGGTTTAATATAAATTTTTTTTTTATTTTTTATCTTATATTCTATGTGGTGTAAAAAAAATTTATGAAATTTAATCACTTATATTTTGGATATATACTATGTAAGGTCAAACTTTCACAAACTTATTGTAACATTTTTTGAATTATTCATTAAAAAAATATATGACTCAGTTAAATTTATTTAAATTCACTTCATGAATGTATGATGTAGTTTATGTTGCATGATATTTGAATATGAACTTATACAAAACCATTTTTTTATTTTATTTAATTTATGTGCTTCTCATGTTCTCAAACCGTGAAAATGAATCTCATGCTCTCCATAATGAATGTATTAACTTCCTTCCTTGTAAACTCCCAAAGTGGTATGTGATGTTAATTATTTATGTTATTTTACATTATAATCATGTGAACAATGTATATTGGATCCACTCCATCAATAAACACAATAATAGAATAAATTCGTTTTTCATGAAATCATTATATGATTCAAGGGTTCTTGATTTATCAATATCATAATTTATATACTTTGAGAATTTGTATATATTTTTCTTCATGATACCCTTTAGTGAACATAGAAAAAGAAATATTACACATATTTTCATTGCAAAAGTTTTGTTCATGGAACATCTTCATTGAGAAATGTATTGATGGGAAGAACCCTCATCCCACTTCGCATAACCAATATAGAACACTTATTATTTTGCACATTCATTTAAATAGAATCTCCTAGATGATTTTATTTTTGAAAATTTTATTCCTCATTGAAAAATGATAATAGAACAACCTTCCACTCATTTTAGTTACTCGATATTATAGATGTGTTTCTTTTGACTTAGATTATATATTCATACAACTTCCAAACAACAAATAAAATTCCATGTCGGATAAAAGTGGCGAGTCCATGAAATTTTTATTAACAATATGAATTTTATTAATCAATATATTCCATTAAGTCAACAATTATTTTATTAATAGAATCAATATATTTTGAGAATCATGGAAACATCATAGAATCAACATATTTTTTGTTTGAGAAGTAGTTCATTCAAATGATAAAATAATTTCATGATTCATCTCATGGAATAATTTGTTCGTCCACAACAACATAACATTATTCCGGTAAAAACCATCCTAAAAGTCATTGAACAGATGAAAGATTTTCAAATCAAGGATTATCTTAATCACTTGATCAAATAATGATCATGGAATATTTGGGTTCAATTAGTGACAAAATCTACCTGAAGATCATTCATGCAACAACCCTTGATAATTCAAGGAGGAAGATGAGATTGTTGATGCATGGTGGTTTTATGATTCATTTAGATCAAACATTTGGGTTTAATATTTATATTTTTAATGTAGTAAATGTACATATATAGTGTTTTAGTCCAGGTTGACTTTATCATCAACATGTTTTCATTTAATAAGATTCATTTTTTTCTCTAACCCACAAGATTCCACTGGGTTCAGATACCTGGTTTACTTATCCACAAATTCCCATTACCCTATCATTACAAAAACAATCATGGTCCCTATGGAATCCTATGAGTGAAATGCATCATGAAATTCTCATGTGATCCCCATGCACTCTTTGTCGGTAGTGTGAATCCACCCTACACAAATTTACAAGATGGATTTCCAAGAAGGATATCTCATAATGATCATCACACTAATGAATGTGTGGGAAAAATATAAACTAGTCATTTATTATAAATGTACAATTTTATGTTACTTCCTAAAATATACTATATAATTATATAGAAGGAAAATTATAGGATAAAAAATCATTCATAATAAAAGATTAATCATCATGAATAAAATAAATACATTTTATCTTTTATTCAACGCCTTAAAATATCATCACTGAAATAAATATTTTCATGTTCTGCCACCATCCTAAAAATTAAAAATAGTAAATAATTTTTTGTGCCAAAATCCATTCCTTGTTATGTATTAAAGGAACCATAGAAAAGTCCTCAAATATAATGCCACACAATGCTCCATCATGATGCTCATTTCCACCATGAATAGAATGAAGGCCGTAGAATGGAATCTGCATCAACCACCACAACAAACCATGATGGGAGCCACTACAATCCAATGGTTTCATTTGAGAAAAATACATACCACCACAATAGAAGCCTCTATGATTCAATTTATGAGTTCACTATAGCCTTATAGCACCGTGATGGATGCCTCCGTGAGAATAACAAGAACTGTGATCGCTGTAGAGAAATGATAGAAGCCTTCACAATTACAGTGGGACCGAATGCAATAATAGAACTCAATTTCCTTTTAAATGAACCTTTGGGGAATCATGATCACAGTAACAATAAATAGTCCCGCCTCTTCATAATAAGCGATACATTGCACATTCATTGTCTAAGATCTCAATTCGCGAAGCACCCTTCCCTATGTGATCCATCAAGAAAAATACACCACCCCCCATATTTTATCATTGCGAACCAACATTCCTTTTTCTCCATTTTCATTCACATTAGGTGGGGGTAACCTTCATGAATCCCTAAGTCCATCGTGAAGGTAGGAGTACCTTTAGGTACTTGGGTCTTCGCAGTGCATTCCACCTTCGCAAAGAACCTTCTAAGAACATTTTGAATACTTGCCTCATATGGGTCATCAATCATCAGGATGACCCTCCCTTTTTCATGGTCCATTGCACAATTATTCAAGAATTCATTTCCTTTGTGAGACACTATTATTCACAAAGAATCCAAGCATTACGAATCCCTACTATGGGATGGATTATGCTTTGTGAACCACTCTCCCTTGCGGGACTCTAGGAACAACTTATGTGAGTTCATGCTTCCAAGAGTGGTGCCTCATGTTGTGATTCTCTAAATCAAATCTTTTGGAAAAGGAAAACTAATGACTATTTCATATTTTAATATCCAATATAACATGGTCCCATCAATTGATCCCTCTATTACTCCAATTCTCAATGGAATTGCTTGTCCCCTCATTTTTCCAATGGCAGTTTGGAACATGTTATGGAAGATGGAGGGGTGATGAGTGATTCCTCATCATACGAGCTATAGGAATTAATCTTCAAAGCACAAACAGTCCCAAAACATTATGGTAAATTGTGAGTTTCTGCTTGTGTCGAAGACCATAGTGAACAAGAGAGAGGATGAGACCTAGAGCCTCCTTCTTCCCATCCTTTTCAATCCTCCTTCTCTATACCTCTATGCCATGTCACTATTCATACATTTGGAAGTCCATTCATAATCCATGTAACATCATGATAGGTTACTCCTTGTATGTTGTCCATATCCACCTCATACATATGGGCCCATCCTCATGCTTCCCATCTATTGTATGTACATATCTCCATATCCATGTCCTACTAGCCATGGGTAAGCCCCAAACCCTTCCTCAAAGATCCATATTTCATGAAATGGTAATAAGGTCAAATTATACCTATTTTTTCTCATGATTTTTTTGACAAGTGTAGTGTTATATTAATAATGGACCATGATATCCCTTGATGGGCACCCGTAGGGTGTAAGCACCATTCCTCTTTCAAATGAACTATGCAGACATTGATTATTTCCTTTTTAAAGTAAGGGAAGTTGGAAGCCACCATGAGTTTCAATTCCATCAACCATCAGTCCCAACCACAACACTTCAATTCACCATCATCTCAAATGTCATTGAAATATATTCCCCTTTCGTCCCACATGATGATAAACATTATCCTTGAACAATATGATTTTGGATCTCTATCTTCTAAACAGTGTATGTAGGATGCCACCACAATGTTAAATCCTTACCAATGGTAATATTGGGTTCTCTTCCATGTGTCATATGCTCTTAATGTGATATCTTCCCTTTTTGACACATAACTCATGCATCGCCTCTATGAGGAATTCTCATTCCTCCTAGATGGTGAACCATGCATAAGTCCCACATACTCAACCCACACTCCTCCAACCATGACATTCCCACTTACTACAGGAGAATAACCATGTGTATGATAGAGTATTTCTCTGGGTCATTGTTATTTGTGTACACCTCGAATATACGGACCATCCTAAATTAAATGGAAATTGATTACATACCACATGGTTACGTAGAAATTATCTTAATGGTTCAAGACCATCACTCACGTACCACCCTAGTCTCTATATCAAGTCCCTATGTATCAAGAAGATTATTCCTTAACCAATGGATTCACTCCCTTCAAGTCCAATCCCTGCATCTATTCCCACAAGACATCTGCCTTAGAGACTCGTCAACCCTTCCTAGAACAACATTGGCTTTGATCATTTCCTCTCTACAAGGGTACATAAAAAACATCCCTATGGTTTATTCCAAACACTGACATCGTCATGTTGGTTCCATCCCATTCATCTCTTACACTTCATAAAACCATGCATCATCTATCTTGATTCTCACCCAAGACGCCACATCCTAGTGCCATCACAACTTTCATGAATGAAGTCTCAGTCTCTATTCCCCAAAACACCATTTTGATCTATGTGGGTATTAATCACTTTATTCTGTACAAGGTACATGGGAAGCCTCCTTATGAATCAATTCCAGTAAATGGTAAACAGTGGTGTCCCCTTTGTTTTCACCCATCCCCTTTTTTGAAATAACCCTTCAGTTCTCTATAGAATCCTTGATAATTTGATTTAATCCCTTTTTCAGGGACACACCATCCTATGTCCATCCTCATTGGGAAATTTGATCCACCCATCTAGTATTCATTCTCGATTCTCTCTTCAAGGGATGATCCATTTTGATCCACTCTAATCTCTATTTTCATCAGCCTGATCAATCATCGAAAGATGTTATAATAATGTCAAGCCTAGTGATACACATAGAAGTCAAGTAAATCCAAGGATACATGCCTCCGAAATATGATTCCCTACATTCATCATGTGATTCCATAGGCCCTCATTCCCCCGAGATGACCTATCATTAGAGAAAATTCATGTGTTTCTATGTTACAGTGTCATGAAATTACCCAGACTCCACTGTGAAAACACTCTTTTAAATGAAGGTTTATTCTCTAGATGAACCCTTTGGAATGTTAGGAATGAAGCATCATAATTAACCAGTGTCCACAAAAAACGTCACCTTGTGAATGAGTTTTATGGAAAACATCTTAATCGTTAAGGGAGACTCATACTATGTGACATGTTTCGAGGAGGAATCCATGGAAGGAGAAACTAACATTACATCATACCATTTTATCAAGGAGAAAACATCCCTCAAGAGGTGATAGAAGCCACCCATATTTGGTTAGTACGAATGCGAGGTAAAATGTTATTGTTAGTGAGCATCCAACACGTGTCTGCGGGCCCACCGTGGTGGAAAAGAATTAGAAACAGAAATGGTGATCCTGATGTGAAACTCTTCTACAAAAAATAGGAACAATGTTATCATTATAGAGAACCAATCACCACCCATTCACATAGCCAGGGGAAAGTATAACGATGTTGCAACATTCACAAAAGGCTCCACCTCCACAATGAATACTTCTACTAATATGACTACTAATATCCAACATCAATTATCACCTACATAGATTATTTAGATAAGGGTGATTGAAACTCTTGTTTGGAAATATGAGAAAGAGGGGTTCATCTCTACCAGGGAAATGGAATTCCATGATATAGCGTATTTTGGGCATTGACATTGTCACTGCCCCCAAGGGCCGATTTGGGAGATTCTTCACCACACTCAGATATCCACCCATTTCAAGGGTATCTACCTAGAATGATCCTATGATTCAATACCTTATGTTGATGTGGTGAGGGATGTTCAGGCCATCCTAGCATTTACTTCTCCCAGGGCTCCTCCAAGTATTGCTCCCTCTTGGTTGTTCAATCACTATCACTAGGTCCCATGTTTCAAGGATAATGAATTCACCTCTACCATGAAGGATATTGGCCAGATGGAATGGTATCAACATCAGGTGTTGGATCAGGAGGATCCCATCATGGGGCATCATATTCCATGTCTTCAATGGCCTATTCCACCATTAACGAACACTATATGTCCCATGTTCTAGTATGGAAAGGGCACATTTATTCTCAATCAGGAATGAGGACCCATTCACCCATTTGGTAGTCTGGGTTGACTCTTCCAATCACCATTTCCAGAAAAAACAATCAATGGGTGAACCATGATGATGTTGTTCTTTATGCAGGCCCACCTTATGAAATCACTATCTAGAGTGGATATCC
This sequence comes from Viscum album, assembly GCA_963277665.1. Lineage (NCBI taxonomy): Eukaryota > Viridiplantae > Streptophyta > Magnoliopsida > Santalales > Viscaceae > Viscum > Viscum album. Next base: position 165,380,390 of record OY728135.1, read on the forward strand.
TACACACTCCCACGATCAGTATGGAGATCCTACCAATGACACCATCACTGGTCCAAGTGGAGTTCTAACCCACCTCATAGACACCCAGAATCATGTTTCACCCCAGTCCTGCGATCCCATATATGGATGTTTTTTCCATATTTCAGGTCATCAATGTGAGGGTATTCTTTACATAATCAGTATATCAAGGGGAGTACCTCTTCGTGGCAGCACCAATCGGAGAGATGTTCATTTCATCTCTACCCTTTATCTTTATAGAGGACCTACCCATGTTCTCACCACCACCAATGGTCTTCCCCACTACTTCACTCCCTTCTACAAAGGTATCCCCCACGTTTTTGGAATCATACATGGAGTTCCTAATTCTAGGCCATTCGAAATATTCTCGAGAGCTCCTTGCACACCAACCCAAGAAAGTAGATTCCTTGATTTATACTACAATAACCAATATTAAGGCCCTACTCATAACCCATCTATCTCAGATAGAGGTCCTCCCCAGCATATCACTATCCCAAATAGATTTATTACCCATATTAATGTTTACCATTCCTTTAAAGAACCATTCTAAAGAATGTGGGAGAATGATCACCATCAAAGATGTAGCCCCAATAAGTGAAAAATTGTCTTTTGTCCCATCTTCTTTTCAGATTCTAAAGTAGAGTATGATTCGATGGTAGAGCCTTCACCCAGATCCTCTATGTCAGGTACTATGGAAAGAATTCATAATTTAATTTTTATCCCCCAAAATAGTGAGATACAACAGATCCCATAATTTCTTCATAGGTATATACAAGTGGAGGAATATTTGGATCCATTCCTAGGTCTTGTCTAGTGGTGTTCTCTACCATCATCACATTTTCAGTCCACCTCGACAATATATTTCATAGAGTTGTTCTGGGGTATGGAAGGTTATAAACACCATCATGAACAACCAGCAAAGAACTACCACCCTTCTATAGGAGGCATTGTCCAATGCCTCATCTTATAGTTATGCGGTTATATAGTATGTACAATCCTTATGTGACAGCCAAGTATGCAGCGGTTTTTCATAATGCACACCTTACTTCCCACTAACTAGTCCACATCCATATAAATCTATATCAGTGTAGTTACAAGTTTCCCAGCCACCCATAGTGGCAGAATGGGGAAATCATGCACCAGATCTAGCTTCTGGATGACAAATCTTCTACACAATCTCATAGTATATCACTATTTCGAGATGATCTAGTCAATTTTGACTCCAAACATTAGCATTATAGATTCTCTCATCGAGTATTAGATCAAATTCATATACTAGATTATTTGGGAAACATTTTTATGTCTCCTACATAATCAGTGGTCTTATCCACAGAGCTAAGAGGACTATGAGATCCCCCGACCACAATGACGTGTCGTCCTATTAGCCACACACCTAATGGACAACCATCGAGCATGATCTGGTTATCATCATATCATCCATCTATGATTCTACTAAAGATTAAAAATGAACTATATTATTATTTCTGAGGCATCCCCACATGTGAAAATCTAGTGTAGGGGGAAGTATTAATCTGTCAATTTCAGTTCAATCATGCACCATCCAGATTTATCGGGTGATGTCGTGGAGATACCTCCAACAGTAGTCACCATAAAAATAGATCAAATCAATGGGAAGGAAGACGAGATGTGACTCCTCGAAGTGAACCTACCATAAATGGAAATTCAATAACTGTTGGTTCTCCCAGCCATGTTCACTCATCAAAAAGGTATTTTCTCCCCTTCTTTAGAAATGTCGAGTCATTGACTTTTGTTAAAGACTCCAAATAGGTAAAATCCCACTCCCCCCATCAAAGATGTTATGTCCTATGACCCATCTGTGTTGGTTTTGAAGACATGGGATGATCCTAAAAATTTCACATTATGATAACAAATCACAGAGTAGAGAATGATTATTGAGAAGCTTATATCCAAATGTTCCATAGAAAAACGTCCAGATTATGGGAATCCTCAACCGGGGAAGCAAGTATATGTATATCTCCTTCTAGCTGGGCTGCATCTAGGTGAAATCTAAAATACCTCCCATCCAGATAGTGTACATGATATTGAATGTAGAAATTGAGAACTGTATGCATCGCCAAATCTAGTTGAGCTATGAGATAATATACCTCCATCAGCCCCTCTAGGGGATTTATAGGTTTTTCCTCCGGCTAATCCAAACGTCACTTCTCTGGTAGCTCCACGAATTATTCCACTAGCATCTCCTCCAGTTGTCGGGTCGACCTACCTCAATGAAGATAACACCAAAACAATTTTCATTAGGAACCCACATCTAGATAGTAATCCACCTATGGGTGATCCGCTAGCTACTCTTATTTCCCTTCCCTATGATCTTGAGACCATGAAGGTGACACACTCTCCTGGTCTTAATCCATATCTGGAATGGGTATAGGACTTATCACCACCCTTGAATTTTATTAACCCTATGGTTTCCCCATTTAATCGGATGGGAAACCCGCTGAAACATCTTTCCTACATCATCTCAAGTTGTGAACCAATGTTAGAGACTTCAACATAGTATGAAGCTACCAAGATCTACTGCTTTTTATTGAAACTTAAAGTTCCAGTATTTATAATGTACAAAAAATTACCCATTGGTTCTGTAGATGGATCATAGAATCTCTATAGGAAAATTATGTATGTTTTCAACTAAACTACCCACACAACAAGTATTTCCAACATCTTCATGTGTAAGTGGGTGCCTGATTAGAACATCACATAATTTCTCTCTAGATGAAAGGGCCTCTTATATTAACATAACATGACGCTAAATTAGGAAGAATTGAAAATGATGTGTGTGGTGGATTTGAAAACTAAATTTATTCAATACCTCGTCACTCAAAACATCTCTGATGGATATTAGTATATCTCTGAAAATTATCTTTATCTTGTAGATGCATGAAAAAATCCAAATAAAATGTATGTTTCCTCTTGTACCTCATGAATGAAGGAGTGATAATGATGAGATAGTCATCTCATCATAGTTATAGACCCATAGGACAATGAAATTACATTCTATAGAGCCACCTCCACAACCTTGTTGATGAACTCCACCTTAGAATCAGCCTCAGGTTCAGTAGTTCTCACCATAGAATCGGTAGGCGGTACCTTGAAAACCAGCACTACCGTAGAGATAAAAACAGGCTTCACCACCTCATTAGGCTCTAGCCCCTCATCAGGGCCATGATCATAGTGTCCCTTTTCTATACAGAAGTAACCAAAACTATTCATTTGAAGAGTCTTAGGTCCAATGCTTCTTCCAGAGTGCCATAGAACTAGGAATCATGTGGTTTCCATAATGCTGGAGTCCAGAAGAGTCTGATCTCATTAAGTGCCCCAACTTTTTATCCCGTCACTAGTTCCTTGGACATACTCTAAAGAAGGGTTATGTGTTCCTATATTGGCTCTGTGACCATATAAAAAATAACAGACTGGATGGGTCTAGCCCTACTATAGGTAGCTTGAATTTTTGAAATCCCGAATAACTATATCTAAGATCATAGGTAGTAGATATATAGTCTCATATCTCATTTTTATGATGATTTTATTTCTCGAAACGTAGTCTCCCATGGTCATGGTATCATTCTAGCATGATTAAACAAACCACATCCTTCTAATGTCACCAATAATTCCCATATTGCTGATGTTGTATCTATATCTCAGCCTTCATCATCCAGAAAGTGTAGGGCCTACAGATCAATGGAATGAAAAGTCCAATGCTAGAGCAAAAGTGGACTTGTACACGTGGAGACATCATGTCCCGAGAGATGGGAATGTCATATGTGGTCATCTTAGTAATGGAGGATACTTATAGGGTTGATCATGGGTTTGTATCGATAAACATAATCGTGTTGGTGGAACCAAATACGGTTCATGTCAGCGAGGAGTGTCATGTGAACCATACAATTGTTCTCAGTCAATGACAGTGTCTAATACATCATGGATATTTGAATCTATATAATGCATCAGCTAGTTATCTAGAATGAACTATTCATGCCACTAAGACCAAATAGCAGGCTAAGCGCAATGTTCATCATGCACATTCATCTCATTCATTCTCATCCAATTCACTCCCACAACCGTTAATACTGATCGAACATGTAGATCCGCCACGATCACATTATGATTAGTAGCATATAATTGTGGGCATGCCTCCATCCTTTAAACTTCTATCATTTATTATTTTCTATCATTCGAGTAGTGAAAAATGGTATATTACCAGATCCATCCATAGCCTTCCAATTCAACCATCAACATCCTCTAGACTTCATGGCACATAAAAACCTCCTCTCAGTATAAATATGTTACTATAAGGGCCTTATTATGTATAAAATTAAAATATAAATGGAATTATAGGGAGGATTTTGATTTTCAAGGCCCTTCTCCAATCTGTAGACATGAGTGAAGCCCTCATAAATGATTTGATAAGCACCATTTAGTTCGAGACAGAGGTAGCGACTGCAGAAGACACATGTTCTGGGGATGTTGATCTTGTAGAATTTTAGGTAGTAACTTCATTATAATGAGATGATTATGTTTCTCATGTACAATGGATCATTCATCCACTATAAATCACTACCATGTTCTATGTTTTAGAATAACATCTATTTTTTATTGACATGGGTTCTGGGATCAATCTCATCCTACCCTGGACGCTGTGCTGAATAGAATTATCTAATATAGATATAAATCCCTATGACATGAAAATACGGTGTTATGATAGGAAAATTCATGAGATGGTTTCAGAAATCCATTTGAGGAACAAATTTGGTGGACTGGTCTCCAACACCGAGTTTATGGTTGTATCGTAGGACACCACACACATAGAGTTTATGGGAACACCCTATATCTACCTACAATTGGAAGTTACTTCGACCTATCAATGGTGCCTAAAGTGGTTCCTTAATGATCGAGTATGTGTACTATATGGTGACTAATATCCCTTTTCCCCTTGTGAATCCCTCTTCTAAAATAATGAATATTACCATAGAATTAGAAGAGTGCTCAGGCCAATGAAGTTGAGCTCGCTACTATAGTGGATTATCCATGGACAAAATTGGATGACTGCTGCATACTCCCAATCCCATCAGTTGGATGCCACAAACCTAGACATGGGAAACTATTTTTTCCACCTCTAGGACAATGGTAATGCATGTTCCTATGTGTAAGGTGCACTAAACTACTTTTTACTACTACACGAATAAGGGTCTATTGATCCATGAACCCCTTTCCCCTATATGGTATTGAGATGTTCTCCCCACAGAAACAACGATATTCTATACATTTGGTCATCCAAGATGAACTAAATCAAGTTGACACATTACTATATTTTTATATTATTTGGTATGTCTCATTGGGGCAAAGAGTTGAAGGAATAATATTGGATGATTTCATCACCATGTATTCAATAGTTCATGAGTCTTCTAGTGGGGATTCTATTTCAACTTAGTGTGGCACAAAAATTCCATCACAATAAGAAAATTATTGAGATTTTCCTCTTTCGGATGATACCATCACTATAGAAAATGAAGAGGATTTGGAAGATGATATTCCCTCATTTTAAGAGGGAGTCTCCATCACAGTTAATGTACTGGTACATGTGAACCTTGATAATGAGATAGGTTCAAGACCAAAACTTATCCACAATTCTATATAAGTATAATAAAAGCATCTTTATGATAATTTCCTTAGGAACCATCAAGATTTATTTACAAGAAGCTATGGAGAGATTCCAGGAAATGATCTTCGGTTCATCATCCACCTCTTTGGTCTCCCAGTAAACTATCATGTGTTTAATCAACCTCTCACAATGATGAGACCATCTCATAGTTTCATAGTCGTGGTCCTTATTATAATATCATGAAATCCAACTTCTTCAATGATTTATTTTTTCCTATATGGAATCCATCGTTATACCTATTAGGTAGATGAAAGGATAGATCAAAGTCTACATCGACATCCAGGATCTCAATTTTCAATGTTTTAAGGATGATTTTCCTTTTCCAATTGTTGATTTTTTTAATGATTCCTCTTCTGGATATCTGGATATCCCTATCATGAATTGGAATTATGGATAAAACAAAATCTGAATTTCCACTTAGGAAGAAGAATCTATTGCCCAAAAAAACTATAACTTACTTTCTATTACTACATAATTCCTTTCTTTCTAAAGAATGTTGGTCCCACCAATCATCCTGACATGCACCGCACATTTAATCCGAGCATCAAAAAAATTATTCAAATTATATGTGGACAATTTTGTGACCAAATACCTCAATAATATAAATCATCCTATAGATATTGAGATAGTGTTTAGCATCATATAATCCCAATATCTGAATATGAACCCCTTGAAGAGTAACATTGGGGTTTCCTGTAGAAAGATTCTCAAATTTGACGTTTGATATATAGGAATGGAGATCGATCCCTAGAAGATCATGGCCATCCAAATATTTCTCTTCTGATAAATATCAATGAGGTATATGTCTTTCAAGGATACATTGCCTATATACACTGAATCATTGAAATTCCAGTCATCAATTGTAATTTATTTACTCGAATCATGAATAAGGTTCTGACTACCAATGGGATGACGATTGTCAGACCAATTTTGAGGACATGAAGTAGTATCCTCTAAAGCCCCCCTGTTCTAGTTTTTACAATATTTGGAAAGCCTGTAGTCCTCTGTTTGACCACCCAAGAAAAATACCTCAACAACATTATCAACAAGTAGAATAATGATGGGATAAAGAACAATTTATACTATCTCAACTGTATGATCCATAATAAAGAGACCATATATTACTCTATAAAGAAGTGATCCATGGCCCTGAAATTCACATTTAATAAGATGGGACATTATCTGCGATACCACAAGATATATCTAGTATGTAGTGTGGATCCAATAACGTATATTCTGAATTTTCCCATTTTAACTGGACGTCTAGTGAAATGGCATGTGATTCATTAACATTTCGACATCATGTTATTTAGGTCAAAATGTGTAATGAGAAATCCACTATATAAAATCTTTTCCAACCATCCTGACCCTGTATGGAAGTTATAGGAGCATGAATTACTAGATTAATCCATTAATTTGGTGGATCAAACCATTTTGTGTTGTAAGATGCACTATGACGATGCCTCCTAGAGCCCAATTGGTAGAAGTATAAATGACCCTAGAGTCAATAGAGTAGGATGGAATACTGATTTCATCATTCCCATGTAGGATATCATTCTCTATTCAGTCTTATTATTAGCAGGATACAAAAATAAAGAGCTAGATTATCAGTTTGTCATCACTAGTATCAAATTGGACCTCGAGAATGATTTTCAACACCTTCATGTGAATGGGGACTTTTAGCTGCTCATAAGGAATATCAATGGTGAAAACGTCATCAGGAATCATGAGATCATGACCTTGTTAAAATTCACCCTCAATATAATGGAATGTTTCCCCCCCATTAAGTAGTTACACATGTTTCTCAATCACATAATAGTTGTGTCAATGCCTTATCCAACACTTCCACTTATCTCTCTACTCCTGAATATGACGATCTAATTATCCTTCTGGAGCATCGAATGGTCATCACTCTCGTCACTTTGGTAGATTATGATACCTCATAGGTACACTATCATACCACCAGGGCATCGACATTATGATATTCATGTCTCCCTATAATAGTATAAGAGACCTATATTTGGATGTCTCCCTTTATTCAGATCCTCGGAATGCTAATCAATTGACAGTCATGGTCAAACAAGAATGAATCCATTGATAGGAAGTGAAATTCACTCACTAGAGTATTCTCATCCTTGATATTTTCCTCTGAAAAAATGGGTTCAATATATTTTCCATTCTTTGATTTCATGGAGATTAAATCCACTTTGTTATGTAACATGTTCATCCGGATTCATACAGATAATAGCAGACATGGAAAAAGCTCTCCCATTATATCCATTTTATGGGCTACTTCTATCATAGTGTGGTTCCAAATTGTATCGTGTTTTCCCTAAGGTTAAATGTCTATCATTCCAAGCTAATTTTGTGCATCAACCACAATATCATCTTCATACTACCATGTTCACTTTGACATTGGTTGTTTTGGGACTTGTTGTTTTGTCTCTATATCTTCAAACAACAGTTTTCCAATGCATGTTCATCTTGAAGAAAAAGAGGTTATTTTCCAATTGGGAATAAAAAATTCAACTCAAGGATTTCCATTCATGTTCCATTGTAGATTTTGTGAGCTCCAACATCATCCACAAATTTAGAGTCCCTCACATCATTCTCGCTAAAAGAAACCATCTTCGAGGATGTTGAACTGATGAAATTGCATGTTATGTAAATTATCTAGTCCAACCATAATTCCCACTATCATTCATAATAAAAAGGGATGATTGAATAATTCAACAAGACCCTCTTCAATATTTGATAGAATATGGTTTTTCAAAACAAGAAATGTTGGCCAGACATGCTTTCTAATTCTCTCTAGGATTACTGAATGACGACTAACAATTTCACATAGGTGCCCTCATATTCAATATTATATGCAGAAGAGGAATTACTATCCCTGCAATTCTAGTTTTTATCACACCTAATATCTATCTATGATTAGAACATGCTAGAAAATTATTATAATTCCATCTTGATGAACTAGAATATCTCGATGAGAACAAGATACATACCATTCCTAACATGGAGATACACCAAAATAATATCACCCATGATTTCAATAAGATGATTTTTCGTTGATATTTCATTCAGTGGAAGTGATTTTTTGTTTGAGGATTTTGATGATAACATGTATAAATCATTTAATGATAGATCCCAAATGGGAGGGATTTTACATTATCCATAAGGTTTACCCCAAATGAACATACACTTTTCCATACAAATGGTGAGAATTTTAATCTTCCCACCAATGCCAGATTCCTTAGGTCGGATTTTACCTATGAATTCATATATTGACTCTTATGTATGATGTTAAACTGCATGATCTGTTTGGGTTTAATGATATAAAAATATCCATTATTCTTCTTGAAAGAAAATAAACTATATAGAGTAAATTTATTTAAGGTCTGAATTCTATGACCATAAAATTAGATATATTCTCTCCTTGCCACACGATGTTGAACTACATGGAATTTAAATAACTAAAACCATCTTGATTTATTCCCTTATAGGATTCACATGAATTCTATGAATATTTTCCTTTGGGTCTTTCCATATGTCCCCCATATTTGATTTATCAACTCAAGGATTCTCTAGTAGAACATGGTGTGGTATGTGATTCTTTTGGGTCTCCATTCACTTAAGGTTTGCAATACCCATGGCATGTCCCCTCTATTAGGATCACCACTCCGTTTATTCATCTATACCACTTGATGTTAAACTGCACATAATCTAAAGTACTACCTGCATAATGATTCACATTCTTATGTGATACCCAGGAACACCCTAACGTTTTATCATCAAGTCCAACCATAGGTTCATATATTCCATATCCTAGTCTAATAGATAGAATTCTCTATGAAATTTGAAGGGTGTGATGTGGACTTATTTTTCCTCACGCACATCAGGATATTTTCACTGTACCATATATGTTCCCCCTTTGGGACCATTCTCCCCGTTTTAATTACAACACAACATTATACTAAATGGAATTTAATGAACTAGATATGGCTATATTCCCTTGCATATGGATACATAGGAACACCCGGGTATCCGATCCTCAGTTTGAGCCTCAGCTTTAACCCATTTAACTATTATTCAACTCATCATCTTGGGTCATCCCCCTCTCTATTGATACCCTCGATCAATATCCCGTTGCAACAATTTTCATTAATTTAATTGTGGTTTAGTATCTAGAATGTTGGATCAAGAATTTTCATTCTATCAATCCATTCCATGGTTTAGATGTTCGTTTATTTTGTTCTATGTCATCATTCACATCCAAATGGGCCCCTTAATGTTTTGAAATCTTGAAAAATAGTGCTGGTCTACCATCTGGGGTCATTGGCTTAGAAGATTTTGAACGAAATTTTGAAATCAGTCTCATAGTGAGAATATATTCAGTGGTTGATCATCAGTTTTTAACTCCCAATCTAGTTATAACTATATTGTTTATATGGTCATAACATGCTCAATAATTATACTTAATCATTATAAAAAACCCCAATGGGCACCAAGTTTTAGTATTATGATTTAATTTTCCGTTACATCTCTTTATGTTATGCCGGAACATCAACACCCTCAGTTTTATCCCGCTATTCACCTTTTCAGGCTGAGATAACATGCCATTGTTAATTGGTTATCCTTGGATCTACAGTTCTATTCCCCTATAACTTAATTGCATGTTTTTTAGTATCTTCTCCACCCCTTGTTTTCGACACTGATATTGTCTATCATAAGATTAGGTTTTTTTATATGATTTATTATAGCATGGAAGAGTTGGGAATATTAAAGACATAATTGTACGGCCTTGAACAAGATGATTTGGTCCCAATGTCCAAGAAACATGACATTAAACTGTGTGTGTTCCCTTGTAAATATGTGATGTGGTGTGGAAATCTCATAACATCATTCACATTAGGATGCCTTATGGAAAAATGTAATATATATTAATATCATGAATTTTACCCTTTTGGTTTGAGCACTATGACCATAAAATATGATATCCTTAATCCTTTCAATATGTAGATAAAATAGTTACGTTTCTGTCTGAGTTGTCTGATAATAAAGTTACAATCCATGTGGTGTCTTTGTTTAGGAATACATTTCCTCATTTGGCATTGACCACCTATAATGCCACTCTCAAGAACAATGTGTGAGATGAATATCACCCTTGTAGGATACATAATGGTGTTTGAACAACCTTTTTCTTGGGTATATCTAGTTCACCAAAGATCCTTTCACCAAATATTGGCCAATTTTTAACATGAATAATATTATGTGGTGTGGAATTCTCCTTCCATCATTCAAATCGAGTTATTTTTTTGGCACTATGTCAAATATTTTTTCATAAAAAATTTTCCCCTTTTGGTATGAGATCTAATACCATAAACTATTATATCCTTATTCCATGTAATATGACTTTAAAATAATAATTTTTTTATTAGATATAAGATGATAAACTACACTTCCATGTGATGTCTTCATTTTAGAAGATATCTCCCCCTTTTTCATTTAAAACCCATCATGGTACTCTAATAAACTATGTGTTACATTATTCTCACTCGGGTGGGACGCATATTGACACCCATATGAGTTTTATCCTCGATCATTTTGTTTCACCTTGGACCCTTTCACCTCATCATGGCCTATATTATAATGTGATTATGTGGTGTGGTGTGGACTTATATTTTCTCCTTATTCACTTCAGGTTTATAACAATCGTATAATATGATCCCCCTTGAGTTTATCCCTAATTTTATTCATCCATAACTTATGATGTTAAACTCATTGGATCATTAAATAACAATTTTTGGATTGATTCATATCCTAATGGGATATTTGTGAATTCTCAGGCATCTTACATTGGGTCAGTCCCCAGGTCCCTCGAACATTAATGGACCCTTTTCCTATGTCCTCTCTTCAGAGTAAATATTGTTGTAAAAGGACCATCTTGTCATCATTCACATTGGGTTGTTTTTTCCATTCCTCAACCATTATTTCCATCTAGCCATTACCTTACAAAATCATTCTCATCGAATGGAAATAAACAACATATTCACATCCAACATATATAAAATTTATCAACGGACCATATGATCTGAGCTCTATAGACATAAAATAATATACATACATTCTATATTCTCATGACATTAAAACTGCGTAACAATTTCATGGATTATAACCAATGAGGATATCAACTCTTTGGGTTTAGTCCATATGTCATTCCATCTTCAGAACTGTGTGTGGCTTTATTCCCAACCTTATGAGATATGTAAAGATATTACAACATCCTTTTACTAGTCCTGGTGTATCTTTATCCACCTTCTCATCCCTTTTTAGCTTTGGAAGTGTGTGGTGTGATGCAATCCATTTGTCTATCATCCTTCACCACATGCCATAATAACAATGTCATGTAAATATATTGGGAGTACCCTTTATTGCAATTCTCATATCCCTATAGTGGGTTCTCCATTACCTTTCACATCCAAAGGGACACCCTACTGGTATTGACACTTGTACATATTGATCAACTATTGTCCTAGATCAATGCCCGGATGGATTTTTAATGATTACTTGAGAAAAGTCCCGCATTGCAAATATTTTCATCAGTTGATCATTAATTAAATTCTCCCATTCCAGGTAACATGATATGGATGTTGTGTAGAGAACATGGTTGACAATTTATTTTTTTCATCATGTTTCTCCAATATTTTCTCAAATGTCGGATGTTTTGATTTGAATTTTTTATGCCCATTCCATTTTAAAATATCTCTAACAGCTCGTGGTGTGGTAAGTCCACGAATTTACACTCAATGTTTTTCAAAGCTGACATGTCTATGATCCTCCCCACATAACATTTCCTTCCCAAGGACACAATATAAAATTTAGATATGGATGGCCTTACATCATCCCTATTTCCCTACACTGAGCATGGATCATGTATGCATAAGGGTATCAGCTAGGTAATACTCACATAAGAGACTGTGTGACCCTATGGAATGAGATTTATGACTCAAAACATGGATCTCATCTGTCATTACCATATGATGTTTAAATACATGGATCATTCATGACATATGACCTTAAACTATCTCATCATTATTCTATCATAATAGTGAAAAACGACACAACAGTGTGGTGGTCTCATTCAAGAGAGAATCATCATTGGAACTATTAATCCACCATTTCATTTATCAAGGTATACACAAAATGATTCTTATGGTGGCCCACGGATTCGCATCCTAGGCTTTCAATCCAAAAATAATATAGATGAAATGGAAAACATGATATACCAAATGATTCTTTTCACTATTAGTTGGTCAGAACCTCATGGTAGAGATATTTTAGAACAATGTTTGGCACGATTCTTGCCCTTGTAGGATATGTAGCGACATCCAAAAATTCCATCCTCCAATTTCGATACGAAAATATTAATTCAACTTTTTAAAATTATTTTCTTCTGTTCACCTGTTGAAATTGTGTTGTGTGGTGTGGACTTCACTTTTCCCCTTTCACATAATCGTATGTTCCCTGCCACAAATTTCATTTTTGGAATTCCCATGTCCTAGCCACATGACACTAAACTACATTGAAATATTTTCTTGAACCTCAAGAACTACATTCAGCATGATTCCCATCCTAATGGTATACATAGAGACATAAATACATTTAGTCTTTGGGTTCATCCATAGGTTCATTAATATTTCAATCCCTTTTTCCTCTAACTATGGAACAAAATCTATGACCATAAAATAGGAGTCTCCATTCTGTGTAACATGAGTTTAAACTATTAGCGTGGTTCTCGGTGGTATGACCTTAAAACATGAAAAAAAAACAAATTCATAATATGTTATACAATTTTGTGCAACATCTATACCATAATTTTTTAATAATGAATGTTAAACGTGTCACTTTTCATGACATATAACTACAATGAATCCTAGGTCCTTTCTAGAGATGTCTTGTTTTGAAATTGGGGTTATCTAAAATCCGAGTGATTCACTTTACTAGTGTTAGTTTTTCATATTTTCATAATTTTTGGAGTGGTGGAATTCATTTGAACATCCCATGATTCCATTACAACTACATTTGTGCTCTACATTTCAGATCCTCATTTCCTCTGACATTGTATGGGAACCCTTAATATATAGGACGATAGGCCTTAAGGCTCACATACCATCCTTGGATAATTCTCTGAAGGACATCAGATGACAATTTGATGTTGGATAAATTTTTTTAAATAATAAATGTGGTCAGACCTTTATAATATATCCCTCATTAATGTTAACATGATATAGATATTGTGAATCGAACATGGTTACTATTTATCCTCTATTGTCATACCTCCCTCACGATTTTCGGAATTTTTGGTGACATGATTCATAGTTATCTTGTCCATTTATTCATATTAACTCTAATTCCCCATGTGTTATTCCACATGTTATCAAGAATTGGTTGGGATGGGGATATTTGGCAATTTTGGGAACTATATTCTCTTGTCAATACCCTCATCATGTCAAAAATTTTGGGTGGTCATTTTGTCCGTAAGTGTTCGATTATTGTATGGCTCCATCATGTCAAAAGAGATTTATTTCATAGTCATCCATTGTTTCTAAAACCTTTCATGACCCAAATATCTTTACGGATTGATTGTTAGTAATTTCATGTATTTGATCAATGTACAATAATCCTGGCATGCAGTATGATTTCTATGTATGTAGGCTATATAGGGAAGCATGATAAGTGATTGTATGTTCGACATAGTACATCCCCTATGGATTGAGTTCTTATATAGACAATCTCAGATCTGCCACAATTTCGATTTTGGTATATAATATTTTCTTTCTTTTCTTGAGATCCATCCTTTCCTCATTGGTTATGGGTAAAAGTATGTCATTTCTATACCACGAATAATCCCCATTGGTAATATATATACCTCACATCATAAGATTCTCACGTTGTCTTATCTTTAGATTCTTTTAGTTGGGTATATAATAAATAGATGAGTTCTAATGAGGTGGTGGTGAAAGAAGAGCGCTCATTCAACCACACATACGAGAGTTCGTTCCCTTGTTCATCCACATGGAGTTTCGTGGTGTTGAAAGACATCCTTTGCTATTATAAGTCCCATATTCTATGGTTATACTTATCCATTTTCTCCTCTATGTAATCCCATTTGAGAATGTGGATATTTTTTACATACTCTCTTTTGGCACATAGGTCAGAAAACTGAGGGATAATTTTTTCCATCTGCGTTAGGAAATCTGATTGTGGAGTGTCATCGGTGATATTGTTGATTTGTTTCCCTGATCAACGATGGATATATTTGCTATCCTCCTCATCAGAAGAAATCTCATCCAGCTCATCTAGGTTAGAAGGTTCATGATCTGGGAAAACCCCCATAAGATCACCAACAGTGCATGTCCCTAGTGCCTCGTATTTTGGGTTGGGTTTAATATCATTTTGTTGGTCTTTATCTCTATATTCCACCTCAATGATCATAGGATACTTCCTGTAAATAGTATTAACCATAGTGTTGATCTACGTGATCTATTCAGTGTGGATGTTTTATATAATGGAAATTGGGGTTACCATAGAGAAGTAGCTCCAAAGACCAAGGGCATATTCATTGTCATTGAAAATGATACTTAAAGGACTGTTTAGTATGTAAAATTTTAGTTTCCTTAGTTTTGTACTCATCAGTTATGACTATGTGAGAAAAATTACTTACAAAGTTGAATATCTTATCACTCACTTGAGTTGTAACCATCAGAACCCCAGGACGTGTCCCCCAATATATGGTGGGATGTTCCATAGTTTCTTGAATGGTCACTCTAGATGTCAGAACCTTCTTGGATTCTTCATATTCCCACCATTCGGGTTATAGGACACAAAAATATGCTTGTTCTCATGTAGGATGGGACCATCTATATAAGAATCTCCAACACAAGACATATTTAATTTTAGAAACCTATAAGATCTGATTAAGATCAACATTGGATTGTTTTATACATTACCATGTGTGATTTGGTATAATCCTCATGATCCAATTATGGAACTTCACCATAGTCAAAGGGGATGCCCCTATCACCTCTTCTCCCTATGAAGACTCCTACGAATCCTTAGGTAAAGGAATGTGCACCCTCATCTTAGCATAATACATTGTTGTTAAGGATGTTTGATCAGTAACTTCTTTCACCCTTGTAATTCGATGTAGGGTTCCATGAGAAAGCACGATGTCTTCCAGCTTAGTGATGTATTGTTACACTTCTGCAAGAGACACTAGAAATCTAGCCAGGACAGTGATGATATCACATAGACCCATATCATGATGTTAATTCAGTAGAAAATTTCAGTGGGTCTATGTAATTTTCTATTTATTTCATAGGTATCCCAAGCATTGAGATAAAAAACCCAGACTTGTCTACATAGTGTATCCGATTCGCAGGATCTTTGGTGGATATCATGCGGAACACTCTGGGTGGAATCCCTCCCTCCAACCTCTACACAATTAGTTCTTCTGTGTCATTCATTGTTCATCTTCCACAAAAAATGTATAACCATTCAAATCATTGATCTTTCTACTACTTCACCACAACATTGTTGTTCTATTGTCTTTCCCCCACCATGAGGATGATGGGGCACCCTGCCATTAGTGTAGATAGACTAATTATTCATCATTTCCCTTGAGTAGGTTTTCTCCCATATCATTACACACTCTTCAAAACATCCCATAGATCATAGTAGGTGATGGTACCTCATTCCACATTTTCCCATCATCCCATGTAAACATGAGAAACAATTTCATCACCACACACAAGTAGTCCTCATAATTAACCCCATGTTGAATTTGTGGGGTAATTATTTGCATGAACCGTAATAGGATTGAAAAACAATATAAGGTGTATAACATTCAAAATTGTTCACAATCAACCTCGGCTACCAAAAACCCTCCTCGAAAGGCTGATATGTTTTATCGATGATCATTAGTTCCCTGGACGTTGTTAGTGAATAATCACATTACTAGTGAGAATGGTTGGATAACAAATTCATCCCCCATCTATATTCTGATCAGCGCCACTAGAAAAGTTAACTTCGTATGGAAACATCCCCCTACAATCAGAATGAATCATCATAAAAATGATCCAGGTGGGGAAATATGGTTTGTATACTCATAAACTCTTTAGTGTACCACATTTTAGACATACAAGAAGTAGAGTGGATTGTATACTCATTGTGGCTTATTTCCCACGTTTATGTTGCACAACACCCTATCTGACATCACTAGTTCTGGGATTTCGAGGATAACATGACTCCTAGTCTATATAATGGATTCCAGAATGAATTTTTTTGGCCCCATGACCATGTACATATCCCTTACTTGAATCATCCATCTATAAATAATAATAGAGATAAACCCATCCATCCAAACCACCAGTTTCTACATTGTGTTGAAATTATACCCCCATATCATCCATTGGATGTCCTCTAGGATTTTATAGTTGAAGTTTTTTTCTATTCTGTGCTCCCTTTGGAAAATTGGGAGACATAATTGCTATCCTACTAGGCTCCTCCACTAATTTAGCGGCATGCTTTGATGGGATGTTTAGGATTCATGTGAACCACGTCTTGATGTGGATGTCCCTCACTATATGTTTTTCATCACTCGACACAAGGTCTGTCAGCAACAATTACAACTATGGAATCTATCTTTTGTATTCACATGTGTTCTCTAGATGAAGGATCATGTCATACAAATCCCCTTGAATTGTATTATAAGTGATCTGGTGGACATTACATTGGCTTATGCCGACCTCGCCGTGATAGAAATGGAAAGTGTTCATCCTCGAATACCAGTTTCTCATAAACTATGGAATCATATGTTTCGGCTGGAAGATATGGAATTTAGATGCCCACTCAACTTCATAGAGTCCTACATCCCTCATCTCTACAATAAAAATTCTGAAATATTCACTAACCATCTTAGTGTAGGACTTGTCATTTGTGAAGTTGTCGCCCTGGCATTGGTCACAATTTTCAGTCCACCCCTTGTCTAAGATGTGAGGTCCCAACCCCAATTGCCCATAGCCAGTTCCTTGTTTGATTGCATTGGAATATATACTAGGAATATTAATATTGAAGAACTGATTAGTTTAGTATTTTTGTATATAAGATACATACAAAATTTCAATATTACAACTTGAATATAAATACAAAAAAAACACTCCTTAGTCAACACCCATAACTCCTAAGTTATGTCAGCATGTCATTCATAATAAACTTATTCATGGCCTAAGATAATTAATCATAAGAAAGGGTTGATATCATAATATTAGTAAGATTAATAAATACATCAGAATATAGTATAAATATAAGGCATGGTGTATAATTGAAAACACATGCCATCAATAATAAACTTGAATACATTATGGGAGGAATATGAGATGAGTAAAAATTACATAATAAAACTTAATAATTCGTATTATACTAGTTGAATAACCACATGAAATATCAATATATATACTAATAATTATGGAATGCATAATTCTGTACATTATGAATCATTTTGTCAAGGCCTTGTCCAAGACATCTAATGATTAAGGCCTCGACCAAAATCCATATCACATTGGGAAAGGGCTCAAACAATTCCATGTATAGTTGTCTCATTAGACCTACCGATGCATCGAGGGGATATATCGTGTCCCACCCCTTACATAATAAGTCATATGAATTCCTCATTTGAGCATGGATCAACATATACAACCTATACAATCATATTGAAATGTAACTTAATTTCCCCAATCATTAAACATAAAACACTAACCATTCTGAGTAATATGGTGAATAATTATAGGACATATAATCCACAATAAAGTTAGTCATAAACGATTAAATATACTATGGTGTATGACATCATAAATGATTAAACCCAATAATACAATGAAATCAACAAGAGTGTTGAATTAGATAAAAACACTCATATAAAATCATTATGAAATCTTGAGATAAATACTTTTTTATTTTGAAAAGAAGAGTTCTTTTGAAAAAATATTTGTATAAAACAAGAAGTGAATTAAGGAATTATTTTCATAATAAAATGAGTGATTTTATAAAAATAAAGGATCCCAAAAATATATTATATATTGACCTTAAAAATACGTAAGAATTTGAGAAACTCTCTTGAATCAGGCTTGTATTTTGGAAACAAATTTCAATGTTATTTTTTAAAATGTGTAACTATCCGTAAAATAAGGAAGGGTTCTGGTTCTAAACATATATGTGATACTCAAAAAAGAATATTTGAGTTGTAAAAAACCATACGTATTAATTTCTATGAGGCAATTAGACAATGAACGTAACCCGAATGCAAATGGATATTCAGTTGGAAAACCCATACCATAACTCCAAACGTGTTCCACTATAGTACGTAAGCTCCTGGAATATGAAATAATATTTATTAAAAACTTATTTAAGAACCTATTATACATATATTTTGTTTATCATATTTCTTGTTAGTTCATTCATGTCTTTAATTATAAGTTATTGTATGGAATTTGGTCGTTCCAGAGTGTTCATTTCCTTTATTTTCAAATTTGGTTCACTTTTTTTTAAGTAATTAAGTGTAATGGATGCATATCCCTAGAATTGAAGTTATATATTATTTATGAACATAAATTGGTGTTATTTTTTATTTATATAACATTTTTACATGGTAAGAGGATGGATTATTATATATAACTTCATTGATAAATGATTCAGTTAATTTGTTGGTTTTGATTACAATGAAATCATCTTTTCTTTATAAATTCACACCATTTGTAAAAATGGATTAAAGAATCATAAATAGAATATATTATATATAATAATCTGGTTAAAACATAACATGAATGGTTTCATGACCATTATTGAGATTGATAATGGAAATCAAAAGTCCATCGTCCTTTAATGTGAAAAATTGACACATCTTGGATGGTGTTCTTGCTACTACTATAAAAAATGTAAAAGGGAGAAATGATGATAAATTATTCCACTGTCATGAAAAAATTCCATAACATATGATTTACAAGATTCATCAAAAAATTTTGTATAAGGAGAGGTAAGAACACAAATTAACATGAAAAGAACGACAATGAATTGAAAAAACGAGTTTACCTCTTGACCCAAATTTCCTTGAGAGCCTCAATAAGTGAGAGGTTTTGGTCTTTTTATGATACCTAAGCTTTCTGTACGTGGGATAGGAGGTTGAAAGTTTATTTGGATAGTGTTTGGAGAAGGATCAAGGCTTGAGAGGATTCAATGGAAGGGAGAGTGAGAGGGGGGTTTTAGAGTGGAGGAGAGAGTGGATTTCCTAATATTAAATTCATTAATTTATTATTTCCTCACATGACAAGTTATAGTAAGACTTCCATGTCCAAGATTAGTAATTTTATCATGTGAATTCGGATTATGGGTGGTGACATACACCATGATGCAAGGAATATTCTATATAGCTTATAATGTATATATACAGTAAATTATCAAATTTTACTATTCATCAAAAAATCTAGTATTTCAGAAAAATCACAAAAATTCACCCTAATCATTTTTCGACATGTAGAATCAGAAAATTAAGTACATTTATCAAAAAAAATTCTAAATATTGTTATTTTAAAATTTAATTAAAATCATAATTTATTGTCAAAAACCATTTTTAAAACATTTATTAACTTATTCTAAAATATAGGTATATCATACTTTTAACTTGAATATTATCTATATATTATCATATATGAGGTTAAAATTCATTAGGGTATATCACTATTTATAAGTACATGTTACTATTCATAAGGGTAGGTTACTATTCACCAAAATCTATGTTTTTCATATTGGACTCTAAATAACATACTAATCATGACTAGGTATCTCAGATTTTTGAAATTCACATCACAGAAGTGACAATATTTTGTTCTAAGTGTCCCATAGCACTTAGTTGTTAATGTGATTTTGAAATATTTATAAGAAATGAATTTACATTAAAAAAATATATTGGGTCGTTACATTCTCACCTCCTTACATAAATTTCTACCTCAGAATTTCATTTTAAAATCTGATCCTAGAATAGGTGGGGGTAATTTTCCTTCATTGATTCCTCCAACACCCATGTTGCCTCTTAGTAATTATGGTTTTCCATAGTACCTTGACCAGATGAGTAGTCATGTTGTATAGAACCTTGTATCTATTATCCAAGATTTTCATTGGCTGCTCCTCATAGGAATGATCAACCACTAACTGTTCCACCTCTGAAGAGAGTACATGTGAAGGGTCATGTATGTAATTCTTTAAGAGGGAAACATGAAAGGCATCATGTACTTTCGACTTGGTAGGTGGATGTTCTAGTCAATATGCCACAACTCTAACCTGATCAATAATCTCAAAGGGGCCTATATACCAGGGACTTCACTTTCCTCTCTTCCCAAACCTCATGACCTTCAAACATGTAGATATGCATAGAAATACCAGGTCTCCAACTTCAAATTCAATGTATCGTCGACGATTATCCTCATAACTCTTCTGTTTACATTGGGCTTCCTTGATATGTTGCTGAATGGTTTTCACCTTATCTGCAATTTCCTCAACCAATTCTGGTCCTAGTAGATTTCTCTCACTGTCTTCATCCCAAAAAAATAGCGTTCTACATATTTTCCAATAAAGGGATTCATATGGTTCCATTCAGATGCTTGAGTAGAAACTGTTGTTGTATTAGAGTTTAACCAGTTGAATATGTTGGTCCAATCCTACTTTGAATTCCATAGAACATGCTCTCAACATGTCTTCAAGTGTTTGAATAGTTCGCTCAGATTGGCCATTAGTTTGAGGATGATATGCCATACTGAAATTCAGTTTTGTGCTTAAAGAATGTTGCAGTCTTTTCCAGAACATCGAGGTGAATCTAGGATCATGGTTGGATACAATAGAGAGTGGTTATCCATAAAACCTTACCACATTGATGTAAATCCATTCATGTTCATCCAATGAGAAGTTCACTTGAATCGGGATGAAGTGATTTGTCTGGGTAAGATGATCTACAATGACCCATATAGAATTATTTCCTCTAGATTTCCTTGGGAGTATAGTGACAATATCCATGGTAAGGTTGTCCCACTTCCATGATGGTATGGGTAGTGGTTGGATCTTCCCCTTATACTTTTCCCCCTCAACCATCACGTGTTGACATACTAGGCACATTGATGTATATTCAGGAATCCCCCTTTTCATATATGTCCCACTAGAATTTTTCTTGGAGATCTAAATAAATTTTTGTGCAACCAGGATGTATAGAAAAATTAGTGCTTTGAGCATCAAACAACAGTTCACCCTTTGGCTCAGGAATAGTATGAATGCAATGCCTCTTCTCGAATTTCAAAATTCCACCTTCATATTAAATGTTAGTAAACTTTCCATCATTTATAGCTTTAATTTTTTTTGAAACACCTCATCATATGCCTGAGAAATTTTTATCCCCTCCATTAAAGTAGGTTCGACAACCATTTGAAAAAGTACTGATGTGATACCTTCCACAATAATTTCTATATCCATCATTACTAGATCCATGAACATATTATCCCTTTCAACTCTCATATTATTAGAATTACAGGTTCCTTTCTACTCAATGCATCTTCTACCTTATTTGCATTCCTTGGGTGGTAGTGTATTGTGAAATCATAATCATTTAGAATCTCCATCCTCCTCCTTTTTCTCATGTTAACTTCATTCTGGGATAATATATACTTCAAACTCTGATGATCTGAATATATCTCAAATTTTCCCCCATAGAGGTAGTGTCACTAAATCTTCGGAGGAAATATCACCGCTGCTAACTCAAGATCATGTGCTGGATAGTTTTGTTCATGAAATATTTTTCCTAGATGCATATGAAATAACTCGATCATTCTACCTAATGACACAACCACGTCCTTTCTTCGATGCATCACTATAGATAAAAAAACTCATCCTTCCCCAATGGTAGGGTTACGATCGGAGCATTTAATTACATCCTTCTCAATTCTTCAAAACACTCTTCACATTCCATGGTTCATACAAACATAACCCCTTTTCTTGTGATCATGGTCATTGGGTTGGCTAAATAGTCGAAGATCTAAACGAAATGCTGATAATAACCCTTTAATCCAATTAAACTACGTACCTCAATTACGTTCATTAGAGTATGGAATTCTTGAACAGCCATTGTCTTCGTAGGATACACATATATTCCATCCTTAGAGAAAATATGGCCCAGTAAGGAAACTGAATGGAGCTAGAATTCATATTTGATGAACATCCCATATAATTCATTTCTTCTCAGAGTCATAAGAATGGTGCGCAAGTGATTTTCATGATCTTAATAACTCTTAGAGTAAACCAGGATATAATCGATAAACATCAATACAAAGTCATCAAGATATTCCTTGATGACTTTTTTCATCAAGTCCAGGAAAACATATGGTGCATTGGTTAGTCCAAAAGGCATTACTGTAAACTCATAATTTCCATACCTGGTTTGAAATTCTATTTTTCGAATGTCTTCTATTCTCACAAGAAACTGATGATATCCAGATTGAAGATAAATCTTCGAAATGTATTAGGATCCATGAATTTGATTGAATAAATCATCAATTCACTGTAGATGATAGTTATTCTTTATTGTAATGGCATTGATTTCCGTATAATCGATGCACAACCACATAGAACCATATTTCTTCTTAAAGTAAAGAACAGGGGCTCCCCATGGGGAAACACTGGGGAAAATAAATCCTTTATCACTCAATTCGTCTAGTTGTTTCTTTAGCTCCACTAACACCAAAGTGGCCATTCTATAGTGGGTCTTTGATATGGGCCTTGAACCATGAATCAAGTCAATGGAAAACTCAATTTCCTGCTCAGAAGGATGTCCATGTAAATCCAATGGAATGACATCAATATATACTTACAAAATAGGTACATCTATAATTTTAACATTCTTTTCCTCACCCATAGATATTTCATTCTATTCCTCCCCAATAATTGAATTTAGTTGAGCTATTGGGGGTGGATCTAGATAAGAATAATGTGGTGACGTTTCTTCTATAAAGATAAAGTACACCTTATCATCATCGAAAATTGTAACCTCTTTATTCTTACAATAAATTTTTGTATCATGCTCTGAAAGCCAATACATATCAATGATTATATAAAATTAAATCATGTGTATGACAATGTGGACAGCAGATAAATAGTATCTATCTTCTCTAATGGAAACTAATTCACAATTTTTTTTTGCAATGATAATTCCCTACAGAGTATTGACCAAAAAAATCACTTGTTAAATCAAATTGTAAATATCTAATTTTCATAACAAATTGGGATGATATGAAACAATGAGATGATCCATAATCAAGGAAATCATTGGAAATGTTTGATGAAACGATTAAAGTACCTAGCACCACATCCCGCAGTACTTCAACCACTACATTTTTCATCACATATGCTTGTCCTTTCTCCCTTGTCCTCTTCTGTTTCATATTTCCTTGAAGTTTTTTATAATCATTAGCCTAGTGCCCCATCACCGGTCAATTATATAATCGAACATCATTGTCTTCCATCATTCCATTGAAATCACCAACAAGATGTCCTTTCTCACCACATTTGTAGCATACTCATTTTCCTTTTAAGCATGCACCGGGGTGTTTCCTTCCATAATTGTCAATGGTAGAAATTCAACTCTTATGTTCTTCCCTGTTTCCTTATTTCCTTTCCCAGGATTTTTAGCAGATCTCTTATTTTCATGCTTTCCCTTAATGTCATAAGACATATATAATTCATTTTCTATCTTGATAGAACATAAAACTATATCCTCATATGATGAAAAAATTTGGGAGACCAGTGCCCACTGGATGAATGGGTTTAGGAAATCAATGAATCGATCAAATTTTCTCTCTGGATTTAGTATGTAGTCCACAACATGTTTTTATAACATTGTGAAGTTAGATTCATACTTTGCAACATTATCATTTTCTTTATGTATCTGATTCATGAATTTCCTCTCCATATCATCTTTTTGTTCACGAAAAATGTATTTCTCTAGGAATATTTACTTGAAGTCCCTCCTTTCTATCTCCTCTATTTCATCCTTATCCTTTGTGTTTAGGATTAATGACCACCATTGATCTGAATCTAACAATATATGATAAACTTCTCTGATGACCTTCTCTCTCTCATTACATCACTCAGCAAGAAATATCTTTTCAAGGGAACATATCGACTATTCACCTAAAAAGGGGGATGTATTCCTGTTGAATAATGGAGGTTGTTGTCGCATAAATTGATCTAACATAGCTCCTCCACATGGTTTCTACAGATGCCCCATACGAGTAAGGTTATTATTCATAACTTGTTGAAGTTGCCCCAGTATAGTTAGGAGTTTCTCAGCTGCAGGAACAACACCAGATCCATCATCATTATCTTGCATCAGAGGGAAATCCCTACAGGGAACACGTTCGTTCGTGCAGTTTCCATTCCTTCCACCTGGTGCCATTTCTAAATAGTGGATTACACTAAATTAGAGTATAATTCATAATTTATAATCTCAATGTTGAAAATTGCAAATAAAAAATTGAACTTATACGCATATCTAATCTTTTAATCATAGACATGGTATCTTTGATGAAAAATATAAATTTATATCATTCATAATGGTTTGTAACGAAAACATGAATTATCATAAGCAAATCCCCCAGGAGTGTCGTATCTAAGACTGCATCAAGATCCATTGTTGTATACCCAGATACCAAAGGTCAAGCCCAAAAATCCTTGTCGGAGGTTTCACTCCTTGGTATATATGTGACAGATCCACCTCTACTTGCTTGTATCCAGATAGAGATATATTTCTAGATTGATCCACATAATACATTCCTTACCAAAATTTCCAGACATTCTTATATGTTTATCCTAAAACACTTTTTTACGGACTCTTCCCTAGTCTACATTTTCAAAATCTAGTTTCCATGTTTTCTACTAAACATTCCTCTGATTCCAATTGTGAGGACCCAACCCCAATTGCCGGGAGCTAGTGCCTTTTTTGATTATGTTGGAATATATAAAAGGAATAAAAATCCTGATGGACTGAGTAGTTTAATATTATTGGAAACAAGATACATACAAAAGTTCAGTATTACAACGTGAAGTGAAATACAACATAGAAACTCCTTAGACAACACCCATAACTCCAAAGTTATTTCATAATGTCATTCTGAATAAACTACTTCATGTCCTGAGAAAATGAATCATAATAAAGGGGTGAGCTCAAATGCTCAGTAAGAGTAATCAATACAGTGTAAGATAGTATAAACATAAGACATGGTGGATAATTGAAAACACATGCCTTAAATAATAAACATGAATACATTATGGAAGAAATATGATATGAGTAAAAATGTGATAATAAAACAATATAATAGCTATTCTACTAGTTGAATAACCACATGAAATATAAATAGTTATACTCATAATGATGTAATTCACACTATGGGAAATTCGGAAACATTTATTCAAGGCCTCGGCCACTACATCTAATGGTTAAGGCCTTAGTTTAAATCTATATAACATTAGGAAAGGCCTCAGACAATTACACATCTAGTTGTCTCATTTGACCAACTGATGAATCGAGGGGCTATAGCGGGCCTCACCCATCACATAATTAGTCCAAGGCATTCTTCATGTGAGTGGGGATTAATATATAAAACATATACATTCATATTGAAATGTAACTAACTTTTCCCAATCATTAAACATATAACACTAAGTATTTAGAGTAATATTGTGAATGGTTTTAGGATAGACAATCCACAAGAGAGTTAGTCATAAACCATTAAATAAAATATTTTATATGACTTCATAAATTATGATACCCAAAATACCATGGAATCAATAATAGTGTTGAATTATATGAAAAAACTCTTATAAAACCATTAAGCAATCTTGAGATAAATACTATTTTATTTTGAAATATAGAGTTCTATTGGAAAAAACATTGTATAAAACCAGAAGTTAATTTAGATATAATTTTCATAATAAAATTAGTGATTTTAAAAATATAATGGTTTCCAAAAACATATAATAGAGTTCCCAAGAAAATAGGTATGAAATTGAGAAACTCTCTTGAATCTAGCTTGTAATTGGGAAACAATTTTGAATGTTCCTTTCTAAAATGTGTAACTATCCATAAAATAAGTAAGGGTTTGGTTTGTAAACTTAAATATGATACTCACACAGAATATATGAGGAGTAAATAACAATAAATAATAATTTCATTGAGGTAATTAGGAAATGAAAGTAACCCGAATTAAAATGGATGTTTGGGTGGAAAAACACTTACCTTAACTCCAAACATGTTCTGCTCTTGTACATAAGCTCTAGTAATATGAAATTATACTTATTAATAACTTATTTCAGAACCAATAATTCATTTATTTATTTTATCATAATTCTGGTTAGTTCATTTCTGTCTTAATTGATTAGTTATTGTATTGAAATTCTTCGTTCTTGAGTGTTTGTTTCTTTTATTTTCATATTTGGTTCACTTGTTTTTAAGTAGTGAAGTGCAATGGATGTAAATCTATAGAATTATAATTAAATTTTATTTGTGAACATAAATAGGTGTTATTTTTTATTTATATATCTTTGATACATGGAAAAATGATGATTTATTATATAGAACATCAAGGATAATTGTTTTGGTTAATTTGTTAGTTTTGATTACAATGAAATCAATTTTCATTATAACCTAACACCATTTGTACAAAGATATTACAGAATATTAAATAGGTTATATTTTATATAATAATCTGGTTCCACCATAAAAATAATGGTTTCACTACCATAATTGATAATGATAATGGAAATTGAATGTCCTTCGTCCTTGAATGTGGAAAATTGACACATCTCGGATGGTGTTATTGCAACTAGTAAAAAGAAGGTAAAAGGAAGAGATAATGATAACTTATTCCACTATCATGAGAACATTCCCATACATATGAGGTATATGTGTCTTCACAAAATTTGGATTAGGAGAGGTATGAATACAATTGAACATTAAAATGAAGACAATGAATTATAAAGAGGAGTTTACCACTTGAACCAAATTTTCTTCATTGCCTCATTGAGGTAGGGGTTTTGTTCTTTTTATGAGAACAATGCCTGCTGGAAGTGGGAGAGGATGTATGGAATGTATGTGGACAGATTTTGTAGAAGGCACAAGGCTTGAGAGCATTCAATGGAAGGGAGAGTGAGATGGGTGTTTTTTAGTGGAGGAGAGAGGGGATTTCCTAATATAAAATTCATTAATTTATTATTTCTTCACAACAAAAGTAATAGTAAGACTTCCCGGACCATGAATTGTAATTTTATCATGTAAATTCGGATTAAGTATGGTGACATCATCCATGATGCTAGGAATAGTCTATTTAGCTTATAATGTATATATACTGTAAATTACCGTATTTTACTCTTCATCAAAAAATCAAGTATTTCAGAAAAATCTCAAAAATTCACCCTTACCATTTTACGACGTGACGAATCTAAATATAAAGTCCATTTTTGAAATATAATTTTCTAGATCCTATTATTTTAATATTTAATTAAAATCATAATTTATTACCTAAAACCTATTTTAAAACATTCATTAACTTATTCTAAAATATAGGTATATCGTACTTCAGCTTGAATATTATTTATATGTTTTCACAGGTAAGGTTACTATTTATTAGGGTATATCGATATTTTTAAGGGTATGTTACTATTCATTAGGGTAGGTTATTATTCACCAAAAATTATTTTTTTCTTATTGCACCATAAATAACTTACTAATCGCAACAATGTATGACGGATTTTTGAAATTCACATAAGAGAAGTGAAAAACTTATGTTTTAAGGGTCCCATAGGAATTAGTAGTTAATGTTATTATGAAATATTTATAAAAAAGTAATTTCCTTTATAAAAATATATTGGGTTTTTACATAAGATCACTAATCATTCCTTCAAAATGTTTTTGAATTGAGGAGGGAATACTTTTTGCATCAACACATTCCCATCAAAGTTATTGAAGTGGTTTTATAAATAGACAGTGAAAAATGGTGTGTGGTCCGTCTAGGTGTGGTTGTCAGTGGACCTGAGCCATTAGTATTGGAACAACGTTCCCTGGAACTAGTATTTTTGTTCGTCCCTTCTTACATCATAGATAAAAATGTCTTCCTTCAGACCAAAACCATACACTAGATGTCTCTAACATAGGGGATCATTCATCATCCATTCTAATAGGAGATCCACCAAGGACGTGTTTTCAGAATGTATCCACATGATTTTTTGGATTTCAGTATTGTATGGAATCTACTCCCTCATAGAAGAAAGTGCATGGACCTCTGTATCATCTTTTTGGTAGCCCATACAGTTTTGGGACATTGGAAAATTTCTTCCTCTTATCGTGAAGCTCATTAATAGTGCTCCTTGACAGAGCTCATTTTCAAAGATCAATTCACTGAGTACATGAACGTAGAGCCTCAAGAGACTTGATGTGATTTGTAGTTCAAAAAACAGTCGCAAAGAACTAGTTCACTAAGAAGAATTCATGAAGCAACTATCAGTGGAACCGGTACACAAAGTGAATTTTTAGGTTTGATAGAGCATCATGATTCGAGAGCTCATGCATGTTTTCATAGAGATAGATGTGGATAAAATAAGGTTCCTCCCCCTCTATTTATAGGCAATGACCTCTAGATATTTTTGGTGCCCTAGGAAAGGGAAATTTTCACTGAAATCTCAACCCACACTCTACATATTTCCATTATGAGTTAACTTCTCGATCCACATGTTTTTAGTGGTCAACCCTCGGAATATGACCCTCTTCTTCTCCGTAGTTCCCATTCCAAGGGACGTAATTTTTTGGCATGAAAATAAAAGTCTTAGAATCGATCAAAAATATGCAATAAAATTATCAAAGGTCCTGCCTCACAATGCTATATAACAATGCTCTATGCCACCATTAATAGTGAGAAGGCCACAAAATGGAATCCCCCACGACTACCACAGAGAACCATAATAGAAGCTTAACTTATCTGATGGATGTGTCTTTCACCATAATAGTGCATTGATTTGGACGCCTCTATTCTCCAACAGATGCATTCGCTACCACCACAGATCATCATGATAGAAGCCTCTATGATAATGTCAAGCACATTGACCAGCATAATGAAATTATCGATGCCATTGATATTTTGACATGGCCACGTCAGATCGTCGAACATCATTTCCTTCATGGTGTGCCTTTGGATCATCACAATCCTATGTACCGAAAAATATATGGCTCCTCCTCTTCAAAAGAATCATCACACTGACATTTGGTCTTCCAATATATAGATTTTCGGAGCACTCTTTTTCCAATGATCCATAAAAAAAAAATTCACCACCATTGTTATGCGAGCATTATGAACCAGCTTTCACATTGATCCATTTTAGATCTTATTTAAGTTCATGTTCCCTCCACAATTCTCTCAAACCATCTCGAATGTAGGAGTCCATTTTTGGTACTTACGTATTCATGAGGAAGTATGATTTCTTGAAGTACCCTCCATGGACATGTTCACTCAATACCTCCACTAGGTCATTATAAATCACGAAGATGCAAAACATTGGGGTCCTTTGAGACCTGATTCTCAAATCCCTATCCTTTACAAAGCCCATAATATTCGTGATTCACTAGATATTTGAGAATCTCTTATTTGTGGGTCCTTCTGCTTTGTTAACCCTTCTCCCGTGTAGCCCACTAGTCCTATGCAATGTGACTTCTTGGTTCCCAGAGTGGTGACTCATTTTGTGTTCCTCAACATCATGATTAATTTCATAGTCACACTAATAGTACCTGATTCGTTTCATAGCATTGATAATTTGGGAACCTCAATTGATCAATCATCCACCCCATATATCAAAGGCATTTCTTATTAATTTTTACCCCCCATGTTAGGGTCGGTGAAATTTATGCATATCCTAGGGGTTAGGAGTGTGTACTCAATGTACAAGATGAAGGATGTTAAATTTACAAGCACCCACATCTTCTACAGAAGACGTTAAACTATGTTTTCTCATGGGAGTGGAATTTTAGAATGGACAAAAGAGGGTATGACACCTAGAGACTATTTAATTCCTCCATTTTCAATATTTCATTCTCTCTCCCTCTGCGCTTTGTCACCATGCCCGATTTGGGAAACCATTTCATTATCCCTGACACTCTTTGATGAGGTTATCTAGGTTAAAAATCCATATCCACTTCATATAAATGGACCCCTCCACAATATTCACATCTACATTAGCCCCAATCACCATCTCTATTGGCCGCTAGCCATGTGTATGCTCCACAACATTCCTTGTGGTCGCAACTTTCACTACACGGTCATTAGGTCTGATGAAACCTCTTGTTTCTCACACGTATCATGACTCGTGACAGAATATGGAAATAATTGATGATGAAATCCCCTGATGTTCCAACTTACTATGTAACCCAATGCCCAAATATACTGAACTATGTGGAATTTTATCCTTTACCTATTTAATCATGTTATGAAAGAAGCCTCTCTTGGGTTCAATCATATCATTCAATAGTCCCATCGACATAATTTCATTTCACCCTCATCACGTATGACAATGATCTTTATTCTCCTTTTTTCCCACACAATGTAAAATTGAATACTCAAAAAATGTGGGTTTTGATATCTATCTTCTAAACATGGTACCTAGGATGCCTCCATGAGGACTAATCCAGAAAAATGGTAACTTTGGTTCTCCCACATAGAGACATACCCTCTGGATGTGGTATCATCACATTTTGGGACACCTCTCTTTGGTCCTCATCTACGTGGTATTCTCATTCCCCCAAGGCATCTAATCATGTTTATTCCCCCCACAGTAAACCCACAGTCATATAACCAAGAGTTTCCATCATTATATGTAATTATAATAACAAGTATTCCCCAACATGTATCTAGGTCACTAATATATGTGAAACCCTGATTCAATGAACCATATTGATCAATGTGGACTTTGATTCCATACCATGATGTTATGTAGGAATCCTCTTTGAGGTTCATTTCCATCCCTCATGTCTTATCCCGGTCTCTACCTCATGCCCTTGTGTTTACGGAAGATCATGACTCTAGCAAATGTTCTACACCATTTGGGGACCATCCACGCATCCATGCCTATAAGATTCCTCCTCAGGTGACACATCACCCCTCTCAAGATCTACATTTATATTGATTCATGCCTCCTAGGAATGGTATATAAAAAAACACACTGAGGTCCATTCCCCACACCACCATAATCACATTAGTTCCATCACATTCATCTCATATACTTCATAAAATCATACATCATCCATATAGAATATATCACAGGAAGATGGATCCTAAAGGGATCATATCATTCAAACGGGAAGTCTCAATGTATATTACCCAGAAAACCATTTTGAACTATGTGGTTTTCGATCCCTATCTTCAATAAAGGGTTTGTTGGATGCCTCCTCATGGTGAAATCCTAGGTAATGGAAATATTTTGTGTCCCTTTTGTGTGAACACATACTCATTTCGGGACTACCCTTTGTCATGAATTGATTAGCCTGCAGGGTATAAAATCTACACATTTTTAGGGACACACCATCTCGGGTATATCCTCATTGGGAACTTTGATTCACTAATCTGAAAATACATCTTAGTCCCCCATTATTGGGATGCACTATCTTGTTTCACTCTTATTAGTGTTATTCTATATCTGATCCATCTCCGTAAGATGTTAACCATGGGACATGCCCTATGTTAAGTATGGGAATCTGAGGAAAACCACAATGAAATGTCTACATCATACAATTCGTTGAATTTTATGTGTGATTCATCAGACATATTTTCCCCCATGAGGCCCTATCATAAGGAAAATATATAGGTGTTATAGTGTTTTAAAATCAAGCCTTTCCATAAATGCCTCAGCATTACAGCTCTTCAGACCGAAGGCTGGTTCCCGAGCATGAACCATTATAATATCTTGATAGAAGTAGTGTAATTAACTAATGTTCATGAATAGGTGGCACATGTAACATGTTTCAGGAACATCTTATTAATCATTAAGGGAGACTGGGACTTGGTGACAATTTCCAAGGAGGTATCCAAAAAAGGAGGAACCGACATCCCAACATCCCATTTAGATCAAGGAGTAAAACATCCCTCATTATGTGGATTATCTCAACTTTCATAGGAATGTTGGAATGAAAAGTACAATGTGACCATTAGAAAGAGTCCATCAAGTGTGGGCCGACACACCCCAATAGAAAATCATTAGAAACAATCATCTTATAAAATAATATTTGAATTATTTATCATTATTTGTGAAACAATTTCATACATTTTTGTAAATCAATTTAGTCAAAATTATGAAACCCCAAAATGATGATATGGATTTTTGTAAAATTAATCATATGACTTTTGAACATCAATGGATGGAACCTCTTCAAAAAAATTTACTCCATTGATATACTTCATTAACAATAATAAAAATATCTAATTATAAAACTCATTGGTAGTAAAGATCAACTCATGTATTATCATTTAATACACCATAGATAAATTCAATACATATATACTAAATTCATATCAAAATAAATTGATTCATTACATAGTAACATAGTGAAAAATATATCAAGCACACATAAAGTATGATATCCATTATCCCCCTTTCTTTCATGAAATTTGTAGAAAATGTAATATAAATTTGATATATTGTTTTTGTATTATTCATTAACCTTACTAATGATAAATGAAATTTAACTCATTGTGTATTGAGTCATCTATTTATTAATAATTTTTTTCTAAATTATCGCACTCTGATTCTTTAGGGGCTAATTCTGTATAGAAAACAAATGGGTCAAACATTTTACATCAATGTTTTCAAATCTCAATTCATAATATGATACCAACTAATGTGAGAGACTTTTTTCTATACTAAGATACCATGAATCTTTTTATTTGATGAAAATAATTGGTTGATTATAATTTATGTTATTATTGTTGAATTTTTATTATCAACTTTTTTATAAATAAATTCTCATGATAAATTTAACCTAAAATTCTTCCACTCATATCAATACTCAAATAAAAAACATTCAATTGAGGTAGGATTTTTATTTTCATGAAATTACTCATAGAAAATCTATACTATTCATTTTTTCATGTCATTGATAAATTCAATTTATAACACATATGAGAAGAATTTTTTTTAAAATAAGTTTATGAGAGTATACCAACACACATATTAAATCAGTTATTAAACGCGTACCTTCTATAAATGTTATATAATGGTAAAATATAACGCAATTGGAATAGTTTTATATAATCCCCATTAAGGGATGTGCTCCAAATTAAAATTATAATGATGTATATTTTCATTTCATTATCATAGAAAATGTATTGATTTGGGTACTAATTATATGAACCTCATTAATGATGGTGACATAAAATTTGTTGATAAACTATTATATCATTAACATTTTCAAAATCGTTAATCTTGAAAGTTTTCCAAAATAATAATAATAAAGATAAAAAAAGAAAAATAAAACAAGGATGGATATATCCATAGTGAGTGTAATGAATATTTCATTGTGTAGGTATACAAATATGACATAATCAACTTAGTTGTTCACATTTATATATTCTTGATAGTAAATTCTCTTCAACTAATGGTCAATAAAAAGGTTTATGTGTATAAGGTAGAGCTTTTTATTATATTAATTGAGATAAATGGGCATGTGAAATGTTTCCTAGCCATAAAAATCCAATCGTTTCTCCTCAATGTGTGGGTACACTCTTCATGGTGAATTTTTTGAATTTGATAGATGTTTCGGGTGGCATGGTATCCTCACATTCTTTTATTAAATTATTTTTTTATTACCATATTCACACTACCCACCAATGAACATTGACCATAAGATTCCTTCTAAATCATATTTATTATTAAAATTGATATAGTGTTATGAATAGAAATTTATCAGAGGGAAGTCCATCCATCATTCAACCTTAACAGATCACATTTTATATTTTATCATTAGAGTTTTTTGAAAAACCTCCTAAAATTGAACTTCTACATTGGAAATACTCTTCATGCCATTATCACATATCGTTAACCGGGTTCAGTCACTCAACATTTATCGTTCCAAATTATCTGAAAAACATACATATTTATCATTTTCAATATGAAATACAAGATTGCTGGATACAAAATGATTATCTGGTGTGACCTTTAATATAGTATCCCATTTATTTTTCTCTTAGAATATTTTATACCTTTTTTCTCAAACTTTTCTACATTCCTAATGATTTCCATGGACTTATTATAGATACCCATAGTTTGAAAACATTATGCTCATAATATGATGCATATTTTCATTTGTGTAACACACTTGTGGATCATATGGGGTTTGATTTCATCAGAATCCTTCTTTTATAATATTCCCAAAGAAGTACTTTCTTCATTGATAAATTTTTATTGTATATTTTCAGATTTTTATACATCATGATTTTATTACTTGATCATTAATCCATATTCACTATGACCACTTCAATTAAAAATACTATTGATATCATTAATCATTAATATATAATTATAAAATTTAATTTGATTCATTCATTATATGTAATTTTCCTTAATTTATAATATTCATACCATGATGTAGGAATTAATTCACAATTATATAATGTTATATTATAATAATAAAATGATTGATTAGGCCCTAGTATTCTATAGCACAGTGAACAAACCTCAAATAGAAAAAAAAATTATTGGAATAACAGTTAGGCTAGGTTGAAATATTTGGTCATTAGGTTTCATCAAAATTTTAAATTTTCTTAAATTGTGGAAGATTATTTCTAATCATATAATTATTCACTATATAGGTATAAGTGTTCATTTTTTCATTTATTATCATCCCCTTATGATTTTGTTTTTATTGTTAATGTTCAATTTTCAATAGACCAGAGTTATCACTATTTTTATTAATTGTTATGAATGTCTCCATTTTGTTTGAGACTACAACTTATTGATATATATAATACTTCAATCTATTAAAATGAAAATATAGAATAATTTTAATAGAATAATCCCTTTTATATTTTCTGTGTCTTTAACTCTTTCAGTGAAAGCTCATATTTATTCATATTGTGAAAAATCATCTCTAATATTTTCAATGATTTCCAATTTGACTCCCAGTTCAATAAATTTAATATTTTGGAAGAATTTTTCATTCTCCAATGATTTCAATGTTTTTTTATCATTCCCTATTGATATTTGGAGATTCTTCATTATGAATTTTATTATTCTATTATATCAATGCATTAAAGGTGTTGATCATGTTTTCTTAGATTTATATGTATTAATTATAGACATCAATGGAAGCCTTCTATTTCTATTCATGTCCAAGAGATTCGTCTTCATGAATCATTATGAAATAATCCGTAAATAAAAATAATTAAAAAAAATCCTTCCAACATAATATAATAATTCATAATGAATCTTTATTTGTATTCCTTTGGAATTTAATTAATTTTTGATATATAATCACATCATTAAATTTTTTTATAGTGAATATTTAATACATTTGGATTTTACTTAATGTTGGAAGATACTGTTATATAGATTATTTTAAGAGCGTGTACTGTGATCATTCTCATTTTAAAAGAATTTTTTATTTGAAAATATTAACAAAACATTTCTGGTACCTCTTCTTCAAAATTTAATTTAATATGTTACCCATTTTATTGATATTATTTTGAATGATCATGTGATTTTATTATATAAATGAATTGAAAAAGCATTAGAAAAAATATTCACCATATTTCCTATAAAAAAGGGACCCAATTTTTAAATTTATTTATACTACCTTGTTTCTACTCATCAATGTATTGGTTGAGATTGAAATACGATATATAGTATATATAAATCTTCTTAACTATGAAATCAATTAAAAATTATTATGAGGTGTATTAAATCAATAATTAGAATAAAATATGATAATTTAATCATATGAATGACTTGTTACTCTAATAAAAATTATTTTGATCACGTTGGGATTAAAAAACAATGCAGGGGTGATTTAGTGTGGGAAATGATTTTATCTCATTAAAATATATATCATTTTTGTAGCTGAATCACATATTCGGTGAATGGGTGTCTATTATAATTCACATATAATGAAAAACCAAGAACAAATAAAAATAATTTATGGGAAACACAAATATTTTTAATGAAATATTTTCACATCCAGTTATACATTATAAGAAATGTATAACATGTCTCATTTGATTGAAACCAATTACAATAATCTACATAACAATAAAGAAATAATAAAATTGTTTCCTTTTCCCCCAAAAATTTAAAATGAAATCGCATTAATAGAGAAATATATTATTCTTTATCAATTTATTATTTATTCATAGTAATATAAATATGATTCAAATGGGTACTCTCAAAATTTCCTGACATAAAAATATCAACAATCATAATTTTATATGTTCCCATATATTAGTCATGGTAAAAAAATTTGTATAATGGGGTATAACATTGGACTTTTGATTTCATTGTGTGATATAAAAATCTTTTACAATCCCAGGAAAGCATTTTTCTGAGTTACCAACTCATGAATTTTTTTTTTATTTTTATTTTTTTAATCTTCTTCATGAAAGAATGTTGTAAGAAATTGATTATGTTAACTAAATAAATTCGTGAACATAACAATTTTATTATTTATATTATTATATGTGATTCTATAGTCCAAAAAATATGGATATGATATTCATGATCCCGTTTTTTCATGTATGAAGTTACTTCCTTGAAGAAACTTGAATGGTTATGTGATATTAATTTAATTATTATTTTATTTTTTTCATTAATATGAATAATGAACATTGGATTTACACATTTTAAAATTCCAATATTAAAAAAACTATTATTCGTCGCCAAGGAATTTGATGCTTCATGTGATCCTAATTAAATATTATAATTTTTTAGAAAAACTATGAATGTATATATATTTTTTCATTTCATATCCCTTGATTTTTCTTAGATCATGAAGGATTAATCATACATAATTTTACCAAGAAATGTCAATGATAATTATTCTTCACAAATACATGATTCACAAAAAATTCATTACCCTCTTTGTATTACATTGATGGATCAAGGATATTAGTAATTCTTCTAATATATTTAATCTTATAGATTTTATATTCCTTAAAAATAATAGATATACAATGATACAATTGAATAATATAAGCTTCCTGTTAACTCAAAGAAATTTTTTTAATAAATGAGGATCGTACCCCCAATTATTTATTTTCATGCCGCTTCTATACTCTTATTAATGTTACACATCATATAAATGTGGTTAGTTAAGGAATATTTTTAATAAAATTGAATCATTCCATATTGATTCAATTTGAAAAAAATTAACCTTATTTTTTTCATAAGCATCATGAAAAACTAAGGATCAGAGAATCTTCTTGTAATCTACTGGTTCTTCCATATAGAATAATTGCATGGGAAGATAAAAATAAATTGATGAATCAAATCGTTGTAGCTTTTTTCCATTATTAATAGTCTCACATTCTCTATGTGTGAACATAAATGAACATTTTAGTACACATTAAATATGTTTTAATGTTTGTTAAACACAAAGAATGATGTTCAAAAAAATCATGGAAACCACATTAATTAATAGTAATCACCATTTCATTAAGATATAAATTTTGGAAAACCAAAATAATTTGACGACATATATAAAGATTTAGAGGCTTTATTGTTGTTTTATTTCTTAAAATTTAAGGATATAGATATATCCATGTCACATAAAAGGAGAAATTTTACATGTGTGATCAACATACCAACAATTAATTTCATTTATACTATACTCCACATAATAGGAATCTTGTTATTACTACATAAAGGTGAAAACCCACACACATACATAAAAAACACATAATGAAACACAATACAATAATTGAATGAAAAAAATTTATTATTTGGTCCCTGAATACCCTATGGGTGGTTTTTACCCACCAACTATATTGGGGAATAAAATCCCAATGTGTCTTCTTGGTATGTCATGGGTGTGATGGTGTTTGTTGAAAAATGCAGATAACCAAAAATTTGTATGGTTGGTGTTTACCGTAGATATGTTTTTATTGTTGTTGAGTTTCTTAGTGATATCGAGTTTATTTTCATCCACATTGTGATTTCTTGTTTGGAAAAGTATGGTTTTTTATCATAGCGAGGAATGGTGTGATGAATGTAAATTGAAATTGGAAAAGTAAGATAAACACATATCCTAGACTGTGCACCATGTAACATGTTCGAGGTGGATCGATATGAGTTATAGGCTGTATATAGACCGCATTTAGAAAATTTTTCATTAAATGGTTGTGGTTTGTAGCGGGAGGATCGATATGAGTTATAGGATGTACAGAATAAAGGATTTGGTAAATCATGGATTATTAGATTAATCAGAAATAGTTTCCAATATAAGGTTAATTAATACCACAGATTGAAGTGTGGTAGAATTTCACGATAGAGGATATCCTTGCATTGGAAATTTGGAAATTTCTAGAGGTATTTCACATATATGGAATTACGGAGAAGGTAAATGAATGGCACTGAAGCCTACAAAGGGAGAAGTGGTTCGCAGAGGATGATTCCCTGAAGGTGGTTCTACTAGAAGGAACTCCGATGAAGGATTTTTTAGGGAGTTCTAGGACACAAATGAAGATCATCCATAGATGAAGAGTGTGGAACATGGAGGTTGAGCTTAGGTATGTAGATGTGTAGGTAGTGCATGAACAGAGAGCAGTTTATAGAGAAAGGGTGATTTACATAAGTGGTTCGCGGAGTCGGTGCACGACAGTGAAGGAATATGAGTCCACAGATGAAGGGTGGATCACAGAAGCACCCATAGTATGTGGAGTAGGTGTTCTGTGTACCATTCCTAGTACACAGTATGTAGTATGAGTAGGTGGTTCAATGAACAATATTGGAATCCTGAAAAATCATCATGTCAGTTTGAGAAATTCATTTCTATTACCTAAAAGTATAGAAAAAGGTGGATATCAAATATAGGTGAAATGGTAATTTAACAGAGAATCTATATATAGACGAGGATGAAACATTCATGCATATTAGGGAACATACAAGTCTATATCTAGTGTTTTAATTTCAGGTATATAAACTGTGAGTGTATTCTATTCCAAAATAAGTGAGTGAAGGACGAGAAAGATGGTGACCCTTTTCAGCAGTAGTGAACTATTTAAAGAGGAATTGGGAGTGATCCTTAGGAATGTTTTTTGTATACCGTAATCCTTGTAAAGGTCATGATCATGGTCAAAAAAGATTTATTTAGAACATTGTACTTATGATTGGTAGTGAGACTTAGTGAATTTGGTACATCAGCACACCACCATTCTCTGCTCCATGGGCATAGCCTTGTGAGGCTGAACCATGTTAATATTGATGTGTCCCATACATGATTTATATTATTTTCTTAATTTGAAATGCTATAAAGAGAGAAGATATTTTTATATAATTATTAATATTTATCTGTAGAAGAAATGGAGGTGGTATATCCTATTTTAATTCCAATAATTGAAAAAAATAATTTTCAACTATTGATGAATCGGGTACAATGCTAATTCCGTCCATTAGGAATGCATTTCATCACATTTTTTATACATTAAATATCAACTAACACTAATACTGTATCATTATATGATGATGAAATAATTGAATTGGATGTTGATGTTTAAAGAATAAATGAATTATGGGGGTTTATTTCAAATTCAAATTATGTGATAGTGTAATCATTTAAAACATTTCATGCTATGTGGGAAAAATTGATTAACATTTATGAGGGAGACCCAAATGTATGAGAAACAATGTTGCACATTCTATAGAACCACCATGAAGATCTCTGAATGAAAGCCAATGATGTTGTTGATGCATTATTTGATAGGATAAATGTTATTTTGGATGACATGCGGGGTCCTGGAAAATTCATTAGCGATATAATGATTGTGGAAGATATCTTCAGAAAAAATCTACCACGGATCTATTGAATTGTTTTTGTTAAGGAATACGACGACCAGAATGAGATAAAATTTGATAAAATACATAGTACCATTGTACAATATTAAATGAGAAACGATGATAACGATGTAGTGGAAAAGGGGAAGTCCGAAGAAGTGGAAGTCAAGACCATGAAGAATTTATATATTTAAAATAGTCATGAGGGTGAAAATTTGGATGAGGTCATTTGATTTATTTCCTCAATAATACAAAGTGGATAATGGAATTTGAAAGGTATACATACATTTACATTCTTTTGATGCAAAAAGATTTGGAATTTTTCAACAGAGTGGACTAAGAAGTATGATGATGACAATGAAGACAATGATGACATTCCATAAAAGAAGAATTCATCAAATGTGAAAGGAAATAGAAGAACTAAGATAATGTTATTCAAAAATAATAATCACACTTCAAAATTATATGAATTTTTAGACAAATCTATTGTAAAAGTGTTTGATGACTGTATGGATCATAAATTATATTCTATGGTTCAATTTTTTGGAAATTATTTAACAAGAGAATAAAGTGAAAATGAAGGAGGATAAATTGAAGGAAGAGTTGATATTATGGCATAAATGCAAGGTTCCCAAAAAGAGATAGATATTTTGAGATCTAAAATTTTGAAATCTAACAATGTTATTCGTGAGTAAAAACACCATATTGAATAGTAGGAAGATGTTAATTTTGAGTTTAATTGACATATTAAAAGGATGAGGACTTCAATGCCAGAAATCTCCGAAATAGAGGTCGATTAAAAATCATAAATTGAAGAATAGAAAACAGAAATTGAATTTCTTACTAAAACTATAAAATATCAGATCATACGTGTGAACAAACTAGTAGTGTAATTTTTCAGTCAGTGATAACTGTAATGGAAGCCACCATGGGTTCGGTAGCGATGACAACTGTACTTGAATCCACCGTGGATTAGAAAGGAATGATAACTGTAATGGAAGCCACCATGGGTTTGGTAGAGATTCGAACTATACTGGAATCCTTTGTGGGTTTGGGAGTGACGACAACTGTACTTGAATCCTCTGTAGGTTTGGCAGCAACGACAACTATACTGGAATCCGCATTGGATTGAACAACGACATTCAATCAGTGACTACATCTGATCATCTCTATCTCTATATGAATGATGTATACCTATTTCAGCATCGTCTTGACTTTCAATCATTATCATCGATATGATGGACTTTACTTTCTATGTGGACTAGGTTGTGCTTGGGCTCAACATTTGGAGCCAAAATGAGATTGTTCACTTAGGTATATGTATGGGCATATACCAAAGTAGAGTTGGTTGATACGTTGTGATTGTATCTTTCCTTTTATGGTTTATCCTTTGTGGATTCTGGGAGACCATCGGGGGTCTCAGTGTGTCTACTGAGTATCGTATACTCACACCTGCAGGGGCTATGCCTACACTATGTTGTGTTTGTTAAAAATGACGGACAACAGTGACCGAGGTGGAGGCTTGTGGAGATGGACGGTACCCGTAGCTGGACCACATGGCGAGACGTACAAGGAGCGTATGGCCTAACCCGAGGTGTTGAGGAGGCCATCTGTACCCACCATTCATGTGGGATTCCCGGAGGATGACTCGGTAGTTTCTGTTTTACCTTAATACATTTGTACTAGCTTTTCAGCTATACTGTACTAATTGTTCAACTTGTATTTCCGGCCCCATTCCTTTCATCATATATTTTTTTATTCATTATTACATAGTTCTTCTTTATATCCCACACTCTTTTGTGGTTCTTTACTTTTATAAACTCAATACCTTCCCTTTATATCAGGAATTACACCTTTAGTTCTAGTCGCCAGCCCCTAGCCTATGGAAGGCGGGCTTGG
Organism: Viscum album; assembly: GCA_963277665.1. NCBI lineage: Eukaryota > Viridiplantae > Streptophyta > Magnoliopsida > Santalales > Viscaceae > Viscum > Viscum album. The sequence goes on from OY728135.1 coordinate 165,423,165, forward strand.
GTAGTCACGACACAGGCCCCAGGGACTGGTCGGGACAATATATGCCTACAAGAATGAATACATTATTTTTTGGCATTCCCACACAATATTGATTTTGAAATTCTCTATAGGGGAATGTTTTTTAGTTTACATAAGTTGTAGGGGCCATAGAATTATGATAATATCATTGTAACTAATACACATAGAAGCATCATAGATGAAGAATATGATAATTGTTGACATTATTCAATATCAAATGTCTCTTAGTAACATCCTATAAAATTATAAATTAGTGAAATCATATGAAAGTGGAATTTTTAAAATTTTCACTCTATATATTAGGGTTTCTTGGAATCAATAATCACATAATAATTTTCAATGTCGGAACACATCTGAATAATGGTGTTGGTTATTAGTTAAAGGGAATGATGGTTCATTGTTATTCAGGGAAGCTAGGATAAGATTACACTATTGTTTATATTATTTCTAGAAATTTCTAACTCAGAATGGTCTTTCAACATTTCTAATGACACATTGAGCACCCCTGCATTAGGGGGAACTTGTTACCTTGCATACGGTGGGTGAACAACCTTATATAATGTGTGGCCATTTGGGAATTGTTCTGCCACCATTTTTTGGGTAATAATTTTTATGATAGGGGTGCTTCCACCCTTACATAAAGTGTGACAGATACATAAATAATAAACCACACATACATAATAAATTTCCCATATAAATGGAGAGAAAGAAAATTAAAAAAATAAATAAATATTTATTATTTTTCTGTAATCATCATTTTAAAATGTGGGATAATGATCTTCTATGAACTCCATTGTAGTGACTCATTTGGATAAATCCCCACAGTCATAGTGGTATATATCTGTGAATTCTTCCCAAAATCAAACATTATTTTACCTAGAGGAAATATTAAGGTTAGTTTAAAAATACTCTTAGACATTCTTTCACCTTTTCACTCATTCCAATTACATGTTTTTTGTTGGCCTAATATATGATTTGGATGAGGATTTTATAAAATCTTGGTGGAAGTGTCTTTATATTAAATTTATTTTTCATTACGTCACAGAAGTGGATCCTAGAAGAATCATCTAGCATTTTAATTTTCTTATTTAAATAGATATACCAATGAACTCATATTATATTGATGTTTATGTTGTTTGTGGAAAATTAATAATTTAAATTAAAAGATATATTCCTGATTTTTTATGTTAAATGTCTAGATAGATGTAAGGGGTTACACAATCATGTATTCTCAATATCTAGAGATGGGAAAATGATCTAGTGAGATATTAGGCTTTCTTCCATGTTTAATTTTATAATAACATTTATTATTAATCATATAGAATTAATTTTGTGGAAAATTAATGATAAATAGTTTACAAATATATTTTAATAATGTTATTGTTTTGGATAGGTTCTCCAGAGAAGATGTGAGTCTTGGATGATGTTGAGTGGCGGGGGTTGAGATACATTAAAATATAGTATCTTTGAATTTGTTATGTGCTCCCATTAGAAAAATCCAATGTAAAATTGAATTCATCTATATTCATGTTATATATGGTCTCAATAATATGGTTGATCGTTCTTTTTTAAAGTATTTTTTTATAATGTTAATTTCCAATGTTTGGATTCATGAGACAAGGTCAACAATTATGCATGGATTACAAGATTGATGCCTCATCCACTAATGGATTAGGGCTTGATTATAGATAAATTCCATTGGATTTAAAAAACCATTTGGGTTATAATTTATGAATATTATATAATACAAAAATATATTGGTATAATTGTCCCATAGTTCCTTTATGTATGTAGTAACAATGTAACGTGCATAGAAAACATTAAGTGTCACTATGGAAACTAGAGGTACGATATGATAGATTTTATATTCCATATATCAATGGAATGGTTGATTCATTATTAGGACATGGGTTCCTTACTTATTTGTACAAAGGTACACAGGTTGTTGTACCATATAAATATATCAATAATTCTTTGTGAGGGGAATGACCAAGGATGACCATTGGAAATGATTTGTGAATGATTCCAAATCATGCGTGTAACAATAGATAGTGTTATTCACCATGGCCAATAAGATATAATGTGGTTGTAATAACTTTAAATATGATATGTACTATGATTGATGTTCCTAACTCGATTGATGTGATTAGGATCAAAAAATCCATATAACATGATCATGAATTTGTGTTACCAAGGGGCCCTATGATGGTTCCCTAGTGATTTCCTTGACCATAGTAAGTTTTATGGTAGGAATTTGTGTTCTATAATAATCATGTGTCCCAATAGAACTTCAAGGTTGATGGCATGATCAAAATGGGGTTGTAATAATTACTATATGATTCATCACATGAGGTATGTTCATACCTTGCTACATCATGAATTAATGTCCAACACTCTATGGTTTTGGAATTATGTATAATAATATTGAGTCTCTGGTTTCTTTATATGTATATTTCTTTATTATAATTCATAGAATGCCTCAGATTCCTAGGATTCATTATTTCACTAAGGATAATATGGAATTATAGGGATATCATATTGGATTTCTAATTTTTCTAGATACATTGAATGATCACAATTAAAATGATTCATCTAAAATATGCATGGTATTATCGATATCTTAGGGTATTAGTTAGGATTTGGATTTATGAATGATACAAAGAATAGATAGAAATCCTATAATTCAGTGCTTTATGCATGAAAATATGGAATTAATTAATAATATTTTATGATTTCACTTTTTATTCATCGTAATAGATTTCAAATGATTACCTCCATTGAATAATTATTATGACTCATATTTCAACATTTCATTGGATCACCTCATAGTAATTGGTGACTAGAAATGATTATTTTATAATATTAATGATATTAAATTTGAATCATCCATTGATATAGATGTAATTCAATATCTTATACTATGGTCTAAGAGGCACTCAAACACTATTTGAATTAGGTATATTGAATTATTAGTTTCACAAAATTACCCTAGATAAATGGTGTTTATTCACTTATAATTAATTTTCATAGTTGACAATGACACATGTTCAATAACATTATTATTAGTAATTGTAATAGCACTATAGGTGGTCAAAAAAGAGTTGAATGAACACCATGCGTGGTTTTTCCGATTATATGGGTACCTAAAAAACATCAATGTCTGAAGGTTCTGGAGGGAAAAAGGCATGGTGTTTCATGACAATACATTTCATCTTGAATAGATCGTAGAGATTAGGATGTCCTATTGTGGTCATGGTTTAAGATATTCATTTATATAAATTCATTTATTTTATATATTATAAAATAAATGTCCTTTGGGAGATCATTTTTTTATTATTTTCATGATTGTGATTTGGTATTATATGTCTCACATGATATAGAATGTTTTAATTTATTTACCCTATATACTCTATTTTTTTTATTATGGAATTTTATAATTAGTTTACAGTAGTTTTGAAATTTGATACGAGGGTAGATTCTTCGCATAGTAGTATACAAGACCATCACTATGATTCATTTACCATCGACATAAATGAATTCATTCTGGATGTCTTGTTTCTCCCTATCAGTATAACCACTATCAAGTATGCAGGAGTTGGGGGGTTGTTAAATTTTTTTTCATAGACATTCATTATGTCTTCATATATAGGGAAATCGTAGAGAAGTGATATAGGAATGTATCAGTTTGTGTGATAGTCCAAAAATCATTTAGTCAAAAATATCATTTTTAATAGATAGACCCAGTTACCTTGAATATAGGATTGTAATACATGAATTTTTAATTTTATGGTTGAATGTTTTCATAAAGGGTGAAACACATGCAGTCTCTGTTTTATGATATATTGGTATGTAGATCTTGGACCATAGTGTTAATAACAATCATTAAGAACCATATTATATCTATTGGACTCACATTTCCATCAAATGAATATATGTTCTTTATTTTATTAAGAAAATAGGGTTCAACCATTTAAATTGTCATGAAAATAAATATTGTGTTGTCTCATATATCATGTTCATAAAAATTAAGAAATATATATATATATATTTGACCATTAATGAAATATAATTTCGACTCTCTAGGGGTTACTCCATGAGGATGATAACTAAATATCCTCTACCTATAAGGGGAGAATAATTTACATTGGTGGGTTAGTAACGGCACATGGCGCCTTACTATTGGTTAATAAAGAAGGAATTCATGGTTAGTTAATGTTTCATTAAATCCATATATGGTGTTTTCCAATATATATTCTGGTCCAATTTCTAGTTATCAAATCTATATTATTATAGTAACTTGGAATCAATTTTATGAGTATTATTTTGTTTTATATATATATTCAAATGGATTATATCATGATTCCTTAATTGGTAGTGTCATCTGCAGATTCCTGGTGACGATTAATTCCAAATAGTGGGTCGATGAAATGAAATTGTGATTTAAGATATGTATGTATATATATATATATATATAAATTATAACCTAGGATTGGTGTGTTGGAATGTGAGACACATGTTTCCATGTGATGTAATGAACATGAAGTACTTTTCATATCACAGTTGGGTTTTGGGGGATGATTAATTAATAATTCCCAACTCAATATTTCAAAATATGAATTCCATGGTGTGGTGTGATTAGGTGTAAACAATTTTTAATTAATTATGACATGTTTCAGGTTATCAAGTGACTGGTTGTGAAACTTTTTAGACGAATTTGGTCATATGAAAAGAGGATAATGGATGAATTAAAATAGATTATAATGATATAGATATTTAAAATGGTTTTGGGTTTAGGTTAATCAGCCTATATATAATAATGCCTTACTTATGGGTTCATGATTTTGGTTTCATGAATGGGAACTATGTGGGAATGAACTCGTTGATTTTTAATGAGATTGAGGTTGTGTGTGCATGCTAGGAATTGTGATATTATTATAAATATCTCCGAGTGACAAATTGTTAACAAATTTTTTGTATTATTGATGAGATTCTTGTGGGAATAAAACTGTAATGGTTTTTATTAAAATACAGATATACCTTTAGAGTGATGATGAAGGTTTTGATTTTAGGTGTTTTGTTTTTACCCGATGGATGATTTTTTTTGGTGAGTAGTGAAATGAATTTGATGATGGAACATTTTGAGGTTGTTCTCAAGGAGCAGTATAAGGAAATCCCTATGGTATAAAGTACACAATTAGCCATTGGCAGTGTAAACCCCATTAAGAATTTTAATTTGGGGGATTCTGATGATGTTGTATATATTAGACAAATATAAATGGCGATTGATATATTATGTTGGCACTCATGTATGAGTGGGATGAAGACATATTGTTCTTATATAGGGTAAAGGGTTGTGGGTGGGTTGTATGATCAGTTTTTTTAGTATATATATGATATGAAACATAGTTATTACCCTAAAAACCAAATGAAATTTAATGTATTATTTATTATTAATATTCAAAGAGCTTAATCCTAATTAATATATATACACATATTAGACAATCTTATGTGATAAATTAATGATACAATGAAGTATAGTATATTTCAAATAATTATATCTCAGAGTAGACGCCAAATATAAAGAGGACCTCGAGATGCTATGATTATATGTCTTAAATATTATTTATATGGGTAAGATAAGATATTATGATATGGAACATAGTATGTTGAATATCTGGTTTGAGTACATCTAAGTGGATGAGACTACACCGCATAATGTTAACAGAGGGTAATTTATAATTGAGGATATTATAAGGGAAAACTCACCTAAAAAAATTTCCAATATTTTGATGTTAGCATATATTATTATCAATAATAGAATGTAGTTATCATTAAACCTTATAATTATTATTAATACAAATCATAACTCATTCAATTGGATGAATTATCATAAACTATATTTATATAATTCAAGTTGAACTTTAGAATGAATGATGAATCATGAATGATATTTTTTAAAGAAAATTATTTCGATGGGGTTTTACTTCTATCATTATAGCAGTTTATATGTAGAACCCTTGATTGTAATGGAAATATCAAACTACAATAAATATTCATAGTGTATTTATGAGTTTAATATTGTTATTCACTTAATGTTTTATCAGGAACATCAGTTGGTTACAAGATAATGCAACCTTATAGATGAGCTATTATAAAAAATATAATATATTTGACAGTGGCTATAATTTTATGGTTGGAGACAATGTAATATTAATTTCTCTCCCTTTATGTTACTTACCTGTTTCTAGATAGTAATCTTGGAAAATAGGAAATATTTCTCAATTATAATTTTTTTAATTTTGGTCGGTTAAAAACAAATGGTATATATTTATTTTAATAAAAATATATATGAATTTAATAAATGGTTAAATATTATCCTCTAAAACAATGAATAATATTTATTGAAGATATTTTATTTTCCTACCACTAAATAGGTATTCCTCAATTATATATTTAACTACATGAATATATAAAATAATTATTTATCACTTATTATTACTAATGTGTAAATATTTATTTGATAAATGAATAATCTATTATGTATATAATAAAAATAATTACTATTCACTAAACTATGAATATAATAATTTTTTATTTATTTACTGAGTAATATTTAATTTTATTTTTAATAGATACTTTAATAGATGATGATTATGAGAAGTGTGATTTTTGTCCCTAGTGAAAAATATTTATTTACCAGGATGAAAAAAACATTTATCATTATGCTAGAAATCACATTCAATCACATAATTTTTTTATTAACATAATTTAAATGTGGTCTTTTAGGTTTCAAGATAATATCAAGTGGTTATTTGTAATAATAAAATATTAAACCCTAACACTAAGACCATAGAGAATTCATATTTATATTGTGAAGAAGTTAATCATTGTGAACAACAGACCCTACCAAGAGAATTAAATATAATGAAAACATTTTCTATGGAATTCAATTAAAATAGAGGTTAATAATTTCTCATCCTATAATCCCTTAAAACCAATAATTACAAGAGATGTTTATTTCATTCCCAAGGAAATCTGTTTCAGTCAAAAAATAATAATTAAATGCAACCATTTCATTGGGCTACAAAATAATGTTATATTGATTTTATTTGATGATTTATGGTCAATATGAGGATCACAACAGCTTTACCTCTAATATAATTTCTCCCAATAATAATATTATATAACAAATGTCATTTAAATGATCAACACCTTCGAATATGAAAAACCTAATCTGTGAGGTATTATTTTTTCATGTGAAATTAAATTAATTGTAATTATTATGTGAATGTAACCTTGTACATATACAATGTATCTTCTTCAAGTTTCATCAAAAAAGAATACTGACCATGGCCATAGGTATTATACATTAGAAAACAATCATTGGACATGAAAACGGATAATTTAGGCTACAAAATAGCAGAAAACTTCACTATTCATGGAACCAATTTGTCAAATTAGAGTGTTCATGTTTAAATTTATTATAATTTTGTAATTATTAATATTTATATGTATTTAATGAGTGTTTCCAATTTCAGAATATTCATTCTTTATATCCAATTTTGGAGATCATAGCTTTACATCTTCATTTTTCAATCAAGTTACCCCCATATGGTTCATATTAAATGAATAACATTTTATGAAACCATATAAATATATTTATTATTCTAGTAGAAATGTATAAAATGAAAATATATGTAGATGTTAGTGAGAAGAAATTTTCATCGGTTTAATACAATAACAATCTTTTGTGGATTCGTGGTCATCATGTTGTCAGTATGTGTCATATGAATTAGATTCACAACACATACCGACTAGGATAGGGTCGAACATAGTTTTTACAAACCACATAGTATGTAACTCAATTTTACAAAAATTAGTTAACATGTTTTCAAAGGGGTGAACATGGGGTCAAGAAACATCATGTAATAAATAAACCATTTTAAATCAATACATGACTCATAAATACATGTATCCATGAATCAGTAAGGTACAATGATCTGTACATCATAAATTTCTTATGTATTTATATGTCGATTCACAAAGAATATGCTATGGACATGTCGAAAACATCTTTACATGATGTGTTGAACTCACTCATAATCCATATACGCTACCAATTTACATGAAATAAATAATATTAATTAATTACTCATTTAAAACTCATCACTATTTACTCAATATTTAAATTATTTATAATAAAATATAGTTGAATTGTTTTATATTATGTTAAATATTAATTAATACATTACAATATTTGAAACATCATGCCCTATCTGGTCGTTACATACAATATTCTCCATGTACGTTAAATTCGTACACATAGTGTGATTTTCATGTTTATGTGTGTAATTTGATGATGTCACATGTCATGAAATAAAGACACATTCCATGTACATGTAATTTAAAGGAATTACACTTATTACTTAATATACGATGTTATTTAGTTTAGATATTTATCCAATGAGTTACGTCCAATTACAATGAAATGTATATACATTATTAAAATATGAAAAAAATTATTTATTTATTTATAATTATTAATTAAGGGGATATCTATGAATGATTTGATGGAAACTAATATGAATTCAAATTATTGATTAAATATGTAAATAATTATATTGATTCATGCATCTATTATATTAATTAAGACTGAATATAAATGAATGGTATATAATTTTTCAAATTGTTTTATTCATGAATCTAAATGATCATGAATATAAAACATAGCTATGTATGTCCAGGTTATATTTTAAAATAATATATGTTGGCCATTATTTAATTCTTAATAACAAATTAAAACTATTTTCTATGAGACACCTGTCACGTGATTATTATATAGGACCTGCATGTCCATTGTTAATTTTTTTTAAATTACCTTTAACCATTCGAATGGTTTTCCCCACATTCTTGGGAGCATAAAACCTATTTAATTGAATGGTATATTTGGAACTTAGAGGCACTTTATTAACTACATGAGGTACAAAGTATTAACTATTTGAGGTGATACACATGAGGACACGTGGAATTTCCCAACTCCTTTTTAATATTGAACATGGATTTTTCCCCTATGGGAATATATTGTTTTTTCCATTGAATAAAATTAACATCTACATGTACATTATCTATAATATATTTTTTCCATTTAAATGTTTAGTATTCTTTGTGTTTTTTAAATCTAGACCATGATCACAAAAATAAATGGAATATTATATAATGATAGAATTAAAGTAATTAGATAATGTGTAAATCATTGACAATGACCCAGATAATCTCAGATGTATATTTGAGAAAATATTAATAATTAATTTCAAAAAACAATACCAATAAATTTATACATAATTTACTAAATTACATTAACTATATATTAAGGAACACTCTGCCCTCGATTACATGACTAATGACATAAACATAAAATTAAGTGCCTCTGTGGACATTGTGGTGGAACATGCTATTTTTGGGGTGTTTTTATAAAATATTTTGGTTGAATAACAAACTTATATTTACTGTAATGGGAATATTATGTCTAAAAAATTATTTATTAATGTTTTATTGAAAAATTTTCATTGATTTTATGATTAGGGAGTCAACTAATTTGATGAAGGAGCAAACAGTCAACATCTTGAAATTAAGCATACATAAATACAATCCCATAATTTTCATGTCCATAATATAGGTAATAAAAATAAGAATATATACCCATGAAAATATAATTTCCATGCAAATAAATATTTTAATTCTAACGATGAGGGCACTTGGGGCATGAAAATTTAGTGGAATACTAAATAAAAATAAAAATTTATTTTGTCTCAAAATATAAGTTTATAAAATAAATCGTTAATAAAATACACATGAAATATTTAATAATTTAATAGAAATCGTCCACATTATCCATATGATCCATAATAGTGAAATATAATTTTACTACTAGAAGTATCCTCATAGAATAATATATGTGATTATGTTTTTTATACACATTGAATAATAACTATAGGTTCTTGAGTTCCCATTTAGTGATTCTCCAACTAAGGAGGCAATGTATGAATAGATATTTCTTTACTAAACAATGTTCGATTATTCACTATTTATCTTCTGTTTGATAATATTTTCCATTTTGATTGAAATTCCAAAATCACATGAGATCATGGGTGCATTATATATTCCAATTCACTTGTAATATCATTATTTATACAAACATAGATATGAAATGCTTGAAATATCAAATGTACTCTTCATGTGAAATATTATAGAGGGTGTTCCAGTTGGACATCACATAGTCTATTCAATTAACCATATGGAGAATCATAAAATTAAAGTGATTAAAATTTTCAATGAATTGTTATCCAATCACATTCAAACATAATTCCTCAAGAGCTTGTTAATATTTACTGTGAATAAAAATATGAGATACAAGGAGAAGTATATCACAGACCTCCATAAACATATTTTTATTGTGGATATGGTAATAATTATGAAAACATAATTAATTATTATCATGTTAGGAGGTATGTAAAGGATTATGGACCTTGATTATAAATCTAAAATATCATCAAAATACCAAACAAAATGAATTATAATTAATGTTTATGGAATGAAAAATGGATTTTTATTCTATGTGATTAGAAATAAGTTTGAGAAGAATAAAAATTTAACCCATGATAATAATTAATTGTAAGGATTATTTTTGTTACTTGTGAGTGTATTGTAACTAATTTTAAAAATTGTTTATTAGATATATTATGGTGTACCCAATATTATTTTTCATATATATGAACAATGTATATATAATATAGATGAACAATTTGATTTTGATCTATAAATGACCAAAAATATTAAACATAATGTTATTCCTAATGAAGACTAGAACCTCATGTTCATGATATAGATGATTATGGTTTTGAATGATTATTGTGGAAGCATATTTGTAAAAAATATTCATATCCCCAAATTTGATAATTAAGGATTTATTTATATATTTAAAAATGAATTATGATTCAATAATAAAGTTATAATCATTAATGGTTTTGAACATTAAAATAGAAGTCATAATATATCAAACTACACAAACTATGTTGTAATGTCATGGACCTCTCTATTCAATTCCCTTGCTAAAATATTGATGTTGAGCTATTATGTGAGGTCATGGTGACTCATCCCAAACACTTTTCCAAATTTCATGTTCTGTGAATAGTGTTTCCTGTTATATGAATAGTGTCATGGTGTCACAGAAATAGTGTCACATAAATGGTTTCATAGAAATAGTGTGATAGAAATGGTGTCATAGTCATGTTGTTATAGAAATGGTGTGACATATAGGGTTTCATGGGCATGGATTCACCATCATGGTGTCACAGAAACAATGTCACAGAAACGGTGTCAAAAATACGGTGTCATGGAAACAATGTCACAGAAATGGTGTAAATATTATGGTGTCACAGTCATGGTGTCATAGAAATAGTGTGATAGAAACAGTGTCACAGACATGATGTCATTGAAATGAGGACATAGTCACGGTGTAACAGTCACAGTGTTAGGGACACGGTCTCGTAAATATTTTGTGACATCTCATGAACGGGGTTTCCAGAATTGTTTCATATTAGTTTTCCAAAATTTCCATATTTTTTCCAATTTCATCAATTTAAAGTTTTCTTTGAAATTAAATGAATTCATAGCCTTTTATTAATGGATTTAAGGATGATTAAAACCCCATTACTCCAATATTTATTATTATAAGGCTCGGGAGGTGTTCACTTTCTCAAACTGCATGGTTTATTGTGATCCTCTTTTAATGGAAAATTCACCGTATCTTAAACCACTAATCTATTAAATCTTCTAAAGGGATAATATCTATTCCTCCCTTATTCTTCCTCCTTGTTCTTAGGTTTTATATTCTCAGTCCTTTATTTCCCTCCCATAGGAGTTATGTCATCAAACATTCCCCCAGTGGATTGCATTCCCTCGATGTTCTTCTTGCAGCTAGTTCACCCCGTGGTTTGGTGCAACCAAGCAGTTTCCATCGATCTTCGATATAAGTTATGTTTTATCATTGTTATTTTGGGTTCATCATCTTTTTTTTATCCTTGAAATATTATGTAATATTATCTTCATTCTTCTAATGTATTTTCTCAAGTTTTAGTTGGTATGGTCATGCTGCAACATCCTCAGATGGATGTAGTTGTCACCTGAGGAGGCGATTGTGATCTGTTGTATGGGTCATTCTTGTATATAGAACGATAAGATCAATTTGAGGTAGGGGATTCATTTCTTATATATTGTTTTACATGAAACTATAGATATATCATTTTCACCCAACTTGACCTTAATTGAATTGACATAATAAATATTAGAACCATATAAATAAATTTATATTAATCGTTTGTTTTGCCTCTTGTTTTATAGATAGTGTAATATCTATTTCAAATTTGATTAGATTTTTATTCGCGATGGAAATTGTTAATAAACGTAAACTGAGATTCATTGTAAATTAATTTTCAATGATAAAGAGGCATGTAAATGAATATGTTTCTTCTTGTTGCAATTTAATGTAAACCAATTTGAAACTATAAACATGTTTAATCAATTTTTGATACCTCTGATAGGTTGTTGACTATGTTACCCATAGTATGAACATACAAATAATAAATCAATAAATACCAGATGGATTAAATAACATGCAGTTTGATAAAATGGTAATTCCATGTAGTGTTCTGAGTGTCCATGTTGTTTGTGAAGGTAAAGAGCCTTATGCTTGGAGCTGTGAGAGATCATTATGAATGGAGTCATAATTTCAATTTTTAAGGAACAAGAGAGCAGCTGATATGTTGTAGTTTTCATGATGCTTATGTTGTTATGTTATTATTCATCGTTGTTGCGATATGTGGGGGCATGGAGGCCCATTGGTTGTAGCAGTTGTTGATGCCTGGAGTGGCGAGATGCATCGGTTTTGGAAAGTGGGTGTTGTGGAGGACAATAGAGATGATGAAACAAGTTGTATGTGAATAAATTGATGTTTCCTGAATCTTTTTGGTGGTTTATCTTCATTACATTCCCCACTGCACAACACAACTGTTTTTCCTTACCTTCTTTCTAAAAAAGGAAATGACGCGTGGGGTATTCCATATGATTCCCATGTTTAGCTTCTCGAGGAAAATTGGGTCTACACACATTCTATAGGTGGAAATGATTTGACAGTTGTTCACCTACTCACCAGGTTGAGCACCTTGTGTTTAGTAGCTTTTAATGTTTTTCTAGAATTCCAGGTAATTTGGGATAGTAATAATGTTGTTAATAATTGATTGATTAAATGATGTTAACCCATGGGGTTAGATCTTGCTGGGAGGCAACACTGATGTTACAATTTAAAGGAACATTGAACATTGGGTGTGATGTTAACGAATTAAAATGTGTAAATTTTTAATGGTTAATTTATATTAAATAATTAATTAATGTAAAGTATAACTGAATAATAATGAATCTTGTAATATAATAATAATATTTTAACGGTTGTGTTATTATATGTTACCTAGTCTTAGAAGTGGTATATGGGAGTTTGAGAGATGTTAGATGTAGTTGAGTCTAAGACTAGGTTATTCCCATTGTTTGGTTGTGAGCTATTGTATATTATGTTTATTTTTTGTTTCAATATGTGACTCCACCTCGTCAGTTAGGGAAACTGACACCCTTTGGATTCTGATCCATGGGGGGTGTTTCCCCATCATTTTGGTGGGAGGATGGTTGGATGACTACCCCCTTTGGCCCCGATATCTTCTCTGACTAGTTACTTGTGCTCATAGGCACAACAGTTATTTTTTCCCATATATGTGTGTAGATGGTTGTGATGGATTTTTGTTATTCACACACATATATACTTGATATAGTTTCCTGTGGAATACTATAGGTGTAACCTGTATAGGCTGTGATGGCTTGAGGATCCTTACTCGGTGTGTGGGTTTTAATGTATTGAGGTATAACGCCCGACGTATTATACATGTTATGCAAGCTATGGTGGATCCTGGAAACTACATGGTTATTATGGTTACATGGACCTTGTGGTTGTTTTGCATGAGATACATGTTGTGGTTCTTTGATCAGGTGGTTGCGGGTAAGCCTTCTTGGAGAGGGATGACCTTGATGTGCGTTGTTGGGGAAAAGCAGCATACTAGAGGGGAAGTAGTAGCAGGGTACCCTTGATATTTATTATTATATTATATACTCTTGTATGAAATATTTGGTGAGAGTATTCATGGTGAGGATGGGATGTCGGTATTTCTGTCTATGTGACAAGTTAGTTTCACTTTTTGTTCACTATGCTTTAAAATTGTTTATTTACATTTGCACGAGAGGCATCAGAAAGGATCAAACAGATTATACAGTAATACTCAATTTATGTATATATAAAATATTTTTCATGTCATAAGTAGAATGTTGTAAATCAAGCAGGATACTACTTTCATGGGGTTGTAGTAGCTGTTCGAGTTTCTGCTCACTGATATTTTTACATTCATTTGGTCATTTTTAGTTTATCCTCTTTCAGATGTGGTAATTTTTCATGAAATTACAAAGGTGCACATTCTGTTTCATTAATATTGTAGTCTTATTTGGATTTGGTTGTCTTCCATTTTATCACATTCTTTCACATTTGTTCTCTTATAGGGTAATACCTCCAATTTGATTGTTTACTATATCATCAGTGCTATTTTCCAACTCATGGCCTACTGGAGTGGGGACTCATGGGTCATTATCTCCTTTCTCACATTTTCATCCCATAACAGGTACACCATGTAGGGAGGGGGTCGTGATAGAGTGGTATTAGAGGTCTATTTGAGGGATAGGATGGTATTTGGTGTTAGGTGCAGGTGGGGTTGCATGGGATGGTTGGGAAACAATGTCAAGGAAGTTTAGAAACTTATGTAAAAACTAGAGACTGGTTGAGACATAGCTGTTTAGGGTCCCCTCTGATCTGATGCACAGACCATTATGTTTACAGTGGCTACTAAATGAGGTGATACTAGTTTCCAGGTAGAGACCTATGAAAGGATCACACATCATTATTAGTTGTACCTTTGTTTGAATGGGTAGAACTTTATATAGGTTTTCCTGAAATTAATAAAAGAGAACAATTAATTAATTATTGATGAGTCTTCTATATTCCAGGATTAGGAGATAATTTGTTTTTTTATTTAATAGGTATGGTTCTAGGTTGATGTCCTCATCAGGATCACATAGAATATTTCTAGTAGTCTATTCTAGTAGATCATCATAGGGTAGAAGTCAACGACAAAGACACTAGAAGGAGGACACTCAACATGTTTCAGCACAAGAGTTTGCAGAAGTAAGATGGTTCTATTTCTGATGCATTCATGGAAGACTGGTTGGAGGAGGATGATATAGGTTTCAGTTCGATCCGTGATCAGAAGAATCACATGGTGTCTTTGGTTGTTACAATGTTGTGCGGAGCAGTGAGGATGTGGTGGTTCTTGTTCCTCATGGATCACGAGATGCTGAAAATCTAATGAGAGGAGTTGTGTGACATGTTTAGAGTCGAGTTTCATTCTTCGAACATGATGGAATCTAGTCAGTAGGAGCTTATTACCCTTCTACTAGGGATATCCACTTTTGTGAGAGTTGGGAATCCATTTTAGGAACCATTTACGATATTCTTGGGACCTATTTTTAGATGAGGAGGCCATGGTGAGGCATTTCATGGAGTCTTTGCATCCAGAGAACCAGCACCAGTTCACCCCATTTACATTGAAGACATCCCTTGAGGTGATGTAAAGGGAGAGGTCATCTAGAGGTCATTAGTCCGAACTAGGTCATCACAAGAGGGGAGTCATCATGATTTCTCATGAAGCAGAGCTGTGGTCCGAGGTCTCATGATTTTAGGGCATAACAGTTTTAGTATATTTGAGGGTAGGTCCTAGACCTCCGTATCTCATTTCTCCAGGGTCAACGGCTCTCATCCCTATGTCATGGGATCATGAACTTTTTTTCATGTGGTGGTCAAGGTCATCAGCAACGAGAGTGACCGACCTTTTAGAGTGGTCATCAGACACTAGGTGTTCCGCTCTAAGTTCCTCCATTGAGGATGTTCTATCTGAGGCAGCAGCAGCAGGTTAAACCAGCATTGGATTAGAATAGTGTAGATGGTGATAGCAGAGGAAACCCCCAAGATTCTCCCATCCTCAGAGATCAGATATTGACTGTAGTGTTGGTTATCATTAGGGTTAGAGCGGCCATGGAGGAGGTCGTATTCAGCTTCATGCTTTAGCATTGCTAGATACATGAAAGCCATACGTTTTCTGAGGTACCCTTTTCTTGTGTTAAACCATTGTGTATTCCTTTTTTGATTTATGAGTGAAACACAATTTCATATCACTTACCATTTTCCATCCTTTGGAAATTGAGGTAGAGAGGCTTCAAGTTCCCTTGGCATTGAATACACAAATTGGAGGTTGAGAAGACATGATGGAAGTATGTATAGACATTGAGCTAGAGCTGGGGAAGCACCACTCATGAGGATATTTCCTATGTTTATGGATACAACCATATGATGTCATCCATGGAATGGATTGGTTGTATTAAATTCAAGATTTAGTGAATTACTTCTGGAGGCAGGTTGTGTTCATCGACAAAGATGGAGAGCCATTGGTTTATGTTGGAGAGTGAAACCATCGAATGGTTCAGAGGTGCGTTCCATTATTATTATCCATGACGGATTACATGATGATGATTTATTCATAGGTTTAGTAGTTGGCATTTCCTAGGGTCGTAGAAGAGTTCCCTAATGTTATTCCAGAAAAGGATGTAGAATTACCACCTTGAGGAGAGATCGAGTTTGGGATATACCTACAACTAGGGACGTGTCATATCATTATGTCTCCAAATAGGAATCCCCCTTCTTATTTAAAATATCTACACAACCATCTTGCTGGTGTGTTATAGTGCGATTTAGTTCTTCCGAGTTTGTCACCATGGGGTGGACCGGTTTTTTTCGTGGAGGTGGTTGATGACTATTTGCAGTTGTGTATTGATTATCATCACATATACAATGTGACAGTCAAAAATATATATAGTCTTCCATGGATTGGTGATTTATTAAATTGACTAAAGGGTTAAATTTTTTCTCAACGATCGACTTGTTTTCCGGAAATCCTTAGATGTGTGTGAGGGATGAGGTTTTCCTGATGACTGCTTCCTATTGTCGTCTTGTGGTTTAATAGTTTGTTGTAATGCCGTTCGGTGTGACGAATGAACCAGTTGTGTTCATGGGATTGATGGATGGTGTGTTCCTTGAGTTATTGGATATATTCATGGTGGTTTTCATTGACAACATCCTTCTGTACTCCATATCTCTGAAGCATCATCCAGAGTATCTTCACGTCGTTATGGATGTTCTTCATCAACATCTGCTCTTTAGAAAGTCATCAATGTGTGAGTTTTTGGTTTAATAATTTCTTTTCATGCAGCATGCCATCTCCCAGCAAGGAGTTGATGTGTATCCATCGATGATAGAAGAAGTTATATCATGGGAAGCCCCCAAGATAGTGGTATAGGTGTGACGTTTCCGTGGTATTGTGGGCTACTAATGGTGGTTCATAAATGATTTCTCTAGGTTGCAAATCCACTGACACCGTTAATCTGGATGGATCAAATGTTCATATGGAATGATCAGTGTCAGCCAGCATTCAGGGAATATGAAAGGGAATTTAGTAAGTTCCCCAATTCACTATCTTTAAGTAGGTGGATTTTAGTTTGATGTTTTCTATAATTCTTTGCATCAGGGGTTAGGATGTATTTTGATGCACCAAAGAGAAGTTATTTCATATGGGTCTTGGCAGTTTCAGCCCCATGAATGTAACTATGCCACCCATGCGCTCCATTTTGTTGTTGTGGGGTTTTCTCTGATGTTTTAGAGAAATTACCTCATTGGATAGTGCTTTGTGGATTTCACCAATCATAACATCACGAGGTATGTCTTATCCTATAATGAATTAATCTTACAGAAATGTAGATGGATTGTGTTCTTACAGGAAAACGAAATTGCAATATCATATAACCCTATAAAGGGGAATGTTGTACCTGATGCACTATAAAGGAAGTCACGTAGTGATGAAGTTCATGAATTTTGTTATTCCTCGAATGTTATGAATGAACATTAGACATTAAATATTGAGATGGGATATGTTTGGGGAAGTTTTTTTCTTTTCATGATGATGGTGCAATCATCTCTAGTGAAGTAGGTGGAAGAGTCCCAGTTGAGGGGATCTTGAGGTGGAGGTCTGGAGACACCTAGTTGATTGTTGTGATGTCCATAATTTTTTGTTTGTGGCGAACAAAACTGAGTGTTCTATAACTAAAGATGATTTGTTCCATGGTATATGCACGAGAGGGATCTCCTAGCATTCCATATTTCCCCTTTAGCAGTTCATCCTCGTCTGAAAAAGATGTACCAAGCCTTGAGGATTCAGTTTTGGTTTCCATGGTAGAATCAAGAAGTTGTAGAGTTTGTGTCTCGATGATTTGATTTTTGGAAGGTCATGGTTTAGCACTGTGTCCCTAGTGGTTTCCTCTAGCCAGTAGATATTTCTCAGTAGATGTGGGGGGACACTTCAATTGACTTTATTACTAGTTTACCTCATGCTTCAAGAGGACATGAAACTATATAGGTGGTAGTAGACAATTTAACGAAATCATCCCACTTTATAGCAATCAAGGTGTCGAGAAAACTGGATGTTATCTCAAGTCAGTATCTAGAGGAGGTAGTGAGACTCCACGAAGTCCTGAGAACAATCATTTCCAGTCAAGATACTCATTTTACCTCTAGGGTGTAGAGAGTTCGCCTACATAATTTTGGATCTCAACTATGCCTTAGCACTTATTTTCATCTACAAATGGAAATTTAGATAGAGCAGAAAATCCAGACTCTTGAAAACATGTTTAACTCTTGTGTCCTAGTTTTAAAAGGTTTTTGGATGAGGCCATTACCCTTTGTGTACTTTTCATACAAAAATAGTATTCACTCAACCATCGGTATGGATCTTTTTGAAGCCTTCTATGGACGACCTTTCTGTTCTTCATTGAGATCGACTGGGGTCGAAGAGTTTGTAATTCTTGGACTATAACTATAGAAGAGTATAACAGAGATGGTCAAGGTGAATCATAAGAGGATGAAGATAGTATAGGATCGTTTGAAATCATATGCAGATCAAATGAAGAGACCTTTGGATTTTGATGTTGGGGATCATGTGGTTCTGAAGTTGACTCCCCTTCATGTGAAGCGAAGGTTTGATCGTGGGTGTATGTTTTCTTCCGTGATTGTTGGGCCCTTCAATGTGTTATATCATTTTGGAGTAGTGGCAGATCAAGTACCACTTCCCCCACCGATGAGCTGAATACATGATGTTTTTTATGTGTCACAGCTCCATTGTTATTTTAATGATGACTCTCACATCGCTGGTAATGGAGATATTGATGTTGATGATGATGTGACTTTTGAGGAGCGACCGTTGGAAATCCAAAACCACAAAGAGAATGTCTGTCGCGAGCATTATATCACTTTAGATCATGTATTGTGGTGACACATGGGTGTTGAGGAGAGTACCAGAGATCGTGAGTCACAGATATGTTCTCAGTAACCTTAGTTATTTGATTTTTAACTCTATTCTTGTTACGATGTTCTCATTGTGGTTATAGACCATTCATGTTTATAATATGGATTTATTTTTTTGTTTCTTATGGATTTCTCTCATTTGAGAGGTATCTTAAGGAGTGGTTGTTCGGACCCTTTTTTTGTTCCTTTTGTGATGGTTTTGGATTCTATAGGGTTTGAATTTTTTGAGATGTATCTTATGTGATGCCCCATAACTCTATGGTCGTTCCCTTTCTAAAATATGGTGGTTGATCTGTTGTAGGAGGTCAATGCGAATCATCACTAACATAATGCCTAATTTTCAAATATGTGAATAATCATTCTAATTTTATTAATAGTTCCATGGTGTCACCGAAATGGTGTCACAGAAATGGTCTCACATAAATAGTGTCATTGAATTAGTGTAATAGAAATGGTGTCATAGAAATGGTGTGATAGAAACTGTGTCATAATCATGGTGCCATAGAAATGATGTGACAAAAATGGTGTAATTGTCCGGGTGTCATTGAAACGGTGTCCCAAAAATGGTGTCACAATCACAGTTTCATAGAAATTTTTTGACAAAAACATCATCACGAAAAATGTGTCATAGAAATATTGTGACAGAAACAATATCATAGAAGTGGTGTCAGATCATTTTTTTCACAGTCACAGATTCATAGAAACAATGTGAAAGAAATGGTGCCACAAAAATATTTTCATAGACATAGTGTCACCAAAATGTTCTCACAAACACAGTGTCATAGAAATGGTGTGACAGAACATAAACAATGTTTCTATTACTATTTAATATTTCCTTTGCAAAAATTTCAAGATTTTTTCCTATTTTGCCAATCTAATGTTTTCTTTGACGTTATACACATTCGATGACTTATTTTAAGGGATTTAATGCTGACCAAATTCCCATAATTCCTATATTAATTTTCCTATGTCTCAAGTTGTTTATATATTGTCAAACCTCATGGTTTAGTGTGATCCAGATTTAATGGAAAATCCATCATATCATGAAAAACTACTCCTTTAAATCATTTAAAGGGACAAGATAAATTCCTCCATTGTTTTTATTCTATAATACAATTATTGTAGCTGAATTGAACCACAAAAAATGATTGGTTATTAGCAGTTGAACCACTATATTTTTTGATGAAAGGCACAAGTCTATACCACTCTTTTATATTCTCAATAGAAATTATTAATGAAAATAATATATCTCAATGGTTATATATACACAAATATATATATGTATAGATTTATGTAAACAAAATGAGACATATAATTGAACGTGTATAACACGCACACACACACACACACATATATATATATATACCCAAAATCACAGAAACATCAACAATATGTGTCTGTAATTGTGTGGTAAAAATATTACACCAATATATTATAATGAAAAAATATTATAAATTCAATTAACCAAATTTTAGATAAAAATATTCTACACAAATATTTATATTTTATCAATATTATTAGATTAATTTTTTTATAAAGGTCATTATTTATAATGTATAAAATTTATGCTATTCATACATAATTAAACGATTTTTTATAAACAAATATATATGCATACATATATATAATTTTGTTTTGTAATAGTCTTCATAATAAATAAATATCAAATGTTATTGATGTATTTTATTGAATTATATATATATATATGCCTATATGAATGAATACATCTATTTTTTGGTGTTCCTGCACAATATTGATATTGAAATTATCTCTGGGGAAATGGTTTTTAGTTTACATAAAATGGATGGGACATTGAAGTATAATAATGTCGTTGTCACTAATACTCATAGAAGAATCATTGATGAATAATATAACAATAGTTGACATTATTCATTATCGAATGACTCTCTATAACATCATATAGAATTATGAATTAGTAAAATCATAATGAAGTGGAATTTTTAATATTTTGACTCTAAATATTGTGGTTTTTTTGGAACCAATAATCAGATAATAATTTTCAGAGTTGGAAAACAACTAAATAATGGTGTTGGTTATTAGTGAACGAGAAAAGAGGTTTACAGTTATTCAGGGGAGATAGGATAATATTACTACAATATTTATATTTTTTCTAGACATTTCTAAATCATTAATGGACTTTTATCCTTAAAAATGACCCATTTAGGAACTATGCATAAGGGGGAACATGTTACCTTTCCTAGGGTGGACGAACACCCTTATATATGGGGTGGCCATTTTTTGAATCTTTATGGAACCCTTTTATTGTGGGGTGTATTTTTGATAAGGATGCTTCCATCCTTACATAAAGAGTGACACTTACATAAAGAATAAATCCACATACATAAAGAAAATAAGAGAAAAAAAAATAAATATAAATATTTAATTATAATTTTTACGTCATAATAATTTTAAAAGGTGGGATACTGTTCTTCTATGACCCCTATTGTAGTGACTCATGTGTTTAAATCCTCACATTGATAGTGTTATATATCTTCTTATTCATTCCAAAATATAACTTCATTTTACATAACTGAAATATTAAGGTGGGATTAAAAATCCTCTTAGATATTCCTTCACATTTTCACGCATTCGAATTACTTGTTTTGATCACCAAATATAGGATTTGGTTTTGGATTTCATCAAATCAGGGTAGAAGTGTCTTGATATAAAATGTATTTTTCATTATTTCACTGAAATTGATCCTAGAATAATGATCAAGAATTTTAATTTGTGCACTGAAATAGATATAAAAATGAAGTAGTATTACATTGATATTTATGGTGTATATGGAAAATAATTATTTAAGTTAAAATGAATAATCGTGATTTTGTGTGTTAAAGGTCTAGAATGTTGTTATGGGTAACACAAACATGTATTCTTAATGTATAGAGATGTGAAAATGATCTTGTGATATTTTTGGTTGAGTTTCATGTTTAATTTTATATTAATATTTATTACTAATCATTTAAATGAATTATGTGGTAAATTAATTATAAATAGTTTAATAATATATTATTATAATGTAATGGTTTGTGATATGTTTTCAAGAAATGATGTTAGTCTTGGATGATCTTTAGTGGTAGTAGATGCGATACATTAAAGGATAGTTTCTTTTAATGTGTTAGATAATACCGTTAGCATACTCACATAGAAAATTGAATTAATATGTATTCATGTGATATACAGTCTCAACAATATGGTTGATTAATATTTTTTTAATGTATTGTTTTATAAATGAAATTTCCTATGTTTGGATTCATGAGACATGGTAAAAAATTATCCATCGATTATAAGATAGATGCCTCATCCACTAACTGACAAGGGCTTGATAATAGATATATTCCTTCAGATTTTTAAAACCATCGGGGTTATAATTTAATAAAATTATTGAATTCAAATATCCATTGGTATAATGGTCTCATAGTTCCCCTATGTATGTAGTAACAATGGACCGTGCATAGAGAACATTAGGTGTCACTCTAGAACATAGAGGTAGGATATGATAGATTTGATATTCCATATAGCCATGGAATAGTGGATTCATTATTGGGACAAGGGATCCTTACTCATATGTACATATGTATCCAGGTTGGTGTTCCATAGAAATATATCGATAATTCTTGGTGATTGGAATATCCTCGGATGACTATGGGAAGTGATTTACGAATTATTCCATATCATCCATGTAATAATATATAGTATTATTCTACATGGTCAGTTTTGTCTCATGTATTTATAATAACATTAGAGATGATATTTACTCGGATTGATGTTCCTAACTTGATATATGATACTAGGATAGAGGAACCCAAATAAGATGTTCATGAATTGGTTTTACCTAAGGTCCATGTGTTGGTTCCCTATATATTTCTTTGAACATAGTAAGTGTTATGGTAAAAATCATTGTTTTATAACCATCATGTGTCACCATATAACCTCAAGGTTGATGTTGTGATCATAATGGGGATGCAATAATGAATAAGTTATTTATCAAATGAGTTATGTTCATAACTTGCTACATCATGTATTAATGTCCTCCACTCTATGGATTTGGCATTATGCATAATTAAATAGAGTTTCTAGGTACCTTCCAAGTATTTTTCATTATTCTAATTCTAGGAATGCATGAGTTTCATAGGATTCATCGTTTTACTAATGATACTATGTAATTCTATGGATATCTTATTGGATTTTGCATTATTCATGATATATTGAATGATCAAAATTAATATTATTTAGCTCAATATGATTGTTATTATGACTTTCCTAGGGTAATACTAATGGTTTGGATTTATGAATGATACCATGACTAAATAGAAATACTTGAACTCAGTGCTTTATGCATGAGAATATGGAATTCTTTAAAGATATCATATGATTCCCATTTTTATTTATTGTAATAGATTTCAAACTATTACCTCAGGTGAATCAGTCTTATGCCTCATATTTCAATAGTTTATATGTAATTCCATGACCCCAGTTACCCAGAGTCGGTGCATTATTACATAACATTGGCATGATCACAAAGGATCAAATCCTGAATGACCGATCATTTTAGTAGACTCAGATGTACTAGATACATTAATAGGTTTTAAATTACATTATAAAATAAAAAACAACAAAGCATTGTCTCCCTTGAACAGAATCATATCCCTTAGACTATCCATCTATGTCAGTCATAAAATACTTCTTCGCATCCTAAGAAAAATAACGCATAGAAAGGGGTGATCTTAGATGCTCAGTGAGGATAATAATATAGCAGAAACATTCTTAAACAACCATAAACATGTAATGAAAGGTATAAGACTAAATAAAAAGTCTTTTAAACTTAATATTCATCATAATATTTCAATGAGAAATCAAATAATTCTATTTACATATTTACATGAATATTCTACTACTTGAATAATAACATGTAATGTCAATTTCCAATTTCATTATTATGGAATGAATAATGAAAGACTTCATAAACACATAGTCAAGATCTTGTTCCATATATACAAAAAGGATTACGTCAAGGACTTGTTCGAAGACATGAGTATGTCTCATCAGACCTACTGATGCATCATAGAGCTATAGCAGGCCCCACTCATCACATACTAAGTCCAATGCATTCCTCATATGAAAAGGTTTAAACGTAACAAAAGCATTCATATTAAAACTAGAATACTAAATGTCAATACATTATCCATAATTCTTGAATAGTGAAAAAATAACAAATCCATAGTCAATCATAACACAAAACCTTTAATACATAAAGGATGATTTGTATCACAATAAATAGGCTAAAACAAATGTAAAAACCATCAAAGGATGATGACATAGTTGAAATCAAAACATTTTTTAGAAAAATATCTCTTTTTATTTTTAAATCATTTAAAAGCCATATAATTTTAAAAGAAAACAATTATTTTGAAAAAAAATCGTATAAGCTTGTATGGGAAGCTTCGATGATGTTATAAAGGAGTAAAATAGCCACACCTACTATATCAGTTAAAAAAAGACATTCTTACCTTAAATTTTTAGAAGATGTCACAATGTATCTTCTTTAAAAAATGACAGAAATATTAATTTCAAAACATATATGGTCAAATAGGGGTATAAATTACATTAACCCAAATTCTAGTTAATAAAAAAATGTTTTGAATTACATTTTTAGAAAACACGGATATGGATGGTAAAGAGGTTCCAGTAGATACTTACATATGAACAACCTCAGATATGTAAAGTGATTGTAGAAATAACCATTACCATTTACTTTTACATATTCTATGGTTTATTAACCTTATATAAAATCCTTAAAACATTGTTATTCAATAATAAAATAACAACATACAAAAATATGTAATCATATATGATCCTTTGATATTACTTTGTTAATAATATTTCCGCAGTATAATCATTTCGGGTGTTAACTGATTTTTTTCCTTTATATTCTTTGTTACATAATACATTTTTGTTATCAATAATATGTATTTAATTCATATAAAGAATGATAATATGTTCATATAAATTATTCTGAACTATAAAAAAAATTATTCTTTAAGGATTACGATGTGGAATGAATCTCATCACGTTCATGGAGACGGTAATCTGTATGTACGCATTAGAGACAATATCATTATATTGATGGTGAAACCGTAATTAATTGGATGGTTTATCATATATACAGAATCATTTACATGTTAAATTTATTATTTATTCATTTATACTCATTATTATACCCATACAAATAATGATGTGATTGAATACCAAACTACACCACGACGTGGAGACAGTAAGTCGTACGTACGCACATATGGTGACTTAGTCGTTTATAAGATGGATAGAATAATGAATATTATTTTACCACATTTATAAGAACATCATATTATTTAGATGGTACTGGAGTTATTAATTTGTTAAGGAAAAAAC
Source organism: Viscum album (assembly GCA_963277665.1). Classification (NCBI taxonomy): domain Eukaryota; kingdom Viridiplantae; phylum Streptophyta; class Magnoliopsida; order Santalales; family Viscaceae; genus Viscum; species Viscum album. The sequence goes on from OY728135.1 coordinate 165,449,230, forward strand.
ATATAATGAAGAATTCGAAGAAGAGATTAACTTGAAATATGGTGGTGTAATTATTACATCTTCTTTGTGTGTTTCCTTTTTAGTTGAACAAAAGGGATCTGTAAGATGGCTTTCAGATAAAAGTAAGGACTCTTGGTTGATGTAATATATGTTGGGAGGATATTTGGGTGGGATTTGGCCACGCCAAATGGATTTGATGATTTGAAATTAAGACAAGGGGAAGAAGCATTTTATAAGAGAGCTGAGGGTCACTTTAGGAAAAACTTGATATATTATTTTATAATAAAATCATTTTTGGTTTCTAATGGCTAGAAAATTATTTATTTCCATTCTATGGTGGGTATGGGTTAAAAAAATCTTAACCAATAAGTTTTAGATAGCATTAGGTCACCATATTAACCTTATCTTTTAAATTTAACTCTTAGTTACATAGTTTGACATTTATCATGTCTCTTTGTATTTTTATATTATATTGTTATTAAACATACTATAAACGTACTTTATAACTCCATTTGGATAATTATTAATATATACAACTTTTTATAAGTTTTATTGCTGAGCAATATATTTTTAGGAATATTATATCAGTTAATAATATAGTATTTTCTTTAAAAACTCAATTATATCAATTTTGACACTATTTAGTAATTGATTTTTTTAATGATAAAAAACTATATAACTTCGAATAATATTTATTTAATCAACACATACATGTTATATTAAATTAAAGAATTATTTTAATTCATAATAAGTGTCAAATTACATTTATTTAGATATTTATAGTATCAATTATTTTAATAATTCATTTATAATGTAATTACTGCATCATTTTTGGGTCATAAATAAATAAAATTACTTAATGTCTAGAAATTAGAAATAAAATACAATTACGTAAGAAATATATTTACATTTCTATTTAATACTTATAGTCGAATTTATATTGTGTGTAGCCCTATAAAAATGATTTAGTTATTTATCTATGAATATAACTCTTTTAACTCTTCTTTAAATAAAATAATATTAAATGTCTGAATCTAATCCATATTGACCAAAAGGATCATTTTTTATTCACATGGTGTCTTTTTGGAGAATTACACTTATAAAATAGAAATATGACATGTGTAAGGAGAATTATAATATCATTTTTACACTTAATTATCCTATTTACTTTTAATCATGGTAAATAAAAGTCAAAAGGTACAATTCAGCAAAAATTATTTTCATCTTATTGAACTACATTTTACATACTAATATCATCCATGTCTCTCTGATTTTTGAAATTCAACTCATAGAAGCGGTAAAATTATGTATTATGAAATCATTTAAATGCACCTAGAAGGTGTGTAAATGATGGTAAAAGGTTCAATAAAATTTTATATATCTAAACTTACTATAAAATGACTCCAATTAATTACATTGTGTAACTACTCGAATCTAGAGCCACTCAATAGGTGCCTCATACCCGGTTCGCAACATGACCTCATACACATTTCCCCGAACTCCGGAGGCTTCCGAAAAGTAGCGAGGACCTTGGTGAGTCATTTGGGAAACAATGCCTTCATTTGGTATGGTATACATAGAAAAGGAAATAGCAGTGAATAACAGAAGCAGTAAACAACATACAATAACTGAAACTAAATAGTAGAAACAATGTATAATATAATAATGATGATAATGATGCAATAGTTACAATATATAAGGAAAGCTGCAAACAGGGAACCATGTTGAAATACAACTGAGAACTAGGTACTTAAGTTAAACAGCAACTCCAGCAGGTTCACAAGCCCAGGCTCAGTCATATGCTCCCCAGGTCCAACCAGCAATCATGTACATGAAGTAGAAGATCCACAATCCCTATCCACACCTACAACCATATTACCTGTTTGGGATGAAAAGCAGGACCCAAACACGGTGTGATACTAATCACAGTATTCAACCACCACAAGATCTGTGCACTACTATCAGTATGAAATATAGCAAAAGTAATGGAAATAAATGAAACAGAGAAACATGAGTACACTAACATAAACAATCCTACAAATATGTATTTAAATTTATTTATTAACATAATTCAGTAATTTAATTATCGACTAAGAAATCAATCAAACAACTCTATATTATGAAGGATTTGCAAGTAACCCAATAGGTAACATAGAAGATTAGCTAAACAACAAGCAGGACAAACCCAAGTGTGTTCATTGGCTTGGTGAACTTGTCAAAACCAACCAAAAAATTCTCACTGACACTTTGGGTGCCTCAAACTAGTGTACCCCTATATTTATATAATCATAAAAAGGCACAGACACTATGGGAAGCACTCACTATTAATTCCCTTGTGGTCTTTCAATGATTCGTATAGACTCCTCGAGGAAGCAATTATGTCTAATTCCCCTCTATTATCAATACATAACTAAGGAAACTGTGAGGAAGAATAATTTCCAATTCATATAGGTCCTGTGAAAGATACAAATTTATAACAGACACCATAGGGAAGAACTTAATCATCAATTCCCTCTTTAGTCTACCGCACTAGGTTCACATAGCCCAAAGTAGTCTAGACGTCTGTAATTGACTGGTATCATCCCTAAGTAAGATCAACAACTCCTTGTCTAATAGATATAATGCATAAAAACCATATAAATAGTAGGTAATACATGAAATCAATTATATCAATGTAGGAAAACAATGAAACAAAGTATGCCTCAGAGGAAACCTAAGCCAAACGGCGATAAACAGCCAAAACGAGCGAAGCACCAATTGGGTGATACTCAAACATTCTAACAAGCGATAATTATTAATTTAATAACCTCATGCATAAAACAAATCTATGACAAATAATAAAACTGGTTCAAAACCCTAACCCATGATACCTGATACATGTGCATCCGGCGCTTTTTGCACAAAACATCAAATACATTCAACATAGGGCAACAAACCAACTCCCTCGATCCTAGGAGAACAATATACTTGAAACTCGGCCTGTGAATCGGCCTAGAATGGAGAAGATCAGCAAAAACTTCTAAAACATTAATCCTCAGATAACTCTCATATGAGTAAGAATCCGGAAATGTGGCCGAAGAGGAACCAAGAACCCACAGACATGATTCTATTGCAACCGACAGTGTTTGATTCAGATAGAAGGTGGCAGATCGGTGGCTCGAAGAAGCTTCAGCCTCCTCCGACGGTCTGGATGTAATTTGGAGAAGAAGAAGATGGATATATGGATTAGACGTGACCCTGGTCCGTTAAATGAAATAAAATTAAAAGTACATAATGTGTACTTCATGAGTTCACAACATGTACTGTCCCTCTCCATACACCATATTAAGCGTCCTCCACATAACCCCTACACACCATGTGTGTGTCCTAGACATGGTCATCACACAGCCTCATGTGATCAATGTACATGACATGTACTCATAATGTACACGGCGTGTACTTAGAAAATTTAAAAATTCTTCTTGTTTTCCCAAAAATAACCAGAAATGGGAAAACATACATGAATACAAGTTCTGTGTTCTTACAAACACCCCCCCCCCTAAAGAAATTCATCCCTGATTTTCCCTAACAAGTTGGAAAATAAGAAACCTCGGAAAAAAATGGCCACTGTGATCGCATATTGGCCTCCCTCTATCAAGTCTCGTCCTGCACACGGACGTGCTGCCATAGCACCCGTAACAGAGGGACAGATCGGCCATGAAGCACCTTTGTACTATGATCAAAAATCTAGATAGGATTCTCCTCGAATGATGCATCTTGCTCCAGCTCAACCTCCTCAGGTTGAAAGTCTTTTGACGGGTCTAAGATATAGCGTCGAGGATGAGAAACATGGAAGACGTCATGCATATCCTCGTACCTCTGAGATAACTGCAACCTATAAGAAACCAGCCTTACTATCTTCAGAACCTGAAATGGCCTGGCGTATCTCGGTGAATGCTTACCATGTCTCCGGATCCTCTTCTGTCCCAAAATTGGGGTAACACATAAGAAAACCTGATCTTCGACCATGAACTCCAAAGGACATCTCTACTGATTAGCATAAGATTTATGCCAAGAATGTGTAGTAGACATCCCTTTCTGAATCAACTCCACCTGCTCTGTGGTCTCCTGAACGATATGGGGTCCCAACATAGCCGCATATCCTACCTCCATCAAACACAAGGTTTATCAGCACGACCTACCATACAATGCCCCATAAGGTTCCATCTGAATAGTTTCATGATAACTATTATTGTAGGGAAACTCCTATAGAGGTATACGTTTCTCTGAAGAACCTCCAAAATCAAGGACACATGCTCTCATTATGTTCTCCAGCACCTGAATCATGTGCTCTGACTGGCCATTTGTCACGGGATGGTAAGTTGTACTCAAAAGTACATTTGTACCCAAATCCCTTTGTAGCCCTTTCATGAAATGCAACGTAATGTGGGCGTCCCTATCTGAAATGATATTACTCGGAAACCCATGAAAGTATAAAATCTCATGGATGTACAACCTTTCAAGCTCATCAACACTGAAAGTCTTCTTAGTCAGTAGGAAGTGAGAATGATTTGTGATCATCTCAATGACAACCCATACCACGTCATCCCCTGAGGGGATCTTAGTAACCCTGTCATGAAGTCCATCGCGACATGGTTCCACTTCCACTCGGTAATGGGTAGCTAATGTAAAAGCCATAATGGTCCCTGGTGCTCCGCATTCACCTGCTGACAGGTGGAACAACTCATAACAAAACCAGCAACATCCCTCTTCATACTTGGCCACCAATACTGGCAGTGTAGATCATGATACATCTTGGTGATGCCAGGATGAACTTCACAAACTGAGGAATGAATGTACCGTATCAGCTCCTCACGTATTTCTGGTAGCACCCATACATGTCCCTTGAAACTCTAGATCTCATCCTCACTGACAATCCATCTGGGAAGAGGGTATTCTCTAGACATGCTCTCCCATAGGACTAGGAAATCAAAATCTGATAGCTACCTTATTCGAAATCGGTCAAGTAGGGTATAGGTAGCAGTTACAGATGATAGAAAATATGACCTTGTCTATAATGCACCTCCAAATGCATTTCATAGAATAGATCCATAATCATTCACTCGCTTTTATCCTCATGAACTACCTATATAAGTGTCCTCCACCTCAGTGCATCTTCCACAGTGTCATCTTTCCCAGGCCTATAAGCAATCTTGAAATCGAAATACTGTAGGTACACAACCCAGCACTGCTGTCTCAGATTCAAGGCACATTTTGTGAAGATATATTTGAAGATATTGTGTTCTGTATATACCACAATATGCTCTCCTAGAATATAATGTCTCCAACTACGCAGAGCATGAACAACTGCAGCCAGGACCAGGTCATGCGTAGGATAGTTCCTTCCATCTATCCTCAGTTGTCGAGATCCATACGCTAAAAAACATTTCTCCTGCATAAGCAATGAGCCATACCTGATGCTAGATGCATAAAAAAATACTGTATAACACTTTATCGGCTCGGGAAAAACTATAATTGGTGCTGAAGTCAATCTGCCCTTCATCTCCTGAAAGGATAAATCGTAGGCTTCTGACCAAAAATACTTCATGCCCTTCTTAGTCAAGCCAGTCAATGGCATTGCTATGAGTTAGAAGTCCTGTATAAACCTCATGTAACAACCAGCCTTCCCTATAAAACATCATACCTCAAATACATTCTATGGCTCCTCCCAGGTGACTACTGCTCTCACCTTCTCTAGGTATACTTATACTCCTTTCTCTAAGATGACATGACCCAAGAAGTGAATCTCGTCCATCCAAAAGGGGCACATCAAGAGCTTAGAATATAACTGATGCTCCCTCAGTGTACTCAAAACAATCTCAATATGGAGAGCATGGTCATGTCGAGTGTGATATTACATCAAGATATCGTCCACAAAACCCACCACGAATGAATCCAAGTAAGGATGGAAAACTCTGTTCATCAGCACCATGAATATTTCTGGTTCGTTCATGAGACCGAACAATATAACCAAATATTTAAATAGACCATACCTATTCCGGAAGGCTGTAAGAGGTATATCATATGGTCTGACAAGCAACTTATGGTAGCAAGGTCTCACGTAGATCTTCGAGAACACTATGGACTCTCGAAGTAGATCAAAGAGATCATCTATCCGCGGAAATGGATATCCGTTCTTAACCATCAACTTGTTCAGCTTCCAATAATCCATACAAAACCCAAGGTTACTGTCTTCCATTATTGCAAATAAGACAGGCGAACCCCTAGGTGAAGTACTGGTTCAGATGAAACCCATTATCAACAACTCCTCTAACTACTTCATTAGATCATGTAACTCATGTCCATGTATCCTATAAGGAGTAATGGATACTAGTGCTGCTCATGGCACAAGATCGATAGGAAAGTCTACCTCACGATCTGGAGGCAAACCTGAAAAGTCTTCTAGAAAGAAATCGGGAAAGCGATTATCCACTGGGGGAAAATCCCTTTGAGAAGTCCCCCTGTCATACAGATATAAGCTAGAAATCAGGTTTGTATCACTACCCAACCCATGATGCTATGGTCCAGCTCTGATTTCCCAGACATGCCATTCACCCTTATAAAAAAAGGATCTGTCATCCGGTTATGTAAAATTCATTATACAGTGATAGCGGTTGACCAAGGCCCGTAAGGGAACTAACCAGTCCATCCCAAGAATGAAATCATGGCCTGTCATCTTCAAAACAATGAGACTCCATGAAAAATGACACCCACCAACCTCAAGGGGGCAGACTAAGCACTGAAACATGCTAGAAGTTCTGATCCCCAAGGGAGTGTCTAGCTTCATCAAATACTCAAGAGTATAAACAGTAAGTCTAAGGATTTACACAGTATGAAAAGAAATAAAGCTATGAGAATATCATATATCAAAAAGTGTAGAGGATAAAACTAAGGCTACTAAAATCGTACCTCAAACTATATAAGGTTCAGGGTCCTTCTCCTGATGAATCTGCTCTACTGCATAAGTTTGACCTACACCGTAGCCCTATGTAGCATCCTGAGATCCCTGAGCTAACCCTCCATGAGCCTGAACACTACATTTATGACCTCTACCATGTCCTGAATGACATGAAAAACTCCATCCCTCAGTCTATTATAGAACTGGTAATCATTTCCCTATGCGCAGAGCCTAAACTGATCCTCCTTCACTAGCCGCTAGAAGAAGAACCTTGTAGAAACACTATAGATGACCCATCTTTCCACATGATCGGCACTCCACTGGGTCTCTCGGGAACTGAGGTTTATTATGCCCATTTTTCACACACTGATAGAACAACACTCAGTTTCCAGAAGGATGGTCTCATCTACAAGATGGAATACATTGCTTCCTCAAGTCACCTCGTGTAGACTCTCAGTGGCACTTCTTACTATCAACCTAAAAAGAATCAGAACTGGAAGCTGAACCACCCTGATCCACAGCTCCAATCTCCCCCAGGTTTGTCTTCATGATATGCTCCTGGTTGACTATCAGATTAATAGAAGTCAACTGGAAGATGTTCACCTGGATGTTCGGTTTGAGGCCTTCCACAAACTTCCTTGCTAAAAAAAGCTAGCCATTCCCCAGAACGGGAGTGAAATGCCATAACTCTGTGTAGTGAGTGGAATACTCCATAACTGTTAGAGTACCCTTTTGCAGGTTCATGAACTCTCTGGCTCTGTCATCCCTCACCATCACTGGGTAGAAGTAGTCATAAAACGTATGCTGGAACTCATCCCAAGTCATAGCCTGCTGGTTCCCTGCCTGTGAAACCACATCCCACCATCTCATGGAAGCATCTCATAGAATATAAGTCGCCAGCTTCACTCTCCTCTCAGGAGGCGTCTCCAGGTGCTCGATGATGGATAGTATAGCTTCTAGCCATGACTCTGCAGCCTACGGTCCTCCATCCCCTATTAACGTGGGAGGGTGATGTTGTTGAAAATCCCACGGCAGCTCTTCCATAGACGGGGCATGATGTTGAGCTCCATGGAAGGTACGCATGAATCTCATGAAACCCTCTCTGAACTGAGTGTCATAACTAGTGTCTGGAATCATTACAGGTGACATGTCACGAATGATAAGTGGAACTACAGGTAATCCCTGACCTGACATATCAGGCGTACAATCAATATCAGGTTCCTAACGTGCAACAGGAGGACGTCTTGCTACCATGAGTTTGCAAGATCACAAGAACACCTTTATTGAAGATGAACACAGTTTCAACAACAGATATTGATATAGAAAGGGAGAGAAAAACTATAAAACTTGGGAAAAACACAACTAAATAGCGTGTAGTTCCACTACACGGCGTTTTCTTGAACATTTACCCTGGGCGCGTACCTTGGCAATAAATGGGTGTGTATACCACCCGGCTACACGGCGTGTTCTAAAACTACATGGCTTGTACTTACACTTTTTCTAATATCCCATTTACTCCAACATGGCTATGATAACAGACTATCCCAGCAGGAAACTACACTGCGTGTTTGTCCACTACATGGCATGTCCTTATGATTTTTCCCCTGTCTGTGTCGTTAGTCACACAGACTGGTACACAGATGACTACTACACAGCATATCAATGTGGTACATAAAGTGTTTCCCTACGAACTTCCTAACCCATGAATTCAACTACACATCTAGGTCACACGACTCTTATAAGAAAAAACTACACTGCGTTTTCAGGACGGACACGACATGTACTTGAAGGAAAATCCTTGCCTGTTATGTTCAGAACATGGTTGGACACCAAAGTCATACAACATGGTGTGTAAACTAGTTCATGACATTTTCCTACAAGAACATCCATGAACCTGTGTCTTTTCCCACATAGTCAGTGAAATGGATAAAAACTACATGACATGTATCGATGATGTACACATCATGTATTCCGGGTTTTTTCAGACAGTAGCCTCATAACTGCACTGGATCTATGAAAACACAGAAAAAAAAGCATTAAGGTGTCGTATTCCAATCTATGGTGGACCATACTCACCGCGAATCAAATCATGTCATCATAACAGTGCATATAACAAGTAAACAGTATAAAAAACTCATGATCCACCAAATTCTGATCCACAAAGTCCCATAACACCACGAAAACCAATGTTTGTCGTCCATGATAAAGAAATTATATTTTGTTATGTTGTGGATTTTTGTGTCTCTAATATCATTTATAATTTTTTATTATTATTCATCATGGTTCAATTTCTGGGATGGTTCTATTCATGTTAATGCATTTTATGTTCTATGACAGCCTCAGTCGTTCTCTGGTATGTGGTGTTCGGATAACATTGAAAATGGTGTTTATGAAAAAAATGGTAAAATATAAATGGTTTTCCATTTTTTGGAGATAGCAATGATTCCATATAACGGCTTCATCATACATGGTCTACATCGATTAAGTTGAAGGTGATTGTTCAGTTCTGATTACCTTAGTGTTTGTTTGCTGTCATAATTATGATTAATATGGGGATGTGATGTTTTTTGAAGGGGTCCTATTGATGGAGATGATGGCACAATGGTTGATAGTTTATGGTTTTGAAATTTATGATTGTGGAGGCTCATGTCTCAGAACTCGTGGCCTTAGATGAATTGTGTAACATGTTTAATTTTCAATCTCACATTTAATTTCATTCTCTTGATGTTTGGTTTTATTTTGAATTACATTTTAAACTGGGTCGCATAAATTTTGGAACATTAGGTGTTAATTTTGGATTTCTAGAATGTGAGGTTCCCACATAACTAAATGTTACCTTTCAAAAAATTAAAAAGAATATTTTAGTGTAATAAGTTTTTAACCATATCATTGAGACTATAAATTGTTTGTAATGAGTTCTTCTATAGATAATTGGTGTGTGCATCATTCCATTCCTACAAAATATTCATAAATGATTAAATTAGATAAGAGTTTCTCATAAACTCATGGTAACCCTTCCACCCCTACATCCTATTTCAACCAAGAATAATGTAATAGATTCCTTCAATCTAAAAGGAACACGAATTATTCTAGGTAAATAATTCAATATGATAAATTGGTCACACAAGAACCTAGTATTTAATTTTTTTATTTTAGAAAACAAAGTAGAACATGAGGACCATGACTAGTGGGTCTCTGTTTTGGATACTTAGTATGTAATGATGGTTAATAGAATGTGGTCTGAATGATAAACACCTTCAGTGAAAAACAAATCATTTCTAGAGAAATATTTATTCATATAAAAATATATTATTTATGAAATTAAAGTGAAAATTACCTCTTTTGGTTTATATATTTCCATAAAAAATTAAATAAATGAATTCATTTGTTATCATAATAGTTCATGTAAATTGTTAAATATTCATTGCATCCATAAAAAATTGAGTTAGGCTGTGCACTGATATGCACATTCACAACATCTGAATCCGTCATGTGGAATCAGTGTTTTCATATTTAAATTTAAAATATTTTTTTAATATTTATTATTTTAAATATCTAATGTTAGGTTTCATTGTTGTTTATTTATTATATAAATATTTTTTAGTAGATATCTTAATCTTTTTATCATTTGTCACTCATATTACCAAAATTTGGTTAAGTTTAAAATAAAATAATAAAAGAATACATCTGAATGTGTTGATATTTATAGTTAGATAACACAATAATACATAATATGTAGACCTTATACACTCATCTTGTACTTATATTAAATGCACCATGTTGACCCCTATGAATTTTTGGTCATTAAGTATTAAATAAACCCAACGTGGATTTAATTTACACCATTTGAAGACAAGGATATGATGGAACATAGTTTTTCCATGAAAATATGTCACATAACTCTATCACACACCTTGTTGTCAATGTTTGTTCCAAGATTGATACATTGTATTAAGATTCATTGTGTATTAAATGCATTTTATGTGTTGAACACAAAATCCAGACAAACTGACAACCATAAAACATCAAGGTAACACTCTATAATTAAAATCATAATGTCATTTACTTCATAAATGTCACAGAGAACATCAACTTGGGACCCTAGTCAGGTATTGATAACTTTCTATGAATCACTCTATAAAAAATGTGGATAAAATGTACACACCATGTACCATACATCTTTGTATAGATATATTAAAAGTATTCTATTACTAAATTAAACCACATCATAATATATTTCAATAACAAATTTTTTGTAGTACATACCATTTTATAGGATATAAAATTTCAAGATTGATATTTTATTATGTCGTTAAATTGTCTTTTTTGGAATGTTCTTGTGGTTTGAGTGAAATTTCAATAATTTGGAAGATGATTTAAAATAATCATGTAATTTATTAGTACGTTTTAAAATAGTTATAAAATATATAGTATTGAGTTCAAAGTGTTTTATGTTTATTTAGATAATAATTTTGCTATTTTTAATTATATTGTTAAATTTTTCATCATTTTAAATATAATAATAAACACATTAATTATTTATTTATTTGTTTTGTGGAATATAAATTATATATTTATTTTTGATATTCACATCGTTATGCATGAACATGAATCTTTATAAGAGGAAAAACATGTTTTAAATGGTTTTTTAAGGTTATAAAATCTTATATATTATTTTTCTGATTGTATGTAGTGGTTTCCATGACATATATATGGGTATCTTATAACATTATCAAGATAGGTAATGGAAACAGTCAACCTACATAAGTTTTAGCCACTGATTTTAAAGGATACATAAGGATATGGAATTTTATTATAGTATAGGGTAATTTTATGGGTAAATTAATAAAGCATTAATAATGTTATTTGGATCATCAAGTATGGGTAAACCACAATTTATAATGGCTATGTAGGTGTAACACAAGGGTAAACAACCACTGCTAAAGGATATGGAGATATTTTATTCAAAGTTTGAAAGAAACACATATTTTTAGAAAACGTGTATTAGAGACACATTATATAAAAATAATATGTTTACAAGTGTTTTTCCGACGCTTTCACCAGGGCGCGTGCATCCGTCTTGGGGGAGGACGCGCTGCTTGTGGCCCCGCATTCCCGCTTTCCAAAGGTGGGAGGCATCCGTTCCTTGTTCAGGGACGTCTGCTCCTTGATCGAAACCGGGATGATGGGATGTCGGTTCTTCCTTCTGTGGATTCCTCCACGGAGCTCATCACCTAGTCCGGGTCTCCCTCATAGATTTAAGTCTTGCTCGTGAATCTCATTCCCGGTGCCATATCTTCATGGACGCCGGTTAATTACACTACCTCTGCCTGGACATTCCATGGGGTCCTGACATGGTAGTGACCTTCGGTCGGAGTAGATGACAGCGTCAGGCATGTCGAGGCATCTCTGGTTGCGTGGACATAGGTGAACCTGCATTCTTCCTCATAAGAGGGCATCTGAAGGGTGCAGAACCCGAGGCATCCCGCGTCAGATGAGGGGAATAATTCTCCATCTGAGGTTTTCCTCAGCTTCCCATGTTTATCATGGGGAATGCCGCGATTTTAACGTCTAGCGGAGACGGTTACGCCGAAGGTGTGTCTTATGAGGTTTTCCTTAGGCATCTCATGTTCAACACGAGGTATGCCACTAGTTTAACGTCTTGCAGAGACGGTTATGCCAAGGGCGTGTCTTCTGAGGTTTTCCTCAGGCATCTCATGTTCAACACAAGGTATGCCGCAAGATTAGCGTCTTGCGGAGACGGTATGAGAGTGATCAGGCCGTCCCATGGAGACGGATCATACTGGTATATCCCAAGGAGGGAACACCTGGGAGATGAGTGGATCAGGACACCAAATGAGGACAGATCCGAGGTGGTGCGCCCCATGTAGGGGAGAAGTCACACCGTGGCTGGTCTAAACACCACTGAGGGCGGATCAAGGAGAGTGCACCCTAAAATAGGAGACACCAGGGTTTACCATCGGATTGGATTGATCCTCATGGGGGTTTCCAACGTACCCTGTGTAGAGGACAGGGATCAAAACCCACGTAGTTCAAAGGGGTGATGGTCTGGGGTTTACACAAAGGACAACGACCCGGTGACATGATGGGGCTTATGCATAGATAGTTGCCCGGGTGCCGCAGGGAGCAGCGCTGGTGGATTAATGGCATGATCTCTCCGAGATGTGACGACCTGGGTAAGAATCAGAATGGGTGGTGGATGGATGAATGAAATAGAGGGGGAATGAAATGGGATCGTCGCAAGGGCGACAGTAAAGTTGGGCTTGATCATCGAAGAGGATTCCTATGTATCCTCGTGGCAGGGAATCAAAGTCCACGTAGTTAGGGATGGATTGGGGCTTACGCAAGGGTGTTTCCTGGGTGCCGCTAGGGAGTGGCAATGGTGAAGGGGCCTGCTCTCTGAGGCGGCCCACAATGGCGGTACGGGGCTTACTCTCTGAGGCGGCCCATTGGGGTATGGGGCTTACGCTCTGAGGCGGCCCATTGTGGTATTGGGCTTACGCTATGAGGCGACCCATGGTGTTATGGGGCTTACTCTCTGAGGCGGCCCATGGTGGGTTGTGAACCGATGTGAAGAGGTCGGAACAACTGGGTGGCGGGCTTGAACCTCGGGGAGGCTTCCTACGTACCGTGCATCAGCACAGATCAAAGTCCACGTAGTTCGCTGGGATGGGGCTTACGCTCTGGGGCAGCCCATGGGGTGTCATGGTCGATGAGCGCTCTAAGCCCACGTGAGTCATGCTCAGTGTGGGAAACAAGAGGCACCAGGGACCAGATGATCAAATCGCGAAGGGTGCGTCCGTGAGAAGCAGAATGGGGCTTACGCGTTGAGCTGCCCATGGCGTCTTCCTCATGTCTGGCCATGAGGGCATCCCAACTCCCTAGAGGGTTGAGGTAATCACCTATGCACTAGTGCACAAGCGGGATAATGCCAAGGGAATTTGAATCTATCCCAACAAAGGGAAATGAAAAGTGTGAATCACATACCCAATATTCAGAACGTTGTGAGATTGGCGTGGTAATGGAGGATAACTGTTGACCATGGCGGAAACGCAGCATCCATATCACGTTAGCCAGAAATGAGGACAACAAATGAGGGCTGACCACTGACCATGTTCGCAACACGGGGCCTAACTCAAATATCGTCGATCAGTCTTCCGGAACATTGGCCCAGGACAGCAGGCGGACCATAGGTCGAGAATCGATACTGTTAGGGGGTCCCTCCAGACGTGATCAGTCTTCCGGGGCATTGGCCCAGGACAGCAGGCGGACCATAGGTCGAGCATCCATACTGTTAGGGGGTCCCTCCAGACTTGGAAGTGAGTGACGATCTGAACGAAGGACACGCAAAGCGTGAGGTGGAGTGATGGAATGTTTGAATGGATTCCAACGCTCTTTAAAGTATGCCACTGTAATCATGGCATTAGGCATTTTATGCATGGAGCACAAGGCATCTCTTATTTGGAACAAGAGGCATCCTATGTTTGGAGAACAGGGTTTACTGTAGTTTATAGTCATGTAGATAGGACTACTGGCGTCTCATGCTTGGAGCATAAGGCATCTCTCGTTAGAAGCGATAGATATCCTATTTTTGGCACATAGGGATTACTACAATTTATAGTCATGTAGATAGGACTACTGCCATAAGGCACCTAGAAAGGCTGGTGTTGGGTCTTACGCAAGGGCGGCCCATTGGGTTAATCCTAACATGAGAGCCAAGGGATAGGGTTCGACGGAGCTTCCTGAGGAATGGTTCGACTCAAGGTACTCGGGGGAATTGATGATGAGAATCTCAACTCACGGCATAGGAAACGAACCAAGAGGAATATGTCAACTCAAGGCGTTTCGCAGCCTGTGGAGGAGTATATCAAATCATGGTATTCCGTAGGGGGAAGGTGGCTGCGCATAAGGGCGCAATGGAAAACCCCGACGTCCCGGGCCGAGATGTTTGCGGTGCGACTCTCTATTTTTCTCGGGGGTCTGTGACGTTAGCGAAGGGACCGACCAGGAGGGCTGGGATCGCAGCCCGGCAGTGACCCCGAGCGGGGGTGCAGCCCCCACGTTATGGACCAGCGGGTGCAGGCCTGAACACTGTTGTGCAGGGCAGGCATGCGCGCAATTGAGGCTGCTGCGCGAGAAACACGGGGTCGGCGTGAAAAAGTGGCGGCGGGCGCGGAATAAGTGGCGGAGGGTGCGCAATATGCGGTCGCGCGCAATAGGGCGCGGCGTGCGCAATATGCGGCGGCGCGCAATAGGGCGCAGCGAGCCCAATAGCGGCGGGGGGCACGGAATACCGGATGCGGGCGCACAATAGGGCGCGACGTGCGCAATAGCGGATGCGGGCGCACAATAGGTCGCGGCGAGCGCAATAGTGGCGGAGGGCGCACAATATGTGGTGGCGCGCAATAGGGCGCGGCGTGCGCAATATGCGGCGGCGCGCAATAGCGGCGGAGGGCGCGCAATACCCGATGCGAGCGGGCAATAGGGGCTCTGGTGCTGCACTTGCGCGCGAAAAGTCAGGCTCAGCGGCACTGTTGCGTGTGAACAAATATGAGTTGCGCGGAAAATGGGGAAGGTTGGCCCTTTTCAGCACAAAACTAATGTTTTGCGCACCGGAGGGGAGTTTTCCGCGTGGGCGCGAAAACTGCGTACTTACGCGCATCAGAGCGGCGGCCGACCTCCGGGGCATTTTCTTCCAAGGGGGGTGCCCTCGTATTTATAGGCGGAACCTCGACGCCGGTGCGCGGAAAATTCCATGCGCGCGACGTGTTTTCCGCGCGCTAGGTCCCGCACGGAGAATTCCGCGCGGGCAAAGGCGGTGCGAGCAAAATTGCGCGCGGGCAAAGGCAGTGCGCGCAAAATTGCGCGCGGGCAATGCTCTGCGCCTAAAATTACGCGCTCGCAAATATGGGCACATAATATTCCGCACGCGCACATGCTATTCCGTGCAGAACTCCTTTTTACGTGCAAATCCATACTTCACCCTGAAACCGTCCTGAATGGCAATCCCCAGCAGTCCAACTTCAAACATCCATAACATCTGATCTGTCACGAACCGAATCGGGTCTCCATCCGAACCGATGCCCGACTCGGCCCGCGGCAAGGCCCGAAGGGCGTTCCCGATCCCCACGGGCTGGCACAAGTGCCCGGGTATCAAAAAAAAACCTTGGGAACGATTTACCCGAGTGGATAAATGTAAAGCAGCCAACTAAAGTAAGGCAAACAGAAAATAAAGGTTACAGTCAAACATGTAACTGACCAAACAGGTTTTTGGTTCACAAGTATTCAAAACCCCAAATACACCAAAACAAGATGACCAAAAACCAACCTAAGGATTGTCGCCCGGTGTGAGGACACCGCCTCTAAGCCACCACCAAAACGCCATGCAGATAGTCCTGCTAACAACCTGAACAACTGCTCCCAAAAGCTGGACCCCTACCTGTATCAGAAGTAAACAAGTCTACTTACACCCAAGGGTGTAAGTAGGGTGTGAGCAGTCGCCCAGCAGGATATCACCAATGAAAGATTCCATACACAACTATCAAAAGACAACCAAAAGCAATGCTGAAATAAAGATAGAAAGAAGTGAAAAAGGAAATGGTTTTTTTCATAAAATGATTTAAACGAAAGGCAGTTCAAGATAAACACATTAGGATAGCAGTTCAAGTGACATAACACGTATCATCATGCACGCAAGGTAACTGGTGGCACCAAGGGATGGGAAAAGTCCTATGGGTACTAGACTAGCGGGATCCTAGAACATCGTGTCTCGGTGAAACGTGGCTTAGGCGGCCACGACCCTTAGATAACGTGGCTTAGAAGGCCACGACCCTCAGAACACGTGTCTTAGAAGGCCACGACCCTCAGATATTATATGTTTAGTTAGTGTTGCAGTCGTCAAACCTGCCAGTGAAACCGGGTCGGGTCATCTCCTGAACACTAGCTCACTAGTCCCAGTCTCCCCACCTAATACCCTGGCTTCCCTCCTTGTGCTCACCTAAAGATCAAAGTTCACATATAATATGTCACATTATCACTTAGAGCCAAACGTGTCACCTGAACACTGATATCCTTTTTTAAAAAAAACACACACACACACCAAAACCTCCTTTTTCTTTTTCCTCTTTAAAAAAAAAATCTTAAACCACACTACACAGTTTGCAATTAATAATAAACAGCCAAAGTGAGTTTCCGCAATAAAATAAAGGACTTGCAGCACATAAATATACCACTGGAAAATAAAAAAAACGCATTTAAAAAGTAATTAAAACTAATTTGTCAATATGAAAACGAACTAGCAGGGTGATGAAAAATTAAATCAGCACGGAAAAGATTGCCAAAAGATAATTGAGTGTGGAACCACCTACCTCAAACGGGCGCAGAAAAAGACACGGCGCAAGACTCCAGTTGCGCCGCGGTCGCACCGTCTTGAGCCATCAACCAGGTCCTAAAAACAGCAGAACGCTCAACGGTTCAGAAAAATTGTTAACGTAATAATAATAATGATAATAATAATAATAGAATAATAATAATAATAATAGAATAATAATAGTAATAATAATAATAATAATAGAATAATAATAATAATAGTATTAACAAAATAGAATAATAATAATAATAATATAAGGACAATAGAAATAATAATAGAAATAAGAATAATAATTATAAACAATAGTAATAACAATAATAATGATATTAATAATAGCATAATAATAATAATAATAATATGATAATAATAATAATAATAATAATAATAATAATAATAGCAATAATAATAGTAGTAATAATAATAATTATAAATAATAATAATAACAATAGTAGTATAATAATAATAGTATTACTAACATAATAATAATAATAATATTATGATAATAATGGTAATATTATTATTTACATAATTATAATAATAACATATTAATATTTATAGTAATGATATAATAATTATCATATTAATAATAATAACAAAAGAAAACCAAAAATCTTATTAGATGAGCTAAAATAATAAAATAAAATAAATAAAAAAAAGTAAAACAAACCCGCTGGGTGCAGGAACGACGCAGCAGGGAAGGCGCCGTCCAGAGAAGAGGAGGAAGAAGAGGAAAAGAATAAGGAGAAGAGAAGAACAAGAAAAGAGAGAAGAAGAAGAGAAAGAGGAAGAAGAGAAGGAAGAAGAAGAGAAGGAAAGAAAAAAAGAAGTGGGGGAGAAGAGCAGCGGCAGGGGCAGGTCGCGCCGGCTGGCGGAGGGGGAAAGAAGGCAGGGGGAGAAGAAGAAAAGAGGAAGGAGAGGAGGAGGAAATAAAGAAGAAGAAGAAGAGAAGAAGGAAGAAGAAAAGAAGAAGAAAGAAAAAGAAGAGAGGAGTAGCAGGGGGTGTTGCGCCGGCTAGGCGGAGGAGGATGGAAGAGTGGCGGAGCGGTGTAGTAGGGGCGGAAACGCCGGATGGGGCCGTGTGCGGTGTGCAGGTGGCTCCGGTGAGGGTGCAACAGCGACGACGAGGGGGTGTAGAAGCAGGGCGCAGCAGAGAGGTCTGGCGAGCAGGATGCCGGCTGATGTCCGGTGAGCAGGGGGGAAGGCGCGGCAGGATGGGTGCACCGCGGATGGGGGAGAAAACAATACAGGATGAGGGGGTGTAGAAGCAGCTGGCGGTGGAGGGTGAATAGGGAGGAGCGGCGTGAGGGTGAGGCCGAGCGGGAGGAGAGAAGAAGAAGAGAATAAAAAGAGAAGGAAGGGAAAAGAAAAATAAATTAAAAAAATAGAGAAAAATGGGGCGGCGACTAGGGTTAGAGAATAAGAGGGAGAGGGAAGAAGAAAAAAAAGAAAAGAAGATAAAATAAAAATAGGATAGAGAATAAAGAAAAGTAAAATAAAATAAAATAAAATATAAAGGTAGAAAAATAAAATAAAATAAATGAAAAGAAAAGAAAGATAAAACAAAATAAAATAATGATAATGATAATAATAATAATAATAATAGTAACCATAAAAATATTTTAATAATAATGGTAAAAATATAATAGAAGTAATAAAAATAATATAATAATAACCAAGAAATCCGAAATACATTTTTATCCGGTTATTTAACGTACGCGCATCGGGAACGCGTATCAACCGGCGATGTTGCACGGCTTCGCCCGTGCCCTGCCCATGCGCCGAGCGATGTAGGGCTCGCGCGCACACATCGCTGCCACAACGGGCGACCCGCATCGGGTTCAGCCCGTTCTATAACCCAAAAATTTAAATAAACATACAATTAATTTATGAAATAAAAATTTAAAATTAAACGTATACCTTAAAAAAGTCCGGGCGTGACAATTCTCCCCACCATGAAAACTTTCCGCCCTCGGAAAGTCAGCTCAATGCCTGATCAGAGAATAGAGATGGGTACTCCTGCTCAACCCACGAATTCCGCTCCCAAGTCTCGTGTTCGTCATTCCTGTGCTACCAAAGAACACGGACCATAGGAATGGACTTCCCAGGCAGCACCTTTTCCCGAGAATCCACTATACGCACTGGTCGCTCGACCATAGACAAGTCGGACTCTATCTCCAGCTCCTCCCAATTCAGCACATGCGACGGGTCGGGGTTATACTTCTTTAGTTGGGAGACATGAAATACGTCGTGAATCAACGTCAACTGCGAGGGCAAAGCTAAACTATATGCCACCTTGCCAATCTGCTCAAGAATTTCGAAAGGTCCGACATACCTCGGTGTCAGCTTCCCCTGTTTCCCCAAACGACGGTGACCCAAGCGAGGGGCCACTTTCAGGAACTCTCTGTCCCCCACTGAAAACTCGAGATCCCGCCGCCTCTGATCTGCATAAGACTTGTGACGACTCTGAGCTGTCAACAACCGCTGCCTAATCAGATTGACCTTCTCAGACATCTCCTGTACAAGACTCGGTCCCAAGAGCGAGGCCTCTCCTACCTCAGCCCAACACAGAGGAGACCGACAAGGCCGGCCATAGAGCGCCTCAAAGGGTGCCATTCTGATGGAAGACTGGTAACTGTTATTGTAAGCAAACTCGACCAGCCCCAAATGGCTATCCCATGAGCCTCCAAAATCTAGCACACAGGCTCGGATCATGTCTTCCAGAATCTGATTCGCCCGCTCCGTCTGGCCATCGGTCTGCGGATGGTATGCCGTGCTCATCTTAATCTGTGACCCCAAAGCCTTCTGGAGGCCTCCCCAAAACCGTGATGTAAAGCGGGGGTCCCTGTCAGAAACAACTGCCGACGGCACACCATGAAGTCTGACCACCTCCTGAACATACAAGAGGCCCAGTTCCTCTACCTTCAATGTGTCTCTGATCGGAATAAAGTGGGCAGACTTAGTCATACGGTCAATCAACACCCAGATATCATTCCTCCCTCGAGGTGTACGAGGCAGGCCAATGATGATGTCCATGGCAACCTCGTCCCACTTCCAGGGTGGAATGGGTAATGGCTGGAGTAGGCCAGATGGTCTCTGATGTTCTGCTTTCACTTGCTTGCAAGTATAACATCGGGATACAAAGTCGGCTAGGTCCCGTCTCATACCTGGCCACCAGAACTGCCGGCGAACATCGTACTACATCTTGGTGGTACCAGGATGGACGACCCACTGAGACTGGTGGCTATCCTGCATCACCACCTTTCGCAGAGACAACGGCACTACAGCATGGCCCTTGAATCATAGGACCCTATGGGAAGACAAAGACCAATCAGAAGAGGTCTCCCCACCATGGAGAAACTGCATAGATCGCTGACAAAACTCATCGCCAGGCTGCTCCTGCTGAATCAACTCTAGAAGGGCAGGAGTCAACTTGATGCTAGCCAAGAAAGTACCTCCACTGTGCTCCCTGCTCTCCAAATGCAACTGGGTGAAGAGCCCCATTAAAGTCCACTCATCGCTGGACTTCTTCAATGCCTGCACTGGTACTTTTCTGTTCATGCGTCAGCTACCACATTACCCTTGCCAGGGGTATAGACAATATCAAAATCAAAACCCTGCAGGTACTCGACCCAGCGGCGCTGCCTCAAATTGAGATCCCTATGAGAGAAAATATAGTCCAGGCTCTTGAGGTCAGAATATACCACAAACTTCTCCCCAAAAAGATAGTGGCACCACATCTTCAAAGCATGCATCACTGCCGCCAACTCTAAGTCGTGAGTCGGATAGTTCTTCTCATGCGGCCGGAGTTGGCGAGAACCATAAGCCACCACATGGTCATCCTGCATGAGCACACATCTAAGGCCCGTACCTGACGCATCACAGTACACCACATAGCCCTTTCCTGACTCCGATAAGGTCAACACAGGTGAGGTGGTCAACCGCCGCTTCAGCTCCTCAAAAGATGTCTGGCACTATGGGCTCCACACAAACATCACCCCTTTCCGGGTGAGTGCGGTCATGGGGGAGGCAAGCCGCGAGAAGTCCCGGGCAAAACACATGTAATAACCAGCCAAGCCCAGAAAACTCCTGATCTCAAACACATTTCTCGGCTGCTCCCAAGACATAACTGCTATGATCTTTTCGGGATCCACTGAAACCCCTTGTTCTGAGACGATGTGCCCCAAAAACTTCACTTCCCTGATCCAGAAAGTGCACTTCAAGAGTTTGGCATACAGGCGGTGATCTCGCAAGGTGCCCAAAACAACGCGCAAGTGGTGCTCATGCTCCTCCTCAGATCCAGAGTAGACCAGGATGTCATCCACGAATACCACGACAAATGAGTCGAGATATTGGTGGAACACCCTATTCATGAGTGCCATAAAAACTGTAGGAGCATTCGTCAGTCCGAAAGGCATGACCAAGTATTCGAAGTGACCGTACCTTCTTTGGAAAGACGTCTTCGGGATATCTGCTTCTCTCACCCTGAGCTGGTGGTATCCCGAACACAAATCAATCTTGGAGAACCACATTGCCCCCTTCAGCTGGTCAAACAAATCGTCAATCCGAGGCAAAGGGTATTTATTCTTGATGGTTACCTTGTTCAACCTCCGGTAATCAATGCACAACCGAAGGGTTCCATCGGCCTTCTTCGCGAATAAAACCGGTGCGGCCCAAGGAGAGACGCTCGGGCGAATGAATCCTTTGGATTCCAAATCGTCCAGCTGTATCTTTAATTCCCTCAATTCGGTGGGGGCCATGCGATATGAGGGAAGAGATATAGTCTGTGTTCCCGATGCCAACTCAATCGAGAACTCCACGTCTCGCTCTGGGGGTAAGCCAGAAAAATCATCTAGGAAAACCTCTGGGAACGCATCCACTACAAGAGGTAACCCGCCCTGTGAAATACCACTGTCGTCCTCGAACGCGAGTGAAGACAACTGATAAGCAAGATTTCCAAGCTCAGGAAGTGGAGGTCCCGCACGTCCCGACCGAGGATCGCATTCTCCGTGAAAAAGCTGAGGATTCCCATCTGGTGCTGTAAAGCTGACTCGGTGTTGATAGCAATCAATGTGCGCCTGGAAGCGCACCAACCAGTCCATACCGAGGATCACATCAAATAGGTCCATGTCAAGGACCATGAAATCCCATTCCATCTCGACACCCGACACAGAAAGTGCGCACGATCGGCACTTGAGGCCTTGCTCCCTCTTTTTCCCCAACGGCGTTACCAACTCCATAGCAAACGATAAAAGCTCGGATGGTAGGATCAGCAGACTCAGAAAACGAGCAGATATAAAAGAAACTGAAGCACCAGTATCAAATAAAACTGCAGCTATAGAAGATGCAACCAGCATAGTTCCTCGAACCGTCGAAGGCCCTGCAACAGATCCCGCTGGTGCCTGATCCACAGCATGCAGTTGCCTGGTCCCTGCCTGAGAGCGATCGCTCGCCTGAGGCTCTGGCCTGATATGGCTCTGCCCTGAAGACGATCCGGTCCTACCACCACGCCCACCAAACCGAGATCCTGTCGTCCTGGTTGGCTCTGACTGAACTGATACCCCTCTAGAAGCCACTGATCTAGCCCCACTCTGATAAGGGTGTGCAGTCCTGCAGAAGCGTTGTAGATGTTCCACCACTCCACATCCATGGCATGGTCTGGGAGGGTATGGACAAACAGGTCGGATGTGCCCTGCCCTTCCACACTGATGGCATACAACAGACCCTCCACCAGAAGCCCCAGATGAAAACTGCATGGGAGGATGACCTGAGCTGCCATCACCCTTCTTCCATTGCTCATCGCGCTTCTTTTTCTTCTCAGATGAACTGCCATTGCCAAGCCCTGACACTGATCCAGAAAACCCCGACTTTCCCTTCTGGTCAATCTCGGCCATACAAGCACGATCGACCACCTCAGCATAAGTCTTCAGCTTGAACAAGAAAACCTGGGAGTGAATTTCTGGTCGAAGGCCCTTCTCAAACTTCCGAGCTTTCAAGAATTCGCTCGAAACTATCTCAGGTGCGTACCGTACCAGTTCAGCAAAGCGATTGGAATACTCCATCACTGTATGATTCCCCTGCGATAGCTCTATGAACTCCCGAGATCTAGCATAGGCTACAAACTCTAGACAATACTGCTCGTTGAAGATATCCTTGAAATCCTTACAGCTCATGTGCTCATGCTTCCCAGCCTGGACCACTGATTCCCACCATTTGCGACTGGAACCCTCCAGCTGGAATGAGGCGCACTTCACCCTGACTTCCTCAGGCGTGTCAAGGAAATCGATCATGCGTTCTATCTTCTCAAGCCACTCCTCTGCTCCTGAGGTTCTGAACCACCTCGGAAAGAAGGAGGTTTTCTCCTCAGAAACTCCTGAGCTCTATCCTTTCTGGAGCCAAAATCCTCCCCTCTAGCTAGAACAGGGGCGGGGGCAGGAGTCGCCCCTTGTCCTAAAGCCTGAATGGCTCGGACCATTGCCTCAACAAATCTCTGATCAAGCGGCGCGGGAGAACTCTCTCCGGCTTCCTCCTGTGGATGCATGGGAACTCTGCGGGGAGGCATCTTACTGAAAAAGAGCAGCAATCAAGAAAGGAAACCATCAATAAAAAGGGAATAAAATTTTCCAAAAAGATAATTATTCATCAATAAACCAATCATGCAGAAACAAATCCATATAAAATCTTTACTTTCTTTATCTGGTGTCCACGCACAGTCTGCAGCCTGCACGTCCCACCCAGAAAGAAAGTGAAACAAGCACCCTGACATCCCATGGTGTCTCAGTATCTGTCACGAGGCGTGCTGGCCAGGCACCCTACTCGCAACATGAATTCTGATCCCCGACAAACCCAACTCATGTATAACCCAACTCATCCCAAATAACATAAACCCCCAACAAACCTGCCTCTGATACCATTTTGTCACGAACCGAATCGGGTCGCCATCCGAACCAACACCCGACCCGGCCCGTGGCAAGGCCCGAAGGGCGTTCCCGATCCCCACAGGCTGGCACAAGTGCCCGGGTATCAAAAACAAACCTTGCGAATGATTTACCCGAGTGGATAAATGTAAAGCAGCCAAATAAAGTAATCCAAACAGAAAATAAAGGTTACAGTCAAACATGTAACTGACCAAATAGGTTTTTGGTTCACTAGTATTCAAAACCCCAAATACACCAAAACAAGATGAACAAAAACCAACCTAAGGACTGTCGCCCGGTGTGAGGACACCGCCTCTAAGCCACCACCAAAACGCCACGCAGATAGTCCTGCTAACAACCAGAACCACTGCTCCCAAAAGCTGGAACCCTACCTGTATCAGAAGTAAACAAGTCTACTTACACCCAAGGGTGTAAGTAGGGTGTGAGGAGTCGCCCAGCAGGATATCACCAATGAAATATTCCACACACAACTATCAAAAGACAACCAAAAGCAATGCTGAAATGAAGATAGAAAGAAGTGCAAAAGAAAATGGTTTTTTTCATAAAATGATTTAAAAGAAAGGCAGTTCAAGATAAACACATTAGGATAGCAGTTCAAGTGACATAACACGTATCAGCATGCACGCAAGGTAACTGGTGGCACCAAGGGATGGGAAAAGTCCTATGGGTACTAGACTAGCGGGATCCTAGAACGTCGTGTCTCAGTGAAACGTGGCTTAGGCGGCCACGACCCTCAGATAACGTGGCTTAGAAGGCCACGACCCTCAGAACACGTGGCTTAGAAGGCCACGACCCTCAGATATTATATGTTTAGTTAGTGTTGCAGTCGTCAAACCTGCCAGTGAAACCGGGTCGGGTCATCTCCGGAACACTAGCTCACTAGTCCCAGTCTCCCCACCTAATACCTTGGCTTCCCTCCTTGTGCTCACCTAAAGATCAAAGTTCACATATAATATGTCACATTATCACTTAGAGCCAAACGTGTCACCTGCACACTGATATCCTTTTTTAAAAAAAACACACACACACACACCAAAACCTCCTTTTTCTTTTACCTCTTTAAAAAAAACTTACACCACACTACACAGTTTGCAATTAATAATAAACATCCAAAGTGAGTTTCCGCAATAAAAGAAAGGACTTGCAGCACATAAATATACCACTGGAAAATAAAAAAAATGCATTTAAAAAGTAATTAAAACTAATTTGTCAATATGAAAACGAACTAGCAGGGTGATGAAAAATTAAATCAGCACGCAAAAGATTGCCAAAATATAATTGAGTGTGGAACCACCTACCTCAAACGGGCGCAGAAAAAGACACGGCGCAAGACTCCAGTTGCGCCGCGGTCGCACCGTCTTGAGCCGTCAACCAGGTCCTAAAAACAGCAGAACGCTCAACGGTTCAGAAAAATTGTTAACGTAATAATAATAATGATAATAATAATAATAATAGAATAATAATAATAATAATAATAGAATAATAATAGTAATAATAATAATAATAATAGAATAATAGTAATAATAGTATTAACATAATAGAATAATAATAATAATAATATAAGGACAATAGAAATAATAATAGAAATAATAATAATAATTATAAACAATAGTAATAACAATAATAATGATATTAATAATAGCATAATAATAATAATAATAATATGATAATAATAATAATAATAATAATAATAATAATAATAGCAATAATAATAGTAGTAATAATAATAATTATAAATAATAATAATAACAATAGTAATATAATAATAATAGTATTACTAACATAATAATAATAATAATATTATGATAATAATGGTAATATTATTATTTACATAATTATAATAATAACATATTAATATTTATAGTAATGATATAATAATTAACATATTAATAATAATAACAAAAGAAAACCAAAAATCTTATTAGATGAGCTAAAATAATAAAATAAAATAAATAAAAAAAAGTAAAACAAACCCGCTGGGTGCAGGAACGACGCAGCAGGGAAGGAGCCGTCCGGAGAAGAGGAGGAAGAAGAGGAAAAGAATAAGGAGAAGAGAAGAACAAGAAAAGAGAGAAGAAGAAGAGAAAGAGGAAGAAGAGAAGGAAGAAGACGAGAAGGAAGAAGAAAAGAATAAGTGGGGGAGAAGAGCAGCGGCAGGGGTGGGTTGCGCCGGCTGGCGGAGGAGGAAAGAAGGCAGGGGGAGAAGAAGAAAAGAGGAAGGAGAAGAGGAGGAAAGAAAGAAGAAGAAGAAGAGAAGAAGGAAGAAGAAAAGAAGAAGAAAGAAAAAGAAGAGAGGAGTAGCAGGGGGGTGTTGCGCCGGCTAGGCGGAGGAGGAAGGAAGAGTGGCGGAGCGGTGTAGTAGGGGCAGAAATGCCGGATGGGGCCATGTGCGGTGTGCAGGTGGCTCCGGTGAGGGTGCAACAGCGACGACGAGGGGGTGTAGAAGCAGGGCGCAGCAGAGAGGTCCGGCGAGCAGGATGCCGGCTGATGTCCGGTGAGCAGGGGGGAAGGCGCGGCAGGATGGGTGCGCCGCGGATGGGGGAGAAAACAATACAGGATGAGGGGGTGTAGAAGCAGCTGGCGGTGGAGGGTGAATAGGGAGGAGCGGCGTGAGGGTGAGGCCGAGCGGGAGGAGAGAAGAAGAAGAGAATAAAAAGAGAAGGAAGGGAAAAGAAAAATAAATTAAAAAAAAAATAGAGAAAAATTGGGCGGCGACTAGGGTTAGAGAATAAGAGGGAGAGGGAAGAAGAAAAAAAAGAAAAGAAGATAAAATAAAAATAGGATAGAGAATAAAGAAAAGTAAAATAAAATAAAATAAAATATAAAGGTAGAAAAATAAAATAAAATAAATGAAAAGAAAAGAAAGATAAAGCAAAATAAAATAATGATAATGATAATAATAATAATAATAATAGTAACCATAAAAATATTTTAATAATAATGGTAATAATCTAATAGAAGTAATAAAAATAATATAATAATAACCAAGAAATCCGAAATACATTTTTATCCGGTTATTTAACGTACGCGCATTGGGAACGCGTATCAACCGGCGATGTTGCACGGCTTCGCCCGTGCCCTGCCCATGCGCCGAGCGATGTAGGGCTCGCGCGCACACATCGCTGCCACAACGGGCGACCCGCATCGGGTTCAGCCCGTTCTATAACCCAAAAATTTAAATAAACATACAATTAATTTATGAACTAAAAATTTAAAATTAACCGTATACCTCAAAAAAGTCCGGGCGTGACAATTCTCCCCACCATGAAAACTTTCCGCCCTCGGAAAGTCAGCTCAATGCCTGATCAGAGAATAGAAATGGGTACTCCTGCTCAACCCACGACTTCTGCTCCCAAGTCTCGTGTTCGTCATTCCCGTGCTGCCAAAGAACACGGACCAGAGGAATGGACTTCCCAGGCAGCACCTTTTCCCGAGAATCCACTATACGCACTGGTCGCTCGACCACAGACAAGTCGGACTCTATCTCCAGCTCCTCCCAATTCAGCACATGCAACGGGT
Organism: Viscum album; assembly: GCA_963277665.1. Classification (NCBI taxonomy): domain Eukaryota; kingdom Viridiplantae; phylum Streptophyta; class Magnoliopsida; order Santalales; family Viscaceae; genus Viscum; species Viscum album. The sequence continues at coordinate 165,477,011 of OY728135.1, forward strand.
CGGGGTTATACTTATTTAGTTGGGAGACATGAAATACGTCGTGAATCAACGTCAACTGCGAGGGCAAAGCTAACCTGTATGCCACCTTTCCAATCTGCTCAAGAATTTCGAAAGGTCTGACATACCTCGGTGTCAGCTTCCCTTGTTTCCCCAAACGACGGTGACCCAAGCGAGGGGCCACATTCATGAACACTCTGTCCCCCACTGAAAACTCGAGACCCCGCCGCCTCTGATCTGCATAAGACTTGTGACGACTCTGAGCTGTCAACAACCGCTGCCTAATCAGATTGACCTTCTCAGACATCTCCTGTACAAGACTCGGTCCCAAGAGCGAGGCCTCTCCTACCTCAGCCCAACACAGAGGAGACCGACAAGGCCGGCCATAGAGCGCCTCAAAGGGTGCCATTCTGATGGAAGACTGGTAACTGTTATTGTAAGAAAACTCGACCAGCCCCAAATGGCTATCCCATGAGCCTCCAAAATCTAGCACACAGGCTCGGATCATGTCTTCCAGAATCTGATTCGCCCGCTCCGTCTGGCCATCGGTCTGCGGATGGTATGTCGTGCTCATCTTAATCTGTGACCCAAAAGTCTTCTGGAGGCCTCCCCAAAACCATGATGTAAAGCGGGGGTCCCTGTCAGAAACAACTGCCGACGGCACACCATGAAGTCTGACCACCTCCTGAACATACAAGCAGCCCAGTTCCTCTACCTTCGATGTGTCTCTGATCGGAATAAAGTGGGCAGACATAGTCAAACGGTCAATCAACTCCCAGATATCATTCCTCCCTCGAGGTGTACGAGGCAGGCCAATGATGATGTCCATGGCAACCTCGTCCCACTTCCAGGTTGGAATGGGTAATGGCTGGAGTAGGCCAGATGGTCTCTGATGTTCTGCTTTCACTTGCTTGCAAGTATAACATCGGGATACGAAGTCGGCTAGGTCCCGTCTCATACCTGGCCACCAGAACTGCCGGCGAACATCGTAGTACATCTTGGTGGTACCAGGATGGACGGCCCACTGAGACTGGTGGCTATCCTGCATCACCACCTTTCGCAGAGACAACGGCACTACAGCACGGCCCTTGAAGCATAGGACCCTATGGGAAGACAAAGACCAATCAGAAGAGGTCTCCCCACCATGGAGAAACTGCATAGATCGCTGACAAAACTCATCGCCAGGCTGCTCCTGCTGAATCAACTCTAGAATGGCAGGAGTCAACTGGATGCTAGCCAAGAAAGTATCTCCACTGTGCTCCCTGCTCTCCAAATCCAACTGGGTGAAGAGCCCCATTAAAGTCCACTCATCGCTGGACTTCTTCAATGCCTGCACTGGTACTTTTCTGCTCAATGCGTCAGCTACCACATTACCCTTGCCAGGGGTATAGACAATATCAAAATCAAAACCCTGCAGGTACTCGACCCAGCGGCGCTGCCTCAAATTGAGATCCCTCTGAGAGAAAATATAGGCCAGGCTCTTGTGGTCAGAATATACCACAAACTTCTCCCCAAAAAGATAGTGGCGCCACGTCTTCAAATCATGCATCACTGCCGCCAACTCTAAGTCGTGAGTCGGATAGTTCTTCTCATGAGGCCGGAGTTGGCGAGAACCATAAGCCACCACATGGTCATCCTGCATGAGCACACATCCAAGGCCCGTACCTGACGCATCACAGTACACCACATAGCCCTTTCCTGACTCCGGTAAGGTCAACACAGGTGCGGTGGTCAACCGCCGCTTCAGCTCCTCAAAAGATGTCTGGCACTATGGGCTCCACACAAACATCACCCCTTTCTGGGTGAGTGCGGTCATGGGGGAGGCAAGCCGCGAGAAGTCCCGAGCAAAACACCTGTAATAACCAGCCAAGCCCAGAAAACTCCTGATCTCAAACACATTTCTCGGCTGCTCCCAAGACATAACTGCTATGATCTTTTCGGGATCCACTGAAACCCCTTGTTCTGAGACGACGTGCCCCAAAAACTTCACTTCCCTGATCCAGAAAGTGCACTTCGAGAGTTTGGCATACAGGCGGTGATCTCGCAAGGTGCCCAAAACAACGCGCAAGTGGTGCTCATGCTCCTCCTCAGATCCAGAGTAGACCAGGATGTCATCCACGAATACCACGACAAATGAGTCGAGATATTGGTGGAACACCCTATTTATGAGTGCCATAAAAACTGTAGGAGCATTCGTCAGTCCGAAAGGCATGACCAAGTATTCGAAGTGACCGTACCTGCTTTGGAAAGCCGTCTTCGGGATATATGCTTCTCTCACCCTGAGCTGGTGGTATCCCGAACGCAAATCAATCTTGGAGAACCACATTGCCCCCTTCAGCTGGTCAAACAAATCGTCAATCCGAGGCAAAGGGTATTTATTCTTGATGGTTACCTTGTTCAACCTCCGGTAATCAATGCACAACCGAAGGGTTCCATCGGCCTTCTTCGCGAATAAAACCGGTGCGGCCCAAGGAGAGATGCTCGGGCGAATGAATCCTTTGGATTCCAAATCGTCCAGCTGTATCTTTAATTCCCTCAATTCGGTGGGGGCCATGCGATATGAGGGAAGAGATATAGGCTGTGTTCCCGGTGCCAACTCAATCGAGAACTCCACGTCTCGCTCTGGGGGTAAGCCAGAAAATTCATCTAGGAAAACCTCTGGGAACGCATCCACTACAAGAGGTAACCCGCCCTGTGAAATACCACTGTCGTCCTCGAACGCGAGTGAAGACAACTGATAAGCAAGATTTCCAAGCTCAGGAAGTGGAGGTCCCGCACGTCCCGACCGAGGATCGCATTCTCCGTGAAAAAGCTGAGGAGTCCCATCTGGTGTTGTAAAGCTGACTCGGCGTTGATAGCAATCAATGTGCGCCTGGAAGCGCACCAACCAGTCCATACCGAGGATCACATAAAATTGGTCCATGTCAAGGACCAAGAAATCCCATTCCATCTACACCCGACAGAGAAAGTGCGCACGATCGGCACTTGAGGCCTTGCTCCCTCTTTTTCCCCAACGGCGTTACCAACTCCATAGCAAACGATAAAAGCTCGGATGGTAGGATCAGCAGATTCAGAAAACGAGCAGATATAAAAGAAACTGAAGCACCAGTATCAAATAAAACTGCAGCTATAGAAGATGCAACCAGCATAGTACCTCGAACCGTCGAAGGCCCTGCATCAGATCCCGCTGGTGCCTGATCCACAGCATGCAGTTGCCTGGTCCCTTCCTGAGAGCGATCGCTCGCCTGAGGCTCTGGCCTGATATGGCTCTGCCCTGAAGACGATCCGGTCCTACCACCACGCCCACCAAACCGAGATCCTGTCGTCCTGGTTGGCTCTGACTGAACTGATACCCCTCTAGAAGCCACTGATCCAGCCCCACTCTGATAAGGGTGTGCAGTCCTACAGAAGCGCTGTAGATGTCCCACCACTCCACATCTATGGCATGGTCTGGGAGGGTATGGACAAACAGGTCGGATGTGCCCTGCCCTTCCACACTGATGGCATACAACAGACCCTGCACCAGAAGCCCCAGATGAAAACTGCATGGGAGGATGACCTGAGCTGCCATCACCCTTCTTCCATTGCTCATCGCGCTTCTTTTTCTTCTCAGATGAACTGCCATTGCCAAGCCCTGACACTGATCCAGAAAACCCCGACTTTCCCTTCTAGTCAATCTCGGCCATACAAGCATGATCAACCACCTCAGCATAAGTCTTCAGCTTGAACAAGAAAACCTGGGAGTGAATTTCTGGTCGAAGGCCCTTCTCAAACTTCCGAGCTTTCAAGAATTCACTCGAAACTATCTCAGGTGCGTACCGTACCAGTTCAGCAAAGCGATTGGAATACTCCATCAATGTATGATTCCCCTGCGATAGCTCCATGAACTCCCGAGATCTAGCATAGGCTACAAACTCTAGACAATACTGCTCGTTGAAGATATCCTTGAAATCCTTCCAGCTCATGTGCTCATGCTTCCCAGCCTGGACCACTGATTCCCACCATTTGCGACTGGAACCCTCCAGCTGGAATGAGGCGCACTTCACCCTGACTTCCTCAGGCGTGTCAAGGAAATCGATCATGCGTTCTATCTTCTCAATCCACTCCTCTGCCTCCTGAGGTTCTGAACCACCTCGGAAAGAAGGAGGTTTTCTCCTCAGAAACTCCTGAGCTCTATCATTTCTGGAGCCAAAATCCTCCCCTCTAGCTAGAACAGGGGCGGGGGCAGGAGTTGCCCCTTGTCCTAAAGCCTGAATGGCTCGAACCATTGCCTCAACAAATCTCTGATCAAGCGGCGCGGGAGAACTCTCTCCGGCATCCTCCTGTGGATGCATGGGAACTCTCCGGGGAGGCATCTTACTGAAAAAGAGAAGCAATAAAGAATGGAAACCATCAATAAAAAGGGAATAAAATTTTCCAAAAAGATAATTATTCATCAATAAACCAATCATGCAGAAACAAATCCATATAAAATCTTTACTTTCTTTATCTGGTGTCCACGCACAGTCTGCAGCCTGCACGTCCCACCCAGAAAGAAAGTGAAACAAGCACCCTGACATCCCATGGTGTCTCAGTATCTGTCACGAGGCGTGCTGGCCAGGCACCCTACTCGCAACATAAATTCTGAGCCCCGACAAACCCAACTCATGTACAACCCAACTCATCCCAAATAACATAAACCCCCAACAAACCTGCCTCTGTTACCATTTTGTCACGAACCGAATCGGGTCGCCATCCTAACCGACACCTGACCCGGCCCGTGGCAAGGCCCGAAGGGCGTTCCCGATCCCCACAGGCTGGCACAAGTGCCCGGGTATCAAAAACAAACCTTGGGAACGATTTACCCGAGTGGATAAATGTAAAGCAGCCAACTAAAGTAAGCCAAACAGAAAATAAAGGTTACAGTCAAACATGTAACTGACCAAATAGGTTTTTGGTTCACTAGTATTCAAAACCCCAAATACACCAAAACAAGATGAACAAAAACCAACCTAAGGACTGTCGCCCGGTGTGAGGACACCGTCTCTAAGCCACCACCAAAACGCCACGCAGATAGTCCTGCTAACAACCTGAACCACTACTCCCAAAAGCTGGACCCCTACCTGTATCAGAAGTAAACAAGTCTACTTACACCCAAGGGTGTATGTAGGGTGTGAGCAGTCGCCCAGCAGGATATCACCAATGAAATATTCCACACACAACTATCAAAAGACAACCAAAAGCAATGCTGAAATAAAGATAGAAATAAGTGCAAAAGAAAATGGTTTTTTTCATAAAATGATTTAAAAGAAAGGCAGTTCAAGATAAACACATTAGGATAGCAGTTCAAGTGACATAACACGTATCAGCATGCACGCAAGGTAACTGGTGGCACCAAGGGATGGGAAAAGTCCTATGGGTACTAGACTAACGGGATCCTAGAACGTCGTGTCTCGGTGAAACGTGGCTTAGGCGGCCACGACCCTCAGAACACGTGGCTTAGAATGCCACGACCCTCAGAACACGTGGCTTAGAAGGCCACGACCCTCAGATATTATATGTTTAGTTAGTGTTTCAGTCGTCAAACCTGCCAGTGAAACCGGGTCGGGTCATCTCCGGAACACTAGCTCACTAGTCCCAGTCTCCCCACCTAATACCTCGGCTTCCCTCCTTGTGCTCACCTAAAGATCAAAGTTCACATATAATATGTCACATTATCACTTAGAGCCAAACGTGTCACCTGCACACTGATATCCTTTTTGAAAAAAAAACACACACACACACCAAAACCTCCTTTTTCTTTTTCCTCTTAAAAAAAACATACACCACACTACACAGTTTGCAATTAATAATAAACATCCAAAGTGAGTGTCCACAATAAAAGAAAGGACTTGCAGCACATAAATATACCACTGGAAAATAAAAAAAAATGCATTTAAAAAGTAATTAAAACTAATTTTTCAATATGAAAACGAACTAGCAGGGTGATGAAAAATTAAATCAGCACGCAAAATATTGCCAAAATATAATTGAGTGCGGAACCACCTACCTCAAACGGGCGCAGAAAAAGACACGGCGCAAGACTCCAGTTGCGCCGCGGTCGCACCGTCTTGAGCCGTCAACCAGGTCCTAAAAACAGCAGAACGCTCATCGGTTCAGAAAAATTGTTAACGTAATAATAATAATGATAATAATAATAATAATAGAATAATAATAATAATAATAATAGAATAATAATAGTAATAATAATAATAATAATAATAATAGAATAATAATAATAATAGTATTAACATAATAGAATAATAATAATAATAATATAAGGAAAATAGAAATAATAATAGAAATAATAATAATAATTATAAACAATAGTAATAACAATAATAATGATATTAATAATAGCATAATAATAATAATAATAATAATAATAGAAATAATAATATTAGTAATAATAATAATTATAAATAATAATAATAACAATAGTAGTATAATAATAATAGTATTACTAACATAATAATAATAATAATATTATGATAATAATGGTAATATTATTATTTATGTAATTATAATAATAAAATATTAATATTTATAGTAATGATATAATAATTAACATATTAATAATAATAACAAAAGAAAACCAAAAATCTTATTAGATGAGCTAAAATAATAAAATAAAATAAATAAAAAAAAGTAAAACAAACCCGCTGGGTGCAGGAACGACGCAGCAGGGAAGGCGCCGTCCGGAGAAGAGGAGGAAGAAGAGGAAAAGAATAAGGAGAAGAGAAGAAGAAGAAAAGAGAGAAGAAGAAGATAAAGAGGAAGAAGAGAAGGAAGAAGAAGAGAAGGAAGAAGAAAAGAAGAAGAGGGGGAGAAGAGCAGCGGCAGGGGTGGGTTGCGCCGGCTGGCGGAGGAGGAAAGAAGGCAGGGGGGGAAGAAGAAAAGAGGAAGGAGAGGAGGAGGAAAGAAAGAAGAAGAAGAAGAGAAGAAGGAAGAAGAAAAGAAGAAGAAAGAAAAAGAAGAGAGGAGTAGTAGGGGGTGTTGCGCCGGCTGGGCGGAGGAGGAAGGAAGAGTGGCGGAGCGGTGTAGTAGGGGCGGAAACGCCGGCTGGGGCCTTGTGCGGTGTGCAGGTGGCTCCGGCGAGGGTGCAATAGCGATGACGAGGGGGTGTAGAAGCAGGGCGCAACAGAGAGGTCCGGCGAGCAGGATGCCGACTGATGTCCGGTGAGAAGGGGGGAAGGCGCGGCAGGATGGGTGCGCCGCGAATGGGGGAGAAAACAATACAGGATGAGGGGGTGTAGAAGCAGCTGGCAGTGGAGGGTGAATAGGGAGCAGCGGCGTGAGGGTGAGGCCGAGCGGGAGGAGAGAAGAAGAAGAGAATAAAAAGAGAAGGAAGGGAAAAGAAAAATAAATTAAAAAAATAGAGAAAAAGGGGGCGGTGGCTAGGGTTAGAGAATAGGCGGGAGAGGAAAGAAGAAAAAAAAGAAAAAAAGATAAAATAAAAATAGGATAGAGAATAAAGAAAAGTAAAATAAAATAAAATAATATATAAAGGTAGAAAAATAAAATAAAATAAATGAAAAGAAAATAAAGATAAATCAAAATAAAATAATGATAATAATAATAATAATAATAATAATAACCATAAAAATATTTTAATAATAATGGTAATAATCTAATATAAGTAATAAAATTAATATAATAATAACCAAGAAATCCGAAATACATTTTTATCCGGTTATTTAACGTACGCGCATCGGGAACGCGTATCAACCGGTGAAGTTGCACGGCTTCGCCCGTGCCCTGCCCATGCGCCGAGCGATGTAGGGCTCGCGCGCACACATCGCTGCCACAACGGGCGACCCGCATCGGGTTCAGCCCGTTCTATAACCCAAAAATTTAAATAAACATACAATTAATTTATGAAATAAAAATTTAAAATTAAACGTATACCTCAAAAAAGTCCGGGCGTGACATGATCCGTAACTCCATTTGGGCTCCACGACCAGTCAAATCGAAGCTTTCGGAACGAGCTATGCTCCAGGATCATCTATTGGGATGTTTGGAAAATTTTGGGGATGCGTTTTCAGGGGTCAACAAAGAGTCTAAAGGAAGTCAATTTACATTTTATACGTAATGGTAGAATCTTGGACCCTCTATGATAACTATGTACTTATTATGGGTAAATCCATGTTACCCATATAAAAGTTCATATTTTTGGGAAAATTGGTTTTTTTAAATGATTTAATTTTTTTATCAACAATCTATTGTGAATCAAATTTAATATAGTTTAAAAATTTTAATATGTAAATAAATTGTGATGTTTCTACTAAGGGTTTTAAATGTGATATTTAGACTCATCCTAATTATAGGTGTTATAAAGGGATGTGTGGGGAATTAATAGGGAACTGACTAAATACTAATTTAATATTTATATGAACATGTGTCTCTATATTATATACTACTAAATTATACCCATAATATTATTCAACCTTATTGATTTCTTATGAACTCAAAACATCCTCTGGAGTCCTATTTAAACATATATAGTTGATATGAGCTTCTCCCTCACACACTAAGATCATGTTTAAAAGATGAAAAATTCTCTCTCTCTCACTCTCCATGTCCTCTGTTTTGTGTGTAATGACATAGAAAAGAAATACCATGTAAGAATATTTCTATATCTAAATAATTGTTACTATTTATGTTTTAAATTATCATTCTTATGAATCTTTTATTTAGATGAAAATTATTAATGATTACTTGATTATAATTTTGAAAAATAACCTTGTGAAGAATAAATATGTTATATTATTGAAATTTAAAAAGTGGACGTTGAATGAAATGATTTATAATTATTTTAATGATTATTTAATATTATTTATTACTTAATTATAAATGAAACAGTAATGTATTTTATAAAATTTTTCATCAATTACAAATAGAATTCAGTGTAACATAATTAATGTGTCATTTTAGAAAACGTAGAGGTATTACTGCATCTCGAAAATTATTATCCAGTTATTGTATAATTTTCAAAATATTAATAGAAATTATATTTCAGGTAATTTTAAATAATGTTTTCTAACAATCTAAAATCCTATTTTTGAATAAATATTATTGATAATAATTTTAAAAAAGGTGATTAATTATTTAATAGGTGAAGCTGATAATAATGTTTGATAATTTGTAATATTATTGGAATACAAATAAATTATGTTTTTATTGATTGCCTTTTTGAAATATAATATATATAATTATTCATTAAATAGAAATATATAATGTAATGTTGTGTTGTTAAACTGCTTAAATAATATTGATGAGAAATATATGATAATTTTGTTTATCAGATGATTGTAATGGATATTGTTGCATGTGTTATTCGTATTATTCATTATATAAATAATAATATTTATTGTATAAAATTATTAATATTATATAATAATATCCTTATATTTTATTTTTTAAATAAATTGTTATAACCGTAAGTATTATAGTAGTTGGGAATGTTTATATTATTGTTTGAAATATTTAGTATGTGTGATCCATTACATAAAAGGAACACATTTTTTACATTGATATTTACAAGATAGAATGTTATATTTTTAAATGGTTTCTAATCATGGTTGATTTTATTGTATAATCATTATTCAAATAAATATGGTAATTCTGTGATTACGATAAAAGAGCCATATTGAAATAATTTTAATTGAGATTGTTGATATTTGAAAAAGATTATTATGGAGGAAAATTATATGAAATATATAATATTTATAAATTGGATTTGAAATATATTTTTATGATGATAAATTATTTATTAAATTATCAAATTATTTAATGTTAAAAAATTAATTTAATAAATTCTCAAATCAATTTTTTGGTCGGGTGAGTATTTGATTGTATTAAAATGGATATAATGTAGTTTTTGACCTGATTTAATTGAGGTTTTTTAGGGAACAATAAATTTAATATTTTTTTATTATCTATGGATTAAAATATATGAATTGGAAAAATGCTAACCACGGGCAGTGGGAATAATCTATGCGGATTCTAGAGGCTATAATGGTTTAACATGGTCCTTGTCACGGTGATGATACGAATATGGGTTATTGGAGCTATTATAGTACATGGAGTTGATTGTGATAATGATGTTATTAGAATGTGTTTTTAGATGTTATATGATGTTTATTGATGTTAGGTATGGTTATTGGAATGATAGATTGAATTGAAGCTTGGACTTTTCATTATTATTATGCTAGCAGTTGTGATGCTTGCTTGGAAATGAATTTATTATTTAATGATCGATGACTAGATGAAATTTATATTATATATTTACATAATCATGAAATAAATAGATAACATAAATATGATTTCATCCTCTATGAGTTTGGATATAAAATTAGATTTCATCCTTCATGTGTTAGCTTTGTAAGAGTCATAGAATTCTCTGATGATTATGAAATTATAATTGACTTGATGAATTAATAGTATCGGTTCTTCATGCATTATTTATAATGATTCTATAAATTATTGTAAAATATAGGAATTAATAATTCCATAAAAAAATTGGTTATAAACCTGATATGATAATTCTGTAGATGATAATGGTAATAATTAAATTTTTGTTAAATTAATGATTCTCTAAAATAATGCTTGATTCTTGTATGTTTATTTTATACCTATAAATTATATGTTGTATTCGGGGGTCCTATGGAACATTCAGGGAAGATGAGTCTAATGAATGGATGTTATTTTTTTTCTAAAATTTATATATATAACATTTTTATTGTGTTTTCATACTATAATCCACCCATTTATATAGGGTGACTGACAAATAGTTGACTCTTGGAGGGTGTTTTCCATATAATCATGGTTTTTAGTGGAATATATAGTTGTCAGACAATTCTTACTTTTACCTCTTCTTATGTTAGTATTAGTTACTTCTATCCATTGTTTGTTTACATTACCATATATTTTTTGGAGTTATAAAATTAATTCTGGTCATTTAAATTACATGTATCTTCAAATATTGTGTCATATGGATTATTAAAGATATGTCGTGTATGGAATGTGGTGGATTGAGGAATAATATATGAGATAGGTGGACCCTAGAAATGAAATGGTTTCTATATGTATATGTTTCATGAATAATGAGATGATATAATTCATGACGTCTAAGATATATTTTATTAGTCAGGGTGTCGTTGTGCTAGCAGACATTATGAGTTATATGGATTTGGATGTGCAACATTGGTGTGGATAAATAAAATAGCATGGATGTGATATAGAGGTACCTTTATTTGAAATAATTATGGATATTATATGATTATTTATATGTGACTCCTTATGAGTGAGTAATATAGAGGATGTGAAGATAATAATTAACCTATTTAGTGTATGATTCAGTTTTTTTAATTACTCACTCAAATTTAGTATTCCACATTCACATTCTTAATCAGAGGTTGTAAGAATGATCATACTAAATATACATGTTATTTTCACACAATATATATAACATGTTCTTCATGTATTAAAATTTTTCTTGGATATTATGTTAGTAATTTCTTGTTTTAGGATTTATTCTGGAGCCCTTTGAACTACATTTTAATGTTGGTGAATCTATATTATTGTTTGTAGTGATTTTAGTTGTATTTAATTACATTACTGTACTTGGTATTATCTTTAAATTTGTTATGAGATGGAGTTAGTTGGTAGTTTATTTCATTTATATCAAAATATTTAAATATTATAGTTTAATGAAGATCTTATGTGTGTATGTCGTTCCCTTAGTTATTATTATATCCCTTGTTTTTAAAAGTAAATTATTTTTTATAGAATATGCAACACACAACACCGAGCCTAAACAAACCATTTTTATTAAAAGTTGACCATTATAAAAATCATTTTATATTATTGTAAATTAATTGAATTAATTTATTTAAAAAATATAAAAAAAATATCATTCTCAATATAATTTTATTGATTAATTAATAGGAAATAAGAACTAATTTTTGAATAAAAAAATTTAATTATCCAAAAAAACACTTTTCCATCAAAAATGTATTCATTTATTTTGAGAGAAAAAAATATATAAATATTAAAGGATATTTATTTGATAAAATGAACATTATATAAAAAATAATCATATTAGAAATTACTTTTTGTGACAATTTTGGATTTTTGTATAATGTTTCATTGTATAGTGAATAGTGAAAATTTATGATTTTTCAAAAACTCTGATTTCTTTTCATTACCATATAACATAAAAACAAAATTTTATTTTTGGTATTTTATTAATGAATAATAAAACAAAATTAATATCTAATAATATAGTGAATTTTATTTTAATGTACCATTGTTGGGATTTTTCTATATGTTTATTTATAATCTAAAAAATTGTTTTCATCAAAACATTTTTAATGTGAATAAATTTTATCAATTTTATTTAATTAAATTAATAAAAAATAAGGAATTATTTAAATGAAATGAATATTATATATATATATATTACTTTAAATGCATATAAATATTATTACTTTTCATATAGTTAATGTAAGGTTAGGTTATGCTTAAAAATGGATTTATTAAAAATATGATTTTTCAAATTGATTTGTATTTGTTCATTATTGAATTTTATTATGTAAAATTTTATAAATGAATTTTAAAAAATATATTAGTTATTTATATTTATAATAATTAAAATTATTTAATAAGTTCAACTTATAATTGTTTATTGATTATTAAAAAATATTAAAAATTTATATAATGTGGAAGATGTTAAATCATGATTTTACATGTTACATGCACACGTATTCAAATTAATATTCTACACACAAAATATGTTTATTTGAAAGTATATATTTCGTTTTTATAATAAGTGGTTAAAAATTATGTTATAAGTCTCACATTAATAATGTACTACTTACCTATGGAAAAACTAATAACCATAGTTAAAATTAAATGGAAATATTGAGTGAACATAATGTGAAAAATAATTAATCTTCTATAAAAATATATATTTTTCCATGATTCTAGTGTGCATCATCCGCATATTCAATAAAATAAAATCTTTTTCAAATTTTAGTATCTTTTATTGAGAGTAAATTACTATTATTAACTAGTATTGGGAATTTAAATATGCCACTCTTTCTCACTCATAAAATAGAATCTCTACATCTCTTTTTTCAATGATAAAACTCATGTAGGTTCTATAATAATGTTCCCAAATACATTCCATAATCCCCACCAAATGACCAAAATGAATTGATTTAATAATCAACCCAATCAAGGAAGGCTTTATTTAAAATCCTCAAGAGGTTGTCAGATGGAGATGTATCGTTCATAATAGAGCGTTTTTGTTTCATTTCATCTACCACGACAATAAAATATTATTCAACCATAAAAATATTATTATATATGTATATATATATTTTGTAGGATTTAAATAGTTAATTTAATATCCTACATCCATCCCCACTTCGATACAATGTGAAAAAACAATCTTTCAATTTTTATGTAGGCTAACACCTATTGAAGAAATGTAATTATTTTTCCATCATCACCTCTCATGTATATTTATGAAGATGTATTAAATTATATATATAATTTTAATGATGTATTAATTATTCATGAAATGTATTTTATATGTTATATTTTCTTATCTTTCTCGTCAATAATAGATTAAAATTTTATTCTTCTGTACCTATGGATTACAACCTCCATAATGTTATGCAATTAATTTTATTTAATCGTATCACATAGATGGATATAAAGTGATTTTAAAGAATTAATATCATATTACTGATATAAATATATTTTTCGAACTATAAAATTACATTTAATATTTTCTATATTTATAATTGAAAAATGTAAATGATTCATATCCATACATTCAACATAAAAACTTTATAACTGCAATGTAGTTCATTTTAGAAAAAAATATATTTCATCTTTGTTTTTAGAAGTATAATTTATAAATAATAACGATAAAAATGTCATATTTATTATTCTGGTGATGATGTAATAATGATCACCTTGACTGTTGTAACCCCACTCTTGTCATTTTGGACATATGATATGATTTTGTCAAACCATACAATGTGAAATTAATTTGAAAAACTAAATGAATATAACAGTGTATCAACTAAAATAAATAAATAATTAACTAAAAAAGAATCCAAATAAATTAAGTAATTACATTAATTTTATTATTTCAGAATATATGGATGGACCATGAAAAGAATGGAACATGTTAAGGATGTCTATAAACCACCCTTTTATTTGGTTAATTACTATTATCTCACTAAATCACACTATCATCCACATTAAATTTATGGAATCCATATATGTTCAGTATATATGTCTCCAATATATATAACATTAATATTATTGATTCCTTTTATGGGTTATTTTGATCCATAAATTAATTTATCAAATGTATTATTTTTTTATGATATGTTACAAGATTCTGAGCCCCATATATTTCGTTAGGAAATTCAAATTTTTTTGACTTATGGTAATTTTTTTTGGAACACATAATCATGAACATGATATGATGGGTGCACTAAGATTGTGCTCCACTAAGTTTGGTAAATCAATAGACCTATGAGAAGTCATATATGTTATTAGTAAGTAATCCTAATGAACTATGGGACTCTATAAACATTATAAATTTAATTTAGCATTTATTTATGGTTAGGTCATGTTTTTTAGTTAAATATTTCATATTTTTTCATGATATCTTGATTGGATTTTATTTTTGTTATTATACCATGTTATTACATACGAGCCTTCTCTTTTTTGATATCAGGTTATATATTTTAAAAACATGCTATCATTTCTTATTCTGTTTATTCCCTTGCATGTATATTATGTACCCAATTTCATATATATATATATATTTCTCAGGTTATCCTATTCAATTTTCATTGAATAACATATATATGATCTAATTATGGAAAATTAAATAGTGTGGTTTTATTATAGTATAAAATTGATTTATTATGTTCCATGTCTTCCAAATATAGAAAACCTTTCAATCCTAAAATTATATTTAATGTGAATTTATTATTAAATTCATATAATAATATGTGTAACTATATTGGGTAATTATAATAATAGTATACAACATAAGTCCTATTGGGGTTGGGACTCAGTCATCACTATCTATTCTCCATCATTATATTCCACAGAGGGATATATTATTGGGGATGGGGTGGTGAAAGTGTTGTATCAATGGTAATTTTTGGGAGATATGAGGCGTTTGGAGTTATGAATGGGTGAGAATTTATTGGATCATATAAAATGAAATTATATAGGATTCATATGTTCTAGAAAACAGAAAGACTAACTAAAATGTTGTATTTAAGAATATTTTTTATAAGAAGAAAAAACCATCAGGTTTACTCGATATGTTATTTGATGTGATGATTCTTACATGGTTGACATATAAGAATGGATATTTAATCATACATATATATGACAATTTTGGAATGAGGTGGAATATTATTAAAGATTAAAAATTAAGTAACATGTTAACCAAATATAATATATTTTCTATGTTAGGTGTCCCCATAGTTAGTTCTGTTGCATGAATATCTCTATGTTGACATCCTCATTAGGTTTTTTACAATGACGTTTAATAATATTTGTCAGTATCTAATCATAGAATTGAGTAATAAAATGGAAATTACTATATGATAAAACATTTAGAGTTATGTCTATGAATTATAAATAAAATTTAAGTATATTATTCGTATTTTTGGTTAGAGGTTTGGAAGATGATGTGGTAATAACATAAATATTATATCCTGACTACAGAGAGATAACTATTATCTACTAGATTTGATGATGAAATGTGGATGAGATCAATAATAGCTACTATTGTTTGTTCAATATTTATGAGGTGTTGATATTTTTGGGTTATATTATGAGGATTATATTTGTGGTCATACATTTTAAATCCCAATAGGCACTAGTATTTAGCCAGTGGTTATTTTTCTTTTTTAAGATGTTTATGGGTTCTCCTACTAATTTGTGGTATGTAAATTGAATTGATATACTAATTCTGAAACTATTTGATTATTTTCCTCCTGATGTGACTGAATACTATTATCATCATTCTATGATTATAAGACATTCATAACAAATTCTAAGAAACCTCTATCCTCAACTACGTTTCCAAACCAAATAAATCATTTATCCCTGATTTTTTGAATCACATCAAACAATTTGTCCCAATACCATAGATAATTAACTATGTAGAGGATAATAATAACCCTTCTGTTATGAAGAGTGTTTATATGGATATCTAGTCTGGGGAAATGGATTTTTATTGACTTCTTCATATAATTATATTACACCCAGCTATGGAATATTAATCTTCTTTCGGGAAGGGTAGTTATCATCATGATCATATTATAATCTTCTCTTGGGGAATGTGTGGCGATTAATGGGTTTTGGTGTACGTGATCAAGTATGTATAACATTTTTTAAATCAATATAGTATTTATTTAATCAAGATTATTTGGTATTGTGTTTGGGGAAAAGATAATGCTGATTTTTTTCGTTATTTTATTTTTCCTATTGTTCTAACATCTTCAAAAGGAATTTCTATCAAAAATTTTAATAATTTTATGTCCTTGATATTTTCAAAAAATGGGAGAAAACACAAATCTTGACTCATCAAAATATTAGATTTTTTAAAAACATGTTAAAAATTCACTTCTATTAAATGTTGATAATATATTTATGTTATGTATGTGTTACAATGACTTTTATCTTGGTGGAAGATCTATTGATCTCAGTGAATGGAATGATTATTAAATGTTATGTTCCAATGATAAATAACTCATTAACGTCTTTAATTTAAATAGTGGTATCTGAGGAAATATATAATATTTAATATTCTCATGAGTGTTCTTCTTTTGAATACTGTTTCTTTAAAAAATATGGGAAAATTTCAATGTTTAAATAAAGTGGATGTACCAACCATATGTAGTATTATAATTCATATCATATGGTAAAGATAAGATAAATATCATTTGATCATTTTTTATTACTATTAATTAATTAATTATAGTGGAAGATAAATGTTAGTTAAAAATATATATATTATGAATGCATATAACATTCCAATTTTTGTGAGTTATCACAAATTTTCTGTTAAATTTGAAATATTTTAGTAAAAGGAAATTTAAATAATAGTATATCATAAATTTAATTTTCTTCATTATTTATAATAATAGTCAAATATAACTTATTAGAAAAAAAATGTTTATTGATATTAGTTTTAACTTCATAATCAATTAAAATTTTTCTATGAAATTATATTTATAATTTAAATATAGTTTTCAAATTTATTGAAAGATTATTCTAAGTGAAAATATTGATAATTGAAATTTAATTATGAATTACTAATGTGGGTTTTAATTTTAATATATAATATAATACTAGTCTACAATCATGGTAGACTTTATTTAAGATACGAGGTTTTCCTATAATGTGCAGACCCCATTAATTTATTTTTAATTAATTCTTTATGGCCTACTGTGAATGAATATTATTGTAATTGAAGTATCAAAGGTGTCCAAGGATTGATCTAAGCCCAATACAAATCATTTTCGTAACATAATACATGTCTCATGGTTAGTATAAATCTTGTAGGAAATGTTGCATGGTCTGAATAACCATTTGAGAAATGATGAAGGATATGACGAACTAGAATAGTTTTGTGAAACCATGTGGATGGTGGCACAAGCATGTAAGCTAAACCTACAATTTTTAAGTTAGCCTAAATGCATAGTTTGAACATTATTAGTCCATGCATGAATATTGAACATGAAGTTGTCCCATGTAAAAACTAATTTACTACGATTGAATTGAATGATTAAGAGATGGTTTTCAAACTATTCCATGCAATATAGGATGTGGATTTTTTAAATATTAAATTGTGAAATGTTATATGATTGGGTGAAGTCATGGAATGTATTGAAATGAAAATTTTAAAATGAGTGGGTAAAATCACAGAATTGAAATATTCTGAATTGATAAAATGAATGAATGAGGAATGATTTTCGTAGACTCATTGGATGATACTAATTGGATATTGATAGTTGTAATGCATGAAATGGATGTAATTTCTAGATATTTCTTGATTCCATGAGATTCCTTAGGACTTTCTACCCATTTGATTCTGAATGTTTGGGCTCATATGGGACATAGTCTATTGACATGATCCATGGAACCAAATCCATGTGCAATGGAGTTTCATTTTCAATTCTCTTGGGACTCAATGTGGATTTTTTTCTATTATACATTTCATCTGGACATGTGGTGTCTTAGACATCTTATTGTTTGCCAAAACCATTTGAAATTCTATACATTTTTTATATGGTGCTGACAAGGACAATATGAAATTATAGGTTATATGGAATCATTATGGATGACATGATTTTGGTGAATACAACATGGTCGTAGTGTTTACATTCATTCATCACTAGTGCTTCCTTGTCATAGAATCTAGAAATTTTTTTGTAGGAATAAATATATAGATAGTAATTTTCACTTACTTTTTTAGATATTACATGATAACTTGTGTCATTTTGTTTATACCTATGTTATACATATCACACTACACATATTTTATGTCAAAACATAAACTTTTTTAGAAACTTGTGGTGGTGGCATATTAGGAAGATACCACACACCCTGTCTTGGGCCACTTATCTGTAACAAGTCAATCGACATAGATGAAGGTTTTAATAAATGAATGTATCAATTTGTTGGTTCTTTATGATGATCCATGCTTACGAGTATCAGAAGAAGATACACAGCTAAGGATCATTATCCTAGTTGCGATAGTACATTTTTTATTATTAGGTATTTTGATTCAAGTAATATAACAATTCTTGTATACCTATTTAGGATTTTTTTTATAAAAAAAATTTCATTTTTTGTGTACGAGATAAATTCTGAAAAAATTTACATATTCATGTCCGGTTATACTATTCTTTCTATATAGAGGGTTATTGGTCAAGTGGTCCCAGTGTGTGTTTCTAATGATTATCTACTATTATAATTCTTTTACCATTGGACTAAAATGACATTCCTCTATGATGCAATCTAGAAATAGGGAATATTCACTCCATAGAAACACCCTATTTATGTTCTTCTAGTTTATTTCATTTGATATTTGGGGAAATGTGTTTGAGGGTATTTGGAAAACCTAACTTGGGGAACCATTCAGTGGAATCTTAGTCAGCGATGTCACAATGTGGTATTAGAGAATTTTCATTTCTAAATTATTATTTTAATAAAATTTAAATAGAATTAGTAATATCTATTTGATTATAATGATATGTTCCTTGTTGTGATAACCCCACATAAGGGGAAATCAATACTTCCATGAATGAGAAGTACAATATTTTGAATTTTGGATTTTACTATTGATTTGATTACACCATTGGGTGATTTACATGAATTGTGATGTTATTAATAAAAAAAATTGTATTATTTATGTTTAATCCCAATTATATGAGGGAATTCTATATGAATCATAAAGTTAGGCACTACATAGGAATGATGTTCCATTCATTGACCCATTACATATAGGGAACAGAATTTGTTTATTTGGTGTTGTGATAATTGTCATGAAAGATAAAACTATTTATTTGATAAATGATTTATGTAGTTTCTTTTGGAAGAAATGGTTGATAAATAGAGTGGATATTATGGAATAAGTATTGTTTTCAGCATTAGATAATAACAAACTCCCTTACCACCCAATTATGGCATGTTGAGTAATAGACAATGATTTTCATTGGTTGGAAAGAGTAATAATATGGATAATGTGGAAACCATAATACAGTTCATGAGGAGTATGTTTCCATGTGGATCAAAACTGGTGAACCATTTCATTATCCATTTTATAAGAAATATATCATGAATATAAATTTAAAAGAAAATGAAATGGATATTTATTTGTTAAATTGAAATCATGACCATGAAACGACTTTAGTGTGAGAAAGAAGAACCACCCCTATTGATGTTTTGATGGTTTCATTTACCCAATCCATGATTTAGCATCAGTCTATGTGATTCAACCTATTTCTAGGAAGCTATTGTCCAATAATTTCATTTTATCTATAGACATTACAATCGATCCATTTTTATGTCGGTGTTTGGTATTGCGTAATCATGCCACCACAATGACATCCAGTCATACTGTAAGAGGGTGGAGATGACCATGCTATAGAGTAGGTGTGTCATAGTGTTCTTGTAGATATTACTATAGTTCCAACTACAACACTAGCAATTTTAGCAGACACTGCTGGTGAGGAACATTTTGGTGTGGCGTTTTTACACTATATGTAGATGTTGAATGGAGAACTGAAACCCAAAATACATATTATTGAGCTGACACGTGATATACTATAGAATAATTGTCCCAATTGTTTGGGGATGTATGTTTATAGGGTATTGAGCTATGGATCGAGTCTATGATGTCAATTTTTGGCCATCATGAGAAACTTTCTAAGGGGAGAGTGAAGCATGTGACTTATATTCAATGGGGAGATGAAAAGAATTATTGGGATGTTATGAACCCGGTTTTAAGGTGACAAGACATGGTTTGGGGGGATATACAGTCCATATTTTATGATTAATGTTTCCCCGACACACTGAGAGAAGTCATGTATATTGAGTTTATATATCTTGGGATGCGTACTATGACTACTATAGAGTATTCGGAACACTTTGCAATGTTTTAATGTTTTTTTGGAAACATAACTTTTTGTTGTGATATCAAGGGATATATTACTACATGAAGGTGTTTATCATTATTATTGATCATAGGTCAATGACATCTAGTTTCTGAGGATTTCTATGATAGTGTATGAATTACAAATTAAGGAGTTAATCTTAATGGATGATGGGGGTGCAGATCAAAGAAAAATTGTCTCTCAGCCTAGTGGTTCATCAAACAGTAGCAGGAAGTGAAATTTTGAGGCATCTAATAAATTGAGTACTTGATAGGCCATTTTTATCGATTGTGTAGTATTTTTTCCTCATTTTGGTAGAGATAAAAACATGGAGAATCAATGTGATCACTACCCATTTGAGGGCAATGCATGTGGTAGTGATGGCCCTATAAAATGATTCGAAAGGAACATACCTCCATTAGATTATGATTTGTGGTAATCATCAACACTAGGTTTAGGATAAGGTTTCCCAACTTTGCAACAAGAAGGGAGATAAGGAAATTATTGTATTTCACAATGAGGTAGTGGTGGTTGTGACTTGTTAATCGAGACACCACTTGCATCAAGGTGATAGAGTTTGCATGATTTAGGATGTAGCCTTGTGTCACATTGACTTTGTTCATCATATATATATAATTTATAGTCTACCCCGATGTATCAAAGAACCATATTATCTATTGTGAGATGTATGATTTTGGCATCCAAGATTATTACATCATTTATTTTTAATGCATGTGTGTCATTGATATTGATAACTATAACTATGGTGGAAATACATGGATTCATGGTTCAGTTTTTAAGGGAATTATGAATCAATATAATTATTTATAGATCATATCTAAGCGATATTTCAAATTCATGGTGTCCCCACATGAGATAGGCATGTTTCAATTCAAATATGCTATGGTTTCCCTCTGGATGATGGAATTGTATGTCCTACTCAGGATGCACTGACTATTGTCTTATCAATACCTTTTTGAATATAATTTCTAGAGGGTGACTACAACATCACTATAGGGGGTATATTATATTCAAAATGCTAAAGGGTATTTCCATGTACGCTGATATTCTGCACAACATCAGGGTATGAGTATGAAGATAATCCATATCACTAGTTTCAATCTGGGTAATCTGGTAGTGTGTTAGAAATATTTCCCACTACTTTTTGATAGTTTCAAGGATATTTTACCTATGAAAATTATAGTTTACCTCCTAATAGAGAGGATTAGTTCTCCATCTACATTATTCAATGAGCTACACACACATCCTTTCCTTATTAAATGTTCTCTATGAAGGTGTTTTAGGACCTCAAGAGGATGCTAGGGTACATGGAGGAAAAGGTGTTTATATTACCCAACACATCACCATGTATATAAATATTAATTTTTATGAAAAGGAGGCTGGTACCCTCATTGTATTTGATGATTATTGGAAATTAATCTAGCGGATAGATAAGAATATTTTTCCATTTTGATAAAAAGATGAAATTTTTTATATCTCTATGAATATCTAGTGTTCTCGAAAATTGGTTCGAGTTATAGATAGCATCCTGTGTGTGTTAGACCTAAAAACATACCTCATAAAATATTTCATAACTAGGATGGTGTATATGTGTATCTAGTTATGAAGTTAGGTCCCATTAATGTTTTTGTGGTATTCATTGACCTGTTGAATTTCATTTTCATCCCTTATCTATGTTCATTTATGGTGGGATTCATTGAAGATATCATAGTGTATTATCATGATATACATGACCATTCAATGAATCATTAGAATTTATTAGATACATAAAAGGATAATAATTTATATGGTAAGATTAACAAGTTCTACTTTATGAGGGGTGATATTTATATTATATTTCATTTTATCATAGATAAACAAGTATCTGTTGATCTAAATAAGGTGAGGGATAAATGTTTCTAAGATTAACCAATGTAGTATTTGTTGTACTATGGATTGTAGGGATTATATGATATTACATGTGTTTCATATAGTAATTTTAACACCATGAAGAGCCAATGAAGGACTTGAGTAAGAAGGGTGTGATGTTTGAATGGATAGATTCATGTGAAATAAAAATACAATAATTTAAAGTATGATTGAATTCAGTACTGATCCTGATTCATATAGAGTTTAGAAAGAGGTGTACTATGTATTATGATACATCAGGGTTTAGTCTAGGAGTTGTTTTGATTTAGGGTAATAGGGACACATCATATGAGTCTTGGTAATTGAGTCCACATGATATGAATTTCCATATACCCAACCTTAATTTCACTGTAGTGGTTTAGCTATAAGCTATTAGATAAAATATTTAATAGGAAATATTTTTGTGGTGTACAGTAACAAAAAAATACTTAATTATATATTTAATCATAATTATCTAAATATAAGGCACAAATGTGGGTGAATTATGTATATTATATCAACATCAATCTTGCCTAAATGCTATGAAAGGTAAAGATATTGTTTGATTCCCTATATAGGAAGACACAGATACATGAGATTGTGGAGGCCAAAAATGGGTGGTTTTTTATGTATTTATTTTTTGATATTTACTTATAAGAGTAGTATTGTCATGGAAAAACATTCCTTTCATCCTTAACAATGAACTCTACCATATAGGATAGAGTGTGAATGATTAGGCTATCAGATTCAAGGGGATTAGTCCTATGAAAGAGTGTTATCGGTGTGGAACCCCCTCCTAGTTGGATTATAGGAAATGATGAGATGCTATGTATTCATGGTTACTTATCGGTTTTCATAGGAAGATGCAAGAAGTTGATTTGGAAGTTTCATAAATCATTTTGATAATTCATCTCCATGTTTCCATGATGGTTCATGATTTACATAGTCAGTACTGGTGGTTGGCTATTAATATCAAGGTATATGGTTTTGTTATGTTGTATTCAACCTTTCAGTAGGTGAATGAATTACATCACTGACTACTTTTCCATTTGTAATAAACACATACTCTTGATTGAAATGTTCATTATTTGATGATTTATTTCATAAATTTTTTTGAGGTCACCTTGAGGTTGTTATGTTATGTGGGTAACTATTGAGAGGCTCATGAAGGATTCTCATTTTATGTTAATCAAATATAAATTCAGTTTTGTTGATCATGGGATTTTGAATAAACATCAGATATGGGAACATCATGTGGTCACTCGTATTATCTTTTCAGATAATGATTCCATGATTACAAATTATTTATGGTATAGTTTTCAGAGGTCGTTGGGAACATAGGTGAACCATAGAACAATGTACCACCCTTATAAAAATTTAGTGTCTATTCATATGATAATTATGATGTAGGAAATTTTATGAACATGTGTCTTGAATTTTGGGTGCCCTTTGGAGAGGAATATACTCTTGGTTTAGTTTTCCCAAAATAATATCCATCAAAAGTCTATAAAGATGCCATATTATATACATTTAATTGTTTAAAATGACAAAATCCCATTTCTAAGTTAGATATTTTTGAGTTATATTTACTCGGGAAATGTATTATGTAGGGGGATTTTGATCATATTTAGTTTATTAGAAACTAAATGGTGTTTTCATAGTCTTGATAGAAATATAATGAGAATTAGAGCATATGAACTCTAGTGTTTTATTCCATGGATTGGGTTTTTATAGATCTCTTAACGAGGTTGATACGCAAATGGATCATGGGATAGGGTAATCATTAACCATGATATGTTGTGATGTTTATGATTTTAGACAATGTCGGTCTAGTAGCCTATCAGTTTCCTTTACCTCAGATGTATTGATCCATGACTTATGTCTTGAATGTATCTTGGCTAAATATTTAGTGATTAAACGTCTCTCATGATTTTCTACTCGAGGTGGTTGAATTACACAAAGACTCATCTTTCAAGGAGAATTATATTCATATCATTTAAAAGAAAACAACGGTTCTCTGAGGCTTTTCAGTTTCTCTACATTGATTTTCATGGCAGCATAACCATTTTTATAATCTGACTTCAAAGAGGGAGTTTGAAGTACATTATCAGTTTCCAAGGATACACTATGATGATTATTGACCACCCTTGGTAGTATAATTCATGATAGATTTATTTTAGGGTGAATATATTAAGATATATTATTCTCATAAGAGGTAAAAACCCATTAAATTTCGAATTAAATTCCGCTTTACGACCTTATTTGAATAAACATTGAGGTCTTGGGGGTATGGGGGTGTCATGATATTATTCTAAACCCTTACAAAAGCTTTTTATTATAATAATATATTCCACATGGTTAGTATAAATAGTGTGGGATATTCCCCATGGTCTGAATAAAATTATAATACCTAAGAAGAGGAAAATAGGAGAACACACAATATGAGGACACCATACATATGGAGGTTTACACCACTGTGGAGAACATTCATATTTTATTAGATCCCAAATGAATGGTTTTCATAATATTTTTCAGACCATGCATACAATCCAAACATGTGACCCCAATAGAAAAAAAGGTTGAATGATTGGTGCAGTGTTTGGCTAGCCATGTAATCAAACTATGTGGTCCACTTTTTAGAGGTAAATAACCATTCCTTTATTGATTTATTTTTTTAAAAATTTCTATTTCATTATTTTACCATAGAAAAGAAAAATTATTGAGATCTATTTTTAAAATTTATTTCCCTATATTTTATCCCATTATTCATTCTGAACTCAGATTCATGAACAAATTATCTCATTGGATTCTTACTTGTATGCAAATCAATATTCTTCATCAATGATTTGCATGACATGGTATCAAATGAAATATTTATATTCCCAATAATATATCCTATTAATAGGTTTATCATCAATATTTTATTTTTCTCTTGTTCTATGTAGAATCAGAATTTGATAATGGACAAGAACATTAGAATATTATGACATTAGGTTGTCTACAACCTTTCCTTTTATTGGGTTTTAAACATAGATAGTTGTAATGGTTCCATGAGCATGAAATTACATAGTCATCCATAATATTAATTTAATGATAAATTAAATGTAATAGAACCTATAATGGATTGTTATTTTTTAATTAAAACTTGTTGGAGGTTCTTTTCCCAACCAATGTAACCCATGGGGTGTGCATTTGAGATTTTCCTTTGCTATAGAACTAATTTGGTGACGTTTTGAGCATTCCTAGTTAGAGGAAGACTATATATAAATTAATTCAATGGCATTGATTTATTATCATATGGTATTCCTCCTTTTCCATGTTATAAAAAATGTAAATTATTTAACTTTTTAAATGACAATTATTATATGGGTGGGTAAACTCATTGATTTTATTTGAATTAGATTTTTATATGATTTAGTAAATTCATGGAATTGAATTATTGTCAATTGATAGATGGAAAAAATGATGAATGACCCCATTATATTCCTTTTATATTAATCCTTGGATATTGATAGTGGAATTGGATTTTATGGATGAAAATACTATTCATGTCTTGATACTGTGGAATGAATTGCACCATCATACCCCTTGGATCCACCTTTTTTGGCCTTCTGGTTGACATTTCCTATTCAAATGATCATTGGAAAAAAACCAATTATAACTGAGTTTCCATATATATTCCCTTGTTACTCGAAAAGGATTCCTTTATCCAATATACCTTGGATCTGACCTCATGGGGAATTAAAATTATGATTATAAAGCTCAAATATGGTAAATGTGATAAGCCTGATTATAATTCATGGATGAGGTTTATATGACATTAAAAGTTATATGGAATGTAAATGGATGACATGAGATATTGTATATATGCTATGGATATAGATTTCATTTCTGTTTTTCATTATTTCTAGTTATTTATAGGATCTTGCAAAATGTTTGCAAGGAGACTTTTTTTGCTATACAGTTTCACATTTTTCTATAAATATTCCATTTTAACATTATTTATTTATTAAGTACCTATGTTAAAAATATAAAAATAATTATACTTTATGAGACATCCGATATTCATATATACACTATTGGTGGTGACCTACTGGCATTTTATTACATAACCTATCTCAGGCCACTAGTGGAAACCTAGTAAGCCTATATGTATACTAGTAGGGATTGGAGAAAGCTCACATTTTTTTATGCTTGACAACACTACATGTATAAGATAATTGTAGAATGAGACAGATAAGAGGCTCATGATGGTATCTGGGATAGATCTCATTTTTTATATACAAGTATTGTACTGATTCAAGTATATATATTTTGGTTTCGTTGTATACACATGATATGATCACCATTTTATATGAGATTACTTATATAATTATTTATATATTCTATGATTTCATATTTTGTGTTTCCACTGTAGTGGGTTACTTATAAAGTTGTCCTAGTGTCTATTCCGACTATTTATCACATATTATAATGATTCATTCATTTCACTGATATGATATCCCGCTATGTTAAACTCTAGAAAGAGGGAATTGTCTCCCTATTAACACACCCTAGGTCATTGATATTGGTCTGAAGCCTCTTGTAATTGGAGTTATGTTCTTGAGGACATATGGTGAACCGGACTTGGTTCACTATTCAACATCATCCTTGTCTATGATGATATAATTTTTTATTAGTTTTATCATTATTTTCTTCTAAATTTCAATGTTCAAATGTAAAATTCTATTATACTTTTTTATCTAGAATGTGATTTTTTTAAAATAAGTTAATTTTTAATCATGGTTTATCACATAATGAAAATAAAAAAGGTATAAATTTTCATTTTATGGAATAACTATGTAAAAGTTTTGAGTCACCAATGATAATGATGTTTTCTCCAAAATATCATTATATGAGATTCTTTCAGTCAACATGGATAGTTAATTTTTTAAACCATTAATTTAAAAGAATAAAACATTGAAACTATATAAGGGTAATGAATTTATTTCTTATGTAACATAAGGGTAGACTATTTTACCTCATGAATTAAAAAATATATGTGCAAGGGTAAAGATATGTTACCCTTGCAGAAATTGTTTTTATAGGAAACATGGTTGTTATTTCCATTTTTATTTTTCTATTTCTATAACCTATAATAATATGGTTTTAACATAAATGAAAGAATTTTCTATGTAATTTAGTGTATTTTAATCTATTAAATGATTAAAATGTTATCAAAAAAGATTTAATTATTTTTGGTGTTATAATGTGTCTTTGGGAAAAAATTGGGAACTAATTTAATATTTATGAAATACCCATGCAAATTTTTTTCTATATATTATAAATTCCATATTTCCACTTATTTTTCAATCTTCCATGTCATATATAGATGATCTCAATTCCTCCTCTAGAGACTTGTATAGACATCTGCAGTTGATATGAGAATCACCCTCATTAACTATGTATTTATATCATTGGGGAATAATTCAATATCTCTCTACAGTATTTGAGGAAGTGAATTGTAAATGAAATAAAATTTATATGATATGAAATTTCATCATATATTTTAAAGATCATGTGTTAATGTTCAATTATCTATAACCTTTGTTTATATAAATTTGATAAGCCACAAACAGATAATAATTTAGAAATGTAATATAATGAACAATTAATATGATATAAACTAAAAATTATAAAAGGGGAGGATGAAAAGAATACTATGTAACTATATTAATGATAAAAAATATTAATAATTCAATCATTTAAAATATAAGGGTAATTTATGCATTATTATTTTTTGTATATGTGAATATTGGAATTTCATGTGATAAAAATAATTTATAATTTAAAGAAATAAAATATTTTTTTATTCCATAAAAATAATTTTAACATGTTATTTAATGATTTCTAGAATTTAATAAGGAGTATAATATATTACCGAGGAGAAGTAATATTATCTTAGATGACAGTAAATAAATAATTTTAATAATATTCTTGATAATAATGTCAATAATTGTTTTTAATAATTTATTATATAAATTATATAATAATGATAGATAATTTGTAATATTATAGTCTGACATAATAAATAAATACATGTATATCATTTATTATGGATAACTATTCATAAATTATTAAAGAGAGATAAATAATAATATATTGATACTATTTTTAACTTGTTAGACAACAATGATGAAAATTATTTGAAAATTCGATTTTTTAGAATATTTAAATGGTGATTATAATACCTTATATATATTATATTAATATTTTATGGAATATAACTACATTAATAAAAATATATCTTATTTATGAATATTATCACACATTCCAAATTAATTGAATTCTGGAAACTGTATATATTATCTCATGTGGGAATGTTTATATAAATGCGTGAAGTATTTAGGATGCATGATATCATGATTCTGAGATATTTATTTTATTTATTTATTGGTTACCAGATAATATGCTATCTATTGATGTGGTCACATAGCATGGTCGATGTCAATGAAATTAAAAATCAATATTAATGTAAGAATGTTGATATAAAAACAAAAGTGAAATATTGATATAATAAAAATTGATATTATTGATATATGATAAAAAATACAGTTTGAATGATGATAAAAATAAAGAATATTTGTGCATGGTAGTTTATAAGGACAAATACAATTTTATAAATTGTTATATTAATCGATTAATTATAGATGGAAATATAAATTTCATTATTTCATTATTCATTTGTTTTATGCTATGTGTGGACATTATTGTTTAATAAATGATATATTACCATTTTATGCCGTGATTTAGTTTACAATTTTAGGTAATAATAATGTTAATATTTAAAAATAGTATAGGGATTTAGATCGTTGATTTGATTGAATATAAACCTTCTTTTGGTACAAATAATTGGATGCAGTTCATGATGTTGTGATGGTGGTATGGTGTTAGGATTATGGTGATGATATGGGTGTGTACTATTGAGCCTATGATTATAGAACGGGGTGATAAGGATGATGATAAAATATTAATGGGATATAGAATGTGATATTATATGCATTGATAATTTTCCGGACCAGTATATTATGATATTTTTTCACAAATATTAATTTTAGATATTCATGTATGAGATTTAAGGGATTGAGGTATAATGCATGAAATACAGAATGTGGGGGATCATGAGAAGTACTCGATCAGTATATGTAAATGTGTATGGTATGATGATATGTTTGTATGCACAAGGATGACGATATATTACTTTATACATGGTGTCTTTTGGATGTATTACTTTTGGATGGAAATGGATATAGACGTGTCTTCATGGGGTAGAGGGGAAAAAAGTGACGAAGGGTATTAGGGTACCTTAAATTGGAAATATGTTTGATATTATATGACTACTCAAATGTGATACATGGAGAGTGATCCATGGATATGGGGTGAAAAATTCATAACCAAATATTGGTGATGAGTTTGATTCATTTGTATAACGATTATGATTTAGAATAATTCATTCACATTTTTCATTAGAAGTTACAAGGATGATCCTACATAGTACGCATGTTATGGTCACTCCATATAAATATACTATTTTTTGTGTTAGTAGGATATGGTTAGAAATAATGATGGAAATTACTATTTCAAATATTTTTCTAGATATATATGAGCATCTTGGTCATGAATAAGGATGTTTTTTAGTGTTTTAATTTTTTTGGTATATCACATAAAATCCATTTACATGATATCATATTAACATTTATTATGATCATGGTTTTTTTGGTGGTTTTTCATATCTTATAACATAGTATTCCAATCATATAGGGTTATTCCTCCTATTTGGTTTTATATTACACCCTTAGTGGTAGTCCCCATCCTATGTCCTGTTAGTGTTCATCATTCATGTGTCATTATATCCATTCATTAAAATATCAGATAAGAAGGTGTACCTTAGGGGGGTTGGTCTTGATAGAGTGGTACCAAAGGTGGTAGTTGTGGGATATTATGGAGTTCTGAGTTTGGCATAATTGAGTTTTCATGGGTTCGTATGAAAATGCATTAATATATACTTAGTACATGATTTGAGAAAGGTAGATTTTTTGTTACTCATGATTATAAAATCCATTTTTATATTATATATGTACCTTCACGTTCACTATAAATTCAAAGATAAGTGAAAATTCTTTCGATATAGGGCCATAGGAAAAGAGATGTCAGTATGCTTGTATGTGACCTTGTCAAAATGGGATAGAATATGGAAAATTTTAAAAATCAAGTATCTAATTAAACTAATGTAATATTTGTATTTTATTAGGATAACCTAATGTTTTTTCATCCATAGTATTGTATCATGTTCTATAAACACTCTAGGAATATGATGATGAATTCCTTGATGATGTTTCATAAAATCGATGAATAGTATTAGACGATGACATCAACGCTCAGGACAAGAAACAATGAGAGTCCCAACAAAACATTCTATAGATTACATAGGGTTCAAATTTGGATCATCAGATATTGGTGTTGTATGAGGATGTGGTGATGGCATTGTGTTTGAATTTTTCATTGAGGGGGGATTGACCTTTTTGAGATTTGGGGATGCTGTGTGGATTATCTCAATAATGGTAATTATTTGTTCTTTAGGTTTGTGAGGTGTTAAATATTTTGAGGGGATTTAATTAGGAATGTTTTTATGGAATTTCATTATTCAAACCTAAGAGGGGATTCTATTTTTCTAGATTGGATTTCTGCCAATTATGTGATTATTATTTTCTTCTCTAGATGTATCATGAGACAACTAAATTTAATTTTTTATCTAGAAACCCTTTTATTTTCTTACCAATTATGTTGATGGCCATGTTTAACTTCATTCTATAATAGTGAAACATTTATTTATAGTGTATGTAAACATCCTCATTCAATAAATTTAGGCCACCTAATAAATCCTTGATCCATGAACATTTATATCACATAGATATTTTTATTTCAAACACATTACTAATTATTATATAATATGATCAGAATAACTCACCCCATAGGCGGGTGGTTTATATGGAAATGAGGATTGGGAGAAGGGATTTCTATGACATTGATCATGTAATTCTATTTCCCTCTCCTAAGTAACTTGTTTGGTTAAAGGGGAGTAGTTGTTATCATCATGTGTAGACATTAGTCTTCGTCTGAGATCATGTGGTGGAGTTATGGACAATTTTTTGGGATTATTATACCTCATCCATTATATAAATCAATATACATCACCTAATTATAATTTATTTGGTCCATTGTTCCAGAAAAATAACATGTTTAACATTTTCATCAAATTAATTTTTTCCTTTTTTTCTTAAATCCATAAAAATCATTTCTGACATATTTGTTTACATATGTTTTGGGATTTAGAACATGAATACTGGGTAAAATTATTATATAATGATGATTTATTGGATTACATTTTAGATCTGGGTGGAAGAGTGAGTACCACCCAAAGAAGATGAAATCTTGGTGTGGTGGATGGATTTATTTGTTTTTTATTCTTTTTGAATATCTATTTTCATACTACATGTAACAATGGAGAAAATTATTTGATTATGATTTATATACCATTTATGAATTTTTTTTTAGTAGTGCTAAATGATATATTACCACAATTTTCTAGTTTTTTTGAGTGTGTCCCACATTAATAATGTATTCATAACAAAATTGTAAAATAAATTAATGTTGGTTGATGTGGTCGGTCTAACCACTTGTTTTTAAGGAAACCTTAAAATTATCAAATATTATATCTTTATGATTTAATTATTTTTCCATTAATATTAAAATTATATAGAGAAATAATGATCTTCATATGAGGAATAAAATAATTCTGTTAAAGTATGTAATTAGAAAATGTACATGAGTTTTCACAAAAATCGTGTTAAATATGATATGTTTTTTGAAAATTAAAATTCTCATTAGGTACATAATCGTTGTTTTTTTCTCCCAGATTTATAATTATATTCAGTGAGTCCCTTTTGGATTATTTTCTACCAGTAATATTTCTTTAATTAATAATAACAATTCTTCCATAAATCCCTATATATTAAAAATATTAATAAAAAAGTATTGAATTTAGTTTCTCAATGTTTATTGTGAAATATAATATTTTATGTAGAGGAACATATGTGTGTTTTCATTTTATTATTTCCTAACCCCCTGATTATAAAGAAAAGTTACCTCGTGAATTGACTTATCATCATGTTATTAAATTTAACATCTTATAATGTGAACAGTTATGATTCATGTATATAAAGAAAGAGATCATTTGAAAAAAAATTGGTTTGAATTAAATTTTCTAGAATGATAAATTAATGTAAAACATGTATGTATATTCGTTTGAGGGAATAAAAATGTAATTTTTTTAATGATGGTGAAATATGTTTAATGTCAAGTTGATATTTGAGATGGGTTAAACCCCTTGATGTAATGTTTTATTGATAGCCTTGTAATTTTTTTATATGTAACTTTTTAAAGATATTCTATTGTGTTTTTTAATGAATTCTTTAACTATACAATTTGTTCCGTTTGAGGTTATTATGTTCCAATTATATCGAGATCCAAGAGTTCAATATCATGGGTTGGTTAACTACTTCCCAATTCAATTATTTTCCTTCAAAATCATGTAATAATTCATAAGGATGATAAAAAAATTTTATAATGAAATGGTACATATTTTACCAAGACCATCAATTTTCATTCTCTTATTTTTTGTGGTTAGAGAAGAATTTCATAAACTGTCAATATTTTTTGAAATAATTATTTAATTTTTTTTATAGATTTCTAAATTTGTATTAAAAATATATCTGGTAATATCAATGTATAAAATAAATATTTTGAAATTAATTTATTTTTTTAAATGTGTTCTGTCTGTTTTTTGGATTTTAGAATTAATAAGAAAATCTTTTAATAATTATATATATGTTTATGAAAAAATATATTAAATATTTTTAGGTAATTATTAACCTTACTTTAGATGCTTATTCTATGAAAGTGTAATTCAAGATTATTAATTTCTACATAATGATATATTCAATATTATATTATTTTTGTAAGGTTGTATTGGGGTTTTAAGGGTTCTATAATTATAAAATGGATCCTCCAAGAACTGCATAAAGGTAACAATCAACCTTGGTTAGGGCTAGCTGCTAATTATAAGGAGATCATAATGGCGTGGTAATGATTCCTTGTATTTGATAATGGTTATATAGAGTTTAATATTCTTATATTAAGGTATTATAAATATAATTTAAGAGAAAACTAAAATATCTATTGGATGTGCAATAGAAATTCAACGGTAATTAGCCTCTCTGTAAGGGTATGAAAATGTTAATTCCAGCACAAATGGTTAAACTCATAATTATTATTATTTTTATAATGGAAATATATTTTCCATAATGCGGTATCATGTATTTGTGAAATGGTAAATCCATGGAAACCTTACACAATTCCTTTTTTGGGAATTTTTTTATCTTAGTATTTTAATTCTTGTTTTTCAGAACCTCTTCTACATATATTTTAACGAAATTGATGGAATTTAATTAATAAATGGGTGATATTGAATCTAAAAAGAGTTTTAATTGTGTTATTTTCAATCTACCTAATTTGAGGAGTTATGATTTTGTTTTCTTGGGTATTAATTGGGAATCAATTTAATGTCAATTTAATATATTTTTTGAAATTGTATCATTACATTACAAAGTAATAGATCATACCATTCAAGTAAATATTATTTATTGATTCATAATGATCTCAAATGCTCAATTAGATTGTATAAAATCATTATATATTTGATCAAAACATATCATATATGAACCGAGTTTACGTTCCTATGTTGAATAATTATCTCTCTATTTCTCCCATTGTGGATGTAGATACTTGAAAAATGAAAAATAAGATGAGGTTCTGTGAGTTTTTAATTTTTTATTTTATGAATGTATAGAACTATGTTTTATTAGAATATTATTTTAAATATATCCATTTAAACATAATCATATATTCATATAGAAGAAAATTTCCTTGAAGTGTGAATATATGATAATATGAATATTATAAAAGTTTACAATGAAATATATGTTCTGTAATTTTGTTAATGATGATGTAATTTTATAAAATATGAAATATTAAATGGAAGACTAAATTTTATAGTAGGATGTTTTCCTTTATTAGTAAAATAATATCATATATCATATTAATTATATAATTTCATGCAATAAGATACATGTATTACTAATGTCATAATATAGTTAACCTGATAATTTTTTAATGAATAGAAATAGAAATAAATTTTCATGATGAGGATAAATATAGTTATCATATACTATTGAAATTTATTATTCCAATAAAAATTATTTATAATAATTGTAATAGTGGTTATAATTGATTTATTTCAATTATTATAAGTATTGTTTTGATAATATATTCAAATATCAGAATAAATATGGAAAATGTATTTGGAAATTTTAGTTTTAGGATAATTATTAAAGAATTATTCATGGTAGATTAGAAAATAATAACATGATGTTTTGTTAAACAACATAAAAAATATAACTTATAATTATTTTATAATTCTATTTTTATACTTTTAATTTGGATATTTCAACATGTTATAATCATTGTGATTGTAATAAAATACTCTAATTGAGTTACATTTTCATTTTTCTAAATTTTCAATGATAGTGTGATATCAATTTATGTTGTTGATACTATTGGATGATGTTCTTGAAAATTATATAAAAACATAATGATGGTAATGATGTAATTGAAATTAAATATTTTTGTTGATAAAATTATCATCATAATTGTGGATATACTAAAATGAATCATAAGGTGGAAGATAAATTAAAATAAATAATATTTTTCATTTGAAATTTTTAATTTTAGATCTTCCTAGAGTAATTCCTAAATTAATAGGTTATTTATTGATGCTAATGTAAATATTATGATTTAGAAAAAGATGTTTCTTGGACTTGTAAAGACCAAAATTGTCAAATTAATGCTTGAATTTCATGTTTGTTTGGGCTATCATTTACATGATAGTAATAGTGGAAAAATAAATTCATTATATAGGCATCCTCTACTCATTTATATCATTCATATAAATTAATATTTGTCATTTTTCATTGGAATAATGGCTCAAGATAAATAAGGAAATGATTTAGGAAATGTTTTACCGATATGTTGATGATATTGGTGGGAAAACTCGAGGATTTGATAGTTTAATGGGGTTACATTGATGATGATTTTATCATAATGGATGTCCGTATTTGATATTATGTGTATTGGGGATGGGGATTGCACTGGGACTGATAAAAATCATTGAAGCTATGATTTCCTCTTGTTGTTTACTAGACGATATGATTATTTTTTTATAATGATTTGACATTTTTAATGGTAGAGGATAATTGATATTT
Source organism: Viscum album (assembly GCA_963277665.1). NCBI lineage: Eukaryota > Viridiplantae > Streptophyta > Magnoliopsida > Santalales > Viscaceae > Viscum > Viscum album. The sequence continues at coordinate 165,513,066 of OY728135.1, forward strand.
AAATGATCAACATCCAAATGAAGGATACAAATTATTAGTAATCAGTTTGATTATATATTAATTTGTGGTATGTTTGGCTAAGATGTTTAGTACAATGATGATTATGAATGAAAATTTAAATTAAATCAAATTGAGGTTGGTTATCAATTATTACATTATGATTAAGTCATACTTTATTTTAATATAAATGAAATAATATTTTTTGTCGGAACATAGCTTCAAAGATTAAAATTACAATAATGATCATGACAATTTTAGTATTAAAGTAATTGGTAATTAATTTATAATTTATTTAATTTAACTGAATCTTAATTCTTGTATTGTTATTTGATACATATACATTATATATAGCATCTAGGAGTCTGATGTGAAGTTATTGAATTATAAGACTAGATCTATGTAGTCTCTTACTGTGCAATTTATATATTTTATTTATATTTTTTTCACTAATATGATACCCAACACATATCAATATGCATACAGATATCATGTGGACTCTTGGAGGGTGTTTCACCAAAATTTATGTTGGCGAGGAATATATGGATGACTACCACCTCTAGGTCATTTAGAATATCTTAGATGTATTGTTAGATGGTATGAACAATTTAAAATTTTCCATATATTTGTGTATATAGAGATATAATGGTTTTTGTTTATCTATCACACCAAAATATCTAAATATAGTTTTTATAGATTATTATTGGCATGTAATGTCTAAGATGTGTTGGATTGAGTTATAGTTCAAGATATATAGATTATTGGGAATCCTAGAAACAACAATGTAACTATATATATATGTGTGTTTAAGATGTTGAGATAATGTGATGTACGAGGCTTATGATATATTATATCACCCAAGGTGTCATTAGGCTTGCATACATTTGGAGATAGATGGATCAAGATGTAAGATGTTAGGGAAGAGAGACACACTAATGTGGATGTCTTAGTAGGGTTCATTTAATTAATATTATACTTTATTTTATATGACTACTTCTATGTTATACCATGTGAGTGAGACATATAGATGATTGAAAAAGAATAGTAATCCCTTAAACGTAATGAATTGGATTGATTTGTTTACTAAATGGCGATTATTATGGTTATTACACTTTCTCAAAAAGGGTTTCCTGAGAGGATCCAACTGGGTATACATGTTATTCATATCCTTTATATAAATAAAATATATTCAGTTCAATATTAAATGCATTGTGATAAAGTGATAGAATACTACTTTACGGTTTTTTGGATTTTATTTGTTTCTATTGAGGATTTGATTTATTTTTTTTAGTAGTTTTAGTTTTATATCATGAAAGGAATTCACATGGGATATTTATTAACATTTTTTTTAGTTTCATTATTTTACTAGTTGGTATCATCATATCTCATACATTTCAAATCAAAGAGTCTAATACCTCTTAGTTGTGTGTTTGTTATACCATCATTACTAGTCTTCAACTAGTGGCCTATTGGTGGTTGGATTTAGGAGGAATTATATTTATTCCATCATTCCCAGACCATGAGGGGTAAATTTAATTTTAGGGGGTCATGCCATATATTATATGAAAATTTTAATTATACCTATATAATAGGTAGAACAATATATTTTCTTTGGATTTAAAAAACAATATATTACATTTTTGTTAAATCAGTACACACAGTATAATATATGGCTTGACCCCCTAAATATAGTTTTATTTGATATTATTTTTAATCAGAGTGACTGAACAATTTCAGGATAGAATAGTCGAAAATAATTTTAAAATGAATTATATGACTAATTAGATAAATAATTTGAACGATTCAAGTCAATATAATGAGGTTTTGAAGTATTATTCTGTTAATATTATTTTAGGTGGGTCATTAGTCCCTCCATCATTTTATAGGACCTATGTTTCCAATGTTATTTTTTTGTAAATTCAACATCACCATTCCATTGTTACCATTCACAGTAGTGTGTGTGTATAAGAAATATTTATTGAAAGTATCTCCAATGTTCATTGTGGTGGTGTAGTAATGATATGTCTTTTGAGGTGAAACATACCCACATGATACATAGGCTGATAGGAGTAGTTCCATAACTCCTTCCCATAATAGAACGAAGAGTTTTCCCCTAATACCATATGATTATTTATTGGCTTCTTATTAAATTAACCATTACTTAATCTCATGATCAATTCATTTTTTTTATATTCTGGTATGATTTTTTTTTTATATTCCATAATGCAATCTTATATATAAGTGAAATAACATCAAAATATTTATTTAAAATAAATGGACTATGTACAAAGGCTTTATTAGGTCTTGATTAATATCATATGAGAATTGTTGTAAAAGTTAATAAGATATATAAAAGGATAAAACATGTAAATATTTTAATAATGAACTAAACTATATCAAAAAAATATTATGTCTGACCTAACCTTAAATTAATTGATTATGAATGTAACCACAAAAAAATGTTTTTGAATTCTAATATACATGGATGAATATTTTGGGGAGTTATTATAATTGTTTTGGGTTAAATGTCATAATATTTATTTGGTGTAATATAAATACAGAGGAAATGGTTGAAAAAGTCTTGAGAGTATTTAAGCAGTTGTGAGTCCACACAGTAGATCAAGGATATTCCAGTTAATAGTCGGAAAGATAGCATATGTGAATACATTATCATAATTTTCAATTCCATATTGTAGGTTATAAGATTGGGAATATGGATCTTTTCCAAAAAAAATGTCAACATGATGGGACATTCTAGGTCTAATTGTGAGGGTTGAAGTGACTATATAAAATTGATGAATATTAATAAATAAATAAATAAATAAATATTATTAGTATCATATATATATAATCCAATAATGTTCTAATTATATTCTGTTAAATTATTATAAAATGGAAAATAAATCGACCAAGATGTATATACAATCCATACTATATAAATTAAATCTCATACATAGATGTAATTTTAAGAAATTTAATAGGATATTAGGTTAAATTATGATCCTAGAATAGAGTTTTATATTATAGAGTCCCTAATGGAAGAACCACATTCTATTAATGTGAGTAAGGAGGAGCTATTTTTATGAAATCACATGGATTATGCAATAGATGTCTTATGATTGATTTTATCTCCCATGTCATGGAACATTAAACGTCACATGAGATCATGGATTCAATTTCATTTTTTATTAAACACCATGATCAATATTAAGATAGAGAGAATCATAAATATTTGTAGATATCCATGGATTTGTTCTCATGAATGATAAAAAAGTATCATGATCTAAAAATAATGTTTTCATGATTTATTTCGTAGTAGAGAATCTAGAAATTCCTGTGTTTGAATTTCTTATTTAATTATGCATCTGTCCCAATTATACTAAAATAACATAGATATTCCAAATTTTATTATGAATAAAAATATAAAAAAAAATAAAAAATGATCTATTGGATATATTTTCTTTTCCTTTTAAAGTAATTATGGGAGTTAGCAAGGAAATGACTTCAGTTATTATGTTGAAAAATATGAAGGGAAAAAATATGGGATCAGTGACTATTTCTAAGTATACAATGATGTGTAGGACCAAAATGTTGCGATTAAAGTAGTAGCCAAGGGAACCTGGTGGAGTGCTCATTTATCTTGAAAAGGGACACTGGATGAAATTTATGCCAGTTCTATAAAGCATGTGGTGGATTTAGGTGGGATCATTATCAAGTGACATCTTTCCATTTATATGGATTAGGTATTATATAAAACCCACACACACTCACATATATATATATATATATGATTATTTTAGAACTTATTGAATCATATATATTCATAAGAGTATATATATGTGAATTCTATCTATGTATATATTATTTATCCATACAAGGTTCATTTGCCATTAGAGAGAACAAGATCACATATCTTACTAGAATGATTTTTTTTGGAAAGGGAGTTTCAGTGTTACATATGATACCAAAAAACCTATATATTTTTCCATAAATGATACATATGTGATTATTTTCTAAATTTTGAACTATTATTCTCTATTTTACACATGAATCATTTTTTATAATCAAAACCATTTAATTAATACTCATTTTGTTGTGGACTACACAAACTAGTCAATGAAAAAAAATGAATGGCTCATACAACACATATATCTAGATTCACTTGATTGGTATCGTAACAAAATTAGTTTAATATATTACACCAATATAGGTATTTAGATTCATTTGAACAAAAAACACATAGTTTCTTCAACAATTTTTGCAAGAAAAATTATCAAAGAAAATATTTAGTGAAATAGGTGAAAGGGATAATGTGCTACTAGAATTGGTTTATACAGGTGTGGATAGACCATCAAAAATTAAACTTGGGATTGAAACACATAAATCATACAATTCAAATATTATTTAAGTAGAAATGGATATTTCTATAAAACGTGGCAAAAAATAGATTTATTTGATAAATTCATTTTTTTAAACAATGAAGTTGAGTACTATACTGGTATGAATATTACGAAATTCCAGGAAGACTCGGGTAAAGAATTTCTTAATGGGGACTCTATTTATTTCTTATGGTAGTGTGTAATTATATCCATAAAACAACTAAATATATACTATTGGGGAATTGTTTGTGTGAAAGTATGAACCAAACCTCGTATGAAATTTTTTAGATCATTGATAAGTCAATGTAGTCGTCATTTTGGGTTTTGAATACATGAATTATAGAATGTAGTGAATATAACAAAATAGGATCCAAATCAAGTAAAAAACAATATTATATAAGATTTTTTATATAGAAATATATTTATTCTGATGTATATGAGTGTGAGATTGTCATTTATTAGTTAATTCCAGCTCTGTAAAAAAAACATCCACAATAATGTAATATTGTTTTCATTATTGGATATTCTAATATAACTAAATTATATTACATTTAGAACCCCATAGATAAAATGGTTTTTCATTAACAAACTTTTCTTATTTATTGAGAGGGATCATATCATTAAAATACATATCAAGACTGAATGTAACTTGATTATGAAAAATATCATGCTACATAAGAGATGGAAGCATAATGTATTCCATTGAACCCCATAGAAGGTAATGTTCAGTAGACACAAGTACTATATAGAAGTCCAATGGAGGATATATAATGTGAAGGATAAAGAGTCCTAGTCACTAAAGATGGTGAATCTTTACTTGCTAATAATAATGATCCTATATCTGATAAAAACAATAGTGTCTCAGAAGCCTCAAAGTTGTTTGATGTCATTTATTATGAAATAGGTTCCATCATCCAAAATCATGTCTAGATTGTTTTAGATCTTCTTCTGGATATCAAGACTTTTGGATAGAAATATCAATTGGAGAAGAAAAAATTCTTAAATATATAAGTCAATATATTTATGTAATGGATGGTGGTAAAAAATGTATTAAAATCATTAAGTAGTTTTTAATATTCAATTTATTTTCTGAAAATATAGGTGAGAATTATATTTTCTATATGATATTAACATTTTTAAAAATTATGGTTATTTTTTTGGAATGTGAGCCTAGTTATGATGATGTTTGACACATTGGATCATGAGTCGAGATGATCAGCTAGTTTAGGTGCATGAACCCATAGATATTAGATGACATTGATGTAGTGTGTGTATACTATGAATGTTGCATTTAGTACGCATATCAGTGAGAATAAATGTTCATATATTGGACTATGGGTTTTGATCTAATACTTGCGTTCATGGAAAATCATATTTTTTTAAAATTTAAATGTTCCTCGGGGGTGATGATGAAATTTTTTATGGACTGTTCCAGGATACATACAAGAAGGATGGGCATAGATCATGTTGAGTGATACAAATTTGATGATGGTAACTATTGAGTATTTATCATGGAGAAGTTCATGCAAATTGACATTTTGTTGAGTGAACTGTTATATAGTTTAAGGTGTGAGAATATTTAACAATATAATTTTTACATATGATGTTCATTTAGTTTATTTGAGTCATGCTAATGTTTTGATAGATATTTTTCATTAGTTCTTGGGTCTGACATGGATGAACATGTAAAAGCATTGTGTCTGGTAATAGATTTAGCATTGTATGTGATGTTTTATATTATTTTAGTATATCAATATAAAAAAACTCCTATAGAGAGGGTGGTCCTACTGGTAATAGATTCCTTAAGCTCATCTTATTTGGTTTATTAGTATTATATGAATTACAGGTGGATGATCGATATGGGACCAGATGTTTGTGTATAGGTGAATCCATGATATATAGAATCCATAGTTTATGATAGTTGGAATTTTTTTATGGTTTATTAGATGGAGTTTGATTTTCCAGATAAGGAAAAGGATGGGTTTTATGTGATCCTTGTATGAGTAATATCAATAGGGTTATAATGATATTGGTGAGAGAATAAAATCTTGTTTGGTCAGTAGAGGATTTGATCACATAAATACATTGAGTTTTATGATTTTAATTTAGTTTGGTAATTTAGAATGATTTTAAGATTACTCAAAGGACATTTGATGAAATATTAGGTGAATTTACAATGTGATTGTTGATAGAACATGTTTTAAACATGTTTTCTAGTTTATTAGGTGTGGTGTGTCAGAAAACCCACCAGATGCATCATATACAATATGATAAATATGATTTCTCTAATAGTTTATTATTTTGAGGGAAATATTATTCATTTTTGATTTGGAGACTAATGGTGGAGTTTCATTTGATTTAGTTCTAGTTAGAAAAAACATAGTGCTTTTAGATTCTAACCATGTCTTACAAATGTGATTCATTATGGTGATATAAAAACCACAGTAAATAGGTCATTGGACATCGATAACTTCATTTAGTGGGTTTTCTATATGTTATAGAGAACCATTAATATAAATTTTAAATTATGAGTGAAGCCCTATAAAAGGGAGAACCATAGAATAATTTATTCAAATATTTAATGACCCATGATCCCTAGGGATATATTTGTTTTGTTAACTTACATCTCTAATTTTAGTGATGAAGAAACATTAGTGGCTCGACATCTGATTAAGACTGAGCCTTGAGTTTAGTAATTCAAATTGGTAATTCGTTAAATAAAATAGATTATAATTAAATGAGTTAGTGATGATGAATGGAGTTGTTCAATATTAAATATGATATAACAAATCAAACATTTTAAGGGAAGGTATGTGTTATGTTTGGGAGTTTCTAATGTCTCAAACCATTATGTGTTAGTAAAAACAGAAGGAATTATAGTTGTTGAATTATTTACAATGTGGTTGTTGGTCATTTTCAGAAGTAGGATTCATATTTCAATTTTAGGAGTTGGACCACCTCTAAATAATATTTTGGGATTCAGTTAGCATGTATTGGAGGTGTTTGGGGGATCATGGGAGTTTTGGTATGTAGACGTAATGGTTAATATTTTTCTCCCAAAAATTTCTAAAATTTAGAAACTTTTCATACATTCAGTATGTGGTTACTGTACTATATAAATTGGGCATAGGTACACATACACTTGGTATTCATCTTCCCTTAAATAAGATGTATCCATAATATAAAGTGTGAGGCCATGCATATGTAATGTGAAACCAATACCAAAATTCTATGACACTATTATATAATTGAAAACCCTTAACATTGGGGTGTTTTCATCCTTATATATTGGGTTATAGTTACATTACAGGTGTCACCACCATTACATAAAGGGTGAAAATTATTTTAATAGATAAATTTCCATTACTTAATATGTGACCCTTACATAAAGGTTGAAACCATACTTATGTACGATTGCCCATTAAGGGAAATAATAGATTATAATATAAATAATTAAATAAAAAAATAAATGTTAATTTTAATGTTGTTATACTTTTATAAGAGGGAATATAGAGGAAATACTACACCTTATACAATGAATCATGGCGTGCAATCCTATCATTTTTATGAGGAATACACACTAATTCTAGTAAGAATCGAAAATCATTTCTTCCAGGTGAAATATAAATGTTAATAAGACACTATTGATTGATATTTACTTAGTACATTTCCTAATTACATAATATTTATTATATAATCCAAAAAGAGGTATTGGGTGACAATTCTAAAAAATCATATAAATAACATATTGATATCATGGGGATTTTTCTTGACTTAGATAAATTAGATCTCATGTAGATTATCTTATCATGGTTTGTGTTGATTTGAATAGTTATGAGAAATACATGTTATTATTTAGGATTATTGTCATTTGGAAAAAATTAATAACATAAAATGAATATAACAATAAGGATTTGGGTTTTTATGATCTAGATGATTACAGGGTCGGAGTGACACCTTTTTCACTTAGATTTTCTATCATGAAACAATAAGGTGAAACATTAGACATTGTGAATATTTGAGTTAATTTTATTAATTTATTATAAGTTGATATGAAGGATTAATATGTGAAATTAATTATACAGTATATATAATTAATTATTTTTATGTTAGGGATTCAGTTTCTATATAAACAAATAATTTAAGGATTGAATGAACAGGGGTAGTGATGGTCTAGCAACATTAATTGATAGATACTATCTGTGTTTATTGTGGTCCCATTAGTATACCCCTTTAGTAAATTTATTTAATTTTTACTCTTGTTATACACAGTATATCCACACATGGTGATCAGACATTGTTTTTAATAAATTGTTTTTTTAAAATAAGATCTAATGATTATATATTAGAATCTAGGAGAATGACATATACTCATATACAAGCTATATTCCTCTGCCATTGATGTATGATGGATTAAATAAAAATATATTCATTGAGATTAACGGAACATTTTGGGTAGTAATTTAATTACATGATGGAACATATATGACATTTTTATGTTGTTCTATTGGCTCACAAGAGTTTGGTGATGTAATATACGACGCACAGTAACTCCAAATATGACCGAAAAATCTATTTGTAAGTCATGATGTATTTGAAATGACTTATATCCTTGGGATTGTTGATTCATGAGTTGGAAAATTGTTCCATCCCTAATAGAATTTTATTACCAAATAGAGTGTGCATTGGGTAGATGTGTGATAGGATGAGTGAGAGGAGTAATCTAAGATGACCATAGAAAATGAGATGGAAATGATGTCATATCTTAATTGTAATTTAGGTGTGGAATTTCTATAAAGGTTGTGAGGAGAGAATATGATTATAATGATATTTAGGGATCTAATTTCCTCTATTATGGTAATTAAAAGGTTGGGGCCGTAATTTCCTCTATTAGGGTATTTTCCTCATTGATAAGTATATGATTTAGGAACCCATAGAAGGTGTTTGTGCAATGGTGTCACTATGGGGACCACAATGGGGTTTCCATTGATATATAGATCATAGAAAGTGTTAGGGTATAATTGTTTTTATAATTTGATATTAACATTAGTTTCTGAATGCCAAAAGTGTGAGAATGATGCGGTTTTAGTGACAATTTGATGATATATCAGTGGAGGGATTCACCTCCCATGAGTCAAAATTATAAGGAGATGTCCATAAACATTAGTTATTATAGTGACTTTTTACTAGAATTTATTTTAATTTATTACCAATTATTTTTAGGTCTGGAGATAATTAGAATTATGAAATAATCATATCTAAACATTCAATATTACAATGTTGATAAGTCTACAGGCCACCCTTTTTTCTCATAAAACAAAAAAATTATTTTAATGAATCAATTATTCTTCTTAAGACAAATCATCAAATACAATAATCATAGAATATTATTTTCCTAACAAATACTAATACCTCTGAAAAACATTCAAAAACATGGGATGAGAAAAAAAATTTCAATATGACTAGACAACAGAAACAATTTACATGTTATCATGAGATATATAAAAATGAACATGAGGACTTTCATTAAGGAACGAGAAAGAAGAATATTATAATAATATGATTAATGGGTCATAACATGAAAATGTGGCTAAAAATATTAATTTAGACATTCATAACCATATCACCAAGGTAAATCCTCAGGCTCTCATATCACCAAAGTACATCCCCAAGTCATCATTAAAATTTCCATGGTTATTCACCAAGATATTGTATACCCTTTCATCTATACAGATTAATTTCTATACCCAATGAATTATAGAGTTATTAGGGAACAAACTTAATATGAATATATTTTCAGGTTTCCCACATAGATAACAGTAAAAAATTTCATAAATAACCCTTAGAGAATAAAATAATTGAGTTTCAAATCAAAATCATTATGATTTAAATGTTTATAAAAACATGATCATTATGTCATTTATAACCCATAGAAAGGGAATGATATTTTTATGAATGTCAATTACAGAATAATTTATAACATTTGTATGTATTGATGAATAACGTTGTAAATGATATAGGTGTGGGTATTCACATAAATAAAATAAAATAATTTATCTATAAAAAGTGAGTGATTTTAAGACAAAATTTCTACAACATAACTACTATGAAACAATGATATGGTAAATATTAAAAAGAGTGGGGAAATGTGTCACCAATTAATAAAATGTTTATAATATATTATAGGGACTGAATAATTAATAAATATGAACATGGTATGTAAACTTGAAAGACATAACACAAAAAATAAATCCTGACATGAAATGAGAAGCAGAGAATACAATTACCACATAAGGAAAAATTATATAAATATCATTAAATAATTAAATTATATAAATATTTAAATATAATTAGACTAGAACAATTAGTGATTTAATGAGTCAAATTTTTGTATATACACCTTATAAGAAAATAAAGGTGCACCAAGATTTTCCCCAATTATAGGAGTACGAGATGAAGTCCCTCACAATGATTTTATCATTATATTAATGAAAATTCATTGAAATTATTATGTATTAAAATAAAAATACACCAAATAAATGTTTATATTATGTATAAAATAATCATAATACATTCACACAAATTATAAGTAAAAAATCAATGACATTGATATTAAACTCAATAAATGAAGATTGAGTTACTATTTACCTTACATTGAACCTCACTTGTCTCGTTCGATCATTATTTTCATGAATAATAAATATATGTTAATTTATACATTTTCAAGAATCATTTACTTGTTTCTATACCTTTTATATGAATTATTAACATCATATAACAATTACAAAATAATTTATTTTTATATAATAAGTTTAGTTGATATTTGGTACTTGAGTCAAAAATAAACTTGTTATGATTACAAATTGTCCATATAGTTATAAGTCCATCATCTCTAAAATGATATGCATGTTTTTAATTACATAAAATGATCATATATATAATCAATAATAATTGTATATAATAAATTAAATGAACCATTTATGGAGACGGTAGGTCGTACATACCCATCAAGGCTACCTTCGTTTTATTTTCATATTAAAAGAATGAAAAAATGATAATTATGTATAGGTCTCTAACATGAATTTGGTTTCCAGCTATTCCCTAGCATTTGTTTTCATTTGATGATGAAAAATCTTATAGAGGAGACCATCCAGTATCTTTTTGATGTGTTACACTCATATGTCCTTGATTTAGGAGGTTCTTGGATGAGGAACCTACCCTTGCTAGAGTTATCCTACAAAAATAGATTCCACTCCACCATCGGTATAGCACCATTTGAAGTCTAATATGGTTGACCTATCCATTATACATTGTGATGGACTGGGGACAGAGTGTCATCATTTCTTAGGATGGAACAGATATAGAACAGGACGTAGATGGTTCATTTGATTCATGAGAAGATGATTGTCGCACAAGATCATCATAAATCATATTTCGATAAATTTAGAATTTAACTTTGTGGATCACATTTTTATGTTTTTGACTCAACATCATGGATACAATGGTATGAATGTGGGTGTAATTTATATCCCTAGATTTTTTAACCTGTCAAGGTAATGGATTGTGGTGGAGCCTTGGTGTATCAGGTAGAACATCCTCATACATAACAAAGATTAATGTTGGTTTGTACATGTCTCAACGCCTTTTTTATGTTGTTAATGAATCTCAAATCTTGAAATGAGGTGAGGTAAATGTAAACGATGATACGGCCTTCGAAGAGTGGAATGTGAATATCCAAAACCACAAGGAGAATGTTTTTCATGAGCCTTTTATCGCCTTTGTTTGGCTCCAATTGATATACACACTCTGCATCCAGATATATTTTAAGACTACCCCTTTTTTATGATTTTCATTTTGTTGTTTTAGACCCATAATATCAAAGAGATGGATTTATTTTGTTGCTTCATGTGTCTTGCTCACTTTTTAGATGTATCTCCATCGGGAGTTTAAGAGGAGTTGTAGTCATATTATGAATTATTTCTAGTTGATCCTTAAATGATTATGTTGATCTACATTTATGGTGATATCCTTGAGAATTGTCTCGAAGGGTGGTAGTTTGGAACCATTTTCTATGTCCTCCCTAAGTTGGTTTTGGGTTTGAAGATTCGCTGTCAGGATCCATGTATCACTGATCGAGGGATCGGGGAATCATTGATATATTTTTCATTTATGTTTGGTTATTTTGGAAACAAGCTTCACCCCTATTAAATATTTCTTTCTAGTCTAATCACAATAAAAATACCCATCTACATGGACACAATATTTACAATGATCACTATCATCAACAGTAGCTATATCCATTGTATGGTCCAGAAACAATATAGTAACACACAATTCACTATTAAACAATCATTTGTTGTGAAATAAAATGAGTATGATATATATGTTTTCTTATGTAGCACATTGAATACAATCAGCAAGCATTTGTGTACCCTGTTAGCACAAATAAGATAATGTAATGATTTAGTGCTTCTTAAATATCATTAAAAAATATTATATCTTAAAAAAATACTTTTCATTCCTACCCAGAAGCTGATAAGAACTTCTTATACATAGTAATGATACATAGTAATATAAACAAGTCATTTCATGATGTATATATAATGAACATCACATATAAATTGGCTACTCAAATATTTAATTTGTCGAGCTCCTTCACATAGCTCCTTCACCAAGCTCCCAACACCATAGAGAAATCATGTTTAAGGACCTCACTATTTCGCAAGGCCCACTTGTTTACAACGATTGATTTTCATAGGATACCTAGATTGTCTTTGAAAAGTTCACATTTCTTGAAAATATCAATATCATATTGTGAATTTTCATCCCTTTGTGGAGCTTATTGTCTTCGCAAAGATCGTTGCCTTCTCAAACCTTCTTTACAATTCTAGAGTTCTAAAAAATTTGTTCGAGTCTCTCTACACTTATCAAGGGTTATAGACCTATTTATAATCCTTTACAACAATCCTTAGATCAATGTAGTAACATATGAATCATGTTAGCCCCAAATTCATGAGCTCTGATATTTTCACAGAAAAATATTGTGTTTTTCAATGCACCATGGATATTTTCTAGATTCACAAAGCTCATCATAATCGTGATTCATTCCATCAAAACCTATACACAAATGTGATTCTACATCTCCCCTTTCACACCTTCAATGCTCATCACCTTCACTTCCACTAGTCTCACTAACAATTCTTTATTACTCTTCCATTCGTGAAGCTCTTCGTACTCACATAGCTTACCTTCAGAATCATTTGAACCTTTGTGACTAACTATTCATGCAGCACTTATTCACAAAATTAATTATGACTGACAATAACTTTTCTACCCCTTCCCATCATCATTAATGAATAATATGTTCTCCAAAATACATATATTAATTATGAAATATTTAAAAAACAAATAATTGTGAATTCTACATTAGAATGTATTGTATGTTCCATACCTTCCCCCATACACTTTTACAGAGTGGTGTGACTATATTTATTCTCAAGCATCCATAAATACAAAGGAAAATACTTAAAAAAAGATACCCTTCATTATCACATTGGTCCTAATATGAATCCAGATGATGGTAATGTCTAGTAAGGTATCTAATGTAATATCCCTACTTATCCAGTCCAATCCATGGCAGAAATCTAGTTTTTGATATTTTCTGGAATGTCATGTGAATTATTCCTAACACTATTCCAAATTTATAGTTTATCGAACTGTGTTCATAGTTTTGTGAATAGTACTATCAGTGTTAGTGAGTCATCTTAAATCGTTGGTGTTGGTGAGACAACTTCTTCAGTTGGTTTCATTGATTCATTTTAATCTATCAGTGTCAGTGATTCATCTTCAACTATCAGTGTTTGTGATTCATCTTCATATGTTAGTTTCAGTATGTTCTACATCGTTTCAAAATCAGTTAGTGAACCGTGTTTCTAGCATCCAATTGTTTCACCCATTTGATGTTTTTATTGACGTCAAACATGTTCAAGGAATCATTTTAAGGGATTTAAGACCAATTTAATTCCCATAACTCAAATACTTAAAACATTAATTGTATCTAAGTTTTACACTGACAAACAATTTGGGTTATTACGATCTGGAATAAATGGAAATTCAACCGTTTCACATTCCATGAGTCTTAGATTTGATCTGTCTAAGACGAGGGACTTCTTATTTTTAATTTTTTCTCTATTATATAGGTGCGAGGTGTGAAAATACTTTCATCCCCTAGTAGTGCTATGATTGATCCATAATCCTTGGATCCTTTACCATTTTGGATTCAATCGTCAATATGTGCATCTCATATTTTGGATCAGTATCAGGTATTGATTCATCGTCGATATAATTATGAACTACCTCCATTCATTTGCTTTTTCAATCCTTTATGCATTGTTTCTACATTCCATGTTATTGAACATGATCTCCATGTTTCTAGCTTAGATTTTATGGGTGTTGTTCGTTGTGGTTATTCCATGTCGTCCTTGAGTGGATGCCGTTGTCGGAGGGGGAAGTGATCATGGTCTATTACATAGATCATACTCGTAAAAAGAGAATCAGAAACCATTTAAGGAATGTGATTAATGGGTTTTATATTATATTGATGTGAAGAAGTATATTTATCATGTTTAGGACAATGAATCATAATGAAATATACATAATAAATATTTGAACAAGATTAAATAATTGTAATCACTAATACAGTGGTAATAGTTTTCCTCTAGATTTATAGAACATGTGATATCTATGTTTTTATTTTTACCAGGTTGTTTTTGATGGAATTGGTAAATAATACAATGTTGGTATTAATTGTTCATTAATTAGACAAGGATAACGAGTCATGTAAATTAATCTAGTTTCTGTAATTTGATCATCTTTAAATGGATGTAGTTAAAATTGTATAAATTATATTCATAATTAAATATAGAATATGGTAAATGTTTTTTGATAAAAGAAAATTCATGTTTGGGTTCTAAGTTACCATATTTGTTATAAAGAACAATATGTCATATTATTTAGAGACAAGAGGGATTTTTTTCCATTTTAAGATATAATGTCTTATTTTGTGTGAAGATAATAATTGATGTTTTTTATTTCCTGCAGATTGTGTTATGAGGTGAGCCTAATATAGATGATCTTGGAGGGATTTTTTGGTGTGTGGGGTAGGGAGTCCTAGTGGTGGTGATAGAAGTTGATGCATAGAGTGGGAAGATACATCAGTTTATTCATGTGTGTGTCTGGGAGGACATTTGGGTTGATGAAATAGGTTGAAGATAAGTTTACCATAGATATAAAAGTGGTAGATGATTGAACCAATTGTATTTTATCAACTTTACATTATCCACTACACGAGGGAGGTTTTTTTTCTTCCTCTACATCTAACAGTGGTGAAGAAATGTTGGGAATTTTACATGGTTTATGTTTTTATCATCCGTAGGATGGATGAGTCTACACTTATGTTAATGGTGAAAAAGACTCGAAATGTAGTTAAAATAATAACCAATTTTATACCCTTGTATTTGAAATATTAGAATTATTTTCAATAATTCATTTTGATATTTGAATTTAATAATGTTTTCCATAAATTATTGAATAAATTATGATAAAAAAAGTGGTTGGAGATAGTTTGGAAGCAATATTCAGTATAAAATTTAAAGTAACTACGTAATTTTTTTGGTTATGTTTGCTGGAATAAAACATTATTGTCATCATAATGAAATTTAATGTGGAATTTCTAATGCTTATTTATTGGTAAAAATAATTAATCAACAAAAATTGAAACTAATTAAAAATTTGGAATATGATTTACTAAATCATTTATAATGATTAGCTATTTATATGATATTTAGTATTAGAAGTGCAATCCATGAGTTTGAGAGAGGTTATCCATAGATTATTCTATGGATATGGTATTCCCATAAAGTTCTTGTGGTCCATATTATATTCTTCACTTTTTAATTTCTATATCGTACCCCACACTATTGATTTGGGAAACTTACACCATGTGGATTCTAAGCCCATGGGGGAGGGTGTGTTTTCCCAAACACTCTGGTGAGATGATAGAAGGATGAAAATCCCATTTATCCCTACTATCTTTATTTAGAGTTATTTTTCTGGTAGTAATGTATGTTTTCATTCACCATATATCTGTGTATATTGATGTATTGTCTTCTTGTTGTTCAAACACATATATTCGGAATTTAGTTTCCTGTGGACTACTATAGGTGTAACATATAATTTCAATGAGTTTTGAGGAACCTTACTCGGTGCATGAGATACAATGGGTTATGGTATGATACCTGATATGTAACATATGTTATGAAATCTGTGGTGGCTTTTATTAACTACCGAGAGAGTTTGGTTATGTGGGAATGGTGGTTGTGTTCATGAGGTGAATGTTGTGGTTCTTTACCCAATTTTTTATGGGTATGTCCTTCTTAGAGATAGACTCTTAGGACGTGAAACATTGGGGAATAGTTCAAAACCATGGTGATGTCGTAGAAAGGTATCCTTGATATTTTATATATTATATACTCTGTAATGAAATACATGGTGAATGTAGGAATGGTAGATTTGGAAACATAGTATACATGTTTAGCTGAGGACTTAGTTACACAAGTTGTAACTATGCTTTATCATGATTTCATTAATTTTTAAAGAGTGGATCGAGGTTGGATCCTATAATGTGTGTTGTTTTACATTTCCTACAAATATATAAACACATTTTATGGTCACTTAGAGGAGGTTGTAGATTTTGATTGTTACTGCTTGTTTGGGGTTGCAAGAGCTATCCGGGATTCGTGGTAACTACTATTTTACATTCTTTTTGAACTTACTGTTTCCCATTATATTTTAGTAGTTTTTCATAACATTTCATTTTTGTACATAAGATTCCATTTTTAATGAGTTTTATTTGGTTGGTGGTTGTCTTATCTCTCTCTTCTTTAGTGTTATCATAGAAGGCAATGCCTCTCATCTATGGGTTTATTATACCCTTGATGATAATCTCCAACGCAGGGCCTATTGGAGGCGAGACTCGAGTGTCACAATCTCCCTTCACACATTGTTGTCCTGGGAGGGGTACACATTGTGGGTATGGTTTATGACCCATAAGCACACACAAAAATATATTTTTTATAATTCAATTAATTTATATTATTTAATATATAAAAGTATATTAATTTACAATGTTTTAATATTTTCAATATATGTATTCATATTTATCTCAATATATATCTATTTTTATTGATTTATACTAATCTAACATTTCTAAATAATCAATATCTTAATAAGTTAATTTATCAATTTTAGTCACATATAACATGCATACTCATAAAATAAAATATTAAAAATAATGTTAAAAAAACATTACTAAAAAATATATAAATAAAGACAAACATAACTATATATTAACTAATTTGGTACATTTATAATTATAGTGTAATAAATAATATTTGATTAAAATTATTTATAATATTATATGAAATTTATTTAAATAATGAAAATATTTACTATGTTTATATATAAATATATAATTATATAAACATATATAATGATTAAAATAGAAATTTTTTTAAAAAAATTCTATAATTAAAAATAAACAATTATATATTTAAATAATTATACAATTATTGTATTAATAAGTTTATTTGTAAATGTTTTAAAAAAATTTATAATAATTATATTTTAAAAAAATATTTACTTTTTTTAAAAAGTAATATAACTATTTATTCCTCTTTATTAAAATAGTGCTGATAAAAGATATATTTGTCAATGATTTTGTTGAAGTGATGATAAATGTAACATGATGTACTTTATGAACCTTAACCATTGTGAACAAGTTGACGTTATCAGATCATTTCAACAGAGATGACCAACTACCAGTGCTCCTCATTGATGAATCCATTCTTAAATCTATGATTGTGTAAAGGTACAGATTATTCCAAGGCTCAAATAAATGTCTGGAGTGATTCAGTGGATAAACTAAACAATGACTCGAATGAAATATAGTTTTCTCAATATATCTATTTTTTCTCGATTATCAAGAAACATTTCCAATACCACACCCATGTATCCCAACAAGTCTTTTTGCAATGTACTATAATAAAACAACAACAAATTCAATGTTTTTTAGATATATTGACATATAGTGTTCCCTGAATACATGTGGGTCTCCATGGGAAAAAATTTCTTGTATGGAACTTGAAATTTATCAAACTATATATTGGGTTTTGATTTTGTGATCTATAATAGGCAAAAAAGACAAATATTCCATGATATTTACCCCTTTTCAATTATCAAATTTTGATCAATTCACCCATATAGATATTGATGTTTTACTTTTTTTGGAATGATATAATTTAAATAAGTTGGATGATGAAATATATGACATCATAAGAGTCTTATAATATTTTTTTCATCAATTAGATGAACACAAAATATGTTATATTTTTTAGTACTTAATCAAATACTTCTTGAATAATATAATGTTACAATTTTTTTTGAAATATTATCATTTGAAATTAAATAATACGAATTTAATACACTAAATATGAATATAAATGATGTTTAAGGTTCTATAAAAATTGAAATATATAATATAAGAAAAAAATGAGTTTGAGATAAAATTTAATTTATATTTTTATTGAAATTTAGTGAGAAAGAAGACAAATATATTGAGTAATTTTCAATGAAATACCATAGAATCATTATGCTTTAAGAAAAAAAATAATGTTTCCTTGTATAGTTCAGAAGATGAGAAAGTTTATTATATAATCTAACATTCTGAATCATTTAGGACTGGTCAAATGTTTTGTAAATTTAATATTTTCATTGAATATTAAATTCTTTTATGAGAAAAGATTTTTATTATTTAAATATTAATGAATATTTTAAATCATTCAATAATAAATCATATAAAACTAGATTTAACTAATTTTAATGAAATAAAATATAAACATTGATTGATGTAAATTTAATAAATATGTTTTAATAGAATCTATATTATTGAAATAGAATTTTTTTCATATATAAAGTCATTACACCTTTAGATTCCCAATTCATGTCAGGTTTTTATGTTTGGCTTTATGAATTTAATGACAAGATGTGTTCACTATAGATTCTTAATTATGTTGAATTGTGTGGTTTACTATCATAAGCATAAATCCATTTTAATTTCCTAGTGGCAATAAGATTCCCCCAATATGTAACTATCGCAAATACATGAAATAATAAAATGATTCATAACAATACAATGCCATGACCTTTTAAGTTAATTTTTTAAAAAAATTAAGAAATAATATAACTACGAAACTCATATATTTTCAAATTAATCGAGATTTTATGGAAAAATATATAATATAAATTGATCCAGAAGAAT
Organism: Viscum album; assembly: GCA_963277665.1. Classification (NCBI taxonomy): domain Eukaryota; kingdom Viridiplantae; phylum Streptophyta; class Magnoliopsida; order Santalales; family Viscaceae; genus Viscum; species Viscum album. Next base: position 165,532,818 of record OY728135.1, read on the forward strand.
AATTCATTTTTTAATTGGATGTACCTCTTCATGTCATATTGTTCTTATTGTGATCAGTATCCTCATGCATTGATTTGAACCAATTATCTTCACAGTTAGCCTCTATGAATTATTTATGCTCTAATTGTGAAAAAATGATTTCCTTTATAGTTTTATCGTTAGAGTATTCATAGAAACATTACAATTAGCAATTAATATTTCCTCATTGATTTCATCCTTTCGTTCATTTTATGTAGTTGATACCAATATATCCAACTTGGAAGTGATAACCCAAAAATTAATAATTCGTAAAAATAACATAATTTCTATCATCACACATCTATTAAACAGTATGAATTTTTACTATATTCTATATAAAAAATTATCATTCTTCCACATTTCCTTTTGCTTCCTCCCATATGAATCTCTGATTACCATCTATGTTACTCCCAGAATTGAGAGACATTCAAAATTGATAATGAATACAAAATCTGAATTTATTTATTTATTTTAAAAAATGAATATTTTATGAACCCAATAGTTTATCATTACATTCACTATGATGATTACAATATTTAATTTACTGTATATTATTCCCCCCATCCACCCCACTCTTTTATTGATTATTTTGAAAGATATTTCTATGTTTTTAATCATCATTTTTTCTTTTCTATCCACAAAACCATTTGGTTAATAATTTTTGAATAGTAAAATAATTATCCATTTATGTGATTTAATTTTTTACATATAAATGCTTTATTTATTTATCTCTATTATTAATCATACAATAGTTGTCTTCTTGTGAAATTAGATTCTTGTGTTTGACCAAACGATGTAGACAATGTCAACATAGAAATGCGTCAAGAATGAATTCCACTATTAGGAAATGTTGTATTCCATCGAGTTATTTAATTAATTATTTCATAATATTATCTATAATTTTTATGTTAATTTCTTTACATTTTTTATCTAATCTATATTTATTTTTTTCCTCATAAACATTAGGATGTCGTATCTTACTTTCAAATATCTGTAACAATCCACAAAATCGATAAAATGATTATATCAACAAATGTTACCACATTTTCTATTTTCAATAACATTGTTTGTAGAACTACAAAATATGCATGTCGATTCTATGTTATTAGCAGAAAAACCAATCTCATTGTTTAACGCCTCTTCTCTACCGAGGTTTCACAGTGATAAAGGATTTTCCAATAATAACATAAATTCAATATTCATTGTTAGTAATTCAATATTGATAGACAATGGAATCTTGGGAGCATTGGTAGTTAGTTTTTTTTTAGAATTTGAAACATTTTGTAATCATCCAATCCTCAATATGACACATGGTGTGACTGGTATGACTATATTTCTTCTTTTTATTTTAAATTGAAATTAATTTTTTTGAAATTTTTGACTCACATACTCAATATTGAGAACACATATTCCGATTGTTTTGATACATTAAGAAAATGATTTAAAAGTACTCTGAGATGTGTAGGAATCATCCATCCTTCAATTTGGATAAGTGTGTGACCTCTACTACTCAATTTCTTAGTAATGAATTTTAAATAAATTGTTTAGTTCAAAAAATATGACTCACTAATAACAATGAAAATACAAACATATATTTTTGACAATTTAGGACATCAATTAATAATTAAATTTTGATGTGTAGTAATATTCCTCATATTAAACCATTACACGATGTGAGAAATATAGGTCAATGTTTCTGTATAAAAATTAAACTAACATTTTACTAAAATGGACAAGTGGAATAATCTAATCTGAGAAAACACATTCTAATTGTTTTGATAGTTTATAAAAAATGATCCAAAAGTCATTTGATACGTTTATGAATATTACGTACCATATTTTAACTCAAGGTGTGATAAGAGATAGTCTAAGTGTATCCTTTCATTTAATAATGAAATTTATTTTAATAAATTTTCAATCTAACATACTCATAAAAGATAATACTCATTCATATTATATTGATAGCTAAGGGAAAATATACATAAGTTATTTGTGATGTTTAAGAATTAGATGAACCCTGATCTAACACACTGTGTAACTGGTATTACTCCATGTCTACATTTTAATTTCAAAATGACATCATTTTTAATAAAAATGAAAAGTTACCCAGTAAAAACTGAGAAAAAACATTCAAAATATTTTGAAAATTTTGGAAAATGATCTATCTGATATTTTTGATATATACGAATCATTTACAACCTAATAAAACACAATATGTGTCTAATATGATTTTATTTTTTTGTTAGACATTTAAAATTGACACTTTAGTTCAAAATGTTTCACTCATTAAAAATCGAGAAAAAACGCATGGATGTTCATTTTAAATTAGAAAAATATTTCATAAGATATTTTTGATCTGTAGGAATTCGTATCATATCAAACCAACAAGAAATATGTCTGGTATGTTTCAATGTGTGTCTCTTCAATTTAAAATGTATTTTTAGTAAAAAATACCACATTTATACTCAAAACCTTGAAAACACAGTATGATTGTTTTGATACATTAGGAAAAAGATCCATAAATCATTTTTGATGTGTAAGAATAATCCAAACCTCAATATGACACATGATGTTATTTGTTTTATAGCAAGTGCAGTTTTTCAATATTGAAATATCATTTAAATTTAATGGATGCATCACATTTCCAAAATCATGGAGAACACCCCAAACTATTGTCTATTGATTTAAAAAATGTATTATTACTTTTTTTTATTCAGTATTTTTTTGGTGCTATAGTGTGCTGTTATAACACACTACAATGTTGTTGTTGTGTGATTTAACAACACAATGTATTATTCCCCTTTACCATTGCTTTTTAAAGGGATTATAAATAATCCCATTCTTAGTGATTTTAAAAATACAGTTAATGTGGTCCTTTATCCGTGCTTATAGAAGCCGTAATACAAGACACATTTATTAACACTTCTATAACCACCGATGAAGGATCCCTTTCCCTATTATTTTAAAAGAATTATTTGTCGATGGTTCTTGGTATAGCGGAATCGCGTGGGTGGATGTGCCCACTTGTCTTTTTTTCATTAACAATAATCAATCTGGGATCAATACGATGATAAATGCCAGTCTCCATGGATCGATTCACAAAAATGGACAAGGAAATGGAATGTCTCGGAACCATAAAGTAGGATCGTTACTAGTTGTTTATAATTAATTTAATCAATTGAAATGAAATACCTTTTGGGTGTTCTTTCTTCATTGATGTTCTTGATCACATCCCGATATGATTCTTCATTGCGTTGTAGAAGCCAAGTGTAGAATTCCTCTAGCGGCGATCCACACATGTACCTCGTATCTGGGGACGTCACCAAAGGAGTCTCAGGGTGCTAGCATGGAGAAACCATTGCTTGCATTGTCCTCCTTATATCTTCTTGATCCGATGGAAGAGGATCTCTCTTGGTCATGAGAGAATTCATTGAGGAAGAGGTTCATTCATCCTTGAAGGAATTCTCCAGAGTTTTTGTGCACAACAATTCTCTCATGTTTAGTAAAAGAGTTGGGGTTGTGAGGATATTTATAATCAGGTTTGAGGTTGTAGGGTTATGACAATAAATAGACGTGTAACCAATTTTATTTATTTTACTGACTCTTATTTAAAACCACCATGACGAATATTTAATTCCTTAAAATAGCCCCATACTGATTATAATAAATATCATTTAAAAAAATATTATATCCTCAAAATCCCGACTGTAAAAACTACACGGCGTGTATTAATAAATACACAACGTGTACTTGTTTTTCATTGAAAACTACACGGCGTGTACATTTAATGTACATAGTGTGTATATATTGTTTTCATTTATTCATTTATTTTCAATAAAGAAAACTACATAACGTGTAATTATTAATACATGACGTGTACTTGTTTTCTATGAAAAAATACATAGCGTGTAATCTTTAATACACAGCATGTATATCTTGTTTTTCATTTCCTTCATCCTCCATAATTAAAACGATCTTGGCTTCCTTGAATAATTATTAAACCATGTATGGAATACTCTTTATTCTACTTGAGAAACTTGAATACACTTAGTGTGTAACCCTCTAGGCCTCCTCCTCGTTGGAATTAGGCGAGCTTGCCTAAAGTCCATGATTGCTGTAAAGAAATGGGTCAAGGGACCTAAGAAAAAGAAGATGATGACGCATTGACATATCACCTCATTAAAATTATTACTGGGAAATTTAATCCCATTTTCTGAATATCTCATCAAGAAGGTTTCATGGTAGTGTCATAAACCTATATTCTTGATTCTTCATTCTTTGACTACCTGAAATAAACTCATCGTTCACCCCCTGGCCATTGAATTTAATGCGAATATTCTATTTCAATCAATGGTCCGAGATATCAGCTTCCATAAATGGAAGGGGAAAATATTTCCTCGACTTATCCATTAACAACATGTCACTCGTGACACACCCAGTGTATCCTACTTCCCTCCAACTGTCTGCATGACAGTTTTCGTTAGTAAATCTAAGTGCGCGAGTCATGACATGAGTCAATGATAATCTTCCAGTACAAGGACCATTACACATACTCGTAGATAGCAATGTTTGATGACACCAAGCCATACAAAATTGCTACTGGCGGGTCTGTTGTAAAGTCCCTGAAATTTCAAAGAAATTTTTTTCTTAATTTTCTTTGGAATTTTACAAGAACGCAGTTTCTGACGGTGCCTGATTCCGAGTCCCGGTGTGCCCAGAATTAATTTCCGAAGTTTGGCTCGGGTACGTTCAGTGAACGAGCGAGCATGAATTTCTATCTTTTAAACAGGTGCATGGAATCGAATTCTAAGGGCACCGATGGAACCGCAGTGCTGGTAATTACTTAGGAACTTCTGTTCTAGAGTTGCATTTACACGAGTGTTGATAATAAAAATTGTGGAAGTTTATTTTATAACTACACTACAATTTTTATTAACTTACTCTAAGTGTTAGCTCATGGTGGATGTTGGGTAACCACCCAACCTCTCTTGGGAGGTTATGAGGGTGGTGGGGCCCATACGAACCCCACCTCTTCATATCCTCTAAAACCCCTCAACTCCCACTTAAATGATTTTAACTTAGTTATAACTTATGTCTTAAATGAGTTGATTTTAATGTGGTGAGTTGTGTGAGTCTTTTGAATTTCAAACACTTGAATTTCAAAAGCCATGTGAAGTTAATTAAATAAGGGGAGAACTTATTTAATTTGGTTGGGTTGTGTTGTTTGCGAGCTTTTGGAAAGAAGGCTTAGAAGTATTGAAGTTTCTTCATCCTCTTGACAAAGAACGCGAAGAACAGTCAGACATTGACGAAGAACGCCACGTTCTCGGTAACCGTCTTCCACGACGCCGTACCCGCAATACCGACGACGTCTTCTTCCTCGACATCTCTTTTCACGACGCCTAATCTCGTCACCTCTTAAATCAAGGTAGGGGTTTTAACTTTTTAAAGTTATGTGGATCTCTCCATCGAACTTGAAGGTTTATATTTGTCGGGCCTTGATTCCAAATCTTTTTATTTAATTTAAACGATTGTGAAAGTTTATCATTCATTAATGGTCGATTGTTAGAAAATAACGCGAGGGGGCCGGACCGCATGAACACGGCCGACCCTCCTCCTATTCATGTGGTTTTTGTTGTGGATAGAAACGGGTGTGGCGCGGTGCCGTCGCACTATGCAGGATCATGCGGCAAGAAACGCGTGGCCCCGGCGCGCCGCGTCGTTAAATAATGCAAGGACGTGACACCGTCGCGCCGCGTCGAAGAAAGTTGAAGGCGCCGCAGCAGGAGCGGGGCCGCGGTGGAGGGGCGCGGTGTCGTCGCACCGCGCCGGACAATGAAGGCCGCGGCGGAACGAGAAGACCGGTGGCCAGTCGGGCCGCCGGTGTCGGAAGCCGGAAGGGGGATCGGCCTTGCCGGTCCCGTTGAGGAAGAACCGGCCGGCCAGGTTGGGCTGGCCGGATGGGAGAAAACCGGGGGAAATAATTTCCCCCGGCTAGCCATAATGGCCCCCCCATTCTGAAGGGGGACGATTTCACAAAGGGGGGGCAGGCGCCCCCCCCCCCCGTTTTCTCGAAGGCAGGCCCCCACGTGAGGGGGGCGTTTTTCTTTAGGCGCTGCAGGTTATCGCGCCGCCAGCTGAGGAAAGGCGGGGGATTTTCCCCCCACGCGCGGCACACGAACGGCGCCCAGGCCGCGCCGCCGTGCCGGCCCGCGCCGCCGCGCCGGGCTGGGTTTTCAGAGCCGGGCCGGGTCGTCGGGCTAGGTCACCGCCCTGGGCGGGTCGACCCGGTTCGTCCGACCCAGGGGGGTCAGGTCGGGTCGGCCTGAGCCCAGACCCCCAGTTTCGGACCACTTTTGGTCAAATGCCTGTATCTTGGGCTACGGGCCTCCAAACGACTCGCCCTCAGCGGCAACGCGATCCTTGGATCGAGACGGTCGTTTTGGTATACAATACTCAATGTACATCTTCCTTTTTGGGAGCCTACGTGGTTAAAACTCCATAGTTAAGCGTGCTTGGCCTAGAGTAGTGATCAGGATGGGTGACCTCCTGGGAAGTTTCCCAGGGTGGGTGTGAGACGGAAAGGCCAATAACTAACAGACCGGGCGTCCGATTTACGCACCGTCTGTTTCGTTGAATTACTGTTGACGATACGAAACTTTTGGCATCCTCTGCCCGAGTTTTGGATGCAGATGGATAGTGGCCGGGTTGGATCGCACCGAAATCCAACCGGGCCCCTGGAACGGAAAAGATGATATCTTTCTGACAGAACGTCCGTTTGACGAACCGTCAGCGGCGTTGGTGGTATCGTTGAGAAACGGTCCCTATGAGTATACCCTATGAGAGTTCGGGGTACAGTTGAGATACGGCCGGGTTTGGTTCGCTTACGAAACCAACCGGGCCCTTGGGACGAATTGGCTAATAACTCACAGACCGGGTGTCTGATTGACGCGCCGTCTATTGTGTTGTGACCCCTATGACGAGGCGGTCCTTTGAGATACTTCTTCGTGGGACTTTGAGATACTTGGAGTATCGACCTGTAGCTCGTGGAGCGGACCCTCCCAGTGACGAGCGTGTGGAGTACGGAGACCGTGTAAGTAGCTGAGACCTGACGACTGCTTAACCGACTCGACATGGAGGGAGTCGACTAGCCCAGTGGACGGAGCACTACATTATGAGGTGCAGACCCATGGCGGACGGAGCACTACCTGTGTGACAGTGCAGACCCGCGGTACTCGTCCGGAGAGTACCTCATCAGGCTACTGGGGGGTGTGCACTACTGTGTTTGGGTGACATACCTCGGCAGGAAGCACTACTGTGTCTGGGTGGCTGACCCGCAGTACTCGACAGGAGGAGTACATTAGCAGTCTTAGGTTAGTGAGCAGTACCTCGGAGTCGTGACAGGACCACTGTACACTCCAGAGATGGAGCTCTTCAGCAGTTACGATTTCGATAATGAAAATACTGGTTTGAGCTGAGACTTTTGACCTTGTGTTTACCTCATGATTGAGATGGGTCACTTGCTAACTTAGGTATATGTATGGGCATATACCCGGGTAGTGGTTATCCGTTGATTTCACAATCCTTGTGTTTCCTCATGATTGAGATGGGTTACTTGAAAACTTAGGTATATGTATGGGCATATACCTAAGTAGAGGTTATCTATTGAGATCTTCTTTGTGGTTATCCTTGTTGGTTTAGTGAGACCTTGAGGGTCTCGGTGTCCCTACTGAGTATCGTTATACTCACCCATGCACGGGCTATGCCCGCACCTCGTTGTGTTGGTTGCAGACGACAGGCAGTGCTGATAGAGGCCGAGTGTTCGAGGACTGGACAGTACCTGGAGGTGGACTATATGACGAGATGGTACCCGGAGGAGGACCTCACAACGAGACGGTGCCCAGAGGTGGACGTGACGACGAGGCGGTACCCGGAGGTGGACCACTGGGCGGGACATACTCGGAGCGGATGGCGGGACCCGAGGAGCAGAGGAGCTATCTATACCCACCATTCAGGTGGGATTTCCAGTGGACAACTTGGCGTAGCAGCTTTAATTTTCAGTTTCTGTTTTCCCTTTTGAGTTGTACTTTACAGTTGGGCTTGTATTTCCGGCCCCTTTTTACTTTCCGCACTTACTTTTGTACTCAGTTTTTACTTAGTGTTTACTTCTTCCGCTTGTACTCTGTGTGATTTTTTACATTACAAAGGCAATGCCTTCCCTTTTTACCGGGATTTACGCCTTGGTGCTAGTCGCCAGCCCCTGGCCTATGGAAGACGGGTTTGGGGTAGTCACGGCACGGGCCCCGAGGACGGGTCATGACAAATTGGTATCAGAGGAGTTCGGTTCTACCGCTGAACTTATAACTCTGATGTTTCATTCTTTGAAGAAATAGTGTTGAGAGTACTGAGTGTGGTTTTCAGTTCAGGGAGCCCAGTGTTGGTGAGGGCGGACGACGTATCCATACACCAGGACCTTGACAACTGATTTTCGACTTTAAGCACGAAAACACTAATTGCGTGTGTGTTTTCAAAGGTTTTCCCTTAAAAAAGCTCAAACCAGGTCAGCTCACCAGGTATAAATTTTTGACCGTGTCACGATGTTTCTTTCAGAATTCCTTTTCCCAGACGACCAGCTAGAGCCCTGAGAGTGGTACGTACTGACAGCCCGCCGAGCAACGGGGCCTCAGTACAGGGCCCTATCCCAGTTGAGGCACCAGTGGTACTGCTACCCGTTGGGCCACCGATTCCACCAGCCCCAGCAGAAGGCGATGCACGACGCTTGAGCGCGCTGCACGAGTTCCAGCGCCAGAGGCCACCTAGGTTCGGGGGAGAGACAGACCCGCAGGTGGCTGAGGTTTGGCTGGAGGCTTTGGTGAGAGTCTTCAGGCTAGTGGGGACACCAGCAGACTTCATGGTGATCATTGCTACCAGCCTCCATCAGGCAGCATCAGGCAGGTGGTGGAGCCACTTGTTCTAGTTTTGCGATGAGATAAACTTCGCAGGTGAAGACTTTGATACCTTCTTCAGGGTGGCGTTTGTGCCAGAATCTCTACACCCCGAGCGTGTACAGGAGCTTCTGCCTTTGCCGTGGGCTTTTCGATCAGTAGCCGAGTCATCTGTGGGCCGTAGACAAATGATGCAGAGGTCTAGGAGGACCATACTAGCAGTTAGACGATCTCAGGTTTTAGGACTGGTGGTGCGGGGCACCCGAGGTGGGGTCAGAGCCAGGCATGCCAGAAACGGACAATGTTACTCATGCGGCGGAAAGGGTCACCTGGCACGTGACTGTCCGAATCCTCGTACGGTTGATCAGCGGGTGTTGGAGGAGCCACCGAGACAAAAGCAGCGACTAGTGCATGAGAAACAGCCCAGCAGTGGACAAGGCAGTAGAGCTCCAAGAGCAGGTGGGAAGGAGAGGAACAAGTGGATATGTCCTTTGTACTTCTAGTTCCATGTTTCTTTTGTATTTGTGTCTTGTACTATGAGATGCAATAATAAAAAGACACTTATCTTTGTTTTCTTTCCTATCCTTTTGTTTGGTTGATACTGAGTGGTCCCAGTTAAACTGTTGACTTGACCCTCACTTTCGATATTTCTACTGGAGGGGACCCAGTGACCTCACACTGACGCTGATAGTGTGACTCGACCCTTGGAGGCGAGAGTGACAGTTGGATCTCTTAGTAGATACGTCGAGGCCTTACGACGTCATCCATGGTATGAATGAATCATTCATGTCAGGATAGACTGTATTAGGCAACGAATGTGGTTCATCCAAGGGATGAGACCGAGTTTCTCTTATTGGCAAAGAAGAAATCATAGCAGCTCTTGTAGGACTAAAGGAGGTCCAAGACATCTAAGAGAGGATGAAGACTGCACCGTGCAGTAAGAAACAGGAAACTGGTGCCAGTCTTAGAGACTCGGGCGTGTTAAAAAGAGGAAGCTTAAAGGAGAGATGAGTCTACGAAGTAGTAGACGTGGAGGCAGAGCTAGGAGAGAAGCATGAGGTGTTGCACATCCTAACATGGTACAACCACCCGCCTTAGTTATCCCCGCCAAGCTTAGGGAGATGGAGGGCGGTGGAAGAATGCGACTGCATGCGGTCAAGGAGTGTGACCGAATGGATCTAGAAATGATTCAAGGGACAGTCTGTGTCCACTACTAGCTGCTGTAGTAACAAACGTCAATATGAATCATTCCTCGCTTTCAAAAATCTTGTTCCAGACCTAGAGTTTCCGGTAAGCCGTGGACTTGACCCTCACGTCTGGAGATACCTTTGGAGGAGACTCGATAATCACACTAATGCTGACGGTGTGGTCAGAACCTCGAGGCGAGAGTTCCGGTTGGAATCTCTTGGTGACAGCGTCGAGGCCTTACGACTTTAGTTTGAGTATGGAATGGGAAATAACTGTTCATACTCAAATTGACGGTTTTAGGAAAACGTAGGGATGGGTTTCCCTTGGTCGGCGGAAAAGGAAACCCCAGGCAGCGCAGGGTAACTCTTGCACAGGAGGGTATGACCGATCACTCTTGAGTCAGTCAACCTTACCCTCGTGGTAGCAGCCTTTCGAGTTCTAGTTCTAATAGAAAATGGAGACCTCTGGAGTTCGAGGATGATGATCACATCCTTATACGGGTCTCACCTCGACGAGGTTTACGGAGATGTGGCCAAGGCGGCAAGTTATCTCCGGTGTTCAGCGGACCTTCTTAGGTCCCCAGATGGGTAGGCGGGGTGGTTGACCGCTTAACCCATTCACCCCAGTTGCACCAGATGCACGACGACTTCCATGTATCTCAACTGAGGAGATACGTGCTCGACCCTTCGCATACCATCGACCACGAGGAGCTGGACGATGGCGATGGGGTGTCTTTCACGGAGATTCCAGTTGGGATCGAGGATCGACAGGAGAAGATCCTACAAGGACAATTGATTCCTCAGGTGCACTTTCTTTGGCATTACGGAAACCTCTAGGTGAGCACATATGAGCGGAAGGCTCAGATGCGTGCTCTGTACCGCTTTTGTTACCCTAGGTTGAGTTGAAGCTTTACGGGGATGTAAAGCCCTGAGGTAGGAGTAATGTAAAGACCCGGAAATTTCAAGGAAATATTTTTCTTAATTTTCTTTGGAATTTTACAAGAACGCAGTTTCTGATGGCGCCTGATTCCGTGGCCCGGTGTGCCCGGAATTAATTTCCGAAGTTTGGCTCGGGTACGTTCAGTGAACGAGCGAGCGGGAATTTCTATCTTTTGAACCGGTGCCCGGAATCGAATTCCGAGGGCACCGATGGAACCGTAGTGCCGGTAATTACTTAGGAACATCTGTTCCGGAGTTGCGTTTACACGAGTGTTGATAATAAAAATTGTGGAAGTTTATTTTGTAACTACACAACAATTTTTATTAACTTACTCTAAGTGTTAGCTCATGGTGGAAGTTGGGTAACCACCCAACCTCCCATGGGAGGTTATGTGGGTGGTGGGGCCCATACGATCCCCACCTCTTCATATCCTCTAAAACCCCTCAACTCCCACTTAAATGATTTTAACTTAGTTATAACATATGTCTTAAATGAGTTGATTTTAATGTGGTGAGTTGTGTGAGTCTTTTGAATTTCAAACACATGAATTTCAAAAGCCATGTGATGTTAATTAAATAAGTGGAGAAATTATTTCAATTGGTTGGGTTGTGCTGTTTGAGAGCTTTTGGAAAGAAGGCTTAGAAGTCTTGAAGTTTCTTCATCCTCTTGACAATGAACGCAAAGAATAGTCGGACATCGACGAAGAACGCCACGTTCTCGGGAACCGTCTTCCGCGACACCATACCCGCAATACCGACGACGTCTTCTTCCGCGACATCTCTTTTCGCGGCGCCGAATGTCGTCACCTCTTAAATCAAGGTAGGGGTTTTAACTTTTTAATGTTATGTGGATCTCTCCTTCGAACTTGAAGGTTTATATTTGTCGGGCCTTGATTGCAAATCGTTTTATTTAATTTAAAAGATTGTGAAAGTTTATCATTCATTAAAGGCCGATTGTTAGCAAATAACGCGAGGGGGCCAGACCGCACGAACACGGCCGACCCTCCTCCTATTCATGTTGATTTTGTTGTGGATTGAAACGGGTGTGGCGCTGTGCTGTCGCACTGCGCAGGATCATGCGGCAAGAAACGCGTGGCGCCGTCGCGCCGCGTCGTTAAATAATGCAAGGACGTGACGCCGTCGCGCCGCGTCGAAGAAAGTTGAAGGCGTCGTGGCCGGAGCGGGGCCGCGGTGGAGGGGCGTGGTGCCTTCGCACCGCGCCGGACAACGAAGGCCGCGGCGGAACGAAAAGACCGGCGGCCAGCCGGGCTGCGGTGTCGGAAGCCGGAAGGGGGACCGGCCTTGCCGGTCCCGTTGAGGAAGAACCGGCCGGCCAGGTTGGGCCGGCCGGAAGGGAGAAAACCGGGGGAAATAATTTCCCCCGGCCAACCTTAATGGCCCCCCCATTATGATGGGGGCCGATTTCACAAGGGGGGGGGGGGGCTGGCGCCCCCCCCCCCCCGTTTTCTCGAAGGCAGGCCCCCACGTGAGGGGGGCATTTTTCATTAGGCGTTGCAGGTTGCCGCGCCGCCACCTGAGGAAAGGCGGGGGCTTTGCCCCCCGCTCGCGGCACACGAACGGCGCCCAGGCTGCGCCGCTGTGCCGGCCCACGCCGCCGCGCCGGACCGCGCCGGACCGCGCCGCCGCGCCGGACCGCGCCGCAGCGCAGGACTGCGCCGCCGCACCGGCCCGTGCCGCCGCGCCGGGCCGAGTTTTCTGAGTCGGGCCGGGTCGGCGGGCTGGGTCGCCGCCCTGGGCTGGTTGACCCGGTTCGGCCGACCCAGGGGGGGGGGGGGGTCGGGCCGTGTCGGTCCGATCCCAGACCCCCAGTTTCAGACCACTTTTGGTCAAATGCCCGTATCTTGGGCTATGGGCCTCCAAACGACTCGCCGTCAGCGGCAACGCGATCCTTGGATCGAGATGGTCGTTTTGGTATACTATATTCAAGGTACGTCTTCCTTTTCGAGAGCCTACATGATTAAAACTCAATAGTTAAGCGTGCTTGGCCTAGAGTAGTGATCAGGATGGGTGACCTCCTGGGAAGTTTCCCAGGGAGGGAGTGAGACGGAAAGGCCAATAACTAACAGACCGGGCGTCCGATTTACACACCGCCTATTTCGTTGAATTACTGTTGACGATACGGAACCTTTGGCATCATCTGCCCGACATTTGGATGTAGATGGATAGTGGCCGGGTTGTATCGCACCGAAATCCAACCGGGCCCCTGGAACGGAAAAGCTGATATCTTTCTGACAGAACGTCTGTTTGACGAACCGTCAGCGGCATTGGTGATCTCGTTGTGAAACGGTCCCTATGAGTATACCCTATGAGAGTTCGGGGTACAGTTGAGATACGGCCGGGTTTGGTTCGCTCACGAAACCAACCGGGCCCCTGGGACGAAAAGGCTAATAACTCACAGAGTGGGCGTCCGATTGACGCGCCGTCTGTTGTGTTGAGACCCCTATGACGAGGAGGTCCTTTGAGATACTTCTTCGTGGGACTTTGAGATACTTGGAGTATCGACCTGTAGCTCATGGAGCGGACCCTCCCAGTGACGAGCGTGTGGATTACGGAGACCGTGTAACTGGATGAGACCTAACGACTGCTTAACCGACTCGACATGGAGTGATTCGACTAGCCCAGTGGACGGAGCACTACATTGTGAGGTGCAGACCCATGGCGGATGGAGCACTACCTGTGTGACAGTGCAGACCCGCGGTACTCATCCGGAGAGTACCTTAGCAGGCTACTAGGTGGTGTGCACTACTGTGTTTGGGTGACATACCTCGGCGGGAAGCACTACTGTGTCTTGGTGGATGACCCACGGTACTCGACAGAAGTAGTACTTTAGTAGTCTTAGGTTAGTGAGTAGTACCTCGGAGTCGTGACAGGACCACTGTACACTCCAGATATGGAGCTCTTCAGCAGTTACGATTTCGATAATAAAAATCCTGGTTTGAGCTGAGACTTTTGACCTTGTGTTTACCTCATGATTGAGATGGGTCACTTGCTAACTTAGGTATATGTATTGGCATATACCCGAGTAGTTGTTATCCGTTGATTTCACAATCCTTGTGTTTCCTCATGATTGAGATGGGTTACTTGATAACTTAGGTATATGTATGGGCATATACCTAAGTAGAGGTTATCTATTGAGATCTTCTTTGTGGTTATCCTTGTTGGTTTAGTGAGACCTTGAGTGTCTCGGGGTCCCTACTGAGTATCGTTATACTCACCCATGCATGGGCTATGCCCGCACCTCATTGTGTTGGTTGCAGACGATGGGCAGTGCTGACAGAGGCCGAGTGTTCGAGGACTGGACAGTACGTGGAGGTGGAGTATACGACGAGATGGTACCCGGAGGAGGACCTCACGACGAGACGGTACCCAGAGGTGGACGTGACGACGAGGCGGTACCCGAAGGTGGACCACTGGGCGGGACATACTCGGAGCGGACGGCAGGACCCGAGGAGCAGAGGTGCTATCTGTACCCACCATTCAGGTGGGATTTCCAGTGGACAGCTCGGCGTAGCAGCTTTACTTTTCAATTGTTGTTTTCCCTTTCGAGTTGTACTTTACAGTTGGGCTTGTATTTCCGTCCCCTTTTTACTTTCTGCACTTACTGTTGTACTCAGTTTTTACTTAGTTTTTACTTCTTCCGCTTGTACTCTGTGTGATTTTTTACTTCAAAAAGGCAATGCCTTCCCTTTTTACCGGGATTTACGCCTTGGTGCTAGTCTCCAGCCCCTGGCCTATGGAAGATGGGCTTGGGGTAGTCACGACACGGGCCCCGAGGACGGGTCGTGACATCTGTTCTAATAATCTCCCATCTTGGAGATTACCTAGTGTGAAATCCATGAGAGAGAGTCTCGTCTTTTTACGAGTACTCGCACATGACAGTCTGTATACTATGTGTCCTATCATAGTATGAAATCCAACCGTATAACATTATTTAAAAATATTGTTATAGCATTTCGAGATTCTCATCATAACAGGGATCTTCCATGACCTTAGTAATGCAAAAAATATTCCAAGACATTATTATATTATAGACATGCAGAACTATTAAAAATATATAATATGTGAACATTCATGTAATCAAATTACAAAACAGTTGGTTCTTAGGACACCAACCCTTACAAACTCCTACATGGACTAGATCCAACTGCCTACGACTTTTAGTCCGCTAGACCTCCCATGATGATCATGTTTCTACTAAGTCAAGGCTTTAGTCGAGGGGTGTTCCACGTTGTCTTCTGTGGAAATACTAATCACTACAACTTCACCTCTCTGACAAAAATCTCTCAAGATATGATACTTCTGATGTATGTGCTTTGTCCGCTGATGTTACCCTGGCTCTTTTGCAAGTGTCACCACTGTATTATTATCACAATAGAGGGAGATAAGATCTTTGCTTCTCTGTTCTACATCAAGCCCTTGGACGAAGCATCACATCCATACTGGTTCTTTAGCTGCCTCAGAAGCTGCGATATACTCAGACTCCACTGTATAATCTTCCACCACACTTTGCTTTGAGCTCTTCCAACTCACTGCACCTCCATTTAAACTGAGGATGTATCCATTCTGTGACTTCATGTCAACTGGATCAGTCTCGAAACTAGCATCCACATGTCCTATGAGGACTAGTTCCTCATCTCCTCCATAAACTAGGAACATATCCATAGTACAACTTAGATACTTAAGGATAGTCTTGACTGGCATCCAATGGAGGTCTCCTAGATCATCTTGATATCTTCTTACCGCTCATAATTCATAAGAAACATCTTGCCTCGTGCATAGCATAACATACATGACTGACCCAATCATAGATGTGTAAGGGATCCTTTCCATTCTGTTTCTTTGATCATGTGTTTGAGGAAAAATTTTCTTGGAAAGATGAATGCCATGTGACACAAGCAATAATCCTTTCTTGGACTGTTCTATACTGAATCTCTTCAGTATCTTGTAAAGGTTTATTCTTTGACACAGGCCAAATATTCTCTTGGATCTATCATGATTGATCTTGATCCCAAGAATATATGATGTCTCTCCCAAGCCTTTCATGGAGAATAATTTATGAAATTATCCGTTAACTGACTGTAAGACAGGTAATTCATTTCCAATTACTAATATGACATCAACATATACAATTTAGAAAACTATTACACTTCCACTAAACCTCTTGTAGACAAAAGGCTCACATTCATTCTTAACAAAGCCGAATTCCATTACAGCTTCATCAAAATGAATGTTCCATGACCTTAATGATTTCACTAATTCATAAATGGATTTATGAAACTTGCATACCTTGTTGCCATCCTTTGGAGTCCCAAACCACTCAGGTTGTGTCATGTAGAAATATTCTTGTAGGATCCCATTAATGAATGCTGTTTTGACATCCATTTTCCAAATTTCAATGTCATGGTATGCAACAATGGGAATAGTATTCTGATGGATTTTAGCATCGCAACCGGTGAAAAGGTTTCATCATAGTCAATTCCTTGATGCTGTCTAAAACCTTTTGCAGCTATTCATGCCTTATAGGTGCTGAATTGTCCCTCCATGTCCAGTTTCTTCTTGAATACCCTTTTATTACCAATAGGTGTTACATCAACTGGATGATCTACCAAAATCCACACTTGGTTTTGGTACATGGAATCCATTTCAGAATTCATGGCTTCTTACCACTTGGAAACTTTTGTGCCTTCAACTACATCCTTGTATGTAAGAATATCATCATTGTCAACAAATAATGAGTCACCATCCTCGGTTATAAGAATGCCATATCGTTCTGGTTCTCTCACCTCTCTCGTGCTCCTACACAGTTCTTGTGTCTCTGGAAGAGATTGTTCTTCCACGGGGCTTTATGGAATCTGTTCTTGTACCAAATCATGTGTATCTTGTGCCTCGACTTCATCGAAGTCTATCTCTCTCCCACTATCTCTTTTGGAGATGTTCTACCTCTCAAGAAACATGGCATTTCATGCAACTGTATCCTTTTTGTCTGAGGGGTTGTATAGGAAATACCCCCTTATTTCCAAAGGATATCCTATAAAGATACACTTTGTGCCTTTGGGTGCATGTTTGTAACCTGATGAAGCCTTAAAAATGCTTCACTGCCCACACATGTAAATTTGATAACATGGCTTTGCGTCCACTCCATAACACATATGTAATACCATTTGTTGATTTAGTTGTTACTTGGTTTAGTATGTGCACTACTGTTTGTAATTCATATCCCTAAAAGGATAATGGAAGACTCGCATGACTCATCATTGATCTCACCATGTCCAACAGGGTGTGGTTATTTCTTTCACTTACACCATTCCACTGTGGTGTGTAAGGAGGAGTTAGTTGAGATAGAATCCCAAACTCCCATAATAAATAAATAAAGACCTGATTAATATATTCTACTCCTCTGTCTAAGCGGAGTTTCTTAATCTTCTTACCAATCTTGTTGTCAACTACATTCATGTATTCTTTGAACCGATCAAAATAATATGACTTATACCTCAATAAGTAGATATATCCATATCTACTAAAATCATCAGTAAAAGTTATGAAGTACGATAACCCACCCCTTTCTTCAACTGGAAATGGTCCACACACATCTGTGTGAACTAATTCGAGAATATCATTAGCTCATTCAACTTTCCCACTAAATGGGGCTTTGTTCATTTTTCCTTGTAGACACGTATGAAAAACAACAAGTGGTTTTAGTTCAAAAGATTCTAAATACCCATCTTGATGTAATGTTATCAAACGTTTCTCATTGACATGACCTATCCAGTGATGCCAAAGTTGGGTGTGGTATGAGTCATCTGAATTAACTTTGCTATCGATTTCCATTACATGTTTTGTGTAGTCTAACACATAAAAGCTGTTATATAAATGTCCTTACCAAAACAAATGTTATCAATTTAAAAATATCAACATCCACTTCCAAACATGAAGATGAATAAATCAGTATCTAATCTGGATTCAAAAATAATGTTTTTGGTTACAGTGGGTATGTAATAACAACCATTAAAAACCTAGACCATCCCTGTAGGCAATGTGATGTGGTTGTCCTTGACAGCTACATCAACAAGTCTAGATCCATTGGCTACTCGTAGATCTACCTCCCCTCAATCAATCTTCCCGAATCAACTTGGTTTTTGTATTTGGATACAGAGGTGAGCACCACAAGTAGTATATAATACCCAATTAGTAGAAACAGATAGATTGCATTCTATAACAAATGTAGCTGAAGCTTCCCCTTGCTTCTCTTGCTGGGTGTAGTTTTTCTTCTAGTGGCCCTTCATGCGACATGCGAAACAAACAACATCTTGTTCCTTTGACTCCCCTTTGATATTCCTTTTCATGGATGACCTTCAAAATGCATTGGGATTAATTCACTACGCCTCCACTTTTCTTTTATTCACCATGAGGACAGAATGATTTTCACACTTCATGTCATTTTCCAATTGGCGAATAAGGATTATATGTTCAGGCAGAGACTTCTAAATGTTAATCATGTTGAAGTTCATAACAATGTTTGAGAAGCTCTTGGGGAGTGATTCGAGAATGAGATCAGTACCCTGTTATTAAGGGAGATTAAACCCAAGAAACTCCAAGCACTCAATGTAGCCAATGGACATGACTACATGAGACTGAGCTAGGGCACCATCTCCAAGCTTGCTCTGAAATAGAGCCTTGGAGATCTCAAAACATTCATGTCTTTCTCTCTCCTGGTATAGACCACAGAGGTTCTCGAGCATGCTATAGGCATCTATGTCTTCATAAGACTTCATGAGCTCACTAGACATTGATGATAGCATCAAACATTGAATTTCAGGTGCATCATTCAGATATTGATCATCGACTAGGAAATATTCATCACTCTCCCCTGGGGTTGGGGAATCAGGAAGTGAGGACTCCAACACGTAAAAATTTTGTTCATGGCGTAGGATGACCCAAAGGCTCCTAAACCATTCCTGAAAGTTACTGTCGTTGAGGATATTGTCTTTTTAAAGTATTGATCGCAGAAAAATTGTGGTTGATGAGTTTGTAATCTTGTTTCTACAATTTAAAAGATTAGATTTATTAGTACTTTCTAGATTAATTTTTATGAGAAATAATAAATTAATTAATTAATTCTCCCACTATTTTATCAAGTCCCAATGGCCCTCACCATTGATCTCATAATTTCCAGTTCCTTTGACATTCTAGTGGAAAGGATCTATATTCCGCTTCGCATAACCCCAATAAGGGTTGGTCAAGCTATTTTATGGTATTCAGGTAGGCAGGTGTTTGCCAACTGTGAGATTACAGTTCCGTGATCTGTTGAGTGGAATCCCAAATCTTGATATCCTATCTTGGATTTCCTCAACTCTTGCCTCCAATATTACATCATGTCTAGCAAGGGCTACTCCTGTTGATGTAATATGGTTATGTCAATCTGAAACCTTTGATGAGGGCTTCCTTTATAAAAGTAATTGTCCCAACAAGGGTTGGTCAAACACATAGTTTTATTGAGTCTTTCCCTTAATCAAGTAATGGAAGGCTTAGTGTGACTTAATATGGTGTTTGAGGGATTTTTTTATTTATGCGTAAATTTTCATTATCACATTTTTGTTAATATTAAGTGATGCCTTCTTAAGTGATTAACCATGTTATGATAATGTTTATGCATAGTCTTTTTTTTATATTATTCCATCTTATAATGCTTGTTTATTTCATTAATTATGTGATCGTGACAACACATACATAAGAAATAAACCATGCAAACAGACAAAAATAAAATAAGATGGTATGATCATGAGATTATATTGTTTAGCTTATCTAGAGGCTTTGATAAGCTAACCCTGACCTAGGGAAAAACACATTGAACCTGGTGGTTCGTGTTTTGCAGCTCCCACTTGTCCACCATTGTATCTTCTTGCATCGGTTTCACCTTGGATTCGCGATTTGAACTGTCTCCTCTAGCATGGGAGATCCTTTATTACATGGGTTTTCATTAAAGAAACCATGGGAACGCATGCCCTACATTTTGTTAGAAGAAGGCTCACATGCCAACAAATTTAAATTAAATAAATTTAAATGAATCCATACACATACAAAGGGACTTTGGTCTAGCTCATGATCATCCATAGCATGTAACTACATTTACGCAAATTTATAATTCAAATTCTATTAATTATTATTTCATTAAAGATAAGTCGCGCTTGAATTTAATTAATTATGATCTTATAATTAATCAATTCATTATCTTAAATTCAATTCTGAATTTTCTTGAGATTATTCTCATCCATATTCCTTGTACGCGTCTTTGTACATTGGAGGAAACTTGGTGAAATTCCATTTCTAGAGAGTACATGAAGTGTAGTTTATAATTACACCGCGTGTTTTTCTTTTCACTCTTTATCCAAAGTACACACTGGGGGCTTTGGCGTGTTTTCTGTACATGGGAAATTTTGGAGTACACGGCGTGTAGATAAATCAAACATGGCATGTACTTACTTGTTACACAGTTACCCGCCTGCTGATCCCGTGTACGTGGTATGTGGCTTATCCATGTACATGGTTTCACCTGGGTTGGAACGGACTACACGGCATGTTGCTCAAACATACACGCCGTTCATTACGATTTCCAGGCACCGATCAGTTCATGTCAACACGATGTGATTAATACTTAGGCATATTCAATTTAAAGGTCATGGTTTAGTATACCAGTGCCGGTTCATTGAACCTAAGTACACAGCGTGTAGTTTTAATTACACGCTGTGTAATCCCATGTTGTATAGACAGAAAGAGTTACTCCTCTGGATGAGTTCATCATTATTATTTTAATCAAAATTAAAATTTAAAGGTCATTTCTGTGATGTGAATCGATAAATGAAAGAGTAAGAATAGATCTCGTTTATTCATATTTATATAACAATTTATTTCAAATTGAATCAAATATAAATGCCTAAATTATAAACTAAAATTAAACAACTATAATCAACATTGTATCCTCCCTTTGATACCAGTTGAAGGTTTTGGGCCCAGTTAAAGTGCATGGGTGGATGTTCCCACTTGGATTTTTTTCATTAACAATGATCAATCTGGGTTTAACATGATGATAAACTCCAGTCTCCACATATTGTGTCACAAAAATGGACAATGAAAAGGAAATTCCTGGACCAAAAAAGTAGGATAATTTTATGTTGATTATAATTAATTTAATAAATTGAAAAGAAATACCATTTGGGTGTTCTTTCTTCGTTGATGTTCTTGATCATGTTCTGATGTGATTTGTCGTTGTGTCGCAGAATCCAAGTGTAGACTTCCTCTAGCGGTGATCAACTCATGTACCTCGTATCTCGAGACATCGCCAAAGGAGTCTCCAGGTGCTAGCGTAAAGAAACCTTTTCATAAATTGTCCACCTTAGATTGTCTTGATCCGATGGAAGAGGATCTCTCTTGGTCTTGAGACCGTTCTTGGAGAAAGAGGTTCATTCGGCCTTGAAATAATTCTCCAGAGTTGTTGTGCACAACAATTCTCTTGTTGTAGGAAAAGTGTTGGGGTTGTGAGGATATTTATAATCAGGTTTGATGTAGTAGAGTTATGACAATAAATAAATGCGTTACAAATTTTATTTATTTCAACGACTCTTATTTAAAACCCCCATGTCGAATAATTAATTCATTGACATGCTCCCATAGTGATTATAATAAATATCATTTAAAACAATATTATATCCTCAAAATCCCGACGAGAAAAACTACACTGCATGTATAAATAAATACACGGCGTGTACTTGTTTTTCATTGAATACTACACAGCATGTACATTAAATGTACACAACATGTATATTTTTTTCATTTATTCATTTCATTTCCATAAAGAAAACTACACAACTTGTAATTATTAATACATAGCGTGTACTTGTTATCCCTGATAAACTACACGGCGTGTAATCTTTATTGCACAGAGTTTATATCTTGTTTTTCATTTCCTTCTTCCTCCATCATTAAAACGATCTAGGATTCCATTAATAATTATTAAACCACATATGGGAATAATCATTATTCTACTTGAGATACTTGAATACACTATGTGTGTGACCCTCTATGAATCGTTCTCATTGGCATTAGGCGAGTTGTCCTAAAGTCCAAGATTATTGTTTAGCAACGGGTCAAGGCACCCAAGAGAAAGAATATGATTACACATTGACGTATCACCTCATACGAATGATTAATGTGTACTTTAATCCCTTTGTCTCGATATCTAATCAAGCAGGTTTCTTGGCAGAGTCATAATCCTATATGATTGATCTGACGTTCTATGACTACCTGAAATAAACACGTCGTTCACACCATGTCCATGGAATTTAATGTGACATTTCTATTTCAATCTAAGGTCCAAGATATCAACTTCCATAAATGTAAGTGACAAATCCATCCTCGAGTTTTCCATTAACAACATGTCGCTCGTGACGCACCCAACGCACCCTACTTCCCTCCAACTATCTGCGTGATGGTTTTCGTCAGTAAATCAAAGTGTGCGAGTCATGACATGAGTCAATGATAATCTTCTAGTCTAATCATAGATATCAATGTCTGATGACACCAAGACATGCATAATTGCTACTGGAGGATCTGTTCTCATAATCACCCATCTTGGAGATTACCAAGTGTGAACTCCATGAGAGAGAGTCTCGTCTTCTTATGAGTACTCGCATATGACGGTCTGTATAATAGGTGTCCTATCATAGTATGTCATCCAACCGTAGAACATTATTTAAGAATATTGTTTTAGCATTTCAAGGTTCTCATCATAGAGGGGATCATTCATGACCTTATTAATGGAACAAATATTCCAGGACATTATTATGTTATAGTCATGAAGAACAATGAAAAATATAAAATAAGTGAACATTCATGTAATCAATGTACAAAATAGTTGGTTTTCTAGACACCAACCCTTACATTAATAAAAGATAATTTATCAGTAATTTTTAGCATTGATAAAATACATGGGATTTTAATCTCACTTCAATAGATATCAATTATCTAGCGTCGATATTGGATAGTTTTAGTTATATTTAAGGAACATTTTTTTTAGTGATTGAAATTTCATACACAATAAATTTAAGAACCATGTGTATATGAAAATATCGAAAGAATACTAGGCCATGATTCAAAATAAGATGATTATATCAAATACCCAGAATTTGATGGATTATTAACAGGGTTTTAAACCATTTTTATATGGTCAATTTGCAGTTGTGTACAATCAAGTTCCCAAGTTTTCTACTAAATCCACACTAATTCCAATTGTAATCACCCCCACTACAGTATCCCTAAGTTGATAGTCATTATATTATAATGAAATATATTATAGTGACCACACCTCCAGAGATCAATCATTTTATTTGGATTGAATAATTACATATATATATAGTTACCTTATTACATTAATCATTAAACATAGAACATTAGAAAGGAAAAGAAACTACATCATTGAAACTAATTCAATGATTTCTTCTTCATGACATGGGGAAGAAACAAAATAAAAGTGTGATATCGAATGCTCTGTACAGGTAAAATAACTCAATATTGATTGACTCATAATTAATAATGCAAAATCATAATTAAATTGAAAATATCTAATAAAATATTCCATTAGAAAATGATAATAAAAATGCATTCGTATATCTTTTATTAATGAAAATATGAGGGAAAATAAATAAAAAATATTGAAAGAATAAAATATATAATTAGTAGACATTATATTTCGAGAACATGAAACAATAGTTTAAATACCTATCACAAAATATTCTATATCTATTTGATGAAACTCGTCTAATACATCTATGAATAAAATCTAAATGGGTTTTCTTCAACTGTTTTGTCTCATGAGACCAATCTATGAATCAAGGGGTTTTCTACAACATAACCCCACCAATTTATAAATATATAAATAGATCATTAAATATAAAAATGATCAATTTATATTATGAAATCAATACGCCTTATCAATGGATATATATTCTACAAAGGAGACGAATAAATCAATTTATCCCAATTATAATAACATTCATGGTAAACACTATATTTAAAAATTTTATACGCCTTATAAAATAAATATATCCATTATTCAAGAAAAGAGTATATATAATAGAAATATATTTTCACTAAATATTGGTATCAAAAAGGTAGTAGATACACCACATAAATACTATAAGGAGAAGAATAATTATTAATCCTCAATGAAAAATTGATTCTAACTATGTTAAAAAACATATGTCTCAGATCATTCAGAAGATGAACATAATGACATATATAATATATTTATATTGATTAATTTATCAATCTGCAACCTCATATACATATATTTTATTTATTACAATTATTTTATGTTCATTTATGGATTTTTAGATGTGTTTTAAGGTTTAATTTCACTATTATGTGAGCTTTGATTTCATAGTTTTATGGTATATTTCCTTGATAAAAATTATCAACATTCTTGTAAAATGGATGAAAGAATACAAAAGTGGGATTATTTTCTATTAATAAATTTCCATATTTTTAGGAGTCCTCGTATATCATTTGGTTATATGTTATGGTGATGATTTCTTAAAAATAATGTTAGCATAAAATAATTTGTTTAGATTGATTTTTTGTGACCAACATAGACTACTATAATTTTATTTAATATTATGTTTATATAATTGTTCCAAAACAAAAAATATGTTTTAACACACATATTTTCATATTTTTTAGTAAAAAATGCTGTTAAACCATAAATTGTGTTTTTGATGAATAATAAATTCTCTTCGTCCTTAAAGGGAGTGAATTGACACCCCACAGACGATGTTTTCTTTTTTACGAATTAAAAAATAGGAGAGGATATTTTATGATGGATACTCTTTTAGAAACATAAAATTAATGTATTTATATGAAACTGTAGTTATCATTTCTCATTGTATAATGGGTTTTGAAGAGAGAATAAGAATATAGATGAATAATAAAATAGAATGGGGTTTTTACTTCTTGAACATTGCCTCCTTGGTAACCTTCATAAGACATTCAGATTTTTTTTTGGTATGAATAGAAAGTCGTGGACGTGGGGAATCAGCTTGGGATGTGAATGGGGAAAAATATTAGAAATATCTATGTCTTAGATGTTGTGAGGAGAAGGGGTGGGAAGGGTGGTATTTATAGTGGAGGAGAGGCATGTTTTGGATTATTTTATTCATTTGGTTATTATTTTGGCCAATGGAAATAAATATTGATGATTCTTATTAAATAGTATTTTAATATGAAATTTTATTTCTATATAATTAGTGCATAACTCATCTATCAATCATAAATAGGACAATAATTCATTTATTTAATTATAATGATAAATACTGTAAATTACATTATTTAACTATTCCCAAAATATCTATTATTTTATAAATATATAAAAATTATACCCTAACCATTATGATTTTTTTATTTTATAAAAAAATATAATATTAATGAAATTACATTTCTAAATATGAATAATTATATTTTTTTAATGAACAATTATTAAAACAATATTGATTTTGAAATTATAAACAATTTTATAACACATTGATATATTAATTATTGTCGTACAAAATCATATTATAATTATAATAGAATAGAATATTTATTTATGAATATATTTTATGAGAAAAAAATTTCTTTAGATCGTTAAATAAATTATGAAATGTTAAATAAGCATTTATTTTTCAAAAAAATACCAAATCTTAATTTGTCATTTGGAAGACATTTATTTACTTATTTACATATTTAGATATATTATATATCAATTTAAGGGAATCCAAAATTTAATTTACACTTTCATTTTTGAGGTTATTATTTGTATAGAAACATTAAAAATCTTACAATACACATTATTATTCATTATAGTCACACTACTAATTCAATGGTAGTGTTTATATATAATATAATAAAATTGATTTTTTAGGATTATTATTGTGTGAAACAGAATCTATCAAAATGATTAAATTTTTTTAAGAAGATACATAACATATATTCTTAGGGTGTTATATTACGTGAGTTTGTACTTATAAGTACATATGTCTACGTGTGTATTTATATTAATATATTCATAAATATTATTATTAATATTTATTTTTATATTTAGTAACATATATTATATATTAAAATATATTAACTTGTATAAGGATATATATATATATATAATTCATATTAATTCAAATACACACAAAAAAAAGCATATAAATTTCTCTCAGTATATTCATATTCAGGTATTTTTAAAAAGTTATGAAAATTGATGGATTATTATTTTGTATAAAATAAATAATTATTTTATATTGAAATATTGTTTATATATATATATGAACAAGGTTTATTTGTAAATATATATAAAATTTTATAGTATTATTAATTTTTAATATTTATGTATTATAAAATATGTTTATATTTTTTTATAAATAACAATGAAATTTGAGGAACATAAAAATTTCATCCACATAATATCCATGTGATGTATCGACCTATGAATACATTCGGTCTCCATAGAAAAAGATAAGTGAATCCTCATTAATGATGATGAAATTCTATTAAATAAAAAATAAGGATATCCCATTAAAAAAATTATGAGATCTTATATGCCTTTTTCAGCTCAATATTATAATAAATTGGTCCCCAAGGACAACAAAACAAAGATCCCATTGTATACTTTAATGTGATACCTATTGTAGCCCAAACTATTATCAATATCAAATGGTTTGTTTGTTTTATACTCTATTCATTTTTTCAACATAACTTCAGACATTAATTAATATATTATTTTCTTCATTCATTAAATTAATATTAAATTAATATTAATCAAAAAAAATTCAAATTATTAATTAATTTAATATTCTAGTTAATTGAAGACAATTTTTTCAAAAAAATATCTAATATATTATAAGTAAATACATACCTACTATTATATAAATAATATTTAGAAAAATATTATATATATATATATATTATAGGTACTTAGGGGTACAATTTAAACGAAACATAGAAATACAACACACAGAACCTGATAGGAATGTCATATCTCCCATAAGGGATAGCCCACCAATTTTTTAACGCCCAAAAGGCTAAGTGGACATGAAGTCTATCAAAAATCATATAGCCTAGTTTCCTAACCACTCTAGCTATTATTTTCATCATAGTTGTCTTCCTGAGGAGTATCTATGATGGACATTTCTTTTCCCTCCCTAAATCACTTCCTTTTAATGATTCTTGTCACATGACTAAGCTACCCCGCATGCCCCTATAATGATTCCCATTGTCATCTTGGGCCACCTAGCACACCGCTGTCATGGCTCGCCTCAGTTGCAACAGCTGGAATCACCTACCCTTTTATCATGAGTTATATTATGTGACTGTATTTGAAATGTAGTTTTTGATGTAGTGTTATAGGGTGTTTAGCAGTAGTCCAAGACCCAACTACTAATATATATTTATACATAAAAATGTGATTTTTAATATTTCAGAAATTTTTTATAAGGGAAAATTGTTATCTATGGTAAGAATTGAATGCATAATGGGGGTCATTATCAGTTCTAATAAATGGGTTGATAAATTCTAGGAATGTCAATGATAATATGGGAATTTATTAAAAAAAGTTAATCCAAAAGAAATTATAAATGATTTATTTAGATACTCTAAAAATGAATTAATAAAATTAAACCATTACTAGTTATTATATTTTTGATGATAGTGAACCCCTTTATAAATTATTTTATCTATCATTGACAAAAGCATCCAATTAATATTTTTTTTACATATAATAATGTTTAGCACTTAATATAGATATTCATGTAGTGGTGATAATTTTTTTTTCAAAAAAAATTATTAAATATGTTTGTTTGTGTGTATGCATGTGTGTTTTACCACATATATAAATATATGTTTATAATTTATTATCTATATTATATATTATTTTATTATAAATTTCTAGATTTCACTCATAAATATATATGTGCTTTTTAATATAGAAAAACACAAAGATAAAAAATTTTATTGAGCCATATTATATTCATACATATAAGTATAAGAATTTTCATATATTTTTATTTGATATAAGTTAAATAATAAATATTTCTATATGTTTTACATGTTCATAAATATATTTTTATATTAATATGATTATATATTTTTATATAGTAAAATATTCAAATGTATATATATAATATGGTTTTTGTATATATATATGTATTTAATTATAACTAATAGTACAATATGAAAAATTATAAATATTGATTTCGATAATATAAATATAAAATAATTATTTTGGAATAAATTAAGTCTCTATGGAAAAAGACCATGAATACCTCAAAAAACAAACCAGAATTTTTATCTGATGCTAAAAATTTAGTGTATCCCACCTAAGAACACAACTTTGGAGGCCCGTCGGGATATTTATAATTGAGATAAACATGTCCCCCCTTTCTGAAGATATTATATATTTTTTTCAAACTTCTATTTTTAATATCATGTATCCAAAATGTATTCACAGATCATATCATTTTACAACTAAATACTGATGTCACATTTTCAACTTATTTTAAAAAAGTAACAGATTTATTATATTTTATGTTATGAAATGTAGTCAAAGACCAATTACAAACTATTGTTTAGTAAACTGTTAAATTGTAATAAATAATACATATATTATCAACCATTTTCAATATATAAGTTATATATTAAGTGTAAATATGTATTTAATTATATATAATTCATAGTTATGATAAATATATTTTATTTATATAAATATAATAAAATTCATATATTTAATTAATATACATTATAATAAATAATCTATTGTATTTTGTTTCCTTTTTTCAGAACTATTTAGTGTTGTTAAAGGTAACATATTTCTGTGCTAAAACATGAACTGATAAAATATTGAATTATTCAGTGATTAAATAATTATTTTAAAAATGATTCAATTTATTAGCACATTTATATAGTGGGTTATGATATTGTTTTCCAGTGATTTTTGAATGAACTGAAAAAATATCACCCTTTATTAGTAATTTTGTATCATTTTTAAAAGTTAGAATTAAATATGAGAGATTTTTTAGTTGTGAATTAATACAATAGAATCAAATCATGGTATGGAACTCAAGTTGTATGAATTTTAAAATTCATATAAAATACGTGTATTAAAAGATAGATGATTTAAAAATTCCAGGATAAAATAATGTTTTTCGAGCTATCATAAACTAATTTACGAATCTATTAAAATATTTAATTTTCAAGCGGATAATACATTTCTCATTCCATGAATAAGATTATAGTGAGGTTTTCTAAAAAATACTCTAACATAACACATTATCTCTAAATACTAATTTATAATCTATAAATTCATATATTAAAAATATTATTTATAATGCTATTTATGATATTCAGGGGTTGATTTCAACAAAAATGATTTTTCTACACACATATTGATGGTTGGACTTTCTCAATTTAGAATACTTCAATATATGATACCATGGGTAAAATTATTAAATTTCCTACATGTAATAGTGCATTATAGAGGGTATACATTTTAGATATCTTATATATAAATGTTTTAGGGAATATAATAAAATAAATGTTAGATTAAAAAATCTTCACTACAATATGATATTAGAAAATTATTAAAAATGTCCAATTTGATGAAATGATATTATATACCCATATCGTAACATTTTCTACAAAGTGGGTCAGGAACAATATAATGGGTTCTACAGAGATCATAAACTAAATTAATAAATAATCATATTTTTTAATAACATGGAAACCTATATTCCATGGTGAAAAATTGGAATGTCGTAAACCACATGAATGAATTACATTATGGTGTGATCAATTTTCAATATATAGGTAATTTATGAGATTAATGGAATTTAACAAATGAGTAGTTCTATGGAATTTTTATTTAACTTTTTAATGGTGGTAAATGATAAGAGGAAAACTATTGATATGATTTCCTTACGGAAGATAAAATAAATATCATCTATTTTCTTCAACAACTCAACTCCTGATACAAAATAAAATTACACATGGTGAAGAAATATTTTTGAATGAGGAATACACTACAAATGATGACAGACTTGTTGTCAAGTAAAATAATTGTGACAAATAAAGACAACTTTAATGAAAATAAAAGGGAAAATGTAAATATATATACTACCAATAATGATATAAGAAATATGTAAATAAACAAAATCTACATTATTATATGACATTATTTATAACAATTATTTTTTATAAAAAGATATTTTCTATGTTTGTTAGTGATTAATTGTAAATAATGATATTGATAAATTTATACCATGAATAGAAGATACATTAAATATCAATGATGATGTAATTTTTAGTCGATTCATGTTATTATATTATGCGAGGATTTTATATGGGAGATTTTTTCAATTATATCATATCATAACAATTCATTAAAATGTTACCAAAAATAATTGAACTAGTCCCAGTGAAAATAAATTAAAATAACATGGGATTGATTCTCGAACCCAATAATATGTCAAAATAATATAATATTTCCTAATTTTATATTACATAATATTAATTTGATATATTACAATTGATCTCAATTTAATCACAATTAATTATATACAATTTAAAATTTAAAAAAATTCATTAATGTTCACAACATGAGTATGTGATTCACACTAGCATGAGAGAAAAAAATAATTATAATGTTTTCATCTTACTAAATCATAATATAAAGTAAAAAAAATCTATAGGGGGAATTAAAATCCTTATTTATGAACAAAAAATTCTTCTTCGTTAATTGAGAATATGTAATTAATGTATTCAGAAAAAAAAAATGGAATTAAAAAAATGAAATGATGAAGATTGTATATCACCACTAACTAAAATAATAGGTTTTTTTGAGAATGTATTTGTAAAAAATAATAGTATTTAGTTTGATGAATTTTTTTATCATATATTAAAATATTATTAATTTTTATTATTTCTTTTACACACACACTAACCTCAACCGATAGATACAATGACTTCATATGAAAAATAATATTTTATTTTATGACATTTATATGAATATAAAATTAGAATTTCATTAATAATTACATGTTTGATTTAATGAAAATTAAAAATGTAATATGAATAAATTATTTTCATGTTTTGAAATTAGAAACAATGAAATGGTTGAATAATCTCAAATCATTCATGGGGAAAAATTCTAAGATATATTTTTAATTTTCATGATTTCATTAAATGTATTTAATTGTTATGATTTAATTTTTAGGTTATTTTTTAGAAATAACGAATAATTATTAAATGCCATGATATAAATAATTATTATATGATAAATATTTATTTGAATATGTATTTTTACATTGTTATTATCATAGCCTAATTATTTTTGTGGCGTTTCACACATGCTACCAAAAATGGAGTCAATGAACCTTTATTATTTTCATAAATATTGTGAATATCATCTCAATTAATGATTGAAAAATCTATCAATTAATATATGGAAATATTATTTTATAAATATATATTTTTTTGTATCCTTATACGAAATTTTTTAAACATGCCCTCTTATATATGTTTTTCGAACTCCCTACTCAGATGATTTTTACTAGATTTGGTTTTCCAAATCGTATTCAAGTGTTATAGATTTTATATTTCATATTTTTTAATTTTAGGTGATTTGATAATTTATGGGAAAAAAAATCTATGATATAAATTAACTCAATCAACCAAGATCTGATAATTTTTTTGTAATATGAATAACATTGAACATTATTTTTACATTCATTATCTTATTTCATATTCTTCTGATGTGAAACATGTTATTAGATTTTACGATTTTGGAGTGGAATAATATATTTTCGTTAGGGAGCGATAAGATGTGATTTCTCTTACACATATTGAATCAGATAATGTGTTTTTCCGATTCAAATGGAGTTATAAATTTTTTAATGTGGAGGAAAATAAATTAAAATATCATGACTCTTTCTAAATAATCCAACTAAATATATCAAATTAGATTTTGAAAAATATTATTAAATATAAAACTGATAAATTGTTATGGTTGAAGATAGAGGATTGTTTTTTTAATAATTGTCATATTATAATGTTCTATAGAATTAATTGTTATAGTCTCATCGCCTGTCATATGGTTCAACTACTACAATTAATTTTCAGTTTTTAATGAAAAGTTTTTAGATCTATAAAACATTGTCATGATTGATGAAGAAGATGATTTTAGTTTAATTATAATATTCCCTTTTCCGCTTTCAAATGTGACCGTTAATGATACCATCCATTAGAATTAGGATTAGCATACACTAGATTTGTGTTGTGAGGTTTTGTTTTCAATTGATAAACGAAAATAAATTTTGTGTGTTTGTGAATCCCAGTAAAAAGGTTTGATTTTTTTATAATAAAAAAGTTAATGATATTTTATAGTTTAGAAATTTTAATGTCATGGTTTATGAATATAGATAAAATATAAAATTATTTCTCGTACATGAGGCATTTTATATTTTAATGCATCAAGATACATAGTGCGGATAAAAATTAAAGACATGATACTAATAGAGGAAAAAAAATCTATCATAGTGGCGATTGATGAAGATAATAGTAGTGATGGCGTACTCAATGTAGTTTCAGAAAAAGAAATATAAATTATGTGATGATTGGATTATTTATTCAATATATACAATTCATATATATCTCAATTAGGAATAGATTTCAAAATATGAAATTTTTAATGGACTTAATGTGTTTATCATAGATCATTCATCATGCAAGATTTTGGTATAGTAACCATCATAATAATTATTTTCGATTTCATTTTGAGAACTCTTACATATGTAAATCATGTCTCTTATATAAAAAAATTATTTTCATTATCTACTATTAATAAAACATTCACATATTCACTAGTGGTGGTGTATTTACAAATGTTTGTAACCAATATATTATTTTGATTAAAGGGAATGAAATAAGAAGGTTGTGTGTTCTTTATGGTCCAATTATCATTGGTGATACAATTGTTTATACAAGTTTATCTGATAATGATATTTCCAAATTACATCACATGAGACATGGACATAAGAGTAAAATTTAATGATGAAATTTAATATGATATGACTTCAAAATGGAAAGGGTATCATAATATTATAATTTTCACTACATAGTATATTTTGAAATTAGAAATTATCTATATTCAGAATGAGAAATCACAATTCCAAGTGTGATGGTTTTGGGTACAGATGACGTCCTAGATAGGGTGTGCCCAACTCATCTATATTGATAGAAATGAAGATAACCCAAGATGTTAATAGATGATAAATTCATTGATAAATGGAAATAAATAGATGTCTAGTAATATGGAATAACACCTGATCAGAAGCATACAATCAACACATAATATTTATAAATAATATAAACAATTAAAACAATTACCTTTTGATGAATTCATTCTTTTCTAATGGATCTGAAAATAGATCAACATTATACCATTATTTCATTTTAGAAATGAGGTGTGTAATACCACTATCACTGATCATGATTTGTATGATAAAAATCTAAAAATTATCATAGGATTATAATAGTGCTAATATGAAAGATTCCAATGATTATATCATACACATGGGATTTCTACAAGAATAACATGCAATTAATTATCCATAATCTCTCGAGACAATAGAGTTGATAGTGGAGAAGGATATCTCTCCAATAATTATATTGTTCTTGTATACTGACATTATCTATGACCCCATGGGGATTCACCAGATTTCATTATGCACAAAAAATGGGTTTTATTAAAAAACATTATAATTTGTTCATATACCTCTAATGTAATCATTTCATATTTTAAATTTTGTAATTATTATTTTTCTGAAAAGATGATGATTACAATCACTATTATAATAAGAATGTTATTATTATTATTTAATGACATTATATAATATGAGGATTAATGTAAATATATTTTTTCAAATAATATTAAATATATATTTTAACCATCATAAACATTTCACTAGGAATTCCATTCCCCTATAATATTTTTATGACTTCAAAAATTTACTATTTATTTAATAAATAACTATCACTACTTTATTAAAAATTTAAAAAATTAAAATTATGTATTTTCAAAATAGATTTTTAATAATTATTAAATATTCTTCACATAAAATATTCTCTAAAAAACTGATGATTTAATATATGAGATACATAAAAATGATTAATTATTAAACCACATGTGGAAATATTTTTCCTCAACTTAATAAATATTAATATTTAACTTGACTACTTTATATAGTTTGTGTATGTCCATATATGACTCTTTCTCATTGGCATTAGGAGAATCAGCTAAAAGTCATTACACTTCCTCAAGAAACAATCCATGGAACCATATATAATGTATGTAATGTTTAAATGACATATAAACACATAAGAATTCTTAACGGTGTAATATAATTGATTTATCAAAATAAATATAGTAATTTTAGTTTTATTCTAGTTCGTTACACCAACGTGGTCATGGTATCATTCCTTGACATACCGAAAATTGAACATACCTATAGAACATTTTAAACCTATATTTTTTAGTCTATATAATTTCTATAAAATGTAATAAGAAAAATTTTAGGAGGTGCCTATATTTCCTACGTGTATCCTAACATGATATCATATATCATTATTTTCATGTAACTAATGTCATCCAGATATATAATATTTATATTTAAGAATATTCATGTGGAACATTAAGGTTCTAATACTATAAGGGAACTACTATAACTTTTAGTGTGAAACGTACTCATGTGACATTATCACATACTATGTAACATATAATAATAATCATAATTTTGTACGATCATTATTAATATTTAAAAAAATTAATATAGTTTATCAAAATATATAGGTATGTTGGTTTTAGGGAACCAACTTCATCAAACTCTGACTTTCATAAGAAAAAACTACTAAAAACCTTCATTTCAATTTTTCTCAAATGATATACCTGATTTTGATAATATATTACTTTATTCAAGGGGTACATCATGTTTTGTTAAATTGAAATTTTGATAACAAAAACTTCACCCCTCTATGAAAAACACATTAGGAGGTGAAACTTTTTGAGTATTTTGAATTCATTTTCTGTGACCATGGCTGTTATACAAGACGCACCATTGTTTTTTTATCAAAATGTAATGTGATAGTGTCATTAATTCCTGGATTCACCAAATGATCCTAGAGAGTGTTTTTTAATCCAAATAATTTCTTTTTACGAAGAATAATCCTCAATATACACATTATTCAATCTAGAATCAGTGATAAATATTTTCATTGAACAATTATAGGTCACAAATCCTATTTTGAGAAAGAAAAATAATCCAAACTGTGACATTTAGTCATTATTGTCAAATTAAAAACCAGTACCATTGCAAACCCTGAGGTCCAGATCCTCCCTTCCTACAAACACTCGGAACATATGGTTATTTATTTATATAATAATGATTATATCCTTAAAATTAAACAAATATTGTTCACCTATATCTCCTTAATACCTTCCTACCATGTTGAATGTTTAGGAAATTTCTAGTCGATCACAAAATAAGGAATACATGATTTATCATATTGTCGAATCGTATGTGGACATACACATTCCCCCATTAAATTGTTGTGTTTGAGGACAGATTTTCATAGAAATTTGAACATCTTGTTACACTATAACCAAACTCTCTATTGGATTGTTCCATACTAAATCTCTATATTATATGTTCAATGTATGTACATTGAATCACTCAAACAAGGCTGTTGGATCTATCACGAATAATATGGATCAATATAATATATGTTATTTCACCATTTTTTTGAATGTAGAAATGATTGTTGAAATATACCATAGAAAACTATAACATGGGTATGTCATCACCAAAAAGTAATATTTCATCAAAATATATTACAAGTATAATGAAGACATTCCCACAAAAAAATTCCTACAAAAGTAAAATTTTCAATCATAATGAATTTTTTTTTCAATTATAGTTCTATTAAACTAAATGTTCAATGATTTATATGTTTTCATCAATGAATACATTGATCTTTTCAACTTATATTAGTTTTTATCATCACATCAATTCCAAAACACTACTTGTTGTTTCATATAGACATCTTCATGAAGGATCCATTAATGAATTATATTATTATATCCATATTCCAAATTACATAGGAATAGTATGATGATATAGAAAAAATAGTTTTGAGGAATTGAAAATTGAATTCTAGATATAAATTTAAATTTATTTAATGTTTTCCATTTGTATAAAAACATTGGACAATAGCCTTTATTTATAGGTACGTACATTACCTTCAATATACTGATTTTTCGTCAATATCTATTTACACCCAAAATAATTTACATAAAATAGAGAAAAAGATACAAATGAAACATGGTATTGAAACATGGAATCTAATTTAGAATGTGTGGGATCATTCCATCATGAATATTAAAATCTATATATTTCCTCTTCATATGAGTCATGTTCATTATTTTCAACAAAATATAATGTGCAATATTAGGACACAAGAAAACAATATCTATCAAGTTGTCTTACCTCTATAGTTATCCTCTTCAGTAATTATGTTTTAGTAACCACATTTTCAAAGGGGAGATGTGGAATTTTTTCTTGTATTGACTATTATGTATCAATAGAAACAACATCATCAGTGATATTCTTTCCCCTCATATACTTCTTGAGTATGTTTACCATCTCATGAAAAATAACTTCTCTAGAGAAACTAATATTATTTTTTCATGGTTATTTAAGTCGTAGAAATTTTATTCCATAAGATATCCAACTGATATATACATTATCCCATGGGGTTCTTGTTTTCATATTGGGAATTCCATAAAAATTTCCTCACAGCCTCATACACAAATATTTCATAAAAATGATTACTTTATAAACTATAACTAAAATTGAATCCAATTTTTCTCTAAACTCGGTACATGTTTTTCTGTGTATACAACTATTTTTAATGAAAATCCAAAAAATTATAATTCAATATCATTATTACTCATAATTGAACATAATGGTTTTAATATGGTATTGTTATTCCATTCACAACACTATTAACCTATGGGGTATATTGAGATAGAATCCCAAACACCTAGAGACTATTTATGAACTATTTATTAATATATTCACTATATAAATCTGTTGAATGTTCCATTATCATATATCAATGATGATTCCTTTCATCATTTTTTAGTTCTCTGAATTAATAAAAAACACATACGTTTACCTCATCATGTAGACAAATACATATTTTCTCATGTCGTTAGTAAATTATATGATATAATAATAGATACATATAACTTCATATTGATATTTTACAAAAACATAAATGTTTACCTATTATCAAACATGTATTTTATATATTATTTATTTTATTATTTTTATTGCGAATTGGATAGCCTGGGTCGATGCCGAGTTAAATTTTCTGAGCTCTTATTTAGAAACTAATGTTTCACCCATGGTTGCATCCAGCGCACCGTGGTCGAAGTCGCACGACCTCGCTCGGGTCGCCGTACGACCTCTCCCAGTCTACTGCACACCCTGGTCGATGATAAACTAATTAAATGAAATTATTTATTAATAATGAAATAAAATTTAAGGGGAATAAAATGGATAAAATAAAATAAAATAATAACTGTGATAAAAAAATAATAGATTGTTTAAATATATAAAGATATTATCATCATTATAATTATTAGTTTTAGTTTTATTTTATCTTTATTTTTTTTCTTTATTTATTTTATTATTTATTCTTTCATTATTTTTTGTTAGGGTTTCACCCCGTTCTTCTTTCGGCGCACCATATTCTTTCCCCATTACCCGAATGGCTCAAGCTCCTTTGGAACCCTAGTTTACCCGCGTTCCCTTGTTCTCAGCCAGTCCACTCGTCGCCTCCCATCATGTACAACAGTCCGCACTACCTCCCCACGACCCTCTTCCATTTTCCCCATCCCATGTTGCATCACTCAAACCTCCGTCCGGCGAAGCCCTGCCACTCTTTTGTGGTCCGTGTCTAGCGACTCCCTCGACATTTCATTGTCTCACACCCTTCCCCCAGACCCCCTTCATCCCATCGTGTCGCCTACCAGCTCGAGCCCCCACCTTTGACACAATTGCATCCGACAACCTTCTCCTTCCCGGTGACTCTCTATGTCGGTGGTGCCCTCTACCTCCCAGTGTCAGCACTCCATCCTCTATCTGGCGAACCCCAGCGCCTCCTACTATGTTTGGAAAACCTCCCTTGTCTCTTACAGGAACTATTCCTCTCTGGTGAGACCTTCTTTTGGTACCCCGCTCTCCCCCAGCCACTTGGTCGCAACCACTTTCCATCTATCAACCACTATCCTGACCGCCCTTGCCCCTCCCGTCTGGGAACCTTCACAACTCCTTGGCCTCTCCCCACTAGTGGATTCCCCCTCAACTCCTTCCAGCATATCTCCACTATGGTTGGGTTTCTTTTATCTTCTTTTTCATAGTTTTTATAGTTTTTTGTTCATTTAGGGTTCAATTTTGATTCATTTTTGTTCGAATTCGTGTTTTCGTTTCGTGCTAGGTTGCTTGAGGTGAAGTTGATGTGCGTCTACGATTTCACCCAATTTGGCGGACACCTTTTGGGTTTGAGGTAGGTGGTTCTGTTGATGAGTATTAATTGATTAATTCATTCATTGAGTTAATTAACATACCGTGTTTATTAATTATTTAGTTTAATGAGAAGTTTATTTTTCATAAGTTTTACTGTGTTTTGATGTGTTTAGTAGTGTGTTCATAACATAAGTATGTTTCTGTGAAACCAATGTTGAACTGGTTATTAGTTTTTTTCCCTTTACTAGTGTAGTTAATTTGATAGGGCGTAAAAGGGTGAAATTGTCATTTTATTGTTGCGTCTATCTGCATTTAGTAAAAAAATGACATTTCAAAGTGTTTTTGGGAATTAGTGTCGTGCAACATATCTGGATCATTTATTGGAACATTTTTTTGGTAGTTTGTTTAATTATAGAAATGGTCTTTTGATCTGTGTGGGTGTTTTCTTTAATTGCGTGACTGACTCAGATTGTGTTCTCGAGGTGGTGTTGTTTGTGTGTGGTCAGTTATGGGTGGGTTTGGTTCGGTCTATTGTGTAAAGAATTGTTTTTCTCTAAAAAAATTATTTATGAAAAAAAATTTGGTTGTTTTATTACATAAGTATTAAGGGTGAATTTTTTTTTTTTTAAATTGTGTGAATATTTGGGTGCTTAATGTCATGTGATGCGTGCGGAGTTTAATTAATAAATTATGTTAATGGCGTGTTTGATAATGAAATTTATTTCTTTGAATGTTCAGTTGTTCTAATTGGTTGTGTAACTGATGCAGATTTAGTTTTGAGACATTTTTTGTCTAAGCCTCATTTCAATGTGATATTTATTATTTTAAGTGGTGGTTTGTTTAGTGATACATGTTTTTTTATTGCGCAAATGGTATAATTGAGTATGTATCATATGCAGATTATGTTTTAAAAATTTTTGGTGTGCGTATGTTTTTAGAAGAGGGATTGGGTGTGAAAATGGCGTTTTTGTGTGTGTAAGTACCCTGTTGAGATTTTATGCATTAGTGTGACATGTGACATGAACTTCAAATATGCTTTAGCACAAAGTGGGAAGCCCAGGTATCCAGGGGGGTGAAATAGACTACTGAGCTAGTGTTCCAGCGGTGACTCGACCCAATTTCACTGGCATGACTGACGATTGCAACACTAACTAAACACGTGAATTTCAAAGGGTCGTGGCCTTCAATGCCACATTTTCGGAAGGTTGTAGCCTTCTAAGGAAACATTTATAAGGGCTTTGGGCTTCTAAGCCATGTTTCACAGAGACACGAAGATATAGGGACACACGCTAGAAGATACCAATGCAGCCTCTCCCATATTAGTGTTCATTGGTTACATTACTCTCATCAGTGTAACTCATTAGTTATTTTAAATAGTATGTGAGTGTGTGTTTTATTTTATGTTTTTCCATTGAAACTGTTGTATTTAATTTTATTTACATTAAAACATTTTAAGAATTTACTTCCTTTATTTAGTAAAAATTGCAAATGAGTTTGTCATTTAATAATTATGCATGGAATCTTTTTATTGGGTGACGTTCTATTGGGTTTTGGGCTCACACCCTACATACCCTTTTGGGTGTATGTAGATTCTGTTTCTTTTGTATTCCAAGTTGAGCCATCCTTCATAGTGGTAGTGGTTCTGGATTCTATTGGTATTCACGTACAGGTTGGTGTTGGTATCTTGGGGGATCCCTCTTCTCGTGTTGGTTGGAGGTTGGTATTAGAGTTTTAGTTCTCTACCTTTTATGTTGTTCACTTTGTTTTTCTCATTGAGTTGTAGACTAATGATTGTTTTTAGATTAAGGTCCGGCTCGATTGTCTGTTTTTTTATTTACCTTGTCAGTTGATTTGTGTTTACGATTTCGGGTAAACTGTTCCAACATATCAATTATGATACCCAGGCACTCGTTCCATCCCGTGGGGATCGAGAACGCCCTTTGGGTAATGCCACAGACAGGGTCATGCGCTGGGTCGGATGGTGACCAGGCCTAGTTCGTGAAAAAATGGTATTAGAGGGAGGTTTGTTCTTTTGGGTCTTTTCTTGGGAAAGTATCATGGTACACCGAAGCTAGGTTTGTGGGGACAGGACGTCCTAGCTGCGGGTAATTTTCCTCGCCAGCACACCTCATGGTGGGGCTTGAGTTACCATAGTAAGTTGAGTTTCTTGAGTCATTAGCCCTTATGATTAACCATATTTAAGGGAAATGAAAAGGGAGTAGGGTCAGTAGTACTAGTGAGCTCGTAGGGGCTGTCAAGCCATGTCATGTCGGGGGTACTGTCCAACAACACTCTATGTCAGTGGTGTGATTGGGGTATAGCCGCCAACAATATGCTCTAGTCACCTGCTGACACTAGTCACCTCTAGCATGGTTAATTGACCTTTTGATTTGGAATCATGGAAATATGGTTTTTAATTAAAATTTATTTGCTTGTGAAAAGTGTTTTGATATAAAGAACATCAAAAGAAAATGAATTATGAGGTTATAAAAATGTGGATTGAATATTTTGGTTCAGGAAAAAAAATATGGAATGCTCTTGTTTTGACCTTTGGTTCTCTCCTAGGAAACCACATGCATGGGAGTATATGGAAATGGAAAAGGTTAGTGGCACGAGAGGATGAGTGCCTGGATGGACATGAGATTGGTGCCAGTATGGCATGAGAACATGCATGAGTGAGGCCCATGTGACACCGTTGGTGGTGGCGAAATCCACCAGCTTCGTCCATTTTCAAAAAGTATTGTTAAGGGAAAAGTATGGTGTTTTAAACAACTTATGTTTGTGTGGTGTGTCCATGTGTTTTGTAAATGTTTGGTGTGATGTGTTTTGATATGAGAATCCTAATGGCTAATTTGTGTCCTGAGATTTAATTCTTATTTGTAAGTTTGTATGCAAGTGTGTAGTTAGTGAATTCATTTGAAAAGTGCTTCGGGAAGCCCTTGCAGTGGTTCCCTCTACATGTTTAGTGTTCGCTTGTTGTATGATATGGACATTGAACCGGTTTTATTGGGTCAACGGTTCTCCTTCCTTGGTAGTATACGCCCCAATAAAGGGTTAATGCGTGAACGACATGCAACCACAGATAGTTCGCCACTGGATGACCCTCTAGTTGACTAAATTAAGGACTCTCCCTTCTGGGTGATAGTGCTATGTATTTTCCTTTTTTACTTTTGGTTATGTAGATACTCTCGCAGCGGTATGACATATGTGAGGGGAGATGAAGGGAGTTTCGGTTTCTTTGTGTTGTCTAAGTCGTTGGGTACGAAGTTTGACGTCATTATGTGTAAAGGTCCCCCCTTGAAATGGTGAAAGTAATTCCATCAAGGGAGGGGGAAGGCGGTTCAGAGTTATTGGTGAAGACTAGTGTCTTGAAAGTATTGTAGTGATTTTTTTAACATAAATGGTAAATTTTCGTGACGTCTCACAGAATGGTTTCCCTTTGAAGAGAATGGGTGGATTTCATAGAATCCTTAAGGAATCCTTATTTTCATTGGAGTGTGCCCTCTCGGGGAGTTCTAATTTTTATGTTCCAAGAGTAGTGTTTGTCATGCATATTTATTTCTAATGTTTCTTGGTTAATGTGAGGAGATGATGCATGTGAATCTTCTAAAAACTTGTTCTGGTAGAAGTGTCACGAGGGAGTGGGTGGATTTCAGAGTGTTTTGTGTCTGATGGTGTTGTCTCGGTTGCGGCATGGTTGATTGTGACACCAAAAGAAGAAGCTCTATTCAGGAGTCATCAATACCTGGCTACAAGGTAGGAGAAGCCTCATACATCAGGGCTCCAACCATAGGGCTTAGAGCGTAGATGGCTCATAGTCATGAAACCCAAGAGTTTATGAGACCCTAAATTTATTTCTATTATTGGTGTTGAATGAAAAAGCAGTTTAAATTTTCCCTTTCCGTTATTCCATTATCACGACCCTTCTGGGTGCGTGAGATTCCCATGGCTATGAGGAGGCATGTTCACATCATACCTTAATGTCCCAACAGGTGCATCTCACTGGACGTAATCTCTTTTTCAAGTCCTTATGAGGTTTGTTTTGGGATAACAATCCGAATTCTGAATAGTGCTCATCTAGGAATGTGGAGATGTCGGGTTGTCTTGGGTCATTAATTTGGCGCCCAGGTAGTCGGGCCCCTCCCTCCCCACACTTTATTGTAATATATCTAGTCACCGTCGGAATTTTTTTAAACTTTCACACCTTCATTCAGTTCTAATGGTTGGGGATTCCCATGATAGGTCTCACTTAAATGACTCTATAATGAGTCACTGTTGGCATTTTTCATAAGGGAACTAAGTCTACTTGATCCTCCCTGGGTTAGTTTGGTAGTCTCCTCTCAGGTGTTAGTATGTTTCTAATGGTGGGGAGCCCCTTTGGGATTTCCCATGCAAGCATTTATTTCTATTTTCAGAGATGACTTGGCGGTAGGTGATAATAGTATTCATTGGGCGTGGTTGGTCTTTATTGTTTATTCCAGTCAGACGAAGTGATTTTCTTGTAATGATTCTCGAGGTGTTTTGTCTTGTGATGTTGGTTTCTGTGGGTGTGAAAGATCCATTATTTGATCAGTCAACTGGAGGCATTCTAGCTCATTGGCGCAGGCGACATGTATTAGAAAGTCTTTTTACGCCTTTATTAAAGCCTTCTTTGAGTCACTTTCTCTAATTGTGATGCTTTTGCCTATTATGGCTTTTTTATTGTGGGGTTCCTATTTGATTCTTAGTGGGGAATCCCTTTCTTATATGAGTCCCAAGCTTAGTTGTGGATTTCTAGGGACAAAAATCATTACGGTGGGGAGAATTTTCACACCCATAATTTTAATATTATTTAATTTATTAATTTTATTGGGAATCAGATAGTTCAGTTCGATGTCTACCTAAATTTTCTGAGCACTTACTTAGAAATGAATGTTTCACCAGTGGTTACGTCAAGCACACCATGGTCGAAGCCGGGCGGCCTCGCCCAGGTAGCCGTGCGACCTCGCCTATTTCACCGCACGCCCAAATTGATGATCTACTAATTAAATGAAATGATTTATTAATAAAGAAAAAAAATTAAAGTGCATAAAATGAAAAAAAATAAAATAAAAATTGTGATAAAAATTTAATAACTTGTTTAAATACATAAGGATATTATCATCATTATAATTACTAGTTTTAGTTTTATTTTATCTTTATATATTTTATTATTTATTATGTATTTTTTAGGGATTCACCCCATTTTTATTTCGGCCCACCATCTTCTTTTTCCATTACTCGAACACCTCACCCCCATTTACAACCCCTGGTTTACCCGCGTTCCCTTTTCTCTGTCAGTCCGCTCGTTTCATCCCACCCTATACAACGGTCCACGTTGCCTCTCCATGACCCTCCGCCATTCCCCCCCCCCCACGCAGCGTTGCTAGAACCTCCATCTGACAAAGCCCCTCTTCCCTCGTGTGGTCCATGTCCATATCCTCCCTCAACATTTCATTGTTTCACACCCATCCCCTGGACACCCTTCTTCACGTCTCACCGCCTACATGCTAGATCCCCCACCATTGGTGTAATTTCATCTAACATCCTTCTCCTTCCTGGAGACTCTCTACATTGATGTCACCCTCTACCTAATAGTGTCGTCAGTCCTTCCAATATCCAGAGAACCACATTGCCTCCTACTATTTTCGGCTAACCTCCGTTTTCAACTACCGAGGCTATTCCTCTTTGGCGTAACCTGCTTTTGGTACCCCAGCTCTACCCTATCCCCTTGGCCATATCCAGTCTCTGTCCGGTGACCACCATCCCGACCGCCCCTTCCCCTCTCGTCCGGCCACCCGCACAACCCCTTGGTCTCTCCTCATTGGTGGCTTCCCCCAAAACTCCTTCCAG
Organism: Viscum album; assembly: GCA_963277665.1. Taxonomy (NCBI): domain Eukaryota; kingdom Viridiplantae; phylum Streptophyta; class Magnoliopsida; order Santalales; family Viscaceae; genus Viscum; species Viscum album. The sequence continues at coordinate 165,577,452 of OY728135.1, forward strand.
AAGTTCCCCACTATAGTAGGGTTTCAAATTTCTTCTATTTCCATGTTTTTTGTGTTGTTCCTGCTTTTATGGTTCGATTTTGATTTTTTTTGTTCGAATTTGTGTTTTTGGATCGTGCTAGGTTGCTTAAGGTGTGGTTGAGGTGTGATTGCGATTTCACACCATTTGGCGGATTCTTTTTGGGTTCAATGTTGGTGGTTCTGCTCATGAGTATTAATTTATGAAATCATTTGTTGATTTAATTTACATAGCATGTATATTAATCATTTAGGTTGAGGTGAATTTTATTTTTCATATGGTTTAGTGTCTTTTAATGTGTTTAGTAGTGTGTGGATAATGTAATTATGTTGTTGTGAAACCAATTTTGAACTGGTAATTAGTTTTTTTCATTCCTTAAGTTCTGTAGTTAATTTATTACAGCGTAAAAAGGGTTAAATTGTCATTTTATTGTTGCATCTATCTGTTTTTAGTCATAATGACATTTGAAAGAGTTTTTTTCATTTAGTGTTGTGCGACATATCTTGAAAATTGTTTGGAAAATTTTTCTATTAGTTCGTTTAATTATAGAAATGGTCTTTTTAACTGTGCGGGTGTTTTCTTTAATTTCATGCGTGTTTCAGATTGTGTTAATGTGGTGGTGTTCTGTGTGTGTGGTCATGTAAGGGTGCCTTTAGGTTGGTCTAGTGTTTAAAGAATTGTTTTTCTCTCAAAAATTTATTTATGAAAAAAATTGGGTTGTTTTAGTAAATAAGTACTACGGGTGAAAAATTGTTTTTTGGGATAAATTATGTAAATATATTTGTTCTTAAATTCATGTGATGCGTGTAATAATTGTTTAATAAATTTTTTATGGGATTGTATGATAATGAAAGTGATTTATTTGATTGTGCAGTTGTTTTAATTGGTTGTGTAACTGATGCAGATTTATTTATTAGATATTTTTAGTGTGCGCCTCATTTCAAATTTGTATTTATATGTGTAAGTGGTGTTTTGTTTAATGATAAGCGTTTTTATTGCAAAAATGGTTTAATTGAGTATATAACATATAAAGATTTTGTTTTAAAAAGATTTTGGTGTGCATATGGTTTTAAAAGAGGGTTTGGGTGTTCCAATGGTGTTTTTCTGTGTATAAGTACTTAGTTGAGATTTTATGCATAAGTGTTACGTGTTATATGAACTTGAAACTTGCTTGCACACAAAGAGGGAAGCTCGGGTTGTTAGGAGGGTGAACTAGACTTGTGAGCTATTTTTCCATAGGTGACTCAACCCAGTTTCACTGGTAGGTCTGACAATTGCAACACTAACTAAACATGTGACTTTCTGAGGGTTGTGGCCTTATAAGCCCCTTTTTCTGAGGGTCGTGGCCTTCTAAACCACGTTTCACCGAGACACGCAGATCTAGGGACCCATGATAGCTGATACACATGCGGGATCTCCCATATTAGTGATCATTGGTAACTTTATGCTCATTATTGTGACTCATTGGTTATTTTAAAAAGTAAGTGTGTGTCTGTGTGTGTTATAGTTTAATTTATTCCATTGAAACTGTTTTATTTAATACATTTTTCTTTAAAACTGTTTATGAATTTACCTCCTTTCATTAGCTAAAATTGCAAGTGTTTGTCATTTAATAATTATCTGTGGATCATTTTTATTTGCTGACGTCCTATTGGGTTTTTTTGGCTCACATCCATCATACACCATTGGGTGTATGTAGATTCTGTTTATTTTGTATTCCAGGTTGAGGCATCCTACTTAGTGGTAGTGGTTCTGGATGCTGTTTGTATTCGTTTGCAGGTTGGTGTTGGTATGTTGGGGGATGCGGCTTGTCATGTTGGTGGAGGATGGTATTAGAGTTTTAGTTCTATAACTTTGTTGTTATTCACTTTGAGTTTTTAGTTGACTTATATACTAAAACATTTTTTTAGTTAAAGGACATGTTTGGTTGTCTGTTTTTTTAGTTTTAGTTAATTTACCATGACAATTGTATTGTGTTTACGATTTCGGGTAAACCGTTCACACATGTCACTATTCAAACCCAAGCAATTGTGCCATCATGTGGGGATCAAGAATGCCCTTCGGGCTATGCCACAGACAGGGTCGGGCGCTGGGTCGGATGGAGACCTGGCCTGGTTCATGACACTAATCCTATAGGATCTTAACTATTTTCAACCTATCCACCATATTGTGGTTTACTCATTTTTACTTGTATACAAGAATGAAATAATTCAGGTGAAGTTTTCTCAAAGGAGTCTAAATAAAATTATATGAATCATTTTAAAATTCTTCACTTTTATAGGACCGTGTCTTTGATAACAAATTTTGGTGTTATATGAGTCATGAGAACAAGATTAATTAGAAATTATCAATACTTGGATTTCATTATTTTATAAATAATGACCATTATTTAAATGTTTCACACAATAACATATGTTCTCTTTATAAATTATAAACACTTACTTCAAAATTTGAAAATAAGACTGTTTCTTTCTTAAAACGATAGATAATTTATGTTCATGGGAATATTGGTTCATAATAACAATCCCTTAAGACAAATATTATTCATGTAGGAATTGACACGTGGTAGACTCTAATTGATAAAAAAACATACTCACACTATTTTTGGCCAAATAATTCATCTATCCTCTATAAGTCTGTTAAAATATTTGCTTTCATACAATTTTCTACATATATGATAACCAAAAGTTAAATATAATATAGAATTAATAGATATTGGATGATTAGAATAAATGACAAATGAACCTTTATCTTCCTCTTTCTTTTGGGTTTAGTTCCTCTTCTATTATCCTTTCTTTCATAATGAAAAACATACTTCTTACTTTTACAATCCATACCACTAGATCAATCTATAATTTAAAATAAGGTGATTGGTAGATTTAGAAATGTTATGTATTTTTACCCCCTTTTCCTTGTTCTTCCTCATCAAAATCAGTATATGGAATGTGGTTTTTTCATTACCCATGTCCTTCCCCACATGCATAGTTAGAGTAAGATGTTGGGAAATATTTATCTAATTATTTTAAATTTTACAATTGAAAATTAAATTTAAAATATCATGTGTTATGAGGAATGAATGATATCATTGTGAAACTAATATGTGTATTAAATACATATGATTTCTATGAATTTAATGTAGCTAACAATATAGACAACTTGAGGCCTAGATAGAACTAACTGTCAATTAATAGTTCTATGTAGAGCATTGGGGATATCATATCTCCTTTGTATATAATTATCTTGACATAGAACCAAAAGGTGAGAAATCATGATATATTAATACATGTCATCATGTTTTTAGGAGATTTTTCATATTATATTAGAGAATGAATCATTGAATATATGTGGATTTGTTCATATTTTCCACATACATATATACATTTTAATCACTAGACTCTAGGACTAGTGTCTTAGGAATATTTTATTCATGATTATATAATATCAGTTCATTGAATATAATAACCCAGAAGTTCCTTTTCCATTCAGGGTAATTTATTCTTTTAAAAAGGCTATCGTTCTTATGTATCGATCAAAATGATATGTTTGAAGTCAAATTAATTTTCTTTTTTACAAAAAATAATTATATTTTATTATTTCATTATCTAAAAATAGTTTATAAAAAACATTACATTATATATATTAAAATAAAACAATTTTATAAAAATACATTAGTCCAAACTATTAGAATATGAACTTTATGTTTCATTGAAATTATATTAGAATGGATCTATAATAACCTTCTCTTAACTGTAAATTTTCTTAATCAATCCATTTGAAGGGTTTTAGGTATGAATTCCAACTGTAAATTGCATTAACTCATAGCTTAATGATCTTTTGAATACCCCCGCAATCATAAACAAATTATTTTGGATTTATTCAACCATTTCTTATTAGTTAATCCATGTAACCATTTGGAATTCAATAATTAATATAAGATATGTTATGCCTACCAGAAAATGATTTCAGATTTCCTAAATAATTGAAAGCATTTCGATATTGGACGGTCCTGCACATTGATATATTGTTTTATTTTAACTTATGTTGTTGATGGCTATACCGATATAATATATATAATTTAGGTATTTAATCATTATGCATTAATTTTAAATTTTATCTTTATTATATGATAAATATTATTAAGTAGATTACCATAAATAATTAACCATGTATTAGATAATGTAATTCATAATCCAATTTATTTAATTTCCATATTTTAGGCTAATTAATTCATTAATTTTATTGATCATGAAAAATAATGAAGTGAAAATAAAATTTCACATGATAGAAATATAATAGAATAGTTGTTTTTTCATGTCCTTTTACGATTGAGTAAACAATCTAGTGGATGAAAAACTATGCCTAGACCATGGGGGAAAACACCTTGAAAATTTTTACATTTCATATTGTTTCTATCATCTTGTTAACCTCTATATATATTTATATTGGTTTTACGTCATCCCTAATCATGAACAAACTCTACTAGTATGGGAGATCTACTCATTACAATAGAATTTTATAACTCACGATTGAGGAGAATAGATGGATTGGTTATGTGTTTTATGTTAATGGAACTACATGCTTTCATAACCTAACATTATGAGAAAAGGGATAGTACACATTACTTCAATTATGTTATGATCCCTCCCCACAAAATGTACCCCTCCTGGGCCGACAATGAGAGAAGAGAGATAATGACCCCTGAGTCCCACATCCAGTTGGGCCCGAGTTGGCGACTAGATCTGATGGTACAATAGCACACAAAATGGGGGGCATTACCCTCTAAGAGAACAAATGCAGGAGATAGTGATAAGATATACACCAATAAAGTCCAACTCAGACTGCATTATAAACTAAAACCCATGTACACATATGAAATTCCATGCAAAAGTACTTCAACTGAAAGGGAAAAACTGCAAGTACCCATAACAATGTAATAACAGCAGCACCCACAATCCCGAACTGCTCATGAAAACCCAAGTTCATAGAAACCAACTTGATCTCCAACCTACTTCAAGTGACCTTAAAACAGTTTATATATACATAGGGTGAGTATAACATTATACTCGGTAGGATCCTCCCCGAAGCCTCTCATGCAATGTAAATAAAGCATGCTAAAAAACAGTGAACAAAAAGTGAATCTAACTCATCTCCTAAATAGGAATAATAAGTTCTCAACCTCACCATGGAAAATCTCACCATGTAACACATTAAATAATATATCATATAATAAATAATATAAAGGGCACCCCACTACTACTTCCCCACTAGTTTGCCGCTTTTCCCCAATGTCGCACTTCCTGGGCATTTCTCTCTAAAAAGCCTTGCCCACAGACACCTGGGCAAAGCACCAAAATATGAACCTCATGCAACAAAACCACCACATCAACACACAAATGTAACCAAGTATTTTTTAGGATCCACCAAAGCTCGCATAACATGTATCATACGTCATGTATTATTCCTCAAGCCATCACAGCCCATAAACCAAGTAAGGATCCTCAAGACATCATAGCCTATACATATTACACATATAATAATCCATAGAAAACTATATCCAGAATATATATGTGTGAAAAATAACAATCCATTACAGCCCTCTACATACATATATGGGGAAAAATAACCAATGTTCCATCCAGCACAAGTAAATACTACGAGATGAGAACGAGGCCAAAGGGGGTAGTCATCCATCCATCCTCCCACTAGAATGATGGGGAAAACACCCCCCCCCCAAGGATAAGAATCCCGAGGTGTAACATTCCCTTACTGATAGGGTGTAGTAGCGTATAGAAACATAAAATGTACAGAATATATTTTATCTCACAACCACACTACCTAGTCATAGACACAACTGCAGGTAAGGTCTCTCAGACTCTGGGCTGCTACATCTATGAATAGGTATCCTATAACCACAAAACCATTTAATGAGCATTATTAGTTTACTTCAATAACTTTTTTTCAGTTCCATTGTACGTTATTTAATTCTTTAAACATTAATTAACCATGAAAAATTCCACATTAAATTTCATTAAAAGCACACCCAAAGTTAATTGTTTCTTCAAAAATTACAAACTCATCATTGTGTTCTGGAATCTCTATCCCCATGTGTTATCAACATTTATTCAATTACTCATTATAGAAATACTTTACCAAATTCCAAGGAATTCTAGAAAAACATTAAATACTTCTAAACACAAGGGGTATCAACACGGTGAGTAGATGTACTACCCGTTGTATATTTTCCGCATATAAGAAGATCATATACCTATCATTCCTTGAGAAGATAAATACAGAAATCACAATGAATTCCCCATGTGTCTTTGTCTCTTTCTGAAGAAGGGTATGTAAGATTTTTTTCCTTGCGTAGTGAGGAAAAGATAAGCAGATAAACAACCAATCAAAATTACCAAATATCCAACAATAACATTCACTCCATTCAATCATCCATTGTTTCCTCCCTGACACCCACATAAATAAACTGATGCATCTTTCCACTATTGGAATAATCTACTACCCCAACCAAAAGGGCCTCTATGCCTCCATATATTACCACAACCATCCAGGCTCAAATTAAAACACAACAAGAAATAAAACAAACATCATCACAATTGGGCACTTGGACAAGAGGGTAACTCAGAACCCCACTAGTAATTATCTTTTGACAACCACTAGTTCATTAATCCATTTTGGGATAACCTATTTATTATTATTTGGCTCCACATTCGGGAAACCTAACCAGTAAGTTATCACAAATAAATAAACATGCTTACAGTATAATTTGATTAACATCATATTACAACAATAACCATATTAATTTTCTTGAATCTTTATCTTAAACCAACTATTATCAATTAATACTGGTTTAAATTCTTTACAGATTTCCATCAATAACAAACAACTAAGAAAATCAAGAACAGATATCACACTATATAAAAAAACAAGAGGCAATCACGTACGATCGATATCAATTTATTTATCGGGTGAAAATATCTATTAGGTCAATTACATTTTCATCTAGTGGGATTAAACATGCTAACAATACAGTTTCACATAAATGAAATAGAAGAAACGAATCCCCTACATCGAACAGTTCCTCATGTTCATTATCCACACAACAGGTCACGATCCTCCTCTAGCGACAACTGCCACCACCTGAGGATGCCGCGGTACGACCACACCAACCAAAACCCAAGAAAAAACTCATTAGAAGCGTATAAATTTAATACTATAACATGGAATGGATAAAAAGGTGAATATTATCCCCAAAGGAATGACTATAAAACATACCTTATATCAATGATTGATCGACATAGCTCAGTTGCATCAAAAATAGATCAGAACCAATCTGAGGAGTATTGTTTGATTGTGAAACTCTTAGGGGAAGCATTTAAATGTTCTATTGAATCATATCTGAGAACAATGCGGATGATCAAGGGAAAATGTTATCTTGTCCCTTTTAAAGATTTAATGGGGTGACCGTTTAAGATATGCTAAATTTCCCATTGAAAGAGGTTCACATTAACCCATGCGGTTTGAACTAGTAAAAACATCCCAATCCAAAGACATAATTAATATAAGATTTATGGTTTTTGAACTAGTCTTACGTGTCCTTAAAATAAGGATTCAAATGTATTTTATGTCAATGGATAAGGAAAAGGGGTGAAACTGTAGGAAGCTGGAAACACTGTTCAATGTCCATTGTTAGAAGTCTGCTATTAGAATTCTACTGTTAGAAGACTGCTGTTAGAAGTCCACTATTGGAATTATGCTGTTAGAATTCTACTGTTAGATATCTGTAGTTAGATGTCTGTTGTTAGAAGTCGGCTGTTACAAGTCTGTTGTTTGATGTCCGTTGTTAGATGTCCGTTATTAGAAGTCCTATATTAGACATCTTCTACTATAAGTCCACTATTAGAAGCACACTAGTAGAACACTATTCACTAAACCTCACTAATAGAACATTTTTCAGTGAATCCTTAATGATAAAACACTGTTAACTAAATCCACAATGATAGAACATTGTTCACTAAATCGTCAATAGTAGAACACTGTTCACTAAATCCTCAATGATAGAACAATGATCACTAAATCCGAACTAGGTAGAACACTGTTCACTAAATCCTCACTGATAGAAAACTATTCACTAAACCCTCACTGATATAATACTGTTCACCTAACGTTATAGGTTACAAATATAATAGTTCACCGATAGAACTATTCAAAGAATTGGAAATTTGGATAAGTGTTGGGAATATGTCAATATGACCTCCCAGAACACCTTAAACACCGTATTGTTACAATGTAATGGACCAGAGAGGATCGATCCCTTACATCAGATAACTCTCAAGACATTCACATCCTTGATAATTCAAAACCAACCTAAAGAGACAAAAAATAAAATGGGGTCCAAACTACCACCCATAGAGATACCTCTCAAACGAGAGCAAGCCACAAATGTAACAAAAGAAATTCATAAATATAACATGAAAGGTCTAACCATGAAGGGAACATCATTACCTGAAAATAGTTAAACATCAAACAACTATGGGTACTAATCACTTATCTATGACTCATGTTCCCATGTACATTACTCCCTGCCACCGTGTTTCCACACGACAAGAACTAAGGGGATAGAATGCCAACAAAACACCTTCTACTTGTGGTCTTGGTTATACAAAGGACACTCCTAGAATGTTTCATCATCAGTAACATCGATCTCTCCTCAATTGATGATGTGAGAGTCATCATGAAGATAACGACATAGCTTTGATACATGGAAAACATCATGTATCTGACTCATCTGTGGGGGAAGTGCTACTTGATACGTCATAGATCCAATAAGAGATATCACCTCGAAAGGCCAAACAAATGGCAGAGAAAGTTACTTCCACGAACAAACCTTCACTGCCCAGGATGGGGATCCACCTTCAGAAAAAAATGATCTCCAACATTTAAACACTAAGGGACTCCTTCATTGATCACCATTAGATTTATTACAATATTGTGTTGTGTTCTTCCTCTCACAAATCACCTGAATAATCTATGTTGTATTATGCACAAGTTCTAGTCTGAGAATTGCTGACTCTCTTACCCAAGTCCAGCACAATGAAGAAGGAAAAGGCTGGCCATACAAGGCTTAAAACGGCTCCATGCCAATGGTAGAGTGAAAATTATTATTTTATGAGAACTCCACCAAGGGTATGTTCCTCATCCATGAACCTCCAGAAAAGAACACAAGAGCGTAACATGACTTCTCTAGTCTGGATGGTTTGCTCGGTCTAACCATCCGTTTGAGGATGAAAAGCAGTGAAAAGGCATAGTTTAGAATCAAAATCATTTTGGAGACCTCTCCAAACCCTGGCGGTAAAATGAGGATCTTGATTAGTGATGATCATCCTAGGGACTCCAGGATGTCTCACCACCTCCTCTACATACTGACTAGATAAAAAATCCACTAAGCTCGAATCCTTGATCTCTATGATGTGGGGCAATTTTGTTAAACGATCCACTGCCACCCAAATAGCATCATGTCTGCCTAGAGATCGAGGTAAAACTATAATAAAGTCCATTGAGATGTCCTCCCACTTCCAATGTGGAATCTCCAATGTCTGTAGAAGACCAAGAGGAACATGGTGTTAGGACATCACCTTCTGGCAGACTAATCATCGAGATACAATCTCCAATACTGCATGCTTCATCCCTGGCCACCAAAAACAGACACCTCTATGATCAATTCATTTTTGTCACACCGTGATGTACTGCTAAGGGTGAACTATGGAACTATTGAAGAACCGTTTCACACATCGTCAAGGGAACAAAAAGCCTTCATGATACAACACTCGGTGTTGTTTTTCCTCTGACCAACCATAAGGGCCTCACCATAAACAAATCAGTCTTTCTAGACTTCCACCTCAAGTCCCCCCAACTGGGACTCTTCCACCTTCTTCACTAGTGAGGACTATACAATCATCTGAAAAAGACAACCTCTACCCCCAAATTATTTCATATCAGGATGCAATGCTAACAGTTCTTCCATAACTCTCTAGGAATCACCGAATCCATGAACATCATATCTACGTGACTTTTGACTCAGCGCATCATCTAAAACATTACCATTTCCATGTGTATACGATATTTCAAAGTCCTATTCCTGTAAGAACTCAAACCACTGACGCAGTCATAAGTTCTTGTCACTCTGGGAGAAATCATACCTAAAACTCTTATGATCAGTGAAAACAAAAAGTGGTCACCAATTTGGTAATTTCTCCAAATAATTAGAGCAAACCCCGCAACTGACAACTCATGATCCTGGGTGGCATAGTTGCGTTCATGGGGACGCAGTTGCAGAGACCCATAAGAAACAACTAGCCTCTACTTCCTGAGAACACAGCCTAACCCCAGATGTGAATCATCATAGGAAACATCAAACTATACTCCCTTAGCTGGAAGAAAAAGGACTGGAGCACTTACTAACTTCTCATTTGATACTCGATTACTTCCTGACATTGATCAGTCCATATTAATTCCATATCCTTCCTAGTAAAAGCTGTTAGAGGAGTCACAACTCGTGAGAAATTGTCTATGAACCACATGTAGTATCCCACAAGACTAAGGAAAATCACACCATTGTCATTGTATTAGGGGCTTCCCAAGACACAACTTCTTCTATCATCAATGGATCCACTGCTACTCCCTATTGGGTGACAAAATTCCCAATGAAATGGACTTCTTGATCCCAAAACACACACTTAGAGAACATCCCGAACAATTGATGTTGTCTAAAAACTCCCTAAATGGCTCGTTGATGCTCTGCATGATCCTCTTCAGATGTGGGGTACACAAGGATTTTGTTGATGAAAACTATATTGGTTTTGTACAGGATCTCATGGAAAACAGCATTCATCAATCCCATGAATACATTTAGAGCATTTTTTATGCCAAACGACATTACAAATAACTCATAATTCCCATGACGACAATAGAAAGTAGTCTTCAGGATATCCTCATCCTTCACACACATATGATGATATTTTGAATGCAAGTCTATCTTTGAGAACCAACTTCCACCCTTTAGATGATTGAAAAAGTCATAAATCCGTAGACGATTATAGTGATTCATTATTGTCACATTGTTTAAGCAATGATAATCGACAAACAACCTCAAAATTCCGTCGACCTTCTTCATAAACAAAATTGGTTCACCCCATGGTGACACACTTGGACAAACAAAAACGCACTTCAACAGACCATCAATCTATATACGTAGCTCTCCTAACTCAGAAGGGTCCATCCTATATGGAGACACAAAGATATAAGATGCTCCTGGCTATATCTCGATCCAAAACTCAATCTCTCGTTGAGGGGGTAATGCTACAACCACTTCTGGAAGGACATTAGGGTACTCCTCTATGTCCCTTGGAAACGCCAACTACATAACCTCTGAAGAACTCAGCACCATATCATCCATCATGATGATAAGAATGGGATGTGCCTGTGACCCATCTGAGGATCAAGCTCACCAACAAAAACCAATTTCTCTCCATTCACACCAATCAAGATGACCTTCATCATAAATAAATCCACGATATCCTTTACCGAATACAAAAAATACTTGTCGAGGATGACATCATATGGTTGTATTTGTAAGCATTGGAAATCTCCTCAAGAGCAGTTTTTTCCCAACACTAGCTCACAGTCTCTACCTACATCAAACAATTTAGATCGACCTCCAACTGGCATAGTCAACGCCAAGGGAACTGGAAGACTCTATACCTCATGTCCGAATACATGGACAAGGGTAGGTGATATGACAGAGTGTGTGGCTCCTGAATCAAAAAAGGCATACCCCAAGATAAAAAAAAGGAAAGGGTACCTCGAACGATGTCTGGCTCGCCTGGAGCTGGAAACTCTAGAGCATGAATTTAACCAAAACCTCATCTAGGACCTCTCTAACCATCATGACGACCGCCACCAAGGTCGCGCTCTACTCTCTGAGGATGGGGAGCGTCATGATGCTATCCTCTGCCTGTCCCATCTACCCTCTTCTTATCTAAAGCTGGTGCAACTGGTTACTGCTGCCTCGACTAAAACATCCTCAACGAAAGAACCTGCAGCATAGCACCCGATGCACGATGACCGCTCTGAATGGTTTGGCACCCACACTGCTAATATCCACGTCCAATACAAGAAAAACAAGCACCTGATCCCTTGGATTAATCATGAGAGTTTCTGCCTCTATAGAAACAAGATATGAAGGGCTAGGACCTACCACCGGCTGAACTGAAACATTTCTTCCCTGAAAACCATGAACCCCGGACCTCAACTCTCCTTTCATGAGGAATCATGTGGATTCCCCTCTCATTATGATCCGGTCCAAGCCTTTGTCCTCTAAACAACTTTTTCCCTCTCCAGTAGCTCATGATATGTTTTCTTCATAAATGGGGTGACCTGGCACTGGTCCAACCATAGAAAGGTACAATGTGGTATCACATCCAATGCATTAGATTAATGATACCCACTATCAGTTAGTTAATGATATTATTAGGTGTACCACTATGTTTACAAGGGTTTTATCCGCTACCAATATTCCTTAGGTTGGGTATGGAATCCCTTTTCAGACATCTATTCCATAAGATACCATTTATAGTAAGATAATATGGATATATAATGATATTCATCATAATCCATCTTAATGATCTCAAAAATTTGTATCAATATTCTTATTAATTTTATAATATACTTCATCATAATGTGGCCCGATGGGTATGTATTATCAAATGATATTCATCAATTTTTTTAAAAAATGTGGAGTGAGTACTCCCGAATAAGTGATAATTTGGAGCCTCAACCAAAATCTTAGGCTGGAAATGAGGATGTGACCATACATTTGGATTTGGTGTCTATCTATGATAAATTCAATGTTTTAATTATCATTTATTCTAGTTGATTCACCATATTCTGATACTAACATGACTCCTAATATTATGTTTTTTTGGGAAATATCATCGTGGTATTTTGGGATCCTTTATAATCACCCATACATGTGATTTACACACACTTATTATAACAACGCAAGCTTCCACGGTACGTTTCCCTTCGAATAATGCGATAGCATGTGTTGTACGCAACCTCGAGTTCTAACACACACCACAACTAATTAAACTAGCCGTTGTGAACAGTAATACCTACCATTTGAAATTATATATATTTTATATTTGAAAATGGACTTCATTTTTGGATTCGGAATATCGAATTTAGCCTAAGGTGAAATTTTGGTACATTTCGGATAACTTTCATATTTTGATGAATAGTGAAAATTACTAAATTTTAATTAAAAACAACTTTTTTAATCAAAATAATTAATAGTGATAAATTATGAATTTGAGTGGTTTTAAAGCATATTTAGAATATATTTTTACCATTTAATATAATGTTGGTCATTGGACATAATTTTACAATTAAACCGAACATAAACAAGTGTCAATCTTTTGATAGTTATTATCTCTTAAAAACACGCTTTTTGTTTTGACTGCTGGAATTAATTTTAAATTAATTTCTGCCACTTCTGTGTTTTGAATTTAGGAAAATGGATTCTATATTTGGAATCAGGATGTTTAAATTGTGTAAATAGGTAACTTTTATTTTTAGACATTTTGAATAATTACTGCGGTAAATATTTTATTTACCATGGTTAAGGGTAAATCCGGTAAATAAGGGTTACAAAATAATATTATAATAATACTAAATTACCCTAAAACGTGTCTTAACCCTATTGGTTGATACATGGTCGACCATGGGCATCTTTGGGTCTATTTTGGGACCCCATGGATCCACTTGTAAGTGATAATGACACTTTATTTTAATTAAGTTCAAATGAATACAAAAATGACACAAGAATATATCTTTTAGCAAAACAATTGTTAAATAGGGTTATATATGTTGGATTTTAGATTATAAATATTCATTAGAAAGGTAAACCGATTTCCTCCATAATAATATTTTATTTATAATTTTTAGACATTAAATAATTTATTTTATGTATGACACAATGATGATGTAGTAATTACTATAATAGTGAAAAATTAAAATAATTGATATTATAAATACCCAAATAAATATAATATGAAACGTTTAATGAATTAAACTAATTTTCTAGGATAATATGATATATTAGGATTGATTTAATTGGCTTTGTTTGAAGTAATCAATCAGTTATGAGTTTCACAAAAATCAACTATTAAATAGTTTCAAAATTGACATAAAAGAGTTCTTAAAACAAATATTATATTATTAATTGATATTAAATTCCAAAAAATCTAAGGTTCGGCCAAGAGACTTATATAATTATTGGATCATCATTAATGGACCACTTGGGGGTCTCTTGTATGTATATGGTAAGTTTATTAACCATATAATATAAAAATACATAGAGACATTGTAAAAGTGAAACTAATTAACTTAGAGTTAATACTTAAAGATAAGGTTAATATAAGTACCCAAACCTGTCTAAATTCTATTGGTTGAGTTGTTTTCGACCTATCCCCACCTTAACCTTTGAATAGTCAACTTTGTAGGCATTAGAAACCGAATATGAATTTATTATAAATTAATATTTCTAGCCTTTCCAAAGGTGCCCCTCACCCCTCTTATAAAAAGGCACTCCTCCTTCTCATTTCTTCACACCACTAAAGCCTTTTGGTTCGGCCAAACTCTGCCCAAATACTCTCCCAACATCCCTCACTACAACCTAGGGGCCTTATTTTGATCAGAAAGCCAACCTAAGGAGCCCTTTTGATCAAATCAAAAGGAAGAACCCGAAGAAGAGGTAATGTTTTCACCACCTTTTTCAAGTTCCTTTCTTCTTCCACTTCTTCTTTATTTGTTCTTACCATTATAAAATAATAACTCCAGTATCATTTATATACTGTGATGTTATTATAAATATGGTACAACCATATTCAGTATTCTATCCACCCTTTTGAATAACATGTCACCATACGTGCGTACGTACGGCTTACCGTCTCCACGTCGTGGGGTAATTGTTATTCAATATATTATTATTTGGATGGGTATAATAATGATGTGTAACTCATTTAAATAATAAATATAACATTTTAATGATTATGTATATATGATATACCATCCATTTATATATTATTTTAATATCAAAAGAATGATATTCTCCCTCGTGTGTACGTACGGACTACCGTCTCCACGAACACGATGAGATTCATTCTCCATCGTAACCATTCAAGTATAATTATCATTTGATGATTTAAAAATGATTTTCAAGGACTTGATGTCATTCTGGATATAAATAATAATCAACCTATCCTTTAAAAAAATGTCTTACGTAACAAAACATATAAAAGAAAACAAGTAAGGTAACACCCGAAACAACGATAATACTAAGATATTATTATCAAATCGATATTAAAAGATCATATATGATATCATATTAATGTATATGATTATTGTATAATTTAATAACAATTATTTCACCATTATACAGGAGGTTAACCTACCCCAACCAAGGAAAAGTACAAGGTAAGGGTTTATTTCGCAATCTCTTCATTATTCGAGGTTGTTTATACGTAATAATCTACTGGGATTTCTTTATCATCCACATCCATGTTACTTCGAAATGTATTTCAAAACATTTTTTACTATTTACAAAGAATATGGGTTAAATTCATTTATACCCTTATGTGTTTTTAATGGAATATTTCCATCATTTTCCAAACAAGGCACTTTTTACCTTTCGACAAATTTAAGGTAAGATTTTTTTTTAAACTTATACGGCAGGTGCAGCTATTTACCGCCGTTATAAAATAGTCAAAGCTTCCCATAAAAGCTTACAAGGATATTTTCAATGTAAATGTTTTATTTTATAATTATTTGACTTTTAAATGATTTCAAAATGAATAATTTAAGAATTTCAGAAAGGTACTCTTTATCAAAATCAGAATTTTAAATGTTTTAAAGATTTATCTTTATAAATCTTTTTAATTAATGTATTAAAAATGGTTTTTAAGGATTTATTTATATGGAAATGAATGTTTTTAAAAATGTTAATTCCTTTCAAAATATTCAAAGTGGTATGGGACACTTTGATTCAAAAATCTCTTTTTAATTACTTCCTTTATAAATGTTTGACTTTTAAATGTTTTCAAAAGGAGATATTTCTCTCAAATAGTTTTGATTTCATCTATGTCAACATCTTTTGATGGATTTTAAGCTTATTTGAAGTTGATTTATTATGATACAAAACTCTATATTGTATTGAAGGTTTTGTGATATGTTTGACTGTGGATGTGCTATTTTTATACCATTCATAGTTTATGGTGAAAGTATTGACATTTTTTATGCTAGTTTTAATACAAATGTTTATGTTATGTTTAAACCTTTTCATATGGGAATGCATTGGACTTAATATGTGACGGGTGGAGCCCGCTATAGCTCCTCGATGCATCGGTAGGTCTCATTGGACAAACTAGTGTCTTGGCACAAGGCCTTGACAAAATCTTATTTGTAGTCTTGGCACGAGGCCTTGGCTATGTGGTTATGATAGTCTGGAATTATGCATTCCAACATTATGAAAGTGGTTATTGATTTTTTCATGTGATTATTCGATTAGTAGAATATCCATGTGAATAGGTAAATGGCATTACTTCATTTTATTTATGCCATACCATGTTGAAAGTTCATGTTTAAAAGGATTTTGTTTTAGTTATACATTGCCTTAAATGGTTATTCTTATTTATGAAAGTTTCCACTATATTGTTATCCTTACTGGGCATTTGAGCTCACCCCTTTTCTATGTTTTATTTTTCCCAGGAAGTGAAGATGTATGTTATGAATGACCTGCAGGGATATTATGAGGGGATTATAGTGTGGACTGTGGAATCATTATGTTGTTGTAGTAGTTTTTCATTTTATGATGTAATGTAAAACTTATGAATATATCTAGTGTTTTCAAGGCTACTAAACCAATCGGTCTTTCGAGATTTGATCTTTCTTGTGATCATGCCAATGTTACGAAGTAATGCACCGACTCTGTGTAGCTAGGGTCAGGGCGTTACAGTTGGTATCAGAGGAAGTTTAGTACAAACCTTGGAAGCTAGATTTAGATAAACTCTGATTAGAGCACGTAGACCTAAGATGAACTTTGAAATATAGTATAGAAGAACTTCCTAGAATTTTGGTATTGTAGAGATTTTGTGAGTTTTCTAAGCAATACATCCCTGTCTGGATACGAGCAGGTAGAGGCGGCTCTGGCACAGATGTACCTAGGGGTAAAACCCGAAAACACCGCTTTGAGCTAGACTCGAACGGGAACTGGTGCACGATAACGGGCCTTGCTGCACTCTTGGTTACGACACTCCCGGGGGATATGCTTAGGATAACTCTCATTTTCTTTACAAATCATTATGAAGGGTTTATGAGTATATAATTCCTCAAAGAATACATTTTTATGATTATGGATTATATCCATAAATAGTTCAATTTATGTTAAGTGTGTTTTATAGGTATGGGATTATGTATTTTGATTCATAAACTGATCTACTTTATGCCATTGTTTAGAAATGGCACCTAGAGGAAGAAATGGAAACCATATCAATGCATGCACTCCATGTAGGGATTGCCCTCCTGCTCAAGATAATTATAGTGGGGCTGGTGATGCAACTGGTGCCGATCAGCTAATCACCATACTGGGACAACTTACTCAGGTTATGAATAATAACCTTACTCGTATAGAGCACCCTGATCCGCAGTGTGGAGAATCAATGATAGATCGATTCATGAGGCAACAACCACCAACGTTCAATGGGAGTACAAATCCCTTAGTAGCTGAGCAATGGATAAATTTCCTAGAAAAAATATTTCAGGCATTGGGGAGCAGTGAAAGGGAAAAAGTTAACATGGCAGTTTACCGCCTCACTGAAGATGCTGATCAATGGTGGTCATTGATTCAAAACATGAAGGAAGATGATGAAGTATCAAATATGGAATGGGGGGAGTTTAATGATCTATTTTTAGAAAAATACTTTCCTCGCGACCATCGAGCAGATATGGAAAGGCAATTTCTAAGTCTGAGACAGAAGGAGGATGAGAATGTTGAAAAGTATGAGGCTAACTTTACAAGGTTAGCGAGGTATGCTGGAGATTATATACGCAACCCAAGAAGTAATATTGATCGTTTCTTTGATGGGTTAAAACCATTTCTCCGTCGAGAATTAGTCTCACAATCCTTTTCATCGTACGAAGACATTGTCTCATGTGCTATCAAGACCGAAAAGGAATTCTCTAAGTCTTATGACTTTAAAGCAAAGCAAGAGAAGAAGAGACCTTCTGATCAATCTGGGAATGGAAATAAGGGGAAGAAGGGAAAGGTTGAATATCCATCCTGTGGTAAATGCGGGAAGAAACACCCTGGTACTTTCTTGAAGGGAATGGGAGTCTTTTACAAGTGTGGTGAAAAAGGCCACCAAGCTCATAATTGCAAGGGGAAGAAGGAAGCTACCAACGTTCAGTGCTACAATTGTAGGGAGATGGGGAATTATGAAAATGCATGTCCTACACGTTAGGAGAAATTACCTCAGAAAAGGCCAAGGGATCAAGGCCAGGCTTATGCTATCACTACTGCTGAGGTAGAAGCTCCGAAAGACGTGGTGGCAGGTAATTTAATGGTTTCCTCAAGTTTAGAAAATGCATTATTTGATTATGGATCATCGCATTGTCTCATATCTTCCTAGTTTTCTAAGAAAATTAGATATTTCCAATTTGATTTAATAAGGGAGTTGTTAGTTAAAACTCCTAAGGGAAGTATCATTGCAACAAAGTTTTGTGAATTAGTCCCCATTAGAGCACATAAATTTTATTTATCAGCTGAACTTATCGTCATACCTATGATTGAGTTTGATATAATCCTCGGTATGGACTGGCTTTCGGACTATGATGCGAAGATTTATTGTAAGAAGAAAGAGGGTACGATTCTTGATGATAATGATAAAGAACACCTTATTTTTAGAGCAGAATCGTCACCACCAAATTCTTATTTAGATCCACCCCCAGTAGCTCAACTTAATTCAATTATTGGGGAGGAAGAGAATGAAATAACTATCGGAGAGGAAAGGAATGTTCAAATAGAGGATGCACCTGTTGTGAAAGAATTTGTAGATGTATTTCCGGAAGATTTACCTGGACATCCTCCAGAACGAGAAGTTGAGTTTTCCATTGATTTAATTCCTGGATCAAGGCCTATATCGAAGACCCCTTATAGAATGGCCACTGTAGAATTAGTCGAACTAAAGAAACAACTAGAGGAATTGAGTAATAAGGGATTTATTCTCCCTAGTCTTTCTCCATGGGGAGCCCCTGTTCTTTTTGTTAAAAATAAAGATGGATCTATGAGGTTATGTATTGACTACAGGGAGATCAATGCTATAACGATAAAGAACAAGTATCCCCTACCTCGTATTGATGATTTATTTGACCAACTGCATGGAGCTCAATACTTTTCAAAGATTGACCTTCGATCTGGATACCATCAGTTGTGTGTGAAGAAGGAAGACATTCCGAAAAGAGCATTTCGAACCAGGTACGGGCATTACGAGTTTACTGTAATGCCGTTTGGATTCACTAATGCACCCTCTGTATTCATGGATCTGATGAATAGAGTTTTCAAGGAGTATCTCGATGAATTTGTGGTGGTATTTATTGATGATATCTTGGTATACTCCAAAACCTACGAAGATCATGAAAATCACTTGCACATTATCTTGAAGAATCTGAGGAGGCATGAATTATATGGAAAGTTTAGCAAGTGTGAATTCTGGCTTCAGGAGATTTCTTTTCTTGGCCATATTGTCTCTAAAGATGGAATCTCTGTTGATCCTTCTAAGACCAAGGCAATCCAAGAATGTCCAGCACCTACGAGTATAACTGAGGTATGTAGTTTTATTGGTTTGGCAGGTTATTATCGACGTTCCGTCCAGAATTTTTCCAGGTTGGCTAACCCATTAACGAAGCTCACACGTAAAGGGGTTAAATTTGTTTGGACAAAAGAGTGTGAATAATGTTTCGAAGAACTGAAGAGAAGATTAGTCAATGCTCCTATATTGACTCTACCATCGGGGAATGATGGGTTCGTTATTTATAGTGATGCATCAAAGAAAGGACTTGGCTGTGTCCTTATGCAGAATGATAGATTTATTGCCTATGCATCACGACAATTGAAAATTCATGAACAAAACTAGCCTACTCATGATCTTGAGTTAGCATCTGTGATCTTTGCTTTGAAGATATGGAGGCACTACCTCTATGGAGAAAAATGTGAGATTTATACAGATCACAAGAGTTTGAAGTATATTTTCTCACAAAAAGAACTCAACATGAGGCAAACGATATTGCTTGAATTACTCAAGGATTGTGATTGCACGATACACTACCACCTGGGGAAAGCAAACAAGGTGGCAGATGCTTTGATCAGAAAAGACCATGGTGTTTTGAACATGATGAGAATTGAAAGGGATACAATTTTCATGGATCTAGTGAAGATGGACATGGGAATAACCAGGGAAGGTGAAACATCAATGCTTTTTCAAATGGTTTCCAAACCATCTTTACTAGAAAGGATTAAGAGTTCTCAGACCGATGATGAAGAATTTCAGAAGAAGATTAATGCTGTGAATGATGGGAGATTGAGAGACTTTGTGTAGGAAGATGGAATTTTGAAATTCGGGAAGAGAATTTGTGTTCCCGATTTACCTTATCTGAAAAGGGAATTGCTGGATGATGCTCATAGTTCAAATTTCTCTATACACCCTAGGAGCACCAAAATGTATAGAGATTTGAAGGAACATTTTTGGTGGGACAACATGAAGAGGGAGATTTCTGATTTTGTGTCAAGATGTATGGTTTGTCAACAAGTGAAAGCTGGAAGGCAACAGCCTAGAGGAGTCATGCAACCTCTTCCCATACCGGAGTGGAAATGGGACAATATTACGATGGACATTGTCATGGGGCTACCAAAGACTCCTAGAAGGAATGATGCAATATGGGTTTTTGTTGATCGTCTTACCAAGTCAGCACATTTTCTTGCTATAAGAGAAGATCTACCCCTGGAACGTCTAGCAAGACTATATATTAATGAAGTTGTGAGACTTCATGGAGTACCCTTATCAATTGTTTCTGATCGTGAACCCCGTTTTACTTCAAGATTTTGGAAAAGTCTTCAGAAATCCCTGGATACTGAACTTCATTTGAGAACAGCTTACCAACCTCAGACAGATTGACAATCAGAACGGACTATTCAAACCCTAGAAGACATGTTGAGATCTTGCTCACTTGACTTTCAGGGTATGTGGGATCAATATTTACCACTGGTAGAATTTTCCTATAACAATAGCTTCCATTCGAGTATTCAGATGGCACCATATGAAGCGTTATACGGAAAGAGATGTCGTACACCAACCTGTTGGGATGACGTTGGTGAAAGAAAACTTGTAGGCCCAGAACTGGTGGAGGAAACGGTGGAAAAGGTGAAGATAATCCAAAATCACATCAAAGCAGCTCAAAGTAGGCAGAAGAGCTATGCCGATAATCGAAGGAAGGATTTGGAATTTCAAGTCGGTGATCATGTTTTCTTGAAGGTATCTCCATGGAAGGGAGTCATACGTTTTGGTAAGAAAGGTAAATTGAGTCCCAGGTACATCGGACCTTTCGAAATTCTAGAATGAATTGGGGCTGTAGCTTACCGATTAGCAATGCCGCCAAGTCTCTCCAAAGTTCACGATGTGTTCCACGTATCTCTGTTGAGGAAATACATGCCTGACCCAACGCATGTACTCACCTATGAAGAATTAGAACTGGAACCCGATCTGTCTTATTGCGAAGAGCCTGTCAGGATTCTTGATACAAGAGAACAAGTACTGAGAAACCGGACGACGCGTCTGGTAAAAGTTTTGTGGAGAAATCATAAGATGGAAGAGGCAACATGGGAACCCGAGGAAGTTATGATGAAGAACCACCCGAGTCTTTTTATGCAGTAATACCCTAGAAATTGCGAGGACGCAATTATTTTAAGGAGGGGAGAATGTAACACCCCAAGCATCCACGGTACGTTTCCTTTCGAATAATGCGATAGCGTGTGTTGTACGCAACCTCGAGTTCTAACACACACCACAACTAATTAAACTAGCCGTTGTGAATAGTAATACCTACTTTTTGAAATTATATATATTTTATATTTGAAAATGGACTTCATTTTTGGATTCGGAATATCAAATTTAGCCTAAGGTGAAATTTTGGTACATTTCGGATAACTTTCATATTTTGATGAATAGTGAAAATTACTAAATTTTAATTAAAAACAACTTTTTTAATCAAAATAATTAATAGTGATAAATTATGAATTTGAGTGGTTTTAAAACATATTTAGAATATATTTTTACTATTTAATATAATTTTGGTCATTGAACATAATTTTACAATTAAACCGAACATAAACAAGTGTCAATCTTTTGATAGTTATTATCTCTTAAAAACACGCTTTTTGTTTTGACAGCGGGAATTAATTTTAAATTAATTTCTGCCACTTCTGTGTTTTGAATTTAGGAAAATGGATTCCATATTTGGAATCAGTATGTTCAAATTGTGTAAATAGGTAACTTTTATTTTTAGGCATTTTGAATAATTACTGCGGTAAATATTTTATTTACCATGGTTAAGGGTAAATCCGGTAAATAAGGGTTAAAAAATAATATTATAATAATAATAAATTACCCTAAAACGTGTCTTAACCCTATTAGTTGATAAATGGTCGACAATGGGCATCTTTGGGTCTATTTTGGGACCCCATGGATCCACTTGTAAGTGATAATGACACTTTTTTTTAATTAAGTTAAAATGAATACAAAAATGACACAAGCATATATCTTTTAGAAAAACAATTGTTACATAAGGTTATATATGTTGGATTTTAGATTATAAATATTACTTAGAAAGATAAAGAGATTTCCTACATAATGATATTTTATTTATAATTTTTAGACATTAAATAATTTATTTTATTTATGACACAATGATGATGCAGTAATTACTATAATAGTGAAAAATTAAAATAATTGATATTATAAATACCCAAATAAATATAATATGAAACTTTTAATGAATTAAACTAATTTTCTAGGATAATATGATATATTAGGATTGATTTAATTGACTTTTTTCTAAGTAATAAATCTTTAATGAGTTTCACAAAAATCCACCATTGAATAGTTTCAAAATTGACATAAAAGAGTTCTTAAAACAAATATTATATTATTAATTGATATTAAATTCCTAAAAATCTAAGGTTCGGCCAAGAGACTTATATAATGATAGGATCATCATTAATGGACCACTTGGGGGTCTCTTGTATGTATATGGTATGTTTATTAACCATATAATATAAAAATACAAAGAGACATTGTAAAAGTGAAACTAATTAACTTAGAGTTAATACTTAAAGATAAGGTTAATATAAGTACCCAAACCTGTCTAAATTCTATTGGTTGAGTTTTTTTCGACCTATCCCCACCTTAACCTTTTAATAGTCAACTTTTTAGCCATTAGAAACCGAATATGAATTTAGTATAAATTAATATTTCTAGCCTTTCCAAAGGTGCCCCTCACCCCTCTTATAAAAAGGCACTCCTCCTTCCCATTTCTTCACACCTCTAAAGCCTTTTGGTTCGGCAAAACTCTGCCCAAATACTCTCCCAACATCCCTCACTACAACCTAGGGGCCTTAGTTTGATCAGAAAGCCAACCTAAGGAGCCCTTTTGATCAAATCAAAAGGAAGAACCCGAAGAAGAGGTAATGTTTTCACCACCTTTTTCAAGTTCCTTTCTTCTTCCACTTCTTCTTTATTTGTTCTTACCATTCTAAAATAATAACTCCAGTATAATTTATATACTGTGATGTTATTATAAATATGTTACAACCATATTCAGTATTCTATCCACCCTTTTGAATAAAATGTCACCATACGTGCGTACGTACAGCTTACCGTCTCCACGTCGTGGGGTAATTGTTATTAAATATATTATTATTTGGATGGGTATAATAATGATGTGTAACTCATGTAAATAATAAATATAACATGTTAATGATTCTTTATATATGATATACCATCCATTTATATATTATTTTAATATCAAAAAAATGATATTGTCGCTCGTGTGTACGTACGGACTACCGTCTCCACGAACGCGATGAGATTCATTCTCCATCGTAACCATTCAAGTATAATTATCATTTGATGATTTAAAAATGATGTTTAAGGACTTTATATCATTATGGATATGAATAATATACAACCTATCCTTTAAAAAAATGTCTTACGTAACAAAACATATAAAAGAAAACAAGTAAGTTAACACCCGAAACAACGATAATACTAAGATATTATTATCAAATTGATATTAAAAGATCATATATGATATCATATTAATGTATATGATTCTTGTATAATTTAATAACAATTATTTCACCATTATACAGGAGGTTAACCTACCCCAACCAAGGAAAAGTACAAGGTAAGGGTTTATTTCGCAATCTCTTCATTATTCGAGGTTGTTTATACGTAATAATCTACTGGGATTTCATTATCATCCACATCCATGTTACTTCGAAATATATTTCAAAACATTTTTTACTATTTACAAAGAATATGGGTTAAATTCATTTATACCCTTATGTGTTTTTAAAGGAATATTTCCATCATTTTCCAAACAAGGCACTTTTTACCTTTCGACAAATTTAAGGTAAGAATGTTTTTTTTAAACTTATAGGACAGGTGCAACTATTTACCGTCGTTATAAAATAGTAAAAGCTTCCCTTAAAAGCTTACAAGGATATTTTAAAAGTAAATGTTTTATTTTATAATTATGTGACTTTTAAATGATTTCAAAATGAATAATTTAAGAATTTCAGAAAGGTACTCTTTATCAAAATCAGAATTTTAAATGTTTTAAAGATTTATCTTTATAAATATTTTTAATTAATGTATTAAAAATTGTTTTTAAGGATTTATTTATATGGACATGAATGTTTTTAAAAATGTTAATTCCTTTCAAAAGTTTCAAAGTGGTATGGGACACTTTGATTCAAAAATCTCTTTTTAATTACTTCCTTTATAAATGTGTGACTTTTAAATGTTTTCAAAAAGGAGATATTTCTCTCAAATAGTTTTGATTTCATCTATGTCAACATCTTTTGATGGATTTTAAGCTTATTTGAAGTTGATTTATTATGATACAAAACTCTATATTGTATTGAAGGTTTTGTGATATGTTTGACTGTGGATGTTCTATTTTTATACCATTCATAGTTTATGGTGAAAGTATTGACATTTCGTATGCTAGTTTTAAAATGAATGTTTATGTTATGTTTAAACCTTTTCATATGGGAATGCATTGGACTTAATATGTGACGGGTGTAGCCCACTATAGCTCCACGATGCATCGGTAGGTCTCATGGGAAAAACTAGTGTCTTGGCACAAGGCCTTGACAACATCTTATTTGTAGTCTTGGCACAAGGCCTTGGCTATGTGGTTATGATAGTCTGGCATTATGCATTCCAACATTATGAAAGTGGTTATTGATTTTTTCATGTGATTATTCGATTAGTAGAATATCCATGTGAATAAGTAAATGGCATTACTTCATTTTATTTATGCCATACCATGTTGAAAGTTCATGTTTAAAAGGCTTTTGTTTTAGTTATACATTGCCTTAAATGTTTATTCTTATTTATGAATGTTTACGCTATATTGTTATCCTTACTGGGCATTTGAGCTCACCCCTTTTCTATGTTTTATTTTTCCCAGGAAGTGAAGATGTAAGTTATGAATGACCTGCAGGGATATTATGAGGGGATTATAGTGTGGACGGTGGAAACATTATGTTGTTGTAGTAGTTTTTCATTTTATGATGTAATGTAAAACTTATGAATATATCTAGTGTTTCCAAAGCTACTAAACCAATCAGTCTTTCGAGATTTGATCTTTCTTGTGATCATGCCAATGTTACGAAGTAATGCACTGACTCTGGGTAGCTGGGGTCGGGGCGTTACACTTATCATTTCTTATGAAAGAAAAAAAAATTCATAGAGTCTGAGGAGGACCCAAATAATGTGAATCACTATTGTATAGGGTAGTCAATAATTGCTTCTAGCAGTTGGGTCTCAATACCAACCCCCTTTTATATAGTATGTTGGACTCTTTTTACACATGTAGTATGACTGTGTATAGACAATTACTGTTTCATACACTTGTAAATGTTTTTTTAGATAATTTATTATCCTTTAATCTTTTGAAAAAAAAAATTGACATTATATCGGTGTATTGTGGTGTGTGAATTTTTTGTGGTATGTTATTTAATCTATGGACTTCCATTTGTATGAAATGTCTCCTCGAAACTTGTCTTCAACCTCTTACATATTGGAGGTGCTGTAGTGTTCTCAATCATTGATTACACTTGGTATCCATGCCCGAGATAGTTGGGCCATAATAAAATGTTATCATATCTTATTCATTCATAGGACTATTCTGTGGAAATAGTCTATCTTTTAGGATTGTTTTAGGAACAATGGACAACGTTTTTATGAGTTATGAGTTATACCAATGGTCTTGGTAAGCTAGGTAGGGTGTGGTAGCTGATGTATCTATTCACTGAGGCTCAAATAATATAGTAGTTTACCCAATTAATATACTAACCGGCATTAGGATAATAAATTTTAACATATTTCATTTAGGAATTTGTTGTTGTATCATGTCCTTCATGAGTCATATCCCCAATTATTCTCTTTCTCCATTTTGAATCTTTGCAATGTCAAGGTGAATCCACATAACTATCCTTATATGACTCTATAATTGGATTAGGATGATGATCCACATATTAATGACACATCATTATAGGGTATTGTGCAGGAGATGATACCACTGGGTTATTTAGCGATACAGTCTCCAACAATTAAGAAACTGACTATTATCGATGTACTATAAGATGATGTGCATAGTTTGAGTGTACTTCAATATATATAAAGTTAGATACAAAATAGTTTATAGTGTGATACAAACCCATAATAATTATATGGATTTCGTGATGTAGTATGGTATGTTTTTTATCATTCAATGACCTTTACCAATTTAATAGTCCCCCTAGTGGTGATCCCATATAATGTGACCCCTACATTTCAAATATTAGTATTACATAATTTTATATGAATATTAATTAAAATTCATAAAAATATTACTAGGGACAAAAAGGATTATGGTTTATGGTAGACTAGAAACACTATTATTTTAGTTCATGAAGGATCTTCATAATCTCCTATAACGAACATTCCACATAGTACTCTTCATAGATATTCCATAATAAATAAATTAATCATAACACATGGAATAAAATAATAAAAAAATTTGAGTACATATTTTCAATAAGGTAAATCATGGGAGATATATCAATAATATCATATGGAAGAAAAACATAAGAAAAATGGTCTGAAATCATTGTAATAACATACAATCTTCATGTCAAATCTGTAATGGATCATTAATATAAGTCATGTAATAGTTCTTGGAAGTCCAAAAGAATTGAATAAAAATATAATCAATGGAAATATTACATTAAATAATAATATTATCCTAGGAATATGTCATATAAATAAGCATTTAACATTATAATATTGTTTTAATAGAAACTAGTTCACACATTAAGATTGAGACATAATATGTGGCTCTCACATAATAATATTTATATGAAACAAGTTCCACGCATAAACTTATTGAAATTAAATAAATGGTAACATATAAGAATATGGACATTACAACTATTTCAATGCATTATATTAGGGAAAATTTCATATATACACAGTTGTGATCATGAAAATAGTTTCATGCTTCACATATTGTTCACAGGATTTATCCACCATAACCGAATGAATTGTATTGACATAAATTCTCAGACCACCCATCAGGTAATAAAAATAATATATATGGTAGAAAATTTGATAATTTCAAAACCACTAAATGGAAATTGGTTTTATAATAATTTCATCATAGATTATTTAAAACCCCATGATTTCATAGTATGTTATATCTTCAAAATATTTCAATAACTTTAGCTACACACAACACTGAGTAAGAGCACACCACAACTTACAAAAATAACTATTCAATAAGTTTTTATGAATAGTATTTACCACATTTTGAAATTTTTTATATATAATATATAATTTTTATACTCCTATTTTTTGTTTCGTAGTCATAATATATGAAAAATTAAATTTTATAGATAAAACATGTATTTTTAAAAAAATGCAGTTTTCCCACCTTTTAATGGAGAAACCTTTTTGAATTCAATATTTAACAATTTTATATATTAAATTTGGAAAAAATAATTTTTTTATAATCGCGAAACAAATATTTTGTTTTGATATATTTTGGATATTCTTCTGATAACATTCAGTGTTTGAAGAATAGGGAAAAATACTAAATTTTAATTAAAAAAACCTTTTCTAATATAAATAACTTATTGTGTTAAATTTAAAATTTTTGTGGTTTTAATATTTGATTAGATTATATTTTTATCATTTAAAATAAATTAGTTCATTTGACGTACTTTCACATTTAAACTGGACATAAACAAATGTCAATCTTTTGATAGTTACTATTTCTTAAAAACACGATTTTTATTTTGACTGTGGGAATTAATTTTAAATTATTTTCTACCACTTATGTGTTCCTAATATGGAAAATTTCATTCAATATTTGGAATAAGGATGCAAACATTGTTTAAATAGGTAACGTTTTTTAGAGTTTATGAATAATTACTTTGGTAAATATTTTATTACCAATGCTTAAGTGTAAATCTGGTAAATAAGGGAAAAAATTAATCTTATAATAATACTAAATTATCTTAACATGTGCCCTATTACTATTGGTTGATACATGTTTGACCACGGTCATACTGGGGTCTATTTATGGACCACATGGATCAACTTGAGAGTGATAATGACACCATATATTAATTAATTTAAATTAAAGGAAAAATGACATAAACATATATATTTTAGTAAAACAATTATTACAAGGTGTTATATATGTAATATTTTAGACTATAATTATTAAATAGAACTATAAAAATATCTACTACATAAGAATATTTTATTTATAATTTTTAGAAATTAAATAATTAAATTTTTATTGACAGAATAATGATACCGAAATTACTTTACTAATGAAATAATCAAATAAATGGTATTATAAATATTAAAATAAATATAATTTTAGCATTTTTATTAATTAAACTAAATTTATAGGTTAATATTACATGTTAATATTGATAAAATTTATTTTTTTTAATTAATCATTTTGTAATGACTTTAACAAAAAATACCAAATAGAGTCAAAATTGACATAAAACAGTGTTTAAAACATAAATTATATTTTTAATTGGTATAACATTCTTAAAAATATATGGTTCTACCATAAGTCATAGATAAGGATTCATATATTAATAATTAACCACATGGGGTTCTCTTTTCTTTTTATTGTATGTTTATTAACCATATAATATAAAAATACAAAGAGACATGGTGAATGTCAAACTATTTAACATAGAGTAAAATCTATAAGATAATGTTATACTAGAAACATAAACATGTCTAAAACCTATTGGTTGAGATTATATAGACCCATAAACACATTATTCTATAAATAAACCCTTTTATAGCCATTATAAAAAGAAAATGATTTTATTATAAAATAATATTTCAATCTATTCCTAAAGTGACCCTCACCGCTATTATAAAAGGGCACATCTCCTTCTTTAAAAATCACACCTCCAATGCCATTTGGCTCACCCACCCCTAACCAAATATACTAAAAACATCCTTAAAATCAACATAGGTTACTACCCTTGAACATAAATCCATCTTGAGGAGCCCTTTTTTCAAATCAAAATGAAGCACCCGAAGAAGAAGTAATAATTTCACCACCCTTTTTCAAGTTCTTTTCTTCATTCACTTCCAATGAATTTGTTATTACCTTAACAAAATAATATATTCAGTTCCTTATACATGATGTGATGTTATTATAAATATTTTACTACCATATTCATTATTCTATCCATCCTATGTATGGTAATGTCACCGTGCTTGCATACGTGCGGATTGCCATCTCTTAGACTGAGTGTAATTTGTAATTCAACACTATATTATTTGGATGGATATAATGACGAGTAATAAGTAATTAAAAAATGAAAATAACATGATAATGTTTCTTTAAAATTAATATAACATCCAATTACACACCTTTTAATCATTAATGAAATGATATTGTTGCTCATGTGTACATCAGATTATTGTCTCCACAACACGATGAGAATCATTTACACGTTCACCATTCATCGATGATTATAAAAATATATATTATTAATAGGTATGTAATATATGTAAGAAAACTTCTAATAGAGATATATTTATTAATAAATATATATATATGTATGTATGTATGTACTTATATATATCTTATTCACATAAATCGGTTCAATTCAATATGAAAACAGAAACAATGAATATGCGTACGTACGACCTACCGTCCCCATAAATGGTGTCTTCCATATCACATATCTATCTATTATAAATATTTATATTATAAATATATATGATATAAAAAAACAATTTTTTATATTCTTAAAGTATTTAAATCATGATTTAAAATATATGATCAAGAATAACATGTTAAAACACGTACGATAAATAAAGTGATTTTTACCAAAATGATAATTTTACATTGAAATAATTATTAAATTGGTAGTATAATGTCATAAATAAATCATGTATGATATAAAAAATATGAATATGGTTATGGTTTAATTTAATAAGATACTATGGTTATTATACAAGAGGTTAATCATACCCATGACCAATAGAAAGTTGAAGGTAATGATTAATTACTCAATATCTTAATTATCCGAGATTGTATATGTGTAAGTATTTACTAGGTCATATTTGTTATCCAGGTCCATGTTTCATAATTTATTATTAAAAAGAATATTTTTAAAGTAATCTTTAAATAAAACATCATTTTAAATGTTTTAAATATTTATTTCTCTAAATCATTCCCATCAATGTCCATGTTTTCAAAATGATTTTATAGATTTATTTTTATGGAAATGATTTATTAAAATGTTAATTCTTTTAAATAGTTACAAAGTGGTATGAGAAAAAATTTATTCAAAAATATATTTTAAATGAATTCCATTATAAATGTGTGACTTTTAAATGATTTCACAAAAAAGAGATATTTCTCTCAAAGAGTTTTACAGATTATTTTAAACTATATCAACATCCATTACGAGCTATTATTCTTTATTGAGGTTGATTTGTTATAATAAAATCTTCTTTATTGTATTGAATGAGTTATGATTTTTTTGATAATGGATGTGCAATTTTCATACCATTCATGGTTTATTATTAATGTATTGACATTTTGTATGCTAGTTTTAATATGAATGTTTATGTTATGTTTCATCATTTTCATATGAGGAATGAATTGGACTTAGTATGTTACATTTTGAACCCACTATAGCTCCTTGATGCATCTGTACGTCTCATGAGATAAACTAATGTCTTAGTACAAGGCCTTAACAAAATCTTTTTTGTAGTCATGGAACAAGTCCTCCACTATGTGGTTAGGAAGTCTGGCATTATGCATTCCCTCATTGTGAATTTAGCTAATAAATGTTAATTTTATACTAGTATAGTATCCATGTGTGTGTTTATATGGTAATGTTTTATTATGTTTTTCCATGTTATTTTCATGATTATGTTTAAAAGAATGTTGTTTTTATTACACATCTTTCCTTAAAATTTTACAGCATCCTCTAAATTATTTACCTATACTGAGAATCTGAGCCCACCCCTTTCTTATGATTTATTTACCCAGGATCCCATGAAGTATTTTATATTTGAGATTGATGGTTAATCTATGGGAATAATGGCATTCTAAAAGAATTATTTTTTCATTTTTGTACGTTAGAAAGTGTAATGTAATGTTCATGTATGTAATCTATTTCAAATGAGTGCTAAACTGATCGGACCTTGGTGACATTATTACTTGTAATCATGCCAATGTATTATAATAATGCACCGACTCTTGGTAACTAGGGTTGGGTAATTACTGATGTTATCATAGGTTGTTTATAAAAATACTTGGAAACTATATTAAGAAAAACTTATATTATATAACATTAACATAAGATAGAATTTGGGGATTAGTATAGAAGAACATCCAAATTTTTTTGTAATGTCAATATTTTTTGGGTCTTCAAAGTAATACATCCCTATCAGGATATGAGCAGGTAGATGTGGATCTAGCATAGATGTACCTAGGGGAAAAACCATAAATCACCTCTTTGAGCTAGACTCGTACAGAAATTGGTGTACGACAACGGGCTTTGCTCTTCTTTTGTAAATGACACTCATGGGGGATTTGCATAGGATAATTCACATTTTCTTTACAAACCATTATGAAGGATTTATTAGTATATAACTCCTCAAAAAAACATTTTTATGATTATGGATTGTATCCATAATCATCTCAATTTATGTTCGGTGTTTTACAATTTTGGAATTATGTATTTAGATTCTTAAACTAAGATTGTGTGTGTCATTGTTTAGAAATGGTTCCTATTAGAAGGAATGATAACTCCAGAAACCTGTATGATCCATAGACTAAGAAGAATCATATCATTCGTGGTATTAGGAAAAATTTTATAAGGGAAATACTCTCCCTAATATTCTCAACATATGACGAAATTGTATAATGTATTAATAATATAAGTAAACAATTTTCTGAGACCTATGGATTTGAAGGGAAGCAACAGATGAAAAGGATGGTAGAGTGAAAGATGGATAAAGGGGAGAGGGAAAAGAATGATTTTATTATATGTGATAACTATGGAAAGAATCACCTTTTTAAAATCTTGAAAGGAAAGTGAGTTTTTTATAAGTTTGGAGAAAAAGGACACCATGTTCTTGGTTGCAAGGTAAAGAAAATGTTTTCAAATTTACAATGCTTCATCTTCAAGGATTTGGGACACTACATGAATCAATGTCCAAATCATCATAGTATGCCCCAAATGACGCTATTGGATAATTATAATGTTATGATACTACCAAAATTGAAAAGGAATGAATAGTGTTCTTATGTTGTTATTAATTTATTATTTCATTTGAGTGTTGTATCAATGATGTACTAGTTATATTATGTAAAACTCAGTTTTTTATATAAAAGACATTTGAATAATTTTGATATTATTCCTGAGCAGTGCCTTCAGATGACATGCGATTCCGAGCCCTGGTGTCGCCGAAATTAAATTTGCGGTGCGTTCACACTGGGCACGCTAAATAAATGAAATAACTCTTAAACAATAATTCGGATCCAAAAACTGAGGGTACATATGGGTCCTAAATGCAGTGTTTACCCATATAATGACATAAAGCATGACGTTGTGGGACGTTTGGACCCCTCACCCAATAACGAAACATTAAAAAGATAAATTAAATAAATAATTTATTCGTTTAAGGTATTAACTCAATTATCTCATAAACGGTAGCAAAGATTTGAAAACTGAGAGCACCTTTGAGTCTGGAGCGTGTCATTTACCCTTGGAGGGGCATACCTTTCACAGGCATGAGCCTTTTGTGGTAAACGCCAACAGGGGCGTTTGCGTAATTAAGTGGTCTCGGGTGTTAGATTTTATATCATTCGAATGGAGGCTCGAGAAAAAATTCTAAGGCAAATGTTGTGCCTGGGAGGTGCTGTTTACCGTAGGCGCGACCTAACTTTCACTATGTTTGGGGTTTCAGAAGCAGTTTTAAATTTGGTTGAGTTTTATTAATTAAAGGTAAATCTATTCACTTTCTTCTTAATTCCTTCTCTATTTACCCTCATTTCCTCCCCCTGGACAAACCTCCTATATTCCTCATCATCTTCCTCTCCCAAGAACTCCCACCACCATCCTCCTACTCCTCCGCCGATCAAGATAGGAGTGGAGGTTTCATGGAACGAATCATGCGGTGATGCTTCGGGCTACGCCCCGCATGTAGGACTTTTATTTGTGGATTTCTTATTCCCAATTATGAATTAATTTTGCTATTGTTTATCATGAAATGGAAATTGTATGAATTTTTTTTAACTCACTCCATCCCTTTCTTGATTCTCGACAAACCCAGACGAACATGGTCAGCAATCGATTAAAATTTATGTTTTTGTACTTTTTCATCCTCCTTACTACTTGCAATCGTCATCGATTTATATTTCGGACGATGGTGAAAAAATATCCAAACCCAATAGATTTTTGACAATCAAATTTTTCTGCCAACATATGTTGTCAATTGAATCAAGATGAAAATGAGTGTTTTAACCATAGATCCGCAC
Source organism: Viscum album (assembly GCA_963277665.1). Lineage (NCBI taxonomy): Eukaryota > Viridiplantae > Streptophyta > Magnoliopsida > Santalales > Viscaceae > Viscum > Viscum album. The sequence goes on from OY728135.1 coordinate 165,611,964, forward strand.
AAAAGAGGCACGGTGAAGGCCATAACGGCTTACAGCGGCCAGCCTAGTGTCAAGCGGTGGTTCGAGTGATGGTGTGCGGCGGCTCGTGGTTGCTCACAGGCTCCTAGGAGGCAGCTCAGGTGAGGCTGGTTCTGAAATGGACAAGGGGCAGTGGCAGAACACTGTGCCGCAGCGGCTCCGGGTGAGCCCAGGCAAGGGCAGTGCAGCGCCGTTGAGCCTGCGTGTTAGGGTATACGTGGAGGTTGTGAGCTTGGGGAGGAAGATGATTGGATCAAAAGAAAAACAAAAACAAAATGACTTAGAATGTGGGGAGGACTTGACTCACGTGGGGAGACTAATGGATTATCCTATAATTTGAGAGAGAAGGTTTCAACGAGAATGAAAGAATAATTTGAAAAAAGATAAATAATAAAAATATTATTTTTAATAATTATAATAATGTTATAATTATTGAATAATTTAATTGGGTGTAACATCAGTGTGCGGTGTCCAATTCATGTGTCATTAGTGGCAGTGTAATACTATCTTCGATGCGGTCATTTTAAGACCAATGTTGGGTACCTTTCACTGACCTGTGGAGCGGGTCATTAAAACACCTTAAAAATAATAATTTTATTATTATTTACAAACATTGATTAGGACATAACTTCTACATAGAGCATCCAATTAACATTACGTCTATGGCAGCGTGTCCATGACCTTGAGACGATCATTTTGAGTCCAATCTTGGATACATAATTTGGTCTCGTTGCTCGGTTACCCGAAACACCCATGTATTATAATATAATATAATTATTATTATTTTAGGGAATCTTTTATCGGAATGTACGTCTGCATTTGTCATATGATTGATGCACAGTTAGCGGCATTGCGACCCTGTTGTTGATGTGGAGTTTCAAAACTGATTTCGAGCACTTAAACCGAGATCAAAGTGTGGACCCCACGGGGTCTGTTTTGGGCGTTGACGGTGAATTTCAACTACTTGACCAGGTATTCATTTAGGAAAATAAAAAAATTGATCTTGTGTTATTTTCCAAGAGGAATGCATTGGTGTGATCCATTTGTAGCGCTTCAGGATCATGATGTGGGACCTACAAAGCACTGCTCGTGTGTGGTGCTGTGAAATGAATCTTCTTCTCCGGGTATCTATTCCAAGCGAGCGAGTATTAAATTTGACATGTTTTTTAGAGGGTATCTCAATGGCGCGATGCACTCGACTGTTTTCAGGACTGAGATGTGGGCCCATGAGACGTCGTCTAGGCGTAAAGCAGTGTTGGGTAACTTTTTTGTCTGATGTTTATTGAAGGTGAGTAAATAGTTGATCTCTTGTGTATTTTTTGCGAGGAATACAATGGTGCGATCCGTTTGGATGTGCGTAGTCTCTTTTGAGATATCATTAAATCTGGAAGCATGAAAGGTGTACCAGTGGTTTTTATTCCTGTGGTGTTTATAGAAAACCCTTCGAAAGTTATCACGTTCACTCCTGTGTGAGTGATGTTGATGTTTGAAGAGATGTTGTTGGCCATGCTTGGGACGTGGAAGAAGCAAGTTGGTGAAACTGTGTTTATGAATTTTTTAGTTGACTTTGGGTGTCATGTGCACGATAGCCCTTGGGCCGGAAATATAGTATATTCTGGGAGTATTTCGTAATGCTTGGAAGAAGATTTTGTAGTTATACCTGGGAATGTTTGGGTTCGTGGTTTGGAGATGAGATTGGGCCATACATCATGTGGGACCCTATTTTGTGTCATATTCTACATTACGTACCATTTACCTCTCATGACATAAAGGGTCCATATGTTCTCGATGGTTTAGACCAGTAGGGTTGGGTAGTTTCGCCTATTTCTGTTCTCGACGGTTTGATCAGCGGTGTTTTTTGGGTTCCCCTTTTTCTTATAGCCATGTGGGCTTTTAGTATCATGTCCCTTCGTGTTCCCTTGTAGACTTATTGAGGATTTGTTGTGACCAATACATCACGAGGGCATTGATCCTCTACCATGGAGGTTGTATCCCGTAGGGATGCCAGAGCAGTTCCAGGATTACCCTCCAGCGAGACTTGGCAGTGGGTTTCTCATCGACTTTTTTTGGTTTACCCTCCAGTAGAGGCTGGGTACTGGGTTTCTCATCGACTTCTTCGGGTTTATCCTCTAGTAGAGACTGGGCAGTGGGTTGCTAACCAACTTCTTCGGTTTCGCCCTCTTTAAGAGACTGGAAATTGGGTTTATCACCGAATTCTTTCGGGTTTACCCTCCAGTGGAGACTGGAAAGTGGGATTCTCATTAACTTCTTAGGGTTTACCCTCCAGCAGAGACTGGGCAGTGGGTTTCTCATTTTCTTCTTAGGGTTTACCCTCCAGTATAGACTAGGCAGTGGGTCACCTAACAACCTCTTAGGGTTTACCCTCTAGCAGAGACTAGGAAGTGGGTTACCCGACAACTTCCATCAGACTCACTCCTTTCCACTAGGCTAGTCGGACGTTTTTCTCTGTGACTACCATAGCGGGATACTTGGTTGTACGCATTAGTGATGTGACAACTGTGACTTTGAGGACCTCTCGACTGTGTGATAGTGATGAGGTGTGTTTTGTAATTCTCTATAACTTTCATGAGCAAGGTGTGATTTCCCTACTGAGACGCGTCCATGTGACATGACCTAAAACTGTGCGGGTGAGTCAGAGCCGTAAAAATCGGATAGTGTAGAGGTGCAGTGACTTGAGCCCCTTGGATTGCAGTTTGGGGTAGACATACAGGATACTAGGCATCGATGGTGTTTATTTCTGGGACTATTGGCTACTCACTTTCTTGGGCTGAGATACGGGATTGATATACCCTTACGATCTTTTTCAGACTTATTGATTGAGAATATGGATATTCATATACCTTATTCCAGAACCGACTTCTTGGGTTTGGTTACACTCCTTCTAGGAGAGGCGATGATGCACGGGGTATACAACGTGCTTTCCAGGTCTAGATTCTCATGGTTGGACGATTCTAATCACATTTATTAGGTATCGTAGACTCGAAAAGAAGTTCATCTTCTCACCGCTTCTAGATCCTTGCTTTTGGACAAGTCTACTTCTTTCCCCTTGTTAGGTTGAGCGGTATTCTTTACTGCAGTCTCGGCGGTACTCCTTTACATCACTCAATTCAATCTACTAATCACCTATTTAGTACCTCCTTTGTTGCTCCCTCGTGCTTTAGGGTAATCCTACTGAGTATTTTTATACTCACCCATGCTTGGGCTTTTCCTGCACTTGGTGTTCCCTTGCAGACGATAGATAGATTGGTCGTGAATCTAGTGGTTCTTAGGAGTTCAAAATCTTGGACAACGTGCGGTGGTCGTTGTCGGGTTCCTGGTGTGGGACTCTATCAGCTGTTTAGTTTCGTTTACCTGTTACCGAGTTGTGGAACTTTTCTTGTTGGGCACATATTTTTCTCTTTTTCTTTTCAGTTTAGCATCAGCTTTTACTTTATACTGTTTATAGGATGATGTACTTTGTGGTTTATTTATAACAGTCTGTACATTAATTTTCCTTTTACTCTTCACTTCTGCATTGAGTGGGTTGTGTGTGTGTACATGTACTTAGGAAATGGCCTCCTCGAGTTGGTGTGCCTTCGGTGCTGGTCACTATCCCCTGGCCTATGGAGGTGGGCTTGGGGTAGTTGTGGCTCGAGTTCGGGTAGGGTCAGGTCGTGACGAAGTGGTATCAAAGGTGGTTCATTATTTGGGACATTGTTCGGACGTCCCTAAAAAGGAACTGTATGGGATTTATGGAAATAGTGTTAACATGTCTCGAGAGTGGCTCTGAGTCCATAGAGTCTAGTGATGGGGCAATGACCGACGTATCCATTCACCAGGACCCAGATAACCCGCTTGATGACATGGCATGGTGAGACACGTGTGGCAGGGAAAATTGGTTTTTGCATTACATAAGATTGAGTCTTGACTGTCCTTATTGATTCATCTCCCCATTGTTGTTACTGTTGTATACATATATTCTAATCTGACCGTGGAACAACTTGATAACATTAAGGATGTCTCCGCAAAGACAACCATCTAGGATACCATCTTTTGTTCATGACGACGACCTTGTGAGCAACGAGGCCTCAGTCTAGGACCCGTCATTAGAGTCCCTTTCTCCTAGTGGGCCGGTAGCGGCACCCCCACCTAGTTAGCCACAAATATCTTTAGTAGAGTAGGATGAGCATGAGCGCATGTTGAGCACACTTCGTCAGTTCCAGTGACGGAGACCGTTGCAATTCAATGGTGATCCAGACTCTTAGGCAGTAGAGGATTGGCTAGAGACAGTGGTTCTCCTCATCAGGCTTGTGAAGACACTGGTAGATCGGAGGGTGAATTTGGCAGCCAACCTTTTCCATGGAGCAGCTGGGCGTTGGTGGAGTCTGGTGACTTAGTTAATCGATGAGTCGTCACTCTGATGGGAAAAATTTCAGCTGCTGTTTCATGAGGATTCGTTCCCATCTGGATTACGCTCTGTTAAAATTCAAGTGCTCCTATAGTTTTAGCAGGGAGGGAAGACGGTGACAGAGTACGTGACAAGGTTTGCAGACCGTGCAAGTTTTTACTCGGACTTGTACCTAGAGTGGTGGTGCTTGCAGAGGAACGGGAGGAGCTGGATGTGGGGGATGACACTAAGAGGTCTTCCCATCACCACTAGGTGGTCCACGTCACGCTTCGGGAGTTGAAAATCGGGACCACTGATAGTCGCAAGCTTTGAATGTCTACGATCCTGCCGAGCATGAGGTGATAAGAGGTACTCTCTACAGATCTTCTAATTTTGCAGTAGAACTTTTATAATTTGTTTATGAAGTTATTTTTTCTCCCTCCTCATTATTTGAGGTGTTACCAGGCTGACGCGGGATGTCAATGTAACCCTGTGTTGGATAGGTATAAGGTGTGGGACCGTTTCCTATAATCTATCGTGTCGACTCCTTCGCCCTTCGAGCGTGAAAGAGAGTCTTGTTTATGGGACATCGACTGTGAAATCATGTGTGACCAAATATCCTTTGGTCTTTCACCATATGTATATTCTGATGGATGGGATCACTAAACATTGTCCTAGGTCCAAATAGTGATCCCAGTCGATGTGTGCATCGTCGGGGTTCGGTCGAAGAGGTGAGCTACCCCCTAGGGCCTTCAGGTCTATTGAGACCATGCGAAGGGATGACTATGTTCCCTACAGCCTTGCCCTAACTCCAAGGATGGGAGTGGGAGCACGACATCTCCCGAGTGGCTTACCTGAGGAGATGTGTGTGATATATTATGCACGTTATCAGAAAGGGAAGATCTCGCGTGAACAGGTCAAATCTGTTTGTCTGTGTTCGGTGACACGAGACTGTGCAAGAGTTTTTATGGGTACGGGAGAGCCAGGTGTGTGCCTAGTACCCTACGTTTTTCCGTATTTTTTCTTTTCGAGGACAAAAATCTTGAAAGAGGGAATGATTTAAGAACCCATCTATTTCTATAAAAGACTTTGGAATATTCTTGATTTTATTCCAGAGCAGCGCCTTTAGACGATGTGCGATTCCGAGCCCCGGTGTGGCCCGAATTAAATTTTCAGTGAGTTCACACTGGGAATGCCAAATAAATAAAATAACTCCAAAAAGGTAATTCGGATGATAAAACTAAGGGTACAGATCTGTCTAAAATGGGGTATTTACCCCTGGAACCACATAAAGCATGTCGGAGTGGGACGTTTGGACCCCTCGCCCGGTAACGGATCATTAAACAGATAAATAAATTAATGTTTTTATTATTTTAATGGATTAACTCAATTATATCTTAAACAGTATATTGGAATGGAAAACTAAGAGCACCGTTGAGTCCATAGAATGTCATTTACCCTAGTAGGGGTGTAACTTCAATGAGCCCGAGCCTTCTGTGGAAAACGCCACCAGGGGCATTATCATAATTATGTTTTCTCAGATGTTAGATTTTATATCTTTTTAATAGAGGCTTGGGATACAATTATGAGACCACCGTTGTGCTCGGGAGGTGTTTTTTACCCTAGTCACGACCTAACATTCACTACGTTTGGGGTTTTAGATGCAATTTTAAATTATGTTGAGTTTTAATTAATTAAAGGTAAATTTATTCATTTTTTTCTTAACCTCTTCACACCTTTTACTCATTCCATACCACTATCCAAACCTCCTCAATTCCTCAACATCTTACTCTCCCATGAAATCCTCCCAACATCCTCCTTCTCCTACTCCAATCATGATGGGAGAGGCGGCGACAAGGCGCTGATCATGCGATGATACTTTGGGCTACGCCCTGCATGTAGGTATTTTATTTTTGGATTTCATATTTCCAACTGTGAATAAATTTTGTTATTGTTTATCTTGAAATGGTAATTGTATGATAAATATTTAACTCACTCCATCCATTTCATGAGTCTTAACGAACCCAAATGAACATGGTAAGAAATCGATTCAAATTTTTGTTTTTGTACTTTTTCTTCCTCCATACTACATGAAATATTCATCGATTTATATTTTGGACGATAGTGAAACAATATCCAAAACCAACAGATTGTTGAAAATACAAGTTTACTGCCAACACATCTTGATAATTGAATCATGATGAGATCAAGGGTTTTTAACCACAAATCCACACACCCGAAGCACGGTGAAGGCCGTAGCGGCTCACAGCTGCAAACCTAGGGTCGAGCGGTGGTCCGAGCGATAGTGTGCAGTGCCTCTCAGCAGATCACAGGTTCCTAGAAGGAACTTTAGGTGAGGCAAATTCTGTAGTTGACCAGGGGAAGTGGCGAATTGGTGTGCAGCGGTGGCTCTGGGTGAGCCCAGGCGAGGTTAGTGCGGCTCCGTTGAGCCTTCATGATAGGGTTTACAGGGAGGGCATGAGCTGGAGGAGGAAGATGATATGATATAAAAAAACAAAAACAAAATGACTTGGAATGTGGTGAGGACTTGACCCTCAAGGGGAGAAAAATGGATTGTCCTTTAATTGGAGAGATAAGGACTCACCGAGAATGAAATAAAAATTTGAAAAAAATAAATTATAAAATAATAATTTTTAATAATTATAATCATGTAATAATTATTAAAACATTTAATTGGGAGTAACATCCCCGTGTGGCGCCCAATGCATGTTTTGTCAGTGGCAGAGTAACTATATCTTTGATATGGACTTTTTAAGAACAAGGTTGGGTACCATTCATTGACATGTGGAGCCGGTCATTAAAACACCCTAAAAATAATAATTTTATTATTATTTTTAAATGCGGATACAGACGTAATTTCAACATGGAACGTCCAATTAATGTGTCATATATTGCAGTGTGTCCATTACCTTGAGACGTTCATCTCAAGTCCAATATTGGTTACATAATTCGGGCTCGTGGATCGGTTACCCGGAACACTCATGTATAATAATAATAATATAATTATATTATTTTATGGAATCTTGTATCGGACAGTACGTCTGCATTCGACAACTGATTGAAGCACCATCAGCAGCATCGTGACCTTGATGTTGAGGTAGACATTTAAAAAATTGTTTTGGGCACATAAAAGGATATCGAGGTGTGGACACCATGGGGCCCATTTTGGGCGTTGGTGGTGCATTTCAGCTACGTCACCAAGTATCCATTTAGGGCATGCAATCATTCGATCTTGTGAGATTTTCTGAGAGGATCCCAACGGTGTGATCTGTTTGTAGCGCTTCGGGATCGTGATGTGGGTCCTATATAGTACCGCTCGTGTGCGGTGCTGTGAAATGCATCTTCTTCACTGGGTATCTATTCCATGTGAGCGAGTATCCAATTTGATATGTTTTTCCATGGGGATCAAAATGGAACGATGTGCCTGACTATTTTCAAGAACGAGATGTGGGCCCACGAGATATCATTTGGCAGTAAAGCGGTGTTGGGTAACTTTTTCATTGGATGTCTGTTGGAGGTGAGTAATAATTCGATCTCACATGTTATTTCGCGAGTATTACAATGGTGCGATCCGTTTGGATATGCTGAGTATCATTTACGATCTCATTAAATGTAGAAGCATGAAATGTGTACCAGTGGTGCCTCTTCTAGTGGTGTTTGTATAAAAACCATGGCGTGTGATCGCGTTCACTCCCGTGTGAGTGAGGTTGATGTTTGAAGAGATGTGGTTCGCCATGCTATGGCCGTGGAGGATGAAGGTTGGTGAAACTGTGTTTATGCCTTTTTGCATTGAATTTGGGTTTCGTGTGCATGATATCCCTAGGGATGGATATGTAGTATATTCTTGGAGTATACAAGAATTCTTGTAGGTAAATTTTGTTGTTGTACCCAGTAACATTTGTGTTCATCATTTGAAGATGAGATAGGGCCACACATCATGTGGGCCCCTTGTCTGTGTCATGTTCTACATTACATACCATTGACCTATAATGATGTTTAGGGTCCATATTTTCTCGATGGTTTAGATAGCATTGTTGAGTGGTTTCCCCTTTTTCTATTATCAAAGGATTGATCTGTGGGGTTTTTTGGGTTCCCCATTTTCTTTTAGCCATGTGTGATTTTAGTATCACATCCCTTTGTGTTCCATGGTAGAGTTTTTGAGGATTATGTGTCACCAATACATCACGCAGACACATATCCTCTACCCTGGAGGTTGTTTTCAGTAGGGATGGCCAAAGCAGTTCCGGGTTTACCCTCCAGCGAGACTGGGCAGTGGGTTGCTCATCGACTTCGTTTGGTTTACCCTCTAGTAGAGACTGGGAAGTGGGTTTCTTATTTAATTCTTTGGTTTTACCCTCCAAAAGAGACTGGGCATTGGGTTTCTCACCGACTTCTTCATGTTTATCCTTAGGCAGAGACTAGGTAGTGGGTTTCTCCTCGACTTCATCGGGTTTACCCTCCTGCAGAGACTGAGCAGTGGGTCCCTCATTAACTTCATAGGGTTTACCCTCCAACAGAGACTGGGTAGTGGGTTCCTCATTTACTTCATAGGGTTTACCCTTCAGGAGGGACTAAGGAGTGGGTCACCCGATAGCCTCTTAGGTTTTAACATCCATTAGAGACTGGGTAGTGGGTTACCCAACAACTTCTCTTAGGCTCAGTCATTTCCACTAGGCTAGTCTGCAGCTATTATCTATGACTACTATAGTGGGACCCTTGGTTTTATGGGTCATTGATGTGACAGGTGTGACTTTGAGGGCCTCTTGACTATGTGATGGTTATTAGGTGTAGTTTGAATTTCCCCAGAACTCTTATGAATGATGGGAGCTTTCCCGCCCGAGACAAGTCCTTGTGACGTGATCTAAATCCGTGCGGGTGAGTTAGTGCCTCCAAAAGCAGATAGTGTCGAGGTAGGGTGATTTGAGCCCCTTGGCATGCGGTTTGGGGCAGACGTGCGGGATACTGGGCATCAATGTTGTTTACTTCTGGGACAGTTTGCTACTTACTTTCTTGGGCTGAGCTACGGGATGGAGATCCCCTTACAATCTTGTTTGGTCTTCTTTATTGAGCATATGAATATGTATATACCTTGTTTTAGTACACACTTCTTGGGTTTTGTGACTCTCCATCCAAGAGTGGCCAAGACGCGTGAGCTATACCACATAATTTCCATGTCTAGCTTCTCGTGGTTGGATGAGTCTACTCTCCTGCTATAGGTAGCGAAGACCCGACGAGAAGTTCATCTTCTCACTTCTTCTAGCTCCTTGTGTTTGGACGAGTATACTTCCTTCCTCATGTTGGGTTGAGCTGTATTCATTACTACACACTCGGTGGTACTCCATTACTTTTCTCTGTTCGATCTATTGCTCACCTCTTCAGTACCTCTTTTGTTGCTCCCTCGAGCCTTCGAGGCATCCTATATAGTATTTTTATAGTCACCCCTTCTAGGGATTTTCCCACACTCGGTTTTCCCTTGAAGATGACAGCCTGGTTGGTCGTTACTTTAGTTGATCTTAAGATTTCGGGAGCTTAGACTGCATGCGGTGGTTGTAGTCGGGTTCCAGGTGTGGGACTCTCCTAGCTGTTTACTTTTGATTACCTGTTTCCGGGTTGTGGAACATATCTAGTTGGGCATGTGTTTTTCCATTTTTCTTTTCATTTTACCTTCAGCATTTACTTTGTACTGTTTAGATGTTGATGCACTTTTTGGTTTATTAATAGTAGTTGGTACATTACTTTTCCTTTTACTCTGCACTTCTGCATTGAGCGGGCTGCGTGTGTGTGTACATGTACTTAGGCAAAGGCCTCCCCGAGTTTTTGTGCCTTCAGCGTTGGTTGCCAGCACTTTGCCTATGGCATCAGGCTTGGTGTAGTAGCAACTCGATCACGGGTAGGGTCGGGTCGTTACAAATGAATTGTGGAAATAAATAAGTATAGTACTCCAGTACTATTTCATTGAGGATTTGAGATTATATTGTTCTATGAAATGTGACTCAACAACAAGTTAATCATTTTGGTAAATATATATTTGAATGAAAGATAAATCTTAATGTGGTATTCATACTGAGGTAGTGATTTTTTGATAATATATGGTTTATTTGGATAAATTATATTGGATATTCTTAACTACCTTAGAATCGATTAATGGTTTGTTTATTTCATTGTTGTTGGAGTATTCAAAATATTTGGATATATAGAGTATATCAAGTATTATATATAAATTAAGGGAACATGAATTTAATCAATATGGTTTTAAAGTAATTCCGAGTGATACAGTGTTTTAAAGGAATATATGATGAAGGTGTTCACATGTTTTTATGTAAAAAAAGAACCTTATTGTCTTTACCTTCCTTATAAATTTTGGATTGTGTGTTTGGACGAAAGTATTTTAGATAAATATAAAAGTTGAAATGGATTAAGTTTGAAATTGGATACTATTATTAAGGTTAATGAATTTATTATGATTATTTTTGGATTGTTATGAAAAGGACAACCTGGTGGTCGGGCATCAACCATTCATGTACGGAAAGGCCACGATACTTGAACCCACAACCGATGAGCGATAAGGGTTCATCAACTACCACTGGCCAACATGATGTCCTGATTTTTATAATGTAGTTTTTTAAATATTCTAACATTTGAACTATAAATTCATTTTTTGGAACCCTATACGATTATGATAAATATAATATTTTAAAAATCAATTATCTTTTGGATTGAAAGATGAGTTTGTGGTCAAAATTATTTAAATGATGTAACTCTACATGTCATGTATATATATTTTTTCCACTTAGTATATGATGAAATTAATCCTCAAACATTATGGAAAGGGTTCTTAAAAGCAAAAAAAAATTATGCTAATACCTTATTTATTTTTGAACGGCTGGTATTTTAAATCATCATAGATTGGTGGTTTTGAGGAGCTCAATTTTTCACTATATTTTGATTAATGGCCTCAGCCCCTCCCAATAAATATTTAAATCCCCCCCAATTATGTGTCTATAATTTCCACCAATGTTCTCCTATTTGATACCCTAATTTGGGGATGATTTTTTAATTTCCCTTTCCCCCTTATTATGACTGAATTTTATTATCCCAATTTACGATGTGGATTTTCCAAAAAGGAATTTTTTTGAACCATTTATTTTTGAAGAATGATTGAAAATTGTGAGGAAGATATTTATTAAAGGAGAGGAGAATTTAATACCTTGAGATTTAATATTATTTTATATCTTTAATGTAATTCAATAACTTGTGCCACACATAACATCAAGTTCGAGCGCACCACGTCTTTCCATACTAACCATTCAAAAAGCTGTTATGAATAATATTAAACACATTTTAAATTTTATATATATCCTATATTATTTTACCATTCATAATTTGTGTTTCTTAGTCATAATATATGAAAAATTAAATTTTAACATTAAAAGAGGAATTTTTTGAAAAATGAAGCTTTTACAGCTTTTAATGGCAAACCCTTTTTAATCCAATATTTCAGTCTTTTATATATTAAATTTGTCAAAATAAACTTTTTCATTAGAATTGGGAAATATAAATTTATTTTCTATAATTGTTTAGATATTTTTCTGATAACGTTCATATTTTGATGAATATTGAAAGATACTAAATTTTATTTAAAAAAATTAAAATAAATAATTTATATTGATAAATTTTACATTTTAGTTGTTTTAATATGTCATTAGATTATATTTTTATAATTTAATATTATTTAGATCATTGTATGTAATATAAAATTTAAAATGGACATAGCTAAGTGCCATTATATTGATAGTTATTATTTCACAAAAATATAGTTTTTGTTTTGACAGCTGAAATTAATTTTAAATTAATTTTTTTCCATTTATGTGTTTGGAATTTGAAAAAATGGATTCCATATTTGGATTCAGGAGGTCCAAAATGTGTAAATAACTAACTTTTATTTTTAGTCATTATGAATAATTACTTTTGTAAATATTTTATTTACCAGGGATTAAGGGTAAATCTAGTAAATAAGGGTAAAACAGAATGTTATAATAATATTAAATTATCCTAACATGTATCCTATTGATATTGGTTGATACATGTCCGAACATGGGAATCATTAGGTCAATTTTGGGACCACATGGTGCAACTTGAGAGAGATAATCACACTTTATATTAATTAATTTAATGTAATGGCAACAATAACATAAACATATATCTTTTAGTAAAAAAATTATTACAAGGTGTTATATAAGGTATCCTTTATACTATAAAAATTAATTAGAAACATTAAACCATAATATTCATTTTGAAGTTATTTATGTTCATTCTGTCCATTGCAATGGCAAGGCGTTAACTACAATTTAAAATGATTATATATTTTTTTTCTGTCTGACCCAATGTTGTGTGTAACATAAGATTTCAAAGAAACCATTTATTGTGTATCAAGTACACCATCGAACATTGTGTCCCCTTTAAATTAATATTATTATTTAATTCCCAAATATTAATAAATATGAAAATTTCATAATCTATTTTTACATGTTATGTTACATCCTCCCCCCTTTTGTGAACCATGTCCTCGTAATTTTAAAATTGGTCTTGGAAACTTCATTGAAAGCCCCATATCAAGAAAATGAGTCAATAAAACTATCACATTAAAAAATGTAAGACAAGTAAAAATGTCACAAGAGATAACATATACAAGGATTCCATAAAAACTCGGATATGGATGAGAAAACAAAACATCAATTTTTGATGGATATAGATAGAAAACATGATTCGATGAAAGTTAACCACCAGAAAATCACAAACATCTGATGGGTTAAATAATATTTGATTCCACAGAAGGAGAAGATAATAGACAATGTTTTTTTATGTTGATTTTCATTTAATAATTTATTTATTATCTTAAATAAAAACATAAGGAAACATACTTACTTGTAATTTAGACTTTCTTGTTTTACTTAATTTCTAACACAAACTCATATTTTCTCCAAACAATGAGTATTCAAGATGACGTGTTCACATTAAGAGCTCTATAATCATCGTATAGAGGATCACATAATTCAAATAATATGAACTGTATATTTAGAATGTCTTTATACCTTAACCAAAACTAAAATGGTTAGTACAATATTAGATAATCCCGCAAAAGATAATATTTCAAAAAACTACTCGTATTCTCCAAAAAACTTAAAACAAATCCCAAAGTTCATCCAAGAGCATTCAATAAACAGTTGTCCATAAAATTCATCAATGTAATCCAAACGAAGAATGAAATCAAAATCTCATAAGGATTTAATAACATAATCTTCCAAGATAAACCTTTACATTTATCTCCAAATAACATCAGATACTCTTAAGGTCTCATGTTGAAAATTAATTAACCTAATAACATATCCTTCATGATAGGTTAATCATTTACATAGATAACCTAAAATAAACTTCTTCATTATTCATAAACTCATCTAACTAAAATGAATTAGTAATTATGACTAGGGACATCACGTATTCCAGTGGTAGGCGATAAATCCCAATCACAATTTAGTTGTGGGTTCGATTCTCGCATATTTGTCCGATTTGAAGGGTTATCACTTGGTCGTCTTGTTTTCCATTTTCATAAAAATATATAATTTTATAACATTCCCAAAAAGAGGTAAATTAATAAAAAATAACCATAAAAGTTTTTAACCATGAAGGTTATCTAATACCTTTCATTTTTCATCACAAAATGTATTAACATGTAATTGCCTCAAATTAAAGTACCATATAAACCGAACTGGTTCTTTATAACTATATCCTCAAAAGAAAAGATAATTCTTCCTTGAGTAAAATTTTCATATATCAATCTTCAGGGTTATAAAAACTATAAAAATTCATCTAATTTAATCCCATCATCATAAGAGCCTTTATTATTTTAAGCATGTCACCATCATAAAATCTACCATAACTCTTGAATCCCTTATATGTTTACATCATACTCATTCAACATTATTCATGATACATTAACCATTCCTTTCCAAATTACTCTGAAATACTTCTTTTATACAAACAAAATCATGAATCATGTATTAAGATTCATTAATATGAAAACATATGTTAAGAAATAATCAATACCATTCCTTGGTCATTGTTAGTTTCTTCATCATCAATCAGAATGACCATAGAGATTAGTAAAAAAATATGTGTATGATCCTGGTGATCCTATTCTGGAAACTTCTTTGTAGGATATTTGTTTCTAAAATGACTATGCACACCACATTTAAAACATTCAATTGATCACTCAGAAAGAACTTCTTTAAATTTCCTAAAATTAACTGGATTCTTCTTTTTTCCATGGAAGTTTCTTACTGTATGATGTTCATTTCCACTTCTATAGAATCTTCACGTACCATTGAAACATTTTCCTAGTTGTTTAATTAAACATCCTTGACACAGAGTTTTTTGGACATATTATCCGTTATGATTATTACCTAAACATCTATTGGTATTTGTTTCTCACATATATGATGCCTTATAAAAATAAATATGGTCTAGGTGGTCAATCATGACTCTAGATAGTTGTTTGAGAATATCAAAAATAGATCTCATTGCAGCTCACATATCATTCAGTTGCTCGTTTATAAAATCTTCAAATTTTTCACTACATACACTTTTACTTTGGTACCTTCTAGATCAAACCATTCACTAAAACCAAAAAGATCAATGTGACTATATCAGTAAAGTCATCACATAATATCTTATGAGGAGGGTAAATACTAAGATATAATTATTCATGTTATCTTAAACTTGTTCACTTTATCTAAAAAACTATGACTCTTTCTGAAATCCTAACCATCATGGTAATGTCATGTATTCTTAATGAATACCCAAACCACTAATGTTATCTAAACTGACCTTTGATACCAACTATAAGGACCCAGCCTTAAATCATTTTTTAATATTGAATTAAATGAATAATTCACATTTAGTATATTTTCAGGTTTATATATTTATATAATTATGCCATAACTAAAAATAATACATCTCAAAAATTACATAGTAGACACATCTACTCAGAATCCATTTTCTCAAAAAATAAAAACACTTAAAAAAGGGTTCATGTCTATATCAATGTTTTATACATCATGACATTTCCGTGATCTCATTCTTGACCCTATTCAACATTATGACCTGTGAAAAATATTTCAAAAATGTGGGATGAGCATAAAAATATCATTAAGGGATACATAATGATGGAAAACTATTAGTTTTTTTAAAAAAACTAAACCATGAATAAATTTTCATATGTAATACTTTTCATCTTTTTGAAGTAGTAAATACTATTCACTGAATAAAAGATCATTGCTTACCATTTTGTAACAAACATATTACCAAAAAGACCCATATAAAGAACACATAACATATAAAGGTAACTTCGGACATAAACATACATTAAGCGAATAACCATATAGTCGACTTCCACATATATCACTAAATGGAAAAGCCATACGGACAACTTCTATACTCAATGGATTGGAAGTTATAATGTAACCACCCATCCAGGTTTATCACAACACCACCCATTATTTGGATTATATCATAACCACCTGTGAAATGACCATGTACCATTATAAAATCATAGAAACTTAAATATTGAAAATAAAAAAAATTTCACTATTAATTTTTCATTTTCAATGACAATATATGATTTCATGATATTGAAAATCTCATTTCTTTATCAAACCATTTAATAAATAGATTTTTGAATCAATGTTTCCCATTACACATTGATGATTTTAAATTAATTAACATAATTAAACAGTAACTTCCATATAAACAAATCCTTAAAAACAACTTTAAAACATGGAAATTAATCAAATCTATTTATATGAATAAATATTTAAAACAATATTCATCTTTAGGAGTTATAAACTAAATGAGAGATTCTTGAATAAAAATAATTTAGGAATAAAATTTAATAAAAACATTATAATATTTTGATAATAAAGGTATTCATGAAATAAAATTCCAAAGGATGGTATATACAACATATTAATGTGAATTGGATCATAAAAATAATTAAGTCTCAATATAATGTAAATTGAGATGAAATCCCATATAAAGATAGTATCCCTTGATTAAGGATAAATAAAATACATAATTATGTGTGGAAAATTAGAATACACCTAGTATAAGTGGATATTTTGTTTAAAACAATCATAGGTCATTCACACTTATTCATAGGATAACATATTCATGAAGTACATGTTTAATCCAAAGAATTATTATTGGGTTAAGAAGTTCCATTTCAAAAATTCACCAGCCTAATGTAATCACATTAAAATTCAGAAAATGATTTGATGAGATAAAAATGGTATCTAATCACCTAGAAATAAAATTTACATAAATAAGGATATATAAGAACATATCCCATGATAATAATATGTTAATTAAAATACATAACAAAAATAATTCTTTTAAAAAGAGGAGTGTGAAAGGTTCCCTTGGCGATTTGGTAACTTACGAAACATACACCACATGAAAGAATGACAATGAAATGTTGATGTAAATACCCTTAAATGAATTTATATTACACAAAGAGTAGAATCATGGGCATTACATACACCACTATAATGAGATAGTGACAAATATAACATGAATCTCACTGAAATAAAAAGTGATATAAAAACCCCTTACCTCATTGTAATCAATCGCGTCATATGACCAAAAGGTAATAAGGAAAAAAAGAATCACAGAATAACATGAATATAAATAGTATCATGATAATATATATCAAATGGAAGTATAAAATATGCCACATGCAACAAATAAGTGGGAAACAATGGAAATATCATGAAATTAAAAGTCAGATAAGAAACCGCTTACAACATGTCCGACTTGACTTGATCGTATGTTGTTCTTCATGAATTACATACTTATGTTAAATTATACTTGAATAATAATATTTTTCAAAATTATTATTCCTTTTATATCACTTATTACCCTGCTAAAACAATTAGTTAACTTTTTGAGTTCATATCAGAAATTTTGTTGATGTTCGGAACTTGAGTCAAAAATGAACATGTTATAATTATAATTTCACTATATGGTAAAAATTAACTTATATATAAAATTATATTCATAATTTTTCTGTAAAATATATCATATATATGAAGTATATAAATTTAATTATATTACTTAACATTTGTATATATGAAATTAAATGCACCGTTCAGGGAGACGGTAAGCAGTACTTTCGCATGAACACTACTTTCATTTATATTTCATATTTTAATGGAATAAAAACATAAAGATACATAGGTATATTATAAATCCAGTATAATATATATGATAAATATGTTAATTATGTTAATAAGTTCTATCCTTTATATGTTCCACGTATGGCATGAACGAGTCATATCATTTTGAGGGGGCGGTTGTCCGCACCTCCTCAAATAAAATTATCTCATTTACCCATTATGGAAACTATAAAAGTATGATATAAATAGAAAATTCAGATGACTAAAGAAATAATAAAAATAATATATAACATATATAAATACAGTTTTATCATAATGGCCACCATGAGAGGCGGTTGGAGATATTTGAACAATCGTCGTTTCATGAGGCAATAGTTCACCGTCCAAAGAAACGGTATGTTCCTTACCAATTAGATTGAGGAGTGTGTATGTGTAGCTAGAATACATCTTGTAAAATAATCCTAGTATATTGAGTATACTTTTTTAGTTATAAATGAAATGAATAAAAAGCGTTTATGGGGTCAGAGAAGTAAAATAAAACAAAAGAACATAAGAGAAGATGTTACAATTGAATCAGGTTACTCCCTTTGGTTTGAACCAAATGGTTATCTTGATGACTTTTATGCCTATTGTAATTATTATAGTATGAATATATGTATCTTGGGAGCTTATTCGAGAAGATTTTGGACGATAAAAGGGCTTAAAAAATGTGAGTTATGGGTGAGAAGTGATGGTTTTTTATAATGGAGAGGAGGGGCTCTTATGGAATGATTGAAAATAATATTTAATTATATAATGTTTTTTGGTTTCTAAAGGACCAAAAATCATTAAAGATGACGATACGGTTTCCCTTTTTCGAAATAAAATCATCCAATAGGAATTGGAAGTGTTTTGAATATTATTTTTTCCTCTAATTTCTTTATTAATTTAAATCATTCATTAATGATGTAAACACGTCATCATCATTATGTCTAAAATAATATTATTTATTTGATTTATAAAATTTATAAAAAACATTAAATGATGTAGTAAATTATTTTATCATTATAAATAGTATTTATAGTCAAATATATCAATTATATAGTCCCACATTAATTTTTTTTAGTAAAATAATACATGTTTAGGACATTTTTATTATTACTTTAAATAAAAAATTATTAATGTCATTATCATACCCATGTGGCTCCATGGGGTCCCAAAATTGACCCATGGACTATCATGGTCGGCCATGAATCATCAAATAAGGTTAGAACAAGTGTCAATTAAATTTTATATTATTATTCTATTATTTTTAAAATAAATTTCCCTAATTACCTTTAATCATGGTTATAAAAGCCAACAATTACTATTCACTAAAAATATTTTTATCCCATTGAACAAAATTTTACTTACTAATGAAAACCATGTATATTTTGTTT
Source organism: Viscum album (assembly GCA_963277665.1). Lineage (NCBI taxonomy): Eukaryota > Viridiplantae > Streptophyta > Magnoliopsida > Santalales > Viscaceae > Viscum > Viscum album. The sequence goes on from OY728135.1 coordinate 165,631,037, forward strand.
TTTAAATTTAATTAACAGAAGCAGTAAAATTTAATTTTTTGCAAATATGGAAAAACACTTAGAAGGTGGGTAACAAGACGTTAAAAAGTTCAATAGAAACTTATATATCTAATCTGATTATAAAATGACTCAAATTAATTACATTGTTTTAATATAGGAATTATGTATATATTTTAAAGTTTAAAAATATTAAATTTAAGAACAATTCATTATATAAAATGTCAGTTTTAAACAATATCGTAGTTTTTTAAACTATTCATCGTAAATGGAATGTTTTCAGAAAAATTCCAAAAAATCACCATATGCTAAATTTGATATTTCAAATTAAATAATTATATCCTTTCTACCAAATTAAAAACATATAAGTTGAATTAATTAATTTTATAAATAATGGCCATTGTCAAAACAAAAAGCGTGCTTCTATGAAATAATAACTATCAAAATATTGATACTTGTTAATGTCCATTTTTAATGTGAAATTATTTCCAATGGACAACATTGGATGTAATGGTAAAAATACTATCTATTTATTCTTTAAAACCAATAAAAAAGATAATTTAACAATATAAATAAATTATATTGAAATGTGGTTTTGAATTAGAATACATCATTTTTCACTATTCATTAAAAAATTAACTTTTTCGAAAAAATACAAATAATTTAAAAATAGTAAATTTTGATGTCCAAATTCTAGAGAACGATTTTATTTTTTGAAATATAACATATAAAATTTACCAAAATAATATTTAATTAGGGTTCTCCATCAAAATACACTAAATCAAACGTTTAAAGTGAAATATACTTTAAATTATAATCATTAACTTTTTAAGCCTCTAAATTATATTGGATAAATGTAAAAACATTTAACAAACATGTATAATCATTTTTTAGTTAGTTTTGTTCATTCACACCATTACAACGTTTTGGCATTAACTACCATTTAAAATTATATTATATTATTATTTTCCAATATGACCCAACGTTGTGTGTAATGTATGATTTCAAAGAAACATGTTGTTGGGATTTGAGTATGCCATCGAACATAGAATCACCATTAATGTAAATTTAATATTTAATTCAAAAATTTTAATAAATATGATAATGTCATATTCTTTATTTAACTAGGATGTTACTATGTATTTCTCCCACTAGTGAATTCTATGATTCTCACCCTCACATGGAATATAGAATGTATCAAAACTATTAATTTTTTATCTCACAGGTCATATATTTAATATACCCATGATTCCTTATGGTATCCTATATAGAAACAATTTTTCCTTATGTTGTAAGATAGTTTTATGAAGAGGCCATCGCAAATTCCTCACAATAAAAAATATGAATTTATTGTAATATGAGATGCTTTCATCCACATAACTGTTTTAGAATAATGTATTCTATAATTGTAGTAAATTATACTATTCTATACAATGCACTCTATAATTAATATCCTCAGAATATTGGGGGATATTTGAATGACTCATCATTTACCTCGCCATGTTCTACAATTTTGGTCCCTCCTTACACTAACACCATCCCACTGAGTTGTATAATCAGGCATGTGTGGGGATGAAAATACCAAAACCCAGAAATAGTAAATGAATTATTAATTAAGAAATTTTATATTACAGTTTTATGAGGAATTCTTAATATTCATACCTTATGAATTCTCAACGTCATTAATGAATTAATCAAATGTCTCTAATGATAATGATATGTACCTAATTTAGTATATATATCAATAAATATTAAAATAAATTTTAAAATATATGATTTATGATAAGCCACCCAATATATCATATAGGAATTCTCCACACACATCAGTGTAAATGAACTCTTGAATTGCTTCTACCCTTTCACCACATCCTCTAAATAAATCTTTTTTATTTTCACCATATAAAATTTCATTAAAATTATGAGATTATTTTAATTTAAATTAATATAAAAATACGTATTGATATAACATACTAAATTTTTTCTTATTTATCTGATATTTGTCTAAATTCCACAGGTGGGTGTGGTGATATTCATATGAATCAGATTCGTCATATAATTGTAATAGTTGTTCCATATAATCTAATATATAGAGACCACTATATTAAATTCCCATTATATAACATAATATATCATTATAAAAGAAGATATTTTAATTTCACAACGAGAAAATAAATTATTCTTTATCAATTTTACATACATAAATAGTGTTTATTCGTAATTCCCATCACATTGTATCAATTATGAATAACTAAGATATGTTTCGTTAGTAATGTGATGTGGTAGTCCCCAATGGGTACCTATTCCTGCATAGATTGATTTGTAGATCCAAAATCAACCTCACAAGATTATTCCTTTTTTAACATACCATGTTTGGGGGGTTTTCATTAGAATTTGATGACAACATTTGGTATTAAATATATAATGTTTAGAAATTGGAACACTACTCTTGAGAGAGTACATACTTGGAAAAACAAATTTTTTCCTTCTCAGTATGATTTTTTATACCAATGACCCTATTTTCTTTATCAAAAATTGATCATATAATACTACATCAATTACCCATTGATCATTATATTTTTAATAGGTTGGACATACAATTTCTATACATAGACCTTGTCTAAGACCCCCTTTTTCCTTTTCACTTATTCACAATAAAGAAAAAACATTTTTCAAGACTCAGTTCATTATCAGCATGGATTATGATATTAAGGATATATGCGAATTAATTATCAATGCTATTAATATTGAAATTTACAATGATTTCATGGTTGATCTAAATATGTAATGTCAGAATGATATTAGTTTATAATTAATCATATTTTTGGAATTCAATGATATCCAAATGATTGATGTATCAAATAATTTTTACTACATGATCTCTTGCTGGTGTTTCTTCTCCAAGATATATTATGAGGATTGAATATCTCTTTATAAATATCATAATGAAAAAATATAATTGAATTTGATTCCATAGACGCTTGTGATTTTTGTAGTTCACCAGGGACGGATGATATATTTAAACACAATACATCTACTTTATCTTCCAATTATTTCTCATAGAAATGTACCTCTCCCTCACTAACCTAAAATAGTAGATGATTTCGGATTGAATAATTTTTTGCATATAACCATCATTCATGTTATATTGAAATAAAAAATTCCTATTCCATTCTAGGAGGTCATTACTTTTATGATTATTGTATTTATTAGTGATAATTACGAGGGAGAGTGTTACAGTATTCATGCATCAAAATTAAATCTAAAATAATTAGGAGTAGATTTTGAGTACAATATCTTATTATGAATTTGATAAAAAACAAATTTAATAATATGTCTTCTTGAATTTTAATAAATTCCACCTAACCACACAATTGAAATAATAATGTATAGTTTAATAGACATTATAGTACACATAATTCATATTACCCTTATCATAACCCTTGTGAGGGCCTACTATATTAATTAAATGAATTTATATGAATTTATTTTCTAACTATATTCCTACATAATCTTTATATGTTGTGGGGATTCCTCATTCATAAAAACATCACTCACATTTTCTTAATAAAATACTATAAATATAATCAGATCTTGTTAGAGATACTTCAATTGATGTCTATATGGATAAGGAGATACAAAAAAATTGAAAGGCCTCCTAGTAAATGAATATTTCCAAATTATGATTGATCCAACACATATTTTTATGGTTTCATTATAGATCATGTAATGTAAAGCTTCATCCAAAAATATATAGTAGTTTCATTTTTTTAGTATCCATTTATTATAATATTTTAACCTTCTACATATCATCATTATATTATGTATATTTTACTCCAAGTGTTAACTAAATTATGAAAAACAATTACTTATATTCTATTCATTTTAACTTTTATAGTTTCATATAAATATATCTATTTTTTTCATATTTGTCTTTCACCCCTAAAATAAGCCATGCATATGGAAAAAATTAAAATGAAAAATTAAATGACACGATAATGAGAATTATTTTATGTTTGATTTATTGACTTAAAAATAAATAAAAAATGACCCTATAGGATAACTCAATGTGCTCATCTATTAAAAAATGATTTTTCAACCAACTTATACACAAATATATCTCTAGGTTTAGTTTCACATATCTTCCATCTTGATTTACATTTTCGATGACACCACATTAAATTTACCATTGATGACATCAATTACTCAATTTCATAATTATATTTTATAAAGAAAATATATATGATAGGATCACAGGATTGGTATATGGTAATTACATAACAAATCAGTTTACATGGAATTTATAAATATTTATGGATTGCAGATGACCAAACAACCATCATATTTAATTTAATAATAAGGAAGTACAATACCGAGACATAAATAAAATAATTAAAGTAATATTATATATAAATAAGTAATGTAAAATATCATGATCGGTATTATACATGAAACAAAATTACATTTATAACTTTTTGTTGTAATTAATTTTAATATGTCTATCAATAAGATAAAACAATCCCGAATTACTTCAATTTATTATATAAATCATCAATTATATCCTTTTATAATATCTCATCCAAAAGTCATGGAGATCCCTATAAGATATGATATTAAATAAAATATTTTATTTTATTTTATTTAAAATTAAATAAAATATTAAACAACATTATACATAGAACCAACTCGATCAGTACCTACCTATGAAACAAATTATAGTCTGTATTCTATACAATATACTCAAAAAAATATATTTAATACAATAAATTTGTTTTATGGTCATGGAATATAATGTCAAATTAATGTCACATGAAACACATGAAACCATAATTTCATGTAAAATGGAAAGAATAATGTGCCTTTATGGTGGATTTTTCGTACAAGTCTTATTGTTTAGAAGCTAACATGGATTTTATTTAGCAATAAATATTGTAAAAATCCAACTAACTAGCATGTAACATCAATTAATAGACTCATGAAAGTCATGTTAATGAGTTTTTAGGTGGTAATTAATTAAATTTTCCATTTATATGTATATACTTAAAGTACATAGCTTTTGTATGATTTCCATAGATGGTATGTTGATTTACCACATGTCCATAGAAAATTCCTTGGGATATTCCATGTACATCACACATATAATTATATGTACACAACATGTCAGAAATACAAACACAATATACATACATTTGAACTATATCAACAATATATGCATCATTTATAAAAAACACACACTGTATTAATTACATGATTTTTCTTAACCACATGTATTTGGATACGAAAACTTGCCATCTACTTGATATGTAGGATGTCAATTCAACATGCATTATGGAAAATCAATATCAAACCACCACTAGTCTAAAAATGGTGAATATAATGCATATAGTGTGTTTTCATGTCCTAATTACTCATATTATATTTGGGTGTCCTGGTGCAATAAATAAGGATACATAACATTTAATAAAATATTTATTGATGTGTAATACTATGTTACATGGTCAAATCTCTCAGAAACCCTAGAAGAATTCATCAGATATTTTATTCAATAATTATAAACCTATCATTATTATGTGATAAAATTACTAATAACGGGAATATATATCTTGATGGATGATTACGAATGAATTAGAACATGAAATTAAATATTAATTTTAAATTGTTAACGATCAACCATGAAATAAATAATTATAAATGTGAAAATATTGTATCTATAAAATTATTTTTATTATTCAATCACAAGATTACCTTTTATTGAGCTAGCTACCGAATCAAAACAATTTATACTCAATATATATTTGATGTTGTACATGACATGGGAGGAATGAAAAATGAATTATTTTTACATAAATATAAGACAAATTCAATAACCAAGAAGATCATTTACATTAAAATTAATTTTAATTAATTTTTTTTGGAAGAAATAATTATTTTATCTTGACATCATTCTTTAATTAAGGAATTGATCATCTAAAACCATTGTGATATATCATCATTATCGTTGTATGATTAATGTCTAGAATTCATCTACTGTTGATCATTATGTGATCCGTTGATATTCAAATAGCATTAGGGGATTTATGGGTTCTTTAATGGAATATTGGTCATCGTTTAGTGTTCTCTATGAATGTATTGATGATTCTTCCCATAATAAGGAATAGTATTTAACTGTAGTTCATGAAGACGTGGAGGAGAGAGGACAATATCTTGGGCTTGATTAATGAATAACATAATGTATAAATTAATATTTAGGGAATGATCTAAATTTATTTTTTTATATATATTCCACAATAATAAAAAAAATCCAAACATTATAAATATATCATTCTATATTAATAGGTTAGGGATGTATATTATATTGTATTAAAATTTCAACTAATAATTTATTAAATGAATAAATGATCCAATTTCATGTAATAATATAGTTATTATTACATTCTCATGGTATGCTGTAACTGGAAAAAAGATTCAGTTTTAAAATATAAAAAAATAATATTAATCACCATAACATGACTGGATATTCTTTCCCTCCATGACATTTATTGAATACAAGAATAAATATTTACGTAAATATTTTTTCTGTCATCATATAATTTAGGAAATATTTTGTATCCTCATAATTTATGAATATCCCCATGAATAAATATTTATTTAATTTATTTGATCAATTAATCCTGAATAAAATTATCCCACCAAATTGAGAATAATATGATTATAAATAATTAAATTCAAGTATAATTTGAATAATATCAGAAAAACACATAATATGTGACCCTATAGGATTCATCCTCATTGTAATTATCAAGGATTACAGAATTTATAATAGCCCTATATAAAATTTTAACAAGGTATGTAATTGGAATAAGATAATATTGGATCCTCAATAAGAACATATGATCATGCAATGTTTAATATAATACCTTTGTATTGATATACCATCTAAAGTGCCCATAGTTTTTATAGATTTAAATTATCTCAAACATGTTTTCATTGGATATAAATATTGATCAATGAAATAAGAATATTTCATTTGGGTCAATATGTTGATGTATTTCCAATGAAACATATGTGTGAATAATGTACTCATGTCTTGATTGTTAAAAAATATGATTTGATGACCATGTGTTTCATGTTTATGCCTAAAGAATTGTCTTGGATCCTTTATATTTAATTGGAGGTCATGCTAGAATAAATATCCGAGATAAATATAATGATGCTTTATTGGTTTCTATTTCTCAGAAACCATATGTATGTTGTATCACCTGTGTTGCAAGAATGATTAATGAATGTGGAGAAAAGATTCATCCAATCATATTTAGTAAAATAATATTTAGGCATACTATGAAAACAAGATGTTGTGTGAGGAAAGGGATATTACAATACATTCCATGTTTAATTTGAAAATGATTATTTTAGTATTTTATCACAATGCAGACCGTGAATAATGCTACACAAACTGCATAGAGAAATTAGTTATTGTGAGATACCTTATTCATGGGTGGATTATTATTCATAGGAGGGTTCTATTTTTCATAATTTAGGTGGTAATTTTATGTTATGAAAATGGTGTTAATTCACAAAAGACATAAGTCACTGTAAAGTATTAAAGCACTATGTGGAACACAAAGCACAGTTTATAGTGACGTATGTACCACATCTAACTTTCTAGTAATTTATAATAGATTATTTTAATAATATTATATTCTAATATAAATTCCCCTCATCACATCAATAGAAATATATAATTTCATTCAAAATGATCACTTCTCTTGGAAGATGATTGGGAATTCCAAATTTGATCACAAGGGAGACTTCTGAGAAGGATAATCGTTCAAAAAGGAAGGAATATGTAAAAGGCGAATGATTTCATTGGATATAATTTATACAAAGGAGGTAGTTTCCTAGGATATTTCATGAAAGGTGGTTATCTGGGCTCATTAATATCACAAATGAAATGGGATAGTAAAGCCTCTAATGTCTATGAACCATATGTGGTTTTTGTTGGATTTAACCATCCATGATGAAGAGGTAGTATGCTAAATGAATTGTTATTAGTGGAAGAAAATCATGTTTGTGATGATCTACACCACATGGTAAAATGAATTATGTGGAAGATATAGGATAGTTCTTGGTTCAAGAAAACGAAATACCACATATGATCAATATGGTTTTAGACCCTCATCTTAATTTATGATGAAGATGATCCATGAACACTCAAAATGTGTTAAACTCACGTGCTCATAGTTATTCGTGAAGAACTATTATGTGGACTAGTATTGGGGTATGATATTCCCAATCTGTTTCAAGAAGGTAAATCTTTTGTGTACCATGTTAATAAAGAATGGATTGAGAAGTGAAAACTCATATAGTATGTGTGAAAATGAATATGACTTGCAGCTAAGTTCATATATATAAAAGGGAGAAGATATATAATCTAAATGATTCATGTGTTGGTGTGTAGTGTTGAAGAGATAGAATAAGAAATATTATACAATATTTTACATTATTTTGTGTCCAAGAAGAATTAAATGATACTACATAATGATTGATTATTATTAATGGATGATTAATTATGATGACTTTATGTGGAACAAATCATTACATTTATGGATAATCATGAATGTGTAATATGAATCTAGCATTATTAGTTGATGTATATTTACGGAATTCTTGTTTAACAAAAATAAGGAATTAGTAATGAAGCAAAATGACATGAAAATTTATTTTTAGTTGATCATTATTATGACTAGAATATTTAAATTTATCATTATACAAAATTTATATAAATATGAATAATAGAAGGAGATTTAGAAGCTATCATGTTTGATATTTGGAAGATATAACTGGAGTTTCTAACCTACATATGGGAATGTATCAATGTGATGAATAAGGCTATGCATGACTGAATAAGAACTATTGAATCCTATAAGGATCAACAATTACAGGACATTATTGGTGTTACAAACCCATATCAATAACGATAATACTATCTTGAGAAGTAGTATAATGATCCATCCAAGAGATTTAAAACAAGATCAATCAATTTAAATTAGTGTACTTCATGTGAAAGGGTATTTCTATGTTCATTAAAAAAATTAAATGGATTACTTTGCAGTGGTTAGGTGTTCGAGATTATTTCTAGAACATGTTAATGACATGATTTTTTAACTGAGTAGTGAGCCATGTAAATATATGGTGTGTTATCATGAAATCATTAAATTACATTAATGAAAAATAGAAAATATAATATGATAATCATGATCCATGAAGTTGTATGTGGTATAGGGATTGAAACATTGAATTTGATTAAAAATTCCCCAATAAGGATTCAAACCCTCTCGTTGTTCGGTATTTCCAAAACAGATCCATTCACCATCAAAAAAATTTAATACATCTTTCATAAATATTAATTTATTATATACCATTATTTTATTATGATTAATGAAAATTTTTGAATAAAAATGACCATGGAATTTAAATTAATGGTTCCATTCATATAAAAGTCCACGATATTTAAATATATAAATGCTAAGGGAAAATCCTTTGTTTTATTATTCATTAATAATGTATCAACTATGATGTTCTCTAAGTATCATATATAGAGAAAAAATATTTCATCATGAGTTTAAAAATTACATAAAATAACACGAGTCTAGTTTTTTAATAATAACAAGATTAATTTATGGGGTCCATTAGGCCCACTAACAGATAGGAATATCCACTGACTGGAAATCTAAACGAAATATTATTGGCAGGTGTATACTCATATTTACCATCATATAGACCACTATGCATAAAATTAAAGATCCTAAGACTCATCCCATTATGAGAATTCACATATGATTGTCAATGAACTATATACCTCATCATATTTAATCATCCTGACTATAGAAAAAATATTGAAGAGAACACATAGTTTGTAGAGACCCAAATATTGACGTACATGGACATTACATTACTTTTGTGGAATACTTAATACATAACAAAAAAATACACACAAGGAGAGTAATAGTTTAGTGTCTTTGGAAACTCGGAATATAAACATCTAATCATGTTGAAATATCATCAACAACTCCCCTAAAGTTCTTCCACTTTTGTTTTCTTACCTAAAACCATTGTTTATTTCCTGGGGAAACAAACATAAAAAGGGTGAGCTAAAATGATCAGTAAGGTTAATCATAGAGATCATAAAACAATCCATAAAATTTTGAATGCAAAATCTTGAAAATAAAATCAAACCATCAAAATCTTGTGCAAGGCCATAAATCATTGATGTACGTAAGGAATATATCATAAAGGAACATGAATCTTGATAGAATAGCATGGGAATAAATGATGTAATTGTGGAAACCATTAAGCACTTTCTATGATTTCCACAATAGCCAAGGCATTGCTACCAAGACCATCTTAGTTGACAAAGTCCCATTCTGAATCGAGTTCACTCCTTGTTTCAGTCCTGTAACACTGAACCAGATTAACTTACCATTCCAGCCATGTCTATCTCATGAGATATAAAGCTTTACCCAATGCATTGGAGGTAGATATAGGTCCCAACCATCTCATATTGAATTCATTCTTATGTGTGCCACAAAACAATCATAAATCATACATCATAGCATAACCCATGTAATAGAAGGGGATTCATAAGCATCATGCCATCATAACATAATCCATATAAAAAATGGTTATCATTCCATAACAAGAAAAGTGAAACTATGTAAATCATATGGGACTTTATACTTGAAACATACACTTATGAAATAATGTCATCTTAGATGAAAAAATGGTTTTGATAAAACACATGAAATGAATTCTTGTAAAAAATATCTTTTATTCTTTAAAATCATTTTCTTTTCACAAAATGTCATGCAATTTTAAAAGAAAAGGATTTTTTTGAAAATAGTTATGAAATATTTGGGAGGAAGCTTCATGAAAATAAGTCTTTATAAAACCCTAAAAATACATTCGTTTCATATAAGTAAAAAACATTCTTCTCATACTTTTGCTGGAAAAGACTAAAAGTACCCCGTAAAAGAAAGATTCCTTCCATACGATGTGGTAAAAATAGAAAAGGGTAAAAATGAATTTAAACATAAATTGAAGAAAATTAAGCATTTTATGAAAAAATTTTGAGAACATATGGACATGGATAATAATCATAACTCCAGTAAATTGTTACGAATAAATTATCTCGGATAAGAATGAGATTGGAATAATTATCCATTACCTTTAGTCCGATATGATTCATATTGATCTGATCCTCCTGTATAATGATTTAAATAATTTCATTGAATTATTAAATAATCATATTCATTTTTATGATATCATATATGTTTCACTTATTAATTTATATTATCTTTTCTTTTGTAAATTCGGTGTTAAAAGCGTTTTGGGTAAAATCATTTCATTTACCATATGTGTTTCGACTTGTCGTTCATGATATTATTACTTATATCATGATTTACATAATTACAAAATGTAAAACATAATTTATATATATAATATATATTTATCATATATATATATATTATAGATCGATATAAGGAATGAAATACACCATTCATGGAGACGGTAGGTCGTACGTACGCATGAACGCTGTTTTCGTTTAATTATTAAATTGAATGAAATTATGTAGATGACATAAATATATATACACATAAATATTGTATCATTATTATTTCATATATTTCATGATTACTTATTTTATATAATTTATAATCATTCATGAATGGTTAAACATGGAGAATAAATCTCATCACGTTGTGGAGACGGTAGTCTGTACGTACGCATGAGCGATGATATCATTCCCATGATCGTGGAATTGAATTGAATTGTATGTATAATATTTCAGAATCAATATAACATTGAAATAATCATATATAGTTATTTATTTTCACCATTATACCCATCCATGTAAGGTGGTGGTCGAAAATAGATTACACCACAGCATGGAGACGATATTCCGTACGTACGCACGTGTGGTGATTTTGTTTTCCGTATGATGGATAGATAGTGAAATAGGGTTTTTTCATAATTATAATAACATATATGTATATTGTTGATACTTATTTTATTACATCAAAATTATACAACTAAAGAAGACGAAGTAGAAGAATAAATAAAGTTGAAATAATCGGTAACAGACATTACCTCTTCATTGAAGCGTATCATTGAGACCTCCTATTAGGGCTCTAAAATTGGTCTTTGAAGAAGACCAGGACCTCTAGGATGTTTCTAGAGAAATGGAGAAGATATTTTTTTAGGTTTTGGAAGAGCATGAACGTTCAATGTGGTGTGAGGAAGAGAGGGAGGAGGTGCCCTTTTATAAGGGGGGAGAGCGGCACCTTTGGAATAACTAAATCAATTATTTCATTATAACGTCATATTCGGTTTTTAATAGATAAAAATTGAGTTATTTCTAAGCTAAGGTGGGTATGGGTCGAAATCCTCTCATCCAATAGAATTTTGAATAGTTTAGATTTCTATTTTAACCTTATCATTTAGATTTACCTTTAAGTTAGATAATTTAACTTTTACCATGTCTTCTTGTTTTCTTACACTATAAGGTTAATAAACATACAATAACAAGCCAAAAAAACCCATAGATGTTTATTATTCATATATATTACCTTATCTAAGTCATTTGGCCGAACAATAGATTTTTAGGAATAAAATAACAATTAATAATATAATATTTGTTATAAAAACTATTTTATGTCAATTTTGACACTATTTGTTAATTGATTTTTGTGAAAATCATAACAGAAATATTAGTTCTAAAAAAGTTAATTAAATCGATACTAACATGTCATATTAACATAGAAATTTTTTTTAATTCTTAAAAAGTCTGAAATTACATTTATTTGTGTATTTATAAGATAAATTATATCAATATTTATTTAATAATATAATTACTGCATCATCATTGTGTAATAAATAAATTAAATTATTTAATGTCTAAAAATTATAGATTAATAACCATTATGTAGGAAATATTTTTATCTTTATAATGAATATTTATAGTCTAATTTGTCTTATGTATAATCCTATATTAAAAATGTTTTAGTTATTAAACTTTGATTTTAACTATTTTAAATATTCTTTAAATAAAATAATATTAACTGTCCTCATCTAATCCAAGTGGACATAAAGGGTACTATTTTATCCCTAATGTTGTTTTTGGTAGAATTACAGTTATCCAATATAATTAGTACATGAGTTAATGTAATAATAATATCATTTTTACCCTTAATTACCCTATTTACTTTTAACCGTGGTAAATAAAAGTTAAAAGTTACTATTCACAAAAAATTATTTTCATCTCATTGAACCAAATTTTACTTACTGAAATCAACTGTGTGTTTTGGATTTTTGAAATTCCACTCACAGAAGTGGTAAAATTATGATTTATGTAAATTTTCAAATTCTCCTAGGAGGTGAGTAAAAGACGGTCAAAAGCTCAATAAAATTTTTATATATCTAAAATTATTATAAAATGACTCAAATGAATTAAATTGAACTTATATATGTATTATGTATCAATTTTAACATTTAATAAATTTAAATAAAATAAATAATTATTTATATAAAATGTTGGTTTTTAAATTGTAACTCAGTGTTTTCACTATTCATCAAAAATTGAAAGTTTTCGGAAAAATACAACAATTTCATCGTAGGCTAATTTCGATATTCCAAATCCAAAATTGAAGTCCATTTTTAAAAATAAAATTTATAAAATTTCAAAAAGTGGGTATTACTATTCATAACGGCTAGTATTAATAATATTTTAATACCATATCGTTGTTTAGCGAAACTCGGTATTTCGTACAACACACGCTATCGTGGAAGGTCATGCTTGCGTGTAATGCATGCCAAGTCATGGATGTGTGTTGTGCAATCTACCTTGGGTGTATCGTACACCACATGACATCAACGAAATTAAAATAATATTCTACATAAAATATCGGGGTGTTACATAGTAGAACCACAATGTCCTCATCCTTGTGGGTAATGGTTATAACATATTTTTTTGTGATAAATAACGTTGAAAATAGCATATTGATGTCATGATGGTTAGTGATAAATATGTTATAATATATATTTCATATTAAATTCATTGAAAATATTCAATATTTTTATGAAAAACCCCATTATTTCTTGGAAACCATTACAACCAATGTGTAATAAAAAACTCTAGGATACCCATGTCAGGGTGTCACATTGGGTATCCATTATATTTTTGTAGTTCCCTTGGGAACTGTATTTGATGTTAACATAGAAAATATGGTAACTTTTATAATCAAAAATAGTATTTTTTAAATTTTATGGTTTTTTATTTCATGGATATTATTCATGATAAATTTTTATGAAATTTTATTCATATTTGTTATTATATAGATCATGGTAATCATTTTAGTTTTACAATGGAGTTATAAATTTACATTTTCTGTTCACTGTTATTATTATTTTTATTCATTATGAATGAAGATTTTATCATCATCATGATTATAAAAATCTAAGGAATAAATCATTCTTATAGAGTGGGAATAAATAATATAACATAGTTTTATGATATTTTTCATCCCAATAGTGAAAGAATTTATGAAATATATGAAAAATGAATATAAATATTTTGAGTTATATGAAGAATGTAATAGTCATATACAAATTAATTTCATGAGAAACTCATTTTTATGAATGCATATTATAGAGATACATGCATAAAAAGTTTCCCTGACATAAAATATAAAATGATGTTTATGATAAATACAAATTGAAATTTTTATAATATCTCAATATATTAACATTTCAGAATATAATAATGAAAATTAATAGGAATATATTTTTTGTGGGTGATAATATTCAATACCGAATTCTTCTAGTTTAATTTTTCTTATAAGAAGAGCACTATAATCAAAATCATGTAACACAAGAAACAACATCATTAAAAATATATACTAAAATATTATATAATTATGTATTTCATATCCTTGGAATTTTTTTGAAGGTTTGGAATATGAATAATACGACTATGAATAATATGTATAACCTTTTTATATAATGATAATTTATTAATTAATTCAATATTAATAAGTGCTAATATTTATCTTATGACATTTCATTCTATAATATTTATTTTTTCAAAAAGATTTATATTAAATTTAGTTTGTTGATAAAATAATTACTTTTATCCAATTTTATAAATAATATTATAGATAAATAATATAATTTTTGGTAACAATAAATTCACAATATGCCTATGATGAGTATTTTTTTCATTTTAAAAAATGGTTTTTTTTTACTGAATAGTGAAAAAATGATGATTTCTACCATAATATAATTTATTTTCAATAAATAGCAGAATTTAAATCTTTGATTATTTAATTAATTGAAAATAATTTTTTCATAAATCTATATTAATTATAAATAAAAAAATTATTTTTTACTAATGTGTAATATACATGAATTTTTATAATTTCATTTTTGTTCATAAAAAACATTTCTCTAAAAAATATATTTTTATGAATTAAAAATTTTAATTTTAATTTGTTTCCTATATAAATAATGAATTTAATATTGTATAATTTATTCCATAATGGAATCATGGAGTTTAATTTTAATTATTATTTCTCTATTATTGTTTTTTTGGAAATGGAATAGTAAGTACGGTAATCGTTTATCAACCATGGTTATGGGTTAAAAAAATTTAATTAATGTTAAAACTATGAGATATAGACAAAAAATAAACCCAATTATTGAAATTATTTAGTTAGATTATATTAATTTGAACAAAAGAATCTTTAAATAAAATATATAAAAACAATTATCCAATTATAATTGGATAATTACGTATATATATATATATATGTTATTTTATTTTATGTATAGAATAAAAACTTGTCCCTCTCTTTTAATAATTTTTTTTAATTAGGATAAAAATAATTTCAGATATGATATAGATTTTTTTTCCAAATTTTAATACATTATATATATGAAATTAATATATCATTAAATTTTTAGTGATGATATAATTAAAATCAGTGATTAAGAAATATTGTTACAATAGTGGTGCATCTAGTACAAAAATAAAGGGTAAATGATTTTGAAAATAATTCAACAAATTTTTTTATGAATTGCGGTATTATTATAAATAAAAAGTAATTATAAAATTTTATATTTTAAATTAACTAATATTATAAGGAGATTATTATCTTGATGATATTAAGATAAAAATAAATGAATAGTCCCATGAATGTCTTTAATGGTAGTTTGAGATTAATAATAATTAATTAAATAATGTAAATATAAAACAAATATTGGTAGAGGTCATGTTAGATTATAGATGGCATAAATTTTCATCTATGGATAATTTTTTAAGAAATTTCCACCTAATTATTAAATTGATGTCACATATATGCTAAAAATTGTGAAACCATAATTATAGTGTACATGAGTTAATGAGTGGGTTAAAAAAAAATATACAGTTTAAAATGAGATGTAAACCCCTATAAATTTCATTGAACTAAGGGGTTCAAAATTATTTGGTAATATGTTATAAGCATTTTCATTTTATAACACTTCACATATTTTTGAAATTTATTATATTTATATCTTTTAATTAATCCAAAGTTTGTCCTTTCCCTCACAAATAAATGGTAATCACACATTATATCAAATTCAAAACTAACTATACACTTATATACCCCAATACACACACTAATTCCAATCCAACTATCCTCCCCAATTATATTAATCTCTGGTCACATAAAATTACAAACCAATAATGGTTATGGTGTAAGCCAATGGAGGTTTTCTAAAGAAGTGAAATAAATCATAACCGAGTGGTTCCATTTAATTTCCTATTATACCAAAATAAATTATTATATATCCATGTTAATTTATAAAATTGGTATATTACAGAAACTAAAATTTTATTATCATTGACATAGAACACTTATTCATCATCATTGTATCCAATGTTAAAAATAACAACACTCTTTCATAAGTACGACCTATCACCACCACATTGTAATGTAATTTGTTTTGACCACCATTTGACATTGATATTTATAATTTTTTAATTAATTAATTATGATTAATATTTATGAAATAATTAAAATTATTCAAATATAATATATCTTTTACCTTTACCCCTTCCATCATTTGAAAAATGATTAAGGCGCACATGTGTACATGTGCACTACCACATCAACGAACCAATGTGAGTTATCTTGTATTACTATCCTGAATAGAAGATTAAAAAATTGGATATATAATCAAAATATATATAATCATTACATGATTAACATTTTGAATATGATTTAATTTTTCATTACCCCTTCTACCATGGGTGATACTTTGAAATAATTTTTTGTTAAATTGTCTCAAAATTGAGATTCTTTATTATCTTTACTTTTTATTGGATAAGATATGATCATGAATGATTACTACCTATTTATTATCACAAAACATGTAAATATTATTTAATTATCATCATGATATACTGGTTGAAGCATTTATTGGTTCAGGGAAAAATATAATTTTTATATGTATCCGATTATTGCATATTGGTTGATGATAGAATTCTCTCTTTACTCCATTATTGATTACATACATATTATAATTCACCAATGAATTTTTATTTATATTTTTTAATCTTTTTTACAAAACAATTACATTTCAAGGTTTTCATTATTTTTTAAATATATTAAAAAATGATGAAATTTGAAAATATCATTTCATGAAAACATAATGAAATTAGAAATAATGTACTTTTCATTATTGTTATATTTTATTGGGTCCATAATTATAATTATTTATTTATTTAAATTACACATTGACGGATCAATCATGAGATCACATTCATTAAATAATATTTTATTTATTTATTGTTTCGAGAATCTAAAACTCCTATGAAATTTAAATTCCACTACCTCCTATAATAATGGTTAATCCACCACCTAAATCAACTCGGTGACACCATCATGGATCCAGATCCATCATATTTATTTTTTAATTTAAATAAAATAAATCTATAATATTATGAAATGTTTCCAAAAATTTTGAGGTAAAATAATTGAAAAATAATAATAAAAGTGAATTCATGTTCCAGGTCAAGTGGAAAACCACAACACTTGTGGAAAATTATCTTCACAATGTGATGTGACTCATTTGCCTATTACCAACATGCATGGATGGTTCTAAAATTTTATCCATGTAATAAACAAAATATTCATGAAATTATTAACAATATATATATGGTTAATCCATTTTAAAAAACCATTGGGCATAGTCAACATTATGAAGTATTAATAGAGAAATTGAACGATCAATATTACCTATTTTACATAATAATAAACTTTTTAATGAATATATATCACATTATTTTTAGAAGGACCTGGAAAATATAATATAGGTAAAAAATGGTATAATACTGTAATTAATAAATTTAAATTAATTATAAACGAGGATAACATGGTATAATTTATTGTAGACACTATTAAAATGTTTTCCTTTATAATCTCAATTTATTCTTGGATAGTTTATATTCATATTTTTTATTGGAAATTATATTATTCTAATCACATATATCACATATATTTTATTCCCCTCTTATAGTAATTGTGGTTTACATATATATTTTCTATTTCCTCTATTGTTGGTCCATTAATAAGGATATATCTCATATATAATGGATATTGATTCTATTTTTATTTTTTAATTGGCAATCATTGTCTCCCATTTATTTCATCTACATTTCATTTTAAATAATATTTTACCTATATAAGAAATATCATGAAATGGAAATTCCCTTAACAATTGAAATGATTTAATTTTTTTTAAGTAATAATTTTAATATTTTTTATCCATGTCATGTTTTCATCATTTAAATAAAAAATGGGAAAATAATGTTCATTTTTTCGTATAAAGCCATAATGGAATTTGAGACCACCAAAATGATTTTTTTAAATTAATTATTTTCAATAACATTCATTGATATATTAAAATAAATTAATTTTTCTATAGTTTATTAATGATTATTGATAATGATTTCAAAAAAGGGTATTATTTTCTTATAAGATTTAAATGTATTTTTTAAATTATATTGACTTTGTCTCTAATATAATGTTACAGAAGATTTAGGTAAGGAAATATTTGAATTTATTCATCTAGTTTCCCCTATAATTCTCAAAAATAATTTAAAATATTTGAAATAGTAATTTATGTCAAATTTATGGTATCATTTTTTCCTCTATGGAATTATTGTTTTTTGGCCATTAATATTCCAATGATAATATTCCAATTCACACTCTATAATATCATTAGGGATTATTTTCATTTCTATTTAACCATATTAATTATAATCATTTTATACAATATCCTTTCCTCAAATTTTATTTTATATAAATCATACATGATTCTAATATATGATAACAATATATTTAGGTCTATTAATTATGTTAATTCATTGACTAGGGAAGTAATTTTTTTTCTTGATTCAATATAAATAAATGAATATTTATAAGGAATTTTTAGAAGGTATTGTATTAATCATTCATTTTTCATTAAATTTATAAGAAGTTCAACTGATGGATGTGACTCAGTTTTGGAATGTCCCATATAACATCTATAATTATCATGCGAAAAAACATTAAGGAAAATTAGTTCTTTTATTATTGTATACCTACCCATTCAATGAATGTTTTATTACTGAGGAATTGCTATTATGATTCCATATATATTTGATGATTAAATAATGGTAAATTTTGGACTAACTTGAATTACACTTTTCCATTATTAAGAATTCATTTTCATTATCCTTGTTTTTTATATATAAATATTTAGAATACATGTAATCTATGTTCATGTTGTTGATTTAATGACATGTGTTTTGATTATCCATTATTCTATATAAATTAATCTTTATTTTCTCATAGTAGCTTCCATTGTATTTACCCATAATAGAGCATCTTATCTCATAATTATTTTTTTATCCTTTCATTTGATATGATAAAAGGAATACATTAATGATATTAAATGAATAAATAATGTTTCTTAAGGAATGTGCTATTTATTTCCATTTTAATATGAAAATCATATATGTGTGAAATATACCAAGACAAATTAAATGACCATTAATTCATTTCCTGATCTTTTGTGTCTTGTTCTAATGCAGCAATGTAATGAAAAACAATGCATAATCATTTTCATGTATTTATAAATATTAAATAACAATTAATGAATTTATTAAAATTTTAAAAAAAATTAAATTATATAAAATTTTAATATTTTTAATGAATTTATACTAATGAAATTTATGAATAATTTTTTTTATTAAATTATACTAATCTATAATCATTTTCATGTATTTATAAAAAATTATAACTTTTTAATTTAACATATTTTATATTATAGTAACATTTCTAAAAAATATTATATGAAATTTTTATAAATTA
Source organism: Viscum album (assembly GCA_963277665.1). Taxonomy (NCBI): domain Eukaryota; kingdom Viridiplantae; phylum Streptophyta; class Magnoliopsida; order Santalales; family Viscaceae; genus Viscum; species Viscum album. Next base: position 165,651,484 of record OY728135.1, read on the forward strand.
TTTTAATTTATTGTTTTCCTATTAATTAATAATAATTTATGAAAATTGGAAATCCTTTTTAATAATATATAAATTCTTATTTTAATTAATACCAATGTAAAATATTTTTTATAATAATATATAACAATTTTTTTTAATTTAATCTATTTATTGACGAATTTACGTTACTTTTTGATAATTATTATCAACATCTAATAATTTATTTTAATTCTAACTAATATAACAAAATAAATATAATTTATATTAATTTAAAATATGTTTATTAACATATACAATTTTATAATAATGTATATAAATGTTTACTATTTTTTAAATTATAATACATTATAGTGTGTTATACTATGTCCTACCAATTTAACTCATTTTATATCTATTTATTTTAAAATATATTAATTTAAATTTTTATAAGTATTAAAAAAAATTAATTTTTGGTCATAAATGTATAAAAAATAATATTATTAATTTAAAATATATTAATTGATAACAGATGATAATAATTTTAGAAATTTATAACGATTGAATATAAATTACATGAATAAATTATTTTCTATGTTAAAATATAATATTTTCTATTAATATAGGATAAATATGGATATATTTATTCTACATTGTAATTATTTAAATCAATTTATTTTTAATAATTTTTAATAATTTATATTTTAGTATTAATCAATACTAATTTATTCATAATTATATCATATTTTAATAAAATATTTAAAATTATAATATATTAGTTTAATTTATATTAATATATAATTATTTTATAAAATATTGTAATTACATCATATATTTTAAAATTTATACTGACATAAAAATAAATATATTTTTTGAATGAATTTCAAAATAATTATATAATTTTTTATTATAATTCACACTTAGATAAGGTAAATTTATACAAATTTATTGAAATTTACTTTAATTTATTCTAAATTACATTAAATGATAATAATTGATATCAATTTGAATATACTATTATTATGTTATACTAATAATAAATATAATAATATTATTTAAAAATATATTGTAAGGATCGGACCATAAATAATATATATTATAATGTCATTTAAAAGGAATTCACATTCTTTCATTCATGGTGATATTTTCAGTTTTAGAGTTCTTGAAAATATTGTCATAACAAATACATAACAACTCACATTTTACCATGTAGAGATTTTTATAAAATATCATTTTTATCCTATAAGATAATACATTTGAAAATAAGTAAATTTCCTTTCCGTGATACAACTTCACAGTTATAACCTTGTCATATTCGTTTTCATTACACATCCTTATAATATAATGAAAATAATTCTAAAAAGTTTGTAGAAGTTAAAAAATCTGAGTAAGGTAAATAAAAATAGCAATGATCCCTATATGTCCCTAAAAAATACATGATGTTAGAAAACATAATTTTTTAAAACATACCTCTTAAAAAAATGTTACTTATATTTTCATTACATAAAAATATAAAAAACCTTACTTTTTAAATAATATAGGAATGATTATAAAAGTCATATATGATCCTTGGGACATTATGACAACCCTACTTTTTATAACTCAATTTAACATAATTTATTAATAAACTTCACTTGATACAACATTAAGGATCTATAGGTCTTGTGTCTTTCAAGATTATGATCATTACATAACAACATAAAACATGAAATATGCCGTCTTTATGGAAAATTTATTTTACATGGCCACTACATTCCCTCGTACTTAGCAATGCATGGGATAACCTGAGGATATGCATAAGAAATAGATGAGATATAAAGCCTATTAAGGGAATAAAATTGGAATAACATGTGGAATACAATACATGTTATATAATATTCATATTAATATAGTACAAGTGAATCATAAACATATATTCATGATAATTAATTATAATCATAACATGGAAATGTGGCAACAACAATTATCATGGTACTAGAATGAGCCAACGCTCATTGCACGTGGAGCATGAGTAAACCCTCATTGCACATGAAGCACCAGTAAAAACTCATTGCACTTTTTTTAGCATGAGTAGACACCCATTTCCCATTATGTAACATGGTACTATACTTCACCCAATGCATTGGAGCGCTATTAGGGAAAACCCTTCTTTAACATTTCATTTCCTTCATAAGTGTGCAACATGGATCACAAAAAATTGAATCATTCAACCTAATCATTTATTCCACAAAAAGTAGTTTGGAATAAATACATGAAACTCTATTAAAAATAAGTAAATGTGAATAATAGTGAATACCCTTGATAGAGAATGGGCATTCTATTCACAACACAATGACTTCAGCTTAGAAAATCGCGATGCCATTTCGGCGGCATAACAGCTTGACATAAGAATTCATAAAAATGGTTGATGAGAGAAAAAGGGCTATATAATTATATTTGTATGACATGGAAATTAAGTGAGTCATATAGAAACATGTAGCAAAAAATTAATGGAATTTATATTCATCATACAAAATAATTTCTTGAATGTAAATGGTGAGAGAGAAATTCCATTCAAAATTTTGGCATAGTAACGGGTGTACATGGGAGGCTTTTAATGAGGAATAAATGGGTCTCCCATCTTTCAAACATAAATATTAAATTGTGATGGAGGTACTAAACCATACCCAATCATTTATAATTTAAATTAAATGGGCATAGAAACTTAAATAATATTGGACAAAAATGAAAGAGGAAAAAAAAACATTACTTGGAAGTGTTCTTCAAAAGGATTCAGATATGCTTGAGAGAGGCTTCAGGGGAGCTTAGGGATCCTTTGGAGGACTTAGATATTTTAGGGAAGAGATTGGAATAAAACAAAAGGCTATTAGTGGAGAGGAAGTGGGAGCATCGGTGGGTTTATATATGAAAGGAGAGGGAATTGTTTATTATTTAGGTTTGGGACACCTCACATTAAAATAATCAAAACCACAAACCATACCATGGTTTATACACATTTTTTTCCAAAGGGATGTAGAAAACAATATTTTATAATTTCAAATTCTGATATTCTTAAAATAATGGGGTTGATTGTGTAGAGGTGAGTCACACTCCCATGGAAAACAATTTAGAAAGAAAATATGATTAATAAGTCTAGAAGAGTCCATTAATGCTTTGTAAAATAAGAAAAACAAATCCAAAATAACACTATTTGAATTTTAAAACATATATTTTTGAAAATAATGCTTATATTAATTTATTACATCACTATTGGGTCATTATGATGTCATAAAACACATTATATATTTAATTGGTATTTAATTTTTACCCAAAACCATTACTGTATCAGAAAATTATGAAAAATTCACCATTGTATAATATTGGCGTCCCGATTAATGAAATTATTTTCATTTTAGATAAATAATTTTTTAAATATTTTAATTCAAACTTTTAAAATAAAAACCGACATTTATTGAAAAATTCAAGGGTTGTGACACAAATGTCATTCAAACCTTAATAAAATTACAAATGAATTTATATAATATTATGATCATTTATATATAATAAAAATTATTTTAATAATAATAATAATAATAAACTTTTATTAAAATAATAATGAATTCAAAAATCCATTAATTTATAAAAATATATTTCTTATTTGAATATTAACTAAAAATATTGTTTTTGCTTTAAAAACTATTTACAAGGTAACAATAATAAAAAGAAAGTATATTCATTTTTATATAAAAAATATTGTATATAACAACAATACCTGGGTAATGTTATATAACCCCATAAAACAACCTCATAAGACCTATTGGTAAGGTGCGCAATGGTGACTTACTCTTGGGGTGGCTTCGATAACACTGCATTTGTGGTGATCTCTATCAACTTCAACTTCTCCCATAAATGGTTCTGTTCGAGCTTGACATGTTTAATCTCAGATTGGGCTTGGTAATGGGAGAAGCCCATTGACGCCACCTCTTTTCTGAGATCCAAAAATGGGCTTCGAATGGATCAATTATACTAGATTAGTCCACCTCTTCCTTTGTATGATTAAATTAGATTGTTAAAGAACTTTTTATACTAATCATGTGATCACTGTTCAATGGCTATATTAGCAACGATCAGAATTATAAATGGTATTTTAAAATCCAAAAACATAAAAAAATGAAGTTCATTTGTTTTATGACCATTTCACATAATAAGTCATTTAATTAGATCAAGAGTGATTTTCATTAACCAAAGTTTGGGTCATTAATGAAATCATCTTCATTAAACCCTTCCAAACCCATTAGATATATGAATAACCATACTGTGGTCATATAAAATTTAGCATCGCGTTGGAGGGAAATCGTGGAATAACCATCATATAATCTATAACAAGATTACCCATTCAATAGATATTTATAAGGATAACATATTAAAAAATTTCCAATTACACCATCCTGAAAAACAAATTTCAATTATGCATCATTTCAACAGGAAACTATATAAATTCTAATTCAAACACTTATGAAAAAAAGTTTTGGATATTGAAATACTATTTTTTTATAAAACCAATTTCAATATAAAAATATTAAAAATGTTATGTATTGTTCTTATTTTATGAATAAATGATATATTTTAATGGAATCGAAAAATTAAATTTTTTATGACGTTGGAAAATATCGTTGTATATTTATTTGTTAAATTATAACAATCCATTTTTATTTTTTAGTGCATGTAAAATCATTTTGTTTAATGATTCACTATTAATTTTATTCAAAGAATATAAAAAATATATATAAAATTTCATTTATAAATTCTTTAATCTCTATATAAATTGATTAATGATTTTAAAAAATATCTACATGGAAGAAAAATAATTTGAAGGGAAACATTAAATTTTACAAAACCATTTCCCCTTATGTAGAATATGAAGTATCCAATATGTTCATTATATTCATTAATATTTACCATATATTCATTTTTTACATATTTTGTTACATTTTAATTTTTTCATTCCTATTATTTTCTCTATTATCATTCTATATAAAATTACATAATAGTTTAAGTTTCAGTTTAAACGATTTGATGATATATAATTCATAAGTCCAAAGTGACATCTGTAGGTTGATAATAGTAAATAAGGAAATTATTTAATAAAACTTAGAATAATAATAATATAAAAATTTTCATTTTTATACATAAATATTATTATTGAATCCAATAATAAAATATTATTATAAAATAATAAAATACATTACAATCATGGAGACAATTGGCCAAATATACATATGAACAAAATTTCCAATTTTCAATGATCATTAACAAAATAAATAGATTTCTATTTTGACATTTTTTAATGTTCAATATATCATAAACTCTAAATTTATACATTACACTGTAATATATTTCATCCAGGTTCTGTCGTTATGAAAAATGAATGACATGGTATATGGAGGTGGTAATGAACACAAACACATGAACGATGTTATAATTATTATTTGAATGGAAATGTTAAATAAAATATGATATATTATATTTTTTAATGATTAATATTTCATAAATATCATATAGAAACCATAACTCCATCATTATAACCAGTTGTGAGAGATGGTGAAGGAAAACGAATTACATCGATTCGCGAGAATGGGTCTTCCAGGATTACTAATGAATGATTTGCTACCTATTTGGTGGAAGTGGATATGAATATGGTAAATTCTATTTATATAATAACTTCACTTTAAATCGGTTATAAATGAGGTATTATTTTATCATAGTCCAGGTATTATTGTGTTACGTGGAAGAAGAAATAAAACTAAAGCATTTGGTTTAACACTATATATCTTCCACGGAAATCCTACATTTCGTACTACCTAAATAACTACAAGGTTTATATTATGAAAAAATCAATATTATATGATGTGATTATTGATTTCATGACATAATTTTGGTGGGACATTGGAATGAAAAAAGGATCGTGAGTTGTAATGAAATAGGAAGAAAGTGCTCACTTTTACATCATATGGGGGAACTCTTAGAATTTTCTAAAATAATAAACCAATATAAATTGATTTAAATTTAAAAATATTAGAATATTTATATATTTGAATTATTTTATGAATATGGTTTTAAATAAATTCATTAAATAAAATATTTCATGTTATGACTATGTTATCATCCATATTTTTGGGTTTTATCCCATCGTTAACCATACTAATATTTACACTCTTAACAATGTATTTATAATTTATATCATATTGATAGTTATAAAAAATAAAAATAAAGTCAATAACTAGGGCATGATTGATATTTTCTACCATATCATAATCACTTGGCCAAATATGTGTATTTTGGAAATTTAAAATCATTTAATAAAAATCATACATTAAAAATAATAAATGTCAAATTTTAAAACTATTAACTACATTATCTTTAATATTATCACGACTATAAATAATATTCAAAATAAATATTTTAATAAGTCCATAAAATTTCTTTATAATATATTAGATTCATCTATCACACTAATTAATACAAAATATTTTAGTTGTAATATTTATATTATCATTAATTTAATTTTTTACATTAGTTGGATAATTATTAATTTATTATTCTGTAAGAGTTTAAGGATCTTATTTTTTGAATAAAAAATTAAAATAAAATATCATAATGAAAATAAATCATTTCTATATAAACATAATTTACATAACTTAACATATCTTCTATTGAATCCCATTTTAATAATATAATATTTATTAAAAACAAGAGTTTTAATAATGTTACTTTTAATTATATAATTGATTATAGTGGTCATAATTTCATAAAAATAGGAAAAGTATAAATATTATACATTAGGGTCATTATATACAATATAAATCAATAAAATTAAATTTATGAAGTTGTTAGGGTAATTTTTATGTCCTTATCACTATTTATTAACATAAAATACATGATTTTCACCATTACCATGTTTGAAATATTTAATATGGTTAATATATTAATTGACAAAAAATAATATTACTATATATATTATTCTTTTAAAACCTAATCTCACATTTGAAATACATTTTTCAGACTTAAAAACAATTTTGTTTTAGAATTTAAATTAAAAAAGAACTAATAAAATAAGACGAATAAATACATTTCAGGTAAATTCCTTCTTTGAATGTAAAATGTTCTTACTTTAAATTCATGTATAAATATTTCTAAAATAATTAAATTTTGATTAGTTTTAAAATAAATAATTTAATTTAATTTAAAATAAATAAAAAATATAAATTCGAATTTTAAGATAATAAAATAAAATACAACATAGAATTAAATCATTATTTTTCATTTTTAACTAAAAAATATTATTTTGTAAAAATTCCCCAAAATCCATCATATGATAATTTCATCATGCTAAATTAAAAATATAATTTCATTTATTCAAATTGAAATTTTATAATTTGGATACAAATATTTATAATAAGTCTATATATATTAAAAACCCCAATTTGGTTAAGAATAATATTTTTTATCACAACCATGGAAAAAAATTTAAGATGAAAATCCACTATAATATATAAATAATTAAAATATTAAATTTTATTACGTTAATATTAATAGGGATTCTTTATTCTTCATACGTTTTTGAAATTGCTTCCACATTATTTTATATACTTGATAAAGAACTGGGGATACTTTTCCATCATGAAATTTTAATATTCGTTTGTTTTATCATTAATATTATGTTTCTCTATTAAACATTTATAAGATGAATTTCCTTTTTCTCAATAGTTTCACTCTATGGTCACAAATTTTAATAGAATACTCTTCATAAAACAAATTACCTTCTATTTGAACAACATTACCTCTCAAAAGACGATATTATCCAAAAACATATTTCTTTAACACAAAAAACATGAAAAGTATTATATACCTTGGATTAAAAAATAGGAATAGGAGACATAGAAGAATAAAAATACAGGTTTCTGCAGTATTTTATACATTCATATGAACCATCTATTTTTCAAAAACGACAAAAAATGTATATCACATTTCCATGGAGATAATTTAAGAAAAACATGAACACCTACCACAAAATAGTGATATTCCCTCTAGTAATCAAATAAAATTTATAACTGCTCTATTATTTCCTCATATGTTACTAAATATACTTCATTTTTTGAGCCATTTACATTACTAAATTTCATCCCAATAACATCCTATATTCTAGATCTTTCAATAAATAAGGGATCCAACACTACTTTACACATAATTCCATCAAATAACCCATTTATAAAATAAATAAAGACTATTATTGTACAAAAGCTTGAAAAATTATAGAAGGAAATCAAAACCTATTTGATAATAAATTGATGAAACTACAATCATATCCTCTAATGTTGGAGTTGTTCTTATTTACATTCTATCATATTGAGGATAAAAAAACTTATTAAAATTTATTTTTATACCCAAATAATTCTAAATTCCTATCCAAATATTATATGTTATCCTAGGATAATTATTAGATAAAATGGAAATATAAACTCCATGTTACATGAATATCTCATTGATATAATATATATATATAATATATAAAGACACGATATCTATAATGAAGATGAGATGCATATATTTAGTTAGTCAATCAAGATAAATAAAAATCAAATTATTTCATAAATATGTCATTACAAATCCCAACATGAAATAAATGAATATACATTCCCATATCCACTATGGCACTACTAAATGATAAATCATCACCTTTTTTAATTTTCATTCTTCTTTAACCAATTAAAAGTAAAATATTTCATGGGGTTGAAATAAATATCTATTTTCAATTCATCCAAATAGAAATACTATTGATTTTCTATATATTTTTTGATCTATATGGAATAATTGGAAATGGGGAACTATGAGCTTCACTGATCAATTATCTCCTCACTTGGGATACACATGTCATTGATAAACACCTTCCAAATCATATAACACTTTTTTAACAAAATTTAATTCCATAAAAATACACATATTCGTGTATTCTAGGTTTTCATGTAAAAAAATATCATCCTTCGATCCATATTATTTATATATAAGAAATATCCTTATACTAGTGCATGGAACAAAGAAATGGATGTTCATTTATCAATAACTAAAAATCGAAAATAAAATAAAATCATTAACCAATGGGTCATATTCTAAACATTACATGGTTATTGTAGAATTATTTTTCAAACATGATTCATCCCCTATATTGTTTGATTTTCTATGATGGATACGCACAATGTTTTAATAAACATTTGACAATTAAATCAATCATTACTACCACAAGATCAACATTTTCTGAGTAATAATATAATTAAATATATTATTAATATTATATATATCACACCAGGATCTATATTTATGAATATTAAAAATTTATAATGGAAAATCCAAAATAACTAATTCCAAATCATTTGTGGGATAATTTAAATCAGTAGGGTTCAGTTTCAATGAAGAATCAGAAATTACCATGTCACTCTGAATGACAACAAAAAAAGTAATTTGTAAAATGGATTACTAATGAATAAAAATTAACTACATCTATAGGTAAATTAAAAAATAGGACAAAATATGTTATTAATTTCTTTTTATGAAAAAATATTCACTTTATTTCTTCTACATGAATAAACTAATTTTCGGAAATCATAGTTAGTGTTCTATACATCCAAAAAAATTCAATAAACAATCAGTAGCAACCATTTATTACAAGAAAACACTAAATATCTATTAATTTATTAGTTACCTTCCATTCATAAACAATAACTCTTTTAGTTAGATTAATATTTATTCCATATTTGTAAACAATATGCACCATGAATGATATTTATTATATCAATAAATCAAACATATTAATCTTCTGATAAAATTTCATTTTGTTTATGGTTTTCAAAAATAGTCCTTCTTTTCCCTTTATTATTTTCATGTATTATTTAATATAACAAAAGTATTACATATGTTTATTTAAAAATGGTATTTAGAGAAACATTTTTGGATAGAGACAAGTTCTACAACTGTCGGGGTTAGACATATGTGGTTTCTTCTCCCACTACAAATGCACTTGATTATTAAGTTAGTGGGTAATTAATTTTAATTTTTTTTGTGTTTGGATTGTATCAAGTAGATCATGTAGTAGGATCATTATCCTAAATATTGTTTTTTCATGGATCATTCCTTGAATATTCCTCCTGGAGTTCTGGTTAGTGTGGGAAATAGTTAACAAGGTTAAAATATTTTTTATCATGTGATGTTATGGTTTATTGATGAATGTATCTAATTAAACAATTAAATTTATTTTTGAAGGCATAGTAAATCACATATATTTCTGGATGGTTTATTTCCTTAGATAAATAATTGTGAGAGAGTGTATCTTTTTATACCTTTTGTAGTGTTATCAATGTCTGGGATAACAGAGTGATTGTTGATGGTCCCCTCTTTAAATCATTGGGAACTAGGATTCTATCATCTTGAGTGGTGGTATATTAATATTGGTTAAAAATAACCACACAACCATTATTTTTTAGTGGTCCCAAACAGTTTCTCTTTTTGTGTATCCTATAACTCATTAAAATAATTATCTTATGTTTCTTAGTAATAATAATGAATTTGTCTCTAAGGTGTATTTGATGTATCCTAAACCATTTTTGATACCATAGGTTGTTAAACATCAGTATATTTTAGGTGAAATAATGCTTTTACCACTGAGGATGGAAATCACCATGAAAAAATCGAATGAGGATTCATTTTTGGTTTCAATGGTTGATGATCCCTTGCAATGACCATATCTCTTAGTGGAGTGTTATGAATTCGAAGGAACTATGGAGTTGGAAACATTCATCGTTGAATGTCCTGGGTTTTTGTTATCTATGACTGCACATCCTAAGATAATTTTGATCAACATGGATCATCTGGCATGAATTCTGGATAGGTCAAAGGGGCTTTAGGATTAAGGTGATGTGGTGAGGGTCTTTCTTCTCCGGAAGTCAAGGATTATATATCTCTAATCGTTCCTTTTTCTTCAATTGGGAGTAGGCATGTCACTATTACTATAGAAAGAAACGCATCGGCCTCCATTTTAGTATCTAGGTTAAGTATTTCATTTAGAATCGAGGCCACCATGATTGTTTATTAATATATTCATTCCTAACTTATAACATTTGGGTTTTGTGGGAGTGTGAAAGAGGGCTTATAATCAATGAGATTTATTTAAATAGCATGTCTCAGTTACTAATTCCCACAAATGTAATGTTCGTATGGATCTTATTAATTATGATTAAAAATGAATGATCTATTTATATTTGAAGCAGGAAAATGACTATAATTGTCATATCAACTATTGGGAATGATTGATACCATAATGGAATAAGTGGATGTCTCTCACCAGTATTTCTAAAAAATTAATTTTAATGTTTTAGAGTTCTTATTATTTTTTTCAGTACTAAATAGACTATACAAGATAGGTTTTCTATCCATAAAGGTATATCACATATACATACATGGACTTTAACATGGTCTTATTGGTGATTTCAACACCATTGAGGATCATTTTTATTAAAAATTAATTGTGGCCATTTCCATCATAATAATTCAAAACTCTAGTGATTATATTACTTCTAATAGCCCTGTGAATTTTTTATTTTGTGGGAAAATTATATGGTTTAATAATATAAAGGGGTGTAAATGGATCTTGAGTCGACTAGGTAGTTTCAATTCCATGATACAAGGTATATCCACTATTTTGAAGGCATTAGTTACGCATCATAGAAGGTCACTTTTAGATCAGTAAACATTAGTGGTGTATATTAAATGAGACTATACAGTGGATAAATATTTCAACACAACAAATAAATTGATTGTAATTTATGGATTTATAAATATGTTCATCAATTCATTAGATCAACTTGATAAAACAATTTAATGGGTTGGTCTAGTTAACTTTATCCAAAAATTAGTGAATGATATGATGGTGTGGTCATCCAGTTAAATTAGTCGATATTACATACTATAAGGAAATAAAATGGACATTGAAATAATGTATGAGTGTTTCCATAAAATTCATGACCATGATGTATTTGTGATTATGGTGTACAAAAAAAATAGTTGGATGTTAATTTTTTGGAAATTGAATGAGTTTATATGTAAAAATAAAGGATAATCTATATCATATAGGGGGATTGTAACACTATAATTATTCAGGAATATCAAAATGAGAAGAGGTTTACATTATGGTTAAATCTAAAAAATGATGGTGGTTCATTTATGAAGTTTCTTGAGCATGATTGGATGATGGAAGTTGATCATAATAAAAGGATTATATATGTCACGGGTAGTATCCATTGGGGAATACATATTGGAGAAAATGGGTAAAGTTTATATTGAAATTGTTTTCATATATTGTTGGATGGTCGAGATAATGATTTCATGGAAGATATTATGAAGGATGAGGTGATTAAACAAATTTTTCTTAGTATTTATCAAAATGTTTCTCTGGGGTAGATGGATTCGTTGGGTACTTCTCCATGACTACATGGGAAATTAAGAAACTACACATTAGGGAATTGGTAAGGGACTACATTAGTGGGAAGGCTCCTACCATGGAACTGTTCAAATAAAAGTGGTTCTTAGTCTAATGATAAAAGAGACAACATATCTCAACCATATTTGTCCCATCTATCTATGAATATTTCCATATACAATCACTTCTTTTTTCATTATTCTAAGGATGATCCACAATATTGAAAAATTTGTGTGAAATGATTAACTTAGATTTATGAATGGTAGCAGCCTTCAAGTGGTGATTGAAAAAAAAAATAGATGATTTAAATATGAATACATTGGGGTAAAACATTCTGATCAATATGGATATGAATAAGTCTTATGATCAATTAGAATAGGGGTTCATAGTTAGTGTTATGAGGGAGTTTGGTTTCATTCAATGGGAATGTTACATTTTTTAGTAGAATTACTACACCATATCTGACCATTTATATTATGGTGAAAATTTGATTTTAAATATGATACATTTAGGATTATTAAAAGGGGTTCATATACATACAAACATATTTACCATCACTCAATAGGCTATGACATGGAGTATCACAAAAGGGCTAGAGGAGTGATAAATATGGCCAATGAAAAATTAGTACTAAGATATTATGTTCACAAATAGATTTTTTATATTGAAATTATTTATTCATTAATGGTATGTTATAGAATATCAGTAACCTAAAAAAGGGATAATATGAAAACCAATCTAGCTGATAATCCTTATTAATAGAAGTGTTTATCTGTCAATTAAATTTTTATGTACTTGTTGTAAAATGTTTCAAGTCAAAAAAGGCCTGAAAAATTATTTCTACAAATAGAGTACCTCAGTTCTCATATCTCGGATGGAATAATGAAGATGGTTATTAGGGTATAATCAGCTTTGTAATTGGATAAATCTACGAACAAAAATTCGTTCATCTAGTATTTGAGGAGTGTCAAAGTTGATAAAAATTTTGTCAACACTATCCCATTACATGTATTGACTATATTCAAATATCATATATTGATACTTAATTGTCTGAAAATAATCATGTTTTCATTTATATGGGATTCATATCAATCTATGATTCATCACATGGAATAATATAATAATATGGTGAGACTATTGGATTATGGAGGGATAAATTTATGTAGTGTAATGGGAACCATGGAGTCCTTGTATAACATGATTTCATGGAACATCATTGAAGTTAATTGTATGTGGGAAATGGTACTAATAAAATGTTATAGAGATAACTAAGTGATGGGATGAGTGAAATTTGATAATTTATCTCATGGAGATATTCATGATCAATCATTTGGATATTAGTGAGGGTGAAATATGTTGGATTGTGGGTAACATGGATATCAACTATTTAGAGGAAAACTGTGAAGTAGGGCACTTTTTTTAGAAGTATCATGTGCTGGGTATTTTTTAATGGCATTGCGGTGTTGTTTTTGTACTGCACCAATTTTTTAAACACATTGGAATGCCAATTTCCCAATTTAATGTAAGATTTGTAATTGAGATTTCATTTTTTAGACAAGAGAATTATCAAGAGTGGGGATACTATATATCACTTTGTGGGGGAATAGTTCTAGGGTAATTGCTAGTAAGTATTTATTTTAAGATTATAATAATGTATTTTCTTAGTTGGGTTCTATTTGATTTAGGGGGATATGAATAATGAATAGATGTTGGAAGATTCTCTATAAATTTTTAGTGGTGTCTAATGTATATCATAGAAGATATGGGGGACACTGTCAAATTGTAGGGAATTTTATATTAATATATAAATGTTCCTTCCAGAATTTTCCTTGAAATCAGTGGTGGTATGTGTTACAAGATAATGGATGTAGGTGAGATGGAGTCCTCCAAAACATGGGATAACAATGAATGCGTATGGTTAAATTATTTCTAAATTAATGGGAGTTTTTAGGCTGTGTAGGATTTTAGAGGATCAATGGTCTTCGGATTCTACTCCTATTATGGTCCATGAAACTCGCTTTTGGTAGATGAATGGGTGATGATCACAAAGACTTTTTCAAAATAGGCTATATAACATTAATATCACAGATGTTGAATCATATTCTTCTACTCTTGTTGGACACCGTCACCCAAATAATGAACCTACATGGGATATAATCAACCTATTGAGGAAATGAATATGGTATATTAACTAGGGAATGGGTGTTGAACAGTTGTGGAGATAATTAAATTTTACTACCTAGAAATTAGTTATCAACGGGAGTCCATGCAAAAAAATTATTATATTTTCATGGGTTGGATTATTTCCGTATGACTATAAATTCATTTTAAGGGGTGATTATCTTGGTCATCACCATTTTATCCCTATTGATGGTGGATTTCTGTTTTCATTTTTATAATATAAATTTTAATTGGTAATGAATTTTTAATTTCATAAAAACTATCTAGGTAATAGTAATAACTATTTATAATCAATTTCAAATCTTCATGCTAGGTTATCAAGTAGTATGAAATCATTGAATAAATAATTATTTACTCTGAATTAAGTCATAGAATAATGTACATAAAGGTAACCCATAAAACAATAATATCAAACACTATATTGTGTTCATGAGTTACCAGAATGATCATTCTACTAATAAATATATAAATATCCCTAAAAATCGAGGTTATTTTAATATTTTCAACAAGAGTTTTTTACAAAAGAAATATCTTCTATTTATGAAGTCATATTCGAATAATAATTACAAAAATATCAGTAATAATGGAATTAGAATAGCTATAGTAATAAAATGTGTGTGTATAATAAAAATTAAGATGTAATAGACCCATCACATCATCATTATATGGAACACCATTAACAAAATTAGAATATGAGTTTCCTCTTAATTTTTTCATTTAATCATTAATATTTCCACTATGAGTAAAGAAATTAAGACACACATAGGTATAATTCCCAAAATAAATTCAATTAAAGCATATTATTGTTGTCTTATCATTTTTATGATATCATTTTACAAGAAATAATTTTCCAAAAATTGAAAATATTAATAATATAAATACATCCCAGATATTATTGTATAGTCTCCAAGATTTTTTTACCATAGTGATCAAAAGATGTGAACTTGTGTTCATACCACTATATTCCATTGTTGATTTTCACCATTCCTACCATCTTGAACGTTTCATCAACAAATTTTCTTTGAAATCGTGACCATTAGAAAACTCAATTTATATATTTTATGAATATTTTACACGTTTTTATAACATTTAAATTTATGTGTGGATAAAGAAAATTAGTATCATAGATATAATACTAATTAAAAATGATTCATTTTAATATCAATATCCTAGATTAAATTTTGGTTTATACCATACTAATATAGTGAATTATTATTCATACTATGCTACAAAATCAACATCCTATTTTTTTAATTCCAACAATTTCTCATCCATAAAAAGACGATCTATTATTGACAAAAACTTTCAAATAAAATATTGTTAAATTAATCATACTACATGGCATAAATATCTTCCATTTATCTAATATTATTAAACATTGAAAATTATGATTCTGAGTCACCATTAAAAAAATGTACTGAATTAAATTTTATTGATTTGAATATCCCATGATATAAAATATCCTATTTTTTATGTCAATCTATCCTTTAGAAACCACATTGTATGAATATAAATAGATTATTCATCGAAATTGCTCAAAAAAATGATATACTATTATAATAATCCTAAATAGTAAGTAATTATATACACTATAATGGTTACCAGAACCATTAATATCTTTCTCCATCTGAGCCATTATAGCTGGAAACAATTCGATTCAAATTGTTGTGATTCTACAATTCTTATTTTGATGTATGTCATCCTATTGGTGGCTGCCAACATTCATATACAATAAGACTATCTAAAAATACACAGTTTATGCAAAGGAACAAGGTTATCATAATATTATATAACACTTAAAAAATTAAATAAGTAGTGTCATTATGTGTCATTCTACAAATATTGTCTAAAAAGTTAATTTTATGTAAATATTTCATATGAAAATAACTATAAGATCAACACCTTAAGGAATACAAATTATACTCTATTCAAATAGGAATTAACATTCAATCATTCCCAAATTTATTTTCACGTTTATAATTTTAAATATTTTTCTAGTAACTCATCCATAAGAACTGATATATTAAAAATTATACATGTCTATGAAACATTTTTTTCCAACATTATAAAACATTATATCATAAAACATTTTTTCATGTGACATCTTGACAATTTTAATGGTTATTTTTTCATATCCATAATCATCCATATAATATGTTGAATGGTTTTTTAATATCATGTTTATAAGAACCCAGTTATTTCTTTGAGGTAAGGATTTTCTCTTTTTGATTTTTTTCTAATATATGTGGAGGAAAAAGAGGTTAACACACTATGTAACATAGGATCATGCCAGGAAATTGGGGTTACACAACATATAATCCCAATAAACACCATGTAGTATTATGTCCCATTATTGTATAGGAATAGGCACAACACAACATGTAGTTTCATGAAAAATTCCGGTACATTTTTTTTAAATTGTACAGTAGAATTATTATGGTTAGAATAATTGAAAATCACCCATTAATTCGATGAATATTGTTCCTAGGTGATTCAAGGATAGGGTGGCCTCCTCTTTCTTCTACTGATCACTAATTCGAACATCATCAGATGTGTTAGATTCGCCTTTGTAAAAAATCTATTTTTATTCATCAATTACATGTGATTTCTTCTCTATGAGTAGTTATCAAGGGTTGAGTGTTTATGGACGTCTTTTAGACATAGTCCATTCTAGATCAAATTACTAGTTGTTGGTGGAAGGGGGGAGTTGTAATGGAATGGGTTATGTGGTCTTGGGCATTTCACTAATATTCAACATGAATACATGTGTTGAAGTTTCGTAAACCAATTAGTAGTGTGTCACCTTAAATGAATATGTACTATTCATATTAACAATATTTTTAGTTAATTGATTAAGGGTTTTAATGATTGTTTAGTGTTTTTTACATTTATTAAGGGCAACCCATGGTTGTGTTTCCCATAAATGACCTTTTATGACCATATGGAATAAGATTCTTATAAGGAAGGCATTAAATTCTCTTCATCTGTGGTTTTAG
The DNA here is from genome assembly GCA_963277665.1 of Viscum album. Taxonomy (NCBI): domain Eukaryota; kingdom Viridiplantae; phylum Streptophyta; class Magnoliopsida; order Santalales; family Viscaceae; genus Viscum; species Viscum album. The sequence goes on from OY728135.1 coordinate 165,669,121, forward strand.
ATCAAGATGATTGAAGTATAATCCATGTAATATTTTAATTTACATGTGTTTCTTGTGATATGAATTTCCACATGAGTTATTATTGTTAAAGGCATGCAATAGTTTAATTTTCATTAGTCATTTCTTATATAAAAATTTAAATGTGTAAATAGAAATAGGTTAATAATAGCCTAAAATTGAAAGGCAAGGTCGGTCACATATGACTATTATTAATTATAAATTGGTTGATCTATTTAATTATTCAATAGGCCATGGATTAACACAATAGGTAATCATCATGTTTTGTCATGAGAGAGACATGATTGCCGTTGTCATTATAATATACAATATTATATAAATGATGAGGGAACCATGAACCCAATGATTGATGCCACATATGGTCTTTACAGGAAGCTTTTTATATGTAATGATTTGAAATTTACTATTATTTGAAGATTGATATGACATGACTCATATTGTGTCTGGAAATTTAATGAACAAGATTGGACTCGGTCTTCACTACTGCTTATGTAGATAGGCTTATGGGGTATCTATTGACTTTAATTTATAAATTGATTTCTAGTCATAGGAAAAATTATGCTACATATATAATTCAACATATTTGAACTATTATATAATATTAAATGAATATGAATTGAAACCAGTGTTTGTTAGATTGTTTACTTTTAAGTACTTCCTAGTTTACTGATTTCACTATTATTAACTACCTGTTATAAATATTCATTGACAGATCGACATATATCATTGGAGGTTGCCTACAAGGACTTAGTCTCACACCCTATTTTGGTCATTTTTATGGCCCAAACAAATTATATTTTTTTATGTTTCATTAAAGGAATGTCTAACTCTACAGGTACTTGATATTTTACTTTAGACCTAGAGGGCATGTGACCATGCTGAGCCTTGTGATGCTTATGAGTTTCATTTGTCTATTCTGAAAATTTTATACTTATATTAATTATTACAATAGTGTGATATGGCTTTTATATCTTTCATGATTATTTGACATGTCACATCATCCTTTATATTATATGACATCTAGTTGTTATATTATCAACATTATTATATTTAATTATATTTCTTGTAATTTCTTCTTCTACTATTTTAGTTTTATTTTTCCCTTTATGTTACACACTTTCAATGAGAACATAGTTTCCCAACATTCACATGATGTCCCTTTTTATAGTCAGAATCCTCTAGAAATTGGGGAACTATGCCTGAGGTGATGTGGTCAACCAGGTACGGGGCACCATTGGATGGAATCTGAATCTCGGACATTACAAATTGGTATCATAGGTTGATCATTTATAGTTTTCCTTAATATTTTTTGATAATAGACATGAATTTTAAGGACATGGTGTTTGGTAATTAATTGTTCTCAGGAGTCGCTACCATTTATACATGGAAAACCAAAATTTCATCGAATTGAATTGTGATTTCTGTATTTTTAGTTATTGTAGTTGATTCAATATGATAATTGGGTGAAACAAATGTATTGTATTGTTATTTTTTATATCATTGATGTAATATTTTTTTGCAACATGTTGATATTAGGGTATTCCATTTACTCTCCATAAAATGACTTGTTAAAAATAAAATCCCATCCATTCCAACAATGAAATTTTTAGAGAATTACTGTGTTCATGTTTCATTGATAGATACTATGATGGATATGCCAACAGTTGTGATAAGATTAGTGGTACATGTTGTGGTTCAAATAGTATGGATTCAAAACATTAGTCCCTAAGGTGTATGGGCCCTCTTGAATTATAATTTTTGAGATCATGGTGTTGTCTAAAATTTACCTTCTTACTTATTATATTATACATGTATATATATATGGATTACAATGATTGATTAACAAAGTGTATGGTCACAGACATATAATAATTTCGAATACAATTTGTTTAAATGTCAAAAAACAAGGTTTCGAGGAATGTTTTAGAGGCTTACTGTTTGGAAAGTCAGACAATATGGAATGTTGTTCTATGAACACACGCTATGTGTTTTTATTTTCAGGAAGAATGGATTTTCATAAGTACACGACATGTACTATGTGGACACACCATGTGGTAAAGGACTGTGTTTCGAACAATGTGATAAGAAAAATAATGTAGTAATATTTTTTGATACTGTATGTTGGGTACATCAGGTACAAATTCTATAATTTACATAGGCAAACCCCATGTGGCTCTTTCCATGTAGAAGTACATGGCCATAAGGAATGATTTGAGTAGAAGTAATATCCCAGTGTTAGATGTTCTGTACATAGGATTGTTACTCGCCATTGATGGTAGATGTAGATTCATATGTCAGGGACTATGGGTAAATGTTCGAATAGTTTCTATATGATGTGTAATGATATTTTGGTTACCTTTGAGGGTTTTATATAGTATTTTGTTCTCGAGATCATGAACTATGAACCATAATAATGAACTTGAAATGATGTGTGGGATTGACCATGTAGTGATTTGCCTCCCTGATGACCTCCAGTTATATGAAAAGAGAGTGGAAATGATCAAACCTCATAGGTTGTAGGCCATGATATATTAGTGGATCCTCTAGTAATGAAATTTCTTGGGACCATCAGTTATATCAGATGAAGGTGCTGATCAACCATTCCGTGAAGGATTTTTGAGGTTTAGTGAAACAATTTTGGGAGAATCACACTCTACAACGTCTATGGCAGAGCTGACGTGAGTGTTCAACTAGTGTCATCCACCCATGTTTTCAGAGGGATGGTGGTCCACAGGGTGTACAGTCATAATTAGAGTCCATGTTAAAGATATTTGAGAATATAGAGACTCCTCCTGAGTGGAGGGTCAATCATGCAACATATATACTGCATGATTCTGCTACAATTTGTTGGAATGTTATGTCATAAAATGAAAGATGTTAGGATATAGTTTTGGAATATTTTATGATAGTGTTATATTATTACTTCTATATTGATATTTTTATTGTCAATAAATCCTAGGAGATTCTACATCTATTGTAGGGTGCTTTATCAGTATTGAATTACTCAACAATATTTACTGATCTCCAGTGCATTGCACCTATTCTGATTGGTGAAAAACTGTGAAATGCTTGGTTTTTTAAGGATAGTATTAGCTAAAAATCCAATAATATGTAAATATCTTCGGGATAACTACTTCATCTGAAATTGGGAATTGAAAATAGATTAACGATCATAATACGATGATATCTGGAGGTACGAGCTAGGAAATTTCTGCACCGAGATTAGGTATTGTTTTGATCATTGGTAGGAAATGTCATATGGATCATTCTCTTGGTGATTCTAATAATCAATACATAAATTAATGTTGCCTATTGATGCTCTACTAGGGTTTAATTATTGGGCGTATAAAACAAAATTGTTTGATGGACCTAGTCAATTGCTGATCTTGCGAAAATATGTGCTATCTACAACACTTTTGTAGGATCATTCTAATATAAGCTAGTGATATAGGGTTTTCACTATCTCTGCATTCAATAGTTCTGTGAGTAACTTCCCACCAGTAAGTGAACTAGAAATTATCAGGCCATTGTGTTTGAGTTGGTTATCATGGCCATGGTAATTAGACCCCCGGTTCTCAATGGCAACTGGGTGGATCAACATAGGCTAGCCAAGTAGTGTCATAGTATGGCTGTACAAGTCAGACGTATATATTGAAATAGACTCATTAGTGGAAGGATCTCAAACCCTCTACAATCAGAGGTATTATTATATGGAAGATTGTTTTATATTTTGCACTTTTTAATATATAGGCTTCACATAACATCATATCTATGCTCATTATGTAGAGACTAGGACTTTGCATTTTTAATTTTGATGATGTTATGATACTGATACTCCGTTTGGGATTGAAAAGAATGATATGAGTCAGTGCAAGTAGTGACCCCTTGATTTTGACCAATGACACTTCCTAAGGGACCACTATATCATAGAGATGATATGTTTTTATTTCTATCTCGGAATACATAGGTAGGTATCCTTTCATGAGTTTTTCGATTGCAATCACCATAGGGTGAGTATTAAATCCCTAAAAGGCAGATATTTTCACCACATAGTTGAATGCGATGTCTAGGAAAGACATGATGGACGTATGAATCGTGGGTTGGGATGGATATTTTCATGGATTATGAGCTTATATATAGATGGACATGGGACAAGTCAGTATCATTTCCCTCTTATTTTAGATCATTTCAGGGGCAACTTTTGATCAGACATTTCAGGTTTACCGACGATGAGATAGGTAGAGTTCCATATTGATCTAGTTCCTTGAGTGGCACTACAATCCATTTCTCTATATTAGATAACTAGGATTGAGTTAAAAATCTCCAAAGACATGTAGAGGATTTATAAGCTAATGGTTTCATCATAACTAGTATGAATCCATGGGGTTCTCTGATCCTTTTTGGGAAAATTTCAAATTGTACCCTCAAACATTTTGTGGATTATTTGAATTTGAACCAGTCCACGGTTACGAATAGATATCACCGGCAAATGTATAAATGAAATATTTTTCCTACTTCTAAGAGATGGAGTTTTATCAATGATTGATTTATGATCTAGTTATCATAAGTATTCTGTTAGACCATCATACTTTCATAAAAAAATCATTCGAAACATGTATGGTGTTCTTGAGTACATAGTAATGTAGTTAGTTCTCACGAAAGTGATGGAAATTTTTAAGGCACTAATGAACCGAGTGTTCCATCCTTATCATGATTTGTGTGTTGTAGTTTTCATGGTTTATACCATTGTTTATTCTCAAAATCAACTCAAACATGCCACACATGGCGTGTTTTTTTATGTTCACATAATTAGAATCAACTCTACGTTATACTAACAAAGTGCCACTTCGGGATTGATCAAATTCACTTCCTGGGTCACATCTTCTTAGTGAACAATGTTTCAGTGGACCTAGAGAATGTGAGAGTAGTAGTTTCATAGGATTAGTCAAAGAATGCATATAAAGAGCATATTTTCTTGAGTCTGGATAGTTACTATAGCCATTTCATACAGTATTTATCATGTTTATAAGAACCATGGATTGCCATGACTAAAAAGGGCGCAATGTATGTATGGGTTGATTCCTGTAAGATGTCAATTCAAGATATGAAAGTAAAAATGACCTAACGCCGATAGTATTTTATCCAAAGCTGGTTTTGAGTTATATAGTGTAATACAATGAATCAGTTATTGGGTTGGGGTATTGATTATTCATGGGGAACAATTCACTGCAGATGGGTCTAGGTAATTAAGGCCATGTGAGGGGAATTACCCTATGCAAGATCTCGAGATCACTTTAGATGGTCATGCTTAATGCTTTTGGAGACATTACATATTATGGGAGAGCTTTTTTGTTTACACGAACCTCAATAGTGATATATCCATATTTACACAGTGTGATCGGATTCAGAGACAATGAAGGTGGGTGGAATACCTTTTGTATTTTAACATTCAACATGCCTACTAGATTGGAAAAGATAATGTAGTGGATGATTCGTTGAGAAATAGAACACATATAAGGGCTATGTAGCTTACCATTAGTGATTGTAAGCTTGTGGTTATCTTCTATAAGAAGCATTTGGAGTTGAACAATAGTCAGGGGATGAATTTTCAATCAGCATTAGTTTTTACCATTTTGCTATTATAATGATTATGAATGTGATAGCTATCAAATTAGGATGAGATAGATATATGGGAGAGTATGTTATGTGGGAATCCACATCCTGGTTAGACAGTAGGTGAGAATGATGTTTAATGATTACATAGATATGTATGGGTTTAATCTGACATGAACAAGGAGCCAATATAAGATATTCATACCTCTTTATGGGAATTGTGTCATAGTGTCACCAATATGTATCAGATTTTACATCGTCAGAATTGGTGTCCATGTCTAAACATGGATGTAGCTAGTTTTTTCTGGAGATGTTATACATGTCATCTTTTTAAGGAAGAACACTAGTGGCCTACTAGACATTTAGATTAGCTACACATTTCTTAGTTAAAATGGAATGATGTTGTAATATATTTCATGACAGTGTGTCTAAGGTCCCCATGAGGTAATGTTTTCTAATTGGATGATGTTGACATGATCATGAAGGTTTCAAATTTCATACTGATCAAGAGAACAATCAGTGCTGAATATCATGGGAGGTTTTACATCTGGGAGATTGTAAAACTAAATTGGGTTCCACATTCTATCATTTCATATGTGGATTCTTGGTTTATATCTCATTTATGGTGAGGTCTATAGAGGGATTTGATTATAAATGTTCTTTTGATCACGAGTTACCACCCTCAGATAGTTGTACAGTCAGAGTGCATGATTCAAGTGTGGGAGGACATGCATCGGGAAGAGTTAAGTGTTTAGTAGCTAGAGTTATTCTTAGGATATTCTTCACCACTGTTGGAAGGGAAATTTAGTTATGAATTACTTAAAGGATGTGTTTGTAAGAACCATGTTCTTCATTCGATGTATGGATCTTATATTTCTATCTTTTTCTTAACTAGGTGGAGGAAATGGAGGTATAAACTTCTAGTATCCCATGATCATGGAATGTAATTGTGGTTACATACCTTATAATCCCAATACCTTCCATGTAGAGGTCTGGAGAGAAATTTTACGGAAATATGCATTATATGTTGTGTATTTTCATGAAAATGCAGAGTACACAACCATTTTGTGAAAAATTGGGAAATAGTTTATTTTTCCTTATATTTAAAAAAACACAAAGCATAGTTCAACAAATAGTGCACCTAGGAGATTCCATGATTGTGTGGCGTCCCATTTCATCATCTGATCGCCGGTTCAATCAATTTTAGATGTGGTATATTTCGCCATCAAGCGCATCATGTCCCATTTTCCGGATTTTAATCTTGTCCTATTTAACTAAGTTTCATCATATATCCTCATTTTATATATATAATCTATGCTATAATAAATTATAGGCTAACACTAGATGGGGACAGTGATAAGAGCACAAGGTATGTGGTCTCGTTCGTTTTACTAATTTTTTGGTTTAATATATGAGTCAGAGTGCCTCACACACATTAATAGTGTTTTTATTTGACAAAATGTATTCTATTTTTGTTTCTTAATTTTTTGGTAATTTAATAATGGTTTTAATTCATGTTTAGGGTTGTTTACACTAATTATGTGCCACCCCCTGGGTGTGTTTCCATTGAATGAATGTTTATGGATTATTGGCCTAGGTTGCATATGAGGCATTTCTTAAATCACCATAATGGGTTGTTTAAAAAGATGTTGATTAATCTTTATTGAATGTAATATTTTAATTTACCAGTTTAGTTTCTGATATGAATTTACCACTTGAGCGAACCATCAATCCAATGAGGGATGCTACAGACATTCTCTATTAGATGTTTTTTATATGTAATGTGTTAGAATTTACATATAATTGAATATTAAGATGAAATAAATTATGATTCATCTTACATGAAAAATTCTATGTGTGGATTTAGTATTCAATACTACTTGTTAAGATTTCCTTCTAAGGTATTTGTACTATTTACATTATACGGGGGTATCTATGCTTAGTCTAAATTCCATATCCAATAATTCAATCTAATTTAACTATTAAATAATATAAATTATTGTATATGAAATCCAATTCATGTGGTACTATTTACATATTTGTAATTCCAAGAATACTACATAAACAATTTCAAACAACCAAATTAAAATATCCATTGATAGATCAACACAGATATTGGGTGTTTCCTGCCAGGGTTTAGTCTTAGACCTAGTTTAGTCATATTTCTGGGCCTAAATAGATTATATTTTCGAATATGTTGATATGGTAATGTTCACATAAAAATGTACATGTTGTGGTTCTTAGGAGAATGAGTTCATGAAAAATATATAAGTCTTGAGATGGTTCTGTGTTTATTTTATCTGTTTTTTTCTTTTTTTATTGTATTATGTATTATTGTAGTGTAACATGTTTTGTCTATTTTCATAGAACATTTGACACACAACATCATCCTTTTTATGCAACGATATCTAGTTTTAATATTGTCAATATTCCAATGTTATCTACAGTTTACTAGTATTATAGATTATTCTATTGTATTTTTATTGTTTCTTATGTGTTACACTCTACCAATGACGGCATAGTTTACCCACAATCAGACCTAGGACCTCACTTCTAGTCTGAAACCTCTAGATTTTTCGGAAATTCACTTCATGAAATGTAGAAAACTAGTTATGTGTTACCTTTCAGTGGCATTAAGAACTCAGACGTTACTATTGTATGCAAAAAAATTATAGTAAGGTACATAAAATGAAGAAATATATCCATTAGTCCATTTAAAAATAACGAGGTCAAAAAACTTTTTCATGAAAAAATTTATTCTTATCTAATATAGGAATACTTTTTTAATTACAAGAAATAGATCAACAACATACAATTTTGAGTCAAATAATTTAACATAGAGAAATAATTTCATTTCCATGGGACATTATATTTATAGTACACTTACATAACCCGTACAAATATGAGTAATCAAATATTCAACATCTAATATTTTTGAATGCATTGGAGTCATTTCTAGGTTCACACATCTTATAAGTTATAATGATCATACACATAAATAAAAAGATGTATTGGGATTACACATTTTTAATGATTTCAAATGACCACATCATGAATAAATCATTTTATGCTTGAACCATTTCATTATACAATTGTTTATAAAATCATTTTAACCCATCAGAAAAATGTTTTTCGTTATAAAAATACCAATTATTTATAGAAAATAATTTTACATATAGAAATATTCTTTAAAAAATTGATTTAGTTTTATAGGTTAATAGAAGAAGAAATTTTAGAATGAAATTCCAATTTCAAATAATTTTTCTATACGTGGAAATGTCATTGTTTTGATAATTGATAAAAAGACAATTACTTTTTAATATTTGTAATGAAATGAAAATAATTTAGTAAAATTATTCAATTTCAAATACATTGAATGAACTGTAAAAAGAGGAATAATTTTTTTATAAATAGATATATTTCCATATAAATGCATTGATAAAATAATTTTTTTTAAAAATATGTACATGGAGGAAAATGATTTTTCCATAAATCATTAAAAGTAATATTATAAATGAATGTCCATTAGATCGAGTCGAACTCAATGATTATATTTGTTATCTTACTGAATAATAAATGTTTAAAATTTAGTTAATTTCATAATAACCATTTTACAAATTCATATTAATTTTATTTTATATATAAATATTCTATATATATTAATTTAATCATTAAAGGTTCTGATGGATGATTTAATGATATTTTGTTCATAAGTTCAATGTAACATTGATATATTAAATGTGGCCAAAGAGGAAATTATTCCACCATTTACAGAATAATAATTAATAAATAATTATAATTCTTGTATAAATATTATATGTTAGAATCCAATCAAGAAATATTATTATGATAAATGAACTATGTAACAATCAAGGAGATGGTAGGCTGTATTAATATCTGAGAAGTGTTTCAATTTTTCAATAGTAATTAATTGAATAATGTGTTATTCTAGGTTTTTATATTTATAAAAATATAATCAACACCATTAGTTTGTATTATATATACTAATATATTTCATCCATTTTATGTAGTGATGAGAAACAAATCACATTGCAGTATGGTGGTGGTTTTCCACACGTAAACATGAACAACATTTTCAATATCCCTATGAACATAATAGTAAAGAGTATATGACATATTAACATTTAATATTCATAAATATCTAATTAATAAAATATATATATATACCAATTAATTATATCCCCATAACCTACCAAGAGACATGGTGACTGAAAAAGAATTTCATTAGTTTGTGAGGCTGTAGTCTAACATACATATGATCTATGGTTTCATTACCGATTTGATAGAAGTGGATATGGATATCAATTATAGTATTAAAAAAATATCGTTATAATTATTTTAATTTTTATTATATTATCACTATTTAAGGTAATTTTTAGGAGGTTTAAGATGAAATTAAGAAAAACTATTGGGTTAAACAATATAGAACCTTTTTGGAAAACCTCATTTCCTCCCACCTTGACCAGTCTAACGTATGTCTATTGACCAACCTAATAAATCTAGAATATGAGTATAGATTATTGGAATTAATTATGGGTTACCTTTTCTGAACTAATGGTTCTTGAGTTGTGAATATATGGAAAAAATCGGTGGTCTTTTAAAATAGATGATAGAAGAACATTTTGACATTAATAAATTACTAAATTAATATATAAATATGTTAATAAAAAATGTTCCCAAATTAAATAATTTATATGATTAGATGATTACATGTTGAAATAAATTCATCAAATTATATGTAGACATGTTTTGAATTTTTTTAAATACTTATCAATTGGTTTTGAGCTCCCATTAACCCATCTCAAACTTACCTCAAAAAAGGGATTTTACAAATTGATCGTCATAATCATTGTAATAAATTTAAAAAATACCCATACATGGAAAATGGTTGATATTTTAAAACATATCATATTCAATTTTACAATTACAACATCTCTATGATTTTTATATAATCTAATAAAATATTATTTACTATAAAATATTATTCAAATCAAATGTTAGAAATATTCATTACTTTAACATTAAAAAAAACAAATACCATTCAAAATAAAATTCATTTAAAACATACATAAAATAGCATGTCTATCTATAACATTTATGGGTAACATTAATTATCTATAATTATCTTACTTCTAATATTATTAATGTCATTTATTTTATTTTTCCATTAATTGGATTATTACTATGTAATGTTGGTGTAAAAAAATTTTGGAATTAATTTTTCACATAAAATATAAAAGAATCATTATTTATTAAAATAACTAATTTTGGGTGTGTGAGATAAAGTATGATGTTCAAGAGGTTTCATGGTTTTCTGATGAGTCTCAGAGACTATGGGTAATGTTTGAATATTTTTTTTGTTTTCTTCACATGTAAAACTATTTTGTGTGGATAGTTTAATAGAAATTATGTAACGACTTCATGATCTGGCAGTTTTTTATTAATCATTTTTACATTTCATGGATATGTTTCCTAGATAATACATGACATATTAAAATACATTAATTGATAAAGGAAAAACTATTTGAGGATTCTGAGTTCTAGATGTATGTCGGATAGGCAGTATAATGTTTCAGAAAAAAATCAACTTCGTGAAGTAGAAGGGATAAAATTTTGAAAACTCATTTATTGAACTATTTAACTAAACATGTATAATAACCATATGACTAATTTGTGTTGTATTTTAGGATTATAAATTATTGGAAAATTGTTTGGGAATTCATGCTTCTAAATCATGTGAGTGGATTTTCATTGAAAAAATCAAACCATACTATTTGATCAGGGTTTAGAAAACATTTTTGCCAACAAATGAATCTTCCCAAACTAATATTTATTTATTTTTCCATTTTCCCCTCTATCTTGATTAGTTACCTTGTATTACACTTATTGATATTGAGCCCTATTTTTTGAATTAGTATAATCTTTTTGAATTTTTTCATTTCAAACAAACTAGAAAATGGACTACCTTATATTATGCTAATATTTTTTGATTACATGTTGTACATGAAATATAATGGATTGCACCCTCCACACAGAACACAATTATTATCATGTTCTACATGCATAAAATAATTTCCATGATTTCTTGCATAACATGCATGAACAAGTGTTACAGAACAATGATATATTATTAATATAAATATAAATATATAATATATCCATTAAATTATACTTTATGAATATTGATGCCCATATTTATCATTTTCAACAAATATATAATGATTTAATTATTTATAAATTTTTATATGAACAAAATATAATATAATGGGAGTATTTATATAGGATCACATAATTATGTGAAAAAAATTATTTTAATGATAATAAATTAAATTAATTAAAATTAGTAATTAATTTTAATTTAACAAATATGTTTTCTATCCTTTAATTTTTTTTTTATTTTTCCCATAGATTTTATAATCATAAGATAAGAATAAATCTTATTTAATACAAACAACCCTATATTTTTATAAAAGAAGTTTTACCACTATTTATTGGAGAACACATTTTAAATGCACTTTTAGTATAATTTATATATCTAAAATGTAAAATTATATATTAACAATGATAGAGAAACGAAAAAATAATTTTAGGATAATTTTATGGTAATTTTTTGTATGGTTTCATTATTTATTTAATAGTTAAAAGTATTTTATTTTAATTAAAATAAACTATTCATGTAATTAATTTTTAATGATGAATTATATTTTATACATCCATATAAAATTTTATATCATGAGTCTATTTATTTTCATGTTATTTTATGTTTTATGTAATTTCATTTTCTTACATGAATAGTATGGCCCAATGTAAATAAGTGGTGTGAGTTTATTTAATCAATTTCATTTGTTATAAATTATTATTTATTATGTGTCTTTGATGAAATCATATGGTCTATATGTCAAAAATATTTTTTAGTTTAATTATTCATTATTTATTAAATATATATCCTTGTATTAGTAAGATTTTTTCTACTCATGGGTACTAATGATAATTAGGAAAAAAATTATGAAACATTGAAAATACCTCTCTTTTATATTAGAGAAACATATTATTTTTAAAACCATTGTTTTATAGGTGTTTTGAAAATAATACGCATAGAATATCATTTTTTCAGTAATTTTATTTGTTAATGAAATTATTTTTTTCAATGAATCATTTACTATATTTCGATGTTATTTTCAAAGAAAGAGGATTTCAAGATGTTTTTGTGTTTTAGAAATATAATAAATGTTTGCTTGATGTTTTTAAAAAATATCAAAGGATTAAAAATCCAAAATGATTTTATGGAATTATTTATATGTTACCATATTTATTTTATAGGAAATGGTTTTCAAAATGATTTATTCATTTTTTAAGAAAAAAAAGACAATTTCTTAAAGAAATGTTTTCAAAATATATTTCAAATTTATTTTCTATCTATGATGAAAGTCATTGATGTTGCACATTAATTCATAGGAGATGATTTAAATGTTACATTCATATTATTTATATGAATGTTTTTTTCACGGTGTGATGATTTATTTGGTTCCTGTTTCACTTCCCTAAGATAGATATTTTTGAAACCCATTATTTTCATAGTATATGAATTCATGGAGAGATTATGAAACCAATCTATTTTCATGGATTATGATTTGATGAATTCTTAATTATAACCATTTAATTTCATGGATAATTATTTTATGTTCATAAAAAATATATCCTTTTTAACGTTTATGATATGATTGTTGATGATATTTTGTAACTTGTATGTATGATTTCATTATGACATGTGTTGGACTTATATACATCATAAATAAATCGGATAATTATAAATGTTTCGTGTGATAAATGGGAAAATGGGAGGGCACAACAAGCCCAAAAGAGGAGGGTACACAAGGGGAAATCAAATGAAAAAAGAAAGAGTGTACACTGGGGTACATCCCAATGTCAAATTAAAGGCTAAAAAAGATGAATTCATGATATAAAAACAAGAGGGTAAACATGAGGACATACCAAGCCCAAAAAAAGTGGGTACATTGTGAGAAATCCCTAAAAAAATAAGAGGTTAAATATATTGAAATTCCCTGACCAAAAAAATATGTTTAATGACATGACATCCAATCAATGAAACATGTGTTTACATTAGAGGACATTTAGATCCATAATCATGATGTTAATCAATAGTAAATCCAAACACAAGAATAAGAGAGAACTTAAGAAGACATCCTGATCCCGAAACAAGAGCATTCAATGGAGGTAATATGAAGCCCAATGTAGGTAAACCAATGATTAAACCAATCATAAGTTGTTATAAATTCCTTGGCAATACACCATTATATGGGGGTTTTATATGTTTTTTACACTATTCCTTATTTTATTCCAATTATTCTATTTCATGAACAATGCTCTTAATTATCTTATCATACATTTTTTGTGAACTGAAAATTGATATTTTGAACATTTGTATGATTGGTATGAATGTTAGATGTTATTATACATTTCCATGCCATTTAGCAGACGTGATGCTTATGAATTTACATTATTTACCCTTACTTAGTATCTGACCTCAACCCTTTCATATGATTACTTTCCCTTATTTATGAAGAATGGTTTTAGGTAGATCTACTAAAAGAAGAGATATTTATAGGAGATGTTGATGATATTTATCAAGGATATAAATTTTTGTTTCCATGTTTCCAAATATAATAAACTATTACGGATTTGAGGAATTTCTTTTGGTAATCTAATTAATGTTCATATAAAATGATGTAATATACAGTTATTTTAAGAGTGCATCAATATATATTGTATTAATAGAATGGTTTATTTGACCCTTAGGAGGTAGTATGAAAAACATATATTGTGATCCCTAGTTACATTTCTATGTATATGTCATGGGATTTATTTAAAGAAACTATAAATAATTGTTAACATTTTGGAGAATATCTTAGAATTTTTGTAAAGGATATATTAATTGGTTTCCTTGCGATAAATGTAATTTTGGATACCACAAGGGGATGTGTCTCTAGTATTGTGTATCCTAGGATTAATAACTCTAAAAAGATGTTCCAAGCCTGACATGGGGTAATCATGCACACAACAATGATCCTTGATGCCTACCTATATTGACACTGTTGGGGGAACTGTTTTGGTAATTCACAAATTTGTAATAATCCATTAATATGGTTTCATATATATATATATATAATGTTTGTGAATATCAAATTATAATCCTAAGGTGTAATATATTAAGTAAGGTTTCATTATAGATAAATCCTATAAATGACATTCTGTGATTATTTTTTTCTAGTCTATGATAATTGATTCTTACACTATGATATTTGGTTGTAGTAAATTGTTAGAATCCAATGTAACTATGCTAATGTGGAATGCAATTGAAAATGCAATGATGGACCCCTTGAGACACAATTTTTTTTTGAATATGGATTAAAAAATCATTTTTATGACCAAATAACATTATAAATCCAGGAATCATTCTAAATGTCTAAATTAAAAAATAGGGAAAAATGATATCTTGATTCATTTTTAAAGAAATTTCGTCCTTCTTTTAATGGAATGAATAATAAAATAGTTTTCGATCCAAAGATTTTTACCACTAAAAAGATATTTTTCAATATCCACTATCAATAACAGGAAAAGGTTGTGTTTTTAAATTATTTAATAAAAGGATATGTAAAATTGTGATGTCAATACCTAATTTTTATAAGGATATGAGATAAATCTGAATCCATGGATTGGGACAATTTCAAGAACTATTTATTGGGTATTTTTCATCCCTTAATTCTTAATATAGAATAGGATATTGAAGTTTTTCAACAATACCATGGTTATGATAAAAACCTTAGTATATAATACAAAGGAATCTCTAAATAATATAAAGAGAAGAAAATTAGGATTAAATTATTCTCAATTTTTTGAAGGAAACATGGTGGATATTGAATTAGGCTAACTACTAAATGTTTTATGTGTAGAAATACATGTCATTATATGGCTGAATTTCAATGTACTGGGAATAATGAAAATTATCCAAATAAATCATTTCCAACAATTCAGTGTTTTAAATGTAAGCAGTACGGACAATATTCTAGTATGTTATTGTAACCAGATGATAATGCTGATTATTGACAAAATAAATCCCTTATGGTGAAAAATATTGGAAAATCTTATGATATTAGAGTATATGGATTGAATAATGATAATTAGGGAAAACATACCCTTTTCCCCCCTAGTTAGGGTGTTCATTTTTGATTTTTCATGACTAATATTTATGATAATATTGTTGTTTATCCTTTAGGGAAAATTCACGTGGTTATATCATTATAAATGGATTTTATAATAATAAAATAAAATTTTATGTTATATTGATTGAAGAATGATCCCATGTAACTAATAAAAAATTATTTTGAATAAGATAATGGAATATTTAAATAATAAATGGTGGACTATATTTGGGGAAGAATTTATACTTTAACCATTTAGTATAGGGTTATGTCAATATTAAAATATCATATTTGATAATAATTTATTATCTCACCACATTAGGACTGATGAATATTTGATAACCTATATTTCGTTGGTGACAACTGATTAGATGGAATATTAAGGTTATCATGATATGTTGATACACCTGAAATTCAAAATTACACCTCCACTTTTAGAGAAAAAGGTGATGTGGATCATGTAACAACAAAGGGTGAGGTTTTCCTAGAATCATGATTTAATTTATTTTCATGAAAATTGGTTAGCTTTAGGAAAAAATATTTTTATCCCAAAAATATTATCCAAGTACCTCTATTTTCGATGAATCATATGCTCCTTTAGTTCATCACAGATTAATATAATTTTGATGGTTATATTTTTCAAGACTATGGTCTATATAATTATCTATCAGAATGTGATGGTTAGATTTGCCTTTCATGAACATGTTTTGACAGTCCATAAATGTCCTCCCATGTGGAAACCAAGTTCTATATTACGTTGAGTGACCATTATGGTCCCATCAATCTATTTTTATATGATGTTTTAGTATCCATTATAATGATGTGGGTTTCATGGAATGATAATTTAAATTAATAAAAACTTGATAACCCAACTGAATTTTGAGGGATAAATTCATTTAGAAGTGATATAATGTCACACCCTAAGATTTTTTGAATTATTTTCATCCAGATAAATCAAATCATTTTTTTATTGTGAATTTTACACAGTATTGAAAACAATCTATTTATTTTTAGGAACAATTTTTGGATTAGGTGTAGTACATGTAATATAATAGTAATATTTTATACATATAACTCTATGGTTTTCATCTGTTACACTCAACAAAACATTATTTGACGACTTTCATAACTTGGATGAGAATTGTTTTCAAACAACAATGTATTATTAAAAAAATATATAATAAAATATATCATACACATTAAATTATCCTTTTTGAATATTATAAAGTAAATTTATGGTTTTCAAAAAATATATAATGATTTAATTATTTATAAATTATTATATAACACAAATTAAATAAGATATGAATTTTTTTTAAGAAAATCATTAAGATGCCTAAATTTTTTTTATCATAATAATTAAATAAATAAAAATTAGAAAGTTAATTTACTTTAATATATTTTTTTTATCCATTTAATCCTTTTTTATATTTATCTAATATATCTTATAAGTATAATATAAGAATAAAAACAAATTTAAATAGAAAAACAATATATTAAGTAATGTTTTTTTAACACCATTTAATAGAGAATCCTTTCTAAATAAATATTTTTGAAAATTTATATTTTTGATATGTAAAAATAAAAAATTTATTTTAATTATAAATACAAAAATTAGGTTAGTATAATTTTTTTTTTCCACTTTATGTAAGTTTTAATTTTTTATTGAATACATAAAAATACATGATTTTACATCAAAACTATTCTTTCATCTAATTTCATTATACAGTTAAATATTATTTTTAATTAATTTAATTGTTTAATTATGTAATTTTTTTTAAATTGATACAATTTATGTTCTTTGAACCAATTTCACACTGTAATTGGATCTAAAAACATTAGAATCATTTGATCATTTTATCTTTAGAACCCCACATTTTCGACCCTATTGGGATATTAATTTTAAATTAATTTCGTCCTCTTTGTTTGTGGTATTTTTAAATATGAATTCAATATTTTGAATAATAATAATTTATAATTTATAATACTGTGATATTAGTAAGTTACTCAAAATAATTGTGATGTAATAAAAATAATTTACAATGATTAAGGTTAACTTATTCTTAACTAAGGACTAAACCATATATTTATGACCCAAAATGATATATAAAATTCCAAAAGAAATTTTATTGATATATTATTATCATATACTCCTTTTAATTGAAATTTGACCTTTATTTATGACATTAAATAGAAATTTATTTTGAGACTCCCAACCTTTAAAATAATACAAGAGATACCACCCCACCTGCATTATAAATGTACTCATTCACATATACATCCTCATACATATAAATCTGATTATGTTACCCCATATCTACCCAAATATCTCACAAAAATCCCTAACTTCAACCTTTATGTTTCAACTTAGCTATAAATAAATACAATGAAATCTTATGGCTTAAATGAAAAGGAGTTACCCAATTTAGTGGTAACATCATCCCTCAAACTCCATTATTTTTAATCATTTATCCACACCCAAAAATATTGTTATTCAATGATTATTTAAAAAACCATTATCCTCAATATAATAATATATTTTTATTTTATGAATTATACCTACACATACAAGAACCAATATATAATGTGTAACCAACCTAATGTTTATGTGTAGGTGGACTACGACATCTCTAAAAGACGATTTCTCAAGTTTCAGTTACAGACACTGATGATGGATATTATGATGGAAAGACTGTTTATATTTGTTATATATAATATTTATTATGTGTTTAAGGGTGTATGTATTAAATATATATTTTATATATGTAATTTTAAATAATCATTCATAATTATATATATACATACATATATATGTCTTTTATTTTCTTTCTTTCAACATGACAATAAAATGGAAATATAGTACATGCGTACATATGACTTACTGTCTCAAAGAGCAGTATATCCTGGTCGATACATCTCTATTATAACTATTTTTATAATTAAAATAAAATTGGTACACATGAAATTTATATAATTGATTACATTCTTTAATCATGATATAAGTATAAGGATATGTGATATAACAAATTCAGACACATGCAAAAAATAAAGTAAGTATTATCTGATTTGAATCCTACCATAGAATGGTTAAAATTTACATCATATAAGGTCACAATAAACACATATATAGTGTAATATATAAAATCTTGGTTCTTTAAATGATTTACAAATATGATATTTTTATTATACTGGTGGTCTGAATTTGTAAGAAGATAATCAACAAATAAGGTAAGTGTTATTTCATCTCATTTTATATATCCATGAGGTACATGATGTATTTTCCAGTACTGTCATAAATGTTGTTTATGTACTACCATGATTGTATTATATGTATTTTATAATTTATTAAATGCGTATTCACATGTCTATTTTATGTCCCTTCTTTAACGGGGTTTTTGTTTCAATGGTTTCCAAATCGGTAAAATAATTTTATCTCGATTTCCCTTTCGTGAGATTGGTGTTTTGTTATGCACCTAAACGATTTTCAATGTCTATATACATCAATTTTACATTTTATATCATAAATTTACTAATTTTCTTGCTATTTTTTGTTCCATTTAATTTCAATTTTGATTCATGAAGGGTATTACCCCGTATAACCATTTGGTGTCTGTTTACTGAATTAGTCTCATCGTTTTTATATGTTCTTAATGATTATGTATATATGAAGAAACATTATCATCCATATATCATGGATATTCATGAGATTAATTACCCAGTATTTATTTTCGATATATCCAATTATTTGTACATTTTATCCACTCTCTCGTACTTATTATATTTATGAAAATGTTTTTAAGAATATTTGACAGTATATATCCCTTTGGGTAGAAATATATATTATTTCAAAAACTATGGGTTTGACCATGTTTTCTAATTATAAATACAGAAAATTTACACCATAAAGTAATTTTTAAATTTTTTTTATTTTAATGTCCTCCTTAAAAATATTTCAAATATATTTTCCTTGAATAATATTTTCATGATTTTATTTTGTTTAAGAAATATATTAAATACATCAAATATAACATTACATGTATTAAAAAAAGGTTTCCAAATTATTTTAAATTATTTTTTATTAGTATTATTGATTATATTTAGGTAATAGATTTTAAAATGTTTTATTTATTTTTATTAAAGACAATATATTTTAACCATGATTATTTTTAAAAAGTTATTTAATAATTATTTCTCCATCTATGATGAATTTTTTTGATTTTACTTATGCTTTTATAAATGTTTATACGTTGTTTCAATTCATATTAATTAAATGAATTGTTTATTATTTATTTCATCAGGTTTATGGAACCATTTCTTCTTCCATGAGTTATATACTTTTGAAACTCACTTCTTTTCACTGGTTAAGAACTCACGATGTGATTTCAAAACCAATAAATTTTCATAGATTTTGATTTTGATTTAATTGTATTGATACACTTTTCATTTCTTAGGTTACAATTTAATGTATATAAAACCAATGTAATTTTTATTGTTTATGATATGATTTCGTATGAATTTTTGGAACATGTTTGTAATATTTCATTATGATATGGGTGGGACCAATATCCTTTTTTAATTAATTGTGTAATAAAAAAGGTTTTATTTGATAAAATTTTAAACAACAGTGCATGCCAATCCTGAGGAATGAGGGTACATGGGTTGAAATACCCTGGCTAAAACAAGAGCAAAAACTAGTGGAATTAAATTCCAAAATCAAGAGGGTAAATAGGAAGACATTCCAATCCTAAAACAATAATAGAAACTGGTGGAAATCCCAAGCCTGAAACAAGAGGTAACACTTGGGGGGTTCGTAATCCAAAATCAAGTGGAAAAACTGGAGGACAAACCATGTCTAAAACAAGATAGTCATCTAAAGGAAATCCCTTGTTAGAATGAAAAGGGTAAACAAGAGGATATCTCATGACCAAACACATTTTGTAAATGTGAAGAAAAAATAATCCAACACAAGATGGTACAAATGAATATATAACATGTATGAGGAATGAGTATATATATGAGGGAGTCTCAAACTAAATGCATGTACATAGGGATTCTCCCAGTCCTAACATGTTACAAAGGCCTTGTATGTCCACCATCACATAGAGATTTTAAATATTTTTTCAATGATTCCATGTTTTGTTTCTATGTTATGGTTTCATGACATATGATCTTAATTCGAATAGGATCCATGTATAATGAACAAGAAATGATTATTATGAAATCAAATATACATTGTATGATAATTAAATATAATGAACATTTTCCATTCCCTTTTGTTCATGTTCTGAATATTCATTCACTTTCTTCAAAATTACTGAAAATCAAAGATCACCCCTTTCATATTCATTCATTAAGATGTTATGAAGAATGATTTTAGGTAGAAATAAAAAATCTTGAGATGCTTATTGGAAAAGTGGAAGATCATTTCCCAGCATATAAAACGTTGATTCCATGTTTTCAAAGAAACTAACCTATTACGTTTCTCATGCTTTATTTTTGTAATGTACAAAATATTCATTTTAAATGATGCAATGTCCATATATGTTAGTCCTGGGTTGTTATATCCTATACATTTTTTAACCTTTTTTAAACAACCTATAATAGGGTTCTCCTCAATTACTCTCATTTTGATGTCTCTATAATGATGTTTTTTTGTTGATATTATTTATCTTTATGTGTACGATCCAACCACTAGTCAACATTTTGAATCATCATATCCCTTCACCAAGGAACTAGTACTATTGTTGATTTATGGTTGAAGATTCTAATATATAATAGTGGAATATTTTATTTTTCATGGGGATTTTGGGTTTCTTTCATTAAACAGATCCCATGAGGGGTTTTTCACATAATTACATGGAATTTTGTGATGGTATGTTACCATGGTGAATAATCTGATGTTTTCTAAAAGAAATAATAATATTATTTTATTTATTTTGAGTCATGCCATTTGTATTTGACATGAAATATTGTTGATGTTATACCATGGTTCTTCATTTTTTGGTTGTATACAACTCTGGTTGAGATGATGACCCAATTAATTTTACATCATTCTTCCATGTTTGGGTTTAGTAATTTTATAAATTGTATTAATTATAATTAATTATTTTTTTTTGGTGTGAGATTCATTCTCAGGTGTTCAGTATGAGCTTATTTGTGTGTAAAGGGATTTGTAAGATGAATGAATGGACCATGGAGAAATTATTATTCATTGGAAATTTTTGGAAAATATTTTTTCTTGGGGTATGTAGTCAAAGAGATTTACCCATAGTCTTGTTCAATTATTTCCCTATGAATGTACTATGATCTTAAATAACTGTGTATCATTCATTGTTTCTTTTTGTAAGTTAATTTTTTGGGACATTAGAATAACCCCTCATACATTTCAAGGATCAATTGGGATCAATGGGTAACCATATACTGAACATATGGTCACCCATGCCATAATTAATTTTATGAAAAGTATAATGTGGATATTAATATAATTGGGTTGTATTGATTTTTTTTTATTTCTTCCTAAAAAGTCCAATGAGTCTTTTGAAATGGATTTAAATAGCTGTATTTTACTTTTACCCGGTTAAGTGATTCCAAAGGGAAAATCTATGTTATGAAATGATCCTTGTTTTGAAATAATGTTTATATCTCCTTGTGGTTACTAAAATCTATCTCAAATTGATATCTAATGTTTATTTGAAATGGTTCTGATGTGACCACTTTGGTGAAATTTTATTTAGGAATCGTGAAATTGGTTTTTATAGAATGTTTAGGAATTTGACTTTGTTTTGTTTTCATGGAGAATGACCAATGTTTTAAAAGTGTTATTTAAAATAGTTGACGGTGGTTGATTGGTTTTTTTTACTTGTGTAAAGGGTTAGTATTTATAAAGACATGCATTTTTTTGAAAGACCATAATGACCGTAGTAATTATTATTGGGTTGAAAGGGTGTTTTTAATTTTATTGATAATTTTTATATAATTGTTGTTATCGGTAAATTTTATTAAATTGCAGAATTTTTTTGCTGATGGAATGATTATCTGGAACACGATGCATTCTATATATAATTTTTCAGGCTAAGGATTTTTGTACTAATAGTATACCTTGTGGTTAAAATTCCAGAATGAAATTCTGGATGAAAATTTTAATCCATATTGAAAAGTATTCTATGGTGACTCTCATCCTCCTTGGTCTTGTCTAAACTAATTATCTAAGAACTGATGAATTTAATTATATATGGATTCTGGATTGGGGTTTTGGTAAAAACTATTATGACTGTGATGGTTTTGATATACTTGATGCTCTATAATGGTATAGATAACATGGTAAATGTTTAGATTTTTTATGTTTGTTTTAGCCATGTTTTATAATAATATCTTATTTTTTAGATTCCCTACTATCATTTTAGGAATTGATGGATAAGGTATAAAGGTTAGATATCATGTTCATGGTTTTATGCTTCCTTAAATTGAATGAAAATATAACACAATGCCATGCCATTTTATATTTCACTATAGGTTTTGTTTAGGTCGTTCCATGTTTATGTGGACTAGGTGTTACTTTATAATCCTTGTTCTAGTTGATAAAAGACTATATATCATGTTCCTTGGTAGTATTTCCTTTCAATAATGTTTACTTAGATAACTATTTATCATCGTACTATATAATATTCACAATTTTATAGACATTATTAGTTTTTGCATACTGAGTTTTACTAACACCCTTCATGGGCCACCAAATCTATTCGGTACTTAAAAAACTCTATTATGTTTACTCTATTTAGATGTATGGGGTTTTGGAAGACATTGAGTACTATTTAGTATATCAATAATTCTTGATTCATATCAGATGGTATGGTCAGATTAAATTAGTGATGATGTAAAGAATTTGTGTAGATCCATTATTCTGGTATGTTATGTAACTGGATCAGCTGGTGGTTGATTATATTTATGGCATTTTCGTTCATACCTTTATTGGATTTCAATTCATTATTTTTTTACATATACTCTGATGTGTATAATATTTGGTTATTTGATTTTAGTTTTTTAATTTTATTTAGGGGTTATATTTTCTACAATGTTCACTTTATTCAACTACTGTTATTTCATTTCCTACGTCATACAAGGAGAATCACATTTGGTTTTTAATATTATCATGATATAGGATTGGTAAAATATTGAGATTGATACTGGTCTTGTACATCATGATCACCTATTAATTCAGATCGTGTAGGTTATTGGGGTCAATATTGACGCTATAGATTTATTATTTCATGGTTGTAAATAATTTTCACTTCATACGAAGTTCATGTTATTCAGATTTGATTACTTCTGAAGGAACATTGGTTCATGGCATTTTGGAATTAGGCCTTATAATTGTTTTCTACTCTTGGAATTTAAGGGGATGAGTTATCACATTAATCATTTTAGGAGGATAGTACCCAAATATTATTTTTCGCCTAGTTTTTTATCTTACGGGTTTCCATTTAATGTCAGTTCTAAGTATCTATTCTGATACACTCGATGATGGGGACACTTCTGAATTCTTGAATCAAGGAAAGTGTAGTGACCCTAGTGGGTCAGTATGAAACATTTTTCGGATTATTGGAACTATTTTTGGCCATTTTTCTATGATTTGTAACATTTCCACATCTTCCATGGTGAGATCAAATGAGTAGATGATCTTAGAGAACAAGCACCATAGTTGAGGGTTGTTAGTAAGTATATGACAACATTATAGTGTAAGATAAATGTTGGAATTTTTTTTTATTTTTTAATGACATGTTATACTGGCATGAGTTTATGTTGATTATCGGTGAGTTGTGATATTGTGGGAATGGGATTGGATCATGGTTGGTTGGATTGAGTGGACTTTTAACATGACTCTGTTCTTGCGTGTGGTTTTGTGTTGCTCACACAGGTGAACTATGAGAAGGGTATATCAGGTTATGTTTGATTTCTGGTGTGTGAGGTTATGAAATTTGGTTTGGGAAACTAAAAATATAACACAAATGTTGTATTCTAATGTAGGGTTTTGGAATATATGAGTCCATTTTTGGGAAATAACACATGATTTCTAGTTGATTAGCCTTATGGTTTTTTTCTAGAGGGGATGTCTTGTTTGTATTCCTACCCCCATAAATATATTTTAAAATAAACGTGTATGGTGTTTAGAAGAGAGACCAGCCGAACAAGAGGTTCATAAATAAAATGTTGTTTCCAGTGTCTGAGTTCACATTACGTACATACCATGTAGTTGATGTTTTTTAGTATGAGGCTCGTGGAGTTGATTGTTTTCAAGATCATATGGATCTCAGATTCATCATGTTTTGAAGAAACATGTGGTTTGTGGGGGTAATACTAGCTGGATTCCTAACCCATTTTTTATAAATGAATCTCTATGAACATATGGAATGTATACATAAACATATATGAACATTTGAATGATAATAATGTTTTGATTGGTTTTTTATGTTTTTTTGAGATTCTGAGTTTAATTATGTTTCGTAAATCACAAAGAGTCCTTTATATTATGCGAGATAGGTATTCGGGGTTGGCATGGATAGAAAATAGGGATTCTGAATCATGGTTTCATAAATTTTTACTAACAAGGGTTAAAATCATGTTTTGTAATGGGGTAACATAGGTTGGAGTCTGATGTTTAATTTTCAATCATTCTAGGAGTAATGAATAGTTTTGTGTTGCACTATATCATTTTTTATGTGGACTAGATATAATGAAAATGTGTGCTTGTGGAACTTTAGTAGAACATACTTCCATGAGAAGAATGAGATCCATTGTGAATATGAATGGAAGATTGTGCGTAGGGCATCCCAAGACCATTGGATGTGTTTTATATTTCCATTTAATTTGATGGTTACAATATAAACGAGCGTGAGTGGTGGTTGTTTTATTCGAAAAAATATTAGTATACACATTGTTAGAAATGATGACTCCAAATTTCATGAAATCATTCTATTTACATTAATAATGAAACTACTAAAGGAATAGTTGCACTATATTATTTTTGTTTCATATGGGTTGTCTGGGATTTTACTGTAATGGAGCAATGTACATGAAGTCATGTGGTGGAATCAGAATCATCAACTATTTATGGGTGGGGACTTTAGGGTGGATGAGATTTCAAATAATTCCTTAGATTTCATTTTTAGATACATGGAATATTAGAAAATTGATGATTTTTTGGGATTATTAAATAGAGGATGACTGTACACATTCAATTATAAGGTTAGTAGTGGTTAGAGAATGGTCTTGAGATGTTGAGGTTTTTTGGGTTAGTTAATGATCAAGACACACCATGGTGGGGTATGATGTACAAGTTGCGGAGTTTCTACCCTTATGCATGATATGTACCTAATGTGTGGGATTGGTTAGGGATCTGTTGTGTAGGAATTAGGATGAAGTTGGTGAATCATTCTTGTTCATACTTACTTTATGTATGGAATTCAAATAGTAAATTAGTTGTGGTGGATGATCATGTTGGGGATCAGATTCATGATTATGGTTGGTCTATAAATAGTTCATATATGAGCCCTATTGGGTATGCATGTGTGGATATGTAATTCTACAGGGTGTGAGGGAGTTTTGTTTTGAATACATTGAAACTAATTGGTAGTTGAAGATGATAATATTGGGATGAGTCAGTTGAGGATGGTCGAATAGGGTTTAGTGGACAATGTGGGTGTATATTGTTGGTAGATATGTATGGTTTGTTATTTTGGGAATGATATGTGTGTTTTTTGTTATGATGGGATTCTAATGAAAATCCAAAATGACATTAGTTTTTGTATGGGAAATGGTTATTCAATATCTGAGGTTCCTTTAATGTGAAGTGGAGGGTTTATGTAGAGACCCGAAACTTATCGTACATGTACATTACATTACATTTTCGGAATACTTAGTACATAACAAAAACACACACACAAGGATCGTTATAGTTTAGTGTCTATGGAAACTCAGAATAAAATCTTCTAATCGTGGTGAAAGATCTTCAACATCTCCCATAAAGATCTTCCTTTTTTTTACCTAAAACCTTTCTTTATATCCTGGGGAAAAGAAAACATAAAAGGGTGAGCTCAAATGCTCATTAAGGGTAAACAAAAGAAATATCAATCACATCGTATTCATAAGAACATAACATTTTGGAAATCATAACCTGCAAAAGAGAGTATAATTTCATAACATGGGATAAATCATGGTAGTGAAATGTAATCACAATAATCATAACATAAAACATGAAACTTTGTGGCATTCACACATATTCATAGATAATCATTTCTTGTTAGTCAAGACTCATTGCCAAGACTATCTTAGTGGACAAAGTCCCTTTCTGAATCGAGTAACCCTCGTTTCAGTCCTGTTTCACTGAACCGGTATAACCTACCATTCCATCCATGTCTATATCATGAGATTTAAAATCTTTACCCAATGCATTGGAG
Source organism: Viscum album (assembly GCA_963277665.1). Taxonomy (NCBI): domain Eukaryota; kingdom Viridiplantae; phylum Streptophyta; class Magnoliopsida; order Santalales; family Viscaceae; genus Viscum; species Viscum album. Next base: position 165,696,446 of record OY728135.1, read on the forward strand.
GGAGATATAGGTCCCACCCATCATATAATGAATCCTTTCTTATGTGCGCCACATAATCATAAATCATACATCATTGCATAACACATGTAACAAAAATGGGATTCTTGAAACATCATGACATCATAAAACAATTCATATAAGATAAAGGAATTCATTAAAATATTTCCATCACAACATAATCAAATCCATGTAATAATAGGGATAAAAACAGAACCCTTTTATTATCTTAGATGGAAAATAATTTTGATAAAATACTTGAACTCCATTATTGAGGAAAATATCCTTTCTACTTCAAAAACATTTTTCCTTTCATAACATGTCATACGACTTTAAAATAAAAGAATATGATTAAAAATAAACTTGAAAACTTGTAAAGAAAGCTTCTTGGGAATAATTTTTTAAAAATCCATTCATGCCGTATAAGTTAATAAAAACATTCTTCGTACTTTTGTCGGAAAAGTCAAAAAGTACCTCGTACGAAAAACGACAAAAGATTCCTTTCATTTCTTTTACTAAAAACTCACCGAAGGGTAAAAATGGATTTAAACAATTGTAGGTGGATGGAAATAATATTATTTATGAAACATGGATGTTGATCATAAAATACACCCCAATAAATACCAAAGTATAAACAATCTCGGATAAAAATGAGATTGTGATATTTTCCCTTACCTTAGGTCCGACTTGCTTTGTAAGTGTCCGAACCTCCTGTATAATGATTTAAATAAAGTTATTTACTTATTCCAGAATAATATTCATTGTTATTATATCATATATGGTCCACTTATTACTTTACATTACCCGTTCTTTTGTAAATTCGTGTTAAAGTAGTGTTTTGGGTAAAATCGTCTCATTTGTCGTTCGTGTTTTTAACTTGTAAATATTCAAATGATTACTTAGATCATGATTACTTAATTCCAGAATATAAAACATGATATATATATATATATATATATATTCAGAATATACATATATAATAAATCAGTAAATGGAAAGAAATACACCGTTCATGGAGACGGTAGTCTGTACGTACGCATGAACGCTGTTTTCGTTTCCTTATTGAATTGAATGGAATTAAGTAGATGACATACATATAAATATAAATAATTCCAGTATCATTATTAGGTCATATATTTCATTAGTACTTATTATATATACTTTATAATCATTCATGTATGGCTAATCATTGAGAATGAATCTCATCGCGTCGTGGAGACGGTAGTCCGTACATACGCACGAGCGATGATATCGTTCCCATGGTCGTGGAATTGTGTTGAAGTGTATGTATACTATTTAAGTATCAATATCACTTTATAATAATCATATATAGTTACTCATTACACCTTTTTACCCATCCTTGTAAGGTGATGGTGGAAAATAGATTACACCACGGCGTGGAGACGGTATTCCGTACGTACGCACGCGCGGTGATTTCCTTTTTCCGTAGGATGGATAGAAGGTAAATTAGAGCTGTTTCATATTTATAATAACATATCAGTATATAAGAAATACTGATGTTATTACTTTATCATGAAACAACTAATGAAGAAGAAGTTGAAGAAGAAAGAAATTGAAAAGATCGGTAATGGATATTACCTCTTCTTTGGAACGCTTCTTTGAATCCTCTACTTAGGGAACTAAGATTGGTCTTTGAAGAAGACCAGGACCTCTAGGATTATTCTAGGGAAGTTTAGAAGGGATTTTTTCAGGGTTTGGACGAGCTTGAGTGCTCAAATTGGTGTGAGGAGGAGGGGGAGGAGGTACCCTTTTATAAGGGAGGAGAGGGGCACCTTAGGAATATCTCAAAATATTATTTTACATTAAAGTCAAAATCAGTTTATAATGGTTAAAAAGGGTCTTATTTCGTAGCTAAAGTGGGGATGGGTCGCAATCCTATCATCCAATAGGATTTAGACAAGTTTAGGGTATTATTTTAACCTTATCAATTAGATTTAACTCTATGTTAAATAATTTAACTTTTACCGTGTCTTTTTGTTTTCTTTCACTATATGGTTAATACACTTACTATAACATGCCAAACGAACCCCAAATTGTTTATTATTAATATATATATCCTTATCTAAGTCATTTTCCCAAACCTTAGATTTTTAGGAATAACATAACAATTAATAATATAATATTTGATTTAAAAACTATTTTGTCTCAATTTTGACACTATTTGATATATGATTTTTTGTGAAAGTCATAAAAGAATTATATGTTCGAACCAAGTTGATTAAATAAACACTAATATATCATAGTAACCTATAAAATTAGTGGAATTCATAAAAAGTCTCATATTACATTCATTTGAGCATTTATAACATCAATTATGTTAATATTTCCTTAAAAGGGTAATTACTGTATTATCGTTGTGTCATAAATAAATTAATTTATTTAAAGTCTAAAAATTATAAATAAAATATCATTATGTAGGAAATCTTTTTATCTTTCTAATGAATATTTATAGTAGAATTTATCTTATGTATAACCCCATATTAAAAATGTTTTAGTTATTAAACTTTGATTTTAACTATTTTAACTATTCATTAAATAAAATAATATTAAATGTCATAATCTAATCCAAGTGGACCTAAATGGTCATATTATATTCATATGGTTGTTTTTGGTCGAATTAAACTTATCCAATAGAATTAGGACATGTGTTAGGGTAATAGAAATATCATATTTACCCTTAGTTACCCTATTTACTATTAACCGTGGAAAAAAAAAAGTAAAAAGTTATTATTCACCAAAAATTATTTTCATCTCATTGAACCACATTTTAGTCCTTGATATTAACCGTGTCTGTCGGATTTTCGAAATTTCATTCACAGAAGCGGTAAAATTAAGTTTTATACAAAATTCAGTTTTTAACATACCACTTAGTGGTTTCACTATTCATCAAAAATTTAAAGTTTTCAGAAAAATGCCAAAATTTCATCCTAAGCTATATTTCATATTCCGAATTCAAAAATGAAGACTATTTTACCAAATTCATGACATATAAATTGCATTAATTAATTTTATAATTAAATCCCGCTGTTAAAACAAATAGCGTGTTTTTAAGAAACAATATCTATCAAAAGATTGACACTTGATTATGTCTGGTTTAAATGTGAAATTACATCCAATGACCAACATTGTATTAAATTGTAAAAATATATTCTAAATATACTTTAAAACCACTCAAATTAATGATTTATCACTATTAATTATTTCGATTAAAAAAGTTGTTTTTAATTATAATTTAGTAATTTTCAATATTCATCAGAATATGAAAGTTATCCGAAAAGTACCAAAATTTCACCTTAGGATAAATTCGATACCCCGAATCCAAAAATGAAGTCCATTTTGAGAGCTAAAATTTCTAAAATTTAAAAAGTTGTTATTACTATTCATAATGGCTAGTTTTAATAATATTTTATTAGCATATCGTTGTTTCGTGAAACTCAGTATTGCGTACTACACACGCTATCGAGGAAGGTTGTGATTGCGTGTAATGAATGTCAAGTCAAGGATGCATGTTGTGCAAGCTCCTTTTTGTGTTGCATACAACACAAGACATTAGTGAAATTAAAAAGAATATTTTTCATAAAATCTTGGGCTATTACATTCTACCCCCCTTAAAATGAATTTCGCCCTCGAAATTCGTCGGGGTTATAAATGGTTTACTATTCGAAAGTTTCTTTAATAGAAACCCACATCGTAAAAAGGAATACCAAAACCAATATTTTAAAACCAAAGTATGAAACTTAACGGTTACCCAAATAAACTAATCACTGGGTTTCCACATAGGTGAAAATATGGATATGGAAGAAAAATCTAACCATCATGTTCTGATGGAGAGTGGTAGAGAACATGGCTATGGAAAATCCAACAATAACAAATCCATAAATTTGTGACGATCTAAGGTACCATCTTATTATTCAGATATAAGATCACTAGGACAACATTTTTTTGGTTTTCAAGATCGTTTCCCTAAAGTTGAAGAATTTGAATTAGAATAAATACTTACTTTATTTTGGTACAATCGCACTATTGTTCGTGCCTTGAAAAATTTCCACTTCATCTCATAAATAAATGAAGTTGAATTTGTTATTCGTGAAGTGTTAGCAGATCATGTGATAGAATGACGGGCCATTCCATCTGTCTCAAACAAAAGGTTAGGAAAAATTATATACATAAGTCGATCTATAGTGAGATTAATCATATATGGTTTCTAAAATGGACTTATACTTCAAATATCATACTGCTTAATATAATATAACTAGTTTCTATTAAACAGGGACTTCCTATAGGCCATTGGTAGGCGATAAAGGCCAGTCGCACTTTGGTTGTGGGTTCAATTCCCACAGCCTTCTCCGAAGCGATGGGTTATCGCCCGTCCTGCAGGTTGTCCTTTTTCTAAAACTATAATACTATAACATCTCATCAATAATATCGAAAAAAAACTTATATCCTTAAACAATACTAACTTATGTCCTACATAATCCATTCCAATCTTTAGGCTTATCCATAATACTACAGCCCACTCTCATAAAATAGTGAAAATGATTACCAGAGATTTAACACCATCGTCGATCCCCATATATCATAAGATATGTTTTGATGGTCACATTCCAAACATTCAAAGTCCTTAATAATGTATTCTCTTGAATACCCATTGAACCATAGTGAAAACTTGAATGCAGTTAAAAGTTAACACTTTTCACATACCAAAATCCTCAAAATTCTATATACTCAAACCATGATATCACTTAGTCCTTATATCAATCACGAGCTCATGAATACTATCAAACATTTAATTTTCTCCTTATCCCTTCATTATGAGCATATCATCTACATTCCAAAAATATCTGAATAACCTTTCATGGATACTGGTAACATTAATCATACACTTTCAAAACACAAGGAAAGACAACAGTGTAACAATCCATAGATGTCTCTTTATTCCATAGTAGCATGAGATTACTTATACAAAATTACACATGATAAACATGTAATCATTCCACTACATTCATAAACCATTGACCGAGCTTCAAAAATTCTTTCATCTCACATATCATTTTTAGTCTCTTCATCATCATCCAGATAAATACTACCCATATGACCATACTGATTCTCTTCATGAGTCTTTCCCTTAGGGAATTTGTTTGCATAATGCCCATACATTCCACATTTAAAACACTTAACCATTTTTGATGTCGTAGCAATACCATTATCCTCATCCATGGTGTTAACCGACCCTTTTCCTTTGCACTTACTTGCTTTGTGTCCTTCTTTTCCACACCCAAAGCATCTTCCAGTTCCCTTGAAACATTCTCCTTGATGCCTCTTCCCACATGATTTACATAGGGGAAATTGAACTTTCTTTCCTCTATGATCATCATGGAACTCCATCTTTCTCTTTTTAGTCGAGTCATTTAACTTACCAAATTTTACTTTATTGATCATATTATGAGATTGCTGATTCGACATAATAATGATGTTTGGACATCCAAATCCTATTTCATTTGGTTGCTCATGAAGAATATCATTCCATTTTCCATCATATCCTCCATTATTGTGAATCATCTTGTTTCCAGCCATTTTCTAAAACCCAAACAGAATAGTGTGAGAGGAAAAGTAATGCTAGGGAAAACAACATAGTAAGGGGGGAGTACCCTTAATATCTAACATCTTAGGTTAAATTATAAGATCGTTATCGTACTTCTAGGATTATATCCTATACGTATACTTATCCTTAGGGACATCCCTAGACATACCTTAGAAATATCTAAAGGGATCTCACTAACGTTTTCGCATCCTACTTTCCAAAGGTTGACTAAACCTTTCCTCTAATACCAACTGTAGAGACCCGAAGCTTATCATACATGGACATTACATTACTTTTGCGGAATACTTAGTACATAATAAAAACACACACACAAGGATCGTAATAGTTTAGTGTCTATGGAAACTCGGAATAAAATCTTCTAATCGTGGTGAAAGATCTTCAACATATCCCCTAAAGATCTTACTTTTTTTACCTAAAACCTTTCTTTATATCCTGGGGAAAAGAAAACATAAAAGGGTGAGTTCAAATGCTCAGTAAGGGTAAACAAAAGAAATATCAATCACATCGTATTCATAAGAACATAACATTTTGGAAATCATAACCTGCAAAAGAGAGCATAATTTCATAACATGGGATAAATCATGGTAGTGAAATGTAATCACAATAATCATAACTTAAAACATGAAACTTTGTGGAATTCACAAATATTCATAGAGAATCATTTCTTGTTAGTCAAGACTCATTTCCAAGACTATCTTAGTGGATAAAGTCCCTTTCTGAATCGAGTAACCCTCGTTTCAGTCCTGTTTCAATGAACCGGTATAACCTACCATTCCAGCCATGTCTATCTCATGAGATATAAAATCTTTACCCAATGCATTGGAAGGAGATATAAGTCCCACCCATCTTATAATGAATCCTTTCTTATGTGGGCCACATAATCATAAATCATACATCATTGCATAACACATGTAACAAAAATGGGATTCTTGAAACATCATGACATCATAAAACTATTCATATAAGATAAAGGAATTCATAAAAATATTTCAATCACAGCATAATCAAATCCATGTAATAATACAGATAAAAAAGAACCCTTTTATTATCTTAGATGGAAAATAATTTTGATAAAATACTTGAACTCCATTCTTGAGGAAAATATCCTTTCTACTTCAAAAACATTTTTCCTTTCATAACATGTCATACGACTTTAAAATAAAATAAGATGATTAAAAATAAACTTGAAAAATTGTAAAGGAAGCGTCTTGGAAATAATGTTTTAAAAATCCATTCGTGCCGTATAAGTTAAAAAAACATTCTTCGTACTTTTGTCGGAAAAGTAAAAATGTACCTCGTACGAAAAACGACAAAAGATTCCTTTCATTTCTTTTAATAAAAACACACCAAAGGGTAAAAATGGATTTAAACAATTCTAGGTGGATGGAAATAATATTATTTATGAAACATGGATGTGGATGATAAAATACACCCCAGTAAATAGTAAAGTAAAAACAATCTCGGATAAAAATGAGATTGTGATATTTTCCCATACCTTAGGTCCGACTTGCTTTGTAAGTGTCTGAACCTCCTGTATAATGATTTAAATCATGTTATTGACTTATTACAGAATCATATTCATTGTTATTATATCATATATGGTCCACTTATGACTTTATATTACTCGTTCTTTTGTAAATTCATGTTAAAGTAGCGTTTTGGGTAAAATCGTCTCATTTGTCGTTCGTGTTTTTAACTTGTAATTATTCATATGATTACATAGATCATGATTACTTAATTCCAGAATATAAAACATGATTTATATATATATATATATTCAGAATATACATATATAATAAATCAGTAAATGGAATGAAATACACCATTCATGGAGACGGTAGTCCGTACGTACGCATGAACGATGTTTTCGTTTCCTTATTTAATTGAATGGAATTAAGTAGATGACATACATATAAATATAAATAATTCCAGTATAATTATTAGGTCATATATTTCATTAGTACTTATTATATATACTTTATAATCATTCATGAATGGCTAATCATTGAGAATGAATCTCATCGCGTCGTGGAGACGGTAGTCCGTACGTACGCACGAGCGATGATATCGTTCCCATGGTCGTGGAATTGTGTTGAAGTGTATGTATACTATTTAAGTATCAATATCACTTTATAATAATCATATATAGTTACTCATTACACCTTTATACCCATCCTTGTAAGGTGATGGTGGAAAATAGATTACACCACGGCGTGGAGACGGTATTCCGTACGTACGCACGCGCGGTGATTTCCTTTTTCCGTAGGATGGATAGAAGGTTAATTACAGTTGTTTAATATTTATAATAACATATCAGTATATAAGAAATACTGATGTTATTACTTTATCATGAAACAACTAAAGAATAATAAGTTGAAGAAGATTGAAATTGAAAAGATCGGTAATGGATATTACCTCTTCTTTGGAACGCTTCGTTGAATCCTCTACTTAGGGAACTAAGATTGGTCATTAAAGAAGACCAGGACCTCTAGAATTATTCTAGGGAAGTGTAGAAGGGATTTTTTCAGGGGTTGGCCGAGCTTGAGTGCTCAAATTGGTGTGAGGAGGAGGGGGAAGAGGTACCCTTTTATAAGGGAGGAGTGGGGCACCTTAGGAATATCTCAAAATATTATTTTACATTAAAGTCAAAATCAGTTTATAATGGTTCCAAAGGGTCTTATTTAGAAGCTAAATTGGGGATGGGTCGAAATCCTATCATCCAATAGGATTTAGACAAGTTTAGGGTATTATTTTAACCTTATCAATTAGATTTAACTCTAAGTTAAATAATTTAACTTTTACCGTGTCTTTTTGTTTTCTTTCACTATATGGTTAATACACTTACTATAACATGCCAAAAGAACCCCAAATTGTTTATTATTAATATATATATCCTTATATAATTCATTTGGCCGAACCTTATATTTTTAGGAATACAATAACAATTAATAATATAATATTTGATTTAAAAACTATTTTTTCTCAATTTTGACACTATTTGATATATGATTTTTTGTGAAAGTCATAACAGAATTATATGTTGGAACCAAGTTGATTAAATCAACACTAATATATCATAGTAACCTAGAAAATTAGTGTAATTCATAAAAAGGCTCAAATTACATTCATTTGAGCATTTATAACATCAATTATGTTAATATTTCCTTAAAAGGGTAATTACTGCCTCATCGTTGTGTCATAAATAAATTAATTTATTTAAAGTCTAAAAATTATAAATAAAATCTCATTATGTAGGAAATATTTTTAGCTTTCTAATTAATATTTATAGTCGAATTTATCTTATGTATAACCCCTTATTAAAAATGTTTTAGTTATTAAACATTGATTTTAACTATTTTAACTATTCATTAAATAAAATAATATTAAATGTCATAATCTAATCCAAGTGGACCTAAATGGTCATATTATATTCATAAGGTTGTTATTGGTCGAATTACACTTATCCAATAGAATTAGGACATGTGTTAGGGTAATAGTAATATCATATTTACCCATAGTTACCCTATTTACTATTAACCGTGGTAAAAAAAAGTAAAAAGTTACTATTCACCAAAAATTATTTTCATCTCATTGAACCACATTTTAGTCCTTAATATTAACCGTGTCTGTCGGATTTTTGAAATTCCATTCACAGAAGCGGTAAAATTATGTTTTATGCAAAATTCAGTTTTTAACCTACCACTTAGTGGTTTCACTATTAATCAAAAATTGAATGTTTTCAGAAAAATGCCAAAATTTCATCCTAAGATATATTTAATATTCCTAATTCAAAAATGAAGTCTATTTTACCAAATTCATAACATAGAAATTTCATTAATTAATTTTATAATTAAATTCCACTGTTAAAACAAATATCGTGTTTTTAAGAAACAATATCTATCAAAAGATTGACACTTGATTATGTCTGGTTTAAATGTGAAATTATATCCAATGAGCTACATTGTATTAAATTGTAAAAATATATTCTAAATATACTTTAAAACCACTCAAATTAATGATTTATCACTATTAATTATTTCGATTAAAAAAGTTGTTTTTAATTATAATTTAGTAATTTTCACTATTCATCAGAATATGAAAGTTATCCGAAAAGTACCAAAATTTCACCTTAGGCTAAATTCGATACCCCGAATCCAAAAATGAAGTCCATTTTGAGAGCTCAAATTTATAAAATTTAAAAAGTGGTTATTACTATTCATAATGGCTAGTTTTAATAATATTTTAATAGCATATCGTTGTTTCGTGAAACTCAGTATTGCGTACTACACACGCTATTGAGGAAGGTTGTGATTGTGTGTAATGCAAGGCAAGTCAAGGATGCGTGTTGTGAAAGCTCTTTTTTGTGTTGCGTACAACACAAGACATTAGTGAAATTAAAAAGAATATTTTTCATAAACTCTTGGGTTGTTACAGTTTATAATTTTTTTTGGCATTCTGGTGAATATTGATGAAATGTAAGCTGGGAGTAGTGTTAGTTATGCTGTGGTCGAGCGAGTTCTTGTTTGGAAGGGCTTTCCGAATGGAAATGGTGTTAGGAATCAATCATTTTTGGGTACATGTTTGTTATTATGGTGGCGAACAACCTTGCGTGATAAATACCCCATTGAAATTTTAATCAATGTTTCTATTGTATGGGATCTGTTAACCACCATCATGGTGTTTTGTAGTTGGAAACACGTCAATTATTTGGTGGGTTGAAGGCCTAAAGTTAGAGGTTGTGCATTGGTATTGTTTTAAGATATCTGAATATGATTGATTCTGTTGGATAGAAATCATCTTTCTATCATTGGTATGGTGGTAAAGATGAATTAAAATCAGATATTCTCCTTGAGAATAAGTATTATGGTGGGAATGGTGTAACATCATTTGTATACATAGATAAACAATATCTAAATAAATTTTATATTTCATTACCGGATGGGTTGAATAATGAATTAACATTTTGAATGACGTTTTATGTACTGAAATGTTTCAAAAGACTATTTTGAGTTGAATAATTATGATCAAGAGGTGTATCATTTTTTAGGATGACCCTTGAAGGCATCTTGTTAATTTCCAGTTCATTTGGACCTTTCGGCCCAGGTTTCTTGGTTTTTTTGTGCACTTTTTTGGATAACACATATGGGACAATGTTTTTCATGATGGTTTTAGTTCATTTTGAACTGATCTTGGTTAAGGTAAACTCATGTGTGGTCCAAGGGGATACAATTTGAGGTTCAGGTGTGTCATAGTCTAGGTGCAGGGGATGTGCATATTTTCAAAAGAAAATTACCACACCCTGCTAAAGAAGAGAGATAATGTTGATAACATAGTTGGTTAATTTTTTTTAAAACTATGTTTTCTAAACATGTGAGTCATACATATTGTACAGTATGTATCCTCACGATTAGAAAATGGTTGGTGAACTATTTGGAAATTTTTTCATCTAAATCATGAATATGGATTATTAGTTTTAAGAGACACCAATATGGTTGGCAGATATTTTTGAAAACGATGTTTCCAAATGTTTTGGTAGACCTTAATATCATTTAAATAGTGTATTTACCATTTTTACTCTCTAGATTATCGAGTTTACCTCCTCCTTTCTCTACCTATCATGTGAACAATCCATAAGAGGTTATGTATACCTTACTACTTCTCAAAGCCACATAGAGGTGGTGTTTTTTTAGAGATTATTCAACACATCGAGGGGAGGTCCAAATTTTTTTTTCTATCATGATTTATAATATTTCACAAATCCTATTTTGGAGTCCAACTAATTAGGTATTTTTGATTATTCGACCATATCATGGTGGAAGAATCCATGTATCATGGCGACTTTAATCAGCATGTATGGAAGATGTCCAGAGATGGATTTCATGCTTTGTTAGGTGGATTTTAATTATGGAATGTGTTTGTAGAGTATTTTCATAGGTTTTCTAATGATTTACTTTAATTATTTTTTAAAATTTGTAATATCTACATTGAGGTTTGTACATAAATATTGTTGACTTTATTTTTCTCGTAATCAATTACTTGTTGTCTTAGGAATAAGTGTATCAAAAAAACCTCGTGAGTTTTCCGCCATTATAAAAAGTTTTACTCTTTTCAAATAATTAAAAAAATTTATAATTGATTTTTTATGGAAATGCGTCACTACATTGGTAATCTTTTTGAAATCATTATTGTTGAGGTAGTTGGTGAAATAGATTTTTTCATTGTACTATTAATTGATTTTCATGTGTATATATTATGTTTCACAAATCAATTTTTTGTGTGATTTCATTAGATGATTATGTTCTTTTATTTGGGACTCAGATTAAACCCTTTGAACTTTTATAGGTCTTGTTGGATCCTAGGGTGAAAATAGTCTGAACCTATGGTCTTCCATGGGGTGAAATATTTCATGAAAATGGTAATTTTGATTTATAATGAGTTGGGTCTAAATAATTTCATTTACCATTCTTTTAGTAAAATCCAAATTAATAATTTTAAATTATTTTAAATATGTGCATTTGGATTTTACCACGTTTTGGGAGTTTGTGGATGTAAATCTATGTTTTTAAATGGTCATTGTTTAGAAAAGAGGCGTTTCCCAAAAAGTGATTTCTAAAATGGGTTTCAAATGGATTTTAATTTTTGATAATATATTGTAATGTGATGAACACATTAGTTATAATTTCATTAGGAATATTTAAAATGGTTTTCATTTATGGTGTAGTCATTCGGACTTGTTTTTTTTTCAAGGAAAGAGACCCATGTTTTAAAATGGTGGCTGTTAAATGGCTAATAATTTAGTTTGGTTTAGTTTATTTTTGAATGTGAATAAGATTAGGATATGTTAAAGAATGATTTATTTTGAAAACCCATAGGTACCTTAGTAAATGATATTTTTTTAAAAAGGGAGGATTATTTTTTGGTCAATTATTTGTGTAGACATGATTTTGAGCGCAATATTTAAGAAAATAATCAATGGTTTGGGTAGTGGGATGATTCTCCAACAATAGAATGTGTACAAGAGATACAACATTAGATATAGGCTTTAGTCTATAATAGTATACTTAATGGGTAATGTTACTGATTAATTATCTAGGTTATGATGATATACTATGTTTAAAAGGATTGTAGACTTATGCTCCTCCATTATATCATGGGCCATACAGATGCTCTAGTAGTAACCATTGACTTGTATAGATAGAAATTGGTCTATGTAATTGGGAACTATTATTATTATTTTTGAACACTTTGATAGAATAAATTTTTAGCGTTGTTATAGATACTATTTTATATATTTATATGATTGATGGGGGATCCAACCATAATTGATATTAATTAGGATATTTGTTTCATATTCCTGATGGACATTTGAGGAATTGTTGGTTAGTGTATTATAGATACATATAGTTACTGAAGGCACTATTATTCATTTTTTATAATGAAAAGTGATCACCCTATCCCGACATTTAAATTATGCACTTCCTATATTATTCATTATAGGACATGTTTAAATCATGCATGTTTTGTTGGCCTAGGCATCACCTTAAATCCATTGGGAAAGTTGGTACTAGATGAGATTTTGTGTTCCATGTTTTTATCCTCATTCTATAATATCTACTGTTTCAAATTTTTATCCTCATACACTATTTTAGTGACTGTTAATTTCATTACACAACATTTTTAGTGGCCTGATATGTTTTACTCAAATACCATTTGTGAGTGTAAACTATTTCAATGTGAAATGAAAGTATAAATTTTGTTCCAATACCAAATATCTTTTATTTTAATCAAATTATTGTAATTGATCATTATAATAAATAAATATATAATTTCCTTTCTAAATATCTTAAATTAAATTATGCATTTCATTAAAATTTAGAAAATTTATGTTTTTAATGACAAACAATTATTATTGGTAAATGATAAAAAATTTATTCTTAATATTTTTGACATGTGAATTATATAATGAAAGTAATTTTCTTCAAATTTAAAGTCTATAATTTTGAAATCATGCTATAAAATTGAACTATTTAATTTATAAAACCCAAATAGGTCAGATATAATGTTTTTTTCTAATAAATTTTCTAATATTCATCAAATAAGTAAAAAAAATATCAAATTTAACTAATAAATATTTAATATTGCATCATATTAATATTACAATTGATTTTACACATAAAATAATATAATACTAATTTATTGAATATTTTAATATATTACATTACACCTAATACAACAATAATATATTAAACTAAATAAACAATTATCTAAATAAATGATCAATTAAATAAGTTAAAAAAGATTCTAAATAATAAAAAATCCCTTAACATTTATACATTCCTAAATAAATTTTATATTTCTTCTTGAATAAAGAAGGATACATATTACATCTGAAATAAGAATATGTTCTCAAAAAAGACATAATTTCAATTGAATTATTTTTAATATGGATTTGAATTTTTTTATAGGATATATTTTATGTAATTTTACATCATAAAAACCTCTATTTATAATAGATATTTATATCAGATTAATTATATCTGCTGGTTTTTTACATATAACATATCCATCATAAGAAATCATGGAAATAAATTCATGTATATTTTGTGATTATAGGAGATGTAAAAAGTACTCTCAAATATTCAATTTGATAGAATTTTTTATATAGTTCCATAATGAAAAATGATATATGAAAAAATATCCTTCGCGTATATCCATTCTCAAGGAAGGTCATTTGAGATGGGAATATAATTCCATCACTAATAATAATACAACGAAAATTAATTATAAATAATAACACGGTACTCAAAATAAATATTACCCTCCACTGAGGGTGTAGGAGATCTAATGTCTTTTGCAATGATAGAAAAACAACATTGTAAATAAGAATGGAAAATACATTATTTCTTATAGAAACATTGTTTCATCACAAATTGTTTACAAAAATATATGTAATTGAATTTTAATATATCACAAATAACCTATTCAATAAAAATTATTATAATTTGGTTCATTTTTATCCCCTCCATCCAACCACATAATGGATAACTGTCCATCATACATTCTAAATTAGAGGAGGCTAGATGATAATTGCGAACTAGATCATCTCTCTTACAAGACTCCCTCTTGGATAATTCCACTATATTGTCACATCATGAAGCTATCCAATTTATATCATGCCATCCACCCATTCATATTATACTACATTTCACCTTCACATTATTGGTTTGAAGACCCAATTCCCGAATTTCCTATGTACATGTCCTCAACGATGAAATCAGTTGAATAATTCCATTTCTACAGTAACCATAAAAACCAATCCCCAATTTTGATACTAGATCATTCATATTGTATTATAGTGTAATGAGCACTAATAAAACCCTAATTGATGAATTTAAAATATACTAAAAACATTGTATTTTAAATAATTTATAACTGATATTAAAAGAATAACCCTTTTATGATATGAATAGAGTGTTTTAATAATTATGTATCTCATTGTTTAATTTATACCATTTATATTTTATTTAATTTTGGATGATTTATTTTTCATCCTTCTATCTATGAATATAAGCACATGTGTTTTTGTGGTAACATGTAATTATTACAAACCCCGACAACCCCTCACTTATGTATGGGTATTATTGAAATAAGAAGATGTTTTGTAGGAGTCATTGATGATCTATGTTGAATTTCATAACCATGAATGAAGCAAGAATGATTATAAAAGAAATTATAGATAATGGATTAATATGTAGTCCCAAAAAATGTTTTTATTGATTTATCAAAACATGATAATTATGTTCATGTAAATGGTCATAAGATTTAGTGAAAAATATTTTAAAAAAATTAATGATAAATATTTAATGATTCTATGATGTGTAATAAATATTTATAGCATTTTTCTAAATTTCATTTATAGGTATTCCAGACTGTATTGATTTATATAAGAATATATTTTATGAAATTATTACTATATATTTATAATATGTTTAAAATAAAAAAAATCTATGAAGAAAAAATAGTACTTAATCTGAATAATGACTGATTTTCAGATGAAAAACATACGATTGAATGGAATTTTATGTTTGATGGCACCGGAAAACGTGTCCACAAATTTTTTCAAATTCATCAACAAATGATCCAACGTCATAGCCCATTTTGAAATCATAGAATTGACAGGTCATAGGGCCTGAACAGAGTTGAGGATTATGAGTTAAGGACATTTAAAATTGGGTAGGAAAACTGGTTCGTGGAGACCATTTGCGAAGCTCCTTCCAAGATCACAGAGCATATGAATTTGATTGGAGCCCATGGAACCTCGCGGGCTAAACAAATATCCCACATTTTAATGTTGTGGTGGAGCAAGGAGGTGTGGTGCTCGGAGAACCCCTTTGACATTCGCAACCCACCCCAGAGCAATGAGGCGTGATGCTCTGCGAACCCCATTGACATTCGCGACCCGTCGTGGAGCATGGAAGATGGATGATCTGTGAATACCTTTGAAGTTTGCGACCTGCCGCATAGATTTACCCTCGATTGCACTGATCAAGCGCTACATCAGGGTGCCTCTTGCCTAAAAATACCCAACTCAACTCCCTTCATGGTGACAGTCATTCCCCCAATTGGGCGGCTGATCACTCCCATTTCACGAGGCTTCCGAGCTCTGAAATGTGATTCCCTTCACTTCCTTTGCGAATGAGGCAGCACCTTTGGTTTGCTCGAGGCTCCGTGAGAGCCACTTTTCTCCGTGAGCCACCATTCCTCCACGAACCCCATTTTCTCTGCAAGTGCATGCTCCACGATTCCATGCTCAACGAGCAGCTTTCCTTCCTAAAGCTACTCCATGAGGCCACATGCTCTATGTGCAGCCATCCTTCACAAAGCTACATCATGAGACCCCATGCTCCGGGAGCACCTATCCATTCCTATCGTCACTGACCCCCATGAATAATGGAGAGCAGCACTACGAACGTTTCGGGTCGGGAGGTCAACATTTTGCATTTTGCCCTTATGTTCATCCACTTTCCACCTTGGAATCCAAGAAATGAGATACATCTCCTCACACCAAGAAACACCTAGAGTCAATATATTCCACTTGCTCAATTTCCTATGTCTTGATTTCATATTCTCATCATCAATTCCCCCGAGTACCTTGAGTAGAACTATTCCACAAGTCACTCATCGAAACCCCATGACCTGACTCTTATGCTTGGTTTAACTAGAAAGGATTTCACTTATTTAAGTCCCAACCCGATACATTGATTGGAGCCTTATTCCTAATAGTACTCACTACATGAATATAAACTCTAGTAATCCCTATGTTCCAAACATAGGATTTTTATTCATGAAAACAAGAGATGCCTTATGCACTGAGCATAAGATGCCAATGGTCCTCTATACCTGACTATAAACTGTAGTACTCACTATGTTCCAAACATTTGATGCCTCTTTTTTCAAACAATAGATGTGTTATGCACCAAAAATAAGATTCCAATAGTCGTATCGTCATGACTATAAATAGTATGATTCTATATCCTTCAATAATAGGACACCTATTTTTCCAAATAAGAGATGGATTATGTGAAAAGCATAAGATACATCATGAAAAGATTAAAGTGGCATAACATCAAGAGCATTTAAATCTGTTCAAACATTCCATCACCCCACCTCATGCATTGTGTGTCCTTAATTAAAATTTTCATCCTATTTCATCTCATAAGGGGACCCATAATTGCATGGTTCCATGCCGCTTTGGTTCACCTACCATCCTAGGCCAACACCCTGGAAAAATTTCGATGACACTTCGAGTCAGGTACAGTGTCTCAAACACGGTCACTGGTTGACCCTCATTTGTGTGTCCTGAAATTAGACTGACACTATATGGATGATGTGTTTCAAACACGATCAACTGTTATCGTCCACCACCACGCCACCCTCACCGCGTTCTAAATTTTAGTCATGTGATTCACACTTTTCATCTCTCTTTGTTCAGACTGATTCCATTTCACTTAGCATTATCCCACTTGTGCACTAGCGCATAGGGGTAGTCATCAACTATGTTCCTCAACCCACTAGTGAGTTGGCATTCCCTCATGGAAATACATGATGATGAAATTATAGGAATCTTCCTTGTGTAAACCACATTCACCATTTCTTCTCTATAGCGGCACCCGGGTAGCATCATATGTTAAGGCCCACCCACCATTCATGCTACAGAGTGGCACCTAGGAAGCTTCCTTACGTAACCCCTATTCACTACTACAACTCCATAGCGACACCCAAGCAACTTCCTTGTGTAAGCCCAATTCACTATTTTCGATCCATAGTGGCTCTTGGGAAGCTGCCTCACGTAAGCCCCATTCACCATTGTCGCTCCATAGCAGTACCATGGAAGATTCCTCGCGTAAGCCCCATCCACCATTTTCTCTCCATAGGGACACTTGGGAGGCTTCTTTTCATAAACCCCATTCACCATTGCTGCTCTATAGCGGCAACCGAGCTGCTTCTTTTTCTATGCCACATTCTCTATTTCCACTACATAGCAGCACCCGATCAGCTGTCTCATGTAACCCCCTTTCACCATTCTCTCTCCACAGTTGAAGTCGGACAGCTTCCTTGTGTAATTCCCATCCACCATTTCCACACCATTGTGGTACCCAAGAATCTTCCTTCTGTAATCCCCAATCACCATTGCTTCTCCATATCGGTAGCTAGGAAACTTCCTTGTGTAAGTCCCATTCACAATTTCCCCTCCATAGAGGCACTCGGGCAGCTACCTCGTGTAATCCACATTCAACATTGTCTCTCCTTATCATCACCATGACAACTTCCTTGAATAATCCCCATTTAACACCCCTCATTGTTACACCATTAAGCCGTGATTGTTAGGTCTTTGTTTCCTCTTGTTTCCCACACCAAGAATTACTCACATGGTCTTAGAGTAAGCAACGCCCATAAACTCTTCTCTAGGAATCCTATAGTGTAAGACCCACAACCCATTCCCAAACTACGTGGACATTGATCTGTGCCAAGGAAACATACATAGTAACGCTCCTTGATGTTCAATCCCAACACACAGTCATTCCTCCCAACTTCATGTTGGTTCACTAAGTCGTCATCCTGCACTACGTGGACATTTATCCATACTAAGGTAAGGTATGTAGGAAACCTCCATGAGGTTCAAGCCCAATATACATTGGTCCTGACCATCATCACATCGACGTACAAAGCCCCATTCATGAACAATATGGATGTGGATCCTTGCGAATGGATGGTACGTAGGAAGCCTCCTTAAGGTTCAAGCCCAACAACCATGGGACCTGACACCCTTCAAGTCATAGCACCATGCCCCACCCAATCTATGGGGACATTTATTTTTTCCAAAGTAAGGTATGTTGGAAGCCTCCCTAATGTTCAAGCCCAAATCTTGGTCGTTTCGGCCATCTTTACATCAGTTCACCAAAACCTCCCTCTAAAATACATGGACATTGATCTTTATCGAGGAACGGTTCATAGGATGCCTCCCAGAGGTTCAATCCCATCATATATTGGTCCCAACAACCTTCACATCGATCAACCAAGCCATTTCATGATCTACATGTAATTTGATCTATTCCATGTAAATGTACATAGGAAGCCTCACTAAGTTTCAAGCCCAATAACCATTGGTTTGGACCCCCCTTTCACGTCGGTTCCCCATCATTCTGAACTATGTGAACTTTGGTCCATACCAAGGCAAGGTACGTAAGAAGCCTCCCTGAGGTCCAATCCAAACAACCATTGGTCTGGACTCCCTTCACATCTGTGCACCATTCCCCATTTTTGAACTATGTGGACTTAGATACTTGCCATAGTAAGGTACTTAGGAATCCTCCCTGAGGTTCATGCCCAAAAACCATTCGTTCCGACCCCGCTTTCACGTTGGTTCCCACTCATTATGAACTACGTGGAATTTGATCCATGCCAAGGCATGGTATTTAGGAATCCTCCCAGAGGTTCAAGCCCAACAACCGTTGGTCCCGACTCCCATCATGTCGGTGCACCAAGACCCATTCTCGAACTACATGGACATTGATACTAGTCATGGAATGGTACGTAGGAAGCCTCCCAGAGGTTCTAGGCCAACAAACTGTCGTTCTAACCTTCTTCATGTTGGTTCACCACAGCCACATCCCAAACTATGTAGTCTTTTATCCTTTCAATGGTAGGGTACATAGGAAGCATCCCTAAAGTTCAATCCCACAATCAATTGTTCCTGAACATCTACACATCGGTTCACCCACCATCCTCCATGACATTAAACTGTATTCCCCTTTGTTCCAAAAGACGCTAAAATGTCCCCTATCCAATGGTAATCCATTCTCAAACCCATTCAGTGGTATGCCGTTGTTAACCCCATTCAGCGGTAAGTTTTTGTCAACCTCATTCGGCGGTAATCCATTAATGTCCCCCATCGACGGTAAGTCATTGTCATCTGAACTATGTGGACATAGATTCACAACCATGGGGATATGCAAAAAGAATCCCTGAGGTTCAATCCCAAAAATCATGTCTAATACTGATCTATCCCTCGATCCCATGTGTTCTAAGAAGATCAGGCTCCATCATAAAGGTTCTATTTCCCCTAATCCCATCCAAGCATCCATTCTCAAGGGTCGCCTCCTCAGGTGTCCCATCATCCAACCGAACTACATGAAATTTGATTCCATGACTCGAGGATACATAGTATGTCTCTTAGAGGTTCAATCTCAACACTACCATAAACTTCAGATGGTCCCATCTTAGTTCCACTCAACATCATTCAACTCTTCTTCATCCATCCTGATTCTCACCAGGGCTGCCACATCCCAGTGAGATCAAGACATTCAATCTAGTGCCGCTCCGTGCAGAACCTAGGAAGGTAACCATGCATACTCCCTCAAAAAATCTATATCCATCCAACCTAGAGTACCCCTCGTGTTATAGTTCTCTTTCCATCAGTAATACCCAACATGTATCTAGGTCATTGTCCTTTGTGTACACCCCGATTCATCCCCCCTTCGAACTATGTGTGTTTTCATACCTCTCGTCTACACAAGATATGTAGTAAACCTCCATAAGGTACAATACAATCCAATGGAAAACCATAATGTTCATCTCTATTGGGTGAAATCTGTATGAGCCGACCTTAGTGGTGTCCAGATCATCCTTCGTGGTGTGATATCTTCCCTCTGTGGGACTCAAAAACTCAGATATGTCCTCAATAGGCATTATAATACATCCATCTGGTAAACCTTCCTGGTATTCCCTCCTAGGGATTTAACAATCTGATCCGTCTCTATGGTATGTTCTGATCACTCTCATTCTGTCTGCACATGATGTTAAACTTGGGGCCTACCTCATGTTAAACATGATATACTTGAGGAATATCTTGGAAAACATATCTTTTATGTAATTGTCACCTCTAGACATTAAAATCAATACATACCCTATGATAATAATGGGATGATGATGAAAACCTCAATGAGATACCTCTAATATAAGATACTCCACCAATGATGTGGGATGCCTCGGGTTCTGCGCCCATGAGATGTACCTCTTATGTGAAAGAATATTGTTTCCCCAGTGTCCATGCATCCAGATCGTCCTCGACATTCCTGATGTTGTCATCTACTCAAACCAAAGATTTCTACCATGTCAAGACCCCATGGAATGTCATGAATTATGTAGTGTAATTAACTTGCATCCACAATGAGATGGCAGCAGGAATGAGATTCACAAAACACGACTTAATCCATAAGGAAGACCTAGACTAGGTGATGAGTTCTGAGGAGGAATCCACAGAAAGAAGAACAAACATCACATCACCCTTTTTCGATTAAGTAGAAGCCATCTCTGAATAAGTATATGATGTCGCCTACCTTTGGAAAGAGGTAATGTTTGGCAACAAACAACTACTCGTCCTCAAAAAGACGGATGCTTGTGCACCTTGGAGAAAGCATCCGAAATTATTTTTTAATAATTTGTTGTATTGTTATAATATTAATAATAGATTAATTTAATTTCTTAATTGGTATATTATGTTTTATACCACTATCTTGTAATTTATTGACCCCATTGTATGTGGTCAATTATTATGTATTGCAATACCCTAGAGCCCCCCAATTTCATGTGAGTAATATTGTAACAAAAATTGGTTCCATATGGTTAATTGAAATTAAATTTTGTATTTTTACCCCATCAATGAATGGATAATATTAGTATCTAGATTCTGATATATTATAGGGTCATGATGATTAATCATAGTTATCTGTTACATTTCAAATAATAATTATCCAGTCAATAGAAAAAATATCAATTTCAATACTAAATTATTCAGTCAAAACTGATTAGAAGATGTTAATAAATTTATTAAGTATTATAAAAATATAACATTTTACTAAATTTATTTTCCTAGAATGAATATTTGTGTCTATATTTTTTAATGGGGATCCAATTCACAAATATGAATGTCATTGAAACATTTTATCCCCTTAATGAGTTGTTTGTATTCATAATTATCTAACGTTGGATAATTTTGGCCCAATTATTCATAATCACATAAAAAGAAGACATATTTATGTCCTTATATTAACTATATATCAACATAATCACTAAACCGGTTGTATATGGAACATTGTGTATCCACATAGTTATGAGGATGACTTGTTTAAAGCATCATTAATGATCAGATAATAGTGTTATTATAGATTAATGTAAATGTATATTGAAATTTATTTTATTTATGTGGTGAAACATAGGGATGGGTATTTTGGATCAATATATGACCCCTGGTAGTGGATTGAAACATAGATATATTTATACCTAAGATATGTACGATGATATAATCATGTTATATAACTAAAGAACATCAATATTATGAGTCCCTAGATAACCAATGTAGTAGCCTCAATAACAATAATGTTATATTGATGTCGATCACTATAATTGTAGATATATTCCCCAAGCCACTAAGGTGGTACACCAGCTCGTTGTTCTTCATACATAATGAGAGTACCCCTATACATCAAATGGGTTCTATCATCATTATTGTCATTAAAAACGCTATATTTGGATAAAGATACCTGTGGAATGGCTTTCATATATTCATTCATATCCATCATGATGGATCTCTTCCATTTTATAGATATATAAGATGTATTTCATTAAATGAGGTCTTGTCGTCGATATTAAATTAATTTTTATACATTTATTCTATTATACATATTTATTGAATTAGAATAATGATTGAAATATATTTCAAAAATTCATAACGGATACCAGTTAGTCTATCCATATTGGATTATAATTGATTAATAGTCATGGTAAGAGAAATTCACAGTGATTTATGTCATTCATATAATTTTATGTTTTATAAAATAATATCAATAATTCAAATATTTCCTCGATAATACAATGTAAAAATTTTACAACTCTTTATTAATACATCCTACCAAACATTATATGGATTAATCAAACTCTCTCTATATTTAATAAATACATGGTTTTAAAATTAATACATATCAATTGGTCATTCCATATAATAATATGATACATAGTATCATTGAAAACAAACAAAAAATACATATTTCAAAGATAGTATAAAATATATGTTTATTGAAAATAATTAATGATACTCATGATAGTAAGGGGTATTGTGTGATCTCCATAAAAATAATCATATCTCTATATGAACATGTTTACATCAACTATGTCAAATAATTCAAATATACACCTCTATAATCTCATTTCACATTACATTGAGTATCTAATAAAGAAGGAACAATCCTTTTTTATATTCAATACTCATATTCTATTGAATTTGTTAAAAATACCAACCATATTTATGAATACATAAAATTTATTTTATCTAACAATGATGTAAGGACCCGACCATCATTTCCCGAATCTGGTTCCTTTTTTAATTACATTGAATTATTAATAAGTAATATGCATCCTGAAGGAATGAGTAGTTTTTTACAATTATATACAAGACACATATATAAGTTCATCATTACAACTAGATAAGAAAAAAACATAGAAATTCCTTCAATAACATCCATAAAACCTAGGTTATTTCAGCTTCTCATTCATAATAAAAGTCATTGTGTCTTAAGAAAATGAAACATAAGAAAGGGTTGAGATCAAATGCTTTGTAAGGGTATGAATGTCATTAGATGATAACGTAAACATAACTATTAGGCATGTTGAATAAGTAAAAACACATGCATTTCACAAAATACATGAACACATTTTGGTAGGAATAATAGATTAATAAATAATGAAACTGTAAAATATAATCATGGGTACTATAATATCCAAATATCCACATGAACCATCAATAAAAATTTCATAATGATGGAATGATTAATGTGGGGCATCATATTGGTACTATAAATTTCATCTATAACAACGGTTTAAAACCATTTGTAAGGGATGGACAACCATTGGTATAAAATATACCAACAGTTGTCCAAACCATTGGGTATTGATCCATGTGGATATACACATCCCAAAGGTTCTATGTCAACCATTGGGATATGAATGAAAAATTTAGTATATACCAATAGTTCATCGAAACATTTGGTATAAATGTTTACCAACAGTTTAGAACCGTTTGAAATATCAAAAACCATCTATATATAAAAGTGTTTCACAACGTTGGTATAGAATTCGACCAAGGGTTTTCCATAAACCGTTGGTAAATATGAATTATTTTTTTTACAGATATGCCAACGATTGTAATCTTTTAGCATAACCTTTAGATACCTACAATAGAACACCGACCTCCCCCTATTCACCTGCAGCAAATCCAGCAGCTTCCACCAACAAGCCTACAATATTCATAAAAAATTAATACAAAATTATTAATACTTTCCAAATACCTTCATGATTTAGTGGGGGTCTATAAATAATACCTACAAAATTCAGAATACCTTTATAATTCTTACACAATTCGGAATACCTACACAATTTTTCATTACCTGTAGAATACATACAAAATTCTATATGAATTCACACATAATTAATTCAAATCTTATTTCATATTGAATTTAGAATACATCAAATATAGTATTTAATTACCCAATATATACATATATAATTAACACATAATTCATAAGGTAATTACAGAAATTATACATAGTCAACAAGTATACCCATACACCATTAGCACAAAATTCAGAAGTTAATTAGATGCATAAAGAATTTAAATCATAATTCCAAGGGTTGGGGATGTTCAGGGTCTTGGGAATATTTAGGTGGTTTGGTGGCAGTCCAAGGGGGTTGGGGGTGTTCAGTGGGTGGTGGGGTGTCTGGGGAGATGGAGGTGTCAGGGGGGGGGCTGTCTAGGGTGGCGGATGGGTGTCTATTTGGTTGTCTAGGGGGTGGTGTGGTTTCCAGAGGCTGGGGAGGTGTCCATGGGATGGGGTGGTGTCTAGGGGGTTGGGGGGGTTGTTTCCAATGGGATAGGGGGTTTTCCAGGGATGGGGTTGTCTTGGGGGTGGGGGAGTCTAGTGGGTGGGGTGGTGTCTAGGGGGGTGGGGTCCAGGGGGATGGGGTGGGGGCATTTCAAGGGAGGTGGGGTCGTGTCCAGGGGGTTCTCCATGGGGTGGTGGTGTACATGTGGGTGGGGGTTTTCAAGGGTGTGGGGGTGTCCAGGTGGTGGGGAGTTGTCTATGAGCGGTGTGGGGTTGTCTAGGGGGTTGTGGGCATTCTAGGGGGCAAGGGTGTCTATGGGAGTTGGTGTCTAGTGGGTTGGGGGGTCTATGTGTGGGTCTCTAGTGGTTTGGGGGATTCCAAGTTGTGGGGTGGTGTCTAGGAAGGGAGGCGGCCATCCTGGGGTTGGGGTTGTCTAGGTGGTTGGTGGGCTACCCCTGGGGGTAGGGTGTCTAGGGGGGTTACAGGTGGTGGAGGTGTTGTCCAGTCGGGTGCGGGTGTCGAGGTGTTGGGATGGAATCTCTGGGGGTGGGGGGGTTTAGGGGGTTCGGGGTGTTGCTCAAGGAAGAGGTGGGGTCCAGGGGTTGGGGGTGTCCCGGTGGGGTGGGGGGTGGGATTCCATTGGGGTGGGGGGGGCATCCATGGGGGTTGGGGATATTTTGGTGGTGGGGGTGTTTTGGGGGGATGAGGAGTATCTGATGGTTGGGGTCTAGGGGGTGGGTGAGCTGCTACAAGGGTGGGGCGGGTTGTCCACGGGGGTGGCGGGGCTATCCAAGAGTTTATAGACTGTCTAATGGGTTGGTGGGTTGTCCATGAGCGTGAGCGGGATATCTACCAGTGGAGGGGGGTGTCCACGGGGGTTGGGGTTGTCCATGATGGCTGGGATTGTCCACGGGTGATTGGGGGTGGGTGGACTGTCCACGAGGGTGGGGGCTGTCCATGGGGTGGGGGACTTTCCACGAGGGTGGTGGGTCTGTCCCGAGGGTAGTGGTGTCTAGGACCATGTAGGCTGTAATGGTTTTAGTCAAATTAATTTTATCTATTTTAAGATCATTAGAGTTTTTAAAATTGTTTTGGAATAGTGTTTATTTCTATAGTATGTGTTTCTTTAGGAAAAAATGAATTCTTTTGATGTGTATAGTAATAAGGGAGATTTTTTTATTAGGAAATGGGTTAGATTTTTATTCTGGAAATAATATACTATATGATTTTTTAATTTGAACCTTAAAATAGATTTTTATAAATAATTGTGATGTTTTAAATATAAATAAGTCTCTATTTTGTGATTTTGAAATGGTTTTATGAATAATTATTTATAATGTATCTTTATGGGATTTGTGATTTCGTTTCCCTTCTTTTAGAACATCAGATTATTTTACTAATGGTATTGTTTTTGATAATTCATTACAATTTTTCTACTATAAAAGAATCAAAAATTCAACAAGGGGATATATCATGTAGTTATTCTTGTGATCCAGCTATTTTTATCGTAGTCTTGGTCTATAGTCAAACTCTAGTGGAGGTGGAATAGCCATGATCTTATCAGATCATTGATTATGCATGGGTGTTTCTAGAATAGCATCCAAAAGTATTTATTTGTTATGAATGATACAAGGAGGAAACTAATTGGGTGGCTATGATTAGTGGGATCTTTTACTTGTTAGAGAGCCAATAATCCATAGGGGTGGGGGCTGTCTAGGGGGTGGGGTTGTCCATGGGGGTGGTGGGGCTATGCAGGGGAGTAGATAGTGTCTACGGGGTGGGTGGGGTGGTCCATGGGGGTGCTGGCTGTCTAGGGGGTACGGGGTGTCCATGGGGAGTACGAGGCTATCCATGGAGGTACAGTGGGGGGGGGGGGGGGGGGTTGTCCACGGTAGTGGTGAGGCTGTATGTGGGTAGGGGGCGTTCAAGGGTGGCTAGGTGGGCTATCCACGACGGTTGTACAAAAGCCGAGGGGGTAGGGGGTGTCTAGTGGGTGGGCGTGTTATCCACGGGGGTGGGGGAGATGTCCACGGGGGAGGGGACAATCCTGGTGGTACAAGGTGTATTGGGGGTTGGTGGGATCTCTACAATGGTGGTGGGTCTATCCAAAGAGTACGGGGTGTCCATGTGGTTGGCGGGAAGTCCATGGGGGTGGGCGAGCTGTCCCAGGGTGAGGGATGTCTAGGAGGTATGAGGGCTCGACGGGATGGGCCGAGCTATCTTGGGGGTTTGGGGTGTCTAGGTGGTGGGTGTGGATGTCCACAGTTTTACATGGTGTCTAGGGGTAGGGAGGACTGCCCACATGGCTCGCAAGGATGTCTAGGGGGTAGGGGTGTCCCAGTGGATGGTCAGGCTGTCCACGTGGGTGGGGCATGTCCACCATGGGATAGCCATCTAGGGGGTGGGTGGGCTATCCACGAGGGTGGAAGGGCAGTCCAGGGGGGTCGGGGTGTCCATGTGGTAGGGGGCGGGGGGGAGAGAAGGGGTTGAATAGGCCGTACGAGGTGTCCAAGGTGTGGGCGGGCTACCTGGGTGGGGGGGGGGGGGGTGGGCAGTGCTCTCTAGGGGGATACGATGTGTCGAAGGGGGTGGGAGGGCTGTCCACAGGGGTGGCTAGGCAGTCTAGGGGGTAGGGGTGTCCAGGGTGTGGGAGGGCTCTACACATGGGTGAGGGGGATGTCCATGGGGGAAGGGGTTGTTCAGAGGGTGGGCGGGTTGTCCATGGGGGTGGCGTGGCTATCGATGGGGGGAGTCAGTGGTGTCTAGATGTGGGGGGAATTCCAGGGGTGGGGTTTTCCATTTGGGTATGATATGTCCATGGGGTGGGGGTTGTCCAGGGGCATGGGCGGGGCTGTCAAGGGTGTATATGTTGTCAAGGTGGTAGGAATGGCTATCAATATGGGTTGCGGGGTAGTTCTGGGTGTAGGGGTGTCAAGTAGGGTGGGCAGGCTATACATACGGGTGGGAGTTTTCCACAGGGGGAGGGGTCATCCAAGGTGTAGTTGGCCTATCCATAGGGGTGGCGGGTATGCTGACTGGGGTTGTGGTGTCCAGAGTTGGGAGGGTGGGCTTTCTTGGGGTGGGGGCTGTCCTGGGGGTAAGAGGTGTCCATGGGGTGGGAAGGCTGTCCAGGGGGTGTGGTTGGGGTTGTCCAGGGGTACGGTGTGTCCAGGTGGGTGGGGGGGGGGGCTACCCATGGGTGTGGTCGGGATGTCTAGGATGGTTGGGGGTGTCCATGGGGGAG
Source organism: Viscum album (assembly GCA_963277665.1). Taxonomy (NCBI): domain Eukaryota; kingdom Viridiplantae; phylum Streptophyta; class Magnoliopsida; order Santalales; family Viscaceae; genus Viscum; species Viscum album. Next base: position 165,724,747 of record OY728135.1, read on the forward strand.
GTTGGGCTATCCACGGGGATGGGGGCTGTCCACGGGGGGAGGGGCTATCCAGGGTGCTTGTAAGGCTGTCCATGGGGTTAGATAGTCTATCTAGGGAGTACCATGTGTCTATGGTAGGTGAGTCTAGGGGTATGAGGTGTCTAGTGGTATGGGAGGGCTATCCATTAGGGTGGGGGGGGGGGGGGGTTTCCACCGGGGTGGGAGGTCTTTCCATAGGGGTGGGTGGGATGCCCACAGGAGTGGGGGGGGTGTTAAAACAACTGGGTCCCGGTAAAAACACAAACTCCCTGCCAGAACATGGTCTTCAGGTCGTGGCCCTCCAGGTAACACCAGTTGCCCCGCTGACACGTGAGGCCCACCCTAGGGTCCACCAACATGACAGAACGGGTCTTGTGACTAATGATATTACCCACAGGACAACACATGTCCTTTATACTGTGCTTTTTCCTCACTCCCACACACCCTGAGAAAATTCCTAGATGGTCACCCATCCTTACCACTACTCCTGACCAAGCATGCTTAACTATGGAGTTTTAATCTGACAGGCTCCTTAAAAGGAAGGTGCACATTTTTGACATGATTCATATTATTTAGTGTAATGACCAAATGTTTTAATGGATATTACCTTCCTATAAATATGCCATAAAATCACATAATAATGAACTACTAAAAGATAACTGTCCTTTAAACCTAATTTTGTCACTTTTGTTTTTGGAATTTTGAAAATCTGACATACACGGTTGTGTTCAACATGTTTTTGGGAGTCTAATTAATCAAAAAAAAAATGGTGAATAGTAACATACGCTAATTAATATTAACACACCCGTATGAATAGTGATATACCATAATGAATAGTAACATCACCCATGGTGGTTTAAAAATAATATTCATGTGCGAAATACGATATACCATTAGTTTAGAATGATGTAATGAATGTTTTGAAACTAGTTTTGATAATAAGTTATTATTTTAATGAAATATTAATATAATAATATTTATAAAATTATTTTTGAAAAATGGACTACATTTTTTTTATTCTACACGTTAAAAATTGATTAGTGTGAATTTTTCTGATTTTTCTGAAATACGTAAATTTTTTATGAATAGTAGAATCCGATAATTCATAATAAATGCTAAATAATTGATTAATTGAGTCATCGATGATGTTCTGATGATGTAATACAACCTGATTTGGGTTCACATGATAAAATTACTACTCATGGTCATGTAATACTTACTGTTATTTGACTTGTGAAGAAATAATAAATTAAGGATTATAATATCATGAAATCCCTCCTATCCTCCAATATAGAAATCCCATTCAGTCCCTCTTCTCTCCACTTCTCTAAACCAATATGCCTTCTCCAAATTATTCCCAAATATCTCCCAAAGGTTCTTCGTCCCAAATTTCTTCTTTTCATTTATGTTCTTATCTTTTTTATTTTCTTCTCTCACATCCCTTCACCATAATAGATTGATAAATCCAGAAAAACACATGTACTAGAATTTCTTCATTCTAGTGGTATTTTTCATTATCTTCTCCCCCTTCCCCACCATTTTCTTTGAAAAAAATGAAAGCACCGTTTGAGATGTGCTAATTTAGAAAATTCAAGGACAATTGTTTTTCAATTTCAAATATTCTCTTTAATTCTGGACATGAAACCATTTGTGCTATGGTTGATCCAGATTATTATATATGTATTATATCTTATTTTTGGTTTTGTAATACTTTGGTACAAATGGAATTATGTTATAAATCAAAACCCATTCTTTGTAATCAAATCAATTGATCTACAAAAACGGTTATCACTATTGTTATATATATATAATAATTAGAATTCACTATAAGTAATATAATTAAAAATAAAACCGTGTAATCTACTGGATATGAACTAAATAATATAACTTAAATTCTGAATAACCACATTCATCATTCATATAATCCAATATTGAACACAAGTGAACCGATCTTTTAAAGCCAAGTAAACAAACGAGCCCAAACAATGAGATTGAACATTATAACAAATAAAAAAGGATTTCAATGAACTAAAAGGGTTATAAAAATTAATTTAAATATAGAAGAGGATCTGTAATTATTAATTAATATTCCTATTTTGTTTATTCAAGTCATTAATAACAAGTGGAGAACACCAACATATTTAAGGTAAAAGATCCTCCCATTTTCACTCTTAACCAAGATTGTCCACTTTGGTATGACTTTTTATCGGTAATACTAAATGGTTTGGTATATTTTTGAACCTCCACCATACTTCCCTCATGATTTATATGTGATTATAAACCCCTTCTCTCTCTCATCAATCCATCTTTGGTACACCAGCATCATGCCAGTAATATTGTAACAAATTCTACCCAAACCTATTTCATTATTTCAGGTTGCCTTATCACTCTTCAAAATGACGTTATCATATAAATTTATGTGAATCATATGAATTATATATAGTTTTATGTAATCATTATTTTTTTTATGAAAACCTTCATGGTAAAATTATGGTTTTATATAAATGATTTTCCACTTTCCTATTGGAAAAGATCTTTAGTATTTTCCTTAAATCCAACGAAAATAGTTTCAATTCTAATGTTTCTAGAATACATTTATCATATTATGTCACATCTATTTGAAGACAATTACCATGTTATATGCCTACTTTAACCTATGAAATTCCATGTATTTTATATTTTTTCCATTACATGCACAGTTTTACGATACGCCCATTGTTATGATTTATGTCATGATTCTGTTACCCAATTCATTCCATGGGTACCCTAATGTTTGTGTATAGATGATTATGTATGATTCTATATGTGGTAATGATATTTATGGGGAAATAATATTCATGAAATTGTTACAATATGTGTGCCCTTACAGAGCTCCAATGAATTGGGTAAGGATAAGTCTCATGAGATGTGATGTGAAACGGGATTGGCAGTTAGACTAGACCTGTACTGAAATTTGAAACAGGATTGGAGGTTAGCCATGACCCATACTAAAGATATTATTTATGATTATGCCAAATTTATATGATTCCATGTTTATATGATCCCATGCTTATTTTAAATTATTTTTATGTTTCATGCTTTATATATCATTATGTCATGCCACTTAACTCATGTTCTAGAGATGTATCCTTATGTTCATTCACATACTAGGAATTTTTAGGTAATACCTTTGTTCATGTGTTCCCCAGGGTACCCTATGCAGATGTAAGGGCTCAGATGAAGTTAGGATCTCATTATAGAGATTAAATAATGTAGTGTTTTTTAGTCATATGGTTTATGTTATATTTACCTTGTCTTCCAAAACACTAGACAAAACGATCCTTGGCTTGTGTTATGATAATTAATTTTACATAAAATCATGAATTGTTTTTTGTAAAAGGCTTGGGTCACTACAGTTGGTATCATAGCATGGTCTAGTTATTTTTGGATATTAGGAATAGATCACCTTAGTGAGAAACATTAGAATGAGACTAAGTATAAGAAAACAGTCATAAATTTTAGTGAGTATAGATTAATTGGTTTATCAAGAAAATACATCCCTGTCTAGATACGAGCAGGTATAGGCGGCTCTAGAATAGATGAATCTAGGGGTAAAACCCAAAAAACACTACATTGAGCTAGACTCGAACGAGAACTAGTGCATGATAACGGGCCTTGCTGCACTCTTAGTTACAACACTTCCGGGGGATATGCGTTGGTATATTCATGAGCTTATTAAAAACCATTATTACGGGATAAAAAAAAGAATCCCATAAGAATATAAGTTAAGAAATATATCAAGGATAACCATGATTCAAAAATAAGTAACCACAACTCATGATATACTTCTACTTTATAAGTTCATACATTTATGTTCAATGTTTCTTTTTATGCTCAACAGATACGTATTCAAGACCTCAAATTATACATTCATTTTCTTAGTTAATGATAGAAATTAGAAGAACATGTTCCAACAACGAATGTGATAGGAAATGTAATTATTTCACTAATGACAATCCTGATGTGATGTATGTGGGTTCTCAAAACATCATGGTAGTACTTGTTCAGCTAGCTCGAGTTATGAATAATAACTTGAATCAGGTGGAGCATCCCTCTCCTCTATGGAAAGAGAATGTTGTTGTATGATCCTCCATGGGGAAAAGTCCTCCCATGTTTAGCGGGTCTTCTGATCCCCTCCACTCAGAACAATGGATTAACTCCATTGAAAATATTTTCTCCGTCCTCTAGTGCTCGGAAGAAGATAATGTTGTTCTGGAAGTATATCGTTTTGATTTAGAAGTCGATCAGTGGTGGACAATGATCAAGAATATGATGTCCCAAGAGGAAATTGATTCCATATATTAAGATGAATTCAAGAGGATGGTTTAAACAAATATTTTCCACAAAACCTCCATCTTAAGAAGGAAAGAGAGTTCCATGGACTCTTCTAAAAGGAAGATGAGTCCATCGGGGCATATGAAGCAAACATAACATGGCTTTTATGGTATGCCTATGGATTTTTCATGAACATTGAAATCAACATGGATCTCTTATTTAGTGGAATAATGCCGAGTCTATGAAAATTGTTGGCAATTAGATACTTCGACAACTATGAGGAGATTTTCCATTGTGCCCTCAAGGTTGAAATGGGGATTGGAGACTCTTAGTGGTCTAATGGGCCTAGTGACGTGAATTAGAAAATGGAGAAAAACTTTTGTGGCTCATCAAACAAATCCCATGATGGAAAGAATCCTCACATTCCCCATTGCATGAATTGTTGGAATAAGCATCTTGGTGATTATCTTAAGGGAACCAGGATTTGCTTCAAATGTAGAACGTTTGGTCATCTGGAAAGAACTGCTGACGTGATATGAAAAATACTGCTAATGTTGAAGAAGAATGGATGTTTCAGATTAACACTCATCATGCAGTGCAGTGTTTTTACTACAAGGATCTTGGGAATTTTGCGAACAATTTCCCTAAGTCGAGGGTTGTTAGAGACAATCAGCAACAACCTCAAAGGCAATAAGGAAGGGCTTATTCTATCACTACTACTGAGGTGGATCTATAAAATGATGCGGTGGTAGGTAAACTTGTTATTCATTCAAGAATAGAGAACGTACTATTTGATTCTTATTCTACGCATTCTTTCATATCATGCAATTTTAGTATAACTATTGAAACACCACCTCATAGTTTGGAGTAAAAGTTATCTGTGAGAACAAAGAATGGGGAAATTATTTCATCCAAGGTTTATAACTCCTCCTAGGTTAATTTTTGTGGGATTAACCTCCCATAAAATCTTGTTATACTTCCTTTAGTGGAGTTCGATGCTATCTCTAGCTTGTATTAGAAATCATTGTTCAAGGCTAGCATCAATTTTCAGGAAAGGGAGATTACTCTTCACATCCCAAAGCATCCTCCGATTCTTTACGTGAAAATAGAGGAATATGAGTATCCTTTAGAAGCTTCATCTCAAGTATGGATATTGCTTCCTTATTAGCATGCATATCTAGCTCAAATTATTGAGATAATGGAGAGAATCGGGCTTAAAGACATGCCCATCATGAGATATTACACTAATGTATTCCCCGAAGAGTTTCCTAGTCTTCCTACTAACTGAGAGGTTGAGTTACCAATTGAAATTATCCCTAGATCTCTGTCAATAACAAAGACTACTTACAGAATGGCCACTGTAGAGTTGGAAGAGCTGAAGAAGCAGTTACAGGAGAATATGGAGAAGTGTTTTATACGCCTGTGTGCTTCACCATGGGGTGCTTCAGTACTCTTCTTCAAGAAGAAGAATGGATCAATGCATCTTTGAATTTATTATCCTAATCTCAATAAAATAACTATAAAAAAGGTATTCTCTTCCATGGATAGATGACTTGTTCAATGAGATTTGTGGGGCCAATTATTTTGCTTAGTTGGACGTTCGGTCGGAATATCACCAACTAAAGGTGAGTAAGGAAGATATTCCGAAGACTGACTTTCGAACGAGGTATGGACACTATGAATTCATAGTGATTCCCTCAGGAATCACTAATGCACCCGAAATTTTCATGGATTTAATGAATAGTGTCTTTAGAGATTACCTTGAAAAATTTGTGGTGGTCTTAATTGATGATATTATGATATAATACAAGATCAGGGAGGAACATGAGGAACATTAGGAAAATATGTTAAATACATTGAGAAGGGAGAATTTGTATGAATTGTGTAGTAAATGTGAGTTTTGGATGGAGGAAGTATCATTCTTGGGGCATATTATCACCTTGAATGGGATATCTGTGGACCCTTCCAAGACAAAGGAAATTGAAGAGTGGCCATTGCCAACATCTATAACAGAGATCCGCAACTTTTTAGGTCTATAAGGGTATTATCGACGATTCAGGAAGATCTTTTCACTATTTTCAAACATAATTACCATGATTACATGGAAGGGAGTAAAGTTCGTTTGGACACAGAAATGTGAAGACTATTTCTAGGAGTTCAAAAAGAGGTTTATCACTACACTGATACTCACACTCCCTTCAAGTGGAGAACACTTTGTGGTGTTTAATGATGCTTATATGAAAGGATTAGGTTGTGTCCTAATGAAAAATGATAAATTGACAGCCTATGCCTCAAATTAGCTGAAAATCCATGAGCAAAACAATCCCACACATGATCTGGAATTGGTGGATGTGATCTTTGCATTGAAAATCTGGCGGTATTATCTCTATGTGAAAAAATGTGATATATATACTGACCACAAGAGTCTAAAATATATATATACATATAAATATCTTAATATGATCTAATGAAGATGGATAGATCTCATCAAGGATTATGACTGCTCAATCCACTACCATCTTAGTAGGGAAAACAAGGTAGTAGATGCTCTATGTAGAAAGGATCCTGCATCTTTAACAAGGATGTGAATTTAAAAGGATCTGATTTTATTATATTTTAAAAGGATGGACATGAGAATAATTAGGTTGGAACATCATCAACCACTTCTCAAATGATTTCACAACCATCCCCCTTGGAGAAAATAATCGTTTTTCCGAGAAAGGATGTGGAAATTCAGAAAAGGGTAGAAGCAATTAAAAATCGGAATTCCTTCACTTTAAAAATTGATGAGGATGAAGTTGTATGATTTGGGATGCGATTATGTATACCATATGATACCAAGATAAAGAAGGTGTTGTTGAATGATGAACATAGCTCGACCTTCTATATCCATCCTGGGAGTACCAAAATGTATTGTGATCTCCAAGAATACTTCTAGTTGGATAACATGAAGAAGAAGATTGCAGAATATATATCAATGTGCATGGTATGTCATCAGGTTAAAGATGAGTGGAAAAAGTTTAATGGTATGATGCAACCATTTCCAATACCCATGTGGAAATGGTAAAATGTTACTATGGACTTTGTCACAGGTCTCCTGAAGACGTCGAAGGGAAATAATGTGATATGGTTTGTGTTTGGACGACTCACCAAGATTTCCCATTTCATCTCTATTCTGGAAGTTCTCTCACTTGAACAACATGAAAAGTTATATGTGAAGGATGTGGTGAGATTGCATAGTGTTCCAATCTCAATTGTCTCTAACTGTGATCCAAGGTTCAAATCTATATTCTGTAAGAGCCTTTATCATTCTTTTAGTACTGAATTAAATTTTAGCACGGCCTATCACACCCAAACTGATGGCCAATTTGAATGAACTATTCAGACACTAGAAGATATTCTTAGATCCTGCTCTCTTGAATTCAATGGTGGATGGGATCAGTATCTCCCATTGGTTGAGTTCTCATACAAAAATATCTTCCACTCTAGTATTCAAATAGATCCAAATGAAGCTCTATATGGATAGCGATGTAGAACTCCAACCTATTGGGATGAAGATGGATAATGAAAGCTACTTGGACCTGATCTAGTTCGAGAGATGACCAAGAAGGTTCACGTCATCCAGAAACACATCAATGCTGCTCATTGTTGGAAAAAGAGCTATTCTCACAACCGTCGAAGGGATATGGAGTTCGACGTTGCAGATAAAGTATTCATTTGAAAATCTCCATGGAAGAGAGTCATGCAATTCAGGAAGAATGGGAAGTGAGTACCAAGGTATATTGTCCCCTTAATGATCCTTATCCACATAGTAGTCATTGCCTATCGGATTGGACAAACACCAAATATGGATAGATTTCAGGATTTGTTCCATGTGTCACTCTTTATAAAGTACATTCATGATCCCTCACATGTACTAAACTCAGAGGTGGTGCAGATGGAAGATAATATCTCATATGAGGAGTAGCAAGTAATGATTCTGGATCAGAGATATAAATTTCTACCCAATAAGATAGCATATCTTTTCAAAGTGTTGTGGAGGAACCATAAGATTGAGGATGAAACATGGAAACTGGAGGAATCATTGAAGTAAAAGTACCCACATCTGTTTTTGGCCTAGGATGTAAAATTAAATTTTGAGGGAGTAATTTCTTAAGGGGTGAAGAATGTAACGACCCAATGTTTTAATAGAAATTTCATTCTTATAAATATGCCATTATACCATCTAGTAATTAACTAGTAATTGATAAGTGACCTTTAAACATATTTTTTTCACTTTTGTGTTAGGAATTTTGAAAATCTCACATACACGGTTGTGTTAAAGATGTTATTTGGAGTCTAATTAAAAAATAATAATTTTTAGTGAATATTATCCTACCCTAATTAATAGTAACATTACCTTATGAATAGTGATATACCCTAATGAATAGTAACATCACCAATGGTGGTTTAAAAATAATATTCTTGTGGGAAGTATGATATAACTAATTTTTAGAATGAGTTAATGAATGTTTTAAAAATGGTTTTGAAAATAAAATAATATTTTAAATAAATATTACATTAATCATATATAGAAAATTATTTTTGAAAAATGGACTTCATTTTTGGATTCTACACATCGAAAAATGGTTATGGTTAATTTTTCTGATTTTTCTGAAATACTTGAATTTTTTATGAATAGTATAATCCTATAATTCACAATAAATGCTAAATATTGGATTAATTTAGTCATCGATGATGTTCTACTGATGTAATCCCACTTTGATTGGTATAAAATTATACAATTACTATTCTTGGCCATGTAAAACTTACTATTCATTCACATGTGATGAAATAATAAATTAAGGATTATAATATCATGAAATCCCTCCTCTCCACTATAAAACCACCTTCAATCCCTCTTCTCACCCCTCCTCTCAAGCTCCATTACTTCTCTAAATAATGACAAAATCTCTCCACAAGGTCCTCCCCCACATCCAAACCACTCAGCCTCTTCAAAATAGCAAACCCTCTCCCCATAATATGCTCTCAATGGGGAAAGTCTCAAGAGGTAAATACCTCTTCGCAAATTTCTTCTTTTGTTTTATGTTCTTTTCTTATTTACTTTCATTCCTCATCTACCGTCAACATAATAGTATGATAAATCCCATAAAACACTTTTATTGTAATGTCTTCATGTTAGTGGTATATTTCATTATATTTTCCCTATTTTCCACCCATTTTTTTGAATGAAATGAAAGCACAGTTTGAGGGGTGCTAATTTAGCACATTCAACGACAACGGTTTATAAATTTCTATTGTAATATTTAATTCAAGTCATAAAGAAATTTATGTTATGGTTGAACCAGATTATTGTATTTTTAATATCTCCTTTTTTTTCTATAATCCATTGGTACAAATGGAATTAAGTTATAAATCAATTCACATTCACTGCAATCAAATCAACCAGATCTATAAAAACGGTAATCACCATGGTTATATATATTATTATTTTAAATTAACTATAAGTATCCAAATTAAAAAAAACCATGTAATCTCTTGGATATGAACTAAAGAATATAACTTATTTTCTAGACAACCACTTTCATCTTGCATATAATCCAATCTTGAATATAAGTGAACCGATCTTTTAAAGCCAAGTAAGAAAACGATCCCGAACAATGAAATTGAACCTTATAACTAATCAAAAAGGATATTAATGACCTAAAAAGGGTAATAACAAATAAATTAAATATATAATATTTTTTCGACTTATTAATTAATAATCCTATTTTGTTTATTCAGGTCGTTAATAACAAGTGGATAACACCAATGGATTTAAGGTAAGGGATCCTCCACTTTTCACTCTTTATAACGATTATCCTCTATGATATGCCTTTTTATCAGTAATATGAAATGGTTTTTTATATTTATTAACTACTACCATACTACTCTCATGACCTATACGTGATGATAAACCCCTTCCCTCTCTCATTAAGCCCTCATAGGTACACCCGACACCATGCAGGTAAAATCGTAATGAATTCTCCCCAGACCTTCTTTGTTCTTTTAGGAATCCTTATCATTATTTCAAAATGATGTTATCATATCTATTTATGTGAATCATATGAATTATATATAGTTATAAAATATTCCAATATGAATACCCTATCATCACTTTATTTTGGGGGATATACATGTTTTTCTAAAATGATTCCCTCCTTAGAACTTTTCGATAATAAAACCTATTTTAGGGGAACCTCTCGAATGGTTACCAAAATTTCAAGAGCACTATATCCTCTCTAGCAAGAAATAATTTTGTCTATAAATTAAATTTTTTATTATGATAACCTTTTTGGTTATATTATGGGTTTATATAAATGATTTTCCTTTTTCCTATTTGAAAATATCTATAGTATTTTCCATAAAACCACAAATTTTTTTTAAAGATAATGATTCTAGAATACATTTCTCATTTAATGTCTATTCTGTTTGACACCACATACCATGTTATATTCCAATTTTACCCTATGAAATTTCATGTGTTTTCTATATCGTCCATTACATGGAAACTTTTATGATACGCTCATTGGTTATGATTAATGTCAGGATTCTGGTACCCAATTCTTTCCATGGGTACCCTTATGTTTATGTATGGTTGATTATGTATGATTGTATATGTGGTATTAGTATTTATGGGGAAAGAATATTAATGAAAATTTTGAGATGGGAGTGCCCATGCAGCTCTCCAATGCATTTGGTAAGTATATGTCTCATGAGATGCGATGTGAAACGTGATTGGCGGTTAGCCTTGACCGTACTAAAATGGTAAACGAGATTGGTGGTTAGGTGTGACCCATACTAGATATTTGATTTATGATTCTTCCACATATATATGATTCCATGATTATATTTTTTTATGCATATATTAAATGATTTCATAAGTTTCATTCTTTGGATATCATTATGTCATGCCTCTTAACACATGTGCTTTTGACGTATCCTTATCTTCCTTCTCATACTGGGCATTTTTAGCTCATCCCTTCATTCATGTGTTCCCCAGGGTACCCTATACAGATGTAAGGGCTCAAATGAAGTTTCAAGTTCATTATGGAGATTAAATAAAGAAGTTTTTTTTAGTCCCATGTTTTATTTTATTTGTACATAGTCTTCTAAGACACTAGACTTAACGATACATGGCATGTACTCTGATGATTAGTTATTCTTAAAATTATGAAATGATTTATGTAAAATTATTGAATCGCTATATTTAGTTATTTAACTCTTTATTATTCTAGGGTGTTACAACCACCCCCCTAGATCACAACATCCTCATTGTGGGCCCTACATCTCAACCTAGGCAGTGCACCACAATTAAAGTTGTGTAACACCTCTGGTACCAAATGTTACAACTAGGTCTTGGTGATAACACAGACATGCCGCCTTAACAATTTCATCGTGCATAGGCCGGCTAGGGACCACCATTTGCCTCGCAAACTCTTGGGTCCCACCCTAGGGTCCACCCACATTCCTGAATGGTTCATCAAACTAATGAATATCACCACATGCCACAAATTTCCTTCCATGGTGCTTTTTCCTCAATCGCACACACCCTAAGAGACATCCCAGAAGGTCACTCATCTTGTCCCTTCTGCAGGGCAAGCATTTTTAAGGGTGGAGTTCAAATCTGAGAGGCTCCTGAAAAAGAAGGTTCACCTTATTGACATGAGTTATATAATATAGTCATTTGACCCTTTATCATTTTGTGGTGTTACAGATGTCCACGGGGGGAGGGGCCATCTATGGGGGTGGGAAGGTTGTACATGGTGGTGGAAGGGATGTCCAGGGTTGTACAGGGTGTCTAGGGGGTGGGAAGGCTGTCCACAGGGAGGGTTGTCCACAAGAGGGGTGATTTAGTCACAAAAAATCATCATGTCAGGTTTTATTATTTATTGATAAAATAATAATAATAATATGACCTAACTAATCACACATATTCTCAAGCACAATAAATAAATAATCGTTAATTGTAAGTAATATATTTCGAAATTATAAATGGATCAATCTCTCCCCCATCAGCATCATTATCATTATAGTCATTATCATTCCCACCCTTGTCCTCATCATTGTCCCCATCATCGTCCCTGCCCTCCTCCAAACCCTCCTTCTCTACCTCATACTCAACCTTGGTATCCACATCACCATCCTCCCCCTCACCCTTCTCATTCACCTCGTCCTCCTCCTCACCCTCCTATTCCTTTTTTTCGACCACCTCCTCACCATAGTATCAATCACGAATAGAAATACCACCTGGTCAGTGTTAGGGCAGTCGAATGGGGTAGGGGGTTTCCAAGGTGTGGGTGTGATGTCAACGGGGGTCGGTGGGATTTCCAACGTTTTGGGGAAGTCTATGAAAAAAATGAGTGTAAATGGGGTGGGTGGGTTTTCCATGAGGGTGGGGGTCTATCCAGGGGGTATAGAGTGTCCAGGGGGGACATGCATTCCATGGGGGTGGGGCTGTCTTGGGGGTACGGGGTGTCTAGGGGGCTGGGCGGAGCTGTCCACGGTGGTACATGGTGTCTATGGAGAGGGATTTATTGTCCAATGTGTTATGTGGTATACAGGGGGTGGGTGGTCTGTCCACGGGGGTTGAAGGGTAGTATATGGGGCAGGGGTGTCTAGGGGGTGGGCGGGCCATCCATGGGGTGGGGGGATGTCCACCGAGGGAGGTCTCTCCAGGGGATGGGCAGGATGTCCATGGGGGTGGAGGGGCAGTCCAGGGGGTTTGAGTGTCCATAGGGTGGGGGTGGTGCTTTCCATGGGAGGGAGGGATATCCATGGTGTATGAGGTGTCGAGGACATGGACGAGTTGTCCAGGGGGTGGGAGGGGTTGTTTAGGGTATATATGATATCCAAGGAGGAGGGTGGGTTGTCCACGATGGTAGGGGGGATGTCTAGGGGGTTGGGGTGTTCTTGGGGGTGGGCAGGATGTACACATGTGTGGGCGGATGTCCATTGAGTGAGGGAATGTCCTAGGGGTGGGCGGGCTGTCCATAGGTGGTGGAAGGGATGTTGAAGGGGGTCGAGGGTGTCCAGAGGTGGAGGAGGATTATAGTGTTAGGGGGATGTATAGGGTTAAAAGGTGTCTAGGGGGTGTGCAGACTGTCCTTGAGGAGTGGGTGGGGCTCTCTAGGGGGTATGCGGTGTCCAGGTGGGTGGGTGGCTGTCCACAGGGGTGTTGGGGATGTCTAGGGTGGTAGGGGTGTCCTGGTTGGTGGTCGGCCTGTCCACGGGGGTAGGGGTTATCTAGGGTGCTTGACATGATTTCCAATGGGGAGGCGGGGCTGTCCATGGGGGTATGGGGTGTCTAGGGTGGTGGGAGGGCCTGTCCAGGGGCTACATAGTGTCCAGGGGATTGGGCGAGCTGTCCATAGGGGTGGGGGCCTGTCCAGGATGGGGGGGGGAGGGTCTGTCCCCGGGGGTGGGTGGGCTGTCGACTAGGGGTGGGAGATGTCCATGGGGGGAGGGGATCTCTATGCGGTGGGAAGGTCGTCCACATGGGTAGAAGGGCTATCCATGGGGTCAGGGTGTCTAGGGGGTGGGAGAGCTGTCCACGCGGGGGGTAGGGGGTGGCATGGCAGGGGTGAATCATTCACAACCAATCCTTATGTAAAGTTTTATTATTTATAAAAAATAGATATAATGTAAACTAACTAATCCCACATATATTCAGGCACAATAAATCAATAAACATCAAAGGACAGTAATATAAGTCAAAAATATAAAGGATCAACATGTCCTTCATTACCATAATTATCATCATCGTCATCATGAAACCCTCCCTTGTCCACATAGTTATCCCCATCATCATCCCTGCACATATAAATTTCATCCTCTTCACCATCATACTCATCCTCAGCCTCCTCATCACGCTCCTCCCCTGCCTCACACTTATCCTCGCCCTCCTCCTCTGCCAGTTCCTCCTCCTCTCACTCCTCCTCCCCTGCCTCAGCCTCCTCCCCACCATCGTATTGACAACTATTAGAACTACCACATGGTCTATGAGGGTGGTGAGGATATCCATGGGGTAGGAGAGATTTGGGGCTGGGTGGGCTATCCATGGGGGTGGGGCTATCCAGGGGGTGTAGGGGTGTCCATGGGGGGTGGGCGGGCTGTCCACAGGGGTGGAGGGGAAATCTGGGAGGTAGGGGTGTAATGGTGGGGTTGGTGTGTTGTCCATGGGGGTGGGCATGAATTCCATAGGGGTGGGGGTAGTCCAGGGGTACGAGGTGTTCAAGGGGAGGGTGTGTTGTCCATGAGGGTGGTGAGTCTAACCAAGGGGGTAAGGGGTGTCCAAGGGGTGGGCAAGCAGTCAACGGGGGTGTGCGGCTATCGATGGGGGTTGTGGGGCTGCCCATGTGGTATGAGGTTTCTAGTGGTGGGAGGGGCAATCCAGGGGGTACGAGGTGTACAGGGGGTATGTGGCGCTGTCCTGCGTGGTACGGAGTGTATAGGGGGGGGGGGGGTCAGGCGGTCCTCAGTGGTAGAGTGGTTGAATGGGGTTTGGTGTGTCCAGGGGGTGGGTGGGATGTCCATGGGGGTGGGGGGCTGTCCACCGGGGGAGGGATGTCATAGGGAGTGGGCGGGGTGTCGATGGGCGTGGAAGACTAGTCCAGTGGGGTCGGGGTGTCCATGGGGTGGGGGAGGCTTTACATGGAATGAGGGGTTGTCTATGGGGTATGAGGTGTGCAGGGGGTGGGAGACATGTCTAAGGGGTGGTCAGGGTTTTCTAGTGGGATATGATGTGTCCAATAGGGTGGGAGGACTGTCCACAGGGGTGGCGGTGCTATCCAGTGGGTAGGGGTGTCTAGGGGGTTGGCAGGTTGTACATAGGGGGAGTCCATAGGGGGAGGGGATACCCATGGGGATGGTTGGCTGTCAAGAGGGGTGTTGGAACTATCAAGGAGGTTCTGGTGTGTCAAAATGTGGAGGGATTTCTAGGGTGGGGGCTGTCTAGGGGGTACAAGGTGTCCATGGGGTGGGATGGGTGTCCAAGGGGGTGGGCAGGGCTGTCCAAGGGGGTATATGATGTCTAGGTGGGTGCGCAAGTTGTCGACGTGGGTGGTGGGGTTTTCCATGATGGTAGGGGGTGCGAGGGGGTTGATAAAGATGTCCATAGTGGGGTTATTCGTTCACAAGGGGAGGGGTTGTCCAGAGGTCTGAGAAATCTATACATGGGGGTGGAAGGGCTGTCCGAGGGGGTACAGTGAGTCCATGAGGGTGGGTTGGGATATTCAGGGGTACAATGTGTCCAGGGGGGCCTACATCTAATCCTAGGTGGTTCACAACACATAAGGCTATGTACCACCTCTGATACCAAATGTAACAACTCGGTCCTGGTGAAAACATAGTCACCAAACCTTCACAAGGCCGTTGGGTCCTGGCCATCCAGGTACCACCATTTGACCTGCAGACACTTGGGGCCCACCCTAGGTTCCACCATATGCCTGAACGGGTCATCTGACTAATGACTTTCCCCACAAGCCAACACATGTCATTTCCATTGTGCGTTGTCCTCACTCACACAAACCCTATGAAGCATCCCAGAAGCTCACTCATCCTTTCACTACTACAGGCCACGTTTTCTTAACTTTGGAGTTCTAATCAAACAGGAACTGGAATATAAGGTTCATCTTATTGACAAGAGTCATATCATTTAGTCATTTATCCCCTTATCATTCCGGGCTATTACAGTTATCCATGGGGGGAGGGGCTATCCGCAGGGGTATGAATGATAACCATGAGTGTGGAAGGGATGTACAGGGGGTACAGGCTGTCTAGGGGGTGGGTAGGCTGTCCACATGGGAGGTCTATCCCAGGGATGGGTGAATCGGTCACAATAAATCATCAAGTAAGGTTTTATTATTATTAGATAAATAAATAATGATAATATGACCTAACTTATCACAAATATATTCAATCATAATAAATCAATAAACATTAAAGGTCAGTAATATATGTAAAAAATATAAAAGGATCAAACTGTCCCTCATCAACATCACTATCATCACAATCATCATCATCCCCACCCTTGTCCTCATCATTGTCCCCAACATTATCCCTGCCCTCCTCAAAACCATCCTCCTCTCCCTCATACTTAGCATCATCCTCCACATCTCCCTCCTCCCCCTAACCCTCCTCCTCTCCTTCCTCTTTTTCCATGACATCCTCCTCCCCCTCCTCCTCTTTTTTCTCGGCCTCCTCCTCGCCATAGTATCACCCACCATTAGAACTGCCACTTGTTCCACGAGGGTGGGGAGGCCATCTGGTGGTGGTGGTGTTCAGGGTGTTGGGGGCTATCCACGGGGGTGGGGGTAGCCCATGTGGGGAGGGGTTGTCCAAGGGGGTGGTTGGGCTGTCCACGAGGGTGGAATGGCTGTTGAGGGGGGTAGGGGGTGTCCAGGGTGTGTTTGTGATGTCCACGGGGGTGGGTAGGCTATCCATATGTGTGGGGGAAGTCAATGGGGGTACTGGGTGTATAGGGGTTAGGTGGGCTATCCACGAGGGTGGGGGTCTATCTAGGGGGTATGATGAGTCCAAGGGGTGGGAAGGTAGTCCATGTGGGTGGGGGCTGTCCAGGGTGGTATGGGGTGTCCAGCGGGTTGGGCAGAGCTGTCCAGGGGGTGCATGGTGTCCTGGGGGTGGGTGGTCTTGTCCATGGTGGTACGAGGCATCTAGGGGGTGGGAGGGATGTCCACGGGGATAGAGGGGTAGTCAATGGAGTAATATTGTCCAGGGGGTGGGTGGGCTCTCCACGAGGTGGGGGATGTCCACTGAGGGAGGTAAATCCATGGGGATTGGCAGGCTGTCCATGAGGGTGGAGGGGCATTCCAGGGGGTTGGGGTGTCCAGGTGGTGGGGTTGGAGCTTTTTAGAGGATGGGGTGATGTCCAGGGTGTAAGAGGTGTCGAGGGAATGGGTGAGTTGTCTAGGTGGTGGGAGGGGATGTCTAGGGGGACACGAGGTGTCTAGGGGGTGGAATTTTAAGGGGTGGATGGGCTATCCAGGGGGTAGGGGTGTTCAGGGGGTGGACGATTTCTACAAAGGGGTGGGGGATATCCATCGAGGTAGGGGATGTCCTAGGGGTGTACGAGATGTCCATGGTTGTGGCAGGGATGTTTAGGGGGGGTCAAGGGCGTCCAGATGTGGGGGTGGGGGGCTTCCAGGGCTGGGATATGTCAATGGGTACAAGTTTTTCATGGGGTGGGCAGGCTTTCCAAGAGGAGTTTATGGGGAAATCAAGGGGGTATGCGCTGTCCAGGTGGGTGGGAGGGATGTCCATGGGGGTGGTGGGGCTGTCTAGGGTGGTAGGGGGTGTCCAGGGCGGTTATTGTGTTGTCCAGTGGGTATAGGGGTTGTCTAGGGTTCTTGACATGATGTCCATGGGTGTGGAGGGGTTGTCCATGGGGGTACATGGTGTCCAGGGGGTGGGAGTGGTTGTCTAGGGGGTACGTGGTGTCCAGGGCGTTGGGCGGGCTATCATGGGGGTGGGGTCCTGTCCACGGGGGGGGGGGGGGATTTCCATGGAGGGAGGGGCTGTCCAGTGGGGGTAGGAAGGCCATCCACAGAGGTGGAAGGGATATCTAGGGGTGGTAGAGGGTGTCCTGGGGTTGGGCGGGATATCCACATGGGAGGGGGGTGTCCATGATAGGGGTGAATCGGTCAGAAACAATCATCAAGTCATGTTTTATTATTTATAAAAAAATTAAGATAATTTTATCTAACTAATCCCAGATATATTCAGGCATAATAAATCAATAAAAATAAATGGTCAGTAATATAAGTAAAAAATATAATGGATCAATATTTCCCTCATCACAATCACCATCATAACCATCAAAATAAACCCCTCCCTCTTCCTCATCATTGTCCCCGTCACCATCCCTACACATCTCTATGCCATCCTCATCACCCTCATACTCATCCTCGACTTCGTCATCGCGCTCCTCCTCCACTTCACCCTCATCCTCGCCCTCCTCCGCCACCATTGGCTCCTCCTCTCCCTCCCCCTCCTCCTCCTCCTTAGCCTCCTCCCACCATTGTCTGGACCACTTGTAGAACCCCCTTGTGGTCTAGGAGGGAGGTGAGGATATCTAGGTTGTAGGGGTGATTAGGGGAGCTGGGTGGGCTATCCATGGGGGTGGGGGATTTCCACAGGGTGAGGGGGTGTCCAGGGGTGGTGGGAGGGTTGTCTATAGGGGTGGATGGGTAGTCGAGGGAGGGAGGGGGTGTCCTGGTGGGGTGGATGTGTTTTCCCTGTGGGTGGGAAGGCTGTCCATGGGGGTGGGGGTAGTCTTGGGGGTATGAGGTGTATATGGGGTGGGTGGGCTATCCACAGGTGGTGGTAGGGAAGTTGCAGGGGGTCAAGGGTGTCTATAGGTGGAGGGGGCTTCCAAGGTTGGGGGATGTCTTGGGGTACGAGATGTCTAGAGGGTGGGCAGGCTGTCCTGGGGGAAGGGGTGGGGCTGTCTAGGGGGAATACAATGTCCAGTTGGGTGGACGACTATACATGGGGGTGGTGGGGCTGTCTAGGGTGGTAGCGGTGTCCAGGTAGGTGGTCCGGTATCCCATGGGTTAGGGGTTATCTATGATGCTGGACATATTGTCCAATGGGGAGGCGGGGGTGTCCAGGGGGGTATGTGGTGTATAGGGGTTGTTCAGGGGGTATATAGTGTCCAAGGTTTGGAAGGGATGTCCACTGGGGCGAGGGCATGTCCTGGGGGGCATGTCCACGGGGGTGGGTGGGCCGTCGACTAGGGGTGTGGGGATGTCCATGGGGGAGGGGATCTCCAGAGGCTGGGAAGGCCATCGATGGGGGTAGAAGGGTTGTCCAACGGGTAAGGGTGTCTAGGGTTTTGGAGAGTTGTAGACAGGGGTGGGGGTGTCCATGGTATGGGTGAATAATCACAACCAATCATCAAGTAATGTTTTATTATTTATAAAAAAATAATGATAATGTGACCTAACTAATCCAACATATATTCAGGAACAACAAATCAATAATCATCAATGGTTAGCAATATAAGTCAAAAATATTTAGGATCTATATGTCCTTAATCACCATCACCATCATCATCAACCCCTCCCTCGTCCAAATAGTTGTCCCCATCATCATACCTACCCTTATCAACGTCATCCTCCTCGCCCTCATACTCAGATTCTGCATCTTTATCGTGCTCCTCCACCGCCTCACCCTCATCCTCTCCGTCATCCTCCGACTCTTCCTCCTCCTTGCCCTCCTCCTCCTCCACGTCAGCCTCCTCCCCACCATCGTGTTGGCCACTAGAAGAAATTCCACCAGTTCCATGAGGGTGGTGAGGCAATCCAAGGGGTATGGGTGATTAGGCGGCCTAGGTGGGCTGTCCATGGGGGTGGGGGCTGTCCATGGGGGGGGGGTGTCCCTGGAGGGTGGGAGGGCTATCCACAGGGGTCGCAAGGCAGTCGGGGAGTATGGGGTGTCATGGTGGGGTTGGTGTGTTGTCCATGGGGGATGAGAATGTCTTCCATAGGGGTGGGGGCAGTCCAGGGGTACGAGGTGTACAAGGGGAGTGTGGGCTGTCCATGAGATTGGTGAGTATAACCATGTGGTAAGGGGATCCAAGGGGTGGGTGGACAGTCTACGGGGGAGTGAAGCTTTCGTCGGGGGTTGTGGAGGCTGTCCAGGGGGTACGATGTTTCTAGGGTTTGGAGGGGCTATCCACAGGGTACAAGGTGTCTAGTGGGTATGTGGGGCTATCCATGGTGGTACAGGGTGTATGGGGGGGGGGGGGCAGTCCTCGGTGGTGGAGGGGCTGTATTGGGGGTTGGGGTGTCTAGGGGGTGGTCGGGATGTCCATAGGGGAGGGGGATGTCCACTTGGGGAGGGTTGTCATGGGGAGTTGGATGGGTTTCCATGAGGGTGGAAGAGTAGTCCAGGGGGGTCGGGGTGTCCATGGGGTGGGGGGTTTCCATGGAATAAGGGGATGTCTAGGGGGTACGAGGTGTCCAAGGGGTGGGCGACATGTCCAGGGGTGGGAAAGGCTGTCGAGGGGGGATACGATGTGTCTAAGAGGGTGGGAGGGCTTTCCACGGGGGTGGTGGTGCTGTCCAGGGGGTTCGAGTTACTAGGGGGTTGGCAGGTCTTACATAGGGGGTGTCCATGGGAGGAGGGGCTGCCCAGGCGGTAGGTTGGTTGTCGAGAGGGGTGTTGGGAATATCAAGGAGGTTTAGGGTTTTCTAGAGGTGGGGGGGGATTTCTAGAGTGGGGGATGTCTAGGGTGTAGAAGGTGTCCATGCGGTGGGAGGGAAATCCAAGGGGGTGGCAGGGGCTATACAAGGGGGTATCAGTTGTCCTGGTGGGTGGGTGGGTGGTTGAAGTGCGTGGTGGGGCTGTCCAAGGTGCAAGGGGTTGTGAGGCGGGTGATCAGGATGCCAATAGTGGGGGTATTTTTCCAAAAGGGGAGGGTTTGACTTGGGGTCTTGGAAGGCTGTCCATGGGGGTGGAAGGGCTATCCAGGGTGTACTGTGTGTCCAGGGGGTGGCTGGGGCTATCCAGGGGTATGGTGTGTCTAGGGGGCCTACATCTCAACCGAGGAAGTGCACAACACATAAGGCTACATACCACCTCTAATACCAAATGTAACAACTGGGTCCTGGTGATAACATATTCACCCCACCATTACAAGGCCATTGGGTCCTGGCCATCCACGTACCAGCATTTTCCCTGCAGACACTTGGGTCCCACCCTAGGGTCCACAACTGCCTGAACGGGTCATCTGACCAATGACTGTCCCCACAGGCCAACACATTTCATTTCCATTGTGCTTTTTCCTATCAGGCACAAACCTTGTGAAACATCCCAGAAGTTCACTCATCCTATCACAACCCCAGGCCATGTATTCTTGACTTTCGAGTTCAAATCTGACAGGCTCCCGAATAGAAGGTGCATCTGGTTGACATGAGTCATAACATTTAGTCATTTGACCCCTTATCATTCTGGGGTTTTACAGCTATCCACGGGGAGAGGGGATATTCATAGGGGTGGGAAGGTTATCCACATGTGTGGAAGGGCATTCCAGGGGGGTACCGGGTGTCTAGGGGGTGGGCAGTCTATCCACATGGGGGTTCTATCCACGGGAGGGGGGAATTAATCACAATAAATCGTCATGTATGGTCTTATTATTTATAGATAAATAAATAATGATAATATGACCTAACTAGTCACACGTATATTCAATCACAATAATCAATAAACCTTAAAGGTCAGTAATATATGTCAAAAATATAAAAGGATCAATCGGTCCCTCATCACCATCACTGTCATAACCGTCATCATCATCCCCACCCTCGCCCTCATCATTATCCCCATCGTTGTCCCCACCCTCCTCGAAACCATCCTCCTCTCCCTCATAATCATCATCAACCTACACATCTCCCTCCTCCCCCTCACCCTCCTACATGCCTTCCTCCTCTACCACGACATCCTCCTCACCCTCCTCATCCTTTGTCTCGGCCTCCTCCTTCGCCATAGTATCAACAAACATTAGAACTTCCACCCAGTCCACGAGGGTGGTGATGAAGTATAGTGGTTAGGGGGTGTTCAGGGGGTTGGGGCTATCCATGCTGGTGGGGGCGGCCCCCGGGGGGAGGGGTTGTCCAAAGGGGTGGTCGGGCTGTCTACGAGGGTGGCAGGGATGTCGAGGGCGTATGGGTTGTCCATGGTGTGGTCATAATGTCCACAGGGGTGGGAGGGATGTCCATATGTGTGGGAGAAGTTAATGGGTACAGGGTGTATAGGGGTTAGGTGGTCCATTCATGAGGGTGGGGGGGGGGGGGTCTATCCAGGGGGTATGGTGTGTCTATGGGGTGGGCAGGTAGTCCATGGGGCTGGGGGCTGTCCAGGGGGTATGAGGTGTCCAGGGTGTTGGGCAGAGCTTTATAGGGGGTACATGGTTTCCAGTGGGTGGGTGGGGTTGTCCAAGGTTGTACGAGGTATATAGGGGGGTGGGAGGGTTGTCTACAGGGGTGGTGGGGCAGCCAATGGGTTAGGTGGGTCAAGGGGGTGGGGTGGGCTGTCCACGGGGTGGGGGATGTACAATAATGGAGGTCTCTCCTTGGTGATGGGCGTACTATCCACGAGGGTGCAGGGGCTGTCCATGGGGTTTGGGTGTCCAGGGGGTGATGGTGGGGCTTTCTAGAGGATGGGGGATGTCCAGGGTGTACGAGGTGTCGAGGGCATGGGAGAGTTGTCTAGGGGGAGGGATGGGATGTCTAGGGGAATATGGGGTATCCAGGGGGTGGCATTCCATATGGTGGATGGCATATCTAGGGGGTAGGGGTGTTCAGGTGGTGGGCAGTTTGTATAAAGGGGTGGGGGATGTTCAGTGAGGGATGGGGTGTCCTAGTAGTGTATATGATGTCCACAGTTGTGGAAGGGATGTTTAGGGGGGGGGGGTCAGGGGTGTTCAGAGGTGGGGGATGTCTAGGGGTACGAGTTGTCCAGGGGGTGGTCAAGCTTTCCAGGGAAGTGTGTGGGGCTATGTAGGGGGTATGCGGTGTCCAAGTGGGTGGGAGGGCTGTCAACTGGGGTGGTGGGGCTGTCTAGGGTAGTAGGGGGTGTCCAGGGGTAGGTTGGGCTATCCAGTGGGTATGGGGGTTGACTAGGATACTTGACATGATGTCCATGGGCGTGGAGGGGCTGTCCAGGGGGGTATGTGGTGTCGAGGGGGGTGGGAGGGGCTGTCTAGGGGGGGTACATTGTGTCTAGGGGGTTGGGCGGGCTGTCCACGGGGGCGGGGGCCTATCCACGGGGTGGGGTGGGGGGGACTTCCATGAGGGGATGGGCTATCCAGGGGGTGGGAATGCCATCTACAGAGGTTGAAGGGCTGTCCAAGGGGGTACATGGTGTCCTGGGGGTGGGTGGGCATTCCACAGGGAGGGGGTGTCTAGGAAAGTGGTGAATCAGTCACAACCAATCATAAAGTCATGTTTATAATTTATAAAAAATTTATGATAATGTTACCTAACTAATCCCAAATATATTCAAGATTAATAAATCAATAAACATCAAAGGTCAGCAATATAGGTCAACAATATAATGGATAAATATGTCCCTCATCACAATCACCATCATCATTGTCATCATCAACCCCTCCCTCGTACTCATCGTTGTCCCCCACCATCATCCCTACACTTCTCAACGCCATCCTCCTCACCCTCATACTTAGCCTCGACCTCTTCATCGCACTCCTCCCACACTTCACCCTCATCCATTCCCTCCTCCTCCACCTCTTCCTCCTCCTTTCCATCCTCCTCCTCCAACTCAGCCTCCTCCCACCATCATCTGGACCACTAGTAAAACTGCCTTCAGGTCCATGAGGGTGGTGAGGCTATCCAGGTGGTAGGGATGATCAGGGGGGATGGGTGGGATGTCCATGGGGTGGGGGCTTTTCCAGGGTGAGGGGGTGTCAAAGGGTGGTGGGCGGAATTTCCATAGGGGTGGATGGGCAGTCGAGGGAGGTAGAGGATGTCCAAGTGTGGTGGATGTGTTTTCCATGGGGGTGGGCATGCAGTCAATGGGGGTGGGGGCAGTCTAGGGGGGTATGAGGTGTATAGGGTCTAGGTCGGCTTTCCACAATGTTTGGTAGGGATGTTGAGCAGGTTCGGGGGTGTCTAGAGGTGGAGGGGGATTCCAGGGGCGGGGGATGTCTAGAGGTATGAGGTTTCTAGGGGTGGGCAGGTTGTCCTAGGGAAGTGGGTGGTGTTGTCCAGGGGGTATACGGTGTCCAGGAGGGTGGGCGGCTGTCCACGGGGGTGGTGGTGATATCTTGTGTGGTAGGAGGTGTCCAGGTGTGTGGTCGGGATGTCCACCAGTGTAGGGGATTTCTAGGGTGCTGGAAATGTTGTCCAATTGGGAGGTGGGGCTATCGAGGGGGGTTCACGGTGTCTAGGGGGTGGGATGGGCTGTCCTAGGGGGTACAAATTGCCCAGGGAATTGGGTTGTCTGTCCACGGGGGCGGGGGCCTGTCCAGGGGGGTGGGGGTCTCTCCATAGGGGTTGGTGAGCTGTCGATTGGAGGTAGGGGGATGTCCATAGGTGGAGGTGATCTCCAGGGGTTGGAAGTCTGTCCATGGGGGTTGAAGGGTAGTCTAGGGGTTAAGGGTGTCTAAGGGGTGGGAGAGTTGTCCACAGGGGGGGTGTCCATGGGAGGGGTGAATCAGTAACATCCAATCATCATGTCAAGTTATATTATTTATAAAAAACAAATATAATGTGACCTAACTAATCCCACAAATATTCAGGCACAATAAATCAATAAACATCAAAGATCAGTAATATAAGTCAAAAATATAAAGGATCAACATGTCCTTCATCATCATCACCATCATCATAATCATCATCAAGCCATCCATCATCCTGATAGTTGTCCCCATCATCATACCTGACCTTATCAACGTTGTCCACCATGACCTCATACTCATCCTCAACCTCATCAACTTGCTCCTCCCTCACCTCACCCACATCCTCACCCTCCTACTCTGCCTCTTCCTCCTCCATGCCCTCCTCCTCCTCTGCCTTAGCCTCCTCCCCACCATCATATTGACCACTAGTAGAACTACCACCAGGCCCACAAGGGTGGTGTGCATTTTTAGGGGGTAGGGGTGATTACGGGGGCTATGTGGGCTATCCATGGGTGTGGGGGCTGTCCATGGGGAGTGGGCGGGGATGTCAATGGCGGGTGCGAGGGCTATCCACGGGGGTGGAAGGGAATTCAAGGAGGTAGGGGATTCATGGTGGGGTTGGTGTGTTTTCCATGGGGGTTGGCGTGCTATCCATGGGGGTGGGGGCAGTGCAGGGGTACAAGGTGTACAAGGGGTGGGTGGGCTATCCACGAGGGTGGCGAGTCTAACCAAGGGGGTAAGTGGTGTCCAAGGGTTGGGTGGGAAATCCATGAGGGTGTGCGTCTATCGACGAGGGTTTTGGTGCTATCTAGGGGTTACAGGGTGTCCATTGGTGGGAGGGGATATATAAGGGGTACGGGTTGTCCAGGGGGTATGTGGGGCTATCGAGGGTGGTACGGGGTTAATAGGGGGGGGGGTGGGTGGGAATTCCTCGCTGGTGGAGGGGCTGTATAGGGGATTGTGGTGTCTAGGGGGTGGGCGGGATGTCCACGAGGGTGGGGGGATGTCCACCGGGGGAGGGTTTTCTCGGGGAGTGGGATTGGGTGTCCATGGGGGTGGAGGTGTAGTCCAGCAGGGTTGGGGTGTCCATGGGGTGGGGGTGGGGATATCCATGGAATGAGGGGCTGCATAGAGGGTATGAGGTTTCCAGGGGGTGGGATACATGTCCATGGGTGGGTAGGGCAGTCTAGGGGGATACGATGTGTCCAAGGTGGTGGGAGGGCTGTCCACAGGGGTGGCCAAGCTGTCCAGGGGTTAGGGGTGTCTAGGGGGTTGGCATGTTGTACATAGGGGGGTGTCCATGGGGGGAGGGGCATTCCAGGGGGTAGGATGGATATCCAGAGGAGAAGTGGAACTATCAAGGAGGTTCATGGGTGTCTTGAGGTGGGGGGGCATTCTAGGGTGGGGGCTGTCTAGAGGATACAAGGTGTCCATGGGGTGGGAGGGGTGTCCAATGGGGTGGTTGGGGTTGTCCAAGGGGGTATCAGATGTTCAGTTGGGTGGGCGTGTTGTCTATGGGGGTGGTGGGGATGTCCAGGGTGGTAGGGGGTGTGAGGGGGGTGATCAGGATGTCCACAGTGAGGGTATTCTTCCACAGGGGGAGGGGTTGTCAAGGGGTCTGGGCAGGCTGTCCATGGGGATGGCAGGGCTGTCCAGGGGGTACAGTGTGTCCATGGGGTTGGTCGGGCTATCCAGTGGTACGATTTGACCAGGGGGGGCCTACATCTCAACCTAGGCGGTGCACAACACTTAATGCTATGTATCACCTCTGATACCAAATGTAATGACTAGGACCTTGTGAAAACATAATCACCCCACATTTACAAGGTCGTCGCGTCTTGGACATCAACATACAACCATTTTCCCTGTAGACAATCGAGGCCCACCCTAGGGTCCACCATATTCCTGAACGGGTAATCTAACTAATGACTATATCCACAGGCCAACTCATGTCATTTCCATTGTGCATTGTCCTCACTCGCACACACCATGTGAAACCTCCTAGAAGGACACTCATCTTTTGACTAGTCTAGTCCATGTATTCATATCATTGGAGTTCTAATCTGACAGGCTCCTGAATAGAAGGTTCATCTTATTGACATGTGTTATATCATTTAGTCATTTAACCCCTTATCATTCTGGGGTGTTATAGCTGTCCATAGTGGGAGGGTTGATCCACAGGGTTGGGAAGGCTATCCATGGCTATGGATGGGCTGTCCAGGGGGTTATGTGGTGTCTAGGGGGTGGGAAGGCTGTCCACATGGGGGGTCAATCCAAGGGAGGGGTGAATTAGTCAGAATAAATTATAAAGTAAGGTTTTATTATTTATAGATAAATAAATAATGATAATATGACCTAACAAATAACACATATATTCAAGCACAATAAATAAAATTACATTAAAGGTCGATAATATGTGTCAAAAATATAAAATGATCAATCTGTGCCACATCATCATAACTATCATCACCGTCATCATCATCCCCACCCTCGGCCTCATCATTTCCCACATCATTGTCCCCTCCCTCCTCAAAACCATCCCCCTCTCCCTCATACTCATCATCGACCTCCACATCTCCCTC
Source organism: Viscum album (assembly GCA_963277665.1). Lineage (NCBI taxonomy): Eukaryota > Viridiplantae > Streptophyta > Magnoliopsida > Santalales > Viscaceae > Viscum > Viscum album. The sequence goes on from OY728135.1 coordinate 165,751,858, forward strand.
CTCCCCCCTCACCCTCCTCCTCACCCTCCTCCTCCTCCACAACATCCTCCTCAACCACCTCTTCCTTTGTATCGAACTCCTACTCACCATAGTATCAACCACCATTAGAACTTCCACCCAGTACAAAAGGGTGGTGAGGCATTCTAGGGGGTAGGGGTGTTAAGGGGGGTGGGGCCTAACCACAGGGGTGGGGTCGGCCCATAGTAGGAGGGGTTGTTCAAGTGGGTGGTTTGGCTATCCACGAGGGTGGTAGGGCCGTCGAGGGGGGTAGGGGGTGTCCAGGGTGTGGGCATGATTTCCATGGTTGTGGGAGGGCTATCCATATGTGTGGGGGATTTCAATGGGGTATTGGGTGTATAGGGGGTAGTTGTGTTGTCCATGAGGGTGGGGGTTCTATCCAAGGGGGTATGAAGTGTCCAAGGTGTGGGCAGGCAGTCCACGAAGGTGGGGGCTGTCTAGGGATGTACGGGGTGTGTAGGGTGTTGGGCGGAGCTATCCAGGTTGTAAATGGTTTCCAGGGGTGGTTTGGGTTCTCCAAGGTGGTACGGGTAATCTAGGGGGATGGGAGGGCTGTCCACATGTGTTACGGGGTAGTCAATGGGGTAGGTGTGTCCCCGGGTGGGCTAGCTGTCCTAGAGGTGGGGGAATGTCCATTGAGGGAGGTCTCTCCATGTGGATGGGTGGGCTGTCCACGAGGGTGGAGGGGCAGAACAGTGGGTCGAGGTGTCCAAGGGGTGGGGTGGGGCTTTCTATAGGATGGGGGGATGTCTAGTGTGAACTAGGTGTCGATGGCTTGGGTGAGATATCAAGGGGGTGGGAGGGGATATATAGGGGGGATACATGGTGTCCAAGGGGGGGTGGCATTCCATGGTGGTGGATGGGCTATCCAGGGAGTGGGGGTGTTCAGGGGGTGGGGGGTGTTCATGATGTGGGCGGATTGTACAAAGGGGTGGGGGGATGTCCACCTAGGGAGGGGGTGTACGGGATGTCCACGGTGGTGGAAGGGATGTTTAGGGGGGATAGGGGTGTCTAGAGATGGGGGGATTCCATGGGTGGCAGATGTCTAGGGGTACGAGGTGTCTAGGTGGTGGGAAAGCTATCCAAGGGGAGAGCGTGGGGCTATACAGGGGGTATGCGTTGTCCATGTGGGTGGGAGGGCTGTCTACGGGGGTGGTGGGACTGTCTAGGGTGGTAGGGGATGTCCGTGGTGGGTGGTTAGGTTGTCCAGTGGGTATGTGTGTTGTCTAGGGTTCTTGACATGATTTTCATTGGTGTGGAGGGGCTGTCCATGGGGGTACGTGGTGTCTAGGGGGTGGGAGGGGATGTCTAGTGGGGAACATGTTGTCCATGGGGTTGGGGGGGGGGGTGTCTACGGGTTGGGGGCCTTTCTAAGGGTTGGGGGGATTTCCAAGGGGGGAGGGGCTATCCAAGGCGAATTTAGGCCGTCCACAGTAGTGGAAGGGATTTCCAGGGATACAGTGTGTCCTGGGGGTGGGCGAGCTATTCATGGGGGGGGCATGAGAGGGGTGAATCAGTCACAACCAATCATCTTGTCATGTTTTATCATTTTAAAAAAATTCAGATAATGTTACCTAACTAATCCCATATATATCTGGCACAATAAATCAATAAACATCAATGTTTAGTAATTTAAGTCAAAAATATAATGGATCAATATGTCCTTCATCACAGTCACCATCATCACCGTCATCATCATCCCCTCCCTCATCCTCATCGTTGTCCACATCATCATCCCTTCACTTTTCAACGCCATCCACCTCGCCATCATACTCAGACTCAGCCTCCTCATCACGCTCCTCCCCCACATCAACCTCATTCACTCCCACCTCCTCCACCTCTGCCTCCTCTGCGCCCTCATCCTCTTATGCCTCAGCCTCCTCCCACCATCGTCTAGACCACTAGTAGAACTACCTCCGGTCCATGAGGGAGGTGAGGCTATCCAGATGGTAGGGGTGATCAGGGGGGATGGGTGGGATATCCAAGGGGGTGGGGGTTTTCCACAGGGTGAGGGGGTGTCCAAGGCTGGTGGGCGGCCTATCCATAGGGGTGGTTGGGCAGTCGAGGGAGGTAGGGGGTGTCTATATGGGGTGGGTGTGTTTTCCATCGGGGTGGACAAGCTGTCCACGTGGGCGGGGGTAGTCTAGAGGATATGAGGTGTATATGGGGGTGAGCCGGATAGCCACAAGTGTTGTGGGTATAACCAAGAATTTACATGTTGTCCAAGGGGTGTTCGGGCAGTCCACATGGGTGGGAGGGCTGTCAGTAGGGGTTGTGGGGCTATCCAGGGGGTACGGGGTGTCCAGGGCTGGGCAGGGCAATCCAGGTGGTACGGGGTGTCTAGGGGGTGTGTGAGGTTGTCCAGGGTGGTATGGGTTGTATAGGGGGGTGGGGTGGTCTTTCCACGGTGGTGGAGGGGCTACCCATGGGGTAGGGGTGTCTAGGTGGGTGGGTGGGATGTCCACGGGGTGAGGGCTTTCCACTGGGGGGGGGGGGGGGGGCTATCCAGGGGACTGGGCGGGGTGTCCATGGGGGTGGGGGCAGTCTAACAGGGCCCGGATGTCCGAGGGGGGGGGGGTCTTTCTATGGGATGAGGGGTTGTCTAGAGGTTACAAGATGTCTAGTGGGTGGGCGACCAGTCCTGCTGGTGGGCCTGGCATTCTAGGGAGATACGATGTGTCCAAGGGGGTGGGAGTGTTGTCCACTTCGGTGACAGTGCAGTCTTGGGGGTAGGGGTGTCTATGGGGTTTGGGGGTTGTACACAGTGGGGGGGGGGGGGGGTGGTTCAGCTGGGGGAGGGGCTTTCCAGGGGGTGGGATGTTTGTCTAGAGTGGTGGTGGTAGAGTCAAGGTGGTTCAGGGTTGTCTAAGGGTGGGGGGTGGCATGGTTTCATGGGTGGGGCTATCCAGAGGGTATGAGGTCCATGGGGTGGGAAGGGTGTCTAGGGGGTGGGCAAGGCTGCCCAGGGGGTTACGGGGTGTCCAGGTGGGTGGGTGGGTTGTCGACGGGGGTGGTGATGCTGTCCAGAGTGGTAGGGGTGTCTATGGGGATGATCGGGAAATCTATAGGGAGACCGTCCATGGGGGAGGGGTTCATCCTGGGGGCTGGGCAGGCAATCCATGGGGGGTGGAAGTGCTGTCCAGGGGGAACATGGTGTCTAGAGGGCGGGCGGGGCTGTCCAGGTGGTTGGGTGGGCTGCCCACAGGGTGGGGGGGATGTCCATGCGTGTGGGGGGTTTGTCCATGGGGTGGGTAGGATTACCATGGGGGTCTGGGGGGGGGGTGGGGGTGGAGCATTCCCCGGGGTGTGGGCTGTCCAGGTGGTGGGAAGGTTATCCATGGGGGTGACTGTGCTATCTAGGGTGTACGGGGATTCCATGGGGTGGGCAGGCTTTCCATAGGGGGGGTTGTATAGGGGAGGGGTGAATCAGTTAGAAAAAATCATCAAGTCATGTTTTATTATTTATAGTTAAAAAATAAAGATAATGTGACCTTCATAATTACACATTTATTCAGGTACACAAAATCAATAAACATCAAAAGTCGGTAATATAAGTCAAAAAGATAAAGGATCATTCGATCCCTCGTCACCATCACTATCATGACCATCATCATCATCCCCAACTTAATAATCATCGTTGTCCCCATCATCGTCAATGCCCTCCTCAACGCTCTCCTCCTCACCCTAATACTTAGAATCGACCCTCGCATTGCCCTCCTCCCTCATGTCACCCTCCGCCTTGCCCTCCACATCTGCCTCGGCCACCTACTCGCTCACTGCCTCCTCTGCCTTGGCCTCCTCCATGACATCAACTCGACAGCCAGTTTAACTGCCACCTGGTCCAAAAGGGGGGTGTCCATTGAGGTGGGAAGGATGTCCACAAGGGTATGCACTATCTATAAGGTTGGGTGGTCTATCCATAGGTGATGGCGGTTGTCCATGGGGTATGAGGCGTACAAGGGAGTTGGAGGGTAGTCCAAAGTAGTGAAAAGGTTGTCCAGTGAGTCAGAGGCGTTTCTAGGTTGCTGTCCTGGGGGGTATGAGGTGTCCAGAGGGGTGGGGGGTTGTCCACAGGGGGGGGTTGGGTTTGTGTACATGGTTTCTAGGGGTGTGGGTGGGATGTCCATGGGGGTAGTGGGGCTATCTAGGGGGGTCGGGGGAGGGGATCCAGTGGGAGGGGTCCTCCCTAAGGGGGTATTATGTGTCCAGTGGGTGGGGGGCTATCCACGAGGGTGGGGCGTAAGGGTTGTCCCTGAGGGTGTAGGGGTTGTCTATGTGGGTGGGTGTGTCCATATGAGTGGTTGGGGCTGTCTAGGGATTCAAGGGTGTCCAGGTGGTGGGAAGGTTATCCACTGGGGTGGCGGGGTTGTCTAGGGGTGTACGAGGTGTCTAGGGGTTGGGTGGGAAGTCCACCGTTGTGGAAGGGATATCAAGGTGGGTTGGGTGTTTCCAAGGTGGTGGGAAACAATCCATGTGGTGGGGGAAGTCTATGGGGTCAGTGGGGCTGTCCATGGGGGTGGCAGAACTTTCTAGGGGGGTTGGGGTGTGAATGGGATGGGGTGGTGTCCAGGGCGATGGGGGAATTCCATGGGGTTGGTGTGTGTGTGTGTGGGGGGGGGGGGGGTATCAACGAGTGTGGGGTGATGTCTAATGGGTGGGGGTTTCTGAGGGCTTGGGGGGATTGCAACAGGGTTGGGGTGGATGTCCATGGGGGTAGGGGTATCCATGGGTGTTGGGGTTTTCCAGGGCGGATGAGGGTTGTCCCTATGATGGGGGTTATCCAGGGGTGTGGTGGTTGTCTAGGGGATGGGGTGTTTTCCAAGGGGTAGGGGGTGTCTAGGGGGTGGGGTGGAGGTGTTCAGCTAATTTTTATAATCAACAAGCTCAATTTCAAAAACCCTAATAGCCTATTATAACCACTTTATATTGGTTTATGAGTCACCTATAAAACAAAAATCTATCACCATATAATTATCCACAAAAAGTAAGTCAAATAAATAAATCAAATATAGATTCCTAATGCCCCAAATAAAAGAAAAACAATTTAATCCATGCATGTGCACAAAAAAACATCAGGTTCACCTCTATAGTCTTTTAATACTATCAACTATCTGTGAATAATTATGTGCACATGACAATGAAATTTTTTTTGTGAGATATATATCTGGGAGTAAATAATTTTTAGGAATGAACAACATTGGCGAGTTCTATGATTTTTATACTCATTTATTATGGGTACCATCCTTGGATATAAAATGATATAAATACCTTAATAAATCTTTATAACTTCCTAGGAAAATTGTGATAGGAATTCCTAGCACTCATTTTTAATTTCAAAAAATACTAGAAGTGCATTACTCTACCACTTGATGGAGTAGGAATAAATGATCATTTAATAGTGTAAATTTTGGATTTATCACCACTCACACATGAAAATGTCCGTAAACCTGCTCTATTTGTTTAGGTGGATGCACCACTTCATTTAATGACTTACAGTGTAGGTATCATTATCTTAATGTTAATGTGTGATATTTTAAAGACTATATTTAGGGGTACATTCGTAATACAACAGTATCTTATCATTCCTCTTAGTATAAAAAATTCTATATCTGTATTTATGTATAACCAAATAAATCATGTCAATAGAAGTTAAATTTAAAATATTCCAAGGATAAAATAACATAGGATCATATTAACTTCTTCAATATCAATCAAAATTATTCTATATAGGTAAATCACAAAAAAACTACAACCTAAAATGATATATGGAATGTGTTCATAAGGGTATCATAATATATAGTACATTAACACAAAATGGAACGAAAAAATCTAAAATAAATGAAGGAAAACTAACATATATAAAATGGAAGAACAATAGTTACATGAATCAAATATAGATTCCCAATTTGAAATTAGAATTAGTACCCTCGATAGATGGATTGTAAGTAGGGTTCAAACCAAAACATAAAAAGATATATGCATTATGATTGTAAGGGGATCATAATAAAATAAACAATTCTGCAAAATAAAGTGAAAAAATCCAAAATAAATGAACTCACAGGTACTAATTTAATACGAAATAACAAGTCATTGGAAACTAGACTTGGTGTGCTGGGAAGTAGCATTTCAATCGAGATGTAGTGAAAAATCTTCAAGATGGTTGAGGTATGGAAAAATAATTGAGATGTTGCATCGATATCTCATTTAGGGAAAACATTTCGAGATATATGGACTTCGAGATCCCTAATGGCATCTATATTGTGAGATTTTAATTCCCAATGATTTTAAAAACCCATTGATAATGTAATGTTTTCCCAATGGTTTAAAACTGTTGAGAAAAAAATCTTCAAAACTATAGCAAATGGTTTAATGAAACTGCTGTGAAAAACCTCCTAGTCAGCACTATACATAAAGGTTTCTTTAAACAATTGAGAAAAAAAAACATATGAATATTCAAACGGTTCTATATAACTGTTGGTAAAGTAGCCATTTACCAATAGTTTTTTAAAACCATTGGGAATATTGTGTTGGTATATGTGGGAATTCCCCGAGTGTAACCATATAGTGAAGGCCTCATTCCATGACTATAAATAATCATTTTTCAAGGCCTTGTGCTAAGACAATAGTTTTTTTCATTAGAACTACTGATAAACCAGGGGACTATAGTATGTCCCACCTATCAAATTATATGTCCAATTAATTACTCATATATTTATGTATAAACATAAAAAACAAATATCGTTATATTTTGACTGTTATATGAAATGTAAATAACATTCCATGAAAATTTAGCATAAACACTAACCATTCGAATTAAATTGGTGAATGTTTTTAAGATAACACTACAACAAAAAAATGAGTCATAAATCATTAAATTAAATATTCTTGATGATAATATGAAATATTATTCCCAATAATACATATGAATCAACAAGGGTGTCAAAATAAATGATGATACTCTTATAAAATCATCAACTATTTCGTGAGATAAATGATATTTTACAATGAAATGATGGGTTACTTTCCAAAAATAATTGTATAAAGGTAGAAGCAATGTTATACAGTATCTTCATAATAAAATGATTTATTATATAATGATAATTTTTTATGAAAACAAATTATAGAGTTCCTTTGAAATTTGGTAATAATTTGAGGAATCCCCATGAAACGAGATTGTTTATTAGGAAGTATTTTTGAAATATCCTTTTAAAACATATAACTCCACATAAATAAAGGTATGATTCCTTTTGGAATACTTATATAAAACATTCCCAAATATATTATGAGGAGTAAATATGAATTTATAATAATTTATTGGTGGTATGTAGATAATATAATTAACCCAAATCAAAATGGAAGATCAAGTAGAAACCCTTTACCTTATGCCTGAATGTGATCTTCTCTTGAACATAATGTCCTTAAATATGAATGTATACTTATTAATAACTTAATTAAGAACCTATTAGAAATTTTTTTTAATTTTATTAATTTCATTATGTACTTATTTATATGTTATATCATTGAATTATCTCCTTTCAGAGTGATCGTTTCCTTGGATTTCATAATCATTATATTTGTATATGAGAATGGATGTTCATGTGGAATGGATGGAATTCTCTAGAATTGATATTATATATTAATTATAAAAATACCTATGGGTTAGTGGTTATATATATAAATATCCATTTATAAATTTCTTGATGATGAATCATTGATAAAATATTAATGATAATCACATAAATTATTTGGTGGTATTTGGATTGTTATGAACTAGTTTCTTAATATAAATTAATACTACATACATATTTTGGTTCTACAATGTTATATAGGTTAATATAAAAATTTTTAGTTGGGATAGACTATAAAAATGGTTTCTTGACTTGTAATGAAGGGTAAATTTAAAAATGAAACTTCTTCATCCATGAAGGTTGTAAATTGGAATCTCACGGATGATTATTTCATTTTATAAATTAAAGAGAGGGAGAGAGTGAGTAAGAATATTGATAGTGGTTATTAAATTAACATTGTATAATTATAGTATATAGATGATACTAGAGTTATAAGGATCTATTGGACCAAATAGTTTTTGATTGAATTAGTAAAGAATATAAATTGAAATGAAACTAAATGAAAATAATGATGTTTAACTTTTTGAAATAACATCCATTAGATCCTCTTTAAGGGAAGGGGTATTGGTATTTTTGATAGACGATGTGCTCATGGATGTGGGGAATAACTAGGGGTGTGTAATTGGGAATGATTTTAGGAGCATCATGTCTTGGAGGAATAAAGAGACTAGGGAGTGAGGGGTGGTTTTTATTGTGGAGGAGAGGAAGGTTTTCCCATTATTTTACTCACAATTTAATTAGTTTTCAAAATAAAACCATTATTATTGATTATAGAAATAGAAAATAGAAATATATGAATGTGAGATCAAGAAAATTGTATTTTATATCATCTATGATGGATGTATGATGTCTAAATTCACTTATTTAAAATATTATGTAAATTATGGAGTTTCACTATTCAAAAGAAATTAAAATAATTTTGAAAAATACAAAAAATTTAACCTAATATTTTATAAATGTGTATAATTCAAAAATGAACTCCATTTTTTGAAAATAATTTTATAATTATTAAAAATTACTTTTTCAATAAAAAAATAATATATTCAAAAAATAATAATTTTAAAAATATAAACCATTTTATATCACATTTAAAATTTAATGAAGATCATAACCTTATTAAAATAAAATTACAATATATTTCACTATTAATAAGGTTATATTAATATCCATATTAGTATAAATAAGTGTAAGTTAATTTTCACAAAAAATTATGTATATCATATGATAATCTAAGTATCTTACTAAATTCAACCGTGTATGTTATTATTTCTAAATTGAAAACACAGAGATGAAAAAATTATGTTTACTGGGTGGGTTATAAAACAATGGTGTTTTTTCAAGACATATAATTTCATGCATTCAATATTGAATTTATTTGAAAAATCAATGGGTGAAACATTATACAATCCTTACAAACATTTCATTATTTAAAATACCAGAATGTTACGTAACAATAATATTTTGGTATTTCTTCATCGTAAGCTCCTTAGGCGCCCAATTTTCCTCTTTGATTTTCTAATTTTCCCAAATTATCATCTCCAATAGAGTCGTCTGATTCCTCAACACTTGTTCCTTAGTGTCTAGAATTTGGATAGGCAATTGAATGTATGATATATGAGGTTCAAATTTTATACCATCAGCAGTGAGGACATGCGTTGGGTTAGGCATGTACTTTCTCATCAATGAGAAATGAAACATATTGTGTACATTGGATTTTCATTGTGGAATAATATTTATGCTTGTTATGAATAGAGTCCTTTACGAATTTTTAGATATTTGATTGTTTTTTGTTATTAGTGATATTTTTTCAAATATTATGATGATCATTGATAACATAGATGGACTGTTCTTCGATCTCTTATGAAAAATAAGATATTTGGAAAAATTAAAAAATTTCATTTTTGGTAATAAAACAATTCTATTATTGGGATCATTTTTAGTAAAGATTGTATTATGGTAGATCCCTCCAAAATAAAAGTAGTTAAAAAATCGCTAATACCCAAAAATGTTACAGAGATTCATAATTTTCATGGATTAAAATTTTATTAATGATTTTTTTTTAAAAAAGTAGATATAACTATCCCTATATAGAATTTATAATGATATGGGAATAACATAGTTTAGGTAAAACAATGTGATGATTTTTTTGTAAATTAAAAATAATATTGGTAAATATTCCAGTTTTATACTAACCCTAATTGAATAGTGAATTTAATGTCTACATTGATTCTTTATATAAGAAACATTGTTTCATTATGATGCAGTATGATCAATTTATTTCTTATTCTTCACTCGAATCAATAAACCATGAGAAGATTTATCTAATACATGATTTTGAATTAGTTTCTATAGTTTTCCATTAAAAGTTTAGTACATCACTTATATAGATCCATGTGTGAAATATATATTGACCATATATGATTAAATTATATATTTACATTGAAAGAATATAAAATGAGAATGATAATATGATTAGAATTAATCAAGAATTATGATTACATGATTCATTAATATCCAGTAAAATAAAACAATGAGGATTATTTCTTATGTCGAAAACATCATGCCGCATTAACTATAATATATTTAAAAATTAGACATTTGGTTAAAGACATGATTAATTTAGTATTAGACGTTTTTTATTTCAGAACTACCTATGTTTTGTTACATGGGTCATTGAAATCTTATATATCAAATAGAATTATGAAAGACTTGAAGAATGACCGTGAGTTCATGAAAAAGTAAGTTTTAGATTAAATGAGCGCATATCATGATTTTATCTTTAATGAAGATTGTGTTGTCATATTTCAGATGAGATTATGTGTTCTAGTTGATTAATATTTGCAAAAATAATTTCTAAGTGATGCCCATTGTTATCCATTATCAGTTCATCCTTGTAGATTTATGAGGTACATAGACCATAGAGAGTATTTATTTTTAGGATGAAATGCAAAAAAAAGTTATCTGAATTTAATAGTGATGTATATGAAATATCAATAAATTAAATTAGAATTAAAATTATTGATGGAGATGCTTAATGATTTTTCAATGCTGGATTCGAAATGTGGGAATTTATAAATGGATTCCTTGGTGGTATTACTAATTAAATAATGATTTAACCATTTGATTTTTATTATTATTGATATAATAGACTAAATCTGCATGTTTCCTTCCCATCTGATATAATATTTCATTAGTTAAACAATATAGAACATGTATTAAGGGGATTTTCTGGTTTGCTAGATTCATTATATCTATTATATATGATCATGATCCAGTAATCATAGATAATTTTAGTAATGGACTACAAAATTAGTTTAGAACAAAATTTAATATGATAACTTATTTTCATCCTCAATCTTGTGTATTGTATGAATGAACAATTTATAAATTGAAGGTTATGATTTGAGTTGGTTTGATAGATTACCAGGGTATTTGGGATCAAAAATATTATTTGGATGAGTTTTCATATAATGAATATTTCCATTCTAATATAAATAGCAATCCTTTTGATGCGATATATTGAATGATATGTCAGACACTAGCTTTCTTAGATGATGTTGGAGAAAGGAAGATTTATGGAAAAGAAATTCTAGAGGAAATGGAAGAGAAGGTTATGATAATTCAGAAACAAATAATTTCAACTAAATTTAGGAAAAAAATCAATGAAGATAATAGTAGGAAATATATTTATTTTTGAGTTATGTGATCATTTATTTCTCAATGATTTTCTATAAGAAACGGGATTTTTATTGTTTGGAAGGTTAAATTTAGTCCAAGGTTTATTAGATCCTATATTATCTTGGAGGAAGATTGATTAGTTTCGTACCGTGATACATTTCCTCAGATATTATCTCATGTATATTATTTTCCATTATCTATGTACAAAATATATCATCCAAATTCATCAAATGTTTTTATATTTAATGTAGTTCTGTTGGAAGATAATATTTATTATAATGAACATCCAATTCAGGTTCATGACCACGCATAAAAATTCAAACAGAACAACTTGATTCATCAGGTTACATTCTAATAGAAAAAACCATATCGTTAAAGATGAAAAATGGTTATATGAAATTTATATGTGGGAAAAATATTCCCACTGAATGAGTAATTGATTAAAATTGAAAGGTTACAATTTCATGTTGTGGGGAATTGTCATAACCAAGATACAAATAAACTGTTTTATTTCAAATTTATTAGTCGTAAAAAATATATTAATTCTTATTAGTTTAAAATTTATATGTTATATATTTCAAATACTGTTTTTTTAAAACTCATCTAATATGTTTGATAGTTTTATGATAGGATTAAATCCAATTTTATCCATAAAAGCTATATATTTTTTTTAAAATTAATTTTTCCCTTTTAACATAACACCTATTTTAAAATTTTTTTTGATACATTTATAAATTTTATATAATAAAATAAACATAATAATTTAAAAATGAAATCAAAATTACCATGGGGAATTTTTTTGGCATTTTTCAGATAAGTTTCATTTTTTGATGAATAGTAAAAAATACAACATTTTAATTGAAAACTGAATTTTTTTCAAATTTATTTATTATGTTAAATTATTATTATGTAATGTTTTAAAAATAATAAGAAATTATGTTTTTCAGTTATTTTTATGTAGGTAAACATTTTTATTTTAAAATTTGTTATAAAATTATTTCAAAATGTTGAACTTTTCAATTTAAAACCTATCTATTCATTTTGTATTCCATATAAAATATAAAAATGTTTTCCCATTTATATGAATTGAATATGTTAAAATTGATTACATATTTTAAATATGATGGTTCAAATTTTTTTAATTTACAATTTCAATTTTACTAATAAAAATTAACCATGGTATTAAAATTATATATTATAATACATGTTAAAATGAATCAAGCTAAGGGTAAAAATATAACGCCTTAAAATAATAGAAAACTACAAAATATAGAGGTTTTTATGATGTTTTTATATTCCTTATCTGGAATAAAAAATATTAATTTGTATCCAAAGTCATTCAAATTAATGCAATGTAAATTTTGAAAGTATTTTACATAAAATGTTCATTTTTTAATTTACTCAAAATCAAATATCCTCAAGTATAAATATAATCTATCACTATAGAAATTTGATAAAAAATACATTTAGATATTAAAATGACATTTAAAACATAAATTTCTAACTATCTCCATGCCCATGTGCATCTATTCCAAACGAAAAACCAAATCGATGTTCTTAAATAGTCTCTTGAGGAGGTGATATTCAAGAAATTTTCCCAAACAACCTCTTTTAAATTCGTTTCCTTCTTCTAATTTCTCCTCAACTACTTCATCCATCGATTCATGAAAATTATAGAATCATTTATATACTATTTTATTATGTTTCTAATTGAATATATCATATCCATTTAATTGTAAATCTCATCTTTTTTATAAAATTTAAAATATTGTCCCTGTTATGATGATTGATCACCTCTATAAATAATGTTTTTTTTTCTTTTTTGATTTCTTTCTCCATGGTGGAGCATAAAAAATTAATTTTTTATATAATATTTTATATTTTTATGATAAAATATTTCATGTTATATTACTAATATATCCTCATAATATTAAAAAATATTATTCTAGTTCATGGTGTTTGGAAAAACCGCAAGGATAAACTTATCATTTATAATTAATTATTCATCTAAGGAATTGTATTTATGTACGAATGAATATTGATATATGAAAACATTTATGCTTTTGGAATTAAATTAATACAATTTAATTCTAATTTTATATTTGCTATTAAATCTTACAATATCATCTATAATTCTACACAAATGAACTGATCATGAAATAACCAAACAGATGAACTTGAAACAGTGAATATAGTGAAATATTATTAGTGTATGGGACATAATATGCTATAAAATATCCACATAAGTAATTATAAATTTAAATTTAGTTTTTAAGGTGTTAATTACATTATTTAAACCATTAGACATATGATTTGAACTTTTTTAAGGAATTCCAACGTTTAATAAGGTAATTATTATCACTTTTTCAATTATTTTGGTTAAACTACAACATTTTTTGTAATGAAATTCTAATAATATATGTGAAATGAATTGTTATTTTACTTATATTGATTTTCAATTTTTTAATGTACATTTATATTTAATATATCTAAATATATTCCTTTTATTTAAATTCGGTTGAATTATAGAATATTTTAAAGGGACATTCAACAAGTATACTCTATTATTGTTTTGTAAAAATGATTTTATTACAGAAAATTATTGAATGGGATTTGAAAATCTCATGTAACTTTAATATTTTTAATGATAAAATAAATTTTTATTTGTTTTCTTGGTTTGAATTAATGGTTATTTTAAACATTCAACAAATTTGTGACCATCTATGGAGCTCAATATTAAAGGATTATAGTTTCCTAGGAGAAGAAGAAGGGTTTTTACTAACCATGATCCAAAAATTTTCATTCCATGAAAGATCTAAAAAAATTAAACAAAATCCACAAAAATAGCCAGATAATAGATCCAATAAAATATTGATTAAATTTATTGGTTGAAACACCTAAAACATGGTAACATAATGATAAAAAGTTCCAAATAAATTCAATATTTTTATAATTTATAAATGAAACATAAATTTTATCTTCTATAATATAATTGCAACATGGTTAAAATGAGCTTCTAAAAAATAACATGATTATTTATATCATTTAATAATATTTCCAATTCATATATCTCTTATATATATTTATATAAATCAAGAAATATTAATAGGGTTACATGATTGATGAAATCTTGTAAAATATTTTTAGACCATTACGATCCTCATAATTATATGAATGTATTGGTTATTGAAATGATTATTTATTTTAAAATATTTTAATTACATTATCGTGAATATAGTATATATTTAATATAAGGCAATTTTATTCTTAATTTTATATTAATTTATAATAAAATTTTTAAAAGACATACCTAATATTTTAGGTGAAGATGAAGGATATTGAGCTAGAGAAACAAATGACTTAATGTATCTCCAAATCTAGTGACATCCACTATTATCAATAGATTGTGACCGTTTTTATAAAAAATATCATATGTTGTCCCTCTTAACTGTCTAATAGTTATTTTATGATGTTTTACATAATCCCTTGAAAAATTATTATTTAATACAAAGTAATATAAACATGTGGATCTCAAGCATAGTACTCATAGTAAATGATTAGGTCTGAATATTATGGTTGGAAATTTGGGTATATAGGTTGGGAAGGTAGTGGATGTCTCATAATTTCATTATACATATAATACATAACTAATTTAATTTCTTAACTCATCGATTATATTATATGTGACACTACATCCTTCAATGATTCCATATTTTTGTCCCTCAATATTATACTAGGATGAAACAAAATATTCCTTGTACTAACCCCACGTCATATTCTCTTATTTTACTTGGGTGTTATTGATTGCGTACATTGGTATTTACAATTTAGATCTACAAATCATTGATAAAAGTACCGTAAATTAGTTTCTCTTGGATACCATCCAGAAATGTTATATTAAATGAATTATTATTAAAATTATTTTGAAAAATATTGTTAATTAGGAAAAATAAAATATAATTTTTATCAAGGATTACATCTCTTAAATAACACTTTAATGTATGAAACATTAAAAAATATCAATCTCCTTTTTTTTTGTTTTTCATAATGAGCATGGGGACATAAACACCTAAACAAGACCTCTTATAATCTACTAATGCATTTATCTCTTATCGAATCGGTGTTCTTAATAATAATTTCCTCCTCTAAAAAATGGTACACTCCACATGATAAAGTATGATAGTATATATTCCAAAATTATATCTCTATGTGAGATATCCTATTCGAATGTTATATAAATATAAATTAATATTCAATTGGGTAATAATTTTAAAGAAATATAAATTGAAATTATGTAGATTATTTAATATAACAAAAATTATTTGAAATTTCAGGTGGTGAAACATTTATTCTATGAATATACATATATATACTCATACAATTGGAATTATTCTCTATTATATAACATCCCATGAAAATTGTTTTAAATATTTCATAAAATTGATCGACCTTAATAACATATATATTATACACTACTTTTAGTTTCATTAATTTCATGAAAACCATATATCATTATTAAATTAATATATTATATACTAGTCATGTTAAGTATAAGATATTTGATGAAATATATAAGAATAAAACATTTTAGTATTTTACAATAATGGACTCCCAGTAATTCACTTTATCCATCATATCAAAATACATTTATTTAGGATATAATATATTCATCTTAAAATGGATCTCCATGTATAATTAACTCCTAAAATTATATACAATAAATCATACAAGGTTACTATAACTATCATATTCACTATATATCCACTGATCCACACACAAAATTTGAGATATTTTGTATGTTTGAAGTCCCATGTCTACAAACTCATCAAATCATCATCTCTATAGAAGATGAATAATACCAAAATTATGATCACACATTTTATTCAAATAATTTTGATAAATAATATTTCTCAAAATCAAAAATAATTTAATTATTGAAGACATATTAACATCAAAATAAATTATGATACATTAATAAATTTTACATTATCCATATATGTGTAATTTGAATAAGGAATCTAATTGTGTTATGTGTACCTTAACTTTAACGAATTAAATGATTTTTAGATGAAATTAACCATTATTTTTTATAATATAAATCAAATCCTAAAAATTATGTAAACTAAAAATATTTTGGAAAAGTTAATATATAAAAAATTATAACATAAAAATATGGAATTAAAAAAAATTGTGTCATAACATGTTTATGTTCAACAATATAAATTATGATTTCAGCCTTCTTAAACCGAAAATATATCTTAAATAATAAAATATAATATTTATTTCAAAAATATAATAATTGAAAGAAACATATAAATTCCAATATCATATTTATAGAAAATAATTATTATATATTTACCTTTTACCTAAAGATAAAGATATAATTATTTTTAAATAATTATATTCTATCAAGAATTTATATATGTTAATATAATCAAAAAACCCATGTTATAGTAAATATGAAAATATTTAAATATCTAATTTTTGTAAAATTGATTTCGTAAAAGTGTATATCATAGAATAATAATAGAAAACATATATATATCATAATAATTATTTTAGAATAACGAAATTTCCTATATCCCTTCAATAAGATCATTTATTTAGCATTGACTACAACAACAATATATTAATTGTTATCATTAGGTGATGACAACCTAAATATAGAAACCACACATAATTATATAATACAATTTTCCTCATAATAACAATTTTTTTCCCTTTTATAGAATATTAATGGACCACTAATCATTAGATGGGTCAATATAATAAAATATTAATTTCATATGCATCTCAAGGATTAATTGTTTTCCTTATGAATACATCATTTCAAATAAAGTATTGTGAATCAAAAATCATCTTATTTTACACTATGGTTTCTATCTACCATATTACATATAAATAGAACTAATCAAAATTCAGTATAATTAATTGTCTATAAATCCTTAATAACACAATAATATATTGTTGATGTAGAAATTATGTTTTTATCTTTTCCACATGAAAAATGATGTTCTTCATGAAGGACCATTACTTCAGTATTTGTAATGGTACTCTAATCATATTCATTTTTCATCAAAATATGTAACCATTAATATCAATCCAAGAATTAGTGATGAAAATAATAAATTAACTATGTTGAATAATTTCCACAATTCTAATAGAATTAAATAGGTGAAATATTTATATTTCATTAATGATAAAATTTTATTATTATGTTCAATCCTAAAAAAATTAATATATTTTTAGATATCATAGCATTAAATCTATAACACGTGATGATAAATCTATTTTATCCTCATCTGGGTTGTTTAAAATGTACAAATTTACCTTCCTTACATCATCTAATGTAATTGAAATTAATCAAAATACATGAATAAAATTACCATCTTTATTAAAATTCAAATATCGTGATCTAAGGACATCAAAATGATCCAAAACATACAAATAATTAGTACAATACTAAATCTTCTCTTTTGTTGTATTTGTTTTCTAATATAGAGGCCTCTAATAAATGCTTATTTTTTACATATACGTTCATTATTTTCTTATATTGTATAATTGTATACATAAAATTTATATACACAAATCCTTACCTTAATATCTCTCAAAAAAAATGAATCAACTTATGTACTATAATATTTAAAAATTATGGTGAAAAATCAATTTCTATTTGAAAAAACGTGGGATCAACTTAATTGTATTTGAATGATTAAAATTATAAATCCATTGAATTGATAAAAATAGAATTGTAATGTTTAAATAACCAAATGATTTATTTTTTGATATTTTCCAACTATATTACATATTGTGAAATCTTTATAAATTGAATGATAAATATATGAAAACAATGATATATCATATATATTAATTTTATATACCTTAATGAATCCTAATTGTTTAACATGGAATAATACCCATTAGGTACCTTAATAAAATATAATCAAATAATATCATTAAACTCATAACACTATTACTATGTGAGACGTCATATGTTAATATATTATACTTCCCTTCATAGTAGGACCTTAATCTGAAACTATTCAAGTAGGTATGAAGACAAATATTTCAAAAAAACCATCTTTTTAATTTTTTTAAATAAAAAATATCCAATTAAACTATCAAATAATATTTTATCGACATGAATAATGATAATGTTATGTTTTACTTCTAAAAATATATAATATTTTATCTAAATAATGATGAAACTTTTAATCCATATAAATATTTGATATCAAAATATTAAATTATTTTTAATTTGATATTGATGTTTTTGACCATACAGTAATATTTATTAGCTAAAATTGTATTTTGGGGATATTATACTCCAATAATTAGTTGAATTTATTTATCAATCATCACTGCATTAGAAATAATCTCTAATGTCCCTTATACATGGGTTTCCTTCATTTATAAAATTGATAATAAAAAGTATCTTCTATTAAAATTGGACCAACAATGTATACATTATCATTGTATGCTTATAAATATCTGTATGCGGGAGATTTATTTATAGTAAATATTATCATATCAACCAAAAGAAAAAAAATAGTTATTTATTAATGAAAATTTATAACATATTTACCACATATAAATTTCAAATCATCAATTTTTTGTTATGGATAATCATTAATATAATTTCAATTCTATTTGGCTGACACATTAGTAGCCTTTTCAAACCAAATTAATTTTTAAAGCACATATATGGGGACATGATGTAAACTACTACCATATTATATCATTAACTATATTAGCTAGTATGTATATAATATGGATGTGTTACATCTATGCATTAAACCATTCATATATTTCTAGGTAGACATTAGAAATGAAGAATATTTTTAAAAAATATTTTATATTATGGTTATTTCGTATGTCATTATAAGATTCTATCAGAGATATGCTCATCAGAATTCAATCATGAAAACATTATGTTATTTAAATTGATATATATTTAACTCAAAAAAAGAAAAATTAAAATATTCCACATTCCATTAATGGGATTTTTGGTGTAAATTTATGATAATTAATTAATGTTAAATTATCAAACCCTTTCATGTCATGATGTGCCACATTTAGGATATTCTGATAAAATTTTATATCAATTAATATTTAGGTAATGGTATTCATCGAATGAATTTACATTTTTATAACTAAATACCCATGTTAAAAATATTTTATTTCCATATATAATAGATTCATATTGATTATTTCCTTTTTTACGTAGTTGTATTAAATGATAAAGAGATTTTGGGAATATTTTTTCAATCCCCACATTTATTTCAATCAAATTACCTAATCTCATCACATATTATAGTAGTATAAATTTATTTCATGTTGAGAGTTGTGGATTCCAACTAACCCTATACAATAATTAATTTTTTTTTCATCTATTTAAACACTTACATATTGTTTTATTTTTATCAACATGCCCTTTGTCTCATTGTGAATATCTTTAATTACATTAAATATTTAGGTTTTCATTATTTCAACATGTCACATCCCAATTGGATAGTTATTATTAATATTATATATATTTTGATTGACTTTCATTTCACTAGGTAATAACATTCACATATTCATACACTTGACATGTGGACATAAAATTCAATCATTTATTTCTAGATTTATTTTTTGAAATTCCAAAACATTGCAAACTATTTATTAATATTCAAACCTTTTTATATGTTACCATATACTATTATGATATACTAATAACATAATTTAGAATATAACTTTTAATTATTTTTAAACCAATAATAAAATAAACACATATACAAACAGATAAATTTAAATTATATAATCATAATTGGAAAATAGTAAAATTAATTTTTTTGAGAACAAATTAATAAAAAATAAAAATATTAAAAATATAAAAATGGAATCAAATAAAAAAAATATGTGTAATGATTTAAAAAATAATAATAAAAAATAAAAAAAATAAATGATAACATTTTATTAAGGGCCAAAACACTCAAAATTGAAACATCGTAATAAATAATTACAACATACAATATAAAATGATATTAAATTAGAATAATCATAGAAAAAAATAATAACCTAAAACATCCCCTATATTCTATTATCTCCTCGATAGATATACCAAATTCACAATTGTAAATTTATTATGATAACATTTTTCATTTATTTATCATTATAATAATATATAATATTTCCAATCACACAATTTTAGATGCATTAGGGTTGAATATATATACTCCTAACAATAATCCCAAAATTATCAAATATATTCTCATCCATGATTAAAAAAATCATGTCCAGATCAATTCTAATATACATATAATAGGATACCACAATGAAATATTATTTTACAATACTATTTTATTTGGAATAGTTTTGGGTCAATTAATAAAAAATATATCTTACAAACAAAAAACCATGGATTTTTATTTAATATCAACCAAAAAAATAATGTCTTCCATTTTTAAAAAATAAAAGCCAAATTTATATTCATTTCAAAAAAATATATGTATTTAAATCAATTAGTTATAAATGTAACAACAATTGTTAATAAATTATTATTTATTATTTAATGAATTATCAAGTAAAGACGAATGATCAATCAATTAAAATTTTATATAATATAATTTATATTATAATAATATATAAATTAAAAATAAAATATCATCCACTACAATAGTAAATGGATACATAAAACTACATTAGATTTGTTATTGGAATTAAAAAAATGATAAAAATTGTCATAGACATCAATATAAACTAGAAATATCTAATATCCAACAACCAACTCAATATAAATATATTGGATTTTCATTATCAAAATATCTATAAGATTAGCTAAAAACATTAAATAAAAAAATTACATATATTTAAATTTATAAGTAAATGAAAAATTAATCACTAATAAACTATAAAATAATAGCAAAAAAAATTAATATCAAATAAATATTACCCTTAATAAAAATTATTGGTAGAAATATTAATAATTTTCAAATACGAATTTTTTTAAAAAAACATTCAAATGAAATAAATTAAAAAGATAATATTTTTAAAAAAAATAGTCATTTATATTATACAATATCAAGATTCATGTTTAAAATACACGATAAAGAGACATAAAATGAAATTTGAATAACTTCGTATTGCCGGAAATAAATATTACAATTCAAAGAATATATTAAAATTTAATTATTATTAAACTATAATTAAATAATTGGAAAATATATATTTGGGTTCAATATAGCAATGTATTTGGGTGATTGGTTTAATAGTTAAAATAAATGATTAGAAAATGTAAAATTAATAGATCAATAAAATAATATTGATATTGATGAAACACATTATGGTTTTTTGAATCATATTTCTTAGGGTATTTAAAATAAAATATTCTAAAAACTAAACGGTCCATTTCAAGATATCATTTATAAATTCATCAAACATTTTTTTCATTTTATTTGACATTAATAGATTTTATTATATACTATTTAAAATATTTATAATGTAAATTATTGTTATCATTTTTGAATAACAATAGGTAAAACACATTTTTATGAAAAAATATTAAAAGTAAACTAATAAAACATTTAATGTTTTTTAATGGGCTAAAAAGTATAATGTCTCCCTTGGTGCTTATTCATAGCATTTATGTAAACAATTATGATTAAATCTTGGCATGAAAATAAAATTTTCAACAAGACTTTCATCATTGAATGTTTTATTCAACTATTAAATTATTCATAAATTTAAATATTAAATATATAATTTTTACATTGTAAATGGTTTAATAACACCGTCATAAAAACCACTTTTTCTTTAGTGGATATCATTCACTATATAAATTTTATTTTATTTGGAATTATTACAATAATTTTTTATCCTTATTTTTCATTAATGTGACTAGTTTTTCTTGTGGGTTTTTTTGGATTCACTTTTATGAAACCTAAAATTTTTTATCATTTTTTACATCATATATTTATATTTATCTAATATCAATAATATATTTGTTAACAATTTTTACGGTGTATATTTTCATTATAACCAGTTAAATGTTAATATAACATTTCATTCAATGCTTTTATATAGTAATCTCTTCATCCACCTTATTTTACATAAACTTATATCATTTTATGTTTGCAATATTGATGATTTATTTAATGAGATGTCTTATTGATGATGCCATTCAACTATTAGAGGATGATTTTTTAAAATGGATCTTAATATTGACTTCTATTACAAAGATAAAAAATATTTGATAAATACACTTTTTATGACAACAATTCAAATTTCATATATTTAATAGAATTATATTTATCTGATGCATAATTTTTCTTGATCAACCTAAATTTCCTCTTCTAAAATATTTATTTTTAGAGATTTAATTTTTATGAAAATCAATATAAATCATGATGTAATTTTATGTAATACAATTCGAGGGTGTTCTAAAATCAAATATTCTTATTATAGGGTTTTATAAAAAGATTAATAATTTAGGGAATGATAATTTTTTTATCAAATAATATTTTATATTGGTTGGTCTATATATATCCCACAAATGTATTGTACAATTATTTATTTATCATTAGATAATTAAAATGGATTAGTTATTATTCTTGATCATCTATGCGACATAGGTTGTGATGAATTATTAAATATTATATGAAAAAATATTTCTTTATAAGACTCAAGGATTTTGTGAAATATTTTAATCAATTTAATTTAATCATCAGGTATTTTCCATTTCATGAACAACTTAAAATATAATTTTAAATTAATTTACATAGTCCAACATTTTATTCACCTTGAACTAACATCTCTTATGCCACACCCAACATGGACTTGAAGTACGTTAAATGAAACAAAGAGGTTTTACAGAGCCTCATTTAACATTTGTAATTATATAAATTAGATAATTGTACCCCAGTAATTAAACATTTTAATTTTAATAGTGATATATAAATTTAAAATATTTTTTAATTTCATTTTATAAATTAGTAAAATTGATAATTGGTCATTACTTGTCCCCTGAAGATCGTGCCGTGATGACCCAAAGCCCGCCTTCCATTAGCCAGGGGCCAGCGACTAGCACCGGAAAGGGGTATTCCTATAACGTGAAGGCCTTTCCTTTAAACCTATACAAGCACACAATCCAAGAACATAATAATAATCAACCATGAAATAAAATGTTGTAGTAAAAATTGTGTTGAATGTAAAGGGGATGGAATACAAGCCTAAATAGAAATACATATACAACATAAAAAATAAAACAACTCCTAGATCGTCGATCGAGGATCCTACCTAAAGGGTATGTACAATTCATGATTATTTGTACTGTGTCATGTCACGTCAAATTTTCCACCTCTGAGAAACATCCATTCCTTGATCCCTCAGCCTCGATTAAAACTATTCATCATCTACACAGGACACTACAATGTGTGGGAGAAACCCATGAAGGTGTGATTATAACAATACTTAGTAGGTACCATGAGGCCCCCGAAGGTCTCCCAGAGTTCGACAATGGGAAAAACCAGCAAGATCTCATCCACAAAGCACAAAGTAGTCATCAACTCGTCATTGATATATTCCCATACATATACCTATGTAATAAATATATACTCATCTCTTTCTTGATAATACAAAGGCTGTAGCTTTTAAGATTGTTCACACCTAATCCACGAAGGGAACATACTACAAAAATAACACCATGAAGGTAACACCACAAAGGTAAAAGTATCAAAAAGGTAGCACCACAAAGTTAACACCATAATGGTGAATGTACCATAAAGGTAACACCATGAAGGTAAAACCACGATGGTAAAAGCTTATATCACACTAGGTAAATAATTTAAGTACATAAGTACAAATGATTACTCGTATATATAAATCATCTTATTATGTCAAGAGGCTCTACTGTTGAACCACACAGGGTAAATAGATATTGAAACACACATTATCCCTAGGTGAGGACCCTAAATGGATCGATAGATAATGACCCACAATGGATCTCTAACATCTGAACCACACAATATCGATAGATGCTGACCCACATATTAATCTTTTTTTCTTTAGGTTGTGGCCAATCTCCTCCACCTCACTACATGCCACTGGATTCCCTCTCAGTGTACTCTTGATTATTTGAGATCATCTCCTTATGCCATCAGTTTTATATCAATATTCACAATGTTCCACGAATAAGTATCCTAAAGGACCGTTATGTCGTAAGGGTTCTAACGCAAAATACAGCATGTCAATCGGACGCCCGATATGTGACTTATAAGTGTTTTAGTACTGATAGCCCTGTTTTATTCAGATTCAATCCAACCCAGCCATAGTCCCCCATTCTCCAAAACTCAAATGGAGTATACGAAAATAATATTCTTGCTTCAATGGTCCTATCACCATAGACGGTTTCTCAAACAGATGCCCATATTTGATGTTACGGTCCTTTTTGTTATACTAGGCCCGGTGGGGTCTGGTCTAAAGAGAATAAAATGACCCGGGCCGATCAGAACCAGTTTGGGTTGACCTAGCCTAGTCCAGGTCTAACCCAGCACACATGGTCATGGCCGCAGACCGGACCAACCAACCTAGGCATTGTAGCCTACTGGGCTGGTGCAGTCTGGCCCATAGAAGTGTACGACATGCTAGGCTCGCATAGCCTATTAGAGGAGCGACCCACTAGGGTTTTTGCAGCTTGGACCTCATAGGAGTGTGGCCTGCTAGAGGCACAAACTGATCACCGGGGGACCCGCAGGGGATGGTCCCTCCTCCTCCACCATAGTTTCAATATACGACAGTCTCCAGCAGCGTACGGCGTTGCGGCGCTTCCCATCTGTCGGTGGTAGGATGATGTTATCCGCCGTAGCAATTTTTCATAGCCCCCATCTCCAGCCACCGTTATCTTGGGTTTCTTCCAACTCTAAAAAAATTATTTTGAAAAATTCACCAATATTCTAAAAATTGGTGGATGGTCATGACCTTGTTTGTTTTTTCTGAGCTCTCTGTGTTAGCTTCATAACAAGAGTATAGAACAAGATTCAAAAACTCTTGAATCTAAATCCAAATAAAAATTACAACACATGATTGATGGAGAATGCCTGCAATTGAAGATGATTCAGTTTTATTGGTCCCAAAAACTAGCCGCCAACTATACCGCTCAATTTTCCTTTTATAGTTGGTGATTCGGTGTTGCTCATCCCCACTCGTCGGAGCTGGAGTCGTCCTCCAAGTGGTTGGTGTCATGGAACTTTATCAGAACATTGTCGCTTGGTGATGTCATGTCAATACCCCTCCCCAAGCATCATATAAATTATAGAGTGGGAGGAAGAGTTACACATGTGGATTAAATGGGGATCAATTAATTATAGAAACTTACTAATTCCAATGGTTCTATTATAATGAATTGAGGAGTAAAGGCAGTTAATGTCATGACATGTCGTTGGTCCTGCCTCCACTGCATGTCTATTTGTGGAAATGAATTGAGAGAAATAAAATACTATTTTTATTTTATAATTATTTTAAAAGTTAAAAAATATTTATCATTCTCCCAACATACTACTATAGAATTGAAGTCACCCTTCTGTGAATCTCGGCACTGAAGATTCAATGGTGCCCTCAGATTTTTAATCGGAGCATTGGATAAAATGTTAGAAAACATCTCACACGTGTTTACTAAAAATTCCTTATAAAATTTTCAGTAAATTATTCAATAAACATTGGGCTTTCGAATCACGTTCTGTAAATTTTATCATAATCGTAATAATTCCATATAATTAAAATAAATTACATGGAAAAACTGGGTCTTTAAATTCTCCCTACCATAGGGTTTTTCAACACATAAAGACAAAACATTGAATATGGAAAATATTGGTGAACTGAGATCAAAACGGAGCCTCTCGCTCCAATGTGCCCTCTTGGAGGATTCCATGCTACCAACTAACGTGTACTGGAGGTATCAATTGTCCACAAAGGAACAGCTACTGTCGATCCTCAATCTCCAATGGTAACTCCGTTAATTTCTCCCCATCATCAAAGTACATCTCTCCATGGCCGATGATGTGAGATGGTTTATGTATGTATTTCCCAAGCTTGGATATTTGTAGGATGTCGTGCACCCTCTCCAACATTGGTGGTAGTTCCATGAAGTATTCTACCTCTCCAATCCTCCGAAGTATCAGAAATGATTAGATAATAATCGGTGAGAGTATGTCTCCTAGGCCAAATATATATAGTCCCCATAGAGGGGATACTTGAATGAATATGTGGTCCCCCTCCTGGAAACCCAAATGTCTCTATCTTCTATCAGCATAATACTTTTCTTGGCTGTTTTAAGATTCCATCCGCTCCGGGATGATCTGTACCTTCACAGTGGTAGCCCGTACCGACTTTGGTCCCATTTTTTTTTGACTCCCCTGGGTCTGTCAAGCATAGAGGTGATCTCCATGGTCGATCGTATAAGGCCTCTAATGGTTCCATTATGATGGATTATTGTAATCTATAGTTTTATGTGAAATCAAAAACGAGAAATTGACCCTCCCTACTGTGGAAAAAATATAGGACACAATCATGAAGTATGTCATCAAGGGTCTAAATGGTTTGGTCATTCTGACCATTCGTCTGAGGATGAATGGTGGTGCTCAATGTGGATGAGTCTCGAACACCTCTTTTAATCCATTCCACAACATTTATGTAAAACCTAAATCATGATTAGAGATGATTTTATATGGAACCCCATGAAGTAGAACAATCTACTATCTGTAGAGGGGTCTCATGTCCACTATTGTACCATGATTGCAGATTGGTAGGATATTGGATGACATGGTGAGTCGGTCAACTATCACCAAGATGAAATCATTTTCCATGTGACTCTCTATTATACCTATCACTATGTCCATGGAGATACCATCCCACTTCTACTCTAGCACCTCATGTGGTTTTGCTTTGCATGTCGGAACCTGATGCTGGACCTTCAGTTTCTGAAAAATGAGGCATCATGAAACAAACTCTACCACTTATTTTTCATCACTAGACACTAGTGTTGACCCCAGATGTTCTCATACATCTTTTCCACACAAGGATGTACCTCTAGAAGATATTTATTGAACTCCATAAACACCTCATCCCATAGCACCATGGGTAACATAGTGTGTCCTTAGAAGAGGATGACGTGCTCCCCACCTTCATAAAATACATCAAGTACCTGTAGTAAGGATATTTGGGCACGTCGTGCCTCACAGTCAATGTCCCCAAGCTGTGCCTCCCAAAATCACTGTTCAAGTGGGGGAGTGATTTTCATATACTGAAGGTAATATAATCCATCTTTATCCATAAAGGATATCTGCAATGAGTCTATCTTTTTTATCACCTCACTCTTGAACTATAGACCATACCTCCTGTTGACTGCATCTGCTACTACGTTCCTATTCCTATGAGTGTAGACTACCTCAATGTCATAGTCCGGGAGGATCTCTACACAATGTCGTTTTATCAGGGGTAGGTCTTTATTTTAGAATATATATGATAGAGTCATATAATAATAGTAAACATTAAACCGTACACCCATCATGTATTGTGGCCACATTTTCAAGGAGAAGACCACTACTGCTAACTCCAGGACATGGGTAGCATAGTTATGCTCATGTTGTCTCAAATGTTGTTAACCAAATGTGATAACACCATGCTCCTGCATCAGGAGACATCCAAGAGCAGTCCCAATTGCTTCACATAATATTACATACCAAATTCCCTTTTCTGGTACCCTCAAGATGGGGCCCTCATATTTCTCGGAATCTATTCAGGAAAACTCTATTGGAATCTCTTTGTCCAAATGAAGGGTGGTCCATTCTTCGTAAATACAGACTTGGGTGCCAAACTATAGAGAATTCGGGTACGAATATCTCATAGTACCCATCCAATCCCAAGAAATTCTACTCCTCTGTCACACTCCTAGGTGGATCCCATGAAATCATATCCTATATCTTCTCCAAATCTACCGCAACTCTAACCTCTAATATGATGTGTCCGTAAAAGTGGACCACCATTATCCTTAACTGGCAATTCAAGAGCATCCCATAAAGCTGGTGATCTCAATTTGTATCTAGAATTATACTCAAATGATAATAATTATCCTCATCCGATGCCATGTAAATTAACATGTCATCGATGAAGACCACCACAATGAGATAGAGGTATGGCTGAAGGATTCTGTTAATATGTCCCATGAACACTGCAGTGGTGTTGGTCATGCCAAATGGCATAATCATGAACTCATAGTGGCCATAACAACATCTGAGGGATGTATTCTACACATCCTCATCTCACACCCTGAGCTGATGATACCTTGATCCGAGGTCTATCTTCACAAACCAACGAGCTCCATTCAACTGATAAAAAATATCATCAACCATCAGTAGTGGATACTTGTTCTCCATGGTCACCTTATTCAAGCATCTATAATATTAATTGATCCCCAAAATCTCTTCTGCCTTATCCATGAACAAAATCAGGGCTTCCCATTGAGAAACACTGGGCCTTTTGAATCCCTTCCTCAGCAAGTCCACCAGTAGTCCATGTAACTCACTATTCCATGTGGGATCCGTCTGATATGTTGGTGTAGATATCGATTTCATACCATGTTACATTTCAATGTAAAAATCTATCTATCTATGTGGAGGTTGTCTAGAAACATCATCAGTGAAGAAAACATCATACTGGTATACCACTACATGATTGATAAGACTCTCAACATAAATTTTTCCAAGGGTATAGATACCCAACTAATGTGTAATCCCTTACAAGCTCATCAGGGTATCTCTATCCTATGATGAAAAGGATTACTTCTCTTCAGTAATGGATAAACTGGTTGCATCCTTGCAGACTCACCACATGTTTCACCTAATATAGTCAATCTGAGCATGGATTTTGGATAACCATTCTATTACCCAGATGAATTCATAAGGCCTTGACGCCACTACTAGAAGATCCAAGCTGAAGATATCACCTCCTAGAGTATGGTCACACTACTGGAACTAGTGTGTAATCATCGAATATTCTCCCGTATGAGTGATTTTCACACGGATCGAGCCAACGGATCCCCTTGAATATCAGATCTCATAATGAGGGGTGTGGAAATAAAAGAGTGATTGGATATTATGACTATAAGTACGACATCTAGTGTGGAGTATACAAATATCATTACTATAATCATCTATATAGAGTTTTGGTCGTAGGCCTCAGCTGCCAAGAGGTGAGCTCGTCATGGTCCTCCTGCTTCCTATGGTCAGGGTGGACCACTAAGAGGTGGCGGCGGTAGAACCTCAAACTGTCTCCCACCACCTGCAACATGGCCATCTCCTCTACCAAGTCTCCCTAATATCAGTAGTACTCCTCGATTGAATCTCAGCCTCTTCCTCAGCTATCCCCTAACCATATTATACAGATCTATATGGCGGGATGACAAATCATGATCCATGTGACCATGCCTGCTGCACAAGTAGAACTTCATGCTCCTCATCTGTCTTCCGAAATCACATTACCCCCACACCACCAACCCTGTATCCTGATGTTGTGCAGCAGAAGGTCTGTTCTGCTTGGACCCCAGTGTCTTCCATCTACTGCCTACTACGGATGGCTTTACAATATGACGACTTTTGGTGGGTCCCGATGACAGTGTTTTCTCATCTAGGAAGCTCTCCAAAAAAATCACTCACTCTAGAAACCCATCCTACGTCAGAATGCTGATCGATATCATGGATGCACTGATATGATCTCAAGAGACCCTGCTATAAAGTTACATCCTATAAATAAAGGGTGTTATACCATGTTAGTGGAGTAGAGGTAGAGATCAGTGATCCTCACTGAGAAATGGTCCATGGTCATTCTGCTCTGCTATAAGTGTAGAAACGCATGAATATGACATGTTCGTGGAGTTATTGGGACAAAATCTACAGTAAAATGGCTTTCTATGTCACCCAGCTGAGGGTTGCCTCATTGTGAATCTGGAGTGTCAGACTTGACCATCTCCCAGTTACTCCCTAGAAGAGACTGGAATCTAGGATAACCATCAGTTTAGTAGGTGTACAAACATGGAAAAAAACTCTTCCCACAACCTCCATCCAGTCCTCGACTGCTTATGGATGGATCAGTCTCACCTCGAAACCATGAAGGCCTCTACTTTTGAAAATAGTTTAACATGATTAGTCAGTGTGCACCTTCCACTAGTAGGGATGGTGGCAACAGCTTCCCATGGTGTATTGGTGCTACTAGTACACCACCCGAAGGTGATAAAGCAGAAAGAGGGTGCTGCGGCCTATTGGGCTAGCGCTGTCCAACACATAGAGGGGCGCTGGCCAACCCGCAGAGGGGCACATCCTTAACTATAGAGGGGCCTAGCCCACTAGAGTTCTTGTAGCCCAAGCCTCGTAGGGGATCAACCTACTGGAGGTGTGGCCCGATGGGGCTCGAGCTAGATGGCATGGGGAGGGCATCACTCCCCCACTACACGAGAACCACTATGTCATTCAGGTAATGGAGCAGTGACACCACTTATAAACACTCGGTCGCAGAAGGACCCATAGGGGGTAGGTCCCTCATCCTCCATTGTGGCTTTAATAAGCGGTTTTATGCAACATCACACGATGGAGGTCCGATCCGACTCCATCCACGGTCGGCCAGTGCTGGCTACCGTTGTCTACAAAGGTGATAAGTCGTTGCCCCCTTATCTAGTAGCGCGCTGCCACTTCCTTCATGTTCGACTGTTGCGGGACTCTGTCATCACTGACCACGACTATGACCATGACCCCCTCTAATGGTTTTGTGCATCGGTGCACCAAAATTCCAAAAAAAGGCATAGGGTTCAAGACATGTTTGGTTTCCACACGCCCTCCTCTTTAGCGTGATAACAAGAGTGTAGAAGAAGATTCAACAACTCATGAATCGAAAACCAAATAAGAACTCTACCTCAATATCTATGGAGAACGCAATTGATTGAGAAATATTTAGTGTTTGTCATTCCAAAAACATGCCGCCAATGATGCCACTCAATCGTCATTCTTTGGTTTGTAATTCAGTGTTGCTCGTCACCACTCTCTAGAACTGATCCCATCCTCCATGTGGTTGGTGTTGCTACACTTTATCAGAACATAATCGCTTGGTGAAAATGTTCTAATACCCCTCACCAAACTCAATATAAATTACATAGAGAGAGAAGAGTAACACATGTAAATTTAATACGGTTCAAATTATTTTGGAACCCTCCTAATTCCATCGATGTAGTTACAATTAATTGGGGAGTCAATCCAATTAATGCATTGAAACATCGTTGGTCCAATCACAGCTGCATGTATTTGGGAGGAAATGAAATGTGAAAAAAAACCATGTTATTTTATTATTATTTTACAAGTCGAAAAATCATTATTTTTCACCCGAAATACTACGTTTAATGTGAAGTATCCCATAATGTAGTCCTAACTCTATATATTCAATGATACACTCCTATTTTTTATCTATTCACCAATTTATAAGTTGGAAATTTCCACCAACGCGTTTATTGGATGTACGTTAAAAATGATCATAAATTCAATTTCGGGATCACTGGGCATCAGAATCACCCGCCGTCAATTTTTTTTGAACTATTAATAATTCCCTAAAATAAAAAAAATACATGGAAAATCCGTGTCTTTACATAATGATTGATATTATTTTTGGAAAATTTCTTATATGTTTGAAAAAATATTTTCTCCATTGAACTTTTCCTAATTTTCGTCTATAGAAAATAATAAAATTATTTTTAGACACATTTAGAAATTTAAATTTTTAAAGTTTACAAAATTATTTGAGTTTATAATGTCTAAATCACGATAGGGAAATTTTTTTATCTATTTCATAGAAAAAATAATAATTGATGAATAATGAAGGATACTACATTGTAATTCAATACTTCCATTTTCATAATAATCAGTTATATTGATAATTTATATTGGTATTTAGTTTCAATGTATAATAATATAATATTTATATCAATAAATCCAATTTTGTTCATTGGAATAATTTTTAGTTTGATATTGTGTTAAAAAAAATAGAAAAACTTTTGGACGGTTTTACATTGAAACACGCAGTGCCGTATTATACACGAGATTATTTGTTAAATTAATTAATGACACTTATGCTGTCAGAGTTTTTAAACAATGAAAGATTATTTGGAATAATTAAAATTTATAATGTAAAATAAGATCAAAATATTTTTTTGACCAAACATATTAATGAATTTTTTTAAAATTAATTTCAACATTTATGCAGAAATTATGTTAACAATGTACTAAATGTTAAATTTATAACACAAAATGATCTAGACACTTATATGAGAGCAAATTTCTCACCATATTTCTACCTTAAGACCCTATACACTACATTTTACCTTTATTTAATCTAATTTTCTCATGAAAATGTGAATGGACTTCTCTATTAAAATATATACCAATTCTCCACTCCTCTTCAACATTAATGAGGCCTCAAATCCTCCCACATCCTCACAACTCTCATGACACATTGGATAAATAATGATCTTCCAATTAACCATCTCAAAATCTCTTCATTACTAATAGAAAACCACATTGTAATAAATCACTCCATGAAAGACTTTTGAAACAATCCAATAGAAGTTACCCGATTAGGAGCTAATATATTCTCTCAAGCTTCTTTCATTTATTTTCATATCCTCCTAAACACTTTATTTAATCTAAAGAATTATATAAACACCAGTATTCTAAATATAATGGTATGTTTTTATCCTATGTGTTTTACTAAAACATATACATACCTACATCTAAATGGTAATGAATATACTCTTTACGTGTATAGAGAACTATCATCTCACAAAATTTTGAATGTTCAGTTTTCCATTACCACCTCTCATGGAGAAAATTATGATGGAATATCTATTTATATATTTTATTTTTTATATTTATTATTTCATTAAAAATTTTAAATCATTTTCAAACAAATATATTTATAACTTCCACTTGTTGTAAATATGATAATTTCATTTTGAGGAATTTTTCACTACCACCCAATCAAAGAGATGTGATTCGTTGACACACTACATAGAATATATTAAGTATTAATTTATAAATTTATACTATATATATGAAATAAAAATTGTAATATAATTATAATACAAATACATACAAATATTTCATATTTATTTTTCATTTTAATACGATTAGGAATTCTGAAACAATGTTCTTGTGTACGTACAACTAACCATATCTGTGGATAGTGAAGTCCATTTCATACTTCTATATTATATAGAAATATATAATTCTAATATATTGAATATAAATGATATCTATATCATTTTTTGTTTCTATAAATCATGGTATAAATTTAAGGACAAAATATAAATCAAATTAAAGCACATACAAATAATAAAGCGAATATTACAAGAAGTGAAACATTTACATATGATTTTTATTATAGGGTAATTTAATTTCAAAATAAACAAATATATATTATTATGTATCAGAATATTGGTCCATAAAATATTTATAATAAATTTATATCTATTATACCGATGGTTTTTATGTGTAGATAAAGAATTAACACAAAAGCTAAAGGGATTTGTCTCTCTTTTTTCATTAAGATACATGTTTTTCTCAACACCCATTCTTTTTGAGTGTTGTGTATATTTCACATTGATGAATTATAATGTTATTATTATTAATTTATGTTTATTTACATATCTATTTTATTATAATTATTTCATGGCTTTTATGATTCAAAATTTACCAATTCGTTAAATTAATTTTGTCTCAATTTTATTTCGTTGAGACATAGGCATTGTCATGAACCATTATTTTTCAAGGGAGAATATATTGTATTTGAAATGTTATATAATTTATCCCATTATTTTCAACAAATTTATATCTTTATTTAATCTAATTTTCATACATTGAGAGTATGGATCAATGTGTCAGAGTGGTAAAATATAGTTGAAACAATCTCATTGCTCATCATGATTGATTATGTTTATGATTACAATGATGAAATATTATAATACATCAATCAATAACATATATTAATGTTATTATCCTATAGATATTATCAATATTTTCATGAATTTTTACCATTATTACATTGTTTTATAGATATGATAGTTAAGAATATGTATTTAATAAAGACTGAATTTACCCCCAAATCAGTTGGAAATTTTGTTTCATAAAAAAATTTATTATAAAAAAGGTTTCCTATATTATTATACTATTTTTATATAATATTTAAAAGTCATTTTAGCCTTTATTT
The DNA here is from genome assembly GCA_963277665.1 of Viscum album. Taxonomy (NCBI): domain Eukaryota; kingdom Viridiplantae; phylum Streptophyta; class Magnoliopsida; order Santalales; family Viscaceae; genus Viscum; species Viscum album. The sequence continues at coordinate 165,786,456 of OY728135.1, forward strand.
ATTTATCAATTATTTCAAATGAATCATATTTTCACATTCCAAAAAATGAATTTTTCTACATTTTATAACATAAAAAAGTAATTCTCGCTTTACCTCAAACAACATTCAAAAATTTACCAATTGACAAATCTATAAATATTCCATTTCAAGTATAAAAGGATAATTTTTAACAAATTAAATTTAAATTTACTTTCATATAAAATGTTTTGAAAAAAATTTCTATGTACTTTTATATGTATTCCGGGAAATTTCTTTTGAAAATGTTTGAAATATTTAATTATAAGTTTTCAAGGTTCATTTAAATATAATTATGTTCAAAATATTTTCAGCATATAATTATTAGATTACATAGTGTTTTCTATGAAAACGGATTTTAAATTTTTATAATTTTTATTTTATAAATTTTGTAGGTATTTTCTATGATGATGATTTTCTAATCGTTTTATTTATTATAATACATTTTTCAATGAATTAACAATATTTTCATGATTCAAAATTTTGTAAAATATATTTCAAAAAAATATTAATGTAATAATATATTTTTTTATATTACTCTCACCTTTATAGGAAATGATTTTATGGTTTCATTCATATTCATTCACTGAATGGGTTATACTTCATGCCAGGGTCTTTATGAAACATGTTTCTATTTCATCGGCTATCTATTTAAGATACAAGTTTCTCATTTATGGGTTATATGGTTATAAAACCCATTTCCCTTTCACATGATATATTTTAATGAAAGTGGTTTCTCTTTTATAAGTACTTCATTTGATGAAATGATTATGAAACCTGTGTCTTTTTACATTGGTTATGATATGATTACATGTTAATGATACCCATTTCATTTTATGGGTTTTGTTATGATTATTTATAATCTTGTGGAACATGTGTGTATGATTTTAGTTTTTTATCAGTGGGACCAATATATCCCTCTAAATAATTGGGAAATTATTTATATCTCATAAGATATGAACAGTTATAATGAGGAATGAACTCAGATTAGTATTACAGGGTCTGAACGAGAAATAGGCTTGGTTCAGTATTACTATGCTAGAATGATGAGTGAGCATGGTTTAGTAATTCATGAAAATAATGGTGTGTGATACCATATCAGAAAATAACTTTTGTCCACTATTATGGACTTGGTAGTAAAGCCTTGACTTCTATTTAATTCATTATATATTATTATGTGACTTCCAAAATTCCATGATCTATTCCTATGTTATTCTTTCTTGGATTGTGTTAATCATTTAATTATAATTCATGTCTTATGAAATTATATGATTATTATAGGATTTATGTTTTGGATCTTATTATATTCATGGTATGATCATCAGACATTATGATCACATTCTAATACACTTATACTAATTCTTTTTTTTAAATGTCTACATTTTTTATTAATACTGGGAATTTGATCTCACACCTTTGTATTTTTCATTCCCTAGGTTATCAAGATATATATTATGTATGATTTTACTAAAAATGGTGATAGTCATGAAAAACATAGTGGGAGATAATGTAGCTCATTTGTATACACGTTTTTATGGTTCCATGTTTCAAAAGGGACTAGAATAATATGGTCATTGGGGGTCTCTTTGTTTACTGTTTTTCATATTATGAAAATGTTATGTAATGTTAATGTATATGAAACATGGGTATCTATATATTGGTTTTTAATAAACTATTTTACGGTGGTCTTGGTAGATAACCATGATATTTGAAATGTTTTATATGCTTCTATTATAATCATAAATAATGGTTATTCCACTTTCCTATAATATTATAGAATCTAATGGGAGTTTTCTCAGGTGTCTGTAATCTTACACCAGAACAGATTTTTTATATATTTAGGGTATATAAGATTTTACCTTCCATTATGGTTCGTTATTATAAATCCAATATTTTTTAATCATATAAAATGACCATGACAAGTTTTATCGCTTTTGATTGACCTAAATAATTTACAACTAATTATATGATTTTCTCATACTATTCAATTGTGGTAACCCTTTAAAATATTCCTCTTTTCCAAAGGGAATTATATATAAGATATTTCATATGTAAAAATCATTTATGGATATGTTTTCTGGGTAGATATTGAATCAATAATATGATTTCCTCCATGGAGATGATGTAATAATTCTCAAGATGAGGTAAATTTACCGAATAATAATAATATGTTGAATAATTATTAGAGTAGTATACTTTTTATAGTGGAAATAATAATGAAATATAATAATAATAATTTTTATATTACTTTTGTTCAATGTGATCATAAATATATTTTCTAGACACTAAATATGTGAGTATGAAAATTGATATAATAGTGACCTATATTTTTAAATGAAACAAAATTCTATTATAATTACTTTTTTAACTCTTTTTGGAATAAAAAAATCAAATATATATTACAACTAGATGAAAAATCAAGAAAATACCATTAAGAGTGGAGGTAAAACCAACAATTTCATTCCCTACATACCCTTCTAGTCATTATCCCCTCTATATAAAGAATTTAAAAAACTAATGCACTATATTATTCAATTTTGATCCACAACCCAACAAACCATTTATTTTTTGAAGTATAACTCAACAAAAAACGTCATAAATTTGAATTACTATTCTAAAAACATAAATCATGTACATAGAAAAAATTTAGAATTAAGAACTAATTTTGAACAAGATTAAAAATGAATAATAATTTAGTTTTATATTATTTTTATTCTCTTTATAAGCTCTGGAAAACATTTTGTTGAATTATATGAACAATTACATTAACACTACTGAAGAGTTTCTAGTTTTTGTTTTGTTGAGTGTTATAAAGTGATGAAAAATGATGTGCACAACATCATGGTTTAGATCCCACTATATTTTCATGTTATGTAGTTCATCATAATTGTTATAAATTTTCATGAATCATAAAAAGTATATTAAAACACTAATTATATAGATTTTTTATGTTGATTTTCAAAATATTAATTCCTATTGAAATTATAAAATTGTATTCCCAAGCAAGCAGTATGAAAAATAATTTTAAAATTATTTAACATTTAAACACATTTATTTAATAATTTTCGATATCTACTCTTGATTATTATAATATAATAATACTCACAAAAAAATTTAAATATTAATAATTAAATATTTGATAATACTACATTCTATTTTTGGTGTTTTTTAATGGTCCATTAATTGATAAATCTCTTAATATCAATATGTATTAAATCAGAATATCATGGAAGTTTATTGGTTCTCAAAGAGTGTTTTTTGGTTTTTATGAAGGTACATCCATGTAGGTTAAAATTTAATATGATCATATTTAAATTAATGGGTGATGCTTTTATAATTAAATGGAATTCATTTAATGGAATTCGCCTTTACATTTGATTGATTCTCCTAGAATTTTTTATAATTATTGTAATTATATTTATTGAAATTACATTTCCAAGATATTTTATTTGAATGAAAATTATTCACATCAATAATTAATGTAATGTATCCATACAATTTTCTTTATTAATTGGATGATATCAATGATAGATTATAAATATCATGAAAATTTAAATTTTTTGGAATATATTTTAAAGGTCATGAAAAAAATTAAATAAAAATTTTGTTATAAATGATGAAAAATCTGAAATATAGACATTTAGTTTTCAATATCATACATATAGTTTAATAAGTCTATTTGGGAAAATGTTTTAATAATATGGCCAGCCAATGGAATCCACAGGGGACAAGTCCAATAGTTATATTATCTTTGATTCAACAATAATGATAATGGCCCAAAAAGGGTAGCATGTGCAAAATAATGGGGTATAGTTGTGGAAAAATAACTTATATTGGTAGGAAATTGAAATTTTATATTGTATATAACTAGTGGTACATTACGTGGTTCGATTGAATGGCAAGGATTGGGGTCATACCTTGGTTACACATAACTAACTTTCAGTTATAGAGAATTGATATATAATGAAGAATCTTACCAAATGTAATAATGATGAGAGAAATATTTAATCTGAAATTGTATAGGAAATCAATTTTTTGGACATATCATTTCCATCATTTATCATTCGGTCATATGTTCTACTAGTTTCTATATCATTTTCTTCCTCCATAAATTATCAAAACATGTTGCACACAAGTTTTCCGAAAAATAGCCATAACTGATAGGGATCACAAAAGATTATAGTTGTCTCTAGAGATAAATCCATATAAAGGTTCGCAAGACTAAAATACCAAATACATTCACGAAACATCATTTTTCATTCCTTTTATTAATCAAATAAATATCTATTTTCTAATATTATAACATTTTACAGATGATGTATAAGGGATTTTTATATATGGAATATGATTGTTCATCAAATGCATATTAGCACTCTGACATGAACGAGGACGTTACATGATGTAACCATGATAATTCTCATCATTAAATGATATGTAAACTCATGTAGAGTATAAAATGTTGAGTTTTTTAAATAATTCTATCATTTTATGACAAAAAATATTTTATGGGATATCATTACATGTCATTAACAAGGAATTAAAAAACTTACCAAATATGGAATAAATTAATCAAACAACACCTATAAATGCTTTTTAGCCATGCATAGACTCCTTGTAGGATCATTTGGATAGATGTGGTTTTTTTATAGAAATATAATACATTTGTTTAATGACTTCCAAGATATATCGTACACAATTATGGTTCATGGAACTTGTTCGTGAGAATAAACAACTATAGTTATTCATAAAATGAAATTATAAAAAATAATTTCTCATGCAGAATTAATGATAACTAAATATATATTCTATGAAGATGAATAAAGTACATATAGTATCTCGAAATAGAGAGAATATTTAGGCCACTTTTTTTACATGAAGATTTTTTTTTTCATGAAATGCTTTGAAGTTGAAGGCACTAAAAACCCTTATATAATAAAAAGAAGAGACAAGGTTTGGATGAAGTTGATGAGTTTTCTACATGTATTTAAATTTGGAATGTGTTGAAAATATTATTCTATGAGGATATAGGGTTAGAAAATGGATTGAGAAATCCGTGGACATGAATCTCATGAAGGAACCAAATCATTTGAAATACAATTTCTATTGTTAAATGTAATGTAATGCTCAGGTGTGTGTCCTTTGATGTGTAATAGTTAAAAAAAATTAATGATAATAATATAATTAGTTTCCTTACAAAAAAATGAATCAATGTCATGAAATTTAATAATAGTTTTAAATAACATATAATATAATATAAATATATATTATATGTTCTAGAGTTTATATGACATTTGTTTACTGTGACTCTTATTTCAAGAGTTTATATTTAGAAAAAAAATAGTTTGATATCCATTATTAATTTTGGGAGAATATGAAAATATTATAATTTTGTTTTAAAGAGTGAATTTGATGATTGTTATTTGGGTCATAGAATTATATGAATACTAAATTTTATCATACTAATAATATTCTAATAAAATGATATGAATCAATGGTATCTATCCTCGTTAAGCATGATTAAAATCTCACAGTCATTACATTTAAATATTACAAACCATTTGAAAATTTAATTTTTAATATATTTATTACAAAAAATTGATTCTAGCGAAGAAGGCTTGTGATACAGTTATGATCACTTTAGAAGTGAAAAAACATCATCCTTAAATTTTTTCTTTGTTTCTTAATATATTTTCAGACTAGGTTAGTTATTGGAGTACCATTTCAAGTTCATCCCTTGAATATTAGATTCTCTAATAATAAAAATGAATATTTTTTTGGGGGATATTAACTACCATACAAAAGGTACTAATCATTAGGGTGATTTTATTAATTAACAAATCCCAATGTCTATTATTATTTATAATTAATGTTTCATCATGATAACCACTGTTAAAATATATTAGATCCAATCAATTAATTACTGAGATACTAAATACATTTATTTGATGTTTTTTTAATAAAAACTCAACCATTTAATCACCCCCTTAGTGGGGTCATCTAAAATTTTGTCAAACAATTGGTATCATATTGATAGATCACGGCTCTAAATAGATTATTTATTGGATTCATAATTAATATGTGGAAATCTTTTACCAATTTTCAATGGATTATATACATGAAGTATTTTAATTTAGTGTATATATTAAACCTATCTTAGCTAATCATTGGAGAACATATTAAATAATGAATTGATTAATATAAAAATGATTCCCCTATTGACAAAATAGGAAGAATATATTCTTATCCAAAGATGGAATAATGAAAATAATTATGAATTTATAGGATATTATCAAATATAATTCTCCATTACTATGCATTGGAATGAATTAAAACATTAGTGGGATCAAGGGATTCAACTAGGCCTATGGTATGTGTTAATTATAGATTACAATTTCTGAAATATGGGTCAATAACTAAGGATTCTGATAACAAGACAATTAAATTATATATTAACAAATTAATTCATATGATGCATGTTTTTTCAAATGATAATTTTTCTAATCCCAATAAAATTAAAATAATTCATAATTAACTAACTATTAATAAAAAATAATATCATGAAATTGAGAATATCATAAATAATATGTTTAACAATTGTAAATATCTCATGAAAAATGTTATAGTCAATAATGATTAATATGAAATGTTTAATTGATGATAATCCAAACATGAAGATGAGTTTACCAACAACATATTAGAGAAGTTTTAAGCCTGAAAAAAATCTGAAAAGATGATATATGCATTATAATGAAATCTAATGAATATCATCATTATCCATACTATATAATTGGATATTAAAAAAGTATATTTACTATCATTTAATATAAAATGATTATATAAATGACATAATTGTTGGGAATATGTGGAAGAACCCTGTGAAAGAATGAATTATATTGTGGATCAAAAATAATCACACAATTTGAGATGTATTGAATTTGAAATCTTATCGTAAATTCATTAAAATACACATAAAGAGTCATCATAATTAATGGAGTATATATTTTCTACAACATAGTTTTTGTTGATGGGTTTTACATAAAAATTTACTTTATCATATTGTATATGGATTGTACATCTACTATAGATCTCTCCAGTGTGGTTGCGATGAATGTGTTACCATATATATCTCGGTGAAATAAATTTTTTACATTCAGTTCTACAAAATATAAAATATCAAATAAAATTTCTGTATAAATTTGGATTAATAGAAATGTAGATGTCACAATAACCATATACATGGTTAACATAATATGTGAGGTGAATTATATTACCACATTAATGTTCTATAGAAGAAGTTCAATACTTGTTTCCCCACCCCCAAGATCACCTAATCCATTATTTGTTTTCTCTCATGAAAAAATATAACATTGATCTAGGAAAACTGGAAAACATGAAATATAATGTAAATGATCAACTATTGTGGGGAAATGTTGGCGGTGCAATCAATTTGGGAGTTTTAAATTGGATAGTTAGTTAAAAACAAACAATTATAAAATTTATAGGAAGGAAATTCCAAGTTTTTAATACTAGTTAAAATGAAATAATTAAAACCTATGAAATATCTATCATCATTAAATAACATTTATTCACATAAAATATATTATGATGTTGGTAGAAAAAATCATCACATAGGTGATGCATGTACATTTATCCATGAATCATTGATGTATGGGAAGTGAAAAATAGAAGATAATGAAAATTCATCCTTTGTTTTAAATATGAATAGGGTAAAAAAATACTCCAATTATGTTTCAGAATAAGTAATCCATGGAAACAATGTATAATAATGACAAGACATGAAATATTTCCATGTTGATTATCAAGAAAGGATTCACATATCATATGAATGTAACAATCTTTAATCCATGATGAACATATGAACAAGATTTGAATATTATAAAATTAGTTATAGTAGGTCTATATTCTCTTTTTTTTGAACCAAATTAAATAATGATGCTTTTTTAGCATTTTCGTTTACTGAACCAGTTGGTTTTAAAACTGCATCTCAAAAAATGATTTTGTGAATTTAATCACTTATGAGTGATGTTTTTGGGTGTGGGAAAAGCTATGGGCAATTTCCATAGTGGATCATGTTGTTTCAAGAGTGTTGGACCAAAAAAAAGATCAAGGCTTAAAACATTAAACATAGCGTATGTTTTTTCACATGATCCCCTAAACCGTGTATCCCCCAACAGGTAATAGTGTAAATCTATTTAAAAACGGGTAGTGGATTTACGCATGGGATACACAGAGTTTTCTCAATCGTTCACCTAGCCCATGTGGGGTGTTTCTTGGAGGTAGTAGACTCTGATCAGATTTTGCACTATTTAAAAAACTGTGCAGGTCCAACAGTGCTGATTAATTCTTTTAAATAAATTAATGATAATAAAATAAAACAAAATAAAAACTAAACACTCACCCTCAGCCCATAATATCATGATGAACATAAGACAAAGGTCTACCCCTTTGTTGTGGGATACCCCTATCATGACTTCCACATGGATCGACATCAGTCTTCCATTTCATCTGAATATCTATAAAAATATCCTAGGCATGAGTCTCTCAACTCATCTCCTCCATTTCATGGTATTGATTTTGCATAATCATCACTCAATAAGGTTTGGTCAAACTCTATCTCTTTTGGCGAGATCTGATTTTAGGTTTTTTTCTATGTTGGTGCATATGGGCTACTGGTTCTCAATATTCGGTGTTCCCAAATCCACCGCCGAGGGTGAGGTGGTTCAGGTGGTTTCAGTCTGCTAGCTTTTCTTTTGTTAATATTTCCCCTTATTTCATCGTAATTTTTTTTAATGATTTTCAGTTTTATGAGTCTCTAGTATGTTTGGTGTAATGTTTTGGTATGTGCTCAATGGTTTCCTATTGTTTCACATCGTTTTGGTTTGTTGACGACACCGTCGGTATGGTTTTAGGGCCATTTTATTTTTCACCTTATTTTTTGGTAACACTATATTTTTTAATGTTCCTTCTCTTTTTTTCATAGTGGTTTAGGATATACCAAATGGTTTCGAGTCTCCAAGTCATGGGTGGCTCTAATGCCGGTGCATAGGTTTTTAGATATATATATATATATACATCATCAGGAGAGTGGAGACAAGAATATTTATATAACCGTATATTTAAGGATCCCATTGCACAATCCCATGGCTATGTAGGTGTGTGAAAAAGGGCTACACTTCCACGCACGTATGTGAAAGTGTGTATGTTCAGTGGGGGGTAGTGAGAATTTGTTAGAAATCTCACAGTGTTGAAGTAGACAAATTAGTTCCAACCTTCTGTATGGTCCTTTTTTCAAGCCATTAAAAATTGTAAATGCTTCAATAAATTTCTTACAGTAATTTATTTAGAATTACAATTCCTTTTGTGATGTATGTTTATTTAATGCCCTTAAATGAGATTTAGCATATTAATATTTAAAAAGGTAAAGTTGATAAATTAATTTTGTAATAATTTATATATTGATTTTAACATAAAACCCATCTTGGTGAGGTGCACTACCATTATGATCAAATTTCGCGGTTGGACCTTTCATTCATCAGTTTTCATGTTTATAATTCCTATTCCATGATGTTATATTGAAATACATAATTTTTAGGTCATGTACATTGTTGCATTAAAATATCGAGATTCTAGTTTTAATATGATTAAAGGAAAATGTCACCATCTTAGTGTTTGGTCCAGTTTTTAGATTGTAATTAACCATTTAGTAATTTCCCATTACCATGGATACATGGAGCCTTATTAATAAAATTGAAATATTTTGGTAAATTGAATGAGTTATGTTAAAAGAATGATTGATTTCTAATGATTGACCCACAAAAAAATTATGAAATTGTTTTCAAATGTTTGTAATGATAATAGCACCTTGGGTGACATGTGGGTTACCATGTAAGAAATCATTGAATGGACTCAAGGGGTTTACATACCCATCCCTTGGGAGAAACATGTATTCCAATGTAAGAATTCCATGGATGCACCCAGGTTAAAGATAGAATAATTATTTCCATATACATGGATTCCCTTACCAGGTTATGGAAAGTTAGGAGTGTGGACCACGAGTTTTTAAAATTAGGTAATGGATTCTACTAAATGGATGAATTCTACATGGAATTGTCACACTAATGAAATGATAGGCTTGGACGAAATGAACTTAATGGTAAACTAAAACATGATTATATGGTTTCAATAATTCATGCCCTATCATCTATAATGGATGAAAAGGCATGAACCAATAAATAAATGGTATCAAATCTACTAGACCGTTCCACAATAATGTATTTCAAGGAATAAAACAAATTATTTACTTCAATATTTCCAAATCAAATGGGATGGGTTGACCTAGGAAACCCTTGGATTCGGAGAGGAGAATACATTAAAACCTTGGATCCCCATTATGATTCAAGTATGCAGGATTATTCTATTGATACCCACCGAGATTCCAGTCCTTTTTTATTAATAAATTATTATATGATTCCTTGGATACACTCCTTAGTTACGATGTTGACATGTAGGTTTTATGGTTACAACCCATCTGGCATTGTAGAAACATAGCTTTGTTTCACCTTGGTCAATCACCCTGGACTCAGTAGGCACATTCTTATGGAATTCCTTGGATTATGATACATGGATTACACAATTATACCTTCTATAGAAATATATAAAACTAAGACAATATTCCATGAGATCTATGTTACCTGGGTTATTACACTAGAACTCCTTCACCAGATATGATTTTCAATTTTCTCTATTACTTCTTGGATCCTTCACTATTTACACTATCATGTGGTGACTTCGGTGATGGATATTCCTCACATGACATATTAACCTAATAGGGTAATGACAAAATTTATGAACTGGTTATATTTTTAGACACACTCCATGGGATAAAGTAGGTACTTGAGTATCTAGTTACATTGTACTGCTTACATTAATTATTCATGCATAGAAACTATTTTATTTATATCACACTATTGGTTTTGGTGTAGTCAATAGTGGTGTTTTCCTACTGAGATTTATATCTCACACCCTACATTGTCTTCAATGGCACTAGTGTACATGGGTAGACCTATCCTCTTTAGAAGACAGTGGATAATGATTGATTAATGGATTTCTTGTACCCATAGTAAGATTAAAGAACCAAGTTGGAGCTCATGATTCTCAAGGTGATCCCATGTGGGAATTAATGTCCATTTTTATTTTTACTGTATTGAATAGCATGTTGTTATTTTTTATGCTTTGAAAAAATGTATCAATTCCATGTCAGGTATTCATTTTTTATATAAACTATTGTTGGCCACAGTTGTTCATATATATGTATAGTTATTGGAAATATGAAATTAGCTGCTCTATCAAATGTGTATTACTACATATTTTGTTTATTGTTACATATCATGTTATACTTCTATTCATCTCTGATAACATGGTATAGTTTCCCCACTGACTATCCATACATAATCGATGCAAGTCGGTAGCCTCTGGTGTATGTGGAGGTGCGCTTGAGGTCTTTGGATGACCGATCCAGCAAACGAATTAGTTGTGAGCCAGTTCAGGTCAATAAAATTTTTTATCAATGAATGTTTTTCCTTTTTTCATAATATTTGTGTTTGATAAACTTGAGACTAGGAATGTTTCAGTGCATTGTTAATAGTCATTTTTGCGACAGATCACCCAACATATTGGGAATGAACAAGTAGCATGGGTCGAGATTGTTGTTTATGTTGTTTACCTTTACAATAGATATCATTTCACCAAGATTAATGGGTCTAAATTCAATTAATTATGATTTATGGATTTATGAATATTACCATTGGCCTATAATGGCAAGGAAGAATCTGACATACATCATATTAGCCACTTAGAAATTCACATGCGATGAATATATTCAATTCCATGTAGTTGCATTAGTAGGTTTCCATATATTTATGATTATGTTCATAATAGTTATACCATGATTATATTTATACCTATTTAGGTCATATATTATGATTCCTTATATACTTTATGTTTATTATAGAATAATTCAGTGTTTTATGATTGTTACTCTGTGTTAGGTGCTTGTAGTGACATGCAAGCATACATTGAAATATTTTAATGGTTGCATGGTCTATGTTTATTTGTTGTGGTCTAGACATGGCTAGTTTTTAAATTATAAGGTTCTTGGGAGCCTCATAGAATGGAAATCTAAACATATGTAATTGAAAAATTGTAAAAAGGATTATAAATTCAATTGTTATGTGAAGTTTTTTTTTACTGAAGGGAGAGAGATGCAAAATTGTAAAGTGTATGGTTTCATTTTAGGATAGTAGATAGCCTCCCAATGGTTTCTATCATTATTTTTATCATGTTAAAGGCTATATTGAATATTGGTATCAATTAATGGGATCCAATTTCCAATCAATGGAGTGTATGGGTTCTTCATGAATTGTGAAATGGAAACCCTTATTAAATTCATTGACATGTTGTCACGTGAAATGCTTTAAAATGTGAAATATGTTTACTGTGGACCGAAAATCATAATGGTTAGCTTATAAAAAGAAACAAGGAAAAATTATTTCATGTGTGAATTGTTTTTATGAGATGACCCATTTGAGTGTTTTAATTTTAATGATTTTTAGAAACTACTATTAGGATGCATGAAGATGAACCCATGATGGATTAGTCGACCACTTATTGGTCAACGTGATTATTAAAAGTTATTATGAATATAATTTTTTATATTTTTATAAATGATAATAAATCTAAATTGTTTTAATAGTGATTATTATAAAAGGTGGTTATTTTTTCTTTTGGGTGATGGTTAAAATTAGTTAAATGGTAATTTGTTTTGAAATTCTTACTGTGATGTTTTGATTAAAAAATTATATGATTATAAGATTAAATGTTATTTGATATAAGAGTGTTAGAAATGTAAAAATTAGTTATATACACTCTTTAAATCCCTCAGGTAAGGTTATTTTGGACTCCTCTATGAGTTTCCTTGGATCATAAGTGGGAGCGTCTTCCATTCTAATTTTTTCCTATAGAATTGACATGTATGGTCGGATTTTAAGATAAGTCTATTCTATTAGCATGAAATCATGTTAGAAATTAAACTTTTTATTTGTTGGGGGGTACTAGGTGGTAGGTAGAACCCTTGGAACAAAAACTCCTTTCTATTGATGTGAATCTACTCACATTTGGTGATGTTTCAGTGACGTTGTACCAAGTAGGTCACTCAGTTTTGATGTAACACCCGTGATCAAATAGGTGTTCATGCCTTCCATGAATTTTATAAGAGTTTATACATAACGTAATGATCATTTTCATCTGGACAGTTGTTCCCCAGGCATGATCGGCCACTTCGTAGGTCGTTTGACCCTCTCTTCTTATTAGTGATGGACGACATGGTATGGAGTCCTATAGGATAATGTCATGTGAGGAAATAAGAATCTGAAATAAACCTTTTTTTTACATTTGAGTGTGGTATTAGGTTATATCCAACTACAATGACATTAGAGTTAAATAATTAGTTCCATCACAATTATCAGAATAGTTTTCGAAATACTCAGTTGTTTTGAAAGGCCAGTCCTATTGTAATAATCTATTGTTCTTAAGAGTAATAAAATTTTAGTTATTTTTTTTGGATAGGACACTACGATGGTTGGAAGTGTCATTTTACATCTGATAAATATGTCCTTCCATTAATATAGACCATTATCTAAGGGGACCATTGGTAAATTATTGGTTATTTATTTATTTCCATGAGGCTTGAAAGTCATAAATCGTGTCTGTGTTGTCGTCCAATCACAAAATTTTTGTGGTTTGACTATTTATTCTTCTAGACGCTGGTTTGTTTTACTTAGAAAATTTTCTTAAATATTTTATTGCACTCTTCTTATGATACGCCCATTCCACCTATCTTGATGTAGTACACAATGCACTAAGAGAGCATCAAACTTATGCCACACCAAATGAATAAAATATGATGATCTTGTTGGATGATATTTATCAATGTTAACTAAAAAAACCTGGTCCTTATCAAGGATAACTATGTCCTATGTTATTACAGGGTTCCCACATTGGAATTCCATGGCCAGACTAACAGACTCCAACATATCCTTTTGTTTTCTACTAGATGCCTAATGAAGACAACATCGAGATATGTTGACCATGTTGCTCAACACATTTTCTCTCCTTTAAAATTAATATCTCCATTTGGTGATGAAAATATTTTAAAGTATGTTTCTAGGTTATTATTATTAACAATAATAGTTGTGATGTGTACATAATTTACACCAGTGGATGTATAATCGCTTTGATGTCCACCTTCATTATCTTAAGACCTATGATGGGAAGCACCATCGTTCATGTGTTTATCACAACGATTATTTTATTGTGTCTCTATCTAAATGGGATAAATTAGGCTTCATTTCTATGATTATTTTGACCTTTGTGATTTTCAATAATTTTAAAGGACGAAGTGTAGAATTCATAGGAAACACTCAAGGTTCATCAGGCATTCAGAACGTAGTGAAACCGTTTGAACCAAACATCACAACCCTTGTAGGTCAGGTGGTGTTTAAATTTCACACGAAGGCTTCTTAGGTAATATATGTTTTTAATGTGGGTATATTGTAGAATCCCATTATTTTGAGCTAGAATAAAATACTAATGTTCTTGAACATTTTCATTTACTGAACAAGCCATTTTTAACACAGACCCTCGTATCAAGATGCTAGGATTTTGATCACTCTTGAGTGATAATTTTGGGAATGAGAAAAGCGCCTAGGTGCTTCTTGAGTGGATGAAGAATTTTTTGTAGCATCGAATAAGAAATAATTAATGTTTTAAAAGACAGAAGAGGTCATATGGTATTCAAATGGTCTGATAGACCATTTATCTCATTATAGGTAACCATGCTTCCATGTTAAAAAAATGGGAACTTCTTTTTTTCACTCAAAGTGAATGGCTTTCTAAACCGTTATCATATCCCATTTTCGATGTGTCTTGGACTATGTAGACTCTACACAGTTTGAGAATAATTTGGAAAAAATTCTGGTTAAACCATTATTTTCAATTTATTTGAATAAATTAATAAATTAAAATTAAATTAAATTCAATTAAAAATAAACTAAACACTCTCTCTCACCCCATCAAATAGATACGCACCAGCCCATAGGGATCCCCCATCATCGCACACTACACCTTTCACAGCCTCATCATAGATATACTTCCATTTCTGATTTCTTCATATTACCCATCTGAACCACCTTGGTATGAGCCACCCCTCTTTTATCCTAGCATTCCCAACATCGATATTCCCTATCCATTGCCCCATGAAGTTCAGATGAGTGATAAATCATTGGGGGTGATCCAATTTTCAATTTGTTGTTCTAGGTTACTGGTGAAGGCATATTAGTTCACATTATTGTGAGTTTCAGCAATCTCTATCATAGGTGAGGCAGTTCAGGTGGTTTTAGTCCCTGATTTTTATTATAGATCATTTATCTTCTTGTTGCCTACAAGTGTTTTTGCGGCATTTTAGGTTTATGAGTCCCTCGAATGTTTGTTGTTGTGTGTTGGTCCCTATGCATTTGTTTCATGTGGTTTCACATTTTTTTGGTTTATAAGAGACAGATGGGGTAATGGTTTAGGCCCATTTTTGGTTTTCACTCCTTTTTTGGACTCTTTAGATGTTTTAATGTTCTTTTTATTTTTTCTGTATTGGTTGGTGATGTCTCACACGGTATCGAGTCTTCATGTAATGGGAGACTATCTTGTGAGTGAAATGATATGTAAATATATATATATGTGGGTCACCCATTCATTGTGAAATTATCTATGGTAATGATAAAATATGTATTTGGCTAGGTGTGACCATGTATAAATATTTAAATGCATGTGTAGGTTAGTGAAGATGAGCATATGGATATAAGTATATATGATAGGACCACCTTACATTTTCCTATAGCCATGAAGGTGTGTGTATAGAAGCTTGGTGTCCTCTCATATAAGTGAATGTGTTTCATCTCATTGTGGGAGCCAGCGACCTATAGTTAGAATGCTCCAAGGGATAAAGTGGATGTCTTGGTTCCATCATGAGGTAGAGTTCTTTTTTCAGGAGATTAAAATTATAAATGCGTAAATAAATTACATACTTGACATTAATTAGAATTTAAATTCATGAAGTGAAGTATCTATATTGAATTCTCTAAAAATGTGATTTACCATGTTTCATATTTATATTTCAATAGGTGATAAATGATTTTTCTAACAAGAAAAATGATGTTTTTATAATAAAAATCCTCCAAAGTATGTTAGCTACCTTCATGATAAAAATTAGTGGTTAGAACATCAATTATTTATTTTTTTGGTTTATAATTCATATTTTATGATGTTATGTTGATATTCAGAATGATTATGACATTTCCCTAATTGTATTAGAAATGCCGATATTCCCTTTTTAAAATAATTATCGGACATAGGTACCATCTGTGTGTTCGATAGAGTTGATAGATTAGAATTTCTCATGTTGGTAATTACCCTTTTCCATTGATAAATGGATCCTTATAAATGAAATTGACACATTTTTATAAATGTGATAAATTGAGTTAAATTAATGGATAATTATTAATGATTTGAAATCGAAATAGAATTACCAAATTTTCTTCAAATAATTTGAATTCTAATAAACATTTGGGTTACATATTGGTTCCCAGGGTGGAATTTCATGGATGGACTCAATGGGTTTTCACTCATTCAATGGGAGATACATGGATTCCCATGTAGGAATTCCAGGGAAACCCAAGATCATGAGAGAATAATTGGTTTCATGTCCATAGAAACCCTTTCAATATTATTGGAAGGTAGCGGTTTGGAACATGAATTTTAAAAATTCCATAATCGATTCTACTAAATGGTTTCTTGCTACATGGACTTTTCAAACTAATGATTGGAATGTTTTGGGGAAAATTAACATAATAAATATGTAAGACTAGGTTAAATGGTTACCATTCTACCTGGACTATCCTTTCTAATGAAAAACAATTGTTGACCAATTAATTAAATGGTTTCAACTCTACATGTACTATCAACACTAATGGAAGGAAATGATTGGACCAAATGAATTACTATTTTATTTCCATGTGAAAAAGAATGGGCTGACCTGGGGAAAACATTGATTCAATGAGGATAATACATAAGGAATTAGAAACACCATTTTTATTCAAGGGTATGGTTTTCATACGTTGATACCCACCAATAATCTAGCCATTGTATATTTTTACATTATTATGGGATACCTTGTTTATGATCCTTGGTTCCACCATTCACATGTAGGTGCCATGGTTACAACCCATTGGTCCCATTAATGGAATAGCCCCATTTTACCTTGGTTGATCACCTTGGACTCGATAATATCTTTATTGTGGAATGTTGTCAATTATGCTCCAAGGATTACACACTTATCACTTACCTACACTCAGACACTACTAGGTTAGCATTCTATGATAT
Source organism: Viscum album (assembly GCA_963277665.1). Classification (NCBI taxonomy): domain Eukaryota; kingdom Viridiplantae; phylum Streptophyta; class Magnoliopsida; order Santalales; family Viscaceae; genus Viscum; species Viscum album. The sequence goes on from OY728135.1 coordinate 165,803,979, forward strand.
GAACCTTACCATTGTGATTACCCTATAAGTCCCTCATCAGATATCAGTTTCAGGATTTCTTGTTACATTTTGGATCGTTTACTATTTATAATATAACATGGTGATGTCAGTGCTAGATATTCTTAACTTGACCTATTAACATAAAATTGTAATTACTTAATTTATTGTTTGGTTATATGTTTACACAAAAGATAAGGTCTGAAAGAGTGACATGAGTATCTAGTTAGATTGAAATGCATACAATACTTATTCATGAATTGACACAATATAATTTATACAATACAAACAGGTTTAGGATAGACACTGGTGATGCCAACCTTTTGAGGTTTATATCACACACCGAACGATGGTGACCATTGCACTGGGTTACCCAAGTAGACTATTCATGATCACATGAATGTGGATCGTGATTGATTGCAGTATTTATTGTACCTAGAGTAGGATGAATGGACCGTGATGGAGCTTGGGATGCCCAAGGTGATCACCCATGGGACATTAGTTCGTTCCATTTTTTTACTATATTGAAAAGTATGTAGTATTTTTTTCTTATTTAAAAAATGTATTAATTCCATGTCATACATTAATTTGTTTTATAAATTGTATAAGTCCAATGTTGTTCATCTATAACTATAATTATAGGAGATATGTCTTTCACTGATTGGTCAATTTTGTATTACTTCTTCCACTGGTGATTTTTAATTAATCTATTATACAGTTGTGAAACTCGGATAAGAAGGTATATTCTACCCACTGACTATCCTTACACCCTTGCTACTAGTAGATATCCTCTAGAATACGTGGAAATGAGCTTGATGTCATTTGTTGTCACGTTTGTCCACGGTCTTATTTTTGAGATATGTCGGGACGTTACATTAGGTTTTTAGGTTTATTTGTATAAGGACTTAATGTTTTATTAATTAAAAATGGCGACTTCTGAAATAGGAAAAAACAACAGTCCACTAGGTGAAATATAATTTCATTAGAGGTCATCAACCCAACAAAATTCATTTTGTATAGTAGTCCTATGTAGTAGATATATGAATTCTAGAGATAGCATAAATAATTCCAAATTTATATTTATATCTTTTGATGAAATTTTGATGATGATTTAAAAATATCTAGGAAATGAATGTTTTTTATTCGCTACTGTTAACAAGATGAAGATTCGACTGAATGGAATTTTTGATATCAGAGATTCCATGCTATCTAAAAATAAAAAGATATTCAGAAAACTAATAATGGACCGTCCATCCTCAAATAGAGTAGTATAGAAAATGTTACATTATTGTGAAAAAATTATCATCTCTGTGAATTTCATTGATAATAAACGGAGATCCATCATATTCTAATATTATTTTTTCCATTCATTATTTGTAGGGAATGGATGATGATACTCATAATTAGGGGAATAACTGATTTCAATTTTGTATTTAAATATCTAAATGTGGGTACATTCAATCCAATCATTAGGGATGTCACCATCATAGACATTTCAATATATTGTTATAGAGAATTTTATATGTTTTATAAGATCCAATATATTCCTTGATTAGTATGTTAAATCCATCTTAGTTGATAAAAAATGACATCAACATCATTTATGTGATCATACCAATTTGTATTTATATGATTTGGAATTCATAATATGAAAAATATAAAATTCTATCATGATGGCGTTCGGTTGTAGAGCATAAAATTATGATAAGTATCTTAAAATGTTCTCACATACTTATATATTATAAAAAATAATACATCTGTGGAGGCTATATATTTATAATGGAATATAATAAGTATGTGTTTTAACCCTCCCATATTTATTCGACAAAATGTAATGTTGTTATCATATTAAAAATGTACGTTAAATGAAAAAAATATTTAACTATAAATTACTAAATTTTTCCTTTTTCTAAATTAATGGACATAACCTTCCATGTATAGTTGAGGTTTCTTAATATATTTGTTTCTATAAGGGTGTACTATTTTGTATAATGTTTCATTATAATCATTTTCAACAAGTTGTATAAATTAATTTCTACTTTAATTGAATCAATATGTAAATAAAATATTTATATAATTTTTTTTCAAAATTATACTCTCCTGCTTTCTAAAAAAGCATAAATGTGTAGACATAGAGTGGAATAATATATGTAACTATTCATAAGATATAACTAATTTCATTCAATCCTATTTACATTTTATTTTTTGATCAATAATTGGAAAAAATAAATTTAAGGACTTCTAAGGGTAATGAGAGATGAATGAAATGATATTCACAACTACATGAATATATTAAAATGGTATATTCTATTTTTATTGAATAGAAATACAATGTGGGTATTATAGATATTAATTTGTTCTTTTGTTGTATATTATGTTAATGGATTTGTAGGTAATGATGTACTTAGTATCAAAAATTCTTTTTAAGAAAAAGGTCTTAGTTATTCATTTCTATTCGCAAATGTGTTTGTTGATGTCATGTTGGAGATCCATCCATGGATGTACAATGGTCAAATTATCGTATTTATAATGATCCTTTGATGAATGTGGAAATTTTATGGACCCATTTAGTGAAATTATATTTTCATATTTATTGAATCACCATGATTTATTGAAATATTTTGAACATATATTAATTATAATGACAAGTTAATGTGACATTAAAAATGAAATATTTTAATAAAAATGAAGAATCATAATTATTATTGATTTGATGAAGCATGAAGAAGATGATATATATCATTAAAATATATACATTAAAATAGATATTTTAAAGGGAATTCAATAATGTAAATACCTTTGTAATATTCATGAATAATTATTTTGAAGATGGATTTTGATGATGTAATATCATACATGGTATTTACAATGTAAATTGTTTTATTTGTTGAATAATTGGGGTTTAAAAATACCAAAAAATGGTCTACATCATAAAATTATGAAAATAAAGTTTATACCATGTCGGATCCATCCCAACAGGGGAATTATGGATGAAATGTTGGATCACAGTTGAGAAAAATGTGATTGCAAATGTTTGTAAGGGCGAACACAGGTCCACAAGTGCTAGTGGTCTGTGTTGTGGGTCATCACCATGGTGAAACCTGATATTGGACACAAATTACTCTCCACTATCCTATAGTTTATTTATATTTATATATACTTAAATGATCAATTTATTGAAAATCTTATGTTGGATACATTTATGGGTACACTATTGCATCAAATAAATAATTTACAGACATATCAATTCCATAAAATCTATTCTAAATAAATATATTGTACACCACATATTAATATTACATATTTTATTTTCATAATTAATTTCTAATTATTTTCAAGGATATAGTATCCACTGATCGGGCTCATGAATGTTAACAACCATACACAGTGATTTAACCCGGTATGAGGGAGCATTCCTGACATACAGATCTCATTCATCCAACTCTGTCCTTCATGCTTGTATTCATTGGAATAATTATCTATTTTTATGATGATACGATGGTTTTTAAGGGTATAAGTTTGTTTAAGATATGAAATAAAACTATTTATCACATTCAAAAGATCAATGTCTTATGAAGGAAGAAGCTATGTGATTACTCCATGAGTCTCTACATCATCAAATGATAAAAAAACCCGTAAAGAGTTTAACAGTGTAAAATAAAATTCAACGATGATTTAATACTAGAACCCCATATATTTTACATTATATATGAAATATTATTCATAACAAAATAAAAATGGATGTAAGATGGTGCAACAGTTGAGAAAATCCCCTATATATATCCATGTACACATGAGGTGACTATTTTTGGATTTTTATGAGAGCTATCATTTTTTTATAAAAATAGAGAAACATTATAGATCCTCTTATCATGGAGTTTTCATTAAAAATACCTTCATGGTAGAAAATATTTATAAATTCCAATAGATCTTCACGAGGAGTAACATCGAAACGTTATGCATCATGAGTAATAAATGATATATTCATATATGACAAATGTAGTTGAACTATGTAATTCATGTTGTACATTTAGATGAGAAACAACTAACCACAAAATTATTAATGTAAGAAAAACATTAATTGAAAATAATCATCTAAAAATATAAATCATACCATAATCTATTCATAATACATGTATGTGTTATCCTATGTTAAAGCGATATTCTAGTGTGTTTATACAAGGATAATGTTAAAAATAGTGTTTTTCAATCTTGTCAAGTTAATTTATGTTTTGAGATATTTTGGTACATGTGTATCACAATTAAACCAAAACCTTACTCATTTACATACACATTAAAAATTTAAGATAATGTTTCCTCATTTATTCAATTCATAGGTAATAGTGGGTAATAGTTTATGGAACAATATAGAATTTTTTTCAATAAATACACAAGAAATGAAAGTTAATAAATTGAAAAACTATTTTAAATGAAAGATATGATAAAGTAAATATATCATATATGTTCAAGATTTTATATGAGATTCTATGATTTATACCATGAATGTTTGAATACACACTGGGAAATATAAAAAAGACTTCATATATCTTATTATTTTTCAATTATCATAAAAAAGATAAGAACATGAGATAGATATAAAAATTGATGGTTATTATTTGGTTTATAGTATGATAATAATACAATTCTAAATTATATTTATATTATTTTATTTTATGAATAAGAATAAGAGGAAGAAAACATCATTGTTGTATGACAATATAAATAAATTTATTACAGGGAAATAGAGGAATCCGTTTTATTCCTTCATTACAAATAATATGAACATATTAATTGGATTATACTGAATAATATGTTTCAAACACTATTTCTTACATAATTAGTTGATTATTTGATAGTATTTCTTTGGAGGTTCAATGATTGATATTACATTATACATGATTGTATATAGGGTAATTATATCAATACCAACCCCTTTCTCATTATTTATTAGATAATAAAAATGAGGTTGTGTGTATGGGATAAATATCAAATTTTATGAAGGACTAGTCCTTATGGATATGGATGTAATTAAAAACCCAAGGAATCTACTTTGATTTATTTTTTAATATGCATTCATGTTATCCAAATGGAAAAAGTTAAGAGATCCATTCACCTAATATGTTATATTGGTAACACAAGGGATAATGGTTTAATCAGTTAAAAAAGATACCCCACACAAATTGACCCTCCCCTCACTCAGTGAAATCATCCATAAAATGATTATGATAACAATAATTAAAATAATTGAAAATAAATTTTTTTTATAGATAGTAAAATATTTAGTTATGGAACTTTATAAATTAAAAAATAGTATTATTACTACAACCATTAGTACATCATGATGTTCTAAAGTTGTCTATTTTACATAATTGAACGTTCAAAATATCCCTCAGTATAGAAAATTAAAATTCTATTTCACATATTTCAATGTGATTTTGAAAAAAAATTGCTTAAAATTTTTTTTGGGACATAAACAAATTTTCTTTGACATGTATGTCTCTTATATATTTTCTACCATTACAATAATAAAGTTATAATTTCCTTTACATCCCTTTTTTTCCATTTTTGAATAAAAAAATTCTATGCGATCTATAGTGACGTTATAATTGGAATGGTGACTGAGGAGGACCATTTTCATGAATATATGTTATTTATTTAAAAACATCATATCCAACCATTAAAACTCCTTTTATTTCATGCTCCCCATTTTGAATTGGTATTATATCAATAAAAAATATTATTACAATGACATAGATATATTCATTATCCAATTGTTCTATAAAAATGGCAAGTTACTTAATATTATGGAATGATGTTCATCATTTTTTATTATCCATTATAATACGTGTTTACATCAAAAAAAATAAGTACAAAAACTATTAATCAATTAATTTAAAAAGTTAACATACATTCATTTTTTTCAATTACTATTTTCAATACATGTTATAAGGAATAATATAATTTCTGATTTTAAAATTATCATGACAAAAATGTTAAAATCATAAAAGAATTAATTTTTTAATTATTTATGATTTATAATTTTTAAATTACTCACTCTACAAGATCAAGAATTTTTATCAATTAAAAAAATATATATATTCCAAAATATTTCACCCTTTCTTTGAGGTAGCATAAATAAAAAATGAATCAATAACAAATAATTGTAAAAACATATCCCCCACGGAAAACATATACAAATTAATAATATCAACAATAAATTAATATAAATAATCAAAATTGATTAAATAAAAAATTATTTACAAATATTATAAATTTATGAAATCTAATTATCAAATAGTAGTACTTCTATGAACAACATTCATCTTCAATTATTAAACATGACATAAAAGGTATAAGAACCCACAAAAATGGTTTTATATTAAGAATTTGTAAATATATAATTTTAATTATAGTAAGATATAAAAAATATAAACATTACATTTAATTTACTAAATTATATTTATACATATTTAAAACAAAAACCCACATCACAGATCCATAATTTTATATAAAAAATGTTCTCAATCATACAATGATCTAATGGATTAGTTTAAATATCATAAATTTCATCATATATTTGAATATATATAAAACATATATATTTGTTAACATGATCTCTAATATAATGAAACATAATGAAAATATTATTTGTTCTTAAATGGTGTATGGGTATTTGAGATAGTAATAATAACAATATTACCACAGAAAATATGTAATTTATAAAAATTATTATCAACATCATTCAATGTTTTCATAATACATAATTACTGGGCACAAAAATATACAGTAGTTATGTATTATACATCTTTATACTATATGTAGAAAAACTATTTTTTGATGTCTTTAAAATTAATTTTATAAATATAATGTGTGACATTAAAATTGTTTTTTTATTATATTTATATTTTTCATGACCCAAAATTTGAATTTTCCATGATTATTATGTCATGATATGTTTTTCTTCGATAAAATAACCACATTATTAAAGAAAATTTAATATTTTATATATTTCTCATTAATAAATTTATGTAACATTCCTTATGTTCACATTGATATCTATAAAAAATAAAAATTGGATACATCAATGATGGAATATATGTTTTTAAATATAGTAAACAACCAATAATGTCTATAAATGATTTTCATTAATAGTATTTCTATATTTATCTTATTATTTTATCTTAATGTACTCATATATTAATTTTAACATCTCCAATTGTCTAAATAAAAAATTATAATTATTTAATTATCATACATATATTAATTTAGTGATATATCATCTTTTAATTAATAAATTTAATTCATAAAAATATTTTCAACTCTCCCTCGAGACTCATATAAAATCAATTGTAGTTAACTATTAAAATACAATATGAGAAATATAATTTGATGGTTAATCAATAATATCATCCACAAAAATATTAAAAATATAATTTTCCTATTAATATTATATTATTAATAATGCAAGATAAATTTTTCCCTTAAAAAATAATGAGTTAGATAGTTTCAAAACTTGATTCTAAATTATTTAATGTCTAAAAATAAATGGTTTCCCTGAAAATAACTATTTATAAATATAAATATTTATATATGAATATATTATATCAATTTGAATGATTTTAAAACCTTGAATACCATCATAATAAAAAAGACGATACCGAAACATCTAACCAAAAACTAGTTAAAATATTTCTTCAAAAAATATATGTTTTTCATGATCATAATGTTTTGTTTCTAATATATCTTTATTACAAATAATATTTCAATTTTTATTAGGTTTATTTATATATATCAACATAGTTCCAATGACAATATATTCATATGTAAAATCCTCTACAATTAGTACTTTATTTTTTGGAAATTTTATTTCACTATTCTGTTATGTCAAATATGAGGTTACAATAATTAAAAGAATCATCACAATTAATTTTGAAAAAATAATAAATGAAATATTTATGAGCATAAAAATTTCATAGTGAATTTATGGTTTTATCCACTAAATAAGTATATAAAAAAACTTATTTAATAATGTTGTCTATTTGTTTTTTCAATTAATTTTCATAATAGATAAATTCAACCATATAATCTAAATTATCCTCTTGAGGTTTATCCCCTTCAAAAAATCATGAGAACACCTAATATTGTAAGAATTTATTGAACCTCGTTATATTTGTTTATGTATTTAATTATACCATTATCATGAGAGTAAAATTAATATACGAAATTTAGGTTATAAACTCAACCTTGTAAAAGATAAAAAAAGAATAGACAATTTTTCAATCCCATTATAATTATTCAAGGGCATTATAATAATATTAGATTTATTAAATACAGTGTACTGTCATGTTTTATACACAAAAAACAAAATATTTAGTTTTGAATATAAAAATAATTAAATTCCTATAGAAATCATTAATTAGTTTCTCATAATAAGATCCCTTACCATGAGAGGTAGGGTCTAAAATAACCTTATTAATATTTGTCTTCATTATCATGTGTGTAACGAGCCTTAAAATATGAATACTGATAACTATCCATTTTATATTGCAAGAGAAAATATTCTTCAACAAAAAAATAAGTTTCATGGTGAAGCTTGTGTAGATATTCAAATTTTTACAAAGTCAAATGAAATTATATAACATGAATTTCAGTATCATTTTTACCAAAGAATTATGTTGTCCCTTTTAGTGACATATTAATTTTCCAACAAATTAGTGTATGTAATTACACTAATATCATTTTACCCATTAACAATGGAACTTTATTAAACAAATGAAACCATATTGGGATTTTAAACAAACTATGATTTAAAAGTGTTTTTAATTAAAATCTAAATCAAAAAACCTAATCAAATAATATTCATATGAAAATAAGTAACCCTTTTACCATTGAATAATTTTAATAAAAAATAGTTTGGGATATCTGATCTAAAATAACAACTTTCCATGGACCAACACTACAATTTATTAACATAATCTAAACTCTTTTAACTCACATGGATAACATGGTAAATGAATTAATTTATTATAACATGTGGAACTATTTCAATTAGTCTAAAAGCCACTCATCTTATAATATGTTATCAAATACCATTAAAAATCATAATTCTCATATCCTTTTGTAGATATGAGTGAGGGATGTAAAGATTGATTAGGATGAAAAATATAAATTTTATTAGGTCACTACTATCAACTAAACCTTGTGATTTTTTACAAAAAAGGTAATCTCTCTCAGCATACACATTGGATGATTATCCCTACAATGATTTTTTCCCATGAATAATCTTATATTTCAATTAATTTTGTCGCAAGAATACGATCATCCTATCACACAAGAACCATCATCCATGGACATAACATTATCATTTAAAATATATTCTTGATAAGTAAATATTAATTGGAATTCATATGAATATAAGGAGTCTCTAACATGAATCAAAGGAAATATATTATGTTCACATAATCAATATAAGAATATTAATATTATAATGAAAATATAATTTCATTCAATTATATTATTATTATAGGAAAATTGTAATATAATTTTATAAAACACATCAATATATATGTACATGAAAAAATCATTCATGTACAATGTAATATAATCCATTACAAAAACCTAACTCATAAAAAAAATTGTGTTTTGATAATAAACAATTATGTATGACTAGAGATGAGTCAAATCTGATCATAATATGTCACATGATTTTAATAACCATGATGTATAGTTATTACATAAAAAGTACCTGTATATGGTTATGTGGTTGTGGGTATTCCCATTCGATGGTGGACATATGATTTACCTATTACTGAATAACATATGTCAAATTTAAAAAACCCAATTTGATTTTCTTTGGGACAATTTTGGTCCTCCAAAAACAAACTTATTGGGTCTATATGATGTATACATGGTAATATATATCCTTTAATGATTCAATTAAGAAACTCATGCATTAAAATTAGACATTAATGTCAATATATATATATATTAATATTGTCACTTTTTGGAAAGTTTATTCTTTTTGTGATTTCCTATAGTCCTTGATTATACATACAAATACAATCCTCCTTCCTAAGGGAGCATAATTTTAAAACCAAGTGACCATTTTAAAGTACATGACACATTCAGAGAACATAATATATAATCATAAATGTGAAACAATAGGAAAGCACATAATTAATGGCTTCATCACCATGTTTCCAGACATGTATTACTTTTCCCACACACAAGGGCCGTGAAAACCATGAAACCCATATTGAAGATAAGGAAATAATGGGATTCACTACAGGTATTATATAAATATGTTACCTCAATAATGCACCCCTTTAATGAATCCAAACTCCCTAGCATGTTCATTGATTTTGGCACTAGAATGTTGTATTTTTTAGTGATCAATTAAAAATGATTTAATATTTCATGCCAACCATGATCCAAAGTTAAGAACATGATGATATAAATATATGGCATGTCATTATCATAGATAAGTTATCCTGAAAATATATAATTTATTTAATTTTATCCCCTAAAAATCCATTGTTAGCCACTATGTCCCTGTGTAATTTCACTTGGCTGACCATACGACCAGATGAATGTATGGATATCCATGGGAAGAACCATCATGTATGCATATTCTATCAACCAATGTGATACTCGATATGATCAATGGTAGTTGTTGATTGAATTTTTGAACATAAAACTAATTCAAATACTAGTTACTCCTCACATTACTACAAAATAATAATTACCATTCAAAATATGACACAATGAATTAGACATAGATAAGGGGAATGAAGAATTGTGCACCAACTATTTTCCCCTCATTAAGATTACCATATGGAAAATTATAGACTATTTGAGTAATAAAATAACATTTTTGTTTTATTTCAGTACCCCATCGCTATGATAAATAATAATTTACCACAATCACAACACTTTATTTACACCTACATGCCTAAACATGCACAACATTCCTCCCAAATATAACACATTCACATAAACCAAATAATTTATCCCTTTACATTTAATTAGTATAATTATTCTTATACATGGTGAATTTATTATATAAATTTTTATTTTTACCAATACTATTGTAATGGATAATAATTTTATTTATCTTTTCTTATATTTTTTAAATTGTTTAAGAATTAAGTGAAATTTTGATATACTTGTAGAATTTCGAAGAACAAATATACTAATTTAAATAAGAATGATTGGTGATCCTCTAACATTGGAATAGAAAAATATAATCTAAATGTAAAATTATCCATCCATCATGTCCCCAACCTCATATGATACATATATATTGATTTACGAAACATTTGAAATTTTGATCATTTTCATCCCTAAAAAGGGTCAATCGCAATTTCATTCAAAACCATCATATTTATGTCATCATACTTTCATGAATATCTAAATACCTTCTTTGGATAAATGTTTCCCTTAATAGTAGGTTATTATCATGTTTTAAAATAGATTTATAGTTCTCTTAAGGTGAAAAAAACATGTATTTCATTAATTTCACAAAATATAAATATAGGTACACATGAAAATTTACCAAAGGCTCATGTTACACACTTCAAATATCAAGTAATCTATAAATAATCTGTTAGTAAAGCCGCATAATCACAATTTGTAATCCATGAGTTTGGTGTTAACACTATCAATAATCCCATAGTCTTTCATTATAGTGGTTGTTCCCTCCATCCTTCTATAGGCCCTCCAAAATATACAATTTGATGAGGAAATATTTCATCAAAGGGACTCTCAGATAGTTGTATGTTACAATTTCATAATCAATAATTGATCTCATCTATTGGAAGATTCATAAATTGAAGGCTCTTATGTATATTTATGTCCTAACTATAAGAACCAAAGATATATATTTTCCCCTATATATAGAAACATTAAATATGGGTCTCATATTTGTTGTATGATAAAATAAATCAATTCATGAGAAGTCAATGAACATAAAAAATATAGAATTTACATACTAGTTAAATTCTCTTCTCTTGGTCTTGTAATTGTTTCTCTCACTAAAAACAATTCTTGTGTAAATAGATTTTTTCTTGACCATACAAGTTTCATAATTATGATGATTTCATCTAGGTTAACTCATGCGTGTAAGAAACATGTGATCTATAATTTTCTCCCCTTTCATGAAATATATGTAATAGTCAAATAATTCCAAAAATACACTACCACATATTTATCTAATTATTTTCAACTACAATATATCGTCTAATTTTATAACAACAATCTATTACACTCAAAATAGAAGTACTCTAATTCATATTTTCATTAGATAAGTAAGATGTAAACTCATGCTATGTAATGAAAAGACCAAGGATACACCATAAACTATTAATCAAACGACTTCTATATTAACACGAAGGGTGTTCAAGATCCCCATGAACAATCAATGATATCCCAAGAATCAAACAAAATACAAAGGGAAAAAATTCACACTACTAGAAATAAGATACATGGAATATACATATATTATTAACCATATATGGAATGTGTCATAAAAATAAAAAACAATGGTTGGGACCCAATTCAATGTAGGAAAATAAAAATATAAGTTAAAATCCCAAAAAATCAAAAAATTGTAACAATTCCCCCAACTAAAACTGCATTTGATATGAGGTAGACATACCACCATATCATCTACATATAACAATAATGATCTGATATATTCCTCACAAACATAAAATGAATCCTTTCCTTTTCCAATACCAAAATTCAATATATGGTTTATATAGTAATGAATGAATTTTAATGGTGTAATATAAATAAGCTAAGTAGGATCCCACCAATGTTTCCTATATCATGACATTGTACAAAAAAAATGATCAATTTATATCAAAAATGAATTATAAGAAAACAATCAGTTTTAAATCAAATTAATGGTAAATTGTTCCACATTTCACATAGTTCCAAATAAAATTCCTTGAAAATGAATCAAAAATTAATTTTCCAAATCATAATTAATTTATCTAAAAAATGAATGAAAATGTAATAATTTTAAAAATTAATGTAGGAGACAATAAAAACTTATATATTCACAAAAATTAGTCTATCCAGACCACTAATATTCTACGTATACTAGTGCCTATATCATGTCCCTAGAGTCCATTTATCAATTTTACGGAACTATGGAAGACCCCAGTATGTGAACCCTAAAAATGAATATCCATTTGTAAAAAAGGAATTTAAATAATAGGATTATATGACACCCGTAAAATTTAATCCCCAATAAATAAAAATGGATGAGTCCTAAAACAACATATTACAACAAAATGCCCACGACTCTCATGTGATTCATTTATCTTGTTATTTCAAAATACGACCTAAAAAGTCAATAAAACAATTCCATAACACTATTTCATATCAATAACCAATTTAGAAAACAAATCTCTCAATACATTTCATAATTATTTCAAAAACTTCATTCTTTTAAGGTAACATTGGGAAATAATATTTTTTTTTAAAACCATTTATATTCAAAAAATAAATAATTATAATTATAATTAATTTATTAAATTATTTAATAAAATTAGTGTTTTTAATTGAAAATTATAATTGAGGATATAGTTTGAAACAGTTACCTCAATATTGGGTTTCACACCACCGATTATGCTATCCAAACTCAAAAAATAGGAAGGAGAACAAAAAGTAACAAAATTAATTATTTTCATTTATTATCACATCATAAAAATATAAATCCATAAAAATAGGTTGTTATAGACTATATTTTTCATACATACATCATTAAAATATTGTATATCACAACAAACTATATCAAAATAGGGCTCTAGAAGACAAACTCACAAATGAATCTATAATAGAACTATATAAAACGCTTCATGATTAGTAGGAAAAAAAACCAAAATCCCAACGTTTATTCAAAACATAGATGTCATGAATGACATGTAAGGGATAATTGAACACCTTAAAAATGTTGATAGATCAACTATTTGGTTGTTCATAGCAATAAATGGAGAAATATTGAAGGAATGAATCAACCAAACAATAAGGGTAAGGGACGTAAGAATTTATTGATATATATCCTAACTAATTATTTGGGATTAAGTATTTTAGTGCATTAAAACTTATAATAACAAACAATTCAATTATTTAATCATTGTTTCACTATGTGAACAGTGGTGTTTTCATGTACTCTATCATGATATTACCTTGGAATAAAAATCAGGAGTGATAAATTCATAATGTGAATACAGTTCACATTGAAATCATTGATCTTGGATCATTGATTATAGAAAGAAAAAACTGACACATATATCATGATCACCAATTCATATTGTTTTAAATAATTCATGAAATCTAGTTTCTTACGAAAAACTACCTAGAATTGTATAAAATTACCACGAAAAAAATATTATCCACATAAAATTTAAAAATATAGTTTACCACTAATAAATTTTTCAAAACTACCCACAATAAGAAATTAGATCCCTGAGAATTCAAATGTAAGAGGTTTTTTTTGAATGAGGTCCTATCACTGCACCATCCATGATGATTCACAATACCATTTCTTATAGAAATCTGATTCTCTAAAACCTCACCACATTGACTGAAATAATTATACTACAATATAAGAAATTATTCAAACAGTCAACTATCTCTACTATTCTCAAAAAATGGAATCATTTTCCTCCAACTAAATTTTATTCCTTCTTATGACATGATAGGAATCATGATAATACATCAGCATTTGAGATATATAGAAAATTTCATGAATACATTTCAACTATACAAATAATTCCATTTTATATGTAATTATCCTGAGATATTAAGAGATCTAAAATGGTCCAACATTCATGTAACAAACATCCCATATTTCCTAAGATAATGGTGATCTAATCAAGAAGATACTATCATTAATTCCCAGTTAAAAATGAAGAAATAAAAAAGAAGACACAAAATATATGAATATAATTTTTTAGTCAAATTTTTTTTCCAAAAGTCAATGTATATCATGAATCATAATTATTGCATCTTGATAGAAACTTGGTACCATAAGAGAGAACTTCCCACATCTGCATAATAAATAGGTGACCTTAAATGGTGACCATACAATGGTTTAAATTAATCCATTCTGATAGAAAAATTATCATTATTTTTATAATAAAACTCAACCAGTCTCGGATGGATAACACACATTCCACAAAATAAAATACATAGGGATGAATAATAAACTCCTTGATATAAATAACATAATATTTCTTACAGCCTATTTTTGGATGGTTTTTCAATCCTAATATGTTGTGATCCCCCATCACCACATGAATAATATTCTATATTTTGAATGTAAAAGTTAGAATACAATCTAAGAACGTGATATATGGAACCACATGCATGTTCATAATATCCTAAATGTATATATAACCATATTCATAAAAAATACCGGTTTCCATGATTGGAGTAATGATCACAACCCATCCCCTGGGGACTGTGTTGTGACTACCCCATTCCTACCTTCCATAGGTTAGGGGCTGGTGACTAGCACTGAAGGCGTTTTCCCAAAAACTGGGAAGGGATTGCCTTTATATTATATAATCACAAGCAACCATGAACACATTAAATATTAACTCAAGTAAACTGAATTTTAAACAATGTGAGTACAATATGTAAACATTGCCAGAATAAAAGCCCCTCTGGATAGTACAATGATAACTAGAATGTCCAATAAAGCAGATAATACATGTAAACTGAAATAGATCATGTGATCACCAGCCACTAATCCTACCTGAATGGTTGGTACAACTCTTTAATGGTCGTCTATGTGGTATGTCATGTTTAATCCCACCTCTCAGCTACCTTTAGTCTGGGTACTCTCATCCACAGTTATCAATGTCTATCATTTACACCAAGCATAATGAGGTGCGCGCATAGCCCGTATAGGGGTGAGTATAACATACTAAGTAGGGACCCCATGACCCTCATGGACTCACAAGATCCAAAAAGGATAAACCACAATGCATATTAAAAACTATCAACCCTACAAAGGTATCTTCCAATAAATAAACATATGTTATCAAGTAAACCAATCTCAACCACAAGGAAAACTCATAGTCAAACTCAAAATACAAAAAATAAATTATTCTACATAGGAAGTAATAATACAAAGGTAACACCACATAGGTATGTAACACACAGGTAGAAGTACCACACGGGTAACACCATAAAGCTAGAAGTACCACATAGGTAGATGTACCACAATGGTACGTACAACAGAGTTATGCCACACTGAAGAATGCCACAATTGTATAACACGAAGGCATATACCACAAATGTACACCACATCGAATAATACCCCCAAGGTATTTCCATGAAGGAAAGTACCACACATGTACCCCACACTGAAGAATAAAACCATGGTATTACCATGAAGGAAGGTGCCACATTGGTATAGACTCAGCTCACACAAGGTATAACATAGGTACGGTGGTAAATATGATAAGTTATGACCACAGAATCATCTTCCTCTGTTAAGAGGTAGATCTATGAAGGATCCTAACTCTTCATCAAACCAATAAAGTATTTCTAGGTGATCACCCACACAGGATTGCTCAGTGCTGACCCACACTGGATCTCTCAGCACTGACCCACCCAGAATCATTATTACATTGTTCGTATGTTGTCAGACCCACACAGGATCATAGTACAATGTCAGTACATCGTCATACACACACAGGATCCTAGTACATCGTCAGTATGTTGTCACACCCACACAGGATAATAGAACAACATCACACCCATGTAGGATCCTATAGTAGTCCTGCATGGAATCTTAGTGCGGTTCTATGTGGGACCCTTAATTACAGACACACGATGGATCCATTTCTCAAGTCACAGCAAGCTACTGGTTTCCCGCACTAAGGTCACTATACATTGGGAGTATCCGATACAAATTCCAATGGTATATACTCAAAATACCACTAAGTCCCACAAAAAAGTATACCTAAGGACCTCGAGGTAATAGGGGTATCAACACAACAGACAGTGCGTCAATCGGATGTTTGGTCTGTATGTTATTAGCCTTTGAGTCCAAAGGGCTAGGGTGGATTCGTGCTCGATAAAACCTAACCAAACAAAATGAATCAAACCAAAGATACAATGGACAAGAAGACAAATCCATCTTCTAAAATGTTCAAGGCATGTAGAAAAGTCAGACGTCATGTTTTTAGCCCTGCGTACTACACATGTACGGCGTCCCGTGTCGTAAGCAAAGTTGTGTAGAAAAAGTACGTAAGCTGCATGTGGTATGGATTACATGCCATGTCCGAGTTACTATGGTCGGTTTTTTGTACCCTGTCCAAGTTAAAGTACATTCTTTTAACCCATGTACGCCATCCCATGTAACCAATACATAGGGTAACCTATGAACTGGACCCGCCTAGCCAGGTGGTGGGGTACATGGTCATGTAATCCACCTCATGTTTGTGTATCCCCAGGATACATGTTGTGTCCCACAAAGTCGCCTCTGCCATGCTATGTAGAGAGTACATGCCATGTCTCGAAGGCGTATAATTATTCCTGTGTCTGTGTATTTCCCAGAATACATGCCGAGTCCCGCATAGCCTCCTCTGATATGCTGCATAGATAGTAGACGTCGTGTCTTGAAGCTATGCAATTCTTCTCGTGATTTTTTATTTACTATAATACATGCGAGTTTTTGGGATGGTCCAACACGACATGTGACCGGGGTCACACGCTGTGTGATACCCATATGACACCCAAAATCCTAACCGTGGCCATCAGTACTACATGGCGTGTTCTTCGGAAGTGCACGACATGTATTCTGGAATTTTTCAGAAATGACGCTTCACATCGGGACACCTCCGTGAAGCCTCGATCATAGTATTGATGGTCTAATTTCCACAAAACTCATGATTCTAGATCTCTCGGATGTTCCGAAGTCATCTCCATTGTTTTTGGGCCTATGATTTTCCACAAAAATACGGTATGATCCCCACGCATAAAGAACGGTCGAAGAACGGTTTTTCCCAATCCGGTCCTGTGACAACCGGGTCCCGATGACAGCACAACCACCCCGTCATTAACATGGTCATCGGTTCCTGGCCCACCAGGTACCACCAGTTGCCCCGCTGATATGTGGGGCCCACCCCAGGGTCCACACACTTGCCCGAACAAGTCATCTGACTAATGATTGTGACCACAGGCCAACACATGTCCTTTCCAGTGTGCTTTGTCCTCACTCACACACACCCTGGGTTACTTTCCAGAAGGTCACCCATCCTGATCACTAATCCAAGCCAAGAACACTTAACTGAAGAGTTCTAATCAGACAGGCTCCCGAAATGGAAGGTGCGCCTTATTGACATGAGTCATATCATTTAGTCATTTATCCCTTCATCATTTGGGGATGTTACAATCACCCACCTTTAGAGCAGAACACCCTCATTGTGGGCCCTATATCTCAACCCATGCAGTGCACCACACACTTAAGGTTGAGTTCTTCCTCTGATATCAAATGTGACAACCGAGTCTCAGTGACAGTACAACCACCCTGCCTTTAACTTGGTCGTCGGGTCTTGGCCCACCAGGTACCACCAGGTACCCTGCAGACACGTGGGGCCCACCCCTTGGTCCACCCACGTGCCCGAACGAGTCATCTGATTAATGATTGTCCCCACAGGCCAACACATGTCCTTTCCAGTGTGCTTTGTCCTCACTCACACACACCCTGGGAAACATTCCATAAGGTCGCTCATCCTGATCACTACTCCAAGCCAAGAACACTTAACTGTGGAGTTCTAATCTGACATGCTCCTGAAAAGGAAGGTGAACCTTGTTGACATGAGTCATATCATTTAGTCATTTAACCCATCATCATTTGGGGATGTTACAGGTCTGATCTGTCATCTTCTATCTTCGTCACACATATTCTAGGTAGTCATGATATTGAGATTTCAATTTGGGAATTGTTACGTCACAAAATGAATCCTCAACGATCCATTGTTCTTTGTCCCATGAATAACACGAAGAACTCACATAATATTCACAACAATTGCGGGGATGTCAGGCCCTGATTATTTGGTCCTCACTCTCCGCATTAGAGAGGTAGTCAGCAAAAATAATACATGAATCACAAGAATATCATGAACGTGCAAGGGGAATAATTTAAACATCCCCCTTACCTTTTCATTCAATGGAGGAGGTCACGAGGAATGAGACGAAGTCATTGGGAATGACGGTGTCGGTGTTCATCGCTTTCGCGAGATGCCTTCAACCTAGGCTCAATCATCATCATCATTCTTCGTTGGAGGTGGTGCTTTCATCATTGGAGTTTATTTCCTCAAAATTTATCTCAAATCCTCCCATCACCAATGATTTTTCCCATACCCAAAATGAGGATCCAACCTAATTAAAATAATTATTGGAACAACTAGTTGAAAAAATTAATTAATGGTAGTTTCACCCTTAATGTGTGAGGATTCCAATGGTTATCCCCCATTAAAGGGGAGTTCAAGTGGTTTCCCCCATTTTGTTGTTTCGGGTGGTCCCTTCCACCACAAACCACACATGGGATGTTTCAAGAATAAAAGAAAAATGTTAAATATTCTATTTTTCTAATTACATGAAAAAAAATTGACTTTAACCCTCGACCTACTATGGTCGAGGTGAAGGTCTCTTTAAGAGAATATAGGCACTGTGAATTTAGCTGTGTCTTCATATTTCAAATTTGAGCACTGATTCAAAAGATGAAAAAACACACTCGTATGATTACTAAACGTACCCGAAGGAATGATCAAAAATTCATTCTGGGCACTCCGGGCCACGCAATCATGCGCTGTGAATTTTTGAGGAAAAGAAAAATCCACATATATTTAAAAAAAATTAAAGAAAAATTATATGTCTTTAAAATATCCACGCCTCAGAGCTTTATATCCATTTATACCCAAACTCAAAACTTGGGAAACAAGTTGAGGTACTGAGCATGCATCTGAGCATCCCACTCCCATGTGCTCTCCTGGAGGTTCCCGTGCAGCCAGCGAAGATGTAGTAGAGGTATCGACCACCCACAAAGTAACATCTCATTTCGATCCTATATCTCTACCATATCCTCTGTAAAAGTAACTGCATTATCAATGTTCATCTCTCCATGGTCGATGATTTGGGATGGGTCATGCACGTATCTCCTCAGCTGGGATACGTGGAAGACATCATGCGGCCGATGCAACTGATGTAGAATAGTTAAGCGGTAGGCCTCCTTGCCAACTATACTGAGGATCTGACAGGGTCCCATGAACCTCATAGGTAACTTTCCGCCTCAAACAAATCTCTATAAAATTTGTCGACGTGAGACCCGAAGGAAGACGTGGACACCATCTTCAAAGTCTAGATGACTCCTTATCCTATTGGTATATGATTTCTGCCTACTATGTGCAGTCCTCATCCACTCCTAGATGATTTTCCCCTTCTATATGGTAGTTCGAACCGTCTCTGGTCCCATGAGTGATGAATCCCTTGGACCTGTCCAGCACAAGGGTGATCTGTATGGTCGTCCGTACAATACCTCCAAAGGTGTCATCCAAATGGTGGAGTGATAGCTATTGTTGTATGAAAACTCCACCAAAGGAAAGTGATCCTCCTGGTTGCAACTTTAGTAGACGACACATGCTTGCAACATGGCCTGGAGGGTCTAAATGGTCTGATGAGTCTGGTCTTCCGTCTGAGGATGGAAGGCAATGCACAAACGAACCTTCATCCTAAAAGCCTCTTACTTTAGAGACCCAATGCATGACGTACATGGACATTACAATACTTTTTCGAAATGCTTAATACATAACACAAACAGTCACCAATGTTCCGTAATAGTTTAATGTCTTTGGAAACTCGCAAAATAATCTTCTAATCGTAGGGATAGATCTTCAACATCTCCCATAAATATCATCCCCATTTGTTTTCTTTCCTAAATCCTGTATATAAATCCTGGGGAAAAGAAATCATATAAAGGGTGATCTCAAATGATCAGTAAGGGTATTCATGTAGAATATAAAACAAACCATATACATTTGAACATAAAAACATGAACATAATGTTTAAACATCGAAATCTTGAGAAATGACATAAAACATGGAAGTACGTAAGGCATAGATCACAATAGAACATATATCATGAAACAATATCATGGGAATAAAACTTGTAATTGTGGATAAAAATTAAGCACGTGATAGGATTTCCATGGTAGCCAAGTCATTGTTAGCAATACCATCTTAGTGGACAATGTCCCTTTCTGAATAGAGTTCACTCCTCATTTCAGTCATGTATCACTGAACCGTACTAGCTTACAATTCTAGCAATGCCTATCTCATGAGATATAAATCTTTACCCAATGCATTGTAGGGATATGTAGGTTCCACCCATATCATAATGATATCATTCTTTCATGTCCCACAAAATCTACTTAAAACATTCATCATAACCCAAAGAATAAAATGGGTTTCATTAACATCATCACATAATCACATAATCCATATAAACCAAATGGATATTTCATCATAAGAAAAGTTAAATTATGTAAATCATAGAGAAATTATACTTGAAACATACACATATGAAATAATTTCATCTTAGATGGAAAAATGGTTTTGATAAAACACTTGAAATGAATTCTTGAGGAAAATATCCTGTCTTCTTCAAAATCAATTTCTTTTCATAAAACGTCACACAATTTTAATAGAAAGAGATTTTGTTGAAAATAGTGATGAAATCATTTAGAAGAAGTATCATGATAATAAGTATTTATAAAACCGTAAATATCTTTTCAAGCCGTATACGTTAAGAAAACATTCTTCTTGTACATTTGTCTGAAAAGTCAAAAAAGTACTTTGTAACGTAAACAAAAGAAATAATCCTTCCATACGATGGGGTAAAAGTAAATAAAATCGTAAAAATAACATTAAACATACATGGAAGAAAAGTAAACATTTTATGAAAATATTTTGAGAACATATGGACATGGATTATAAACATAACCCCAGTAAATACTTACGAATAAACAATCTCGGATAAGAATGAGATTGGAATAATTATCCGTTACCTTAGGTCTGATATGCTTCCTACGTATCTGAACCTCCTGTATAATGATTTAAATAATGTCATTGAATTATTAAAGAATCATATTCATTGTTATGATGTCATATATGGTCCACTTATGACTTTATATTACTCGTTATTTTGTAAATTTCATGTCAAAGCAGTATTTTGGGTAAAACGTTTTATTTATCGTATGTGTTTGGCATTTTTGTTCTTGATATTATTACTACTTATATCATGATTTAATTACATACAAAATGTAAATCATGATATATATATCATATATTCAGTATACATAAATATATATAATATATAGGTAAATGAAATTAAATACACCATTCATGGAGACTGTTGGTCGTACGTACGCATGAACGTTGTTTTCTTTTCCTTATTGATGTGAATGGCAGAAAGTAGATGAAATATATATATATATATATATATATATATATATGTGTGTGTATACAAAACCCAAGTAGCTTCATTATGTCATATATTTCATTATTTTTCATTATATATACATTATAATCATTCTTGAATGGTTAATCATGGAATCATGTAAAATGAATCTCATCGCGTTCGTGGAGACGGTATTCCGTACGTACGCACAAGCGATGATATCATTCCCATGATCGTGGAATTGTATTTGAGTGTATGTATACTATTTCATAATCAATACAACTTTAAAATAGTCATATATAGTTATTTATTTTCACCATTATACCCATCCAAGTAAGGTGGTGGTGTAAAATAGATTACACCACGGTGTGGAGACGGTATTATGTATGTACGCACGCGTGGTGATTTCATTTTTCGTAGGATATATAGAAGGTGAAATAAGGTTTTTTCATATTTATAATAAAAAATAATTATATTAGAGAAAATGATGTTATTACTTTATAATGAAACAACTAAACAAGAATAAGTTGAAGAAGAAAGAAACTTGAGAGAATTGTTAGAAGAGATTACCTCTTATTCGACGCATATCCTTTAAGATTCTTCTTAAGGAAGTAGAGTTGATCTTTTGAGAAGACCATAACCTACAAAATGGTTCTATGGAAGTGGAGAAGTGGAATGGCTAGAGGTTGGAGAAGCATAAAGTATCAAAAGGGTGTGAAGAGAAGAGGAAAGGGGTGTCGTTTTTATAAGGGAGGAGAAATGCACCTTTGGAAAAACATAAAATATTATTTTATAATAATGTCATATTCGGTTTTTAAAAGCTCAAAATTAATTTATTTTGAATATAAGGTAAGGATGGGTCGAAATCCTCTAAACCAATAGATTTTAGATATGGTTGGGTAATTATATTAACCTTATCTTTTAATTTTAACTCTTAGTTAATTAGATTGAGATTTACCGTGTCACTTTGTATTTTTATGTTATATAGTTAATAAACCTAACATATACATCCAAGAGACCCCCAAGTGGTCCATTAATGATACCCCTATCATGATATAAGTATATTGACCGATCATTAGATTTTTAGGAATATAATATCAATTAGTAATATAATATTTGTTTTAAAAACTATTTTATGTCAATTTAGACACTATTTGGTAATAGATTTCTGCGAAAATCATAAAACCATGATTAGTTCGAAAAAAGGTTAATTAAATCAATACTAACATGTAATATTATCCTATAAAATTATTTTAATTTATAAAAAGTCTCAAATTACATTTATTTGGGTATTTATAACCTCTATTATGTTTATATTTCATTAATTAGATAATTAATGCATCATCATTGTGTCATAAATAAACTAAATTATTTAATTTCTAAAATTTAAAAATAAGATACCATTATGTAGGAAATATTTTTAGCTTTCTAATCAATATTTATAGTCTATTGTATCATGTAACGCCCCGACCCCTGTTACCTAGAGTCGGTGCATTATTACATAACATTGGCATGATCATAAGAGAGATCAAATCTCGAAAGACCGATTGGTTTAGTAACCTTGGAAACACTAGATATATTCCTAAAGTTTTACATTACATAATAAAGTGAAAAACTACTACTACAACATATTGTCTCCATAGTCCACACTATTAACCCCTCATAACATCCCTGCAGGTCATTCATAATTTACTTCTTCATATCCTGGGAAAAATAAAACATAGAAAAGGGGTGAGCTCAAATGCCCAGTAAGGATAACAATATAGCAGAAACTTTCATAAATAAGCATAAACATTTAAGGAAATGTATAACTAAAACAAAATCCTTTTAAACTCAAACTTCAACATAGTATGGAAAAAATAAAATGAAATAATGCCTTTTACTTATTCACATGGATATTCTACTAATCGAATAATCACATGCAATATCAATAACCACTTTCATAATGATGGAATGCATAATGCCATACTATCATAAACACATAGCCAAGGCCTCGTGCCAATACTACAAATATGATTTTGCCAAGGCCTTGTGCCAAGACACTAGTTTGTCTCAAGAGACCTACCGATGCATCGAGGAGCTATAGCGGGCTCCACCCGTCACATATTATGTCCAATTCTTTCCCATATGAAAAGGTTTAAACATAACATAAACATTCGTATTAAAACTAGCATACAAAATGTAAATAATTTCACCATAAACCATGAATGTTATAAAAATAGCACATCCATAGTCAAACATATCACAAAACGTTCAATACAATATAGAAGTTTTGTATCATAATAAATCATCCTCAAATAAGCATTAAATCCATTAAAGGATGTTGACATAGATGAAATCAAAACTATTTTTAGAGAAATATAACTTTATATATTGAAGTAATTTAAGGGAAATATATTTATAAAATAAAACATTTTCTTTGAAAATATTTTTATAATCTTGTAAGGGATACTTTGATGAAGTTATAATGGAGGAAAATAGTTGCACCCGCCGTATAAGTTAAAAAAAAATTCTTACCATAAATTTGTCAAAAATGTCAAAAAGTACATTGTTTGGAAAATGACGGTATGATTCCTTTCCAAAACATATAAGGGTATAAATGACTTTAACCCATTTTCTATTTAATAGTAAAAATGTTTTGAAAGACATTTTTAAGAAACATGGATGTGGATGATAACGAGGTCCCAGTAGATAATTATGTATAAACAACCTTGGATAAGGAAGAGGTTGTGAAGTAAACCCTTACCTTGTACTTTTCCTTGGTTGGGGTAGGTTAACCTCCTATATAATGGTGAAATAATTGTTATTAAATTATACATGAATCATATACATTTATATGATATCATATATGATCTTTTAACATTGCTTTTTAGTAATATCTTAGATTTATCGTTGTTTCGGGTGTTAACTTACTTGTTTCCTTTTATATGTTTTGTTACATATGCCATGTTATTCATGGATAGGATGTATATTATTTATATCCAGAATGATATCAAGTCCTTAGAAATTATTTTTAAATCATCAAACGATAATTATACTTAAATGGATACGATGGAGAATGAATCTCATCGCGTTCGTGGAGACGGTAGTCCGTACGTACGCACGAGCAACAATATTATTCTTTTGATATTAAAATAATATATAATTGGATATTATATCATATATAGAGAATCATTATCATGTTATATTTATTATTTACATGAGTTACACATCATTATTATACCCATCCAAATAATAATATATTGAATAACAATTACACCATGACGTGGAGACGGTAAGCCGTACGTACGCACGTATGGTGAAATGTTATTCAAAGGATGGATAGAATACTGAATATGGTTATAAGATATTTATAATAACATCACAGTATATATATGATAATGGAGTTATTATTTTATAATGGTATCAACAAAGGAAGAAGAAGTGGAAGAAGAAAGGAACTTGAAAAGGGGTGGTGAAAACGTTACCTCTTCTTCGGTTTCTTCCCTTTGATTTGAACAAAAGGGCTCCTTAGGTTGGCTTTCTGATCAATATAAGGCCTCTAGGTTGTTGAGAGGGAAGTTGAGATAGTATTTGGGCAGGGTTTGGAAGAACCAAAAGGCTTTGAAGGTGTGAAAAAATGAGAATGAGGGGTGACCTTTTATAAGAGGGGTGAGGGGCACCTTTGGAAAAGCTAAAAATATTAATTTATAATAAATTCATATTCGGTTTCTAATGGTCCAAAAATCATTATAGTCGATGATACGATGATTCATGGTCTAAATAAAATCATCCAATCAGAATTGGACATGTTTTGGATAATATTTTAATCATTATAATCTTATTTATTTTAATCATTTATTAATGAGGTAAATACTGCATCATTATTGGGTCATAAATAATTTAATATATTAGATTTCTAAAAATTATATTAAAAATACTATCATGTAGAAAATCTTTTTAGATTTCCAATTAATATTTATAGTCAAAAAAATGCCTTATATACACAATATAAAAATTAATTACTAAAAGATATTTGTTTATGTCTATTTTGCCTTTACATTAAATTATTTTGTCTAAATAGTCATTATCATTCTCAAGTGGTTCAATGGGGTCCCAAAATCGACCCAAAGATACCCAAGGTCGTTAATGACTCGACCAATAAGGTTTGGACAAGTGTTAATGTTATTTTGAATTATTATAATATTATTTTTTAACTTGAATTACCCTATTTACCTTTAACCGTTGTAAATAAAAGTCAAAAGTTACTATTCATCAAAAATTATTTTCATCCCATTGAACCACATTTTACTTAAAAATGAAAATCATTTAAATTTTATTTTTGAAATTCAAATCACAGAAGTGGTAAAATCCCATTTAAATGAAAAATCAATTTTTGTAACCACCACTTTGTGGTTTCACTATTCATCAAAAATTGAAAATTTTCAGAAAAATACCAAAATTTCACCCTAAGATATATTTGATATTCCAAAATAAAAAATGAATTCTATTTTACCAAATTCATAATATAGAAGTTTCATTAAATAATTTTATAATTAAATCCCGCTGTTAAAACAATTAGCGTGTTTTTAAGAAACAATATCTATTAAAAGATTGACAATTGTTTATGTCTGGTTTAATTGTGAAATTATGTCCAATGAAAAACATTGAATTAAATGGTAAATATATATTCTAAATATAATTTAAAACCACTCAAATTCATAATTTATCAATATTAATTATTTTGATTAAAAAAGTTGTTTTTAATTAAAATTTTGTAATTTTCACTATTCATCAAAATATGAATGTTATCCGAAAGGTACTAAAATTTTACCCTAGACTAATTTAGATATTTCAAAGTAAAAAATGAAGTCTATTTTGAGAGATAAAATATATATAATTTCAAAAATTAGGTATTACTATTCATAACGGCTAGTTTGATTGGTTGTGGTGTGTTAGAACTCGATGTTGCATACAACATGCGCTATCGCATTATTCAAAGAGAAGCGTACCGTAGAAGCTTGGGGTGTTACATTCTCACATCCTTCAAATAATTTTGTCCTCGAAATTTCTAGAATAATAATCACATGAAAAGACTCGGGTGGTTCTTCATCCTATGTTCCTCAGGTTCCCACGTTTCCTCTTCCATTTTATGGTTTCTCCACAAAACTTTTACCAGACGCGTCGTCCGGTTTCTCAGTACTTGTTCTCTCATATCAAGAATCCTGACGGGCTCTTCGCAATAAGACAGATCGGGTTCCAGTTCTAATTCTTTATAGGTGAGTACATGTGTTGGGTCCGGCATGTATTTCCTCAACAGAGATACGTGGAACACCTCATGAACTTTGGAGAGACTTGGCGGCATTTCTAATTGGTAAGCTACACCCCCAATTCGTTCTATAATTTCGAAAGGTCTGATGTACCTGGGACTCAATTTACCTTTCTTACCAATACGTATGACTCCCTTCCATGGAGATACTTTCAGGAAAACATGATCACCAACTTGAAATTCCAAATCCTTCCTTCGATTATCAGCATAGCTCTTCTGCCTACTTTGAGCTGCATTGATGTGAATTTGGATTACCTTCACCTTTTCCATTGTTTCCTCCACTAGTTCTGGACCTACAAGTTTTCTTTCACCAACGTCATCCCAACAGGTTGGTGTGCGACATCTCTTTCCGTATAACGCTTCATAAGGTGACATCTGAATGCTTAAATGGATTCTATTATTATATGAAAATTCTACCAGTGGTAAATATTGATCCCACATACCCTTAAAGTCAAGTGAACATGATCTCATCATGTCTTCTAAGGTTTGAATAGTCCGTTCTAATTGTCCGTCTGTCTGAGGGTGGTAGGCAGTGCTCAAATGAAGTTCAGTATCCATGGATTTTTGAAGACTTTTCCAGAATCTTGAAGTAAAACGGGGATCACGATCAGAAACAATCAATAGGGGTACTCCATGAAGTCTCATAACATCATTAATATATAGTCTTGCTAGACGTTCCAGTGGTAGATCCTCCCGTATAGCAAAAAAATGTCCTGACTTAGTATGACGATCAACAATAAACCATATTGCAGCATTCTTTCTAGGAGTCTTTGGTAGTCCCATGAAAAAGTCAATCGTAATATTGTCCTATTTCCACTCTGGTATGGGAAGAGGTTTCATGACTCCTCCAGGATGTTCCCTTCCAGCTTACACTTGTTGATAAACCATACATCTTGGCACAAAATCAGCATTCTCCCTCTTCATATTGTACCACCAAAAATGTTCCTTCAAATCTCTATAAATTTTGGTGCTCCCAGGGTGTATAGTGAAATTGGAACTATGAGCATCATCCAGAAATTCCCTTTTTAGATCAGGTATGTTGGGAACACAAAGACTCTTCCCGAATTTCAAAATTCCATCCTTATACACAAAGTCTCTCAATCTTCCATCATTCACAGCTTTAATATTCTTCTGAAATTCTTCATCATCGGTCTGAGAACTCTTAATCCTTTCTAGTAATGATTGTTTGGAAACCATTTGAAAAAGAATTGATGTTTCACCTTCCCTAGTTATTCCCATGTCCATTTTCACTAGATCCATGAAAATTGGATCCCTTTCAATTCTCATCACGTTCAAAACTCCATGGTCTTTTCTGCTCAAAGCATCTGCCACCTTATTTGCTTTCCCTGGGTGGTAGTGTATCGTACAATCATAATCCTTGAGTAATTCAATCCATCTGCTTTTCCTCATGTTGAGTTCTTTTTGTGAGAAAATATACATCAAACTCTTGTGATCAGTATAAATCTCACATTTTTCACCATAGAGGTAGTGCATCCATATATTCAAAGAAACGATTACAGCTGCTAACTCAAGATCATGAGTAGGATAGTGTTGTTCATGAATTTTCAACTGTCGTGATGCATAGGCAATAACCGTATCATTCTGCATAAGGACACGACCAAGTCCTTTCTTCGATGCATCACTATAAATAACGAACCCATCATTCCCTGATGGTAGAGTCAATATAGGAGCATTGACTAATCTTCTCTTCAGTTCCTCAAAACATTCTTCACACTCTTTTGTCCAAACAAATTTAACCCCTTTACGTGTGAGCTTCATTAATGGGTTAGCCAATCGGGCAAAATTCTGGATGAAGTGTCGATAATAACCTGCTAAACCAATAAAACTACATACCTCAGTTATATTCGTCGGTGCTGGCCATTCTTGGATTTCCTTGGTCTTATAAGGATCAATAGAAATTCCATCTTTAGAGAAAATATGGCCAAGAAATGAAATCTCCTAAAACCATAATTCACACTTGCTAAACGTCCCATATAATTCATGTCTTCTCAGAGTCTTCTGGATAATACGCAAGTGATTTTCATGATCTTTGTAGCATTTAGATTATACCAAGATATCATCAATAAATACTACCACAAATTCATCATGATATTCCTTGAAAACTATATTCATCATATCCATGAATATAGAGGGTGCATTAGTCAATCCAAATGGCATTACTGTAAACTCGTAATGCCCGTACCTAGTTCGAAATGCTATCTTTGGAATGTCTTCCTTCATCACACACAACTGATGGTATCCAGATCGAAGGTCAATCTTTGAATAGTATTGAACTCCATGCAGTTGGTCAAATAAATCATCAATGTGAGGTAGGGGATACTTGTTCATTATTGTTATAGCATTGATCTCCCTATAGTCGATACATAACCTCATAGATCCATCTTTCTTTTTAACAAAAAGAACAGGGGCTCCCCATGGAGAAACAGTAGGGAAAATAAATCCCTATTACTCAATTCCTCTAGTTGTTTCTTTAGTTAGACTAATTCCACAATGGCCATTCTATAAGGGGTCTTCGATATAGGCCTTGATCCTGGAATTAAATCAATGGAAAACTCAACTTCCCGTTATGGAGGATGTCCAGGTAAATCTTCCGGAAATACATCTACATATTCTTTCACCACAGGTACATCCTCTATTCGAACATTCCATTCATCACCCAGAGTTATTTCATTCTCTTTATCTCCAATAATTGAATTTAGTTGAGCTACTGGGGGTGCACCTAGATAAGAATTAGGTGGTGATGATTCTTCTCTAATGATAAGGTGTTCCTTATCATCATCATCAAGAATCGTAACCTCATTCTTCATACAATAAATCTTCAATCATAGTCCGAAATCCAGTCCATACCAATGATTATATCAAACTCAATCATAGGTATGACGATGAGATCAACAGATAAGGAACATTTATGTGCATTAATGGGGACTGATTCACAAAACTTTGTTGCAATGATACTTCCCTTAGGAGTTTTAACTGACAAATCCCTTGTTAAATCAAATTGAAAATATCTAATTTTCTTAGCAAACTGGGAAGATATGAAACAATGCGATGATCCAGAATCAAATAATTCATTTGATAAACATGAGGAAACCATTAAATTACCTGCCACCACATCTTTCGGATCTTCTACCTCAGCAGTAGTGATAGCATAAGCTAGGCCTTGGTCCCTTGGCATTTTCTGAGGTAAGTTCCCCGGACACATAGGACATTCATTTGAAAAATGTCCCATCTCCCTGCAATTGTAGCACTGAACATTGGTAGCTTCCTTCTTCCCTTTTCAATCACGATCTTGGTGGCCTTTTGCACCACATTTGTAACAGAATCCCATTCCCTTCAAGCAAGAACCAGGGTGTTTCTTCCCACATATACCACATGATGGATATTCAACCTTTCCCTTCGTCCCCTTATTTCCATTCCCAGATTGATCAGAAGGTCTCTTCTTATATTGATTATCTTTAAAGTCATATGATTTAGAGAATTCCTTTTCTGTCTTGATAGCACATGAGACAATGTCTTCGTACGACGAGAAGGATTGTCAGACTATTTCTCAATGGAGAAATGGTTTTAAGCCATCAAATAAATGATCAATCTTACTTCTTGGGTTACGTATATAATCTCCAGCATACCTTTCTAATCTGGAAACGTTAGCCTCATACTTTGCGACATTCTCATCCTCCTTTTGTCTCAGACTCAGAAACTGCCTTTCGATATCTGCTCGATGGTCGCGAGGAAAGTATTTTTCTAAAAATAGATCTTTGAACTCCCTGTATTCCATATTTGATACTTCATAATCTTCCTTCATATTTTGAATCAATGACCACCATTGATCAACATCTCCAATGAGACGGTAAACTGACATGATGACTTTTTCCCTTTCACTACTCCCCAGAGCCTGAAATATTTTTTCTAGGGAATTGATCCATTTCTCAGCTACTAAGGGATTTGTACTCCCATTGAACTTTGGTGGTTGTTGCTTCATAAAGTGTTCTAACATTGATCCTCCATGCTGTGGATTAGGGTGCTCTATACGGGTAAGGTTATTATTCATAACCTGAGTGAGTTGTCCCAGTATAGTGAATAGCTGATCGGCACCAGTCGCATCACCAACTCCACTATAATTATCTTGAGAAGGAGGGAAATCCCTACATGGAGTGCGTGCATTGATAAAGTTTCCATTTCTTCCACTAGGATCCGTTTCTAAACAATGGCATAAACTAGATCAGTTTATGAATCAAAATACATAATCCCATACATATAAATAACTTAACATAAATTGAACTATTTATGGATATAATCCATAATCATAAGATTTTTTTCATTGAGGATGTATATACTCATAAACACTTCATAATGATTTTTAAAGAAAATTAGAGTTATCCTAAGCATATCCCCCGGGAGTGTCGTAACCAAGAGTTCAGGAAGGCCCGTTGTCGTGCACCAGTTCCCGTTCGAGTCTAGCTCAAAGCGGTGTTTTCGAGTTTTACCCCTAGGTACATCTGTGCCAGAGCCGCCTCTACCTGCTCATATCGAGATAGGGATGTATTTCTAGGAAAACTCACAAAATCTCTACAATACCAAAACTCTTGGATGTTCTTCTATACTAATCCTCAAAGTTCATATTAGGTCTACGTGCTCTAATCAGAGTTTGTCTAAATCTTGCTTCCAAGGATTGTACTAAACTTCCTATGATACCAATTGTAACGCCCTGACCCCAGTTACCTAGAGTCGGTGAATTATTACAAAACATTTGAATGATCACAAGAAAGATCAAATCTCTAAAGACCGATTGGTTTAGTAACCTTGGAAACAGTAGATATATTCATAAAGTTTTACATTACATCATAAAGTGAAAAACTACTACTATAACATATTTTCTCCATATTTCACACTATTAATCCCTCATAACATCCCTACAGGTCATTCATAATTTATTTCATCATATCCTGGGAAAAATAAAACATAGAAAAGGGGTGAGCTCAAATGCCCAGTAAGGATAACAATATAGCGGAAACTTTCATAAATAAGCATAAACATTTAAGGCAATGTATAACTAAAACAAAAGCCTTTTAAACATAAACATCAACATAGTATGGCAAAAATAAAATGAAATAATTCCATTTACGTATTCACATGGATATTCTAGTAATCGAATAATCACATGCAATATCAATAACCAATTTCATAATGATGGAATTCATAATTCCAGACTATCATAACGACATAGCCAAGGCCTCGTGCCAAGACTACAAATAAGAACTTGCCATGGCATTGTTCCAAGACACTAGTTTGTCTCAAGAGACCTACCGATGTATCGATGAGCTATTGCGAGCTCCACCCGTCACATATTAAGTCCAATGCATTCCCTTATGAAAAGGTTTAAACATAACATAAACATTCGTATTAAAACTAGCATACGAAATGTCAATAATTTCACCATATGCCATGAATGGTATAAAAATAGCACATCCACAGTCAAACATATCACAAAACCTTCAATACAATATAGAAGTTTTGTATCATAATAAATAATCCTCAAATAAGCGTAAAATCCATTAAAGGATGTTGAAATAGATGAAATCAAAACTCTTTTTAGAGAAATATCTCTTTATATTTTGAAATCATTTAAGGGTCATATATTTATAAAATTAAACATTATAATTGAAAATATTCTTATAATCTTGTAAGGGAAGCTTCGACGAAGTTATAATGGCGGAAAATAGCTGCACCCGCCGTATAAGTTAAAAAAACATTCTTACATTAAATTTTTCAAAAAGGTCAAAAAGTATATTGTTTGGAAAACGACGGTAAGATTCCTTTCAAAAACGTAAAAGGGTATAAATTACTTTAACCCATTTTCTATTTAATAGTAAAAATGTTTTGAAATACATTTTTAAGAAACATGGATGTGGATAATAACGAGGTCCCAGTAGATAATTATGTATAAACAAACTTGGATAATGAAGAGGTTGTGAAATAACCCTTACCTTGTACTTTTCCTTGGTTGGGGGTAGGTTAACCTCCTGTATAATGGTGAAATAATTATTATTAAATTATACAAGAATCATATACATTCAAATGATATCATATACGATCTTTTAACATTTCTTTGTTAATAATATCTTAGATTTATCGTTGTTTCGGGTGTTAACTTACTCATTTTCTTTTATATGTTTTGTTACGTATGCCATGTTATTCATGGATAGGTTGTATATTATTTATATCAATAATGATATCAAGTCCTTAAACATTGTTTTTAAATCATCATATGATAATTATACTTGAATGGATACGATGGAGAATGAATCTCATCGCGTTCGTGGAGAAGGTAGTCCGTACGTACGCACGAGCGACAATATCATTCTTTTGATATTAAAATAAAATATAATTGGATATTATATCATATATAAAGAATAATTATCATGTTATATTTAATATTTACAGGAGTTACACATCATTATTATACCCATCCAAATTATAATATATTGAATAACAATTACACCACGACGTGGATACGGTAAGCCGTACGTACACACGTATGGTGACATGTTATTCAAAGGATGGATTGAATACTGAATATGGTTTTACCATATTTATAATAACATCATAGTATATACATGATACTGGAGTTATTATTTTATAATGGTAACAACAAAGGAAGAAGAAGTGGAAGAAGATAGGAACTTGAAAAGGGGTGGTGAAAACATTACCTCCTCTTCGGGTTCTTCCTTTTGATTTGATCAAAAGGGATCCATTGGTATGCTTTAAGATCAAACTAAGGCCTATAGGTTTTATAGAGGGAAGATGAGAGAGTATTTGGGCAGGGGTTGGCCAAACCAAAAGTCTTTGAAGGTGTAAAGAAATGACAGGGAGGGGTTCCCCTTTATAAGAGGGGTGAGGGGCACCTTTGGAAAAGCTAAAAATATTAATTTATAATAAATTCATATTCGGTTTCTAATGGTCGATAAATCATTATAGTCAAAGATAAGATTATTCATGGTCTAAATAAAATCATCCAATCAGAATTGGACATGTTTTGGATAATATTTTAATCATTATAATCTTATTTATTTTAATCATTTATTAATGAGTTAAATACGGCATCATTATTGTGTCATAAATAATTTATTTTATTCGATGATTAAAAATTATAATAAATATAATATCATGTAGGAAATATTTTTATCTTTCCAATGAATATTTATTGTTAAAAATATTCCTTATATAACACCATATGAAAATTAATTACTAAAATATATTTGTTTATGTCTATTTTGCCTTTACATTAAATTAATTTGTCTAAATTGTCATTATCACTCCCAAGTGGATCAATGGGCTCCCAAAATCGACACAAAGATACCCATGGTCGTTAATGACTCAACCAATAAGTTTTGGACAAGTGTTAAGGTAATTTTTAATTATTATAATATTCTTTTTACCTTGAATTACCCTATTTACCTTTAACCGTGGTAAATAAAAGTCAAAAGTTACTATTCACCAAATATTATTATTTTCCTCCCATTGAACCACATTTTACATAATAATGAAAATAATTTAAATTGGAATTTTTAAATTCAAATCACAGAAGTGGTAAAATTCCATTTAAACGAAAAATCAATTTTTGTAACCACCACTTTGTGGTTTCACTATTCATCAAAAATTGATGTTTTTCAGAAAAATACCAAAATTTCACCCTAAGATATATTTGATATTCCAAAATCAAAAATGAAGTCTATTTTACAAAATTCATTATAGATAAGTTGCATTAATTAATTTTATAATTAAATCCCGCTGTTAAAACAATTAGCTTGTCTTTAAGAAACAATATCTATTAAAAGATTGACAACTGTTTATGTCTGGATTAATTGTGAAATTATGTACAATGAAAACCATTTAATTAAATGGTAAAAATATATTCTAAATATACTTTAAAACCAATCAAATTCATAATTTATCAATATTAATTATTTTGATTAACAAAGTTGTTTTTAATTAAAATTTAGTAGTTTTCACTATTCATCAAAATATGAATGTTATCCGAAAAGTACTAAAATTTTACCCTAGACTAATTTCGATATTCCAAATTCAAAACTTTATTCCATTTTGAGAGGTAAAATATATATAATTTCAAAAAGTAAGTATTACTATTCATAACGGCTAGTTTGATTGGTTATGGTGTGTTAGAACTCGATGTTGCGTACAACACACGCTATCGCATTATTCAAAGACAAGCGTACCGTAGAAGATTGGGGTGGTACATATCATATATGTAACCCTATATTAAAAATGATTTAGTTATTAAACTTTGGTTTTAACTATTTTACCCCTTCTTTAAATAAATTAATAATAAATGTCCAAATCTAATCCATGTGGACATAAATGGTAATATTTTATTCCTATGGTTGTTTTTGATCGAATTACACTTATCGAATAGAATTAGTACATGTGTTAGGGTAATAATAATATCATTTTTACAGTTAATTACCCTATTTACTTTTAACCGTGGTAAATAAAAGTAAAAAGTTATTATTTGCCAAAAATTATTTTCATCTCATTGAAACACATTTTACTTATTGACATCAACCGTGTCCCTCGGATTTTTGAAATTCCACTCACAGAAGTGGTAATATTATATTTTTTGTATATTTGAAAATTCTCCTAGGAGGTGGATAAAAGTCGGTGAAAAGTTCAATAAAACATTTATATATCTAAAATTATTTTAAAATGACTCCAATTAATTACATTGAACATATATAGTTATTATGTATCAATTTTTACATTAATTAAATTTAAATAAACAAATAATTATTTAAATAAAAATCGGTTTTTAAATAGTAACTTAGTGTTTTCACTATTCATCAAAAATTGAATGTTTTCAGAAAAATACCAAAAATTTACCCTAGGCTAATTTTGATATTCCTAATCCAAAAATGAAGTCCATTTTGAAAGATAAAATTTATAAAATTTAAAAAATTTGGTATTACTATTCATAACAGTTTGTTTATATAACATATCATTGCTTAGCAAAACTCGGTATTGCGTACAACACACGATATCGTGGAAGGTCAGGATTTCATGTAATGAAAGCCAAGTTAGGGATGCGTGTTGTGCTTATACTTTTGGTGTAGTGTACAACACAAGACATTAATGAAATTAAAAATAATATTTTTCATAAAATCTTGGGGTGTTACAATTGCAACCCCTTCCCTTACCTAGAAGTAAAACGCACATCACGATCAGAGACAATAATCGAGGGTACTCTGTGTAACTGCACAATCTCTAATACATTAAGGATTCCCAAGTTATCTTCTGAACCCTTCTCTCTAAAGGCTGAACCAAGCCTGCTGATATCTGATGCTCCACCTTCACTTGCTGTCAAATGAGGCATCGAGTGATAAACTCTGCTACTGCATTGTTCATACTCGACCACCAGTGCTTTCGTCAGAGATCCCGGTACATCATCCCCATTTCTAGATGTACTACTATAGTGGATGTGTGGAACACCCTCAACACGTCCTCCCGAAGCGACACTAGTACCATGATACATACTCTAAAGGAAATGATGTGCACCCCACCATCAGAAAAAAAATCCATTAGGTGCCTATCCTTTCGATATTTGAACACATCGAGCCTTGCAGTCAGCATCCCCATGCTATGACTCCCAGACACGCTGAATATGTGGGGGAGTGATTATAAGATAATGATGAAAAAATGCTCCATCTTGATCCACAAAGGATATCTGTAAAGCGGCCAACAACTTATTCATTTCACCTAGAAGATGTATACCAGACCTTCTACTACATGCATCTTCTAGCATGTTCCCCTCCACAATAGTATAGACTATCTCAATATCATAGTACTAGATAACTCTAGCCTCTATCATTGAGAACTGAAAACTAAACTCCTACTGCCATGAGGGTAAGGTCGTCCGACTCAAGAGTTGTCGGATACACCCTCCTATGCATGATTTTAGCCTGCTGCCTAGGTTTCCTTTTTCACTAACCAAGGAAAAACCCATTCCAACATTATAGATAACCCAAAACTTCTTTTTTCCTCATAAAGTAAATCTGAATATTAACTGTGTATGTCTAATCAATTCCCAAACTAACATTTTAAGGCCTCGATGCTGCCACCAAGAGGATCCAATCAAATCTCACTCCTCACGGGGTAGATCCCACTTTTTTGATAAGTGTGATTATTGAATCATCTCACAAAGGTATCTCCAGATGTGATGGTCAAGTCAATGGTTTAACCAGAAAATATAGGTCATAGACATGATTCATTGAAGTAAGGATTCATTGGTACATCTGTCAACTGATCCAATATCCTATACTAGACATAGATCATACCTTGAATCATTCCGAGAGCCCTTGGGTCACACTCTTTGACCGCATGCAACTATTCCCTTCCCCTATCATCCAGATACCTGAGCCTATTGGGGACCACTTTGGGGGGTGTTTGTAACATATCAAAATTTGTACCACCTCACAGTGCACTCCAAGAACTATATCCATGTCTGCAGCCTTGCAGTTTCATCTGTCCTTATCACATCCTCTCCCTAAATCATTTTACACGGCCAAGTCGCTGCGACTGGCACCCATTTCATGCTTTACCACTGCTAACATTCATTGGTTGTATCTGCTCAACCAAATAACATTCAACCAAAAAGGTTCTCTTTAGCACCCTAACATAGGTAGGAATACATAGAGGAATAGTACTGGATCATATGTCCTTAAACACACCTCGCATAGAAGTGCACAACCTAAAATATAATCGTTTCGTATTCATCAAGTACCAGGAATGGTCAGTATGCCTCAATAAATACTCAGCTACCGACATGTCATCCTGCTGAAGTTGTAGAAGCTATTGGGAACTCTCAACCACCTCCTCAAGCCAGTCCTCAACTGCATGTAATTCAGGATCACCTCAATACCTTATGGGCATCTAATACTGAAACACGTGAAATGCAGTAAGATTAAATGTGTCTCATACCCATACCGATGGTTTTTATTTCTCACCAATGTGTAGTCATTTTGCTGAAACACTACCAAAGGTACTATCTCGAGTAATGGACCATGTACCAAAGCCTCACAACTTTGCATACCATCCTCATGGTCAGTTACTCAAAAATAATAGTAGCTACGAACACCAACTTCTCGACTGGGGTCTCAACTAGGGAGAAAACTCTAGCAATCGCCTCCAGCCAGCCCTTAGCAATGTGGAATACTACCACTCCTCAAAACCTCAGAGGCCTCTTCTGCTAGAAATCGTGCAACATGCTCCGTCAGCATTCACCATCTGCCAGTGCGGCTAGTAGTAAATACTGCTCAAAGGGTGGTGGTGCTACGGGTACACTATTGAAGGTTCCTACATAGTTAGAGGGCCCTCGATAAAAGCCTAGTCGCTCAGTGGGTCATCATCGTATACCCTCTCAGGATTCTTAGCGGGCTGTCTATATAGCGTCATCTTGATAACGAACATGTGTGCCACAATCATTATATTATACCTTGTGATCTGACTCAAGAGATCACAATGAACACTCTTGGACACATACACTCAATAAGTGTTTTCATGCACTGAGTTGAAAATCAGATGTCAGGGCCATGGTGTATAGATGCGTCGAAAATCACACCAACACTGGATTCCCTAAACTAATAATCACATTAACTACAATTAACACTAATTAGGATAAAATAATCAGAGTATTATGTTCTACGATAGAACCAACTCCACCAATACCAATCTGTCATGTCCCGTCCCGCGGGGCCCATGTCGTGACTACCCTACTGCTGCATTACATAGGCAAGGGGATGGAGACTAGCACTAAATGCATTTTCCCAAAAACTGGGAAGGCATTTCCTTCATATCCTATAATCACACAAAACCAAACACACATCATGATATGAACTCAAGTAAACTAAATAGTAAACAAAGTGAATACAATATGTAATAATGGCCAGAATATAAGAAAAACTAGAATGTACAAGGAAACATGAATGTTCAAGACAATTGACAGTACAAGTAAACTTGAATAGATCCTGTGATCACCCGCCAGAGATCCAACTTGAAGAATAGGTACATCTATTGAACGATAACCTCTCTCTAGTACACCTCGACTAGGTAAACTTCTGAGCTACCTCTATCTGTGGTACTCTCGTCCACAGTCAGTGATTTCCATCATCTGTACCTAACACAACTAGATGTGGTCATAGCCCGTGTAGGGGGGGCAATAACGATACTCAGTAGGGACCCCACGACCATAAAGGTCTCACACAATCCACAAAGGATAAACCACAGATCATGTAAACATCCATAAATCCTACTTAGTTATAAACCCACACATATACCTTTGTTAACAAGTAGACACATCTTAATCACAAGGAAAACACATACTCCAACATAAAAGCCCAATGCTCAACTATTCCACAATGAAATTAATTCCATGAAGGTAACACCATATTGGTAAGTACCACATAGTTAGTAGTACCACATAGGTAACACCACGAAGCTAGAAGTACCACATAGGTTTAATTAAAAAAATGTTAAGTACCACACATGTACGCCACACTAAATAATACCACAAAGGTATAACCATGAAGTCTTGTACTACAATGGTATGCCACATAGAAGAATAACACAATGGTATTACCATAATGAAATGTACAACACAGGTACGCCACACCGAAAAATAGCACGAAGGTATTACCATGATAGAAGGTACCACACATGTACAGACTCAACTCACACCATGTATAACATAGGTACAATATAAAATATGATTGTATATAACTACTGAATCATCTAAAATCGTTAAGAGGAAGACCTACAAAGAATCCTAACTCCTCATAGGACCCATACATGTTTTCTAGGTGCTGACCCACACATGATCTCTCAGTGCTAACCCACACAGGATCTCTATGTGCTGACCCACATAGGATTGCTCGATGCTGGCCCCTAATGGATCAATTGGTGTTGACCCACATAGGATCACTAAGTACTGACCCACACATGATTTCTATTACATTTTTAGTATGTCGTTAGAACCACACAATATCCTAGTACATTGTCGGTATGTCATCAGACCCTCACAGGATCCTAGAACATTGTCGGTACGTCATCAGACCCACACATGATCCTAGTACAACATCAGACCCACACATGATCCTAGATTATAGTGGAATAGAATCCTAGAGCAGTTCTATATGAGACCATAAATTACAAACCCACTATGGATCCCTTTCTCATGTCACAACCGGCTACTGGGATCCTTCACTAAGCTCACTTGTCTCCGGGATGGTCATCTCCACAAACCACTGGTCGACACTGTTACTACCATGAAGTCATACGAAGAAGTATACCAAAGGACAGACACATCACATGGGTATCAACACAATAGACGTTGCATCAATCAGATGCCTAGTCTATATGTTATTATACTTAATGTCTCAAGGGCCCAATTGGATTCGTGCTCGATCCAACCCGACTGACCCAAACGAAACATGTCCAAGATATGGTGGACAAGAGTACAAATCCATTTTACAAATAGTACACGAAATGTAAAAATTGACATTCCATGTATTTAGCCCTCGGTACTGCCATTGTACAATGGCCCCTGTCGTATGGATGGTCATGTAGGAAATGAAAGTAAACAACATGTGGTATGGATTACATGTTGTGTACGAGAAACTGGGGGTCGGCTCCATGTACGCTGGCCATGTTCCCGTACATGGTCTCAACCCATGAATGCTAACCCAAGTAACATGAATACAGGGTAACTCATGTCACTGGCCCCACCAGGTCATATGGTGGAGTACGTGGCTGTGTACTCCCCCTCATGTATGTGTATCCCCGGGTTACACACCGAGTCCCGCGATGTCCTATCTTTCATACAGTTTAGAGAGTACATGTCCTGTATCGAAGCCATGTAAATATTCATGTGTTATTTTATTTCCCAAAATACACACCAAGTCCCATGTATCAGCCTCTTACTTGTTGTATAGACAGTACACGTCGTGTCTTGAAGCCGTGCAATTCTTCCCGTGATCGTGTATTTCTGAGAATACACACTGAGTTTCAGGGAAGGTACAACACGTCATGTGACTGGGGTTAAATTCCATGTGATACCCATCTGACACCTAAAACCCTTTCCTCCCTACATTTTCGTTCATTGGAAGAGGTCCCGAGGAATGAGACAACGTCATTGGGGATGGTGGCATCGGCGTTCGCCATATTCGCGAGATCCCTCCGACCCGGGCTCAAGCGTCGTCCTCTTTCTTTGTTGGAGGTGAGGTGTTCTTCATTGGAGTTGATTTCCTGTTATTTTCTCACAAATCCTTCTTTCAAGAAGGATTTCACCGCTACCCAAAAAAAGGATCTAACCTAATTAAATTAATGGATGGCATAATTAATTGGAAAAATACATTAATGTGGGTAGAAACATTAATGTTGGAGGATACCAAAGGTTATCCCCAATTAATGTTGATTTCATGAGGATTTCCCCATTATCATTTTTTGGGTGGTCCTCACCACAAAAACCCTTAGATGGGAGGATTCAAGAAAAAAAATTTAAAAATTTTATTTTTCTTATTGCATGAAAATAACCAAAAATAACTTTCACCCTCGAGAAGCTCCATTCGAGGTGAAGGTCTCTTTAAGAGAATATCGGTGCTGCAAGTTAAATGGTGTCCTGAG
Organism: Viscum album; assembly: GCA_963277665.1. Taxonomy (NCBI): domain Eukaryota; kingdom Viridiplantae; phylum Streptophyta; class Magnoliopsida; order Santalales; family Viscaceae; genus Viscum; species Viscum album. The sequence goes on from OY728135.1 coordinate 165,846,475, forward strand.
ATTTTAATTCTGAGCAATGTTTCAAAAGGTAAAAAACCATCTTTTACGTTTACATAACATACCTGAAGCAAAGTTCAGAAATTCATTCCAAGCACTATGGTCATCGGAAACATGTGCTGTCAATTTTCAAGGACGTATAAATATCCATATATTTAAAAACAATTAATTAAATATATCAGGTCTTTAATGTAAAATTAATATATTTTTTCAGACGATCAATCACCAACAAGATATAATTATTCAATTGTATGTACATTGTAATCTAACATTTAATCCCAGGAAACCTCATCACATTTATAAACTTCCGTATGTAAATATTGGAGCAGTCTAAAGGGATATATGTACTCTTCCATTATATTCTCATAGGTTTTAAAAAGCAAAACCAAATAAAAAATGTATCACATCATACATGAAAAATAAATTTTAATATATCATACAATATCATAATTGTTTAGTGATGAAAAATCCACGAGAATATTTAACAGTTATAACAAAATGAATTCCTCAAGGATGATAGAATTTAAAAAAATTGATCAAATCAGATAAATCCAATACAATGGAGAGGATGACCATGAATATTATCCACACACTATATGTTTTCTCAGAAGAATTTAAAAACATTTTCTTGTTGATTATCCAATAATATATACTCAATTAGAGATTAGGACAATCAAACCATTTTTAGAACATTAGTCGATTCATCATCTCATCCATCCAAATACAAATTACTGAGGACCCCAAAAAATAGCATCCCCTACTTTAATTCCAAGATAGAATGTGGTGTAATTTTCTATGTGAGAGTTTCTACATTGCAATTCTACTTCGCTAGAGTGTATACAATTTTAATTGTTGAATAGAGGGAGATATATCACACAAATTTTTTTTATCAGTTTCATTTCCTTCTATGAAAATATATAGCCCATACTCTTATTATATGAAAAGAAAATGAACCTATCCCAGAAACTATAATGTAATCAACATTTATTTTTATACATAACCAATGAATGATGAAATCATGAGAGAATTAGTTATCTAATAAGGATAGAACATAATAGATCCATAGGTCACCATAATATGGACCATAATTTTTTCCATTTTTAAGGAGAACACATAGAATATACTTCATGCAATTCAATTTTTTTCAAATGATGTCTTGGATTTAGTAATCAATCATCATGCAACAACATCACCCATGTTAGAGGCTAGCACCACTCCTCCATTTTCAAATGCTCATGTTCCTACTTTCTGATGTCTATGGTTATGTGTTGTATCCAAAATAAACATTGGTGTATCATTAGGCACACATCAATAGGTCGAATTGATACTTGGACCATATGATGGATAATTTCTAATTCGCCCCATCTATTTTAGGAATCTAGAGTCTCATGGATTCGGTTTATAGAGGTTTCCCAGTCACTATGTGGGGGTCCACCAAACAGAACATCAAATAAATATATTAATATATGTCCCCCTTATGCAATGTCTCATGTTTTCCATTTGTTATGATGGTTATTATGGAGACACATTTATCTGTCTTGGGAAGGGTTATCCTGATTTTTTTTTCAGATACCTATTTCAAAAAGAAATCTTATATCATCATGTGGATGTGTGTGCCTCATTTTAGTGCGGATCGTTCACACTATATTTTCATTAATAATATTTTTTATCGTAGGGATTAGTAGAGATAGTTTGGGTTTCTACATTGAATAGAATTTTTTTGTATTATCATGTACTCTAGAGAGGATTTCAATAATAAAATCAGCATTATGTTTGATACTGGTTCACTCATCTTTTTTTATGGTTGATTGATGTCCATGATTGATGGGATACACCCCACATGACAGTCTAGGATTCCCTCACATGACTTCATATTTCTTTTTAGAACCTCTCTTTTCAATATGAATATGAGAATCATTTGAATAATATTACTGTGTGGATTACTACACTCCTCAATTTTAGGATGCTTATTCATACCAGATTGTTTTTAGAGATGGTAATTCATCATCCCCAATTGATGAAAATTGATTTTCTGGTTGGGGTTTTAGTGTTATAATGCAAGGATTTGAGTTTCATTTCCCTTTCATGGCTATTCTCTATTTTTAATATCCACATAAACTCCTCTCCAATATATAGAAGGAAGAATTTTAGTATAATTGGACTACGTGAACCATATATCTTGGATATTTTTGCTGCCACACCTTCTAAACATGACTAAATTATTTTGACCAATACATAATTTTTGTCTGTAAGAATGTCTGATTCATCTTCTGGTTCCCATGTTTCACCATCTCAATTTATTCTACTACATCTAGTGATGGAATCAATGTTTCTCTCCCCATCAGAAAAATATATCTATTTGTGTCATTATTTCAGGCCTTCTCTAATGAGGGTTCCATTTGATTACAATTTTATTTGTTATGGATCGTTATGTGCTTCACATTATTTCATCAATTTGTGGTAAGGACGTTTCTCTCATGCTCGCTACCTTCATTAAATAAATTCCTTGTGATCCATGAAGTTCAATTAGTTTTCCATATTTTATAATAAATAGCTACATTGAATTATATTAATCTTAAGAGGATGATTCAAACAATCTAGTTTTGTATATTTCTCCTATCAACGTCATCTGCACTAGATCTTTTTTGAACATATTCTATCAGGTCAACACTCCCATGGCATGTGCTATGATTCATAGAAGGCCAAATTTATGTGTATTCTTTATCGATGAACACGTCAATGGTCTATAATTCATGTGTCCTGGGATAATTGGTTATAATAGATATCATATCTAATGAGATTCATAATAAAATATGTCTATAGTGGTTGTGTTGGAAATGAAAACAGAGAACTGAAATATCAAAGGTCATTTTCATAATGTGTTGCTATGTGACATCATGCATAAAGCTATCATAGACCATTATATAAATATTTTATACAATTTATTACTTTATAAGATGAATATTTAAGATAAATATTACTAAATTATATTTATTTTCATTATGGGGATCCTTATTTACTTATTATCTATTGTTTATGACAAATGTGTCCTAAATGAAATGGGGTGTATTTTTCTTGATATTGGGAAAATTGATCTCAGTACCATGGAATAGATTTCCAGTGGATATTTTAATACAATGATGGAAAACTCAATAGATAATGTTCGAGGGACTCATCCTTGGTATTATATGAGAGTTTTTGTCACAGTTTCATCTCAAAATGGCATATTAGACATGGGTTTTTAGGTCAAAATGTATACATGGATAAAAAAATAACATGGAGGGAATTTGATGTGGTGCATGATTGATTGATACATTCCATATATAGAGGACAATTTATGTTTTAAAAATTATAAGCTCTTTTAAATGGTCCATTCCGTCTTGGTTAACTCTCCCATACTTCTTAGTAGAGAGGCTAAGGACATTGAAAATTGTGTATTTTCATTCTCTAATCAGTGGACATTTGAATCTGACTTCCATTTAGTGTTACAATAATATTGGATTAAACATGGTCAAGTGTTTTCAAGAGTTTCATTACATAATTAGTTACATATTTTACTATGATATCTTCAATATTTGGTTATCCAAAAGTCCTAATAGTTCATGGAGATAAAAAACATTTTAATAGAAGTTGAAATGACGAAATCCAGATTTGAGGAGTCTGGTGGTGTTTATATTTTCACTAATCATCAATGTATTTGAATTTATCTCTCTGACATTCATCATGAACAGTAATTTATTGTATATTAACGATCTAGATAAATGTTGCTAATGGTGGGTGATTTATACAATGAATTCTTCTAGTAAATTCAAAAAGGAATTAAGCATGGTTGAAACCTAAAAATCATCATTGATAATGGTTATTGCACCAGTTATGTGGATTTTGAGAATGGTGTGGTAAATTTATAATATAGGCAACTTATTTATGGATGTAATACATTAATGTAGTTGAGTTATCTTAGGGTCCTATCTTTTATTTTTACCTTTATCCGTTTGTTGTATTCAAAGTCATATAACTCCAACTTTGAAGCCATTCCATATGGGAAATATATTTGGGATTTTATGTTATCTATCAATATGTAGAGTTTTGAAAGAATTGATGGGTTCCTAGGTTAGTTTTAATAATTTCATAATGGAGACATATACTTCATTATATCTTTTCTACTATCTAGGATTATTTCCCAGGGGTAGCCTTTATACGGTGGACAATGAAATCATAATGAATCAAGTCACTTGGTTAAAGAACCCTCATCTCACAATAATTATAGGCATATCATTATGTGTACACATACAAACAGGGTTCTTTATTTTGTGTTAATCGAGATTATATATATTAATCCAAATGATGGGGTTACAGAAGAGAAACATTGTTTTATTAACTACATAATAAGTGAATAAATTCAATAAGTAATTAGAATTGTTATTTTTTATTGATTAGTTAAGTAGGTTTTGTCGATATCCGTATTTATGGAAGATGAAATGACTTCTTTAATGATCTATATTTAGAATTCTTTTAAACTATTTATAAAAAAAGTACATTTAATATGTATGTATGGTCAAAATTTAGAGACTTTTTGTGAATGATTGAAATATAATATTATTATTGTTATAATCAGTATTTCATAGAAATTCCAGGGGATTTGGTGGTTTTGGTTATTTTTACTGAACATGGTGTTTGTTTTGAAGAAGTCTGTAGAACATGATGGTGGTCATGATGCTTATGCTATAACGAGGATCTAGTTATGACAATGATGTTTCAAAGAGATAAATGATGTGTTTTATGTGTTGTGAGGTTGTACACTAAGGGTGGTTTATTAGTTCATAAAATATTATTACAGTCTATTTATACTTCTACTATGATTACCACTATATGGATAATGAACAATTTTTTATCGATAATAATTTTAAATCTATTGGATACAACATGATTCTATTCATTGCATGTGCATCTTTTAGAGGTAACGTACAATGATTCATAAATTTATCGAATAGTTATGAAATGATAATAAGTTAATTTAACACACGTGTTTTCTCTTAATGCATAAATATAATGAGGTTTTACATGAATGTACATGAAAATGATTATTCGTTTATTGTCACATGACTTATAGGAATAAATAAAAATCATTGAAATTGAATAATATTATTTACAATCAATAAAAATAATTAATATATATTTTTCGAATAATAAGAACAGAGTCTTTAGTGGTGGAAATTAGGTGCACATAGAGTATAAAATTATATATGATTCTAACTCTAAATAGTTTCACATAATATATATATAAATAGAAATTTTATCTTTTTTTTATTTAATATGAACCCAAAACTACTTTAATTTGATTATGAAAAATATAGTCTCAGGAGATTCATTCACATACATCAATGTTAAAAAATATATTTATGGTTGATTGTCTCCACTCCCTTAATCTCACATCAACCATAATATTTTGTGTTGATATTTACAATAATTTTTTTTCCCTTGTTCCGTGATAAAATCTATAATAGAAATAGGTTACTTTACCACTAAATGTATTATTTATTTGATGTATGAATTATTTTAATTTTATAATAATTATTTTTCAATTAATTAAATATGGATTCCTTATAAAATATTGGTTGTTATGGGGGTGTCTGAGTCTTGTTCGGTGCTTGGAACAATAATCAGTGGGCTAAATAGAATGGTTTCACTATTATCTCTAACATTGTGGGGTAGGACATGTAGGTGAATCATGGTCCATGGTTTTCCTTGAAAATGATACAATGTACACTAACCTATGACATACCGCAATAGTTTATAAGAGAAGAATATGACTTGGTTAGAAGATGATTTTTCAAACCTTCAGGCATAATTGTGTTGGTACCCTCTTAAGGAAGTGGCTTGTGCATGGTTGATACATGGATTTCCAAACCATGAGTTGAAACCAAGTGCCTCTATTTTTTTAAATTTATGATATTCATTTATATATAATTATATCCTTAAACATCCCTCAATTTTCCCATTTGACAGTGTGGGAGCATTGATTCTCATACGAGAGATCCACTGAATCCTTGATCATGGATTTTCCATAACATCTTTATTCAACCCCCAATTCATGATCAATTTATCGCATTGGATTTGTGCTAGTGTGATCTCCAATCATCATATACCTTTCATTATTTTCCTTCCACTCTATAATGTCTTTGAGTTTTACACTATTATGATCTGTTATTAGTGTGTTGATCCATTCCTTAGTATTCTTCTTATTTAAGATGAACTAGTTGACGATATTGGATATGGATAGTTGTTGGATCAGGTTGTACGTGGTCTAGTAATTATACCTCAAATTTTGAAAATTTATAATATGACCTATTTTTTATATTGTTGTTACATCATATATTTATTGAATATTGACATCCATGGTTGGTTTTATTTTCATAACACAAACCACACCATGATCTACTATATTAGAAAGATACATCCATTTGGGTATTTCCTCTTACATTACGAAATGTATTTCATGTGTATATAGAAAATGAACCTAATTTAGTGATTTGAATTACCTTTAGATTATGAAATAATTTTTGTGGAACAAATTTAGTGTCATTACATGGAGAATTCCCATATAGACAATAATTATTTGAGTTGAATGATATTATTAGGAAAGAATAACATTATTTAAATGGAACAATTATTATTTCATTGTTGATATTAAATGATAATGATTTGTACATTATTCATTAGATTGTATTTAAACCAATGTGTGCTCCCTCTAATGATGTGTTGGCATGAAGACCCCAAAAAAATATATTTAAATATGCTTGAAGACCTTTATTTGTGTTGTATAAAATGGGAATGAAATCCCTTTTACTTTATAACAAGTGGTAATGAAGACCCATTATAATTATATTAAATGGAAAAGGAAAACCATATTATATTTATATTTGAATAGAAACTCTTAGTATAAATGTGATACCATGCATGAAGACCCTTTATATATACATGATATGTTAATTATGTACCTTATATATATGTAACACAAGCATGGAATCCCTACATGAGATATTGGGAATGTTGTAGCTTAATTCATTGTACCATTCATGTAGTCCTTATTCTATGATTCTGTGCATGTAATAGTTATACTAGGATATTGTGAATGGAATACATTATTCATTGATTTGGGGAATGAAGACCCTATTCTATGAAACTAGTCATGGTGTCCCTATTTTTTGATACATGGAATCATGTCCCACATACTACTATTACACCATGTATCACATCGGTTATAATCATGAAATGTGTCATAGTTACCCTTGATACATGTTCAGAGGTATTCTAGCACAAGCTAAAAATGGTAGTGTAAAAAAACTCATCATTAAATAATGAAATATTTCAGATCGGCATAAACAATTATATTATTTTTAAAATAATGAATTAATTAATAACATAATAAAAATTTATCATTTTCTAATTGTCATAAACTATTTTTATTTTGTAGGAACAAATAAATTTTAGCATCCCCATTAGGTTGCAGAAAAATTTGTTCAATAAGATATGTCACCATATATACAGATAGTGTTGGATGATGATGAATACACATGGAAGGCATAAATCTATGAGTTCTAATTCCATATTATTTATAATTCCAAGTTGTCTATTTTAGAACATGGTGACAAGGTTTGGTTTTTTTGTTTCGATATAACGTAGTTAATATCATTCTCATTGTTATGGATTATTTATTCATTTTCATCGATGATGTTGCATTTGATATCACTTTAGAGGTCTATTTTATATGTTTTTCTTATATATCATGATTCAATAGTTGACCATAAAGATTCATTTTATATAATGAATGTTTCCATAAATTATTCAGGTTTGATTTGTGTTGTTAAATTTTGGTGAGTCATGTGAATTTCATAATTGATCCAAAAATCCATTTATTGTACGGATGATGATTTGAATGTCTTCTATTATTGACATTCAGTGATTTCTATACATTATGAATGAGTGAAATAAAACTTCTTCATCAATGCATTGAGTTAAAACAATTAAATCCTTTATCCTTGAACATTTTACAATCCTCTATCATTCGTTTCCAATCCATAATTGTTTTCCTTTAGAGAAAAGAGTAATAAGTCATTCCTTTGTCATGGTGTAGATATTGGGGTATTTTATTGGGAAATGAATTCTTTATATTCCTCATATTATACATTTTCTCTTTCCTTTTGTTTGGCATAGTTCACATGTGGTCCATTTAATTCTGTTATGTATATATATGATTATATTAATCAATAATATGAAATTATTATAGGTTATATTTTCTCTATTTCATGGAAATATAATATTTCATGTTTTTAGTAATTTATTTCTTCAATACATTTGAATAAATTTTCCATATTTTTTAAATTAAATTATTTTTTTGTGTATGTTATCTATGTGAATTTTTTTTGATGTGATTATAATTTGTATGATTATATTCCATTGAAAGGTTTCTATTATTCTGGTAATGTGTGATTTAGAGTTGTAAATATAAATAGGGTTAAATTTCATCTATCCTGAAATTTTATTTTTCAAAATATGTTATAATATTGTACATATGAGTAGTATCTACATATAGTGGAAAAGTAATTTAGATATGTATTGGTTCCATTTATATATAGTAATTTTTATCTTTTTATATCAATTTAATAGATTATATTGGATTTTAAATATTATATGTCTTCACTTAAATCCATAATTTGTAATGATATCATCATGTAATAAATGGTATATGGATTCTTGAATCCTTTTTGGAATTGAATCATGAATATAAGGATTTATATTAAAAAAAATTCATATTTTTTAATTAGGAAAATTTTAATTGTACTCATTATGTATATTTACAATGGTAAAAAATTCAACACTTCGTGAATTAGAAGGGTTCGTGAGAAGTTTATTCAAATAGACTAGGAATCAAATGTTATTAAAAATGTCTCATGTGGATTGGTTGAAAAAATTTATAACTTATCTTAATATTTCATACCAAAAATGTGAATATATAAATCCATATGACCATTAATATGAATATATATATATTTTATTGTTCTTAATTTTAAAAAAATTTATTATCCCACCTTCAATAAAATAGAACCATATAACATCATTCCTTTGTGCCTTTTGGAAACACTCTCTTAGAAAATTAAATCTCAAATATCATCCCATTATCCCTCACAAATTTACATACCCTCTTTCACTATAATCATAATATACATTGAAGGATTAATGTGTAAGATATGATATTATTACAATAGATGTTTTATTCCTCTTCATTGACTCAATAAATCTTTAACATTTCTTCTAGATCAGTAAAATATGTAGTGTCCAAACTAACATAATTAAAAGATATCCCAAATATAACTAAATTATATTATTATTATTTGAAAAACATTTTTAAACCAATCTAAATCAAATTGAAATATGATAGCTTTCTCATGATCACGTGTGATATACTGCTTTATTGAATTGTTGAATTTCATTAGCTAACACCACTTCCCAATTATAGTTCTAATGGTGTATCTACATATAATATATGATATTAATCATATATATATTATTATTGGTTTATTAAATAATATTTAATTTAGTTTAGTTTTTATCATTATAAAAAAATCCTTCTAGGATATGTTTAGTGAACACTCATTATTCATGATTCCACAACCCCCTCCCACTAATGATATTGTAATTAAGGGATATAAATAATCTATAATCAGTCCTACTTCAAGTAGTTCATTATTCAATGACTAGTATGGAGGGTATAAATATCTCATTAAATGGGATGGATTACCGTATACAATAATATAGGATATGGATATAAGATGAATCATCCAAAATCAAATCTATGACATATTATAAAATGAAATAGTAAAATACCATTATGAATGTATAAATATTATTTTTCTAGTATAATATATAAATTTATAAATACCCAATGAAAAATATAATGTATTGATGCAATAACATTCAAAAGGCCCGAGCTAGAAATTCACACCACGGTCAGCATAGCCCTCATGGAAACATGGAAATCAGTTTATATACATTGGGTGAGAATAAATGTATACTCAGCAGGAAAACAAATTTATATCATGAAAATGATATAAAATAATACTAATTAACCAATGAGATAATGAAAACCCACTAAACCCTAAATATGTCATCAATCTATCCAATCCTCTTGATAGAGCAAATTTATATGCATATTTTTGATCAAATAATGAGTATTTTTTACTATTTTTCAATGATAAACACCATGTATTTACATGTTTTATTAAAATAATGGGTAATTTATGTTTTAGAATGAAAATGAGAAAAATTGTGAAATGTGCATAATTATGGATTTTTTGATTGATTTTGACCACAAGGGTATTTTTTCATTCCACATAAAATATATCTCCAAACATTGTGATTAAATTTGTTCTATAATCCTGATTTTTTTCCTCCAATTTTGTGTTCCAGACCAGGAGCTGATTCAGCCATCTGAAGGGCCTAAAAAATCATTGAATTTGGAAATTGTTTTCAGGCGGACAGTGTGTACCCCACCACTGTAACAGATGCACAATTCTGTCTCCACAGATGAAATTTTGGTTATTCCACCTGGATATGGTAGAGAACTCATAGGCACGCTCACCAATTAAAATCCAATGGTGTTTTCATCCATTAATGTGGATATTTATTGTTATACATTTAAAGTAAGCTTCCTGGAAATTTCATCCAAAAAAAGTCCTATTCAATGGAAATTCCATAAGACCTTCATCTGGTAGCTAAATTTGCTGATATTTTGAGCGGAGACAGAAAAGACATTTATGAACATTATTTATGAAGAGTAAAACACGAAAAAAGTCATTTATAGGGCCATCCACTTGCAATATTTCGGAGGTGAAAATCTGCCTATAAAAGGAGACCCTCCCCTCCTTCTAAATCCATCAGCTCGACAACCAAAGCCAAGGAGGGATCCCATCAGGGCACGATCCATTTCTGCTCCTCTCTCCCCCCCATTTCTTATTTTTCTTTTATTTTTCTTTTAATTTTGTTTTAGTATTATTTTCAATTGTAATTTTTATTATTCATTTTATTAATCCATGCATTTGTGTTTCTCCAACCACTTTTCTTCTTTTCTTTGATTATCTCCCTATCAATATCTCTATCTTCCTACAAACAATCCACTATGTAATCTCATACTCCCAGAAATGATAGGTTAACTCGAGAATTGTATTGGGGGGAGGTCAAGATATTCAATATTTTTTTTAATGTTTGTTTTATTGTTTTTGGTAGATTTTAGTATCATGCATTGGTGAGGTTAATGTCCCCGATTGGGTGACAACCCCCAATGACATGAAACACAAACGATTTCTATTTTGGAAAATACTAGTGATTCAAACATGATATTTAATATTTGGATTATCAAAGTAAAATAAACATATAAAAGAGAATAATTATTGAATCCAAGACTGAACCCCAAAACCATATACTTTATTCATCAAATCATTTTGTTTTCATTGCATGATAGTTCATATTTTTAAATAATAAAAAACAGAAAAAATATTTTCATCACTTTCATTTAAATAGAAAACAACAAAAACAAGTAGTTTATGTGAATTAGGATAATTTAAGTGAACCCAATTGAAAAGCTCCACAAGAGAGATGACCGTATTTAGCCACTGCGCTGCACTAGGGAAAATTTAATTGTTTTTGTCCATTCCCCGTGACAGGTGTGCGTCAAAACTGGCACTATTTCCGGGGATCCAATCAGTTATACATTGAATTTTTATATTTTCACATCTTAGTTTGATTTAATTTCTTTTAAAAAAACAATAAAAGGAAAAAAAATCTATCCATGATGAATTCAAATGATAAATATTCTACATGGACTGAAAATTACACATGGGTTCAAGAACACCACTACACTGAGGAATCCCTCCGATGAAGAGTTGATGCTTTGACTATAATTGCCAAGCAAGGGCAAAGAGGCAATATAAGATGGATCTCACCGAAAGACATAATGGTGATTTTTGATGAACTCCAAAATGACTAAAAAATATTTGAGGCCAAGAAGGAAGTACCACTAGTCTTCACGAATTTCACAGAAGCCATCCATGAACGTGAGGCCAAATTTGTGGTGGAGGAGCCTGACAACCTACATTATCCTTCCACCATCATACTCTAAGATTCACATACCACTGAGGCAGTGATTGAAGTTGAACCAACTCAGGTAGTGGAATATATCTTTGACAATGTCTCTCCTGATTTTATTGAAATATATTTGTATATCACTCCCTCTTGTTTTGATTATAAAAAATCAGACATTATTTTTTATGACTTGGAGAAAGATGAAGAATATAGTAGACATGGACCTATTGGGGAACACATTGATTTCCATGGTTTCAATGAACATGCATTGGAGGAGCCCCATCAAGATAACCATGTTTTTGAGCCTAAGAAAAACAGACAAGAGGCTTTTCATCATGCAGCCCCCATGAAGCCAGTACTGGAAGTTAAGAAGGTTGCAAAATTAGCATCCAATGAAGTGGATGGGCCATACTTCATCCTACCCCCACCATGCAAGATATAACTTATTTTTAAATGGAAGGGTATGGTTTACTCTATCCTTGGATCATCAATCAAGAACAAGGATGAGGCACAAGCTGGGAAAAGCCACATGTTGTGGTTAAAATAAAAGAAGATTCATCCTCCATCAGACATTGGATAATAGTTGGTACTGCCCTATAGAGGTAGTAAAAATTCAGGGCCCACTTGGGGGATCATTCCAAGATTTATCTTTACTTTATTTCTAGGAATTTATATTTTAATTTCGTTTCTTAAGAAACAATTTAGCATGTGGTCCCCTCCCTCTTTTAATTTTGAGCTTATAAGAAATGATCTATGTGATTAATTATGTAATTCTATTTTGTAGAATCATGAAGGTTGGTGGAATCCCCAAACATTGAAGGATGGGGACTATTGATTTATTTTCAAAAGGGATATCATTTTCATTCCCTATCTTTTTAATTCCATACATTTTTCTACAAATTAATTTTTTTGAGCTTTAAAGATAAAATTGCATGCCCACACTTGAATTCATGTTTTACTTAACTTATCTAGGAGACATGAGTTTCTTATGGACCAAGTGATACCATGTTTTATATTTCAATGTTTATATGATAAAATTATTGAAATACTTAATTGAATTTTTTTAATATAAAGTATAGATATTGAAATGATGACTCATGATTTGAAGGAATTAATTAATTCATTTAAATGAAAGTTCTCAACCATCTTTCATGATTTGAATTTCTGAAATTAAAGTGATTTGTTTTATTATTATTATTCATTCCATGAGTGAATTTCCAATGTTATATTTCTCATTCCCATGAGAATTTCTAGACCAAGTACTTCCTATTTATTCTTGATCATATTTCTTGAGTGATCTTGGGACATGTATCCAACCAGAACCCGTATTGAAACTTGTCAAAGCTATGACTGTGAAAAAACACATTTAAAATGATTGAGGCATCCTTTGAAAAGGTACATTTTCTTAAAATAAAACCTTTACATAAATTCATTTTTAGCCCATACAGACCATGAATTACCTTTATATGGATGAGCCATGTTTTAAGCCATTTTTATCCCTTCCTACCAAAATCACTATATTTGCATTATATTTTAAAGTTCAATTGTGGGGGTAAAGGGAATCATTGTGGACATGATAATAAAAATTGTGAGTAAGACGTGTGGGGGTGTTATTGTGGGAATTGTATAAGGTTGTGAAATCATTCATTATACTATATTGTTTTCCCCTCTTGAGTTAAAAAAAATAAAAAATGACAAAAAGAAAAAAAATAGAAAAATAGGTTTTGATTTTGGGGAACCAAAAATCACCATTTTTCAGACTGACGAACTTATGATTGTATGTGGTTTGGTGATGGATGTGAGGTTTGATCAAATCATAACTTTCGAAAAATGAAAAAAAGTAAAAAACAAAAAAAAAATCAAGAGGGTGCACAAATCATCCATTATGCTTACTTGATCTTAACATTTTCTTTGAGTTTTGGGAAGTGGGTGTTGATATTTTGACGGGGATAATTTCATTACAGTTTTAATTTTAATATCATGAATTGTAATTCGGAGATTAGCCTCCTATATGAGCATTAATTTTTAAAGCATAAAATCCTAAGATCCTTAATCATCCGAGTTATTTTAACCATTATTGCAAGTCTTCATGATTTCATGTGTCTTTTGTAATTACAATGTGGAGAAAGTAGTTCATTTACAAGCCTATGGATAAGGAGCATGTTCTAATGATATGAGCATAACTCTACTTGAATTTTATCATGAGTGAATAGAGAAACAAATTGAGGTAAATTATGAAATGTCATGTTTAATAGTGATGAATCAAGAAGAATTAATGAATGAAAGGATAAGTTCAAGAAATTTTCAAATGGGAAAACTAAAATATGTGAATTATTGTTTTCTTTGAAAATGGGAACATAAATCAATATTTTATACAGATTTTTGATGTTTTGATTTTATATTGAAAATTTATTTATTTTATTGCATAGAAATTTGAATATTGGTAACATTGGTGTCCTTTGATTTCCATGTTGAGATTTAATGATTGAGGACAAGCATTGTTTAAGTGTGGGTGTATTTGAGAGAGCAAATTTATATGCATATTTTTTATCAAATAATGAGTATTTTTTACTATTTTTAAATGAAAATCCCAATGTATTTACGTGTTTTATTAAAATAATGGGTATTTTGTGTTTTAGAATGAAAATGAGAAAAATTATGAAAAATGCATAATTCTAAATTTTTGGACAGATTTTGAATAGAAGGGTATTTTTGTCACCTCTCATATCATATTTATCCAATCACTGAGATTAAATTTTTTTTAGAATCCTGATTTTATTTCCTCCAATTGTTTCTTCTGGACCAGGAGCTGATTCAACCATCTAAAGGGCGTAACAAATCATTGAAGGTGGAAATGTTTTTCGTGCGGACAATGTGGACCCCACAACTATAACAGATTCACAACTCTGTCTCCACATATACAATATAGGTTATTCCACCTGGATATGGACTATGAATCATTGGTGTGATAACCAATTAAATTCCATGGAGTGTTGCATGTATTAAGGTGGATATTGATCATTATACATTTAAAGGAAGCTTCCATGAAATTTCATCTAGAAAAAATCTTATTCATTGAAGATTACATAACTCCTTCATCCAGTAGAGTCATTCATTTATATGTTTAGGGGAGAAAAAAAATTAATTTATGAACATCTTTTATGAAGGATGAAGCTCGAAATAAAGTCATTTAAGGGGCCATGCATGGACAATCTTTCAGTGGAAAAAATCTTCCTATAAAAGGAGACACTCCCTTCCTCCAAAATCCATCAACTCGACACCCAAATCTAAGTAGGGATCCCACAAGGGAACGGGCCACTGTTGCACCTCTTTTAACCCGTCAATTATTCTTATTATTTTATTTTTATTTTAGTTTTGTTATACTTATATTTTCAATTGTAATTTTTTTAGTTTTATTAATCCATAAATCTGTGTTTCTCCATCCACTTTTCTTCTTTTCTTTATTTATCTTTCGATCAATCTCTCTATCTTCCTACACCCAATCCACCAAGTAATCACATACTATCAAAAATTAGAGGCTAACTTGAGACATGGATTGGGAGGAGGTCAAGATATTCATGAATTTTCATTAAAGTTTGTTTTGATGTTTGTGGTAGATTTGAGTATAATGCATTGGTGGGGCGAATGTCCCAATTGGGTGACAGCCCCCAATGACATGAAACTCCAAGATTTTATATTCTGGAAAAAAGTAGTGATTCAAACATGAGATTAAATATTTAGATTAGAAAACTAAAATAAAAATTTAATAGAGAATAATGATTGAAACCAAGACTGGACCCCAAAACCAATTACTTTCTTCATCAAATCATATTTTTTTACATTGAATGATAGTTCGCATTTTTAAATTATAAAAAACAAAAACAATATTTTCATCAATTTCATTCAAATATAATACAAAAAAAACAAGTAGTTTAGGTGAATTTGGATAATTTATGTGAACCCTATTGAAAGTATTTTCAAGAGAGATAACCCTGGTCACCCACTGTGCTGCACTAGGAAAAATTTAATTGTTTTTGTCCATGCTCTGTGACAGGCATGCATCACCTCCCCATGGAATTCTCAACAAAAAACATTTTCCTTGTATAATATAATTATAATTAACAGGTTGATAAAGAGTGTCCCATAATGATTTCCCACTGATTTACCACACCCACGTCACAATTTCATGCATCCTGGATGTTCCATATATCTCAAAAAATATATATCCCCTCCGCAAAGTATGATCATATCACATAATGCTCGCAGACAAGTAGGTAACCACCCCATAGATTGGTAAAATATTTTCTCACCTGATGCCATTTGGGACATCATTTCGAAACAATTTTAGTAACATGAGTAGTATTTTATCAATATTGAAAATTACATCAACATTAATCCATACATATAACTTTAATTAACCTCACCAAAAGCTTACCCACAACACAATCATGTAAAATGACTACTAAAGACACATGAGCTATCATAAAGTGCACTCATAGACATCCTACCATCACAACTAGTGCACATATAGTTACATGGAATAGATAGTATGAACATTATGGTAATAATAAATCCATCCTTGATACTGAGATATAATGAAAAGACCATCAATATATGTATATGGGTGCTGACACATCGTGATTGAAATAGTTGGGGTCAATATATAAAATCCTTAGAGCATTCAATATGTATAAATAAGCCATAAAAAAATTAATATATGGGTTCAAAACTAAAAACTAACTGACCCCAGAAGATTACCATAATCTTTTCCACATATAAATCTATAAAACAACAAAAAATTCAAGACTCATTTCATATTTCCATTGACGAACATTATTCATCACAGTTTTATCAATATTTTCCAACTGTCGCATTTAACTTCATAGCTCATTATTTATTTTTTCATTTGTTAATTTATTCCCATTAATCAAACAAACCATAACCCTATGTGATATTATTAACCAATTATTCTTTCATTATTCGAGCACATAGCCCAATGAGACAAAATATTAAAAATCTCTTTATTCCCAACGAACCATATCCAAACGTCCTCAAATGCACTGAGAAAACATATCGTCTCACCACCCAAAATTAATGGAAAAAAAAACCTTAAATAACCTCATGAATAGAGAGGAAATATAGACCATCACCTCACTACCTTGATGGTATAGACGAACAAACCATTACATAAACTCTAAAAAGTCCTGAACAAACCAACCTTCATATCACCACCATAAAGGAACGACCAAAACAACCATCACCTTAGCAACCTAAATCAACATCCATGAAAATATTCAACATGATTACCTTAATGCATGGAAAAAAATCAACAAATAAACAAAATGTTTTCAATGATTTTACATTGTGGATTTTATAACATTTCACATTATTTGATTTGTTTTATCACACAATCCATAAATCCATGGGAATACATTATGTTAATAAAATATAAATTGTTGTCAAATTTCCATTTTACAGTTATATTAAAAAAGAAAAATAATGTTCTCCAAAAAAAATCAATCCATCAAGAATAATTACTGTAGGGGCCACAATTAAAAGTAGGGAATTCACCCCGTTCACACACAATATGAAAATAATATCCAGGCTGTAAAAACATGAGTATTGTTACACATTAACGATTAGTATTCAATTTATTATTTTATTCTTCTTGATTTTATAGTGGAAACCATCCTACAAATTATATAAGGGTAAACCCATCATATATGATAAAAAAGTGATAAATAAAGGATTATATTCCTCAATTAATAACATAAAACATGATATTCACCATGATGAGACATTGAAATATCCTCAAAACACAACCACATGAATACCCCATGGATAATCATACACCGCATTATTGATTGTTATAAAAAGAGAAAAAAATTAACCCAAACAAAAAACATCACAACTATAGTTGTTTACAAATATAAGAATGGAATAAAAATATAATATAATGATATAATGGCTTCTCACTGATCAATATGTTGAATCTACATTATCCAATGTAACAAGGTCACAAGATTTATTTCATGGGATACTCCCAAAACAAACATCTTATGAAATTCACATTTTCCCTATTTTTTTAAATACATTTCATGAATTAATTTTATGACATTAATCAATTTCACATATTGCACCTCAGAAGTATAGAATCTCTAATACTAGTGTGATACCGAAATAGTAAACCACCAATTTAAATAATGAGTCCATTTCATGATGTCAGTATCCCAAAACAGCCCTAATTCCCCTCCACCCACCACAAAACCTCTTCATGCATCCTATGAAACACATCCAACACAAAAAACCTATAATGTAATGTGTTAGTAATGCATGTTCAGAGACATTAGATGCCTTGAAAATGATTTTTTCTATTTAGAATCCAAACCCAACACCATAAGGAAAGGGATTTGAACAATAACCTCATGATATAACATTAATTTATTATTTTATTTATGATATCTACCACCAGTTATGACATTCACAAAAACAACCAAAAAATACAAATCACTATTAAAAATAACCACATTTAACACATCAACAATACCACACACCCATGTCAACCTCCATGTTGCTGAAACAAAGAATCTATACAACCAATATATTTCACCACCATGATCATGCTAATCATTCAATTCGATCCTCCATGTAAAAATAGTATACTCTATAGGTGACATTGATTATATCACACATGTTTTATTGAATTGTTGTATAATGTATCTCAATTAGGAATATGGTTATACCCTTTTAATATATTCTAACATTATCACTTATCATACATCATGAAAAAAAACAATTATAATAACATAATAAGATACAAATATCAATTCTAAAAATAATATTAATGAAAGTCCATAAATATCATCAGGTACTAGGATCAGTTCCACATATCTCCCTCCTAAGTACACTCCTACATGGATCAATGGTTCCACAACATGTGAATTAGGGTAATTGTCCATCCACTCCACAGCTTCTCTTGGTGACCCTAAATCACTATTATAATATCCATGAATGCAACATATTTATAAATATTCAACAATACTAGGATAATGACATTAGATTAATCATTCAAATTCTGAAAAAGCTGATAGAATAGAATATTTCATAGAATATATCCATCCACATAGGAAATTCTAACTAATATTCTAGAATTTCATCTCACCCCAATAGCATAAAGGGGTCAATGATCATAGGAGAATTCTTACTCCTCCATTCAAACCTAAACAACCCACAGTGAGGGGAATTTTTCAATTACTTGTGGTCCCCATACTCAAACTCAATGATACTATTCATTTGATGGGAATAAGGGTTTTATAGGTTAAGAATTTTTATATATTATCAAAAAAACTTACCCTTTTTATTTTTCTATTCACTACATCAGGTCCATGAACTATTGATTTTATATCCTCCATCCATCAAAATTGTTAAATACATGGCTACCCATCCAAATTATTAATAGAGGGAATGTTTATTATTGGATGAAAACTATTTTCATAGGAAAATAAAAACAAATGATTTTTTTAAACTATTATAAAAAAATCCCTTAACACAAACCCACAACATATCCCTCATCGTTTCGAAGGTCAACTCAATCGGTACAACTATTTTAGTGTGAAAATAAGTATTCAGAAGTAAATGGGTTCCAAAAAATTGTTTTGAACCCCACCAAAATAATGAAGAATTATTTTTACCTGGTCTTTGAAGATATGCCTTGAATCTCTATGAACTGTCATCAATTCATACACCTACCAGAAAACCAAAATAATTTTTTTTCTGACTCCATGATCATTATAAATTTTTCTGATTTAATTGATGATACATAATAACATAGAATGAATAAAAAAACTCATCATGGGAAGCCCATATGATGAAATTAGTCAATATTACTTCCAATTTACAATTTGAAACATCCAATTTATAAAATAAACATTAACAAACGTGATTAAAATCCTTTATATCCAATAATACCAAACTTTTATCAATGAACTATACCACCATTCATTTCATCTCGAGCTACAACATTGAAATCTCATGAAATGGTAATTCTAGGATAGTCCTAGGATTACTCCCATTAGTGATATATAAAACACTTGAAGAACTACCTCATGAATCACTTCTTAAAAAATCATCCTCCCATTAAAAAACATTGGGTTCCAACTATCATCTGACTATCAATTTGGTGAATCAACATGGATAACATGATCGTGCATTAGGTTTTCTTATGAATATCTCCAATGAGACTCACCCACATATAAAATAATATAATATTTCATCATTATCCGATAAAATAACCTATACCATTTTACAACATTTTATCTAATTTAAAGGCATCCAACTCCTACATTCATCTCTAGGCATCGATAGACTCGTAAAAAACAACCTTACATAAATTATTAGACCAAAAAACGTCCACATTTCATTATTATGAGTTGTCGTATTTATAGAAAACATATCCTTCTAGAGACTCCATAATCATACATTTCAAAAAGATTATTTTAGACTAAGAAAATATATTCTTCAACATATTGAGATCCACGATGACTATAATTCACACCCCAAAGAGGTAACACTAACACAAGTTCATGGGAAAATCTCCAAATCCTATATCCATATCAAGAGACACCATTTTAGGTATATGGAAATTTACCTTCTTAGATTTATATGATATCAATACCCAATGAATTATCTCAAACATATAAAATCCATATAGGAAGCATCCCAGAACTCCTCAAACATCAATCAAACATCATAATAAATGAAGCACTGGGGAACTAACTAACTTACCAATCATGATATTTAAAAAAAATTGCACTAATACACTAAATATATATATATACCCTCTTTATAAATATGATTAAAAGGGATAAAACTTGTTAGAAATCGGAAAAAAATCATTCCTAATAGCATATTATATCGAGGAAGCTACAAAACAATTCAACTTTTTTAGGTGATTCCCAAGAAAAAACATCCTTGGAATTTTGTGGCTTAGCATAAAAACCCTTATAAGAAACAATATGTTCATGAAAGGAATGTATCATCTCCAAAAAAATTGGTCTACTTTTTACATAGTTAATGGTGAAAATGAATGTACTCAGATTATCTAATATTATCATCATGTTAGTGTTATATAGTCGAGTATATAAATAGTTCATTAATGATGTTGACTATATAATGGTTTTGGAAACCTGAACCATGGTTTTCATGATTCCATATAACCCTTAGGTATGTTTCTGATAGTAAAAAAGAATGTCTTCAAACTCGAAGTGCCTATACTTGTACTAGAATGCAGTGTTCATCATATCATTATCCTTCATCCTAAAATAGTTATGTAGAGACTGTATATTGATCATATAAAACTGAATCTCCCAATAATATACTATAAATGGTCATATAACCATGTATATTTTAATTGGTTCTTGAAAAATAATTTATTCAACCAACAATAGTCTATAAATAACCGAATACTATAATTTTTCTTCATTGTGAACATCACTAGAGAACCCCACAGTGAAACACCTTCCTAGATAAAACCCATCAATGTCATATCATATATTTGAATCCCCATTTACCACAACACAAAAAGTTCATTCTGATTAGGATCCATCAATATAAAAGAACCACTTACTTTTTGTTCTATCATGATATCAACACAATGTTTAGTCGTATAAATCACACCCTCCTCAAGAAAACCATCCAGAAAATTCACAACAACCATAGAAACCTTAATTATTTCTACCACAAATGGTTTTATAGACAACTATCCAATAAAATATACAAGTGAATCTGCACACCAAACAACCACTTAACAATAATTATCACCATCTTAATACACACGATGTCTATAAAAACCCACAATCACCACTCTACTCTAGAGAATTCGATAGTAAAACACATAGATTAAAACCATTATATGCTTAGGATGAGATCATATAGCAAAATTAATATCATTAAAGGATCCCTACATATCTGATTTATCACAATAATTAGTCTACAATCATAGGAAAAACGAAACAACCCAGCCTCACCTCTGAAATACATAATCAACACTACAAACATGGGAATCCTCCAAATGAGTACTTCCAATTTCAGGAACAATATGTCCAAAACAAAGAAGTGTAAATATTATGAATAATTTCTTCTATAAATAGTATTAGAATTGAAACTGGCCATTCATCATATGACATATGGACCCTATGGATCTATTTCCACCACAGCGTGGAACTAAACATGTCCAACTCCCCTACCTCTATTTTGATGACATCCTCCATGACCGATCACACATCGCAAACCTAGAAAATGAGGAATATCAAATGGTTTTCCACATCCCATTCCATATTCCATCAGGTGAACATAATCCTAATTCCATAGTTGTTGATGTTGCCTCATTGGAAACTATTGTTGTTGTTACTATTGAAACCATTATAAATAAAAATCAATTTTTTTTTAAAATAAATTTCATTGTAATTATTATAGAAATAGAAAATCCATGAACGTATTAGGTTTTATTATAACCTATCAGATTTAAAAGAAAACTACGAAGTAAAACAATTAATACTATATTTATTGAGAAATGACCAAATGGTTAGTATAAATAGACGGTTATATTATATCTAATTGACACCAAAAAATGTGGTGATGTCCTCAACCCGAAGGATCATACCTTATAAATACATTTTATTGGATCTGTCATTGGATATATCAATACATGGATTTTACATTAACCAAGACAAATCTAAAATCAATCAACATAAGCATGATCAAAACCATTTCGGATAGAAGTTCATGCATATCATGATCATGTCCCAAACCATTTAAGTCAAATCACCACATGATAGTACCACTAGAACACACTATACCCTGAGATGGCTTTTTGTTGTATTAGAAGGATATTTATTAGGACCATAATAGTATGAATATTTATATTTTATTTTCAATTTAATATTAATCATACCTTCTTAATATCATAACATTATAAATGTATTTTATTTCAATAAAATATACCATTAATTATATTTTTATTTAGTATTCATTTCAAATTATGAAATTTATGTAAATGAATTAATGAATATTTCAAAAAATAATATTTTAGTAAAATTTAATAATTTAATAATATTTAATATATATTAATGAACATGTAATTTTAATGTAGTCGAAATTAATTTTTATAATGGTAGGAAAACTGTTATTAACAAAACACAATGTTTTTCAGTTAATATAAATTATTATATTAAATGTTTTTTGTAGAAATTTATAAAATTATTTATATAAAATTAACATTATTTTTGGAATCAAAAAATTTAAATAATCCAATAATAAATTTTTCATTATTTTATGAGATATGTGTATTTTAGAGGTAATAATTAAATAAAGCATAAATATATGGAATGCATTATGGCATCATATAGAAAAAAAAGATGCAATAAATAATATAAATAATATTAGAGAAAAAATCTATTTATTATTTTTAAAATAATTTGATTTTATGATTGTTTGATTAATTTTATAAATCAATTTTCACTCCTTTAAAACCAATAATAGATTTTAAATTTATAAAATCATTTTATTAAGAAAGTGACTCAACTCCACATTAACAAGGAAAATATTTTATTATGTTAGACACATTTCAATATAAAATAATTAAAACCATTTCCATCTGGAAATACCCATAGGAAAAAAATGGTAATGTTTGTGTTTTGTGTAATTTTAATATATAGAACCCAAAACTTATATTAGAGAAATGAAAATTAATTACTTAATAATTTTATATATAAAGCCACCCAAGATCCCATTTACATTCTCTAAAATCATTTAATGAAATTCATTATATTTTATCCCCTCTATATAGCTCTCTATTATTATGATATACCCCTTTCACATTCATCATTCCCTTCCATGATCTTTTATACACCCATATTTTGCTATAATAATTCCTCTGAAATTTTCAATGCCAATATAATTTTATAGTGAATACCATCCCCATTTCATATCAAGGGTGTTAAACATTACTTACATATACATCTTTATAAGAGTCTCTAATATATTTAGTCAACACTCTATTATTTTGGAATGAAATAATATGATCACTGAATATATGTTTGTTTGATATATGTGGTTCACATAGGCATC
This sequence comes from Viscum album, assembly GCA_963277665.1. NCBI lineage: Eukaryota > Viridiplantae > Streptophyta > Magnoliopsida > Santalales > Viscaceae > Viscum > Viscum album. The sequence goes on from OY728135.1 coordinate 165,870,736, forward strand.
AGAATGAAATGAATGTGATGGGTGAGCATAGAATTATATAGTACTCCATTGCAATGGGTAACTATATATACTCATGAGACATCGTGATAGAGATTTGGGATTGAAATAAATCAATTATTCGATTTTTTCCATCTTGTTGACTTAACAGTTCGTCATGATTTATTTTTATGATGTAGTAATCTAGGTTGTTTCCATATTCCCCATTATTCATTGATGTTTTCATGTTATATCGTCCCTTATTGATCATGTTTATGTTTATCACCAACTTTACTCCACATTGATATACCTATATTCAAACATGTATTTCCTTATTCATTTTATTAAATGATTATTCCCTTATAATGAATTATATATTAACTATTTTTTACCTATGCCCCTAGGTTATCCCATGCAGTGTTATGTATAGGCATGTTAAGGATGTTTTCAATAAAGATGTTGTATTTCCTGTTTAATGTTTTCATTAAATGTACCTAATTCACAGATAATCTAAACATGTCGATCATATAGTTTTCATTATGTGTATTATTATGTAATAAATCATGAATTAATGTGTAATAATGTTAAGGGTTGTAAATATTCGAATCAATGAAATATTTTACTTATTTGTTTACTAGGATTCGAAAATACTAGTGATAGACATAAGGATTAAGAAAAATATTGAAAGACATACCTAATTTTTCTTAATTATAGGGTATGTGGTTAGTAAGAATTATAAATCCATGTCTAGAAACATTATGATTATTTTTATCTAGTATAGAATTACATTTTCATAAAACATGAAAACACCAAATCAAGATAGACTCAAACATGAACTAGTTCACAAAAATATATCTAATTGCTGACATGGAATGACAATATTGGGGGAAATTCAATAGAAAATTTATATGACCCTTGAGATAAATTATTATGTGAAGAAAAATATTATAATAAGAGTCTATGACAGGAAATAGAGCATGAAAAACATAGACTAAAGCCAAGAATTTAATATGTTAGGGAAATACTAGTAATTTATAATTTATATTATTAATTTAATTAGATTATAATTAATGATTTTAATCATATGAAATATTAATACCAAATTTTCCAATAATTTTAATTATTGGATGATAATATGGAATATAGGGTAAACAACCAATGTTTTTATAAATGTGATGACTACTAAAATGAGATACCCAACCCAATGTGGTAAAGAATCAGAAAAAATCTTTTGTCACACTCTCATGTGATTCATGTTATAAAAAGAACCCTTGAACAAGATGATTTAACATATCCTCATATGAATGAACATGGTGAAACTAATACATTTTAATATAAAGGCCCATGACTTCCAATTTTTCTTCTTATCCCTTAATTTTTCGAATAATAAATCAAAATAATTGAGAATATATTTCAGTCATGCAATGTTCTAAGAATGAGTTAGTTCAACATGTTATTTATCATATGGAGCGATAATCTGATCAGTTGTGTAAATTAGTAATGAATACGATGCTAGGCGTTGATATTGATTAAATTTATGGGAATAATTTTAGAAAAAATATTTTGATAAATATTTTTTTTCCACTATACAATATAAAATAAAAAAAGGATTTACTATCCCCCATTCAAAAAATATGATTAATCAATTTGGTTTTGTGAGGGAATATTTACATGACATGAATTATATACCATCATATTTATTTATTTCCCCAGAATTCATGGTCGACCACTTCTTTGGTAGGATACAACCTAGTCTATAAATTCCCCTTCTAATATAAGCCTTTGATTGATATAATGAAATTTTCGAATGCTCATTCATATTTATGATGTAGATCATTAATATCAACTTTATCATGTGGATAATATGTTAAAAATGGATTTTAATTATATGGGTCCTATAAAAAAGTCTAAATGTGAAATAAAATATCATTATCCCACTTTTCAATGTGGATGAAATAAGAACCTGGTAAATTTATTAATGGGTTTATTGAAAGGATTTACGAAGAGGAATCGAGGACACAGAAAAAGTGATTCTCAGTTGGATAATACCACTAATTATATATAGTAATAGAATTATATTTGTATCCCTATGTTTATTTTTTATTTATTAAACTATATTGAACCTTGTCAGTTTACAAACAAAATCACAGTTCCATAGGTTTTCAAAGAAAAATAACAGCAACCAATGAGGTAAGGGAGATCATTCTTTATCAAAAAGGCTTAGTATCATCTAAAATATGATTTGATGAAAATTATTCTAGTTATTAATTCAATAATAGAGAAAATAATCTTAGAATATTGTCCAATAAATCCCTTCATATCACAAATATTTTATCAAACTATTCCAACACCACTATAAATCATTAATGTAGTGTTTCATGTGAAAAAATTAGGAAACAATTTCATCTGATTTATATAACTCATCCCGTACTAAAATTTATTGTATATACATCCCAATTAAACTTTTCATACTCAAATTGGTATAATTAGATGCAATTATAGCTATGGATTGTCTTTTAATAAATAAAGAGAACATAAATTTCCATGGGATGGAAATCATACATCATATTGTGATATGGGTATTAGTTCCCAATTAGAAATCATATATTTCTAAAATTATTGATTATATGGAAGGAAAAATCTTTTAAGGAATTCAAATTGTGATGGAATACACTAAAGTGATACTCAAATAAATGTATTATTTCCCACTTACCCGAGAGTTTCAATTTTTTATCGTATGTATACATAGGTTGTTACAGTTATCCATGACTCCAAATGAAATGGATTTATTTAAATTTGTTATTTGATGAAATAATTATTGTATAATCATGATAAAGAGTCTGTACACCCAACTGCTTTTTCCATGGGGTGGACTGGTCCTATATTCACAATGAAAGATAATATATTTATCATTTCCATTGATTATCATGATCAAAAAAAGATCTCGGTAATGAACAAGTATCCCCTCGAATGGATTAATGACTTGATAAACTAGCTATGTGGTGATTAATACATCTCTATGTTGGATATATGGTAAGGGTATTTCAATTTTATGGTCAAGAAACTGGACATCCCCAAGACATCTTCTCATATATTGTATGGGTACTATGAGTTCATAGTAACACCATTCAGAATCAATAGTTTTCTAATCATATGAATAGATATATTTAATGGAGTTATTATATCTAACCATGATTTTTTTGTATTTATAAATGATATTATAATATACAACAATATAATAGAACATCATGGGGGGAATCTATAAACTGTTCTGAATACCTATCAAAAGATGACCCTTTTTCCATGTAAAAAAATGAAAGTTATGGTTAATGGAAGTTTCATTAACAGGGAATTGTATCCCATGAAATGGGATACTTGTGTACCCTAATAAATAATTGACAATGAAATTGGGAAAAGTACAAAATATCTGATAGATATCAATAGTTTTCCTGTATTATCTGGGAATTATTATTGATTTTTGTGAAATTTCATGTGACATTGAATCCCTCTAACCAAGACAACATAGAAGGGAGTCATGATTTTCTAGAATGATTAATGTTAATTGAATGTAATAGAGTTAAAAATAGTGCTATCACTTAAATTTTACTCACACTATTCACATGTATAGAAATTATTTTTTATTAATTGATGCATTGAATAAGGGATAGGGTTTTCAGTTAATAAAAAATTAAAAAAATTAGTTTATTCTTCAAGGTAAATTAATGTTAATCAATATAAATACCCAAAAAATGTTTTTAGGTTAGATATAGTGATATTATATTTAAAAATATGATTATATTATATCATTGGTAAGAATTGTGAAATATATACTAATCACAAAACCCATAAGTAAATATTCACACAGAAACTGCATGGTATGAATCAATGGTGATTTCTAGATCTGATCATGTATAATGAATTCATAATTCACTACAATCCTACGAAAATATATAAATTTTAACATTCTATATTTATAAAGGATCTTAAAATTCCACAATTAATGGTAATTTTGTGGGATCCAATAATTAATATTTGAAATATATGTACATTAAATGATTAAACAAAGAAACACCATCAATATTTTCACAAATGATTTATCAACCATCCATTATATAGAGGTTAGAGGATTCTCAAAGAGTTGATTTAGGATTTTAGAAAAAAGAGGAATCTGTATGAAAATGGAAATCCATAGGGTTCAATATTAATTAATAATGATTTGAATCATTTGGGACCTGACTATGTGTACTATCAAATCCTGTTTTAAGGAATGAATTGATGGATGATGTAAATATTTTTGACCTATTCTGGATATTCTAGAAGCACAAATATCATTTGATATAAATGAGTGTGAAATTGGTGTTAACATATGTATAAGATCATGTATTATACAACAAGATCTGTTCAATATTATCAATTTTTTTTTGGGAATGATCAAATCTAAGGGGTTCATGAAACCATTACCCATTCTAAAATGGACATCGTAAAACATGGTCACATACTTTTCCAATGCTATATTGAAGTCATAAATTGGAAATAATTCTATCTGGGATGTGGTGGTTCATCTTAAAAACACTCATCAATTCATTTAAATTCAGTAGGACTTATCACTTTATATACATTAAATGATATACATTACAATAGTAGCGAGGCTTCATGGAGAAGAATTATCGATGATATCTAATAGAGATCAAACATTTACATGACGTTCTAGAAGAGTCTCTAAAATGTTAAAAATACTGATTTGAGTCTTAGCAAAATATATAATCCTCCAAATTATGGCCCATTTGAGTGGGAAATTATGTTTATTGAGGAGAAAATTAGAGCATGCTCAATTGACATCAAAGTAATATGGGACCGTCATTATCCTAATATCATGTTATCATAAAATTATACTTTTCATTCAGATATCCAAATGGATCTTTATGAATCCCATTATAGGAATAGATGATGAACAACAATATGTTGGGCTATTTTTTGGGAACCAGAACATCTATGTCCTAAACAGTTCAAGGAAGTGGTAGAATTATTTAGATCATACAACAAAAAATCAAGGATAATCGATGAACATTAAAGATCTATGTTGAGTGTCATCAATGAGACCTTGAGATTTTTTTTGTATACATAGTATTCCACCATATATATGTATAGAATAATTTTTTTATATTCTATAATTATTCATATATGATTAAAAGATTCACCTTTCCAATTGAAATCATTGATTATATTAGAGTGATGCCCTATCAATTGGATCATACACCTAATCTATATGAACATGTTGATTAATTCCATGAATAATTATTGAGGAAGAAAATATGAGAACCCCCACATGTATTGAATTCATAGGTTTTACCACTGTATAATTTTCTACCATATGAGGACCATCTTATGAACATCTTATATACAAAAAAAATGTTCCCTAGAATAAGAAAATGCACCTAGTCAAATTGTGGTGGAGAAACCAAATGTTTCAATTAGAAACACATGAACTAGAAGAAGTGATTAAACATAATTACCCTCATTTGTTTTAATGAGTGATATGGAAATAGTGAAGGGGAAATTTCTAAAGGGGATAATAACTTAATTACATGAACTTTTATAAATAAAATCCCCCATGAATTTAAATTAAGAGTCTAATTAGGTATTATTGATATAGAAGACAAATTATTTTTTTGTTTTATTATATCCATTCAAGATTAAAATACATATCACCGTAAAATCTATTCATAATAAAACCATTAACAATGATCATATGATTATAATTAATACTATGTTTTAACAATTATATCTGAAATTTAAAAATTAAGTGATTGTTTGAAATAATTGGATTCTATAATCTGAATCCAATTTATTGTGGATATTTATGTATATAACATTACTCTGATTTTATATTGACCTTTACCATAATGAAATCTATCCAATTAATCAACAATGAAACTGTTTACGATGGGATTTCATAATTATTTAGATCACTACAGAAACCATGTATAATAAACCACACTATGAATGTCTAACCATCATAAACCATACACTTATATTATTTACTAGTGTATTAAAAAGATATGTATCATTACCATAATAATAAGAATAGGTTTACTATATTTTCAAAACAATTATATTTATATTTATTTATTATCATTTTTTCATAAATTTTTATTTTATTTTTGTACAATATAACAAAAAATTTATTTTATGTTTGTATTCAATGTCATTTAGAATTTTTAACTGCGTAAAGTAATAATTTTTTAATAATTGATATCCAAATTAATTTTTAGTTTTTAAATATTTTTTGTTAAATACAAATGATCATGTATTACTTATGATGTCAAATGTAATTTTTATATCGGTTTAGAAGATGTTATTTCAAAATAGACATCATTTAACAATAAATGTAACATATTTTTTAAATTTGAAAATCCAGGAATATAGGAAATTAGATTTATAAAATGAATATTTTTACTGGAATGATATTGTCTAAATTATCCAATGATGTGTTTTTTATTATTTTATGAGACTATTTAATTTTTAGGTAAAAATTAAAAAATGTATAAATATATGATGTTTATTTTGACATCATAATGACAAGAATGTGATGTAATAATTAAATAAAGAGTATCCATGAAAAAATATATGTTTCCCTTTAAATAATATTATTTTATGTTTATTCTATTAGGTATATAAATAATATATGAATCCTATAAAACCAATAACATATTTCAATGTTTTAAAATAATTTTATTTGGAGTATGACTTAGCTCCAACTTATGAAGGGTAATATTTTATTAATTTCATACCTTGTACATAAAAATTAATGAAATCCACTGCCCATCAGTAGAAACCATTGTAAAATAAAATTGGACTATTTTTGGGTTTTGATATTTTATAATATTGATTCCAAAACCTACGTTGGAGAAATGATAAATTCTCCCTACCCATTTCCTATAAATCCCAACAAAGATCCCATTTAACTTCCCTGAAAATAAATGTATCACATCCTTACACTTCCTCCCCCTCAGTAATTATCCTTTGTTACCTCTAAGTTGAAAATTATCTCCTTTCAAGAAGTTGGTTTCACACTAACATGGTATGGATTCTCTACCTTCTCTACATTATTTAAATATATTCTTTATCCTATTCCCTTTTCAACAATTCAGAATGATGGTTTATGCACTTAAATATACCTTTTAAAGTCTCTATAATTCCTAAATTATGATATACCCCTTTCACTCTCATCAATTACTTCCATGATAATTTATATTTTGCCATTATGATGGTGAAATTCCACCATGACATTCCATGCCAAAATAATTGTGTCGTGAATACCATACCTATTTTCTATGAATTTTGAAATCCTCTATATATGTATACATATTGTTTGGGAACATAAAATCATATATTCCTCTCTCAATTTCAATTTAGTGAAATATATTAATTAATGAAACAATGTTTTATGATCTAATTGTCTTGTATGATATATAGAATGAAATGAATGTGACCTACCCACCCGAAGTAATAATGTTCACCAATGCCTTTGGTAATCATTTAGTATCATGTGAAACCGTGTAAGGGAATATGTAGTGAACCTAATCCTTCATGGGGACTTCAACATAATGAGGTAATGTCTATTAGATTTGACCTATGATTATATTGTCGTTTTTTATGTTGTTTCCACATTTCCCATGTTTCCATTATGTTATAATGTTATATCATGTCCTGTTGTTCACAAGTATGTTTATAATCCTATTTATTCTGCATTTATTTACAACTATCTATCATGTATTACCTTCTTCATGTAATTACTTGTTTATTCCCTCACATGGCTTTATAGCACAATCATTTCATATCTATTCCCACATTTTTTCAAATGCTATTTTATATACGATCATGATAAGGATGTTATCAATAAATATTATTCATTTCATTTTTGGAGTTGTTATATAATGTATTGAATTCCACAAAACACTATGATTTTCATTATTTTGAGTCATATTATGTGTAAACATATGTAATAAATAATTAATTAATGTGTAACAAGGAGATTTTTTGTTATAGTATTGTAATGAAGTTATCTTATCCACCCACACAAAATTTAGCATGATGATGATCTGCACACTGATTTAGGTGGTGTCCATAATCCCCATATGTTGAATAAATATACAGAAGATTATAGGTCCTCCATTGAAAATGCATGACCAATAACAATATAAGGTTTGATGCTGAGTTCGACTATCCGCAGGTCGAAACCTCAATGGTAATAGTACCTAAGAATTTCCACTCATAACATTTCTCCTCACAAAATCTTTTAGTTTCCACCCTTATGAAAAATATCCTCAATATTATATCCTCATGATCATATCCACCTAATATTTACCAATTATATATGTCCCCATTATAAAATTATTAGCTAAAAACTGGATCAATGTAATGATTTTCACCTCAATGTGTTATTTTTGAAACTCCTCACATTTAAATAGATACGAGAAAAAAATAGAATAACATTTATCTTAATTACCAACAATAAAAATGACATACTCCAAAAACAAATTGCAAAAGATAATACCTATTCACTTTATTCAATGTTGAAAAATGACATATTTGTCGAACTCTTTTTGAAATATCACCCACAGCTAATATGCCTCATTTTGCTCTCCCAGATAATGTATCCACCTTTGATGGGAATCTCTCCATATATAACCAACATAAATAATTAACCAGTTTCCCAAATGGGATCTAAACGTAATAAATTTATCTTGATCACATAAAATTAACTTTTTTTTTAGATACATATACTTAGAATTCGGGTATATTACTTTATTTTATATGAATATTCAGTACAATACAACGAATCATTCATAAGGAACATTATACGTTTGTGTATATGGAAACATGGAAGAAAAATCATATATAATGATGAAAAATCCTGAAAATATCCCATAAATATCTCCACCCTTATTATATATACCTAATAAAATTCTTAATGACATGGTGAAATGAGACATTAGAAAGGGGTGATATCAGTTTATCATTAAAGGTGTATAAATGATACATGTAAGAACAATGTGATCAAAAGGTTTTGGAACATGGGAATAAAACTATAAGATCATCCCGTTCATATTATATATCATAAAAATTACTAGAAGTTCATATGAAATAGATCATAATCTAATTAAGATCAAATGTAATGAAATCATAATAGAGAAATAAGCCTTACTATTATTTTCATGCTATGTTTTATATAATATTGTGAATGTGTATAAGTTAATATATGTTCACTATGTTGATGACACGAAATTAGTCCCCCACATCAACTTATGGACAAGCAATGAGGTACAAGAATAACTTGGTGACAATATAACTAGGATCACACATAACCTTATGGACATTAGACCGACTCCTTGAATATCATTTTGAATATGTAATGATGTTCACACATAACATTATTAAAATGTAATCTTGTTCATGCATAATCTCATAGACATGCAACTAGGTCTATTGAAAATATTGTGAGCACATAATAATTTTATTCGTAAGCTATTGATCATGTAATTATAAACATGCATAAAATCATGGACATGAAAACTGTTCTTTACATAACATTGCGACCATGTAATCAGGTTCAGGCATAAAATTGAGAACATTAAAAAAGGATCAAATATAAAATATATACTCCTGAGCCTTCCATCATTACCCAATATAGTAAATAGAACTATAGGCCCCCATCTCATAATAACATCATTTATACATGTGCAACCATATAAAACATGAATTTTATAATGACCCATTAAGGGACATATGTTTTCTGAAAATAAAATCATTACTCATGAAATGAAATTAGTATCATTAACATTTCATAAACTCATAAACTATGAAATGATGTCAATTTTGGAATGTCTTAATGAATGAAAAACAACTAAAAATAAAATGCTTTTAAATGAATATAACACATTGACTATAAAATAGTTTCATAAAGATGATGTTATAAATGAATAACCATTCATAGAAGAATACAAATAGAATCATTAGATTATTTCATATATATATGTGTGTAACAAAAAATATGTCATCTAATATGGGAATTAATTTTTAAATATATTTTAAAAAAATCTTTGGTAAAATACCATTTCATCATGAAAAATTGATATTTAGAAAATTAAAACAAATTTACTTAAAAATAATCTTGAAAACATATAAATAATATTTTAATTTGTTTTCTAAACCATGTTCTTTGAAAATATATATTAAATCCTTGAAAATATTTAAAAAATTTCTACTACATAAGATCTTCATAAAAATCAATTTTCATTAAAAATAGATTTGAGCTATTTTAAAAAAACATTAAAAACAATAAAATATTTATAAATTTCTGATAACATGAATTTTTTCTTTAGGGATAATTTTATAACTCTTTTTATAACAATTTTAAAACCATGGTTTTTGAATGAAATTGATTTCTGACTGGGGAGTGAAATACGATTAAATTCCTATAATTTTTATTATTAAATAATTAAGTAAGAAATAATTAATAAATGTTAATAATACATGGATATATCAGGAATAAACATATTACTATAAAAATTATTGGTTTTACTGAGACATTAATTGGAATATTTCTTCAATGATTCATAATCGTTTACAACCTAGAAAAGAGATGAGATTGTTTCTATAAAATATTATCACATGGTAACATTGGATCATAAAACATGTGTATGAAATGGAAACAACGTGATGATTAAAATATCATGAAGTTAAAGAGATTGATTTTATAAAATAAATAAATTCATTTATTTACACCACTAATAATAATTTATTTAGATAACCAAACAAGAGACTCAAAGAAAGGAAATTGGGACCAAACTATTTTAACAATTTGGTAGCTATTGAAACATAAACCCCATTAAATCAGTAGAATATTATACATATTTATTCACAAATTAATTTAATTATAAGAGTCATATAATACATCCTTGCTAAGTATACACACTACAAAACTGAAATTTTTGGTGACTAAATTATGTTCCTCAGGAAAATAAAATGTGTCATTTCATCCCCTTACCTTCTATATAGTCTCACATTGTAATAGTAAAATAATCCTATATAATATATTTTATTTTGTTAGAAATATTTTACTGAAATATATACTTATATATATAATCATATAGGGTTTGATTAAGACTTTTTTTAGCATCATGTTAACATCTTATGGTAAGTTTTCACTTCAATTAATATTCTTTTTGTTCTTCTTGTTTATTTTAATTTCATCTATATATAGACCTTATACACATATAATGATTTAAATAAATTAAAGAATGATAATAATATCATTTATATGAATTATATGTGTAATTTAATAATCCAAAAAATATATTAGTAATAAATTGAATACACCGTTCAGGGAGACAGTTTGTTGTACGTACAAATGAAGTCTATTTTAATTTTTATTATCATATTGTATGAATAATTGAAAAAGAAATATAAGTATATATGTTTGTGTTTGTATAAATATTAATAATAATGTATAATTATTATATCATATAAATCATATAAGTTCACTTATCTGATTCTTAATAAATTCCATGTAGTTTGTGAACGAATCACATCACCTTTATGGGGTTCTTGCCCACACATCCTAAAACAAAAATATCATATTAAAACCACATAGAATGTTAAAATGTAATGTTTTTGAAAAATAAATAAATATGATTAATGACATAATAAAAATAATATATGACATATATTAACAAATTTTCTATCATAATGTACATCATGAGAGTTAGTGAATGAAAAATGAGCAATCATCTTTCAGTGAGGTGGATGTTTGCCGTACACATAATCAATATGTTTATTAACTATCAGATGGATATTTGTGTAATTTTAGGTCATACATAAAGACTAGAAACATCATAGTATATTGAATGTATTGGTATATTGGAATAAATAATGTCTAGTGGGGGAATAAAGGAAAATAAAAAAATGAGCTAGAGAGAAGTTGTTACCTCGTAATCAGGTAACTCATTTTAGTTTGTGCCAAAAGGAATCCTTGGATTTAATTATACCCAAATTTATTTTTTAAAGATGAAGTTAGATAAGTTTTTAAATGATTTTTTAGATCATAGTGGATCTTATTTTCTGTGAGTTTATCATGAAGTGGGAGAGGTGGTTTCCTTTTATAGGAATGGGAAAGGATATCATTTGAATTATGGAAGACAAGTTAGGTGTACCCATGTTTTTAACTTACATACTCCATACCAAACAATAATAAAATAATTTAATGTGAATAGATAACTAATGTACAGAAAATGGGTGTTGTAAAAGATTCTAGTTCATTTTGGTTCATATATTTTCTGTTTAGTGCTTTATTATCCTTAATTATCTCTTAAACATGGAAATTATTTTTAATCACATTCACAAATATTTTTGGTCAAAATATATTATTACCATATTTGAAATTATAAATATTTATGATTCTATATTTGTATTACATTTTTCAATATTACAATAAAATAAGTGTATGAAATTAATTTATAACTAATCCCATTAACGGGATGACACTTCTGGGTTTTAATGTAAATACAACCAATTGATTTCTATGTTTTTATACCAAATTTCAATGTTAAATAAATGAAAATGAAATAGATTATATTAATTAATGAAAATACGATTTATTTAATCTTTTAATGAAAACTAATATATAATTTATCTTTATTAATAAATTAAACTTATTATATGTTTTTAATTAATATTCTATATTATTCCCCATTAATAAAAAAAATTCCCATAAAAATAACAAAAATTAACATAAGCTAGTTTTTACATTCTAAATTGAAAATTGATGATTATTTTATAAAATAAAATTTATAAATATTTCTTAATGTAATTTTAGTAATTTTTACATAAGTATATTAAAATATTTTCATTTGAGAAAATAAATTTTTAAAACAAATAATAACATTACCAAAAATTAAATCCATCATTATCAAGATATATTATTTATATAAAACATCTATAAATGAAAATTTAAAATTAAATCTTACTATTCTTATCACTATGTTTAACAGATAAGTTATTGTTATGGAGTATAAATAATTATATCATTAAATATTATTTTTTTAAAAGGTCATGGTTTATTGTAACAAACACCATGTCAATGTAATGTGTAACATACACCATGTATGTGTCGTGTGAATGAATATTTTGAATTATTAATTTCTTATAAAACAATTTATCATGTTTAATTAAATGTATAATATATAATAAATAAATTAATTCAAATAAATATGAAAAATATTGGGGTGTTATGTTCCACCCCCATTAGAATTAATTTCACCCTCTAAATTCATCTAGGTTGTCAATGGTTTAATACTTTAACGTTTCATTTTTTGAAACCTCACATCATGAAAATAAAAACTAAAACATACCTTAAATGCTATGTTCGGAACCATATATATTACCCAAAGTAACATATAACTATTTTTCCTCATAGGATAACATATGATAGAATCAATAACATTCAAATAGTATAAAAATAATACTCCCATGTTTTGATAGAGATTGATTGATATAATTGATTAAAAGTATTGGGTGATTACAATCCCATAAATATGTGATGTTATGTGGAACAATTTGCATTATCAGAAATCCTTTTTATAGGAATACTCATTTTCAATATCTATTTAATATATTTGGGGATGTCTCTTACAATCTATGAACCAAATGAAATTAAATTACATTATCTCATTCATTTTCATATTAACAATATCCCTTTTTTGTTTCCGATTTATTATTTACCACATCATATATTACTCTAGGTAATGATGGTGAATTTTTCAATCATTACGTAACAGTAGATCCTGAGATCTATGACATGCCATCCTATTGAAAATCAAATATCATCAAGAAAATGTTCTCAAATTGGTTTTGAGATATTTATATATACTCATGTGGTGATATATAACATTAATATCAAAAACATCATCTAATGATTAACTTAATCCATTCCATAACTATTTATTCTTTTATACCATCTATTAGATAATAATATCAAACATTAATATTATGGTCACAAAATCAAAATCATTTTATTCCATCATATATCATATGGTAGGTCTTTGTTGTAACCTTAAAAACATGTGAATTCAGTTGAAACATGTTAATAGCCTAAATTACCATAAATATTTTTCAAAAACTATAATTATTCTTTATTACAATGATTAATAGTTATATATCAGAAATATATGATGTTTTAACCATTATTGTGTATTAAATAATCATCTTTTTCAATAATTATTTTCATGGTAATCCATATTGTCCAATATACTTATTCATTCCCAACAAATCATTGTCCAAACATAATTTCATCATGGTTAGGAATTAATTAAGGGTTACCTTCACTTAATAAAAATATCACCTTTCTGAAAAACACATTTATTGGTCTTAATCACCATTCGATATTCCCATTGAAATATTTAATGAAAACGCACACACACATATATATATAATACATACATATTTTATGATTCATATACCATATTATTTTTAATTCCAAAAATATCTACCACATCAACCCAGACATTTTCATAAACCATTAACTATGTTTCATCAACTAATTCCATAATACCTATTTCTGAGAATATTAAATAGGAATCATGTCTTAGGGTTCCTAAATTTTAATCTATTCTTATTCATATTTTTATGTAAAAAAACATTAAGATTAAAAACACAATTCACATGTCATTTTAAGTAACTTTTTCTTCATTTGTATAACCAATACTCATGCCACCATCCTAATTTTCATTATGGGATATCCACTTTGGAAAAATATTTTTATAATACCCATAATTTCCAAATGTAAAACATTTAATGTTTAATTTTTTTCTTCATGTTCACTATACGGAATAAAATAATAAATCACACAGTGAGAAACTAATGTCAGATAAGAAAACTACACAATCATGAAAAACTACTTATTTCATTTCTTAATTATGAAACCTCACTTAATATAAAAATACTATGTTTTGTGCTAGGTTTTTCATATACATTATTTATTTAAATAAACCATGGTGGTTCACGAAGAATTTTTCCACTCCCAATGTATTTCCCATAAGAGTGTCAGACCATATGGGAAGAAGACCCCATTGTCGTGTAACAGATTACCCTGACCATGGAGTGGAACATCTTTTCTGAGTTATTAATACTAGGTAAGACTATCATATAGAAACATTAAATTTTAGTATCTATAAATTTATTCACTTCTAGGAAACAAATAACAATTTCCTTTAACAAAATTCAATGAAATTTTTCCGAAACGTTAATCTATCCATATACTTATCCTTAGAGACATCCCAAAACATATCAATATAAATATAACTAGGAATGTCACAAATGTTTTCTCAAGCTATTTTTCCATAGATGACTAAAACATTCCATTGATACCAACAATATTTACCTATTATTGTCATAAAATATTATTACATCATTTTAGAAGAATATTAGTACATTACAGAAATAAATTCTTAAGGACCGTAATAGTTAAGTATATTTGGAAACATGGAAAAAATTTATTCCAGAATTTTGATAGATTGTAAAAAACATTCATAAATACCTCTAAATATAGTGTTTCTACATAAAACCTTTACATAGAACCTTCATAATATAACCATAAGAGAGGGGTGATTGCAGATTCTCGGTAAGGGTTAATTAAGGAAATGTGTAAACATAACATTAACCAAAGGTTATGGAACATGAGCATAATATTTGAATATCATTCCATGCATATTATAGACCATCATAAATAGTTGTAGTTCATATGACCTAGTTAATAAGTTAATTAACATCATATGTCATGATAGCATAATATAATAATAAGACATGGAATTTTTTTCATGAGCATTTGTTATATTTTTGTAAACATATATAAGTAGAATCATGTTCTCAAATCATGTTATGTACCCGAAATTAGGTCACCAAATAATATTATGGAGAAGAAGAAATGTTAATACATAATATTGGAAATGTGAAATTAGGTTCACATATAACTTTATGTAAATGAAACAAGGACCATTCATGACATTGTGAACATGTAATCATGTTCACTAATATCATTGTTTATATATAAACAAGTTGAATAATAAACTCATGGTCCTGCAAGTATCTCCATGAATAATATTTTGCAAACATTATAAGGTTCCCTCATAAAATTTTGAAATAGTAATCGAGATAATTCATATTCATATGGACATAGAACTATGTGCATGCATAACATTATGAACATTCAATCAATTTCATATATATCATTGTGAACATGAAATTTTATTCATGCATAACATATATACTGTTGAGTCTTCAATCATTACACAATTCATTGGATGACGATGCAGTCACCATAAATATTATAATAATATTATTTATACATATGACACAGAATAACACATTTAACATTTCATGACCCATAAAAATACATAGGTTTTATGAAAATAAAATCATAAACTCTTATATTAAATAGGTTCCATTAGAATTTCATTAAATCATATACATTGAAAATAGATGTTTTGTAATCACTTAATGAAACAATTACCCATGAAAAGGAAAAGGTTTCAATATAAAATAACTCATGGAAGAATAAAACATTTAATAAATATCATGGCATCAAATTATAAACCATTTATATAAATAATATGAATGGACCAAAAAAATAATTTCCTATAAATTCATTATTAACATTAATGGATGTCATCTTATTTTGGAAATAGTTTTCAATGAAATTTTATCGAATATTCACGGGTAAAATAAGCATTCATCATGAAAAATTATTTTTTTAAAAAATAAAACATTTTTAAATACATTAACATTACAATAAACATGAAATGTTATAAATAATGAATAGAAATAATTTTTAATTTTTTTTATTGAAATCTTATAAAGAATAATTGAAAAGATTTGAAACATTTTGTATACATAAAATATTCTTGAAAAATAAATTATTTTAAAAAAATGTGAAATTATATAAAGAGATATTTAGAAACAAAATCGGAACAAAACATTTCCTTGATATTCTTTATCATGGATGATTTGAAAACATTTTTAAACACATTTTTTAAATTAATGATATTTAAATAAATCTAATTTCATTCTACTGATAGAAATACAGTAATTGTTTTTTATAAAAATCTTAAATATATTAATTAGAAAAGATTGTAAAAATGATATTAATACATAGATATATATTGAAACAATAAAGGATGAATAATTTAATGATTTTTTCTAAGAGATGAATTTAAATATGTCATCAATGAAGCATAATCATTTTCAATCTCGAAAATTGATGAGACTATTAGAATAAAATATTATCCCTTGGTGAAATGAGATCATAATACACATTTCAGAACCTGAAATTAAATGATGCGTAAAATATCATTAAATGAATTATATTCATTATATAACATGTATAATTGACGTTTTTATTTCTCAAAAAAATAGCTACATAACAAAACATTATTTTCTGTGAAGGAAAATTTAGACAAATCTATTTTACTGATATGGTAACTTTTGAACCATAATCCACATGAAATAAATAAAATATAATAGTTATTTATCTACCTATAAAATTAATTATAATAATTATATAAAACATTAATTTGTGTTATACACACCATACAAAATGAAAGGTGGTGAATAAAGCATGTACCTCATTGAAAAAAAGTAACCTGAAACTCTTTTACCATGTATATTTACTATCTTCGTTACCATAATGGATTATTTTAAAATAAATGTACCATTATTATAAATATTTTATAGAATAATATTATTTTATTTAATATATTATATGGTATGATTAAGTCAATATATTATTCTATATTTAACAAAACTTTGTTATGGTTTCACTTCAAGTAAAATTATCTTTTTTCATCACATTTTTCATAATTTGATATATCTTTTATAATTATACATATATAATGATTAAAAAAATTGTAATAACTGAAATAAATATAATTTATATATATTATACCTTTTTTATAATCATTTAATGAATGTATATATGTATGAAATGTAATACTCTATTCATAGTGACTGTAATCTATACGTACACATAACTGTTTTTTCCATTTTTTATTTTCATATTCAAATAATTAAAAAAATTACATATTAGTTTTACTATATATATATATATATTTAATATTTTATAATTATTATATTATAATTATAATATAATTTCAGATACCAATATTTAATGCAAACCTTGTATTGTGTAATTCAATCATATCGCTATTAGGGGGCAGTATTCCACACATCCTCAAAGTAAATTATCATATTACCCCAAAAGGTAAAAAATTATGTGTTGTAAATGAAAAAAATTAGTACAAATAATTAAAAAATAAATTATATTACAAATATAAAAATATTTTCGGTAATAATTTCAACAAGAAGAGGTGGTATTGAAAAATGGACAATCATCATTTAGTAAGGTAGTAGTTCAATGTACACATAATCATTGAGTTTGATACCAACTAAATGGATCTATTTGTATGCGTAGGTCGAACCATTGTAATAAAAATATCCTCATATATTGAATATACTGGTGTTGTTATACATATATGGGATAAAGAGTGTGGATTTGGTGTATAATGTAAATACAAAAAATGGTTTATGATATAAGGCCTTACCTCATAATCGGGTAACACATTTTGGTTTGTGTTAAAAGGATTACATTGATTGAATTATTCTCATATAAAGGTTTATGGGCGATATTAAGTATGTTAATAAGTGTATTGGTCATGTATTGTCATATAATAAATGGTTTTAGAGGATTAATGAAAAGGTAGAGTTATCAGACCTCAGTAAAAAAAGTCAAAGGACACTCATTTCATTTTTTAAAACAAGTTAGGTGTATGCTTGTTTTTTTCAAAAAAAAAAAATACCAAACCATTCACACTCAATATTTGAAGGTTAATGATAGATTAATGTCCTTCCATTTTTTATGAAATATTTATATCTCGGATTGGGGCATAATATTATTGTTTTGTACATTACTAAGATAATTTTTAACATAACCATTATAATAAATTTTAATCACTTTCTCTATAATTTGTGTTCGTAAATATGTTAAAATAAGGAAAAATTAAAATTACTAGTTTTTAAAAAATGTTAATCCCATATTACAAAATCAAATCTTATATTTCTCACAAATTAATTTAAAATTCATCATACAAATAGGATGACACTATGGGGATTTAAATTAAATAACGTCCAAAATATTGTTAACTATTTATACCCAATTACAATGAGAAAATGATTATAATGACCAAAATCGAATTAATTGATAGAAATATGATCATATTATACTTTGAAACAAAATAAAATTATAACTTATACTTTTAAATATTTTTTTTCAAATGGATCGATTTTATTAAAATCCAGTATTTTTCAATATTCATATAAAAATGATGTTGGGTAGAAAAATCCTAAATAATTACATATGCTAATTTCTACATTAAAAATTTAAAATTGAAAATTATTTTATCAAAATAAAATTCTAAATGTGTATAAAATTAATTTTATAATTATACACATATAAATATTAAAATATGTTCATTTTATAATATAAAATATTTAAACATATAAGAACATTAAAAAATAATATCTGTCATTATCAATATTTTTGATTTATTAAAAAAATATAAAAATTATTTTAAAAGTAATTATTAATTTTCAAATTACTGTATATAATTAATTTGTTACAATTATCAGGACTAAATAAATGTAATATTAGAGTCATGTTTTTTTGAAACTAAGTGTTTCTTGTAATTTATGCCAAGAAGATGTTACATGAAACGTATGCTAAGTCGATGATTTGTGAAAGGAATTTTTCAATTTGGGTTTCCATAATGAACCTGTTTTTATATTCAATGAAATGAAAAATATCAAAGGATTAAATTAATTCCAAAAAAAACTAAAATAATTTCATGGTGATACACTCTGTCTCTATATCCAAAACACTTACCTAATACTTCCCCAATGATTTACACTAAATAAACTAAATTACCACTTCAAATCATAATCCACCTCTAATAGAACAATTCTCTTTAAATCATCTAGATCGGGATATAGAACCCCAATTATATAATCCACACATTCATGATGTCTAGGATACATTTATGATAATGCAATATGGATGTTCTAATCCTAGTATTATTGTATTTATATAGATTAATATTAATTAACATTTTCCTATTTTATACTCCCACAAAATTCTTAAATAACACATGGCCTCAAGTCATCAGGATTCATATTCATCTATTAGGTATCAAGGATTCATGTAGGTCCACCTCACATGCTTTATAAATATGTTGAGAGTATGAGGATTTTATAACGATGGCTCCCAAATTCCCATGACCAAGATGGTATCCTTGTCAAATGACACAGACGAAGGATAACTTGAAATATTACTATACAATCCAAAGAATTCCTTTCTATTATAATATTCAAGCACCATAATATCTCACAACCCTCGTCCAAAAATATAATTATTTAATTACCCCACCCAGAAATGATATTGTAATGAGGGGAGACTGATAATGTCCCCCCGAGTCATGATTCTAGTAGAACTTTATTGGAATATAACAATGGGGTTGTCATAATCTCATGAAATCAGAGGTTTTTCCAACAATAATAATTTTTGATCATGAGTTACGATGAATCGTC
The DNA here is from genome assembly GCA_963277665.1 of Viscum album. NCBI lineage: Eukaryota > Viridiplantae > Streptophyta > Magnoliopsida > Santalales > Viscaceae > Viscum > Viscum album. The sequence continues at coordinate 165,891,403 of OY728135.1, forward strand.
AAAATTCCAGTATATAACATGTTTTAAAATGAAACCAAAAATATACCACAATTAATTAATATAGAAAATAGTTAAAGATAAAATTATCTATATACAAATAAACCAAAGAAAAGCTAATATTATGATTCAATAACTATCTAGAGGTCCCATATATTAATATCCATCATGATCCATGTAGTATGATTACGAACCTAATAACAAATCTATATACATAGGGTATGAAATATATATATATATATATATATATATATATATATATAAGTAAAACTAATGACTCTCATGGACATGTGAAACAATAATACTAATGAAACTGTGAGAAAAAACTCAAAACATTACACCTAAAGAGGTAAATCATCCTTACAAATATCAATCAGGCATTTCAAATAAAAAATAGAGGGCATGTGTAATAATATAATAAAAAGTGTATCAAAAAATGGTTCCCCACATTGAATTCCCATTTATTTTCTACCTCTCACACCCCAACATCGTACATCACAGAACTCCCATCTCATCAAATATAATATACCACCACCTAACTGCGTGGGCATGTCACATCATGCTCACAGACACCTAGGGAACTATCCAATAGCAAGGTCAAATAAATTCTTACTATAGGACACTAGGTTTATCACATCACAACCATTTATGTAGCCATTTTATTATGGCACCATGATCATGATAGAAATCAACCTCATTCCCTCTTCCAACAATTCAAGACCCACACCCTAAGATTCACCACAACATTGACTTCACACATCTTCCATAAATACACATATTACATCATCTAGTATTGTAAAAAAATCCTCTAATCACATCATCATCATGTATACTCAATAAGAATATAGATATTGAATGAGTGGGTAGCTATCCATCAATCCTCATCATCTGTATATAGGGGGCAAACCACTATATTAATGTATCGGTGTTGGAAGACAATGGATGATGGTGGTTTAATGTATATATTAGAACGCATAGAACACAAACTATATATATTAACGAAACACAATACAATCCCATGGTTTCATAATCCAAACATAATGTAACACAAATCATCACCATGTCTTCTTCAACTCTAAATGCATCAATACATAGAAACCATACCTGACATTTCATATTTCCAACCAAAACAATTATCAATCCTAGTAGATTTATTATTTACCATAAACCCCATTTAATCATAAAACATATCATTAATTTTTACAAATAATCATTTTAATCACATTAACCAAAACAAACCCCCATTTGATTCAAAAAGTTATTAACATGTTATTTCTTCACTACATAGGAATTAGACTCAATGAAACCTCACATCCCAAGAAGGTCATCATTCACATCATACCATCACCTCAACTCACTAAAATCACATTAAAAACCCATAATCCCACCACCCAAAATGTATTTTCAAAAAAACAATCAAATAACTACCCTAAAAGAAAATACAAAAAAGACATCACCTAACGAACTAAAAGAACAACCACAAAACCCCCATCACATTTCCACTAATCCATGTCCAAACCAACATCACTACAATATCCTGAAATAACATCCAAAAACCCAATCACTTTACTCAATCAAATGAACAACCAAACAAGACATCACCTAGACACCCCAAATGCATGTTGAAATAATCAATAAACTCACCTATTATAAATAGTGGGCTAACATAAAAAAGATCATTTTAAATATTTAATGATGGAAATTTTATCACAATTCGTGTAATTTTAGGGGTGTTATCAAAGAATCAATAAATCAAGGGGACACCATTTTATAAAAAAAATATGCAGTTGTTTTAGTGTGATATCACAAGAACCAACGAATAAGGTCTCCAAAATACATATCATACATGCGAAAAAAATTCACCCAATGACCACAATTTTTAAAGTGGAATTCTCCCATTAAATTACTATATCATGTCAATTTGAAAGATAAAAATATGAATGTAATTCCTATTTACCCATTGAATATATTTGATATGATTAATACCCTATGATTATTTTAGCAAATACCACCCCCGATAGACTGATAAAAGTAATCTGTTATCACATGTTACACAAATGTTAGAAAAAAATAAATTTATTACATTAAATATAAATTAACAGCTCACTATGGAACAATAGATGAAGGAGGAATGAATAAAAATAACAACCCACAAAATACCCATGGATCAACCTATACAACATAATGGGTTATAAAAATGTCATCAAAACACATCTCCCAAAACAAATCAGTATCATCGTATTGGATCCCCATGAGGGAAATTGGAGATAATAAACCAAGAAGAGGTTAAGGTCTTACAACATATCGCTAAATGGAATCCAAAATAATAAATGGATCAACTAATGGGAAATCAAATTGATGATATTATGAGTGCTACCCAGGGTTATTCCAAAAATGAGATAAAAATATATATGGTTGAATAAAGAGGGATTCATCCATTTGATCGATTTAAAACCCATAACATGGAACATTAATGTTGTGTAACACATTAATGACAACAATTTATATGGATATTACCAAAAACAACTTCTTTTAAATTTCACCTCACATCATCCATTACTTAATTATATGTTATGAATTAAATTAATGATTTGAATCCATTTCATAGGTTCTAAATAGCATCATTTGATTCATGAAATTGGCCAACTATAGAAGTCGTAAACCACCAAATCACCTCGTGTAATAATTTCCCTATGTGAATATCACACATAAACACTATTTCACTTCTAACCACAAAAAAACATTCACATGAATCCTTTAATTCACAAATAATAACATATACCAAAAATGTAATAGGTACTGAAGGAATGAACTGTTATAATATATAGATACATATTTTCAATATATTCCATTAATAGATAATTATGTTATTCAATAGTTGGAATATAAATTAGAATTATGAAATGGATACTCTTTTACAAATTTTTAATTATGAATGTGAAATATAATTTTTCAACTAATAATATTTATATAGGACACTCTTTTTTGGTAAATTAAAACAAATATATTAATGACTTTTTTAAGAATATGAAATTATTTATCAGAGAAAATTATATCCAAATTATAATATATAATAATTATTTCATTTATTTATTATAATATTTTTGGATATTAGGTAACCATGATTAATATTCATTGAATAGAACTTCCAACCAGAAGCCCTTCTAAAAACAAATCATTCGATACCTAAAATGATGAATTTAATGATTATATATTAATTAATATGTCATTATAAATTATATTATAATTACATATGATAATAAATGTCTTAATTAGATTCCATTTAATATGTGTAAAAAATAACTTTTTATAACAGACCATACATTGCATACAAGAAGTACATGACATAATGTAAGGTGTTTTCTTCTCAAAATATATTTTTAGGGGGGACTATTTATATTATACATAGATAATATTTTTTATAATGAATAGAATACAAAGCAGACATTCTATATCATGAATATCATTATTTAATGTTTTTTAATGATTATCTCAATTTTATATCATTCATTGGATTCTGATTCTATTGTGACAAATGTGGTAAGGGTGTATGTTATTATCTCAATTATTATAGACAATGATTTTGTTTCAACCACATATTTGAAAAAGAATTTTTTTATATATATTTAAACAAACAATTTTTCTTCTCATAATATTATTATAGTTTTTATGTATTACAATAGTTTTTTCAAATGTTGTTTCTAAAAAATAAAGAAAATAATGGTTTTAGAAATTTCAAACTTAGGTCTCCATTTTGGACAAGAATAATTTTCATAGAATTTTATTTTTTATATTTGTTAAAAATGAAAATATTAATATTTAAATAAATTATTAGTAGATTTTTTAATAAAATTTAATTTTTATGAAATAGAATAAAAATGAAAATTTTTTAATTAAATTTTTTATTATATCTTTTTTTATAAAAATTAAGATTATTTAATTTACATATATAACATTAACAAGTTTAATAAAATTATTACCATTTATTATATTGATTAATACATTAAAATTATCATTTAAATATTATTATAAAAACTATTTCCCCTATTTCATATAATATTTACTTTTTTAACGAATATGTGGAACTAATAGGATAATATCACTTTATTTAGTGAATTGTTAAAATGTTAATTAATTTTTTTCTCCACTATCTTAATATTCATTTTTTAAACTTCAATAAAGACACTACTTAATTATTTAATACATGTGAAATTTATGAAAACAAAAATTTATTTTACGATGTGAAAATAACTATGAACCCAGTTTCTCGACAATGATTAATGCCACAATTGATTGATGATTTTTTATATGATCTTATGAAACTAATATTTAACATTCCAATTATGTGATTTGTGGGTCTATTATAATCCTAAAATTAATTTTGTAATGTCTTATGATTTCTGTAATATAATGAATAAGAGTGGGGAGTGAATCTGTTTTGTTAAAAATCAAAGAATTTTTAGTGAACCCACTCTATGAATAAAAAGACGATAGGTAGTCAACCAAATCAGTTAGAAGGATTTGTCTACAATGTGATCATTGTGTTGTGGCGATTCTCTAATATTGATTTTTTTAATTATTATGCCACTATAGTAGTTTTAAATTCATATCAAATTATTTTAGGTTTTTGATATTCAATCATGGAACCTGAGTTCTTATGATCCTATAGGTCATATTATTTTTTATAAGAAAAATCATTAGGACATGAGTCATTATTAATGAAATATGAATAAATGTTTACGATTTAAATGTTATTTTTATTTATCATGATAACCCTATCATACAATATTGAATATCTTATGATTACTTAGAACCAGTCAATACATAAAATGTTTAACATTATTGAAAATCAAATATCACCCTTTCTTAAGTTTCAATTTCCTCACATTATGAAAAATGGAATTATATATGATATAATAAAGAAGATGTTTTTTGAATAATTTTATTAGTGACATTGAAGATCATTAAAAAATATTCTAATAATTTATTGTCTCACATGCGAATATAGTCATTTTTTACTTCATAAATGTTAACTAATGAATTGTTTTAAACAGTCATAATTAATGATGTATTTATTCATGTATTTATTTCTTGTGATTCCATAATTACATCATATGTAATGAAGTAATAGTGTTCAATAATTATATAGTATATGGTAACCTACAATAGTTATAGAATATCTCGCGATAGATTTAGGCGTGTTGTGAGATAACCTACTTAAGATAAACCTAGCTAGTTCACCCATTATATTTATAGGCTACCCAACTCATGACATCAAATTCACTCTGGAATGAACCAACCTGATGTTCATTTAAAACACTCCAAACACAAATCAATGTGATTCCATCAGTAGAATTAAATTTTTTTATCATTATTGACTCTTATTCACATGATGATTATCGAGAAACATCTATACCATATGTACAATCTATCTTTCTATTCTGAAAAAGATTTTTTATGGGTAAACTCCATTGATGTACTGAAAACCCAATAATTTTAAATTAACATAATTATAATAGTTCAAATCTATATCTACATAGGAAATAAGAGATCATACAGAAGGGTATTAATATTGTGCACATTCAATTCTATTGTCGAAAAACTGAATATGACGCTTTAGAGAAGTTATGTTTTATGGATAATAGGAATGGGTTGTGTGGTGGGTATTTAGGAATATCGATAACATCAATAAACTAAATAATAATGGGTATGGATTATTTGGGACCAAGTAATATGGTGTGGTCTGTAATTCCCTATTGAAGAATTATAGGGCATCATTGATTTATTCATTATTTTTTGGAATTTTGAATTCCAAAAAATGAATCCCGATAAGAAGGATCCACTAGCTATTATATTTTCATGCAGACTCATTCCAGGTTCGAAGTGGTTGATCTGGACATTCATTTTAATCATCATGGGAATTCCCACTATAAGATGGTGATAAAGAATGGGTGGATTTTTTTCACCCACATCCAATAGGTTATCATTCCTAGTTAATTGGTCAATGTGAATATTCATAGAAGTATGAACTGATTCAATACTTAGGGATCCTATTATAATATAATAATTAGTGGAGAAAGTGTCATCAATGAATCTATAGGTTCAGTGATTTTCGATATCACGATCTTCTATGGTCATATATATTCTCATATGGATGAGGATTATTTTTTTCATAATGGACAAGAGGGTTTTTTCCAATAATATCATCCTTGTTGATAACATAAACAAATCCTCAATAATCACTAATTATATACGAGGGAATAGATAATCCCTCAATACATTTTTTATCTATTTTAACGATGAAATATATTCATTGTTCATGTGAGGTTATATCATAAATAGAAAAAATGAATCTATATTTTGGGTGTTATGACTTAATAGATCAATTAGAATAACCCATGCATGGTTTATTTATTACATTGGATCCCTTCCCCCTATGTGTATTTATTTTTTAATGAGATAATTCTCATGGAATACATTTAAATATTCCCCTTTAAATGTGGTGTTATCTCCCTTTATATATTTTATTAATTACAATTTCTTAACATGATGATAATCATTGAAAAATATTTAATTTTTCTTTGATCACTGATAGAGGTCTAATCACATAATGGAGAGAGATCAATAATCGATTAGGTTCACTCCAAATTACCATTAGTAAAATATAATTTGAGATAATGATTTTACCTATTAAATAAAATTCTATATAATCTATGTACCACACTTCACATAATTAAAATAATACAAATGGTTAACAAAAAAGAATATTGGAAATCACAATTTTATCAACCCTTTATTATTTAATAAAAAGTGACTTCATTCATGAAACATTACGTAGAATATTATAGTATAAAATCATCATAAACCATCATGTTAACTACTTATAATGGTGTCATTAATTTATATATTCATTTATGAATCATAACCTGTAACAAAATTCTATATAAATTCAATGTTATTTTATAGAAAAAGGAAAAAATTTATGCATGAAAATTAAATATCCTCTTTTATAGCATTTATAAAAAAATTCATAATATTGTAATAAATTAATATTTTAATATTCAATATGAAATGTATAGGAACAATGATATTGAATAAAATTTTTAATGTATAAGAAATTTACTAATATAATACACATTAAGAAAGATTATTTTTCACTTTCCCAAAAATAATAAAATATACCCCTTGTCAGAAATATTAAATAGATTTCATTCAAACCATTATTGGGAATTTAAAAATAGTTCATAAATAAATAAATATTTTATTTTATGTTTAAGTAATGACATAACAGAAATAAGAAAATGTTTTATATATAGGAAATAGTTTTCCAATAAGAGATAGTAAATAAATTAGGCGTTAGATAAATTTATTTTGGCCCTTTATAGTAAATATGATTGGAGGTGGAAAGAAATAATTGAAATACTAACAAATAGTCAATGTATTAGAAATTATAAGTGGATTAAAGGAGAAAGATGTTATAATTTTTTGTATTTTGATTCAGAAATAGACAAATATGATTATACTATGGATTAGAATATATACACATAACTTTTGTAATCTCTATTTATGAATTTTATATAACCATATATATAACAATATTATGATAATTAACTAATTTATTATGAAAATTTCCAAGTTCATTTATTTTGTGATGTTCAATTTACTTTATGTTTTATTCATTTTTCTATGACTTTTTTACATTCCTCATCAAATCCATGTTAAGAATTATATTTATCCAAAACTAAATTGGCATTTTGACCAGGATATTTTAAATTATAAAATAATTGCATCATCTCTAGATCATTAATTATATTGTCATTAATTGGATTTATATATTTCATATTTATAAAAATAGAAACATGTACATTAATTTTCTTTTTTCCATGAACTATTTTGGATAGTAATTTTTTTATTTCATGAAATAATAAAAGAATACAATTTATTACAAATTAATTAATTCAAATGTTAAATACAATCATGACATCATAGGATTAATAAGGCCGATAATACTTTTATTCCACGGTATTTTTCATAATAAAGGATGGTAAATTTGATTGAAAACTTTAGAACTCTATAAACTGTAATTAGATAATAAAATGGAAAGGGTTTAATGTATTGTGGTCCTATATTATCCCATAATGTGACTTAATTGATATCTCTGTTAATTAAATGATATAGTTTAATATAAACTTTTACCATAGAACATTATTTTTCCAAACACCTTTTATCATCTTATATATTATAATTTAGAAAATTAATTATTTTATTAACATTATCTTTCAACTAAATTATATTTTTTAATTTCAATTTAATACTATATGTTTTCAATTTTTGGATTATTATTCATTCCTTGATCATTAAGGTTCAAATAGCCAATTCCAAAAAAATAACAAAAAAATGTTGGATATAATAAAAGGAGATATAAACTAGATTATTCATCTCAATTATGTTAATAAATTAGAAAATACATAATTTTAAATAAATATATAGTATTATGAAATTCACATTTATCATTCCATTATTAATATAGTGAACCATACAATTTTTTTCCATTTTTTGTGTTTATTGAAATAATAGATGAATAAAGTATATAAATAAATGATGGAACAAATATACAATTATTAAATAATGAAAACATAAAAAAATCATCATTTTTAAAAATTATTACAAATTCAGAATATTAATTATTCATTTATGAGGTAAAATTTATTGAATTCATCAAGTAATTGGTAAAACCTACACAAATATGAGCATATCCATATTATAGAATGAGTAAAAAAAATTATAAGGATTATAAAAATATTAATGTATATTAACGAGTTTGAAAAAATTAAAGAAATTGTTTCAATTAATTTTTAATGGGAACCTCATATAGTGTAAATGAAAAATGATATATATCATCTAGAAAGGTTGAAATATATATTTACCTGAAGATCAATTCTATGCATTTTTCAATTGTAGTATCAATTTGGTGGTAAATACTGATTTATCATCCCATAATAAAAAATAATATCATATATACCATATTATTTAATTAAATTTATCATTATAAATATCCACGATAGTTAGTGATGATGAATGAAATATATATCTTCCTAGAGAAGGTACTTCATACATATGTAGATGAAAATTTTTAATTCTCCATTTAGTGGAAATATATAGGTAATTGTTCGAGAAAATTAATAAAAACATTTTACTATAATAAAGATATTTATTTGGTTATATTTTTTTCCTTAATTCAATTAGAATGTGAAAAAACAAAAAATAATATTTAATGAGTTTGGTAAATATTATTACCCTCTATTTTTTAAAAGACTATTGCATAACATCTAGAATATCGAAAAAAGTTGTAAACGAGATAAACAAACCCCCTATGTAATCTTTTGAATGATGTTTTAATGATATTTTACTAGGGATTTGTTTAGTTAAATTGAATAATGAGTGTATATTTTACGATAAGTGGGGTCAATTTATATATTATGTGGGTGGAAGTCCTAGAAATTCTTGAAACATTAATATATATTATGTGTATCACATAGGACATGTGGATCCAAACAATAAAATATTAAAATATTAGATAGTTGTGAATGAATTAAAATGATAAAATCAAATAAAATTAACATTATCAAGGTATTTGAATCCATATCCTATAATTATAACATCATTAACTTATTTTGAACTCTACCATAGTGAAAATTGGCATGGCCCAACCTATCTAATAAATTGTTTTTATATTTTTATATTTTTTTAAAAAAAAATCTCGAGGTTCGGGTTTTATACCAAATGGGATTTTATGAGTTTCATAAAAAAATGGGCATTTTTTATTTAATTCCACTAGGTACACAAGCAGAGTGCATTTGTAAACCCCATGCAGCTTCGCCCAGGCAACGACACAGTCTCCCTGCCATCAGAAAAATAAAATGGGTAAGTATTGTGATTTATTATGTTATTTAATTCTTTTATCGATGATTTTAGTTTTATTATTATTATTAAAGAGAAATGAATATTTTAACTTTTTTATTTTCAGTTATATAGTTATGATTATTATTATTACTATCATTATTATTAAAAAGGTTCATTAATATTATCATGACCATTAAAATGTTATTAATAATATTATTGTAAATAGTGAAATAAAAAAATGTATCAAAGTGTGTCTAATGCATTGAAACAAGATTGAATGACTCTAATAAATATATTATTATTATTGTGACTCATGATATCATATTTAATCATCTTCTTGTTTTTGAATTATTGAAATGACAATTAAATTTATTATTATTATTATTATTGTGAAGGATATTATTATTATTAACATTAAGAAGGGTAATTATTATTATTATTAATAAGGATGATATTATTATTATTATTATTATTTGGTGTATTATTTTTATAATGGTTCAATGTTAATTTTGTTTAATTATTGTGAAAGATATTATTATTATTAACATTAAGAAGGGTACTTATTATTATTATTATTAAGGATGATTTTATTATTATTATTATTTGGTGTATTATTTTTATAATGTGTTAATGTTTATTTTGGATTATTTATTTGTTTTGTTTTTTTACTACAACTCTAATACTGGTTCTCACCCTCGGCTCCCCAACTCGAAACGCCCCCCCTTATATTATTATTCTTGCAGAACATCTCCTCTTTCCCAGTAGCTATCCCACACTCCTATTTCTTGGGTTGCACACCCACCAGCCGCATGACGCCCCTCCATTCCCCTCAGGCTTAGCGTGAGACGCCCTACGATCCCGCCACACCTCGACACCAAAAACACCTCCCACACTTTTCTATCATAAGACGTCGTCCTCCCCTAGTGCTCCATAACTAAACTCAGTGATTCAAACTTTGTTCATGCCTCCTCCGACCGGCGACAGTCAAGAATGCTTGAGACTGCCTCCGACTTCTATACATACCTCCTATCGGCCTTGCCAACCTGTTCAGGAACCCCACCTGAATATTGCACAACCCCCAAACCTGCATCCATCCTCCATTCCCGGTGACCTCCATATGTCCATTGAGGGTGACCCCACCTCACCAGTACACCCCAAACCATTTTCAGTGCCCTGCTGTCACACCATCTATGATTACTGGCACACACATTCCGTAACTACAACTCTCACTTCTTCATCCAGCCACTTCGGTGCGGAGTGCCCATTTTCCCAGACTATGATTCCTCATGTCAGCCTCTTTTCCATACAATGAACCTCCTTGTATGTGTGCTCCGCCCATTTTAGACCATCACACGTCTCTGATGATCGAGCACACCTCATGCCGACCTATGCCCCTTTAAATTTATAGGTATATAAATTCTTGTTTTACTTAATTTAATTTAATATTAATTAAATATATTTAATTTGGAGTATATTTATTTTAGAAATAATAAAATGGTTTTGTAGAAATTTTTTTTGGTTAATTGTTTCTCCTACATTATTGATTCTTGGTGTGTTTTATGAACAATTAGATTGGCAAGAATAATGTTTTGAAAAACATTTCAATCCAGTAATTTTGTGTTTATTCTTCATTTGGATTGCATTAAGTCCATGGTTTTGAATTTTCATTATCTATTCAATTGCAGTGTGTTGGTATGATTTTTTCAGTGGCCCACAATCGTTAGCTTTCGCGTGCTTGTGCACCTGTGCGAGGTGTGTCACATCGACATGATTGGTTTGTGAGTCGATCTAGGTCACCTACTGCACTCAACATTATATTTAGAATTTATAAATTTCTTGATATTTCCTTGATATTAAATAAATTATAAACTGTATTATATAATTACTTTTTTAATAATTTCTTGCTGGAAATAAAATAAGACAATTTCTATTAGAATTGCATGAAATTGTCGTATTGAATGTGCTTACTATGTGTTTGATGATATTCCCCTTTTTCCCTTATAAATTTTCTCCAGATTTAAAGTGGTGATTTGGGATTCATAAATGGGATTCCATGAAGATTTCAGTTTTCAAAAGTGACGTGTGTTGGTTATTCTGAAAATGGGATGGTGTTGAGTAGTTATTTCAGACACATTTGGAAATTTAATAGTGTATTTTTTAAAAACTCTCTTTCGGAGACTTAGGGGTATCATTCTATGTGTGTTGTTTGATTGACATGTTGTGCGTGATGTTTGTTCATGGTGATTGGATACTTGATCGACGTTGTTGACTCACCCCTTTGTTCTTATTGTACTCAGCATGGGAACCTGGAATATTTAGTGAATCTTATGTGAATGATATCTGCACTACTTTCTATTATGCATTGGCTAGTGGCCCTTAGTATGGATATTTCTTAGCTTGGGGACTGGGCCCCTTAGTTAGGCTAGGTAAAAAAACACCAAGTGTTAGGGCGTCATGACATCATTGATTAAGGAATGCCTTCAGGATGCCTCACACATATAGTATGTTCTAGATTGTTCACGAGCTCCTAGGTTCGACCCATGATTCCATTTGTGGTTGTTTATATGTGGCAGATGATTAATGGGCCTTGTTCTATTTATGGTCCCCATCTACTACTTTCCCATTTCACTTATTGTTTTTTATGTGTGGGTTTCCTCTTGACATAGAAATAAAATTTAGATTTTTTATTTGTTTTAAAAAATTAAAATTTAATGCACCTATTTCATTTACACATTAAACATATATTAAAATTAAAAAGGGAAATGGGTGTTTACATGTTTTTGAAATGAAAGTGCGTGTGGAAAACCATATTATATATAATTTAGTTCAATCTTGAATTAGTAAATTCTTTATTTAAATGAAGTGTTTTGGGGATAGATTGGTTGAAATACTTATGGTGTTTTAATACTAACGCGTACAATGTTTTCCTATTTTTAGATTCTTTTGCAGGCTCAACTCGATCATTCACTTCATGGAAGAGAGATGGATGTCGTTTGGATAGTGACTCTTGAGGTTACAAGGTGTTTTTCGTCAAGATCAGGTTAGTGTGTTTTGTTGGTCGTTCATTCTTTTTAGTGCCATTTATTTATTTTGCGTTATTATATTTTTTCTTTTTCTTTTTGTATTTTTATTGGGTGAAATAGTCCCCAAATTCTCTATGTTGATACCCTGGAGCATGTTGCAAGCTCGAGAGTATGATGAACACCTCACATGCCTTGTTGCGAATCATATCAGGTGACCGGTTCAGGGTCGACTCAGGTTCGTTCGTGAAAAAAAGGTATCAGAGGTGATTGGATCCTGAGTAGAACTTGTTTTTCAGAGCACCTATCGTTATTTGGGGTTGTCATGGTAAAAGGTGTAAAATTTTCGGTACCCAAGGTGTACATATGAGAAGGATGTCATGAACAGATGCTCATTTCGAACCTCGGCATTCCATGGGATGTTCAGGTTGTTGGTGTTTTTTTGGTTCTTTTGAATTGTATTATATCGGGAAATGAAATGGGTGTTGATAAAGTGACCTCTATGAGCTTGCATGGTCTGGAACGCCACGTAGAGATGTGGACATTAGCCTAGAGTACTCCTTGTGGATGTGGCGTGACTGGCAAATGGCCTCCAATAATATGTATGAGTAACCCATTGGCACTAGTTTCTACTTTTAGATAATTTGAGTCTTATTAAATTCAATTATGTTTTTTTTAAGCTCTATTAGGAAAATTGTAAAAAGTTTAATTTAAAATAAAAATTATCATGTTTTTATTAAGTTATTTTTTTCCTTGGTCTCTAGTGTTCTCCCCACAACAGTTTTTGGAATTTCTAAGGTTCATCTTCGGGTGGTGCACCCTTATAAAATCTTATTATTGATCAAACTGTTGACCATGTTATGGAATTTTAGAAGTCAAATCCTCCCATGAGTTATGGTCAATAAGATTCTATTTAGGCAGATGAGTGGTTACGTAATATTGAGAGGAACTTCAGTTTCATTGGATCACCTAATTCATTGATGGTGAAGTTGGATACCTTTATGCTTGAAGGTCCAACATGGAAGTGGTGGAATTCCATGTCTCAAAGACATCCTTGAGAACATCTCACATGGGAGTTCATTATTTCATCATTTATCCAACAATATTTATCTGAGTTGATGAAGCTAAGGAATTGGACATTGTTTTCTTATTTCAGCAGGGCACTGATTCGGTACTAGAATTATATATATATTTCTTAGACCTTATTTAGTACAACCAATTTTTTGTTTGAAATGATCTCTGCAAGACTTGATATTTTGATTCTGGACTCTAACCTCAAATGTAGTGGAAATTGGATGACCTCAACAAAGCCATGTTCTTAGATGTTGTGGGGTAAGCCATTATGGAAAAAGTTATGTTAGCTAGAGAACATGAGATGGAGAATCCTCCCCCCGCCTTGGGAAGTAGTACAGATGATGACTATAAGAAAAATGGGAAGTGGCTTGATGCTGGTTTCTCTAATAGTGGAATCAAGAGGCCTTCATAACATTTGTAACTTTCTTTACAGCTCAATACCATGATATGTCATCATTGTGGTAGGTATGGTCACAAGAGGCTAATGTGATCGAGTGATCTAAGAACCTACCTCATCTATGGATGCTTGGGTCACTTCTAGAAATTATTCATAGGTGTTTCCACAAAACGTGCTGAAACAAGACTTAGCTCATCAAAGGTCACCTCGGACTGCTAGTTGGAGTAGGGGGTGTGTTTAGGATTAGTTTAGGGTTTTCTCTTTGTTATGTTCCCTGTATGTAGTGGTCATCTATTATAGAATTTGGTGTTGTTTTTTTTTCTTTAGTTGTAAGAATGGTTATTTTTGGTTTTCTTTGAATCTTTTTTTATTTGTATGTGTTTTTGGTGGAATTCCGGTTCATGTGTTAAGTTTGGGAAAATTTTGATGCCTGACAGTGAGGCAAGAGATGCTTTAATCATCTGTTCTCTAGCCATAGGTCCCGGAGTGATGTTGGCGCATAGTGAGGGGGATCCCAATGGTGAAAAGAGCCCTGGTTTAATCAGTTTTTTAATGTTTCATGTATTGTATTCTTATGAGGCAGTGGAATTGTTGATGGAGCGACGAAAGTAGTTTTGTTGCTCTATCAGTTGAGCCCTTCCATTAGGGATTTTTATAATGTTTTGATAATCTCATTAGTTTTTATGGTGTGGAGACCCACAAAGGTTCATACATAGTCACTCTAGAAGTAATTTTTTGTTAGCTGGATCCTTATGGTGGGGAGTCTGTTCATGGATTTAGGTGTCAGTGTTATAGTTTTTTTAATGTATCGTTTAATGTATAGTGGTCTCATGTGGATCCACTTAATTTTATGTTCTTTCCCTTCGGTAAACGTCAGGATTGGAGTACCCCCAATTGTTCCATTGGACTAATATTATAGGGATTAGTCTCAGAGGTGATTTATGTTTGTTCATTCCTCGGTTGAAATTGATTGTTTGGTTTTTTCTTGGTGATGGTTATGTTTAACATGTATTTATCATAGGTATTGTGTCATGGGTTTTTGGTGTCTGTATGGATCGATCAATTAGTGGTGCTTAAAATTTTGGCGAGGGTTGTAAGAAGTATTATCATTGGTTATTGATCTTGTTTGGGCTTTTTGAGGGTAGAAAGATTTAAGGTTGGCAGAATTTTAATGCCCAAACCTATCTAAATAATTTATATTATAATATTATTAGGTTTTTAAATTATTTTTCTAGGTTCGGGATAAATCACAAATGGGATTTTCTGAATTTCATATAAAAGTAGGCATTTTTGGGTTCATGTTGTTGGGAACACAAGCGTAGCACATTTTGGAAACCACGTCTGGATTTTCCCATGAAATGTCATAGTCCTCCTGCCTTAATAGAAATAAAATTGGTTAATTTTGTGATTTATTGTTTTAATTAAAATTTTTATGGATGATAATAATATTAATATTATTTTTAAAGTGAAATGAATGTTTTTATATATTTTTTATTTTTATAGTTATGATTATTATTATTACTATAAATATTTATAAAAAAGCTTCAATAATCTTATCATAACCATAAAATTTATTTTAATAATAGTATTATTAAGAGTGAAATGAAATAAAAATGAAACTAATTGTAGGTAATGCATTAAAACAAGACAGAATAACTGTAATAATAATATTTTTGTCTTTGCGACAAATGATATCATATATAATCTTGTTCTTATTTTTGAATTATTGAAATTAAAATTATTATTATTTTTGTTATTATTTTTATTATTAATGTAATTATTATTATAGACATTAATAAGGGTACTTATTTTTTTATTATAATTAATGATTCTTTTATAATTATTAATAGGTTTGTTATTTTTATTATGGCCTAATGTTTATTTTTCTTTATTTATTTGTTTTGTTTTATTTTTATTTACTTTTTTTACTCTAACCATAATACTGGTTCCCACCCTCGGCTCCCCCACTCCCCTCATGCCGCCACCCCCTCCCTTATCTTATTATTCTCGCACAACATCTCCTCCTATGTAGCAACCAGCCCACACATCTCCTACTCAGGAAGCACAAACAACAGTAGCATGACGCCCCTCCATTCCCCTATAGCTTAGCATGGGACACCACACAAACCTACCACGCCTCCAACTACCTATAGACCGCCCTACGTGGTACCCTCTGGCAGTGCACCCCTGTCCCACCCTTCCTCTAGGACACCTACTCCACATATTCACTTATTCCATCTTCTAGCGGTGAGACGTACCCATTGATCCTCCTACTCAAACCCCCCACTGTCTGATTTCCCCCCACACTACCTATAGTGCTCCCCAGAAACACCCCAAACGTCCCCTTATTGATCCTGCAACGTTGTGTTGTGCTTCCAAACACCCCACATGATCGTCCAGCATCACTCGATGCTGTTCGTTCCTCAAGCACTTCCCCAGCACGAGCCTGCACCACCATGGTGTTCCAAAACTATATTCATCTCTTCCATATTCTGCTCAAACACCTCTGGTCGACGCCACTCTGGAAAACATGCAACTGCCTCTAACTTGTACATGTGTGTCCTACTAACCCCAACAACATGTTGTGGGCCCCACTTAAATAGTGTGCAACCCCCAACCTGCAGCCGACCTCTATTCTTCGGGGATCTCCCACTGTCCGGCGTGCGTGAACCATCCTCACTGATTCACCCCTACCCTTTGCAGCGCCCTACTGCAATGCCTTTTGACCTTGTCTGTCACGACCCCCTCCCCAAAATGTGTACCTGTACTTGGCTGAAAATTGTGAGGAGGGAGATAATGACCCCCGAGTCCCACCTCTAGTAGGCCCTGGGTTGGCAACTAGCACCGTGGGTATAATAAACACACAAATGGCAGGAATTACCCTTTAAGAGAACTCATGCGGAAGAGACAGATAAGATAGACACCAACCAACGCCAACTCAGAACTGAAATGTAAAAGAAATACATGTACATATAAGAAATCCCATGCAAAAGTGCTAAAACTGAAAGGGAAATCTACAAGTACCCAAAGGAAAGTAAAAACCACCGCAACCACAAGCCCAAACAGCTCCTCCAACCACAAGCTAGTTGTGACCATCTTGATTTTTAACTTGCTCCATGTGACCGGAAAAACAGTTTATATATAAGTAGTGTGAGTATAACAGTATACTCAGTAGGATCATCCCTGAATCCTTTCATGAAAAAGTATTGAAGTCTTGATAAAGCACAGTGGACAAAAAGTGAAACTAACTCATCACCTAAATATTTATACTATGTTCC
Organism: Viscum album; assembly: GCA_963277665.1. Lineage (NCBI taxonomy): Eukaryota > Viridiplantae > Streptophyta > Magnoliopsida > Santalales > Viscaceae > Viscum > Viscum album. The sequence goes on from OY728135.1 coordinate 165,909,072, forward strand.
CAACCTCACCATGGATACTCTCACCAAGTAGCGCAAACAAGAATATATCATATAGTAAGGAATATCACGGGTACCCTATTACTACTTCCCCACTAGTTTAACTCTTTTCCCCTATGACATACGTCCAATTCATCTCTCTCCAAATGCATTCCTGTATACACCAGGGCTAGGCTCCTCAATATGTACCACATGCACCAAAAAGTCTTGCCCACAGACACCTGGGAGAAGCACCACACTATCATCACAACCAAATGTAACCAGGTAGTTTCTGGGATCTACCACAGCTCACATAACATATATCACATGTCAGGTATTATACCTCAAGCCATTATAGGCCATACACCGAGTATGGATCTTCAAGCCATCACGGACTATAGACGTTACACATATAGTAGTTTATAGGAAAATATATCCATAATATATGTGTGTGAATAACCACAAGACATTACCGCCCTCTACACACTTATATGGGGAAAACTAAACACTATGCCAATGGAACTAGTATCTACCAAGAGAATAGAGCTGGGTCAAATGGGGTAGTCAGCCATTTATCCTCTAACTAGAATATTGGCGAAAACACCACCCCGAGGATCAGAATCGCCAGGGTGTCAGTTGACCTTACAGAATGGGTGGAGTAGCGTATAGAAACAAAAAAATTACAAGATATACTATAACTCACAACCACACTATGAGAATAACCTAGTCTTAGACACACTTCAACTAACATCTCTATGACTTGGGCTGCCACTTCTAAGAATCGGTATCCTTTAAGTACAAAACCATTTAAGGGATTTATTAGAATACTTCATTCCATATTTTATCAATTCCACTGTACGTTAATTAATTCTTCAATCATTAATTAACCATAAACAATTTCACATTAAATACTATTAACATTACATTCAAAAACTATTGTCCCTTCAAAAGTTCTCAACCTCATCTTTAAGGTTCAACAAACTCCAACCCCATGGGTTAACATCATTCATTCAAACATTCATTACATAATTACTTTCCCACATTCCCAGGAATTCTAGAAAATCATCCTATTCTACTAAATCGAAGGGGGTTCAATACGGTGATTATATATACTCCCTGTCGAGTATTTGCCGCCAATAAAAAGAGCATAGAATCATTCTCCCTTGAGAGGATAATCACGGAAAGCATGTGGCATTCCCCACATGTCTTCACCTCCTTTGGAAGAAGGGTAAGAAAGACCAGCTGCCTTGAGCAGTGGGGAATTGTAAAGTAGATAAACAAACTAAGAATCAAAAAGCATCCAACAACCACATCCATTCCATTCTGTCATCCCTGGTGTCCTCCCTAACACCCACATGCATAAACCGATGCATCTGGCCACTCTAGGTTTCATCCGCTTCCACAACCAAAATGCCTCCATTCCCCCACATATCACAAAATCAATTCAGGATCACATCACATCACAAGAATAATTAATGTGGACATCACATCAATTTGGGCTCTTGGCCCTTTAACATGTCATCTAGCCTTCAAACAACATGCTCCAACAGTTTTCGGTTTTAACAACCAACTGAAATAATCACATACATCTGCATCAATTTGATTAACATCAGTTTGGATCAACAACCACAACAACAACAATCAGATTCGTTTACATGACTCTTTGTATTTATCCAATTAATTATCAATTAATTCCGGATTTACATTCTTTATAAATTTCAACTAGAACAGCATGTTAACAAGTAGCGCATAGATATTACACTATCTAGCAAATCAAGAGGAGAACTGTTGACATGGTACAAAGCAAAAACCTTCGATCAACCCAATTCTTTTAATATTATTCAAGTATTTAATTATGTAAATTTCATTATGATCCAAATGGAAAAATCATGATAACTCTACGATTTCATATAAACAATTAGAGAAGCCACGAATCCCCTAGCTCAAAGGTTTTTGAGGAAAACCACAACAGTCGAAGAATGACCAAGAATACAGGTCGATTATCCATGAATCCTCCTTAGATCTCCTCTCCTATCACAACCATGACCAAAGATCATCACTTTCGACATCCACACACATAGATATACCCATAACGAGCATATATCTATGATCCTGAGAGAAGAGGAGGAGTAGCTCTTAGTAGATCTAAGAAACAAACAAAACGGATCACATACCTTGAGAAACTGGCTTGGATTCGCGAAGAGAATCCTCCAAATCGCCTCCAAAATGATTTTGAGATGTTCTTGAACCTCTATGGAAGGGTAATCTTGAGTTATGGCCACTTAGAGGCTTAAACAGACCATTTGAAGGCAAAGGAGTTCAGATCCACAATTTTATGATCTAACATTAAGAGGTCGCACGGTTAGTCCACACGGTTTAATAAACCGTGTGCTAAATGTGTGTTAGCTTCTGACTCGCCAAACACTCCTCGCACAGTTAGGCCGAAAATTTAGACAAACTGTGCACTAACCGTGTGAAAGCCATTACCATTTAACATTCCTTAAAAGTCTACCCAAACGCACCCCCATGTAACCTTGACCTCCTGAAACACCTCCAGCACCACATTTTCACAAAGTAATGGATCAGAGATGCGCGAGCCATTACATTAAATACCTCTCAAAAAATTCTCATCCTTGAGAATCTGAAACTCACCTACAGAGGAAAACAAAACAGGGTCTGTACAACCACCCACTGATATAACCCTCAAAAGAGAGCAAGACACAAAAAAACAAAAATGAAAGGCATATCATAACATGAATGATTCATATCCACATAAGTCACATAGATACAATAAAAGAGTTAAACATCAAACAACTCTGGGTACTGAGCACTTATTTTTGACTCACATTCCTAGTTACTCTACTCCAAGCCATCTTGTCGCCACAAGACTCGAAATAAATGAATAGAATACATGCGCAACACCTTCTCCTTGTGGTCTTGGAACTCCACAGGTCACACCTCAAAGGTGGCATCATCATCAACATCGATATCTCCCCAAATGATGATGTGAGAGTCATCATGAATATAACGACAGAGTTGTGATACATGGAAAAATTCATGTATCCATCTCATTAGTGGGGGAAGTGCTACTCGATATGCCATAGCTCCAACACGAGCTAACACCTTGAAAGGACCAACAATCCGGGGAGAAAGCTTACATCAATGACCAAACATTCGCTGCCCATAACGGTGAGTTACCTTCAGAAACACATGATCCCCAACATTAAACACTCATGGTCTCCTTGTTTTATCAGCATATGATTTCTGATGATATTCTGCTGTCTTCATCCTCACACGAATCACCGGAACCATCTCTCTTGTATTATGCACTAGTTCTGGTATGAGAATTACTGACTCCCCGACCTCAGTCAAGCACAATAGAGAACGACAAGGTCGGCCATACAAGTCTTCAAACGGCTCCATACAGATGGTGGAGTGAAAACTCTTACTGCATGTGATCTAAACCATGGGTAAGTGATTCTTCCATGAACCTCCGAAATCATGAACACAAGATCTCAAAATGACATCAAGAGTCTGGATGGATTTCTCCATCTTACCACCTGTTTGGGGATGAAAAGCAGTGCTAAGGCATAGATGAGAACCGAAAGCATGTAGGAGACCTCTCCACACCCTGGAGGTAAAAAAAGGATATCAATTAGAAATGATCATCCTAGGGTCTCCATAAAGTCTCACTACCTCCTCCAGATACTTCCCTGACAAAACATCCACTGAGATCGACTCCTTGATCACTATGATGTGGGTCGATTTTGTTAAACGATCTACTACCACCCAAATAGCATCATGTCCTCCCAGATCTCGAGGTAAACCAGTAACAAAGTCCATTAAGATGTCCTCCCACTTCCACTGAGGAATCTCTAATTGCTGGAGAAGACCACTAGGAACATGTTATTCGGCTTTCACCATCTGGCAGACTAAAAATTGAGACAGAAACCCCACAACTGCATGCTTCTACCTAGGACACCAAAACAAAATCTTCAAGGATCAGTACATCTTTGTCACACCAGGATGTAACGCTAAAGGCGGACTATGGAACACTCTTTGAACCATCTCACACATCTCCAAGGGAACACAAATTTTTCCAAGATACAACACTCTTTGTTTTTCATCCTCTGACCAACCATCAGGGGCCTCACCACAAACAACTCGGTCTCTCCAAACCTCCACCTCTAGATCTCCCAACTGGGATTCATCCCCCTTCTATATCAGGGATGACTGTACCTTCATCTGAAAAAGACAACCTCTACTGCCAATTTCTCCCATATCAATATGTAATACAGATAGTTCTTCCATTACTCTCCATGAATCTCCGAATTCAGGCACAACCTCACAATGTGACGTTTGACTCAGTGCATCAGCTACAACATTCCCTTTTCCATGTTTGTACGATATTTTAAATTCATAATCCTGAAAGAACTCTATACACCGACGCTGTCATAAGTTCAAGTCATGCTCGGAGAAAACATACCTCAATCCTTTATGATCGATGAAAACAATAGATTTCTCACCAATGATGTAATATCTCCACAACATCAGAGAAAAAAACCATGGATTCCAACTCAAGATCATGGGTGGAATAGTTACATTAATGGGGACGTAACTGATGAGACCCATAAGAAACAACTGACTTCTGCTACATGAGGACACACCCTAACCCCTGTTGCGAAGCATCGCAGAAAGCATCAAACAAAACTCCCTCAACTGGAAGACAAGTAACTGGAGAAGTTACTAACTTCACCTTTAGATACTCAAAAGCTTCCGTACAATGATCAGCCCATACGAATGGTTGTCCCTTCCATGTCAAAGTTGTCAGATGAGTTGCAACTCGTGAGAAATTGTCTACAAACCTCGTGTAGTATCCTGCGAGACCAAGGAAACATCGCACCTCTGAAACTGTCTTAAGGGATGCCCAAGACACAACTGCTTCAATATTTGATGGATCCATAGCTACTCCATTTTGGGACACAACATTCCCCATGAAATGGACTTCTCAATCCCTAAACTCACACTTAGAAAACTTCCCAAACAGCTGATGTTTACGAAGAACTCCCAAGATGACTCATAGATAATCTTCATGCTCCTCTTCAGATGTGGAGTACATATGGATTTCGTTGATGAAAACCACCATGAACATGTCCAGGAACTCAAGGAACACAACATTCATCAATCCCATGATCATAGCTGGAGAATTTGTCACGCCAAATGGCATTACAACGAACTCATAATGCCAATGACGATGACAGATAGCAGTCTTCAGGATAACCTCATCCTTCACATGCATATGATGATATCCTGACCGCAAGTCAATCTTTGGGAACTAACATGCACCATTCAGTTGATAGAATAAATCATCAATCCACGGAAGAGGATAATGATTCTTTATTAACACTTTGTTTAAGCGATGATAATAGACACAAAACCGAAAACTGTCATCAACCTTCTTCACGAACAAAACTGGTGCACCCCACGGTGACACACTTGGCCGACCAAAACCACACTACACCAAACCATCATGCTGTATATGTATCTCTCGCAACTTAGAATGAGCCATCTGATACGGAGACATCGAGATAAGAGATGCTCTTGGTTGTAGCTCGATCCCAAACTTGATCACTCGTCGAGGCGGTAATGTTACAACCTCTTCTGAAAAGACATCAGGGTACTCCTCTACAACCCTAGGAAACGCCAACTGCCGAACTACTGAAGAACTCAGCATAATATCAGCCTCCATGGTAGATTATGATGGAACGCACCTATGACCCATCCGAGGGTCTTTCTCTCCAAAAAACACCACTTACTCTCCATCTGCACCAAACAAAACAACCTTATTTTGGAAGAAATCCACAATAGCCTGCACCGAATAAAACCAATATGTGTCGAGGATGACATCATATGGTTGTATTCATACACATAGAAAATCTCCCCAAGAACGGTGTTTCCCCAATAGTAGCTCATAGTCCTTACATACTTCAAACAAGTCAGCTTGACCTCCAACTGGCGTAGTCAACACCAAGGGCACTGGAAGCCTCTCTAACTCATGTCCCAAAGCATGGACAAGGGAAGGTGATATGAAAGATCTTGTCTCTCCTAAATCAAACAAGGCATACACAAAGGTAGAAAACAAGAAAAGGGTACATAGAACGATATCTGGCTCATCTAGAGCTAGAAACGCTTTGGCATGAAGCTGACCACAATCTCCTCTACAGCCTCCAGGACCCTGACGATGACGACCACCATAGCCGCACTCTGATCTCTAATGATTGGGAGCATCATGGGGTTGTCCTCTGACTGCTCCATCTCCCCTCTGGTGATATAAAGCTGGTGCAAATGGATGCTTATGACTTGGCGGAAACTGCCTCAACGAAGGAACCTGGAGGGTAGTTCCTGGTGCAAGATGACCGCTCTGAAAGGTCGGGCACTCCCGCTGCTGATGGCCACAACGTCCACAAAAAAAAAACAAGCGCCTGATCCCTTGGTATAGGCCTCATAATTGCTGCCTCCAACGAAACGAGACATGACGGGCTGGGACCTACCCCCGACTGAATAGAAACTCTTCTGCCCTAAAAATCGAGAACCCCAGACCATAGGCTTGCTTAATGAGAGATCATGACAATCCCCTTCACGTGATGATACGGTCCTAGGCAAAGTCATAAAAAAAACATCTTCCCTCACCAGCACCTCGAGATATGTCTTCAGCATAAATGAGGTGACCTAGAACTGGATCTGTGGAAGTAAATTATCCTTGAAATGCCTCACCCTTGCCTCCCCATCTGGTAACAGGTCCGAAGCATATCGTAAAAGGTTCCTAAAACGGATTTCAAACACTCGAACAGTAGAGCTACCCTGTCAAAGGGTAAGAAGCTCCTGACGACTAGACGCCTTCACAGTCGAGGAAAGGAACTCGACTCTGAACATGTTTCAGAACACCTACAATGAGATCACTGAATCCTCGCAATCCTCGGGGAACAAGAACCACCACTACCTTGCTGCTTCACTCAACTTCTTCACAACCAAGGACAACCATTGCTCCTTCCGAGTACGGATCAAACTAAAGCCTATATCGACCTCCTCAAACCAGTATTCTATGACTGAATCTGAAACAGAGCCCTCATAGTTTTGCAGACTCTGGCACTGAAACTCTCGTAGTGTCTTCCTCTAAGTGTTGTCATCGTCAAACTCTACCCTACGGCGATCTGTTGGAACATCCAACTGGACCTTTTATGTGGAAACCTAATGAGGACGTCGACCTAGAGCCATACCTATAAAATAACAAACCATTAGAGATATGAAACCAATAGTATGGAAGAATCAACATTAATTACTTAATTTTTTTATTTTATTCACATTAGGTTAACCAATCCCAAGGTCTACCCATTCAAACACAAGCACAATGAAGAATGTTGCAGGATCCTTTCCTAGGGATCTACCCTGCAACTAGTATCATCTTGTTTATTAGCCATTGTAAACATAAAGGTCCATACATCATATCATAGGGGGACTTCAACACCCATGTATCAGCCGGTCTCCAGTGCTTACCTAACTTGCTAAGCATGAATGACACAGTTCCCTACCAACCCATGCAACCTCACATCTACCTAACTCCAAACTTCATCCTATCCCTAAACCATACCATTGATTCCACTCTGTGATGACCCACTCCCCACAATGTGGACCCCTCCTGGGATGAATACGTGAGATGGGAGATAATGACCCCCGATTCCCACCTCCAGTAGGCCCCAGGTTGGTGACTAGCACCAAGGGTATAATAAATACACAAATTGGAGACATTACCCTCTAAGAGTACACATGCAGAAGAGAGAAATAAGATAGACACCAAAAAACTCCAAATTAGAACTAAAATGTAAAAGAAATCCATGTACATATATTAAATTCCATGAAAAAATGCTACAACTAAAAGGGAAAACTACAAGTACCCAAATGAAAGTAAAAACCGCAGCAACCACAAGCCTGAACAGCTCCTCCAACCACAAGCTAGTATGGACCAGCATGATCTCTACACAGCTCCATGTGATCTGAAAAATAGTGTATATATACATAGGGTGAGTATAATAGTATACTCAGTAGGATCTTCCCCAAAGCCTCTCATGCGAAAGTATTGAAGACATGCTAAATCACAATGGATAACAAGTGAAACTAACTCATCACATAAACAAGTATACTATGTTCCCAACCTCACCATGGTTAATCTCACCAAGTAATGCATACAAGAATATATCATATAGTAAAGAATATCAAGGGTAACCCGCTACTACTTCCCCACTAGATTTCCTCTTTTCCCCAATGACATACGTCTTGTGCATCTCTCACCAAAGGCTTACCCGTATACACCTGTGCCATGCTCCAAATTCTGCACCACATGCACCGCAATGGCTTTCCCGTAGACACCTAGGTGAATCACCATACCATCCTCATAACAAAAATTAACTATGTAGCTTCCAGGAGCCACCACATCTCGCATAACTTATATCATACGTCAGGTATTATACCTCAAGCCATTACAGCCCATACACTATGTAAGGATCCTCAATCCATCACAACCTATACACGTTACACCTATAGTAGTCTATAGGATACTATATCCATAATATATGTGTGTGAATAACCACAATCCATTCCAGCCCTCTACACACATATATGGGGAAAACTAACCATTGTTCCAATGGCACTAGTATATACCAAGAGAAGTGAGCGGGGTCAAAGGGGGTAGTCAGTCATTCATCCTCCCACCAGAATGTTGGTGAAATCACCCCCCAGGGCTCAGAATCCATGGGGTGTCAGTAGCCCTGACTGACAGGGTGGAGTAGCGTATAGAAACACAAAATGTACAGAATATACAATAACTCACAACCACACTATGGGCATAACCTAGTCTTAGAAACACTATAGCTAATGTCTCTTAGACTCCAGGATGCCACATATAAGTATAGGTATCCTATAAACACAAATCCATTTAAGGGATTTATTAGATTACTTCATTCCCTTTTTTATAAATTCTATTGTACGTTAATTAATTATTCAAACATTAATTAACCATAAACAATTTCACATTAAATTCTATTAACATCAAATTCAAAAACCATTGCCCCTTCAAAAGTTCTCAACCTCAACATTAAGTTTAAAAAACTCTAACCCCATGGGTTAACATCATTCATTACAACATTCATTACATAATTACTTTCCCACATTCCTAGTCATTCTAGAAAAGCATTTTATGCTACTAAACACATGGGGGATCAACATAGTGAGTAGATGTACTACCCATAGAGTCTCTACCTCCTATATCAAGAGTGTAGACCCACTCTATCATGAGAATATAAACACAGAAAGCACATGGCATACCCCATATGTCTTTACCTCCTTCGGAAGAAGAGTAAGCAAGACTAGATTCCTTGAGAAGTGGGGAAAAGTAAATCATATAAACAACCAAAGAATCAACAAGAATCCAACAACCAAATCCATTCCCTTCCATTATCCCTGATGTCCTCCCTGACACCCATATGCATAAACCAATGCATCTCGCCACTCTTGGCATCATCTGCTACCACAACCAAAAGACCACCATGTCCCCACATATAAAATAATCTATTCTGGATCACGTCACATCACAAGGAGTAGGAAAGTGAACATCACATCAATTTGGGCACTTGTCCCTTTAACAAGGCATCTAGCCATCAAACAACAATCACCAACAGTTTTCAGGTTTTTCCAACCAACTAAAAAAACCACATACATCATCATCAATTTTATTAACATCAATTGAGATCAACAACCATAATAACAACAACCAGATTCATTTACATGCCTCTTTATATTTATCCAATTACTTATAAATTAATTACAACTTTATGTTCTTTATCAATTTCAATAAGAACAACATGCCAAAAACCAAGGAATAGATATCACACTATTTAGAAATTCATGAGGTGAACCGTTAACACTGTACAAAGAAATGACATACGATCAAACCAATTATTTTTATCCATTCATGTATTTAATTAGGTCAATTTCATTATGATACAAAGGGATAAATCGTGACAACTCTACGATTGAACATATATAAATAGAAAATCCATGAATCCCCTACCACAATGGTTTTCAAGGAAAACCACAACGGTCGAAGAACGCCCCATCAATCGGGTCGATTCTCCACGAATCCTCCTTAGATCTCCTATCCTAACAAAACCAAGACCAATTATCATAACTTTGGACATCCACACACATATATCTACCCATAATGGGCATAGATCTAAGATCTTGAGAGAATAGGTGGAGTAGATCTGGGTAGATCTAAGAAAAAAACAAAACGGATCACATAACTCGAGAAACCGGCTTCGATTCGTGAAGAGAAGCATCCAGATAACCTCCAAAACACTTGGTAGAGGTTCTTCTACCTCCAAGACCGGCCTTGCACAGTTCGGCCGCACGGTTTGGGAAAACCCTACCCCAACCGTGCAAAATCCATTACCCATTAACATTCCTTAAATGTTCACCCAAACGCACCCCCAAGTCACCCTAACATCCTGGAACACCTCCAGCACCATATTTTCACAAAGGAATGGACCGGAAAGGTCTGGTCAATTACATTGTCAGTGCACACCTACCGTAAATGCGATTATCACTACATTGGCAAGCCCCGATGGTGTGGAATGCATGTTTAACCACCCACTGATTCCTCTTTTCAGTCACTTATTTAGACAATGACCCTCCCTACCGATGCACGTCGCCCCTTTCTGATGACCGCACAACTCCGCTGATCGAGCACACCATGAACCAACATCTTCCCCTTTAAATTTTGAGGTATTTTAATTCTTGTATGACTTAATTTTATTTAATTCTAATTAATTATATCTGGTTTTGAATATATTTATTTTATAATAGATTAAGTGGTATTGTAGAGAAATCTATTTTATTAATTGTTTCACCTAAATTATTGATTCTTGGCGTGTTTTGTGAAGAGTTATCTTTGTGAGAAATATGTTTTTAATAACATGTCGAGCAGGTTATTTTTCATTGTTTATTCGTTTGGATCATTTTATGTTTGGTATTATGTATTTTAGTTATCTTTTTAGATTTAGATCATTGGAATGATTTTTCTACCATACTAATATCGCCAGCTTGTGAGTGCTTGTGCACCCGTGTGATGTGTGTCGCGTCGACTTGATTGGATTGTGAGTTGAGGTAGGTCCCCCACTTCACTCACCATTAAATATTGAATTTATTAATTTCCTGATATTTTATGTATTTTCAATAAATGAGAAATAGTATTACATTATTAATTTGAGAATAATTTCATGTTGTGAAATAAAATAAGACCCTTTATATATGGAATTTCATGAAATTGTTTTATTAAATGGGCTTAATAATTGTTTGTTTAAATTCCTCCTTTGTCCCTTATAAATTTTCTCCGGATTTATATTAGTAATTTGGGTTTCTTAAAAGGCATTACAAGAGGTTTTATGGTATTAAAAGTGGCATTTTTTTGTTTCTTTTGATAATTGATTGTTGTTGAGTGGTTGGTTCAGGTCCATTTGGATCTTTAATAGAGTAAATTATTTTTTTTGAAAACTCTATTTGGGAGGGCATATTGGTGACCTTTCGATGTATGTTGTTTGTGTGAGTTGTTGTGTGTGATGTAAGTTCAAGGTGATTGGTTACATGATTGATGTTATTGAGTCACCCATTTTTTCTTTTAGAACTCGGAATGGAAACCTAACATTGTAAGTGAATATTTAGAGAAAGATTATTGCACTAGTTTAGATTACACAATTTCTAGTGTCCCTTAGTATAGAATTTACCCTGTTAGTGGATTGGTCCCCTAAGTTAGGCCAGGTAGTGAAACAACGAGAGTTAGGGTGTTATAACATCACAAAGAAGGGAATGCATTTACTATGAATGACATTTATAGTACATTCTTGATTTTTCACAAGCTCCTAGGTTTGAACCATATTTCCTTTAATAATTGTTTGTATGTGGCAGATGGTTAGAGTGTCTATTTCGGTTTCTATTCCTCGTCTGCCACATTACCACTACCCTTATTGTGTGTTGTGTGTGGTTTTCATCTTTACTAACAACAAAAAGTTTTATTTATAATTTTTTTTTTAAGTTTTTTATATATAATGCACCTATTATATTCATAAATTATTCTTTTTTTAAATTTAAAATGGAAATGGAATATTACTTATTTTAGAAATTAATGTGTGTTTGTGGAAACTCATATATTATTATAATTTATTTCAATGATGGAAGTAGTGAATTCTCTATTTAAAGGTAATGTTTTGGGGATCATATTTTGGGAACACCTACTATGTTTTAATACTCACCCCAGTAGTTTTTTCATATTTTTATTTTTCGTTTCATGATCTACTCATGATTTCTCACCACGGGAGAGAGTTGGTTGTATTTTGGAGAGTCACTCTCAAGGTCATAAGGAGTTTTTTTCAAGATCAGGTTATTGTGTTTTGTTGGATGTTCATTATTTTTCTTGTCATATATTTATTTTATGTTTTTCTATTTTATTTCAGCTTCTTAGTTTGTTTTTTTGGGAGAAATTGTTCCCAAAATCTATCTTTTGAAATCCTTGTGCTTGTCTCCAGCTTATGGGGATTAAGAATGCCTCTTGGGCCTTTCCGTGAATCGGCTCGGATGATTGGTTCAGGGTCGACCTAGGTACTTTCATGAGATAAATGGTTATAATAAAGTAAATTATTTATCATGTATGAATAAAATTGAAAACATAATTTTTTTGGAATGGGGTAAATAAAAATTTATATGAAATTATATATCATAAAATTCTAGATGTGTATAAAATTTTAAATGAAGTGTGATTAATGTAGTCAAACAATTTTTAAAAAAACAATTTTATAATCATAAATTTTAGTTTATTCTCATTCCATGTGAAGTGATTAAATATTACATGAATGATAATATAAATTATTTAATATAATATATTATAATATATTTAATATAATTCACCATTAAATACAAATTTAATTTTCTGTGTAAAATATAAATTTTAAAAATAAAAATATATTTTTTTAAAAACAATCCTTCTAATATTAAAATGATTTTATCCCCATTTTTACCCAATCAATAAGCAAGGTATAAATTATTATTTATTTTGGGAGATGTAAATTTTTATTATATAAATGTATAGAATAATAAATGTAATAAAGAAATAAAATTTAATAGGTCATAATATTTTAAAATTATACATTTACATTTATGATGGACATAGTAAATGTGTACTCCATGATTTTTTTTTAAAAAAATATTTTCAAATAAATTTTATATCATTATTATTATAATAATTATTTCTTCATATATGTTTATTGTTGTGTATATCATGATCTCTCAAAAACTATGACATTATTTTAAATGAAAATATATACTTAGTATTTCATTTTTTATATTCTACCACTCATTAAAAATAATTATTTTTAAAAAATTATTATATCGACAAAAATATATGAGGTTTATTTTATTTTCCTTAGTTCATTGGGTTACCCCTATCACTTTTTAATAAAAATGATTCCATAACTATTTTTCTAGGTGAGTGGTCATGTTTCCTAGAACAATGTCACATTGATTAAGAATAACCAATAATTAATCCACATAATAATGATCATACTCTCACTATACAGACATCGAGTTCATTAAATTTAATGACTCATGTTTAAACCACCTAAGAAGTGGTAGATGGAACTCACAATGAACTTTGGATAGTTTTGATGGAGGTACTCTGTGATAAGCTACATTCCTATACTAGAAATGAATTTTAATGGATCCAATGCATCTAGGTATTATCATTCCATTATAAAAAACCTTATAACTCTTTTTTATGGAAATAGAAGAAAAAAATATTTATCACTATTATTGAACTATGGATCACATAAATGGAAGTCAACATATCCTTTTTTTCACTATTATCATCCCTGTTGTGATTTTGAATATCTCTAACATTTTATTCCTTTCATTAATCATTCTTAGGTCCAAATAAATAACATCCTCCAATATAATCCCAAAATATTATATTTATTTGGTTCTTTCTATAGGGTTGTCAGAAAGATCCATATGAATGGTTGATTTTTATTTATTTATTTTACATAAAATCAAATAAAGGGCGTTTTTAATCACAACTACTTTTGAAATCAAAAAAGAAATATACCAGTATAATTTTTTGGGTTTGAATACATCTATAGAGTACCCATCTACCATACAATGACACGTACATTAAATCATAGACCATTATTCAATAATTAATGGAGATTAAACTGAAACGTCATGAAAAACAATAGATCAAAGCCAAACATATATTATTATCATACATCGTATAGATAAAAACCATACACTTTATATATCCTTTAATTTTGATAAATCATATAATATTTTCCATCAACCATAAAATATCCATATATAGTTAAGATATCGACTACAAAAAAAATGAATAATGTACCTTTTATGTATCAGGGAGTTGTTTGAAGGAATCCATGTTGTTATTTTCCCATTTACATTATTTTAGTCATAACGAGTTCATCATTCCCCTATACATAATATGTTAAACTAGAAATTTTGGTCACATATGGTTGCAAGATTCATATTCCCTAATTTAAATTTTCATGTTCTCCAAATGAAAATTTACACTGTAATTTCAATACAACTTCATGCCTCGTGAATGGTCAGAGTTCAATGAGATGTGGGAATAATCAAATATCTAATTTTTTAATTTTTTTGTATGAATATATAAATCAATTCAGAATATAATCATTCACTGATAATCGCAGCTGGCTTATATGGGAAAATGATCATTTCTGTTTGGAGAACCAACAATCTTATTCTCCTTCTCATGATGTTACTGTATTGAGTATTCATAATCCATGACAACTAATATATTTATCAACAATATCATTTTAAAATCTATATAATTGTATTTTAAAATTTAAACATCAATGATCAATTTATAATATCCTAATTATATCTATAGATGTATTGAATCTATATTTTTAGTGAATCTATTACATGTTCTTGTTACAAATTACGTGTCATGTATTATTTATCATACACCCTCAATCACCATTTATTATAAACTACTACAATTGTTTACAACCTAGGAAACCTTAATGAACCACTATATAAAGAATTAATGTAAAAAAATGAATAATCCAATAAAAGGTAATGTTAGTACATTCTTAGTTACTAGTGTACAATTTTGTTCAATGAAATGTTAAACACAATACTGTATCAGTTGGATCCCATCTATATTGAAATGGATAATAGATTTGAGAAATGTTACTAATGTTTCAGAAACATTCACAAATAAATACATAATTCAAGAAAACAATATCTCTGGATCATAATATATTGTTTTCAAAATTAGTCAAAAACTTTATTATTATTAGGATCCATTAAAATCCAATGACTTATAATTAAAAAACACATGAATTATACCATTTATTCCAAGATTTAATACATTCTAAAATTTTCAAATAGAATTACCATTATAACGGTTTGTAATAATAAATAAATTTATATTATTAGACATCCTTGATAATAGAATATATAGAAATGTTATATATAATGAAAAATATTGGTGAAATAAATATATAATTACTCTATTTAATGTATCTATGAAATTGGATGATAATTTGTAAGACAAATATTCATTTTATGGAATATTGTATGTTCAAACCTTATATCAAAATTTGTGATGGGTATATATCCATATTTCATTCACTAGATTAATGAAAAATGGATTATAGGATGATCAATAATAAATATTGAACTCATCATAACAAGTCAAACAAGTAAATATTACATATTCATGGATACATCATATTGATCATGATATTATTAGGTTCTCAGTTATAAATTAATAGATACATTAAAATATATTTCATCTAAAAATTTATAATAGTTGGAACCCAATGTGGTGTACATGGGAATATGAATCCCTAATATATATACCCAATGATTTTATACATAAATTCCTATTAATTAGTTTGGGAAAATAAATAAGAAGTCCATCAAATATGAAGAACAATATGTATGTTTTTAGTTAAATGATAAATGACACAATTTTCATGAATACTACAAAAACACTCTAAAAAAATAGTGGTATATTCCAGTATAATGGGCGTATCGTTAATGTTTAGTTTCTCCCCTACCATTATAGATATATCCCATTCATGAAAATATTATAAATCCCATATAAGGAAATTCGATATTAATTATTGATCTAACATGTACTTAATTATTGTTTAGTAATAAAAAACATGACATCCCTTCCTTCAATGTTTACTTTTACACTATATTGAGTGTCCCAATAGATGACAAACAATACATAAAATTTAAGTAAATGTATAATAATAAAAAAATTAATGGAGAAAATTTTCACTAACTTATATGAGAGTAGAGATATGGACATAATATATAGACATCATACAATTCTATGTATTCAAAAATATTGAATATATAGTCATTTAGGTGGTGGTGTGATACCCTTAGAATAATCATCATTTATTAACATTTCATGATATCCTCCCGGCAATGGTACCCCTAATGGGATGGGATTTATTGAAGGGAGATAGTGGCAACCAGAATATCACATCTAATATCATATTTGTTAGAAACATTTACTGATGGTGTATTATACAATGTAGTTGGAATCATATACCCATAAGAGATCAAGTAAAATAGATAGAGATATGAAAAATACCCCAAGAGAATACTTAAATTTTACATAAAATAACCCATGTGAATACATTAAATGTCATAATATGATATAATGATTAAATTAAAATACATATACCAAACTATAAACTTGGTAGTAACCATGATGGAAAGACAACTCATAAAAAATATAATCGAACAAAATACAGCCAGGTCTCCGAAGAAATCACGTGGACATGAAAAATAACTTATATTTGTTGGTTGATTATAATATTTATACTAAATAAGATCCTCCTAGGATCAAGTCCTGAAAATGAAAAAGAGGTCATATTAAATCATAATGAGAAAAAAGGAAAGTGTAGTCATTACAAAAACTAGAATACTATGTTCACATCCTCACAGTGGATATATCTAACCAGTTAAAAAATACAAGATATCATTCAATATAATAACACTATGTGTACCACCACCATAACTCCTCCAATGTTATATTGTTATAACCTAATTTTGTATATCATAATATATATCTCATTAAAATAATATATCATGATGAAAATAGGGGTAAATCATTATAACATTCACCTTTTTCATCACATCAACTCATCATCACCTTAAAAATCTCCCTAGAGTATCCAAATACCATATAGGATCCACCACATCTAGAATGAAGTACATAATACACCATGTATTATACCTCAATAAATCGATTCACATACAATGAGAAATGTAATCAATATATACTAGTTGAAACACATTTTACAAATAGTAATACATAAGATATTATATCTTATGATATGTGAGTTTGAAATTACCATATGCCATTTGAGCAATCTAGGAACATCTCTGGGAAATTTTACAACATGGAATACCATCACATAGTATAAAAAGTAGAATAGAATGGTTCTAAATGGAGTAGTTAGTTATATGTTTTTCAATATCCAAAATATTAATTACAACACTATCCTAGAGTCAACTGGGATTTAGTTTCTCTAAAAAATTTGTGGGATAGAATATTAAACAATAAAATAGTCAATATATATTATAGTTCATAACTACATTGTAGAATTAACCTATTATGAATAAAAAATTTACTATCATCTATAAAAAACATGAATGGAAATGTTATGAACTTGATATTTTATAAGAATACTATAATTTAAACTTACTAAATTAAAATAGTTCATTATTCATTTATTTAACCATTTGTTAATTAAATCAATATCTATTACTGAATATTATTTTGCTTATATTACATTATACACCATGATAAGTCATAGCCATCCAAGAATAATAAAATTGAGTCTATGATCTCTCAAGATTATCATATTTAGCATTCCAGAAATACAAAAACCATGTTTTATTTAAACAACATAAAATAATAATTATGTATTTGTAGTTACACTATAATACATCCTATACTCCCAAAGTAGATAAGCATCACAAACCACAACCAATTTACAATAATATAATGGAAATTAATTCATGTAAACAAGAAACCTATCTATGAATCCATTGATTCATTCCTCAACAAGAAACCATCCACGATCCTTTATATCAATGGGTAAGCCGAAATTCAAACCATTTCAGTATACATGGTGCCATCCCTAAAACCAATATGTATATCCATGACTCTATCGGTGTCATAAACATTTATTTCTTCCAAAAACAATGCCTCCAAATTAATATAACATCATCGAAAAAACATCCATGGATTTAATCACATGTTATAACAATGACCATATCCAATGTAACATGAAAATGTTAGAAAGTATAAAATATACCCAACATGGTATCTAGGTTCTATAAAAATGCTTATATCCATCGCATGACATTGGGCTCTCACAGAACCAACACATGACATTTATTCATCACTATCAAGGTTAATCCATGGCTAAAATCATTAATGATTATAGAAATTATCTTAATAAATATTGACTTATATGATTATTTTACTATGGATTGTATCTATGGGTTTCCTAATCCATCAGTTATCAAAATCTATCAATTATAAAAACATTATTCCTAGCCTTACATCGATTATCATCATCATTTTTTGAACAGCACCTCATGTCATCAATTTATTTATAATTAACAACAAGCATTATAGGAATCATATTCTATAAAAATATTGAATTACTCATGGAAGAACATCCATAAATAAAAAATTAACTAATGATAAAATTTATTTCCATCAAATTACACGAAATTATTTATCAAGAGCTACTCTTCACATTCACATTCAATTTAAAAAGATATTGTATTCAAATTATTTACTAATTTCATTGTATTAAAACTTGTTAACTATAACATAAAATATATGTAAAAATGATTAATACCTTATAGTAAACTATCTATAAATTCAAGAGAGATACAATTTTATTTTTTGTAACAACATATTATAAGTAACCATAAACGAATTCACTACTAATACTATCTATAATTTATTATGGATAGATAAACTAAATAAAAGACAAAAATCTCGATAAA
This sequence comes from Viscum album, assembly GCA_963277665.1. NCBI lineage: Eukaryota > Viridiplantae > Streptophyta > Magnoliopsida > Santalales > Viscaceae > Viscum > Viscum album. Next base: position 165,928,239 of record OY728135.1, read on the forward strand.
TTTAAAATTGTTTTAAAATGAATGTGGATTAAGAAAACAACATAACAAAATGATTTAATGTTATAAATGTGAAAAAAAGAACATGCGTCACTGATAAAATATACTGAAATAAAACCACATTCCTCAATGTAAATTTTCCCACAAGTACGTTAAAAAATTAATAGATACTCTATTTTAATAATGATGATGATAATCAGCATTATAATTTAATGAGTAATGGGAGGAATACAAGATATATAGTATGCATAACCACTAGAAAAGTGATGGAACAACATTTTATCAACAACGATCATTCTAAAGAAGCAATTAATTAATAGACATTGAATGGAAAATTATATCGCACTCGGTCATACTATCTCTCATAACAATGAAACTATATATATCAGAAATCAAATTTACTTATTGAGTGAGTAAAACTCAACCTAAACCAACATGCCACGAAACCCCATTCTCCAACTGGATTCTACATCATAGCCAAAACCCATGGTTCAAAAAAACCAAATTTGTTAGAATATACCTTGGCTAAATACATATCATACTTTACCTTTATATTATAGAAGATAAATGAACTCATTGAGGTTATGATATAACATATCTCATTGATTCTTCCATTAAAAAAATTGACGTGGCTTTGAAATCATTCATCTACCCACCTTATTATACAAATACAATCTCAATTCCCCATAGAAATACCCTACGACAAAACCCATTGATCCATGTTATAAAATATTTCAATAATATTTTTCATAATAAAGACCCTTAATACTATTTCATCTTCCAATAAGAACCTGAATAACCAAATCAGACAATGAAAAGGATATTAATATTGAATACTATACATTAAATATATATTAAAAATTTCATGTTTTCAGGAATCCAAAATCATTTCTAATGAGTTAATTTGGGAAATACAGCTTACAGACAGTCGCATCATGACATACATCTAAATTAAATCCCCATCATTTGATCATAAAATTCCTACTCAATGAAACTATGTGAAAAAAATGAAACACCAACAATAGTCTCTTAAACTACCCCCAATGTGGACACATCCCAATGACAGAAATGGATACCATCATTGAAACAAGTGGAAAACATCTCATAAAATATATGTAAGAAATATTCATGAAATATCAACACTATAAGAGTAATTTTAAAATAAAAAAAAATCAGAAAACAATTTTTTTATTTGTGATTCACATTCCCAAGTAGCCCCCAAACATTACCCAACACCATGAAAGAACCCAAAAAATATATATAAATCAATCCAATATAAAATAATGTGTTTCAAATAAATAGAATTCATATTCATTAACATGTTGTTTCAAATTATAAACTATATAGTTCACCTCCTATTATTGGAATATGATTTCTGATGATCATATGCTACCACCGTCCTCTCACAAATAAGTTGATCCATCCTTTCATATTCAACACTATCTTTGACATCCTAATTATTTCTTATTTTACCAAAATAAAAAAAATGTATAATGGTAATTTTTTTAAATCATTAAATCGTTCCATTGTGATGTTCATGTGAAAATTATTTTATATGAAAGCTCATACAAAGGTAGTGGGTCATCAAAAAACATCTTAAATACTTGACCAATGAATGTATCGTGTATTATAGAGTATTTATGTTCTCCTTAGTATGATTGTTTTTATATGGAATATAATTATTTATATATAGTAAATAAGATCCAAAATATCTATGAATACATCTCAAAATCATTGAATGTAAAATGATAATCATGATTATAGATGAACATCCATAAGAATTTTTGTGATCCCATGTCTTCTTCTTAGTACTACATAAAGAAAACCTCAACTGAACATGACTCCCTGATAACTATTTTTTTCGGATGATTTCATCCTACGAACTACTATAACCCATATAAAATCAATGTTTCCTCAATATTGAGTTATTCTAGTTATTAAATACATTAATTAGTCCAACAACAAGAAATATCTATCTTTCAATGAAGGGATAATCCATTGCGGATATCCATGTTATACCTTTACCTTCTCAATGATGAAGAATCATGTCACAAACTCTATATCTTCATTGTTTATCCCAGGAAACAAATGTATCCTCTAAAATCTTAATAAATATATGTTAATCATGGATTTTACACTAAGGGTTATTTTTGGAAGTCACATTGTACCATCTAAGACCTCATTATAGGGATTAAATGAATCATCTTTTATAAAACCATGTGATATAAATAATTAGACATTCCATTTTAGGAATCACAAATGACCACTCGGTATCATCATACCATTACATCGGAGTCCCTAGATAGGTAATCATGTACTTTCTAATACAAATATGAATAAAATATCAATATAAAAGGACATTATATTGTCCATCCAATCCCATACAAGACACATAACTATTATTTATTCAATCACTCTCCAATAAACTCATTATTCATGAGATAAAACACTATGCTACATCAATCTCCATGAAATAGATAAAAAAATTATTTTCCTCATGTGTAGAAAATCCAAAAATAGTTATTCTATAAGAGTTACATCCACTATCATTTTCACATGGTCTTAAAATAGCGGGATTAGACATTCCAAGGAATCTTATAATTAGTTAAAATCATTAATATCTCCTTACTATTGCAATGTTAGGAAAAAATATATTTAATCCTAACACTTATATATCAAAATAATGGAAGGAATATAAATAATAATTATTAAGAATATTTTTAGAATCATAAAAACTAATAAATCTACACTTCGTTAAATGAAATTCCAAAAAATATATAATGCATCATAGAAGTCAACAATAATAAATCCCACTTATGGTATATGAAAATTTGGGGAACTGAATAACATCCCATTAATGTACTAAAAATCATATTAACAAAAAAATTTCTAAAGAAAGATGGATATACATTGTTCGATGCTATCAATGTGGAAACATGGGAGAAATATGATATGAAACTACAATAAATTGTTTTGAGACCCTATAAATATCATACCTCAATAACTATATTGGAATTTACACAAAAGATGATTGTATCAACAATCGAATGATCCACAACTACTCCCATTTGGGACATCAAATTACCAATGAAATGAACATCAAGATAACATTACACAAACTATTATAAATTACCAAACAATTGTGGATGATGATGAACTCAAAAAACATAATGTTGATACATTTCACGTTATTATTCTTGAAAAATGTATTATACGATTCCATTGATGAAAACAATAATGAAACTATCTAAAAACTCCATGATCATGTTCTTCATCAAGACAATGAATAATACATAAGAAATATTTATAAATAATGTCTTCACATTGAACATATAAAATCCATAATGTTATCAAAAATTGGTATTCATAAAATCATAATAATTCCCCATTGATTGAACATATCTGGAATGGAGATAGATCTTCAAGAACAAAATTTCCCCTTCATAAGATCAATAAAATCATCAATCTATAAAAAATATGATCAGTTCTTTAATGTATACATCATTGAAGACACCATAATATATTATGAGAAGAAATATTCTATTATCGTTCTTCATGAGAAAAACTAGTTAACATTAAGTTTACATACATTTCAAAAAAACCCATGTGGATGATAATTTTTCTATATTTGAAGATCTAAAATCACTTATTATTCCATACTATATGAAGAAACTGAGATCATAGAAACCTCTAGTTGCAGATTGATACGGAATTTGAACTATCATCATGTGTGTAATGGTACAACCCAGTTTGAAAAAACATTAGGAAAACCTTCGAAAATGTTTGAAAATCCATTTTCTAAACCAATGATGATCTCAACATCATCTTGTTCCTCGTGGAAAATATTGAAACAACACAGATTAGAACCATAGAAGTTCCCTCCTCATTGATAAACAATGTAGGATATCTATCGACATTTTATAATAGAATATATCACCTATTTCAATAAAAAATATCTATCAATAAATACATGCTATCAATAATGTTGAATATGTTGTTTTATAATATCCATATGAAATTAACGTCTCCCATATATCAATGATTCCCTAAAAAATACAAAAAATAAATTTATACATTTTAGAAGCCTGCCTGACATCTAATTGTCAAAAATAATTCGGAGGTTACTATAATAATTTTCACATCATATACTTATTCATTAACTAGTGATGGTGATATAAAAGATTGAGGTTCTCATAAATGAGATAAATTATGTTACCATATAGAATTATAAAATTTATTTTCCCAAATAACATTTGGATCAGTCTATATTGGCACCACCAGAGTAGACTGCTGGCCATGACTAGTTCTACTACATCTCATGCCATAATGTAGATCGAATCTACTGCAATAATCTACCCTATGAGGAAGAATATATACATGAGGATTTTCAATTCCTTCCATGTCTCATCTTTATCTTTTACAAAAAGGTATAAACAAAAACTACTATAGTGGTTGATACTACCTCAATGGTGGGATTTATTTTTTATAACCTTGTTTTTGTGGCCTTCCCATAATGTTTAGGAACCCTTGAATCTTATGACCTCGACCACCATTTTATAAACCTGTCTTTATCCTTATAAAAGCCAATAGAGAAACTGACCATTGTTAAATGAGTTGAAGACTATTGTGTCCAACACCCATCTAATTAAAAGAACATATATTCCAAAATCTAGATACCTTGAACCATAAAACTATTTCAGGGACTGTCATGTAGACTACCTTTAAATGGGGACTAAACCCAACCTACGGTTTTATCGATGAATTTTACTCTTACCATTTACTCTAGATAATTGTAAAACCTAAATGGGGTATCATCTCCCTATATCAATATATGAAAATAATCCTTCTAATTCAACACTAAATCTTCCTCCCCTACAAACTAGTTTGTTCAATTTCGTAAAAGGGTCCTATAATGGATCCTAAACACCACTATCCTTGAACTCCACTTTTGATGGTTTATAATATCCTATGCATTGGACACCTTCATTGATTATGAATGAAAATATACATAATATTTTCATTTGAAAAATAATGTCATTTATTCCTTCCCATTGTGAATACCAACGAACATAATACAATTCAATGGCACATCTCCATAAAACATCTTCATAAAAAACATAACCCAGTTCACCATCCAAAAAAATAATAAAACATAAATTTATCTCTACAACCTCAAACAAATATTCTATCACTATTTATGTAGTTGTTCTTTCATATCATTTCATAATATATAGCTAAAACAATTGGAGTTTCTTCCTCTATTTTTTCATCATTAACCTGAACTCTATGTAGATTTTTTTGAATATCATACAGAACATCATTAGTGAGAACCCGATTTTGACATAGACCATGAGAAATTCAAAAAAATAAAATAAAACATATTTATATACTATTAAATTTTTAAAAAATAATATTTAAAATTTTAAAATTATTATTTTAAAGTTCAATCTAATTCCATATCCTTCCCAATTGAAGCACATGTAAAATTAAGAATGACATATCATCCCATCTGAGGAAACTACCCAGTTAAAAATATCACATTATTTATTATTATAAATTTAAATTAATGTTTGTTAAAGAGATCAAAGTGGATCAAAAATTCTTTTTCCTTTACCATTACATAATTTTTATATCGACATGAAAAACATAAATGACATGGTTTCCCTTGAAACACATGAAATATCACTAGTTCATAAATCCAAATCGTGTCGTATTCCCCAATACAAATCATTTTTTCAACTATTACATGATCATATCTCCTCAATGGTACCCCTAAATGACTAAGAATGAGAGATGATATATATTTATTACTCAATGATAGACACCAATAGGTCAGATGTTGGTTACCCAAATCAAGGTTTTATCATATAGACTAATTAAGATAATTAACATATTTTATATCATATAATTAATGAATATAATATATGTACACAAATAAAATAATTATAAATATTATAAAACAACACAATTTTTTATATCAAAATTTAATCAAATCTAAAATAAATTAATGGAAAAACATAAACCAAAATAAAATACATGACATTAATAAAAAATCCAATATAGATCTTAAAAACCATGACCATATATGATATAGAATGAAAACTACCATACCCTATTTATAAAAAATAAATCTATATACATAAGTGGATTATAACATTTATACTAAGTTGGATCCTCTAAAGAACCTCTCGGGAAAAGTTTAATGATGAAATACAAAATCCTAATAAAAAAATGAGGATATCATGTCACTTATACTAGTATACTATGTTCCAGTCATCACCATGGAAATATCTCTTCTTATTACACATATAGTAGATCATATAATATAAAATTAACAATAATAATTAACACCTCCACCACATTGTCATTAGTTTGACTATCTAAACCAATATCATATATCCTAGGAAATCTCTCTCTTAAAACTATTATAAAGATAACAACAATGCCAAAATATTATAACATTAACCTCATGCAGCACATGACCATGTCAACCAATGAAAATAAAGTTAATACTTGAGTAGATCTTGAGAGATATAATAACAAATACGTTTAATATTAAACATCGTTTAGTACACCTCAAGCCACCACAACCCATATTCCATGTAATGTACCTTGAGATACCACAACCCATATTTTTCATATCTATAGTAATCCTTTGGATACTATAACTTGGTATACAAATTTATTATATATATGAAAACAATTAAATCTTTACAAACACCTATAAAGAAAACAAAAATACCAATCATAACATCACAGAGTGATACCAAGGGAAAATAGAGGTTTCACAGTCAGTCAACAACAATGTCTTCCACATTGAATTAAATGTTGAGGAAAACACCCTCCCAAATTCCATTATGTGACAGTTTCAATATCGAACTTAATGGGGAAACATAATAAATTAATAAATATATATTAAATGATATATATTAAACCCCCACTATGAGTACAAACATATTCATATGCTCAACTATTGTAGTCATCCCTCGAACACAATACTACCACTACTACGAACTAGAAACCTGACAAGCATAAAATCATTTCAGACTGATAAGATTAAATAAATTATTTATTTTTTACATATAATAATTCATTAATTCATTCAGTATTTACTAAATAACACTATTATGGACACTTCAGATTTACCACCAGGCGATGTATATGACCTCTATGTGTAATCAAATTTAGCCTGTGTATTTTAATGATTCACATCTGTTTAATTCCAACAAGACACAAAAATATGGAATAATAAAATAATTTATCTTCATCTATTACAAATTTCATCTACTCAAGGAAACATTAAATGATACCAAATAAGATATTCATAACCAATAAGAAACTACCACCCAAATTAACAGGGAACAGAATAATAGTAACTAGAGAACCCGTATATCATTCTTTTAAACATATTCCCAATAATAAATCATCATAAATTCATAAAAATAATATATAATTCCATATTCAACAAATTTTATACAATGTAGTATTATCCACGACACCCCTATGAATATCTTTTTTCATCTCACAATCACATGCATCAAATAGTAAAAAAACATAGTCCTAGATGCACATATCTCATTTGAAAATTCATAACTCTGGATCACATCAAATCATAGTTAATGTAACTTATCCAATGTAACAAAAAATGGGTTGCATTAGATAGAAATATTCAATAGGTAATTAAGGCCTTAATTCAAGGTGTCTCGACCCCATATGAAAACAAGATCTTATCACCCCAAAACCTAGAATTTAGCCTACTTGATTTATAAGAATTCTTGCCCCCGAAAATGAATTCATATCTATATATGAGATATTATTCCACGCTGAATTATCAAAATAATTTATTGGTGGTTCCCAAAAAGGTTAACCCAATGAATTAGCTACAAAAATATATCATTAATCACAATCTCCTTCTAACCATGATATCATGTTTCTCTGCATTACTAAAGAAAAAAAATATCATGATTTATTAATTATTAATATTATGGCATACTAGAATCATTATACCTATCAAATACAATTATCACATTCAAGAACATAAACAATTTACAATTTACATTATGAACGAAAAATATTAATACAGAATTAAAATAATTAATTTATTTAACATTAATCATTAGATTATTAGTATGAAAACCATATTAATATCATTACATTTCAAATCAGTTTCATCAGATTAACCCATTTAAACAATAACATAACAAACATACTTGAATGTATATTGGAAGATATCACTGTATCTAATTATTCACGGGGAAAAACATTTTTATGGTTGAATAAACTTATGATAACTTACCATAGACAAATTCATTATTTATAATGTTTTTCTTTTTTATGGTTAATTACACTAAAATTTAAATAACAAAATTAATGATTAATATACAATTACATTTAAAAAAAAAATATACGAAACATATTCCCTAACTCAAGTCATATTTGTTATTCCCACGACAATGGATCGAGATGATCGATTTTTAAACACATCTCCTAAGTTAAAATGCATCCCTCGATATATTACATGCCAATATAATCAGATGAAACTCCATAATAATGATATTTATTACCCTTGATACCATTGAATGAATAAATAATGGTAAACTATATTTAATTTATGAGGATCAAAAAGAAAAGAAGGCATAAGTCCCCGTTGATATCACCATATTATTATTGGGAACATATGGATTCATAACTATCAAAAGGGTTGTTAAATCCATTGTAAATATCTAGGGTGTTCCTATAGTTCTATAGGATAGGGTATGAAAAATGTATGTTTAGAAGGGTTTCAGGTAATAATTGGATGTCTGTGAACACTATATAATGGTGTAGAGACATTCACAGTATGGTATAATTGACTGAGATTGGTTACGCTACTGTTTTTCAAATAGGACCACTCCACTAACCAACATGTAAAACTGAATCTGATAACAATTACATCATACACATCATATTTATTATATACAAATGGAGTGACTATAGAGAGGGTTAAAACACTATGTCAGGTAAAACCATTAACCAATAGGGAGGCTACATAATTTCAAATAGCCCACGATAAAAATACCACAAATTTGGATGAATATACCATAGATCAATAAATCATATCATTTCCCTCCAAGACAAACAATCTATCATAGGGAAGGATACACTGCAACATGTCTCTACACTGTAGCCATGAAAAAACAAGGAATTCATTTGAGATCCTCCAACATTCCACCTTATTTCAAATCATAAATCTCTATGCTGTATTCTCCTTCCCTATAGATAATCCAATGGATCCATGTTGTAGAAACCATCAAGCTATAATAAAATATTAAGACATATAATTCATTTATAACCTCAGAAGGGATCCACTAACACCCAAACTCAAAATGAAATTGATACCAGGATCTGTTCCTTTATAAATATTATAATGATGTAGAATCAAATAATAAATTTTTATTCTTAAGTTGATGATAAGTTTATACTTCACATCCTTATCCTGATAACCCTCATTTATGGCATTTATCATAATGTAATTCCCTCTATAACTACATTGAAAACGTTTCTGATGTTTATAGATCACATTAAAACATTAATAGTTCAATATATTTTAACAATGACCACTATCATTTATATTATAGATATGGTTATTTGTTGTACATTAAGATGACCTTTATCATTATTCATATTATAGGTTGTTTATGTCATATCACATTAGAATTAACATTCTATATTTAATTTTTTAACACACATAAAGCATGTATATGATCCATTAATAGAAATTACATTTTCATTTTAAATTTTTTTTGAAATTATAGAATATTAATTTTATTTCTTACATAAATTTTAATTCATACATTTATTGTAAATAACATTTTCCACTTCCAAAATCCAATACCACACAAGTAAAGGATTTACCATTTTATGTTTTTACTTTTAGAGTATATAAAAGTATTTAATTAAATATAAAAATGTCCAATATGGATAATATATTTCAAATTTTTGTTTTTAAGACACGGAAAAATATTCAATTATTCTATTATATTCAAAAATAACATCATAAATATAACTTTAGTTTCATGTTATATATTATTAATTGGTACAGATGAAATCATTATCCTTATTAAATATCTAAAATAACTTCATATTAATTTTATTGTGAAGTGTTTTATAGAAATAAATTTTGTAAAATTCCATCATAAACAATTCTAATTTCGTAGAGTTTATCTAACACTCATTCCTATTATTCTTGATAATAGCCTAAATATGATGTACCACATAATTTTAATGTTGCAAAGAGAAAAATTTATTACATTTTATGTATTCATGAAATAAAAAACTATTTTCATTGAATTAATATTGTATATAATAATTATTTTGTTAGTGGACCAACTAATGGGTGTTTGTAGTTTTCTCATTAAATGATAAATGGTTACTAGAAAATTGTTATAAATTTTTGTACATTTAATATAATTCATTTTGTTGATCCTATCATAATAATTAATGGATAATATATCCCTAGAATTTTTGATACCAGGATAAATTCTGTTTTGATTATCATTTGAACTAACATTTTATTATATATCAAAATAATTATTAACATTTATGATTTTCGTTCTATCAGTTATCAAATACAACATTAGTCAGATTGATTATTATGAATTAATCAATTTATTAAATCAAATAATAAGGAAATCAATACAAACATATAATAAATTATATAACATTCATTTCAATATGAAATTTCGGGTTTATCATATATCATTGTTGGTTTTGTAGGTTCTATCTCCGTATTGCTTATAAACTATTCTGAAAAAAATACATCATAATATTATAAGAACTGGCATTACTTAAGAACTGAATAAATGTGTAAATAATCATTTAAATGTATTTATATTATATTTTACAACAATCCATGCATCCAATTGATGAATGATCAATTTCATGGGATGATAGAATAATAATAAACATGTCGATGAATTATTTTCATGATTTTACCATAAATAGTATTTACATAAAAATACATTCTTGACATATAATTCATTTTTCCAGTCATCATATCCTAGGGAAATATATATATTTGAATGTTTGTGATCATGGAATTTCTAAGGGTAAAATGGTTGATAATAGTCGTGTATTTGAATTGAGGATAAAAAATAAATAAGGTTATACCAACATATTAAATTTATAAGTATTTATATAATAATAATCATAAGTAACACATCAAATGTAATAATACATTAATATAGGATTAATAATTTTACATAACATAATTCATTTACAATGTGTGATTTACAAGAATATTATTCTATAACAAATATTGTAATAAGAGTGTGTCATATGATAATAGTAATTATTGTGGCAAAAAAATAATCATATAAAATCAATTCCATAGTAATGTATCTCTCATAAGACTAGCATCAAATAGATGGAAAACTTCCATAGTAGATTTGGTTTAATTAAAATTCCCAAAATAAAATAGGGCAATTTTACATAGTGGATTGGGATGACTCCACATTCTTGTTCCAATTATATCAAAATGTTAAAATAATTTTCCAATGAATAAAAAATATATGCAATGTTGGTTTCTCTAGTAGTGAAATTAAATCCATAGAAATTTGTTCTGAAATAAAAATAAATCATTTATAATTCCACCAACATATTATTAACACATTAATTTAAATGGTACTCATGAAACATTCTATGTAACATAATATTAAACCATCATTATAGATCATGAATATATATATTGTTCATGGTATCATTTGAAAGTCCTTTGTAATGTGTAAAAATAGATAACCTATGTCCATAAATAATATAATAATTTGAAAAAATTATATATTTTCTTTTATAAAAAATAAATTAATATTTTTCTATTTATATTTTAAAAAATAATAAATTTATAGATGAAGTGGGATATTTTTTACTAATTATTTAGAATCAAAATGTCATTTATTGAATTATAATAATTAAATGGGGAAGTAAATTTTGTTTAAAATGACCAAAATTATTCATTAGTATTATAACATAAATCATTATTAAAACAACAAATTTATGGGTATAAAAGAAAAACATTTCCATCAAATTTTCATAAATATACTCAGAACTCCATAAATAAACTTAAGTCCTTTTATAGTACCATGGAGGGGAATTCCAATGAAATACAAGATAATAACATACGTATAAACATTTAAAAAAATATATATTGTATTTAAAATATAAATATCATCAAATTTCACCAATAGTGATTCATGGATGAGAAATCATTAGAAACTGTATGATTTGATCATAATACCTTACCACATTCATTCGCATAGTCATGCACTCTCTATTACCATTAACAAAATTCAATATATATTTTTATTTAAATAATTTTTGTAGTATATTTTTTTTTCATTTCATATAATTTTTTACACATTTTTTACATTTTAATTAATTTCTAAACAATTTTGGGAAAAAGAGTAAATTCATTCAAAACACATTTAGTATGTTCGCCTATGTCTTAGGGGTTAAAAAATAGTATTAGTGTCTCTATAATGTTCATGTTAAGGTAATTAAAGATTTTATTATAGTACATGTGTTTTTAACAATTTCATCTATCTTTTGGAAAATTATTCTTGAAAACCATATAAATATTCAAACCTTTATTGTTTTTTGAAAATGAAAAAAGATCCAATTCATTAGTAAATATACTAAAATATTATACCACCCTAGAATATAAAAAATAAAAAATAAAAAATTAACATTATTATATATTGATACTACCATGTATCATTCAATATTAATTAATGTTGTAAACATTATAACATCATTCTTATTGGTGGATATAATGAGAAAAAATAAAAGAATTTCACAAAGTCTATATGAGTAAGCTCATGCTACTATATAATTTTATTTTCACAACCATTAAGGAAGTTTTTTATCTTTCACTACTATAATAAAATAAAATAATAATTAAATTTCTGGTAAATTAAAATTATTCATCATATAATTTTCCTAAAAATAATATATATATCAATTACTTCAAAACAATGGTGTCAAAAAATATATCATTTTTATCATATCCTACCATAAATACTTTCTACACCAAAACATATAATCATAACAACTCATTACATATACTCATTAAAAATCATGTATTTATATATTAATAACAATTATACACATTCAAACCATTTTATCCTAGATATACTGCTATTGTACCAAAACATATCCCACTGAATATTTTTAATCCACAATTATACCCACACACAACCACGTGAGAAATAATAAATCTGAATTATATGTATTTTCATTGTTGTGAGAATAAAATAATCAACAATACACCCATGAACATCATTGATATCATTTATAAAATGTAATAATTTTAACATACAACCATGTGAGCATTGTTAAAATAAAATTATTAACGTGCACAAAATTGCGGTTTAATATGATATAATAACATAACCAAAAGAATGTGTTGAGATTCACATTCCCTACATATATAATAACATAATAGTTTAAAATAATAATTTGGTAAAATATACTTACATGATATAACTCAGGAAAATAAATTTTAAAAAATATATATATAACACTTTTTTGAAATTTATTTTTAATATGTAAAAACATAAAAATAAAAAAATAACCCAAATCCTAAGGTGAAAATGATGAACACCAGGGGAATATTCTCTATATATAAACTTATAATCACAAATTAGGGATCCCATACATGTGTACAATATCAATATCTCCCCTAGAATACATTAGTTTGTTATAGAATTAGCTACATAATTCCCTACCCTCAAGGTATGAGAAGTAGAGAAACTTTGTATAGTCAATATTTTGTAATTCCTAGTGTAATATTTCATCTCCATTTGTATAATGATCCTCTATTAATGAAACCCAAGAAAAAATATGAATGTGAATTTTATTCTATAACATGAATATTATAACCCATGAATATCATAATTTCATTGTTCATGGATCTTTCCTCCACTCTTATTGAGTTACCTATTCCAAAAAAGAGCTAAATCTAATAACAACAAAACCCAAGTCATCTATCACCAAACCATCCCCCCCACATCACTCCATCAATACATTATCGATCCTCGTTATGTTATGACCCAAAAGTGGATGAAATCCAACTATCCCACGATACCAAAATACCACATGTGTTTTCCCTATACATCCATAATACTAGAGGAAGACTTATCATGGTAATCATATCTATCACTCCCTTAATTATAATCCACAGTTCTACCACCATTACCATCATTCAAACATGAATAAAATAGTTTAGTGTTTTATTCCCTCTCTAACCTTATTTCACCCTTTCTCAATAACCCAACACATATATTAAATGAACATACCATGAACATTAAAATCCTCCACAACTGACCATAACCAATGAAATGAAATTAAAAGTCTTCTTGAACAAAATCTCTTCTTCTATTGTTATTTATTTCATGATGCATATAGTCGGAACTACATTTATCCAAAAAACCTAATAAAAAATATATAACACAGTCCCATATCGGGTCCTCCCACAACACTAGAAACAAAAGTACATGTAAAATAAATTCTTTTATACATTATCATTCATTTATAGTATCTAATTACTCAGTATCCAAAAGATAAAATTACATTTTTTAGGAATCTACAAATATAATGGTTTCCCCACATATTCATTTGAACCTCATCTTGAAAACTCATTGTTTTTATGAAATCAAGTCTGATAAATCTATGTTATGTTAAAGAAGATAAAATACATCTTTCTATTCATCAACCAACCTAATTCACTGGTAAATATTTTTATTATCAGCATTTAAATAGAATCAATGATTTATGGACACATAAGGTCTTCATAGAGTGTGATATTAGGATCCAATCCCCCGTATAATACAACAATTATCCTTCATAGTTAATATTAGAAATATAGATATTTATGTCACCCACAATCCATCGATCATTACCATATAATATATCAAAATAATAACTCATGCACAATTATAGGATTGTTTTTCTACTATTGTGACATTCCCAATTCCTCCACTCCTCCATATAAATATCTCTTATAAATATTTACCATAATGGCTTTCCATTAATTATATCCAGGTAAAAAAATATCAATTATGGACTACATTATTTCCACAATTTTATGGGTCCTAATGTCCCCCTCTTTAATTTTCTTGTAATGTAATTTCTAAGAAGACATGTGACAATGAACTAGCTGATTAGAATCCTGGAAGAATGCATTTGATGATATTCTCCAATTTGGTGAGTTTACCTTTCATTGGATTAATGGTGAATAGAATATGTATTATATTTGAAATAATTATTATATTAATTAATATAATCATGCAACCAAAAAATGAATAATCCAATTATATATTTTAACTTATATTTAATTAAAAAATCATCCTATAAATCCTTTTGGACTCTTCTATTTGATATTAGATCATGAATATAAACAAATTAATGTATTCATTGATACATGAAAATTTTACATTAACTATAATAAATAATTTTCATTTCAATTTATTAAACATGTAAATGTATATTCTTATAATATTTAACCTTTTACCCCTGATCTTTTGATAAAATTCAATGATATTAAAGAAAATGTTGACTTTTATTTTCCAACTATTAATAAAAAAATATCACACCATCATCAAATAGGATTCAAGACACCAAACAACTCCCAAATATATTTTAAATATCCATGATTCTTGAATCCTTCATGACCTTGAGAATATTACCTGTAATCAATTCTTCAGTGAAGATAATAAGGATGGGTGACAATGGATATCCTGACATTACACATGGAACTAATTTAAAAAAACTAATACTCATTCCCATTAATTATATATTATTCCATGTATAAGTATAAAAATTTTATCACATATCAAAAAACAATTCATTGAATCCAAATTTCCAATTGATCACTAAAATGAATCTTCATTATAGTCTTTCATAATCTTGATCAATGTCTATCATGATCATAACATTTATTTTATTGTCTTTATATTTAAATCCGTAAATATTTAATTATAAATAATAATTTCCACATAAATATTTATACCTTGAAAAATACCATTCTAATCCTAAGAGATTAATCTGTTTATTAAATTGATATATACCTTATTGAGAAGGATGGTATTGATATATTAATCAATTTTACATATGAATATTGCTTTATACTAACAAATGTTAGTAGGATCATCACCATGTGGATGATGGGAAAAATTTAAATCCCAAGAACCTATATTAAATTCCCCATATATAAATAATTATTACACAGTCTCCTCATAATGATCCTTAACTATATCCCAGGTATCAACATATAAGGATCCAAAAAATACATCTGAACTTGGAGCACGCTACTTTTTCATGCATAACAAAAATTTCATGGATCTGTTTTTTCCTTGGTTTTCCTCTAGTAAACTAATATCCCTATCATCCACCAATCTAGGTATGTTTTCAATAAATTCCACCTCTTTACTAATCCTCATAATCTATCATCCATTAATGTTGTTTGTTCATTCAAAAAGACCATCAAGGTGTTCCAAATCTATCTTCCCAGCAACTGCTATATCATATGTGAATAAAAAATTACCTGTATTTAACTTGATCTTCATTGTCATTTACCATTACATAAAATATTCCCTAAAGTTATTGGGGGGTTTCTATCCTCCTCATTGAGTCAGAATACTCTTGATTTTATACTTCTTATCCTCTCAGTCTACAATTTACTCTCAACGGAAATTATTTTTTCATCTAACAAGGATAACATAACATCATCCCATGATAAATGAAGAACATGATACATTATCCCAATGTATCACTTTAATATTTCAATATTTATATAATATTCATATTTAATTGACATTCAAACAAATACGACCCTTATCATATGATGTATTAGATTAATTACTCAAACCCAGGCAGAACCACACAATATGTGATCCCTAGAATTCTTAAACAACTCTATGATGTCATCCATCCGGTTCTAGGAGATAGAGTAATAAAAATTATTTTTTAATTTGAGCCTCACATAATATACATTAATAGTACATATTGTTTTCTAAATATATAATACATTATAGAGAAAATTTCAAAAGAACGTGTTAGTTTAGTTCCATTGGAAACATTGTAACGTTAAAACTATTGCAAAAGTGAGCTAAATTATCTCACATAAGGTTATAAATGACTATAATCCTTCCAAGATAGAAAATACATCATAGATATCTCTATAACCTGTGAGAAGGAATGATAAGAATAAATGTGCTCATATTCTCAGTACAGGTAAACAAGGGAGATATTTTGGCATAATCATGAATATACATATATGAGAACATAAGTATAACATTAGAAGATCATTCCCTAAAAATCAAAAATAATATACCTATGTCATAGAATAAAATTTCGTAGTTAATAATACGTGAATCTTGGGGGACTACAATGCATAATCCATTAATGGATAATATAGGAATAATACATGAAATTTTTGAGGACACATAAACATGAAATATCATTCTGTATAAGTAAAGCTGCATTTTAAAATCATATTACGGATTCTCATGGGGACTACACCCAATGGGTTGGAAACACCAACATCTACAGTCATATTCATTTCATTATAAAGGATTTTCCCCTTTTTCCTGTATTGGATTGGGTTTCCCCTTTAAAACATATTGGATTGATCTCATTGACTTATTTACTGTAATTTTTTCATGAAATATAAATCTTTAAAAATTTAATTGGAGTTAGATATAGGTACCTCACATCACATTAAAAAATCCTATTTTTTTCATAATATCATAAAAATCATCATATCCTAACACACAAAAATATATGAATTTCATAAACATCATATCATAACCTTGTAAGTGAAATGATAACATAAATATATTACCATATTAAAACCGATTGATATATATAGGTTTCATTATAATATCACCAAATCATAACCCACGAAATTAAGCAGATATCAATTTCCTATAACCCATAAAAGAGAACTATGTTCCGCAATCATATTACCATTGAATGCGAAATGGGTTTCCTAACTGTCATGCTATGAAAACATAAACCATTCATAGAAATAATTTTAATTGAAAATAATGATTATATTTCAAAAGTACATGAGTAACACAAAAATATGACATAATGGAGGGAAAATGAATTTTATGTATATTTTTAAAACATTTCATTAGTAAAATAATTTTTATGTTATGAAAAATGGTTTTTAAAACATAAAACCCTTAATAAAACCCCTATTTTTGAAATTTTATTTGAAACCATAAAACATTTATTTTAAATACATTTTTCCATTAAAATTATATTAACCTATATTTTAATAAAATAATTTCATGAATACATTTAAAATAATGGTTTCTTAATAAGACATGATTTTTATTGAGGAGAAAAATAAGGCATGATATTCATAAAAACATTTCCGTAATTATATTATTTAATAAAGTGTGTATGAGTGGTTCCACTACATGAGTATATAATTAATAAACATAGGATAATAAATTTAATTATATTTTTATATATATCGATAGTAATATTTCATCAAGGGAAGAATAATCATAAACAATACAGAAAAATTATGAGATTGTAGCAATAAACCTTTACCACTTTTGTATCATTAAATCGTAATAAAAATGATATAATAAAAATAAATAACCCATATAATATCATAAATATAAATATATTAATGATATAA
This sequence comes from Viscum album, assembly GCA_963277665.1. Taxonomy (NCBI): domain Eukaryota; kingdom Viridiplantae; phylum Streptophyta; class Magnoliopsida; order Santalales; family Viscaceae; genus Viscum; species Viscum album. Next base: position 165,946,924 of record OY728135.1, read on the forward strand.
AATGTCATATATAAAATATATAAACATTGTAAAATAATATAGGTGCCAAAAAACATGCATCCAAATTTTAGAAAATAAAGAAAACATTACAATAATAATTTGGAAACATTTGAACTATAAACCGCGTGAATGTAAAATAATAAAAAAGGTATTTTTATAAACAAAATTAAATGATATTAACTATATAATACATTCATGGGAAGTATATTCATATCACCAAATAAATAATTAGAGAATATAGTATATGCCTCGCAAAAATAATAGTGAGATTTGAAATCCCTTAGGATATGTCTTGAATCTATTTGTACTCATTAAATTCTAGTATATAAAAATTAAATTTTCATTATAAGTATATTATAAAACCAAATTTGTTCATATCATAACATATATTATTTACATATTACCTTATATTTCAAATTTATTAATATTTCTATTTTAATTTTACATTTTGTGTAATAATCGCTTTATCTTAACATGTGTTTGGATTTTTATATTTTTGGTCCTTTTATTTTATAATTATTTAATCATATGTAGAATAATAATAATTAAATAAATATAATATAAAATATTTATATATGTGTTGATTATAATATATAAAACATAATAAAAAAAATTAAACACAATGTTCATTGAGATGGTTGGTTATATATACGCGTGAATACTGCATCAAATTTCAAATCGTATAGACAGAAATTAATTAAATGAAATATATTTTTATATTAATAATATATAAATATTATAATTAATATGTCATATATATAATTTATTTTCACTAAACTCATCCTCAATACATTCCATTTATAGTTTTAATGAATCACATTGCTTTAAGTATATAGTTCTCTATATGTGCATAAATAAAATATTGTGTTAACAAAAAATATAACATATGATAGTATGTGTAATATAATAATTAATGAAGAATAAATATATCATAAATATCATATATATAATTTGAAAAATGAAATTACATCATTATTACAGACCTTCAATCCTATCAATTGAAGGACGAATGCCATCGGTTTGTGATGCAGCAGTCAGTCATACACATGAATAAAGATTGTGTATCTCTTTTGATGGATGTGTGTTTTAGTATGTTAGTGGCAATTAATATTATAAAATATTATTATAATTTTTTTTTCATTTATTATATATTTTAAAAATTGAGTAGAATTATTATTTTTTGGTGTAGGAATAAATAAAGACAATGTGCTTTCTGAAGGATATTGAATGTTCTTTTGGTAACTCCATTGATATTGTTTCATAGGGAATCATTCGTTGGATATAATAGATAGATAGAGTTTTCTGAAGATTTTAGATATTTTTTTATTTAATTTGGGTAGGTTTTAGATGAATCAAATTGTGTGATAGGTGTAATGATGTGCAGAGATGATGCCTTTTGTATGATGAAGAAAATACAAATTGGATATTATTGAAAATTATTTATAACTCCACACATTTAAATTTTCTCCCAATGGTTATTAATGGAAAATTAATTATCTATATAAGTTTTATGACATAATATATGATAAAATAATTCCTAGATATGTGTTGGGTCATTTTTAAACCATATATTTAAAATTAAATCATTATTTAGGCATCTTTTAACCTTAACCATTGCAATTAATTTCAATTATTTTCAAAGTTTTTTTCTCAAAAAATGACCATATTACTACTTATATAATATTATGTTTTCAAACATGTAATACATTTTTCAAAATTAAAATTATAGATGTTCAAGAATATAATATACAAATATTTTCATTATTTTTCACACAATGACATAAAAAGTAGTTCTTTTCTGATAATAATGTTTTCAAACAAAAAAATTCCCTACCTAGAATTATATTCTTCTTATAAATATCTTTTGTTTATAAAATCCATTATAAATGATATTTAAAAATAGTTTAATAATATTCAATTTACTAAATATATAATATAGATTATAACTATCTCATTTTAATATTTATAATAATAAAATGATGTTTTGTATATAATCTATGATTCATGTATGGAATGTTAAGCTAATTCTACATGTAGAATAATACTGACTCATTATATCATATAATGACATCCATCAATAAAATTTAATTTTTTATAATGAATATATACTTACTCTAGTTGTTAAATTCTACCCATTTAAAATGATTTTATCCCACTGAATTCAACATTTTGATACATTACAATTAGGATAGTTATATAACATCATATCATAAATATCGCATGCAACATCCTCTGAATGGTGGTTTCTTCAAAAAATAATAAACATGTGAGTTGAATTTTTTATTACAAATATATCCATACTGTAAAAAATTTCAATCAGTTTTACCTCATGTGAATGATCATTCTCTAGTAGTATGATTTATATGTTCATTTCTTATAAAATTTGTGGTATGCACTTCTTAGGGAGATATAAAAATAAGACATTATTGACTAGAGAGTGGTTTGGTGAATGTCCCTAATGATAATCTACCATCATGATATAATCATGAATATCAAAGGGTTCGATATACCCGGGGGCATAGTTTCCATTTATTCTGGAATCACATAAATATCATTAATAGAGATATTCATAAAAACACCTTCTAAATGAATTCAAATTCTATATCATGAAATCTATTATATCCATAACTTGTATTCTGAAATTGAGCTGCATTGATATGTTGATGAATGGTTCTAACCTTCTATTCCATTTCGTCAGTGATCTCATGTCCCAATAACAATATGCATCCTACTTCATTCCAGTATGTTTGAGCTCTACATTTCATTCCATAAAAGGATATATAATGATATATCTGAAACCATGAGTGAAATATAGTGATTTATGAAATGTAAACAAGAAGTTGTTGTTGATCGGAACAACCTATTAATTCCAAATAACAATATTTAAATATATCCTCCTGAGTTTAAAAAGATCTTCCAGACAGACGATTTATCTAATGATGATATGTAATTCTAAAAAACAAATTATTTATCATGTTTTTTATGAACCCCTAACCAAAAAAATGAATTAATTCTCTAATCCATCCACAGGGGATGGAATTTGTTACTCTTTGAAGCCTTACCACTTATTTAATGTACATCATGGAATTCTAATCATAAAAGAATCATTTTTCTGACATCAATGAATTGTGCAAAATTTTTTGTGAAATCATCAATGACACATATATCATTAATCCTTTTAGAGGTTTTCATGAGTCTAATGAAAAAATCTAGATTCATTTTCATCTATTTCCATTATGTTGTGAGTAATGGAACAACCATCCACTTATAATTTTTTATTCCATCCTAAAATTGCTGGCATACCTAGCATTGAGATAGATACTCTATGTTATCCATATTCATGACATCTGACCAATATTATTCAAGAAAAACTCAATACATATTCATCAATCTTGGATGAATAGAGAATTAATAACAATGAGATTCTTCTAACAACTACTTCTTTAAATTTTGTAGGGAAGAAACACGTAAATTGTTCCAAAACCTTATCATTCCATTAATGACAAGGATAAATTTAAGAACATTTATAATCCTATTATTTAGTTGAAAATCATCCTTATGGAAATATTTACTCATCACATAGATATAGGGTTGATCATTATATTGAGAAAGACAATATTTTATCCCTACTTTAAGGATTTATAGATTCATAATTTTAAATTTTAAAAATATTGGATCATGTTTTATCATCATCATGGATAATCTTGAATGATCCCATCAATAGAAAGCATCAGCATCCTCATTTTATTTCCCATTATGGTAATGTATTGAGTAGTTACTATCCTTTATCAGTTCAAAATATATTCTATATAGAATGTTTAAGTACATATAAGTTAATAAATATTTCAATCATTTATGATGATTTAATATATCATGCATTTATCCAAAATGATAACATCACAATATCATTAATGAAAAAAATTAAAATAGCTAAATCCATAACATGATTTGGGTAATTGTTCTTCGGAATTATCAATTTTCATGAAAAATAGGAAATACCAACGTTAATTATAATAATAACACAACCAAGTCATTTATATGATGCATTAATATATATTAAATATTATTATCCACTTCAATGTATTGTATGAATAAGTTCACTAACTGACCATCCATTCATAACCGTATTGTTTTCCTCCCATTCATATATCTAGAGGTACATAGAACCATTCATGCTAGATTACTCAGATGAATATATATTCATATGAAATTATTAAGAATCCATCGACAATATCTATCTAAATAAAGAATGATATGAATCTCATTAACCATTATATTCTAGGCTAGCATTAAATAGCCTCTATCACTTATTGTAATATTACTATACCATATCATGAGATTTTGTGACATAAAATTGAATCCATTTGCATAAAAAATTCTACATTTTTAAATAATTCATTTAGATTACCCTTCTGTAGTGTATGATGTACAATTATAAAGTTTAATTCATTCAAATCCATTCCCTTTTAATAGATAATAATAAAAACTATAATGACTACCACGAACTAATAATGGTAATCTCTATATAGACTATTCATAAAATCTATTATAATAGAATAGGTATTAGTAAGACCAAAAGAAACCATTAGATATTTTATGTTCCCATACCCTATATGTAATGTTTTCATAGTTATATTATTCTTTATGAAACCAAATTGATGTTTCATAGATTGAAGGAAAATCATTGAAAGTAAATTATCTCCCAGAAGCTGCTCAAATAACTCATCAATATGGGAAATATGATACTTTTTCTTGATTGTGATCTCGTTCAAATCTATATAGTAAATGTAAAGTAACATTGTGGGTTCTTTCATAAAAATTAGTCAATATTTAAAATAAAAATGTCGGGTAGTGGTGACCATAGGTTTTTCTAATGGGAGGGTTTCCAGCTATGTTATCATACTATCACATTGTTAATTTAGTATTTATATAACGAAAAATAAAATATGAGATTTGAAATGAGATAATTTTTTTTAATTTATGTATATAATTATTCTAAAATAAAAATATATTAGGTATTTTAAATAAGAATAAAACTGTGCTAAAGAAAATATAATGAAAAATATAGTGGGGGACAATTTTTGATCCTCAGACACTCACACCATCATTATTAATTAAATTATAAATTATATTTCACAATGTCTAATAAAATACATCCAAGTGAAAAAATTTATTTCCTAGAAACCATATATAAATATAAAATATTGGTTTGAATCCCCTTATGAAACTATTTTATTTCTCAATGACCACTGAGAAGGAAAATATAATTGGAATTACTTCATTAATAATGTGATCTCTCAAAATGAAATTTTATAAAAAAGGAAATATTATGTCATTAATTATATGATAATAAGTCTATAATAAAATAGTATAATTTAAATAAATAATTAAAAGACCCACCGTAAATAATGAATATTTTTTCCCTAATAATATACTAAGAAGTCATTGAAGACCCAAACATAAAAGGGAAGAATCCATGATTATACGATTCCACCAACACATGGAGTTTAAAACTTCATTTCTTCATCATAATGATTTTAACTACTCTTCTCTAGAATATCTTCCCTATCATATCTCACAACATCAATACACCCCCCTTTAAATGATACAAATATATAATTAAAAATAAAAGGAATGGGGAGGAAAATATACTATCCAAAATATATTTCTCCACATCTATTCTCAAATATTCATACTATTCATTCCATATTTTCCTCTTTAATCAAATGGAATGTTTCATGAAATTAAATTCTATACATAATGATAATGAAAATTATTTTAATTTTTTTGAATATCATATATTCATATTTATCCATATTTAAATTTCTTAAAAATAATATTTGCAATCCAAGGAGAAACACATGGCCCAATGAATCCCAAATTAGGGTATTCTATGAGTTTATTCTTAAATATACGAAATTAAATTGGGTTCACTCTTTAGAATGTATTTTGAAATTATTGTTCCACCACATATGTGTTCTATTGATAATGTTACTTCATATATTGGTGGAAAAATATGGAGAACATTTTGAAACACTACCAAAAACTTTCATTAAATAGGCATATCATTGATGTCATGATTCTCCCTATTCATTTGATTTTGAAAATCCTTATCAGTGGTAGTTAATAACTGTATAATTTATTAAATCACCATTGGAAGTTAAATATTACCATCACATTAATAATACATCATATGTTGGAATAAAATATAAATCATATCATCCCTTCCTCAACATTTTATGTGGTATTTGTGAATGAAAATCCAATCAATGCCTATGGTGACATTTAATTTCACCAATGGATGTATGAAATGTTTTGTAGGAAGAAAATTCCACCTAAATTAAAAAGTAGTATAATTTTAGACATGAAAATAAATAATCATACAATTTTGAGTTTTTATAGATTGTTCAAATTCTAATAGTTTGATCGGAATCTTTATAGACTTATAAAATAATTTATGAAATAGTTGTAAATATAAAAATAGTTAAGAAATTAGCACTTCTAGAGTGGATGGAAAGTTTACCTTTTAGATTGTCTGTATCATAAAATTCATAAGAAATAGTGGTCATCTTATTTTATACCTTTTTCCCTTATCATAATAATTTGGTGATGTATATCCTGATCACTATCACTCATGTTTATCCACATGTTATAATAGTTCCAATTATATTTAAACTTGAAACACTTAAGTATGGAGGTTAATTTTGTTGATTATTTGTAATGACATGACCCTAGTTTCCTAGTGTTAGTGCATTATTATATAACATTGGCCAGATCACAATTGATCATGTCACGAATAATTTATTAGTTTAGAATCTCCGGAAATACTAGATGCATTAATAAGTGTTACATTACATTATAAAATAAAAAGCTACAACAACATTGTACCCATAGACCACACTCATATACCTTTAGACTATCCCTATAGATCGGTTATAAAATACTTCTTCACATCCTGAGAAAAATAAAACCATGAAAGGGGTGATCTTATATCCTTAGTGATGATAAGAATATCATGTAAACATTCATAAATAAGCATAAACATTTATGGAAATGTAAATGTCTAAAAAAATCCAATTAAACTTAAACATCATCATAATATTGAAAATATGATTTAAAATAATGTCATTTACTATTTCAAATTTAATATTCTACTAGTTGAATAATCACATGCAATATAAATAGCCACTTTCATAATGATGTAATTCATTATGGAAGATTTTCCTAACCTCATAGTCACAGCCTTGTGCCATGACTAAAAATAAGATTTTTTTCAAGGCCTTGTGCCATGACACTAGTTTGTCCTATGATACATACTAATGCATCGAGGAGCAATAGCGTTCTCCATGCTTCACGTACTAAGTCCAATGCGTTCCTCATATGAAAAGGTTTAAACATAACAGAAACATTCATATTAATACTAGCATACGAAATGTCAATACTTTATCCATAAAACCTGAATGGTGTAAAAATAAAACATCCATAGTCAAAAAAAATCAAAAAAAATCAATACAATATGAATGTTTTGTATCATAATATATTAACTTAAAAAAATTAATCAAAGGATATTGTCATAGATGAAATCAAAAATATTTGAGAGAAATATATCATTCTTCATTTGAAATCATTTAAAAGTAAAATAATAATAAATGAAAACATTTATTTTGAAAATATTATTATAATATTTTATGGGAAGCTTTGACGATATTATAACGGTGTAAAATAGCCGCACCAGCCGTATAAATTAAAAAACATTCTTACCTTAAATTTTTTGAAAAGGATATAAAGGTCCTTGTTTGGAAAATGACAGAATGATTCATTTATAAATAGCTTATAAAAAGTCAAACAAGGGTATACATTACTTTAACCCATTTTCTATTATATAGTAAAAATGTCTTGAAATACATTTTTATGATACACAAATGTGGATGATAAATAGGTCCCAGTAGATACTAACGTATAAAACAACCTCGAATAATAAATAGATTGTGTAATTAACCCTTACCTTGTACTTTTCTTTGAACAAGGGTATGTTAACCTTTTATATAATAGTTAAATCATAGTGATAAAATTATACAAGAACCATATACATAAATATGATATCAAATTTGATCTTCTAAGATTTATTTTTTAATAATATTTTAGTATTATCGTCGTTTCGTGTCTTAACTGATTCGTTTTTCATTAAATGCAATGATACATAAGCCATATTCATTATGGAAAGGAAGTATTTTATTAATATCCAGAATTAAATCAAGTCTTTAAACATTATTTTTAATCATCAAAGGAATATTATTCTTCAATGGATACGATTGGGAATGAATTTCTTCACATTCGTGGAGACGGTAATCCGTACATACACACGAGCGAAACTATCCTCCTTTTGATATTAAAATTGTATATAAATTGATGGTATATCATATTTACATAATAATTATCATGATATATATATTATTTACCTCATTTATAATCATTATAATACTCATCCAAATGATGAAGTGTTGAATAACAAACATCACCATGATGGGGAGACGGTATATCGTATGTACGCAGGTATGGAGACTTTGTCATTTATATGATGGATAGAACAATGAATTTGGTTGTAAAATTTTTAGAATAAAATCATAGTATATTGAATATAATTATTCATTATTTTATATTGGAAACAACAATGAAACAAGCAGTTGAATAATAAAAGTACTTGGAAGAGGTGGTGAAATAGTCACCTCTTCTTCGGGTTCAAACTTTTGATTTGATAAAAAGGGCTTCTTAAGATGGATTTCTGACTAAAATAAGGCCTCTAGGATTAAGGTAAGATATTTTGGTGGATATTTGGCAGGGTTTTTCTAAGACAAAAGGATTTTAGGGTGTAAAATTAAGATAAGGGGATGTGCCCTTTTATAAGAGGGCTGAGGGGAACCTTCGAAAAAACATAAAATATTATTACATAATAAATTCATATTCATTTTATAATGTAAAAAAATTAATTTCTTTAGAGGATATGTTTGTGATTGGTCTAAATCCTCTCAACCAATTGGTTTTAGACATATTTGGGTCACCATATTAACCATATCATTTAGATTTTACTCTTAGTTAAATAGTTTGACATTTACCATGTCTCTTTAATTATTTATATTATATGGTTAATAAACTAACTATAAAATGCCTAGAAATCTCAAAGTAGAGCATTAATGATATAAATATCATTTTATAAGTCCTTTGGTCGAATATAATAATTTTATTAATACTATATCTATTAATAATATACTATTTTTGTTAAAAAACTCTTTTATGTCAATTTTGACACTATTTAATAATTGATTTGTAATGAAGTCCTAAAAACTTTATTAATTCTAAATAAAATCGTTTAAAAATCCTTAAATGTCATATTAACATAGATATTTTCTGGATGACATAAAAAAATTAAAATTTTATTTATTTTGACATTTACAATAACATTTATTTGAGTCTTTCATTAATAAAAAATACTACATAATCATTGTGTAATAATAAAATTAATTATTCAATGTATAAAAATTATAAGTAAAATAAAATTATATAGATAGTATTTTTAGATTTATAATGAATATTTATAGTCAAATATATAAAATATATAACTCAATGTAAAAAATGTTTTACTAAAAGAAATATGATTATGTCATTTTTGTATTTATGCTAACTTAATTAATATAATGTGTCATTATGACTTACAAGTGGCTCAATGGGGTGACCAAAACGACCCAAGGATGAACATGGTTGGACATGTATTAGAAACTAGGGTTATGAAACGTGTTAGGGTAATTTAATATTATTATAATATTATTTTTTACCCTTATTTAATGGATTTACCTTAAAACCATGGTAAATAAAATATTTTCCTAAATAATTATTCAAACTGCCTAATTTTTTTTATCTATTTACAAAATTTAGGCATCATTATTCAAAATATGGAATAAACTTTTCAAAATTACAAACACACAAGTGCCAAAAATTAATTTAAAATTAAATTCGGTTTTCAAAAGCATGTTTTTAAGAAATAATAATTATCAAAAGATTGACACTTCGTTATGCCCAGTTTAAATGTGAAATTACATCCAATAACCATCAATGGAGTAAATAGAAAAAATAAAATATAAATTTACTTTAAAAAAATTCCATATAATAATTTATCACGACAAATTAAATTGATTAAAAATGTAGTTTTTAATTAAAATTTAATATTTTTAACTATTCATAAAAAACTGAATGTTTTCTGAAAAATACCAAATCTTCACCCTATGCTAATTTTTATATTTCAAATCCAATAATGAAGTCCAATTTATATAATAAAATTTATAAAATTACAAAAAATTTGTATTACTATTCAGAACAGCTACATTGATTAGTCACAGTGTGTTAGAATCTCGATGTTTCATACAATACAAGTTATTGCATTATTCAAAGGGAAACATATTGTGGAAGAATGGGGTGTTACATTCTCCCCTACTTCAAATAATTTCAACCTCACGATTTTTATAGTATTACTATGTTAAAATATTTGGGTGGGTCTTCATCATTAGTTCCTCACGTTCACAAGTCGCCTTTTCCATTTTATGGTTTCTCCATATAACAATTACCAGAAGAGTCGTCCGGTTTTCAATAATTTTTCTCTTGTATCAATAATAACGACAGGCTCTTCGCAATAAGAAAGATCCGGTTCCAGTTCTAATTCCTCATAGATGAGTATATGTGTTGGGTCAGGCCTGTATTTTATCAACAACAATACATGGAACACATTATGAACTTTGGAGAGACTTGGCGGCATTGCCAAATGGTAAGCTCTATCCCCAATTCATTCTAGAATTTCGAAAGGTCTGATGTACCTGGGAATCAATTTACCATTTTTATCGAAACATATAACACCTTTACATGGATATAACATCAAGAAAACATGATCTTCTACTTGAAATTCCAAATCCTTCAGTTATCGTTATAGCTCTTCTACATATATTGATATAATTTGATTTGGGTTTGGATTACCTTAACATTTTCCATCATTTCTTCGACATGTTCTTGGCCAAGGAATTTTATTTCACCAACATCATCCCAAAAAGTTGGTGTGGAACATCTCATTCCATATAACGCTTCATATGGTGCCATCTGAATACTTGAATGAAAGATATTATTATAGGAAAATTCTACCAAAGGTAAATATTGATCCCACATACCTTGAAAGTCAAGTAAGCATGATATCAACATATATTCTATGGTTTGAGTAGTCCGTTCTGATTTTTCTTCATTTTGAGGGTTGTAGATAGTGCTCAAACGATGTTCAGTATCAAGGGCCTTCTAATGAATTTTCTAGAATAATGATGTGAAACATCGATCACAATCAGATACAATTGATAGTGGTTCTCCGTGAAGTCATAAAACATCATTAATATATAGTCTTTCAAGATGTATAAGTGGTAAATATTCCCTTACTGCATGAAGAAGTGATGACTTGGTAAGACGATCAACAATAACCCATATTACATCATTCCTTATAGGATTCCTTGGCAGCCCCCTGAAAAAGTACATCGTAATATCATCCCATTTCTAAACAGGTATGTGAAGAGGTTGCATAAATCCTCAAGGAGGTTGTCTACTAGATTTTATTTGTTGACAAACCATAAATCTTGACAAAAGATCCACAATATCCCTCTTTATGTTGTTCCACCAAAAACTTTCCTTCAAATTTCTATACATCATAGTGCAACTGGACTGTATAGAGAAATTGAAGCTATGTGCATCATCCAACAATTCCCTATTTAGATCAGGTACATCAGGAATAGATAGTCTCTTACAAAATTTCAAAATTCCATCTTCATGTACGAAGTCACTCAATCTCCTGTCATTCACTGCTTTATTCTTCTTTTCAAACTACCCATCATCATCCTAACAACTTTTTATCCTTTCTAGTAAATAAGGTTTAGAAACCATTTGAAAATGTATTGATGAATCACCTTCCATGATTATTCTCATATCCATCTTCACTAGATCAATGAAAATAGGATCCCTTTCAACTCTCATCATATTCAAAACTCCATGATCCATTCTGCTCAATGCATTTGCCACCTTATTTGCCTTCCCCGGGTGGTAGTTTATCGTGCAATCATAATCCATGAGTAGATCAATACATATCCATTGTCTAATGTAGAGTTACTTCTGTTAAAAATTATACTTCAAAATATTTTGATCGTTATATATCTCACATTTTATACCATAGAGATAGTTTCTCAATATATTCAAAGGAACGATTACATATTCTTACTCAAGATCATTAGTGGGATAGTTTTTAACATGATTTTTTAGCTATCTTGATGCATAGGCTATAAATCTATCATTCTACATAAGGACAAAACCATGTCCTTTCATTGAAGCATCACTATAATTAACAAACCCATCACTCCCTGATGGTAGAGTGAATATAAGAGAATTTACTATTCTTCCCTTTATCTCATCAAACCATTCTTCACACTCTTTTGTCGAAAAACATTTATCCACATTACGTGTGAGATTCGTTAATGGGTTATCCAAATGGGAAAAATCATTGATGAATCTTCGATAATAAACTAATAAACCAATAAAACTTTGTACCTCAATTATACACATTGGTGATGGAAATTATTGGATTGCTCTTTTATTAGAAGGACCAATAGTGATTCCATCCTTAGAGATAATATGTCCATGAAAAGAAATCTCCTAAATCCAGAGATCATAATTCCTTAACTTCCCGTATAATTCATTGCATATGAGGTTTTTCCGAATGGTGCGCAAGTGATTTTTCTGATCATCATAAATTTTGGAGTATACCAGGATATCATCAAAAATTACCACTAAAAAAGTCATCATTATATTCCAGGGAAACTTTGTTCATTAGATGCATGAAAATAGAGGATGCATTAGTAAGCCCAAAAGGCATTACTATAATTTTGTAAATCCCATACCTGGTTTGAAATGCTCATTCATGAATGTGTTCCTTCTTTACACACAACTGATGATATATAGATCATTGGTAAATCATTGGAAAATATTGAGCTCCATGAAGTTGGTAGAATAAGTCATCAACATGAGGTAGGGGATACTTATTCATTATTGTTATATCATTGATCTCCCTATAGTCAATGCACAAACTCGTAGGCCAGTCTTTCTTCTTAAACAAAAGGACATGGGCTCCCCATGGAGAAACACTTGGGCGAATAAATCCTTTATTACTCAACTACTCTAGTTGTTTATTTAGTTCCAATGATTCCACAATATCTATTCTATATGGGGTCTTCTATATGGGCCTTAAACAAAGAATTATGTCAATAAAAAATTCCATTCCTCATTCTGGAGGATTCCCTAGTAAATCTTCTGGAAATCGATCAATATATTCGTGCACAATAGGTACATCCTTTATTTTAACATTTCGTTCCTCACCAAAAATTATTTCATTCACTTCCTCCCTAATAATTTATTTTTCTGAACTACTACAGGTGGATCTAGATTAGAATTAGATGGTGATGTTTCTGATCTAAAAATAAGGTACTCTTTATCATCATCGAAAATTATAACCTTATTCTTCTTACAATAAATTTTCGAATCATGGTACGAAAGTCAATACATATGTAGGATTATATCAAAGTCAATCATGGGTATGGCGATGAGATCAATAGATAAATAACGTTTATATACCACAATGGGGACTAATTTATAGACTTTTTTTGCAATGGTACTTACCTTTGGAGTTTTGACTAACAACACCCTTGTTAAATAAAATTTGAAATATCTTTTTTCCTAGAAATCTAGGAAGATATGAAACAATCCGATGATCCAGAATAAAAAAACGCATTTTCTAAACATGAAGAAACCATTAAATTACCCTCCATCATGTCTTTTAGAGCTTCAACATCAATAGTAGTGATAGCATAAGCTTGGCCTTGATCCCTTGGCATTTTCTGAGGTATGATTCCTTGGATATTAGGAAATTAATTTCTATAATGCCCCCATTTTCTACAATTGTATCATTCAACATTGAAAACCTCATTCTTCCCATTGAAATCATGATCTTTATGGCATTTTTCACCACATTTTTAATAGAATCCCATTCCGTTTAGGAATGTACCATGGTGAGTCTTCCCCCATTTACTACAGGATAGATATTCAAAATTTTATTTCTTCCCATTATTTACATTTCCATAGTGTTCATAAGATCTCTTTTTCTCTTGATTTGTATTAATGTATTAAGACATAGAGAATTACTTTTTTTCATGATAGAACATGAGCCAATATCTTCGTATGATGAGAAGGATTGTGAGAATAATGCTCGGTGGAAAAATGGTTTTAACCCATCAAATTAACGATTAATATTACTTATAAGGTTATATATATAATCTGCAGCATGCCTTGCTAACCTTGTAATTTTAGATTTATACATTACGACATTCTCATCCTCTTTTTTCCTAATACTCAGAAATTGTAATTCCATATACACTGGATGGTCACATGGAATGTAATTTTCTACGAAAATCACTTTAAAATCCCTCTATTCCATAGTTGAAACTTCTTCATCTTCTTTTTTATTTTGAATCAATGACCACCATTGATAAGAATCTCTCATGATGGGATAAACTACCGTGGAATTTTTTTCCCTTTCACTACTCCCAAATGAATGAAATATTTTCTCTAACTTATCCATTGCTCAGCTACCAATGTATTTATACTCCCCTTGAATGTTTGTGGACGATTCCTCATGAAGATAAATGACATTGACCCCCTATGTTATTGGACAGGGTTCTCCTTACGAGTATGGTTATTATTCATAATGTGAGTGAGTTTTCCCAGTATGATGACAAGCCGATCAACACTAGTTCCATCACCATATCCATTATAATGATCTTGAGTATGAGGGAAATACCTACATGGAATATGTGCATTGATACAGCTTCCATTCCTTCCACAAGCCTCCATTTCTAATCAATGGCATCAACTATATTAATTTATCAATCGCAAGACATAATTCAATACTTTTAAAGCACTTAACCTTAATTTAATAGTTTATGGATATAATCCATAATCATAAAAATTCTTTCATTGAGGAGTTGTATACTTATAAATCCTTTATAATGTTTTGTAATGAAAATGGGAATTATCCTAAGCATATCCCCCATGAGTTTCGTAACCATGAGTGCAGCAAGGCCCATTGTCATGCACCAGTTCCCGTTTGAGTCTAGCTCAAAATGGTGTTTTCAGGTTTTATTCCTAGGTACATATGTGATAGAGTCGCCTTTACCTACTCACATAAAGACATGGATGTTTTTCTTAGAAAAATCACAAAATATGTACAATAAAAAAATATATGAATTTCTTCTATACTAATCCTCAAAGTCAATCTTAGGGTAATGTGCTATAATCAGAGTTTATCTAAATATAGTTTCGAAGGATTGTACTAAACATCCTCTGATACCAACTGTAACTCCTTGACCCTAGTTACATAGAGTCGGTACATTATTACTTATCATTCTCTTGATCACAAAAGTTCAAGTATCGAACTACCGATTAGTTTAGTAGCCTTGGAAATACTAGATAGAATAATATGTGTTACATTAAATTTTAAAATGAAAAACCACAAGAACATTGTCCATATAGACCACACCCATATCCCCTCAGATTATTCATATATCCTAGTTATAATATAATTATTCACATCCTGGGAAAAATAAAACCATGAAAGGCGTGATCTCTGATGCTCGGTATGGATAAAAATATGGCAGAAACATTCATAAATAAGAATAAACATTTAATGCAATTTATAACACTAATAAAAAGACTTTTAAACATAAAATAAATAATAATATAGAAAATATGAATCAAAATAATTCAATTACTTATTCACAGAGATATTCTACTAGTCGAATAATCACATTCAATATCAATAGCCAGTTTCATAATGATGGAATGCAGAATTCCAGAATTTCATAACCACATAGTCAAGGCCATGTTCCAAGACTAAAAATATGAATTTTTCAAGGAATTATGACAAGAAACTATTTTGTCTCATGAGACCTACCTATTCATTGAAAATCTATAGCGGGCTCCACCTGTTACATACTAAGTTCAATGCATTCCTCATATGATAATTTTTAAACATAACATAAACATTCGTATTAAAACTAGATTATGAAATGTCAATAAGTTATCCATAAACTATGAATTTTGTAAAAATAAAACATCCACAGTGAATCATATGACAAAACTTCAATAAAAATGGAAGTATGGTTTCACAAAAAATCTAATTAAAAAAAATCCATCAAATCATATTGACAAAGATGAAATCTAAACTATTTGAGAGAAATATCTCTTTCTTCTTTTGAAATCATTTTTAAGTAAAATAATTATAAAATAAAAATTTATTCAGAAAATATTATTATAATCTTGTAAGGGAAGCATTTATTATGTTTTAACGGCATAAAATTGCTGCACCCATTGTAAAAGTTAAAAAAACATTCTTACCTTAATTGTGTTGAAAAGGTAATAAAGGACCTAGTTTGAAAAACAATGGAATGATTCCTATATAGAAATATTATAAAAATTTAAACAAGGTTATAAATGTATTTATCCCATTGTCTATTATATAGTATAAATATTTTGAAATACATTTTAAAGAAACACAGATGTGGATGATAAAGATACCCCAGTAGATACTCACGTATAAAACAACCTCAGATTATAAAGAGATTGTGAAATTAACCATTACCTTGTAAATTTCATTGGTAGAGGGTAAATTAACCTACTGTATAATAGATAAATCAATGTTATTAAAATATAAAAGAACCATATATATAAATATTATATCATATATGATCATTTAATATTGCTTTGTTAATAATATTTTAGTATTATTGTAGTTTCTCGTGTTTACTGATTTGTTTTTCTTTATATTATTTTTTTCATAAGACATTTTTGTTATGTATTTAATAAATATACATAATTATATCATGTATTTAAAAATTATTTTTAATCATCAAATGAATATTATTCTTGAAGGGATACGATGGAGAATTAATCTCATCGCATTCGTGGAGATGGTAATCTGTACGTACGCACGAGTGACAATATCATCTTTTTGATATTAAAATAATATATAATTTTATGGTATATCATATATAAATAATCACTATCATTTTATATTTATTATTTACAGGAGTTATACTCGTAATTACACCCATCCAAATGATTAAGTGTTTGAATAACAAACATCACCACGACGTGTAGACAATAACCCATATGTATGCATGTATGGTTGAATTCTCATTTATAGGATGGATAGAACAATGAATATGGTTATACCATCTATATAATAACATAACTGTATATAGAAGATTCTGGAGTTATTATTTTAGAATGGAAACAACATATAATGTGGATGTGGAAGAAGAAAATGACTTGAAAGAAGTGATGAAATATTTACCTCTTCCTCGTGTTCTTCCTTTTCATGTGATCAAAAGAGACCCATAGGTTGGATTTCTGACTAAATGAAGGGTTCTAGGATTAAGGTAGTACTGTTGGGAGTATATTTGGTCATGTTTAGGCTGAGTAAAAAGGTTATGATTGTGTGAATTTTAGAGAAGGGGAAGTGCCCTTTTATAAGAGGGGTGAGTGGCACCTTAGGAAATACTAAAAATAATATTTTATAATAAATTTATATTCGGTTTATAATGGCTCTAAATTGATTTATTTAGAGGATAAGGTCGAGATGGGTCAAAATAATTTCAACCAATTGGTTTTATATAGGTTTAGGTCACCATATTAACCTTATCACATAGATTTAACTCTTAGTTAAATAGATTGACATTTACAATGTCTCTTTGTATTTTCATATAATATGTTTAAAAAGTATCATATAAAATTCCAAGAGTCCCCCAAGTGGTTAATTAATGATATAAACATCATTATATATGTCCTCTAGGATAACAATTGATTTTTATGAATACTATATCAATTAATAATATACCATTTTTTAAAAAAACTCTTTTATGTCAATTTTGACACATTTAATAATTTATTTCTGTTAAATTCCAAAGAACGTTATTAATTCGATATAAATTCATTTAATCAATCCTAACATGTCATATTAACCTATAAAATTTATGGATGACATCAAAACTTTCAAATTATATTTATTTCAACATTTATAATGTCAGTTATTTTACTCATTCATTAATATGGAAAATATTGCATCATCATTGTGTCATAAATAAATTTAATTATTCAATACCTAAAACGTATAAGTAAAATACCATTATGTTAAAATATTATTATCAATCTAATTAATTTTTTTAGTCTAAGAGATAACATATATATCATTATGTAAAGATTGTTTTACTAAAAGATATATGCTGATATCATTTTTGTATTTACATTAACTTAATTATTATAAAGAGTCATTATCACTTACAAGTGGCTCCATGGGGTCAGAAAATAGACAAAATGATTACCATGGTCATATATGTATGATTCAACAGGTTTATTACATATATTAGGGTAATTTAATATTAATATAATATTATTTTTTACCCTTATTTACAAGATTTACCATTTAACCATGTTAAACAAAATATTTACGGAAATAATTAATCAAAATGCATAAAAATAAAAGATAAATATTTAAAAAATTCGGAACTCTTGATTCTATATATGGAATCCATTTTTCTAAATTCAAAACATAGAATTGGAAGAAATATATTTAAAATTAAATACTATTGTCAAAACTAAAAGTGTGTTTTTAAGAAATAATAATTACCATAAGATTGATACTTGTTTATGTACAGTTTAAATATGAAATTAAATTCAATAACCAAAATTGGATCAAATGGTAAAAATATAATATAATTATAATTTAAAACCATTATATATTATAATTTAGAAATATAAATTATTTTGATTAAAAAAGTTTGTTTAATTAAACTTTAGTATTTTTCAGTATTCATAAAAAAATAAATGTTTTTAGTAAAATTCCAAAATATCTCCCTAATATAATTTTTATATTTTGAATCAAAAAATGAAGTCCAATTTGAATAATAAAAATTATAAAATTTTAAATAGTAGGTATTACTATTCAGAAAAGCTACATTGATTGGTCGCGGTGTGTTAGAATCTCAAAGTTGTGTACAATGTAAGCTATTGCATTATTAAAAGAGAACATACCATGGAAGCATGGGGTGTTACATTATTACTTCCATTTTTATCAATAAAAATCTTTTCACAATCAGTTCAAATATTAATTTTCCAATGTCTTAACACTACACACCTAGAACATCTATTAGACCAAATAAGATTATTTCCTCCATGCTTTATTCCTCACTTAGATCATAAAGGGATACTCATCTTCTTCTCTCTATGGGTTTATGTTTCCCATTGAACTACATCTTCATTTCAGTTTTAGTATAAATAAATTGATACATAATTCAAACCACCATTTCTTCCTTTATCGCACAACAAATGATATCTTCATAGCTACTAATGTCTTGTAGAGGTAACAACCTTAATGATACTTCTATTTAATCCAAGGATTAATCATCAAACATTATTTTATGATTGTATTATAAATAAAATCATACCTCACAAGTATTGTAAAGTTATCCTCATATATTCAAATAGATTCATTATCATTTTTCATTATCTCAATGATATATTTTCCAATTTTCTTATGAAGAATATAAGGAAATAACATGTTTAAGAATAATTTCATGATCTCATAAAAAAAATGGATTCAATGTCATCTTGCATCTTAGTTCTCTTTATTAGAGATCACCACTTGTCCACTACACCTTCTAAAATGACATCTTATATGAATTTTTTATATTACAAACAATGTAAGAGAGAAAATATATTTTTAGTGGTATCGATTCACTATTCATAAATAAGAGAGTTAGAAGCCATCGATAAAGATGGTAGAAATTCCCACATGAAGGTATCAAGATTGTGTTGTTCCTTCACTTTCTCATTTGAATGTGAAACATGATTAAAATATTGAGAAAATTGGGTGTGTTTAAAAATGAACATTTTCATGAAATCTATTATAGAATTTAGTTTCTCATGAGAAAAATCAGTACATTTTATAACATGATCATAATTAATGTGGTTAATTTGGATTCCATCCATTGTCCTAAAACTATTAAGAATAGAAAAAAAGTGATCATAGAGATAAATTAAGTATTCATGAAAAAAACCTTATCATATGTCTCAATTGTGAAACCATATGTAAACTATGTTACCTTGGGTCTATCCTAGATTATTCATAGACGTCATAAATTTATATATATCATTCTGGGTTATGATTATTGTTATTTCAAATAGTATTTCCTTCAAGCGTGTGAAACCAAGTATGAATTAAGGTCAACATTCATTCCCTAATTCACGAACAAGTATAGCTCAATAAAATATTTATTTTAGGTTTATAACTCAATGTAAATATGTTCTAGAGCCACACAAACTACATTTTCATGATTGTGATGTGTTGCATCAAATCGATTCACTCTATGCTTTACCAAAATTTCATTACATTTTCTTATACTTTTCCTCACCCTTAGAATTATTATTAGATATTCCATTAAGGTAAATAATAATGATTTATCATTCTAGATAACAAGGGAAAAATAATTTTTTTTGATACCAACACTAATTACCCAATCTTAACATACATTGACAATAAAAAATTTCTTGAAATACATAATCCATTACCAAAACCAACTACTATAGATCCTATTATTTTGTTCTATTGGAGACATGTGAAAATAAAAAGGAGTGCATACGTGAGCTAAATTATATCCCATCAAGAACTCTATGAATAGAATCCCCATTATACATATAGAAAATAACAAACAAATTCATTAAAAATGTATAGTCTACATAACAAAAGGAGTGATTAGTTTCTCATTAATGGTAAACAAGGGATATATGAAAGCATAATCACATACATAAGGGTGTGAAAACAAAATCATAATATTAAAATACAAACCCTTATATATTATAGATCGTATACACGAATAATGGTATAAATGATGCAATTTAATTATAAAATAATCATGAGGGAATCAAGAGAATAATCAATTAAATTATAACAATGGAGTAATATAAAAAAACTCTTGAAGACACAAAAAACTATTATCATTCCCTATAATTAAAGGTGAATTTTAAAAATATATCAAGGAAATTCATGGGTACTACAACATACATCATGGTACACACCACCATTACCATTCTTAATATATTCCATATAAGATATCGGGTTCCCCCAACCCATAGTGTATGACATTCCCTTTCATCACATAGTCGACCGAGTTTCCCCTTCTTCTCATAGTGGATAAATACCATTTAGTTTTTAACATAATTTCCTCATGATAATTAAATAATCACCCAATACTTAGGGGTCAAATATATGTCCCACCCATCAAATAATTACATCCTACATACAACTACCACATGATCATAAATACTCATCATATCATCACCCATAAAAAGAGATGTTTTTCATAAAAATAGCATCGAGTCCTAGGAAATGAAATGGGTATCATAAACATGTCTTCTTACCATATACCATGTAATGATAACTGTTTCACAATCATTTCATCAATGCATAACTCGTGAAAAAAAGAGGGTTTGAATATAATATAAACCAGGGATCATAAATAGGTTTCACAAAAATATAACTAGTCAATAAAAAAATGGATTCAGACCCATCATGATAAAAATATATAAACCATTCCTATAAATAAGATAAATATAAATCATGGATCATATTATAACTAGAAACGAGTCACCCAAAGGGGAGTCATCATAGATGTAAAGAAATCTTGAAATATATATTGGAAATATTCCATGGGAAAACATCATTTAAATAGTGAAAACAGTTTTTATAACATAAACCATTTGAGAAAACGTTTTTCCTTGAATATTTATTTTGAAATCATAATTAAATTTAATGACACTTTCCATGAAAAAGAGATTTAAATTATTTTACGGAAAATGTTTTTCATGTTTTTTTAAAAACATGGTATATTAAAAAACACATGTACCACTCCATGGAAATACAAAATATTCATATAAAAATATATTAATCTTTTTTTGTTATCACTCTTTATATAAAAAGTTATAATTTCACTATATAAAAATATGAGTCAAGATTTGTTATACATAAGATCGAGTTTTTCCCCCTATTAATGGTGAAAATATTTCAAATTTCCTTTTTTGAAACTTTTATATATTTTTTATAAATTACTCTTATTCTATTAATTTAGAATATCGAAAACATTTTAGGGTACGCTTTTTGTATTTTTTTTGTGAGAAGAATCATTTTTTGATAAATAGGTAAAAAATACTACATTGTAGTTAAAAAAAGCCATTTAATTTATATAATTATTACATTTTATGTTGATTCTAAATCCATAACATATAAATATTATATATATTTATCCAATTTAGTTTATTTAAAACATTTTTAGATTAAATTATTTATAAAAACAAAATAAAATTTTGAATGTCTCTTTTACCCCATTCTCGCCACATATCCGAGATTCATGCTAAACCTAAATTAGTCACTCCTATGAATATATTTTAGACAAATTTTCATACATGGTTTTAATCTATATGTACATTTGTTACTAATAAGATAAACTTAATTTTTATGTTAATATTATCTTTCTTATTTTCATTAACATAGATAATTTTAATTTAGGTAACTAGTGTTCAAAATAATATTTTATATCTTATAATGTCACCTTAACAGTTTTCCTAATTTTATTAAATCAGTGGGTTTTGACAAAAATAAATATTAGGCTGAAATTATTACATTTGAAAGCCACTTGAGTAGGAATATGACATTTATTATGTATTATTTAATAATAAGTAAAAACTTCCACTCATACATTTTTAAACACTATACCATTTTTTATATATAGTTATAAAAAACAAAAAATACTATAAATATTAATTTTAAAGATAAATTGTTTATATAAATCCTGATACTTTATTTATAATTTGTAATTATAAAATATTTAAATTAAATGTACAGACAATGATAATGAAGAAATTGTTTAAATAATGGAAAAAATAAATATATTTTATTAAAAATATTAATATTAATATAATATGACTTAGTTAATGACATCCTACAATTTAGTATATGAATTTTACATTTTATTAATGTTTTAGAAGTCATGTAACTAATTTATCTTGTTGGTTTTATTTTTTAATATGATAAAATAATGGATATTTTCAAAATTAAAATAAAAGGTACATTAACATTAATAATAATTTATTAAATGTTATAAACAACATAAAAATATAAAATTATTCAAAATTAATTGAAAAAGGATAACGAGGTCTTAAATTATCTATTTGAGGTTCATTATCAAATTTATAGTAACAATATAAACCCATAGTATATAAATTATATGATATCCTAGTATTTGTTAATGTGGTTCAATATGGGATAACAAATATACATATAAAAAATCTCCAAAAAATATTTGATGAATAATATTCAACCCTAATAACATTTGTTTTAATCTTGAGTGTTCCTAAATGTTCACTTGAGCATAAATGTTTATTATATATTTTTTAAATCAATGATAGAAACAAAATATCACTTTATTGTATTTAATAACTTTTATGTATCCCCATAGTGTCAAATTCATTATATGAATGAATACAAATGTCTATATTGATTATAATGATTTTAAATTCATGATAGAATTTTCTTTTAAATTTTTAGAAATTATATAATTATAATAAATTCTTCATTAATGTTAAAATATTATTTATCTAAATAAGAAAAATATGAAATATTTGAATTTAACCATATTAATTATTTTATATATTGGATGAGTTAACATGTATTATTTAGTTTCCATATCTATATGATATATTATATACATATGAAATTATAATATTTGATCTCTTACTTTGTATTGATGTTTTGAAAATCAAATTTGAATAATAGTATCAAATTTGTTAATAAATATATTTTTTATATATTTAATACAAAATTGTTTTAAATCAAAATAATAATACATAATCCCATGGGGATATATTATGGTGTGATATTTATTATAATATATATTAATGTCTCATTTTTAATAATTTCGATCTTGAATGGTCTTATAGTATTTTTATATTTTGAGGATTCCTAAAAGTGTCGTCATGTCACAAAGAAAAAGGAAGCTCTTCCCAAAAATTATCACAACACATTAGGCATTATTGATTGACCAAATCCAAACCAATTCCCTTATCAAGATACATATAAACATCTTATTGGTGTGGGTATCCTCAAATGTCCCGCCCCAATATATTCAGAGGAGATCAAATGTATGTATATCGAAGAAGAGTTAGTTGTTTTACCAATTCATTTAAGTCATTTTATACTTCTATATACACTTCAAATTTTGTTTCCATTATAAAATTTTAATTGTCATATCATATATATGTTATGTTGTTATTATGATTATGGGAAAACCATATTCCCCTTTTTCTATCATATTAAAAATAGTTTCACCATGCTGGATTACATACGGCTTACCGTCTTCACTTTATGATGTAATTTTATTATCATCTTCACATTGTTGGGATATGTATAATGATGATAATAATGGATATATGTAATTAATATGAAAAGTTATTTATTTTCAATAATTATTAAAAAATCTAATTCGCTACAAATTTACCATTACTGTGATGATATCATAGCTCATGCACACTTATGACATACAATCTACACACCATAATGAGATTCATTATAAATGTTAAAAATTGAAGAATGATTATAAAAATTTATATAATGTGTTAATACAAAATTTATGAACCTAATATTAGTATATATATGAAATTAATATATCATATTCATATTTAAAAAGTCATTTACTAAATGAAACATTAATAAATTGTGTAGTTAGCATCCGAAACATTTGTAATAATGGAATATTATTAGCAAAATGATATATGAAGAAACTTTAATCTAAAATTAAAAGGAAAATAGTTCTTGTATAATTTAATAACATTATTTTACCATTATACATTTGGTTGACACACCATCATGTAATGGGATGCAGAAGCTGTGTGATAATTTCTGAATATCATTATTATTCAATTGTTTTAATACATAAGTATTTTCTCAGACATATTTATCAACCATGACCACTTATCATAATTGTTTTTTCGAAATTAATATTTTAATGTTTTTATGTGAGTGAATATTTCACTAAAATAACGTTCAAAATGGTTCAAATAATTATTCCTCTAAAGCATTATCATTCGTGTCTATGTTTTAAAAATGTGCTTTATGGATTTATTTAAAAAAACATGAATATTATAAAATAATAATTTTCTAATTTCACTACAATGTTTCAGTGTATACAAGGAATAATTGGTTAAAAAAATATATTTTATATTTCTTCTTTTATAAATACATTTTTATTAAATAAATGATTTCAACATAGTAATTATTATTTCTATCAAGAATGTATTTATGATTTTGTTGGATTATTTTCATCTATGTCAACATCGATTATTGGATTTTATGTTTAATTTATGTTGAAATCATATGAAAAGATATACAAAATTGTGTTGAAGGCTTTATGATATGATTGAATGTGGATTTTGTATTTTTATATCATATATGGTTTACAGTTAATGTATTGAAATTTAATGTAATAGTTTTAATATGAATGTTTATGTTTGATATGATTCACCCTATTAATATGTGGAATAAATTGGAATTAGTAAGTGATAGGTGGGGAATGTTATATCCCCTGGTATAATTAGTATATATCAAGAGACAAACTAATTTGGTTTTACTTGTTTACATATGGTGTCATGGATCAATCCTCGACGTTATGATTATGAGTTCTGATATTATGAATTACCCAATTATGAGAGTAGTTATTGATATAAAATATTATTATTAATCTGATATAATACCCATTTGAATGATTATATATAATTATTGGATTTATTCAATACATAATATTTTCAATTTTAGAATTAAAACGATTTTTTAGTTATATTCCATGTCATAATAGTTTGTGATTATTAATCATAGAATATAATGAATTATTTACACATATTAAACATGTGATCTCACATCTTCCTTACATTTAAATTTTCCCCTTAATAGAAGTTGTATATTATGAATGAATTGTAAAGTTAAACTTGGAGAATCATGATTTTCAATAGATTCTTAATGGTGTAGATTATAATTTTGAATTTAATGTTAGGATCAAGGATGTATTGTAGTTTTAATGAATTATAAATTGGTAGGTTATTCAGTATTTTATTTCTATTAATCATGCTAATTTATTGAGACAATTCAATGGATATAACATATATGGTTAGGGAGATATAGTTAAAATGAATGTAAGAATAGAATAAGTTTCATAAATTAAATATTGAAAACAATGATTAGGAAAAATAACCCTAAAATATATATGGATGAAAAGTATAGAAGAATGTCCTATAATTAAGGTAAGATACATATTATTAAAATATTAAAAGAGATACATAACATTATGTGTACTACAATTAATTGTCGTTCTCTCACAAATATATATAGGGATAACAACTCTGACGAGAAGTTCTAGGCCTGACTCGGGGTTACATTCTACATGGCAACATGCCTTAATACTCAAGTAATTTGACACATCTGGGTGATATTCTATCGCTAACTCAAATTTACTCTACCAATTATTATTAATTTTGTTAATTAAATATATTCCCAATGAAACCATTATTTTTAATATGAGATATGTTATGCTTATATTTTCGAATTTATGTTATAAGTTATTCTCAATTTTTTATTATACACTACGATAAGATCTATCGTAGAGTATATCCTCATATAGAAATGGTTCATATAATAAGGAATGAGAACCTCATGGATGCACATGATAGAAAAATATAGATTGATCACATCATTCATGATTTTATGAAAATAGTTTTTATTTAAATACTATCACTATAATTTTTTTCATATAATGACAGAATATAATTTCTTAATAGGATTTGTAATGGGTTGTCTGTGTATTTTGTCTATGGAGGGATGCATGAGAATATATAAATTTCACAAAAATATTTGAAAAATTTAAATAATGGAATGAAATATTTCCAATCATGTAATAATTTTAGAAATAATCATCCTAGAACATTCTTAAAAGGTATTGGAGTTTTCTAAATTTGTGGAGAGAAATTCAACTATAAATGGGATTAAATTGTTTGGAAAATGGTTAATAATTTACAATGAATTACTATAAGACAATGGGAAACTATATAAATTAATATCCCTTGAATCAAAGGAATAAACCCAAAAAGGGGATAATCAATCTAGGTCTTTATTATTCTACTACCATGAACGAAGAGGGATGATTAATGTGATTATGTTGGGATTCAAATTTTTTTTTTCATTTTAGTCTTTTTAGAATGACGTATTAGTTAATAGAATAATTAAATATATATGTACTTTGTGAAATTACATATTCATAACAGAATTTTAAGCATTCATGTTTTCATTAATGTTTTGTGGTAATGAAGGTATTTACATGATTGGTATGTGAAAAAAATATATCCATTATGATATGTTAATTTTTTAAATTTATTGACATTATTTATAAATATTGGTATGGTGATCTTGAAAAAATGTATTTTTAATGATTCTTGAGGTTATAATGGATAACATTGCACATTTTATATTCTTGTTTTAGGTTGAACAATTTAATTTTATTTCAAGAATGATATTATAATATAGTTTTAGAAAAAGGTTGACATGATGGTCATGCGACAACCTGTCGCAAGTGACAAAGTCATGAGACCTGAATCTGCAACCAAGGGGAAACAAGTGTGTACCACTTTCCATAGGACTATTTGATGTTCTAGTTTGTATAAAATTGATTAATTAATTTAAATGATATGACAGATGATCTGATAGTTCATTTTTCAAACCATATATGATTAATATAAATATAATAATTTAAAATTTTATGATATTTTTATAGAAATATGTTTTTGGAGTTGAAATTTATTATAGGATGAAATTGTAAATTTAAAATAATAATGTTTCCATATGATACCAAACAATTATGTAAATTAATTCTCCAACTCCATTTAAGGGGAATTGAAAACAAAATTGTTATCCTATTACCTTTATCGATAAATCAATGATTCCCTTATATCATCACAGATTAATAGCTCTGTGATTGTAAAAATTATCTTAATCATGTTATCAATCACACTCCATCAGAACATGATGGTCATATATATCTTTCATGTCCATTTTTACAATATGTAACTCTTTTATGTGTTATATATTCTAACCTTCATAATTACCATTATTATTTTAATGCGAATGTTTTACCAACTCTTGTTTCATCGTAGGATTTCAATTTTAAATAGTAAAAAATTTCTGACCAAACTATATTTCAATAATTAAATTGACAAAATTTATTGATGGAGGGAGAATGTAATACCAAGATAAATAAAAATATTTTTTCCTTTATAACTAAATAATTTTGTTTTTTATTATAAAAAATGTCAAGATTACTCTACACACAAGAATGTGTTATCTTTTTCTACATATATGATCAAATTTTACAAACAATTAACAGAAAATTTAATTTATATTCCTTTTTTAGAATATTATATATATAGTTTTTGACAAAATAATGTTTTTCTCATAACTCAAAATATCTAAATTATCGAAGGATGGGTTAATGGTATATTTTCTCAGATGTTACATTTTTTGATAAATAGTTTAAACTATTCAATCTTTTCAAAATCTTCCTTTTAGTTTGAAAAATTATTATATATTAAATTTATTTTACAGTCACAATAGATCAATAATATAATTATTAATCTAATATAGGTATAGGGAATCATTTTTATATTAAAATATTTATTAAAACATATATAATATTTGAACGATTATTTTACCATACCTCTCTTCTCATCTACAAGATTATTATTAAACATAATTTATTCAATTCAATAAATTCACCTGTAAAATCATACATACATGGTTTTAATCCATTTGATTTTTAGGTCAAATATGAACAACTAATATTTTATTGAATAGTAACATTCATTTTTTACACAGTTAAAGGTAATTAGGGTAATTAAGGTTGAAAATAATATTATACGCATTGTAATGTTATCCTATCATTTTTACAAATTTTATTGGATAAGTTGGTTTTGACCAAAACCACCCTTAGGCTGAAATTTTGAATTTTTAAGTCTCTTTGGTAAGAATAAGACATTTATTTTATTTTTTAAACATAATATAATTAACATAAATGTGCCAAACTAGAGATACATAATTTTTTAAAAAATTTATGAATTAAATATATTTTATTAAAAATATTAATTTTAATATAATTTTATGGAGTTAATGTCATACATGATTTTTATTAATGGAATAGACTTGTTAGTAATTATTTAGGAGTCTTATATCATGTTTATCTTGTTTTTTAGTTTTTTATTTATGTTAATATATTGAATAGTGTAAAAATGAGATAAATGACACATTAAAATAAATAATATTTATTTAAATATCTAAAATTCATAAAAATATTACATTATAAAAAATACTAGAATATTGTTAAATAGGACATCAATGATATATCTTTTGATAGTTTGGAATTTTACATTAATAATATTAACCCTCAATGTATAAATTATGTTATATCATATTAATAGTTAGAGATTTCTAATAAGGGTTAAAACAAAAATATTAGTATAAAAAATAATATAAACATGTAAAAAATTTATTAGAAGAAGAATATTCAGTCATTATAACGTTAAGATCAATTTGGAGTTTATTAATGGACACCTATCCATTAAAATATATTAAATATAATTTAAGTCAATGATAGTTACAAAAATTCACTATGTTGTATCTAATAACTTTTATGTGTTCTCATAGAGGAAAAATAACGCTGTGAACGAATCCAAATCATAATTTTTGTCAAAATAAGATAATTGATTTTTATAATATTCATTATTATTTATTTAGTATGAGTATATAATATATATGATTGAACTAATTGGAATCTTTCTAACACATTGTCTTAATATACTTTAAATCATTTTTAAATTATATTATAAAATTTTAAAATAATGATATTTTATTCAAATAATTGTTAATTAAATTATTTAAAAATGATAAAAAATAATCATAATGGAATAACCTATTTTGGAACATGTCATATAATATTAATTTCTAGGACATTTTAGGGATTTGGGAATACAATAGTCTTATTATTATTTAATATTATTGAGGATCTCCAAAAGTTCCCCTCACATAAATGATAAAAGGGCACCCCCACCCTCATTCTCACAACACGTTTCACATTCATTCATGACCAATTCCTTCACATTAGTTGTATAAACTTCCCTATAAACATTCATTTGGTCATGGTATCTTCAAAATACCAACCATAGTGTGCAAAAAGGAGATCCAATGAATGTACACTGAAGAAGAGGTAATTTATTACAAATGTAATTATGTTAATTTCTTCATCTACATCCTATACCTATGTTTTTTCTATTATAAAATAATAACCATAGTTTCATTTATAATATATTATGTTATAATGAATTAGTTAAAAACATATTCCTCCTTTTACCCATTCTTTATGACCAATATCACCATTAGTGTATTCGTATGACTAACCGTCTCCACAATGTGGTGTAATTAGTTTTTCATAAAACATTATTTTTATTGGCACAATGAGGAAAATTATGGATTAAATTAATTAATATGATGAGATTTTTAATTTTTATAATTAATATAAAATCCAATTCCTTACCACTATACCACTAAGGGAATGATATCATCGCTCATTCGTACATATGACCCACTGTCTCCATGGCATTATGATATACATTCACAATGATAACCACTTATAAATTACTATAAAAATGTATTTTATGGGTTAATGTAATATTTATGATGCTAATATCAATATGGATATGATGATAATATATCTTACTCCTCAGAAACAATACGTACATGAAAAAAACATAAGGAAATAATGTAGTTAACACTGAAAACAATGGCAAATAAAAAATATAAATATAAAAATGATTTAAGTGATCATATATGATATCAAAAAATGAGAATAGTTGTCATTTAATTTAATAACAATAATTATTCATTATAAAAGAGAATAATGAACCCTCAACTAAATTAATTTATAGGGTATGTGTTAACTTTAGAATCCCATTATAATGTGAGACTGTTCATTTGAAAATATTTACTAGGACATATTTATCACACATGTTCATGTTTTTTAAGAAAAACTCAAAAGAAATATATTTACGGTTATATGTAAGGTAATTATTTAATAAAACATAATTTTTAATGTTTTTAATATTTATTATTATAAATTATCCTCATTCATGTCCATGTTTTCAAAATTAGGTTTATGGATTTATTTATAAGGACATCAATATTTTAATATGTTAATTTTTAATTTCCATAAATTGAATCAATCTGTTACAAGACTCATTTAGAATGAAATATATTTTTTAATGACATATTTAATAAATGTAGAGATTATAAATGACTTATTTCAATTAAGAAGAGTTGTATTTATATAAATAATTTTTGAATGAGTTTATATGATTATATTCATATAAGTCAAAATCCATTGAGTTATTTTATAATTAATTGATGTAGAGTTATTTTGATAAAATCTACCACATTCTATTGAATGGTATATGATATGATTGACTATAAATGTTCTATATTGATATAATTGATTGTCTATGGTTAATGAGTTAACATTTACTATGATTATTTTAATACAAATAATTATGTTGGATATGATTCAATCTTTTTATATGAGAAATTAATTTGGAATTGTAGGTGATGGGTGAATCCCGCTATAGACCCTATATGCATCAAGTGTTATTATTAGACAAGGTAGTTGCATTTTTGCCCATTTATGTATGTTGTCAGATACAAATCCTTGATGGTAAGATTATGATGCCCAACACTATCCACTCCCTCATTATGCGATTAGTTATTGATATTACATGTGATTATTGGGCTAGTATAATATAAATTTCAAAGTATATATGGAATTATTTGATTTAATCTTTTTATATAATGATAAATATTACTAATAAATCATTGGTGTTTTAGTTATAAATGATGTCATAATATATTATTATTATTAGGGGTAGTTTCGTATGTATTATTCACAAATACTGAGAATCTAATATAACCACATTATTATGTTTAATTTTTCCTAGGATGAAAATATGTATATTATGAATCATATATACGGTTATTTTAGGAGAATCATGATGAACAAAGGATTCTCTATATTTTATTTTATACTTTTTAATTGTAATGAAAGAATAGTGTATATAAATTATTTTCCTATACTAAAATAATAATAGGTATTTCATGTTTTAATTACTATTAATCATGAGGATGCATTAAAATAATTCACATCCTCCGAGATTCTCGGTTCGGGGTATTTCAATAGATTTCTGATCAAAAAGAGAATCAAGGACGTTTATTCATAAAAATGTTTTTTTATTTATACTCTGTTACTAAATTTGGATGGGTGTAAATGTACATTAATATGTCATGAATAACTAGAGTATAAGAAAATTTATGAAATTTTTTAATATATGGTTCATAATATATCATCAATAGATAAATAACTGTAAACTATATAAATAATAAATGAAATTGTATAAATAAAATCATACCACTATAGTAAAATTACATCATAATATCCATGAGATAATTTAATTACAAGATGAATTTAATATATTATAAATTATAATTATTTTTATATAAAATGTGAAAGGGATCATATATGAACATTGTAAAATAATATAGCTACATTGGAAAAATATGTATCAATAAAAGAAGATTGATGCAAAACTACCAAATCGATTTGGTAACATTGGAAATGTAGATCCCATGAAATAGATATAATTAAATTGGTATGAAAATATGGATAATATATTGTAAATGAATAATATATTATATTTATTGGAGGTATATATACCACACAAAATAAATGACTCATGAATATGTCACAAGTTTAATAGAAATAAATGTGAGATTAGAAATACCCTAACGCTATTTATTAACACTCTCCCTACATATTCAATCCAGATATATGATATATTCATGTATATTATAAATAATTAAATGGACCATATTTAACAATAACATTCCTTATATTATTTACTTGTGACCTACTTTTACCTAATTCTAACCATTCATTGTTAATGTTACATTTGTTGTAATAACTATGTGGTCCTTCACATGGGTTTGTATTTGTTATATTATTGGTCCTATTACATATAAAATTTCTTCATTATATCCATAATGATAACCAAATATAAATACAATATATATTCAACATATATTTATTTATAATAATATATAAAAAATATACATATAAATGGAAATATATCATTCTTAGAGATGATAAGCCATAAGTACCCATGAATGATGTTTCTATTTTCCAGTAAAATTGAATTAATGAATGTAAGTAACATATTTTTACATATAATAACATTAAATTATGATTATTAATTAATATATATCATATTCATTCACTAAAATCAGCCTCAATATATTCAATGTATTGTTTCAATGAATCACATAGCTTTGAGAAGGTAGTTGTCTGTACATCCACAAACGAAGTTTTTATATTTAAAAAAATTGTAAACAATAAAGTAGGTATTGATAAATAACTATATAATTGAAAATAAAAATTATAAATAATATATATCAAATAAATTTTTTTTTCATAATTATTCCTATCCATTAATGGTGGCAGTGGAAGAATGTTCGACATTAGATCACAAGGTAGTAGTTTGTTACACACATTAACATTGATTGTGTGTCTCATTTATGGATTTATTATTGAGGGTAGGATGAAAACGTAATAAAAAATATCAATTTCATAGATCATTATTTATGAAATGACTAATAATATTTTATTTGGTGAACAATGAAATAAAAACAAACTTCTTGTTGATGGACAATACCATTTATTTGGTTAACACCATTTGGTATTCACCAAAGCGATTCATTGAATGGATTTTAGCACAAATGTATGAATCTAGGATAAAATGAGGGAATTCATGAGGATATTTGGGTAGTTTTTGGATGATACAAAATGTATTAGAGGTGTGAAGGGAGTGGATTGACTTGAGGCCTTTTATTTTTTGGGGAAATGGGCACATTTGTTATTGTTAATAATATTTGACTGCTAAATTTTTTTTACTGTCCTACAATGTTATAAAATTGAAAATTATAGATTATATAGATTTAATAGTTGATATAAAAATATCCAATTATTATTGTATATGTGGAGGGACATTTTTACACCTTATATTTTATGTTTATATATTAATTAAGCCCATTTTTAACTTAGTCACTATAATTGGATTTAATTAATTTTCACTTAAATTTCATTTAGAAAACTAGTTATAAATTAATATACATTGTATATTATTATTATTCAAAATTTTCAAACTATTTTTTCATAATTAACATCATATAAGAGGTAGAAATTAATTTTACATTCATCCCACAAACATGACGAGACAACATGCTTTTAATTTTGAAAAGACATAAATTGTAAAATATTTTTATATCAAATGTAAATTTGAAATTAGTTCCAATGACCAAGATTATATTAATTGATGTATGTTATATCTAATTATAACATTAAAAAAATATTATATAATATATCTATATAAAAAAAATTGACAAAAAAATAATTTTGTATTAAAATTTAGTATTTTCCACAATTCATACAAAAATGATGTTTTACAATGAATTACATAAAATTCACCCAAATATAATTATGAAATTTAGATTTTTAAAATTCTATTAATTTTATAAAATTTTATTTTGAATGTGTTTGAAATTAATTCTATTATTATTCACATAATGACATAACAATATTTTCATTCAAGAAAATAACATTTTCAAAATATAATGACATTACTAAAAATTAAAATTTTAATTATCATTGTATTTTATTTTTAAATTAAAATTATCAATAATTTTTGAAATGTGATTACTTCTATCGTTATTAATTTTTTTAATTTCTATGTTATAACTATCTCATTTGAATAATTATGATAATAAAATTTTGGTTTTTAGAATTTCAGTTTTGCAAGTGACACACTTTATAGTTGTGATTTCAATAGCGCAACCGTAACATGATATAATGTATATTGGAATCCATAAATGGAATTTAATTTATTCAAAAAAATTACATAAAAATTATGGATATTACAATTCTTCTCCAATCCCTTCTATATAGTATCACCAGAATAGAAGAGTTGTCAGACACTGACATGGTGATATGGGTATTCGAGGCCTATTAAAATGTTACTAAGAGATGAAGGTTTGAAAGAAATTCATCTAGCCTACTCAATTTCCTCCTTGATCCATTATGTTTGTTTAACAATTATAGATCATCCCAAAAAACCACATGTTATTGTCAACATTAGATGTAATAAAATCCCTAAATAATTTCACTGAATTGCTAAAAAAATAAGAACATCTTCGTTTCTATGAATCCATAACAAAAATGTTAAAATAACATATAACAAACAATTATAATTTAACGAGATGGAACAACCAGATCTATAACCATAGAACAATTTTCATAGAAATCATTCAGCTATAATATTTTAAAGAGAATAAGAACATGTTATTCTGGAACTTATTTTGGTTCTGATATATTTTGATGAAGTCACCACAATATCCAAACAAATTACTATATCAATAAAATCATATATACATATTGCATCTATCAGAGTTAATTATATAAGGCCCCGACCTTAAACCTTACATAATATTTAATTGAATGAATAATTCACATTGAGGATCTTTTCAGGTTTAGAGTTTTAGAGAATTAGGAAATGACTATTACATCTCAAAAGATTACAAAGTAGAAACTTATACTAAGATTCCATAAAATAAAAACTCTTAAAAAGAAACATGTCTAGTTCCATGTTTTAGGTATCATCACATTCCCTCGATCACATCCTTGACCATATTCCACGTTAATTCATGTGAGAAACATTTCAAAAACTTGGGATGAGCATAAAAATCTCAGTAAGGGATACACAAAGAATGAAAACTGTTAGTTTTTCAAAACAACAAGTAAACCATGTATACTTTAACAAAGTAATACTTTTCACCTTTTCGATGTAGTAAAAACTCTTCACTGAAAAGAAGTTCATTACATACCCTTTTGTAACCAAAAGATTACCATAAAACCCATATAAAGATCACATAACATATAAAGGAAACTTGGGACATAAACATACTTAAATAGAACAACCATTCGGTTGACTTCCACACATACTTAATGGAATATCCATACGACCGACTTCCACACATACTAAATGGAATAGCCATACGGCCGACTTCCATACCCAATGCATTGGAGGTTATAACGTAACCACCCGTCCTGTTATTCACGGCACCACCCGTCATATGGTTTATCACGTAACCACCCATAAATTGTCCAAGTACCATTATAAAATTAGAACACATAAAACCAACATAAAGGACTAATTACATTTCCACATTTCAATCACAATATATCATTTATATAAATTGATATAATTGAATCCTTTAACAAAACCATTTTCAATACCAAAATAAAAAAAAAGTATATGGTATTTATTTTATTTTAAAAAAATCTTTATGGCTTGTTGAGGAAGCCAATAATACTCACGGCGGCGGGGAAGTCATTTTCGCCGCATATGTACGACAAAAATATTCCCTTTTGTTGTTCAGTAAAATGCTTCGTATAAATAGATTCCTTTTGAATAAACGTAAAAGTCAAAGGGGTTTACAACCTTATTAAAGAAAGTTGTGTATAAAACAATAATGTGCCTCAATGAAAGGAGATTGAGATGAAGTCCCTTACAAAGATGGTATCCTTGGTTTAAGGATAAATCAATTACCTAATTATGTGTGAAAAATGATTACACCCAATATAAGTGGATATTGTGTGTAAAACAATAAGGGGTTATTCACACATATTCATATAATGACATATTCATGGAGAACAATATTATCCCAAAGAATATAATTTGGCATAACAAGTTCCCTTGGAAAACTTTGACGGCCTAACAGCGTCACTTCAAAAAAATAGTTGATGAGAGATAAAAAGGGTATCTCATCACTTGGACATAATATTTACATCAATGAGGATATATAAGAACATATCCTAACATTATATTATGTGAATTAAAAGTCATAACAAAATAAGTCTTTTAAAAAAATGAGGGTGAAAGGCTCCCTTACCGACATGGGTATCATTCGAAACATACACCCTGTTAAAGAAGGATAATAAAACATTGATGTAAATAATCATAAATGAAATAATATTAAACAATGAGTAAAATAATGGTCAGTACATACACCACTAAAAGGAAATTGTGGCAAATGTAGCATAAATCTCATGGGAATAAAAGTGAGATGAAAAATCCCTAATGAAAACTCGGCAGCCTAACAGCGCCACATAAAACATACAAAAATGGATTGATGAGATCAAATAGGGTCTCTAATCATATTAACCTGAAGTTTAAATCAAGTGGAATATAAATTAACATCCCCCAACATAACATAGATGAGCTTAAAAGATGTGACATAAAGGAGAGTACTTAAAAAAGAGAGAGAGGTTAGATCTCTTACGAAAATTCGACAGCCTAACGGCGCCACTCAAAACATCCAAAATGGATTGATGACAACAAATATGGTCTCTCACCATATGAACATAAAACGTACAGTAGGGTTAATATAATAGAACATCCAAATCATAATAAATATGATCATAAAAGGAATGACATAAAAGAGTGTACTTAAAAAGAAAGAGAGGAGTAGGATCCCTTACCTTAAGTTCGACTTGTCTTGTTCATTATTTAATCTACAGAATAATAAACATGAGTTAATTTATACTTCCTTAAGAACCTTTTTAATATTCATTATTCCTTTTATATCACTTATTACCATGCCATAGACATTATGTAATCATTTAAGTTAATAATGTTTGTTTTGTCGATATTTGGTTCTTAAGTCGAAAGTGGACTTCTTACAAATACATGTTGTTCGTGTGGTAAATGTTTAATTATATACAGAATTTTATTCATGATTTAGATATCATATATATCATATATATCTAGAATATTCATTCATTTATAATATTACATAACATTTAGTGTTAAGAAATGAAATGCACCGTTCATGGAGACGGTAAGCCGTACGACGCATGAACGCTACATCCATTTCTATTTCATATTTAATGGAATTAAAACATAATGATACATAATAGTATATTAATTCAAGTTTGGTATAATATATAATATCATTAAATATATACTTTATATGTACCACATATGGTATTAAAGAATCAAATAACTTTGAGGGGGCGGTAGTCCGCACTTCCTTAAATGAAGATATCGCATTTACCCATAATGGAAACCATAAAGGTATGCCATAAATGAAAAATACAGAATATTAAATAAAACATAAACATATTATATATCATATA
Source organism: Viscum album (assembly GCA_963277665.1). Classification (NCBI taxonomy): domain Eukaryota; kingdom Viridiplantae; phylum Streptophyta; class Magnoliopsida; order Santalales; family Viscaceae; genus Viscum; species Viscum album. Next base: position 165,985,530 of record OY728135.1, read on the forward strand.
TAAATATATTTTCATCTTAATTTCCACCTTTGAAGGTGTTAGAAGAATGTTGAACAATCATCGTTTCGGGAGGCAGAAATTTGCCATCCATAGAAATAGTATATTCTTTAACCATTAGACGTAGGTGTGTGTATGTGTAGCTCTAATCCTTATTATAACGACGTCCTAGTATATGGAAGATACTTTAGTTGTTACAAAATAACTGAATAAAAAGAGTTTAAGGGGATGGAGAGGCAAAATAAAACAACACGACTTAAGTGAAGACATTACCTTAAAATCGGGTAACTTCCTTTGATTTGAGCTCAATTACTTCCTTGGAAACGATTCTGCCCCCAGTGAGGCTTCAAAGAGTTATAGAGGGAAGTGGAGAGAAAAACTGGGGATGGTTTGGCAGAGCCAAATGCTTTTTATGTGTGGGTAAGGAGGTAGAGGTGGGGGCCTTTTATAAGAGGAGAGGAGGGGCACTCTTGGAATGTAAGCAAATGTTACTTTATTTGAAAATGAGTTTCGGATTTAAAAGGGTCCCACATTGATATAATTCGTGTATAAGGTGATAATAGTTCGAAATCCACCCATCGACTAGGTTTTGTACATGTGTAGGTCTTAGATATGACATTATCTTTCCATTTTTATTTAAATCGTTAAATAATGAGGTCATCGCTACATCATCATGATGTCATAAATAATTTAATTTATTTAATGTATAAAAATTATAAAAAAAACCTATGATGTTGGAAATATTATTTGCTTTCCAATGACTATTTATAGTCAAAAATCTGACTTGTATAACCCCATGTAAAAATTGTATTAGTAAAACATCTCATGTTTGTGTCATTTTTACTTTAACATTAAATAAAAAGATATTTATGTCAGTTTCCAACCAAAGTGGCTCCATGGGGTCCCCAAGATGACCCATGGATTTTCTTGGTCGGCCATGACATATACAATGAGGTTAGGACATGTTTCTAGGTCATTTCATTTTATTAAAACTTTATTCTTACCTTAAACTACACTAATTACCTATAATCACGATTAAAAACTTAATAAGTTACTATTCACCAAAAAATTATTTTAATCACATTGAACCAAATTTTACTTCTTAATGACAAACATGTATGTTGGATTTTTTAAATTCAAAACACAGAATTGGTAAAATTTCATTTAAATGAAAAATTAGTTTTTATAAGTACCACATAGTGGTTTCACTATTAATAAAAAATTGATGTTTTTCAGAAAAATCCCAAACATTCACCCTAAGCTATAATTGATATTCTGAAATAAAAAATGATTTCTATTTTAAAAAATCAAAAACATATAAGTCATATTAATTAATTTAATAATTAATTCCCGCTGTCAGAGCAAATAGCGTGTTTTTAAGAAGCAATAATTATCAAAAGATTGACACTTGTTTAAGTCTGATTTTAAAGTGAAATTAATTCCAATGACCACTATTGGATTCAATGGTAAAAATATAATCTAATTTCACTTTAAAACCAATTCAAAAGATAATCTAATCATATAAATAAAATATATTAAAAAGGAGTTTTGAATTAAAATACAACATTTTACACTATTCATTAAAAAATGAACTTTATCGGAAAGATACCAAAAATTTACACAAAGTAAATTTTGATGTCCCGATTGTAAAGAAGAGTTTTAGTTGGTCCAATAGAATTTATAAGAGTGAAAAAAACAATATTTAATAACGGTTCGCCATCAAAAGGTGATAAGTGAACCTTTAGTGAAAACTAGGCCATATATGCCTAAAATTGAATTCATTCCGTATTTTAAGCCTTTATCTTTTATTGGATAAATCTAAAAACATTTAAAAACATATATAAGCATATTTTAGTTATTTATATCCATTCCCGCCAATACAACGGCTACATGTTAACTACCATTTAAAATAATATTATTTTATTATTAGTGTGCAACGTAAGATTCCCAAGAAACTAGTTGTCGCGTGTTGGGTACGCCATCGAGCATATCATCCCCTTTAATGTCATATTAATATTTTATTCAAAAATATTGATAAATATGAAAATTTCATATTCTTTATTTACCTGGGGTGTTACATCCTTCCCCCCTTTTGGGAATTGCGTCCTCGCAATTTTTAAAATTGAGCTTGGAAACATCCTTGAAAGACCCACATCAGAACAAGAGTCGGTATAACAATCACTTTAAAATAAAGAAAGATAAGTACAGAGGTCACCCAAGATAACCCATAATAGGATTCCATGTATGAAAACATGGACATGGAAGAAAAAGAAAAGGGTCATGTTCTTGAGGGAGAGTGATAGTAAACATGTCTAGGAGAAATTAGACCATAAGAAAATCACAAACTTGTGATGGGTTAAACAGTATTAGATTCCATAGTAGGAAATATTAATAGACAACATTTTTGTTTTAAGTTAATTTGTATTGATGAATTTATTCATAAGGAAACATAATCACTTATCATGTTGACTTTCAACTTTTATTAGATTCCTTACACAAAGTCATATTTTCTCCAAAAGACGAGTATTTAGGAAAACTTGTTCATATTAAGAGTACTATAATCAACTTCTAGAGAATCACTTAATCCACCAAAGAGAACTATATACATCCCATGTCTTTAGGATTTAACCAAAACCAAAACCAAAAAGGTTAGTACAAGATCAGAAAATCCAGAAAAGGATAACCCTTTAAAAAGAAAATCTATGCTTAATCACCAAAATTTGTCCAACAAAACCCAAAGTTCAATGAGGACCATCCGATAAACAATTTATCCATAAAATTCTTCAAAGTAAACCAAACTAATATTGAAACCCAAATATTTGAAGGATTTAATCACATAGTCTTCCAAGGTACAAATTAACTTTTATCTCTAAATAGCATCAGTTGCTCTTAAATTCTCATATTGAAAAGTAATTAACATAATCGCATATCCTCAATGATAGGTTAATCACTTCCATATATAACCCAAAATAAACTTACTCATTATTCCTAAAGTCATATTACTAAAAAGAATCAGTCCAACTAACCAGGGACTTCACGTAGTCCAATGGTAGGTGATAAATACTATTCGCTCTTTGGTTGTGGGTTCGATTCCCACATCTTTGTCCGACGCGACAGGTTATCACACGGTCTGCGTGTTGTCTTTTTTCTAAAACTACATAATTCATAAAACATTCCCCAAAATGAGATAAAATCTTCAAAAATAATCATAACATATTTTAACCTCAAGTTTATATCATGCCGTTCATTTTCCATCATAACATATAATAACCCATAATTACCTCAAAAGTAAGGATCATATAAACTCTAATGGTTACCTTTATAATTATTATTTTAACTTCCACATCGATTGGTCATATTATACATGATGCATTACAGAACATACCAAGGTTCAAGTGGTTGATCATGACACCTTGATAGTTAGTTTAGAATAACCACGAGTTTCCTCATTGAATCCCCCATTTTATCTTGTATCTTAATCAGAGAACCACCACAGTTTCCATTAAACTTGTTGTCACTTTGGTGCCTGCTAGATCCAACCATTTACTAAAAATAGAAATGTCAGTGTGAGTATATCTACAAAACCATCATGTACTAATGAGGAAGATAAACACTAATATATACTTACTGATTCACTTTATCTAAAACAAGTAGTCTTTCTGAAATCCTAACCATTATGGTAATGTCACTTATGCTTAGAGGATACCCTAGCCTCTAAAGTTATATAAACCTCCCTCTGATACCAACTATAAGGACCGACCTTAAAACTTACTTAATATTGAATTAAATGAATAATTCAAATTGAGGATCTTTTCAGGTTTTGATTTTTAGAGATTTAGGACATAACTAATACATCTCAAAAGATTACAAAGTAGAAACTTCTACTAAGTTTCCATAAAATAAAAACTCTTAAAAAGAAACATGTCTAGTTCCATGTTTTAGGTAGCATGACTTTACTTTGATCCCATCCTTGACCCAATTCCACATTATGTCTTGTGAGAAAAAATTCAAAAACTTGGGATGAGCATAAAAAGCTCAGTAAGGGATACACAAAGAATGAAAACTGTTAGTTTTTCAAAACAACAAGTAAACCATGTGTACATTAACAAAGTAATACATTTCACCTTTTCGAAGTAGTAAAAACTCTTCACATGATAGAAGTTCATTACATACCCTTCTGTAACCAAAATATTACCATAAAACCCATATAAAGATCACATAACCTATAATGGTAACTTGGGACATAAACATACTTATGTGGAACAACCATACGGTCGACTTCCACACATACTTAATGGAAGAGCATTACGGCCAAATTCCACACATACTTAATGGAATAGAAATACGACCGACTTCCATACCCAATGCATTGGAGGTTATGACGTAACCACCCATCCTGGTATTCACGGCACCACCCGTCATATGGTTTGTCACGTAACCACACTTAAAATGTCCAAGTACGATTATAAAATTAGAACACATAAAACCAACATAAAGGAATGATAACATTTACACATTTCAATCACAATATATCATTTAAATAAATTGACATAATAGATTCCTTTAACAAAATCATTTTCAATACCAAAATACAAAAAAAGTACATGGTATTTATTTTATTTTAAGAAAAACATTACGGCTTGTTGGAGAAGCCAATAATACTCACAGCGGAGAAGAAGTCATTGTCGCCGCATACGTACGACAAAAACATTCCCTTTTTTTGTTTAGTAAATGATTCGTATAAAATGATTATTTTTGAATAAATGTAAAAGTCAAAGGGGTTTATACACCGTATTAATGAAAGTGGTGTATAAAACAAAAATGTGCCTCAATGCAAGGAGATTGAGATGAAGTCCTTGACAAAGATGGTATCCTTGGTTAAAGGATAAATCAATTACATAATTATGAGTGACAAATGATTACACCCAATATAAGTGGATATTTAGTGTAAAAAAATCAGGGGTTATTCACACATATTCATTGAATGACATATTCAAGGAGTACAAGATTATCCCAAAGAATTAAATTTTGGTTAAGAAGTTCCCTTGCAAAACAATGACGGCCAAACGACGTCAATTCAAAAATATAGTTGATGAGAGATAAAAAGGGTATATCATCACTTGGACATAAAATTTACATCAATAAGGATATTGAAGAACATATCCTAACATAATATTATGTGAATTAAAAGACATAACAAAATAAGTCTTTGAAAAATAGGAGGGTGAATGGTTCCCTTACCGACATGGGTATCTTTCGAAACGTACACCCCATGAAAGAAGGATAATAAAACATCGATGTAAATAATCATAAATGAAATAATATAACATGATGAGTAAAATAATGGTCATTAAATACACCAATCAAAATAAATTGTGGAAAATGTATCATAAATCTCACGAGAATAAAAGTGAGATGAAAAATCCCTTATGAAAACTCGGAAGCCTAACGGCGCCACTTAAAACATACAAAAATGGATTGATGAGATTAAATAGGGTCTCTTATCAAATTGAAATGAAGTTTACGACAAGAGGAATATAAAAGAACATCCCCCAAAATAACAAATATGAGCTTAAAAGAAGTGACCTAAAGGAGAGTACTTAAAAAAGATAGATAGGTTAGATCTCTTACGAAAATTCGGCAGCCTAACAGTGCCCCTCAAAACTTCCAAAATGGATTGATGAGAGAAAATAGGGTCTCTCACCATATGAACATAAAAAGTATAGTAGGGGTAATATAAAAGAACATCCCAATAATAATAAATATGATCTTAAAAGGAATGACATAAAAGAGTGTACTTAAAAAGAACGAGAGGAGTAGGATCCCTAACCTCAAGTCAGACTTGTCATGTTCTTTCTTTAATCTCCTGAATAATAAAAATGAGTTAATTTATAATTCCTTAAGAACCTTTTTCAAGTTCATTATTCCTTTTATATCACTTATTACCATTTCATAAACATTATGTAATAATTTAAGTTAATAATGTTTGTTTTGTCGATATTTGGTTCTTATGTCGAAAGTGGACTTCTTACAATTACATGTTGTTCGTGTGGTAAATGTTTCATTATATCCAGAATTGTATTCATGATTTATATATCATATATATCATATATATCCAGTATATTCATGCATTTATAATTTTACATAACATTTAGAATTAAGAAATGAAATGCACCGTTCATGGAGACGGTTAGCAGTACGTACGCATGAACGCTACTTCCACTTTTATATCATATTTAATGGAATTATAACATAATGATACATAATAGTACTTTAATTAAAGTATGTTATCATATATAATATCATTAAATATATCATTTATAGGTACCAAATATGGTATTAACGAATCCAATCACTTTGAGGGGGCAGTACTCCGCACTTCCTTAAATGAAGATATCGAGTTTACCCATAATGGAAATCTTAAAGGTATTCCATAAATGAAAAATACATAAGCTTAAATAAAACATAAACATATTAGATATCATATATAAATATATTGTCATATTAATGGCCACCTTTGAAAGTTTTAGAAGAATGTTGAACAATCATCGTTTCAGGAGGCATAAATTCACGATCCACGGAAACAGTATGTTCTTTAACAATTAGACGTAAGTGTGTGTAAGTGTAGCTCGAATCCTTATTATAACAACATCATAGAATATGGAAGATACTGTAGTTGTTACAAAATAACTGAATAAAAAGATTTTAGGGGGTTGGATAATCAAAATAAAACAAAACGACTCAAGTGAAGACATTACCTTAAAATCGTGTAACTTCCTTTGATTTGAGCTCAAAGGCTTCCTTGAAAAGGATTCTGCCCAAAGTGTGGCTTCAATGAGTTAGAGAGGGATGTGGAGAGACAAAATGGTCAGGGGTTGGCCGATCAAATGGATTTTTATGTGTTGGTAAGGAGGTAGAGGTGAGGGCCTTTTATAAGAGGAGAGGAGGGGCACTCTTGAAAAGTAAGCAAACGTTACTTTATTTGAAAATAAGTTTCGGATTTCAAAGGGTCCCACATTGATATAATTCGTGTATAAAGTGATAATGGTTCTAAATACACCCATCCAATAGGTTTTGGCCATGTGTAGGTCTTAGATATTACATTATCATTATATTTTTATTTTAATCGTTAAATAATGAGGTCATCGCTGCATCATCATGATGTCATAAATAATTTAATTTATATAATGTCTAAAAATTGACAAAAAACTACTATGATGTAGGAAATATTTTTAGCTTTCCAATTACTATTTATAGTCAGAAATCTGACCTGTATAACACCATGTAAAAATTGAATTAGTAAAACATTTCATGTTTGTGTCATTTTTACTTTAACATTAAATAAAAAGATATTTATATCATTTTCCAACCAAAGTGGCTCCATGGGGTCCCCAAGTTGACCCATGGATTGTCTTGGTCGGAAATGCCACATAAAATGAGGGTAGGACATGTGTCTAGGTCATTTCATTATATTAAAACATTATTCTTACCTTAAACTACACTAATTACCTATAATCGCGATTAAAAAGTTAATAAGTTACTATTCACCAAAAAATTATTTTAATCTCATTGAACCAAATTTTACTTCTTAATGACAACCATGTATGTAGGATTTTTTAAATTCAAAACACAGAAGTGGTAAAATTTCATTTAAATGAAAATTCATTTTTTATAAGTACCACTTAGTGGTTTCACTATTAAAAAAAAATTGATGTTTTTCAGAAAAATCCCAAAAATTCTCCCTAAGATCTATTTGATATTCTGAATTAAAAAATGAAGTCTATTTTAAAAAATTAAAAAAATATAAGTCACATTAATTAATTTAATAATTAATTCCCGTTGTCAGAGCAAATAGTGTGTTTTTATGAAAAAATAAGTATCAAAATATTGACACTAGTTTAAGCCTGATTTCAAAGTGAAATTAATTCCAACGACCACTATTTGATTTAATGGTAAAAATATATTATAATTTCTCTTTAAAACCAATTATAAATATAATCTAATCATATAAATAAATTAGATTAAAAAGGGATTTTGAATTAAAATACAACATTTTACACTATTCATTAAAAAATGAACTTTATCCGAAAGATACCAAAAATTTACACAAAGTAAATTTTGATGCCCCGATTCTAAAGAAGAGTTTTATTTGTTCCAATAGAATTTATAAGAGTGAACAAATCTATATTTAATGACGGTTCTCCATCAAATGTCGATAAGTGAACCTTAGAGAAAACTAGGTCATATACGCCTAAAATTGAATTCTTTCTATATTTTAAGCCTTTAACTTTTATTGGATAAATGAAAAATTATTCAAAAACATATATAATCATATTTTAGTTATTTATATCCATTACGGCCAATACAATGACTACATGTTAACTACCATTTAAAATAATATTATTTTATTATTAGAGTGCAACGTAAGATTCCCAAGAAACTCATTGTTGCGTGTTGGGTACGCCATCGAGCATAGCATCCCCTTTAAAGTCATATTAATATTTTATTCACAAATATGGATAAATATGAAAATATCATATTCTTTATTTACCTGGGGTGTTACAAATTATATTAGGAAAACCTATGGTTTAATTAAAATAAGATATACGATCCACTCCATATTTGGGATCCTAAACGCCTAACATTTATACATTATGTCCCTATGAATGAGAGGTAGTGATAGAACATATCACACATTCCCCCAACCAATGATAATTACATCTAATAAAAAGTATCATATAATAATAGATTAAATAGACTTCTTTCCATGAGTATATTTCAATGAATTTGATGATGTTGTTGAATATCCCATGGGCATTGATCTAGTAATGCATCCACTATCAACACATGATCCTTATTTTGTAAGTTTTATATTATTAACATATTTAGTATACCTAGATTTAATTTATTCTTATGGTTCCCCTTTAATTGAAAACTATAGATGGTCTATCGTGATGGTCACTAAGACACCAATTACACCCCTTCAGAAAAAATGAGAACATCAATTACCTCTCTAGTGAGTCTTGAGAGGAATAAATTTTCTTAAACACACATTATGGTAATAAATTGTTTACATAATCATACAACATAATAGAAATGATTTATGGGTTAGTACTAATTACCATAGAATAAATAGATTGTATGGGTTGAATAAAATGAGTTACAAATGATTATGGACTTACATTATCAGGTGTATCATAAATAATTCAAACCGAGATAATAGGAATTGGATTGTTTTTTGGATCATCAATTATCATTGCCAACGAAATCGAAAAAGAATTGTTAGGTATGTGTAGCACAACCTCTTAATTTTAAAATCCTACCATTGGAGTAACCTCATCACCACCACTAGAAATGAGACTGTGGTAGAAGGAGATATATCTTGTTTCATCCTCTCATTAATCCTTGTGTAATAAAAAGAGAAATAATTAAAGACATGATTTGAATCTCGGAAATCAGAAGATAAATTTTTATCAACCTAAATTACATCTTGAGACTATGTGAAAATTATCTCAAAACCATCACCCAACTACATTTCAAATGAAGACTCGCTTGAAACTCATCCCCTTACTGAGTCAATCAAACAAACCCAATCAAGAAAGGAAGAAAATATAAATCTATAAAACATCCACATAAGATACTACTAACACTAATGAAAAAAAATCAATGATCATCCAAAAACATGAATCATTTGATATGGTAAAAATAGAAAAAATTCCTTACAACATCGTCAGAAGGAAGTGGTTCCACTAAATTAATTTCCACACTAGTTGGAGGAGAAGAAGGAAACTATATCCTTCAAGTATCATCATAAGAACACATAAAAATCCCTATAAAATTATTAGTATTTTCCAAAATGGATGGATTATAAATCCTGTGTGGCATCATATGTAATCATATCCACATTGTTCGATGACCTGACACTAAACCACAATGCATGCTCCAAGACTATCCAGAAAGTGAAAACTATCAAAAACTAAATTTTCTCTTCTACAAGGAGCAGTCCAAGAAAATTCATCCCATGATAGAGAATTGATATCTAAGGATTACCTAGATATAATATACATTTCTCCCTATTATTGAAACCCCCATGAAGCCAAAAAATTTATAAATAAATCTCCAAGAGGATTTCCATGTACATGTAATACAACGATTGATAGGTTATAATTATTTTATTCTTCTATGAGTACATCTTCTAAAAATTACACTATTGGATATCCTTTATCCTATATGTGAATCAAGGTACCCCTGATGTAGTATGGATTCATGGAAGGACATATCTCATTAGGTGATAATCTCCCCATAGAACCTCATCGAAATACTTTGAATCTGATTCCCTCACCACGATGAGATGATCAATGGTTTCTAAAAGCACTAGTGACTAATCCAACCCAGACTCTTCCCTCAGCACCTCTTTGAAATAATGCAAATGTTAATTCCCCATTTTCACCAAATGAAATATGACCATTATTAGTGAATTATAATGCATGATATTATCATCTTGATGGATAATTAATTGTGAGAATGACATAATAACAACTGATGAGGAAGATCTTAGAGGAAGAATCATGGATGATAAAGAAACTGACATAATTCATAGAGATGAATCCATTTCATCAATTGGTAAATCTCATATCTAGGCTCACAATGTATGAGTGTAATGTAAAATATCTATTTTCATAATATTTTCTATAAACATGATGAAATTGGATGATATTAAGAAAAATTAAAGGAAATATATCTCTATTTAATATATTTTATATATTTACATTAAAAAAAATTCATGTTAATTAATATATAGAATATAGTAGAACATACATTAATAAATGGATCAAAAATATTTTAGTCACACAAGGTTGGAATTTTTTTAAAAAAAATAATGATTATATATCATCAATGAATAAAAAATTCAAATTTTGTTACAGACAATTTACATGATAGAATAAAAAAATTTATATTAAATCCAAAGATATAAGATTGATGGAATCATATGAAGAATATCATTTATCATTTATATGTCATATCATTGGATATGTAATTATATGAGGAATTCTTTTTAGTAGATTTCAATAAAACCACATTGGAAATAGAAAATATTTCATATTTCCAAAATACAATTTTTAAAAAGTGTTTTTTATTAAAATAACATGAAAATAATTTCATTTCGAATATATTAAAATATATATACAAGTATCCATATAAAATTATAATGGTGGTAGAATTAGGTGATAACATGTAAATGATAAAAAGAATGAAAAACTATAGACATATAGAAAAAATTCTCATAATGAAAATTATAATAAATTAATTAAAACTATAAAATGAATGTATTGTAATAGAATATGAGGTCTAAAAACTATGTAATCATATATATAATAATTTAGAATGTATAAAAAACATATGGATATGAAAAAAATTAAGGCTTCTGATTGATAGGAAGAGACAATGGCAATTTCAATAAAATGAAGCATTTTTGGGAAATTATGATTAAATGGTAGATAGAAAATTGGTGGAATATTTAAATCCCCATTAAATGACTATTAATAACATGATAGTTTTTATAAACATTAAAATATACCTAGATGAATTTTCATAATAATATTCTAATTTAAATATTATGATTTCTAATCAAATATATATTAGTTTAGTATATGTTTAATAATGACCCTATTCATCATTGTAATAATTTAAATAATTATAAATTTTAATTATAAAATTATACTGTTATTTTTAACCCCAATATTGTGTTAAAAAAACTTCAATAGGAGTTATGTACATCATTTTAAAAAAACATGGTGTATAATACAATAGTTATCTCAATTAGTAAAAATTTGATTCAAGAATCCCTTATCATTATCCTAAATCATTTTGGCTTTTAAAAAAAATCATAGATATTAAAACGATGTTTATTAAATAATTTCAAGGGACATTATTTTGAACTATAACAACAATATTCCTAATTTTAAATACTTCTATACATACATATTTATAATGTTATTTTTTACATATTTTAGAAAACTGGTTTAAATAATGGTGATCATTTCAATCAATTTTTTTTAAGAGTGGTGTTACTATTCATTCAAAAAATAAAATCCCTTAGAGTATAAATTTTTTTATTACATATGCTAAATTGTAATGGTTTATTATGTTGTATATTCATGTAATTAGTTTTTATATGATTATACAAAAAAATAAATCTATTATGAACATTTTTCATTGATCATAACCAAGAAAATAATTTTTTCTTAATTAATTATATTTTAAACCCTTCTATAAATACATAAAAAGAAATCATTTTTGACATATTTTTATCTTATAAATAATTTGGTTTCAATAGGCATCCATCATTTATTTTAATGTGATTATTTATGGGGGATGAACAAATAGCTCAAAAAACATACCAAATATTAATTTATTATTATGAAGTTCTTAATTTGTAATTGCAACATATAAAATAAATAAAAATTACATTTAATGTTTAATAGTGTGATATATTATAATTGGAAACTATTTGAAGATGATTATTACTAATATTATTTAATTTAAACTGATATATTTTTTTCCAAGAAAACACTTTCTTGGATTGCGGAATTTAAAATGAATTTTTATTAATCATTTTTAAAATATGAATCTAGATTTTTATTTCATGGAAATTAATAATTTCATATGATTCATATTTTTCCATTAGTCCCATTATTATATACATCCTTGTAATTCGGTGGTGGAATGAAAAAATGAAATTAATGGTTCCTTGGAGGTGGTGATCTACTTGTACGTATCTAAAATGATTTAATGTTCCACTGAATGGGATAAATGAGTTACATGTTTTATCATTTTTGAATCCCAAAAAAAAAGTGAGACAAATCCTAATGAACAAATATATTCTAATTTGTGATAAATGAAGTGAATATGGATGTTTTGAAATATTTAATGTATATGGGAATACCGTAATAGAGTTCATATCCATCAATAATGAATCATAGATCAGGCGAAGTTTCATATATAATTGTCATAATAATTGATTCATATATGACAAAAATATGGATTTGTTGAATAATATATATACTATGTGATTCACTTAAAATAATTGAAATCATAGAGAAAACATGTTTGATTATTGGATCATAATTAGTTTATCATTATTTAAATAACTCATAAAAATAGAATATTATATATAGTAAATTAAATTAATTTTTCTATATAATCCTATAACTAATAAAAATTATAATATTAATCATGGAATTATAGGGCTATGAAGGAACCAAAAATACATTGTTTACAATGTATAACCATTCCATTATATATAATGGAACCATTCAACCTCATCCATTTATATTTCAAAGTACCATATAATAAGAAAATTAATTTGGTACATTCACTTTTCAATATAGCAATGTCAATTTATTGATCATAGCATATTTTTCAATTTAATAAAAATTTTGTTCTATGAAAATCACATTTAACCATTAATAATACATCTAGATTAAAATTAAGGATTTTATCATTAATATATATCCTGATTATATCGTAACTAACCCAATGATATTTTCTAAAATCAATTTAAATACCATTAAAAATTTATTAGAATAATTTTTTAGGAAAATAACCTATAAAAAATTATATAAATTATAAAAATTAAAAATATCATTTAATTTTAGGAAATATTATATATTTAAAAACCAATATAGAATCATTTAAAATTACCTTCAAGGAAATATTAATCATGATTGTATAAAAAGGCATCAAATAAGTATATAATAAAAGAATACATTAAATTCACACTCAGAAAATGAATAACAAATGTATTCGATGGAAAATGTTTAAAAATTAAAATCTTTTCAAATAAATCAAAAAATACAAGAATCATATCTCTAAATATAATTTATGTAAAAATAATAACATTATTTAATATACTTCATAATGCATTTAAATGTAAGTGAAGGATTGATAATATAAAAGATGATACATGATAATTATCACTTAAAAAAAATTATTGGTGTTTCTCAAATCAAATTGGGAGGCAAGATAAAATTAAAATTTAACCACATGTATAAATAATTTATTATAATATATATTTGTATAATACAAATTATGTTACATGACCCCTACCAAAAGAATTTAAACATATAAAATCACGAACTAATTTGTTATTGTGTTATAAAAATCATTTCCATTTGGTATCTTTTAAATCATAATACAGTAAAATAAATTCCATTTAATTATCACATAATACCATGGATATTAGTATATAAAATTTATAACATGTCATCATTATGTATATACACCTATAAAAGAAAAAATGTTAATAAAATTAACGTAGGTCTGGAATAAGGAATATTTTTCATGAAAAAAACCTTACAATGATCATATTATAGAATTGAGAATTGATCATTGTATATAAAATTCATAATAAATTTAAATATATAAAAAATAAGTGGAAATAGTATATAATTAAGTGAAATATAATTTGATAAATAGTATTGGAAAAATAATTATGAGGTTACAAAACCCATAAAAAGGAAAAAAAATTAAAAACCCTTACTTTGAGTCCATATTTTCATTATAGTTCCTTTAAAACATATATAATTAAAATATTTTAATACCATAATTATTTATGAATCGTTTTTGGATTTATTAAATAATAATTATTAAATTTTATTCATTTTTTGAATTAAATTTATGTACATAATAAGTTATTTTGATATAGGGCATTTTGATGAACTTCGATTCATAGTCTCAAAAAGTAATTGATATGTTAAACATGGTAAATGTGATAATTTTTCCATAATCTCCAAAATAATATTTATATCATAATTATGATCTTTAAACATTAATTATAATTTTACATCCATCATTGTAATGAGGCTATGAGAAAAGATATATGGTACAAAATAAAGACAATAGTCCAAAGATAAACCTATGTAACATTTCTATTTTTAAACAAACATGAATAAAATTATTTAATTATAATTTTAATAATACTGAATGATGATTATATCATAAATATGATATTTTATTTTATATATACCTTCCAAATTAACTATTGAAGAATAATGAATAATATCCCATTGTGAATATTGGAATCCACAAGTACACATGAATAATTTAATATATTTGGAAATGGATGGAAATGTATGAAACAATAGTATATTACATCTCCCTATAATAATAATTATTTCCTTGTTATAATATATATATATATATATAAATATTTAACCCATCATTATATCAAAATATGTTAGAAGGAGATGGAAAATTGAATACATTAGTTTATTAGGCCGCAACCCTATGTACATAAAACCTATGGTTTTGATTATCATTAGATGGAGAATGATATGGATTAATGAAAAAAAGTAAATATAATAAAATATAATTATGAGGTATATCCAATTTTTATTAGATCATAATTATTTTAAATGTCATGAAATATGTTGATGACGAAAAATAAAAGTATAACCAATGTTATTCTATACCAATTCATTGGGGAACCTCCTTTTATTTACATCATCATCCCTTTAAGGTTAGAATTATAAAAAAATACACATCCTAAAAATGAGAATATAATATAATAATGGATTGGGGTATGTATTAAATCATGATTTGGAGATAGTAAATGACATGTTTTGTGCTTTTATAGGTGTGGGATATGACAGACTTTGTATTTATGAAGGATTTAAAAATTATAATATCATTTTCATGATAAATTTTATCATTGAAAATGTATTATAGTGAAAAGGGTCATATATTTAGAAATGTATCCATACAATAGGATTTATGAATGCTTTTAATCAATTTAACAGATAAAAATTAGGTTTTTTCCCACCCATTCAGATTTTATAATTAACTGTTGTAATGAATTATTCAATAATAATTATTAAAAATATTACTTTTTGGATAAAAAATTTCCTTGTAAATTGTATATGGGAAAAATTTAAAAGCATATCTAATCTTAATTGTTGCGATACATGATTTTCTACAATTTTAAAATAATTTAAAAAAATAACCAAAAAATCGATTGAAGTCATTAAATGAACTATTCATATAAATTTTATTTTAATAACTAAAGGCAATAAATGAATTAAAATACAATAAATTTTATCATGGATAATATATTTTTATTAAATATAATGTGGTTTTATATGTATAATTAATAAAAACTATTTACATTTAATATTTTAAAAATTAATTTATATTATTTAACCATGTATTGAACATGAATTGTGTTATCATTGTCTAACTGGTTTACAAATATATATAATAACTAAAATTTACAAATAATTCACAAAAATAAAAATTTTAATCGTATTAAAATTAAATATTAATATTAGTCAACACATTTATATATATATATATATGATAATATATTAGAAAAATATAAAAGGAAAAGATAGAAATTTATTATTTTTATCTATAATATATTATATGTAACCATATATTATTGTTAAGGATACATGTTTTTATAAATTCAAATAATATATGGGGATGGTCAAACTATACTCATCCAATTATTTGATGGATTGTTTTTGGTTTATCATAAAATCCATTAACGTTACCATTTAACTTTATTAACACTATTTAAAATGTAAAATTGTAGAGATATTTAGCATATATAATATTCATTTTTACAAAATATTATTTTCAAAATAACAAATAATATTAATTATTTTGATTATAAATAAAAATTAAATAATATCAGATTAGATTAATAGATGTAAAGGAATTTAATTTCACACTACATAGGTAAAAAGAAATGGAAATAGATTTTCCATAAAAATATCTTCGTAAGTAAAGAAGTATTTTTTACAAAAATGAAGAATAAATTTATTAAAATAACAATATATGGAATATTATTAATGTAAATAAACTATTCTTAATTTGAAACAATATTAAAACTAAATGGAATATAATAAATTCTGGATTTGAAATTACTATTTTAATTAACATTAAATGTATTTTTAAATATTCGTTCAAAAAATAAATCAATTCAAATATTAATGATAATATAATATGATATAATATTTACATGCTACATTAAATTTATATAATAAATGTTTGGATTTATTTTTTATGTTTTGTAAAATTATATTAAACTATCCATATATAAAATTCCCAAAAAATACATTTAATAATAAACAATTTTTGAAACACAACAACATATGTTTATAATTTTAATGATTTGTTATAAATTTAATAAAATAAATATGTGTTTTATAATATATATATATATATCATAATTTCATTTTGAAAATTCATATATCCAATTTAATGTCTAGCTCATAAAATTGACACATAAATAATAATATTTTGATAGTATACCAAACTCATATAAGGCATGGTGTATCATGATATTAAAGCTATAAATCTTCATAAAATTTTATATATGAATTATAGAGGTGCTATATTCTACACCATAAAATAATTTTATCATAGAAATTTAATTTGATCCATGATATAAAGTACATAATATAGTTTTTTAAAATAATAATAGTGAGTGGAATATATAACTTATGATCATAAGAGGAATACCCGTATTTAATATATATAAAAAAATATTTGAAACCTGTCTATTAAATTTGTATATTAAAAATTAATTTTTCTTTGAGGAAGGGGGAACATGATGGTCGCATGTTATAGAAAATTACCAGGATTAAAAGTACATATAATATTATTGAGAAGTGAAAATGTGGACATTGAGGTGAATAATAATAAACACGGAATAGTAAAGTGTGATAGAGAACATGGTCATGTTAATGTTATTGTCCAATAAACCTTAAATCCTTATGCAATAAAGTCAAACACAAAATATTTAGAAATTAATATAATATGTAAATTATTTTTGTATCAAAATACTTTTCATGGACCTGTGGTAATTTTTACTATCGATATAGTGTACTAAATTTAATATTCATTATTGAGTTATTTAAATGTCATTAGAAAATTTTAATTCTTTGGTGATTCTATGACCATTTCACAATTTTAATTCATCTCTTAATCTATGAATTTATTATTTATGATTATTTTACCTATCAAAAATGTAACATCCCAACACTCAAAACGTTTTTTAGGAGTGATGTGGTACATACTATCCTTATGTGACATCCATGAGACTCCTAATCATAGAATGAAATTCCTAGGGTTTAAAGAACACATTGGGGAAATTATTTTCTTTTTAAACTAAAATTTCATTTTCAATTTAATAATTAACATATTTTCCACTATATAAAAAATGAGTAAACCATAAAAAATTAAATCCAATAAATGAACCATGTTAAAGAATATTAAATATATGAGTGGGATAATGGAATCATGTTATAATAAAATGAAATTACCAATCTACTACAACAACAAGATACGAAAAATGTTAAACCCCATTCCACAGTTTATAAATATCCACGCTCTAACTCTACCTTCTATTACCAATGATTCATGGTTTATCATTTGAGAAATATAGTGACTTCCATTTACCTATGTCTATAAAGAATAAATCATAAAATGTGAAAAATTCTCAAAAACTGCGGTGGAGTATAAACATAGTTGGATTTCACCAAAGTCATATACAATTAGACAACTATGATAATGAATAGTTAAGAAATTTTATATAATGTTGTATAGTAGAATTTAAAAAATTTATACCGAAAAATAAAAGATTATTTGATGTTAAATAGTGAAACCCCATTAAATCATTTATCCTTTATCATCCATACCCATGTCTCCACAAAACACTCCCTTTCATCCTAGGTAATAAATCTATAATCTTGAGAATTATCTCACCATTCCACCATGTCATAATAGGGTCAATAATATCCTGGTGACCCAAGGGAAAATTACACTTCTTTAGGATCAAATGTAAACCACGAACATAATCTAACCATGTATTCCAGATACCACGATTAACCATTTCATAGAAAATATTTCTCCATTAAATCATTTCAATAATGAGTAAACATGTTTAACAATAGAATAATAAAATTTAATTCAATAATTTTATAGTTAAAAACAATGTAGGTTTAACAAAATCCATCCAATTTTAATAATAATCCATATCCATATAAAATGAAATAGTCACCATGGGTCACAAAATAATTTAAAAAAGTTTTCAAGAAGTTGATTCAATAGTGAATATGAATTTATATTCTGGTAATGTAGAAATGATAGAAAATCCACCAGTGACTCAATAGATGGTGAAAACATAGAAATTCACATATATAATCTAAATAATAATTTGGGATATCATCTCTTCAGTAGATAAAAAAACTGTTAAATATATTCATAGTAAGACATATATCTATCCATGCAAGACTAAAACTATTTTTCATGAAGAAATATGATGAATAAATCTCAGAATAGTAAGGAGTAATGACGACAAAATAATGAATTTTGATCCATACTAAAACATCATTAATCCAAAATAAATAATGGATTAAATGAGATGGATTATCAAGATTTGGGAGGAAGGAAATTTCGATATCATTTGAAATTTGTAATCTTTTATGCATTCTAAACCTAAAAGAAAATTAGATTAAATTTTTTTAGGGTTGTAACTATATGTCACATGGTTAGGGAACATGGTTTTTTTAATCCATGAACCAATCATTGATGATTTACTAGATAGACCCCCTCCCCCACATGATTGGATTATACGGTTAGACAAACCATGTTCAGACCATGTAATTACACTATACATACACATTAAATTTCATCCCATGGAACATATGGTTCGACAAAAAAGGATACCAACCTTGTATATCCCTCAAGACTCAAAAAAAAATTCAATATTTTTAGACGTGGTGCACAGTTTGATATATATAGATAAAATATTTGTACCTCCATTAAAATCTCATAAACACATCTAAAAATATTATAAACAACCATAATATAACCTATGTATTCTATATCCTCTCAATTCATAGATAATGCATTACATAATTTGAACCATAAATTATAAATCATCCTACCCATTTGAATTTCCATCAATAGAATGCAAAAAGCTAAGTATATATAGAATATATTGTCTTCAATCGACAATTCCTTAGTAATATTATTTATAAATGAATAATAAAATAAGAGATATATATATCAAAATTTAGTAATTTATGCTAATATTATTACAACATAACCTATGAAATTATAAATTTTTTTTTTATATTATAAATATAAATATGATAAATTTATATTATTTTATAGTTAAATAATATTTTTTAAATTGATAAATTCATTGTTCGTATTTTTTTTGATAATAATGATATTTTAGAATTTTATAATTTTTATAGTTATTTAAAATAAAATTAATTTGAAAAAAATACAATCATATGTAAATATGTTTATGTATTATATGTATAAGATAATGTTATGAGACATTAACTAATTTTTCAATTTTTCATAAAATAATTTTTTATTTTAAAATAAGTGTTTCTCAAATAAATGATGATTTTAATTAAAAAATAAATGTATCATATTTTTAAAATAATTATAAAAAAATGGAATCAATTTTTTAATTACATTTTTCTTATAATGGTTTGGGATACCTTTTGAAATTTTATTCAATTAGTCGAATTATAGGTGAATAATGAAATACATTAATTTATGTTATTTAACATTATAAACAAAATACAGAATTTCGTATTCATAAATAATATAAGAAGACATTATTATGAAATAACATGAAATAATTAATATAATAATTCATTATAATCAACACTATTAAAAATCTTGATGAATAATAATTAACAAAAAAATAAAATAATCAAATAAACACACTCACCTCTATATAGATTACAACCATCACAAACACTTCTAATCCCACATCCAAAGCCTTATAGAATTCAAAAGGTATTACATATTCCCTTACCAATACAACTCTCCATTTCCATGTCCTAATGGTCTCACCGAAATACAAAAAAAATATTGTTATGGTTGTTCTCATGTAAATAATACATAAGCGATAAAACCCTCCTAATCCTATTTTAAATTATTTATTTTTTTATTTCTACCATATCCTCACCTCCCCCATCCCAAATTTCTTGATAAATCTATTATTATATATATACTATATTTTTATTGAGTTAATGGACTATCCATCATACACCCTCTTCTCTTCTCCACGTATTCAAAAAAATTAAAACTACTTTTTTGGTGTGTCGATACTCCGCGTTCATGGATGATGATTTTTCATTTTCTATTACCACCATTAAGACTTGAAATAAAATCATTATTATAGTATATAAAATTCTCATATTCATAGTATAAAATTATTACTATTTTAGAGAAAAATATAAAGAAAAAAATTAAATAAAATAAATCTAGTTTTAAATGGAAAAAACAATCAAAAAACTAACTAAACATTTATCATTATTTATTTATTTAATGATTCATCCTCATACCATTTAAAAACATATATGGTATAATTTATAAACATAAAATCATATTAATACTATTTATATACACTTATAGATTCTTTATTTTATTTTAGAGGAAATCCCAAAATTATAATCAATGGAACAGACAACAAAACCTCGAAGTCAACACTCTCAAAATGTTGAAAATGAACTCTTTAACTCATCAAATGGCCTTAATTTAAATTAATTTTTCTTATAAATATTATATTTTTATAAAAGTGTGTGAAATAATTAATTATTGAATTGAATTTTATTATCCAGGAAAATAATTGAAAGTATATAATGCTATCATACTTATGGTAAAGAGATGTATCATTAATAATCATATTTTAAATTTACAAAAAAAATTTATTAAAAGTATTTATTAATTATAAAACATAATACTATTATACCAAATTCACTAATACCAATTGATTTTATTTTTCCATTACATTATTAAATGATTATTTACAGTAAATATGTTTTCATTTAAATGTTTTTGGATTGATAAAAATGAAAATTAATTTCAAAATGTAGAATTTATTTTCCTCAAGAACGATTCAATTATAAAATATTGATGTGTTATGATCTTCTTATAGTTCTTTGGAATTTATATGATTATTGGTGGTTCTGTTATATTATGATATAATGTGTCTATAATATAACTAGCAAATTCTTTAGTAAATGGGATGGATTCAACAAGTTAGTTTTATCCATGGAATAATCAGAATATACTATGATGGTTATTCAACGTGTAACTGTGATGGATACTACCTATGAATCTAGAAGTTATAATTTATATGTAACAATGAGATAAAAATTGATCCAACATGTTCATTTTATGATTAATGCATGATTTCGATTGTTTTACATTTTTCTTATAATTGATAAGGTAAGATATAATGGTTATGTTTTATATGTAAATGTTATAACATTGGGAACACAATATCATTCATAGAATAATGGATTCATTATTACAATTTATGCACCGTAATAAGCTATTTTTTGTGATCCCATGTTTTAAGGAACATTTCAATGTTTATTTAAAAGGGTAAAGGAAAATAAGATTCCTTGTTTAATGTCCTGAATATTATGAATGAAGGAAATAATGTTTTATCATAAGAAGTTTCATATTGTGAAAAAAGATTATTTATAAGTATATCTTATTTTATAATATATTTTTATATATGTATGAGGTTGTGGGAAAATTATATAAATCTATAAACCATAAAGTTCAATGGGAATTCATGAGAATGAATTCTTATTGAAATAATAGTTGTGCTAATGATGTATTTTTTTTCAAATGGATTTTCAATTTTTATACATGTATGAACCCATTTCATTAATAATATATCAAGAAGTCTATAAAGTATTAAAATTTGGAAATGAATTTTAACTTTATCATATTTTTTAAAATATGGGAACTGCTCAGATTAATTATATTCCCGTGGTAAATGAGTGAGTGAATAATTTTATGACGTGATTACTAGTATTATGCTTGATCAAGAGATAGGTTTTAGTATTGATTTTGTTACCTGATGACAACCATTTTCCAAAACCCCAATATTGAATATCTCAATTATAACATCAATAATTGAAAAATAAATTTAATGAATTTCCAGATAAATGTTTCATTAATATGAGTTCATCACCATAAGGTTCCCCTATTTTGTTTGTAAAAAATAATGATTGTTCCATGAGTCTCTTCAATAAGTATACATTATTTAATAACATAACTTTTTTTTAATAAGTATTGTTTTCTTAATAATGATAAATTTTTTCCAACATTAGGGATGTTATTATTTTATAAATATTTATATGACATTCCTGGACCATTACTTAATGATGAAGGAAGAATACATTCTGAAAAAACATTCCATACTAGATATGGGCATTATGAGTTTGTTTTTAATCTCTTTTATGTGAAAAAATACCGTACATTATTTATTGATGTTTTTAAAAGAATATTCAATGAATATTTATATAATCTTGTTGTTGTTTTTATTGATGATAATTTGGTTTATAAAAAAATTATTATAACTGTAAAAAACATCAATGATTTATTTGTAAACGCATAATGAGAATATGTTATATATGAAATTTAGAAAAATAGATTTTTTTACAATAGATTTATTTTATTTGTTACATTTTAAATTGTGCTAGCATAACGATTGATTTATCCTAAAAATGATGTTACAAAATGGAAATGTTCTATAAATCCTACATTTTTTCATATTTTTCATGGATCATTAAGATATTAAATATGGTTTGTTAAAACATTGAATTGTTATCTAGCCCAATAACAATGATAACTTGTAATGGGGTTAAATTTATTTGTAATATATACTATTATTTTTGTTTTCATGAAGTGAAAATTAGACCAGTGAATGGACCAATTTTGGTCATTCCTTCTAGAAATTCAGTTTTTTACTTCTATATGGATTTTTATTTAGTGGGATTTGGTTGCGTTCTTATGAATAATTTATTATTAATTGCGTATTGAAAATATAAACTAAATCCTCATGAGTAAAATTTTCCCACATATTATTTGGAATTAGAAACTATTATTTTTTATTAAAAATTTTAATATGTAATTTATTTTTATTAAAATATAAAATTTATACTGATCATAATATTTTGAAGTATATATTAAAAATTAATGAATTGAACATGTGGGTTATAATGCATATTTCACTAATAATGTATTATTATTTATTGATCAATTACCATCATGGGAAACTAATCAATGTGGTTGATTCTATGAGTTGAAAAAATCATACTACATTAACCATGTCATGCTTGGATTATGATCAAAATATAAATTATTTATGGATTTTGGTTTGGAATTTCATTCAGTAGGAAATTAACTTCATTTGTTTCTAGTTCTATAAGAATATTCTCTATCAGAAAAAATTAAGCTAAAAGATAAAGAAGACAGTAAGTTACAAACAATTGTAGTTTCGGTAAAAAAGAATATGTTTCCAAAATATACGATTGATGAAGATTGTGTTTTATATTTCAGATGTTATTATGTGTTCCTTGTTATTCATAGTTTAATAACGTTTTATTAAGTGAATATCATAGCAGTACATTTATAGTTCATCCTAGTGGCACCAACATGTACATATACATTTATTAGTATTACTAGTGGTTTTGAATGAAAAGGAATATTGATGAATTATCCAAGCGGTGTCCATAATTTTATCAGGAAAAAGAAGATTGATAGTTACAAATTGGAATGATTCTACCTATTCTAGTAAAAGAGTGGAAATGGAAAAATATATTCCTAGATTTCATAGTAGGATTACAAAAAACCAAACATGAAAAAAATGTGATAAATATTATTGTTGATCGATTGAGTCAATTTTAATATTTCCATCCTATTTTTAAAACTATGTATCTAGATCATTAGATTTTTATGGATGATATATCATGGTTACATGGATTTTATCTCTCCATTATATATTATCATAATCTCATGTCCACATTTAACTTTTGGAAGGAACGTCTGAATTAATTGAGAACTAAATTTAATTTTAATGATTATTTTCATCCTTAGTCAAATGGATAATTAGAGAGATAAATTGAAACATTATAGGATATTCTATGTTCTTATTCAATGTCTTACTAGTTATTTTGGGATTAACATAATTCTTTTTTTATTTTTCCTATAATAACAGTTTCTTTTCTAGTATAAATAATGAATGTTTTGGAGTATTATATGGAAATGTATTTCAAAATCCATCATTTTGGGATGATATAGGTAAAATATGGGTGAATGGAACATAATCAGTAGAGGAAAAAATATATAATTTTATTTATTAAGCGAATTTTTATGTGAACTCAAATATGGAAAAAATTATAATGATAAGTAGAGGAAGGATCATTCACTTAGGATAGTTGATCATGTCATTATCAATGTTTCTCAGTGTAATAGTTATATGAATTTGGTTATGAATTGTATTATGAGTACATAGTTCATTGGACCCTACAAAATATGAATAAATGTTTTATGAATTGAATAATGAGTGTATATTCCTCCGTGTTTTCCTCAGATATACAAAGTTTTTCAAGTATTGGTGTTAAAAATATAAGTTTCAGTTTCATATCATATTTTCGAAAATAGAGTACTTCATGAAAGATGGTATGTGAGTATGATATACAGTACAATACCAAATGTAGGATCACATATGTAAACTTGAGATGATCAAATACAAGGGGGGGTGAATTGTACATTTAAAATTTTCTTTGGAACTTTTAAAGGTGGTTATGTTTAACAATGTTAATCAAAATAATTCATAAGTCTTCTAAGATCTAAAACTTGCTTTATTCTGGAGAAATTATACCGGAAAAGAAACATAATTTTTTTTTACAAAAATTAAGATTCTACCTTAATGCATATTGAATCTAACTAAGTCAGAGTAAAAGTATGAAGAAGTATATGAATGCTATACTTTCCTTAACAATAAAAATGTAGCAGAGAACATGAGCAAAAACAAGTAACATGTAGTAAATCTTTAAACCCAAAGAGAAGGGTATCCAACAACATTGGATAAAGGTCCGTCGATATATATATTCATTAAAGTCTTTATTACCCACACCTGGGTAAGCCATCGATACGAAGATCAAATTATGTCTTGTTATCCCTAAATGCCCTCAAATATCAGGTAGTCGGCACATCTGTCTTCCTATCCACATTAACTCTCGATTGTACATAGCAACAATAGTAGTGGCATGAAGAATATCTTCACGAAGCAACGTTTGAACTATTCTTTTAATCATTCTACATGAAGCTTGAGAGTTTATAATAGATTATCTCTGTATAAATCGATTCAATAGCATGTAAGAACAGTTGTCGAAAGAAAAGTATAGTGCTTTTTAAAATGAGCTCCTAATTATAGACACAACACCAATGGTCAGCTCCCTCCCCCAACAATCATATTATTCATAGAATTTTGGAGGGACCTGTACAAGTTTCACTCAAAAAATAGTTATTTGATAAATGAAAGCAGAACATCATTTTATAATAGAAAAAGTGAAAGCATAAACAAAATATTATATTTAGAATGTACGAAAACGAATGTTCAGAGTCAAACAAAAATTAACTTAGAGTCTATAATAAAAATATTTTTATATTTTGTTTTATTGGAATTTTGGACATCAATTCTATAGAATATCAGAGTATGAATTTCAAGGAAATTCGGAATTTAGAGTCACCATAATAATGAAGCATAACAAACAATGTTCGTAGTCAGAGTTAATGAGAATTTGGGATTAGAACTCATAAGATTCGTATCCAGAATTTGTAATCATAATTCGAAGTTAGAACTCAGAGTAGTTAGTAACCAAAATTCGTATTCAGAATTCGGAGTCAAAACTCAGAGAAGTTCATATCTAGAATTTGTATTCAGAATTCAGAGTCAAAACATAGAAGAGTTCATAACCAGAATTCTAATTCAGAATTTGGAGTCAGAATATATAATAGTTCACAAACTGAATTCTAATTCATAATTTGGAGTCAGAACTTAGAAGAGTTCATTTCCAAAATTCTGAGAATTCAGATTCTAATACAGAATGCTTCAAATCTAGGTAATTATATCACTCTAAGGATTTGGTTTCAATCCTAGTTTTACACTTAGATAATTTATGATATGAAAAATGAAATCTAGGTAAGGGTAAATATCATAGGGTAAGGAAATTTTTCTTATAGAAGTAAAATAAGGGGTAAAATGAGATTTTCCTTAAGATAAGGTGTTTGTGATTTTCAAAACAATATGAACTGGTAAAGTCATAAGGAACCCTTAATAACTCAAAAAACTCCCCCATGAAAGAAGGAATGGATATTTCTTAATGAAAACATTATCGGCTCAACAATCTCCCTATTTTTGTAAAGAAAAAACATCCATATGAAAAACAATATACGGAATTATCAAAACTTTTCATGACATCGAAAATAAAACATATCTCCATTTTCATTATAGAAAAGATGAATACGACTTATTATTTCATAGCCTTTATAACTCTAAGGATTGTATTCTAGATTTCAAGAATATGATTTTTATTTTATTGTTTATGGAAATCTTTGCAATGAGAAACACCCCCTAAAATAAACTCCCTCTTACGTAGGCATATTTCTTATACGTAGAATTTTTTTTCTCCCCTTTAGAACTATTTTTCCTTCTCCCCCTTTGTGCTTTTGAAAAAGACATTGAGGGAATGGAAAACAATATGGTACCTGAAAAATAGTATAGATTTCCAAACAAAACAAGAAACCATAATTTCATTATAATTGGAAGAATTAGTATGTGTAATAAACAAATAACAAAAAAGATCAGATTTGTGTATATTTTGTTTCTTTTTTCCATTGGAATTATCTTCTTCCCAAAATTCATTAACTTTTTCTGCTCTTTATGATCCTCCTCTGATTGCTTTTCCAAGGCTGTGATCCTATCCTCTTCAGCTTTCAGAGCCTCTGCCCGATCCTTCTTCAAGTCAACTTTCCTCACAAGATTTTCTTCCATCTAAGTCAAAATATCTCTCTAGGTTTTCATGATTTGGAAAACATAACTCAAAATTCCATTAAGATATTACAAATCTTGAATCTGAGAATTTTGTTCAAGATTTATCTTTAACTGAATTTTGTTTGTAAGATCCAAGATTTTGACATCTTCGGTGTCAAAATCCCCCTTTACATATTCTTGAAACGGATCAATCCCTCCCAAATATTCACTGATTTTCTTCAACCATAGAGTCATTTAACTGTAAGATTTACTATGGGCCTCATAATTGATAAGGATATTTTTGTGTTTTTCCATAATATTCAAACATTTATCCATCACCATAGATATAGAGTATTATTTTGGGTTCAAGCTGTGTTGAAGCTTCTGGCATCTAGAACTGATTGTTGGAAAGATCGAAATGGTATCCAGAAGCTTCTTAAGGGACTGAACAACAAAATTATGCCCTAAAGCTGATGACTCCAAATCTGACATTTTTCTTGGAGATCGTTCTTCCTCTAGCTCTACCAGCTTCCTCTTTGAAGATATTCCAACTTCTTTCTTCCTCAAAATATCTTTTATTGGGGTATCGACATCCACTTGTTTCCCTTTGTTGATTTTCTGATTACCCTCTTTATCTAGAGACTCATGCTCACTCTTATTCAACTGTACAGTTTTATCTTCATCAAATTTATCTTTTTCATCTCCATAATCAATGTCTTCGGGGTGTATGAATTTATGATTGTGACTCTCTTACTCAGATAATTTGTTTATTTCCTCATAACCCTTATCATCACCTCTAGGTATTAGCGTGTTTAGATGATCTGGCTTGAGAAGTTTGGAGTGAAAAAATTTCTAAAACACATTACTTTTCATGATACTCTCCCACTTGCTTAATCACATCATCAATTCCACCACTGCAATCAGGTTATTTTACTTCTTCTGTAGCTTTCTTATCTTCCACAATCAACTCTTGTGGTTTTTCCGGAGTCATAAAACTCTTACTTGGAGTCTCAGGTAAAGGATCTATAAGGAATGACTTAGGTACATGGATTTTTTCAGATACCACTTCAGTAGCCTTTAATATGGATTGCACAATCTCTTCCTCTGAAATATTCTTTTTTGATTTTTCTCTTTTTCTTGCCTCTAATGCTCTTCAGCAGCTGATTCTTTAATGTCCTTAGCCTCAATAGGATCCAAACATAATTGTGGCTCCATTCCTTTTTTGTTTTTCTTATCCTCTATTAATTTTTCTACGACATCATCTGTGTAGGCCTTATGATTCTTTAGTTTATGAGAAGAAGATTAAGGTACATTAGCCTTAGAGGGTTTTTCTTCTACTGCCACATCCATCAACTTTCTTTTCTTTTTCAGCAATCTTTAATGGTTCATCTTTTTCAAAATTTTCCAAAATAACTTCTGCCTCATCCTCAGGCAGATCATAAAATTCTCCTATCTCCTTGGATAAACCGAAATTCATTCTCTTGAGGGTGTCATCACTAATCAGCGTTACATTGAAATTCCACAGCTTGGAATTGTAGGGGATCTTGAAAGATTTGAGGCACCAAACAATCAGTTTGGAGAGAAGGTCCGGATACATAATAATCTGAGCTCTTAGATTCCCATTCTTCATGTTCTATATAATAATGAGGATGTGCTTCATGAGTATCACCTTCCTTAGGTTTACCAAAATAATATATATGTACATGTCACTTTTCGTTAGGGGGTCCTTATCAACCATCCTTAGTACGATAATTTCTTGAACCCATAACTGTAGAATCTGATTGTTGGTAGATAGATAGGCAATCATTGTTTTATTTACATGAGTAAGTCCAAGGAATTCCATAACTTTTACCATGATGAAGCATCCATGAACATCTGACAGCTTATGGGACCAAAATTTGGCTTCTCCTTCATATGATATCCCCACGAAGATCACATCCTTGGTGTAAGAGAGTTTATATGTCTTTCTATAACTATTGAAGAAGAATTTATCTCTACCTTATTCCTTAATGAGGAAAACTGATTCATAAAACTCTAAGAGAGGATCCTGATAGACAACATCCTAAGCTCTTTTCTTATAAATAGCTACAATTTCCCATCCATTGATCTTGATGTTCATGGAAATAATGGAGTCGTACTTGTTTAAGAAGTTTGGATTTACTAACCACACCCTGTATATTTTCCACTCCATGATCAGCTTCACAGAAGACATATCTTGAGAGGGGACTTCTGCAGACATTTGGAATGGGATTTTGTAGAGAGGAAAAGGTTAGACATGCATATGCTTTGAAAACCGATGGGGGAAAACTACTAGGGGTCCCCATTATATAGGTGTTTAAGTGATGGTTGAACTTCCCATTTCAATCCAATGGCTGAGAATTATTCAGATTTGATCTGACGATTGACATGATATCCGTAAGGAAAATTTTGGTTGAATCTGATATTTTGAGGTTTTAAAAGGAACACATTCAAATTTAAGGAAACTATAATCCAAGAAATTTTTAAAAACAACAGAATCTAACATTAATTAAAAGGTAATTACGAAAAACACAAGAAAAAATTATACCTTTTGGATTGTAAGGAAGAATATTCGTATTGAGGAATATCCTTCTTAAAAACGTTTGGATTCTAAAAATAACATGAATACTGAAAAAATACTTTAATACAAAAATTTAAATTCTGATAATTCCATTACGAAAATTTCAGGTCTAAAGAATTTCATTACAAAAACATTAGGTCTGATGTTTTTCATTACGAAAAAATCAGGTCCGATGATTTTCATTACAAAATAATCAGTTCCAAAGAATTTAATTACAAAAACATGAAAAATTAACTACGAATATTTTCTTTACAAATTTTTTTTTAAAAACTAATTAAGATAATTTTCAATATGATATATGTATTTAAAAAAACCAACTACGAAAATTTTTATTATGAAATTTTTTTAAAAACCAATTATGAAAATTTTTATTAAGAAATTTTTTGAAAAACCAAGTACAAAAATTTTCATTACGAATTTTTTTGAAAAACAAAAATAATAGACGAACTCCCCCCTATGAAAAGTAGTTTATTACTATAAGAAGATTGGTTCAACAGGAAGTTAAATAATGAATATTCCCTTATGGTTATCATTCCTAACTTCTATTTATTATTTTCAAATCTATCAGAGGGTAACGATTTTGTGAAAATATCAGCAATATGATCTTGGATTCCGAAAAATTAAATAATAATATCTCCTTTTTGTGTGTGATACCTAAGAAATTGATGTCTAAAATCTATGTTCTTTGCATGTGAGTGATGGGCATGTTTTTTACTAAGGGAAATGGTACATTTGTTATCACACATAATTTGAGTCTTATTAAAGCTCAATCCATTGTCTGTTAGTGTGTGATGCATCCACAACAATTGAGCACAACAATTGCCAGCTACTACATATCCATATTCAGCAGTGGAGAGTGATACTGAGTGTGGCTTCTTGAAAGACCAATAAACTAATGAATCTCTTAAGAAATGACATGTTATTGATGTAATATTTCAATAAATTCTAAATCCACAAAATTCAGAATCTGATAAACTTTTTAAAACAAAATCATTTCCATAAGTATAAAATAGTCTTAAATCCAAGGATACCTTTATGTAGCAAAAAATTCACTTCACTGATTTTAAATGAGATTCGTTACGATTGGATTGATATCTTTCACATAATAATACTGAAAACATTTTTTTGGGATGACTAGATGTCATGTAATGTATTATTCCTATCATACCTCTAAAAGATGTTTGATCTACTGGTTTTCCAGCTTCATCAAGATCATGTGTGTTCAAAGTACCAATGAGAGTAATTATACTTTTTTTGTTGTCATATCAATACTTTTTAATAAGATGTTTAATATACTTATGTTGGTAAATATATTCCTTCTAGTTTTAGAGAAATTTGAAAACCTTGGAAAACTGTTAACTCACCCATCATACTCATTTCAAACTCAAATTTCATTAGATCCGCAAAGGAATTGGTTAAGGATTGCTGAGTTGAACCAAATATAATGCCATCAACATAAATTTATACATTCAAAAAAAATAATATCATTCTTTCTAAAAAGGTTTGGATCTCTATTTCCATTGACAATGTTATTTTGAAGCAAAAATCCTATAAATCTATAATACCAAGCTCGAGGGGCTTGTTTATGTCCATATAGAGCTTTGGTATGTCTAAAAACATGACCAGGATGTTTTTTATCTTCAATTTGATGAGGTTGTTCAACAAAAACTTTCTCATAAACATATCCATTAAGGAAAGAACACTTAACATCCATTTGAAATAGTTTAAAATTGATGAATGCTATAAAGGAAAGTAAAATATGAATAGATTGATGTCTAGCTACTGGATTATAGGTTTCTTCATAGTTTATTCCTTCTTTTTGATTATAGCCTTTAGCAACTAATCTAGATTTATTCCTAACAATGATTCCATTTTCAACACACTTATTTCTGAAGACTCATTTTAGTCTAATAACATAGGTCTCCTAAGGTTTTTTTACCATGGTTCAGACATTATTCCTTTCAAATTCATTTAGATCATCTTGCATGCCTTTAATACAATCACCATCATCTAAAGCTTCATCAGTGGTTTTTGGTTCTAATTTGGAATGTAATGCTAGATTTTCTACTTAATTTCTTGTAGAAATTCTAGTCCTTACAGTTTGATTGTAATCACTAATGATATTATGACTGGGATGATTCTATAGAAACAAATGATTTAATTTTTGTAAAACCTGCTCATCAACACAACGTAAGAAATCTAATGGGGTAAATGTTTCAGTAGTATCTTCAAGAACAATTTCCTTATCAGAAGGATCTTCGATCAAAGGTTGATAATCAGTTTTTGGAAAAACATCCAAGGATATAGGTTGGGGCTGTTTAAAAACAAAAGGACCAGTTTCCCCAAATTTAACATGTATTGTCTCTTCAACAGTACAAGTGTTTTTATTGAAAATACTATGTGCATTAGAAGATTTGGATTAGCATAATAAAATTACTTCATCAGATTTTTTTGGAATTTAAGAAGATTATATTTAATATTTATAATGAATACCATGCAACCAGTAACCTTAATGTTGTAAAGTCTAGGTTTTATACCTTTCTATAACTCATAATGAGTTTTATTAAGAAAATTTATAATAAAAACATGATTTATAGTATAATAAGAAGTACTTATTGTTTCAACACAAAAAAGTTTGGCTACAAAATATTCACTCAACATGCTTCTAGTTATCTCTTGAAGAATTTGATTTCATCATTCAACAAACCCATTCTGTTGAGGTGTTTGGGGTGCTGAGAAGTTGTGAGTTATAACTTTTCTACAACAAAAAGTTTCAAAATCTGAATTTTGAAATTGTCCACCATGATCACTATTAATAGTTTTCTATGGATGGCTTTTATGATTTTTAAAATGGGCTCTAAAACGTTTAAAATAAGACAAGGCTTCAGATTTCATTTCCAGAAAATAGACCCATGTAAATCTAGTGTAATTTTCAACCAAGACAAATACGTAGTTCATGCCTCTAATACTTCCAGTTTGTGTTGGACCAAAAAGATCTATATTCACTAGCTGTATTGCATCAGTAGTAGAGACTACACCGACTAATTTAAAACATGATTTATGTATCTTTCCATATTGACAAGGTTCACAAACTTTTTAAGAATCCAATCTAAGCTCCTGTAGATCCTTAACTATTCTTTTATTATAAATTTTCATAAGTTCCAATTGTTACAAAGTCGTACCCTTCTATTCCATAACCATGAATGATTATCCATTACACCAACACAAGGTATGTCTTGGATCCTAAGGACTTCTATGTTTAGTGTGTAATCATTCTCTGGACTAGGGGAAAAAAGAATAAACTCCCCCTTGGAATTGTGTACTAAGCACTTATCATTCCTAAAATTCACAAGGTAGCCTTCATCACATAACTGACTTATACTAATTAGGTTCTGCTTAAGACCTTTAAAAAATAAAACATTTGAAATCAATGTTTTCCGGGAAAAATGATGTTACCTAAACTAATAATTTCTCCCTAACCATTATCTTCTAAAATTACTTTTCCTACTTTCATTTTCATAATCTTTTCAAAATAGTTTATGTTTCTAGTCATATTAAAGGAACATCCACTATATCTGTGCCACATATTTTTGTTGATACATTCCATATTTTCATGAAAATGAGAAAAATTTAGGTTATCGCAATCCAAAATTTCTTTGATCCGTAATTGTTAGACACCAAAATTTTTGGTATACAAATTTTTTTAGAAAAATAAGCTGTATAGAACCCATGAGATTGAACTTTATTCAAGGAGAAAATTTTATTCCAATTCCCACCACATTGACATTTAGTGCAAAAAGCGGTTGTAGAAGGATTAAAATAGTTATTTCTGAAAACTGGTTTTTGGTGATTGTAACCTACTTTAGTAGTGTTTCCTAAATGTTTAATTTGAGAATACATCTTGTCAAAATTTTCTATCCTTGATGAAAATTTTGCAAGAAGCTTCTTAAGAGAAATTATTTCTGATTTCAGTCTAATGACTAAATTCCTATCCTCAAGAATAATTTCCATAGAGATTGATTTTTCCTCAAAAAATTTTATCTCTAAAATAGCATTCTTAAGATCATTAGAATGTTCTTCATTAACGAAATTCTCTTTATCAAGGTTTTTGAGAATGTTTTTCTAAAACCCTTCTTTATCTCTAAGATCTATAGAAATATCTGAAATCTCTTTTTTTAGAATTTATTCCATAATATTTTCCTTGTCTAATTTCATAGAAATTTTACAATTTCTTCCTACAAGTAACAAGGAAAATCTAGAAACATCTTCATATGATGGTATTTCTTCATTTTCTGAGGATGAAGTATCTTCATTAGAAGTTCTATTTTTAGAATAGTAATTCTTATCAATAGTTAAATTTGTTAAATCTTCGGAAGAGAATACCTTGGCCATAAGACATGTATTGTGGAAATAAGTAATAGCAATGAATCTCATATTCTTCTATGCTGATGAATCATATTCAGATGATTCACTTTCTAAATAATCAATATAACTATCACTCCAAGTATCATTATCTTTAAGACTTTTCTTGTGGCTTGATCAATAAAATTTCATATTGTTCCTTTCGGAATTCCATTCATTCATTTCATTCTTTTTTAACAAAGGACAATCAGGTCTGATATGACCTATTATTTTACATTAATAACATTTAAATTGTCCATCATTATTATCTATGTAGTTTTTCTTATTGTACTTATTCTTATGGTTTGTTTGATCCACAATCTTGTTCATTCTCTGAGCAAGATTTTCTATTTCATTCTCATAGTTTTCTGGGTCACTAGATTATGACTGAATAATGACATTCTTTGTATTTTATCTATTTACTCTTTCTGGGTATTGGATTTCATATGTTTATAAGCGGTTGTAAAAAAAACTCCTCCATTCAAATTATTCTTCTTAACATTTTTAGAACCTCTCTTCATTATGGTTTCATGTAGAAAAAGAGTTCCAAACAACTCATCAAAGGAAATCTGAGATACTTTCCTGTTCTAATCAATATATGTCCTCTTGGACTTCCATTCATTTGGAATGATATCTATCATCATATCAATAGGAGCCTCATCATCCAAACCTTTTATCCAATATATTGTATGCTATTCACGATAGTTATAAACCATTGTTGTACTTTCCATATAGGTTCTCCATTAGGAATGTTAATGTTATGTTATTCAGCTCTCAACATAGCTCTTCTTGCCTTTATGACTTTAGATGTACCAAAATGTGTAACTTAATGTTTATTCTAGATACTGTACGGAGCTTCACACGATGGTATTTGACAATATATGTTCCTATTCATAGAACATAACAAAGTATTTTTGACTCAAAATCTTGATTGATATTCTAATTTATCCTTATTCGTAAAGGTTCTCAATTCCTTATCCAAAATCGTATAATCATCAATTTACATTAGATTTTTATCAACTACAGTATTCATAATAGACATCTTCATCATATCTCTCTAATAATTATAATAATTTCCATCAAAAATAGTAGTCTGGTTGGATTTAGGTTATCAATAGAACCAAAATTTAAACCATACATTCATAAGATAATCATTGGAATGAAAACAGGTTAGTAGTATGATTCTATAAACATGAGAAAAAATCCTATGAAAGGAACTAGATATTTTATCTCTAAGAGAGAATGAATCCAAACTATCTGATTCGTAAAAATAGATTCCAAAAAAGTTTGAATCCGGAAGTTCTATTCTGAATATTCAATTTTGTAAGTAATGAGAAGAAAAATTCTCTTCTGAATCTAATCGTGATATTAATTTAGATTGAACCAAACCCTCGGAAACCAATTGTGAGATGGTATGTGAGTATGATATACTCTATTATGCTATATGTAGGATCAAATATGTAAAAATGAGATACTAAAATACATAAGGGGTGAATTTTACTTTTAAAAATTCCATTGGAACATTTAATGGTGGTTATGTTGAACAAGGTTAAACAAGATAATTCACAAGACCTCTAAGTTCTAATAACATTCTTGATTTCATAAAAGTGATTCTGGAAATAATACTTAACAAAAATTTATAACAACTAAGATTTTACCTTAAAGCGTATAGAATCTAACTATGTCAGTATATGAAATTTATACATTCCTTAACAATACAAATTCAGAGGAAATCATGAAACAAAACCAAGTAATTAGTCGTAAATCTTCTAAACCAAAGAGAAGGGTATCCAATAACCTTGGATAAATGTCCCTTGATTTATACTTTCAAGAATGTCTGTCTTACCAACAACAGGGTAAGCCCCCGATTAGAAGATCAGAGTTTGTCCTGCTATCTCCGCAAGCCCTCAACTATCAGGTAGTCCGCACCTCTGACTTCCTCTACCCAAAAGCCCTCAATTGCACACAACAACAATCGGCATCGCATGAAGCAAATATGAAAAAAGAAATGTTTGAACAAGACTTTCAATGTTTCTGCATAAATCTTGAGAGTTTATAAGATCTTATATCACTATCAATAAATTCAAAATCATGTTAGAATAGTAGTCAAATGTATGGTATAGGGATCTTTCAAATGACATTCTATTTATAGGCACAAATCAAATGGTAATCTCCATCCTCCAACAGTCATATTCCTCCTTTATTTTCGGAGGGATCTCTATATGTGTCACTCAATCAACAGTTAATTGATAACTAAAAGCACAACTTCATTTTATAATAGAACAAGTTAAATGATAACCAAAATTTTATATTCGTAATGTAAGTAAATGAATGTTTAGAGTCAACAAAAAAAGAATTTGGAGTCTATAATACAAAGATGTTCGGATTCTGTTTTCTAGGAATTTAGAACCTGAATTCAATAGAATTACAGAGTCTGAATTTCCAGGAAATTCTGAATCTGGATTCACCCAAATTTGGAACTAGAAATTACAATATTCGCAATCCGAGATCATGATAATTTGTAGTTATAACTAATAAGAGTTCATATCCAGATTTTGTAATCAAAACATGGAGTCAAATCTCAGAGAGGTTCGTGTCCAGAATTCATATTCAGAATTCAAAGTCAAAACTTAGAGAAGTTCATATCCAGAATTCGTATTCAGAATTTGGAGTCATAACTCATAAGAGTTTGTAACCATAATTATTATTCAGAATTCACAGTTAGAACTGAAAAGATTTAGAAACAACAATTCTAATTCAGAATTCAGAGTTAGAACTCAGAACATTTCATAACCAGAAATATGAGAATTCAGATCCTAAAACAGAATGCTTCAAATATAGGTAATTATATGATTCCAAAGTTTTTGTTTTAATATGAATTTTACACTTAGAAAATTTATGATATGAAAAATGAAATCTAGGTAAGGGAAAATTTCTGTGGGTAAGAAAATTTTCCTAATAGAAGTAAAACAAGGCGTAAAATGAGATTTTCCTTAAAATAAGGTGTTTGTGATATTCAAAACAAGATGAAATGGTAATGTCATAAGATCCCTTAATAACCCAACAATATCCCCCTTGAAATAAGGATGGGAAAAGTCATAAGGAAACCCTTATTGACTCAAAAATTCATCTAGAATCGAACCTTTTTTATGAGGATATACTAGTTCTAATTTTTGACTATATAGATAAAGTATTTTTGAAAAACATAGTTAACAATTTTATTGTTTTTTGGGGAAAAAAATTATTAAAGATGAAATTTAGGAATCAATAAATTCTATATGGGAAAGGTATCAACAATTGTTTAATATGTACCTAAAATTGAATGGATAGAATATCCACAAGGGATGATAATTTAATAACCCGCATACATCATGAATTATTTGTCTTTATTTAGGAATTCTTGAGGTATATCCATTATAATTTTATAATGAAATAGGTGGTCCTTATTGAAATTAATTAATCAATAGATATATATTAGAAACATAACCTAGGAATATATATATCTATTTTATGTTTGTTATAAATGAATATATGATATTTTCATTTCATGGAATATGAAATTAAAATTGCTAAAAATAAAAAATTATGTGATAATATATTTATAAAACATGAATTTTTATTTACAATTTCATAATTAATATAATTTATTAATAAAAGTTTTATTTTCATAATATAAATATATATATTAATATATTTTTGTATTGTAATTATATTATAATTTATTTGAGCTTAACTATTTTTTCATTGTTTAGAAAAATAAATTATATTTTGAAAGTTTTCATTTTTTCTGAATAAATAGTGATTATAATTAAAAATAAAATTTACCATGTTTTGAAAAATATTTTCTAAAAATGAATTTAGTTATATAATTGTAAATATATAATAAATTTAATTGTTAATTTTTTTTACATTTCTAAAATAGTTTAATTTTTTGTATTTAGGGAAATATGGTAATTTATTGTATTTAATATTTTATAACCAAAAAATTGATTTTTTAAGGAGTGATCTATGAAACCACTAGTTAAATATCACATGCACTAGTTACTATGATTAGTCATGAAAATCAACCCAATTATTATAATTTATCCAGGATAAAAAAATGAATAAAATAATCAAAAAAACACCCTTCTATTATATCTCTTAATAGTACCCATTAACACATATTCCATTCATTAGAATATAACATTATTCCTTGTATATATTATATATAATTCTATTTCCCAGAATCATCCCCATGTCCATGTAATGATGAACTAATAAAAATACATAAATCGAGTCACATAAATAGGATTTCTATGAGATGATACCCTAGTGGTAAAATCCTCCTTCATTCTATTTTAAATTCATTTATTCATTCTTTTTTTTCAACCTTATATTCATCTCCCCAATAAAAACATTCATGATACGTTAGAATAATATATATATATATTATTTAATATCCATCATAAATAATATTCTGTTATCCTCTTATTCTAAAACATGAATCATCGACCATGATGTCTCAGTTCACCACCTTCATGGATGATGGGTTTTCATTTTCTATTAGTGAAATCACAGATGTACATAAAGCATTATTATATATAAATATGATTTTATTAATATAAATTACAAAAAAATTTATGGGGCATCATAATGAATAATGTAATCCAATTATAATATCCCAAAATAATAATAAATTTACCATCTACGGTAATGTGTACATTCTCATACATGGCTTGGGTATTATAAAGAATAATATCCATACCATGATAAAACAAATCCCATATCCAATTTACCATTATCAATTTGTAAAAAATAATATTCTCAAAGCACGTGGTGATGTTATAACCTATCTCACTCAACTACATTACAATCAAAGCACTACATTACCACAATAAATCCTCCCCAAATACTAAAGACGCAAGACTAATAATTAGGTCTTCAGATTAATAAATGGGTTTACACTCACAAGATCTCATGATTATGAATAATACTATATGTAAAAATATTAATAACCATTCACATGAATGAGAATAAAAATTTAACAATGATAAATGATGATAAACAATATAATATCCTAGGATATGATAATATTAATTATAGTGCTTGTAATATATGGATTATATACATAGTAACTATTCCATATGTTATGATTATATATAGAGATGTAGAAAAAAACCAGTTATAATTCATAATTAGTGATAAAAACTTATTTTTAGTGCTACATCGGTTGCATATCCACGGATCCATCTAAATAACCCAAATCATTAGGCTACTAGAAATGGAATCTATAATGAGATGTTGTCTTATATAAAGAAATATGACTTCCAATGATAAATAACTGAAATAATAAATAAAAAATAACCCCTAATCACTGGGATCAATGTCGGCACCCAAAATCAACCATACTCACTTTGAATTGTAATGGTTATCTATAGGTATTATAAATGTCAAAAAATAAGTGTTGAATAAACACTCACTGAAAACAATATCATCCCATAATTGTTATATAGGGGATAAGTTTCACACCATGATTTCATTGTATATAATATGTCCTCACAATGATAGGTGGCATGCAAGATATATCACCAAATATCATAAGAAATGAGGGGATTGGAAGCCCACATAATAAATCACCATCTATCCTAATCAATTTTGGGGATAGGTGGCCCACACTGTATATCACCATAAAACATAATTAATCAAAGTGATATGTCAATTGGATAGTATATAACAAAATATCATAAGTCATTAGGGTGATAAAGAATAGTCTCTCTTGGTATATCGCCCAATATCATAACACTTCAGCAGGATAAGTTTCAAAAATAGTGTTTTACCATATTAAATAATTCATCCAGTGGGGTGGGGAGTGGTCCATTCAGTATATCACCATATATCAAAATTCATGGTGACAATAAAAGGATATCTCATTATATCACAATATAACTTATCATTATTGGTATCATATGAGATTAAATAAGTGTCATACCCATTATCAGAGCACAATATTTGTCAAAACATTTTAATGTTAGAGTTCTCAAGAGGTTGTCACATTCCAATCCAATTTTACAAAATAAACCCATATAGAGATAATTTTAAAGAATAAAAATTCTAATTAAAAATTATAATTTTTTTAGGGAAACTCTTGTTTTCCCATTATAGATTTATATTTTTAATAATTCAATGACATTACCCATGAAAAACCCAAAATTAATTTCATTTTTATTATAAAATGAGTCCGAATGAACCAAAAATGGTGTGTCAGGTATGATATAGCAATATAACGCACTATTTACATTATATATTAATTTCATTTGGAATAAATCACTACTCCTCATACACACAATGTAAACAACATTATAACATTGGGATAGCTTATGTACCACCTACATTATAGATGTAGAAATATTTTCATTGACTCTCGTTTACTGATCTAAGATAAAATTGACGGAATTGAGGAATTTAAAAACCCAAAAATTACTTGAAATAGAGGTATAATTATTGTGTTTCCTGAGAATAATAATTATTACTATGAAATGGTCAATGTAATGTGATATATTTACAAATAGAAATCTCCATTAGAAAAAGAGAAAATTATTTTCTGAGGATTAAAAGAAAACCTATAATAGATGAGTGAGAAAAGGGGGGAGATAAAAATGGGATGGAGGTGTGTCCCACTATAAATGAAAAAAATCACTTATTTAGAACAAATATCAACCATTTATTTTTTTTAATTATTATTTACATTTCCTTTATATATTTTATGTTAATGTTAGTCATAACTGTCAAGAAACATATGCGATCTGATATATAAGGGTTGATATATA
Source organism: Viscum album (assembly GCA_963277665.1). Classification (NCBI taxonomy): domain Eukaryota; kingdom Viridiplantae; phylum Streptophyta; class Magnoliopsida; order Santalales; family Viscaceae; genus Viscum; species Viscum album. The sequence continues at coordinate 166,027,207 of OY728135.1, forward strand.
TAAGGGTCCAACTCTTAGGGATGTCTAAACTAATAGAGATACATAATGGTTAACATAAACATTTATATGGGTCACTACCGAGTATTTAAGGGTATATACTTTCCAAATTCCCAAAACAATTCCATCTTTAAGGGCCACCACACCCAATATATAAGGATCATGACTTCAGAAAAAGTTACTAATATATATAAATTTATGTGTGCGTGTGTTTATGTGTGTGTTATGACACATAATATTAAAGGTTATGAAATATTCCTGATTCAATAAAATTCAACAAGTAAGGTTATACATAATTAACATTTAGTGGTAATAAAAGTCATATTTTGCGCAAATACATATTTACGAGATACAACACCCCATTCATATCGTTTATGATCTTTGATATGTTTTAAAAAATTATTATTTATGGGTCATTGGGATAATACATAATGGTACCAGAATTAAATGAATTCCAATTAAGGTAGGTACTGTAAAACATTTGTACCTTTTCCTAAATGACTATTATAGTTTTCTAGAAATAAATTGTAAATCCAAATGATGTCTAAATTCATCATTAAATTTCATTAAATTTCTAAAATAACAACATAATTCTCCCAAATATTAATGTTTCAAAAAAATAGCAGAGTAACCATCCCTTGGGATTATAACTATTATAGATACTCAATTCATAGCATGAACCCCACCTCCAGCACCAAAATAGGGATCAAATGAACATAGTTAATCCCAAATCCTACCCAAATCATAACTATTGTACCCGACAACATTATATAGAACCCCTAAAAATACAAGGGTTTTGGAAAAAAAACAAAATAATTACAAACCAGAAAATGCATTCATGTATGATAATTATAATAAGAAATAAATATTTTATCAATAAATAATGATTAAATCTTATAGAGCATTACTATTTACCATCACTATAGTTTTATTTTTGGTACATTAAATTATCTAAATATTTATATTGAACTATAGTATCATAAAAGTAATCATTTTAAATTCATATTCATACATTTATATACTGTATAAATCCGATTAGAAAAAGAGACTCTATATAATTCTTTTAAATGTGTATGACAGATATCACAACTAAATATTTATGAAGATCCATATATTTCATCGATGAATATATCATAGTATCATATCATACCTTATATGTTTTCTGTCTAGTTCTAGATTTATTATTTCATACATTATTGATAGTAATATTGTGTTAAAATTTAAAATGTGTGATTTTTCAGAAACGTAATGATTTTTTGTCTTATGAAGTGTCTAAAAAGGAAATAATTATTGATTTTTACAAATTTAATATTATTTTAACACTTCCATTACAAATTATTGAGAATGATATTAGATTATTCTATATTAGTTATTGAATTTATATATGGTTCGTTGTTGATTTACTAAGAGTACGAATTTTTATTCATAGACTACACAAAAAGGATGATTTATTTTTATTTTATGACCATTATAATGAAAACATTATATATATGGAAAATATAGTCTATATCCTCCTAGTATATAACTATCAAATGGTAATTACACGTCGAATTAATGAATGTTGATTTAAAATTTCTACTTATTGATGTACTCAATTTGAATGTGTAAAAATCCCCATGTTATAATTTATGATTCTAAAACCCTTAACCGAAAACAAGTTTTCTACATCACCAGTATAAATAGTATCTAAAAATTATTATTTATATTGATAAATTCATGTTCTAATTTATTAGAATCAAATTATTGGGAATCATTCTTGACTTAACAATTTCTCGCATTATCTTGAAATTAAATATAAAACATAATATTCATTGATGTAACATATAACATTGTGAATTAGATTTTGAAATACAATATTTAAAAGGGATATAAATACTTATTTTTGAACAATTAGGTTTGATTCATATTTTTTGGGAGGAGAAACAATTATATTATCAACAAATTAAGGAATAATTTCTTGATATAGAATCATATTATTCTTTCTTGAGTGAGAAAACTGAGTTATTTAATATTTTAAAATGATTTTATGTTGATGAGAAACCCCACCACTATTCATTGGAAAACATTATCATGTTAATAACAGAGGTGAGAGTATATATATTAAACAAACTGTATTTTTGAATCCTTGATAGAGGATAATTAATTTGGATACAAACACATAAATATAGAGTTATAATAGATTTTAATTTATATCATATAATTTTTAGGGAGGAATTTAATTTATACCATATAATGTTTAAGGGAGGAAAATTTAGGGCAGATAAGGTGTCCTTTGTAATGTGATTTTATTTTATTCTAATGTGATATCTAATGTATAATGATGTCTTGGGGTATGGATTATGTATTCAAACAATTGAATTGAATGTGTTTCTATAATTTTATTTTTATTTTTAATGATAATTGTATTATTATTTGAATAAATAGATAGATAGATTCCATAGAAAAGTAAGGAATAATATAGTTTGATGGATCCTTATCATAAAAAATATGAAATGAGTAATAATTAATATCTACAACACTAATATTTATTAAAATTGATGGTGGATATGGCTATTGAACGAAAAGCGTAATTATCTTATTAGCTCAACTAGTTTAAAATAGGTTCAAAACATTGTAACAATATAAAATATTATGTGGAATCCATCTATTTAGTTAAAATAAATTATTCATTTTGTTATATGTAGATATATCATTTGGATAATGGTATATCATGGATTTAAGGAAGAATTGTTTGAAAAGAGAATGGTGATTGTAGACATTCTATTCCCTATATATTTTATATTATTTAAGGATTTGGGACAAGATATAAAATATTTTGAATTATTTTATTATGTAACAAACTTATTTGGAGATATATTGAGAGGTTTGAAATTGTTGTGAAGGAATAGAGTGATTTGATTAGGCTTATAGTTTATTTTATGAAAATCATAAATTTTATATTGGAAGAGTAATATTTGATAAATGCAATACGAATTTATCCAACATATAATACATTTTATATATGAAGTAGATATTTAAACCATGTGTCATTTATTTTTCTTATATTAATGTGAACTATGCTATAAAATAAAACCATATGATATTTTATAGAGCCTATGTAAAAAATTTCATTGCTAAAACATGTAAACAGAAATATCATACAATATATATTTTATTATGTTTGTAAGTAAATTTATATACATGTAATGTAATTTGAAAAAAATATAAAAGTTATATATATGAGATGGATATTGGTGCCCCACAAAAGATATTTATGACCCATGTAAGAGAATTTATCTACTACAATTTGTTTTCATTTATTTTATTTTTCATATATTATTTGATGTGACCGAATACATTTTAATGATGTAATATATCAGAAATCCCCAATATTAATTTATATGCCATAGAAAACATTCTATATATTTTACACTAAATCAATTATGAAAATTTTAAAATCATTAAAACATAAATATGTGACTTGGAAAATTACAATCATGAAGGGGAAAATATTTCAAATTATTCAAGATTAGGTAGATCATGTCAAAAAATCATGAATCCTTGAAAATCCATGATCATGATTAAAGTTATTTATCATTAAGATTTTATCAAGAAATATATTAATTTTTTTGTCAAATTTATTCATGAATATATATATATAGAAATGATATTATTGGGTTTCATACAATAATGTACATTTTTTTGAATTAATGTGTTACTAATCATTAGATATCATGTCATTAATGCAGAAACCTACTAGAGATATAAAATAAAATTCTTGAGATGCTACCATTGTACACAAGTTCATTTCCAAAAATAAATTATTATAATTTTATTATCTCACACTATAAAATATGGTTCCATGCCATGAGATGATATGATGATAATTTTAAGACTACCGGGATGATTAAAGTTGAAATTTTTATGGAAGTTGATTTAGTGAATGAAGTTGAAGCTAAAGAACTATTATGAATAAAATAAATTCTTACTTTATGACATGTGGTTATGTAATTAATTGTAATTTAGAACAAAATATTATTTTCAAATTCTATAAAAATAAAATAATAGGAAACCACAAATTGTTATTAATTAATTATACATTTGCGATACATAATTACATTTGATACATTTGTATTATATGGAAATTGAATATAAATGAAATATGATGTAGTAAATCAGGGTATTGGGAAGATTTAGGAAGAGGAAAAAATTATTAGAAGTTAGAGATTATACAATTTGTAAGAGATTGTACTGAGTTAATTGAGAGAAATAAAAACCTAAAGGAAGAAAACCAACTAGATGTGATATATAATATAGCAAGGTAGAAAAAAAGAAAAAATAATTGACCAATCAATTAATATTTATTATTCATAGATATCATAAGAATAATTGAATAATTAATTAATTAAGAATTATCATTTTTTGTAAATTAAGTTGTTTTTCCTACCATAAATGTGTGAGTGTATGCCATATTTTTAAGAAGTATATATCTATGAGTGATTCTTTAGAGATATGTTTTTAGTGTATATAATCATGGTTTTAATCTTCATTTTATAATCTTTACTTCTGAGTTAAGAGAAACAAAAATTGATTTTGATGAGGAAATATATTCTAGGAATGGATTCAAATAATATTTTTAATATGAATTTTTAGGTCTATAATGATCAAAAAGATACTCAATGTTGTGCATGTAGATATATTATTATTTTAGTAGATTCATGAAATTATTTTTAAATATATTATTTATGAGAAAGACATTTATAATGAACTCTTGTGATAAATGTATAATGATAAATTTGGAAGATACTAGTTCCCCATTTTAAAGTAGTGGATAGATCGAGATTGAAGAAAATATTTTCCTATATAGGGTGAATGTAATTTTTTAAAATTTAGAATGAAAATGAACTCGATTATATAATTAAAAAAATTAATAGCGTGTATTGTCTTTATGATTTAGTGTATAATAAATTAAATTATAATCACATATTTTCTATATTATTTTGTATTACTAATATAATATTATACATTGTAATATTCTCTACTCAGTTAGATGATCTATATCGATTAAGAATAAATATAGTTTAAAATTTTGATATCGTTTTAAAGAATGTACCTTTAATAATTCCAATATGAATAACCATGTATAGGTATGGGATTCACAACAACATATTTACCCAATATTTTATTGTGAGTTACAAAAGAAAAAAATATTTTTTGGTGGTAAAATTGCCAGGAGAAACAATATTTTTATCTGGATATGCTGAAATGAGCAATAACTATTAAAAACAAATGTTATAATAATAAATAAATAAATAATAGAAAAAATAAAAACAGAAAATATATAAATCTTTTGAATATGATGTTTTTTTAATATTTGGTCACATTAGTAGTTCAATGATGAAATTTTATGTTTTATTATTGATTTCATAGATTGAATTTTATATGAATATTATCTTAATCGAATGTGTATGATTAATTGTGTGTTATGTTAAAGATCATTATCCGAATAAACTATATAGTGATTGTTTTATTGTTATATCATTGATAAAATTTTAATAAATCGTTTTCTTATCATTAATTTGATGATCCACATAATTTTGGAGGATAATATAAAATAGCAATCATATAATTCCACATATTAGAGATGTTAAAATAAATTATTATTTGTGCTTATAATTAGAATTTGCGTCCTCATTATTATGGAGTTCTCGTGTTCTTCTATTTCTTCCCAAATCTCATTAGAACCATTTATAACATATTCTTTTGAATAAATTAAAATTATTCAAATAACAAAAATGATAATAATTATATCCATATACATGCTTTATGATGATAAATTGAAAATTATTAAATAAATCATAAAATTAATAACATGAAAATTATTAATTTCCGAGGTTTTTCAAAAAAAAAATTATTGAAAAGAATATATCATAGATATTATAATATTAAAATAGTATTTAATGTACAAAATACATTGAAATTATATTAATAAATAGTTTTTTAAACATGTAATAAATATAATCAATATATATAGTGTTATAAAAATAAAATTTTACTTAAAATTATACAAACCGAATTAATGACAATGAGAGGCATGTGCCTCATCATTTGGTATACATAATGTGTATATACAATCATTATACTGAATGTTAATTCACAAAAAAAAATATTTAAGATAACATAAAATAAACACAAAATATTTAACAAAATATAACATACACATAGAAAAAAATAATCTCGTAGTAAAAAAATATAACATGTGGTCACTATGAATATAACACACAATCCTAATGAAAATAACAGAAAATACATATGAAAATAGTCATGGTAGCTGTGATAGATGTTATCATGGTCACATTAATTTTAGCGCATAGTAGGTGCTCCGTTTATATCACAACATGTAGTTATAAAAGTTTTCACATTAACTATGTTGAGTTAGAATATTTAGCTACTTTTGTAACATGATAGGTTGAATACCATACACATTATGTATATTTTTCCTCCACTGAAGGTATCTTACACTATTTCATGGTATGTTGTATATCACCATCATAACATGTTTAATGCACTACATGGTAGGTAATAAAATAAACTCTCATGGAATCTATATACCACTCATGTAGAATGTATCCCAACACTATAGGTAGTTATTAGTTTTTTAGATATTTTGAAAATAAAAAAATGAATTCCTAATATGAATTCAGGGAAAAAATTCCATATTGTACATTGATTCCAAGGTATAATTTTTGGGTAGAAGGATATGTGCAAAAAATTACCTCACATAATAACCAATGGATGATGAAACTAATAGGAAAATTACATTCTTCCAAACAATCATTAACTATTTTGATAACTTTTTAAATTTCATTTTTATTATATTTATAGTTTATTTTTTATTAGCATTCAACATCGCATACAGAAACAAAACAAAACATATTATGTTTCATGCAGGCAACATTGGAATAGTATAAAATATAATTTATATGTAACATCTCAATGAAACATTAAAAATGTATTAAAAATGTAATAATATTAGATTATAAAAAGTACATAAATATAAAAAAATAAATCTAATAAACCTGAAATATTCTATATTAATTTAAAAAATAAGAAATTACACATTAAATAAATTATGTTCATAATATACAAAATGAATAAGTTATAAATGCATTTTAAAACATACTATGTAGAAATAAATATATATTGAAAATAAATGGAATGAAAAATAATTTCTATACAATGAAACAAAATATATATTGTGTGAAAATAATTTACAAGTACCAATGTTCTATTTTGAATAATAAATATTTTGTACAATTGAATTTATATTTATCAATTATTTATATTGAAATTATTTAATTTAATATATTTATTTTATTTTTATTTAATGTTTTATATTTTATTTATATTGAATTTATAAATTATAATTTATAGGTACTCAAAAGCACCAACTTGAAACTTTTTTTCATTTCATGTTGGCTCTTTTAGAGGCCTAATAATTAATAATTATACCTATATTCTAAATTGAATATAACATATTGTGTAAAGATATAAAAAATAACTGGAATGTAAACTAAATTCATAATATAATAAAAAATATAATATAAAAGACAAAAATCACTTATGGATCATTATACTAATGAATCCAAACAGTACAAATATCATTTCCTGGATTTGAGTATGTCCCTTTTATTGTTTACTAAAATGTCATATAGGAATAAAAAATATATATAGGGTTATACTGATCTCAACATATATTAATTTTACATTATATTGATTCCAACATTTCACAAATGACTTATGACTAGTGGTAATTATTTTTCAATATAATAGGAGCATGTTTTCTTGTATTTTAGTGTGTGATACACTTTTCAATCTAAAATAAAAATTTTCAACATATTACTGACACATTGAGTAATATTGGGCATACCACATATTGGATTGAGGTGAAACCGAATCCTACATGTCAAAAATGACTTCAGTATCAATTACAAAATTTATCAAAACAAAATGAATTTTTCTTAACATAAATACCCATATATATATATATACATTTAACAAACCTGTGGAGGTCGGGGAACTATATAACATTGAGAAATGAGATTTTGTAATTGAAGTATAGAGTAAACAATACATCAGTAAGGACAAACACATAAATATAGAGTTACAATAGATTTTAATTTATATCATATAATTTTTTAGGGAGGAATTTAATTTATATCATATAATTTTTAAGGGAGGAAAATTTAGGTCAGATAAGGTGTCCTATGTAATGTGATTTTATTTTCTTATAATGTGATATCTAATGTATAATGATGTCTTGGGGTATGGATTATGTATTCAAACAATTTAATTGAATGTGTTTCTATTATTGTATTTTTATTTTTAAGGATAATTGTATTATTATTTGAATAAATAGATAGATAGATTCCATATACAATTAATGAATAATATAGTTTGATGGATCCTTATCATAAAGGAATATTAAATGAGTAATAATTAATATCTACAACACTAATATTTATTAAAATTGACGGTGGATATGGCTATTGAACGAAAAGTGTAATTATTGTATTAGCTCAACTAGTTTAAAATATGTTCAAAACATTGTAACAATATAAAATATAATGTGGAATCCATCTATTTAGTTAAAATAAATTATTCATTTTGTTATATGTAGATATATCATTTGGATAATGGTATATCATGGATTTAAGGAAGAATTGTTTGAAAAGGGAATGGTGATTGTAGACATTCTATTCCCTATATATTTTATATTATTTAAGGATTTGGGACAAGATATAAAATATTTTTAATTATTTTATTATGTAACAAAATTATTTGGAGATATATTGAGAGGTTTGAAATTGTTGTGAAGGAATAGAGTGATTTGATTAGGCTTATAGTTTATTTTATGAAAATCATAAATTTTATATGGGAAGAGTAATATTTGATAAATGCAATACGAATTTATCCAACATATAATACATTTTATATATGAAGTAGATATTTAAACCATGTGTCATTTATTTTTCTTATATTAATGTGAACTATGCTATAAAATAAAACCATATGATATTTTATAGAGCCTATGTAAAAAATTTCATTGCTAAAAAATGTAAACAGAAATATCATACAATATATATTTTATTATGTTTGTAAGTAAATTTATATACATGTAATGTAATTTGAAAAAAATATAAAAGTTATATATATGAGATGGATATTGGTGCCCCACAAAAGATATTTATGACCCATGTAAGAGAATTTATCTACTACAATTTGTTTTCATTTATTTTATTTTTCATATATTATTTGATGTGACCGAATACATTTTAATGATGTAATATATCAGTAATCCCCAATATTAATTTATATGCCATAGAAAACATTCTATATATTTTACACTAAATCAATTATGAAAATTTTAAAATAATTAAAACATAAATATGTGACTTGGAAAATTACAATCATGAAGGGGAAAATATTTCAAATTATTCAAGATTAGGTAGATCATGTCAAAAAATCATGAATCCTTGAAAATCCATGATCATGATTAAATTTATTTATCATTAAGATTTTATCAATAAATATATTAATTTTTTTGTCAAATTTATTCATGAATATATATATGTAGAAATGATATTATTGGGTTTCATACAATAATGTATATTTTTTTGAATTAATGTGTTACTAATCATTAGATATCATGTCATTAATGCAGAAACCTACTAGAGATATAAAATAAAATTCTTGAGATGCTACCATTATACACAAGTTCATTTCCAAAAATAAATTATTATCATTTTATTATCTCACACTATAAAATATGGTTCCATGCCATGAGATGATATGATGATAATTTTAAGACTACCGGGGCGATTAAAGTTGAAATTTTTATGGAAGTTGATTTAGTGAATGAAGTTGAAGCTAAAGAACTATTATGAATAAAATAAATTCTTACTTTATGACATGTGGTTATGTAATTAATTGTAATTTAGAACAAAATTTTATTTTCAAATTCTATAAAAATAAAATAATAGGAAACCACAAATTGTTATTAATTAATTATACATTTGCGATACACAATTACATTTGATACATTTGTATTATATGGAAATTGAATATAAATGAAATTTGATGTAGTAAATCAGGGTATTGGGAAGATTTAGGAAGAGGAAAAAATTATTAGAAGTTAGAGATTATACAATTTGTAAGAGATTGTACTGAGTTAATTGAGAGAAATAAAAACCTAAAGGAAGAAAACCAACTAGATGTGATATATAATATAGCAAGGTAGAAAAAAAGAAACAATAATTGACTAATCAATTAATATTTATTATTCATAGATATCATAAGAATAAATGAATAATTAATTAATTAAGAATTATCATTTTTTGTAAATTAAGTTGTTTTTCCTACAATAAATGTGTGAGTGTATGCCATATTTTTAAGAAGTATATATCTATGAGTGATTCTTTAGAGATATGTTTTTAGTGTATATAATCATGGTTTTAATCTTCATTTTATAATCTTTACTTATGAGTTAAGAGAAACAAAAATTGATTTTGATGAGGAAATATATTCTAGGAATGGATTCAAATAATATTTTTTATATGAAGTTTTAGGTCTACAATGATCAAAAAGATACTCAATGTTGTGCATGTAGATATATTATTATTTTAGTAGATTCATGAAATGATTTTTAAATATATTATTTATGAGAAATAGATTTATAATGAACTCTTGTGATAAAAGTATATTGATAAATTTGGAACATACTAGTTCCCCATTTTAAAGTAGTGGATAGATCGAGATTGAAGAAAATATTTGCCTATATAGGGTGAATGTAATTTTTTAAAATTTAGAATGAAAATGAACTCGATTATATAATTAAAAAAATTAATAGTGTGTATTGTCTTTATGATTTAGTGTATAATAAATTAAATTATAATCACATATTTTCTATATTATTTTGGATTACTAATATAATATTATACATTGTAATATTCTCTACTCAGTTAGATGATCTAGATCGATTAAGAATAAATATAGTTTAAAATTCTGATATCGTATTAAAGAATGTACCTTTAATAATTCCAATATGAATAACCATGTCTAGGTATGGGATTCACAACAACATATTTACCCAATATTTTATTGTGAGTTACAAAAGAAAAAAATATTTTTTGGTGGTAAAATTGCCAGGAGAAACAATATTTTTATCTGGATATGCTAAAATGAGCAATAACTATTAAAAACAAATGTTATAATAATAAATAAATAAATAATAGAAAAAATAAAAACAGAAAATATATAATTTTTTTGAATATGATGTTTTTTTAATATTTGGTCACATTAGTAGTTCAATGATGAAATTTTATGTTTTATTTTTGATTTCATAGATTGAATTTTATTTGAATATTATCTTAATCGAATGTTTATGATTAATTGTGTGTTATGTTAAAGATCATTATCCGAATAAACTATATAGTGATTGTTTTATTGTTATATCATTGATGAAATTTTAATAATTCGTTTTCTTATCATTAATTTGATGATCCACATAATTTTGGAGGATAATATAAATTAGCAATCATATAATTCCACATATTAGAGATGTTAAAATAAATTATTATTTGTGCTTATAATTAGAATTTGCGTCCTCATTATTATGGAGTTCTCGTGTTCTTCTATTTCTTCCCAAATCTCATTAGAACCATTTATAACATATTCTTTTGAAAAAATTAAAATTATTCAAATAACAAAAATGATAATAATTATATCCATATACATGCTTTATGATGATAAATTGAAAATTATTAAATAAATCATAAAATTAATAACATGAAAATTATTAATTTCCGAGGTTTTTCAAAAAAAAAATTTATTGAAAAGAATATATCATAGATATTATAATATTAAAATAGTTTTTAATGTACAAAATACATTGAAATTATATTAATAAATAGTTTTTTAAACATGTAATAAATATAATCAATATATATAGTGTTATAAAAATAAAATTTTACTTAAAATTATACAAACTGAATTAATGACAATGAGAGGCATGTGACTCATCATTTGGTATACATAATGTGTATATAAAATCATTATAATGAATGTTAATTCACAAAAAAAAATATTTAAGATAACATAAAATAAACAAAAAATATTTAACAAAATATAACATACACATAGAAAAAAATAATCTCATAGTAAAAAAATATAACATGTGGTCACTATGAATATAACACACAATCCTAATGAAAATAAAAGAAAATACATATGAAAATAATCATGGTAGCTGTGATAGATGTTATCATGGTCACTTTAAATTTAGCGCATAATAGGTGCTCCGTTTATATCACAACAAGTAGTTGTAAAAATTTTCACATTAACTATGTTGAGTTAGAATATTTAGCTACTTTTGTAACATGATAGGTTGAATACCATACACATTATGTATATTTTTCCTCCACTGAAGGTATCTTACACTATTTCATGGTATGTTGTATATCACCATCATAACATGTTTAATGCACTACATGGTAGGTAATCAAATAAACTCTCATGGAATCTATATACCACTCATGTAGAATGTATCCCAACACTATAGGTAGTTATTAGTTTTTTAGATATATTGAAAATAAAAAAATGAATTCCTAATATGAATTCAGGGAAAAAATTCCATATTGTACATTGATTCCAAGGTAGAATTTTTGGGTAGAAGGATATGTGCAAAAAATTACCTCACATAATAACCAATGGATGATGAAACTAATAGGAAAATTACATTCTTCCAAACAATCATTAACTATTTTGATAACTTTTTATATTTCATTTTTATTATATTTATAGTTTATTTTTTATTAGCATTCAACATCGCATACAGAAACAAAACAAAACATATTATGTTTCATGCAGGAAACATTGGAATAGTATAAAATATAATTTATATGTAACATCTCAATGAAACATTAATTTTTTTTTAAAAATGTAATAATATTAGATTATAAAAAGTACATAAATTTAAAAAAATAAATCTAATATACCTGAAATAATCTATATTAATTTAAAAAATAAGAAATTACACATTAAATAAATTATGTTCATAATATACAAAATGAATAAGTTATAAATGCATTTTAAAACATACTATGTAGAAATAAATATATATTGAAAAAAAATGGAATGAAAAATAATTTCTATACAATGAAACAAAATATATATTGTGTGAAAATAATTTACAAGTACCAATGTTCTATTTTGAATAATAAATATTTTGTACAATTGAATTTATATTTATCAATTATTTATATTGAAATTATTTAATTTAATATATTTATTTTATTTTTATTTAATGTTTTATATTTTATTTATATTGAATTTATAAATTATAATTTATAGGTACTCAAAAGCACCAACTTGAAACTTTTTTTCATTTCATGTTGGCTCTTTTAGAGGCCTAATAATTAATAATTATACCTATATTCTAAATTGAATATAACATATTGTGTAAAGATATAAAAAATAACTAGAATGTAAACTAAATTCATAATATAATAAAAAATATAATATAAAAGACAAAAATCACTTATGGATCATTATACTAATGAATCCAAACAGTACAAATAACATTTCCTGGATTTGAGTATGTCCCTTTTATTGTTTACTAAAATGTCATATAGAAATAAAAAATATATATAGGGTTATACTGATCTCAACATATATTAATTTGACATTATATTGATTCCAACATTTCACAAATGACTTATGACTAGTGGTAATTATTTTTCAATATAATAGGAGCATGTTTTCTTGTATTTTAGTGTGTGATACACTTTTCAATCTAAAATAAAAATTTTCAACATATTACTGACACATTGAGTAATATTGGGCATACCACATATTGGATTGAGGTGAAACCGAATCCTACATGTCAAAAATGACTTCAGTATCAATTACAAAATTTATCAAAACAAAATGAATTTTTCTTAACATAAATACCCATATATATATATATATACATTTAACATACCTGTGGAGGTCGGGGAACTATATAACATTGAGAACTGAGATTTTGTAATTGAAGTATAGAGTAAACAATACATCAGTAAGGACAAACACATAAATATAGAGTTACAATAGATTTTAATTTATATCATATAATTTTTTAGGGAGGAATTTAATTTATATCATATAATTTTTAAGGGAGGAAAATTTAGGGCAGATAAGGTGTCCTTTGTAATGTGATTTTATTTTCTTATAATGTGATATCTAATGTATAATGATGTCTTGGGGTATGGATTATGTATTCAAACAATTGAATTGAATGTGTTTCTATAATTGTATTTTTATTTTTAAGGATAATTGTATTATTATTTGAATAAATAGATAGATAGATTCCATATACAATTAATGAATAATATAGTTTGATGGATCCTTATCATAAAGAAATATTAAATGAGTAATAATTAATATCTACAACACTAATATTTATTAAATTGATGGTGGATATGGATATTGAACGAAAAGTGTAATTATTGTATTAGCTGAACTAGTTTAAAATATGTTCAAAACATTGTAACAATATAAAATATAATGTGGAATCCATCTATTTAGTTAAAATAAATTATTCATTTTGTTATATGTAGATATATCATTTGGATAATGGTATATCATGGATTTAAGGAAGAATTGTTTGAAAAGGGAATGGTGATTGTAGACATTCTATTCCCTATATATTTTATATTATTTAAGGATTTGGGACAAGATATAAAATATTTTGAATTATTTTATTATGTAACAAAATTATTTGGAGATATATTGAGAGGTTTGAAATTGTTGTGAAGGAATAGAGTGATTTGATTAGGCTTATAGTTTATTTTATGAAAATCATAAATTTTATATGGGAAGAGTAATATTTGATAAATGCAATACGAATTTATCCAACATATAATACATTTTATATATGAAGTAGATATTTAAACCATGTGTCATTTATTTTTCTTATATTAATGTGAACTATGCTATAAAATAAAACCATATGATATTTTATAGAGCCTATGTAAAAAATTTCATTGCTAAAACATGTAAACAGAAATATCATACAATATATATTTTATTATGTTTGTAAGTAAATTTATATACATGTAATGTAATTTGAAAAAAATATAAAAGTTATATATATGAGATGGATATTGGTGCCCCACAAAAGATATTTATGACCCATGTAAGAGAATTTATCTACTACAATTTGTTTTCATTTATTTTATTTTTCATATATTATTTGATGTGACCGAATACATTTTAATGATGTAATATATCAGTAATCCACAATATTAATTTATATGCCATAGAAAACATTCTATTTATTTTACACTAAATCAATTATGAAAATTTTAAAATCATTAAAACATAAATATGTGACTTGGAAAATTACAATCATGAAGGGGAAAATATTTCAAATTATTCAAGATTAGGTAGATCATGTCAAAAAATCATGAATCCTTGAAAATCCATGATCATGATTAAATTTATTTATCATTAAGATTTTATCAAGAAATATATTAATTTTTTTGTCAAATTTATTCATGAATATATATATGTAGAAATGATATTATTGGGTTTCATACAATAATGTACATTTTTTTGAATTAATGTGTTACTAATCATTAGATATCATGTCATTAATACAGAAACCTACTAGAGATATAAAATAATATTCTTGAGATTCTACCATTGTACACATGTTCATTTCCAAAAATAAATTATTATCATTTTATTATATCACACTATAAAATATGGTTCCATGCCATGAGATGATATGATGATAATTTTATGAATACCGGGACGATTAAAGTTGAAATTTTTATGGAAGTTGATTTAGTGAATGAAGTTGAAGCTAAAGAACTATTATGAATAAAATAAATTCTTACTTTATGACATGTGGTTATGTAATTAATTGTAATTTAGAACAAAATTGTATTTTCAAATTCTATAAAAATAAAATAATAGGAAACCACAAATTGTTATTAATTAATTATACATTTGCGATACATAATTACATTTGATACATTTGTATTATATGGAAATTGAATATAAATGAAATTTGATGTAGTAAATCAGGGTATTGGGAAGATTTAGGAAGAGGAAAAAATTATTAGAAGTTAGAGATTATACAATTTGTAAGAAATTGTACTGAGTTAATTGAGAGAAATAAAAACCTAAAGGAAGAAAACCAACTAGATGTGATATATAATATAGCAAGGTAGAAAAAAAGAAAAAATAATTGACTAATCAATTAATATTTATTATTCATAGATATCATAAGAATAATTGAATAATTAATTAATTAAGAATTATCATTTTTTGTAAATTAAGTTGTTTTTTCTACCATAAATGTGTGAGTGTATGCCATATTTTTAAGAAGTATATATCTATGAGTGATTCTTTAGAGATATGTTTTTAGTGTATATAATCATGGTTTTAATCTTCATTTTATAATCTTTACTTCTGAGTTAAGAGAAACAAAAATTGATTTTGATGAGGAAATATATTCTAGGAATGGATTCAAATAATATTTTTTATATGAATTTTTAGGTCTACAATGATCAAAAAGATACTCAATGTTGTGCATGTAGATATATTATTATTTTAGTAGATTCATGAAATGATTTTTAAATATATTATTTATGAGAAAGAGATTTATAATGAACTCTTGTGATAAAAGTATAATGATAAATTTGGAACATACTAGTTCCCCATTTTAAAGTAGTGGATAGATCGATATTGAAGAAAATATTTGCCTATATAGGGTGAATGTAATTTTTTAAAATTTAGAATGAAAATGAACTCGATTATATAATTAAACAAATTAATAGTGTGTATTGTCTTTATGATTTAGTGTATAATAAATTAAATTATAATCACATATTTTCTATATTATTTTGGATTACTAATATAATATTATACATTGTAATATTCTCTACTTAGTTAGATGATCTATATCGATTAAGAATAAATATAGTTTAAAATTTTGATATCGTTTTAAAGAATGTACCTTTAATAATTCCAATATGAATAACCATGTCGAGGTATGGGATTCACAACAACATATTTACCCAATATTTTATTGTGAGTTACAAAAGAAAAAAATATTTTTTGGTGGTAAAATTGCCAGGAGAAACAATATTTTTATCTGGATATGCTGAAATGAGCAATAACTATTAAAAACAAATGTTATAATAATAAATAAATAAATAATAGAAAAAATAAAAACAGAAAATATATAAATTTTTTGAATATGATGTTTTTTTAATATTTGGTCACATTAGTAGTTCAATGATTAAATTTTATGTTTTATTTTTGATTTCATAGATTGAATTTTATTTGAATATTATCTTAATCGAATATGTATGATTAATTGTGTGTTATGTTAAAGATCATTATCCGAATAAACTATATAGTGATTGTTTTATTGTTATATCGTTGATAAAATTTTAATAAATCGTTTTCTTATCATTAATTTGATGATCCACATAATTTTGGAGGATAATATAAATTAGCAATCATATAATTCCACATATTAGAGATGTTAAAATAAATTATTATTTGTGCTTATAATTAGAATTTGCGTCCTCATTATTATGGAGTTCTCGTGTTCTTATATTTCTTCCCAAATCTCATTAGAACCATTTATAACAAATTCTTTTGAATAAATTAAAATTATTCAAATAACAAAAATGATAATAATTATATCCATATACATGCTTTATGATGATAAATTGAAAATTATTAAATAAATCATAAAATTAATAACATGAAAATTATTAATTTCCGAGGTTTTTCAAAAAAAAAATTATTGAAAAGAATATATCATAGATATTATAATATTAAAATAGTTTTTAATGTACAAAATACATTGAAATTATATTAATAAATAGTTTTTTAAACATGTAATAAATATAATCAATATATATAGTGTTATAAAAATAAAATTTTACTTAAAATTATACAAACCGAATTAATGAAAATGAGAGGCATGTGCCTCATCATTTGGTATACATAATGTGTATATACAATCATTATAATGAATGTTAATTCACAAAAAAAATATTTAAGATAACATAAAATAAACACAAAATATTTAACAAAATATAACATACACATAGAAAAAAATAATCTCGTAGTAAAAAAATATAACATGTGGTCACTATGAATATAACACACAATCCTAATGAAAATGTCACGACCTGCCTTCACCAAAAGGAGGGAAGAGTCAGCGGATTTCCAGGCCCTTCCTTCTTTAAGTTGAAGGAGAGATAATGACCCCCGAAACCCGCCTTCAATAGGTCCCGGAGTGGCAACTAGCACCAAGGGTATAGAAAATTCTTGCAAATGGAAGGCATTACCCTTTTTATTATTTAGGATCGGGAAAAAGGACAAGTCGACCTCCCATAAAGGAAAAGAAACAAGTTTATATAAATGAACCCAAATAAAGACCCCATGCATGTTTAAACAGTTTACAACAAGGTACAAGTACAAAAGAAAAAGAAAGCTCTCAAGTACAATACCAAAAGAAAACAAAGATACGACAACAGCGACAACTCCAACTTTCCGACTAATAGGGTCCCGCGCAGCCCTGGTAGTCCTCCTGGAAACCTGAAAGTAAACGTAGGGTGAGAATACAAGTACACTCAGTATGGAAAACCAAGACTCTCGTGCACAAGTGGGGGAACGTACTAAAGTCCCGTGAGAAAAGAGTGAACCAAACAACTAACAAGGCAAACTATCCATCCCAGGCCTCACCAAGGCTCACTCCCCAAATAACACAAGTCAAGAATATATATAATAAGAGCACATCGATGTTTGGGTACCCCGCGCCACTTCCCCACTGGTTATTGAGACATCCTACGCATCGGACCAATCCCGCCATTCTCACCACAGTCCCACTGCCACACCCGCCCGCACACACCTGGGCCACCACCACACGCAGTCCCACTGCCAAATCCCGCCCGCACACACCTGGGCCACAACCACACGCAGTCCCACTGCCAAATCCCGCCCGCACACACCTGGGCCACAACCACACGCAGTCCCACTGCCAAATCCCGCCCGCACACACCTGGGCCTCAACTGTCACAAGTAACCATGCCTGCAAACACCTAGGCCAGAACAACCACCGCTACGCCCGAAGACACCTAGGCTAAAGGATCCACTGCCACGCCCGAACACACCTGGGCCTCATCCCGAAGACACTTGGGAAACCACCTGCCGCACACACCTGGACAACCACCACAACACCCTGCCCGATGGTTCATGGGCTAATAATGGACTTCAGGCCATCACAGCCTGCTCGAAGGTACTTGGGCTATCCGGGAAAGGGAGCAGAAAAGGAGATAATAACCAGCCACTAAGTATAGTGTTGGGAAAAACACCCTTCCCCCATAAATGGGGGTGTTCGGCACTAAGTGCTCAACTTGGGTGGGGCGCGAATAAGAAACACAAAGCTACAAGTATAGATATAGGTAACAAACACTCACCCAAAACTTAGGTTTTCATAGCCAACCTACAGAACACAATACCACAGCGTCCGAGTCACAATTCACGACCCTTGCCCAAAAAACCATCTGTCCCATTCTTGTTTCACGTTCAGTCAAAATGTTCAATTAATTTTAAGCACTACTGGGCAACTACCATAAGCATAACCAAGGAAAACGTCAAAGCATAGATCAACCAAAACACTCACACCCGGTTCTGCCAACAGAGGATCTCTCCCCAATTTATGATAAAAACTCACAACCACTGAAACCATGCCAACTGGAGATCCCATCCCCCAAATTCACACAGCCACCGAGAGTATAAAAAGAACAGGGGATCCCATCCCCTCCCACATTTCCAGCAAACAGACCGAAGGGAAAACAACAACTAACCACTACCAACACAAGTCAGGGATTTTCAGATTTAAACGATTTAACACACTCCATGATTTCAAATTCCGTGTGTTCTAACCGGGAGTTATCACAGAAGGGCCGATCCTGGTGCTTTCAATTATTCAGCCGGATATACGTGGTTAACCAATTTCACAGCAGGAGTTCACAATTTCAGCAACCCATTTAAAACATCATGAGGGGATTCAAGTGCACACACACGACCACCAACGGCCTCAATTTTCAGAAAACATAAACCAGTACAACAAAAGGGATGATCACAAGATAAAGCATAACAACGATCACAACCCCTTCCCCTTCTTCCTTTATAACTTCGTTTATTATCTTCATTAGGGTTTGGTTCAACCAATTCCATAGGAACAAAAGTAGCGCCCACCCCGCATGATACACAAAAGTGAGAGACGAGAGAAATTCCCTACTTGTTGATAGATGATCGACGTTTAGGCCGGGGGCGCGTAACTTTACGGATAACGACGCGGCGGTCCCGATGCACCAGAAGAGCCACGATCGAAGAAGGGGGGAAGCCACGGCCTAACCCTTAATTAAAAGAGCTGGGGACGGTTGAGATGAAACACAAAACCACGGAAGACGAGGGAGTCGTGGGTTGACCACGTGGCTTGACTCATCATTAATGGCACTGGGTGGTTTTAACCGACCCATGAATTAATGAAGCATTTAATTAAAACCTTTGTGCGCGTTTCGGATTCCCAAGATATTTTTAACAAGGCAGAATAGGGTTTAGAACCCTATTTGCGAAAAAGGAACGTTACTGGAACAACTTGGCAAGGCCGGGCGACGTCGGCCGGTCTCACCGATCAGTCTCACCGATCGGTCGCACCGATCGGTCTCACCGATCGGTCTCACCGATTGGTACCCCGCAAGGAAACCAGATTTTTGGCAAAGGAAGGGACCAAGGGGGGTCTGGGTCATCATAGAAAATAACAGAAAATACATATGAAAATAATCATGGTAGCTGTGATAGATGTTATCATGGTCACTTTAAATTTAGCGCATAGTAGGTGCTCCATTTATATCACAACAAGTAGTTATAAAAATTTTCACATTAACTATGTTGAGTTAGAATATTTAGCTACTTTTGTAACATGATAGGTTGAATACCATACACATTATGTATATTTTTCCTCCACTGAAGGTATCTTACACTATTTCATGGTATGTTGTATATCACCATCATAACATGTTTAATGCACTACATGGTAGGTAATCAAATAAACTCTCATGGAATCTATATACCACTCATGTAGAATGTATCCCAACACTATAGGTAGTTATTAGTTTTTTAGATATATTGAAAATAAAAAAATGAATTCCTAATATGAATTCAGGGAAAAAATTCCATATTGTACATAGATTCCAAGGTAGAATTTTTGGGTAGAAGGATATGTGCAAAAAATTACCTCACATAATAACCAATGGATGATGAAACTAATAGGAAAATTACATTCTTCCAAACAATCATTAACTATTTTGATAACTTTTTAAATTTCATTTTTATTATATTTATAGTTTATCTTTTATTAGCATTCAACATCGCATACAGAAACAAAACAAAACATATTATGTTTCATGCAGGCAACATTGGAATAGTATAAAATATAATTTATATGTAACATCTCAATGAAACATTAAAAATGTATTAAAAATGTAATAATATTAGATTATAAAAAGTACATAAATATAAAAAAATAAATCTAATAAACCTGAAATAATCTATATTAATTTAAAAAATAAGAAATTACACATTAAATAAATTATGTTCATAATATACAAAATGAATAAGTTATAAATGCATTTTAAAACATACTATGTAGAAATAAATATATATTGAAAATAAATGGAATGAAAAATAATTTCTATACAATGAAACAAAATATATATTGTGTGAAAATAATTTACAAGTACCAATGTTCTATTTTGAATAATAAATATTTTGTACAATTGAATTTATATTTATCAATTATTTATATTGAAATTATTTAATTTAATATATTTATTTTATTTTTATTTAATTTTTTATATTTTATTTATATTGAATTTATAAATTATAATTTATAGGTACTCAAAAGCACCAACTTGAAACTTTTTTTCATTTCATGTTGGCTCTTTTAGAGGCCTAATAATTAATAATTATACCTATATTCTAAATTGAATATAACATATTGTGTAAAGATATAAAAAATAACTGGAATGTAAACTAAATTCATAATATAATAAAAAATATAATATAAAAGACAAAATTCACTTATGGATCATTATACTAATGAATCCAAACAGTACAAATATCATTTCCTGGATTTGAGTATGTCCCTTTTATTGTTTACTAAAATGTCATATAGAAATAAAAAATATATATAGGGTTATACTGATCTCAACATATATTAATTTGACATTATATTGATTCCAACATTTCACAAATGACTTATGACTAGTGGTAATTATTTTTCAATATAATAGGAGCATGTTTTATTTTATTTTAGTGTGTGATACACTTTTCAATCTAAAATAAAAATTTTCAACATATTACTGACACATTGAGTAATATTGGGCATACCACATATTGGATTGAGGTGAAACCGAATCCTACATGTCAAGAATGACTTCAGTATCAATTACAAAATTTATCAAAACAAAATGAATTTTTCTTAACATAAATACCCATATATATATATATATACATTTAACATACCTGTGGAGGTCGGGGAACTATATAACATTGAGAAATGAGATTTTGTAATTGATGTATAGAGTAAACAATACATCATTAAGGACAAACACATAAATATAGAGTTACAATAGATTTTAATTTATATCATATAATTTTTTAGGGAGGAATTTAATTTATATCATATAATTTTTAAGGGAGGAAAATTTAGGGCAGATAAGGTGTCCTTTGTAATGTGATTTTATTTTCTTATAATGTGATATCTAATGTATAATGATGTCTTGGGGTATGGATTATGTATTCAAACAATTGAATTGAATGTGTTTCTATAATTGTATTTTTATTTTTAAGGATAATTGTATTATTATTTGAATAAGTAGATAGATAGATTCCATAGACAATTAATGAATAATATAGTTTGATGGATCCTTATCATAAAGAAATATTAAATGAGTAATAATTAATATCTACAACACTAATATTTATTAAAATTGATGGTGGATATGGCTATTGAACGAAAAGTGTAATTATTGTATTGGCCGAACTAGTTTAAAATATGTTCAAAACATTGTAACAATATAAAATATAATGTGTAATCCATCTATTTAGTTAAAATAAATTATTCATTTTGTTATATGTAGATATATCATTTGGATAATGGTATATCATGTATTTAAGGAAGAATTGTTTGAAAAGGGAATGGTGATTGTAGACATTCTATTCCCTATATATTTTATATTATTTATGGATTTGGGACAAGATATAAAATATTTTGAATTATTTTATTATGTAACAATATTATTTGGAGATATATTGAGAGGTTTGAAATTGTTGTGAAGGAATAGAGTGATTTGATTAGGCTTATAGTTTATTTTATGAAAATCATAAATTTTATATGGGAAGAGTAATATTTGATAAATGCAATACGAATTTATCCAACATATAATACGTTTTATATATGAAGTAGATATTTAAACCATGTGTCATTTATTTTTCTTATATTAATGTGAACTATGCTATAAAATAAAACCATATGATATTTTATAGAGCCTATGTAAAAAATTTCATTGCTTAAACATGTAAACAGAAATATCATACAATATATATTTTATTATGTTTGTATGTAAATTTATATACATGTAATGTAATTTGAAAAAAATATAAAAGTTATATATATGAGATGGATATTGGTGCCCCACAAAAGATATTTATGACCCATGTAAGAAAATTTATCTACTACAATTTGTTTTCATTTATTTTATTTTTCATATATTATTTGATGTGACCGAATACATTTTAATGATGTAATATATCAGTAATCCCCAATATTAATTTATATTCCATAGAAAACATTCTATATATTTTACACTAAATCAATTATGAAAATTTTAAAATCATTAAAACATAAATATGTGACTTGGAAAATTACAATCATGAAGGGGAAAATATTTCAAATTATTCAAGATTAGGTAGATCATGTCAAAAAATCATGAATCCTTGAAAATCCATGATCATGATTAAATTTATTTATCATTAATATTTTATCAAGAAATATATTAATTTTTTTGTCAAATTTATTAATGAATATATATATGTAGAAATGATATTATTGGGTTTCATACAATAATGTACATTTTTTTGAATTAATGTGTTACTAATCATTAGATATCATGTCATTAATGCAAAAACCTACTAGAGATATAAAATAAAATTCTTGAGATGCTACCATTGTACACAAGTTCATTTCCAAAAATAAATTATTATCATTTTATTATCTCAGACTATAAAATATGGTTCCATGCCATGAGATGATATGATGATAATTTTAAGACTACCGGGACGATTAAAGTTCAAATTTTTATGGAAGTTGATTTAGTGAATGAAGTTGAAGCTAAAGAACTATTATGAATAAAATAAATTCTTACTTTATGACATGTGGTTATGTAATTAATTGTAATTTAGAACAAAATTTAATTTTCAAATTCTATAAAAATAAAATAATAGGAAACCACAAATTGTTATTAATTAATTATACATTTGCGATACATAATTACATTTGATACATTTGTATTATATGGAAATTGAATATAAATGAAATTTGATGTAGTAAATCAGGGTATTGGGAAGATTTAGGAAGAGGAAAAAATTATTAGAAGTTAGAGATTATACAATTTGTAAGAGATTGTACTGAGTTAATTGAGAGAAATAAAAACCTAAAGGAAGAAAACCAACTAGATGTGATATATAATATAGCAAGGTAGAAAAAAAGAAAAAATAATTGACTAATCAATTAATATTTATTATTCATAGATATCATAAGAATAATTGAATAATTAATTAATTAAGAATTATCATTTTTTGTAAATTAAGTTGTTTTTCCTACCATAAATGTGTGAGTGTATGCCATATTTTTAAGAAGTATATATCTATGAGTGATTCTTTAGAGATATGTTTTTAGTGTATATAATCATGGTTTTAATCTTCATTTTACAATCTTTACTTCTGAGTTAAGAGAAACAAAAATTGATTTTGATGAGGAAATATATTCTAGGAATGGATTCAAATAATATTTTTTATATGAATTTTTAGGTCTACAATGATCAAAAAGATACTCAATTTTGTGCATGTAGATATATTATTATTTTAGTAGATTCATGAAATGATTTTTAAATATATTATTTATGAGAAAGAGATTTATAATGAACTCTTGTGATAAAAGTATAATGATAAATTTGGAACATACTAGTTCCCCATTTTAAAGTAGTGGATAGATCGAGATTGAAGAAAATATTTGCCTATATAGGGTGAATGTAATTTTTTAAAATTTAGAATGAAAATGAACTCGATTATATAATTAAAAAAATTAATAGTGTGTATTGTATTTATGATTTAGTGTATAATAAATTAAATTATAATCACATATTTTCTATATTATTTTGGATTACTAATATAATATTATACATTGTAATATTCTCTACTCAGTTAGATGATCTATATCGATTAAGAATAAATATAGTTTAAAATTTTGATATCGTTTTAAAGAATGTACCTTTAATAATTCCAATATGAATAACCATGTCTAGGTATGAGATTCACAACAACATATTTACCCAATATTTTATTGTGAGTTACAAAAGAAAAAAAAATATTTTTTGGTGGTAAAATTGCCAGGAGAAACAATATTTTTATCTGGATATGCTGAAATGAGCAATAACTATTAAAAACAAATGTTATAATAATAAATAAATAAATAATAGAAAAAATAAAAACAGAAAATATATAAATTTTTTGAATATGATGTTTTTTTAATATTTGGTCACATTAGTAGTTCAATGATGAAATTTTATGTTTTATTTTTGATTTCATAGATTGAATTTTATTTGAATATTATCTTAATCGAATGTGTATGATTAATTGTGTGTTATGTTAAAGATCATTATCCGAATAAACTATATAGTGATTGTTTTATTGTTATATCATTGATAAAATTTTAATAAATCGTTTTCTTATCATTAATTTGATGATCCACATAATTTTGGAGGATAATATAAATTAGCAATCATATAATTCCACATATTAGAGAAGTTTAAAATAAATTATTATTTGTGCTTATAATTAGAATTTGCGTCCTCATTATTATGGAGTTCTCGTGTTCTTCTATTTCTTCCCAAATCTCATTAGAACCATTTATAACATATTCTTTTGAATAAATTAAAATTAATCAAATAACAAAAATGATAATAATTATATCCATATACATGCTTTATGATGATAAATTGAAAATTATTAAATAAATCATAAAATTAATAACATGAAAATTATTAATTTCCGAGGTTTTTCAAAAAAAAAATTATTGAAAAGAATATATCGTAGATATTATAATATTAAAATAGTTTTTAATGTACAAAATACATTGAAATTATATTAATAAATAGTTTTTTAAACATGTAATAAATATAATCAATATATATAGTGTTATAAAAATTAAATTTTACTTAAAATTATACAAACTGAATTAATGACAATGAGAGTCATGTGCCTCATCATTTGGTATACATAATGTGTATATACAATCATTATACTGAATGTTAATTCACAAAAAAAAATATTTAAGATAACATAAAATAAACACAAAATATTTAACAAAATATAACATACACATAGAAAAAAATAATCTCGTAGTAAAAAAATATAACATGTGGTCACTATGAATATAACACACAATCCTAATGAATATAACAGAAAATACATATGAAAATAATCATGGTAGCTGTGATAGATGTTATCATGGTCACATTAAATTTAGCGCATAGTAGGTGCTCCGTTTATATCACAACAAGTAGTTATAAAAATTTTCACATTAACTATGTTGAGTTAGAATATTTAGCTACTTTTGTAACATGATAGGTTGAATACCATACACATTATGTATATTTTTCCTCCACTGAAGGTATCTTACACTATTTCATGGTATGTTGTATATCACCATCATAACATTTTTAATGCACTACATGGTAGGTAATCAAATAAACACTCATGGAATCTATATACCACTCATGTAGAATGTATCCCAACACTATAGGTAGTTATTAGTTTTTTAGATATATTGAAAATAAAAAATTGAATTCCTAATATGAATTCAGGGAAAAAATTCCATATTGTACATTGATTCCAAGGTAGAATTTTTGGGTAGAAGGATATGTGCAAAAAATTACCTCACATAATAACCAATGGATGATGAAACTAATAGGAAAATTACATTCTTCCAAACAATCATTAACTATTTTGATAACTTTTTAAATTTCATTTTTATTATATTTATAGTTTATTTTTTATTAGCATTCAACATCGCATACAGAAACAAAACAAAACATATTATGTTTCATGCAGGCAACATTGGAATAGTATAAAATATAATTTATATGTAACATCTCAATGAAACATTAAAAATGTATTAAAAATGTAATAATATTAGATTATAAAAAGTACATAAATATAAAAAAATAAATCTAATAAACCTGAAATAATCTATATTAATTTAAAAAATAAGAAATTACACATTAAATAAATTATGTTCATAATATACAAAATTAATAAGTTATAAATGAATTTTAAAACATACTATGTAGAAATAAATATATATTGAAAATAAATGGAATGAAAAATAATTTCTATACAATGAAACAAAATATATATTGTGTGAAAATAATTTACAAGTACCAATGTTCTATTTTGAATAATAAATATTTTGTACAATTGAATATATATTTATCAATTATTTTTATTGAAATTATTTAATTTAATATATTTATTTTATTTTTATTTAATGTTTTATATTTTATTTATATTGAATTTATAAATTATAATTTATAGGTACTCAAAAGCACCATCTTGAAACTTTTTTTCATTTCATGTTGGCTCTTTTAGAGGCCTAATAATTAATAATTATACCTATATTCTAAATTGAATATAACATATTGTGTAAAGATATAAAAAATAACTGGAATGTAAATTAAATTCATAATATAATAAAAAATATAATATAAAAGACAAAAATCACTTATGGATCATTATACTAATGAATCCAAACTGTACAAATATCATTTCCTGGATTTGAGTATGTCCCTTTTATTGTTTACTAAAATGTCATATAGAAATAAAAAATATATATAGGGTTATACTGATCTCATCATATATTAATTTGACATTATATTGATTCCAACATTTCACAAATGACTTATGACTGGTGGTAATTATTTTTCAATATAATAGGAGCATGTTTTCTTGTATTTTAGTGTGTGATACACTTTTCAATCTAAAAACAAATTTCAACATATTACTAAAACATTGAGTAATATTGGGCATACCACATATTGGATTGAGGTGAAACCGAATCCTACATGTCAAAAATGACTTCAGTATCAATTACAAAATTTATCAAAACAAAATGAATTTTTCTTAACATAAATACCCATATATATATATATACATTTAACATACCTGTGGAGGT
This sequence comes from Viscum album, assembly GCA_963277665.1. NCBI lineage: Eukaryota > Viridiplantae > Streptophyta > Magnoliopsida > Santalales > Viscaceae > Viscum > Viscum album. The sequence continues at coordinate 166,055,831 of OY728135.1, forward strand.
TGGGGAACTATATAACATTGAGAAATGAGATTTTTTAATTGAAGTATAGAGTAAACAATACATCAGTAAGGACAAACACATAAATATAGAGTTACAATAGATTTTAATTTATATCATATAATTTTTTAGGGAGGAATTTAATTTATATCATATAATTTTTAAGGGAGGAAAATTTATGGCAGATAAGGTGTCCTTTGTAATGTGATTTTATTTTCTTATAATGTGATATCTAATGTATAATGATGTCTTGGGGTATGGATTATGTATTCAAACAATTGAATTGAAAGTGTTTCTATAATTGTATTTTTATTTTTAAGGATAATTGTATTATTATTTGAATAAATAGATAGATAGATTCCATAGACAATTAATGAATAATATAGTTTGATGGATCCTTATCATAAAGAAATATTAAATGAGTAATAATTAATATCTACAACACTAATATTTATTAAAATTGATGGTGGATATGGCTATTGAACGAAAAGTGTAATTATTGTATTAGCTCAACTAGTTTAAAATATGTTCAAAACATTGTAACAATATAAAATATAATGTGGAATCCATCTATTTAGTTAAAATAAATTATTCATTTTGTTATATGTAGATATATCATTTGGATAATGGTATATCATGGATTTATGGAAGAATTGTTTGAAAAGGGAATGTTGATTGTAGACATTCTATTCCCTATATATTTTATATTATTTAAGGATTTGGGACAAGATATAAAATATTTTGAATTATTTTATTATGTAACAAAATTATTTGGAGATATATTGAGAGGTATGAAATTGTTGTGAAGGAATAGAGTGATTTGATTAGGCTTATAGTTTATTTTATGAAAATCATAAATTTTATATGGGAAGAGTAATATTTGATAAATGCAATACGAAATTATCCAACATATAATACATTTTATATATGAAGTAGATATTTAAACCATGTGTCATTTATTTTTCTTATATTAATGTGAACTATGCTATAAAATAAAACCATATGATATTTTATAGAGCCTATGTAAAAAATTTCATTGCTAAAACATGTAAACAGAAATATCATACAATATATATTTTATTATGTTTGTAAGTAAATTTATATACATGTAATGTAATTTGAAAAAAATATAAAAGTTATATATATGAGATGGATATTGGTGCCCCACAAAAGATATTTATGACCCATGTAAGAGAATTTATCTACTACAATTTGTTTTCATTTATTTTATTTTTCATATATTATTTGATGTGACCGAATACATTTTAATGATGTAATATATCAGTAATCCACAATATTAATTTATATGCCATAGAAAACATTCTATATATTTTACACTAAATCAATTATGAAAATTTTAAAATCATTAAAACATAAATATGTGACTTGGAAAATTACAATCATGAAGGGGAAAATATTTCAAATTATTCAAGATTAGGTAGATCATGTCAAAAAATCATGAATCCATGAAAATCCATGATCATGATTAAATTTATTTATCATTAAGATTTTATCAAGAAATATATTAATTTTTTTGTCAAATTTATTCATGAATATATATATGTAGAAATGATATTATTGGGTTTCATACAATAATGTACATTTTTTTGAATTAATGTGTTACTAATCATTAGATATCATGTCATTAATGCAGAAACCTACTAGAGATATAAAATAAAATTCTTGAGATGCTACCATTGTACACAAGTTCATTTCCAAAAATAAATTATTATCATTTTATTATCTCACACTATAAAATATGGTTCCATGCCATGAGATGATATGATGATAATTTTAAGACTATCGGGACGATTAATGTTGAAATTTTTATGGAAGTTGATTTAGTGAATGAAGTTGAAGCTAAAGAACTATTATGAATAAAATAAATTCTTACTTTATGACATGTGGTTATGTAAATAATTGTAATTTAGAACAAAATTTTATTTTCAAATTCTATAAAAATAAAATAATAGGAAACCACAAATTGTTATTAATTAATTATACATTTGCGATACATAATTACATTTGATACATTTGTATTATATGGAAATTGAATATAAATGAAATTTGATGTAGTAAATCAGGGTATTGGGAAGATTTAGGAAGAGGAAAAAATTATTAGAAGTTAGAGATTATACAATTTGTAAGAGATTGTACTGAGTTAATTGAGAGAAATAAAAACCTAAAGGAAGAAAACCAACTAGATGTGATATATAATATAGCAAGGTAGAAAAAAAGAAAAAATAATTTACTAATCATTTAATATTTATTATTCATAGATATCATAAGAATAATTGAATAATTAATTAATTAAGAATTATCATTTTTTGTAAATTAAGTTGTTTTTACTACCATAAATGTGTGAGTGTATGCCATATTTTTAAGAAGTATATATCTATGAGTGATTCTTTAGGGATATGTTTTTAGTGTATATAATCATGGTTTTAATCTTCATTTTATAATCTTTACTTCTGACTTAAGAGAAACAAAAATTTATTTTGATGAGGAAATATATTCTAGGAATGGATTCAAATAATATTTTTTATATGAATTTTTAGGTCTACAATGATCAAAAAGATACTCAATGTTGTGCATGTAGATATATTATTATTTTAGTAGATTCATGAAATTATTTTTAAATATATTATTTATGAGAAAGAGATTTATAATGAACTCTTGTGATAAAAGTATAATTATAAATTTGGAACATACTAGTTCTCCATTTTAAAGTAGTGGATAGATCGAGATTGAAGAAAATATTTTCCTATATAGGGTGAATGTAATTTTTTAAAATTTAGAATGAAAATGAACTCGATTATATAATTAAAAAAATTAATAGTGTGTATTGTCATTATGATTTAGTGTATAATAAATTAAATTATAATCACATATTTTCTATATTATTTTGGATTACTAATATAATATTATACATTGTAATATTCTCTACTCAGTTAGATGATCTATATCGATTAAGAATAAATATAGTTTAAAATTTTGATATCGTTTTAAAGAATGTACCTTTAATAATTCCAATATGAATAACCATGTCTAGGTATGGTATTCACAACAACATATTTTCCCAATATTTTATTGTGAGTTACAAAAGAAAAAAATATTTTTTGGTGGTAAAATTGCCAGGAGAAATAATATTTTTATCTGGATATGCTGAAATGAGCAATAACTATTAAAAACAAATGTTATAATAATAAATAAATAAATAATAGAAAAAATAAAAACAGAAAATATATAAATTTTTTGAATATGATGTTTTTTTAATATTTGGTCACATTAGTAGTTCAATGATGAAATTTTATGTTTTATTTTTGATTTCATATGTTGAATTTTATTTGAATATTATCTTAATCGAATGTGTATGATTAATTGTGTGTTATGTTAAAGATCATTATCCGAATAAACTATATAGTGATTGTTTTATTGTTATATCATTGATAAAATTTTAATAAATCGTTTTCTTATCATTAATTTGATGATCCACATAATTTTGGAGGATAATATAAATTAGCAATCATATAATTCCACATATTAGAGATGTTAAAATAAATTATTATTTGTGCTTATAATTAGAATTTGCGTCCTCATTATTATGGAGTTCTCGTGTTCTTCTATTTCTTCCCAAATCTCATTAGAACCATTTATAACATATTCTTTTGAATAAATTAAAATTATTCAAATAACAAAAATGATAATAATTATATCCATATACATGCTTTATGATGATAAATTGAAAATTATTAAATAAATCATAAAATTAATAACATGAAAATTATTAATTTCCGAGGTTTTTTAAAAAAAATTTATTGAAAAGAATACATCATAGATATTATAATATTAAAATAGTTTTTAATGTACAAAATACATTGAAATTATATTAATAAATAGTTTTTTAAACATGTAATAAATATAATCAATATATATAGTGTTATAAAAATAAAATTTTACTTAAAATTATACAAACCGAATTAATGACAATGAGAGGCATGTGCCTCATCATTTGGTATACATAATGTGTATATACAATCATTATACTGAATGTTAATTCACAAAAAAAAATATTTAAGATAACATAAAATAAACACAAAATATTTAACAAAATATAACATACACGTAGAAAAAAATAATCTCGTAGTAAAAAAATATAACATGTGGTCACTATGAATATAACACACAATCCTAATGAAAATAACAGAAAATACATATGAAAATAATCATGGTAGCTGTGATAGATGTTATCATGGTCACTTTAAATTTAGCGCATAGTAGGTGCTCCGTTTATATCACAACAAGTAGTTATAAAAATTTTCACATTAACTATGTTGAGTTAGAATATTTAGCTACTTTTGTAACATGATAGGTTGAATACCATACACATTATGTATATTTTTCCTCCACTGAAGGCATCTTACAATATTTCATGGTATGTTGTATATCACCATCATAAAATGTTTAATGCACTACATGGTATGTAATCAAATAAACTCTCATGGAATCTATATACCACTCATGTAGAATGTATCCCAACACTATAGGTAGTTATTACTTTTTTAGATATATTGAAAATAAAAAAATGAATTCCTAATATGAATTCAGGGAAAAAATTCCATATTGTACATTGATTCCAAGGTAGAATTTTTGGGTAGAAGGATATGTGCAAAAAATTAAGTCACATAATAACCAATGGATGATGAAACTAATAGGAAAATTACATTCTTCCAAACAATCATTAACTATTTTGATAACTTTTTAAATTTCATTTTTATTATATTTATAGTTTATTTTTTATTAGCATTCAACATCGCATACAGAAACAAAACAAAACATATTATGTTTCATGCAGGCAACATTGGAATAGTATAAAATATAATTTATATGTAACATCTCAATGAAACATTAAAAATGTATTAAAAATGTAATAATATTAGATTATAAAAAGTACATAAATATAAAAAAAGAAATCTAATAAACCTGAAATAATCTATATTAATTTAAAAAATAAGAAATTACACATTAAATAAATTATGTTCATAATATAAAAAATGAATAAGTTATAAATGCATTTTAAAACATACTATGTAGAAATAAATATATATTGAAAATAAATGGAATGAAAAATAGTTTCTATACAATGAAACAAAATATATATTGTGTGAAAATAATTTACAAGTACTAATGTTCTATTTTGAATAATAAATATTTTGTACAATTGAATTTATATTTATCAATTATTTATATTGAAATTATTTAATTTAATATATTTATTTTATTTTTATTTAATGTTTTATATTTTATTTATATTGAATTTATAAATTATAATTTATAGGTACTCAAAAGCACCATCTTGAAACTTTTTTTCATTTCATGTTGGCTCTTTTAGAGGCCTAATAATTAATAATTATACCTATATTCTAAATTGAATATAACATATTGTGTAAAGATATAAAAAATAACTGGAATGTAAACTAAATTCATAATATAATAAAAAATATATTATAAAAGACAAAAATCACTTATGGATCATTATACTAATGAATCCAAACAGTACAAATATCATTTCTTGGATTTGAGTATGTCCCTTTTATTGTTTACTAAAATGTCATATAGAAATAAAAAATATATATAGGGTTATACTGATCTCAACATATATTAATTTGACATTATATTGATTCCAACATTTCACAAATGACTTATGACTAGTGGTAATTATTTTTCAATATAATAGGAGCATGTTTTCTTGTATTTTAGTGTGTGATACACTTTTCAATCTAAAATAAAAATTTTCAACATATTACTGACACATTGAGTAATATTGGGCATACCACATATTGGATTGAGGTGAAACCGAATCCTACATGTCAAAAATGACTTCAGTATCAATTAAAAAATTTATCAAAACAAAATGAATTTTTCTTAACATAAATACCCATATATATATATATATACATTTAACATACCTGGGGAGGTCGGGGAACTATATAACATTGAGAAATGAGATTTTGTAATTGAAGTATAGAGTAAAAAATACATCAGTAAGGACAAACACATAAATATAGAGTTACAATAGATTTTAATTTATATCATATAATTTTTTAGGGAGGAATTTAATTTATATCTTATAATTTTTAAGGGAGGAAAATTTAGGGCAGATAAGGTGTCCTTTGTAATGTGATTTTATTTTCTTATAATGTGATATCTAATGTATAATGATGTCTTGGGGTATGGATTATGTATTCAAACAATTGAATTGAATGTGTTTCTATAACTGTATTTTTATTTTTAAGGATAATTGTATTATTATTTGAATAAATAGATAGATAGATTCCATAGACAATTAATGAATAATATAGTTTGATGGATCCTTATCATATAGAAATATTAAATGAGTAATAAGTAATATCTACAACACTAATATTTATTAAAAATGATGGTGGATATGGCTATTGAACGAAAAGTGTAATTATTGTATTAGCTCAACTAGTTTAAAATATGTTCAAAACATTGTAACAATATAAAATATAATGTGGAATCCATCTATTTAGTTAAAATAAATTATTCATTTTGTTATATGTAGATATATCATTTGGATAATGGTATAGCATGGATTTAAGGAAGAATTGTTTGAAAAGGGAATGGTGATTGTAGACATTCTATTCCCTATATATTTTATATTATTTAAGGATTTGGGACAAGATATAAAATATTTTGAATTATTTTATTATGTAACAAAATTATTTGGAGATATATTGAGAGGTTTGAAATTTTTGTGAAGGAATAGAGTGATTGGATTAGGCTTATAGTTTATTTTATGAAAATCATAAATTTTATATGGGAAGAGTAATATTTGATAAATGCAATACGAATTTATCCAACATATAATACATTTTATATATGAAGTAGATATTTAAACCATGTGTCATTTATTTTCCTTATATTAATGTGAACTATGCTATAAAATAAAACCATATGATATTTTATAGAGCCTATGTAAAAACTTTCATTGCTAAAACATGTAAACAGAAATATCATACAATATATATTTTATTATGTTTGTCAGTAAATTTATATACATGTAATGTAATTTGAAAAAAATATAAAAGTTATATATATGATCTGGATATTGGTGCCCCACAAAAGATATTTATGAACCATGTAAGAGAATTTATCTACTACAATTTGTTTTCATTTATTTTATTTTTCATATATTATTTGATGTGACCGAATACATTTTAATGATGTAATATATCAGTAATCCCCAATATTAATTTATATTCCATAGAAAACATTCTATATATTTTACACTAAATCAATTATGAAAATTTTAAAATCATTAAAACATAAATATGTGACTTGGAAAATTATAATCATGAAGGGGAAAATATTTCAAATTATTCAAGATTAGGTAGATCATGTCAAAAAATCATGAATCCATGAAAATCCAAGATCATGATTAAATTTATTTATCATTAAGATTTTATCAAGAAATATATTAATTTTTTTGTCAAATTTATTCATGAATATATATATGTAGAAATGATATTATTGGGTTTCATACAATAATGTACATTTTTTTGAATTAATGTGTTACTAATCATTAGATATCATGTCATTAATGCAGAAACCTACTAGAGATATAAAATAAAATTCTTGAGATGCTACCATTTTACACAAGTTCATTTCCAAAAATAAATTATTATCATTTTATTATCTCACACTATAAAATATGGTTCCATGCCATGAGATGATATGATGATAATTTTAAGACTACCGGGACGATTAAAGTTGAAATTTTTATGGAAGTTGATTTAGTGAATGAAGTTGAAGCTAAAGAACTATTATGAATAAAATAAATTCTTACTTTATGAAATGTGGTTATGTAATTAATTGTAATTTAGAACAAAATTTTATTTTCAAATTCTATAAAAATAAAATAATAGGAAACCACAAATTGTTATTAATTAATTATACATTTGCGATAAATAATTACATTTGATACATTTGTATTATATGGAAATTGAATATAAATGAAATTTGATGTAGTAAATCAGGGTATTGGGAAGATTTAGGAAGAGGAAAAAATTATTAGAAGTTAGAGATTATACAATTTGTAAGAGATTGTACTGAGTTAATTGAGAGAAATAAAAACCTAAAGGAAGAAACCCAACTAGATGTGATATATAATATAGCAAGGTAGAAAAAAAGAAAAAATAATTGACTAATCAATTAATATTTATTATTCATAGATATCATAAGAATAATTGAATAATTAATTAATTAAGAATTATCATTTTTTGTAAATTAAGTTGTTTTTCCTACCATAAATGTGTGAGTGTATGCCATATTTTTAAGAAGTATATATCTATGAGTGATTCTTTAGAGATATGTTTTTAGTGTATATAATCATGGTTTTAATCCTCATTTTATAATCTTTACTTCTGAGTTAAGAGAAACAAAAATTGATTTTGATGAGGAAACATATTCTAGGAATGGATTCAAATAATATTTTTTATATGAATTTTTAGGTCTACAATGATCAAAAAGATACTCAATGTTGTGCATGTAGATATATTATTATTTTAGTAGATTCATGGAAAGATTTTTAAATATATTATTTATGAGAAAGAGATTTATAATGAACTATTGTGATAAAAGAATAATGATAAATTTGGAACATACTAGTTCCCCATTTTAAAGTAGTGGATAGATCGAGATTGAAGAAAATATTTGCCTATATAGGGTGAATGTAATTTTTTAAAATTTAGAATGAAAATGAACTCGATTATATAATTAAAAAAATTAATAGTGTGTATTTTCTTTATGATTTAGTGTATAATAAATTAAATTATAATCACATATTTTCTATATTATTTTGGATTACTAATATAATATTATACATTGTAATATTCTCTACTCAGTTAGATGATCTATATCGATTAATAATAAATATAGTTTAAAATTTTGATATCGTTTTAAAGAATGTACCTTTAATAATTCCAATATGAATAACCATGTCTAGGTATGGGATTCACAACAACATATTTACCCAATATTTTATTGTGAGTTACAAAATAAAAAAATATTTTTTGGTGGTAAAATTGCCAGGAGAAACAATATTTTTATCTGGATATGCTGAAATGAGCAATAACTATTAAAAACAAATGTTATAATAATAAATAAATAAATAATAGAAAAAATAAAAACAGAAAATATATAAATTTTTTGAATATGATGTTTTTTTAATATTTGGTCACATTAGTAGTTCAATGATGAAATTTTATGTTTTATTTTTGATTTCATAGATTGAATTTTATTTGAATATTATCTTAATCGAATGTGTATGATTAATTGTGTGTTATGTTAAAGAACATTATCCGAATAAACTATATAGTGATTGTTTTATTGTTATATCATTGATGAAATTTTAATAAATCGTTTTCTTATCATTAATTTGATGATCCACATAATTTTGGAGGATAATATAAATTAGCAATCATATAATTCCACATATTAGAGATGTTAAAATAAATTATTATTTGTGCTTATAATTAGAATTTGCGTCCTCATTATTATGGAGTTCTCGTGTTCTTCTATTTCTTCCCAAATCTCATTAGAACCATTTATAACATATTCTTTTGAATAAATTAAAATTATTCAAATAACAAAAATGATAATAATTATATCCATATACATGCTTTATGATGATAAATTGAAAATTATTAAATAAATCATAAAATTAATAACATGAAAATTATTAATTTCCGAGGTTTTTCAAAAAAAAATTTATTGAAAAGAATATATCATAGATATTATAATATTAAAATAGTTTTTAATGTACAAAATACATTGAAATTATATTAATAAATAGTTTTTTAAACATGTAATAAATATAATCAATATATATAGTGTTATAAAAATAAAATTTTACTTAAAATTATACAAACCGAATTAATGACAATGAGAGGCATGTGCCTCATCATTTGGTATACATAATGTGTATATACAATCATTATAATGAATGTTAATTCAAAAAAAAATATTTAAGATAACATAAAATAAACACAAAATATTTAACAAAATATAACATACACATAGAAAAAAATAATCTCGTAGTAAAAAAAATATAACATGTGGTCACTATGAATATAACACACAATCCTAATGAAAATAACAGAAAATACATATGAAAATAATCATGGTAGCTGTGATAGATGTTATCATGGTCACATTAAATTTAGCGCATAGTAGGTGCTCCGTTTATATCACAACAAGTAGTTATAAAAATTTTCACATTAACTATGTTGAGTTAGAATATTTAGCTACTTTTGTAACATGATAGGTTGAATACCATACACATTATGTATATTTTTCCTCCACTGAAGGTATCTTACACTATTTCATGGTATGTTGTATATCACCACCATAACATGTTTAATGCACTACATGGTAGGTAATCAAATAAACTCTCATGGAATCTATATACCACTCATGTAGAATGTATCCCAACACTATAGGTAGTTATTAGTTTTTTAGATATATTGAAAATAAAAAAATGAATTCCTAATATGAATTCAGGGAAAAAATTCCATATTGTACATTGATTCCAAGGTAGAATTTTTGGGTAGAAGGATATGTGCAAAAAATTACCTCACATAATAACCAATGGATGATGAAACTAATAGGAAAATTACATTCTTCCAAACAATCATTAACTATTTTGATAACTTTTTAAATTTCATTTTTATTATATTTATAGTTTTTTTTAGCATTCAACATCGCATATAGAAACAAAACAAAACATATTATGTTTCATGCAGGAAACATTGGAATAGTATAAAATATAATTTATATGTAACATCTCAATGAAACATTAAAAATGTATTAAAAATGTAATAATATTAGATTATAAAAAGTACATAAATATAAAAAAATAAATCTAATAAACCTGAAATAATCTATATTAATTTAAAAAATAAGAAATTACACATTAAATAAATTATGTTCATAATATACAAAATGAATAAGTTATAAATGCATTTTAAAACATACTATGTAGAAATAAATATATATTGAAAATAAATGGAATGAAAAATAATTTCTATACAATGAAACAAAATATATATTGTGTGAAAATAATTTACAAGTACCAATGTTCTATTTTGAATAATAAATATTTTGTACAATTGAATTTATATTTATCAATTATTTATATTGAAATTATTTAATTTAATATATTTATTTTATTTTTATTTAATGTTTTATATTTTATTTATATTGAATTTATAAATTATAATTTATAGGTACTCAAAAGCACCAACTTGAAACTTTTTTTCATTTCATGTTGGCTCTTTTAGAGGCCTAATAATTAATAATTATACCTATATTCTAAATTGAATATAACATATTGTGTAAAGATATAAAAAATAACTGGAATGTAAACTAAATTCATAATATAATAAAAAATATAATATAAAAGACAAAAATCACTTATGGATCATTATAATAATGAATCCAAACAGTACAAATATCATTTCCTGGATTTGAGTATGTCCCTTTTATTGTTTACTAAAATGTCATATAGAAATAAAAAATATATATAGGGTTATTCTGATCTCAACATATATTAATTTGACATTATATTGATTCCAACATTTCACAAATGACTTATGACTAGTGGTAATTATTTTTCAATATAATAGGAGCATGTTTTCTTGTATTTTAGTGTGTGATACACTTTTCAATCTAAAATATAAATTTTCAACATATTACTGACACATTGAGTAATATTGGGCATACCACATATTGGATTGAGGTGATACCGAATCCTACATGTCAAAAATGACTTCAGTATCAATTACAAAATTTATCAAAACAAAATGGATTTTTCTTAACATAAATACCAATACATATATATATATATACATTTAACATACCTGTGGAGGTCGGGGAACTATATAACATTGAGAAATGAGATTTTGTAATTGAAGTATAGAGTAAACAATACATCAGTAAGGACAAACACATAAATATAGAGTTACAATAGATTTTAATTTTTATCATATAATTTTTTAGGGAGGAATTTAATTTATATCATATAATTTTTAAGGGAGGAAAATTTAGGGCATATAAGGTGTCCTTTGTAATGTGATTTTATTTTCATATAATGTGATATCTAATGTATAATGATGTCTTGGGGTATGGATTATGTTTTCAAACAATTGAATTGAATGTGTTTCTATAATTGTATTTTTATTTTTAAGGATAATTGCATTATTATTTGAATAAATAGATAGATTGATTCCAAAGACAATTAATGTATAATATAGTTTGATGGATCCTTATCATAAAGAAATATTAAATGAGTAATAATTAAAATCTACAACACTAATATTTATTAAAATTGATGGTGGATATGGCTATTGAATGAAAAGTGTAATTATTGTATTAGCTCAACTAGTTTAAAATATGTTCAAAACATTGTAACAATATAAAATATTATGTGGAATCCATCTATTTAGTTAAAATAAATTATTCATTTTGTTATATGTAGATATATCATTTGGATAATGGTATATCATGGATTTAAGGAAGAATTGTTGGAAAAGGGAATGGTGATTGTAGAAATTCTATTCCCTATATATTTTATATTATTTAAGGATTTGGGACAAGATATAAAATATTTTGAATTATTTTATTATGTAACAAAATTATTTGGAGATATATTGAGAGGTTTGAAATTGTTGCGACGGAATAGAGTGATTTGACGAAGCTCATAGTTTATTTTATGAAAATCATAAATTTTATATGGGAAGAGTAATATTTGATAAATGCAATACGAATTTATCCAACACATAATACATTTTATATATGAAGTAGATATTTATACCATGTGTCATTGATTTTTCTTATATTAATGTGTACTATTCTATAAAATAAAACCATATGATATTTTATAGAGTCTATGAAAAAAATTTCATTGCTAAAACATGTAAACGGAAATATCATACAATATATATTTTATTATGTTTGGAAGTAAATTTATATACATGTAATATAATTTGAAAAAAATATAAAATTTATATATATATGAGATGGATATTGGTTCCCCACAAAAGAGATTTATGACCCATGTATGAGAATTTATCTACTACAATTTGATTTCATTTATTTTATTTTTCATATATTATTTGATGTGACTGAATACATTTTAATGTTGTAATATATCAGTAATCCCCAATATTGATTTATATGCCATAGAAAAAATTCTATATATTTTACACTAAATCAATTAGGAAATTTTTAAAATCATTAAAACATAAAAATGTGACTTGGAAAATTATAATCATGAAGGGAAATATATTTCAAATTATTCAAGATTAGGTAGATCATGTAAAAAAATCATGAATCCTTGAAAATCCATGATCATAATTAAATTTATTTATCATTATCATTTTATCAAGAAATATATTAATTTTTTTGTCAAATTTATTCATGAATATATATATATGTAGAAATGATATTATTGGGTTTCATACAATAATGTACATTTTTTTTAATTAATGTGTTACTAATCATTAGATATTATGTCATTAATGCAGAAACCTACTAGAGATATAAAATGAAAGTCTTGAGATGCTACCATTGTACACAAGTTCATTTCCAAAAATAAATTATTATCATTTTATTATCTCACAGTACAAAATATAGTTCGATGCCATGAGATGATATGATGATAATTTTAAGACTACCGGGATGATTAAAGTTGATATTTTTATGGAAGTTGATTTAGTGAAAGAAGTTGAAGCTAAAAAACTATTATGAATAAAATAAATTCTTACTTTATGACATGTGGTTATGTAATTAATTGTAATTTAGAACAAAATTTTATTTTCAAATTCTATACAAAGAAAATAATAGGAAACCACAAATTGTTATTAATTAATTATACATTTGCGATACATAATTACTTTTATACATTTGTATTATAATGAAATTGAATATAAATGAAATTTGATGTAGTAAATCAGGGTATTGGGAAGATTTAGGAAGAGGAAAAAATTATTAGAAGTTGGAGATTATAAAATTTGTAAGAGATTATACTGTGTTAGTTGAGAGAACTAAAAATCTAATGGAAGAAAACCAACTAGATGTGATATATAATATATCAAGGTAGAAAAAAAGAAAAAATAATTAACTAATCAATTAATATTTTTTATTCATAGATATCATAAGAATAATTGAATAATTAATTAATTAAGAATTATCATTTTTTGTAAATTAAGTTGTTTTTTCTACCATAAATGTTTGAGTGTATGCCATATTTTTAAGAAGTATATCTCTATGAGTGATTCTTTAGAGATATGTTTTTAGTGTGTATAATCATGGTTTTAATCTTAATTTTATAATCTTTACTTCTGAGTTAAGAGAAACAAAAATTGATTTTGATGAGGAAATATATTCTAGTAATGGATTCAAATAATATTTTTTATATGAATTTTTAGGTCTACAATGATAAAAAAGACACTCAATGTTGTGCATGTAGATATATTATTATTTTGGGAGATTCATGAAATGATTTTTAAATATATTATTTATGAGAAAGAGAATTATAATGAACTCATGTGAAAAAAGTATAATGATAAATTTGGAACATACTAGTTCCCCATTTTAAAGTAGTGGATAGATCGAGATTGAAGAAAATATTTGCCTATATAGGGTGAATGTAATTTTTTAAAATTTAGAATGAAAATGAACTCGATTATATAATTAAATAAATTAATAGTGTGCATTGTCTTTATGATTTAGTGTATAATAAATTAAAATATAATCACATATTTTGTATATTAGTTTGGATTACTAATATACTATTATACATTGTAATATTCTCTACTCAGTTAGATGATCTATATCGATTAAGAATAAATATAGTTTAAAATTTTGATATCGTTTTAAAGAAAGTAACTTTAATAATTCCAATATGAATAACCATGTCTAGGTATGGTATTCACAACAACATATTTACCCTATATTTTATTGTGAGCTACAAAAGAAAAAAATATTTTTTGGTGCTGAAATTGACTGGAGAAACAATATTTTTATCTAGATATTCTTAAATGAGCAATAGCTATTAAAAACAAATGTTATAATAATAAATAAATAAAAAAAAAAAAATAAAAACAGAAAATATATAAATTTTTTTAATATGATGTTTTTTAATATTTGGTCACATTAGTAGTTCAATGATGAAATTTTATGTTTTATTTTTGATTGCATAGATTGAATTTTATTTGAATATTATCTTAATCGAATGTGTATGATTAATTGTGTGTTATGTTAAAGATCATTATCCGAATAAACTATATAGTGATTGTTTTATTGTTATATCATTGATAAAATTTTAATAAATCGTTTTCTTATCATTAATTTGATGATCCACATAATTTTGGAGGAGAATATAAATTAGCAATCATATAATTCCACATATTAGAGATTGTTAAAATAAATTATTATTTGTGCTTATAATTAGAATTTGCGTCCTCATTATTATGGAGTTCTCGTGTTCTTCTATTTCTTCCCAAATCTCATTAGAAGCATTTATAATATATTCTTTTGATTAAATTAAAATTATTCAAATAACAAAAATGATAATAATTATATCCATATACATTCTTTATGATGATAAATTGAAAATTGTAAAATAAATAATAAAATTAATAACATGAAAATTATTGATTTCCGAGGTTTTTCAAACAAAATTTTTATTGAAAAGAATATATCCTAGATATTATAATATTTAAATATTTTTTAATGTACAAAATACATTGAAATCATATTAATAAATAGTTTTTTAAACATGTGATAAATATAATCAATATATATAGTGTTATAAAAATAAAATTTTACTTAAAATTATACAAACCGAATTAATGACAATGAGAGGCATGTGCCTCATCATTTGGTATACATAATGTGTATATACAATCATTATACTGAATGTCAATTCACAAAAAAAATATATATTTAAGATAACATAAAATAAACACAAAATATTTAACAAAATATAACATACACATAGAAAAAAATAATCCCGTAGTCAAAAAATATAACATGTGGTCACTTTGAATATAACACACAATCCTAATGAAAATAACAGCAAATACATATGAAAATAATCATGGTAGCTTTGATAGATGTTATCATGGTCACTTTAAATTTAGCGCATAGTAGGTGCTCCGTTTATATCACAACAAGTAGTTATAAAAATTTTCACATTAACTATGTTGAGTTAGAATATTTAGCTACTTTTGTAACATGATAGGTTGAATACCATCCACATTATGTATATTTTTCTTCCACTGAAGGTATCTTACAATATTTCATGGTATGTTGTATATCACCATCATAACATGTTTAATGCACTACATGGTAGGTAATCAAATAAACATTCATGGAATCTATATACCAATCATGTGGAATGTATCCCAACACTATAGGTAGTTATTAGTTTCTATGAAATATTGAAAATAAAAAATTGAATTCCTAATAAGCATTCACGGAAAAAATTCCATATTGTACATTGATTCCAAGGTAGAATTTTTGGGTAGAAGGATATGTGAAAAAATGTACCTCACATAATAACCAATGGATGATGAAACTAATAGGAAAATTACATTCTTCCAAACAATCATTAACTATTTTAATAACTTTTTAAATTTCATTTTTATTATATTTATAGTTTATTTTTTATTAGCATTCGACATCGCATACAGAAACACAACACAACATATTATGTTTCATGCAAGCAACATTGGAATACTATAAAAAATAATTTATATATACCATCTAGATGAAACATTGAAAATGTATTAAAAATGTAATAAAATTAGCTTATAAAAAGTACATAAATATAAAAAACTAAATCTAATAAACCTGAAATAATCTCTATTAATTTAAAAAATACGAAATTACACATTAAATAAATTATGTTCATAATACACCAAATGAATAAGTTATAAATGCATTTTAAAACATACTATGTAGAAATAAATATATATTGAAAATAAATGGAATGAAAAATAATTTCTGTACAATGAAACAAAATATATATTGTGTGAAAATAATTTATAAGTACTATTGTTTTATTTGGAATTATAAATATTTTGTACAATTGAATTTATATTTATCAATTATTTTTATTGAAATTATTTTATTTTAATTTATTTATTTTATTTTTATTTAATGTTTTATATTTTATTTATATTGAATTTATAAATTATAATTTATAGGTACTCAAAATCACCAACTTGAAACCTTTTTTCATTTCATGTTGGCTCTTTTAGAGGCCTAATAATTAATAATTATTCCTATATTCTAAATTAAATATAACATACTGTGTAAAGATATACAAAATAACTGGAATGTAAACTAAATTCATAATATAATAAAATATATAATATAAAAGACAAAAATCAGTTATGGATCATTTTAATAATGAATCCAAATAGTACAAATATCATTTACTGGATTTGAGTATGTCCCTTTTATTGTTTACTAAAATGTCATATAGAAATAAAAAATATATATAGGGTTATACTGATCTCATCATATATTAATTTGACATTATATTGATTCCAACATTTCACAAATGACTTATGACTAGTGGTAATTATTTTTCAATATATTAGGAGCCTGTTTTCTTTTATTTTAGTGTGTGATACACTTTTCAATCTAAAATAAAAATTTTCAACATATTACTGACACATTGAGTAATATTGGGCATACCACATATTGGATTGAGGTGCAACTGAATCCTACATGTCAAAAATGGCATCAGTATCAATTACAAAATATATCAAAACAAAATGAATTTTTCATAACATAAATACCCATATATATATATATATATATACATTTAACATACCTGTGGAGTTCGGGGAACTATATAACATTGAGAAATGAAATTTTGTAATTGATGTATAGAGTAAACAATAAATCAGTAAGGACAAACTATTACGGTGTATAACATCATTGAACCATTCAAGGAGATGAGATTACAAATTTGTGGAGATGTAGGTGAGTTGTATCACCATTAAAGAATAATTTGATGTTGTAATCTACAATGCTTCCATTTGAATAGATCATTGGAGTCACTAAAGTATATAATTTCCTAGTTTCTAGTCAAAGAATTTGTCACCCATGAAAGGAATATTATAAATGAATGTATATATGTATATGTATATATATATATATATATTATTTCATAACATATATATATTATTTTTAAAAACATACAAAATATTTGAAATATATATTTATATATTTTCACACAATTGGTGGTTGGGTGGTATGGGTTTGGGTTTATTGAGGGGTAGGTCAGGGAGTCAAGTCCTTGAGGCAATGATTTCATGATGTTTTACTCCTTGTGTTGTGTTTTGCGGTAGCAGATGTATTCAAACGTGTATATATTTATATTCTGTTTCTTGTAATATAGATATATATATATATATATTTAAATTGAAAAATAAAATATATATGATATATATATATATTAATATATAAAAAATGAAACATGATAGTCATAGAAAATATAATATTTTAAAAAATTTCTTTAATTACAATTTTACATTTCAAATGCAAATATTTTTAAACAATAATAATTATAATATTATTAACCTTTGTATTTCATGATTTTTAAAAAAATTTAAATCCAAATATTATTAAAAAAATAAATTATTCTAAATACATAGGTTTAGATGTAATTTCTATAATTTAATTGAAATTTACCAATGATGGAAAATAATATATTTTCATTTTATAATGAAATGAGATTTTCAATTATTTATTAAATTACATTTTTGGAAACTATCAACAAAAAATGAAATTTCAAACACTATATATCTAATAATTTTTCTAAATTGAAATAAACTACAAGTTAGTTAAAAACATAAAATTTTCTATTTCTTATTTAAATTTAACAAATATATAAAGAGTATATTTATAAAATATTCTTCTTCGTTGTAAATATAAAATACAAATTTTCAATGAGGTAGGATATATTCATTAAAAATATCGTTTAATGCATTTTCTACATGTAGTAATTATTGATGTAATATTTTTAACAATATATAATTAAAAAAAGAATATAATCCTTCTTAAAATGATAATGCATTTTTCTTCAAGATATAATAACAAAAAAAATCCCCATGAGCTTATGCATCCAAAATATTTTAGCATGGAAGATTAATTAAAATATATTTTATTTTAACCATTTTTTAAAAATTATATATAATAAATTAAATTCAAAATGATCAAAGATGTTGAAATAAATTATTTAATCTATGTAATTTATCTTAATTTCATGCATAAAAAATACATAATTATTAGAAACATACAAGGATTATCATATATTCACATCATGCAATAAAATATTTCAGTTCAAACCTATTTAATATGATGAATTAAATGAATTAAATTTTAATGATTAGATGACATAAAATTATTACTGTGCAATTAATTGAATTTTTAGTATTAAAAATTATAATTATGAAACCACTGTAGTAAATTTAATGTTAAATTTCTATTCGGATAAATAGATTATGAATTACAAACACACCAACAGTAATCTGTAAAACCATGTTGAAAGAAATAAAAACTTCTATTATTTCCATAATCATAAAATATTTAACCAAATAATATATAAATTAGTGTAATAAATATGAAATATATAATTAATTTCCATTTTAAACTGATTTTAAAAAATTACAAGCTATTATATTAATTCATTTTCAATTCTACAAAAATTTCATAGTAAATTCACACTTCATTAAATATAGACAAATAACTATACGTCTATTTATAGAATCTTTAAAAATGTAATAATTATATGTGTAATAGAAATTATTAAGTAAATAAGTAAAATACTTATTACTTTTCTAATCTAAATATATTTTAATTAACATTCCAAAAAATAAAGAAATTTGATTATCACTAAAAAAATTTATATTTTTTATGTGAGAATACAAGATTATATAATAGTTAATAGTATACATGTTGTATGAAAGAAAATACGAACCTAGTCTTGGGGATCAACATAGTTTCAATAGGATTTTAGTTACACTGTATCGGTATCCATGATGATAGGAATTCGTTATAATTCATAACTAACCTATTTTCCACAGAAAATTATTTTAAACATCTATATTTTCAGTAAATATGAAAATAAATTTTCTAATATAACTGTTTTAGTACAATCTAATGAATCAGTGAATCTCAAACTGCATTCTTTGAGATAATTCTATTGCATTAAACACAAGAATCATGTCACATGAGAAATAATCCATTTTTATATTATAATAAAATAAGTGTTATTCACGTTTTCATAAAAAATATTATTTACAAAACCATTACTATTATGGATTAATTTCGTAAGAGACATAAGTTTTTTATATTTATCATTCTGCTGAAAAATATATATATATTATTTATTTATGAATAGATTCATCATTTTTAAAATCCATATTCTCTTGATGACAATCATCTAAAAAATTATATGATTTTTCATTAGAACCAAATGATTTATTTTAATTAATTATTATATTTCTTATTTTTATTAGAAATAGTTTAATCATTTTTAAATCCTCCAAAGAATAATTATAAATTATATGATAATCATTATTATTTACTAAAAGAAAATGGTAATGTACCTATTCTTGGTGCCACCCAATGGTACCTCGTACCTGGATCGTCACATGGCCTCAATCACATTTCCCCTTACACCGGAGGCTACTGAATAGTAGTGAGGGACATGGGTGTGATAGTGTGGAAACAATGCCCTCATTGGAAGAGTGAATCAGTAGAAATAAGTAGATAACAATAGAAAAATATGTAGGAATAATATACCAAGGTTAACAATGGTAGACTAAAAGTAATAAACAATTGGGAAAATATATAAATGATGCATGATACACATTTCTCGGAAAGAAGACAAATAAGTCACAATAATGGAATATAGTACTCAAATAAAGTACAATTAAATAAAAAAAAACTCCATCATCATCACAAGCCTCGTCATGGAACCATGATCAAAATATCCACATCAATCAAGTACCTATATTAGAAGGGACCATTCTATAATATATAACATTATAAATATGATATTTTTGGGCCCAAAATAATAACCAAAAAAGGGTGTGAGATGAATCCCAATAGGTAACCAGCAAAATATTTCTTTCTAATAGTCAGTTAATATATATTTCAGGCAATATTCAAATATGTAATAAACAATGAAGTACTTTAAAGTATGTAGTCATGCAATTTCAATTTAAATAATTTACATTTAACAATTCAACCATCTAATTAAAAATACAATAAAATATCTGGGAAATTTCATACACCCTGTCTCCTATGGTTCAACCAAAAATCTAATGTAACCCTATGGGTTGTTGTCACATCCTAACCGCTCTGGTTCAAATTACATTAATGATTTTGGGATAAATCTATGAGGAAGCACTCATTGCCAATCAACCATGTGGTCTCATGTAAAAAATGACTCTTTAAGGAAGCACTCACTATTAATACCCCATACAATCACTAATGTTAAACTAAATTCAATCTGAGGAAACACTCAATGTGAATTCCTCATGTGGTCTCATAACATATCTATAGACACTCTAAGGTAGAAACCAACGTCAATCCCTCTTATAGTCTCACAACGTGATAATTAAAGCAGACATTTTTGGAAATCCATAAATGTAAATTTCCCCTATGGACATAATACAACATGTTCCCGTAGACCCTTGTAAATCAATCGTAAAATATGATTATCAGTATCCATTGCAAACCTCAATGTAATATTTGAATAATTAGATACAAGTCATGGAACATCAAATCAAATAAACAATCAGTCCATCCTAATAACACTATTAATCGAAAGCAAATACCCTCAGTGGAAAAGATAGAACTAATGGTCAAAATAAACAAGCTTGTGAAAAAACATTAATAGAATGTAAATTTACCATATTTACAATAAAACAACAACTAATTAAACATACAAGGCATAGTAGAAATTAATAGAGTTAAAATCCCAAAAAATGTAATACCCTGAATGAGGGAATTGTGCTCTTTTTAACATATAACTCAATGAACAAATACATAAAGGCATGAATCTCCTACCTCGACATTTTATAGACGATATACGTGAACCTCATGCCATGAAATGCCATGAAATATTATATATCTACAAAAAAAAGTAAAAAAATTCAACCAAGGATATCTCATGAAAGAAGATGAATCATGAAATGAGGTTCTAAAAGAATGAAGAGCATACTGTGGAGATTCCATCACAGTAAACAACGGTCATTTCTAAGAACAAATGCTGAGTAGGGGGATCATAGAATAATCACCAGCTACGTATGCTCCTGGACATGACGAACATAGAAAAAGATGAATTTTTGAACGAGATGCGACCCTGGTCCATTTAATGAAAAAAAAATGAAAGTACACATCATGTAATAACCTTAAACGGCCCGAGCATTATGCGCTATCCTGGACACCACACATAGCCTTTTTCTCGGCCATTACACAGCCAACACATGGCCACCCACAGCAACAAGGAACACAACATGTACTTATATGTACAAGACTTGCACTCTTGAAATTTCTATAATCTCTACTTTTTTTCATAAATATACACAAAAGGAAGACATACCTGAAAATAAGATTTGGGTACATACAAACACCCCCCCGTTAATGAAATTTCACCATGAATTTCCATAGCAAGGCGACATAGAAGAAGAATCATCAAACACCTCCAACCACTATGATCGTGCATCAACATCCCTCTCCAAATTCTCATCCTCTAATCACATGCGCTGACATAGCACTTATAACAGTGGATTAGATCAGCCACTAAAAACCATTGCATTCTGATAAAAAATCATTATAAGTTGCTCCTTGAACGATGAATCCACCTCCAAATAAACCTCTATAGGTTGAAAAAAATGAGAAGGTTTTGTGAAATAATGACACAACTAAGAAAAATGGAAGACGTTGTTCATAGCCAAATACCTATTAGGTAAATTATGCCGATATGAAACCATACCAACCCTTTAACAAATCTCAAACGGATCGATGTCCCTTGGTGAAATCAGACACTATCACCTAATTCTCTTGTCTTGCAACCTTGGTGATACATATATAAAAAACAAATCTCCAACCTTGAACTCTCTAGGTTGTCTCTGTCGATTAACATAGGACTTTTTTTGTGATGGTACAGTATCCATCCACTTCTGAATCTACTCTATTTTCATTGTTGTCTCCTAGACAAGTTGAGGTCCAAGCATTGATTCCTCTCATTCTTCAATCAAATATAGGGATGATCTGAATGGACTACCATACAAATCCTCATAAGGTTCCATCATAATAGTTTATTGAAAACTATTATTGTAGGAAAACTGCAAAAGTGGTATGTGATTCTCCCAAAAACCTCCTAAATATAGAAATCATTGTGGATGAATTTACTCATGCACTTGAATCATACACTTGGACTGGCCATCTATCCGGGGATGGTAGGTTTTACTCAGAAGTACCTATGTACCCAACACCCTATGTAGTCTCTGCCAGACCTGATAATTAAAACATGTGTCCCAGTCGAAAATAATGGAGTGTGAATCCCCATGTAGTTGTAAAATATTTCAGATGTATAGATTCCCAAGTTCATCAACACCAAATGACTCCTTGATAGACATGAAGTAATAAAAATTCTTGATTTAGTCAATGAAAACCCATAAAAAACAATCCCTCAAGGAAAACACTATAAACCTATCATGAAATCTATAATGACATCATTCCACTCCCACTTGGGAATGGGTAACTGTAGAAAAGGCCCTTGTGGTTGCTGATAATTTACCTTCAGCTGCTAATAGGTACGACAACTCATTACGAAACTAGAAACATCTCTCTTACTTCATAGCAACCAATACTGATGGTGTAGATCACAATACATCATGGTGAATCAAGGTTGAACAACCCAAACTGGGGAATGAAAATTCTACATCAACTCCTCACACATGTCCACAGGCACCAACACATGACCTTGAAAATGCAAGATCTCATCCTAGCCTATGGTCTATCTATGAATAGAGTCCTCTACTAACACACACACTCATAGAACTAGGACATCATAATATGATAAATTCCGAATTTTCACTCGAACATGTTGATTAGAGATAACATCTATGGATGAAATAAACGTCTGTCTATGACATTTGTGAACCTCCAATGCGTTACTGAAAATAGATCCATAATCTACCACTCACTATTGGCCTCCTAAACTACCTGTATATGCATCCTCCTTCTCAATGCATCAGCCACAGTGTTTTCATTCCTAGGCTTGTAGGGATGTTCAATGTTAAAGGACTGGAGGCACTCAGTCCCCCTATGTTGTCTCAAATTCATATCGCTCATTTTAATGATATACATGAGACTTTTATGATCACTATAAAACAAAATATGATCTCCCAACAAGTAATGTATAAAACAAATTAATACATTAACAAATTTATCCATCTGGAGATCGTGCCTTGGGTAATTCCTCTAATGTGGCCTCAATTTCCTGGACTCGTATGCAATGACTCCTTCATGTTACAAAAGCACAACTGCAAGACCTATACACGAAGAATCACAGTAAAAAGGATAGATCTTTCCCGACTCTAGAAAAATGGGTATCATTTATGATGTAAACCTCTCTTATATCTCTTGAAATATTGAATAACAAGAATCTGTCAATAAGTGCTTCGCCTCCATCGTAGAGAGCCTCTTTTGTGGAACTGCTAAGTATAAATAGTGTTGTACAATATATTTGTTGTATCAAGCCAGCCTTATAAAAAATCTCACCTCAAAAAGGTTCTTCGGCTATTCCCATGAATCTATTGCTCTTACTTTCTCTGGGTCTACTAATACTCTTGTCTCTGAGATTACATGACCTAAAAAGAGAATCATGTCCATCCAAAAGATCCATTTTTGGAGAATATTTTATAATCGATGCTCTCTCTGTTTACAAAAATTTATCGCAAGAAGGGTATTATTGTCGTTCTAAGTGTGAGAGTACACATAGATATTGTCCACAAAGACTTCCACGAAAGAATCCAGGTATGGATGGAACACTCGGTTCTTCAATTCCATGAAGCCTGCAGGTGTGTTCATGAGACTGAACGACATAACTACATACTTGTATAATCCATAAATGCTCCATGAGGTTGTAAGAGGAATATTAGATGGTCTATTACACAATTTAGGGTAATTGTTTCTCAAGTGAATCTTCGAGAACACTCAGGCTAATCGAAGTAGATCAAAGGGATCATATATCTTCTTTAAGGGTTATCAGTTCTTGACCATAAACTTGTTCATCTTTTGGTAATATACAAAATTTATATGGTTATTGTCCTGC
Organism: Viscum album; assembly: GCA_963277665.1. Classification (NCBI taxonomy): domain Eukaryota; kingdom Viridiplantae; phylum Streptophyta; class Magnoliopsida; order Santalales; family Viscaceae; genus Viscum; species Viscum album. Next base: position 166,081,281 of record OY728135.1, read on the forward strand.
TTATTCACAAACACGATAGAAAAACACCAAGGAGAAGTACTGGGTTGGATGAAATCCTTTGTCTACAACTCTTCCAACAACTTCTTGAGCCCCTTAAACTCGGTTGTATCCATCCGATAATGAGGAATGAACACTGGTGTCGCTCCTGGAACAAGATCAATAGAATAACCAACCTCTCGCTCTGGATGAAAAAAATGAAAATTCCCCTAGATAGAAATATCTAAAATGATCTACCAATGGAAGAAAGTACACCTGTGAAGTCCCCTAGTCATATAGATATAAAATTGCAATATGTATTGTAAATCCTATCAACCCATGATGCTCATGTACTACTCTTTTTCCTTGGACATCCCATCCACCCTTATTCAAGTGGTGGTGATCCCTGGATTGCCTTCATTATCCCTATAAATCCCTCTCTGAACTATGCATCATCACCTATATCTGGTATAATGGCTAGTTCCAAGATGATAATGAATGGAAAATATGTAAGTGGTCCTTAATCAACCATGTCTGGTGTCTGATCACTTCCTTGTAACTGGGGAACAAATAGAGGACTTCTCGGGGGCATTACTCTATAAGGCTAAGTGGATACCATCAATTATTATTATCATGGATTGAAAACTATATGTGTAAGAATAGAATAGGAGAAATAAAGAATTCATGTTTTTTAAAACATGGTTACATGACATGTAAAACACCAACACAATGTGTTCTTTTAAGCCTTAACATAGGCATATACATTTTCTAAAACTGGTCATGTAACACCACACACACACACGGAATTTTTCCTTGACACACGATGTGTACTTGATTCCTTTTCCCCTTCCCGAGTTCTTCTACACGCTAACCCACATTGTTCCACTTGAACTAGACTACATGTTGTGTTTGTTCCAGACATCGCATGCACTAGAAGAACTTCAATGACCAGTGTTGTTAGTCACATGGTAGGTTACACAGCTCACTCTACATGACGTGTTACATATGGACATGATGTGTACTTCCTTATTTTCATCCACCCATGTCATTAGTCATATGGGAGGATACATGGTTTATACACATGGCATGTAATTTTGTAAATTTGTGTGTTCCACCATTTTTTTCCCAGTCTTGTTTCTCTACCCACACAGTTAGTGAAACTGTTGTAGACTATATGACGTGTACAAATAGCACACAGTGTGTACATAATTAAAATAATTCCTTCCTTAATTGAAGGACACATGGAATGTATTCAACCTTACATGCAGTGTATTATGGGTTTTTCTAGATAGTAATCCTCATAAACTACCCTAGAAGGTGATAATTTACTGAAACGAACATAAAAATGCCATATTATGATATTTGATGACCCGTTCTCCCCTCGAATCAAAGCGTTTCCTCTTTTAAAAGTCATATTCAAGGAATAATAATGAAATGATCCACCAAATTTTCATCCATGAGGGCCCAAAACACCTCAATAAAAAAAGATTCATGTCCATTGAAGTAAAACCCTAAAAAATCTAATTTCCTATAAATAACATGTATTATATCAAGGCACATATCACAACAACATTCATATCTATCACAAGGAATATCACAATAACATGCAATTGGAAATGCATCCTAAATTGCATGGCAAGAATGCATGGAATGTGATTACTAACGAGTTCCTATATGATGCATAATATTGAATATCCTCATCTCATCGGGTTGAAATAGAAAATTTTATTCAAAATTATACATGATAATAGTAAAAAATAAGTGAATCACCGAATGGTGAAATCAAATCAACCGTAATAATTGAAAAACACGAAAAATTGCAAATAATGAGGTAAATTGGCTTTTCCATATACATGAGTTAGTTAAACCCTGGAAAAACATATTACCATCTATAAATTCCTTTCTACCCTTGGATATAGGCTCCAAATAGTATGTAAAGAATAAAATAATTCTCTGATACCACTTTGTAATGTCCTGGTTCTGGGTGCCACTAAATGGTTCCCCGTACCCATTTGGTCACATGTCCTCAAGTGCATTTCCCCTAATCTAATAGGCTGGAAACAAGTAGCAAGGGCCATGGGTGTGATAGTGGGGAAACTATTCCATCATTGGTAGAGTGAAGCGCTAGAAATAAATAGATAACAATAGCGGAAGAAATAATAATATCAAACAAAGGTAAATAGAGGAAGAATGAAAGTAATAAACAACTGGGCACATATATAAATTATACTTGATACGTATGTATAGGATATCATCCAAATAAGTAATAATGATGGAATATATTAATAAATCAATGTTCAAAGAAAATAAATAAACTCTTGAATCATCACAAGCCTCATATTTGTACCATGCTCTCCCTCTCCACAACAATCATGTACCAGAAGTAGAAGTGGGATTTCCATCATCTATACCTCAAATAATATAATATGTTTTTTCCCAAGAGAATAACCGGGTGTGAGACAAATATCAGAAGGAAACCACCCTAATATCTGTTCCTAATAGAATGTGAATATATATATAATGAAATTTGAATTGAAGTAATAAACAATGAATTACTCAAAACTATATAGTTCTACAGTTTCAATTATAATCATTTACAAAATCAATTTCACAAACGAATTTCAAATACAAGAAACCCTCAAAGAATGCACTCACATCATATCCCCTATGGTTCAACCAACAATCTCACATAACTCTCTGGGTAGTTCTCACAGCCTAACCCATCTAGTTAAAATTACAAAAACAATATATAAAAGGCTCTCTGAGGAAGCACTCACCCTTAATTACCCATGTAGTGTCAGGTATACAAAGAATCTCTATGTAATCATTCTCTATTAATTCATCCTATATTCATTAATGGTGAACTATAGACACTCTGATGATGCACTCAATGTCAATTAATCTTATGGCCGCTTAACTTATCTAAAGACACTCTCATGGAGCCATCAACATCAATCCCCCTATGGTCTCGCAGCGTGATAATTATAATAGACACTCTAGGAAGGCCATAAACATAAATTTCACCTATGGTCTAACTATACGAGGTTCCCATATCCCCATGTTATGCAATCATACATTAATGAAAATCATCAGCCAAATTAAGGATGAATGTAATACACGAATAATTATCCATAAGTGATGTCACAATATATCAGATAAATAATAACTCAATCCTTACAACAGTAGGAAAGGAAAACAAATATCCTAACTGAAAAAGATAGAACAAACTGTCAAAATCAATAAACATGGGAAAAACATCCATATAATGGAAATTAAACCTATTTACCATAAAAAACCTCTATTTAAACATAAAAAGAATAGAAGGTTTTAATAGGGATCAAATCTGTAAACATGCAATACCCCAAACAAGGGTATTGTACTATTTTTTCACATATAATCATATATTAACTATAAAAGGTAGAAAACACCTACTTCAGTGTTGTCCAGATGATATAAGTGATCTTCATGCCATGAATCTTGCGAGAATGTCACAGATCTAAAAAACAATATAAAATGTCAACTGAATATATCTCATGAAAGAAGAGGAATCCAAAAACAAGGCTCTAAAAGAAGGAAGTGAATACCTTGGCGATTCCATCGTATCCATCTATAGTCAATTTGGAGAACGGATGGCGAGTCAAGGGATCTTGGGAGAATCAAGACCTATAACTACTCCTAGATGAGACGAGTGGAAAAGAAGATGAATTTTTGAATGAGATTCGACCAACGCCTGTTTAATGAAAAAATACTTAAAGTACACGATGTGTCTTTTAAGACTACATATCATGTACATGCCTTAACCGGTTCCTTATTTATGTGGTCTCCAGGTCACCACACACGGTCGTCTACTCGGCCGTTTCATGGCCAGAAAACGGCTACCCACAACAACAAGATAAATTGATATTACTCATAATATTTACAGAAACTCAACTTTTTTTCAAAAACAAATAGAAAGGAATGACATACCAGAAAAGAAGATCTCGGTTATTACAAAAATAATTATTTCTATCATTTTCATATTGTACTTTTAACATCTTTGAATAATAATTACATCTACCTTTATAAACATAAGAAAAAATATACCTTAAAATTTAATTTTTAGTTTGAAATTTTATACCAATAATTTTTATCAATAACCACGATGCTATAATTTTTCAATTAATAACAATATTTAATCTTTAATTTGACTTTATAATTCAAAAAAAGTGAATCTGAATAAGAATAAAATTAACATTAATGTTTATATTAATATATATTATTATGATCAAAATTAGGTGAAGAAATTAATTTTTTAAACAATGAATTGGTTATTACCCAGTATACACCACATAGAATAATGTTTACTATTTAATTTTCACACCATAAATCCTTGAATGAGTCCAAACAATATAAATAATATCATACCATAAACATAAATTTCTTTATTTTTCCTATTTTATATTTTTAATTCATTCAATTATCTTGTTTCAGAAAATGAACCGATGTGACCATTATTCATGAAATAATATTATGTTAGTTCTAATACAACCTTATTCTTTCAAATCTTATCATTATTGTATTAATTTAATTCTTCCTTCTGAAATATTTCTTGAAACCATATTTTTAATAATATTGAATATCTTATTACAAAAATGATCCATCTCTTTATCATTTTTCATGAAATGAGATTAATGGGAATTAAAACATTTATTAACATCATAATTAAAATAAAGGTCATTCCGTTTTATTTTCACCTGCACATATTTTTTTCTATAAAATATCATACTATTGTAATTAACCATTGAACTCATCCAATATATTGAATTTTATATTATTACATTCATAAATTTAATATTTCAATCAATTTCATAAATATCATAGATCTCTCAATTCTATTTCAACTATGTCAAGTTTTTCTTGTTCTTCACCAAGTCAACTCATACCATTTAAAAACATTTATATATGTGAACAATCATGTTGAATGACTTATCTTCTACCACTTTGAAATCATGGTATTCTACCATATTCATCCCTATATTGTATTATTTTATGTTTTTACTCATATAGTATGTGACATAAAGGATTTTACATATGTAATGTGATACATTACATGTAGATAGATATATATAGTATATTCTTCTAATTTTACAATAAAAATATTTTTTTACATTATAATTCCACACACATTATATTGTATCTTTATCTATAAATAACTTTGGTTAAATATTGGGTAATTTAGTAGGGCTTTCCATGATAGACCAATGATCCACACATAACTACATTATGTATCATTCTATCCCACCATTCCACTACCCATAATAATTTTTATCATAAAATCAGGGATTTGTGTATCAATAAATCATTTTAATTAATATATTTCATCTTCATGAATATAAATAAATATCATTACAATGTGATTTCTATTATATTATGTTTATCCAAATTTTAAAAAATAAACAATTTATATATATATTCTATAAGAACAATTACATCCTCTGATAGTAAATTCTTGCTATAAGATTACAAAATTAATGGTTCTAAATAATTAGAGAGGAACCATTTTTACCAAATTTTTGATGGATGGTATAGTAAATAATAGGATTAAGGGGGTTCTATAGTATGTTTAAAATGTAAAAAAAAATCAATTCTAGTATGTTGTTGAATCAATCAACTGGGAGTCCAATGATCAAGATTCATGCTAATAGAACATTATGAGTGATAATAGATTTTAATAATAGTTCATATCACAATTTTCGTTATATACACATAAAAATCATTTCCCATCCATAATATTTGTACACTCTAACAACGAATAACATTTAATGTTTTTATAAAATTTTAAAAACAATCCATCCTACAAATTCCAAAGGAATAATCGTGATTTTATTGTGACACACAACCCATTATTGAATTAACATTCCTTCAGGAATCAGAGCATAAGAACATCCTTTTGGGTAAATAAAAAATATGAAAATATTTATATTTATTAGGAAAAGAAAAAAGATATAGTAATTATTAAAAAAATTAATAATTAAAAATGATATGATGAGAAATAAGAAACAAAGAAACTAACAGATATCATTTTTTATGATGATGTAATTTTTTGATCATTGATCCAATATGTAATGAATTTTATTTTCAATGTATTATTTATGAATATTTTAAGGATAATTTTCAATACATGGTTCTAAGATGAATTAATATTCCAAGGATCAATGATCCTAGAATAAATGTGTTAAATATATTGTATATATTAATTATCTTGCATGCTCATTTTTTCATTAAAAATATGAATATATCCTTTAAGTGGGCATGGATAAGAAATATGAAATAATTTTTCAGTTTAGAAAGTTTGTTTTACAATTGGTGTGGTATAATTTTTTAGTGCAGACCATTTGAGAAATATTCATTATAGTTTGAGATTTAATAAAATAAATTATCTAAAATATTTATTTAATTTTATTAAATGCAGTGATAGAATCTATCTTATGTATATAGTTATTAAAATATCCACATGTTTTACAACACAAACTCTCCAGATCATTACGAATATTTGAGGGAATTCTTTGTGAATGATCATAGATCTGAACCAAATTGAGGATCACTATGCCAATAGAGTTTGTGGATCTCTTCAATGATGAAAATTCAACATTTCTCATCAAAATTTAATGATCAAAACAATATGTAGCATTTTTTCCAATCTCATTATTTAATTTGATATTAATGTGGATAAATTCTATGAATATTATTTATATGCATATATTTAGTACATTTTATTTTATGGAATATTATTTTTTTATTCTGATATAATCCTCTTTGTTTTTCTCATTATACAACAATAAATTGATTTAAAATGAACACATGGTGAGGATTATTCCACTGTTTTTATTTCTTATATAATTCACCTATGTTTCATCGTTCAATCATTGTTATTTATTTTTTGTCTAATGGTTTGACCATTAATCAGTTTCCAATGATTACATGATATTTATTTGGTACAATTGATTAAAAAATGGTTATGATACATTATTGAGGATGTGATTAAATAATCAATTAAAATTGTTTAAGGATCGTGGGATAATAATAAGTAATTGGTATATTTTATTTCTCCATTATTTACACATAATATCATGATGGATGGCTCGATGAACGTATTTTCTATGAAAATATGATCTCGACTGACTATGGACATATGCATGGCATGACGGACCACATATCTATGTTTTATTTTTAGTGTGGGGGATCCAATTATGTGGATATCAACAAAGAGGAGGATCCATTTGATCATGAAAATACTAGGTTACCTGACATGTCATCCGTTATTACATGTGTGTGGGACCCTATCTACACCTATTTGGGATTGAGGTTAAATATAAGGATCATGTGGAATGTGAACCCTATCACATGATGTGTCAACCTTATGAGTTGGATCAGCATGTACTTCATAAAGTACACAAACATAGAAAATGTATATAGTTAGAGGTATTCCTTGTACATGGACATAGACATGACTAGGTGTACACATTCTAATATATAGACATGGCCATCGATACACAGACACTGCAATTGCCAAAAAAAATGTGTTAGGGTATCTCTACATTACGTGTACTTACCTACACTCGATTTATTTAAATATTTATCGTTTTTTTGAAGTTTTAAAAAACATGAATTCTTGTGGGTAGATGGACATAACATGTACCCCAAATAATTTTTTTTTGTACATTTTTAAAGAGTTTCATTACCCAATATTTATTTAGACTCGAGTAGTTTTTGATGACTGTGTTCCATTTGGGACATTCCTTGAGGGTAGATTATGACATTGGATTCATATAATTGTATTATGATCCCTTCTCATATCAAACTCTCAAATAGAGTTAGGGGTGTCACATTATGAGACTGTACAATGATCTTCTATCATCTGAAACGCCTAGGTAGGATTTTTGGAATCTTTATGACCTCATTGGGAAAAGAATTGATCTTTAATCTAACAATTCATACATGTAGGTTTTGTAGTATCATTTTAATACAATCTCATAAAACTGGAGTATATTAACATTGGGTTTGTGGTGTCCTATAGTGTTTATGGGCATCATTCTCCTTTCTGGGAATGATTTTATACCTATAATAGTGATATTTATTTAGTGAGTCTTACTGATCATAACCTATTTGATGAGTTTCTCTAGGGATAACACACCTCAATAATTATATTCTATATGAATGATCATTTCATCATGAAGAATCATATATCAATTAGGTTGTTATGGAAGCTTGGTGGAATGGTGTCTTTCTAGATTATTTCTATGTGGTTATATTATACATTGTATTTTAAATCATTTTAATGATTTATCTATAATTTTTTGTTTGTGTTTACTATTTTTTGGGTGTAATACTAGATATATTTATACTCACTACATCATGTGATCTACCTACACATGTATTTTCTTATGCAAATAATGTCCCACTAGATAGTATACATGGATGATTTGAATTTTATTGTGCATAACATTATCTATATAGACTAGGGTTTTTTTTCAGGAGATTCTATTTCAAAATATTCCTCACATTTATAGAACATTGAAATATTCACTGTTGTTGGTTGGGAGTGAATTTTTCCATATTTAAAATTTCATTACTAAAATTTTATAATATATTTGTGGGATTATTGATGTTTGAATTCATTTTATTCAGTTTCATAACATTTAATAATTATTTGGGCATAGATTTTTGTGTGTGTTTATGTATAGGAACATTATGCTAATACTTCCCATTAGTGGGATATTACAATGTGAATTTTCACCGGCCCTTTCCTATTAGATGAAGACATGGGGTACTCATATGTCCGTCCTCAATGGGTCAGGTCATGAAAGGGTGGTATTAAAGCTTTCTATTCTACTTGAAGATCTGATTAAGTGAGTTTCATTTGTATAAACAATTTCTAGTGTATTGAGTTTGGATTTCTGTCCACGAATTCCATTCATGGTGCTGGGAATAATGTATACATACACCATTAATATGAAAAAAAATATTTGACTCTATATATATAGAAATTTATTTTTTGGAAAATCATGTAAAATGAGTCATATATGAATGTGTATTGATTATTGTATTACATCTGGAGAAATCATCCCATATATACTCTTTGACCTTGAATCATATTGTTTTATTTAATGATGAACCAAATTTATAAATTTGTATAGGATTTAATTGTGTGATCAAAATAATGATCCACGTAGTGATGAGGATTCAATACTGGGGACTCTACTGGATATAGAAGATCTTAGTAGTTTTCAAGCTATATGACCAATCACAATGTGGTATCTACCATTTATAGTGCCTGATGTGGATGCATTAATTAATAGTTCACTACATGAGTCACAATGGAAGAAACGTCCCATGTTTTTAGCTAAGATATAATCCTAGTCTTTTAAGACTAGACCGAGGCATTTATTGGTATTTTACACCTTTTGAAGATGTTTACAGATCAGATGGTAGTTTTCATGGAGAGTATTCATCATGGATCTTTTTGGTGATAGTGCACTTTAGTAACCCATCCACACAATGTGAAAGATCTCTCACACCCATACATTTATAATATCTACAGGGAGTTGTTATATTTGGCTACATTGTGATCTATATACATCCATGAACTTTTCGTTCAACATCCAGGAATCTTAATGATTCAATAAAACTCAGATATGTTCAATGATATATCATTTTACTAAATTAATATAGTATAAAATAAATTAGTCATATCGCATACCATTATATTGGTATTATTCTATTAAATTAGGGATCTTATTCCCAAATAATCTAGTTTTCTTGAGTGATCCCTGTGGCCAGATAGATTTCTAGTAAAATAGGTTCCATTACAATGTGCAAATATTTGGAGCCTAAAAACTATGACCTCAGTAGTATGCCACTAGAGTAAGCCAGATGTATCATATTGTATCATATGCCTGGGGATGTAATACTATGAGAAATGTTCAGTGGTGACTAGATATCATGATGGATTAAGTTATCATACATAGAGGTGGTTCATATCATATGGTAGTTAGTGACATCTAGATATTTCTTTTATGAAAAATCATATATATGATCGATAAATAGTTTATGGAATACAGACATCATTTCAATGGTAAGATAATGGTGGTCTACAAGTCAAATGACAATGAAGAGGGGTCTGCCTATATGCAATATGAATTCAGAGGATTGACCATCTACCACAACCACCAAGAGGTTGTCCACTCAAGGTTTACGGAGCTGGTAGCCTGGTATGAGGCAAAATCTAGGATATAGAGATCATCCACCCATATAAATTAGGGATGATACAAGGTACAATATGGGTTTTTCCAACTTAGTTATATTATGATAGATATAGATAGATGGCATTCCATCATTGACTCTTATCAGGTATGATAAGTTAGATTCTATTCAAGACATTAGCTTGACCTATGTGGTTGGAAACTCTGAAAGGTTGTGACATACTGGTTTTGTAATTATGAAAAGTGTGTGATCTGATTCTTGGATGTGATAGTTTTATATGAAATATCATTATTGCAGAAATGTGGACTTACAACGCAATCTTATGTATGGACTGATTATCCAAATCTCATGCCCATGTTGACAATTTTAGGGGGAGAATATGGTATGTCTCTAGTGATGGGGAAATATTTTTTTCAATGGAAAAGGAAACATTGTAAATGAAGGATGATATCTTAAATAAGAGAATGTATTTTATTAGTGACTAATAAGATTCAAGGAATCTCCCAGAAGTGGATGAAACGTGATTTCAGTTCCCTCAAGTGGTGATGGAGAATGATGAAATCTTTCATGACAGAATTTCTATCGTACCACCCCACTGAGTAATGGATAATGGAATTTACTTTAATCCTAATATTTCTTTGATATCTACATCATTATATTTTTTTGAACCCCATAGGCCGCTAGGATTGATGGTGAAATTGGATGACTTTCAAGGACTAGTTTTGTGAGACCTAGTGTTTCCCCTAGGTATCCCCATTATTGTTCACGAGTAAGGTTAATGGGTTCCTAATGATATGGGTGGGATACTAAAAGTTGATACATGTTTCACTAATGAATATGTATCATCTATCAATAAAAAATGACTTCTTTAAATATCTAACATGTGTATGATGGTTCTCAATAAATGAATTTAGATCAGGCTTCCACCAGTTATGGGTAATATACAAGGATATATTTAAGATGATATTTATATTTATCTAATGTCATTATGAGTACATGGTGATTAGTTTCGGAATTAAGAACACCCCCAATGTTATCATTGGTCTCTTGAAATAGATAGTTCAGCCTTCATATGTTATGTTCATTGTCCTTTAATAGATGACATGCAAGTGAATGCGATGTATTAGGAGAAGAAATGCCTGCACATGAGGATAATCATGGACACATTCATAGAGAACCATATTTAATGGATAATCTTGAAGGGATAGTTCATGAATTGTGATATCCACTTTATACGATACATCATCATAGAGGTAGTAGTTGTTGTTGTTCTAGTGATGGATAAGGTTGTACATGCCTAAGATCCACCAAAGAGGATTATGGAAGGGTGGTGTTTCCTCAGTTCACTATTGTAAAAATGTAGGTTTTTACAATATATCCCTATATTTGAATGAACCATGACATATTTGATACTAAATTGGTATCGTTATTTGTGGAAAGATATCTTCAACAGATATTTTAGGTGTTAAAATAGAGATTGACAAGGGTTTACATCTCAGAATTCCGAAATGTGGTATTCAATAACATAGAGTTCTAGGATACATCAGGGACCTTACATAGAAATATTCTTATGTAGGGGAAAATATTAATTTCCAATGTTACATTTAATATCATACCACATGACAGAAAATATGCAACCTGTGATAACGAGCTAGTAGGAGTTGTTTTCATAGTGAATATATGGTGGCACTATCTGACAGGAGCTTAGTTTATCATCTCCAGTGACCATAAGTGTATCATTTATATAATCCATAACAAGGATATTTATGTTAGATAATGGTGATGAATATTTTTCATATTTGACTATGACATTGATATTTTCTATACACATGCGAAGTGGAACTTAGTGGATGATTCTCCAAGCTTGAGTTCTTGTTCACAGTTTTTGACAATATGTCTAAGAAATTTTCCACTTCGTAGTTTTCCTGTATGGACAATGATAGTGAATAATATCTATATATAATGGTTGATAACCCATCTCATTTTTAGAGTTTCAGGGATTATCATGTAGGAGACATCGACTATGAAACCTCACATACTGAGATATGCACTAGATGTTCCCTTTGTGCATATTCAGAATATTGGGATCATCATAAGACGAGTGATGGACATTTAGATGTTGATGGATTAGGTGATGAGGGAGTATCATACATACACTTTGACAGTATATCTAAAAGTTTAAATGATGTAACAATACTCGTGATGTTCGTTTTGTTAGATAGGCATAAATAATTATGATGTAGAGTTATTCACTTGAAGCCATTTTTGTTACAAGGTAATGGATCAATACCAGGTTCCAACTTGTTTATTTACACATCTTAAGGTTCCATAATTAGTGTGGTATGAGATATATATGGGGTTTGTAAAAGGGATACCACATATGTTTAGGGGACACTATTACATCTATGTGATTGTAGACTAACTCAACACATTGACCCACATCCTAACTATTATATTGTAAATTTTGGTTGACATATATAGATCCCTCTATAAGAAACATATATTTTTATTCTATATAGATTCATTTTTGGACGTTTTAGACTTTTATTATCACATATTGTCATGATTATGGAGGAAATTACGTGAGGCCTTTCAGATTGTGTTATAGTTGACATCAATTTTCCAAACACTGAATGTCGTCGAGAATGTGTGAACATTCAATCATTAGAGGAAATGCGCTGAGCTTTCATGATGGAAATTGGATATCAGTGGGAGTATCATGTAATACATGTGGATTTTTTATAAATCAGTATCTACCATTACACCATTTTTATGGAATCATTCAAGGATGTGTATGAGAAACCCTTTATGTCACCACAGTTTTGGAATTATCCAATATATGTATAAATATAGGGAATAGTGATGGTTAGGGCCACTCTATATATGGTTAATATTATCCCTATTAGGATTCTTTATACACAAATCAATCATATGTATTATTTTGATAGACATTATAGACCTATGGAATACAAAGAGGGAGACATTATGTTCAATGAGTGTCTAACCTTAATGTGGATTGAGTATATATGATCATGGTGAAATGTTGTATATGAGATTCATTTACTCTTTCCAGACGACTCATATATTGTTTGAGGTTGAATATGATTTATCTATATCACATTTGTTATATTTTGTACACATTTTCTTGCACATGTTTCAGTTCAGGAGGTACGTTAAATACCCATTTCATGTAATCTACTATGGTTAGGTGGACATGATGGATGAATATTCCAATGTAGAGTACATATTAGAGATCATTGATTGACATTATATGATCCCTAAAAGGAATTAGATTCCCCTATTGTCTGTATAACGGCATTACTAAAAACCATTGGATAACAACTAGGAGAAGGAGACCCATATGTGATACTAGTAACACCATCTTTTTAATTTTGTTTCTATATTTTTTTGATTAATATCCATAATGTGGGTAGAATGTAATGATAAAATATCAATTTATCTTTTCAGATATTAAAAGGATGGTTTTCTGGACCATAAAATGAGACGTCACATGATTTCGAGGCCCAGTGTTCCCTGAATAAATGTTATAAATATATTATATATATAAATATATTAAATAAAATTTGAACATAATTTTCATGAAATTGGTTATTAATCCCTGAAAGGGTACCCAGATCTGAATTCTGAGGTCACCATTGAGTTTATAATGTAGGTTTTACCACAAGAGTAACATATAATTTTGTGTTGCATCTCGTTTGTGAAAAACTTAATTATGGGCATATAATTAAGAAAATAAATTAACTGAAAGATTTATATTATTTTATTCAATATTGATACATCCTCACTTATGATTATTTAGTCACGAGGATTTCCTCAGGGTTTTATACTCAAACAATAGAGATCCAAATGACCATTGGAGAGTGTTCCTGTGGAACACTAAAAGATCTATACTCGATCGAGGATCATTTTTCTAATATATATTGTTGTTCTATTTAACGATTGTATTACAGCGTTTCTATTAATTAATTGTTGATAAAAACTCCATTTATTATGATGATTTGTTTTTTTAATTCAATACATTAATCCTTACAGAAGTCAAATCAATTACATGAATATAATTTATATGTGCATAATTGGTAAATTTAAATAGAAGGAATTTTATATGTTCGTAGTGATTTAATCTTATTTTCTATCTCCTTATATGGAAATGAATTGAGTAAAAATAAACAATGATCAATATTTGTTCTTTAATTTTTTTCATTTGGAATTATTTGAGGTTTATTCATTTGATTAGAATTTATGCCTTCATTGGACATCAGTTCCACCATTAAACGATTTCGGATCATTGCACAACCATTATTCTGAAAAACTTATTGAAAACGTAGGTACGTCAACTTATGAATGTTCCAGTTAGAAAATTTAACCTGAATTAGGATGGATTGGTGCAGAGTGTGACTAGATTTTGAGTATGTTTTTCTAAACATGTGAATCATAATGCAGTAATGGATCCCTTGATCGATGCATTTCTTGAAAAATCGGATCCTCGATCCCAACTATTGATGATGACACAACATTATAGATCTCGATTCAGTGTTTTTTTTTACTAGGGTGGATGTTATAGTACATCATAGACCATTGTTTAGGAGGAAACATATTATTTATATAATTCTGGGTAACACACTGTGTAGTCTATATTTACATGACATGTGGTACCCTATGAGTTGAAGCTATGATTTTAGGATGATGTTCAGTATCACACTACTTGTGATAGCTATCACGTAGTGTTTGAACATTCCTAGTTGGTCGGTGTGTACATAGTATAGTACATGGAGAGAGAACTAATTACACATATAGAGGTACATAATGTACTTGGACACAATCATGACTAGGTGTAAACGGGAAAGTACAGTGCCATGACCATCAGTACAAGGACAAGGCTATCAACACACATGAAGGTATTTCAGAATATCTACATGTCTTATACCTTACCTAAACTCCATTTATTAAATGATATACATTTGGTGTTATTTATCACAACACAAGAAGGCTTCAGGATTGCAAGACACACCATCTACCTCCAGTAAATGGGGTGTAACCTCATAGAGAGGGGTTGTTCCTCTTCATTTCATTAGAATGGACCGTACCTGGTTGATTGTGTTCTAATGGTCTAGTTCCATGATGGTATTGTGTGACACTGCATCCACATAACATGATTGTAATTCCCTCTTGAGGATGAGTATTAAATAAGGTTTGTGGTTCCCTCTTTGATAATAGAGTGTGATCCTCTATCATCTCAATACCCTTGGTGGGGTTTGCTGAACAAGTTTGACTTCCTTGATTAAGGAAATGTCCCTCCGTATATTTGATCATTTCATTATTTTTTGTGGTATCAATTCCATATGATCATCTATATATAGGGTTTATCCATCTTGGGTTTAGGGTGTCACCCATTAGATCAGGGAATATACAAAATCTATATATTAGGGTCTTCATAGACCATTGTGATTTCCGGGTTAGGGACCAATGATATAGGCCACTTCGATGAGTGTATCCAATGATAATACATCTCATGGAGTGGATTTTATTTGAACCAATGTTTCTTAAAGAGGAATTCTATGGTTGGATGTTGGTTATGACAATGTAGTGTCAAGGTGTATTTCATGAGTATATCTTGTTTATTATTTTATAAATTTATTATTATAAAACTATATTAATATTGTTATACTTGTTAACTTTACGTTATTGTTAATGGGGTGTCCTATAGGGTATTATTTTACTCAATCCTACATGGGTTCTCCCCAAACGTGTCATGAATTATGCAAACTATGACACTTTAGAAGGCTTCCTTGGAGGATGCATAGATGGTGGAGTGTAGTTTGAGTTTGTTAGACCATGGTTTTTTCTATATGATGGAGTTTGATTTTATTCATCTCCCATAGAGAAGGTTATACTCATTATAGTTTTTTGTCGTGTATTTGGCCAATTTTTTCACATTTAGTACTACATTATGGTACGCTTTTTATCAGATTATAGATGTATATGCATGCATTTGATAAATTTTTATTACATTTTATAATTTTGTGGTCTTGTAAATGACTGTGTGTTTGTGTGTGTGTATAGGTACATTACAATAATTCCTCTCATTTTTACGATAGTCCTACTCAGTGACTGCTGTTAGCCACTACAATTTTATTGGTTGTCTTTGTGTAGTAAAATCTCATACCCAAGCTGGTTGGGTGCTAAAACCATTAGTTATGAAGATGTTATCTTCGATGTTATTTAATGATCGCAACAATGGAATAATGGTTTCATAATCTGTAAATTGAATATTAATTATTTGTTGTGTATTATATCTAAGGTCATTGTATGAATAAATGAAATCATGTTTCATTTCTTATGCACTCCATCATCAGTTTTCAACTGTTCAATTTTTCCTCATCAATTCGAAGATATTCATGATATGGGAGAATATTATAAATCACTATTCAGAGAATTATTCATGTTAGGGAATAATAAAACATGTTAATATTATTACTTGTAATTAAAATTATGATTCACATTTTTAGACAGTTCATAAACTTGCTGATTTATGTATGAATTTAATTATAACTATGTTAAAATATTTATATTTATAATAGAGAATTATTCATATATTAAAATGAAAAAAAATTCTTCCATAAACTTGTAGTATGTCTAAAAATAATAAAAATTAAAAAATAACATAAAATAAATAAAATGAACAACATTAATATTATTAATTTAATAACGTTTTCTACAGTAAATATTATTCAATAGATTATATATTAGTTATTATGATATTTAATTATATTTTAAAATTAATAGGACAATTAGTGCATTCTAAAAAAACTTTTAGTTAAACATTTTATTATAATAAATAATGAAATAATGTGGTAATACTATTGTTTTTCAAAAAAATATCCAATGAAATGTATTCATCATTCATGGAACAATCCTTATGGTATGTGCATATACCATGAATACACAATCATTATATTGAGAATTACATCATGAAATTCCACATAAATTTAGAATTTCATCATTTAAATTTGATATGTGGTCATCTATAAAAACAACTAGCATACAATCGGTAAATATATAACATTAAATCCTTAGGTGTATTACATAGATTTCGAAAAAAAATACATCATGTTGTTGATGAGAAAATATTCATGATAGGTACATTAAATTATCTCATAGTTACATGATATATAATTCTATATAGGATTTCCCATTTGATCATAGTAAGTAGAATACCTTCATGTTAAATATATTAACCTTCAATATAGGTAGAATAATTTTAATGATAATGTAATTATTTAGCATGGTATCTAATATACATCCATAGTAGGTTGAGTACCCACAACATTAAGTTTATTTTTGGTTCATAATAGGTAGTTCCACTTCATTAAGGTAGGCTTTTGATCACCTTAATGTTACATTTAAAAAACAACAATGCAGGTACTCAATTACTGGCTTAGAACAACAGAAAATAACTCATGGTGCAGGTATTCCATCACTATAGGAAATCCCATGATGATAATTTTTAATAGAAAAGATGTCATCATCGAATGTTGTGTGATCTATGAAGAGTCTTGCTTGAAAACTGGTGGGAGATAAAGGAGGTGATGCTGAAGAATGGAAGATATTCTTAGTTAGTGATTAGAGTTGTTTGATGAGTGGAGAAGTGTATAACCCACATTATTTATTATTATCATGAAATTTATTGTCGTATGATTGATCTTGATCTAGTAGAGTAGATAAGTAATGGATGTACAAGACAACAGCTATGTGGAACTTCATGTTGTGTGAGGAATCATAAATTGAAACTATTGTGTTGTCAACCATAGAGAAATATTCTTATGAAGCTACAATATATTATAGATGATGATTGAGGATGATCGATCTTATGTGTTGTTGTTCTAGATTGAAGAGAACAAGGATATAGAATTTTATATGTACAGATATTTTGATGAGGTGTGCCATTAGCTTGGATGTATTTGGAGCTATGAAGCTACAATGCTGGTATGTTCTACCAACATAAGTGTCACAGAAGGATGAACTTCCATGGTTCATGGTTGGAAAAGATATTATTCATATAAAGAATATGAATAATTATAGTATATATATATACTCACACAATGTTATATATGAATGTATTTTGTAATATATATATATATATATTAACAAAATTATAAAAACACTATCAGAAATATTATTGTATAATTATTTTCTTAACTATAAACTATAATATATATATATAGATTTAATGGAATGAAAAATAATAAACAATATATAAAATTAATATATAATATTGTGTTTGAATAAAAAGGATAAATTAAATATTTACATTTTAAAAGACGTCAAATATGTATTTTTAAATCAATATTAACATTTAATTCAAAAAAAAAACCAATGGACTAAAACTAATTCATACTAATCAATGATTAAAAGATATATATGAAGACAAACATAAAAATGATCCTTAATATGGTCAATTTATGTTATTTTAATTGTTTATATCCCAACCTATGGAAGGAATTAATAATTTTATAGGGGATGCTCTTGGGATTCATTACACTATACCCCTGTTAGATCTATGTACTAATTTATACTGTATAGGATTCATTAAATAAAATATAATTAGGAATTTTAATCATTTTCATGATATATGATGTACAGATTTCAAATGTTTTTTTGTAGAAGTAAACATATTTAAGAGTATACATATATACCTTATCGTGTTTTTTTAAAAGACTTTCCTGACCTTAAATAAAATGGAATAGAAAAATTCCATGATATAATAAGGAAATATTCAAATATGGAAGGTGAAAAACCACATTCTTAATGTCTCTATAGTGGTAAACATCTTGATAGATGTACATATTATTATTAAATTAGTGAAGAATGGTCATGTTTTGATAGTGATTAAATTGAATTTATTAATGTCCTCAACATTGGTGATTATGATTATCTGAAGAATGTACTTTTTTAGTTGGTGAATAGTATATTCAAATTCATCAAGGGGATATATGATAAAGATTTACAACTAAATGAACTATTTAATTAATTATAATATTTTTTTTAATAAAATGAGTTTCAAAAAAACCCTCACCAATCATTTTAAATCCAATGAAGATGTCACAATATGTCCCTCGGGGCCCATGCCATGACTACACCAAGCCCGCCTTCCACAGGCCAGTGGATGGAAACTAGCACCACAAAGGTGTATACCTAAAATGGGAAGGCATTACCTTTAAACCTATAAAAAAAAGAATAAAATAAGAAGAAACTGTGATGTAAATTATTGTAGTAAATGAGTGATGAACATTAAGTGGCCATAATACAATCCCAACTGTAAACGTACATGTACAACTGAAAATAACAGAACAAATGAAAGGTGAAAGAATTCTCTTTGATCTTCCACCACAGATTGTACCTGAAGGTTTGTTACATCTCATTATTAGTATTCCAAATATCACGTCACGAAAAATGGTTCACCTCCGAGCCCTGTCCAGTCTTTGCTCAATCAAACCTCAGCCCAGTTGCTCGTCGTCTGCAGAAGACACAATAATGTGTAGGGGAATCCCGTTTAGGGATGAGTATAATAATACCCAGTTGGGACCCCAATACCCCCAAATGTCTCTAAAAGTATACAAGTGAAACCACAAAGCATGATATCAATAACAAATCATAAAACAATAGACATAGCTAAATTAGAGTCTCATCTGAAACCATGTTTTAAGTAAACTATAAAAGTAATTATGATTAGTCGCGAAGCTAGATCATCTTATTCTATCAAAAGTAATTGCTTCATTCCATACACAGTCTTACCTACACATGATCTATAGGTACTAAACCCTACAATGATCCACAAAGGATCAGACCCTTCCAGAGTCGATAAGTAACTAACCCCCTGTGACCCACATAGGATCTGATCTTCCCAAGATCGGTATATCATTGAACATCAACAAGATGATCTAAGGATGGTATCCTTCTTTTCACGAGGTGATGATCTACACAGGAACATTGGGAGCTGAACCATTGAGAATAGCTAGGTGTTGACCCACACAAGACCACTAGGTGTTGACCCACACCTGATTGCACATTTCTAAACTCTGTATGATTTGTCTCTAACCTCCTCCTCACTAGAAACCTCTAGATTCTTCACCCCCAGGGCTCTCATGTTTCGTAGATATTTTAAAACAATAAATCAATCCTAACTCGACTGACACAATTCTCTAAAATGGAGTAATCCAAAGGACCACATTGGCATAAGGGTTCCAACGCGATAGACGACATGTCAAACAGACCCCCTGGTCTGTGAGTTATAAGTGTTTTAGCTATGGGGGCTTGGTTGGATTTGGGTTTGATCAAACCCATACATACTCCAAGTCTCTCCAAAACACATGTGTATTATAACAGAAGGACCTTTTCGATCCATGGATCAAAATTCAATAGACGATTCATCAAACAGACATTCGGTTATCGCAATATGAACCTTTTTGTTATTATGGGCCTAGTTGTGCGGACTGACCCATATAGGGAACTGCACGAGAGGGGCGGCCCAAGAGGGAGACGGTCTGACCATAGTGGAGAACAAGCTGATGTGGGGTCTTCCCTAGCTGGAGCCGGGGGTGTGACCCACCATGCTCTCGAACACCCGAAAGGCAAGGAGGTCGTTTTGTTTGCGAAGCGGCAGTGCTGCCCGGTCACCACAGAACCTGCAAGAAGCATGGTTTCTACCTCCTCCGTTGTGGGTTTGGACATAGTCTCCTAATCATTAGAAGTTAATGACAACGTTCCACCCTTCTATACTATGGTTGTATGGTGTGTCGGCTGCCTGCATCAAACGTCGTTACTAACGAACTACAACCCCTTGCTCACCTGCGGCACGCATCGGGCCGCCGCACCTCCTCTGCAGTTGGCTGTTGTCGGCCGCTCAAATTACTGCCACTGCCTCCCCTTGCGGCATGCATCATGGAATGCCTTCTTTGTAGGTGGTCAGTGTCTTCCATCGTCGATGGTCTTCCACAGATGGATCAAGGATAGAAAACTAGAGGAAGGTCTGGGCCGGGTTCGTTAGGCACTTTCCCTCCTTGTTAGCTCAAAACATATGGGGGGATTAAGTGGTTATTAATTTATTTAATTAAACAACAATCAAAACACTATAGAGATACCCAGCAACAAACTCCCACAAAAAAGAATGAATCACATATCGAACTATTAGTTGTTTTTTTCACATTCATCGTATTATTAAAGAATGAGGAAGAGTAAAAATCATTTAAAATGCATTAACAAATAAAGCCCATACATAAAATACCCATTGGATAGCTTCCACTTCATGAAGGTTGGTCAGTGTTCTTCATTCCCGTAATAGGCTTACAATGGCACCGCTTTTAAGTCATCCAACGGCTCATAGTTCTGTTTCACCCGTCACCTCCCACTGTGATCGGCCCCATCCTCTAAGGTTTCAGCATCACAACACTCCTTCATCACTTCGTTGCATGGAGAAGCTATGTCGATACAATTGTCGATGCTCCATATATATAAGAGAGGGGGAGGGTAAGTAAATAAGTGGGAAATTAATAGGGGATCCTAAATTATAAACCTTTTTAATTCCCCAATAGCATCATTAATTAGTATTGGATGGTCAAGCCATTTATCGATTTGACACATCGCTGGCCCCACAACCTGCTAGTCTGTTGCAGGATAAGAAAGAAAATAAAAAAATAAATTTAGTTTATATCAATTCTTTTAAAAATTAACAAAACATAAATTTTTCTTCATACACATGATGACCAATATGGACTATCCCTTAAAAGAATACATGCAATGTTGATTCAACAACGCCCTCATATTTTTATTCCATGCAATAGTTAAAAATTTAGAAAACATTGCTTGCACGTTTACTAAACATTTCCATAAAATGTTTTGGAAAAATTATTCCACACACGCTGGGCCTCAGTATCACACACTGTCAATTTTCGCATACTCGTAATAATTATATATAATAAAAAATATTACCTATAAAATCAATGAATTTACATTCTCCTAAACGTTGGTATCTTCATCCCTGAAAGTAAAAACATAGACTAACGAAAAAAATGGGGATACTGAGTATAAATCCGGGCCTCCAGTTCCCAAGTTCTCTCCTTGAGTTACCTATGCTTCTAGAAAACACACACCAGAGGTATCAGATGCCCAAGGAGAAACAAATCCTACCATTGCTCAATCTCTACGGGAACATCCGTAAATGTGTCCCCATCATCGAATTCAATCTCATCGTAGTCAATGATATGATATGGGTCATTCTCGTATTTTCTCAGCTGGTATATTTGGAAGATGTTATGAACTTTCTCCAACTATGGTGGATGTTCCAATCCATATGCTTCCTCATCTATCCTGTGAAGTATCATAATAAGAATGATTAACCTGGATGATAAATTTCTTCCTAAAAATAATCTTTGCAGTTCCCGTCATGTAGAGACTTAAAATAATATGTGCTACCCCTCCTGGAACTCTAATGGTCTTCGTATCTTGTCGGCATAGGACTTCTATCTACTCTGCGCAGTCTTCATCAGCTCCTGGATGATCTTCACCTTCTCAGTGGTAGCCTTTACCAACTCTGGACCCAAAAGTGATGACTCCCCTCAGTCTATCCTGCATAGGGGTGATCTGCAACGTTGATCGTACAAGGCCTCTAATGATTACATACTAATGGTGGAGTGATAAATGTAGTTATATGAAAACTCCACCAAGGGAAAGTGATCCTAACAATTGCTTCCAAAATCTAGGGTACATGCACGAAGAATGTATTTCAGTGTCTGAATGGTGATCTATGTCTGACCATCTGTTTGAGGATGAAAGGCGGTGCTCAAATGTGGTGGAGTCCTGAATGCCTCATACAATCCCTTCCACCGACGAGATGTGAAACATGTGTCACGATCCGAGACGATCGTCAATGGAACAACATGAAGTCATACAATATCATGTACATAATGTTGTCCCAAGACATTTACAAATCCTTACTCTCAGATGGGTAGGACGTAGGCAGACATGGTGAGTCATTCAACGATCACCCATATGGAATCACATATCATGTAAGTATGTGGATGTCTTTTCATAATGATCATGGAGATCTCATCGAACTTTCACTCTGGAACATCTAGTGGCTGAGATAAGCCTGCTAGAACCTGATCATCGACCTTCACTTGCTGTCAAGTGAGGCATCAGGAAACAAAAACTGCCACTACCTTCTATATCCCTAGCCACCAGTGCTGATGTCGGAGTTCCTGGTTTATCTCTGCCTCACAAGGATGTACCGCCCGAGGGGAGGTATGGAACTCCATCAAGACCTCCTAATGTAGTGACATCAGTGCTCGGGATTGTCCTCTAAAGAGGATGGTGTTCTCCCCACCTTCATAAAATCCATCTACTGCATGTCCTGGGGATATCTGAGCACATCGCGTATCAGAGTCAGTGTCCCCAAGATGCACCTCCCTAACTCTCTAATGGAGTTGGGGAGTGACTATCATATAATTGAGTTAAGATACTCCATCCCTATACTCGAAGGATATCTGCTATTCAACTAGCTTCTCTGACGCCTTACTAAGCATCGGTAGACAAAATCTCATGCTGAGTGTGACTGCTACCATGTTCCCCTCCCCAAGAGTTAATTTTCTGTCAAGGTCATAGTCTTGGATAAAACATGGCCATTTTAGCTATCTCAGTTCCTGAATGCTTTGCTGAATGTTCCTTACCCACATGAAAGGCTCACCCTTCGTAGTCAATGCTGAATAGGGTGCCGATACACTGGTGACGTTAGGTACAAATATCGTATAGTACTCATCCAAAGTAGATTTCCCTATCATTTCAGGGAGTTAATCTTGGAAACATATTTTGAAATGATTTCCCTAAACTCTTCCACTCCTGTTGAGAACTGAAAACTAGAAACACCTACTACCACGAGGGTAAGGTTGGATGACTCAAGAGTGAACCTTTCTCCCTCATTTGCATGATCTTATCATGTGATTACTAGGATTCCTTTCTTATAGACCAAAGAAAACTCAATTCTATCATTGTAGATAAACCACCACCATTTTGAATAATACAGTCAATCTGAGTAGGAACTGTAGAATTCCAGTACATAAACCAACTAATGACATAATGCCTCGACACTGCCACCACGAGGTTCCAGCAGAAACCCTTAGCTCAAGAGAAACATCACACCATCGGCATAGGGGATACTATTGAGTCTCCACAAAAAGGTATCTCCAAATTTAAGGGTCAAGGTATCAGTTTAACTAGAAAATATTGGTCTTGAACAAGATTCTGGGTATGAAGGAATAATTAGTACTTATGTATAATAATAAAGAATATATTAGTAGACACAAAAAGGTCAACTATTAATTCATGGATCCTATGGGTCTCCTTGACCAAATTCAGCTACTCCTTCTCTCTTTTCCCCATATCCTTGATCCTGGTGGGGACCAAATTGGTGTAGTTTTTGAAACATGTCCAAATTTATACCACCTAATGGTGCTCTTCTAGCTACACATACACATTTGTTTCCATAAATATTCATATGTTCTTATCCCTTCATATTCCCAAAACATTTTATAGTCCCATCTCTCTGAGACTGGCACCAGTTTCCTGCTTCCCCACTGCAAACATTCTCTGGTTGCATCCACTCAGCCTAAGAACATTCAACCACAAAGGTTCTCTCTAGCACCCTAAAATAAATAAAAATTCATATAGGAATAGTGACGTCTTGTATGTCCCTAAACACACCACACTCAGAGGTTTTAGCCCTGAATCACTGATTGTATTGTATTCATCGAGTACGTGGGATGGTTGGTATGCCTCGATGAATACTCATCAACCGTCTTGTCATAATGCCAAGGTTAAAGAAGCTTTAGGAAACTCTCATACCATAGATATTTATGACAAGAGACCTCCTTATTTGATGAAGGTTCTCCTACATGTCCATAGAAAAGTCACCTCTTCAGATGATCAGGCTAATATAAACCCTATCATCATCCTACTGATCCATGTGGAAGGCTCTCTACCAGGACCACCAGCTAATAGAATGGTGCCCTAGCTAGATGGAAACCTGGCCGCCACCTCAAAACAATCCTTAGCCAGCTGTGATTTGGGATCACCTCATAACTTGAAGGGTATATGATAATAAAACTCATGTATTAAACAAAGCCTAAATGTGTCCATTACCAATATCTCCAGTTGGAACATCTGACCTATGGGCAGTGATATAATCGGCACACTACCCAGAGGTACCATCTCGAGCAATAGTACATGTCAAAAATCTTCTTCACACTAAATACCATCCACATGGTAACTCATTGAAAATGACTAGTATCTAAGATCACCATTTACTAAATTGGTGTCTCAACTAGGTGGAAAACTCAAGCCACAGTCTCCATCCAGTCCTCAGCTACCTGCGGGCCCGTATCACCTCGGATCCTTAGAGGCCAATGCCGCTCAAAGTCATGCAACGTGCTCAGTCAGCATGCACCCTCTGATGGTGGGGCAGGTTGAAACTGCTTCCAAACAGGTAGTGGTGTTGTTGGTACACCACCCTAAGGTGCTAACATCATGGGAGGTCCCTGCACCTAGATCACATCGCTCGGTGGGCTTTCATTACATACTCTCTCAGGAATGATAGCTGGCTGTCTACATAGAGGCATCTTGATAATGAATATGTTCACCAGTGTCATTATGTGATACCTAGAGGGATGACTCCAATGAAATAAAATGAATTTTTTTTAATAACCCGTGAAATCAGTGTTTTCATGCACTAAGTCAGAAATCCAAATTCTGGGTCCTGGTGAATGGATACATCGGCCACCGCACCAACAATCGACTCCCCAAACTGAAAACCACAATAATTACACTTATAAATATTTCCACATAGAAAATATAAGAGTAAATATTTTTCAGTAGAATCAAATACTTTGATAACACTTTGTCAGGAATTGAACCTTGAGAACCATGTCGTGACTACCACATTCCTGCCTTTCATAGGCTAGGGTATGTAGACTAGGGATCGAAATGCATATCCCTAAAATAGTAAGGAATTTCCTTTAATCCTATATAAATAAACAGAGTAGACCAAAAAAAGTATCCACTGTGATTTAAACTGTTGTAGTAAAAGGGTGATGAATGTAAAGGGTCCAGAATACAATCCCAGTTGGAAAAATTAATGTACAACTAAAAAGAAAAAAATTGCTGAATATTGAAAAGAAACTCCTAGATTATCCACCATTAATCCTACTTGAATGGTAGGTACAAATCCCAATCAGTAGTCCCCACATCACATCACGCTGAGTGGTCCACTTCTAGGAACCTTCCAACCCAATATCCCTCAAACCATAGCCCATCTGCTCAACGTTTGCATAAGACCCCAACAAGGTGCGGGAGAAGCCCTTGAATGGGTGTGTATAACAATACCATGTAGGGACCCCAAGACCCCTAGAAGTCTCTCAGAATTCCACACGGAAAAATTCAAAGCACAATCTCAATAAATAAGAACAAGAAAATATAATATTCTCAATTATAGTATATGCTAATACCAGCTTTTCAGTGAAGTATAGGATTACATATGATTAGTCATGAAGCTAGATCATCTTATTTGCCAAGAGGCACTACTTATGACCATACGGAGTCTTACCCTCATATAATCGATAGGTACTATCCTCCACCATGATCCACACATGATCCGACCCACCAAGATTAGATAGTCAAATAACCCCCACTGACCCACATAGGATGACATCCTCCCAGGATCGGTATTTCGCTAAACCACAATAGGATGCTTTATGGTTGGTCCTCATCAGGTGGTGAGGAGTTGATCCAAATAGGACTGTTAGGTGCTGATCCACACATGACTGCTATGTGATGATCCAAATATGACCTCTACGAGTTGAACCACATAGGATTGCTAGGTACTAACCCCTGAATTATCTGTCTCGAACCTCCGCCTCACTACCAACCACTAGATTCCACACACCCGGTGCTCTTGAGTTTTATAGAGTTTGTCACTCGAGATATCAATCTTACATAAACCTCCACTAAGTTCCAAAAAGTAATAACCCAAAAGAAGGGATTGTCGTAAGGGTTCTAACGTGACATACGGTTCATCAATCAGACGCCCAGACATGGAGTTATAATCCTTTTAGCTCCGGCGGCCCAGTGGGATTCAGGTTCGATCCATCCTATCCGTACAACAACATTCTCCAAAAATAAAGTGGAGTATTTCAAAAGTAATACCCCTACCCAAGGATCCGAACTCCGTATACGGTTAGTTAAACAGACCTCTGGTTCTTAAGATATGGCTCTTTAAGTTATTATAGGCCAAGTGGGGCCCAAGTACGATCCGACCCGATTGGACCTAACCGACCCAACCCTATCTAGACTGGGCCATGGAGGGCATGACCCACTGGGATTAGGTCCCGCCCGACCCAATAGGGGCAACCCGAACTGAAAGGGGTGGTGGCCTGTAGGGTGCAGGTTGACCCGTAAATGGTGAAACTCACGAGGGGGCATCCCGGTAGGTTGGTGGCCCAACCATGGTGGAGATTGCCCTGCTAGGGGGTCCATGCTAGTCCGTGTGGGTGGTGTGACCCCAAAACCTTATGATCTCCTGATTATCATAGAGGACGTTTGATTTGTGAAGCTGCTGGGCCATGTGGGCGCTGCTTGGTCCCCACAGAACCCACCAAAGGTGTGGTTTCGGTTTTCGCTGCAGTAACCTCCATCTCACCGGCGGCGTGCGATAGCACGCATCCCTTCCCTTCCGCGGATGGCTAGTGTGTCAGCCACTAAGAATAAAGATCCATGGCCCCTTTCTCCCCGGCGGCATGCGACTGCGCGCTGCACCTCCTCAGTGTTCGGCCAGTGCGAAACGCTATAATGCCTGAGTATTTAGGGGGTTGAATATTTCTTTATATTTGAGTTTTTTAAATGTGTAGATTGTTGATATGGTTAGTATTTTTGAAAGGATGATTTATTGGATATTGGAATAGTGTTTAAAACATTTAGAGAATTGAATTTTATGATTGAACTCAAATTATTGAATAATTAAAAAATTTGACCATGAGGATATATTATAACCATGAAAAGTATTATTTATCATGATGAATATTTTGAAAAGTATGGAATAATTATATTTTTCCTTTATTGATTATTTTTGATATAAGGCCCCAGCCTTAAAACATACTTAATCTTGAGTTATTACAAGATTACACATTGAGGATCTATTCAGGTTCATATTTTTAGAGAATTAGATCATAAAACATGAATTGCATTCCACATTTACACAAAGTGGTTAGATAAAAAATAGTATTCATTTTTTTCCATCAACGGAAATATATTTAAAAATAAAGCATGGATTCTTTCTTGACACTTCTTTGACACTATAATCATATCATGTACCTTTCCCTTGACCTGTGAAAAACATTTCAAAAAAACTTTGGATGAGCATAAAACGCTCAGTAAGGGTTAAAAAAATATGGAAAGGAAACATGAGTTCATATATACATAATAATGAAATAATACTTTACCCATAAAACATATGCACATTAACATACCTCATCAAATCATAAATAAATCATAGTAATCATAAGACATAAAAGGTAACTTGAGGAATTCATAACATTCTTATGTAGGGTGTAACCCTCTTGGTTACGTTTGGAATACCCAGCACAGTATGTTCCCTAAATCTCTTCGGAGAAACCTTAAATTTTCACTCCTTCGTGTTACCCTATGCATTGGAGAGCTATATCGGGCTCACCCACCCTTAATTAATCACGGAACCACCCGTCTTCATAACAATTCCCAAGAACCATAACATAATCATATCACATAAAACATGCATACAGGAAACATAACATTTCCACCTTTCAATAACAAGATATCTATACAACACATTGATATAAAATCATTATGAAAACCATTTTCAATACCAAAATAAAAGAAAAGTAAAACATGGTATTAATATTTCTTTTGAAAAGAGGGTATGGCTTTTAGAGGAAGCCAATATTCAAATAATGGTCATGGCGGCAGAGAAGTCGTTGTTGCCGCATATGTATGAGAAAAATATTCACTTTTGTCGTTTAGTAAACGCTTCGTAAAAAATATTCCTTTTGAATAAATGTAAAAGTCAAAAGGGTTTATACACCGTATAAAAGAAATTTGTGTATAAAATGAAATATGCCTCAATGAAAGGAGATTGAGACGAAGTCCCATTCAAAGACGGTATCCTTGGATTAAGGATAAATCAGTTACATAATTATGTGTGACAAATGAATACATGAAATATAAGTGGTTATTAAGTGTATAAAAATCAGAGGACATTCACACATAATCATAGAACGACATATTCAAGGTGTACAAGTTTATCCCAAAGAATCAAAATTGGGTTAAGAAGTTCCCTTGAAAAAATTCGACAGCCTAACGACGTCACTTCAAAATTCAGAAAAAGAGTTGATGCGAGATAAAAAGAGTATTTCATCACTTGGTCATAAAATTTACAACAATATGGATATATAAGAACATATCCCAACATAATATCATGTGAATTAAAAGACATAACAAAATAAGTCTTTTAAAAAGAGGAGGGTGAAAAGTTCCCTTACCGACCTGGGTAACTTTCAAAACATACACCCCATTGAAGAAGGGTCATACAATGAATATGTAAATACACATAAATGAAATTATATTACACAAAGAGTATAATAATTGGAATTACATACACCACTCAAAGGAAATGGTGGAAAATGTCGCATAAATCTCACAAGAATAAAAGTGAGATGAAAAATCCCTTACGAAAACTCGGCAGCCTGACGGTGCCACTTAAAACTTCCAAAATGGGTTGATGAGAGAAAATAGGGTCTCTCATCATATGAACATAAAACATACAGTAGGAGTAATTTAAAATAACATCCCAATCATAAGAAATATGAACTTAAAAGGAATGACATAAAAGAGGGTACTTAAAAAGAAAGAGAGATGTTGGATCCCTTACGGAAATTTGGCAGCCTAACGGCGCCACTCAAAACTTCTAAAATAAATTGATGAGAGAGAATAGGGTCTCTCATCATATGAAAAAAAATTACAGTAAGTTTAATATAATAGATCATCCCAATAATAAGAAAGATGAGCTTTAAAAGAAATGACATAAAAGAGTGTACTTAAAAACAAAGAGAAGAGTAGGATCCATTACCTCGGGTCCAAATTGACTCGATCATTCATTAATCTCCTGAATAATAAACATGAGTTAATTTATACTTCCATAAGAACCCTTTTCAAGTTCATTATTCCTTTTATATCACTTATTACCATGTTTTTAACACTATGTCATTATTTATTTTAATAACGGCCGTTTAACGATCATTGGTACTTTAGTCAAAAATAAACTTTTTATAATTACAAGTTGTTCATGTGGTAAAATATCCATTATATAAAAAATTGAATTCATGATGTAGATATCATATATATCATATATATCCAGTATATTCATGCATTTATAATATTACATAATCATTTATAGGTGAGAAATGAAATGCACCATTCATGGAGACGGTAAGTTGTATGTACGCATGAACGCTAATTTCATTTCTATCTCATACTTTAATGGATAGAAAATAATAATGATATAAAGGTATATTATAATTCCAGTATAACATCATATATAATAATTTTAAATCCATCCTTTATACATCCCGCGTATGG
Organism: Viscum album; assembly: GCA_963277665.1. Classification (NCBI taxonomy): domain Eukaryota; kingdom Viridiplantae; phylum Streptophyta; class Magnoliopsida; order Santalales; family Viscaceae; genus Viscum; species Viscum album. The sequence continues at coordinate 166,112,229 of OY728135.1, forward strand.
AATTAATGAATCAAATCACTTTTAGGGGGCGATAGTCCGCATTTCCTAAAATGAAGATATCGTGTATACACATAATGGAATCCATAAAGGTAATCCATAAATGAAAAATAAAGAATCTTAAAGAAAAAATAAACATATTATGTATCATATATAAATATATTGACATCTTAATGGCCACCTTTGAAGGTGTTATAAAAGTGTTGAACAATCATTGTTTCGTGAGGCATAAATTCTCCATCCACAGAAACAGTATGTTCTTTAACCATTAGATGAAGGTGTGTATAAGTTTATCTCGAATCCTTTTTATAAAAACATCCTAGTATATTTATGATACTGGAGTTGTAACAAAAGAAATGAATAAAAAGATTTTAGGGGGTTGGAGAAGCGAAATAAAGCAAAAGAACTCAAGTGAAGTCATTACCTTAAAATTGGGTAACTCCCTTTAGTTTGAGATCAAAGGCATCCTTGGGAAGACTTCTTACCAAATTGAGGCTTATAAGAGTTAGATAGGGATGTGGAGAGGTAAAATTGGCAGTTTTTGGCCGAGCAAAAGGCCTTGGAAGAGTTGATATGGAGGTATTGGTGGAAGCCTTTTATAAGAGTAGGGGAGGGGCACTCTTGGAAAGTAAGGAAATGTTACTTTATTTTAGAAAGAGTTTCGGATTTTAATAGTCCCAAATTAATTTTTTTTGAGGAGAAGGTGATAAGGGTAAGAAATACTCACATCCAATAGGTTCTGGATATGTGTAGGTCTTATATTTTACATTATCTTTCCATTTTATTTAAATCGTTAAATAATGAGGTAATCGTTGCATCATCATGATGTCATAAAAAATTTAATTTATTTAATGTATAAAAATTATAAAAAAACTATTATGATGTAGGGAATCTTTTTATCTTTCTAATTAATATTTAAAGTCAAAAAGATGATTTTTATAACACCATGAAAAAATGGTTTTTTTAAAACATTTCATGTTTGTGTCATTTTTAATTTAAAATTAAATAAAATGTTATTTATGTAATTTCCCAACCAAAGTGGCTCCATGGGGTCCCCAAGTTGACCCATGAGTTGTCATGGACGGCCATGACACATCCAATGAGGGTAGTACATGTGTCAAGATCATCTTATATTATTAAAACATTATTTTTACCTTAAACTACAGTAATTACGTCTAATCGCGATTAAAAACTTAATAAGTTACTATTCACCAAAAAAATTATTTTAATCCCATTTAAATACATTTTACTTCTTAATGAAAACCATGTATGTCGGATTTTTGAAATTCAAAATACAATGGTGGAACAATTTCATGTAAATGGAAAACAGTTTTTATAAGTACCACTTAGTTGTTTCACTATTCATCAAAAATTGATGTTTTTCAGAAAATTACCAAAAATTCACCCTAAGGAATATTTGATATTCTGAATTCAAAAATGATGAATATTTTACAAAATTAAAAACATATAAGTTGCATTAATTAATTTAATAATTAATTCCCACTGTCAAATCAAATAGCGTGTTTTATGAAACAAAATGTATCAAAAGATTGACACTAGTTTAAGTCTGATTTCAAAGTGAAATTAATTCCAACGACCACTATTGGATTAAATGGTGAAAATATATTATAATTTTACATTAAAAACTATTAAAAATATAATCCAATCATAAAATTAAATTAGATTAAAAAGTTGTTTTGAATTAAAATACAAAATTTTTCACTATTCATTAAAAAATGATCTTTATCAGAAAAATACAAACAATTTACACAAAGTAAATTTTAATGTCCCGATTATATAGAAGAATTTTATTTTCTCATATATAAAACATAAAATTGTCAAAAAGTGGATTTAAAAGAGGATCTCCATCAAAAGGCGGTTAATCAACCCTTTAAAGAATATTAGAATGTTTACGCTTAAAATTAGATTCATTCTCATTTTTAATCCTCTTACATTTATTGTAAAAAGTAAAAATATTTGACAAATATATATAATAATTTTGTAGTTAGTTCTATTCATTCTTTCCATCACAATATCTAGGCGTTAACTACCAATTAAAGTAATATTATTTTATTTTTATAGTGCAACGTATGATTCCCAAGAAACTCATTGTTGCATGTTGGGTACGCAATCGATCATAGCATCCCCTTTAAAGTTATAATAATATTTTATTCAAAAATATGGATAAATGTGAAAATTTCATACTCTTTATTTACCTGGGGTGTTACATCCTTCCCCCCTTTTAGGAATTGCATCCTCGCAATTTTAAAATTGGGGTTTGGAATCTTCATTGAAAATCCCACATCAGAACAAGAGTCAGTGAAAAAATCGCTTTAAAATAAAGAAAGATATGTACAAAGGTCACCCGAGTTAACCCGTACTATGATTCCAAGTATGAAAATATGGACATGGAGGAAAAAACAAAGGGTCATGTTCTGATGGAGAGTGATAGTAAACATGTTTAGGAGAAAGTTAACAATAAGAACATCACAAACATGTGATGGGTTAAATGGTATTCGATTCCCTTGTATGAAAAGTTAACAGACAACATTTTTTTTTATGTTACTTTTAATTGAGGAATTTATTTTTGAGCTTAAATAAATCATAATGAAACATACTTACATGTCATGTAGATTTTCAACTTTTACTAGATTCCTTAATCAAACTCATATTTTCTCCAAAAGACGAGTTTTTAGGAAGTCTTGTTCGCATTTACAGTATTATAAAAAACATCATGAGAATCACCTGATCCAAAAAAGAGATCTATATACTTCCCATGACTTTAGACTCTAACAAAAACCTAAAAGGTTAGTACAAGATCAGATAATCCAGAAAAGGATAACCCTTTATAAAAGGAAAATCTATTCTTAATATCCAAAATTTGTCAAACAAAACCCAAAGTTCAACAAGGACCATTCGATAAACAATTTTTCCATAAAATTCTTCAAAGTAAACCAATATAAGATTGAAACCCAAATATGTGAAGGATTTAGTCACATAGTCCTCCATGTTAGATCGTAACATTTATCTCCAAACTACATCAGTTGCTCTTAAAGTCTCGTATTGAAAAGTAATTAACCTAATCACATATCCCCCATGATAGGTTAATATATTTCAATAGATAACCCAATATAAACTCACTCTTAACTCATAAAATCATCTAACTAAAAAGAATCAGTCAAACTAACCAGGGACTTCACGTAGTCCAGTGGTAGGCGATAAATACCAGTTGCAATTTGGTTGTGGGTTCGATTCCCATAGCTTTGTCCGACGTTATGGGTTGTCACACGGTCTATGTGTTGTCCTTTTTCCCAAACTATATAATTATAAAATCATTCCCAAAAAAGAGATAAAATCATCAAAAATAACCATAACATAATTTAACCTCAATTTTATCTCATGCCTTTCACTTCCATCATAACATATAGTAACCCATAATTACCTCAAAAGTAAGGATTATATAAACCCAAATGATTCTTTATAACTATGTCCACAAAATAAATGATTACTATTCTTTGAATAAAATTTTCATATATCAAACATCAGGGTTACACATACTATAAAAAGTCTTATAATGTAACCCCATCATCAAAAGAGACTTAATACTCTTAAGAATTTCACCATAACTCTTGAAGCCCTTATATGTTGACTTCTTACTCATTCAATATTCTTCATGATCTTTTAACCATTCCTTTCCAACTTATTCTGAAATACTTCTATCCTACAAAAACAATCATGAATCATATCCTAAGATTCCAAAATAGGAAAACAAAAGTTAAGAAATAATTCATACGTTTGATTGGTCATTGTCAGTTTATTCATCCTCAATCGAAATGGCATTAGATATTGGTAAACGTGTATTTGTACGATCTTGGTTATCCAATTCACGAAACTTCTTCATAGGACATGTGTTTGCATAATGACCATTCACACAACATTTAAAGCATTCAATTGATCCCTCAGAAAGAACTTCTTTCCCTTTCCTCGAGTCAACTAGATGCTTCCATTTTTCAGGGAAGGTTATTGCTTTATGACCTTTATTTCCACATCTATAGAATATTTCTTTCCATTTGAAACATTTTTCTAGGTGTTTCTTTCCATATCGTTGACACATAGGTTTTTGAACACACTTACCTTTCAGATTGTTACCTGTAGTTCCTTAGCGATTTTTTTCTCGCATATATGACGCCTTAGAGAAATCACCAAGGTTTAAGTGGTCAATCATGACTCTAGATAGTTGGTTGAGGATAGACAAAAGAGTTCTCATTATATCTCCCATATCATTCAGTTTCTTGCTCAAATACTGTCACAGTTTCCTTCACATCCACTATTACTTTAGGGCCTGCTAAATCCTACCATTTACTAAAACCAAAAAGGATAGTGTGAGTATATCAATAAAACCATCATGTACTAATGAGAATGTTAAACACTAAGTTATACTTACTCATTCACTTTATCTAAAACTAGGACTCTTTCTGAAATCCTAACCATTATGGTAATGTCACTTATGTTTAAAGAATACCCCAACCTCTAAAGTTATCTAAACCGACCTCTGATACCAACTATATGACCCCAGACTTAAACCATACATAATCTTGAGTTATTACAAGATTACACATTGAGGATCTTTTCAGGTTTAGAGTTTTAGAAAATTAGATCCTAAAACTTGCATTACATTCCACATTTACAAAAAGTGGTTACATAAAAGATAGTATTCATTTTTTTTCCATCAACAGAAATTTATTTAAAAATAAAGCATGGATTCTTTCTTGACACATCCTTGACACTATCCTCACATCATGTACCATTCCCTAGACCTATGAAAAACATTTCACAAAAACATGGGATGATCATAAAAAGCTCAGTAAGGGTTATAAAAATATGGAAATGAAACATGAGTTCATATATACATAAGAATGAAATCATACTTTACCCATATAAAATAGGTACTTTAACATACCTCATCAAATCATGAATAAATCATAGTAATCATAAGACATAAAAGGTAACTTGATACATTCATAACATTTTTACGTAGGGAGTAACCCTCTTGGTTACTTTGAAATACCCACCACAGTATATTCCCTAAATCTCTTCGGAGAAACCTTATCTTTTCACTCCTTCACGTTACCCAATGCATTGGAGAGCTATATCGGGCTCACCTGCCCTTAATTTATCACGGAACCACCCATCTTCATAATAGTGCCCAAGAACCATAACATAATCATATCCCATAAAACATTCATAAAGGAAACATAACATTTCCACCTTTGAATAACAAGATATCAATACAACACATTGATATAAAAACATTATGAAAACGTATGACAAAAACATTCCCTTTTACAAATATGGTATGGCTTGTAGAGGAAGCCGAAATTAAAATAATGGTCACGGCGGCGGAGAAGTCGTTGTCGCTGAATACGTATGAGAAAAACATTCCCTTTTGTCGTTTAGTAAACGCTTCGTAAAAAATATTCATTTTGAATAAACGTAAAAGTCAAAGGGGTTTATACACTGTATAAAATAAAGTTGTGTATAAAACAAAACATGCATCAATGAAAGGAGATTGAGACGAAGTCCCATACAAAGACGGTATACTTGGATTAAGGATCAATCAGTTACATAATTATGTGTGACAAATGAAGACACGAAATATTAGTGGGTATTAAGTGTATAACAATAATATGACATTCTCACATAATCATAGAACGACATATTCAAAGTGTACAAGTTTCTCCCAACGAATCAAAATTGGGATAAGAAGTTCCCTTGCAAAAATTCGACAGCCTAACGGCGTCACTTCAAATTTCATAAAAAGAGTTGATGAGAGAAAAAGGGTATCTCATCACTTGGTCATAAAATTTACAACAATAAGGATATATAAGAACATATCCCCACATAATATCATGTGAATTAAAAGAAATCACAAAATAAGTCTTTTAAAAAGAGGAGGATGAAAGGTTCCCTTACCGACTTGGGTAACTTTCGAAACATACACCCCATTGATGTAGGGTCATAAAATTAATATGTAAATACCCATAAATGAAATTATATTACACAAAGAGAAAAATAATGGGAATTACATACAACACTCAAAGGAAATGGTGGAAAATGATGCATAAATCTCACGGGAATAAAAGTGAGATGAAAAATCCCCTACAAAAACTCGGCAGCCTAACGGTGCCACTTAAAACATATAAAATGGATTGATGAGAGAAAATATGGTCTCTCATTATATGAACAAAAAATTAAAAGTAGGAGTAATATTAAATAACATCCAAATCATAAGAAATATGAGCTTAAAAATAATGACATAAAAGAGTGAACTTAAAAGAAAGAGAGATGTTGGATCCCTTACGAAAATTTGGCAGCCTAACGACGCCACTCAAAACTTCCAAAATAAATTGATGAGAGAGAATAGGGTCTCTCATCATATGAACAAAAAAATTACAGTAAGAGTAATATAATAGAACATTCCAATAATAAGAAAGATGAGCTTTAAAAAGAATGACATAAAAGAGTGTACTTAAAAAGAAAGAGAGGAGTAGGATCCCTTACCTCGGGTCTGACTTGACTCGATTGTTCATTAATCTCCTGAATAATAAACATGAGTTAATTTATACTTCCTCAAGAAACATTTCAAGTTCATTATTCCTTTTATATCACTTATTACCATGTTATTAACACTATGTTATTATTAATGTTAATAAAGATCGTTTAATGATCATTGGTACTTCAGTCAAAAATAAACTCTTTATAATTACATGTTGTTCATGTGGTAAAATATCCATTATATCCAGAATTGTATTTATGATGTAGATATCATATATATCATATATATCCAGTATATTCATGCATTTATAACATTACATAATCATTTAGAGGTAAGAAATGAAATGCATCATTCCTGGAGACGGTAAGCGGTACGTACGCATGAACGTTAATTTCATTTCTATCTCATACTTTAATGGAAAGAAAATAATAATGATATAAGGGTATATTATAATTATAGTCTAAAATCATATATAATAATTTTAAATCCTTTTTTTATACGTCCCACGTATGGAACTAACTAATCAAATCACTTTGAGGGGGTGGTAGTCTGCACTTTCTAAAATGAAGATATCGTGTATACCCATAATGGAATCCATAATGGTATGACATAAATGAAAAATACAAAAGCTTAAGTAAAACATAATCATATTATATATCATATATAATTATAGTGACATCTTAATGGCCACATTTGAATGTGTTATATGAGTGTTGAACAATCATCGTTTCGTGAGGCAGAAATTCACCATCAAGAGAAACAGTATGTTCTTTAACAATTAGATAAAGGTGTGTGTAAGTGAAGCTCGAATAAATTTTATAACAACATCCAAGTATATTTATGATATTTTATTTGTTACAAAATAAATGAATAAGAAAAGTTTAGGGGGTTGGAGAAGTGAAATAAAGCAGAAGAACTCAAGTGAAGACATTACATTAAAATCGAGTAACTCCCTTTGGTTTGAGCTCAAAGGCTTCCTTGGGAAGACTTATGACCATAGTGAGGCTTCTAAGAGTTATAGAGGGATGTGTAGAGGAAATATTGGCAGGGGTTGGCCGACCCAAAGGCTTTGGAAGTGTGGGTAAGGAGGTAGAGGTGGGGTCCTTTTATAAGAGGAGGGGAGGGGCACTCTTGGAAAGTAAGGAAATGTTACTTTATTTTAGAATGTGTTTCGGATTTTAATGGTCCCACATTTATTTTAATTCAAGGATAAGATGATAAGGGTTCGAAATCCACCCATTAAATAGGTTTTGGACATCTTTAGGTCTTAGATTTTACATTATCATTCCATTTTATTTATATCATTAAATAATGAGGTCATCGCTGCATCATCATGATGTCATAAATAATTTATTTTATTTTATGAATAAAAATTATAAAAAAATTACTATGATGTAGGAAATATTTTTATATTTCTATTAAATATTTATAGTAAAAAATCTGACTTGTATAACCCAATGAGAAAATTGTTTTTTTTAAAAATCTCATGTTTGTGTCATTTTTAATTTAAAATTAAATAAAAAGTTATTTATGTCATTTCCCAACCGAAGTGGCTCCATGAGGTCACCAAGATTACCCATGGGATGTCTTGGTTGGACATGACACATAAAATGAGGGTAGGACACGTGTCAAGCTCATCTCATATTTTTAAATATTATTTTTACCTTAAACTACACTAATTACCTCTAATCGAGATTAAAAACTTCATAAGATACTATTCACCAAAAAATTATTTTAATCCCATTGAACCACATTTTACTTCTTAATGACAACCATGTATGTCGGATTTTTGATATTAAAAACACAAATGTGGTTAAGTTTCATTTAAATGGAAAATCAGTTTTTATAAGTACCACTTAGTGGTTTCACTATTCATCAAAAATTGATGTTTTTCAGAAAATTACCAAAAATTCACCATAAGATATATTTGATATTCTGAATTAAAAAATGATGTCTATTTTAAAAAATTAAAAACATATAATTTGTATTAATTAATTTAATAATTAATTCCAACTATCAAAACAAATAGTGTGTTTTTATGAAACAAAATGTATCAAAAGATTGACACTAGTTTAAGTTTGATTTCAATGTGAAATTAATTCCAAAGACCACAATTGGATTAAATGGTTAAAATATATTATAATTTCACATTAAAACTAATTCAAAATATAATATAATCCTATAAATAAATTATATTAATAAGTGGTTTTGAATTAAAATACAAAAAGTTTCACTATTCATTAAAAATGAACTTTATTAGAAAAATACCAAACATTTACACAAAGTAAATTTTGATGTCCCGATTCTAAAGAAGAATTATATTTTGTCAAATATAACACATAAAATTGTCAAAAAGTGGACTTAAAAGAGGATCGCCATCAAAAGGTTTTTAATCGACCCTTTAAAGAATATTTGAATGTTTACGCTTAAAATTGGATTCAATCGCATTTTTAATCCTGTAACATTTATTGTAAAAAGTAAAAATATTTGACAAACATATATAATAATGTTGTAGCTAGTTTTATTCATTCCTGCCATCACAACAGATAGGTGTTAACTACCATTTAAAATAATATTATTTTATTATTAGAGTGCAATGTAAGATTCCCAATAAACTCATTGTTGTGTGTTGGGTACGCCATCGATCATAGCATCCCCTTTAAAGTTATATTAATATTTTATTCACAATTATGGATAAATGTGAAAATGTCATACTCTTTATTTACCTGGGGAGTTACATTTGACATCATTTTCAATGGGATATTTTGTTATCACAATATTTAGCCAACCGCCTAGTGTAGGTTTTTTTTGGAATAGTATGATCATCATTGCATTTTATTATGGTCGTTCTATCAATCATAATTATCGATCTTTTTTTATGTCCATTAAATTGTCTATCAATGCACCTGAAATATCTGATTTGTATGGAAACTTTTCTAAACTATCTGCTCAATATTGCTATGGTTGTCCAGTTCATCTATTACCTCAAGCTAGTTTGAGAATCTTCTTCTCATTGGGATCTTAAAGGAAACTACATCGTTATCTCCCCCAAACATCTTCATTCATCATTTCCACATCTTAAAATTCCCATGATGGTCCATGTTATTTGGAAGAATCATTTTCATCATGATATTAAGATAAAACTAAGGCTCAAATGTTATTGGAATATGTGTTGTTGTATGAATAATGTGATGGTTCACTCTAAGTAAAGGAACCATCTGACTAGTTTTTGATGGTTTTGTGACAATATTAATTTACTATGAAGACATAATTATGTTCAATTTTCGTGTGTTGATTATATCTCATTTGAGTGATCTTCACACATATTTAAGAATGGTAGCGACTAAATCCCAACACATTATGCATTCTGTATTTGCTAACCAAGGAGGTACCATGGATTCACATTATGCATATGTAACCACATGAATTCTATCTAAAGTAACATTCACTTTATTTTGGTTTTTAAATTTTATTGAGGTTTCTTAAAAACTTATATTAAACAATGAATGATTATTTAACTAATATTTTTTTTAAAAGGATAAGAAGACACAACATACATTGTTGTTTTAATAAATGATATGAGAAGGAATATTGAAGAGGTGTAATGTTATTTTAATAAATGCACATGATACTTTTCCAAAGGGTAAGATATACATATTTCGATTACTGTAGTACATAAAGTTTGATATATTATTTCATGATTTACTTACACAATGAAATTAAATTACTTAGAAGGATTGATCTGTGTGTGCATAAATTTGAAAAATAAATAGGAAGTGCATGTGTTCAAGCATGTGTATGCTTACATGCATATGATTATTTAATTATTTGAAGAATCAATAAGGAATTGTATATTTTATTAGGTGATATATATTTTATAAGGTTGTTTTCATTTACATGATTTATATCATCTATAATATTTGAATTCCATGCATTAAATTATACACACATATGATTTTTAAAAGTGAAAATCCAATATAAAATTCTTGATTAATGTGAAGTGATATGGGAATGAATCCAGGAATATTTTGATACCTTTGAATAAAAAGAAATTCAATATGCGACTATTCAGGTTTAGTGATGTGGCATCTTCATCACATTAAATAATGTTTTCCCAATGATTGTTGTATTGAAACATACGATAATATTAAGTGATCATTCATTATTTGATATTTTCTTGCTTTAGTGTAACAGAAATATATTTTTATATGATTTTTTGTGATCTAGAAATCATGTGTAGTAGTATTAACTAATCATCTTATATGTGGATCAATTATTCATGAAAACGATAAAGGCTCCACTAGGGGACTAAAATGTTTCTGAACATTGTGATTGGGGGGCGTCAAAACATTCATTATGTAGAATGTAAGGTTGTGGTATTCTCAAAAACTATGTAATGATGATTGGAACTTGGTTTATATCCAATTTAAAATTTGTATTTTCAAATAAATTATTCTTATCATCACTTTCTAATATATTGATGATGACATGTTGGGGGGTCTAACCAATATGGGAAAGGGTATATCCTTGTATCGAACATAGTAAATCCATGTGTTTTATTTTTTCAATATTTTTATTTTGGTCATGGAGTGGTTGAGTATTATATATCTGGGATCATGATATTAATAAGTCATATATGTATAATAAAAAATTAAATGTATTTTTAAAAACCCTACACCACTGATTCACCACCCCTCTCAGTTGTATATAACTGATCATTAGGCACTTCATAATGATATTTTTGAGTGTATTCCTACCATATCATGGTGGTTTATGTATTTTTTTATTCATGAATATTTGGAAAAAATCATGTGGAAATGATTATATTATATATGGGTGAAAACTCTAGGAAATGTTATTTTCATGTGAATATATCACATTGTAAAGGATTTTTACATTCTACAATATGATGCTTTCCATTTTTTTGTGCAACTAGAATTATTTAGAGGGATATTTTTGTAGATATTAATTTTGAGGGAGAATATTATATCAATAAAATTGATTAAAAAAATAATTATTTAAATTACCATTATTTTTTTTACATATTCCTATTTTGTAAAAATCTATTGATTTGATGATGTAATATAATGGAAACCAAGGGAATGAACGAAATGTAATTCAACCTTTATTTTTTTAAGATGAATGATGATTTAGACTAAATTTATTCAATTTATGGAATTTGATAATGAATGGAATTTAATACTTCTATACATAAGATTTATAATATCATGAAAAGTAATAATTAATATGTAGTGTGAGTATTTATTTTCATGGGGAGAGTTATTTTAACCAATTGAGAGAATCATAGCTCTTGAGAGAAAACTAAAAATAGAATGAACTATATATTATACCATGTTTGAAGAGAAATATAACAAAAAACTTGAATAAAAATAGAATATATTGGGGTTTAAAGAAGAATAATAATAATTTGATAGTGCATGAAAGATGTAATATATTTTTAGTTTTGTAGATTAAATAAATAAAAAACAACATATTAGTGGGATTCTCCCTATATTGAATGCAAATGACTATTACTATGTATAGAGAGTTATATCCCAAATATATATTTTATCAATTAAAAGTTTTTAATTATTATACTAATGGTACATATTTTCTATGATGTATTAGGGAATTACATGTCAATAGAGAAAAAAATATTATAATGTGGAAATATAAGTTCGGATGAGGCACACATGCTAAGCTGGATGTGGTTCTTCTTGAAGACATTCATTAATTGATAATCACATTATGATGGGAGATAAAATATTATATATTCAGTGTAGTGGAAACATGGCCCTAGAAAAAATATAATTTGAAGAAACACTATTAATCAAGACTTATGAACATACTTGGCTATATCAGTTCAAATTAGAAATTAATTTAAACATGAGTGTGAATATTCACTGAACATTGTTTCAAGGTAAAAACATCCCCCACTATATTATATTATTCAAATAATAGTATATAATCACTTTTTTAATGATAGTAATTCATGGATGTGAATAAGAATATCTACTCATGATTTAAAAACACTTTATTTCCTGATTTATAACACACATTACGAACAATAATATAAATTGATATTGACATATAATTTGTTTAGATAATTAAAAACATAAATAAATACCCTTTAATATAAAAACAAAACCATTATTTATAAATAATCATATTTCTCCTAACTTTTAGAGGGCCTTTAAAAATTTATATGATACCCTAGTAAAATTACATTAGGAAAACGGTGATTTAAAATCCATTTAAAGGGAATATACCTAGAAATAAAGAATAACATACGAGTAAATAATTATAAGGAGATATTATACTAATAAGAATGATACAATTGAAAATTTAAAATATTATGTAATCATTACCATGTGTAAGAATCCTAAAGTAGGAAAACATAATCATTTCAAAGGACTAACCACTATTGTGAAAAAATATTTTCCAATGGCCACTGAATAATGGAATGATATGGATAATTTACATTTTAAAATTGTGATGTAATGATAAATACACAGGATTCATATGTATTGTTCTTATCCTAACCACCCTTTCACCATACACAGTGTTTCTCATCTAAGTGTCCTTTCACTATACATATTATTCTTTAGATAAAAAATCCTACATTATACAAGACAAATCATGTGATAGTGAAAATACATAATTCATTGGATGGATAATAAATATATATCAATCAAAATCTTTTATAACTAATACATAATATATATATAAATGTTTATTCCATAAAATAAAAAACTTTACAATAAATAAAACATATTTATTAGAAAACCCATGAGAAGAAAGTGGGGGTCCCAATATTGTCTTAAGGAATAACGAAAGGATAAATAATAATGTTTTCCCATAAAATAAGTAATTAAATTTTTTTAAAAATTCATATTTGAAAAAATATTACTAAATATTCACATTTTTTCAATGTAGAAAAGTCTTTGATAATGATCTAGATGATTTCTGAATAAATACACACTAGTAAGGTGATTATTTACAAAATTAGTATCGCTCCATTTAAAAATATAATCAGATTATTATAATTAAATAAAATAATTATTAAACCTTATGGATTGAACATAATATAATTATATTATCTAATAGGTATTCTTTTTTAATCCATTGTTTTTGGGTCATGCTCAATAGGAGACAATAAATAGGATTGTCCAATTAAACTTGTTTTACATAAAAGTTTACATATTTAAGGGAACTAAATTGTAAGAACTAGGTTATTATTCTTGACGTATAGGTTTATTCGTTTCTCTTTTTCCATTAGTGTTTTGAGAAAATAAGAAAAATGGGGAAAATCCTAAATTTTGGGACTATAAGCCATGTACTATTCTACATGGCGTATACTTTTTCCATGTGGGATGAGTAGACAGGGTGTGTAGCCATGCTAGCGAAGAAAGGAGTAAAAAACAACTACACACCGTGTAGTGGGTATTTTCACGACATGTAGTCAATCTACAGGTGAATAGTATGGCAGTAGAAGATACTGCCAGCTGAGCGACAGTACACACCGTGTAATCAGGAATACATTCCGTGTGCTCATGTCGACAATGAACAGTTTGGCAGTGGGGAAAAGGTGGCTGCCAGAGGAATAATTAAATGAGAAAAGTATATTCGATGTATTCTATAGTACACACATTGTAGTTTGTTTTTTTTCACTTAAAATGCGGAGTAGCCAACTTTGTTCACTAGATTGGCATAGAACCAGAGGAAGCAGTCGGGAGAGGAGGTCTGACCTTCATGGATATCATGATCGAGCGTCGGGAATCTGTTTTCACCTATGACAATCCCATTGGAACCGCATGGGTAAGCCCTCCACATTCCTTATGTCATTCTTTCCAATTCTTTCTCTATGGGAAGTTATTTGAGTTTGAGAGAGGTTTTCTTTCACCATATATCTACTTCGTTCGTGGATGATTAGAGGATCATCGTTCACATATATCAGTCTTCGGAGTTTAGGGTAGGTGGCTTGGTGTTTAATTTCCAACTATTTTGCATTTGTGTATGGTTGTGCCGCGAACCCATGTTGGGGTTTCATGTTGCTGAGGCATTAGATATTTTAAATACCTAGAATTGTATTGGTAATAAAATGTGCTAATAAACTATTTCTCAGGATCGCTGCGTGGATCCCAGACCACCACGGGGATGCATTCCTCTGTTTAGCCGTTTGGCCAGGATACCTAAAGGTATGGCATAATAATAATGATTATAGAATTTATTTGAGAGGGATTTCATGCATATTTCTTGTTTACAAGTTGGGCATGGCCCAGTTACTTGTTTTTCCTGAGGTCAGTGTCTTACTTAGCCTGAGGGTAATGCATCTTTTGGCCTGAGGGAAACTTCTTTCGCACCTGTGGGAAATAGACTATGTGCCAGAGGGCGACACATTATACGCCTGAGGGCAATATCTTTTATGCCTGTGGGAAATTATCTGCAGGTTACGATTATAATTACCTGAGGGTAAGGGTTCACGTGTCGGAGGAGACTGACTATTTATATAGGAATTCACTATAGTAGTTTCCTTATAATGAATGATTAACTGAATTATAAAATGTAAATATAACTGGTAAAGCTAGTTACTTTTGAGTACTTCTTAGTTTATTGCATTTTTACTACTACACACCATTGTTGCATATGTTCATATAGTTGGGCACGAGCATTTGGTCGGTGCCAACTGGGATTTATTTTTCTCACCCTGTTTGGGTCATGTCTTTGGCCCAAACCGATTACATTTCTGCAGGTGTGGATAAGGGAAAGGGTCCCTACACAGGTACTTGATTACTACTGAGGAGTAGGGGAGCATAAGACCGGGATTTGGCTCACGATGCTACCAGCTGTTTTGTTTTGTTTTGTTGTACCCTGTATTTTTCTGTACTGTATTGTTGTGTAACATGTTCTGGATGTTGTCTTAGAAATTGTGACATGTTGCATCTTTATCTATATAACTTTTGGCTGTCTCTTACTCCAGTTGTTGATTTTAAATGTTCATGGTTTATTGTTTCTGTTGTCGCTGTATGCTTTCTATATCATTTCCGCTATGCTACACTTTTTCAAATGAGGTCATAGTTTCCCCACTATTCGACTTGGGCCCTCGCTGCTAGTTGGCAGCCTCTGGCATTTGGCAAATGCATTTGAGGACATGTGACCTACCAGGTTCGGGGCACCCATTGAGTGGAACCCGGTACTCAAAACATTACAATATGGTATCAAAGGAGTTTCATTTATTTGACTTACTATTTGGATCCTTAGTCAGGGATAGGGAAAAAATGGTAGTTGGTAATGAGCTGTGTCCAGGACTACCTAACCTGTGTACAGGGAAAATCCAAACTACCTCATATTTTTGAAATTATTCTGATTTGAACATTTTATAGTTGATATGGTTTTAACCATTGGCTGACGAACTTCTGATTGTGTTGTATATAAGTTGTCCATGGGTTCTATTTAGTTGCAACCTGATGAGATTAGTGTATGCCATCTCATGCATCATTTAGGAACATGATAGGAATCACATGCCAAGCATCATTCTATGCCATATAGTTTCATTAGAAATTGCATGTTGTTGTGATAGTTTTTTTGCATGAAAAAAATGCTGTTGGGATTGCTTCTTTGATAAATACCTGCTATGTGATAAGGAATTTTTTTGTTTATAGACTTTTGAGATAATGAATGCCAAGCTTCATTTTTTGGTATGCATTGGCACTCATTGACCAGAATATGGTGGATCATTGACTGTTTATCTTGTTGTAACACATATAAGATGCCATACATTGATTCGTGGATAGTATGTGCCCTCAAGGATTGAAATTTGGAACATATGTGTTGTTTTTCAGTAATTTCTGGGCTCCGAAGTTGTTTCAGAGGCATAATGTCCGGGAAACCCAGGATACATGTCGTGTAGTTCCTTGGACACATGCTTTGTGTTCTTCTGTTTGGAAGAAAATAAAACTTTTTACTACATGTCATGTACTCTCAAGACACAACGTTTAGACTCTTGCAGCATCATAGACCATGTTGGCAGGGACACAGGGTAGGGAAAAGTTTGTGTAAAACATGCCGTGTACCGGATGTACACACCGTGTATTGTTGTCCTGGAGTCCACCTGTGTAACTAAAATAATGATCAAAGGAGACCATAAGACATACACATCATTTCCACTATGTAGCACACCATGTAGTCTGGCTTGGGGACCCAACCGTGTAAATAACAGACACGGGATGGTGTCACCTTTCCATGAACACGCCGTGTACAAGAGGGACACGGTGTGTAGTCCTTGCTGGTGACAGACCGTGTGGACTTTTCCGTGTGGCTAGAGAAACAAACTGTTGAACATGCCATGTGCATGTGTGACATGCAGTGTAGTTGTATCCGAGCAGTTGTTCATGTCATGAATGACACGAGCAGTTGGAAATGTACAACATACAGGTTTAGTAGTTTATATACATGTCGTGTAGTTTTGATCAATTGGAGCCATGTGGCTTAGCCGTGTAGAAGGACTCAGGTAGGGGAAGAGAAGTCAGGTACATGCCTTGTAGTCAGTATACACACTGTATAGTCTTGTTTTGCCAATATTGAAATCCCTTATCCCTTATTATTTCTTTTTGGTAACTTTTTTTTAGTCTTGATAATTTGGATCTAAGGCGTGTTTTGACCTTGTAGATACATGACATCGAGACGAACACATGTTTTTTTCCAAGATAGTGACAACGATTATACTCCAAAGATGGTGGGCCATGGGATACCAGTGGATCCTCCTGCAGAGCCAGATGCGGCACCACCCGTTATATCGGAAATAGGTGCAGAGGAGTACTTCCATAAAGGCTTTATGCGGTTCATGCAGACCTTTCAGGGAGCACCTCCAGCTGCCACATCTATGGTAGAGCTAACATGTTTCTTCTAGCAGTAGCATCAAACCACATTTTCATTGGATGGTGGACCACAAGCTTTAGAGTATTGGCTGGGGTCGATGTAGACCATTTTCGACCATCTTGAGATGCCTCCAGGGCGGAGGGTCAAGATCACTACATACATGCGGTGTAATTCAGCCAAGTGGTGGTGGGGTGTTACCACTCAGTCTAAGCATCACCGAGACATGTTGGGGGAAGATTTATAGACAGATTTCTATGATTTCTTCTTCCCAGATACATATAGGGCTCGAGAATTAATGAATCTACAGAAGGGCGCTATGTCGGTGATGGATTATTCTGCACGTTTCACTGATCATCAGCATTTAGCACCCATCCTGGTTGGTGGTGAGATGTTGGGGGCCATACACTTTGAGGATAGTCTTCGATACGACATTCGAGCACTGGTGAATGTTTTCAGGTTACCTTCACTACATGCAAATATGAACTAGGATCTAATTATAGAGAGAAATCTGTGGGAATCTATTGGTGTGGGCCAGGGCGGTTCAGCACTAGTTTCTGGTTCTATTTCTTCTGGCAAGAGGAAGAGACATATGTACTTCTCTCACGGAGGCAGTACCATCTAGAAGGATGTTTTAGGTGGTCATGTTAGGTGATACCAGTGTGGTAAAGAGGGAAACTAGAGACCTCAGTGTCCACGTGATTCAGTGGAGTGTCGAGCTTACAGCAAGATGGGTCATCTACAACGCTTTTGCAGGGTGTTTCAACCAATGGCTAGTGGGAGTGGTTCTGTACAGACTTCGTTTGTGGGAGAAAGACCAACAACTTCTTACCAGTCGGGAAACTGGAATACGTCAGGCCGTGTAGGAAAAGATGATGGTCATGGACATGGTAGCCAGACACCAGGATCTCAAAGGCAGTAGGGATGGATAGATCTAGGTAGCCAGGCAATGTCGCAGGGTCATGACACCGGGTAGGCATACGCAGTGTAGCAGACCTAATATTAGTATGATCCCATAACTTCTACCATCATAGGTACTATTTTAGTAGCTTCTGACTTATCTTCAATACTTTTCTAAAGAGGTGCCACACATAGATGCATATCTGTTCCCATTGTGTAGAGCCTAGGTATTTGAGTTTCTTCTTCTTCTGATGTAATGACGCTAGACACTCTATTGGGAATTAGAACGACATGTGTGCATCAACGAAAGTAGTTCCCCCTAGATGACGGTGTGTGTCACGTCCTTTTTGTCCTCTATGTCTTGGAGATTATGATTGATGATTTCATTCTCAGGAAGGACTGGTTGGTTCCCTTTCGAGCCTTTATATATTTCTATCGTCATAGGGTATGTTTCATGTCACTAGAGGGCAGAGAGTTTCTATACATGGGAGAATGGGATGTTCAGGCTAGTCGAGCTAGGCCAGAGCATCATAGGAATGGTGGAATCATAGCCCATATTTTATGTTTATATCTAAATGATCAGGGGACTTGTCCGATGGATTTCACTCCAGTGGTTGACTGTTTCATGGATGTCGTCCTGGACGACTTTTCAGGTCTTCCTCCAGAGCGAGAGGTGGATTTTTCTATTGAGCTTATGTAATGAGCAGTACTGATGTCCATTACTCCATATAGGATAGAAAAACTAGAGTTGAAGGAGCTCATGAGTTAGTTAGACGAGTGGAATACAAAGGGTTTCATCTGACCCAGTACTTCTCCTTGGGGTTTTCTGGTCCTCTTTGCGAATAAGGTGAACTGTAACATCAGACTCTGTGTGGATTATCAAATGCTGAACAAATTGACAGTTAAGAACTGATATTCCATGCTGAGTATTGATGATATTTTTGATCAACTTCATGAAGCATGAGTGTTCTAAAAGATTGAATTGAGATCAGGTTATCACTAGCTGGACGAGAGACCATCAGACATACCATATACAACTTTTCAGAAAAGATATGGTCTTTATGAGTAATTGGTTATGCCCTTTGGACTCACGGACGTGCCTGCTGTTTTCATGGATCTAATGAATCATGTGTTACATCCTTATCTGGATTCTTTTGTGGTAGTATTCATGGATGACATCTTAGTGTACTCTCACACTCGACACGACCATGCCACCCATCTTGAGATCATATTGAGTACACTGATAGAGCATCGGCTATATGCTAATCTCTCAATGTGCCACTTTTGGATGGACATTATTCAATTCCTATTTCATATTATCTCAGAGGCAGGAGTTTCCATGGACCCAGAGAAGGTGAGGGTAGTAGTTTCCTAGGAGAATCCTAGGAACGTGTTTGGGATATGAAATTTCTTAGGGCTGGTTGGTTACTACAAACATTTCATCCAAGACTTCTCCCGCTTAGCAGCACCGTTGAGGGGTCTGACTAAGAAGGGTGTGATGTTCGTTTGGTCAAAAGCCTGCGAGACAACCTTTTAGGACCTGAATGGAAGGTTTTCATCAGCACCAATCCTGATACATTCAGAGCAAGGGAAGAGCTATACAATTGTCTGTGACAAATGAGGTATTTGACTGGGAGCAGTGTTGATGTAAGGCAATAGAGTTTTTGTATATGGGTCTCGGCAGTTGATGCCACATGGGAGGAATTACACAATGCATGATCTCGAGTTGGCTACAGTTGTTCATGCATTACACTGTTACAGACATTATCTCTTGGGATATAATTTTGTGGTTTTTAATGACCACAAAAGTCTCAAGTATATCTTTACTCAACGTGACTTGAATCTGAGGTAGCGAAGTTGGGTCGAATACCTTCAGTCCTTTGATTTTGAGCTTGCCTATAAACATGGTAAAGGTAATGCAGTTGCTGATGCACTGAGAAGGAGGACTGAGATACAAGCTATGAAAGAGGCCAGTGATAAATGGCAGCTTATGGCATTGTTCTCTGAGATGCATTTGAGGCTGCACAAGAATCAGGGGAAATCATATCCTTTTTCCTTAGCAGTGACTTCCACCCTTCTGGATAGAGTGAGGATGAGATAACTACCTGATTTAGAAGGCCTAGTTCTACGGGTGTTGGTGGCAATAGAGGACCCTCCTCCTAGTTATATGATAGGCGATGATGAAATTCTTCATTTCCATGGACAAGTGTGGGTTCCAGGGGATATATGTGAGGAGATGATGAAAGAGTTTCATGTTTCAGCATGGGCAGTTCATCCCGAGGTTACCAAGATGTAGTGAGACTTGAGATGTCAATACTGTTGGCTGGGTATGAAGATGGATGTAGCTAGTTTAGTTACGAGGTGTTCTAACTATCTGCAGGTGAAGGCGGAGCATCAGAGGACAGCCGGAATTTTACAACAATTACCCTTCTCAGAGTGGAAATGGGATGATGTGACGATGGACTTTGTGACTGGGATGCTGTGGACACCTAGAAGAAATGATGTCGTGTGGTTTTTGGTGGATAGACTCACGAAGGTAGCTCATTTCTTTTCCAATCAAGGAGACCGTAGTTGTTGACTAGATCCAAAATCTATATATTCGAGAGGTCGTACGTCTTTATGGGGTTCCTTGTTCTGTCGTTTCAGATAGGGACTCCTGGTTTACGTCTTGTTTTTTTCAGAGTTGTTAGAGGGCACTGGGTACACAGGTGCTTCTGAGTATAGCATACCACCCTGAGACCGATGGCCAGACAGAGCATATGGTACACGTTCTTGAGGACAAGCTGCGTGCATGCATCCTAATATTTGGGGGCTCTTGGTAGAAGAAAATACCGCTGGACGAGTTTTCATATAATAATAGTTTTATGGAAATTGTTGATAAGGAACCATACAAGACATTATATGGTAGGCCATGCCGATCAACCCTGTGCTGGTTAGAGGTAGGTGAGACAAAATTACTGGGACCACATCTCATGCAGGAGACTTCTGAGCAGGTCAAATTGATTCAGAAGCTGATGGCTGCTGCACAGTATCTTCAGAAATCCTAGGATGATCACCGCAGACAACCCTTGGAGTTCATGGTCGGGGATCAGGTTTTCTTAAGTGTTTCATCGAGGTTGGGACACAGGCATATCATGAGACATGGATAACTTTCACAGAAGTATGAGGGGAAATTTGAGATTCTGGAAAGTGTCGGGCCAATTTCATATCAGTTGCAGTTACCACAGAGGTATCGGGCCGTACACGAAATCTTCCATGTATCTCAACAACGCCACTATCATTCATACATGTATCATGTCTTTCAGCCAGAGGAGGTTGAGGTTTAGATCGATGAGTCCTTTGAGGATCATCTGATTTGTATTGTGGATAGGAGCATGTATGTTCTCTGAGGCTGTTTAGTTCCCCTCTTACGAGTTCTATGGACGCATGGTTGAGTGTAGGATGAAACCTAGGAGCGGGAGACCGATGTACGTACTCAGTGGCCAGAGCTGTTCTGATCCATATATTCTCCACCCTTGGAAGGGAAATTCAAGGACGAATTAGTTTAAGGGGAGAGGTTTGTAGGAACCCAATTCTTATTATTGATGTACATGATTCTTATTTTCAATTTTTCCTTATGTGTTTTTAGAAAATTAGGAAAATGGAGAAAAATCAAAAAATTTCGGACTACATGCCATGTACTATTCCACAAGCTGTGTACTTTGGCCATGTGGGATGAGTACACAGGGTGTGTAGCCATGTTGTCGAAGAATGATTTAGAAAAATGACTACATGCCGTGTAGTGGGTATTTACACACTGTGTAGTCAGTCAGTAGGGGAATTGTAAAGAGGTGGAAACAACCACCGACTGAGCGACAGTCCACTCCATGTAGTGGGGAAAATGTAGCCTCCTAAGGAACAATTAAATTAGAAAATTACATGCCATGTAGTCTATAGTAGATGCCGTGTAGTTTGTTTTTTTATTGCCTAAAATGGGAATTAGCCAACCCTATTCACAGGATTGTCTTAGAACCAAAGGAAGGTGTCGTGATAGGAGGCCGGACCTTAGAGGATCTCAAGATTGAGCATTGGGAATCCGTTTTCACCTCTAATGATCTCATTGGAACCGCACGTGTATGCCCCCCACTATCCTTAAGACGTTCATTCCAATTCTTCCTCTAAGGGAATTTATTTGATTTTGAGTGAGTTTTTCTTTCACCTCAGATCTACGACATTCTTGGTTGATTTGAGGATCATAATTCGAGTATATCGATCAGGAGCTTTTAAGGTAGGTGAATTGGTGTTTAATATTCATCTATTGTGCGTTTGTGTATAATTGTTCTACAAACCCATGTTGGGCTTTCATGTGGATGAGGACATAGATATTTTAAATACCTCGAATTTTATAGTTAATTAAATGTGATAATAAACGGTTTCTGGGGATCGCTGATTGGATCCAGGACCACCCCGAGGGTGTGTTCCTCTATTTAGCCATTTGGCCAGGATACCAGAGGGTATTATTTTATAATAATGATTATAGAATTTCCTTGAGAGGAATTGCATGTGTATTTATAGTTTACATGTTGGTCATGGCCCAGTTACTTATTTAGCCTGAGGGAAGTGTTTTACATAGCCTGAGGGCAGTGCATCTTTTGGCCTGAGGGAAACTTCTTCTATGTTGTGGTCAATAGACATTGTGCCTGAGGGTGACACTTTGTACGCCTGAGGGAAATATCTGTTATGCCTATGGGAAATTACCTATGGGTTACGATTCTGATTACTTGTGGATAAGGGTTTGCATGTCTGATGACACAGATTGTTTACATAAGAATTCACTGTGGTGGTTTCTTTATAATGAATGATTAACTGAATAATATAATTGAAATATAATTGATACAGTTAGTTACTTTTGAGAACTTATTAGTTTATTTAATTTTTACTACTGCACACTATTGTTTATTATTTTCAAATAGTTGGGCACGAGCCTTTTGTGGGTTCCTACTGGGATTTATTTTACACACCCTGTTTGGGTCATGTCTTCGGCCCAAACAGATTATTTTTCTACAAGTGTGGATAAGGGAAAGGGTCCTTGCATAGGTACGTGATTGTTATTGAGGAGTAAGGGAGCATGGGACTGAGCTGAGGTTCGCGATTCTACCATATATTTGTTTTTGGTTTGTTGTACCCTGTATTGTACTATACTATATTGTTGTGTAACATGTTATGGTTGTTTTCTTAGAATTTGAGACATGTTGCATCTTTATCTATATAACTGTTGGTTGTATTTTACTGTAGTTGATTATTTTAAATGTGATTTTTTTTATCATTTCCACTGTTGTTGTATGCTTTCAATATTATTTCCACTATGATACACTTTGACAAATGAGGGCATAGTTTCCCAACTATCAGACCTGGGCCCTCACTGCTAGTCGTTAGCCTCTGGCGTTTGGGGAAATGCGCTTGAGGTCATGTGACTAAACGGGTTCGGGGCACCTGTTGAGTGGCACCCGGAACTCGGGGTGTTACATTAAAATATCTATAACCTCGATATTAATAAAGGATATTTATCAAAAAATAAATTTTATGTCAATATATTAACAAAATCCTTGTAATTTTAGTAATGGTAGATTATATAGAAAGGGTAAATTGAATGAGAATGTGTGTGATGAATGTTATGATAGATGCATGAATGGATAATACTTTTTATTTAATTTAGTATTTTTTAAATCCAATATCAAAAAATTATCTAATGAAACATATTTTTAAATGATTATATGTAAAATATTAGGTTATGAATAGTTAACACATAAGGGGGATTCAAATTGATAGGGGGAACATTAGATATAATGAAAATATGGAAAAGGAGGGGAAATCCAATTTAAATGAATGAAAATAATTAATAATATAGTTTCATTTTAAATAATGGTTACTATTAACCAGTAATGATAAACTGAATCACAAGTGATCACATAAGATTGAAATGGGTTATAATATATAATAACAAAAACATTCAAGGATAATAGTTATAACTCAATAAATAATATTTGTCTATGAATGACCAATAATTTAAGTGAATAAATCATTAATGTTCCAAAATAATGAATACCAAGAATAGATGAGAATTTTAAATTTTCATAAATAATTCATGATATTATAGTCATGTAGGATGTAGATACACCATAAAATTAACAATAGGATTGTAATATGAATACATTCTCGAAAGAAGTGTGATTAAGATATGACCATTAATGTTTATGAAACAATCTAATGAAAATCCCATTAATGAAATAGATCATGAAGATCAGGTTAAAATTAAAATAATAATGATCATTCATAATATTATTTGTTGAATTGGTTATATACAATACATTTAAAAGAAATAAATGACATAAAAGAAAATGTGTCTCACCCATGGATATTCTAAGGTGAAACTCTTACAACAATAATAATATATTATTAAAAATAGTAATTAGAATATCTAAATTAATATTTTTCCATATATACCATGTATTACATCCTGTATTTTTCAAAAATATATTATTTTCGTGTATATAAACCCTATAAATAACAAATTGGTACACACCATCAAATCATGTCTCAAAGAATAATAGTTGAGATGAAAACCGTTACATAAATAGAAAAATGGTACCAACATTCACGTAAAATATTGAATAATAATATTGAATTCATTAGATATATACACAAGAAAATTTCTGAACTATATTTTTTATATATTCTATTTTATTTCAATTTATTTATATTTTATATATTTTACACCTTTGTAGATTAATCAGGATACCTAATTAAATTCATTCAAAAAATTTACGTTTTTTGATTTTTGTTAGTGATATTTAAAAATAACTTCATGATATCTAAAATAGATTAGGATAATGTATGTTATTGTTCTATTAAAAAATAAATTCCAATTTTTAATGGTTAACCAAATAAATAACCCAATTTGGAATGGTGCCCTGAAAGCCTCTTGTATGGTAGTGAAATTAACTATATATTTTTTAAATTTATTAAATATATATTGTAATATATTTTCATTCTAGTATATTTTTTAATGTGAAAAATATCATATTACATAATCAATAATCCTTTTAATCCTTTCTGTTAATATGGTTTTGGAAAATCTTACATGCCATTCATTGAGGCAGTAGTGTGCACATACACATGATGATTCCTTCCATTCTCTTATTAATTTTATATGAATGATTAAAATAATTATTCCATTAGTATAATATAAATTTACCATATAAAAATTTATGGCATAGATACAATTTCATGGTAGATGGGATTTGATGGGATTACAAGATGAAAATATCATTTAAAACATTAGTTGATAACATTAAATTATCTTGGATATCCACAAATGTGTAACTCTTTATTACACATTATCATGGACTTTTGGAAAGAAACATTTTCCAATGGAATGTACAGGTTTTTAAGGAGTGACTATGATAATGTGTTTGGTGATGAAATTATTTTGAAATAATTTATAAATTGTGAGGAGGTGATCTCATTCTAGAAGGGAAGAAAAAATATATTTTTTGAAAAAATGCATTATTTATCCATTGTATCACTTCATTATTCAAGTTCAATGGATCCAAAAAATTAAAAAAAATATTTTTGTGGATAGGGAAAAATATTATCCCTCAACCTCCAATCAATATTTAATATTTTTCCCACGTTATATCCCATTGTATGTGGTTTAAAACAATTTTCTCTAATTTACTCTTGTCATGGTCACTCCACTTTTACCCTTTGTAACTGTTTATAAATAAAAAAAATTTAAATTTCATATTATGATATAATTTAAATATACTAATTTTATACATGTAAACCATTTGAAACATATACTTTTCATAGTTTGGAGATATTTATTTTAGCATTAGCGCTTTTAACATGTAAAAATGAGTTATATGAAAAATTATATTTTGATGATTTCCTTTATGATTATGATATAAGTTTCAATTTTATTGATTATATAGACACTAAATTGATGATTATTATTAAATAAATATTTAATATTTATTATATTTATTTTAAAAACTATATCAACCATCAATTTTTAAAAACAATATATAAATAATTTTTATCGTGAAATTATTATGATGTTTTTCTAATATGTTTTCCAGGTATTTATAAATAAACATATTATTTTAAAATTTAAAATTTAAAATTAAATATAAAATTTTTATTATAATTTTTCTTTAAAAACTCTATTGTAATTATTGTATAATAATGTCCAAAAATTGATATTAATATATATATTGACATCATTTTTATTCAAAGAAAAATAAATTGTTAAATAAAGAGGAAAGAATTCATCGAAATCTAATAATAACTATATAAAAAATTATTTTTTTATATTAAATTACTTTTTTGTTTCAATTAAAATTTTTAATTAAAATAAAAATCTAAATGGGGATCTTTTAAAAAAAATCATTAAATTAATAATTTTTTATATTCATTATATATATAACTGTAATAAATATAAGTATAATAATTTATGACTATATTTTATTAAATTAAAAAATTTGTTATGATAGAAATTTGTTTTTTGTAATAACATAATGATTGAAAAAAATATGGATTCATAAAGACAACATAAAATTAAGTAAATTCATATAAAATAACCTTTCAAAATATATGATTTTTTATATTTTCTACTTTGGTTACTCCTATTAAAATCTAATGATTCAACATCTTGGTCATTTATGTCTAAATATATCACAATTTTATTTTTTTCATGTGTTTAATGTGTTTCATGGTGTTAAACATATTAGACATTATTAGAGAAAAAAATGAATTTGAATCTTATTTCCATAATTTCTTCCACAAAATATATTTCATCCATATAATTTTATTTAATACATAATAATGTCGTTATGTATTGGTTTCTATATGATAAATATGAAATAGGGTACTATTTCATCTGATATATAAAAATTTAAATCTAAAAAATAACATTTTCTTCTAAAAAAGACTTATCCATATAATTGAGTTTTTATACAACCATTCAATCTTATATTCATTAATTATTCGGTATTAATAACCACACTATAAAAGTTGTTTTAAGGTATTTTCATCTTATGATTACAATGAGTATCATAGGTTGACTTGAAATTTTATCCTATTAAACCAAATAATTCTTCTACCAACTATAGAGAAACACTCCATTTAATAAATATCAATAAACATATTTAAAAGAATAATGAAAATAAATATGAATTAATTTTAAAAAAAATTAGTTTGGATACAATATTCACAGAACATGATTTTTTCATTAATTTTGAAATAAGTTATTTGATTTATTAATATTCTTAAAAATCATCATAAGAAAACTATCTTCGCTAAAATTTATTCCCATTCCCACAAAAATATATTTGTAGGTTTATATATATTCTATCCACTACATTAATGACCTAATATCAGAAGTATGATTATTTTAAATTCATGACAATTTCATTTATTCTTGTTACCCTTGGTAGTTGAGGGTTAAGGAAATAATAATTTAGGCTCAAAATACAAGAACATGAAGCATTTAATTGTGGGAAGATAATAAAAACTCACATTCATTTCCTTTATTTTCCATTTTTCATTTAATTCACAGTAGAGATCATTATGGACTACTCTACCATATTTATAACATTTCATTAGCTATATATAAAATTTCCTTGTAAATTATTGTAAAATTTCATACATATGGGTCATTTTATATTCATTCAATCAATATCTTCATTTCAAAAATATCAATGAGTCTCCATCTTTATCATCTATGTTGGGCCATTGATTTTAACTATTATTTTATAGTTAATAAATTTTTTTGACAGATAGTCTGGAATAATTATAAGGATTCACAATACAACTCAATTTTTCTGGGTTGTTCCATGAGGATATAGTCACATTTTCATTCTCCCTCAAAGTTGACTCAGTTAATTATCATTATATCAAATTCCAAATCTAAAATGGGTTAATGTATTTGATGAAAAATTATAATTATAAAATGAAAATTCATAGATAACCTATTATAAAATCAACCTATTGATTTATCAAATTATAATAAAATATTTTTAGGTAATACAAATTCTAGTTAATGAGATATCATACATTTTTAAACAAATATCCCAAAAATGTAATCTACATAATTCATAGATAAACTTATATCCTTATTTAATAATTATATATTATTTGAGATATCATCCAATATTAACTTTAGTTCTGATATATTATATATCAAAAAATAGTCCCTTGAATTTACTAAACAATAAATCATTCATAGTGGTTCACAAATATAATATGACTTAAAAAGGAACAACCTCAGGATTTTAAATATGGTTATAAATTAATGACTTTATTCTCTGTATTGGGTGTTAATGATTTTAATATTAAATAATTTTTTTAATGATATATACCCTAACATGATCAATAACCTGTATCAACTTTTATTTTCCGGGGAGAGGTTTGTTTCTTTGGAATCCACATAGTCTTTTTTTTTAAAAAAAATTACATGTTATCATATACCAAGAATTTTC
Organism: Viscum album; assembly: GCA_963277665.1. NCBI lineage: Eukaryota > Viridiplantae > Streptophyta > Magnoliopsida > Santalales > Viscaceae > Viscum > Viscum album. The sequence continues at coordinate 166,141,077 of OY728135.1, forward strand.
TCATATAATTATCCCTAGTGTTTTCACTATGGATATGAATTATAATCATAAAAAGTAACATTGAAAAAACATTGATAACTTTTGTAGATACCCAATTTCAATTTATTTCCTAATTTATAAAAAAACATTTGAACAATAAAAGGAATGGATTGTCATGTCACTTTTCATTAGAATATTAGATACTGAAATAAATTATGTTGAATGTAAAAATTTATCACTATTTTAAATGTCACATAGTTATATTAACATCTATAAATATTCTAAAACTACATAGGATATTGAGGGGAAAATTCATAATTAAAAGTGTGATCTTGAGTTTCCAATCAGGGAAAATATATGGAAATAAATCATATAACAATACTTGAGGGTAAAAAGTTATATGATTAAGATAATAATAATGGTAATTTAAAAATGTCATATGGAAATGAATTCATATGATCATGGAATAATATAATGGTGAAACATTATAAAGCATTAAATCATTATAATTATCAGGGATTTGCAGTCACAAAACATTATATATGATTACTACCATCATATTCTAGGTATTCTCTATGTATCCTCCATCATATTATACTGTTCTTTGTCTAACCGCTAATGTAATGTTATTAGGGTTCATAAGATAACCACTTGTGCACCATATATTGTCTGCCTACGGTAGGATTATGTTCACTATGCACGGAATCTCAAGAAATTTTAACATTACCCAAAATATTGTAGTGATATAATGATCCTTACCATCACAACATAGAATAAATTTTATTATGTTGACCAAAATAATATTTTCCTGAATGAAAAAATCCGTAGATAACTCGTATTCATAATAAAACCAGATAAAATAATGTGGGATTTAAAATTTTATCATATAGAATAAATGAATATTAATTGATAATGATTACTAATAGAATATAAAATTTTATCTGTTTGAAAATTCAGAAATGAAAACACGAATTTAATTCTATAGGACGTTTTTCTTATGTAATGAATTCCTTATTATTTTCAAGGAAAAGAAGGAATAAAAATATACCACTTCAATGATGATTTAAAAAATAAGTACAGATCTATTTTGGGATGTAAATCAATCATAATGTTCAAATAAAAGAAAAAATAATAATAAAAGTTTCTATATAGATAATTATTGTCATTAAGATATATTAATTTTTAAAAATATATTACGTGGGTGATGCTCCTCTTGTTTTAGTATATGAATCACTTTTTTATATGACTTCCCAAGGAAGTATGGTAGGAACCACATTCATCAATGCCTTGTAGGTTCGTAGATTTGCATTGAAGGGTTATGGGTATGATCCCTATGTGATGTGTAATGTTTGTGTGGATAATAATGGGTAACTTGGATAGACTAAATATTTTTTATCGGAATCTAAATATTTTTCATCTACTATTAAAGGTACAATGTTTATTACCTATGTTATGGTACTAATATTTTTTGATAAAAGTGATAACAATTATTTTATATAATCAATGATTATTTTACATTTTCGGTCTATGTTAGAAACATATGATTTTATTATTGGATCATTCCATTCGTTTGTAAGGGAAATCAGAATAAAGATTCAAGTGTCAAACAAGTCCGTTGATAATGGATAACTATTAGGAGATATGGGACATTGTAGTGGTTGATAATGGAATCATTGACTTGATTGTAATATTACATTAAATGATCAACATTATGGTATCTATATACATTTATCACCATCATGTTTAGTTTTTATCTTTTAATGGGATCACTCAATTTTTTAGGGTTACTGGGACTCTACATCAGAAAGGGAGGGGTTTTATGTTTCATCTCCTATTGTAATCTTATGCAAACATTCTGCGATGTACCATTAAGATATTATACCTTTTTTGTGTAGGGTACGACCTTTGGTGGTTTTTGGATACCTTGAGAACTTTCCAGATTATATTTTTTTGGATACTACCATAGATATAACTCAAGATTACAGTTTACCTTCTACCTAGAATGATGACCATTTCTAGGAAATATTTCAATAGACACATGCTATGTAGGTTGAACACAATGTCCAACTTGAGGATCATTATTCTAATGTATTTATTCATCCTAATGTATAACTGTTGGATTCACATGTGTTCTTTTTCATAAATATTTATGTATGTCCCAAAAAATTTGTTAATTTTATAATTTTATATTAGGTTACCATTGAAAACATATCATTTTCCCAGGATTAATCATCATTTTTAATGTCACATAGGGAATAGTTTTATTTAAAACATTTACATTAGTTAGGGTATGCCCAATAGATATTATAGTAAGTTTATTTAACTATGATATCATATGGAATAAGATATTGGAATTTTGAGTTCCTAACTAATAACTTTGGTTTCACTAGTAAAGTTGTGGTGTTTATATATTTGATGAACCAAATGTTTAATAGGTTCTCGTAATAAATTTTTATGTGTTAAAGGATGATAAGTTAGTGTACTCAATGCCAATGTAAGAGCATATGTGGCATTTAGTTATCATTTTTCAAACTGTGAAAGAACATCATATGTATGGTAAAATTTGGAAGTGCATTTTTTTATGTTGGAAGCTAAATATTTTGGGAATGTGATGTCTAAGTTTAAAATCCCAGTAGATCATAATAATATACCGTTAGTTATGTCATGATATCATCCTATAAATGAGTTTTAGATCATAAACATCTCACATTTTCCTGGATACAATATATTGTTTGTTCAATATTTTTCCAAAATCATATATTTGATTACATATCAATCCTACAATAGAGTAATTTTTTAATGTAATGATAAATGTCATATATTTTGAGAAGATAATTCTATGGTGTACTTAAACAGTGGTTTGGATACTTTTAGAAATGGGTTCTAGAAATGATGTCCTTGATAATGATTTTGGTATGGTTTTGGGATGTGTCTCAAAGAAGGGGAAGCGATTGGTGGCCATTAGAAATTCCTAGAAATATCCTTTGGAAAATAAATATCATAACCATGAAATTTAGATTCTATTAGTTATAGAGACTCTCAAAACATTGATACACTATCTCTTTGGGGAGTGGTTTATAGTATACATTGATCATAAGAGAATCTAATTTTTTTTACTCAGAGGGATATAATAAAGTGATATAGATGATTGTTAGAGTATCATTAGGATTTTTTATTTGTAAATTTCATATATTCCTAGGAAATGGAATTTGGTTACATGTATGATGTGAAAAAAATTACAAACACAAACTATTATGAATTAATTTTCGGAGTTGTCTCTAATTAGTTTTTTCATTGAGATGCTCTTATATGTTGAAGAGGTTGGTGGAGAGAGATTATTATATACGATGAAAGATGAATAGACTTTTTTATGATTTATTTTTTCTTGAGAATATAATAGAAACCATGTTCCATTACATAGAAAAAATACATTATGGTCGGGAGACATTGAGAGAGTGATATCTGTCTACTAGTGGAGATTTGTGCTTCATTAGTAGTTCATTTGGTCTGATTTTTATAAGGAATGAGTTGATGAATAGTGTAAATCCATAATGATGGTCCATACAACATGGGGATACCCAAATGTATCAAAAATTGAGACATTAATATTGGTGGAATTTTATAAGTTGTTCGATAGTAGATTTTGTTTCACAATGTGTAACGTTAATAAATTTAATGCGGAACACCATAGAAATATAAGTTTATTGCAACATCTTCCAATTTCAATATTGAAGTGGGATGTTATTTTTATTTACATAATTATTTTTATTTTGATGTAATTGTAATGTTAAATATTTTATTTGGGTGATAATTAATCAAATTATGAAATCATCAAATTTCATTGCATTCTTGTATATGAGGAATGTGGAAGGGATCAGAGAATTGTATATTCATGAGATTATGAGAAATAATGGGGTTCCTCTATAAAGGATTTTTAAAATAAACAAAGGACCAAATGTAGGTTCATGGATGTTTTACACATGGTGATGGGTTTTTATATTATATTTAGCCAAATTTGTCTTCTATAAGTGAATGGACTAATAGAGAAAGATATATAGGCTACATAAGTATCATCTTCGATATTACATGATTGGATTTGGGGGATATTGGAAAAATAATTATCCAATGGTAATGCATTCCAATAATAAATTTTTTTTCCTTATATAATGTTGAAACCCATTCATTAATTGTATGGGAAGTGATGAATATCTCCCTTATGATAGGAATACATGGGATATGGGTCTTTGTGTGGGTCATGTATTGTTTTGTAGATAACCAAAAAGGTGGAGATTATCTAGAACATGTTAGAAAAAACAGATCCATCATATATAATATGTGTCCTATCATCATCGCCTTTTATAATGCGTTATTAGTGATTTGGATTTTCTATGAGTTTCATATCTCTTAAAACATCATCAGTTGTGTATGAAGGGTAACTTTGAACATACAATTATTTTCCCCTTTTATTTAATAAAGAAACATGGAATTGGGGAATATCTTTCAGGATTATCGAAACATTTGAAATCAATAGAAAAATGTTTCATGATTCATAGTTAAATATTTAACACATAGATCCTTCTATTGTCATTCTATGGGAAGAAGTTTATCTTGATCATGCTACCACTATTATGGAGTATTTAGTTCCTATTTTGGATCACTAGGATATTGTACTATTTGGTAAAATGATTCAATTTTTTGGGAAGTGTGGTAATGTTGAAAGGATATCATGGAGATATGGGAGTTATAATCATTTATGAACTAGTAGTGTTATTCTCAATATGTGTATATAGGATGTTATGAAATTTATGAGGATATAATGTTATTATAGTTATTTTAAATGTTCATCCTTCTTGGAGAAACTATGTGACATACCTCATATAATTTAAAAAATAAGTTTTTACCCTTTTCCTATTAGGATATTGAATACATAATAACCCCCTAATATCATAATGTCAAATAATTATAATTAATTAGAACTCTAGAGGTCTCTCCCCATGGTTTTATGATGGAAATCATTCGTTCTTGATAGATCTCATGAGGGTATGTTGTAATTTTTATACAGTTTATCCTCCTCTGTATTAATATTTGTTAGATCATTTCCCTTTTCAAGTAGTGTAATTAGACAGTAACATGTATGTTGTATTTATGGGGTTTAATAGTGGATTTATGTTTTTTATAATTGATCTCTTATCATAAACACCCCATTATCCTTCTTCGATGTCTCTTTTCAAGGGTATATTTTGATACCTCTATTTTGAGGTAGTAGTTTCTAGATAAACGGTTAATTATATGAGATTATTATTATTATTAGAAAAATACATTAGGTTCATAATTTAATTTAACTGAGATTTGGTTTCATGGGATATCTATTAACACTAAATGTTTCTAAGGGTTTTTTCATTATGAATCTAGATTTACCAAAACCGTTTTGATTAATTAATTTAATGGTGCTTTTTATTTATAAATGGGGATTCAATAACTGATGTAGATTATATTAGATTTGAAAGTGTTCTATAAAATCGTGACCCCAGTTTTGAAAAGGCGTTTTGAAATTGTAATCATGGGATCCTCAAGTGAATCTAGAAATGGACATGGGTAGCCAAAATGAACATGGGCCTACTGGGGGTAACATCTTGATGTCAAATATAAGGAATAAATATCAATTGATGAAATCATATAATTGGTTTAGTATCTAATAGTTCTAGTTAGTATTCCCATAGGCTGGGAGGCCAAATACGAAGTAATTTTCAATTTAATTGATATTAATTGCATGATTGTTTAGATTAATAGTTTCTCTCATATTGTATTAGCATGAAAATATTTCTCGTAGCTTTACATGATTGACTATTTCAGTGATATGTGTTTACTTTATTATGATGACTGGATATGTATTATTATTTAATAACTTATAATTGTCATTTTAATTCATGATGAATTTGAATGTGTTTTATGAAATCCAAAGGAAAATGATTTACAAATGGTTTTTAATTTCTGAAAATCGTTTTAAAAACATTTTTTGTTTTAATTTATAGAGCAATTTAATTCATAATATTAGACCATATACATGCATTGTGTTTGAATCATTTGGTACATTGCGCTTGAAATTTTTTTACTTCATGTAGTTGTAGATGCTTCTTACCAATTGTTATATGGGGATGTGCATATTATAGCATTATAGATTCTCCTATTGTCACTGCCTTTGGATCATGATGGGTTGTAGGTGAAAGTTGTTCAAATAAATACTTGAGGTATTATATAATTAATTCATTTTTTTCGATGGTTCTTCTTTTTTTTATTGATGTTAGATTTAATTGTTTTATTATTCAATTTGTACTATAGTGTTGTGTCTTGTTTTTCATTATCAAAGACATGTTTTATTATCATGTTTTCTACTTTGCTATGATATACCACTATGTGATGTGCCATCATGGGTAGGTCATTTTGTTGACCATGTTTATTCATATAAATTCTTAAGTCTATTGAAATTAAAATAAATAATATTATTAAATAAAAATTTATTTCACATTAAAATATATAAAATATGTTATCAACCATATTTAATTTTTATTAAAACAATCAAAAAGTTAATATCTATTATGATATTACATAAACATTTTTAGGTATTGAGAACAGGTTATAAAAATATGAATAATATAAAAAAATATATTTTATCATATTAAAATATAATATATGCTGTAAAAACGTTTTGGAAAAAATTCATGTAATTAATTTATAAAAAATTCATTAAATTTATAGTAATAGTAAAATAATTATTTTTCACTATTGAGGTAAAAATATATTTTTTTAGAAATAAATCACCTTAATATTGTATTAGAATTCAAAATCATAAAAACAATCTTATTTCTTAAAAATTAATTTTTATAGTTTTCAATTTTATTTTTCTATAAAAATAATAAAATATGATGATCAAATATTTTTATTGAATGATAATTATTTTAAAATAATATAATTTATTAACGATATTTACAATAAAACACTAATAATTTTATTAATAATAAATCAATTTTACATTTTACTAAAATACGCTTTTAAAATGAATATATATAGTTTTTTTATAATCATTCTAATCCATAAATTGATATATTATTAAACAAAATAATTTATTATGTAAATTTTATAAAATGAGATTTTTAAATTTGTAAATTTTTATATAATATAAATTTTTTCGATAAAAAAAACAAATTAATCATTTCAGTATCAATTTTTAAAACATATAATTGTTTCATAATTCTTTAGCATTTCATGATGAGTAAAAAATTGATCACTGTTGACATATGTATATGAAAAAAATATATTATACCCTCAGAATGATGTATTATGTTTCTCAAATTAAATCAAAAACAAAAAAATACTATATTGATAAAATTTGTTTAGTTTTAACATCTCATGCTGTTATGGAATGTTTTTTAATTAGTTTTAATGATTCATTCCTATCATAACATATAACATTGGTTAAAATACCAGAATGGATAAAATTTAATGTTTATATAAAATTTGGAAGGATGTTAAAAAAATATTTTAACCTCCTATAATTTTTTTCTACAAAACCCTACTATATAAAACTCCATAAAGGATGACTACAGAATTCATAAATTCCAAATTATTCTTTATATATTGAATAATTATGGAAATGTGTCTATAATGGTTAAATTAAATTCACCCAAAAATATTTTTTAAATGGTATTTATAAATTTTATGATAAAACCATGTTTATTGGGATTAAACTACAAAGATTGATTTTTTGTATAACACAAAATCAATTTATATAATGTTAAATTATTGGACGTACTAAAAAATATAGATTCATCTATAAGGTGTTAACACATTGTCCCCCTAAGAGAATGGAATGGATAAAATATCAAAAATATATATTGAAAATATTTTTTAAAAAAATACGTAAAATATAAAATAATATGCCATAATAATGGATTATTAATTATATGGATAAACGAATGAATTAAAAATAACATATAAACATCCCCAATTATCCTTTTTGTATGATTTAATTCCATATTTTAATTGACTTAGAGAATATTGTGTGTTTCATTATTAAAAATTATTATTTTAATTTTTATGATGTATGGAATGGAAAAATTGTTGTAAATAAATGAAATAAAGGGAAATTATATTAAAAATTTATATCTTTAAAATGATAAATGTAAATTTCTAACCCATACATTATCCTTTAAATGAATATCTCATGTATTAGAGGTGTTGTGGGAAGGATGGGTAAGGGAAAAGGGGAGAAGAAGATTAAATTAAAACAAACCGGACTTGTTTTATGTGTATCGTTGTGTGTTGTTCCATTATTAATTTGATGGGGACGATTTTTCACAATAATTTTTTTTGTGATACACTATAATCAATTTTTTTTCGATTTGAGGGCCTATTATTGGGGTAAAACATAGGCTTTGATATTTGGGTGTATTTCTATTTAGGACAGTGAATTCAATTGTATAATTAATTGAGTTTTCAAATGTTTAAGGGTTATATGATACTATTATATAAGATCGATTTTTTATTTCCCTTTGAATTGTTTTTTGAATATCTTTTCTATTGTTATCATGGTACATCCATTTTTTTAAATATTTATCCCTTTGTTGTTATCATTGAATTATGTTAGTTTCCTTGGGTGTATCAGGATTATAGTAGAAGGTGATGTTTATGTTGTCATAATCATGTTTCCAAGAGTTCTGTAATAAATGATCAGGAATCATTATGGCATTCCATTATTTTATTGAATTTATATTTTTTAACTCAATAATATTTTTGGAGGATCACATTGTGATTTCCAAATCAATACACTATTATGACATTAAATGAACCATTTTTTGTGATCCATGACAACATTTATTTATAATAAATTTAGATACATTATCAAATTATTTATACATAATTTGATATCATTATTAATATTAATTTTATGGTTGGTATTGAGAGATCATTGGTTGTTCCTTTGTGTAATTTTATCTTTGGTTTCACATAGTCTTATTCTAATAATCTTATGTGGGTTTCTCAACTGTCATTTTTTTGCTTTCCATTTCTATTATTATCAAAGGATTTAGAGAGTTGTTTTTCCATTTATATTGTGATATTTTTCTAATATTTTTAGTGAAATTATTGTTCCATTACTTGATTTGGGGTTCTATTGGTACTTCATAAAAATATGATCATATTTCAATTCTCGTTATCATATGAGATTTCACTAAATATTTGATTGGGGTAGGGGATTCAATATATCTCTTCAATTATTATATTTAAATGTGTAATTAAAATACAATTTCATAAAGTTTATAGATAAATGAGATTTTGAAATTGATGTTTATAAATGATGTAAAGGAAATTAAAGGATAATGTGGTTAGTTTTTTATTTGTATGATTAAAATTTTATAATTACAGTGACTAGTTATGAGGACTTGAAATGTTATTATATGAAATCAATATTAGTTTCTTTTATTATTAATTTTCAGATTCATAATTGATTAAAACACATAAATATGGTAATGAAATTGGACATATTCAATTATATAACTATTTATTGGTTTTTTTAAAAATTTGATTTTTATTAATGTGGGGGAATAATTAAAATTTGTGGATTGAAGATGATTGTTATGGTATTTGTTGTTTATAGTTTTTTATTTGTGTGGGTTACCTTGAAGTGGTTACTTTTACATTGGTGCTATGTTACTTTGTTGTGTTTAGGAATGGATTATTTAGGTAGAGAAATATGTTGATGTTGTGGATATGGTTTCAAATGTGGTTTTATGGACTAAGATATTAGTTGTGGATTTAAGGGTTCAAAAATATTTATTTAATTTTTTGATAGTGTCTTATAACGTTAATTTGTTGTTAAATTAAATTAAAAAATAATATAAAGCAGTGAGGATAAAATCAATTAATTTATATTTTGAATGTTAAAAATTGATCAAATTAATAAATAACATGATGATTAAATGATACATGTTAAATAAGATTTTAATTATTCAATATCAAGTTTTAAAATGAAATTGTTTTTATATATAAAAATGTAACTAAATTAATGAATCATAGATTGTAATGGGATACATAAAATTTATAACGGTGTAATATATTTGGTTGTTAATATAATTTTATGTAATTATTGTAGTGGGTATTCATTTTGATTAACTGGTGAAATGATCAATGGTTTAATATTGATATCATAATGTTGTTATTGAGGGTATTAGAAATAAATTTAAATTTATTTATGAGTAATCCATTATGTTATGATCTGGATGAAAATTATATTCCTTAGATTTTCATATTTAATTCTTACACACCACCACATGAGTTAGGTAACCAGGATGCAACCCATATGACCATTTTATGGGTATTTTACCAAATATTTATTTTATTATGGGTGTATATTCAAAACTACCCCTTTCCCAACTATATATTCCACATATAATATAATTTTTAAATAGTTTGGTGATAATGTGAAGGCTATGATTTTCATAGGCTATTGGGATTATGTGATATGATTCGTTTGTGGTTGTATAGTGGGTGACTTTCTTGGATATAGAGGGAATGCGTATAATTTCCTTTTTTCTAATGATACCCTACTTTGACGAGTATTACATTTTTTAATATTCTGTTTTGATATTTTATTTTACAATATTTATGTATATTTGTTGGTGATGTGGCTAAGAACATGTGGTATGTGGTGGTGGGTTTTCAGATAAGGTTTTGTGTTTATGTTGAAATGGATGGGACAATAACAGATGTTATATTTTCTATGGAGAGAGGTCGAGTAGTTTAGTAGGGGATTGATTGTGGGGTACATTCACAATATATGATTTTAATATAATTTTTTTAATTTCAAATTTAATTTTTAAAGAGTGATCCATGGTGAGGATAAAATAAAGTCAACCATGTATAGGTGACATCATGCTTTTTTATTCAATGATTTATTAATACACATCAATAATATTTTTCATATGCTTTGATGGAGAATATTACATTCTATACATTTTCATCAACCGTATTTTTTAATTTTCATGTGCCTTATTATACAAATATTCTAGGAGATATTTGGTAATAATTATGTACTATACTAGCTCATGATTTGGTGATCAGTTTTGGAGTCACTAACATAACATATTTTTTAAGTGTTTCTTTTCAGATAACATTAGTTATATAAAATATTTAAAATACTATTGTATTATGTTGTATGTTTTATTATAAAGGGTTTATTTTTGTTTTTATGTTTTTTAAGGATTATTAATGTAATACCACACATATGTTTATTTCTATACATGTAGTTCTATTCTTCATCGCATGAATAATTATTGTCTTGTATTGAGGTTCAATAACCTGTTTACTTTCAGACGAAGAGGTATGCTAATGGGGGTGGGACATGAAATTGTTTTTTCAAATTCATGGATGAGATTTATAGTGGATAATGATATTATCAAATGGAGAATAAACCACAGAGTTTTTAATAAACAATATCAATAATAAATAGCATGAAAGGTAGAAAGGGATATGATCACGGACATAAGAATGTAGTGTCTCATGTGAACCCATGAAGAGAACATAATCTGAATCAAATCACATGGTATATTTATGCTTATAATTGGTTAGATACCTAGGATTAAAACATGTAACATATAAGTTTATATTTGTTTTTATGTTAATGTAATTCAAAAGAAAATTGAATGAAATATATATATATATATATATGTAATTGAAAATTAATTTCATTTTTTCATTTTATATATTTTCATATTTTTTAAATTCTCAATGTTTAGATAGTATTTTCCATCATTAAATAATATTATGGAGGTTTCATAGGTCCCATTAGTTGGCCGTTATATCCTTTTCATTGTATAAAAGGATTATTCCAAGAGGAAAATATTTAATGAGATTTTGTGTTATATGTTGAAGTGTTATGAGGGGACATTGTAAAATAAATAGATACAGTAGCTGTTATATGAGCCTAATATTTTATTAAGGTTGATCCTTGTGTAAAATGAGCACTCAATTACAATTTACATTTATTTTTTGATTTTTAGAACACAGATCATCTTTCTAGGTATGTTTTTCTTTCCTGGTCATTTTCGAAGAAAAGTGGAGCTTTTGGAAATTTTTTAAGTATATGTAATGTACTTATATGTAGGCGTCGTGTACTCGGTTTCCGCGGGTGAATATATAGAGGACATGTAACTACTAAGTTTACGGCCGTGTTCGGTGACCTGGAGACCGCCTATTGCGGGGGATGGTAAAGGCAATTACATGTCGGGTGCTTCTAAAGTACATGTTTTGTAATATCTTTTTTTTCATTAAATGTACTGGAGTCACGTCTGATGGACAAAAACACCTCCTTCTCGACCTAGTTCATATGGGAGCATCCTTATACCTAGAATTCATCCCCGAGACCCCAGTTGAGCATCTGTTCTCTAAATAGACTCTCGTCGATTGCGTTGGGATCTCCTTGGTATGATCTTATTTCTTATAGGGCTTTGTTTCCTGACTCCTCCTCTTAGAATCTTTGTCCTCGGTTCATAATTTTTGGCATTTTGGTAGATATACAGTGTTCTTCGGTGATTTAATGCTTGAGGTTCACATATAGTGATAATAAATAGATAGGTAGGCAGTTTGTTCCTTTCCGTAGTTTGTCTTTGAGTTAAATATGCAATAGTTCCCAATACCATTTATCATGGTATTGCATGTATAAAGTATTAACCAAATTATTTCATGCTATAATTTATAAAATTGAGTAGAGGTCAACTGAATATGAATAGGGTTAATTGATATGCTATGGATGTGTTTTTCCTTTCTAGTACTTTATATGATTGTTTGGTCTAACTATGCCTATTAGGATATTGCATTGCATTCCATGCATAGTTCTATAGGATGAAGTGATTGTATTCTGACATGTTGTTATGTTGTATACTATTTTGCCAGGTATTTCTTGATGTTTACCTTGGTTGTTATGAGCTTTTGTGCTCGATTGACTTACAGAGGGCCTTGAGAACCTCGTAGTGTCTGTAGTTCCTCAATGCTGTCCATGGGGGGAAATGAGATGTATGTGCTTACCTAGAGCGCCTTTTTGATACCAATACGAGACTATTTGTAAAATTTATGGGGAGTGCTTACTCAGAGAGTCTATGCTAAAGCTGAACCAGAGGGGTGAGACTGTGAGTGATGCCCAGAGTGTTGCCTGGGTTTTTATGTAAGACCAGATGTGATAGGCTATGAGTACTACCCAGAGGGTTACCGATTTTGTTATATACATTCTTATGATTAGCTTATTTTCTTTAGATACGTTAATGATTTCCTTGAAATTGTGGAAATTATTTACATTGAGTACTTCCTTGTTCACTTCATCTTTTTCTTATTTCCGGTCATAAATATTCATTGACTATTAGGCACAGAATGTTTGGTAGTTGCCTACTGTGATTTAGACTCACACCAAGTTAGGGCTAGGATTTTTGGCTCAAAAATATTATATTGTTTTAGGTACAAATAATGTCAATCACCCATCTACATTAGGTACATGAATTCTTTGGAGTTGGGGAGCATGAGACCAAGCTGAGGCTTGTGATGATGTAGACCTGTTTACTGCTTTTCATTCGTACTTTGATTTAGTACTATATCCCAGCTTTGTGATTTATTAGGGTTCTTTCCTAGACATATGTATCATGCATCATTAATATAAATGCGACACAATTTATTCATTCAGTCATACACAATTTAATGATGTATGGTATTATTACTAATTCGGCTATTTCTATCTGTTTTACATCAACTATTTTACTCTCCCAATAAGTGAATAGTTTTCCCATTATGACACCCAAGGCCCACACATCTAGTCAGTAGCCTATGAGTTTGGTGAAATGTGTTTGAGGCCATGTGACCAACCTGATACATGAGGCCACTGGGTGACATCTAGAACCTGGATTTTACAATGTGGTATTAGAGGGTTCTATTCATATTTACTTACTGTTTGGAGAATATTGTAAAGGATATAAGGAAATATGTACTTGGTAAATGTTATTCCCCGACATAGCTAACCCATGTACATGGAAAAGCTAATTTAACTCAATATTGTTATTTTTGTAGTTTTTCAATTATTACAGTTGATTTGATTTCCTCATTGGTTGATTCACAAGTTTTGTGTTGTTATTGCTGATGTTATTGAGGTTCTATTTCTGTTTCAACCTGATGCGATGTGGTTAATCCATCTCATGCATCATATAGGATCTTTCTAGAAATCATTTATCATGCATTCATGCCATGCCATTTAGGGTGCCTTAGAAATTGAATGTTTTTGGGATGGACGTTGTGATAAACATGCATGTTGTTGTGATAGATTACATGATAAAATACATGTTTCTTTATTGGTTATTGTTTGTGTAAGTTTTTGTTTGGATGAATGCAAAACCTTTCTTCATGAGGTGTTATGGGCCCTCATGGACCAAAATTTGGTGGATTGTTGCATTTTGTTCTTGTATATGATATTTATACTAATCCAAGCATTGATTCACAGGTATTATGGGACCTCACAGATCCGAATTTCGCACATTAATGTTCGTTTTAGGAATTTTATGGGTTCTTGATAAGTATCTGAGGCTTAATATCTAGAAAAACCAAGAATACATGTCGTGAAATTATGAATACATTCCATGTGTTCTTCATTTCTGAAAAAAAACATTTTTTTCTTAATTACATGTTGTGTATAGCATGTACATGTCGTGTAGTCTCTAACCATGTCACCGACTATGTGGGTAGAGACACAAGGTGGGAAATTTCTAGTAGGACACGCCGTGTACCAGATGTACATGCCATGTTGTAGAGCCGTGTAACTAGCTATGTTACTAACAACACGTGTCGGTTGTGACTTTTCTAATGCACAATGTTTCCATTTGAAACACACCGTATATTTTAAACGGAGTATCCTTCCATGTCATGAAAAACACAGTATGATGAAATATTCTAGTACAGGACATGGATGGCACAAACACACCTTGTAGAGTTATCTGTGTAACCTATCGTGTCACTAACAATAGGGTTCAGTGAAGTTATTCAAGTAAACGGTGTGTTTGGAATTAACACGATGTGTAGTATTGTTCCAGGAGAACAGTGTTGTTTAGCTCTCTTAGAGAGCTCGGGCAGGGGAAGAGGATTCAAGTACTTGCCCTTTGATAGTGCAACACACCGATTGTATGGGGTGTGGCATGACCTGTGTTGGTGGAAGTACACTCCAATGTGATGGCTTAGGGGAACACATCGTGTAGGTATTATACACACTATGTATCCATGTTTTCAAAAATTATTATGTATTCATTATCATGTTCCCTTCATATACATCTATTTTTTAGTCCATGAAAATCTTGATCTAAGGTGTGGGCATGGCCTTGCAGAGTCATGCCACCGACACATCTTCTAGTTGTCCTCCAGTTACATGTTAGTGATCAGACACTAGACATGGCTGATCAGGGAAACCAGAAGGCCACCCAGTTGTCCCAGTCTTGGCACCAGTCGTCATTCCAGGCATAGTTGATGAATCACAGTTATAATATGGATTTATAAGGTTTAAGCAGACCATCCAAGGAGTACCGCATCCTAACCCTTCTATGGAAGAGTGGAAGTGGATCTTTTCGATGCAACGTCCTACCACCTTTAAATGTGAAAGAGTACCGCAGGCCGCAGATTCACAGTTAGAATCCAATATTTCTATCATTGATCCTTTTAAGAAACCTCTATAGATGATCGATTTGTTTAGTAGCCTTGGAATCACTAGATACGTTCATAAATTTTAAATTACATCATAACATGAAAACTACAACAGCATCTTGTCTCCAAAATCATATCCCCTTATACTATCCCTGAAGGACATTTATAAAATACTTATTCACATCCTATGAAAAATAAAACATTTAAAGGGGTGAGCTCAAATGCCTAGTAAGGATAATATTATATAGGAAACTTTCATAAATAAGAATAATCATTTAAGGAAATGTATAACAAAAACAAAAGCCATTTAATCTATAACTTTAGCATAATATGGAATAAATAAAATTAAAGAATGCCATTTACTTATTCACATGGATATTATACTTGTAGAATAATCACATGCAATATCAATAACCACTTTCATAATGATGGAATGAATAATTCAAAACAATCATAACAACATAGTCAAGGCCTTGTGCCAAGAATACAAATAAGATTTTTTCAAGGACTTGTTCCAAGACACTAGTTTTTCTCATGATACAAGTGGATTCATCGAGGAGCTATAACGATCACCACCCGTCACTTATTATGTCCAATGAATTCCTCATACGAATTGGTTAAAACATAACCTGAACATTTTATTAAAACTAGAATATGAAATCTCAATACCGTCTCTATAAACCATGAATGGTATAAAAATAAAACATCCATAGTAAAAAATGTCACAAAACCATCAATACAATATGGATGTTTTGTATCATAATAAATCAACTTCAAATAAGATTAAAATCCATCAAAGGATGTTGAAATAGATGAAATCAAAACAATTTGAGAGAAATATCTCTTTTTTTGAAATCTTTTAAAAGTCACGTAATTATAAAAGAAAACATCTACTTTGAAAATATTCTTATACAATTTTATTGGATGTTTCAAAGATTTTATATTTGTGGAAAATAGCTGCACCTACCGTATAAGTTAAAAAAACCATTCTTACCTTAATTATGTCGAAATGGTTAAAAAGGACCATGTTTGGAAAATGAAAGGATGATTCCTATTTAATATTTTTATAAAAAGTTAAACAAGTGTATACATGACTTTAGCAGATATTCTATTATATAATAAGAATGTTTTGAAATACATTTTTAATAAACATTGATGTCGATGATAAAGTGGTTCCAGTAGATAATAATTTATATACAACATCGTATAATGAAGAGATTGTGAAATAAAACCTTACCTTGTACATTTCCTAGGTTGAGGGTAGGTTAACCTCCTATATATTGGTGAAATAATTGTTATTAAATTATACAAGTCTCATTTATATTAATTATGATATCATCTAATATCTTTTAACATTTCATTGTTAATAATATCTTAGTATTAACGTTGTTTCGGGTGTTAAATGATTCATTTTATTTTATATGATTTATTTCAAAAGCTGGGTTTGTTATGAATAGGTTGTATCTTATAAATATAATGAATGATATAAACTCCTTAAACATTATTTTTAATCATAAAATTAGAATTAGACTTACATGGATACAATGGGGAATGAATCTCATCGCGTTCGTGGAGACGATAGTCCGTACGTATGCACGAGCGACAATATCAATTTTTTATATTAAAATAATGTATAATTCGATGTTATATCATATATAAAAAATCATTATCTTGTTATATTTATTATTTATATCAATTACACATCATTATCATACCCATCCAAATAATAATGTTTTGAATAACAATTACACCACGACGTGGAGACGGTAAGTTGAACGTACGCACGTATGGTGACATGTCATTGAAAGGATGGATAGAATACTGAATATTATTGTACCATATTTATAATAACATCATTGTATAAGAATATACTAGATTTATTATTTTATAATGGAAATAACAATGAAATAAAATGTTGGAGAAGAAAGGATCTTGAAAGAGGGTGGTGAAAAAATTACCTATTTTTCAGGTTCTTCCTTTTGATTTCATCAAAAGGGCTCCATTGGTTGGATTTATGATCAAAATAAGTCCTCTATGTTGCCGTTAGAGAAGTAGAATGGATATTTGGGTAGGTTTTGGCTGATCCAAATGGCCATGAAGGTGTGAATTAGTGAGAAGGCGTAGTGCCCTTTTATAAGAGGGGTGAGGGGAACCTTAAGAAATGCTAGAAATATTATTTTATAATAAATTAATATTCAGTGTCTAATGGATCCAAAGTGGGATATTTAAAGGATATGGTTGGGAAAGGTCGATAACCACTCACCTAATAGGTTTTAGATAGGTTTGGTAACTATATTAACTTTATCTTTTTGATTTATCTCTAAGTTAAATAGTCTGACATTTACCATATCTCATTGTAATTTTATATTATATAGTTAATAAAAAAACAACATAATTCCAAGATACCCCCATGTTGTCCATCAATGATACACCTATCCTGATATAAGTACTTTTTCAGAACATTAGAATTTTTTAAATAGAATTTCAAATAATAATATAATATTTTTTTCTAAAAAACTATTTTATGTCAATTTTGACACTATTGTGTATTTTTTTTTGAATTCATAAATGAGTTATTTTCAATGAAAAAATTCATTTAACCAAAAATAATATGTCTTAGAATCCTAGAAAATTATTGGAATTCATAAAAAGTCTCAAATTACATTTATTTAGATATTTATAATATAAATTATTTTAATATTTAATTAATTTGGTAATTACTGCATCACCATTGTGTCATAAATAAATTATACTATTTAATGTCTAAAAATTAAAAATAAAATCCAATTATTTGGGAAATCATTTTAACTTTAAAATTAATATTTACAATAGAATTTATTTTATGTATAACCCTATATTAAAAATGTTTTAGTAATTAAACATTGATTTTAACACTTTTAACTGTTCTTTGAATTAAACAATAATAAATGTCCTAATCTAATCCAAGTGGAAGTAAATGATAATATTTTATTCCTATGATTTGTTATGGTCGAGATACATTTTTTCTATAGAATTAGGACATGCGTTATGGTAATATTAATATCATTTTTACCATTAATTACCCTATTTATTTTAATCGTGGTAAATAAAAGGAAAAAATTTACTATTCAAAAAAATATATTATTCTCTAATTGGACCACATTTTACTCATTTAAATTAACTGTGTCTCTCAGATGTTCAAAATTCCTCTCAGAGAAGTGTTAAAATTATGTTTTATGTGAATTTGCAAACTCTCCTAGGAGGTGGTTAAAAGACGGTGAAAAGTTCAATAAAATTTTTATATATCTAATATTATTCCAAACTAACTCCAATGAATTACATTGAACTTTTATAAGTATTATGTATCTATTTTTACCTTAATTAAATTTAAATAAAATGAATTATTATTTAAATAAAAATTTTCTTTTAAACTATAACTCAGTGTTTTTTCACTATTCATCAAAAATTTAATGTTTTCAGAAAATTACAAAAAATTCACCGTATGATAATTTCGATATTAGGAATCCAAAAATGAAGTCCATTTTGAAAAATAAAATTTATAAAATTTTAAAAATATTGGTATTACTATTCATAATGGCTAGTTTGATTGTTTGTGGTGTGTTAGAACTCGAAGTTGCGTACGACACAGACAACTATATTATTCAAAGTGAGGTGTACCATAGAAGAATGGGGTGTTACAATCTCCCATCCTTAAAATAATATCTTCCTCAAAATTTTCAAAACACTACCGCATGAGAAGAGTTGGGTGGTTCTCCATTATAAGTTCATCAGGTTCCCACGTTTCCTCTTCAATCTTATTGTTACTCCATAGAAATTCTACCAGACGAGTCGTCCATTTTCTCAACACTTGTTCTCTCGTATCATTAATCTTGAAAGGCACTTCTTAATAAGACAGACTGGGTTCTAGTTATAATTCCCCCTAGGTGAGTACATGCATTGGGTCAGGCATGTATTTTATCAACAGTGATACGTGGAACACATCATGATCTTTGGAGAGCTTTGTTGGCATTTCTAAATGATATGTTATAACCCCAATTCGTTCTAGAATTTCAGAAGGTCGGATGTACCTGGGACTTAATTTACATTTCATAACAAAATGTATTACTCCCTTCCAGGGAGATACCTTCATGAAAACTTGATATCCTACCTAATATTCTAAATCCTTACTTTGGTTATCATAGTAGCTCTTATACCTACTTTTATCTGCTTTGATGTGGTTATGAATTACTTTCACCTTTTCCATCGTTTCCTCCACCAGTTCTTGGCCTACGAGTTTTCATTCACCGACCTCATCCTAGTAGGTTGGTGTGTGACATCTCTTTTCGTATAACACTTCATATGGTGCCATCTAAATAATTGAATGGAAGCAATTGTTATAGGAAAATTCTACCAGAGGTAAATATTTATCCAACATAACTTGAAAGTAATGTGAGAACGATATTGACATGTATTCAAAGGATTGAATAGTCTGTTCTAATTGCCATCAGTTTAGGGGTGGTAGGCAGTGCTCAAACGATGTTCTGTATAAAGGGATTTTAGAAGAATCTTCCAGAATCATGAAGTAAAATGGGGATCACGATCAGAAACAATCGATAGTGGTACTCCAAGAAGTCTCACAACATCATTAATATATTGTCATGAAAACCGTTCTAGTCTTAGATCTTCTATTATAGCAAGAAAATGTGCTGACATGGTAAGACAATCAGCAATAACCCATATTTCATCATTCTTTCTAGGAGTCTTTGGTAGTCACATGAAAAATTCTATCGTGATATTATCCCATTTCTACTAAGTTATTGGAAGAGGATGCATGACTCCTCCAAGAAGTTTCCTTATCGATTTTCAATTATTGACAAACCATACATCTAAACTCACAATCAGCAATCTCCCTCTTCATGTTGTACCACCAAAAATGATCCTTCAAAACCCTATACATTTTGGTGCTCCCAGGGTGTATACAAAAATTCGAACTATGAGTATCATCCAACAACTCTCTTTTTAGATAAGGTATATTGGGAACACAAAGTCTCTTCTCGAACATCAAAATTCCTTTTTCATACACAAAGTCACACAATCTCCCATCATTCACAGCTTTAATCTTCTTTTGAAACTCTTCATCAGTGGTCTGAGAACACTTTATCCTTCCTAGTAAAGATTTTTTAGCAACCCTTTTAAAATGTATTGAAATTTCACCTTCCATTGTGATTCCCATATCCATCATTACTAGATCCATGAATATAGGACCCCTTTAAACTCTAATATTGTTCAAAACTCCATGATCATTTCTACTCAAAGCATCTTCTACCTTTTTTAACTTCCCCTGGTGGTAGTGTATCATGAAATCATAATCCTTGAGGAGTTCAAGCCATCTCCTCTGCCTCGTGTTGAGTATATTCTGTGAGAAAATATACTTCAAACACTTGTGATATGTATGAATCTCATATTTTTCACCATAGAGATAATGTATCCATATCATCAAATCAAATATTACAGTATCTAACTCAAGATCATGAGTAGGATAGTTTTACTCATGAATTTTCAGTTATAGTGATTCGTAAGAATTAACTCAATAATTCTACATAAGTACACATCGAACTTCATTCTTCGATGTATCACTATAAATAAATAACCCATCATTCCTCGATGGTAGAGTCCATATAGGTTCATTGAATAATATTATCATAATTTCATCAAAACATTATTCACACTCTTTATTCCAAACTAATTTAACCTATTTACTTGTGAGCTTTGATAATGGGTTAGCCAACCAAGGAATATTCTGGATGAAACATCGATAATAACCTACTAAACTAATAAAACCGTGTAACTATGTTATACTCATGGGTGTTTCCCATTCATGGATTTCCTTGGTCATAGAAGGATCAATAGAGATTCCATCATTAGAGACAATATAGCAAAGAAAAGATATCTCCTGAAGCAAAAATTCACATTTTCTAAACTTCATATATAATTCATGTCTTCTAAGAGTCTTCTCGATAATGAAAATTTGATTTTCATGATCCTCGTAGCTTTTGGGGTATACCAAGATAACATCAATAAATAAGAAAAAAAATCATAGAGATAATCCTTGAAAACACTATTCATTTGATCCATCAATATAAGGGGTGCATTAGTCAATCCAAAGGATTTCTTCTTAATAAATAAAGTAATTTCTAGAATTAGTCAATCCAGAAGGAATTACTGAGAACTCGTAATGCCAATACCTGGATCAATATGATGTCTTCAGAATGTCTTCCTTCTTCACACACAACTGATGGTATCTAGATCGAAGGTCATTTTTTGAGAAGTATTGAGATCTATGCAATTGGTCAAATAAATCATCAATGCGAGGTTGGGGATTCTTTTTCATTATTTTTATAGCATTGATCTCTATATAGTCAATACGCATCCTCACAGATCCCTCATTATTCTTAAAAAAAAGGATAGGGGCACCCCATGGAGAAAATATAGGGAGAATAAATCCATTATTACTCAATTAATTTAGTATTTTCATTAGTTCAACTAATTCTATAGTGGCCATTCTATAAGGGTTATTTGATATGGGCCATTATCTAGAAATTAAATCAATAGAAAACACAATTTCTTGTTCTGTAGGATGTCCAGGTAAATCTTCCGGAAACAAATCTACATATACTTTTACAATAGGTACATCCTCTATTTGGTCGTTCCTTTCCTCACCTACCATGGTTTCATTCAATTACTCCCAGATTATTGAATTTAGTTGAGCTACTGGGGTGGATATAGAAACGAATTAGGTGGTGACGATTATTCTCTAAAGATAAGGTGTTCCATATCATCATCATGACAAATCGTAACCTCCTTCTTCTTACAAAAAAACTTCTCATCGTGGTCCAAAATCTTATCCATTCTGAGGATTATATCAAATTCAATCATGGGTAAGATGATGAGATCAGTAGATAAAGAACATTTATATGTTTTAATGGGGATTTATTAACAAATCATAGTAGCAATGATACTTCCCTTAGGGGTTATGACTGACAACTCCCTTGTTTCATCAAATAGGAAATCTCTAATTTTCATATGAAACTAGGAAGATATGAAAAAATCCGATGATCCAGAATCAAATAATGCAATTTATAAACATGAGGAAACCATTAAATTACCTGCCACCACATCTTTCGGATCTTCTACCTCAGAATTAGTGATAGAATATGCCTGGACTTGGTCCCATGGTCTTTTCTGAGGTATTTTCCCGTGACGATTAGGATATTCATTTGTATAATGTCCCATCTCACTGCAGTTGTAGCATTAAACATCGGTAGCTTCTTTCTTCCCCTTGTAATCACAAGCTTCGTGGCCTTTTTCACCACACTTATAACAGACTCCCATTCCTTTAAAGCAAGTACTAGGGTGTTTCATTCCACATTTATTGCAGGATGGATATTCAAATTTTCCCTTGTTTCCCTTATTTCCATTTCCAGAGTGATCATTAGATCTCTTCCTATCTTACTTTTATTTAAAGTCGTAAGACATAGTGAACTCTTTTTCTGTCTTGATAGCACATGAAACAATATCTTCGTATGACAAGAAGGACTGTGAGACTAATTCTCGGCAGAGAAATGGTTTTAACCCATCACTTAAATGATAAATATAACTTCTTGGGGTATGTATATAATCTACAGCATGCCTTCCTAACCGTGTAAAGTTAGCATCATACTTCGCCACATTCTTATCCACCTTTTCCCTTAGAATGAAAAAATTCCATTCCATATCTGCTCGATGGTCACGAAGAAAGTATTTTTCTAAAAACAGCTCTTTGAACTACCTCCATTCCATATTTGATACATCATCATCTTCCATAATGTTTTTATTCAATGACCACCATTGGTCAGCATCTCTAGTGAGGGGGTAAACTGACAAGATAATGTTTTCCCTTTCAATAATCCCTAAGGAATGGAATATTATCACTAAGAAATTTATCCATTACATAGATAATAATGGATTTGTACTCCCATTGAATGTTGGTGGTTTTTGCCTCATGAAGCGATCTAACATTGATTCTCTATACTATGGATGAGGGTGCTCTATACGGGTAAGGTTGTTATTCATAACCTGAGTGAGTTGTCCGAGTATGGTGATTAGATGATCTGCACCTGTTGCATCACTAGCATCACGATAATAATCATGAGCATGAGGGAAATCCCTATATAAAGTTCGTGAATTGATATGGTTTCCATTCCTTCAACTAGGTTCCATTTCTAAACTATGGCATAAACTAGATTAGTTTATAAATAAAAATACATAATTCCATACTTGTAAAAAACATAACATAAATTGAACTAATTATTCATATTATCCATAATCAAAAAGAATTTTTTCATTGAGAATGTATATACTCATAAACCCTTTATAATGGTTTGTAAAGAAAATTATAATTATCCTAAGCATATCCCCCAGGAGTGTCGATACCAAGAGTGCAGCAAGGCCCATTTTCATGCACCAGTTAGCGTTTGAGTCTTGATCAAAGCGGTGTTTTCAGGTTTTACCCCAAGGTACATCTGTTCCCGAGCTGTCTCTACCTGCTCGTATCTAGAGAGGGATGTATTGCTTAGAAAACTCAATAAATCTCTAAAATACAAAAATTTTAGGATGTTCTTCTATACTAATCCACAATGTTTATCGTAGGTCTATGTTCTATAATCATAGTTTATCTAAATCTAGCATCCAAAGTATTTACTAAACTTCCACTGATACCACCTGTTATGCCCTGACCCTAGTTACTCAGAGTCGGTGCATTATTACATAACATTTTCATGATAAAAAATGTTCATGTCTTGAAAAACTGATTAGTTTAGTAGCCTTGGAATCACTAGATACATTTACAAAGCTAACATTACATAATAAAGTGATAACTACAACAACATCTTGTCTCCACACTCATATCCCCTTATACTATCCCTATAGGTCATTTATAAAATACTTCTTCACATCCTGGGAAAACCTAAACATACAAAGGGGTGAACTAAAATTCCTAGGAAGGATAACAATATAGAAGAAACATTCATAAATAAGAATTTACATTTAAGGCAATGTATAAAAAAATCCTTTTAAACATAAAATTCAGCATAATATAGATGAATTAAAATGAAATAATTTCATTTAATTTTTAACATGGATATTCTACTTGTCAAATAATCACATGAAATATAAATAACCACTTTCATAATGAGGTAATGCATAAAGCCAGACTATCATAACCACATAGTCATGGCCTTGTGCCATGAATACAAATAATATTTTGTAATGGCCTTGTCCCAAGACACTAGTATGTCTCATGAGACTTACTGATTAATTGAGGAGCTATAGTGGGCTCCACCCGTCACTTCATAAGTCCACTGCATTCCACATATGAATAAGTTTAAATATAACATAAAAATTTGTATTAAAACTAAAATATGAAATGTCAATACTTTCTCCATAAACCATGAATGGTATAAAAATAACACATCCACAGTCAAACATATCAAAAAATCATCAATACAATATGAATGTTTTGTATAATAATTAATACACATAAAATAATCTTAAAGTCTATCAATGGTTGTTGACATAGACGAAACCAAAACTATTTGAGAGAAATAACAATTTTTTTGAAATCATCTAAATGTCACATAATTATAACAGAAAAAAATTTAATTTGGTAATATTATTATAAGATTGTAATAGAAGCTTCAATGCTTTTATAACAAAAGAAAATAGCCGCACCCTCCGTATAAGTTAAAAAAGGCATTCTTACATTAATTCTGTCAAAAAGGATAAAAAGGACATTGTTTGGAAAATGACAGAAAGATTACTTTAAAAACTTCTTATAAAAATTCAAACAAGGGTATAAATGACTTTAACCCATATTCTGTACAATAGTAATTTTTTTTTGAAATACATTTTTAAGAAACATGGATGTGGTTGATAATGTGGTCCCAATATATAATTACATATAAATAACATCTGATAATGAAGAGATTGTGAAATAAAGCCTTACCATGTACTTTTCCATGGGAGAGGGTAGGTTAACATCCTATATAATGGTGAAATAATTGTTTTTAAATTATAAAAAAATCATATGCATTAATTATGTTATCATATATGTTCTTTTAACATTTCTTTATTAATAATATTTTAGTTTAATCATTGTTTAAGGTGTTAACTGATTCGTTTTCCATTATATATTATGTTATGTATGTAGTGTTTGTTATGAATAGGTAGTATCTTATTCATATCTAGAATTATATAAAGTCCTAAAACATTATTTTTAATCACCAAATTAGAATTATAATTGCATAGATATGATGGGGAATGAATCTCATCGCGTTCATGGAGACGGTAGTGCGTGCGTACGCACAAGCCACAATATCATTATTTTGATATTAAAATAATATATAATTGGATGGAATATCATATATAAAGAATCATTATCATGATATATTTATGATTAAATCAGTTACACATCATTATCATATCCATCCAAATAATAATGTTTTGAATAATAATTACCCCACGACGTGGAGACGGTAAGCCGTACGTACGCACGTATGGTGACATATCATTCAAAGAATGGATAGAATACAGAATTTGGTTTTACCATATTTATAATAACATCACACTATATAGAATATATGTGACTACTTATTTTATAATTTAAATAACAAATAAAGAAGAAATCTAAGAAGAAAGTTACTTGAATGAGGTGGTTATAGGTCTAGAAAATATTTGGGCCAGGGTTGCATGACCTCTATGTTGAATTTAGGGAAGTCTATGTTGGATGACCTCTATGTTGATATGACCTATATGTTGAATTTAGGGAAGTCTAGAAAGTATTTGGTCCAGGGTTGTATGAGCCATATTGCTTTGATGGTGCGAATTACTAGGAAGGTGGTGTGCCCTTTTATAGTAGAGGTGAGGGGCACCATAGGAAAAGCTAGAAATATTATTTTATAATAAATTCATATACAGTTTCTAATTGGTCAAAAGTGTATTATTTATTGGTTAAGGTGGTTATAGGTCTAAAAACACTCATACAATAGGATTTATACAGGTTTGGATACCTATATTAAGTTTATCGTTTTGATTTAACTTTTAGTTAAATAATTTTACATTTACCATGTCTCCTTTTTATTTTATATTATATATTTAATAAACATACTATATACTTCCAAGAGACCCCCAAGTGGTAAATTAATGATTCATCTATCATTATATAAGTACTTTTTTTGATCTTTAGATTTTTAGGAATATAATATCAAATTATAATATAATATTTGTTTTAAAATCTCTTGTATGTCAATTTTGAGACTATTGGGTATTTTTTTTTGATAAATTCATAACAGCATTATTACTACAAAAATAACTCATATAACCAATAATAATATATCATTGTAATCTAGAAAATTATTGGAATTCATTAAAAGTATCAAATTACATAAAATTGGATATTTATAATATCAATTATTTTAATATTTCATTAATTTGGTAATTACTACATCACCATTGTGTCATAAATAAATTAAATTATTTAATATTTGTAAATTATAAATAAAATACCATTATGTAGGAAATATTTTTATCTTTCTAACTAATATTTACAATCGAGTTTAACTTATGTTTAACAATATATTAAAAAAAATAGTAATTAATCTAAGATTGTAACACATTTAACTCTTCTTTGAATTAAATATTAATAAATGTCAAAATCTAATCCAGGTGGACCTAAATGATAATATTTTATTCCAATGATTGTTTCTGCCTGTTATACACATGTCCAACAGAATTATGACATGTATTAGGGTAATATAAATATCAACTTTACCCTTCATTACAATATTCACTTTTAACAGTGGTAAATAAAAGTAAAAAGTTACTATTCACCGAAAATAGTTTTTATCCCACTGAACAAAATTTAACACATTGATATTAATAGTGTCTCTTGGATTTTTAAAATTACACTCATAGAAGCGGTAAAATTATGTTTTATGTGAAGATGAATAATCTCCTAGGAGGTGGGTAAATGACGGTGAAAAGTTCAATAAAATTATTATATATCAAAAATTATTCCAAACTAACTTCAATGAATTACATTGAACTTATATATGTAATATATATATAATTTTACCTTATTTAAATTTAAATAAAATTAATAATTATTTAAATAAAAATTCAGTTTTAAACTATAGCTTAGTGTTTTTTTACTATTCATCAAAAATTAAATGTTTTTAAAAAAATATTAAAAATTCACCCTAAGATAATTTCCATATTCCAAATATAAAAATGAAGTCCATTTTGAAAGATAAAATTTATAAAATTTCAAAAAGTGTGTATTAATATTCATAACGATATGTTATATTGGTTGTATTTTGTTAGTACTTGAATTTGCGTACAACACATGCTACTGTATTATTCAAAGAGAATCGTACTGTATAAGATTGGGGTGTTATAGGATGCAAGCAGGATATGGCTAGGGATGAGTTCCAACATTCCTTCTATGACTACTTTTACATAGAGAATTTGAGAGCCAATCGATCCTGAGAGGTCATGAATCTATGGAAGGGTACTCTTTCTATTATGGAGTATTCTTCTCGTTCATAGAGCTGCAGTGCTTCATACCTATTCAAGGAGGTGACAATATATTCTAGGTAAGGATGTTTGAGGATGGTCTCAAGCACGCCATCTGATCGCAGGTGACCATCTTCAGGATGACTTCCATTTATTATATAGTCAACCAAGCCCTAATCACAAAGCACAATTTGATGGATTCTATAGTATTGAGCCAGAGCATCTAGACATCTGGAGTTAGTATCCATCATACTAACATCGGGAAGTTCCATAGGGGGTCTTTGTGTTTTGATCCAAAGGGACGAGACACTTCTTTTGGTAGCCAGGTTGTGTTGTACAAGTGTGGGAAGTGCAGGAATAAAAGGTCGCATTGCCCGAGGGACCTAGTTTTGTTCCTCTCTTATGGAAATATGGGCCATCTTCAGTGTTTCAGTCTGTTTTTCTCCTAGATAGATGGAAGATGGGTTCCTCTATGAATCCACTTTCCGGAGCAGTGCCATAAATATCTCACCAGTCATGGAACTGAATTTTTTCTATCCGTTTAGGCCGAGGTGGAGGTGGGGGATGTGGTATCCAATCTCCAGGATTTCAGCGACATCATTTTGGATCAGCTTAGGGTGGTTAGACAGGGTCATAACATCATGGTGCAGGACAGAATTTTGTAGTGGAGTAGACCCAATTGGAGCAGGATCCTAGACACTCTAAAATTTGAGGTATGATCCTAGTTTCCTCTATTTTATATTCCGCTCTTTTTGTTACAATGTCTTCACGTAGCATTATATTTGTTGATGTTGCGGAGAGACATGGGCACTGTATCCTTTCTTCGGATTATATCTTGAAGCTAGACACAATGTTGGGGAAAAGAACAGTTAGATTATGGATGTTCAAGGTGTTCTCTCTAGAGGTTAGAGGTTGTCACTACGTAGGGGATCTTTATGTCGTAGGGATGATAGGCTATGACATTATTCTCAGAATGGACTTGTTAGTTCCCTTGCAAGATATTGTGGAATGTTATCTTGTAGGGTGAATTTCTCATCACTAGAGGGCAGATCGTTTCATTCTAAGGGAGAATGGGATTATAGACGAGAAGAGCGGCAACCGAGCATCATGGGTTGGGAGGAGTTACATCCTAGATTTCTAGTCGTTATCTAGATACCCTTGGGGATTTCACAGATGTATATTACTCTAGTGATGAATTATTTTTGGGATGTTTTTACCATGGAATTATCATTTTTGACTTTTGAGTGAGAGGTGTATTTTTCTTTTGATCTAATTATAGGAGGGGAAACGATGTCCATAACTCCTTATAGGATGGCTACACTAGAGTTGCAGGAGCTCAAGAAGTAGTTGGAGGAGTTACAGGAAAAGGGTTTCTACCAACCTATTACTTTTCCTTGGGTTTTGCCTTCCCTTTTTGCGAAGAAGGCCAATGTGACCCTCAAACATTGTGAGGATTATCAGAAGTTGAACCAGTTGATGGTCAAGAACCGATATCTCTTGCCATGGATTGGTGATTTCTTTGATCAACATCGAGGTGACAAGTTGTTCTTGAAGATTTACTAGAGATTATTTTATCATCAGTTCCACATTAGACCATTACATGTACCTCTTAAATCCTTTCAGAGTAGGTATGGTCTATATGAGTATGTGGTTATGTTGTTCGGTCACACGAACGCACCTATAGTTTTCATTGCACTGATGAACCGAGTGTTTCATCCATACTTTGATTATTTCATTGTAGTCTTCATGGATGAAAAGTTTATGTACTGTCACACTTGTTGTGACCATGACACACACCCTAAGATAGTTTTGAGTACACTGAGAGATCATCAGTTATATTCTAAGCTCTTAAAATTCAACTTTTGTATGGACATGATTCACTTCTTCTATCATGTTATCTCAGAGGTAGGAGTATCGGTGGACCTTGAGAATATGAGAGCCATATTTTCTTGGGATACGACTTAGAACGTATTTGAGGTGTGAAGTTTTATATGGTTGGCTGGTTAATACGTATGATTAATTCAAAAAATTTCACGCATAGGAGAACCACTGACGGGACTGGATAATAATGGTGTGAAGTATTTGTATTCAAGTTCTTGTGAGTTAGAATTTCAGGAGCTGAAAGGGAGGTTGACTTTAGAACCAATACATGTATTTATAGACTCAAGAAAATGCTATTTGGTAAAATGTTATTAATCAGGTATTGGGTTGGGAGTTATGCTTATGTAGGGAGAAAGAGTTGTTGCATACAGGTCTTGACAGTTGAGGCCACATGAGTGGAACTACTAGACGCACGATCTGGTGCTGGCTGCAGTTGTTAATGCTTTACGCTGTTGGATACTGTACCTGTTGGGACAAGATTATGTGGTTTCCACTAACAAAAAAAAAATATTAAGTAAATCTTCACTAAGTGTGACAAAAATTTGATACAGCTATGGTGGGATGAGTAAATCAATCCTTTGGCATTGATCTTGGATGTACACGAGGTATGGCAAAGCAGTGGCCGATGAACTCAGTAGGAAGACTCAGATATATGCAGTCCAGGAGGCCAGTACTGAGTGGAAGCTTAGGTATCTTTTCTATGAGATGCATTTGGAGCTGAAAAATTGACTGGGGCATACATTTTGTTTATCTGTAGATGTTACCTCAACCATTTTTGATCAAGTGCGATTGAGGCAACTTTTATATTTTGAAGGCCTAGTCATAGGGGAGAGTGTGTTAGAAGAGGATCCTATTATTGGATGGACCATATGAGAGGATGAGATCATCCATTTCCAAGGAGCATATAGATTATAGAAGATATACGCAAGGTGCTGATATAGTACTTTCATTCCTCAGATTGGGCAGTTCATCCTGGTTTCATGAAGATTTATCATGATCTTCACCATCAGTATCGGTGGACAAGAATGGAGAGAGATGTTGTTGGTATTTTTAAGAGGTGTTCCACCTATCACCTGGTGAAGGAAGAGAATCAGTAACTGAAATGAATTTTATTGCAAATACACATTCCTGAGTCGAAGTGTAATGATGTCATGATAGATTTCTTGATAAGTTTATCGAGGTCGCCTCAAGGGAAAGATGATATTTAGGTTTTAATTTAAAGAATCGTGATGATTTCTCACTTATTTCCAATTAATGAGACCTCTAGTGTTGATGAGATGGGAAGGATATACATCCATGAGATTGTGTGTTTACATGGAGTTCCACCCTCCATTGTTTAAGACAGGGACACTCGTTTTACTTCTCAGTTCTGGAAGGGACATTTAATTACTTTTGGTACACAAGTAATTTTGAGTAAAACATAAAATCCATTGTCATATTTCCCATCTGACTATACGATTCCGGAAAATGAGTACATGCTTCAAGAATGCATCAAGGATTTTTCATGTTCCTTGAAGAAGCACATACCTCTAGTGGATTTTTCCAACAATAATGAATTTCATGAAACTGTTCCAATGGAATCTTAAGAGGAATTGTACGGTAGGCCATGCCGACCACCCTTGTGAAGGTTGGATGTAGGTGGGGTAGCTATGCTGGAACCTCGACTTGTCTAGGATAACATAGTGAAATTATAGTTGATTCAGAAGAGGATGGCTACTGCACAATCATGACAGAAGTCTTATGTAGATTTACACAGACAACCTCTAGAGTTAGATTTCCGAGATCATTTTTTCTTGCATGTCATAATAAGTTTGAGACACATAAGGATTAGGACATAGGTTAAGTCTTCACCATGGTAGATCAGGCAATTTGATGTGTTAGAGAGATTTTGTATGGTTTCCTGTCGGTTTTAGTTACCTTATAGGTACTATGACATGCATGATGTCTTCAATTTTATCACCTTAAAATTTACATTCTAGACTTCTCTCATGTTTTTCAAAGTCAGGATGTTGGGTTAGAGGTAGAATCCTCATTTGTGGTGTATCCTATCTAGATTATTGATCGATTTGTTAAGGTTCTATGTGGCTAGTCAGTTCTGCTGGTATGAGTGCTATGTCAGCTCGGGCGAGTACAAGATGATACATTGAAGTGGGAAGCTGATATACGATCACAATGGTCATAACTGTTTGACATTTCTTCTTCTACGCCACCCTGCTATGGAAATTCTAAGATGAATTTTTTTAAGGGGGGAAGTTTGTAAGAAGATGGATTTTATTTTCAGGTATTTTTTTCATTTATGGTCATTTTTGAAGAAAATAGCAATTTCTAGAAGTATTTGAAGGACAAGTCTTGTACTTATATGTACATGTCGTGTACCCTGTTTCCACAGGTGACCATCTACATGACATATAACGACTAAGTACACAGTCATGTGCGGTGACCTAGAGACTGCATAATACAGGGACAGGTAATGTGATGTACATGTCATGTACATCTATTGTACACACCATGTACATTATTTTTTCATTATACATACCAGTGTAACATCTAACAGACAGAAACACCTCCATAATGTCCTTGTTCGTCCGAGAGTATCTATACAACCGTGATTATTCCATGATGCCCCCAATCAAGCTTCCGTTCACGGAATTGACTTTCGTCAATTGTGTTGCGATCTCCACATTATTCTAGTCCTTCTTCGTGAGATTCATTTCTTGATTCTTCCTCTTTTAAGATTTATCCCCGGTTAAGTGTTTTTAGCTTTTTTTTAGATCTATAGTGTTCTTGGGTGATTCAAGGATTTAGGTTCTTGTATAGATATCCTAAAAAACTGAGGTAGGTGGTTTCTGCTTTTCTGTAGATAGTCTTTGAGTTATGTGTGAAAACATGCCCATTACCCTAGATAAATATATTATGTGTTTACAGTTTTAAACATGTTATTTCATATTATGATTTATATACATGATTAGAGGTCAATTGAATTCAAATATGTTTAATTGAAATGATGTGGATGTGTTTTTACCAAGATTGCACTGTTTATGGTTGTTAGGTCTAGCTTTTCCTATTAGGCTATTTCTTTGCTTTCCATGCCTTGTGTTATAGGATGAAGTGAATGTATTCTGTCATTCTATTATGTTGTACACTATTTAAATAAGTAGTTCATGATGCTTACTTTGGATGCTATGAATTTTTGTTATCGGTTGACTTACACTAGGCCGTGAGAACCAGTTGTGGTAGACCATAGGGAGAATGGATGTAATGGATTCTCCAGAGTGTCTATTTTTTCTTTTACGTTGTGATGACATTGGGTGGATTTACGTAAGTGCATTCACAAAGTGTTTGTAGTTCCTCGATGCGGGCCATAGGGGGGATGAGACATAAGTGCATCCATTGAGATCATTTTTTATTTACTGATATGAGAATATAGGTTGAATTTATGGTGAGTGATACCTCATAGACTCTATGCTAATGCTGAACCAGAGGGGTGAGACAAAGAGTGCTACCGTGAGGGTATCCAGTGTTCCTATGTAGGACCATAGGGGATAGTATGTGAGTACATATAATAGGGTTAACTTTTGTTTAAAATTATTTATTTTTGATCAGCTTCTTTCTTGATATATGTAAATGAATGCATTGAAACTATGGAAATTGTTGAATTTGAGTACTTCATTATTTTCTGCTTCTTTTGCTTATTGCCTACCATTTATATTAATTTACTATTACGCATAGATCATTGGGTGGTTTAATACTAGGATTTAGTCTCACAACCTATTTTTCAATGGTTTTGGGCCCATACATATTATATTGTTTCATGTATAGATAAATGAAGGTGCACTTCAACTTTATGTACATGACTACTTCGGAGTTGGGGAGCATGGGACCTACCAAAGGCTTCGAATATTGTATAGTTGTTTACTACTTTTCTATCATACTATTTTTTAGTACTGTATTCCATCGATGTGATTTCTTTGGCTGTATTCCTAGACATATGTACCATGAATCATTTATATGTATGTGTTCCAGTTTATTCTTCTAGTCTTGCATTTTTTACGGATGTGTGGTATTATTACTTCTTGTTTTATTGGTATATATTTTACATCCACTGTGTTACTCTACCAATGAGGGAATAGTTTCCCACATATCACCGAAAAGTACCTCACTGCTTGTATGAAGCCTATAGCGTTCGTGGAAATGCTCTTGAGGCCATGTGACAAACTGAGTACGAGGCACCTCTGGGCGACATCTAGAACCGGGATGTTACAATTGAGGGGTTATTATTGATATTAGTATATATTTTTTTAGTGATTGTAAATATTATGTAGTCCAATGGGATGATTTTTTAAAGTATTTTCATTTATCAATTCATTCAGTGACCTTGATGGTATTAAGGAATAAAATCATTTTCTCTCTTAAGAATGGAATTAGGAGAATTTTAAAATTTGGATATTGGTCCAAAACCTTCTTTTTTCAATATATTCTAACATATAAATAGTATTGACATTGGTATTTTGAGGACGAAATTAATCATGACATACAGTTAAAAGAAAAAACATTTACAATATAGTGATGTATTGCATTTTTATATTTGGTATATTTTATAGGGAATAATAACAGATAGTCCATATCATATCAGGAGGCAATTCATGAGAAATTTATTTTATTTTAGACATCTAATTGATATTCCTATATTTTGAGATATAGAACTGGTCAATCGATGTGGAGTGAAAATAAGCCACTATCATCATTTTTCATTAATATTATAATGGGATTATTAGTTATATTCATATACTACAAAAAATTTACGTAATGGTGCATATATTTATTTATTGTCTCATCCACAGAATTAGTTTATTCAAATTCAATGTAAGAAGCAATAATAGCCATAATAGGATTGTGGATATTTGGTGGGATATAGATAATGTACAAGAGAACCCTTTAAAATTTTTAAAAATTATATTTATGATGTTGAGTAATGTTACAGGGTTGGAAATAATCAGTAATAGTGAAGAACAATAGTGATGTGATGTCGGTTTCATGCCATGGAGGTTCTATTACATGGTTCCCCATATACAATTAATTATTATAGAAACATAGATTCAATAGTTATATTACATTATTGGTAGATAATACAAGAGTTCTCATAGTATCCAAACACATAGATTTCATGAGATAAAATATAATTATATAAATTAGATTTTAAAACAAAAGATATAACATGAAATCATTAAGTGAATAATATTATACCTTGAATAATATCTTTAAAAATCATATGTAGTTAAAGTATTAGTTTTCTATAGAAAGGAAAAAATATATGTCTGAGAACAATTTATGAGATAAGAGTATCCTAATACATTATTTAATATAACATTAACATATCATCAGTGATAAATAGAAATAAAATAAGAAAATTTAATCCATATTGAAAAATAATATAGGGTATTATATATCAATTACAATAAAAATGATGAACATAACAATATTCTTTAATCGTTCATTTATGGAATGCATAAAGTGGGAAAAAAATATTTTCAATTCCATTTCCATGAAACTATACTTATATGAAAAGAGTTATATATTAAGACCCACACATTTATCTAATTAAAAAAAATTATGCATTTAGGGGATATATAATTCAATACCCCTACTATAACCTGGTTATGTCCATTTCTTACAAAACAATAAATTGAAGATTGTTCATGTCATTCAATAACGAAACTCTATATAAATAAATGCATATATATCTATATAACTATAAGTATAGAAAAAAATAAATCCATGTTAAATGGATATTATTTGGATTCTAGGATAACATCTCATATTCATGAATGATATTTTGATCTATCATCTACTTAATAAAAAATAAATTTATAAAAATAACTATAGTAGTAAATTTACCTTTACTATACTGGTAAATTTATTGAATATAGTTATATTAATCGATAGTTTTAATATTCAGTATACTAATCTAATGGTAGAAAAAATCTTATATCATTTTCCATAATGAGAATGTGTTTATTCCAATGCAAACCATTGAATAGTATATTATAGGTTTGTATTCATAGGCACACTCATCAAGCATTAGAGTGAGGATTGATTAAAAATTCCGCCATATGTTTTCATGTTGATTACCCAGAGGTATATCTACAAAACCACCTCATAAAAAATCTATTATATATACATGGATATATTTTCTAGGAATCTACACACAATTATACTTAACCAAATCATAGTATTGTCATTCCACTATGGAAATGATTATGTTTTACAATAGTTTTTATAACTATTTAATTAAACATATATTATAATGGGATGAAATATTAGACATAATATTTCATTAAATATTATGATTAATGTTATAAAATTTCATCAATGTAAATTAATGTTCCAAAATAAATAAATTTGTGGTGAATATTAAATTTTCTTTAAATAATTAAAATTAATATGTAAAAATACACTTACATATTTTGATGAAATCTAATTAGAATATCATCAATGATAGGGAACAAAAATTATCTTCATGTATAATGAATAATATTATTTAATGACATAAAATATCAAATAATTATTATATACCCCCCAAAAAATGATATTTTGTGCATATTACAAATCATTTCAAAAAGAGAGGAATTTGAGATAGGAAACCCTTACATCTGGTTTATAATTCCATGATTATATATTAACATATTTTATCATGGAAATTGATATCTATATCAATTAATCGATAACCTAAATGAAATATTTTTTGAATTACACTATCCTTATATAGTGACCCACTATAGGATATCTACATATTTTTCATATTTTACCCCATCTAGTGTTTATAGTATGGTTATATGATCTAGTTTTATAATATTATTGATTCTATTTATTAATTTCCCAATATAAAAGATTCCATGATAATATTATTTATTTTAATATATAATAAATAATTATTTATAATAATGTTATATCATGGAATTAGTATTTTAGTTATGTTGTATGATTTGTGAATCAATGCTAAATTACATCGTTATTTTAGAGATCAGTGAATATATCTCCATAATAATAAAATAGAAAATAAAACCATAATAAAACCATAATAACATTATAATTTTCTTATTAACATGTAATTAAGTTTTTATTTATGTTCCCATAGTCATTCAGGAAGTCATTTTTAGCATTGTTCTAGTAGGTGATTTAGCTGACTTGAACATGAAAATATTATAATTAAAGAATGAATAATATTATTAATGTGGTTTATTGTGGAAATAATTTAGTTACTACATGAAAATAGTGATATTATATCATTACGATTAATTTTATTAGTAATATTTATTGTTTTATTAATAAATCATTATGAAACTAAGTGGAAAATGTGATATATTGCTTCCTGGATGTTGTAGTATATGCAATGAATAGTTAACATTTTTATTTAGTAAAAAATGAGGTGGAAAATAGATATTTTATAACTTAAAATTATAAAATCATATATTTAATATATATATATAGTATTTTTTTGATAATATAATCATTAAAAAAATCCATGATATGTCATTTGAAAAAATGGAAAATACTGAATCATTGAGGTAGTAGTCCCAAACACACACAATAGTAAGCCTTTTGTTTTTTACTAATTGATGAAGGGGAATAAATAATGGTTTTTCGAATAATATTAAATAATATTATTTTAATAACATAATATATTTCATTAATACTTTATCGATATATTATTATAGAAAGAGGATTATTATGATAAAAAGTCTAAATGGAAGGTAATAATTATCTAATGATATTTAGTTTTTTCTTTATTTATTTTAGAAATAGAGGCCTCCAAATTAATACGGGTTAATTGATTTATAGGGGAGTGTGAGATTTTTTAGTTTGGAATAAAATTTCCTGATTTTGTTAATAAATTTGGAGGTACAACGGTGGTTTGAAGTGGAGGATGTGAGTCAATGTAATAAGTGATGAAAATGTCACTTTTCTGAATACTCTTTAAATTTCAAAGTCAATATAAAACTATTCCAATGACATTGAATCAAAAAGATGGAAATAATTAATTTTGTAGCTATTTTTTGAGACGTACCCATCAATTTATTTACACACTTGTTTTCACATGTTTCTAGTAATTTTCTTTATATTTTATAAATTTTTTATTTTCAGTTATTATTATGGTAACAAGTTTTGAAGTACATATATGTCTTCACATATATAAATATAAGAATGAGATTAACCTATATATTTATTATATATAATATTTTTCAAATTTAATATAATATATAATATAATAATTAATTAAATTACATATTATGATGAAAATTATTGTTTTGTAAAACATAATTTCTCCACAATAATGTTTTCTTATAATTTTTATTTTTTAAAAAATAATGAATAAAAATTAATATACAATTTTATAGGAATAATAATTATATAAAAATAGTTATCTATAAATGATTTATATATTAAATAATATAAAATCTACAAAATTTTATTAAAAATATTATTTGGGGAAGTAGTTTTTCCATTATCAATGATAATAACATTAGTCAACATAATATTATTTTTAACCTGAAAAAATTGTCCCTTTGTAAATAATTAGTACAAACATAATAAATATTTTAAATAATAAAATAATTATATTTAACATACTTGGTAAGTAAAATTTAATGTATTAAGTGAATAATTCAATAAAAAAATTAGTGAAAAAAATATGTCATACGGTTGAAAATATAAATTATGTTTTAATAGATTGAAGAATACAATTTCAAATGAGTAATATTATATATAATATATATATATATATATTCCATATAATGGTTTTTTATTGAAATTTTATTCATACTTCATTGTGATATTATAAAAGTTGTGATTTTATAAAAAACAGTATTTATGCTATTCACCTAAATATAAATTGTTAGGAAAATTATAAAATATAATTTTACGATATTATAATTATTAATAATTAATAAATGTTTATTATTTATATACATATAAATATAACATTCATAAATTAATAATTTTATGATAGTAATGAACAATGGATCTCTAACATTCATTTATTTATTTTAGGTACACATTTTTACATCTTTTAATTCATCATCCATGAATAGTTGTGGTTACTAGATTCATAAGGAAGGAGTATATTTTCCTAATGAAATGAATTAAAATTTAGGGATTTATATTTTTTTGAAAAAATGTGGTCCATTTGTAAATATGCTAATGGCCTTCCGTAATTAAACATTAGATTGGAGAATGTCCATGGTTCATTGAAGTATTTCGATTGAAACCATGACTTTTTATTTTTGAATATATTTTTTTAGAAAGCGTGTAATGGGATTACATTCAATGTATTTTCCATAAGGATGATATATTTAAAAATTACATGGAATTAATTTTACACATCGTGTATTTCAAATTTATGTCCTGTAGTGGAACAAATAATATTTTAGTAATAAAATTGAATGTCTTTGTATTTTCAGTCTTTATGGAATTTACATCATCAAATTATATTGAGTTGTGGTTTTAGGGTGTTGTAAATGTTATTAAAATTTCATTCAACTACCCATACAACCTCAGTCGTCCAAGAACTCATCCCAATTGATATTTAGATCACATCTCCTTCTACATCGCTTCTTTGGTGACTGATCTTTAAAGAAGTTATAGTTTAAATCCTCTTGTAATTTCTCATTCAATCATTCGCTGTTTCTAGTGGAAACAATGTCATTTACAATGGTTATGTTTTGGATTCCTGATTGACTGATGATTTCTATCAATCCTTTTTTTTCCATTATCAATCATTATCATTCAATGTCCGGACTCTTAGTTTCTAATCACAAATTTCGATGGTGGAAATGTTTATACTATTTTGAGGAAGTTGATTCTTTACAATAGGATAATTTTATGAATTGATTATCATTATTTATAAATTCATTTTTAATATAATTAAATTTTAGTAATTTCCTACATTAAGGGATTTAAGGGAAAAATAATTTTTTTTCAATGTGGTTATCATAAAAAATGTATATGATTTATTTCATAAATATTTTAGTTTTCACACGCCAATGTTGTTTTGAATGGATTTCAAAAAATGTATTATAAATAGTAATATGATTTTGAAATATATTTTGAATGTCACTACTCTTTGGTAACCTTCGGTTTTTTGGTGAATAAAAGTTGTATATCAAATTTTATTTGGAACCCCATGTTCATTTTTTGTTGATGTCAATAAATTTTGGAATCACTCAATATTAGTTTTTTTTTAAATTCCATGTTTAGGACTCTTTTAATACCTAGTAATTATTTTTCCCATAGGTTTGATCCATAATTATAGATTGATTTTTTATTTATATATTTTTTCATGTTTTTTTTATTATGTATTGTTGATAAAAGGTTTTCATGCGATGGTGTATCACATCACACAAAAATATAGTGATTCATAGATATATGATTACTTTCATACCATAAGATTCATGAATATGCTTTCATATTCTACGATTTCTACTAGTCATAGTTTTGGAATTATAAATACGAATAGATTTTTTGAAAAAAAATGAAATTGATATTAAAATGGGTTTTTTTTTTCAAATTAATTGTAAATTTTTTAAAATAAGGAACAATTACATCATTGATATTATTCATTTTATAGAAAATATAGTGGTATCCAAATAGAATTTGTGCTCACACACATACATTTTCCTTGAATAATTTTTTAAATAGTATTAACTGATCTAGGTAATGGTAAGGGAATATTGTAGAATTTAATCTTCTACATTCACCTTTTTGTTCATTTTAGGGTGGTCTGAAGGTGAATATTTTTCACATAGTCTTTCTTCATACTTTATAGTTTATCTTGCT
The DNA here is from genome assembly GCA_963277665.1 of Viscum album. NCBI lineage: Eukaryota > Viridiplantae > Streptophyta > Magnoliopsida > Santalales > Viscaceae > Viscum > Viscum album. The sequence continues at coordinate 166,182,075 of OY728135.1, forward strand.
TTTCTATTTGATTTTATTGAATTTGGTTTATTATATTCCCACCAATTTTCACTATATCTATATGTCTTATTTAGGTTTTATTCCATACATGTTTTATTATAATTGTTATACCTCAATTAGTAGATCTAACATATTTGGCTTTCTCATTGGGGGTAGTTGGTTATTTACAATTTGGATTTAATTGGAAAGCACAACTGGATATGTGTTAACACTCCCTGAGTTCGATTGATTGTCATGGTTTGTAAATTTATAGGACCATAAAAATTAAGATAGTAATTGTGTAATATGTTATGTGCATATTTCTTATATAAATGAGCATTGCTTTCAATGGGAGTTCATGATCATTTATATGGTTTTATGCATGGATCTTGGAGTCATTTGGATGAACTATATGAGAGGTCAATTTAAATTAATATATTCCATTTTAATTTTTTTCTATTTATGAACATGGACATGGGATTATATAATGTTATAATGATATATTTTTTATGGAATTGTATTAATTAGTCAATGCCTCAGAGTAGAGCTCATCAAAATTCAGGGGGGGGGGGAGTTGTGAGGCTGGTTTTGCAGTAGAATCATATAGTGGTCCCTTCATTGGATGAAGTAGTTATCTAAACTGTTATATCTTTGGATCAATTTTTTTTTGGAACCCATGATGGGTGGTGGTTACTGGATCAAAATTTAAAAATCTTCATCCACCCTTCGTAAATGGTAAAAGTTGAACTAATGATTCTATGTAGTGGATGGAGTGATTAATAGGATATTAAACTTCTAAAAGTATTCAGAAGTCTCAAAATTGGTTTTCTTGCTGTACAGGATTGAGGGAACATGAATGAGATGATAGTTTTATATTATTCAATATAATTTAAATGATGATCTTAAATGTAATTCCTTCATGAAAATATTTAATTCGTGGTTTTATCATGAGTTGTTATATGTGGTGAGAACCCAAGAGTTTCTGACATTAGAGAAGGAGGAGAATGAAATTATCGATTATTCAAAACATTTTTATGACCAAGTGCATATGGAAATGGATCTTTTCACTAGTGAATACATGTAGGATTTTAGGGTTATGTTGGGTTTGAGACTATATAATCAGTCGAGGATGATTCTCACATTTTTCCATTCCTTCAGAGAAGTAATTACCAATGTTAATTTTAATGATAGAAACATAGCTAGAAAGTAAGGTTTGGGTGGGGATTATGTTATTTCAATTGGTATCAATTCTGTATATTATTTCAAGAAGATAACTCAAAATGGAAGTATTTTTATAATAAGACAAGTTATATGAGATTTATCATTGAAGCAATAGATAATCTGCTACTATTTTTGAAGTAGTATTTATATAAATATTAAATATGTGTAGGTTTCCAAGAATTGTCATCAATGTGGTAAATATATTCATCTGAGACAATATTTTTCTATGTTATCTTATCATAGAATGGAATGATCCATATTTTCCAAGAGGTCATAGGTTCAGGAAAATGCTTCCCATTGTGGTGGGTTGTATGATAAATAAGAGGGGGATGTTCATCAGGATAAAAATATTAGAGAGAAGTTGAGATAGTTTGTAGTTTTTTGAATGAGTATACAAAAGTGGAATATAAATAATGTCTAACTACTATTTGTGGAATAGATTTATTTTCATCATCTATGGTTTTATAATTCATTGATATTTGTACTAATCAATCTATTATATGATCATAGTTAGTTGAATTTTTTTTCTATAATTTTGTTCTTATACCATTATTTTTGGATCATTCCATGCCATTGGGATAGTGGTCCAGACATGGTTTCAGGTATACAGCATATCGGGTGATGATATTTCACATTGATCTGATTTGTGACTTCATTGTGATCGATATTAAAATTTTGTACATTATTATTAGCATGTATTGGATGATCAGTCTTATGTTACAAATAGATTGATACAACTTTTGGGATTAATTTAAATTTTTTAATGGGGTCACCTATATTTTTCACTTTGAGTGGGACTCTATATAAGGAATGGAGGGGCCTGTTTTTTATTTTTCTTGTGTAATATCATGTATGTTGTCATTGATGATTCCTCATTAAGTTATATTTTTATTATAAAGTCATCTACCTGTGGTTGTTTGTGCATATTCCAAGGTATATTTGGATTATTTATCTTATTTAACAAATAATTGTGGGGATGATTTTTTTATTAAAATTCTCCGTAGAATGGTGTCCATTTTTTTCTATCTTATACAATTTAACATTCTGAGTTTATTGAATTAATGGACCATATTGAGGACCTATAGGATAAAGAATTTGTGTTTCCTTGTGTTTCACTATGTACATTTCATATCCTCTATTATTAGAAGTGACATTATAGAATTATACTTTTTATTGAGTATTAGAAGTCAAATTGTGCTACCGCAAAGAAAAAATATCATTTTATGTCTATTGATGACCTTTTTTACTAGATTATGGGAGAATGATGGTTTATATTGATTAAAATTTTGTTATGTTACCACTTGTTGAGAGTGTGTGAAGAGTAAATTTATAAGACACCATTTATATTACATTATGGGAATATTGATTTTTTGTTATTCTATTTAGATTTAGCAGTGATCTTGTGGAATTTATGGATTTGATGAAAGAAATATTTCATTGGTTTTTAGAGTCTTCTATTTTTGGGTTCCTGGATGATATATTGGTGAACTCCAAGTCATTGATGGAGCACATTAACATTTGGGTTAACATTATTTCAATACAAAAAGTAATTTCTAATTATATTAAACACTATTAGTTACATTTCTGGATTCAGTAAGTGATATTTCTAGGTCATGTGATATTTGAGATGTATTTATCAATGGATTATGATTTTGTAAATTTATTTACGCCCTGGGTTCATTCACAAAATGTGTTTTAAATTAGTTTATTATTTAGTTTGGTTGATTTCTATAGGGGGATTGTCTACCGTTTATCAAGGAATTAATATTAAATTATAACATTAACCCATAATCATGTAATTTTTCAATGGAAAAACAAGTGTCATATATATTCTGAGGAACATAAGGTGATATTCGTTGTAACACAAATTTTTATTCTTCCCGATTTCGGCTCCCATAATTGAATTTTTTATAATGCTTTTGTTACAACATTGTTTTTTTCTTAATTAATATGAAATATTTTGTACCCAATAGTTGTCCCGGGATACACCCCCATGAGAAGAACTTCTATACACACACTCTTAATATGGAAGTGGTTATACAAGAATGAAAAATGTGACCACACTGCATCTTTTTAGTTTGGTTCATCATGTAATCTGATCATAATATATAGATTTAAATTTTCACTAGGTGTGATCATAACTTGAAAACAGGATAATGGGTGGAGTACATTTAGAATATCAATTTTGAAATAACAACTACTATCGAAAAATGGTGTTTTGTTGAAAATCAAATGAGATAAAAATTAAAAACAAAATCCATGAAGGAATCAGTTATGGAGTGGTATCTGATGAGTTTTATATCTATAATGTTCATTATAATGGAATAGTTTAGTAGGCATGTGTCCCTGATCATGGCGAATATTAAATAATATTTTTACGGGCGAGTTCAACTCTAGTAGATGATAGAATCTGAGTTTGAACACTGTAGTGAAATCCATTATGGTGGGGAGACCATGAGTGGGTTGTCATGACATCCCAGTGGCGCTTTAAGCTTTCATTATTGTATGCTGGTTCCATTAGCTATGTTGTTAGAGTTGATGGAAATTTGATAAATGATTTGTTTTCCCATTCACCTAGGGGATACGAATATGTATCATGATTGTTGATGTTGGTATTTTGGACTATGGATGGGGTTTTAAATTGAAAATATTTCATTGTAATGTCTTCAATGATAGATAATTAATTCAATATACTAGAGATATTTTTGTTTTTTATGACCCCCTACACAATTGATAATGGTTATGGGTTGATATTTATATGGATTTATTTGGTAATTTTACATGTACTCCTAGTGGGAAGGATTCAATTTTTGTGAACATTGAATAAGTTATGAAATTTGATCATTTTATATGGATCAATAATGTAATGAAGTTGAACCAACATTTATAATTTAACTTCCAAGAGATAGTGAGACTTCATTGGGTAACCACTATATTTGATTCCGAATAGGACCTACTGATCAAATACATGTTTTTGAATATTTTAGTGGAGGTTATTGGTTCCATGTTAAAATTGATCGTGATTGATATTCTTCAAATATAAGTAGAACTAGAGAGGGATATCTAGGTTCATGATGATATTATCTAAGAGTGTGTTCTATGTTTTAGGGGATAATTGATTTTTTTCATTAGAGTTTTTATAGAACAAATTTTATCAATAAATTATTCTTAAGGAACCATTTAACAAATTTAATTGAAGACCATGAAGATCTCTAGGGTCTTTAGACGATTTGGGATCCTGATCCTTGATGTGGATGAATCTTGTTTAAGAGAGGATATATGGGGGTTTTTAAATCCAAATATGGTTTATGATTGAAATATTCCTTATAAATCTTATATGTACCTTCGTTGTAATTAGTAGGAATTTTTAGTTGGTGATTTTTTAATTATACTGGTTTCAAATCACATGGTGTGTCATTGTATGGGTAATAAGGTTTAGTTGGAACTGAATCTAATGGACACCTTTAATATTATTTGTCTGTTTGTGATGGTTTCCTTTCATATGTACATACCATCATGTTTGTCTTTGTCCATATTGTGTATCTACTTTCTCAGTTTTGGAGGTATATACATGATTCATTCCATGTGATTCAATGATATGATATTGATATTATGACTGATGCCACTTTGTTTGTGCAACTAGCCAAGTCTATAGTTCATTGAGTTTATGTACATCATTTAAAAGTGATCCAATTTGTCTACGTACTCTGGGAGTGTGAATAGGATAACCATGATACGTAATATACATAATGGTGTATGTTGTAAATAATAAATTTTATTTTTGTAGATCCAATATCTTAAGAAAATTCGAGGGACAAAAATATTTTATGGTAGTTATATTTTATCTTTCCATTTGTTCTTCATGGTAATAATTTATCCATGTTTAATATACTCATTCATGAATGGATGTGGATGTATGATTCTTAGGGATGGAGATAATTTACGAGAGGAACTACCTTATATATAGAGATGTTTTTTTTTAAAAATGTAGTCTCGATATAAATGTGTTAATCTATTGAAGGGTTTCCCCCTAGGTTTTGAGAGTGTCCTAGTGGCTTCATTGTTTTTTGGTTCAAATATAGGTTTTTAAATATGTTTGGAATTAACACATCATGTAATGGGTGTACACATAGTGTATTTTTTAGAATATATATGGAATAATTATTTACATGGTGTGATGTAAACACACTACTTATGTGGAATTCATATCGTGTAATGGAAAAATGAACTTTAATAAAAAAAGGAATCATGATATTAATTGTTTTCATTATTTATGGAATTCAATGCATGCAAACAGAATAAATGATATGTAATTATGATAATTTTTTCCTTTTCAAAATGTATGAAGGATTGTAATTTAATTCGACCATACACTCAATCTCTCTAAACCCTGACATCACTCATTGAATTTTAGAAAAATCTTCTCCCTCTATATTCTCATTTTCCAATCGATCATCATGAAAATTGTTTTGTTCCTCTATGAGTTAATTTTTTTAATTAATTTAGTCTCATTTTTCATAGTATAGTAATTATACATGGTTTTTTATTTTCATGATTGATTAATTACTTCTATCAATAATTTGTAGTCTGTTGTTATTTAATTTCATTCAATGGATGATCTATACATTTCCAATCAATGTTGTTAATGGAATATATGTTTATATTTTATATAGGTTGGTTTTTATATACATTGGGTTAATTTAATCAATATATTATTATTCTTGATGATTTACATTGAGATGTTAATTATGTTGAATTTTTTTTTTATTATTCAAATGTTCGTTTTAAATAATCTGAAGTTTTTTTTCATGGATTTGAAAAATTATTTTTTGTGGATAATATTGTTTTGAAATGTATTTTGATAATATTGTAACTTTGGGAATGTTCTGTGAATCATTATATGATCATTGGATATGATAGTTTTATTTTTCATTTAGTGTTTCTTATCAAATTATTGTATATATAATCGATTGGTTTTCTTGTGTTTTATATTAGGTTGTATCAAATGGATTATCATGATGGTTTATCATTGATATGTGTTTACATTATTATCTCATGATTCATGGATAATAATTCTTGTTTTATCAATTTTACTTGTCATTTTTTTTTGATTTAATAATATGAAATGATTTTGTGAGAAAAAATATTATATTCACATGGGATTGAATTTATGAATTCATTTAAAATAATATTATTAAATGGAAATATTATTACATTTATTATATTATACCATTCAATGAATATGTTCTGGTATCCTTCTAAGTATTTTAATAATAACATACATTTCCATTTGTGATGATGTAGATTTTTATCACATGATCATGATAATGGAAATAGAATGTTATAACATGATATAATGTAATTTCATATTTTCCATAATACAAGGGTTTATTGGAGGTTATATTTTGTCACATATATATTTTTCATACTTTATATTTCAGCTTGTTATAGAATCAGATCTTATGGTATTTTTTATATATCTTTTCTTCGAATTTGTACTCTAGTTTTTTTTCTACTTTATTTATAATCAATAGTTTTTTCAATTATGTTTTATACCTCTTAATGATGGTGTAACATTGGTATCATATCAATATTTTTCTATTTTTTGTCTTATTTTATCTTTATAGTGTATATTTTCTGATAGTCCATGATATATTTTTTTACCTAAAACTATAAGGTATCAAAAATAACTAATTCAATATCATGCGAGAAACAATTTGTTTATGAAATATAATGGACTTTTTTTTATCAATTCAATATATTCACACTTTTTCATTAATTATAATGTTTTATGATCTATATGTATAATGATGGAGAATATTCTAATTCATATGGTGTTATATACACAATTTTTAGGTAAATCGCATTTCGTTGTGGTGTGTCCTATTTGTAATATGATAATGAGGATCGATAATTTTTTTTCTCAATTGTTGATTTATATTCCTACTTATGATATCATCCTTTACATAGTTGCACGATTATATCATTCATAATGGGGATTTTTATAATCCTTAATGAGAATAATTATTTTAACATATTTGTAATATGATGTATTGTATAATGTGTGATTTTCCAATAATGGTGTTGAATAATGGAGAATGGATGTGGAATTGAGATTAATATTAAAAAAAGTTATATGATATAAAACTGTAATGATACATTCAATTGATTCATCTTATTGAGTAGTTTTAGAAGTGGTATAGAAGCTCATCCCATTGAATAGTTAATGATCACAACCATCTGTAGGAAAATGATTATTATATAATAGATTTTTTGAATGTATAATATTTGATACAAGATAAATATTGAATTAAGTGTTTTTTTTTGAAATTTTTAAACTTAATGATGTTTGATATTTACCTTTTATTGTTTCCATTACTAGGAAATTTAGAATTAGAATAATTATTAAAAGAAAATATTTCAGACCCCAATTAAAATTTATTTTTCCTTGTTTTTTATGGATTAATTTTCAACAGTATAATTGTATAAAATAGCTAGGTGGTGTGATGGATGAAGTGATGTCTCTCACATGGAGTATTGTAGCATGATGGACTTACTACACAATAGGTCAATAGTTTAGTGATATTATGATGTTCCTCATAAATGTAAAATGGAACATTGCATGATGTTTTCTATGGGGAAGAAATATAAATCATGTTAATACGGATATATGTTATGAAGCTATTAAAGGAATATGAGAACCAATAATTATCTTAATCATGAAATGTTCATGTAGATGTTATTTGATAATGAGAAATTTGATTAATTAATGATGATATATAATATGAAATGGTTTAGAATGTTTCACATACAATTGTATGATATTTCCATGAATTTTAAAAATAATAGGTGTTTAAATTTTTTAGAGAAGGTTAAATTTTCATGAAAATACACTTCTAGTAATGAATCATGATAATATATAAATGGAATAGAATTAATTAAAGACCAGTTGATTCAAAAAATGTTGTTAATTTAGAAAATGAAATTTTATAATTGAAAATATCATTCACAACTTTGAAAATTCCATGGAATTTTTCATGAAGTGAGTTTTTTGAGTATATTTATTATATTGTGAATTTGATATGAAATTTTATAAAATATAATTAAGGGGATGAAATTACTATTAATAGGACACGACCCAACTCATTTTCTATTTACTGACTCATTGAATATCAAATGTCTTTGAATTTTTGTTTTTGTTTTTCTATGAGTTTTCTTATGTGAAGGATTCATAATGAAATATGTTCTTTGGATAATTTACTACTTTAAATCTAAAAAGGGCTTTTCTAAATCTGTTAGGTTACATTTAATAATGAATATTTGTTAAATACATCATGTTTCATGAATGTTTGTAATTTCAAAAAGGTTTGTGTATAAAAATTATTGGATTTTCATGAAGGTGTAATGTTTCCAAACATAGTTTTTTATAAGAAACCCATAAAGACTATTCCAATGTATATTTTTATTCGATGAAAACTAGTTCAATATTTATTTTTAAGCTTATAAAATGGTTATTTTCAAAATATTATGGGAAATAGTTATGTGATGATCCAAGTGAAAAACAATTACATCAAATAGAAGATAATAAATTTTGTAATTGGACTGTGAGCGAAAGGGAATGCACTCTTGAAGTAGTGAGGAACTGGTGATTCCAATGGTAGTGACTATTGTATTGTAGTGATACAACCAAGAAAATGTAAAGGTATTTTCCCATTGGGAGTAGTGAGGAAACCCAGTATCATGTAAGGGTAGTGACCCTATACTTTTTTGTGACCTAGCATATATCCACCTCTAAAATTTTTATTTCTTATTTTGGAACAACATCAAATCATTCTTCTATGTTCTACAAAGGTGTAGCCTAATCCCAATAAAAAAATATTCATTTATCTTTTGTGCATGATTTATATACATTTTCATGGATGATATTAATTGTGTGTGGATTATGGTCTATAAATATTTTTTTAATTGTTCTTAAATAATATCTATAGTTAGTCAAATCATATCCTGACATTTGAAACCATAGTGACTCAAAAAATAAGTTCGTTCAAGATTTGTTACTAATGTGTGGGTTTTATAGTAATATGTGGAAATGTGAATGATTTTCATACCCTAATAAACCACATCTTTGGGAATCTCTCTCCTAATTCCTTGTCCAAAAAACATATTTTGATATATGGATAGTTTTTATTCATTAAATTACATTTTCATGAATTTATTTTATCATTTTTTAGATATTTAATCTTGTATATTTATATAATATTTTAAATATATATATTATAAATAAGGATTATAACTCTGAATGAATTCAATATAATAGAATACAGTCCAAGATGATTTTGATTATAATAATAGAACATGGATTCTATCAAATAGATTTTATGGAGGAATCATATTTTTTATATAATTTTTCATAACATTTATTGTAAATAATAAGTGGATTATGATATACCATGTGATGACATAACTAATTAAAATGATGAAATATAAAGGTATCCAAATAGGGAATCTACCAACAAATCAATCTAGATTTACAAGGGGATGAAGAAACGAATCAAAGAGATGTCAATGAATTATGATTCTCAAGGGATCTATTTTGAAACATTGGGAACTGAGTTAAAAAAATTTAATATCCTTAATCATTGACTAATTTAAGTCAATATTATTCTGAGGGATAATTAAAACACCCATTACATGGTGTTATAATATATTTATTCTAAATTAAAAGAGTGTAAATTTGTTTAAAATGACAAGACCATTGACTCAAATGATGTACATAATCCAATGGCCATGAAGGATTAATTAGTTTCATATATGGAAGAGATAGCTGACGAAAACCACATTCTAATACATATAATAGTGTCGCAAAATTATGAAATTTTAAATATTGGTTAAAAACATAAATATTCAATTTTACATTCTCGAGGGACATATTCATGGTGTTGAAATGAAAATCACCACAATTAATGAAATGAAATCTAGATTTATCCATCTCCATACAATATCAGAAGAGAGGATAAAATCCAAAAAAAAGGAAGATGATGTATATGGGATATAATTTACCAAATAAAGGACAAGGATTGTACGATCAAGGATCATGAATGGAGACTGTGAAGCATAAATTAATAAATAATGATCATTAGCAAGAGAGCTTCAACAGTTGTAGTTTAAAAATAATTAAATCCAAAGTCAGCATGTATGAAAAATAATCATTCTATAAACAATATAGAAAAATTCAGGAGGATTGTTTTGAGTAAGTTCTATTATTGTGTATTAATAATATATAAGATGAGCATTTTCCTTACAGATCAATGTCACAACATAAGTGGATAATATACTAAAACCACATAAAATCCATTGTGCAATAATAAAAGGTATGTTTTTTGGGATACGAATAATAATTCTACCCAAAACATAACTTTTGTTGTTTTTATTAAATCCACATTTCATTTGACTAATATGAAATTTTTTTTATATAATGAATTTCAATTATTCTGGATAATATATAAACAATTCTAGAGGAAATTAATGGAGCTCAAAAAAGGTCCATCACGAAACAAAATTAGATTACTCATGGAATATATCTTAGTATAAATAAAATAATTATCTATAGTTGAATGAAATATTATACCTCTATAATATGAGTGATAATTGAGAATGAGATAAAGGATCCTCTAGGGAATAAAATATCATATGTCGATCTAATTCATGTCAATGTGAAAATAAATGAGTTTTTATAATTTGGATAAAAATGTATCCACAATGAATGAGAAGAAGAGAACTACATGAGTTACCATTTGAAATTAAAAAGTGATATAAATTGATTTAACAAAGTATATGTTAAATTGAATTGTTCATGTAAAGAATGGAATATGTTTTGGAATACTGATAACAGTTATTAATCAACACATATAAAAGAAGGGTCTAAAAAAAGTCATGAGTTTTGAAGGATCATAAAAATTAAAAGGAGAAATAGTGATACAAGAAGATTTAAAAAAGAAGGCTCTAACTCAAGATGTGTGATGACGTAAATTATTGTTATGACTAACCAATGAATAATTGTTTTTGAACTAGGTTATATGTAAATTAAATTTCCGATGCCATGAATTTGAAAATATAAATAAATGATCTATGATAATTTTTTTCCTAAGTGGAATCACCCAACTGAGTTCATTATTCATGGAATTAATTATTCGTACCATTTTTAATGATGTGGAAGAAGAAAAGGTTTAGATGTGATGGAATTTGATTCCTCAAATTAGAAAATTGAAAATGAATATGTGATAATTAAGGATATTTTTATCAATACAAACCCATTTTCTTGACTAATTAAGTCAAACATCCCCTCTATCTTATTTTTTAAAAGTTATTAACAGTAGATGAAGTATTTATGGATTCAGGAGTTAGATGTTCAATTGGAATTTTCATATATTGATATAATTTGATGTTGTGACATGCTCCAATGTTCCAATTGTTTCCAATCAATTCATGTTGAAATTTTATTCTACCTGGGTTCATAATTAATGAAAACAATAGAACAATTAGAGTTGCAATGAGGTATCAAAATGTTTATAAACATGAATTGAATTTTGATATTTCAATTGATTCAATGTTTTATCATAATAAATGAATAATTTATTTAAATTTTAAATAATCTACCTGATTTCACATGTTATTGTGAGACTAATCGAAAAGAATAAAAAATTACCTCTCGTGTTTTATTTGTTTCTAATATTACCTGTGACATCATCTAAAAATTACCAGGATATTAATGTCTATAATATAGGTTTAACAATAATGATAATTTTCAGTGATATATTTTGTATAAAGACAATGAATTCATGGGATGTTTTGATGTGAGGAAGTGATATATTTTACCAACTACAATCAATAATAGACAACCTAAAAATGGGAGATGGAATATTTTACCAAACTCATTCACGATGTGATCATTAACTAAAAATATACAATTCAATATTTTATCCTTTTTTATAAATAATTATTCAACAAATTGATTCATAAAACATGCATTGTGTTTTTCTGTTTTTATTAGTTTCAACAGTCTATATAAATATTTGATTCTAATTCTAAAGAATAAATATTGTAGAGTTAATTGTATGATGAAAATTTATTATGAATGATTATGATTTACTGAAGTGATGAAAATTGAATAAATGGTTTTATTAACATTATAATTTTTTCTACACTAAGACTTCACTCAGTAGTCTTTGTGGTTTTTTGAATGGACCTATGGTATGTAATAATTTCATCCACTCAAAATATTTTTTAAGTAAGATAATGTAGCAAGACATCCTGATCATCATACCATTCTCCAAATTCCATAATATTTGATGAATTGATTCATTTTATGATTTAATGTTTTTGGAATTTACCCTAGGAACCAACAATGAAATAATTTTCCAAACATAGATAGAGAAATTCATATGTTTTTGAAATAAAAAGGTTGTGTAGAGAGAGGATAAGGTGTAGAAAATACACAATGCACAGCAATGATAAAGGGAAAAAATTAAGATACCTATTTCATGGACTCAATGGAATAAATTCTTAAATTCTAATGTTATTTAACATAAAGTATATATAGAGAGAATAATAAAAATTATGTTTGTGTCAACCTTATTTATCAAGTATAGGATTACAGAAATTTTATATTCATTTTATTTTGTGTACTATGAATAATTTCGATTTGTGGTCAATGTGGGAAAATAGCGTATAACGAATACATGTGTAGTATCTACCTTGAGTATAAAGGATCATTAATCTATATCATATCATGTATATATCATCGCATAAAGAGTAGGATGCGGCGGAAATAAATCGAATGATGATAAAATATTTCATTCAATGAAGATATCTCCTAAAAAGAACTTCTGATGAGGGCAGTTTCTTACTGGTGTTGATGATATAGTAATCTTATCAACCACACATTTTTTAATAATAGATATTAATCAATCAAATCAAAAAAAAATATGTATCATTCAATATGGATATTTGGATATTACCATTTCATATTAGGTGACATTGATATAGAGGATAAATATTCATGAAATTGATTCCAATTTATCCATAGGATGGGGATTTTTTTACAGTAATGAGAACTAATGTTTCCATGTTTTTTGTGTTAGATTTCTGGTCAACCCAATCACTATAAACAATGCTTAATTGGTATGATAGATGCTTTTTCTAATTAACATGATGTGGTGCAGTTTGTTGGATTTACACATCACCATTCAGCCAAATTTATTATATTATGATATTCCTATTAAAGGTAAAATAGAATATTTCATGAAGAACTACGTGATCCAAAAATATCTATCATGATAATTCTATGATATTGGTTGATGATATTGATGGAATTGGATAACCAATACAATTATTCATCTCAAAATATTAATGTAATTGTTCCAGGTTAGTGAATTCCTAATTAATGGAACATTATGTTTTTTAAATTTCATGCATATAATTAGCAATGTATCTGAGTGTTTTAGATATTTAATGAGACAAAAAATATGAAGGAAAATAAATATTTCATGAAATTTGGATTTTTTGGACTTCTACATGAATAATGGAAAAGTTATGGAATTTGTGATAGATTGGTTGTTTCTTGAAATAATAAAAATTTTGGGAAGAATTGTTTATCAAAAATAGACATGGTCCTTGATTGTATATATTCACCATGATGATTCCTAAAATGGTAGATTAATGAAAATATGAAATATTTTATCAAAAAGGAAGTGTCTGTGGAGAATGATCCATGAATTGGTTGTAATAAATTTAAATAGTCCATCACAAACCTCTTTTTTTAAATTTCGAACACATTGAATATCCAAATTATTTTACGATATGAATGTGTTTCATCACGGTTTTTTCTTGGTGTAAGGGTTCACAATGACATAATTTCTAGGTTGAATGTAATTATGTCAATCTAAAGAAGTTATTTCATGAATGTGATAAGTTTAATGAAATGATTGAGTTTCATGGAATACTACATGTAATTTTTAAATGATGGATTATTAAAAATGGTTAAGCATTTTCAATGTTTGGTGTTTATCAAAGATGTTAATTTTCAATAAATAAAAATTTAATAAAACATAATTAATATTATTCACATAGATTTTTATTATTTCTTAAAGGATATTTCAAGATGGAATGTGAATTTTATATAATGGTGATGCTTAGAAATAATATTTAAAAGTTATGTGTTAATATCAAGATGAATGATTTTGCGCATCAACTATAAAATTCTATGATTTTTTATTGGATATCATTCACAATATAATTTCCTTATAAATATGTGAGTAATGAGGTAGGAAAATGTGAGATACATATGAGTGATAGTGATCCAACAAAAAATTTCAATGTAGGTGACCTTGGGTCAGAGTGATCCAATAATAATCATTTCAGGGATGAAATCCCCAACATAACTGTTACCTAATGTAATTCCACCACAAAAATATTTAAATCTTATAATTTCCTATCAACACAATGTATGTGTGTAATACTTGGATGTAACCCAGTCTAGGTGAAACAACTAAAGATATTTTGTATCATCCTCATTACATGATTAAATTTATTAAGATTATAATCAAGGTATGTGGATTGAGAGATCATATATATAATCTGAGAATAGATAAAATAATCACTACAATAAATAAAATCGTCTATTAATATGTTATCACCAGAGTGCCAATACTAACATTATATGATAGGATTATTTAGTAAATTGCTAGATTAAAAACGTTGGATTGGAAGCATAGACGAGTTTCACACCCTGATTCACTCCCTCTTAAGGTGACATTAAATAATGTGGTCGAAAAAACAGTCATTGGTTCTCCATGGGCTGTATCATATACATTTACACTAGTGGAACACAGAGGATCTATATAATATTTTTATTAAAAAATATCATTGAATGATATTCTATAAAGATGAATCATAGGGGGAGAAGAGATCATAAGGATCTATTTTCAAGAAAAAATAGTGATTCATAGACACACATTTGTTAGGTGGCATGTGATAATAAGGGTGAGAAATATCTACCAATAGAATTTTATTTCAACTATTATGGATTGTCATTTGTAATTATGTTATCATAAATATGTGTTTAAAACAGTTGTGGGACTTTTTTATTAGAATTATCATATTGGTCCTCCATATAAGACCTTATAATATGTTGAGGGGATTTATTTTTTAATTAAATGATGTTTTCCAATATCATCTTAATCCTCATGAAACCATATTAGTGAATACTAATATAATTTCAATGTAATAATTTATTATGAATAATCTATAAATATTGAAAATTAGTGTTTAAAAAAAATTAATGCTTAAATATCAATTTATTCAAGAATATTATACATATAGACAAGGTTGTTGTATTGAATTTTGAATGAAAAAAATATTAATTCGAATGATTTTGTGCATTAGTGGTTATTATTTGGAGAAGATAAATTCACTAAGATGATGTTCTAGTATTAAAATAGGAATCTACATATCATAGAAAATGTCATAGTGGAAATAAGTGGTAATTTAATAGAATCCCAATTAGAATCATTTCATAGTTTACATTCAATGTGAATTTAGATATGTTAGTTGAATCATTATATGTAATTCAATTTGAATAAACATGACTATTCATATGAACCTTCTTATATATAATGAATATTATAGTCTCTAATCTCTATGATGTTTACTCTAATTATTTTTTAATTAAATACTTGTAGTATGATGAATCTTGAAGATGCTTTCAAAATGTGTAATGATTAATTTAATCTTCATAATTAAAAAAAATCAATATAAAATCAATATATAAATGTAACTAGTATACTCATTATTGTTAAATAATGGAAATATCATAACTACATTAATGTTAATCTATAAGACTTCATCACTGTAAACATAAAATACCATTTTCATAATGTTAATGAAAAATATGACTAAGCTAGAATATGATAAATTGATATTTAACTATCATGAGGCCTCTGTTTTTGTTGTGATCTATGGATGAATGAATAATGGATATCACAATTAGCCTCATGTATCGTGACAAAAAATTATGGAAATTTTAATAATATTGGTACTAGATGATAAATATTTTCATGAATGGATAAATTTTATTATATGGATTATATTGACTCTGTAAGTGTAAAATCCCAAATATTATATTATAAAGAATATTTATGAGTCTTCATAATCAATGGAAGGAAAAAAATTGGTTTTATTATTCTATATAGTTTGAAAATCAAATAATGAATTTTCAAGGAGTTATGAATCTCTAATTTTATTATAAAATCAAGGAAAAATATTCACACAACATAGAGAACAAATAATGAGATGTGGTATTGGAATTCAGTGTTAGTTGTTATATTGATGATATAACATATGGAAGAAGAACAACAAGGAATGGGATGGAGAGAGTCCTAACACTATAGATGATGTTATATATTCTGTAAACATAGATGTTAGAGGAATAATAATAATAATAAGAGGTCACCTTATATGATTAAATATTTTATAAATCCTTGAATTATATGAAAAATAAAATAATAAGATAATGTTATATTCTCATAAAGAATATTAGAATTGTGGAAGAAGAAGGGAACAACATTGGTACAATTATTTTTATTATGATGTTGAGACCCTTATCAAGGATAAGTCCACAAATTCATTTAACATTATTCGTAGAGTAGAAACAATTGAACTGGCCTTACATGTAATCTGACATAAATTAATCATGCACAAAGATGATTTGTCTCAAAATGAGGAAGATAACAGTTATTTCATTCTATGAAATCTGAATGAAAATGAAATATTTATTTTTGTGTGTGAGTAGGACTCTAACAAACTAGTGGTAATGGTAATACAATACCCATTAAAGAAAATGGTAATCTAGTATAATTTTTTTTGGGAATTGGTTTATATTATCTAGAAACATTCTAGTCACTATTGAATTAATATGTAAAAATATCAAATTAATGTGATTATAAAATCAAGTTAATCATCAATGTCGAAAAAAACAAGGAGTAAACTCTCACATCAATTAAAACCCTTGTAAAATCATTTATTTATATTATTATTTTTTCCATTCATTGCATAGATGTTTGGTTGATAGTGTAATCACGATCTATTACAACTATCAGTGGAAAGAGTTTGTATCATAAGAAAGGAGAACTGAAATTAAAATTTTAAATTAGTAAATATCATGGAACACTGATTCACCCACTCTGAATGTCCGTACATGATCAATTGAGATCTAAAAGAGGTATCAGTGCTAATACATATTCCATCTAATTAGATCATTGTTTTTTGGTTTTTATCGGTATTAAATAAAGAAATTATTATATATAAATTCATATGTATGTATATTAGAATTCGTGATCCCCCTCAGTTTCCAAGCATACAAGATGGATTCAGATAAAACACTGAAAGAAGGATGAAAAATGAATATCATAATAACAAAAAAATAAACCTGATAATAAAATTATAAATTTTTAATATGATGTTTGTTGTATTTAAATATTTATAAATTTCATTAAAATTGTTATATTTGATTAATCTAGTATATGATCTAAAGAATATTAGGTAGTTAAATCTTTAAATAGATTTGAACTACTCTAACTAAAAACAATGAATTATTGAAATAATTATTCTTTTTAATTGATTAAATATTTGATAATTTAAATCATGGGATTTCATGATTATGAATCACAAAAAATGTAATATGTTAATTAAATTGGTGTTTCATTGTATATAAAATCAAAAGGCATATATTCCAAACACAACATTTTAAATAAAGGGAAAAATATTTTTTTCATTTCAATAAGAGAGTTTATTTGGTCTAATAAGACATGAAAATAAGTGATTTTGAGAATGTTGTACGTATATTTGATTTTAGATACATAATCCATGTAATATATGATTCCCATTGTGTTTCAGAGAATGTTACAAACTATCATATTTATATGAAGAAATATATGGTAAATAGTCATGAAAAACACATCAAATAAGATTTTTATTTTAATTAAGAAACTGATGAAAATAAAATAGAATAGTGGAAACAAATATTGAGATATGTTGAGGATAATGAATCTTATCATAATTTGTTGTTTCTTGTACATGGGTTAAAAATGAATAATTTAGAATTAGAATAAGCTGGTACTTACCTTGAAAATGAGAAAATAGATGTATTCATAGTAGCCCCTAAAGTGACTACATTAAAAAAAGGGAATAAAAGTAGTGTGAAATAAATTCAACATATTCAATAAAATCATATTCAATAAACTATAAGTAAAAGGATCTATATAACTAAACACACCTTTTTTGTAATATTTTTTATGTCAAAAAGTGGTCATTTTATTGAAAATTAGGTTAAAAAATGGATGATGAAACATTATTATAACAATATCGAAATGTCTATGGTGGATGGAATATTTTTTGGATGAGTCAATTCTATCAGTGATTAAGAAAATGATAAGATTAAAATCCCAAAATATATTGAATCTGTTTCTTGAAATACATGAAATTAATTAGTATCATGGTGAAAACACCTGTTTGTATTTAGAAACTAGTACAAATGTATGATTAGTTATATATAATAATAATTTTTGAATAAAAATATAATTTTAAAATTCTATATGATGTTTATTTCATGAGGTTATTTCAATTATGTTGTAATATAAATAGACTATTAAGAGGAAAATTTATATTTAGAATAAATTAGAAACATTAAATATTCTCATTTGAAAATGAATTTTATGGATTGATGTTGTAGTGTAGTTCTTAAGAAATTCGTTAATGTATGCATCTAAAATACGTAATGGTTAATCCCACAAAGCCGTATGAATTAAGATGGGACACCATTTGTATTGAACAAAATGAAATATATATATATATGATCAAACACTCCCAAGATGAATCATAATAATCTAATAGTAATTCATAGAAAATAATATAATTGAATTCTAAACACAAATAATTTCTCAAAATTTCAATGTAATTTTAGTTTCATGATGAAAATGTACCTCCCATTTTGGAAAATAATGACATAATATGGTTATATGTAAACAAATTGTGAATGTATGTGTATATGGGTGTAAAAAAATTTAAATGATATAATAAAATATTAACGAATCAAAGGGAATATTTTGAAGAAAATATATCCGATGAATTCATGTTTTTAATCGAAACATGATGAAAATATTTCTATATTTTATTTATTTTGACATGTGTCATGGAGATTGAACGAATAATATAATAAGGAAAAAAATGTTCATATAAAAGATTAAATTAATGAATCCCTTATAAAGATAATTAATTTCATAACAGGTTTTAAATAATACAAAACCCAATAGATATTGAAGAACATTTTTTGAGGTGTTGAATGAGTATTAAGTTGTCTAAAATATACAGAGTCAATTTTGTATTATAATAATATTTTTTAAGGAATACGAATATGGAACGTAGTAAAATATATTCCTTAATAAAATATCCAACAATAGTCATTCAATATAATTATGAATGAAACATTTAGTGCTATATAATAATTCAATAAAAATAGATTTTAATAGAATATATGAAATCAATAATGTTGGAAAATCTTGTTTGATAAAACATAATTAGACATGTAATTAATATTTAGGATCAATTAAATCCATGTTATTTCATTAAACATTATTCTTCATTTTTGTGATTTTGATGAAAATAATTGAATGTGATGTTATAATACATGTGATATGAAATATATTTATATATATATTGAGGAGGTATCTTTAAGAGTTCCAAATTTAGTGAAAGTTTGAAATGATCCATTTGGGTGTTTTCTCAATATATAATATTATGGAACAAATACTGAATGAGATTCACCATATTAAATATGGGTATGAAGTATAAAATGAAAATAATAAATTATTGAAGGATTTAACGATAATTTTTTATAAAGGTAGGGAATCATATTCTACTATCATTGGTTGAAAATTTAACAGCCTAACTCGAAGGGGGGTAATACGATTTTAATATAAGTCATGAATGGGAAATTTTTCAATAATTATTTCAAAAATTAAAATAGAAAATGTTTTATTTCAATGACAAATATTTTTTTATTAGAGTAAAATAAATTATATTGAAAACATATAATATAATCCATTACAAATTGGTACTATAATTTTTTTTATTCATGAATAAAGTTTAAAAAAATATATGAATTTGATGTGGCAATAATATATCATGGATAATAAATATTAATTTTATTAGTACTATTATATATGAGGAGAATATTTTTTTTAATGAATCAGTTCCATTTCTTAGTAGAAATTTCTAACAATTAGGGTGATGTAATAATAAACTATATTCTTTGTAAACCTAAAAATAGATAAAAAGTGTATTTGTTTAATGATGTATTCCTATCATCCATTCATACCTTGAATTTTTAATCACAAAGGATACATATTTGGTTTGTATGTTGATTTGAAATGAGAGTCAATGTGGGAGTTAAATATATTGTACTTGGGATATCTTATTTGTTTTTTTTGAGGGTTTCATAGGGTATATATATTTCATAATAATTTTTTGTATGCAATCCTCAAAAGAGATTTTGGAAAAATTTATCACCTAGTTAATCATTTAATCAAATCATTTAAATATTATGGGTTTTATCTCTTGTTTTCTACATCACGTTACCTACTCTAGATTTGTTTTTATAAAACTATAGGCTAGTTGATTATTGTTCATGTTGTTCGAATCCGCATTTAATTAATTCAATATAAAGAAAAGAAGTCATAAATTTAATGATATGGTAGTTGAATTTTACATCATTCCAATATACTATAATTTTTTATACACTAGTGGGAGATTTAAAAGACTTAAAATCATACATATTGACAAAAAAGTTATTGAATGTATTTAGACAAAAAAAATGGTTATATTGATGAGATAATACTTAAGGGTTTTTTATAATCAATTGTTAGACTAATTTTTTAAATATTTTTGTAAGAGTATGGAGATGAATAAAATTGTGATTTTATATGAAATATTTGGAAATGTGGAAAATGGTTGCGGCATATAGATGAATTTTTAATCCTATAGGTATTAGATAATATACAAAAGATAAATTCTATTTATACATCTATTTGGTAGTTTGAGAAGAATTATAAATGGTCCTACCATGGAATTGTTATTTATCTCTTCACATGATTAAAATATTATATAAATTGAATAAGATATTTTTAATGTTTCAAATTTAATATTTATTATATATATAATAAATAGGGTTTATTCTGATTTTAAAAAATGGGCAAATATCCAGTGATTGTTTCTTTATGCTATTCTATAAAATTTCTAATTTTGCTTGCCAATGGAGCCAAGTTGACCACATCCATAGCAGATTAAGTGTCATTATCAATTTTTTTTGGATATGGTGGAGGATAATTATGAGGGAAAACACATGGATGGCAGTATTATGGAGTAGAGGGTATGGGGGACATCAAATTTGAAGAATAATGGTGCAAAGCCTCATGTTTTTTTAGTGAACAAAGATTCTGAGAGTATGAACCAGAATGAAATAATATTACCTTAATTCAATTATTATGTGTTCTAGTTTTGAATTTAAGAATAATAATAGCTAAAAATTGAAGTCTTCCTTTTTATAAATACTACTTATTAGCCCTCCCTCAGAAACATATGTATATAATGTCAGGTTATATTTTAAATTAAATGATGTCACATCATGAAATATTCATTGTTGGGAAACTTTATAACTCTATATAGTTTTTAATCCATTTATAATAATATTATACGTACTTTTATTAAATTATAATGAATTGATGTATCCCAAATTCCTGGGACTGATCAATGATATGTATTTGATAATTCATGTGAACTGAATATTGATGAATGGATAGTTAATGTAAGGGAACAGGAAAAAATTATTAATACCTGTTTCATAAGTTATGGTAGTTTTTAGATGATAAATTTATTGGGATGTTATTATAATATTGAATTGGGAATAAATTCATCATAGTGAATTCCATTGTTTTTAAGGAAATGTCAATCAAAGATGCCGATGATCCCTACTGTAGTTCATCTCTAATGAAAATTTTCATAAATTATTGAAATCATTATATTCCTACTTATAAGAGGAAAATTGTGGATTCATAGATATTGACCGGAATGTAAATAATATCACAGTCACAAAAAACATTAATTATTAGTGAGAAAATCCATGAGAAAATACCCAAATTCTAAAGAATCTCGAAGTCGCTTATAAATATTGTATTGGAAACATCATTCTTTTGAAGTGTGAAATTCAAAAAAACCCATTATTCATTATTGTAATTGGAATAATATATGTAAGGGTATAATAATTCATGTCCAATGGAGACTCTTCAAAAGAGAAACTATTTAAAGGGCACATATAATTTTCATAATGGTAAGGGATATTTTGATGATAGTATTTTATTTGGCATCAAAATTAATGTATCAAGAACTCTATGTTTTTTCTATGATCCATAAATTACTATGGGGTGAATTAAAATATGTGATTTGAGATTAATATTTATAAAATACTTCCATGTAATCAATAGTGGAAGTGTATTATGATTTATACATGACTAGATTAAATTTGTTATTTTAAATATGGGAAATAATTTGAATAGTAGTCAATGATATTTTATCATGGGAAATAGTTATGAGTCATAGAGAAAAATAAATTCAAAATCAAGGGTTTTAATATGCTAAAGATCCAATTATTAAAATGAGGATAATTCAAAATGCTATGAATATATTTGCTTATTGGATAGTCAGAGGAAAATATTCACTCCTCATAGGGAATATATTTATTATAAAAAGGAATGAAATTTAGTGATCAATCTTCTTATTCATATTAAAACATCTTCAAGGAGAAGAATTATATAAGGACAAGGCGTATCATATGTTTAGTTCATGTTGTATGTTTTTTGAATCTAAAAGTAGGGGTATGAATTTGAGGAGTAGTTATTATATGAAAATACTATCATTAGGATATTTTATAAGTGAAGGAATGAAAAAAATTATCTTATTATATGATTAAATTTCACAATGAAATATTAGGATGTCAAGAGACTGGTGTTATTACTATTGTCTCCATTCAACTATCATGTTTTTTAGGAGAAGTGTGATGCGATCACATGACATATTGAATTATGTATATATATTAGAAACATCATTTCGTTTATTCATACTTATATTTACATGGAAATATTAAGATCATATGAATGTGGAAAAATATTTCATCACTTATATTATGGGAAATCATAATCTAAAGGTGTGATATTTTTATAGAGATTATGGTCAAATATATAGAAGTAGTTATTCCATTAAAAGTGATTTCATTGATGAATTAGTGGTTTTATTATAAACAATTTCATATAGTGAACATATATGACACCTAAATAAAACTTGTGTTCAATGGATGACAAATTTTTAAAACACATCAATATAATATTATAATATAATACAAGGACATGACAATGATTAACAAAACGAATAGTGGATTCACACATTATTTCCAATAGTTGTAAAATACTAATATGTTTTTCTTGATTTATCTTGTATTACATTCTTGTTTGTTTTAGAGAATACAAAAGATAATTTCCTTTTAATACGGTTGGAGGTATGAGTAATAACATGGGATATATATATATATATCAATAAAAATTTTGATACTGTGACAGAAGCCTCCCCACAATTATTATCATTGTTGTATCCACAAGGCTCCAAATTTTTTTATATTCTATGGGTACTTTATTAATTACATATGTTGTATGATTATCATCCTTACTATCTAATGTAAGAATAGAATTGTCATTTTTGTGAGGAATATTTATATGGATCTCGTATGTATGGAGCCCTTAGGTTCTCATTTAGAACTTCTTCATCTTGTAAAAACCAATCACAAGGAAAATATTCAACCAACTGTATTTTATATCTTTTATGATATAATTTATAAATAGATTTTGACCTTATCCCCTAAAAGTTATATTGAAATAATGATAGAGTTTTTATACTAGTGTATCTTTTATTATAGTGTATTATTATATGATAAAAAATATTAGTTGTGAGACATGATTATTTAAATAAATTATATATTAATTAAGGGTTTATCAAATTTATTGTGTTACATTAGGGGGGATTAAATGTAGTTATCTAAGTTATCTGATGATATTTTTAGGTGATAAAAATATTAGAAAATATTTAAAGTTATGTATTTGAAGACCCATTACCCCTTCCCATGGATAAATGAATTATTTTAGTCTTTAAGGAAATTTATATGGTTCTCAATGACTTATTAATGGTCATAAAGTTAAAAAATGACAGTAAATGTGAAAAAAATGAAATATATTAATTTTTTTATGGGATATTAATCATTGTAGTTATTTAATTTAGGATCAATAAATACTAATATATTTACACGGTCTTGATGATCTAATTGTGTGAATGTTCCGTGATTACTTTGTAGTTGTGTTCATTGATTAAATCATTTTATACAAGATGTAAGAAATGGATAATGATGTGAATCTATGATTTGTTTTGAAGGTTAATTGATTAAATTATCTCTAATATAAGTTTATTATGTGCATTTTTTGGACATTTGAGTTTCATTTACTAGTGATGATTTGAAAAAGTTGGGATTATTGGAGGATCCTTCAATGATAGTGTAAATTATTTCATTGGTGGATTCTAAGACTCTAATATAAGTTAAAAACATTCTTGGTCTCACATTGAATTTGGGAATGTTCACATCATATATATATTGAATTGTGATCCTATAATCTCTTATAATTAATGACACATCCATCACGTGAACCAATCATTGTTATGTGTCTTTTGAGTAATTGAAGGACAATTTAATCAGTTCACATATTATTGTATAAAAATTAATGGGTCTATGATTATTGTTTTTTGTGATATGTTTAATAAGCCACTAATATTTCATTTGATTAATTATAGGGATGTGAATGAAAATAGATCCTAAATGATACATCCCCAGGAGTATATCCTTAATACAGAAGACCTTGATTTAATGGTGGATATTTGGAAAATAAATATTCAGGGGTTATTACCACAATGGTGGTTTCTTTTTTTCATCACTAATTGGATGATCTTGTGGTAAATTTTATTTATATATGATTTTAATTTTAATTATCATAATATTTTGGATATCATCTAATATATTGAATTTGAGATCCTATATATAATATGTAATATTATTTTTTTACTGATGTGTTTTGTAACAAGAATTATGGTGATATTTTTTATGATTCTATAGTTTCATGGAGAGTAATGATTGAACTTGTAGCCTTAAATAAGTTTATTGAATATGTTATATATAGTGATTTCCTAGAAAATATTATGGTCCATTTTTAAATTATATATAATTTCATTAATTAATAGTTGGGGTGTTATATGGAAACATAGTGTGATAGTACCATTTTTAAGATATTACATATGGATTGATTTACGAAAATTTGAATTGGATCTTATTATATGTGAATCCCTTTGTTCAAATGCTGGTTTGGAAAATGTTTCTCAATTATTATCATAGATCATTATTTTCTGTAAATCCTATTATTGATAAGATATACCCATCGTTGATTAGTCATCTCTAATAATCTAGGATGAAGATAATAGTATTATATTTTGTTCATTTATTTATGGTTCTCTAGTGTGTATATTTGTATATTTTTGCTTCTTATGGTTTCATGATTCCATTTTATGTTTGTATATGGAATCATGTGTTGTTCATATTCAGTTTCCACATGTTTATAGTCGATTTTATTATATATAGATGGCATTTTATTGGTTGTTGATGTTAAATAATCTCTTTGTGATTAAATAATAATTCATGGTGGATGATTTGTAAAATTCGTATGTATGAAATATTCTGTGTCTATATATAATTATGTGGTTGATCACATCTAATAAATATTCAAATTTTTATTCATGAAATTTTAGGGTTGTTAAATAAGAATTTAGATCGTAATAATTCATTTCCACTCTGTTCCACCTTATAATTGTATGTTAGAAAAGAAGATTTTTTAACACTATTGGACATGTTGTGGGAATGGGATCATGATTTTTGTGGTTCATGGTTGATTCACCAACAATTGGATGAGTTCTTATATATTAATAAAAAAATTTATCTATTATAATATCTATATTAATGGTTTTTATGCCTGACCATGTAGATAAATTTTTTTCAAGACCAAAATTTGAGATTTTGTGATCCTATTTTGTTTTTGGTGTAGTAAATAACAAATACCTTGAAGATCATTCATGAGTTGATTATTGTGTCAAAATATAATTAAAAATATTATATAGAACATTAAAGGAGACATTAAGATTTTGAGTTTTTTGATAATGTGTTCCAAACTATTTCTCATTATATTTGAAAATAAAGGATTAGTCATGGTAATATTACTTCAACTTGATTTATTTATTCTCTCTTTTTTTGGATTGAATTGTAGAATTGGAATATTGCTTATATCTTCAAAATAATGTTTATCTGATCCATCACATATATTTTATGTTTCACTATTTAATTTATATTCTTACAATGACTCAAATTTCATTGACTAGGGAAATATGGAAGACAAAGAGGATATAAAATTCATAGAGTGCCCTATTGAGATTTTTGGTCATTATAATATGGTTTTGTGTTGATGTGTCATTGTCTTAGAACATTTCATATGATAGCATGATGTAGTACTGTAGCGTATATGGGGTTATATTTAATAGATTTATTCTAACTATCTAGATACATTCTATAACTAGATTTTTTGTTATAGGAAATGTTTAGAACTATACAAGTGTGATTGAAGTTATTTAGTCATATGATATATGTTTTTTTATTACATGAGATTTCCCTATTGTAGATGTTTATCATAAAGTTATTTCATAGTATTCTCATTTTAACTAAATTATATATTTTGATAGATTCTATGATATATGAAACATTTTAAATATATTTATTTTAACGTCTCATTCATTGAGACATTATTAAATATTGTTTTATGGGTGAACGAGGTATTGATGGAATTTTGGTTAGATGGAAGGAGGATTATTAGATTAATTTCAACTGGTAGAATGGTTTTTATGGTGACCAAGGATATTTCTCTAGGTTCATCTGTATATGGGATACCAAAAAATCACTTAGGTTTTTATGCATGGTTATATTTTACTGCAATGGGAATAAATTCATTATTTTTTTAGTATATTTCTATCATGTGATAATAAATTGATTATTTTGTGAGTATTTTTGTTATATATTGTTGGGAAATATTTTAATTATATTTATGGTAGAATATTTTGTAGAATGTTTCATAATTATGTGTTAATATGGATCAAATCAATTTAATTCCTACTGTTTTGGCATCTATACACTATTGTAGAATTCATTTCAACAACGTAGTAATCCTAGGATGATCTAGTTTTTTCTAGAAGTGAACGGTCTACACTATGATTCCTATGTATTAAACTATTACTTTGTGATATACCATGTACACTGTTAAATTATTTACAGTTAATTAATTTATATGTATTAAATATTAAATATTATGGGAGGATCACAATATATAAAACCATTGTAGGGAAACATTAACAATTATTTCCTGATCCAATGTTTCATACTTTCTATAATAAATTAATGTGATTTCTTTTATTTAATCTAAATATTCCCAATTCCTTAGAATCCTAGGCAAAAAGTGTAGTGTCTTTTGATCCATTGAATTATTCAAAGATATTAATTGATCCCTTACATGGAACAGGTTTGGAGTTCGTGATCTAATTTCTTCTATTTTCTACATCATTCTTATGTTCTATTCATCATGAAGGATTATTTCAATGTGTTTTATTTATTTTATTTATGTTTCATCCACATATTTTATGGGAATTGGTCTTTCATTGGTTTTTTATAGTTTTTTATTATAGATCATTTCAATGTGATACTATTTCATTCATAACTACATCATGATAAAACATTATTTGCTTTATTTCTTCTATATATCATATTTATGTTATTATAAGAGTGATACCTTATAATTAATGTATACTTTTTACTATTTAATCCTTGTTTGATATATTTGTTTTTATTCAGTTACTTGAAATTTGGTTAGTATATTTTTAAAAATATTATGGTTTCATGAACAAATGAGTTTTAATAATTATGTATCTCTTGCTATTTTATCTATATTTTTCTAAATTTATTCCTGTTTTAATGTTCATGTTCAAAAATATAGTAATTGATTTTCATGATTTGGCATGGTTGATGTGGGTAGTTGAAGGGGATGGTTCTTCAGTTATGGTGTCTTTTTAGGGTTGACATTAAGTGAAATAGTGTAGTGTTTATGTGGCAATGGGGATATGGTACATTTAGAGTTTGATGTTCATGTGTATTATTTATATAGAAACACATATTGATGTTTAAGTAAATGGAAACCCTAATAAATTATTGAATCATGAATTGTGAATGTTATATGATTAAATTAATAAAGAATTTTATTTTGAAAATTTCTTAATTGGTATGTGTGATATTGTAAATGGGGTAGTAAATAAATAAATATAGGTGGTTAAATATGAATCTCAAAAGGATCCAGTAACAACTGGGGGCGTGGTTAATTAGTAGGAAACTTTTTAGGAGTTTTATAGTATTTTTAAACAAATCCCCTTAAACCTATTATGGATTAGATCATTAGTATTTAATTATAAAAACTAATTTGTGAAAAATTAGTAAATAAATTAAATTACCCAATATTTATAAAGTTCAACCTTAGTGTGAGAACATACATCCTTTACATATCCACTACCCTAGGAATATAGATTATCTCTAATATAAAAAATAGAATAATACTTGTTCCAAATACTAATAGACACCTTATATCTCTGAATATTAATGATTATACTGAATCCGCTATTTAATTTATAGTTTCTTCCAAATCATTTTAGACCAAAAAAATATTACAAACTATTCAATTTTTTCGATAATAGCTCGGTATATATCCTTATTCCGGTTTAGATGGATCTAATTCTTTCTATAATACGATCTCAAGACAATTCTCCCTCACTCAATAAAATTATCTCAATATCTTCTCAAATAATCAGTCTAATCATCCTTAGTCCGATTGAATAAATGTGATCACATCAATATAGAAAACCCAAACACAAATTGAAAAATTTCTACTCTGATCAAATACTAAATATGATATTCCTCATTACGATTGAATCAATACAATGGAATATATATGATAAAACTAATATCATTATTCTCAAAAACCTCTACTCAAATTATCTATATGAGATTCCTCAGTCCAATTTGGATAATTCACTTCCAATTCACCAGTGTTCCAATTTTTGTACTTATGTAAAAAGATTAAAAACATAGATGATGTGTTCCTCATTTTAAATGAACCATCGATAAAGACAATGAAAAAAACATGATAACATTCCCTACATACTCAAATTTCAATAATTTGGAAGACACTCACATATAAAAATGAAATTTTAATTCATCTATCCATATCATATTTATATGATATTTATGTGGAATTTAAACTCATGTTTGACCTCTTAAACTATTTATAAAAACATCATGAATATTCTTATTGAGTAATATTTATAATAATACATCTCAAACATTATAACATCTCTTCATTCAGATGTAACTACCTCTACTTGGTACCATATTCATTTCATTCTTAGGTCATTATTATCTTCCATTATTTTTATGCTTCTTACGATTTACAATTTTTTTATTATCTTATTATGACATTCCTTTCATTCTCATATCATTACGATCTACCATTCATTATCATATATTTATGATTTACCTATATTTTTTAGGTTATAACAGTCTTCTTTTATTTTCCAAATCACTGTGATCAAAAAAATATCCAACTCAATACCATCTATATTTAATTATCTTCTCATTACAGTTTTCATTTTTTCTCAGTTCATTTCTATATGAATTACATTCTCAGCTCATTAAAATATTCCTTTCATTCATAGGTAATTTTTATTTCAAATACCTCTTTAAATTCTTCCAAATGAAATCCATATTATAATGTATATCTCATTAGGATGGATTTCCCAAATAATCAAATTTTAAATTCTTAAAAAACGTTATAATTACACATTTTTAATTTAAAAAATTATTGATACTAGTACAACTATATTTGATACAATCATCATGTTTCTGTAATTTGTTTAAAATCATTAATCATTATAGTATTAATGATTTTTGAAAAATTTATGATTATAAAATCATCAACTTATTTAGATTTTAAATTTTTAGAAAATTAAAACTCTTAACTATAATTTCATAAAAAACATTTGCAACATAATTATGAATTCTTCCCTCAAAAAATCTCTCTTTTTTAATGAATCATTCTTCTTCTAGTGTTGTTTAACATGAAATCAAGAGTACCTAATGATATGTTTTGAAATATTCAGTCAAAAGGAAAAAAACCCTTCTCCCCATTTATATTTGGGTTCAAATCTTCAGTGACATTCAACCATCATACAGTACACATTACAGTGGACTGAGATTTATTCTTGAATAATGAAGACATTCTTGTACATAAAAAATTGTTAGTTGTCAACCAAATATAATCACCTTTGTTAAAATAATTTTTCAATGTTTATTTAATATCCCCCTTGGATTATTTTTTAAACCATTGTTAACAAAAATTAAAACTCTCACAAATTTTCCCAACTCCACATTTTTTAAATCATCTAAATTTTATATATTTAAAAAAATAATACGTTATCAGAATAGTTTTTCATGAAACCACACTACTGAATAAAGTAATATTTTTAAGTAATTACATAACTTTTTGAAAGAAATCATTGTCTATATATATATATATACATCCCCACATTTTATGAATTTTGTTGGAATTTTATTTCTCTCACCACTATTGTCTGTTAACAACATATTCAGATTCATTGAATTATGATTTGTAAAAACTTCTCACAAAGAAGAATGATTTAACATTCCCTCCCCCATTGTATAAAAAATCCTTAAAAAATTGGGGTACATAATTATGTTGGTTAGGAAGTCATGGTAGGATTATAAAAATGATGCTTCTACTTCAAAACGTCAAATTGTAATTTCACCAATGATTTTTTGAAGATATCAGCAATTTAATATTCAATTGTGACATATTATAGAATAAAATATCTAGTAGCATCATTTAATTTTACGATTTAAAAATTCATATCGATAGGTTTTAATATTTAATATTGGACACAATTTTTAGATAAATAAAATCCAGTTTTATTTTCATAAAGCATATTCTATTTTTTAGAATCATTCACTTTCAAGTGTTTTATATAAATTTCCATCCACAATATTTGAGTATCTTACATTGTAGCCAAATCATTTTTGGATTTAGCTATACGTAATGTTACATAATATCGTTTCTTAATACACCAACTCACACGACAGTAACCCAAGGAAAATCATCCTCTAGAGGCTAATTTTTTATCGTTACATTCTTCAACCCATTCAACAATAGTATAACCATGAAACAATATCAAACAGTTTCTTTTTACAAAAAATCATGTGATATTTTTTATTTTTAAATATATCAAAATTCATCATACAGTCGATAAATGTGACTCATTTGGAAAACATTCACACATATAACCAAAATTCATAATATAAAAAATATTAGGTCATGAGGTTGGATGGTAAATATTCTTCCAATCAGCATATTAAAATATTTATTATTCACACTATTAATGGTCTCTTCATCACTTAAAATTATGCTCAAATATAGGGTAGTATAATATTATTTGGATTCTCTAATACAAAAATTCTTTTACAATTCAGTCACATAATTTTTTTAGATAATAAAATAAATGTTTCTTTTTCTTGAACATATAATCCCATGAATAATGTCAATTCTTCCAACAATTTAATTTTAAAATTATTTTTTGGTTCTTTGAAAAATGTTTTACAAACATGTTGAATATCCATAGAAAAATGTATATCATAAATATAAATAATTACAATAATATTTATAGAGTCAATATCATTGACATATGATTTTTCATTAATAATTCCTTTAGAAATTTTCTATATTCCCAAAAAAAATTGATATATAATACCAAGTATGTGGGTCTTGATTCAACCCATACAAGTCTTTTTTTCAATTTACAATCCCTATTTTCGTAATTATAATTTCACAAAACCCCCTGGTTTTTCAATATAAACATATTCCACAATTTCACAATTTATAAAATATGACATTATATCCATATGATATGTTTCTTAATTCTTTTGTGTGTCCACATAAATAAACATTATTATAGTTTCTAATCATATAAGTACGTTAAAATTCATTATAAACCACGACTTCTACATATGAATAGTCTTTAAAAATAGACCAAGAATTGTTTCATGAAACATATTCATGATTATTCAACATGATTCTATAAACAAATATTATTCTGATAATATATATTTTTTCTCATGTATCCATTTCCAATGATTAATTTTTATCAAAATGTCCCACCTCTATATTCATAGAATCTACCCATTCGTTGTGTTGAATATATAATTAAACTATTTTTGGTTCAACTATTGGGATAAGTGATGTTTGGTCTTACTAATCTCAACATCCATTAGGTATAAACTATAGCAATCTAATTTAAACTATTTTTTTGGACTCAATATATTTTTTATAGTAGGAAATTTCAATGTTTCTATTACACCACAACTGGACTCATTAAAGGATTATCTTGTATCTTGGTTATATTTTTTAATCACAGTTACTATTCATGAAAATCTCTAATTTAGCATCTGAATCATTCTATAGAACATTTTTTTAAGAAATTATGATTTTCAAATACATTGAAATAATATAAGTCCCATAACTGTTGTAAAAAATATTCCAATAATTGTAACATAATCCTTTCATCAAATAACCAATTAAATTTTTTTCCTCATCTTTCTCATCAGATATTCAAATATCCATATTTTTATATTGATAAATCATATACATGTGAGAACATTTATGTATTCTAATAAAGGGTTTTTATACTATATTTCATATTGATTCATGATGGATTCCATTCTCCACAATAATATATTTTGAACATGTACTATTGTTCTATCATATTCTCTCAAAAAGTACTTTCAATGATTATATTATGATAACATACTCCTACAGTTTTACAATAATCATAAATTATATCTTTATGAAACCCAATTTTTTTTGGAGTATAAAGATCAATATAATGTCATTTGATACCATGCATTCACCACTATGTTTATAAGTTGTTTCATTTCAATTTAGTACTATTATCTATTATCAACATATTTATATAATCCCCATATTTAATATGATCTTATTTTCTGAAAAAACAAATTCCACAATATCTGACTTGTAATTCAAAAACATGATTCTTGTAATCTGAGTTAAATCATCAATCAATTAGATAATGTATTTATTTAAATTTTTTATTGATGTCTCAAGGGGCCACAATAATCATAATTATTTTTTTCAATAGTTATGATATACTAAATATGGATTCTCTTCTTAATTATATTTTTTATCTTACCATTTTGTTAGGTAATAAACAAATATTATACTCTTTGATTCAATTCAAGAAAATTTAATGAGTCATCAACTTTCAAAAATTTTCCACACTTTTGTACCTAATATGGAAAACAGTCTTATTCAACACTCATCCTCATCTTTAGTAATTAGATTACATTAGTTTTCATGATCTCCAATCTAAAAGTGATTCCCACTAGTTCATTCACTTTTTTAAATGATTTTTACATCATTCCAAATTTTTATTACACATGAATTATTTCTAATGATAACTTTTTTCACATCATAAAAATGATTATCTACAGTAAGTATGTCATGTTTTAGCCCCTCAACAAACATAACATCCAAATATTCTATTTTCCCTCTTCAATCTAGCCAGTACAATTCCAGAA
Source organism: Viscum album (assembly GCA_963277665.1). Lineage (NCBI taxonomy): Eukaryota > Viridiplantae > Streptophyta > Magnoliopsida > Santalales > Viscaceae > Viscum > Viscum album. The sequence continues at coordinate 166,216,270 of OY728135.1, forward strand.
ATATCTAAATAACTATCATTAATAAAAGTAACTTCTACTCTATCATGCCATTTAGTTTTTTTCATGATTTACATACCACCCTTCATATGTGATGAAAAAATGATATCATGTAGTCATGGTTCATTCCTTTACTGGCCATTAAATCCTTCTCAAAAAAATATTATTCCTCAAAATTATTAATTACATTATTATTTTCTTATACAATATAATAAAAAATTTCCAGAAGGACTATCAAACATATCTTTTTATGATTAAAATCATGATAACATTGTCAAAAATATTCTTCCATACATTTAAATTGATTTTTTGATTTCATGGTTATAAAACATTATTTTTTTTCTTCTACAAATTCCAAGGTGTTAGGAATTATACAAATCCTTTGTCCAATATTACATTAACATTGTCCGAACCTTCTTCTCAGTATAAAGACATTATTCCAATAATTCAAATCCATGTTTCCATAGATTCCATAACACTTCTAATAGCCATAAAATCATTATTCCCTTTTTAATTAATATAATTAATTATAAAACCGTTGTGGAGGATGATGATTTCATTGAACATTAACAATATTATGTTGTAGATAATCACTTCTTCAATGTGGGGATCTATCTATTATTGATGAAATAGAATTGACAAAACCATTTCCACACATGATATCCTAATACATTTTACATACCATAATTGATATAAAAATAATATGAAAGAAGATATTTGGTGTGTAAGGATTTCACATCATTCTTATTTGATCTTTCCCAACAATATTAGATGTCTTATATTTTATTTCTGTGGATTTTTTTATTTTTAATTAATCTTCCTTAGTTTATTTTTGATCTAAATATGTTTTGATTGATCCATTATATGATCTTATTCCTTATGCGTCATCTTCTTATTGAGATATTTGATCATTTTTTACAATTTAACAACTAAACAATTATAACATATGTTCTCGTGAATGTATTATTTCTCCTAATTGATAAATTGTATTCATCCTTCCAAAACATATTCACAAAAAATCATTATTACTCAAATTTCATTCTAGAGAGTTTTTTCTACTCAAGACATGCATGAATGTTCAATTATGGGAAGATAATTTCTATATGTTTATTAGCCTCATTATTATTCACTATTTGACGAGTATTAAACATTCAATAGATTTTTAATGAATTTTCTAAAATTTTGTGATTGTTCATAATATAAATAATTATTTTTGTTTATTCAGAAAACATATCGATATTTAAATTAGTTCTCTTGATCATGTAAATCTTATTATTATATTTGATAGATGACATTTCATCTTTATAAATTTTTTCCACTTCTTCATTTGAGGGTTTTCATAAAAATCATCTTTATATCCACCAACATTTCTCATGGGTATATTTCATGAAACGTGTCTGATTCCTCCAAACAGAATATATTATAGAGGATGATTACCTCCATAATTTACTATTCCTAATAAATAAATCATTAATATAAGGGATATGATTATATCATCAATATCATGATCATATTTAACTCCAGAGTCACAAGGATCAGTATCATGACAATGTGTTTTTTAAATTTTCTCATGGCTTCAAAATATATATATCATTTAACATTTTTTTTGAACTTTTTTGCTTTTCCCATTTCATAGGAAACAACATTGATAAGAAGTTAATTGTGATATAAATCATACATTTTTTATAAAGATGATGTTATTAAATAAAAACTATTTACTATTCTTTCAAATAAGTTTCATCATAATTATAAAATATTTCATGACATTCCAGATTCCATTGTCTCTACAAAAATAGAATTACGCTTGCGATCTATTCATCAAATTTTTGATCCCTCAAAATAATATCTTCATACACTACATGTCAAATTTGTATAATTTCTTCCATATAATTATTATTTATAAAGAAGACACTTTCTATACTACCCCACAACCATTAAAAATTTTAAAGACCCATCACCATCTGAAAATAATTTTCATATAAAAAATATGAATTAATTTTCTAGTATTCCCAACAACATATATATTTCAATTATCAAAAAATGTAATAGTATAATATTTCTATATAGGTGGAAAATAATTTGTAGTATAATAAAAAATTCCATGTCAAGAGGCAGTATATAATGACCCTTCATTTTTAATCCTAAATAACATTTTCACACAAATTTATGTATTTCAATACTATCAATAGAACATAGAATCTCCCTGATTAAGCATTCAATAATATAAATATATATATGATACCAATTGACATTACAAAGCATCAAATACCAATATAGAGGGGCTTGGGGGTGAATTAGTACTTAAATTGTTTTGTGTTTAAGAAATCATAGAAATGTATCCCTTGTAACATATGATGATTTATTTCATTATCTTAATTACATAAATAATCAAGCATGAAAAATGAATAAATAATATAATCTATACAATATTTATAAGGTTTGACCTCTATGTGGGAAACTATATCCCCTCCATAATCAGACACATGTGTCTATGTGAACAGAACATGTGCCAAATCCCATTAAACCCCTTTTATCACCTGATAGGTATGATTTTTCTGAATCCCATCTATTTGATTAATATTATTCAAAACATTTTATGAGAAAAAGATAATAATGATACTATTTTATTTTCTCCGAAAAAACACATTATAGATTCTTAGTCCAATTTGGATAGATCAGATTCTTTTAATATGAATAGGTCAATAAAATTCTCCCTTAATCAATATTTATATCTCAAACACTTTTCAAACACTATGTCTGATATTACTCATTTAGATCGACTCAATATATCAGACTCAATATGATGAAACTATTATCTATATACAATACCCATGCTCTGGTGATACACTATGACAATTATTCCTCAATTCAATTGACACTGTATATATGACCCAATACAACGATCCTCTTCCATGTCTATAAAACTCATACTCTATTAAAATTTTTAATCATATCTTCAATAATATTATTGGATTTCCCATGTAAATTTCATCACTTCAACTCTTTTTTTCGTACGTGAAAAGTTACAAAATTTTAATAATGTGTGCCTATTTTCATAGGAGACTCAAACAATCAAAATTGGAAAACATGAAAACATTACATTCTTCTTTATAATTATAAAAAATTAAAAATAAATTACATTTAAACAATAAATTTTTATTCTTTGAACATTCTCAAATTTATATTAGATTTAATAAAAAGTTAATTTTATGTACTACCTCTTAAAATCTTTAGAAAATTTTATAGAATATTCATTTTCAGTCTTAATTGTAATCATAATTCTCATAATTTTTATCCTTTATTCAGTACGATATAAAATCCCCATCATATTTGAATATCAATTTCACTCTCACCTCATTATGATCTATCTTTCTATATCATCTCATTAAATTCATTCATTCATGATCATCTCATTATGATATTAATTTCTTTCTCATCTCACTATGATCATTCTTTAGTTATCAACTCATTACGATATTTCATTTTTTATTAACACATTTTGATATGCCTTTATTTATAATATCATTATGATATACATTTCATTATAATCTCATTAAAATTGAAATATATTTCTCATCTCATTACGAACTAAATTTCATTCTCACCTCATAATGATAGGCCTTTCTATCTTAGCTCATTACAATCTGCCTTTATTTTTTAGAACATTATGATATGATTTTATTTCTAAGAGTTAGTCTGATGGAATTATCATTATGATATAATTATCATTATGATGGAATTCACCAGTCCACATCATTCAAATTCATCAAACATCATCATCATTAGACATACTAACATCCAAAAATTTCTGATTGTGGTACAATATAGATCTAGTACAATCATTAAAATTTTATTATTTCATCTAAATATTTTCACATTATAGTTTTCATGATTTTTGTTTACTCCAATGAAAATAAAACAATGTCTAAATTATATTATAATGTTTCAGAATATTGCAAATTCAAACTTAACTTTCTTCAACAACCCTCTTCAACATGATCCTGACATCTCCACTCATGATCATTTAACTTTATAACTTTTTCATAGTTCAGTGAATATTCATTTTGGTGGATTCGAATCTGATAAAGAATCTGATTAAAAATGTCAACTTTCTTAGTAGTTCTTCATTCGTAGTTTTTCTAGTGCAGAGAAATTTTTCATTATGCTAAATTTTTTCCCCAATCCTGATTGGGATCATACATTCATAAACATTCAACATTCATAAGAAACACATTATAATTGAATTGGTATTATTTCTCAATAAAAAAGAACATTATTATTATTGAAACTTATTTCATTTTCAACAAATAAAAAAACATTCTTAATACAATTTATCATAAATATTTTTCTAATATGGATTATTTAGAAGGTGTAATAAATTTAATTATGTTAATGAATTAAATATGATAAAAATAAAAAAAATTGATAATTATTAGAATTAATGTAATGTTGAAGTTATTATGTGATGTTTTTATTGTTTTACAATAATAATTGTTTATTTTTATTAGTGGGTGTCATGGTTATTGGTTCAAGGTTGTAAAGATAATGTTGATATGGTATGTCTTATTAATAGCAGAAAATATATTCATGATTCCACCATTATAATTAGTATTGTGAGACTAATAAATTTTCTTTTATTCTATCAGTAATTTTTCATGCATCCATATTTATTAGGGTAAAAATACCCACACCATTAAATGTTGTGTTTCATTTGTTTTCCCAATATCAAGATTATATATGTATTGGATTTTTGGACTTGTAAAAATAAGTTCTAAAGGGTGTGAATATACTTTTTGAAACTCTAAATAGATTAATTTAATCATAATAATAAATCATAAAAATTCAATAACTAGTGTAATTATGTAATATTTTGAAAAACATGACAATGAATAATAAATTTAGATATAAAATAGAAAAAAAATATAGTCTTCACATATTTTAGTATTTGTATAGAACAATAATACCATATGTATACTAATTAATTTTTTCCTCTCCATGTGGGAAATGTAAACCACTTGAAATAGCCACAATTTTTAAAGGATGTGATAATATTATATAAACACACACTTTGGCACAGATTTAGTAATAAACCAAAGATAACCTTCATTTCTATTAACCATGTAACCCCTAGAATCAAGCCAAAAATTTAATGAGTTTCAAAAATCTAGGGACCTAAATTTAACTATAGAGGTATAAAAAACATGAACCATCATTATTAATGGAAAATAAAAAACTGAATAAATATTGTACAACAAAAATAAAAAGAAAATAAATACATGAAAACTAATACAAATTTAATTACAGGTTTTCATAGTTGGATGACCATTTTAGAAATATTATTTCACATTTAAGATCATTTTTTATTAGTATAATCTAATAATAATTTTTTTAGAGAATCATCAATTTAATATCTTGAGTGTCTCTCTTGTATATATAATGATGAAAAATTCCGACAACATTAATTTAAAAAAATATTCCCTAATGGTCAACTCATAAACTTCACATTAGTGTTTATATATTTTGATATGTCCATATAATATTAAAAACGAATTTCAGAAAAATATAACAAATTTTGTATGAAACCGCAAACCCAATCATGTGATTTAAATATATATTACATAAAATGAATTTAGTATTTATATCTGAGATATTTTTTATCAAATAATAAAATAGTTATAATAATTCATAATAATAAATATAAATAAAATCCAAAATATATTGAATGATTTCATAAGATATATTAATTTTATATCAAATGTTTTGCATAACGTAGATACATATCATATGAATAAAGTCTAATAAGATAAATTAATGTGTATAATAGAAATATGTGTATGAATCCAACTATATAAGATTTATAATCAACTACAAAGATGTATTTGTGTAAAATGTATTACTCTATAATGAATTTTTTTAAGAAGATAAATTTGTTTGAAGTAAAATTTGAATAATTATATTGTGTCGGATGCTAGAACAAAAAATATATACAATATGTTTGATAGAATTTTATTAGAATAATTACACCAAATATTTATGATTTTATAAATTTTCACAGTGTATCATATGTTCGATTTTTATTTAATATAAGAATATATCTAGAATGAAAGAGTATAATAATAAATATTCTTAAATTAGTTGATATATAAAATAAAAATTAAAAAAAAATTTAAAAAAAATTTGAAATAAAATAATAATGAGATTTATTTAATCATAAACAATGTTGTTTCAAATTATAATATAGAAATATGAATCTTTATTTAATTAATTTGATAAATTATAATATTAAATATCATGAAAAATACATAATGTTAAAAATAAATAAAAAAATATAATAAAAATGCATTAATCACATTCCTCGAAATAATTATCTTTACCTTATATACAAATAATATATATTCTATGATCTATAAAAAATCATGCCCATTTTTCAACATAATTTTTTTAAAAAACCTAATATTGTTTTCCAAAAAATATTAATAGATTATAGAATGATTAATAAATGAAATTATTTATTATTTTAAATATGTTAAATGTTTTTTAAATAGTTTTAATCGAGTAGAAAATTTATGAACCCCCATAATAATTCCTAGAAAAGAATCTAATAGTTAATGTAAATATATCCAAATGTCATAATGAAAAAAAAATTACATACTATAAAATAATTATCAACAATCTATATAAATTTCAATTACTATCTCAATGTGATAAATAGTTAAACAATTAATCATTTAATAATAATAACAACAAACTACATGAATTTTTAGTATAAAATATTCTCAAATTTAAAAGCATTAATATATTTAGTAATAATATTATATAAATAATTTTTTAAAAAAATTAATATAATGTAAATTACATAATGATATGGTCTATAATTCAATGAAATATTACATAATTATTTTCCATTAATGTTATTAATTATTATTATATATTGAAATAATAGATTTAGTATCATAAAGAAGATTTATTTTAATAATATAATCATTCAAAATAGATATAGTTTTCATAATACAAAATATTTAAGCTCAACAATTAATAGCCTCTACATACTCATCCTCAATTATAGATAAAATTACTAATACATGTTCAAATGAACTCTAAAACATTAAACATTTAAAAATAAAAATATAGAAATATTACACATTCTATCAGTTTATAAACATTCAATATAATAATCACAATAACCGTTAACTCCAAAAAATTATTATTTAATAATATAAAAACAATTATATTTCCTTTAATATATCAAATGATTCTTTTTAAATATTTATACTAAATTTCATTAGGTTTATCCTGAAATATAGAAAACATACATAAAGGAAACATCATATCAGTTCTAGAGTTTTTTTAAAAAAAATCTCATGATAACATTCCTAATAAATTAATAATATCTATAGGATTTATATATACATATAAATCCAACATAAAATAAGAACTTATTAGGGTTCTAAAATTTTTACAACATTTAAGACCGAAATATTTAACCACATATTTTGAATATATATATGTATTTTAAAATAAAACACATTTAACTAAAAAATTTAAGTCATAGATTTAATTTTAACTCACAAATTAATCTCATATCAAACTCACTATTCTCTAGATTAGAGAATTATGTACATAATAATTCGCCCGTGTAAGAAAAAAAATCATCCACAAATTTTTGAATAAATAAAATATCATTTATATGTTTCTAAATAATTAATGTAAAATAATAATTAAGATTATGAAATCAATTTTTTTTAATAAAAAATACAATCATCCACACCATGATCATGGTGTTTTAATATTATTATATATTGTTTTTTAAAATTAGTTAAAATTATTTTGATACATTTATATCTCAGAATTTGATGGTTCATTAAATTAATCTTCTTAGAAACGTAAAACATTTATAAAAAACAAATTTATATCAATTTTATAATAACATTATTATTGAATGGAATGAAAATATTAAATTTTTTTAACAATTTCAATTCTAAAATCATTAGAAAATGATTCATCAAAATTAATATCTTATTTAGAAAAAATTTCATTAGAAACTAATATTTCATCATTTGTTGCAATTTGACCAGATTCATCGATCCTATTTCTATATAAAAATATTATTTCAATAATATTTTTATCATTAGGGGTTTCAACTAAAGTACTATAATTATCCCTAGTAAAATTATTAATTAATCTTGCATAAAAAAAATAAAATTATTATAATTTATATCATAGTTAACATCATTAAAAACAAATTTAGAATAAAAATTTGAAATAAAAAGAACATAAAATATTTACTATTTTGATCTCTAGACCCCAAATTTTTTATTAGTTTTTTAATTGATAATATTTATGTGATTTTAATGATTTGAGATTTTATTTAGAAGTATTATACTCCACATAAATTGATAAAATGTTATTTTCATGTTCATATTCACTAATAATAAATTCAATAAATTTTATTGAAACATTTTTAAAATTTGAATTAGAATTTAAATTATTTTAATCAATAATAACAAAATAATATTCATTTAAAATAAAATATTATTTATTATACACTAATCATTGCTTATAAAAATAAGAATATTCTATATAAAAAACCTTAATAACATTTTTTATAAAATATATTTATTTATAAATAGGTAAATTAAATAAGAATAATCAAACAAGATAATTACATATCGTTTTACCATCAACAATGGTTATAATAACATGTTGAGGGATGAGAAATGATGATATATAGCAGGAATAAAAAAATATGTGATATTTTTATTGTATTCCATATAAATGTGATCTTAAATCTACTTCTCACTCTTATCCTCTCCCTCAAATAAATGGTAATGACATTAACAATCCTCACATTGATTGGATACGATAATCTTTTATAGACACAATTTTTTGAAAATCTTGATGAATAACAAAAAATAAATATATCTATTGACAGACCAAAGAACCAATATATACAATCCTAAATTTCCATGTGATTAATTGTAAGAAAGAACAACCTTTTATAATGTATGTATAACCAAAAACACAAAAATTATTTTATTATGGAAAATTATAAAATGATCAGATAAATGAAAAATATAAACTATACTAAAATAATATTGAGAAACTAAAAAAAATGTGGAAAAAAGTTTAATAGAATCATGATTACATAATAAATAATATTTCATGTTGAATATATTTTCCATCAAAACAATAATATATTAATCATCATAAAATTTTTTACACACCGTCTTATGTATGGTGTCACTCATTTATCTATCTAGTTATTCAGCTCCATCGATCCAAATTTAAAATTAATATTTTAAATACTGAAATCAACATCATTAGGATAATCTCTGCATGGGTGTTTCAATATTTTGATCTATATATTGATACAAAAAATGGTATTCACATTCATACGACAAATTTTGTGAGAAAATAAGATAATTTGAAACATGTGTGTATATATATAAATATTTTTTATATGTTTTTGATAAATAAATTTAAAAAAATATTGGTTTTTTTGAAATTTAAAACAATAATAAATTGGTTCCCAACATTTTGTTGGCCTCTATTAGAGTACACCAAATTCCTCAAATGATTAAATTACTTTTCACTTGGGAATATGTGAATGTGTCACATCACAAAAAAAAACCATTGGACTCAACTAAAATGCAATTATTTTAGTATTTATTTATTTTATTTATTTATTTTTCTTATATACACACACACACACATATATATATATATATATTTATTTGTGGTTATTTAATAACTATTAAATATCCATGGATTTTTTATTTACAATAGATTTATGAAAAACATTCCCCCTTAGGGATCCCTTTTATAGGGGTCCACCCAATAAATCCTTATGAATTTCAATTAGGGAATTCAACATCTCTCATTCCTAATAAATATATATAAAATATTATTAATATTATTAATTACATTAAATTTAAAATTTATTGTTCGTTACAAATTAATTACAATAAAATAATAATAATAGTGAAATAATAGTTTCCTAAAAACATTTACTATTAAAAATTATTTATATTTCATTAAAAATTAATTTCAATAATATAATATTAATTATTAATTAATAAGAATAATTTTTAATAGAAATTATAATTACTAACTATTAATTATACTGAATAACTAAATAATTTTTAACAATTAAATGTTTTCATTTATTTATTAATTATATAGTAGTTAATTATAAATTAATAATATCAATAAAAACTAAATGTAATAGATAAATAATAATTCACAATTAATAATTACTACGCGATATTAATAATTAATAATTAATAAATAATTATTAATTATATAATAGTAATTACTAATTACTAATTTTATATAATAATTAATATTAGTTGCTAATAATTAATATTAATAAATAGTTAATTAATTAATAATTAAGTAATAGTTACTTTCTATTTATAAATTCATTTTAAAAAAATTTTAGTTAAATAATATATTATTAGTATTAAATAATATAAATAATAACCTAAAAATTATAATTAATTAATATTTATCATTACATAATATTAATTATTATTCATTCATTTTCTTTTAACTCTATAATATTATCTACCTATTAATTATGTTAATGTCTAATTATTGTAAATTATTGATTAATATTATTGACACATATATATTATAAACTACTATTCTATTGAAATGGGGTCTTAGGAATATCTGTTAAAGTCTATTGAAAAACATCCTTATGAGTTAAAGAAATTGATGTTGTAGATATGTCCCAAAAATTCAATTGTTATTGTAACACCGTTCTTCTATTTTTGAGCAGACGTAACATAAACTAGAAGTATTAACCTAAATAGATTATCCATATTTGAACTTCATGGACACCCACTATCTATGGTCATATTTAATCATGATAATTTCAACACTGATAAAATTTATGTTTTGAATCTAATATGTAGGGGAATAATCCACATTCCTCTTTACCTTTTGAATAATAGTGGAAATAATGTGACAATATTGAAATATATATTTAGCAAAACTATATTGGACAAACTTTTCTAGTTCAAATTTGATATTTTCAAATCTTCATGACTACAAATAATAATTATCAACAAAATAAATTCATTTAGGATTCCCCTAGTTTAGTGGAGGCCTTCCCTGGTCCTAACGAATAGATATCCCCTTAAACGTGATCTCTAAGATTTAAAATCTAATTATTTCTAAAATAGATCCTTGAATAAATGGATCAAATCGTCTCTATATTTATAGTTGGGTAAATGAAATAGAGAATATTGATTAAATCTAATCATTAATGTTATGTATAATAACAAGGTCCTATGGAATCTTATCTGAGATCCTAAATTATTGTAATATATGTCATGTAGGTCTCATACCAACCATATTGTTTCCTAGGATCCCTAAACATAAATAAACCATCCCTTAGTTTAAAATAACTCATACATTTCTCGTCCATGTGCCCTCATTGAACAAATCTCATGGATGTAAGTATTATATGACTTGTTCCCATCTGATGTAAATATAATTTAAATTCCTTATGTACTTGAGGAATCATCTCAAACAAAACATTTAGGTCAATCAAATTATATTATGATGAGTTTATTCCCTTATCAATATGAGTTTCACTGAAACAAATCTCTACTAAAATTTTACCTCAGTGACCTTGTCATACCATGTCAATCTCTCTATCATGCAGGATATGGAATCCTATTTATTATTCAATTTCATTGAGAAATACTAGATTCCATAGAATCCCATTAAGGACATTAATCCAAATATTTACCAACATAATTTTTATTGACATTTCCCATGTTAAAATGAAATTATAATTCATGAAATGAAAACATAATAGGATTTAAATTAAAATTCTCGAGTCTCTTGACATTTTTTAGATATTTAGATAGAAATATTATGTGGTAAATGATATTCCCATGTGAGAAATAATTAAATTTATAAAAACCTCATAATATATCGATTATACTAAACGGATCGTCCTAACACCCAATATATTCTCCCATGTGGAGAATGATTATTAAAAAATTGAATTCATTAAAATTGTATGTAATTTAAATACCTCATTATAATTTATCAATACATGAACCATCAAACACTTTATGAAAATCCACATGATTATTGAATACATGTATGAAGTGAATGGCTAGGAACCATCCTTTTATGATATATTTTTTAGGGATATATATTTTATAAAACTCTTCCATGATGAAACAATCCTTTTATGTGAATCCAAGGTATGTGATAAATTTCTCCTTTGTTGTTGAACATTATTTGGGCTTTAATGATTTGATGAAATTTATAGTTCTTAATTAAAAATATTGTGGTAGAAATATCATTTTTTTCTAAGGTCCAAATATATAACTGTTAAATTGGATCATGATATATTGGAATATATTTATTTCTATAATTAAATGTATATTCTTTTGTGCGCATGTATCCCATGATTCTAATATAAGATCCTTAATAAGTTGAGTATTTCATGAGTGACATATTGACTTTCTTTTCATTGATTTCATGTTGTTATGTGATTCTTCTATATTCTCAGAATAAAATTTTATTATTTTCATATTTTGATCTACCTTTTTTTTGTATGTGGATAAATTATATTAGTATTACTAATACGGGGTCATCATGGTATACCATAATCATATTTTTTACCCATTATAGAGTTGAAGTAAGTATGCTAGTTGCTTGTTTTATATTGGTTAGTATATAGGTTCTCGTTCTATGATCATTTATGATAGAAAAAAATTTTGTTCTTTTAATGGAGTAAAACAATTTTACATGTTCACACTTGTTAATGACATAATGTTGGTGACCAACATGGTTTTATTACTCACACTATAGATGAGAATCTTGAAGTTTTTCATTACATTATATATAGGGATGAAAAAACAAGAAGGGGTTCCACAGTAGGTGTTGGGTCATGGACCATGAAACTACTAGCGGTTCTGGGATAGGCAATAGAGTATATCCATATAGATTTATATGGATAGATTCATTAAATATTACTACAGTTTAGATGTAAATTATAGGAGACTGTATATTTGTTTTATCACCTTTGTTCGTTCATATAAAACATTCTAATTCCGAGTTCACTATATATTTTTTAATTTTATTTGAATTATTTGTATAAGGATATAACACTTATTGTATAACATCCTCACTAATTTAATCCAGACCCCCATAGATGGATTGTATCCTTCTTCTCATGGGGAGGTTCTCTTGACTTCTTTTGAATATCCAACATGGACCTGGTGGTTTAGGATGTGGAGTTACACGAGAGTGATGGTTTTAGTCATAATTCAGGATTACATTTATTGGGGAGGTCAGATTGAAATTTTTTATATAAAACAATCTAAATCATATCCTATTTCCAAATGTTTGTGAGAAATGGATTTATCACACCAAATCTGGTGACCCCCACAAAAGGGGGATGGAGATATTAGGGTAATTTATTTAATTAAGGATTAGTTTTCATCTAAAAAGAACTCCTAAAAAATAGACAATATTTTAAAAAAACAAGTATTGACCCATGTATAACATAATTTTATATCATAACACGATATTATATACGAAATAAAAAACAATAATATAGTTATAATTAACCATAAAAAGATATAATAAAAAAATATAAATCCTATAAACTGATAGATTATTGTAAATAATTAAAGTGACATACAATAATATTGAAAAGTGAGACAAATATAAAAAAAACTTATAGGATAGATAAAATTGGGAAATTTAAAATAATATAATATGGGGAAATTTTAATGATAGTATACCACTAAACAAGAATACTATATATGAGGTATTATCTTGTAATCATATTTATTTTCATATGTTGTATTTGTATGAGATTCAAAATTTATATGATGTAAATTGTGTTAAATGTATAATGTGAAAGATTTTATCATGTTATAAGATAAAAATAAAAATAAATATATTATTTATAAATCAAATTACAAAAAATGGTGATACATAATATCTTGGAAAATGAATTTTTTTTCCAAAAATAATATGTTAGATATATAAGAAAAATAAATTTTATACACATTGTAATAAAATTATAATTTAGGTTGTAATAATAATTAGTAATTTAAATTAACAATAAAGAACAATTAATTTTATGATTAAAATATTAATAATGAAAAAATTTTAATATAACTTGTTCTTTTTAACATGATGTTAAATCCTCATAAATAAATAATTCAAATGGAATCATTGTTATCAAATCATGAATAATATGTTAATAATGTGAGGTATTGTATTATTCAAAACATGATAACAAACAAATAATCAATCATAAATATATTTTTAAAAATAAAATATTCTCAATAATATCACCAACATTAATGGATGAATAATCCTCTAATCCTTCTCATTATTCTTGATTTTTTTTAGGTTTTAATAGAATGTTGTAATGATGAAAATACAATCATTGATATAGGTTTATGCACATATGTGATATGATTTTCATGTTGTTGAATGTCAATAGATCTCTGTGGAAGGAAGAGAGAATGAGGTTGATATCCATCTTTTTTTATGTTTTCCTGATATGATGGGGATGTGATGTTTGGCTATGATTTAGCAAAATTTCATGAGGTAGTATTTTGTGGATATATCCCGGTAATGTATTTATGGATGTTCATATTGGAATTATGGTTGTGTGGATGTAATTATATTAGTAGAAAACCTCATTTTTTAGATTGTATATTTTTTATGATAAATTAATTATCACAATGTAATGTATTATTAAATAATTATTCATTCATGTGGAGATTGTTTACATAAATGTTGGAACATTATTCGATAATTATTATTGATCATTCGACTCAATTGAAATTTTTTATTTAATTAACTTTATTAAAGGGACAAATATCATTTGTTAATTATCTAATGGTTTATTTATATGATATAATTAAATATAGAAATTATTTCATTAAATATTTAATTTGATCCACGAAATAATTATGTAGAGGGATATTTCATGTTATAATTATATGGTAGTGTTCCCTTTTGAGAGAGTTATTTAGAGGTAACATCGTATATAATGGAAATGGGAAAGCAGTGTGTTGACTATGAATGATGTGTATCATAAATATCAATGAATAATGATGCACATAGGATTATTTTTATCTGAATATCATAATAAAGGAGTTAAATATATTATATTATTTATACTCTAAATATTTTATGAAGAAAATAATTTTGGGGCCTATTTCCATTATGTAGACTTTGAGGATTTTCAATATCAAGGAAATAATTTAGATATTGAAGATTTAATAAAATTATTCAGTATATATTCATAAATAATGTACTTCCATATTTAAATTATAGAAAAAATGACAAATATAAGTAACCATTTTATAAATAATACTATAATAAAGAACATTTCTATTCAATTTCAAATGAATAGTGTTTTAAATGGATTTAAATTTTCAGGGTTCATATCAAACATAGTTAAGGTAATTTAAATATTTTCAGGAAATAAAATTATTCATGTCATAAAAAAATTTAGTTTTAAGAGTTTATATGCCCATTCATATTATATAATGATTATTTAAGGGGATTTTTGCATTCACATTAGTTGGGAGAGTGGTTAATTCTTATACATAATCAGTTGTAAAAAAAGCATGTATTTGATAAAAAATTATAATTCATGATTATATCTAGGTAATTTCTATATATTATATCATTATAATGTGTATACTCCTTGAATATATCTTAGTGGGGGTGACCCACCTAAATCTTTTTCTATTTCTTTTCTGATTAAATTTTAATTATAAAGATTTATACGATAAAGATACAAATTTATATCATTACAACGACGAAAGAATATCAATGTGATTATTTTTTTTATCATTCATATCCAAATTCTCTTTTATCAATGTATTTTCTATTGTGTGTGTTTATTTTGTTATATCATACTAAAAGGATCAAATCAATGTAAATGTTTTTATGTGATATTTGTTGTATAATTGGATCACATGGGGGCTTATATCATTTATTGAAATGATTTTTTTTTCATTCAATGTACCATATTAAACCCTAAATTTGAAAATTATAAATATGTTTTCATATAAATTTTTATAATTGAATTTTTTATAACATGATTGAATGCTTTTATCATTGGGAGACTCTAATTATTTGGATTCCCACTCAAAAAGAATCATTGGGATATGTGGTGATTTTTATAACTCAATATTTATGATGGTGATTTCCAATATACTGATATGTTATTAAGGAAAATTTTATTATTATTAATTATAGTGGAACCATGTCTTATAAAGGTAAAAAAATTCATTAGAAAATTTATAAGTAATTTAGGATACACCTGAATGAATATATTGATGCATCCATCAATATATGTGACTAAAATTATAGATTGAATGAATTAATTGGGAGAAACTATTTATAATGACATGATTTGGATGGTAATTTATATTGTATTACTATATTTATTTAATAAAAATGTTGTAGATCCTATATAAAAGTGTTGAAAGGATTTCACAATGGATATTATTCATAGAAATCTTAATACATAAGAGAAATGGAACAAAAAAAATTTATGTTTTTTTATAGATACATCCCAAATTTTATAATTTTTGGTAATGAAGAATGTCATAGTGAGAGAGGAAATTATGGAATGATTATTTAATTATGTTATGTCAGTTATATCAAAAAATATCTGATGGGGTAGTAGAAAATTTTAATGTAAACATCCACTCAAGTTTTATATATCATGAAATTATTGGTAAATCAATAAAACTATTACCAACAAGTTATGAGATGAATATCATGATGATGTTTACATAAATAACTTATTAAATAAGTTATAAGGATAGAGTAATACCAATAATAACTTCAATAATAACAAATTTTTTTTTCCAAAGATGATTTGAAGTGAGGAGAGTTTGAAGTGGTGTATATTATTGAATATAAATACTGAAAATATATCTCATTATTATAATCCTTGAAAACTATGAAATAGTAAATGATGGTGACAATGATGATGGAAAATTTATTGGATGACTATTTTTTAATGTGTTGTTAGATACTTTACATAAATATACGAACATTTGGGTATACAAAAAATCGAAAGGACTGGTATGTGATTATGAAATCATCATGTAATGGAATTGAAATGAGAAAACAATGTTGAAAGATAAAATATTGAATCTCATATCAAGAAATTCAAAAATGAAATAATTTTGTAACAAAACAATTATTAACGTTTAATTTGGATTCATTACCATATTTAGTATCATTGTAAAATGTTTTTTAAAAAAATATTCATAATCCTAGAGGAGAGCTAATAAATCTATGTAAAAATAATTATGACTGCTAGAAACAGTTTATCCCAAGATTGACATTATCTTTCTATATTATGTGAATTTCATAAAAGATGAATGATCAAGTAGGATATCTAATAATATTGAGGGATAATTTTATATAATATAATTTATTCAATATATATAGAATGTTTTTGGTAATTAAACCTAATGAATATGTTGAAATTTTTATTCTAATCCATAAGCACAGACTCCTCAAAAGAATATCGACATGGGTGTTACTCATAATCAGCAGAACTAGTGAACTAAAATAAAACTATTGATGTAGATATGTTACCCAATGATTCCCTAAATATTTAATTTCATTGAAATGGGACATGGGACATACTCAATTTTTTACTCATAACCAATATAGTAACACAATGAACATAATCATCAGGTATCATCTGTAATTTCACATGACCAATAAATTCTTCCATATACACAAGAGTATTAAAAATGTGGTGATGGTCTAGATGTTTCATTAGAAGAAAATATCATTAAAAATAATTTCCAAAAAATTATGAAAATTGAAAAAATTAAAAAAAATAGACCATCAATATGACCTGAATTAATAACCAAACTGACCATTATTGTTGAAGGTAAATAATTGTATTAGTTAAAGTAGAAATAATAAAATAAATAATATGTTGGGGAAACTATATGAAGTTTCTGATTTTATAAAGTACATCTTCTAACTGCATGATGCTCTGAATCCCATGTCATAGCCTTTTCCTTCCTCTGTATCACTAATAATGAAGTCTTCACACAAACTATGATTATTGTTCATGATATGAGGATAGAATTATTAGTACAACAGTAATGTATTTTTATCATACAAGAACATATATATATAGTATCATGAAATGATCTAAAATTTAATGATCATGGAATCATACAATAATTCATGTTGAATGAGATTACGTTCCAACTATTCAATAATGATATATGGCCATACCTTCAAAAGAATATCTCATGTTGTCAATCACATGTCATATATCAGGATTTTTACATTTAACCATATTACTGAAATTTATATTATTTATCTAATTAATAAATATACGACCATCTCTAGGGTAATATCACATCCATGGATAATGGTAACCAAATCCTACTTTGATGTTATGCATTCTTAGATTTCCAAATTAATTTGTAATCAAGCAATTGAAAGGGCGTTCCATATAGATATATCCAAAAAATCATATTTTGACCCCATTATAATGTAATATTTCATTACCAGTGGGATTTAAATTAATCAAGTTATGTCTATCACCATCATAATCAATGAAAAAGAACTTGATTCTAGTCATTCTAGCACCCACTCTAAGGGTTCAGCTATATCTATAAAGGTTATCTAACAAACTGAACACTAAAAGAAAGATTCCCTAAGCCATGTGCAATACCACATGTAAGGAAATATAAGAAGAGAAATAAAATATTTTAATAGCTATTCCCAAAGCTATAAAATATAACAAAAATATTAAACAACATTTCACGGAAAATATTGGCATATAAAACACCCCTCAATATATAAAATATTAGAAAAAATAATACAAAACATAGAATGTAACATGCATGATGTTCAAATATAATGTCTAATGTTAAAACTAAAAATACCCCAAACCAATATCCAAAGGGTCACTACACTATTTATATGTATAACAAATCCATGAAAAGTAATTCAATATTATAGCCCTTGATGGTGATGACATCCTACCCTTAATCTTTTGATGAAACAAGCAATGTTACATCATGGAATGACACCCATATAATTCCAACATACTAATTTTCCAACACCCACTACTTCATAAAATAAATATAATATTTAATTAATGAAACACTATGTATATATAAAACACCAAATTATTATAACCTATCCAATAATCATTACATTACCACCTCTGGGGTTTGAATTTCAAAAAAATGACATACACGATTGCATTGAGTAGGATATTTAGAGTCTGATAATACAAACATTGTTTGTATGAATAGTAAGATTCCCTTTGGAGTACTAACACACCATTATGAATTGTAATTAATAGTAATAAATACTAAGTTGGACAATAAAAATAAAAACTAATCCCATGTGTGTATAAATACAATTTTGACTTCTTCTATGTGAAAAAATAATCATTGAATAACTATTGGTATCTTTCAATGTCGTAAATATTTAAATTACAATTTTCTGATTAATTTAATAATTTAAAATTGAAATGTATTTTATGAAAATTTAATAAAAAATGATACATTTTTTATAATGTTTATAATATAATATTATAATAATTTTCATAATTTCTTACAGTTTTATAAAACAAGATTTGGTTTAATGTTTTTTTGTAATAAATTATAATTTTATATAAAAATAATTGTTCAAATAAATAAAAAATTATTTTTAAAATAATGATCTCAATTTTTAATTCTATAAGTCAAAAAATTCTTGGCGTAAATAGTTTTTTTATTTTTTCTAGAATAATTTAATTTTAATGGAATAGTAAAATATGATATCTAACGTTAAATGCTATATACATGATTTATTGGGTCATAAGGGATATAAAGATGACGTAATCCTACATAGTTCGAAAGCACATGAAATTATTAGTATAATGGATTACATGACTCAACAGTATTTGTTTCCTTGAGGGAATTAATAAGATAATGAATAAAATATTCAATATTCACTACTCCCCTCATATATAACCCCCTACACCCCCTCTTATCATCAATCTATTCAAGCATTGTTACTTTTATACATTATTCTCAAATACCATTCCTTAGTCGCTGCCCATATCTAGGAGCTCTTGAACTTTCCAATACTCCAAAACCCCTTACCTTTAGGAGGTTCTCTAGGATGTTATTTCAAGAGGTAAAACATCATTCTTTTTATTTTATTTTCATTTCAATTTTCATTATTTTTTTATTCTATCATAACATAATATATCCAATTGATCCTTATAAATATATTATCATCTATATACTAAAATTAAACCATGTAAATGTAATAACCACAATCAATATTCTTACTCTCTCTCTATCTTTTATAAATGAAATCATCGTCAGTGAGGTTTTAATTTACAACCTTTTTGTTGATGATGATGTTTTTTCATCAATGTCACCTTCAATAATGGACTTGAAACCATTTTTATGGCTTAACCAGTATATAATATATTTATTATAACTTATTTAATATTCATGAACCTACATATGTACATAATGTTAAATTTTATGACAAAAATAGTTTATAAAAATCCAAATACCACCAAATAATCTATTTAATTGTCATTAATATTTCATCCAATCGTGTAAAAAAATATATATATTAACATTATCACTTTTTTATGTTTATAAATAATATATAATTTCAATTATTGTGAATTACATCATTTCCCCATGATCATGAATATTCATATACAAATATACTGATAAGAAAACCCAAGGAAATTAATACTCTAGAATGACATATTTCAATCTTATAATTTATCAAAAAGGAAATAATCAACAAAAAATCATTATGATAATGTAAATAAAAACCTAATATGTTCATTATTAATTAATTAATAATTATAATTTCAGATTCCAGGATAATATGTTCAAGTGTGGAACACAAATTGACATAAGGTAATGGATTTCAACCCAACCCTACATTTTAATTTGGGTTACATTTATTATATACATTATATAATTTAATTCATGTTAATGAATATTTTCTCCTCATAATTTCTATGTTAATGTTCTATAAATGTTTTCCCACCGGAATTATAACTTCATTTATGGGTTGTAAAATGTTTTAAAATGATATTTCAAAAATCCTTCACGATAAACAAACTCAATTCATAGGAATTCCTCAAATTCATATCTATTTCAAGGAAACCCTATAATCTAGCTTTGGAAACCATTATCTTTATAAAATCAATCAATTTTTTATGAAAATAATACGATACATCACTTCTGTTTTTATACAAATATTTTTCCAAAAGAACTATTCTTTTACTTTTAAAAGAGTATTTATCTCAAGAATTAGTTGAAGATTTTATACGAGTATCTTCATCTATTTTAACACTCATGTTGAATAATATTTAATTATTTTTGGTATCATCTACCATATTTATTTTAATGGGTAATTATTAGTTTATCTACGAATGTGAAATCATAAAACCATTCAGTAATTTACTCTGAATTTTTATTGTTAATGCTTAATGTTCCGGGATGGTTATTTATATATCATATATTAATTTAAATATCAATTTATTTTTTGTTTATATTTATCCCCATAAATATATGTGTTGAATTATAAATCTTATGTTTTAGGTGGGACACATTATAACCCCTCAGTGTATCGGTAGGTCTCATGGGACAAACTATTATCTAGGCATAAGGACTTGAAAAAATGAGTATTTATGTTCTTGCAACAAGGCCTTGATGGTACAGTTATGATGTCATGCAATTTGAAATCACTCATTATTAAAGTAGTATTGATGTTTGAAGTGGTTATCATACTATTAGAATACCTAGGCCTATGTTTTACTATGGAATTATTTATTTACCTATTACTTTTTCAATAATGTTTTCATTTTAATTGTTATAGGAATTTGTTTTAGTTATTCAACATGCCTAATGTTTATGTTTATGATAACATCCATTGTATTTCTTAACCGTACAGATCTTTTGAGCTCACCCCATTCTTGTATTTCATTTTCTCAAGACATGATTATTTTTTTTGAATGACAAGAAGAAAAAACCAATGTATTATGGATGTTGTCGATGGAATTTCTATGTTTCTTTTTTTTAATTTGTAATAATGAACATACATTTGTATCATGTTTCTAATTCTACTAAAATACTCGGTCCATTAGGATATATCTTCCTTGTTTATATGCCAATGTAATTAAATAAGTCACCAACTCCTGGAAATCGGGGTCCGATCCTTATAGTTTCTATCAATGGATGTTTAGTACAAAAAATGGAAAATGGATTTAAAGAAATAATAATAGTGAACAATCTCCTATGATATTCATTTAGGATAAACATTCATTCACATACTTGTATTTTTATAACTAATAGAATCTGTGGATATTTATATGAAATAAATCCATGTCTAGATACAACAAGTGATTGTTTTCCAAGAAACAATGTACCTATTAGTAAAAATCTAACAAGGAGTTTTAGTCTTGAAACGGAGTATCATGGTATATGGAAATTGAAATTAAAATTCACTTAGTTTGACACTCTTGGGGGTTCTATTTAGGATAATTCAGATTCTCATTACAAGCCATTATGAATGGAAATTACAAGAATGAGGGTGTCCTATGCACATATTTTCATCTGATGCATGACAATTATAATGGCTATGGTGTTATGACTGGTGTTAAGAAACTTATTACTAGAACGGGACAACAAATAGGGGCTATGAATATAAAATTAACTATATGGAGAATCAGTATCCAGAACATGGGGGAGGTATGTTATATCACTTTATCTGACAACATCCTCAATCATTAAATGGGTCTAAAAACCCATTTGTAGATGAGCAGTAGATATGTTCCCTAGATAAGATATTTCTCTTGATATGATATAATGAAATAGATTATCTATTCATGTATTCTTAACATCTATAGGGATATGCGGATCAATGGTGGTAATTAATCCAAAACACCAAGGGGGATGAATATATATAAGAGATGGAATTGAGGGATTTTAAAAAATATTCCTACAAAAATATTTCTCCTACAAACATTGATATAATATTGTGATCCAGTTCTTGAATTTATGGTAAAAGGATGATTAAAATTTTATCAAATATATATCCATCATTATAAGGATACCAAGGAAATTTTCAGACTACATACTTGACCCAATATGAACATTTGATCGATTCTTTGAAGGTTTAAAATCATTCCTCCAATGGGAACTGGTCTCCATAAGTTTCGCATCATATGAAGTTATTGTCTCATGTTTTATCAAGATGAAAAACAAATTTAGTCTTTTTATGAAATTTAGGGAAAATCATAGATGAATATAGCTTTAGAAAACTATGGAAAATGAAATTGGGAAATGGGGACGAAGGGAAGAGTTGACCTTCTATCCTGAATTAATTATGGTAATAGACACCATGACACAATCCTAAAGGGAATGGTTGTCAATTACAAGTTCATATAAAAATTCCACTTATCATGGTATTATAACTGGGAGAAAGAAGCTACCAGTGTTAAATTATAAAATTTTAAGGATGGGGAACATTATTCACATGAATATACAAATCATTAGGGAAACAATCTCCAGTGAATGAAAAGGGAGAAAGGCCAAGCATATGCAGTCCAAATTATAGAGGTTGAAGTTCATATTGGTGTGGTTTTAGGTACTTTAATCATTTCTTTGAACATATAAAATGCATTATTTGTTTCATGGTCCTCACATTCATTCTTATCTTCCGAGTTCGGAATGATAAATAGATATTACCAATTTTATATCATAAGACAGTTGTCAGTCAAAAAATCAAAGGAAAGTGTCATTAAAACACTTTGGTGTCTGAAAATCACCATTATGGAATATAAACATGCATTATATATAGATTTTATTCTCATACCGATTATTACTTTTATATAGTCCTTGTAATGGATTGGATTTCAAACCATGATGAAAAAAATTATTATAATAAGAAGGAGGATTAATTTTTTGAGCATATTATGGAATCCCATATCATTAGGGCTGAAACAAAACCATTTGATTCCTTTCTACATCCAAGCCAAATAGCTCTATTAAATACAATTATTAGGGCGGTATGGTATTTAATAACATTAGGTGTGGAAAAAATGTTCATAAAAAATGTTTACCTATTATGACATAATAATTTGATGTATTTCTAGATGATTTACTTGGACATCATCTTGAGTGGGAAATTGAGTTTTCCAATTACGAAATTCTTTACTAAAGTCCCATATAAAGGATCCCTTATTGAATGGTCACTCTCATATTAGTGGAACAGAAGTGAAAACTCTAGAAATTGAGTGATAATTGATTTATTTTTCCTATTGTTTCTCCAAAGGGATCTCATGATCTTTTTTTAAGAAGAAAGATAGATTAGTGAGGTTGTGCATTGACTATAAGGAGATCCATTCTATATCAATAATGACGATGTATCCCTTAATAAATTTTGATTATTTGTTTGATCAACATCATGGAGCTCAATATTTATCTAATATTGTCCTTTGATCTTGATAACATTAGTTTCTAATGAGAAAGGATGATATTTAAAAAACCTTAATTCATTCCAGGTATGGGAATTATGAGATTAGAGTATTTCGTTTTGGACTGAAAATTGAACCCATTTTTTTCAAATATTTAATGAATATAGATTTCTATGAATATTTTGATGATGTTTTTCTGGTATTTATTGATGATATCTGTAAAGACCCATAAATTTCAAGGGAAAATTTTTTCTTAATTTTCTTTAGAATTTTACAAGAGCGCGGTTTCAGACGGCACCTGATTCCGAGGCCCGGAGTGCCCGGAATCAATTTCCGAAGTTTGGCTCGGGTACGTTCAGTGAACGAACGAGCGGGAATACCTAACTTTTGATCCGGTGCTCGGAATTGAAATCTGAGGGCACCGATGAACTCGCAGCTCCGATATTCGCTTAAAGAGACCTTTTCGGAAGTTGCGTTTGTTGCGGGACGAAAGTTAGTTTTTGGGAGAATTATAAAAAGTTGAATAAAAAATGTGGAATTCTTTTTATTTTACTTTTGTAGGTTAACTCCTCTCAAAGGGAGTTAGGGGTGGGACCCACACCCACTTAACCTCCCTTGAGAGGATTAAGTGTGGTGGGACCCACACGAACCTAAACCTCTCATCTTCCCCCTTAAACTCCCCTTTTAATTTAAGATGGCAAGTTGGTTAATTAATGGCTTGAGTTTTCTTAATTCAAACCTTTGAAATTCAAAAGGTTGGATTGACTTAATAAAATAAGCTCTTATCTTATTTTGTTGGGTTAGAACTCTTTAGCCAACTTGTGAGGATTTTTGAGAGCTCCTCCTCCTTCTTCCTCAACCTTGACGAAGAACGCTCAAGCTCCGACGAAGAACACTCAAACTCCGACGAAGAACGCCTCTCCTCTCTTCTTCGTCTTCCGTGTCAATGAGAGGGAACGCCGCTTCCTCCTCGGACTCCCTTCGTCGGCATACGAAGATTCGCCAACGACGTATCTCTTCAGACGTACCTCTTCGTCATCGGATTTGACGAACGACTACCATGACGCCTGACCTCCGCGACGTTGTCTTCCACGGGACGTTGACAAATCTTCGAACCTATACCCAAGGTAGGGGTTGTTTATTTTTGTTTAGTTATTTTTATTCTTGCTCGTGGTTCTAGCATGACTAACGTGAGGATATTGAATATTTAAGTTGTTTTATCATTTAACATGAGGGGGTCGGACCGCATGAACACGACCGAACCCCCTCCATCGTTCTTGTTGATTTATCTTGCGGGTGGAGACAAGGAGGCGTGGTGTCGTCGCACCACGCGGATAATCGTTCGAATAATATTGCGCGGCGTCGTCGCGCTGCGCCGTGGAAGAATCATCAAGAACGCGATGCCGTCGCGCCGCGTGAAGGGGGAATCAAAGGCGCGGCGGAGGGGGCGTGGTGCCGTCGCACCGCGCCGGACGATGAAGATCGCGGCCGGTTCCGGGCCGCGGCGAGACGGAAAGACCGGCGGCACGCCGGGTCGCCGGCGTCGGAAGCCGGAAAGGGGACGGGAAAATTTTCCTGTCCGGTTGGAGAAAATCCGGCCTGCCAGGTGGCCGGCCGGAAGGTCAAAGGCCGGGGGAATTAAATTCCCCCATCCAGCTCTAAAAACCCCCTCTTTATGAGGGGGGTGGTTCCTTTGAGGGGGGGAAGGCGCCCCCCCCCCCCCCATTTCCTGCCAATCAAGCCCCCCACGTAGGGGGGAGGTTTGTAAACAGGCGCGGCTAAAAAGCTGCGCCGCCTTCCAATCAAGCGAGGGGATTTTCCCCCCACCCCCCCCCCCCGCGCGCTTCCTCCATGCGGCGCCAGGCCACCGCGCCGCCGGGCGGCCAGCTGGGCCGGGTCGACCCGGTTCGGGGCGACCCGGGGGGGGGGGGGGGTCGGCCCGGACCCGGACCCCCTCGTTTCGAATCAGTTCCGGTCTTTTGGCCATAAATTTAGCCACGGGCCTCCGATCGACGAACCGTCTGCGGAAACACGATCCTTGGATCGAGACGGTCGTTTCGGTATATCGCACCGAAGGTTTCGGAATACTTTGAGTTCGGCCGGGTTGGTTCGTTCACGAAACCAACCGGGCCTTCGGAGCGGAAACACTCATATCTTGAGCTACGGACGTCCGATTGACATGCCGTCAGCTTTGTTGTGTTCCTCTTAGTGATACGGATCTTTTGGAATACTCCGCCCGAGGTTTGGACGCAGGTGGAGTACGGTCGGGTTGGTTTTGCCTTAAAAACCAACCGGGCCCCGGGGACGAAAATGCCAATAACTCTCAGACCGGGCGTCCGATCGATGCGCCGTCTGCTGCGTTGAGTTCCTGTTGACGATACGGAACTTTTGGATACATCAACTCTGGACTTTGTGACAGTTGATGTATCAGCCTCTCGGCTCGTGGAGGGGACCCTCCGAATGAGCTTGCTGTGTGCGGGAACCCTAGTGCTGGCTGCGACTGTTACTGTGACTACTACTGCTACTGTGACTGCGACGACGACAGTACAGAGATCCTGTGTGGATTCGACGACGACGACTTCAGCACTCAGCGATCCTACCTGGATCAGTGCTACAGGTCCTGTGTGGGCCCGATCCTGTGTGGGTCATGTGTGGGTCTTTGCGCTCAGCGGTCTTGTGTGAACCAGCGCCTACAGGTCCTGTGTGGGCCCGATCCTGTGTGGGTCTTTGCGGGGGTTAGTTACCTATCGATCATTCGTGGGTCCGACGACTTAGATGGATCAGTGATCATCTTTATCGTCTATCGAAGAAGTATACCTATGTGAGCTGAATACTGTTGCTTTCCTGTGTGGATTGTGTTGTGCTATCCAGTGTGGATTACGTTTTGCTTTCCTGTGTGGAATACGTTTACTTTCCTGTGTGGACTGAGTTGTACTTAGGCTCGGAGGTTGGAGCGTATTTGAAATTGATGACTTAGGTATATGTATCGGCATATACCTAAGCAGTGTCAGTTGTTACTTCGTGATTGTAATTTCCTTTGTGGTTTATCCTTTGAGGATTTCGGGAGACATTCGGGGGTCTCGGGGTCCCTACTGAGTATCTTATACTCACCCCTGCACGGGCTATGCCCGCACTACGTTGTGTTGGTTGTAGACGACGGACAACGCTGATCTTGGCTGAGGCTTGCAGAGCAGGACGGTACCTGGAGGTGGACCACTGGGCGGGACGTGTTCGGAGCGGACGGCGGGACCCGTGGAGCAGTGGAGCTTTCTATACCCACCCTTCAGGTGGGATCTCCAGTGGACAGTTCGTTGTAGCGGCTTTACTTTACAGTTGTTGTTTCCCCTTTCGATTTGTACTTTACTTTCAGTTTGGGTTTGTATACTGGCCCATATTACTTTTCCGCACTTTCAGTTATACTCAGCTTTTGCTTAGTGTTTACTTTCCGCTTGCTTACTCTGTGGTGTTTGATTACTTTACAAAGGCAATGCCTTCCCTTTTTACCGGGATTTACACCTTGGTGCTAGTCGCCAGCCCCTGTCCTATGGAAGGCGGGCTTGGGGTAGTCACGGCACGGGCCCCGAGGGCGGGTCGTGACAATATCATGATATACTTCAAAAGCTACAATAATCATGATAATCAATTTTAGACTCTTCTGATGACTCCTAGAATAAATGAAATATATTGCAAATTTAGCTGCTGTGACTTTTGGATTCATTCTGTTTTCTTTTATTGGACACATTATCTCTATGGACGGAATATATATTTATCATATGAATAAAATGGATATACATGGATGGCCTACTCCAGTGAACATAATCGTGCTATGTAGTTTTATTGGTTTAGTGGGTTATTATTGGCATTTGGTTCCGATATTTTCCTATGTGACCATCCCTACGACCAAAAATACACATAATGTTGTTAAATTCATATGGGCAAAATAATGTGAGGTGTGTTTCAAATAATTGAAGATGGGATTTGTGAATACACCAATCCAAACTATACCATTAGTGAATGATGGGTTTGTGATCTATAGTGAAGTATTAATGAAAGGACATGTTTATGTACTTATGTAGATTATCTGAGTTATTTTGTATGCATAAAAGAAATTGATAATTCATGAAAAAAATTATATTACTCATGATATTGAGTTATCATCGGTAATCGTTTCTCTGATGAGAAGGAAAAATTATCATTATGGTGAAAATGTGAGATATACATAGATCACAAAAGTCTAAAGTATATCTTCTCACCAAAGGAAATCAACATGAAGAAAATGTGATGGCTTAAACTACTCAAAGACTATGATTTCTCCATACACAACAACCCTATAAAGGGAAAGAAGTTAGCTGATTAACTATGCAGGAAGCATCATGGAGTGCTCAAAAAAATCTTTATTGACAAGAATCCTTTTTAAATTGATTTAGTGAGGATATATATGAGGATTATCAATGAAGGTGATACATTACAACTATTTAAAATGGTTTCCAAACCATATTTATTTGAAATAATTAAATCTTTAGAGTCTAATTTTGATAATACTCAATAGAAAATTAATTCTATGAATGATGGGAAGTTGACTGACTTCCATTGTGATAATGGAATTTAGAAATTTGGAAAGAGGTTATGTGTTCCCTCGATACACATTTAAAAAAAGATTTTATTGGATGATTATCATAGTTAAAATTTCTATATATATTCTCGTAGAACTATAATATATAGAAATTTGAAGGAACATTTCTGTTGGGACCAAATGAAGAGGTAAATTTTGGATTATGTATCTTGATGCTTAGTCTGTCAGTAAGTGAAAGACAAAAACCAACATCCTAGAGGAGTAATGAAACTTATACCTATTACTAAATGGAAATTGGATGACACCATGATTTATTTATTCACTGAACTACAAAAAATTCCATGAAATGGTTATTCAATAAGGTTAATTCTGTATCAACTTACAATATATGCCAACTTCCTCACTATAAAGGATGGTTTTCCACTTGATCACAAAGGTTGACCACATGTCATTGAATTTGTGAGAATTCATGGAACTAATCTATTAATTGTTTCAGATAATGACACAAAATTTACATCGATATTATATAAAATTCTTCAGAAATCATTTGATACAGATATTGGATTTAGTACTGCTTATAACCCACAAACTGTTAGGAAATCCGAAAGGACGATCATAACCTTAGAGGACATGTTGGGTTTATATTCACATGGCATTCAAGGTTTGTCAGATCCATATTTTCATTTATTGGCATTTTCCTACTAAAATAATTTCCATTCAAGTGTTAAAATGGCACCATATAAAGCATTCTATGGAAAGAGGTGTCGAACATCAAATTGATGGGATGACCATGAATAAAGGAGGCTTATGGGCCCAGAGCATTTGGAGGAAATAACAATGATTGTAATGATTATTCAAGGCCATATCAAAACTACTCAAAGTATAAAAAAAATTATGCTAATAATTGAAGGAAGGATTTGGAATATATTTTGAGGGATCATATTTTCTTAAAAGTATCTCTATGGAAGGGTGTTATAAGATTTGAGGGAAAAGGGAAACTGAGACCTATGTATATATGTACTTTTAAAATTTTGATGAGAATTGGAGCTATTACATATTTTTTTCTATGCCACCTTGCTTTTCTAATTTACACATTGTGTAACATGACTCGTTTATAAGGATGTACCTTCCAAACCCAATGTAGGTCCAATATTCAAATGGTATAGAATTGGAACTAGAATTCTCTTATTTTGAAGAACCTATCCGGTTTATAGACACTAAAGAACCACCGTTGAGGAATCATGTGACAAAACAAGGAATTATGCTTTTTAATATTCATAAAATTGAATAGTCAACATAGAATCAGGAGGATATTATGATGATGAAAAACCCAAATCATTTTGTTAGGTATCATTCTGGAAAATTAGAGAGTGTATTTTTTTTATGGAGAGGATAATTTAATACCCTATGATTTTGCAATTAAATTTAATATTGAATGCCTAAAACACAAAGTATCTACAAAACACATCATTGTTATAACCTATCCAGTAAACATAATTTTTCCACCTATGTGATTGGATTTTCAATATACAAACATACATTTTTTCATTATGTATGATATTTTGTGTTTGATAAGACAAAAATTGTTCTTGATGACTAGTATCATACCTTTTTGAATAGTAACATACCATTATGAATAATAAAGAATATTAATGAATTGAAAAAGAGAAATGAAATTAGAAACATCACCAATGTGTGTAATAATACTGTTTAGACATCTTATATGTGGAAAAATGATCACAGTACAAGTATTGGTATTTTTCTATGTTATAAATATTTTAATTAAATTTTTTTGACTAATTTAATAATTAAAAATTGAAATATATTTTCATAAAATGTAATCCTATATTGATTCAATATTCACATATGGTCATAATATAATTTTATGGGGCATTGATTAATTTTTCAAGGTGTTATAAAATGAGCTATATTTTTAAAGTTCGTTTTTTTGAATAATATGGATTTTATTTAAAAATTAAATAAAAAATATTCAGAAAATTATTATTATTAAATAGATATCATTTTTTTATTCTATATGTTGAAAAATGTTTTGGTTAATTTTTTGTATTTTTATCAAGTAATTGAATTTGAGTGGAATAGTAAATTATGATAATTTACAATAAATGCTAAATACATGATTTATTGTGTCATAAGTGATTCCTAACTGATTTAAGACCACTATGTTTGATATCATAATTACATTTAACTATATATGTTCACCAGAATCAACATTATTGGTTTCCTTGCAGGTATTAGTAAAATAATGAATAAAATATTTAAAATTCGCTTCTTTGCTCCACTATAAAAACCCCACTCACTCCTTATTCTATTCACTCCACTCATGCATTTCTCCATGCGTTTTTTCTACCCAAAAACCATTTATTTAGTCATTACCCTATACCATGAACTCTTGTACATTCCAAATGAAAAAAACTCCTACCCATGATGAGGTTTTAAAGGTAGTTATTTCAAATTGTAAGACATCATTCATAATCATTTAGTTTCATTTCAATTTATATTATTTTCTTATTCACTACTAACCTCATATATTCTGTTGATTACTATAACTATAGTATCATCTATATACTATAATTATACAAATTTTAATATAATATTCATTATGAATCTTATTATTCTCTCTCTCTCTCCCACTCTCTTTTATAAATGAAATCATCATTCGTGAGGTTACAATTTACAAAATTCCTGTATAATGTGGTTTTATTCTTGAATGTGTCCTTCAATTATGGCCATGAAAAAATATTTATGGTCGAAATGGGTTATAATGTATGTATTATAACCAATTTAATATTGATTAACCATTATATGTACATAATATTATTTTTATATGAAAAAATAATTCATAATAATCCAAAATCCAGAAAATAATCGATGTGATTATCATTAATATTTTATCCAATGATTCATACTCAAACCATGTAAAAAAATTCTATATATAAACATTAAAACATTTATTTCTTCTTAAATACTATATAATTTCAATTCTGAATAATTGCATCATTTCCACAAGAACATCCATATACATATACAGATGTATTGATCATTAAAAATAAAAGGAAACAAACAATATAAATGATGGAATTAAATACTATAATAAATAAATAAGGATATAATAAAAACAATAAATTTATGAGAAAATAAATACATGCATAATATTTTTTGAATTAAGTTATTAATATTTCTAATTTCATATTCCAAGAATTTATGTTCAAGAGCAGAACATATTCAATCTTAAGGTAATAGTTTTCTACTCGAACCACCATTTTCATTTGGGTTACATTTATTATCAACATTCCTCAACTAAATTAATATTAATTCATATTAAAAGATAAAAATTTATAATTTAATGTTCAATACATGTGTTTTAATAGGAATCTTACAATCATTTATTTGGAGTTATATGTTTTAAAAGGATCATTCAAAAATCAATCACGACAAAAAATCTCGTTTGAATGGTATTTCTCTAATCCAAAACTATTATCATGGTCACTCTATACAATATTTTCAGAAACCATTCTCATAATAAAATATCTTATTTATTATGAAAATATCAACTTACTACACTTCTGGTTTTTTATAATGTTTTCCCAAAAGAAATAATATTTTAAAATTAAAAGAGTATTTATATCAATAATTACATGAAGACTTTATAGGATTATCTTCGTAAAATTCAAAAAAATGTTTATTATTATATATTGTTGGTATTAATATTTTATAGAATCATCCACCATACATGATTTAATGGCTTATTATTATTGTGTTTATAGATGTTCTACCGTAAAACCATTCACCAATTTACTCAAAATTATTAGTGTTTATGATTAATGTTTTAGAAAATCTATTTAAATATCTCATATTAGTTTCAACATTAATTTAAATGTTGTTTATTTTTTTACCCATTCATATTAGAAATTATTGGACATAGTTAGTGTCAACTCGGGCCTATTATATCCCCTTAGTGTATCATTATGTCTAATTAGTAAAACTACGGTCTTGGCACAAGGCCTTAACAACAAAATTTTTAAGGACGTGGAACGAGGCCTCGACGGTATGGTTATATTGTCCTGCATGATGCGTTATAATTATTAAAATAGATTTGATGGACCATGTGGTCATTCTATCGGTATAATACCCATGATTATGTTTTTCTATGGAATTATTTATTCTCCTCTCATTCCTTCAATAATTACTTCACGTTTATTGTTAAAAGCATATGTTTTTAGTTTTTCAACATACCTATGGTTTATGATTGTGATATATTCTAATGGATTTTGTACCATTACTGGGAATTCGAGCATACCCATTTCTTATGAAAAATTTTATTAGGAAATGAATATTTTTATTAAGAATGACATGCCGAATAACAACGGAGTTATTGATGTCATCAATGGATTGTCTATGTTCTTTTTCATCTCAAGTAGTAATGAGGAAATCATGTTTGTAGTTTGATTCAAAAGCTACTATTCTAATCAGTCCTTCGAGATGCATATTCCTTTATTATATGCCGATATAATTAAATACGTCACCAATTCTGTGCTACCGAGGTCAGGTCCTTACAAATTTTCTCTAGAAATAGATAAAATAAAACATAACATTCTAGATAAAATATCACTTTTGTAATTAGGTTATTAAAATTATGAAATCCACATCAACATATCAAAATGGATTCATCATCAATGGTAGATGTTTGATTGATAATGGCTACTCCTCTGAACCACATGATCCAATTCTAATATATAATCCATTAATTAATTATCCACTATATATATTTATAATTTTTCATTTTCCAAACATGGATTCGTTCTATGATGAATTCAAGGGGAATACGTACATTTATTCCTAAAACATATATATTAAAAATCAATTGAATCCCCAAAATTATCATTACATTATGAATCTCGAATGAGATAACGAATAATCCAATAAAACCATGCTTGTGAATTCTATGAGTTTATGGTCCAATTATGGTCGTATTCATATTATAGTAATCTAAATACAAGGGTTGGAGTAAAATTATGAAAAAATCCAAAATCATTCCCAAATATGGGAATCACTAGTTGGAATTTTTCATGAACCTGGATGTATAGGATACCTAGGTATAATTTAAGTATTTGTACTATTCCATCAACAATTCGACAATATACTACCTATTTTTCAGTAGGATCTACAAAATTCATGCCCTACAATCAGCCACAGATGATGGTCAAATAAAACCATCGTCTAATCGTGTTTTTGTTTCTACCACCTATTATCCATAATAGTCTCAATTCTCTAAATACCATTTACATGGAAGTTTTATCTATAAAATATTCCTCAATGAATAAAACCTCGGATCTATATTCAAAATCATATAAGTACATAAATTCTGAATTTTGGTACATTATAATTATTCTCTTCTAATGATATCTCATACTAGATAATTTTCTCTTGTAGTCTAAATAAAACAACCCAGTTTAGTATTCCTAACTGAAAATATCAAAATTCCAATTATCATATTAAATTTGTATATGATTGGAGAGGTCATTGAAAATTTTAATATTTTTTCCATAAAATAACATCTCACCCTATCATATGATCTGCACAAACTACTCTAAAAATGATGTGTCATGAACTAGATTCAATGTCTACATAGTCAACATCCTGAATTGAATGAGGAATGTAGCATTGAATTATAGACACTTGGTGGAAATCAATCATACCTTGTTATAGTGAATGATTATTTAAATGGAAATATACATTCTTTATATTATTAATAACATTGAATGAAACAAGATATCTCATGAGTACATTCCCTTCATTAGAAACCCCTTTATACCCTAATTGATGAATAACCAGAAATTAAAATCAATCATCCAATGTGATCTAAAAAATTTTATCTTGCAATTTCTATATTTTCATTGTTAACTCTATGTAGAGATTATACAACTCTAGGATAAATCAAACTTTTATTAAGGTCTCTTAAAAAATGAACAAACCACAAATTCATCATCACCAACCTTGTGACAACTTATCAGTGAGAAAAGTTTAATACCATAAAATCCTCATTAGGTTCCTTATGAATCAAATCATGGAATATTTTTTTCTTAAAAACATTTAAATTGATATATTATCATCCAAAATTCCAATTAATTCAAAAACACTTCACATATCATATCCTAGAATATTTTAATTTTCCTAAAAACCAGTATATTAATGTAACAGTTGTATATTGTACTCAATATAAACTAATTACACAAATAAATATATATGACCACACAAAAATATTATGTATATCATGTGTCTATATATGATATTATGTTCAATAAATTATTTAATGATTAATATATCTCCTATATATATTTATTACAAAGCCTATCAAAGAAATGGTATTCAATATCCATATAAAATAATACACATTCATTAATCAGTGGACAAACGTCCAAATAGTGTCCCAGATCCTCAAGGATGAATGCAACCCCATCATGTGGAAATATTCATTTCGTACATCATACATAAAATAAATATAATTAATCAACAAAAAAAAGGATAATAATTTTGGGGCATTAACCACTAGAAGGTCAGATATCACAAAACATATCTATTCTTTTTCATTATCCTACATGGATGAAAAAATTGATTAAAAAATCATGATAGGACATGATTGTCCCGGGTTGCACTAACATGTTTTTTTCAGTATATTCTTTCATTAATTTGTCCACTAATAATTTTATCACTAATAAATATCCAGGGACATTGTTTATATATTCATTATCTAAGTACCACTTTGGAATAGAATTGTACTATTCCAAAGAACCCATACATCCCTACACACGTGTAATCTGACTCTTGGAAAGCCATTACTCTACCCACTAAATAATATTTGATTACTAGAGGTAAAAATATCAGAACCCATCAATAGTGAAATATATCCACTATATAGGAAACCATTTATCTACAAATAGGGAATTCCTCTAATGGATGAAAAACTCAAAGCTCACGTTTTTCTATTTTAATTTTACATATAGTGTATATTAAATGAAATTAAAATTCCCTAGATAATCAGTTATATAAATGTGTAATTACTTAAGAAAATGTACCAATATTCACTACCTCTAATTCAATTAATATTTAGAGAATTTATAACAATGTATTTTTTTTATGATGCTAAATCTCTCATTAATGATATAATTATTCCAATACATCTATAAAAAACCACATATTCCATATCCAATTCATGCATTAGGTAGTTACTCTTCTGGGGATATAGATGAAGTGGCCCATAAGCCACTGACCAATACATTTGTATCAAAACAATTAGTAACAAAACACCAAAGGTCTCAACAAATTCTAAATATAAATTGAAAGGGTCTGAAATAATTAATATTGGTGATTCTATCAATATCATGATTATCTCATTAAAGCCCTCTTCCCACTGATCACAAGAATTAATATTCAACCCCTTAATAGTAATATATATCAAATTATTACAAAACAAGATACTTTTTGGATAAAATGAAGATACTAAAACATATTCCAATGGTAACATCTACTCTCATACCCATTTCTAGGAATTCCCAGTGCGTTACACCCTCTACATTTTATGCGTCCATTAAAATCTATGAATCTAAAATTACATTTCCTTGAAACTACACCTCATGAATCTAGAATGGAATATTAAACAATTAATGATAAATAGAATATTATATAGTTTACTAAATCCAATATAAATGTTCAAGCCATGTATATATGAATTCCATGAATGTATCAGGATATCATCCATTAATGAAATGACAAATGAGTTACGGTATCGTTGGAAAATCAAATTCCTGAAATAAATGAATACCATTATAGAAATATTGAACCATTAAAGGTATTAATGGATACTAATACATTCTATGTCTACTCCTAATAATAATATTTGTTATATTATCCTCTATAACATGCAACCGGTAGTAGATTGAATGAAGACCAATTTGGAAAACCACCAAGATCCTTGTAAATAATAAGGATTGTAATCAATCCAGGGTAAATGGTACCATTTATTCATTATTAACTTATTAAAATTCATCTATTCCACAAATATATAAAACTATTATATGATATTTTAGAGAACAATACTATATCATCATAAGGGGATATTATATTTAGTATAAATCCCTTCATTTCAAAATCCCCTTACTACAACTTCAAATTTCTAAACATACCTTATTTAATATGATAGGGATGAATATATATAATTTAACACCCATATTTTCAATTATATGAGTTTTTATAAATTATCTAAATCTATGTTATATATTTCTCTACATTCAAAAACGATATAAAAAGACACGATGTAAAATTTTGTTAAAAAAATATATCATGTTTTAAAATTAAAAATAAAGATAATGAATTAGTGGAAATAAATATGAGTAACTTATTAATGAATTCTATATAAAAAAATATAAAGTATCTTATTAATATAATTATATTCAATTTGTTTTTCTAAAATTATAGATTCATTCATTTTATAATGGGAAATTGATTTCTCTGTATATTATAATATTTGATGAAGTTATTTTATTTTTCATCAAAACCTTGACTAATAATGGAAATAAATATTTTATATGACATATTAGATACAACAATTTTAATTAGTTAATAAATGAAAACATTAATTGGAATAGTTAATATTCTAAAAAATTCATTTTCCATTAAAAAGTGTTGTTCATTATATCTCACCATTATTTTTAAAAATTAAATTTCTAAAATATAGAACCTGAATATGTAAAAAATAAAATAATTTCTAGATTCAATTGAGTAATATTATATTAATATTACATTTATGTATTTTACCATTATTAATAAATTTTAGGTTAATATTAAAAATTAATTTTTTTAATATCAGGAATTTTAATATATTATTATCATATAATAATGAATAGTAAATTAAGTATACATTATTAATGAAATATGTAATATTTTTTCTTTACATTATGATTTTAGATATGTTTATTTAATTTATTCTCCAATATTTGATATTGTAGAATGTAAGTAATATTTTCTATTAAATTTATACATTTTGTATTTTTGTATTAATATTAACCATTTCAACTTCAATAAATAGAATGAAATTAAATGGAATAAAAATTTTGGTTCAATGTTTCTAAATAATCAAATACAAACCATTTTTTATAATTTAATAATGTAAATTCATCTTTATGTAAATACTAGTCCCCACGGTATATGCTAAAATAGTAAAATTAAAGACTCTAATATTAAAAGGAAACAAATATGGTTATTTATTTTTTGAGAATTAATGTTTTAGTCCATTATTGAACTTATATCTCCATTATTAATCGACTTTTGATCCATATTTCATGAGAATAACATCCCATTATTGATATTATTTTTGTATTTACAAACGTGAAATCCCATTTCACATATAAAATGGAATCTCCTCTTCTCAATTTCCCTAAAACCAAAATCAACTAATGTTTAACATAAATCTAATCTACATTCTCATAAACAATCATATAATCCTTCATAAGGATCCTTTAGTATCATGAGTTCATACATAAACGTCCTAATCCATATTCCAAAATATATGTACCCATAATTGGGGTATAGATTTTGAACAACTTCATTGATTTTCAATTTTTTGTGCACATATTTTTCATAAATCTCATTTCACAAACATAAAATGATAAAAATTATTATTTTCAAATATTTATGTTATTATAATTATAGTTAAAAAATATATCACCCTCCACGTGTTCATTTAGAAAAAATGATTATGTGAATCATGTGTTGTTTGGATAACCACCTCCATGAATATGTGAATGATTGATTTACCATTTTATTTTTAATACCACAATTAATGGATGGAAATACAAAATAGACTTAATACAAAATATGATGTTTATGTTGTCAATTGAATTCATTTATTGAAATTTTTAGACATTATAATGGATATTTTTAATAAATTATCTTTATAAATAGAGTTTCATTAATAAAGAAAACCAAAATAAACATATTCTTATTCATATTATATAAAATATTTCGATACATTATTTATCCAAAGACATCCAATTTTTTCAAAATTTCAGAATAATAGACAATAAATACGATCATTATCCTCAAGATTTAATGAAATTAAAACTAAACTACCATATCAAAATCAAATTCACATTGACGATTCATTATATGGCCAGTCTAACCACCCACATGAATATGAAATTAATTTATACCATGGATGGTTATGGAAAAAAAATTGATTTTATAATAAAAAAACATATATATGTGTAAATAATTATTATTTCGGTTTCATAATTGTAAAATTATTAGTAAGATATTTAATTACCAAAACTCTTTTGTTTATTAACAGTAACTGAAACTTGTTCATTATTGATTTCATATTATGATTTTAAATAATTAATACCATAGAATTAAATTATATATTTTTAAAATATAGCAATTCATATACTATTTTTTTATATGATAATATATTGATCGATTTTGGAAAATGAATACATAATAAAACGTCTTTTTGGAAACCAATTGAAACCAAAAAACATTACATAATCTCGGTATTTAAGATTGGTAATAAAAAAATAATAATTTATTATTAATAATAATATTATTTTATAAATTTTTAAAGTTATGAATATGGTACTTGGGAATGTATTTAGTAAAAATAATTTAATTATTGGGGTATATTGGTTAAAGTGTATAATGAATAATGTCCTAAGAAAGGGTTTTTGTCTCAAATTTCTCTCATTGATACATTTTTGTATTATATTATTCAATCATTTATATGGTGTT
The DNA here is from genome assembly GCA_963277665.1 of Viscum album. Lineage (NCBI taxonomy): Eukaryota > Viridiplantae > Streptophyta > Magnoliopsida > Santalales > Viscaceae > Viscum > Viscum album. Next base: position 166,256,148 of record OY728135.1, read on the forward strand.
TATAATTCCAATAATAGATACAATATAACAAATTATAATTTTATCATTTTATTTTATGTTCAATTACAATCAATTATTTTTGTGTGATTTTTAATAAAATTATATTGAATAATTAAGTTTTCTTTGTCTCAAACTATAATTCCATGAAATGTGGTTAGGTTATGTACCATGATTTCATTATAATGGTGTACTAACTTCCCTTGGATTTATATTTGTCATATATTTTTTTAATCATTGGAAATACTAAACAATATTGGGCTAATTTCATCAAATGATTTTGATAAATTTTATCCACTTTTTTAAAGACTTTGAAATCCCAGAATTTAATCATTTAGTTATTATCATCCTCTCAGATTATTAAAATGGGTATATTTTATCAATATATTATATTATATGGAATTTTGTTTTTCCTATGGAATTCACAATACTTCCATATAGTTAACATTTTTTAAATATTTCACACCACAATTTTTATATTACACATAACAAATATTGAAAACTCAAGTATCCTTTCTTCTAGTTATATTGTTTCACTGTGAATTTCATTATTACACAATTCTTTTCTCCCACAATATTTATTTTATTCTATTTTTAATTCCCTAAAACTAGGATAAAAATATATTTTAATAACAAATATGGGTTTCTAACTATTTTTATAATGTGATTTCTAAAAAATGTTGTTTGAATATTATAAAAAGTGGTTTCTCATTTCACATTCATGTATTTACTCATCATATTATTATTTATATAAGAAAAAAAATTTATATTTAATTTAAATATTATTGATGATTTTCTCTAACATTATTTATTTTTGTAGTGTTTTGAAATTATATTTGGAAAAAACTACTATTGGAACTGACTAATAGCATCGTCTATTTGTTCAATTTTGTTTTATAATAAATGATATTTTTTGTTGTCAATTCTAGTAAAATTATTATTAACAAAATTATCTACCCTAATAGGGTTTAGGATTAACTTTTTTACACTAATATATAATCATATTTTGTGGTAATGAACTTGTGGTGCCAAACAACCCAATCCATGATCACTTCTCAAGTGGTTTCACTGAAGAATTATTTTAAATGGGGGTTCTCTTCAATTTAAACCACCTTATAGTTTTGATTTGTCACATTGAGGTTATGTAATCCTAAAACCATCAACCATATTTATCTATATTTATTTAGATGACATTATAATGTTATTAAGTTATTCATATACTCACATGTCTATACAATGTCAAAATCGTAATTTATATAATTCATATTAGATATTGTTCTACTAGAAAAAATATTATTATTTCATCATGGGGAAATTTAATGACATTATTTATGTATATATATATATAAATGATTTTTGGAATGTTGACTCTATATTTTTTGACAATTAGGTATCTTTCTCTAGAAGTGTTAGGTCTATTTTATACCTTTTGTAACATGGGAAAAATATTAATATTATTTACGACTATTAACATCTAATGTAGGATGAATTTTTATTCAAAAGTTTTTTTACTATTTAGATAGCCATAATATTATTCAATAAAGATTAATTAAGGATGTGTACTAGTTATATTGTTGAATAATACTATTAATTTATTGTAAATAAACATTTTAATGTTTTTGTACAACCCTATATATCCCTTTAATACATTTAAGGTTCTCATGAGATAGAAATGCATTGGTACTAGTGCTCTAATCTACTGAAACTAGTATAATTTCTAAAAATAAGGCCCTAAAATTATGTTTTGATATCTGATATAATGAATTATATTAGTATTATATTAGTATTAATGATATCCATGTATTAATTAATTGATATCGATATATACTTATCTAAATATCATATAAATATTCAAGTATTTGTATTATTTTCTGAAACCTTATTATATATCACATTATTTTGTTTTATAATTCATTAAATATATGTTTCCCTTAATTAGAATTTTAGACCATTTCATTCTTATGCTTCCATTAATCATTTTTGAAATAAAATTTGAACATGTGAATTGTTACGATTGATAAAACATGTAAGATAGTTTTTGGGATATCTATAAGACTCATTATGGAATGAGTAGTTGTGCATATAAATTGAAAAAAAGTAATTGATACAAATAATATGGTTTTTCACTTATTTGTTTTCACCAGTTTTATTAAATGATAAACATGAAAGGATCCTTCGGGTGTAAAATACAGATAAGTCCTTATTTATTATTTAATTATGGATGGTTATATAATTGATTTTATAGTTTGTATCAAAGTGATAATGTAACATACGTGTTTATGTTATCTAATGTGGGAACGTGGGACTATGTGTCACATATTAGTTTTCCCAGAGGTATAATCTTAACATATTTTTTCACATTATATGGGTAGACCAATATCTAATTTTGGACAAGTTATTTTTAATTATACACCATTGAAACATTCATAAAGGGCACTACATTGGACTTAACTATGAGATCCATGCTTCCTACAGATGATGTGATTGCTAAAATCAAGATCAGATCTAGTGATATCTTATATACATTGACTTCCCACTCACTAGTAAATATAATATTATATACCATATATTTGTCGAAGGATATATATATTTTCTAAAATTTGATATGATATAGAAAACTAGTAAATAAATATATTCTTATTATTATAATAAATCATATCATATCTAAGATCATGATTTCCAATAGATTTATATTGCCAAAACTGTCACTAAAACATAAATACAATATATGATCTTGTACAAATTACTTATCAAGGGATTTTAAATAGATTTTAACATATATGATATATTAACACGTAAATCTATGAATGAAACAACCTGAGATGATATAAAAGCATGGGAATTTCATGTATAAATGAAATAAGTAAATAACTTGGGGATTATTGGCACTATTGTTGTAACTATATAATGTCTCTCACCCTTTATGGTAGTAACCTAATCCATTTAATACATCACTCCTTTGATTCGTCATCCAAGAGGAGAAAAAAATCATTTCCCTCTATATATATATCACCTAGATAGGGTTCCTCTAAAAAATTAATTAGATGAGGCTTTACTTTGCTCCAACTATTTGTCCCTCAATTATACCCCCTCTACCATCCTATTTGGAGTACTAGAAGATGAAATCTTTATATCACTATGATGTACAGTCATCAAAACAATATAATGAGAATGAAAACCCAAAATCATATCATCTTCGATCCCCTTTGAAAAGGTCATAATGTTTCCAATCATGGCAACATACATTGTTAGATCAAACCCCTAAATTTGCAATTATGCTCCAAATTATTTCCAATTTCACACATCATATATATATTGTGTTTATTCCAAAAAAATAAAAAGGTAAAGAATTATTGAAAATCATTAATATAGGATATGTAATAAGATAAAACATCATCTATTGTAATAGTCCATAAACTCTTATTCTTTTTCTATGTAATGGCACGGACCTCCCTGGTCCATTACTTTGTGAAATTGTGGTCTTGGATGTGTTCCAGGAGGTCAAGATGACTTATCCCCCAGCCGCTGCCTACCGGTAGCTCGGTCTACCGATTGCTACTGCCTACCAGTAGCTCGGTCTACCGGTAGCTGCTGCCTACAGGTAGCTCGGTCTACCGGTAGCTGCTGCCTACCGGTAGCCGGTCTTCCGGTAGCTGCTGATTACCGGTAGCTCGGTCTACCGGCAGCTTCTGCCTACCGGTAGCTCGGTCTACTTGTAGCTGCTGCCAACCGGTAGCCAGTCTACCGGTAGCTGCTGATTACCTGTAGCTGCTGCCTACCGGTAGCTCGGTCTACAGGTAGCTGCTGCCTACTGGTAGCTGGTCTACCTGTAGCTGCTGATTACTGGTAGCTTGGTCTACCGGTAGCTGATGCCTATTGGTAGCTGCAGTCCAGCAGTAGCTCGGCTAACACTTTGCCAAATTTCTAGTTCTAGGAACAGTGTTTCCAGTTTTATGAATAGTATCGGTGAGGTTCCGTGAACAGTGTTTCTATCGGTGAGGTTCAGTGAACAGTGCTTTTATCGGTGAGGTTCTATCGGTGGACTTCTATCAGTAGACTTGAACAGTGTTTCTATCGGTGAGGTTCTATCGGTGGACTTCTATCGGTAGACTTGAACAGTATTTCTATCGGTGAGGTTATATCGGTGGACTTATATAGTGTTTCCAAAATCCTAAGATCTACCGATTCCATACTTTGCCAAATTTCACGAATGAACAGCGTTTCCAGACTTCATGAGAGCTACTGATTCCATACTTTGCGAAATTTTGAGTATGTGAACAGTGTTTCCAGCTTCAAAAATTTGACGTTTTCATTGAAGTAAAATACTTTTAAAACATTATTTTAAGGACTTTAAGGCCGATTCAAAGGCCATTAATCCTACCGGCTTCCTACCGGTAGCTGCTGTCTACCGGTAGCCGGTCTACCGATAGCTGCTGTTTACCGGTAGCTGCTGCCTACCGGTAGCTCGGTCTACCGGTAGCTGCTGCCTACTGGTATCTCGGTCTACCGGTAGCTGCTGCCTACCGGTAGCCGGTCTACCGGTAGCTGCTGATTACCGGTAGCTCGGTCTACCGGTAGCTGCTGCCTACCGGTAGCTCGGTCTACCGGTAGCTGCTGCCTACCGGTAGCTCGGTCTACCGGTAGCTGCTGCCTACTGGTAGCCGGTCTACCGGTAGCTGCTGATTACCGGTAGCTGCTGCCTACCAGTAGCTCAGTCTACCGTTAGCTGCTGCCTACCGGTAGCCGGTCTACAGGTAGCTGCTGATTACCGGTAGCTCGGTCTACCGGTAGCTGCTGCCTACTGGTAGCCACAGTCCAGCAGTAGCTCAGCTAACACATTGCCAAATTTCTAGTTCTAGGAACAGTGTTTCCAGTTTTATGAACAGTATCGGTGAGGATCAGTGAACATTGTTTCTATCGGTGAGGTTCAGTGAATAGTTTTTCTATCGGTGTGGTTCTATCGGTGGACTTCTATCGGTAGACTTGAACAGTGTTTCTATCGGTGAGGTTCTATCGGTGGACTTGTACAGTGTTTCCAGAATCCTAAGAGCTACTGATTCCATACTTTGCCAAATTTCACGAATGAACAGTGTTTCCAGACTTCATGAGAGCTACCGATTCCATACTTTGCCAAATTTTGAGTATGTGAACAGTGTTTCCAACTTCACAAATTTGACGTTTTCTTTGACGTAAAATACTTTTAAAACCTTATTTCAAGGACATTAAGGCTGATTTAAAGGCCATAAATCCTATATTAATTATTTCTAAGGCCGGGATGTTTTTACTTGGTCAAACCGCGTGGGGTAATGCGATCCGTTTTTAATGGAGAAAAAATCGGATCTTAAACTGTCGCCTCTCTAATTTATTTTTTTTAAAGGTAACGAGATATCATTCTTCTTTGTTCTTCCTCCGGGTTCTCATCTACGAGACGTTAGAACCTTGCAATCATTCCTGTAGGAGTTTCAAAATCAAACGTTACTCGGATCAGTTCCGCTCTGTTTGATGCAACCAAGTTATGTCGATCATTCTTCCATATAAGGTATGTTTTATCATCGTTCCTTCTGGGATCACCTTCTCTTGTTCTCCCTTCCATATTAGCATGTAATCTCCATTGTTATAATGGGTTTTCTTGGGGTTGGTTGGTACTATCGTACCGTGGAATCCTCCTGTGGATGCAGCTGTCGTGAGGAGTAGAGGACTGTGACCCGTTGTGTGGATAAAGGACATCAAGAACTCCTCGAGGTAGGGGATTCATTGCTTCTCTAATTGTTTATGTGCAACTGTAGAATTATAATGATTTAAACATTTGTATCACAATTAAATTGACCTAATTAAATACTTGAAACAGATTAAAAGAATTGGTTGATCGCATGTTTTTGCTTTGTACCGTGATAACGGTTTGCCTCATGTTTTCCTAGATAGAGTGATATATATGATTTTCTTTAATTAGTTGCTCGTTCATGATGGAAATTGATAAAGAACGTAAAGCCGGAATTATTTGTTAAATAATTGGCTAAAGATAAAGAGGCATGTTAATGAATCTGTTAATTCAAGATGGATTAGAGAACTATTAGTTCGATAATTTCAAAAGTGTTCTGAGTTACCCGCATGCTTGTAAGGCTGAATGCCTTGTGGTTTGGAGCTCTGAGTGCTCATTTTGTATGAAGGCTGAATGCCTTGTTAAAGGGCCGAGAGCCCATTTTGTGATCCTTTATTTCCTACTGCTGGTGATTTGATGTGAGCCTGGATGGCTGTTGTGATATGTGGAGGCATGGGGACTTGTGGTTGTGGCAGCGGATGATGCCTAGTGTGGAGAGATGCATCGGTTTATGCATGTGGGTGTCGGGGAGGACACAAAGGATGATGGTATGAGATGAATGTGATGGTTTGATGTTTGTGGTTTGGTTTTGTTGTTTATCTACTTTACTTTTCCCCACTGCTCAAGGCAGCTAGTTTTGCTTAACCTCTTTCCGAAGGAGGCGAAGACACGCGGGGTATTCCACGTGCTTTCCGTGTGTTAGCCTCTCGATGGAGGATGGGTCTATGCTCTTGCTATAGGCGGAAAAGACTCGACGGGTAGTATATCTACTCACCGTGTTGAGCCCTTTGTGTTCAGTAGCATAGGATGCTTTTCTAGAATGCCTGGGAATATGGGGAAAGTAATTATATAATGAATGTTTGTTTAAATGGTGATAATCCACGGGGATGGAGAAACTGGAATTTAATAGTGATGTGAATCCTAAAAAGGAGCAGTTTTTGAATGTGATGCCAATTTAGTTTAATCTGGTAAATTGCTCATGGTTAATTAATGTTTAATGAATTAATTAACGTACAGTGGAACTGATAAAATGATAATGGAGTAATCTAATAAAGCTCTTCAAATGGTTGTGTGCTTATAGGATACCTAGTCTTAGAAGTAGCAGCCTGGAGTCTGAGAGACGTTATCTGCAGTTGTTCCTATGACTAGTTAATGCCCATAGTGTGGTTGTGAGTTATATATATTCTGTACTTTTTGTGTTTCTATACGCTACTCCACCCTATCTGTAAAGGAAACTGACACCCCTGGGATTCTGAGTCCTCGAGGGGGGGGGGGGGGTTTCCACAACATTCTGATGGGAGGTTGAATGGCTGACTACCCCCTTTTGTCCCTGCTCTCTTCTCTTGGTAGATCTTTGTGCTGGTAGGCACATTGGTTATTTTTACCCATATATGTGTGTAGAGGGCTGTAATGGCTTGTGGTTGTTTCACACACATATATTCTGGATATAGTATCCTATGGACTACTATAGGTGTAACGTGTATAGGATATAATTTCTTGAGGATCCTTACTCGGATTATAGGCTGTAATGGGTTGAGGTATTATACCTGACGTATGATACACGTTATGCGAGCTGTGGTGGCTCTCGGAAACTACCTGGTTACTTTTGGTTGTGAGGATGGTGTGGGGCTTTGCCCAGGTGTCTGTGGGCAAGCCTTGGAGAGAGATGCACAGGACATATGTCGTTGGGGCAAAGCGGAAAACCAGTATGGAAGTAGTAGCGGGGTACCCTTGATATTCTTTACTATATGCTATATTCTTGTATGCGTTACTTGGTGAGAGTAGCCATGGTGAGGTTGGGAACTTAGTATACATGTTTAGGTAACGAGTTAGTTTCACTTGTTGTTCACTGGGTTTTATCATGCTTTCTTTACTTTTGCACGAGAGGCTTTGGGAGGATCCTACCTAGTATACTGTTATACTCACCCTATGTACATATAAGCTGTTTTTCAGGTCACTTAGAGCAGGTTGGAGATCAAGCTGGTTACTACTAGCTTGCGGTTGGAGGAGGAGCTGTTCGGGCTTGTGGTCGCTGTCGTTTCACTTTCTTTTGGGTACTTTGAGTTTTCCCCCATTCAGTTGTAGTACTCTTTCATGACATTTCATATATGTACTTGGTTTCCTTTTATATATCAGTTCTAAGTTGGAGTTGATTGGAGTCTATTCTATCTCTCTCTTCTGCATGTGTTCTCTTAGAGGTTAATGCCTCCCATTTGTATGTTATTATACCCTCGGTGATAGTCGCCAACCCGGGGCCTACTGGAGGCGGGACTTGGGGGTCATTATCTCCCTTTTCACATTGCCGGCCCAGGAGGGGTACACTTTGTGGGGAGGGGGTCGTGACAGAGTGGTATCAAAGGTCTGGATGAGGTATAGGATGGAGTTTGGAGTTAGGCACAGGTGAGGATGCTTGGGATGGTAGGGAAATGGTTTCATTCATGTTTAGAAAGTGGGGTAAACACTGGAGACCAGCAGAGACATAGGCGTTTAGGGCCCCCTATGATCTATTGCACAGACCTTTATGTTTACGATGGATACTAAACAAAGTGATACCAGTTGCAGGGTAGAGACCTAGGAAAGGATCATGCATCATTATTCTTTGCGCTTGTGTTTGAATGGGTAGACCTTGGGATAGGTAACCTAAAATAAATAAAACAAAACAATTAATTAATTAATGTTGAGTCATCCATATTCCAGGCTTAGGAGCTCTAACAGTTGTTATTTTGCAGGTATGGCTCCAGGTCGACGTCCTCGTCAGGTTTGCACAGAAGATGCCCATCAGGCTGTTCCACAAGATCGCCGCTGAGTAGAGGTTGACGATGATGACACTTGGAGTAAGACACTTCGAGTGTTTCAGCGCCAGAGTCTACAGAAGTATGAGGGATCCGTTTCAGATGCAGTCACAGAAGACTGGTTGGAGGAGATCGAGATAGGTTTCAGTTCGATTCGTGCTCGAAAGGAACAATGGGTGTCCTTGGTTGTGATGATGCTGCGTGGAGCAGCGAGGTAGTGGTGGTTCGTGTTCCTCGGTGATCTTGAGGAGTCAGCAATCTCATGGGAGGAGTTTCGAGACAGGTTTAGAGTCAAGTTTCTTTCGTCGACTACGAAGGTGTCCAGTTGCCAGGAGCTTCTCACCCTTTGACAAGGGAGCGCCAGTGTTCGAGAGTTTGGAATCCGTTTCTGGAACCTTCTACGATATGCTTCAGACCTGTTACCAGATGATGAGGCCAGGGCGAGGCATTTCGAGGAGGCTTTGGGTCCAGAGATCCAGCGCTAGGTCACCCCATTTATGCTGAAGACATATCCTGAGGTGCTAGTGAGGGAAGAGGTTGTTGAGAGGACTTTGGCTAGGACTGGATCGTCACGAGAGGGGAATCTTCATGATTCCTCAAGAAGCAGAGCTGTGGTCTGGGGTTCCCGGTTTTCAGAACAAAAGAGTTTCCGTTCACCTGGGGGTAGGTCCCAGCCCTTCCCATCTCGTTTCTCTGGAGGCAGCAAATCTCAGGCCTATGCCAAGGGATCAGGCGCTTGTTTTTCTTGTGGTGGTCGTGGTCATCAGCAACGGGAGTGCCCGACCTTTCAGAGCAGTCATCGTGCACCAGGAGATCCACTTCAGGTTCCCCCGTTGAGGCAGTTCCAGCCAAGGCAGCAGCTGCAGGTTGCACCAGCTTTAGATCACCAAAGGGTAGATAAAGCAGGCAGAGGACAGCCCCATGAAACTCCCCGTCCTCAGAGAGCAGATCGCGGCCATGGTGGTGGTCGTCATCAGGGTCAGAGAGGTCGTGGAGGAGGTCGTGGTCAGCTTCATGCTCTAGCGTTACCAGCCCCAGGCGAGCCAGATGTCGTTCGAGGTACCCTTTGCTTGTTTTCTACCTTGGTGTATTCCTTGTTTGATTCAGGAGCAACAAACTCCTTCATATCACCTACCCTTGTCCATGCTTTGGGACTTGAGGTAGAGAGGCTTACAGTGCCCTTGGCGTTGACTACGCTAGTTGGAGGTCTAGCTGACTTGTTTGAAGTATGTAGAGACTGTGAGCTAGTGTTGGGGCAACACCGCTCTTGGGGAGATTTCCTATGTTTGCGAATACAACCATATGATGTCATACATGGAATGGATTGGTTGTATTTAGTCTAGGATGTTGTGGATTGATACGGGAATAAGGTTGTTTTCTTTGATGAAGATGGAGAGAATGTGGTGTTTGTTGGTGAGAGAGATCCGCGGATGAGTCATAGACAAGTTCCATCCTTATCATCCATGATGGCTGGGATGACGCTGAGTTCTTCAGAGGTTCAACAGATGTCGTTTCCTAGGGTCGTAGAGGTGTACCCTGACGTCTTTCCAGAAGAGGTTGTATCCTTACCCCCTCGACGAGAGATCGAGTTTGGGATCGAGCTACAGCCAGGAGCGTCTCCTATCTCTATGTCTCTATATAGGATGGCCCCTTCTGAGTTACGATAGCTACATATTCAACTCGACGGTCTGTTTCAGTGTGTTTTTGTTCGGCCAAGTGTGTCACCGTGGGGTGCACCAGTTTTGTTTGTGAAAAAGGATGATGGTAGTTTGCGGTTGTGCGTCCATTATCGTCGATTAAACAAAGTGAAAATAAAGAACCGCTATCCTCTCCCGCGGATTGATGACCTATTCGATCAACTTATGGGTGCAAGTTGGTTCTCAAAGATTGAATTGCGGTCAGGATATCATCAGATGCGTGTAAAGGATGAGGATATCCCGAAGACTGCTTTCCGCTGTCGTCATGGGCATTATGAGTTTGTTATAATGCCATTCGGTGTGACGAATGCTCCAGCTATTTTCATGGGGTTGATGAATGATGTGTTCCATGAATTCCTGGACAAGTTTGTTGTGGTTTTCAGCGACGACATCCTTGTGTACTCCACATCTGAAGAGGAGCAAGCAAAGCATCTATGAGCCGTTTCGTGAGTTCTTCACCAACATCAGTTGTTTGGGAAGTTGTCAATGTGTGAGTTCTGGGCTCGAGAAGTTCGTTTCTTGGGACATGTTGTGTCTCAACAGGGAGTAGTTGTGGATCCATCGAAGATAGAAGCAGTGGTGTCTTGGCCAACCCCCATGACTGTGTCAGAGGTGCGACGTTTCCTTGGTCTCGCAGGCTATTATAGGAGGTTTGTTGCTAATTTCTCCCGAGTTGTGAATCCTCTGACAGCTTTGACTAGGATGGATCAAGCATTCATATAGACTGGTCAGTGTCAGACAGCTTTCGAGTATCTAAAGGAGAAGATGGTAAGTGCTCCCGTCCTTTGTCTTCCAGCGGAGGGAGTCCAGTTTGATGTTTTCTGTGATGCTTCACATCTGGGGCTAGGATGTGTTCTCATGCAGCAGAGGTCAGTTGTTTCTTATGGGTCTCAGCAGTTGCGTCCCCATGAATGCAACTATGCCACCCATGATCTTGAGTTGGCAGCCGTGGTGTTTTCTCGAAAGTTGGGGAGACATTACCTCATTGGTGAGCACTTTGTGGTTTTCACCGATCATAAGAGTTTGAGGTCTGTTTTCTCCCAATGTGACTTGAACATGAGGCAGCGTCGGTGGATGGAGTTCTTGCAGGAATATGACTTTGAAATATCGTATACACCTGGAAAAGGGAATATTGTAGCTGACGCACTAAGCCAAAAGATACGTAATGATGTTGTGCGTGAATCTAGTGATTCTTGGAGATTGATAGAAGAGTTATCAGCTTTGCATATTGATATGGGAGAAGTTGTGGGTAAAGGTTGTCTTTTCCAGATGACGGTGAAGTCATCCCTGATGCAGAAGGTGGAAGAGTCTCAGTTGGGTGACCTAGAGGTGGATGTTTGGAGAGACAGAGTTGTATGTGGTGAGGCCCATGATGGTTGGTCAGAGGATGAACAACACCGAGTGTTGTATCATGGCAGGCTTTTTATTCCCTTGGCGATGCATGAGATGGTTCTCCAAGAGTTCCATAGTTCACCCTTGGCGGTACATTCTGGTGTGAAAAAGATGTACCGATCCTTGAGGAGTCAGTTTTGGTGGCCTGGGCTGAAGCGTACAGTTGCAGAATGTGTGTCTCGATGTTTAGTCTTCCAGAAGGTGAAGGACGAACACCGTGTTCCTGGTGGTCTTCTCCAGCACTTAGAGATTCCTCAGTGGAAGTGGGAGGACATCTCAATGGACTCTGTTACAGGTTTACCTCGAGCTCTGGGAGGACATGATGCTATATGGGTGGTAGTGGATCGTTTAACAAAATCATCCCACTTCATAGAGATCAAGGAGTCGAGCTCAGTGGACGTTTTGTCGAGGCAGTATCTAGAGGAGGTGGTGAGACTCCATGGAGTACCTAGGACGATCATTTCTGATCGAGATCGTCGTTTTACCTCCAGGGTGTGGAGTGGTCTCCAGCATGCCTTTGGCTCTCAAATGTGCCTTAGCACTGCTTTTCATACGCAAAAGGATGGTCAGAAAGAGAGAACCATCCAGACTCTTAAAGACATGTTGCACTCTTGTATTCTTGATTTTGGAGGTTCATGGTCGAAGCACTTACTATTGGTAGAGTTCGCTTACAATAATAGTTTCCACTCTACCATCGGTTTGGCGCCGTTTGAAGCCTTGTATGGCCAGCCATGTCGTTCTCCGTTGTGCTGGACTGGGGTCGGAGAGTCCGCAATTCTCGGACCAGAACTAGTGTAGAATACAACAGAGATGCTTCAGGTGATTCGTGAGAGGATGAAGACAACACATGATCATCAGAAATCATATGATGATCAAAGAAGGAGACCGTTAGAGTTTAAGGTAGGGGACCATGTGTTTCAAAAGGTGACTCCCCGCCGTGGGCAGCGAAGGTTTGGTCGTGGAAGTAAGCTTTCTCCCCGGTTTGTTGGGCCTTTCGAGGTGTTAGCTCGTGTTGGAGCTGTGGCGTATCGAGTAGAAATTCCCCCTCAGATGAGTCGGATACATGATTTTTCCATGTATCACAGCTCCGTCATTATCTTCATGTTGAATCTCATGTTATCGATTGGGGAGAGATCGATATTGACGATGATGCAACCTTCGAGGAGCGACCTGTGGAGATACAAGACCACAAGGAGAAGGTGTTGTGTGGGCGTTCTATCCCCTTAGTTCATGTCTTGTGGCGACACGGCGGCATGGAGGAGAGTACCTGGGAGCGTGAGTCATAGATACGTGCTCAGTACCCAGAGTTGTTTAATGTTTAACTCTTTTCATGTAATGACGTTTCCTTTATGGTTAGACCTTTCATGTTTTATTTATGTACCTTTGATGTGATGTTATCTTTGAATTGTTTGTTTATGGATTGTTTGTTTCCATACTCTCGGATGTCATAGTTTTGTTCCAACTTTTGAACAACTCATGGTGGTTTTCCCCTGAGAGGTATCTTATGGGGTGGTTGTTCGGACCCCTCTTGTCTTCTGGGTTGGTTTTTAATTCTCGAGGACGAGAATGTTTTGAGAGGTATCTAATGTAATGGCCCGGACCTACCTGGTCCATTACATTGTGAAAATGTGGTGTTGGAGGTGTTCCGGGAGGTCAAGGTGACTTATCCCCCAGCCACTACCTACCGGTAGCTTGGTCTACCGGTAGCTGCTGCCTACCGGTAGCTCGGTCTACCGGTAGCTGCTGCCTACAGGTGGCCAGTCTACCGGTAGCTGCTGATTACCGGTAGCTGGGTCTACCGGTAGCTGATGTCTACTGGTAGCTCGGTCTACCGGTAGCTGCTGCCTACCGGTAGCCGGTCTACCGGTAGCTGATGATTACCGGTAGCTCGGTCTACCGGTAGCTGCTGCCTACCGGTAGCTCGGTCTACCGGTAGCTCCTCCCTACCGGTAGCCGGTCTACCGGTAGCTGATGATTACCGGTAGCTCGGTCTACCGGTAGCTGCTACCTACCGGTAGCTCGGTCTACCGGTAGCTACTCCCTACCGGTAGCCGGTCTACCGGTAGCTGCTGATTACCGGCAGCTGCTGCCTACCGGTAGCTCGGTCTACCGGTAGCTGCTGCCTACCGGTAGCCGGTCTACCGATAGCTGCTGATTACCGGTAGCTCGGTCTACCGGTAGCTGCTGCCTACTGGTAACCGTAGTCCAGCAGTACCTCGGCTAACACTTTTCCAAATTTCTAGTTCTAGGAACAGTGTTTCTAGTTTTATGAACAGTATCAGTGAGGTTCAGAGAATAGTGTTTCTATCGGTGAGGTTCAGTGAATAGTGTTTCTATAGGAGAGGTTCTATCGGTGGACTTCTATCGGTAGACTTGAACAGTGTTTCAATCGGTGAGGTTCTATCGGTGGACTTGTACAGTGTTTCCAGAATCCTAAGAGCTACCGATTCTATACTTTTCCAAATTTCACGAATGAACAGTGTTTCCAGACTTCCTGAGAGCTACCGATTCCATACTTTGCCAAATTTTGAGTATGTGAACAGTGTTTCCAGCTTCACAAATTTGACGTTTTCTTTGACGTAAAATACATTTAAATCATTATTTTATGGAATTTAAGGCCGATTCAAATGCCATAAATCCTATATTAATTATTCATAAGGTCAGGATGTTTTTACTTGGTCAAACCGCGAGGGTTAATGCGATCCGTATTTAATGGAGAATAAATCGGATCATAAACCGTCGCCTCTCTAATTTATTTTTTTTAAAGGGAACAGGATATCATTCTTCGTTGTTCTTCCTCCTGGTTCTCATCTACAAGACGTTAGAACCATGCAATCATTCCTGTAGGAGTTTCAAAATCAAACGTTACTCGGATCAGTTCCGCTGTGTTTGATGCAACCGAGTTGTGTCGATCATTCTTCCATATAAGGTATGTTTTATCATCGTTCCTTCAGGGATCACATTCTCTTGTTCTCCCTTCCATATTAGCATGTAATCTCCATGGTTGTAATGGGTTTTCTTTGTGTTGGTTGGTACTGTCGTACCGTGGCATCCTCCGGTGGATGCAGCTGTCGTGAGGAGAAGAGGAATGTGACCCGTTGTGTGGATAAAGTACGTCAAGAACTCTTCAAGGTAGGGGATTCATTGATTCTCTAATTGTTTATGTGCAACTGTAGAATTATCATGATTTAACCCTTTGGATCACAATGAAATTGACCTAATTAAATACCTGAAACAGATTAAATGAATTGGTTGATCGCATGTGGTTTCTTTGTACCGTGATAACGGTTTGCCTCATGTTTTCCTAGATAGAGTTATATCTATGATTTTCTTTAATTAGTTGCTCGTTCATGATTGAAATTGATAAAGAACGTAATGTCGGAATTATTTGTTAAATAATTGGCTAAAGATAAAGTGGCATGTTAATGAATCTTTTAATTCATGATGGATTAAAGAAATATTAGTTCAATAATTTCAAAAGGGTTCTGAGTTACCCGCTTGCTTGTAAGTTTGAATGCATTGTGGTTTGGAGCTCTGAGTGCTCATTTTGTATGAAGGCTGAATGCCTTGTTAAAGGGCCGAGAGCCCATTTTGTGATCTTTGATTTCCTGCTGCTGGTGATTTGATGTGAGCCTGGATGGCTGTTGTGATATGTGGAGGCATGGGGACTTGTGGTTGTGGCAGCAGATGACGTCTAGTGTGGAAAGATGCATCGGTTTATACATGTGGGTGTCGGGGAGGACACCAAGGATGATGGTATGAGATGAATGTGATGGTTTGATGTTTGTGGTTTGGTTTGTTTGTTTTTCTGCTTTACTTTTCCCCATTGCTCAAGGCAGCTGGTTTTGCTTACCCTCTTTCCGAAGGAGGCGAAGACAAGCGGGGTATGCCACGTGCTTTCCGTGTTTAGCCTCTCGATGGAGGATGGGTCTATGCTCTTGCTATAGGCGGAAAAGACTTGACGGGTAATATATCTACTCACCGTGTTGAGCCCTTTGTGTTTAGTAGCATAGGATGCTTTTCTAGAATGCCGGGGAATATGGGGAAGGTAATTCTATAATGAATGTTTGTTTAAATGGTGATAATCCACGGGGATGGAGAAACTGGAATTTAATAGTGATGTGAATCCTAAAAAGGAGCAGTTTTTGAATGTGATGCCAATTTAGTTTAATGTGGCAAATTGCTCATGGTTAATTAATGTTTAAAGAATTAATTAACGTACAGTGGAACTGATAAAATGAGAATGGAGTAATCTAATAAAGCTCTTCAAATGGTTGTGTGCGTATAGGAAACCTAGTCTTAGATGTATCAGCCTGGAGTCTGAGAGACGTTATCTGCAGTTGTGCCTATGACTAGGTAATGCCCATAGTGTGGTTGTGAGTTATATATATTCTGTAATTTTTTTGTTTCTATATGCTACTCCACCATGTCGGTAAGGGCAACTAACACCCCTGGGATTCTGAGCCCTGGGGGGGGGGGTGTGTTTTCCCTAATATTCTGATGGGAGGTTTAATGGCTGACTACCCCCTTTTGGCCCCGCTCTCTTCTCTTGGTTGATCTTTGTGCTGGTAGGAATAGTGGTTAGTTTTACCCATATATATGTGTAGAGGGCTGTAATGGCTTGCGGTTATTTCACACACACATATTCTGGATATAGTATCCTTTGGACTACTATAGGTGTAACGTGTATAGGATATAATGGCTTGAGGATCCTTACTCGGAGTATGGGATGTAATGGCTTTAGGTCTTATACCCGATGTATGATACACGTTATGCGAGATGTGGTGGCTCTCGGAAACTACCTGGTTACTTTTGGTTGTGAGGACGGTGTGGTGCTTCACCTAGGTGTCTGCGGGCAAGCCTTTGTGGTGCACATGGTGCAGGTTGTGGAGCTTAGCCCAGGTGTCTGCGGGAAAGCATTGGAGAGAGATGCATAGGACGTATGTCGTTGGGGTAAAGCGGCAAACTAGTAAGGAAGTAGTAGCGGGGTACCCTTGATATTCTTTACTATATGCTATATTCTATTATGCGTTACTTGGTGAGAGTAGCCATGGTGAGGTTGGTAACTTAGTATACCTGTTTAGGTAACGAGTTAGTTTCACTTGTTGTTCACTGGGCTTTAGCATGCTTTCTTTACTTTTGCACGAGAGGCTTGGGGAGGATCCTACTGAGTATACTATTATACTCACCCTATGTACATATAAACTGTTTTTCAGGTCACTTGGAGTAGGTTGGAGATCAAGCTGGTTACTACTAGCTTAAGGTTGGAGGAGGAGCTATTCGGGCTTGTGGTCGCTGCCGTTTCACTTTCTTTTGGGTACTTTGTGTTTTCCCCCTTTCAGTTGTAGTACTTTTGCATGAAATTTCATATATGTAATTGGTTTCCATTTATATCTCAGTTCTAAGTTGGAGTTGATTGAAGTCTATTCTATCTCTCTCTTCTGCATGTGTTCTCTTAGAGAGTAATGCCTCCCATTTGTATGTTATTATACCCTCGGTGCTAGTCGCCAACCCGGGGCCTACTGGAGGCGGGACTCGGGGGTCATTATCTCCCTTTCAACATTGTCGGCCCAGGAGGGGTACACTTTGTGGGGAGGGGGTCGTGACAGTCTATATTTTGTGTGTGGAGGAAAAACACCGAGAATAAATGTTCCCTTATGTCCACAAATGTAAGACTCTCACACCTATCATCCTATACCAAAAAACTCTATCACCTCTAGTAATGTACTTGAAAAATTAAGGTTTATGTATTCAACCTACTATCACTGGGATTCTCTACCATGCTGATGGAGACTTTGAAAATATTAAACTATTTCCCCACATATTTATACCATCAGTTCTCTATAATTCAATAATATGATAGAGATGGTAGTCTAATATATATTAAACCAACATAATATGTTATGATATTCCATGATCAGGAATAATATATTATACTTTGGAATGATATATTTTTACTTCCTAAACGACTACTGCTAATTTTGATGAATAGTTTTCCTAATTCTTTAGTATAACTCAAGCGGTGCATGAATGACATCCCTGTTATAATTGGTGTCCGAGAAACAATATTGTGTACATTTATTGCATGAATATTTGATATATAATAATTTTAAATTAAACACATTATTTAATATTCTTCACTGTACATCATGAATATAATTTAATAATGTCCATGGGTATTTTTCAGATTGATAAGTCATAATTGTTCCCCTATATGATGAGAACCTTGATGTGATATGAAATTATTATTAATAAAAATTTTCATTTGGATAAAACACTATTATGGGACACATATTATGTAGATCATCAAGTGCTAGAAATCATTAGAAAATAAGGCTTCTTATCATGGAGTTCACATATGGTAATATCCAAGATGGGGGATTATGATAACAAACCCCCAGTAGGAATTCCGTATGTTTTTATGTCACCAGATATTTTTATCTATGACTGTTTCAAATGATTCCTAGAATTCAAAATTTTCATTAATTCATTATAGGTATTTCACACATAAAATTGATGAAAAAAACTGTCATTCCATATGTTGCTGGGAGGTAGGGTATGTTGGTTGTGTCAAGAAATACTTGTTAAAAAGGTGTAAGACCATTAAGTATTTATATCATCCATTTTTATGGATATTTATATCTCTTCCCTTTTATTATAATAAAATTATTTCCCAAAATTCCATGGACATTGTATAACAATTATTTCATTTCATATATTCAATGAATGATATATCGAGAGCATAGTTTGATGACATAATCATGTAACCTTCTTAATGTGATATTTTTACAATGGTATTATTTTATATAGAGATATTTTTTATGTGTTTTTAATCGATGTGGCATAATGTTCCTTCTCACGGGTTCGTTGACTAGTGGTTTGACTCTAATCCTAGACTTTAGTGAAACTAAACCAATTCTAGAAAGAATGAATCTGACATGTTCACACAATATGTGTTTCTATTGGTGTTAATTAAATTATATATTTATTTAATTAATAGAATAATTATTATTCGCAAGAGCGAGGAAAAACTTTATTGATGCAATATTGATCACCGAAATGAAAAATATATTTATTCACTAGATAGTGTATGACATATATCTATTTATTTTATAAAATATTATATAATTATTTAATTAAAATTTTGTGAATTATATATTTATTTATAAAAATTAAATATTTATTTTGGAGTTCAATAAATGTAGGAGGAATTCGAACTGACCATGACCTTTTGTAATGATATTTTTAACAGAAATCATATATCTATAAATAGATGTCTATGTATTTTAAGTAAATAATTTGAATCAAATTCCAAGATTGATAATAGTGAATTGTTGTTCACAAAAAATTATCTCTCGACTCTTCCTCCTATATCCCACCCAAGAACAATAAACTGAAGATATAATTTCATCAGGGCGAAATAATGAACAATCAATTACAAATAATGCATGATAGTTGATTTACTAGGATAGCACCCTGAGAATGTGTGGTCATTCTCATGAATCATCGGAGCATGATTGGATCACTGCAACAGGGATTATACTCTTCGATCCACACATATTAAATGAAGGAAATATTAAAGGACCTTTTCGAATGATGAACAATCATTAAAAAAGAATGTTCATAAGAGAATATATATACTTTTTAAAAAATTTAATAAATAAATTAAAAATTTGATGTGCAAGAACCTCACTCATTATTTCAGGAAATGATTATAAAATGAAATTTCATAATATCACCCTCCACTATAATGATTCTATTTCACCTAGATCCAACAAGTGGTATCTGATCAGTCATGCTAAAATTATTAATTAATGATTTCATTATAGATATATTTGAATTATTGTTTAAATTTAAATTTCATGTTATTTGTTCATTAATCATAATTTAATTAATATTTTGTTGATATATTAATATTGTTTTTTCAGTGTCCCATTTTCACTGATATTTATGATCAAATTAAGAATGACCAGGCCTTTCGTTAAGATGTTCAAAATCATTCCGTGTATTGTTGGGTAACATGGAATGCGATAATATCACATTCCATATTCACATGTAGATTTTATCTAGATTCACTAAGTAATTAAATACCCATGGTTATTTTATTTCACAAAACCTACTGAATGGGCCAACTAAGCCCACAACAATTGGATAAAAGGTGTGTAGCAAGCATGTACACACTATGTAGTCCAGCTGAGTTGACATACTGATAATCCATGCATGTGACATGTATATAAAACAACTGAGGTTCATTCTCTGTAGATGGATGTAAACACTATTTAGTATCTCATTAATGCATATAATAAAAATAATATTAAATTTGAAAAAAGTAAAACATTAAACCCTCATTCAATTGATTAGAACACCATTGTGGGGAATTAATTTCATAAATGGTTTTATAGAATTTTGAAATGTGGATAAATTTTTTATAGTATACATTTCATTAATGGTTCTACAAGTTATTTTACATTAATTCAGATTTACAGTTATCTTTATTTTATTTATTAAGATCATTAATATGAAATGTAAGTAATAAAAAAAATAAATTACTTATTACAAGCATGTTCATCATATTAATAATGATCGAATAATGAAATAAATGCTAGGTAGATTATTTTTTGTGTATTCATGGAATCTATTACCGATCATGAGCATGACCAAGAACTATTTATGTGTTCACATTTATTTAATTATATTAATTTAATGGATTTTCAATAGTATAACATTGAATTAAAATATTTGTATGATTTATCCCTCCCTCCAATATTATATAGGACATGTTTGTACATAAATATTAATATAATTACCTTTTTCCAAACCTTTTGATACCCTAAAATTCATGTTAGTAAAAAATATTTTTAATTAATGGATTATCCCAAGGGACAGGTAGATGGATCAATATGAAACCATAATGATTCTAGCTTAGTGACATGTAGGTGGACATGTGGAATGTTGCATCTCATTCCATGATTGGAAAAAGAAGTTATTTCAACCATTTAATTGGTAGATTCCATGTTATCTCATTTAATTAATAATTAGATAATCTTATGATCAAGTAATTTAATTAAAAAAACATTTCATAATGCATTAAATTTATATTTAATGATGCAAGATTGTGATCATATAGATTAATTAATATATAAGGAAATAATTTAAAAATATTTATTATGTGTATATGATTATACAAACATGTTTACTTAATTATGTAAACAACATCTTAAATATTTAAAATACATTTAATGGTTAAAACATTACAATAATTTATTAAAACTAAAATGTCATCCCTCAAATAAATATTATGTCATACTAAGCATTCCATTAATTTATTAGAAAAATGATTCAGTATAAATATGTGTTTGACCCAACCTTTTTGGGACAATTTCATATTAAAGGTGGTTTTTATGATGATTTTGGGTTGACATAACCAATTTACATAGAGATTATTTTCCCTTTTTAGATGTGTTAATATTTTGAGGCATGTTTTTTGAATATCCCATTTAGGATTTCTGGATTTGGGTTTCCACTCAACAGATTAATGAGTTTCAAAATAATCGTTGGAAAATATATTCCTTCCTATATATCTTCATAATATCATGGAAAACCATTTTTGGGTTATTAAAATGGTAATACTGATCATTTCTACTAGAATGTCCTATCAACTAAAAATTACACATAGAATGGGGAGGCCTATTGGGACATGATAAAATAGTTTTAGATTCAATAAAATCAATTATTTTTTCATATCATAGAAAATTTGTATTCAAGAAATATAATAATAATTTACTCTTGTCATTTTAGAATAAATTTACAATCTATAGATACACAATATCTCTATGTCTCAAAAATGGATAATGAAATCTCCCCACATGATGTAACTTCTTGGAGTGGTTTATATGCCATAGGATAATTATATGCCATGATTAGAAATCTTATGTGATACAATCACTGAAGACCAATCCACTTTCTTAAAAGGTGAGTGATAAAGAATACATTGTCTATGAAAAATATATGAACAACATGGTTGACATACAATGATTGATACTTTCATCTACGTCTAGTAGTATCACAAATTGTAATGAAACATAGATGAGTATTGCTTGATTGATAACCTTCATGGATATTACAATGAGATAGTTATATATGAAGGGTTATAGATTTCTAATGATCTCATTCAGAGTAATATTTTAGAGGGTTCACTAGATGGGTCTCAAATAGTCAATCTTATTGTCTACAATAATAGCCTAGACATTAAAGGGTAAAACCACTCAATGAACTGGGAAGTACTCTCGTAATGGAATCTATCCCTAAATTAATCTCAAATTTTTATTTGAATATTAATAATAACTACATTTATAAGACTGTTATTGTTATTCATATCCTCCTTCTCCATACAGATAATGATATTTTGATAAATAAAAATTCGGTTCCCGTGGTTAAAAAATGAAAAGGTATTTAACCACAACGCTTCTTAATTATATTTCATGAATAATAAGGTCAAATGGGATGCATGGGAACAAGATATTGATTATTTCACATTTAGAATGAAGGGCCACTATATAAAAAACCGCATCTAGCTAAACACCCAATGGGAAGCATTTGGATTGTTAGATATATAGTTCAGTATATCTATATCTACAAATTGTGTATTAGAAATAGGTTTTGTTGATCACATATGTATTAAAATATATGAACAATGTATATATAGAATAATTTATCAAGGAGGTGTTTTATGTACTAGTAGCTAGTTGAATTATTCTTACTTCTGAAGCAATCAGGTACTACCACATCCTATTGCCAATTGGAATGATATTATTTTTAAAGGATTTTTATCATGTGACATAAATTTCCAAAAAAAATTATTTATTTATATGAACAATATATATATATATTCATTTGCAAATTTTTAAATAAATATTTATTCTTTTAAAATGATAACATTTGTTATGGTTGGACACATTTACATAATTATCTTGAAATGATGGATTACATGAACTAATTAATGGAAATAAATAACCATGTTACTATAAATGACTCATACAATACCAAAAATTTGCATCACCATATAGGTTTTGTAAAAGAAAAACTATTGAATATATTACATCAATATAGATATTTGGATTCCTTAGAACTATAACTACTTGGTCTGTGTAACACATATTTATTGGAAAAAATGATCAAAGAATCGTTTTGGGGGAAAGGTGAAAGGTATAATAAACTTATTGAATTAGTGAATACCAATGTATTTGGACTATTTCCTATAGAAGGAAGGTGTGGGTACTCATAATTCTTAATATTTATAGATTAATTTAATATGTATGGAAATATTTACTTAATGAGTCATAAGTCTGGTAATTTTGAAAATTCATGAAAATAAAAGAATGATGATGAGATCCAGTTTGGTAGGATGATTGTGAAACTACACCCAGACCATAGCAGAGAATATATTGATCAGGAAATCATTTATTACATATAGTAGTTGGGAATCATTTCCCAACTAACATATTCTTTCACGCCTTAGTGTAATGGCCTATGAAAAATAAGGAACCACATCTTGATGGACATTGTGAGATCAATGATGAGTCATGTGGTGTTCCATAATACATTTGGGGATATCTGTAAAAACAATGGAAAAAATAATAATCCATGGACCAACTAAAATGATATATCATATTCTATACTATTTATCGAGTTAATGAAAAACCATGTTATCGATGGTACCCAGAACACCTTAAGAGGGGAGGGGTGAATCAGGGTGTCATAATTTTCTTTTAACTGATGGATATTGTTTCCACATTGGTAAGAGCCTATTATAAATGTATCAAGAGAATGTGTGGAAAATAAACAATCATATGCAATGTAATGACACAACAATTTTACATTGTTCACCATTAAGGGATACATCAAAGGAGAATACGCCGATAGTGTGTCTCCCATTCCAAAACCACTATTCTTAAAATGTTGTGGATTACATGTGTTTAGAATTTTCACTCTGTTTTAGGTGCACTACATTTACATGGTTTTAGGTATTGTAGACAGTGAACCTCATATCAAGTCCACTAACTCCCATTTTCTCACTTTGTTGGGAGAATCATCACACTGTTTGCTGACTTGAAGGTCACTTCAATGGATCAGAATTAAACCATACTTCCTCAACTATAAATGGATTCTCTTTTGAATTATTGTAATCAACCACAAATGTAATTTATTTTCACCTACATTAATATGTTATTGATAATAATTTTCAAATATATTTGGTCAATTTTCAGCCATCTTTGGTTGTTCTGTGTACTCTGTTGTATGTGTGGTGCTCGAATCACCTATTTCGTTTACCACTTCCATTTATGCCTACCGTCTAGATCCTCATCGAAATTTTTTACACTACATACCTCCTTATAATGCATACTTGTCACCTTCTTCAAGTGTCATCATTATCTACGTAGTTCCTTACTCCTCCACGTACTGTGAGAGATTCATGTGAGAATTGAAAACTCTTCCATGGAACATTTTCATTGAACATATAATTCTCCCAGCATACTGTTTTCTCCCATATGTACCGCATCTGACTTCACTAGATTTATTCATGAAATTTTAATCTCCAAATTCTAATCTGTCAACAAAGGTGTTTAATGTTCCTTAAATTGGAATGTAACTCTGCAAATTTCTCTAATCCAATTTACCCAAATATTTAATGTGATAAAATCGTCAAGGTATAATGGAATCCAACTAAATTAGGTTACCCATCACCACTTATCAGTCCTATTTCATGAACCATATAAATCCCTCCAGCCATTTACATTCTGCATAAATCATGTCTTCACCACGTACCATTGCTATGATCTTTTTTCAGTTCCGTGCACAATTTTGCTCACTGCTATGCATACTGTTCTTGCCACCTGGAATGTGGCCACAAACAATTCCAAGAACATGGTATGTGGTATATGTTACAGGGTTTGTGGTTACCCTATTTTATGAGTTTTTTTATTTTGTTTTGCATTCCATTGAGTATCCTTGGTTCCAAAAATCTCCCTAGTTATCCATGTGCTGATTAAAAAAACACAAACCCATATCCAATATCAGAAATGTGCATCCATGGATCCAAAATTCTCCCCCACTGGGGTTGTATATAATCTCGAAATAAATTCACTGAAGCACTATCCATGATCAAAACATGAAACTTAAAGAAACAAATTAGCCATCACTGTATGTCATTTTGAGAAGTGCTTAGTGTATAAAACAAGAGACTAGAAATGAATTCAGTTCTAATCATTTTCTATTCTCACCAATAGTGGCATTTATGGCTGTTTCAATTCTAAATATTTCCGGTATCCAGAAATAAGTAGAAAAATATCCATTGAATTTATATATTCTCCCCATTAGAAATAATCCAAATGAACTGAATCTGGACTTGTGGAGACAAAAAACATGCTCCCCTTAGATGCTATCTCCCCCATAAACATACATAATTTCTATAAACATAATACAAAAATTTTAAATACCATTGTAGAGAATAATTTCGTAACCTCCATATGCATTGAGAGGTGGATTAACACCATGGTTCAACTGATGTTTCGCAAACACAGCCATTGACTGTTCTTTTTTCATAATATCATCCACTTAATTATTATTTCCCATATTGTCAATTTTTATCATTCCATGTTCAAACTTTAGCCTTAATATAGGGATATCATATCTAATTATGTTTCAAAAAATAATGTTAAAAATTATTATTCGTAAGATCAATTTAACTCTTGTTATATCAGTAAATCACAATTGGTTATTTCACTGCATTAATTATGTCAGTCAGTTACTACATCATCCAAAGTAACTCAGTGCCTGAATTGGTAGTAGATATATATTCAGCTTCTAAATTACTAAGATAATTACTTTTTGGTTTCATTATTAAATATCCCACAAATTTCGTCCTAATATATAACTATACACAACTGGTAGACATTCTATCCACTACATCTCCCACCCAGTCATCTTTTAAAAAGGGGGACAAGTACCATCTCTTCCTGCAGAAAATGGAAACCCATAATTATGTTTACAATGAATGTAACTCAAAATTATTTTCACTGTAGCCATATGTGTTCCGTTGTATTACTCTAAATGTGGGATTCAAGGAATGTTGCAAAGACAATATTTGTCTGTGTTGCTGTTAGGTACTGTAGCCTTCCAATTATTCTTCTGATCATTATGGGATCCACATAAGTACCATCCTCATGCTTCCAAACTGTTGTTACAACTGAAATAAGAGTTGACGTTGGTTTATAATCATGCAATTTGAATTCCTTATGTAGCTCTATTTCATATATTTTCTAAAAAATGAATGTTTATTCCTTCTTCTATGTCACATGTAACCCTAAAAACGATGTGAGTTCACCAATTATAGAAATTTAAAATTCCAATTTCATGTGATTGTAAATTTCATCTACTGATCCATGCCTACATCCATTTAAAATAATGTAATCTATATATACTTATACCATGAGTTGATCTTTTTGTGAATTCATCAAATAGAGATTGTGATCCACTCCTCCTCTTTTAATGTCATGATTTTTCAAATAAGTGTCCATAATAGAGTACCATGACTTTTTTCAGTACATAGATAGATTTATTTCATTCGAAAACATTTAGTTCATCATTTCCAAGAAAAAACACCATGGGTTGTTCAATGTAGTCTTCTTCGTTGAATAATATATTTATGAATGTTGTCTTGACATCCAATTGATAAACATTATAACATCTTTGGATATCCAAGGTATGAAATATTCTGACTGACTCGAGTCTCACTACTGGAGAAAATTTCTTTTCAATATAAAAAACATTGATTTGTGAGTATATATCAGAGACCGAGAACTTTTTATTTTCGATCACATTTCCACGATGGTCATATTTTTTCTTGAAAATCCACTTTTATGAAATATCATTGTTAACCTCATGTCTTTTGAAAAAATACCATGTCTGACATTTTTCAATATGATCTAACTCCTCATTCATTTATTTTAGCCATGAATAATCCTTTGTATCCTATTAAAATTAGGATGGTTCCAAAACTAACATAAATGATGAATGGTAATTATTAATTATTCTACTTGTCTCTGTTGGTGTATCACAATCACTTATAAGGTTGGGCTGATAAATCTCTTCTCTTCAATTTCTCATTTGTAGTGTAATTTAATTCTATCTAGCTATTAATTCTATTTTTGATTCTTCTTCATAGTCAATATCTTGATGTGACTCCTAAGAGTTTTTCACACCTTCTTATACCAATGTATTATAATTTATTTCATTTTCACATCCTTTATCATCTTTTATCACATCTTATTAAGAATTCCAAAATGAATTCATGTTTTTGTCATTAATTATATTTACATCATTGTATTCTACAATTCTTCCCAAACGCTTATTGAAACTATAAGGCCCCATCCTTAAAGATTAAATAATCTTGAATTATATAAATAATTCACATTTATGATCTTTTTAGGTTTAGAATTTTTGAGATTTAGTCCATAAATATTACATTACATCCCATATATTACAATTTATACACTTATACTCAATATCCTTTTTTTATAAAATAAAAACTCTTTAAAGAAAAAAAGAAATCTTTTCATGCTATAAGTCTTCATGAATTATTTTATGCTCTTACCATGCCTTATATCCTATGAAAAATTTTAAAAAACAAGGTATGAACATAAAAATATCAGTAAGGGTTATAAAATAAATAATGAAATCATTATTCCATCAATACATTAATAAAATATCTTTTACATACTTGATGAAATCTTAAGATTTATTAATAACACATGAAAGTCATAAATCATATTTGTAACATTTTTCATCCATAACATACATAAGATATAGCTTTCATAGCTAAATAGGGAGTGACATTTGGAATACACGTCACATAATATTTCATAAATATCTTAGGAGAAACATTAACGATTACCTCTGTCACGTTACCATGTGCAGTGGAGAGCTATTTTGGGCTCACCAACACTTTGCTTATCATGGAACCACCCATATATGTAAACAATACAAAATAACAATAACATATTAATAAGATATTATACTATCATAAATGAAAGATAACACCTCAAAATTTCAATCACATTATTTCATTTCATTATATTGAAAAAATCAATGCATTATCAACCCATTTTCAAAACCATTTAAAGAATATAATAACGGGAATTTTAAATAAATGTGCCACATACCACATTAAAGCTTTTGAATGATATTTTAATTTCATGAAATTAATGTACATATAAATAAATCCTTCAAACATTTTTAAAAAATGGATATTAATTAGATATATTTATAATTAAAATATTTAAAACATTAAAAATAATATTTTAGTTAATGAGTTTCTAAAAAATTTAGAGACGCTTCAATACAAATAATTGAAGAATAACATTAATCAATGAATATTATATCATGATAATAAGGATATTAACGATATAAAATGTCAGAGGGTAGTATATATACAACCTTATAGTGAAATGATAAATAGGAAAAAAAATGCATCAATGGAATGTAAATTGAGACAATGTCCCTTGCAGTGATCATATCCTTATATTAAGGATAAATTAATGACATAATTTTTTGTGACAAATACAAATAAACCCAATAAATGTGGACATTAAGCGAAAAACAAAAATCATAGTTCATTCACACATATTTATAGCATGACATAATAATGAAGTATAAGTTTAACCCAATGAATTGAAATTTGGTTTAGAATATCTCTAACAGAAATTCAACTGCCTAAAAATTTCACATAAAAATTCAAAAACAAAATTGATGAGAAGGAAAAGGGTCTCTTGTCACATTGAAAGAATATTTACAGTAATAAGTATATTGAAAAACATGTAATAACATATGAAAATGGAAATTTCAAATACATTACATAAAATAAGTCATTGATTAGAAGAAGATAGTGAAAGGTTCCCTTGCTGATTTCAAACTTACGAAACATACACCACATGAAATAAGGATCATACTGTGGGGATTTAAATTCCAATAAAATAAAATAATATTACACATTGATTAAAATCATAAATAGTATATAAAAAACAAAAAAGTAAATACTGTAAAATATATAATGAATATCACATGAATCAAAAGATAGATGAAAACCCCTTACCTCATGTCTGACATTAATTGTTCATTATTTAATCTCAAGAATAATAAACTAATGTTAATTTCTACATGATTCAGAACATTTTTCAATTTTATTATTCATTTTATATATCTTATTATCTCTTCATAAAAATTACATAATCATTTATATTAATAACGGTCATTTTTTCGATATTTGATAGTTGATTCCAAATGAACTTGTTAAAATAAAAAATTACCCATGTGGTCAAAATTCCATTAACTCCAGAATGATCTCAATGATTTAGTTATCATTTATATAATATAAATATAGTATATAGTAAAGATATATATGTGTGTGTGTGTGTGTTTGTGTGTGTGTGTGTATTAATAATAGTACATAACATTCATATATAGGAAATGAAATGCACTGTTAATGGAGATAGTAAGTAGTACGCACACATGAATTATACATTCATTTCTATTTCATATTTTATGGATTATTAACATAATTATAAATAACTATATTATAATTACAGTATAATATCATACATAATTTCTTTTACATCATCCTTTATACATTAAATGTATGACATTAATATGTCATATCACTTAGAGGGGGAGGTATGTCTTACTTCCTCAAATGAAATAATAGAATTTACCCATTATGGAAACCTTAAAGGTATTTTATAAATGAATAATATAGAATATTATAGAATATTTATGTATAGTTCAAAAATAATGGACACCATGAGAGGTGGTAAGAGATAATTTTACAATCATCATTTCGTGAGGCAATCGTTCGTCTTCCATAGAAACAGAATGTTCGTATCTATTAGATCGAGGTGTGTGGATGTGAAGTATGAATAATCCTCATAAAAAATAATAATATATTTTAGATACGGATTTTGTTATAAAATAATGTAATAAATATATTTTAGGGTGTTGGAGGTGGAAAATAAATGAAAAGAACTTGAGAGAAGACATTACCATTAAATCAGGTATCTTCTTGTGATTTGAGGCAATGGGCTCTCTTAAATTGCATTATGCCAGGGGGAATGATTCTAGTAGGAAGAGATGTATTTTGGGAGATTCATAGAACATATCTTTGATGAGCCATGTGAATTTATAGTATTTTTAAATGAGGTAGAGGTGATGGTATTTTATAAGAGGGAGGATGGGATCTTTAAGAAAGTTTGAAAGTAATATTTTATTATTAAAATATATTCAGTTTAAAAATGGCCAAGACATATTAAATTCGAATATATGGTGAGTATATGTTGAAATAATATCAGCCAATATGAATTGAATAGGTTATGGATATTTTTTAATCCTTATCTTTTTTATTTAACCCTTTGTTAACTTATTTAATGTTTACCATGTCCTCTTATATATTGATACTATAGGGTTAATGTAATTACAATAAAATTAAAAGAGACAAAAAATGGATCATTTATGACATTTGTAACATTATTTAAGTAAATTTTCTCAATTTTAGATTACTAGGATTATATTATCATTTAAAAAAATATTAATTGTTTAAAACATTCATATATGTCAATTTCTAAATTATTCATATCATGATTTTTAATAAAATCAATAAAAAATTATTATTTTAAAAAGAAATCATTTATTTAAATTTAACATGTCATTATTATGAAATAAATTCGTTGATGACATAAGATGTTTTAAAATAAATATATTTTAATATATATAATATCATTTATTTGAATCCTTTATTAATTAACCAATTATTGCATCATTATTGTGTCATAATTAAGTTTACTTATTTAATGTCTATGAATTCTAATTTAAATACAATTATTTAGGAAATTATTTTATCTTTGAAATAAAATTTTAATGTTAACAAATTACTTATAAATCCACATAATATTTTTGTAAAAGGTATATATTTATGTTATTTTTTTCCTTACATTAAATTAATTAATATAAAATATCATTATCACACTCATGTGGGTCCAGGGGGTCCCAAAATCAACCTGAGGATTCCAATGGTTGGACATGTATCCTAAAATAGTATTAGGACATTTGTTATCATAAATTAATATTATTATAATAGATCTTTTTCCCCTCATTTACTAGATTTACCCTTTAATCGTGGCACATAAAACATTTTCCGAAGGTTCTATTCATAATGCCTAAAATGAAATTAAAATATTTACACAATTTGAACCTCATGATTACAAATATGAGATCCATTTTTCCAAATTCACAACACATATTTTGAAAAAAATTATTTAAAATTCCTTCTCATTGTCAAAAAAACATGTTTTTAAGAAATAAAAACTGTCAAAATATTGACACTTGTTAATGTCGAATTTCAAAGTGAAATTGCATCCAATGACCAAAATTGGATTAGATGTTAATAATATAATCCAGTTACACTTTAAAAATAGTTAAATGGTTAATTTAAACATATAAATATGATATATTATAAGGTATTCGTGTATTAAAATGCAGTATTTTTCACTATTCATTTAATGTTGAACTTTATCAGAAAAATACAATAATTTTAACCAAAGTAAATTTTGATGTCTTGTTTATAAAGAAAAATTATAATTTTTCAAATAGAAAATAAAAAAGTTAAACAAACTATATTTAAGAAGGGTTCACCGTCAAAATGCGATAAATCAAATTTTTTAAGAATATTGGAGTATTTATGCGTAAAATTGGATTCATTCACATTTTTACCCTATAAACATTATTGGATAAATGTAAAAACATTTAACAAAAATGTATAATAATATTTTACATAGTTATATACATTCTTCCCAATACATCAACTATGCGTTTACTACCATTTTAAATATTATTATTTTATTACTATTCAGTATTACTCAGCCTTATGTGCAACATGAGATTTTTGAAGAAACTCATTGTTATGTGTTATGTATGCCATCGAACATAGAATACATATTAAAGAATAATTACTATTTAATTCAAAAATATTAATTAATATTAAAATATCATATTCTTTATTTACTTGGGATGTTACATTCATCCCACCTTTTGGTTATTGAGTCCATGCAATTTTAAAATTGGTCTTTGAACCTTCATTGAACATCCCACATTAAAAAAGGATTATATAAAAATTTCAAATTAAAAGAATGAAATATGAGTATAATGATCACATGAGATAACCCATACTATTATTCCATGAAACATGGATGTGGAGTAGAAACCATGTATCATGTTTAGATGAAGAGTTATTGAAAACATGATTAGGATAATGTTAAACACCAGAAAACCACAATATTTTAATAGGATAAATGGTCTTTGGCTTCCCATTTTGTAATGTAACAAATTTTTTTTATATTTCATTTTGGAATTTTGGAGTATTTATTTATGATATTCACTAAGGACAAATGGAAATATTCTTACTTTTCAAGTAGAGTTTCATCCTTAAAAATGTTACCATAAAAAACTCATTGCTTTCCCAAACTATGAGTATTCAAGATGATTTGGTCACACCTAAAGCTATTTAATCAACTTCAAGAGAGTCAAATATTCCAAAAATGATGAACTATATATTTTCCTTTTCTTTAGACATTAAAAATACCAAAATAGTTTGTACAAGATCATATTATTCCCAAAAAATATGATACTTTATAAAATGAAATACTACTCATAATCCCCAAAATTCAACAAACAAATACCAAATATTAACAAATACCACTAAATAAACATATGGCGTTAAAAATATTTAAATTAACCCAAACTATGATTGAAAACAAATACACAGAAGGATTTAATCACATAGTCTTTCACAATAAATCTTAACATTTATCTCATATTAACATCTACAACTCATAATGTCTCATAATGATAAGTAATTAACATAATAACATATCCTCTATGAAAGTTTAATCAATTTTATTTATAACACAAATATCTATATGTGCACAATAAAAAAATAGATTCTTCAAAAATAATTTTAAAACATTAACCCACAAATGAGATCACATTGTATTCTATTTTCCATAAGTATATCATGTTCCAAAAAGAGAGAACGTCTTCTAAAATAACCATTATCACGTAATCACCAAATCATTTTCCAATACAAAGGATATCAGTTTTCTAAAATATAATTTCCCAAAATTAATTTATTCTTGATCCATCAAATCATTTAACTAAAAATATTTACTCATAATAACCCGGGACTTCATGTAGTCCGGTGATAAGTGATAAATCCCAATATCACTTTGGTTTTGAGTTCAATAGATTTTTCCAGTGTGATGGGTTGTCATATGTTATTCATGTTGTCTTTTTCAAAAACTATATAATTTTATAAAATTACAATTAATTAGTTAAATTTCTAAAAAATTACCATAAAATATTTTAACCACAAATTTTATCTCATACAACATTTTTTCATCACAAATATTAATAACATATAATTACCTTAAATTCAAGGATCATATAAATCCAAATGGTTATTTATAACTATATGCACAAAAGAAAATATAATTCTTCCTTGATAAACATTTTACAAATAAACTTCATATTTACACATAAAACAAAAAAATCTTCCAATGTAATACCATTATCAAAAGAGTCACAATACATTTAAGGATTTCATTATCCTAAAATCTTGTATAACTCTTGACTACCATATATGTATACTTATTACACATTCAATGTTCTTACTTATACATTAAGCATTATATCCCAACATATTAAATAATACTTATTTCATAAAAACACAATCATGAATCATATCCTAAGATTCAATCATATAAAAACATTAGCTGTGAAATAATACATACCTTTTATTGGTAATTTTTTGTTTCTCATCCTCAATTGGAATGGAATTAGGTATGGGTAAACATATATTTGTACGATCCTGCTAATACCATTAATGAACATTCTTTGTAGGACAACTATTTGTATAGTAATCATGGTATCCACTTTTAAAAAATTCAATTTGTCCCTCAGAATGAACATATTTCCCTTTCATGGAGTCAACATGATTCTATTTTTTTCAATGGTAGGTTCTTGCATTATGACCATAATTACCACAAATATAACATCTTCTCCTCCAATTGAATCATTTTCCTAGGTGTTTCATTCTACTTCCTTGACAAAATGGTTTTTTTAATATACTAATCATTATTATTTTTACATGAACATATATATGGATTTCATTATCACATATATGATTACTCATAAAAATCACCACGGTTCTGGTGGACAATCATGAATCTAGATAGTTAGTTGAGAATAACCAAAATTTTTATCATTAAACATGCATTTCCATTCATTTGTTTATTCATAATACCTTCACTGTTTTCTTCATCTTAAGTGTTACTTTGGTGGATGATCGATCCATCCACTTACTAAACAAATGTCAGTGTGAGGTTATCAATAAAATCATAATATAATATCATAAAATGTGTGTAAACACTATGGAATATTTATTCATGTCATCTTAAACTCATTCAATTTATCTTAAACAAATATGAATCTTTATAATTTGAAAACCATTATGGTTATGTCCTTTATGCTTAAATAACCTCCCAACATCTAATGTAATCCAAATCGACCATTGATACCATCTAAAATTACATAGCCATAAACATTAAATAATCTTGAATTAAGTTAATAATTCACATTGAGGATACATTAAGGTTTAGAGTTATAAATAATTAGGGCATAAATACTATATTACATCTCAAATATTACAACATAGATTCTTCTACTCAGAATCCATTTTTTAATAAAATAAAGACTCATAAAAGAAAAAATGAATTCTTTTCTTGATAAATTTTTTGGTGAATTCATCCTTTCTTTTAACCTATCATACATCAATTGCAAAACATTTCAATGAAATGGGATGAGAATAAATATCCTAGTAAGGATTATAAAATAATGATTGAAAACATTATTTTTTAAATACATAAAAACATAATCTATTTAACATACCTCATGAATTCATATGATTTATTAATAACAAATAGAAATCATAAATCATAATGGTAACTTGTGTAATACATAACACACTTATCTTGTAACATTCATAGATATGTATAGATTTACATTTAGAATACCCATAAAAATATATTCCCCAAATCTCAAAGTAGAAACAGTAACATTTACCTCTGTCACATAACCCAATGCATTGGAGAGCTATCTTGGGATCACCCGCCCTAAGATTATCATGGAACCACCCATATACGTAAACAACTACCAATCACCATAACAGATTCATAACAAAAAAAAAGTATAATGGAATGATAACACTTCCACATTTAAATAATAACATATTATTTCAATATATTGACATAATCAATGCTTTATAAAACCATTTTCAAAAACATTTAAAACATTTAATAAATAAATTTTAAATCATAGTGTACCATACAAATTTGTTGATTTGAAAGAAATATTAATTTTAAAACATTAATTTCAATATAAATAAATATTTAAAATCTTTTTTAAAACATGGAAATTAATGAGAAAAATATAGAGCAATACATCATTAAAACATTTAAAATTATATTTTAGTTAATGATTTTCTATGAAAATGAAGGACACATGAATACAAACAATTGAGGAATAAAATTAATAAACGACTATAATATCATTAGTATAATTATATTCATTATATAATATTTAATATGGAATTATATACACCATATAAAATTGAATTGGGTTATAAAAATGAAAATGTCTCAATAGAATTGAAATTGAGGCAAATTCCCATGCAAATATCATAACCTTAGATTAATTATTAATCAATGAAATAATTAAATGTGAAAAATAATAACACACCAAATAAAAGGGGATATTAAGTGTTAAAAATCATAGCTCATTCACTCATATTCATAGCATGACATAATAAAGAATTAGATTCTTAACCCAAATAATTGAAATATGGTTAAGAAGGTCTCTTATAGAAATTTGACATCCTAACGACATCACATTAAGAGTCAGAAAATGATTTTATGGGAGAGAAAATGATCTATAAACACATGGACATAATTTTTACAGAAATAAGGATATATAAAAACATATCCCAACATAATAAAAGTTTATTTTAAATGACTGAACATAAAAAATTCATTGATTATAAGAGGGGAGTGAAAGGTTCCTTTACCGATTTGGTTACTTACGAAACATACACCACATGAAATAAGGATCATACAATGAATATTTAAATACCCATAAATCAAATGTTATTACACAATTAATAAAATAATGTGTATTGCATACAATACACGAATGGAAACTATTGCAATTATAGCATGAATCTCAATGAAATAAAAAGTGAGATGAAAACCCCTTACCTAGTGTCATACTTGACTCCTTCATTCATTAATCTCATAAATAATTAACAACAGTTTAGTTATAATTTATTAAGAAATTTTTTTGTATTTATTATACTATTTAGTTAAATTATTAAAACATTATAAAAATTTCATAATCAAATATGTTTATAAAATTTCTTTTTTCAATATATGGTACTTTTGTCAAAATGAACCTGTTAAAATTAAAAAAAATTAATGCGAGTAAATTCCCATTATCTCCAAAAGAGTATTAATTATTTTGATTTCATATATATCTTATATATAATATATATATATATTTATTTATTTATAATAGTACAAAACATTCGGAGATAAGAAATGAAATGCTCTATTAAGGGAGATAGTAAGTCTTATGTACGCATGAACACATATTTTATTTATATTTATTATTTAATAGAATGATAACTTAATGATACATTGGTATATTATAATTATAATATAATATTGTAATTAATTTCATTAGCCATATCCTTTATTCATTCCATGTATGTAATGAATGAGTCATTTTCCATCGAGGGGGTAGTATTCTGCACTTCCTCAAATGATATTATCTTATTTACCAATTATGGATACCATAAAGGTATTATATAAATGAATAATACAGAAGAATAATGACAATATAAATATAATATATATAAAATATAAATAAATTTCAATTATAATGTCCACCATGAGTGGTGGTTGGATATAATGGAATAATAATCGTTTCATGAAGTAATAGTCTATCATCCACATAAATAGTATGTTCGTATCAATTAGATAAGGGGGTGAGGATTTGTATTTAGAATCCAGCTAATAACAACATAATATTTTATTTATAATACTGGTTTTTTTATAAAAGAATGGAGTAATTTGATTTTGGGGGCTTGGAGAATGAAAATAAAAGAAAATAACTTGAGATAAGATATTACCATTAAATCAGGTAACTTCTTTTGATTTTAGACAAAAGGGCTCTCTGGAATTGCCTTATGCCTATGATAAGGCTTCTAGGAGGAAGAGAGGGTTATTTAGACCATTTTGAAACATATCTTTGATGAGCCAATGTTCTTAATATGTGTTTGTAATGGGTTAGTGGTGGTGGCCTTTTAGAAGAGGTTGGAGGGGCTCCTTATGAAATCATGAAAGTATTATTTTAGTATAAATTATTTTCATTTTGTAAAATTACAAAACTAATTAAATTTGAACAAAAGTTCTATATAAGTCCATATAAAATAATCAAGTAATAATTGGATAGGTTTTAGATATTTATTTATTCCTTATCATTTTTATTTAATCCTTTGATAACTTATTTAACTTTTACTGTTCCCTCTTATATATGCATACTATATGGTTAATATATTTAATATAAACTTCCATGTGATAAAAAATATATATTTTATGAAAATTGTATCATTAATTGATTCATTATTTTTTATCTTATATTTTTAGGATTTTTTTTCATTTAATGATATATTAATTTTTTAAAGAACTCCTTTATGTCAATTTCTAAATTATTCAAATCAAGACCTTTAAAAAATTCATTAAAAACATGATTCATTCATAAAAACATCATTAATTTAATAATATGAAGCCATTATTATCCCTGAAATTGATGTATGGAATAAACAGTTTCAAAATAAATTTATTTTAATATTTATAATAGCATTTAATTGATTTATTTATTAATGAAGCAATTACTTCATCACCATTATTTCACAATTATGTTTATTTATAAAATATCTAAAAACTTATAAATATAATTTCATCATGTAGGAAATATTTTCATCATTAAAAATAATTTTTATAGTCGAAGTGATCACAAATATAACCCCAAATGCAATTGTTTTACTAAAAGATATATGTTAATGTTATGTTTTACTTAATTTAAAAATAATTAATATAAAATGTCATTATCATTCCCAAGTGGCACCATGGGGTCCCATAATTGACCCAAATATACCCATGGTCAGAAATATATTAGATGATTGGATTAGTACAGGTGTATGGGTAAATTAATATTATTATAATATAATTATTTACCCTTATTTACAAGATTTCCCCTTTAACCATGTTAAATAAAATATTTTCAGAATTTACTATACATAATTTATGAAAATAAAAGTTACCTATTTAGAAAATTTTTGATCTCATGATTCAAAATATGGAATCAATTTATCGAAATTATAAACTTCGAAGTTGCAGAAATTAATTTAAAATTCATTCTCATTGTCAAAAAAGTGTATTTCTATGAAATAAAAAGTATCACAATATTGAAATTTGATTATGTCCAATTTCAAAATAAAATTAATTCTAATGAAAAGAATTTGATTAGATAGGAAGAATATATTTCAACAACACTTTGAAACCTATTATGTTATTAATTTAACCATATAAATAAATTGTATTAAAAGGCATCCTTGAATTAAAATGTCGTATTTTTTACTATTCATTAATAACTGAACATTATTAGAAAAATTCAAAAAATTTCCCCAAAGTAAATTGTGACGTCCCAATTCTAAAGATGAATTTTATTTTGTCCAATATAAGAAACAAAATTGTCATGAACTATATTTATAAAGGGTTCTCCCTCAAAATGCGATAAATCTATTTTTAAAATAATATTAGAGTATTTATTATTAAAATTGGATTTATTCACATTTCATGTCTCTAAAATTTAATGGATTAATGTAAAAACATTTAAAAAACATGTATAATAATATTGTAGTTTATTAAATTCATTCAATCTAGTACAAATGATTGGGGTTAAATATAATTTAAAATAATAATATATTATTATTTTCCAGTATGACTAAGCCTTACGTGAAACATGATATTTTTAGAGACAACCATTATTACGTGTCAGGTATGCCATCGAAAATAGAATCCACATTAAATAATAATGAATATTTAATTCAAAAATTCTAATAAATATGAAATTTTAATATTCTTAATTTACATGGTATATTATTGAAATACTTTTTGGATTTTATGATCATTGTGTATCAAAGAAATATTCAGGTGTCTACATTGTCTCTATATGTAAAAGGAATTCCTTCATTGTTTTGGATAAAAATCATTATTCAAAAAACATGAATAAAACACAAAAGAGGGATTCATTCAATGAAAAAATTAATATGGTGTATTTGTCTCACATATATATAGCACTGTTTGATTTTGAATACGCACTGCTGCTTTTAATGCCTCATTCCAGTAATGTCTAGGAATAAGATTCTCGATTAGCCTAGTTTTTGCTATGTTGTTTACATGTCAATTACTATGCTCAACAACTACATTTTTCTGTGGAGTTATCACAAAAACCAACTCATTTTTTATCCCATAATTATCTAGATAAATTTCAAATCCAATGGATGTGTATTCCCCTCCACATTTAGACCCTATAATTTTGATCTTCTTTCCAGTATTATTATCGATGATTTGATTATATGTTTTGATGAAATCAAGTACATATAACTTCATGTGTATAATGATCACACATTTCATTCTACAATAATCATACTTGAAAAGAACAATGTACTTTTCTCCATGTGTTCCAACAAAATTTGTTGGGCCATATACATCTGTTTGGATATGGTCAAGGAGATTTGATGCTCTTTTCTTCATTGGCTTGTAGGAACTACAGACCAGTTTCCCTCGCATGCATGCATCACATGTGTTTTCTCATTCATAGTTTAGATGACGGATATCCATGACTATCTTCATTTTAGAGATAGTTTACTTATCTTTCATATTGTTGTTCCCCAATCTTATATGTTAGAAGTTATTTTCCTCTTCAACTGTAAAGTAGAAAATGTTCTCATTGCTGTTAACTTCATATAAGTTTGCATCTATTCCACAAAATTTTATGAGATAATTCTTGGAGTTTCCTCTTATAGTAAAAACATTCTAATTTAATGTCAAAATATGATCCAATTCATATATGTGGCTTACACTAAGAAAATTACGATGTAGATCATCAACATAAAGGACTCCAGTTGTCTTCAGATGTCCATTATCTAGTTCAGTAAGTCCACATCCATTTATCTTCAATGAAACATCATTACCGAACCTAACTATTCCACTAAACATTTCCATAAAATGTTTTAATAGTTATGAAATACCCTTCATGTGGTTTGAACATACAATATCAAGAATCTAGTTTTTTTTCTATGTGTCTTTGAGGAATAGTTTAACAAAATTTGAATTTTCAATTTTCCCCTTTTCATTCCAAGAAATATTGGTTTGAGTGTAGGATGCTGATTTCCTATCAATTATTTTTTCCATCTACATGGGTATTTCATATTCAAATTAAACTTCTAGAATAGAAAAACAATATGAAATAGCAGCATTGTCTGCGTGATGTGTACTTAAACACCACTGAAAATTAAATGAATTTATCCTATCATACCTCCTCCTGCAATACACACATTTATGGCCATAGTTAGAAAAATAAAAAATAACCATAGTTGTTATTTATTTACTAAGAAATAGAATATTAATATGTTCTCATTTTTTTAACTTCTAAGTCATCTCCAATCAAAATTATACATTCCTCTTCATAGTATAACATGGTATGGACAAGATAGCCTCAAAACTGACACTTCATGAAATGAAATACCATCTCACTACTATATCACACATGCCTTTTTCTTGAGGAAAATAGTTTTACTACCTATAATTTCAATAATCCCGATGATAATCTTTAGTTCCCCATTTAGTTTTATATAATGGATTCTTTTTCATCACTTCTATTTTCTTTTCAACATGACCAACTAACATCTTGGCTTGTTTCTGGTTCACATTATTTATAGTATTTTACGTTTCAACATCACAACCTATAATGAACCAAACATAAGACAATACATAATCATGAATTAAATGAATAATTCCCATTTATGAACTTTTTTTGGTTTATATTTATATTTAATTAGGCCATAATTATTACATTATATCTCGAAAGTTACAAAGTAGACACTTCTACTCAGTTTCACTTTTTTTTCATAAAATAAATACTCTTGAATGAATGTGTTACGTCTAGTTCCATGTTTTAGACAACATGACATTCCTTAATCCCATCATTGACAGTATTTTACTTTATAACCTAGGAAAAACATTTCAAAAACATTATATGAGCACAAAAATCTCAGTAAGGTATACACTAAAAAGGGAACTAATAGTTTTTCAAAACAACAAGTAAACCATGAATACATAATAATAAGTTATACTTGTCAACTTTATGAAGTAATAAACACTCCTCAATGAAAAAAATATCATTTCTTTCCCTTTTGTAACCAAAATATCACCAAAACCCATATGAAGAACTCATAACATATAATTGTAGCATGGTACATAAATATACTTAAATAAAATAACCTTATGGTCGACATTCACTCATATCACTAAATTAAATTTCCACACAGACGACTTCCATACCCAATGCATCGGATGTTATAATGTAACTACTAGTCCCGGTTTATCACAACACCACCATTCATTTAGTTTATCATGTAAACACCCGTCAAATTTCAATGTCCAATTATAAAATCATAACACATACATAAAAATATAAAGGAAAGAAAACCTTTCCACATTTAAATCACAATATATCACATAAATATATTATCATAAAAAATCCATTAACAAAACCATTTTCAATTCCAAAAATACATAAAATTGTATATGGTATTTATTTTTATTTCAAAAACATTACAGCTTGTTAAGGAAGCCAAATATCAAATAGTACTTCTGGCAGAGGAAAGGGCATTGTCACCCTGTACGTTAAAAAGAATCATTTATTTTTTTCATTTAGTAAAATTATTCATAGAGAAAAGATTCCTTTTTAATAAAAGTAAAACATCAAAGGGGATTATACACAATATATAACAATGTTGTGTTTAAATTAAAATATGCCTCAATGAATAAATATTGAGACAATGTCCCTTACAAAAAATCATTTTGAAATAAAATATATATATTAAGTGTACTGAATATAAGTGAACACAAGGAATGTATAAATACAATAATTTTCATCAAAATTTATTTCTCTCGTAATAATAGAACGACATAAATAAGAAAGGTAAAATCAACCCATAGAATGGGAATTGGGGTAAGAA
Source organism: Viscum album (assembly GCA_963277665.1). Taxonomy (NCBI): domain Eukaryota; kingdom Viridiplantae; phylum Streptophyta; class Magnoliopsida; order Santalales; family Viscaceae; genus Viscum; species Viscum album. The sequence continues at coordinate 166,298,364 of OY728135.1, forward strand.
GTTCCCTTACCTCGTGTCCTACTTGAATCGTTCGTTCTTTAATTTCCTAAATAATAAACTAAATTTAATTTCTACTAGCATAAGAACCCTTTTAAAGTTCATTATTCTTTTTATATCACTTATTACCATGTTTTAAACATTATTTAATCCTTTACATTAATAATGGCCCTTTTATCGATATTTGGTACTTGATTCAAAAATGGACTTCTTATAATTACATGTTGTTCATATGGTCAAAATTTCATTATATCCAAAATGATATTCATGATTTATATATAATATATATAATATATATATATTATATTCATTTATTTATAATAGTACATAACATTTGTAGGTATGAAATGAAATGCACAGTTCATGGAGGCAGTAAAGCGTACGTACGCATGAATGCTACATTGATTTCTATTTCATATTTTGATGGTATGAAAACATTAAAGTATAAAGGTATATAATTATTCCAATATTATATCATATATAATATCATTAAATACATCCTTTATACGTCCCACATATGGCATTAATGAGTCGTATCACATTGTGGGGGTGGTAGTCCGCCATTCCTAAAATGAAATTATCGTGTTTACCCATTATGTAAAACATAATGGTATAAAATAAATGATAAATATAGATGCAAAAGGAAATCATAAACATTATACCTATCATATATAAATATAGTGACATCTTAATGGCCACCATTAGAGGTGGTAGGAGATAATTGATCAATCCTAGTTTCGTGAGATATTTGGTCACCATCCATAGAAACACTATATTCATTACCCATTAGATTATGTTGTGTGTAAGTGATGATATAATAATTCTTATAATAAAATACATTTATATTGATGATACTGCTGCTGGAATAAAATAAATTAATATAAATAGTTTACGGAGTTGGAAGAAGAAAAATAAAACAAAAGATCTTAGGAGAAGACGTTACCTTTAAATCAGGTAACTCCCCTTAGTTTGAACCGAAAGTATTTCTTGAGGTGCTTTCTGCTTAAGGTAAGGATTCTAGGATTAAGAGAGGGATCTTGGGAGTGTATTTGATTAGAGTACGTATGTGACAAAATTCATTAGACGTGTGAGAAATGGGTAGGATGTGAGTACTTTTTATAAGGGAGAGGAGGGGCTCTTTTTTAATGTATAAAAATATTATTTTATTATATAATGATTTTCTGTTTATAAAGGCCCAAAAATCAATAATGTAGGAGATAAGGTGGCACATGTTAGAAATAAAATCATCCAATATGAAATATACATGTTTTGGATATTTTTTAATCTTTATCTTCTTCTTTATTTAATTCATTCATTAATGACGTAAACTTTGTATCATCATTGTGTGATAAATAATATTATTTATTTTCTTCTAAAAATTATAAAAAAATTATAATGATGTAGGAAATATTTTTAGATTTTTAATGAATATTTATAGTCAAATATATCATTTATATAACCCCACATTAATTTATTTAGTAAAACAATACATATTTATGAAATTTCTATTTTTAATTTAAATAAAAAGTAATTTATTTCATTATCTCACCCATGTGGATCCATGGGGTCTGAAAATTGACATATTTATTTCCTTGGTCGTCCATGACCCATACAGTGTGGTTGTTATAGGTGTCAAGGTAATTTCATTTTATTATAAAATTATTTTTAACTTAAATTACACTAATTACCACTAATTGATGTTAATAAAAGTCAAAGGTTACTATTCACCACAGATTATTTTCATCCCATTGAACCATATTTTATACACATATGAAAACAATGAATTTCAGATTTTTGAAATTCAATTCACAGAAGTGGAAAACTTTCATTTAAATGAAAAAGTTAGTTTTTAAACTAATACTTAGTGGTTTTATTATTCATAAATAATAAAATGTTTTCAGAAAAATTCCCAAAATTCATCCTAAAAAAATTTATTACGAATTAAAAAAATGATTTCTATTTTTAAAAATTTCAATACATATAAGTCTCATTAAATAATTTTATTTTTAATTTCAGTTTTCAAAACAAAAAGAGTTTTTTTATGAAATAATAACTATCAAAAGATTGATACTTGTTAATGTCCTATTTTAAATTTAAATTACATAAAATGGACAAAGTTAGATTTAATGGTAAAAATATAATATATTAAATCCTTAAAAACAATTAAAAATATAATCTAACCATATAAATAAATTATATTAAATGGAGGTTTTGAATTAAAATACAAAATATTTTCACTACTCAATAAAAAATGAACTTTATCGGGAAAATATAAAAAATTACACAAAGTAAATATTGATTTCCTGATTCTAAAGAAAGATTTTATTTTATCAGATATACCATATAAATTAATAAAAATTATATTTAAAACGTATTCTCCCTAAAAAGGTGGTTAATCGTCTTTTAAAGAATAATAAAATATTTAAGCTTAAAATTGGATTCATTCGCATTTTAATAATATAACATTTATTGCATAATGGTAAAAAAATTAATAAACATATATAATCATACTTTAGTTAGTTCTATTCATTCCCTCTAATATAATGGTTTGGTGTTAACTACCACTTAAAATAATATTATTATATTATTAGTGTTCAATGTAAGATTTCAAAGAAACCCATTATTGAGTATCAAGTATGTCATCGATCATAGCACCCCCATTAAAGTAAAATTAATATTTAATTCATAAATATTAATAAATATGAAAAAAATTTATTCTTTATTTACATGGGATGTTACATCCTTCACCCCATTTGAAAATTGCATCCTCACAAATTTTATTCACTTGTCAAATAGTTTGGTGTATTTATCCCTCATAGCATTTTCAGATTCCCACATTTCTTCTTCTAGCATATTGGTTTTTTTTTCACAAGACCTTCACCTGATGAATTACCTTATTCTGCAACACTTTCTCTCTATAGTCAAGAATCTAGACTAGTTGTTCCACGTAAGAGAAATTATCTTCCAACTGAATATTTTCTTGGCTCAAAACATGATATATTTCTAGCATATACTTTCTCAACATTAAAACAAGAAAAAAATTTTGTACCTGGGATAAAGATGGAGGTAAATCCACATTGTATGCAACCGATTAAAATTTCATTAGGATTTAATAAGGTCAAAAGTACCTCATACTCGACTTTCCACTCTTAACAAAACACATCACACATTTCCATGTAGAAACATTGAAAAAAACATGATCACCGACATAAAAAAGAATAACCCTTCATCTAGTTATCTGCATAACATTTTTTTTGAGTCTTAGTTGTTCTAGTCTTCTTCTGAATCAACTGAACATTCACTTCCATCTCATCCACCAATACTAGTCCCACCGTCTTCCTTTACCCTACTTATTCTTAAAATGATGGAGTTCGACACTGCTTTCCATATAATGCCTCAAACAGAGCCATCTGTATACTAGAATTAAACTATTATTATATGAAAATTAAGCCAAAGAAAATTTTGGTTCCAACATCCTTGGTAATCCATGGAGAAAGCACGTAACATATCCTCTAATGTTTAAATTTTTCTTTCTGACTTCCCATCTAATTGCGGATAAAATGTTTTACTAAAATTTAATTCAGTACCCAATGACTTTTAAAGGCCATTCCAAAAGATAGAAGTAAAACAGGGATCCAATCAGATACAATAGAGAGGGAAAAACCATGTAACTTGACAATCTCATTATCATTCAACCGAGAAAGTCGATCTAGAGATGAAGTATCTCAAATAGGAAGAAAAGGACCATATTTAGTCAATCAATCAAAAATAACACATATTTAATTTTTAAATCGAGGTGTATTTGGTAATCCCATAATGAATTCCATGGATATAATTTCCCTTTTCCACTCTCGCACCGGTAAATACTAAAGCATCCATTTCAGTATCTATCACTCTTCTTTAACCTGCTAACAAGACAAACAATAATAGTAAAATCATCAATATCTCTTTTCATTCCATCCAACTAGTAATACTCCTGATGATCATTGTACATCTTTGTACTTCTGGGATGAACTGAAAATGGGGAACTATGAGCTTCACATAACAAATCATTCTTCGACTATGAATCACAAAGAAAACATAAACTTTTCCATTACCTCAAAACACAATCATTTTAATGTTAAGTTCAGGAAACATACAATTCTGAACCAACTCTAAATTTTTTTACAACTCACAGTTATCATTATGATCTTGATTTATTATATCTGAGGGAGATGATTTCAATGACACGTAAAACCTAACAGAATTATTTCTTTCTCAAACAACTTCTTTTCCATGTTTCGTCAATTCAAAAACCAAAGGATGTCATTCCAATCATATCATGGTTAATGAAGAATTACTTTTTCAACTCAAAGCATCACCCTCTTTATTTTCATTCCCAGATGGTAATGGATTGGGCAATCATAATCCTTGATTAATTCTAGCCATCTCCTCTATCTCATGTAAAATTAATTCTGAGTGAATATATACTTTAAAAATTTGTGTCCAAATATATTTCACACTTTACTCCATTCAAATGATTCCTCCAAATTTTTAGCGAAAAAAGCACCAGCTAATTCCCAATCATGTGTAGTATAATTTAACACATCAGATTTCAACTATTGTGAAGAAAATGAAATTACCTAATCATTCATCATAATGAGACAACAATATCCTTTCAATGAAGCATCATTGTAGATAAAAAACTCACCATTTCTGGAAGGAAGTTCCAAAAACTGGAGCATTCACCAATATTATTTTCAGTTCGTGAAAACAATTATAAAGTTATTTTTTCCAGATGAACATCACACATTTTTGAGTTAACCTAGTCATTGGACTAGGTAACTGTTTAAAATTATCCACAAACCTCCGATAATGACCTACCAAACTATGAAAATTACAGATCTTGGTAATATTTGTGGGTCTTGGCCATTCATTATAAACATTTGTTTTATCAGGATCAAAGTTATTGCCATTTTTTTGAAACAATGTGACCAAGGAAGATATTTTTTTGTAAACAAAACCCACACATTATGAATTTCCATAATGTTTATTTTCATATAATGTTTTAAAGATAACCTTTAAATGACTTTCATGATCCTATTTACTTTTTAAATAATCCAAAATATCATTAATGAACACAACCACGAACTTATCGAATAAGTCAATGAAAATTATATTTATAAGATCCATGAATACATCAGGTGCATTGGTTAACCTAAAAGGCATTACTAAAAATTCATTATGGCCATATCTAGTACAAAACGCTGTGTTTAGAATGTCTTCTTCCTTTACATTCAACTGATTGTACCCCGACCTCAAGAGAATCTTCAAAAAATATTGGGCTTCTTAGAGGTGACCAATCAAATCATAGATATGAGAAAAATGATACCTGTTATGAACAGTTATATTATTCAATTGTCTATAATTAATGAAAAGTCTCATTGAACCAACTTTCTTTTTAAAACAAAATAATGGGGAACCCTATGGTAGTGAGAAAGATCAAATGAACCCTTTATCTAATAACTCATTCAATTGATTTTTGAAATCTAAAAGTTCAACTAGAGAAATTTGATAAGGGGGTCTTGAAATTTTCTTATCACCACGAAATTAGTTAATAGTAAATTCATCTTCCAAAAAGATATAATACCACTAAACTAATTAGGAATAACATCAAGATCCTCATTTACCATTGGCACATCATTAATCTGAACAGTTCATTTATTTTTAAAAATATGTGAATGGTAACATTAATTTCTATCTATTACTAGTTTATCATCTTCCTGATATGTTATCAAATGTAAGGGTTTATTCTTGTACTCTAACTAAAAATCTATCTGAAAATAAACCTTTTTATCTCTACATTAAATCTTATCATGACAAACGGAATTCCAATCCATGCCCAAAATAACATCAAACACTACTAGAGTAAAATAATAAGGTTTGTAGGTAGATTCATTCTGCACACAAGGGAAAGAAGGTTCTTATAATCTCTTTTGGTCTTAACATTTCCCCCTAGGGTATTTACCTTATGTTCAGGAATAATATCTTGAGATGGAATTCCCAATTTACTAGAAAACTACTCCGAAATGAATGAGTGTGTAGATCCTGAATCAAAAAAACATTGGAATAATCTGAACAAACAAAAATTTTACCAGATACTACATCATTGGATGTCCCATAATCTACTAAAGTAGTGGAAAAGGATTTCACCACCCATTTATGCTTGTTTTTTGTCTTCTTTCCTTGAGTTGAGTTTTTCTATGGACACTCATTTTCATAATGACCCATTTAATTACACATAAAACATCATACCACTAGTAATCCATTGCTTTCATGATAATCATCCTTAATGTTACGAGAAATATGACAAGACATACCAAAATAGAAGCACTTTCCAGGCATTGATGAATAATCTGTATGATTCTTTTTACCACACTCCTGAATATATGGTTTTTTAGTTTTCTTACCTCCAGGATTATTTGATAATTTCATTCACTTTTCCTTCCAACTGGACCTCTTATTTTGTTTTTTTTCAAATAAAACATGATTAGCAGCAAACTCCATTTCCACATTCTCCTCACATCGAACATGTTTTTCATATCTTTTGAACTCTCTAGCAGAAAATGACCTTTGATATCTTGGCATCAGGCCTAAATAAAATTTATTTATTATAATATCGTGATCTTGAATGAAATTTGGTTCATACCTTTCTAGTATAGTAAACTATGATTTATTAGCATCCACTGAGTCATACTCCATCCTCAATTCTAGGAATTGTTTTCCATCCTTATACTAACCACCATAGAAAAATATTTCTAATGAAAAATACCTTTAAAATCATCCAAATAATGACAATAATTCTCCTCACTATCCATGATATTTTTCACTATCCACCGCCACTGATCATCTTCACCTTCAAAAAATTAAACAATTATACTAAACCTTTTATGTTCTGAACACCCCATGACATCAAAAGCCTTATCCAATGCTTCAATCCACCATTTATCTTGAACCAGGTCTAATGATCCTCTGAATGATGTGGGATACGTCCTCATCAAATGCTCCTATACTAAAATGTTACTCTGTTGTTTATCTGGTTGATCTCATGAATGAATATCACCAACATTTATAGCATGAGTAAAATGTTCCATCACCACAACAGGTAGTTCAGTAATGATTCTGATCATCTTAGGTTGCTGATTTGGAAGGTTTTCTTCCTCTTAATGTCTTCCCATCATAGCTCCCATGTTTCCACTGTGGAAAACCATTCTAAACACAGATGTATATTAGGTGAAGCAACATTGTAATCTATAAATGTTATATCATTTCAATCATACCATAGATTAATTTATGGACCATAATTTACAAATATCCTAACTCCTAAAGTTATCTAAACTGACCTCTGATACCAATTATAATCACCCAGCCTAAAACATTACATAATATTTAAATAAATGAATAATTCAAAATGAGTATCATTTCATGATTAGAGTTTTAGAGAATTAGTCCACAACTATTACATAACATCTAAAATGTTACAAAGTAGACACATCTAATCAGTCTCCATTTTTTCATAAAATAAAAACTCTTCAAAAAAGTGTCATGTCTAGTTCAATGTTTTAGACATAATGATTTCCTTGTTCCAATCATTGAAAATATTCCACTATATTTCCTATGAAAAAAATTTCAATAACATGGGATGAGCATAAAAATCTCAGTAAGGGATACACAAGGAAGGAAACTGTTAGTTTTTCAAAACAACAAGAGAACCATGAATACTTAATCATAAGTAATACTTTTCACCTATATCAAGTAGTAAATAATGATCACTGAATAAAAGATCATTTCTTAAACATTTGAAACCAAAATATCACCGATAACCCATATAAATAACACATAACATATAATGTTAACTTGGGACATAAACATACTTAAATTGAATAACCATACAGTTAGCTTCCTCACATATCACTAAATTAAAAAACCTTACGAACAACTTCCATACACAATGCATCATAGGTTATAATGTAACCACCAGTCCTGGTTTATCACGGCACTACCAGTCATTTGGTTAATCATGTAACCACCCATTAAATGTACAATTACCATTATAAAATCATAACACATAAAAAAATATAAAGGAAAGAATACATTTCCACATTTCAATCATAATATCTAACATAAATATATTGATATAACAAATCCGTTATCAATACCATTTTCAATACCAATATACGTTAAATAGTATATGGTATTTATTTTCCTTTCAAAAACATTAAAGCATGTTATGGAAGCCAAATATCAAATAATACTTGTGGTAGAGGAATGTTCATTGTCACCGCGTACGTTAAAAAAATGACACTTTTTTCATTTAGAAAAATTCATCATAAAGAAAAGATTCCTTTTGAATAAATGTAAAAATTCAAAGGGGTTCATACATCGTATAAAAGAATGTTGTGTAAAAACGAAAACATACATCAATGAAAATATATTGAGATGAAGTCCCTTACAGTGAACATTTTTTTAATAAAATAGATCCATTATGTGTATAGAATATAAGTACACATAATGAATGTATAAATACAATATATGCCATCGAAATTAATTTCTCAAATAATAAAAGAATTATATAAATACAAAATATATGATCACCTCCAAGAATGGGTATTGGGTTACGAAGTTCCATTACCTCGTGTCCGACTTTGTATGTTTCTTCTTTAATTTCTTGAATAATGAACTAAATTTAATTTATACATGCTTATGAACATTTTTATAGTTCGTTATAGATTTTATATCACTTATTACCATTGTATAAACATTATTTAATCATTAATGTTAATAACGGGCATTTTTTCGAAATTTGGAATTTGAGTCAAAAATGGACTTCTTATAATTACATGTTGTTCATGTGTCCAAAATTATATAATATCCATAATGGTATTAAATTTATATATATAATATATATAATATATATCTAGTATATACCAGTATTTATTATAGTACATAACATTTTTTGGTAAGAATTTAAATGCCCCATTGATGGAGATGGTAAGTTGTACGTATGCTTGAACGCTACATTCATTTCTCTTTTTTATTTTAATGGAATGAAAAAATAATGACATGAAGGTATATTTTAATTCTAGTATAATATCATTTATTTTATCATTAAACCCATTATTTAAATTTCCCACATATGGATTTAACATGTCATATAACTTTGAGGGGGCGATAGTCCACACTTCCTAAAATGATATTATTGCATTTACCCATTATGGAAATAATAAATGTATGAAATAAATGAAAAATATAGGACCAAAGGAAAACATAAAAATAATATATATCATAAAACTGAATACTGACATCTTAATGGACACCATGATATGGGGTATGAAATAATTGATCAATCATCATTTCTTGAGGCAGTAGTTCGCCGTCCATAAAAATAGTATGTTCATTACTTATTAGATAGAGGACCGTGTAACTGTATCATGAATAGTTACCATAGCATCATCCGAGTATATTTAATATATTTTTTTGTTAAAAATAAATGAATAAAAAGATTTTATATGGTTGGAGAAGAAAAATAAAACAAAAGAACTTAAGATAAAATGTTACCTTTAAATCTGGTAAATCCCCATGGTTTCAACCAATATGATTCTTGATGTGTTTTATGCCTAATGTAAGGTTTGTATGATGAAGATAGGGATCTTGGGAGATTATTGGAATATAGTTTGGATGATCCAAATGGATTGAAAAGTGTGAGAAATTGGTACGAGATTATTACTTTTTATAAGGTAGAGGAGGGGTTATTTTGGACTTTTTTAAAATATTATTTTATTATATAATGATTTTTGGTTTCCAAATGTCCAAAAATCATTAATTTAGAATATAAGTTGGCCCATGTTCGAAATAAAATCATCCAAGAAATTTTTTACCGATGTTGGATATTGTTTTAAACATTATCATATTATTTATGTAAATCATTCAGTAATGATATAAACAATGCATCATAATTTTGTAATAAATAATTGTTTTATTTGATGTCTAAAAATTATTAAAAAAATTACCATGATTGAAGCAATATTTTTAGCCTTCTAAAGTATATTTATATTCAAATATATCAATTATATAACCTCACATTAAATTTTTTTATTAATACAATACATGCTAATGACATTTTTATTTGTACTGTACTTTAAATACAAAATTATTAATATCATTATATTACCCTTGTGGCTCCATGGGGTCCCAAAATTGACCTAGGGATTGTATCGGTCGGCCATGACACATCAAATAAGGTTAGGACAAGTGTCATGGTAATTTCATATTATTATAAAATTATTTTTAACATAAATTATCCTAAATAACTCTAATCACAGTAAATAAATTTCAAAAGTAATTATTCACAAAAAAAAGTTTTCATCCCATTGATCCACATTTTACATAAAACTTAGTGGTTTCACTATTCATAAAAAATTAAAGGTTTTTAGAAAATTTCCAAAAATTAACCCTAACGAAAATTTGTTATTCCAAATTCAAAAATGATGACTATTTTACCAAATTCAATACATAAAAGTGGAATTAATTAATTTATAATTAATTCTCATTGTCAAAACAAAACAGCGTGTTTTTAAGAAATAATATCTATCAAAATATTGATAATTTCTAATGTGCAATTTCAAAGTGAAATTGCTTCCAATGGCCCACATTAGGTTTAATGATAAAAATATAAGATATTAACAAATTAAAAACAATTAAAAATATAATATAACTATATAGATAAATTATATTAAATGGAAGGTTTGAATGAAAATAAAACATTTTTCCCTATTCATTAAAAAATGATCTTTTTCAAAAAAATAAAAAAAAATAAACAAAGTAAATTTTTATGTCTCGATTCTAAATATGGATTTTATTTTCTCTCATATAACATAAAAAATAAAAAAGTATATTTAAAAAGGTTTCACCCTAAAATGTCGATTAATCGACCTTTTAAATAATAATAGAATATTTATGCGTCAAATTTGATTCGTTCCCCTTTTATGCCTCTACCATTTATTTGATAAATAAAAAAATAATTTAAAAAACATATTTAATCATATAATAGATTCTTCTATTCATTACCGCCAATACAATGGCTAGGCATTAACTACCAATTAAAATAATATTATTATATTATTAGTGTACAATATAAGAATTTAAACAAACTCGTTGTTGTGTATCGGTTACGTCATCAAACTTAGCATCCCCTTTAGAGTAAAATTAATATTTATTTCTCAAATACTAATAAATAAGAAAATATTTTATTCTTTATTTACCTATATTTCTACATCCTTCCCCTCTTTTATAAATTTTATCCTCACAATTTTTATTCAATTATCAAAATAGTGGGGGTATGTATCCCTCATAGGATTCTAGATTCCCAAGTTACCTCTTAAACCATATGGGTTTTCCAAAAAACCACCACCTAATGAATTACCTTATTCCGAAACAATTTCTCTCTATAGTCAAGAATCTAGAATTTTTGTTCCTCATAAGAGATATTCGATTCCAACTAAACTATCTTTGTGCACAAAACATGATATAGATCTGAAATATACTTACTCAACATTGAAACAAGAAAAACATTGTGTACCTAGGATAAACACAATGTTAAAGACACTCATTACGCAATTGACCCAACACTCTCCAGGATTTCATAAGGTCAAATGAACCTCGGACTCAACTTTACCTTCTTACCAAATCTGACCACACATTTCTATAGAGAAACTTGGAAAAAAAACATTATCACCTACTTAAAAATAAATATCCTTCCTCCGGTTATCTGCATAACCTTTTGGACGACTCTGAGTTGTTCCCAAGTTCTTCTGATTCAACTGATATTTCCTTAACATTTAATCCTCCAATTCCGGTCCAATCTGCTTCCTTTCCCCTACTTCTTCCCAAAAACCTAGATTTCGACACTACTTGCCATATAATGTCTCAAATGGAGCCATCTGTATACTGAAATGAAAACTATTATTATAATAAAATTCAGCCAAATAAATATGTTGGTCTCAACATCCAAATTAATCCATGGAGAAAGCATGTAACATATCCTCTATGGTCTGAATTGGTCATTCTGACCCCCTATCTGATTGCAGATGAAAATATATACTAAAAATTTAATTAATTTCTAATTGACTTCTGAAGTCCTTTCCAAAAGTTATATGTATACCAAGGATCATGATCAGATAAAATGTACAGACTAACACCATGAAACTTGATTATCTATTTATAATTCAACCGAGAAAGTTGATCTAGAGAAAATGTATCTCTAATAGGAAGAAAATGAGTAGATTTAGTCAATAAATCAACAATAAATGAGATTGCTTTATTATCTCGAGATGTCTTTGGTAATCCAACAACAATGGCCATGGATATATTTTCCCATTTCAACTCTAGCATCGATAGTGACTGAAGCATCACTTTCGGCTATTACCACACTTACTAAACCTGCTGACAAGTCAAACACATCACAGTAAAATCATCCATATCTCTTTTCATTCCATCCCACTGACAATACTTCTGAGGGTCTTTGTACATCTTTGTACTACCAGCATGAATTGAAAATGGGGAACTATGAGTTTTAATAACAACTCATTCTTTAACTTCAAAAGGCCCACATAATATCTTCCCTAACCTCAAAAAACAATCATTGTCAATTTTATGTTCATGTAACTTACCCTTCTGAACAAACTCAACATTTTTCTACAAATCAATGTCTTCCTTCTATGCTTCCTTAATTCTGTATAACATAGATGGTTTCACTGAAACCTAAAACAAAAAAGAAAAATTTAATGCACCAACAACATCCTTATCAAATTTAATCAAATCAAAAACCATTGGATCTCGTTCCAAATGTAGAATTGTTAATGAACCATTACTTTTTCCACACAAAAGATCAACGGCTTTACTTTCTTTTCCCATATGGTAAAGGATAGTGCAATTATAATCCGTGATTAATTCCAGAAATCTCCTCTATCACATGTTCAATTCTTTCTAAGTGAATATATAATTTAAACTTTTGTGATCAGTATATATTTAACACATTTCTTCATAAAATGATGCCACAAAATTTTTAATGAAAAAACAATATAAGCTAATTCCAAATCATGTGGAGTGTAATTTTACTCATGAGGTTTCAACAAACATGAAACATAAGCAATTACCTTATCATTCTGCATAAGGACACAACCATGTTCTTTCATAGTAGAATCAATTTAGATAAAAAAACTCACAATTATTGGAATGTCGTATCAAAATAGGAGGATTCGCCAATCATCTTTTCAGTTCTTAAAAACAATCATCACATTAATTTTTCAAGATGAACTTAACACCTTTTCTAGTTAACATAGTCATTACACATTATAACTATGAAAAATTCTAAACAAACCTCTAGTAATAACCTTCCAAAACAAGATAACTACAGATTGTTGTGATATTTGTGGGTCTTGGTTATTCATCAAAAACTACTATTTTAGCAGGATCAACAGTTATGACATTTTTTGAAACCATGTGACCATGGAAAGAAATATTTTGTAACCAAAACACACACATGGGGAATTTTCCATTAAGTTTATTTTCATTTTTGGTTTGCAATATTACCCTTAAATGGCTTTCATGTTCCTCATTAATTTTGAAAAAAATATATCATCAATGAACACAACCACTAAATTATCCAAGAACTCAAGGAAAATTCTATTCATAAGATCCATGAATACGGAGGGGTCTTTGGTTAACTGAAACTTTAGAACTACAAATTTATAATGGCCATATCTAGTATGAAATGTGGTCTTCAGAATGTTATCATCCTTCAATTTCAACTGATGGTAAATTGACCTCAAGCCAATCTTCAAAAAATATTTAGATTCCTTGAAAAGATTAAACAAATCATCGAAATGAGGAAAATGATACTTGTTCTAAATAGTTATGCTATTCAATTCTCTATAATCAATTAAAAGACATATTTAACCATATTTTTTAACAAACTAGATAGGATCACACCATGGGTATGTGCTAGGTCGAATGAAACCATTATCAAATAAATCTTGCAATTTCTTTGTTAACTGTAAAAGTTCAACATGAGAAATTCAATAAGGGTGTTTTGAAATATTCTTATCATCAAGAAGTAAGTCAACAGTAAATTCAACATCATAATCATGCATAATACAAAGAAACTAATTAGGTAAAACATCAAGATTCTCATTTAGCACTGGAACATCATTAATCTGAATAGATCCTTTGTTTTAAACAATAAGGAAAGGTAACATTAATTTCCATATTTTACAAGATTACCATATTCTTGATATGTTATCAAAGGTAAGGGTTCATTCTTGTACAAAAACTGAAAATCATACTAAAAAGATACCTCTTTAGCTCTGCTTTCAATCATAACATGAAAAAAAACCAATCCATTCCATAAATAACATCAAACTCTACTAGGGAAAAAATAATTAGGTTTGAAGGTATATTATTTCCACACACAAGTACAAGAAGGTTCTTATAATTTCTTTTTCTCTTAACATTTCCCAGCAGTGTTTTTACCATTTTTTCAGAATTCATATCTCAAGATGGAATCCAAATTCACTAGAAAACATCTTAGAAATAAAATAGTGTGTAGACCCTATATCAAACAACACATTAGCATAATCTGAACAGAAAAAAATTGTAGCCAATACCACTTTATTTGATTCCCCAGCATCTGCTTAAGTAGTTGCAATTGATTTCACCATAAGTTTTTGGTTTAATCTGGCTACTTTCCCTATGTTGAGTTCTACTCTGGTCACTCATTTTCATAATGAACAATTTCATTACACATAAAACATCTTTCCGCTGGATTTTCATTACCTACATGATAATATTACTTACAATTACGAGTAATATGACCAGACTTACCACAACAGATTCACCTTCTAGTCATTGATATACATTCTCCAAGATGTTTTTCTCCACACTTATCACAATAAAGATATCTAGTTTTCCTACCTCTAGGATTCATTGATGAGTTATTTATCTATTCTAGCCAACTGGACCTCTTATTTAGTTTTTCAAAGAACACCTGATCATCAAAAACTCCATTTCCACCTTCTACGCATATCGAACAAGTTTTTCATAACATGTGAACTCTCGAGAGGATAATACTCATCATTATCATGGCTTCAGTCCTGAATAAAATTGATTTATCTTACTATCTAGATTTCATATGAAATTTGGTGCATACCTTGCCAGTCGAGTGAAATTTGCTTCATAAGCAACCACTAAGTCATCCTCATATTTGAATTCTAGGAATTGTATTACCTTCATAATAAAAAACCACCGTAGGAAAAGATTTCT
The DNA here is from genome assembly GCA_963277665.1 of Viscum album. Lineage (NCBI taxonomy): Eukaryota > Viridiplantae > Streptophyta > Magnoliopsida > Santalales > Viscaceae > Viscum > Viscum album. Next base: position 166,313,718 of record OY728135.1, read on the forward strand.
CAAAACACATACCTTTGATTTAATACCAATCATGATAATCAATCTCCTCACTCTCCCTGATATTTTTCACAATCTACCACCACTGATCAGCTTCTCCTTCAAAATATTAAATAATGAGACTTAACATTTGATGTTTGGAACACCCCATGATATCATACATCTTCTCCAATGATTTAATACACCCTTCTCCTAGAACAGGGTTTGATGATCCTCTGAATGATGGGGGATATTGCATAATGAAATGTTCCACTAATGACATGTTCCTATGTAGTTTATGTTGTTGATCTAGTGCATGAATATCACCACCATTTATACACTGAGTCAACTATTCCATCACTACAAAAAAACTATTTATTGTCGATTCTGACCATCTCAGGTTGCTGATTTTGAAGGTTGTCTTCCTCCTGATGTCGTCCCAGCATAGTTTCATAATTTCTTCTAAGGAAAACCCTTCTGCACACAAAAGTATCTTAGGAGACGAAACATAGAAATCATGAAATGCAATATCATTTTAATCATACAATAAAATAATTTATGGACTATAATTTAACAATATCCTTACACCTAAAGTCATATAAAATAACCTTTGATACCAGCTATATGGACCCAGCTTTAAAATATTTCATAATCATGAAATAAATGAATAATTCACATTTAGGATCTTTTTTGGTTTATTTTTTAGTTAATTAGGCCTTAAAAATTACATTACATCCTAAAAGATAAAAAGTAGACACTTATACTCAATATCTATTTTTTAATAAAATAATAAATCTTAAAAAAGGTGTCATTTCTAGTTCAATGTTTTAGATAGAATGAAATTCCTTGATCCCATAATTGACCATATTCCAATTTATTTCCTTTTAAAATCGTTTAAAAAACATGAGATGAGCATAAAAATATTAGTAAGGGATACACAAATAAGGAAACTGTTAGTATTTCAAAACAACAAGTAAACTATGAATACATAATCATAAGTAAAACTTTTCACCTTTTTGAAGTTATAAATTCTCTTCACTAAATAAAATATAATTGGATAACCTTTTGTAACCATAATATCACCATAAATCCATATAAATAACACATAACCAATACAGGTAACTTGGGACTTAAACGTACTTAAATGGAATAACAATATAGACGAATTACAGACATAGCACTTAATTAAATAGACATACAAATGATTTCCATACCCAATGCATCAGAGGTTATATTGTATCCACAAGTCCTGGATTATCTTGGAAACACCCGTCATTTGGTTTATCACGTAACCACCCATCAAATGCCCAAGTACCATTGTAAATCATAACACATACAACAAATATAAAGGAAAGAAAACAATTTCCACATTTCAATCAAAATATATCACATAAATATATTGACATAACAAATCATTTATCAAAAAACATTTTCAATAACAAAATACATAAAATAGTATATGGTATTTATTTTCCTTTTAAAAACATTACGGCTTGCTAAGAAATCCAAATATCAAATAATACTCACAGAGGTGGAAAGGTCATTGTTACCACGAACGTTAAAAAGAAAAATTCATTTTTTTCATTTATTAAAATTATTCATATAGATAAAATTAATTTTGAATAAATGTTAAAATACAAAGGGGTTTTTTACACTATATAAAATAAAGTATTCTAAAAATATATATATCCCTCAATGAAAGGAGATTGAGACGAAGTCCCACACAAAGATCATTTTGTAGATAAAATAGATCGATTATGTATATTGAATAATAGTACACGTAATTAAAGAATAAATACAATATATTTAATCAAAATTTATTTCTCACCTAATAAAATAATGACATAAATAATAAATGCACTATCAACCTAAAGAATGCGAATTGGGTAAAAAAGATTCATTACCTTGTGTTCGAATTGACCCTTCGTTTTTTAATTTCATAAATAAAAAACTAAATTGAATTTATACATGATTAAGAACCTTTTTAAAGTTCATTATTCCCTTTATATCACTTATGAAAATGTTATAAACATTATGCAATCATTTATGTTAATAATGGTCATTTTTTCGATATTTTGTACTTCAGTCAATAATGGACATCTTATAATTACATGTTGTTCATGTTGTAAATGTTTCATTATATCTAAATGATATTAATGATTTTGATATAATATATAAAATATATATCTAGTATATAGATGTATTTATAAAAGTACAAAACATTTGTCCTTAAGAAATGAAATGCTCTTTTCATGGAGACGGTATGTCGTACATACGCATAAACGCTACTTTCATTTTTATTTCATATTTTAATGGATTGATAACATTATTATATAAAGTTATATTATATTTCCTCTATAATATAATATATAATATCATTAATTACTTCTTTTTTATGTAGCACATATGTCATTAATCAGTCATATCCCTTTGAGGAGGCGTTAGTCCGCACTTTCTAAAATGAAATTATCTTGTTTACACATTAATGAATCCGTAAAGCTATTACATAAATGAAATATACAGAAGAATAAAAAACCATAAATATAATATATATCGTATATAAATATAATTAAATCTTAATGGCCACCATGGGAGGTGGTAGGAGATAATTGACAATCGTCATTTCGTGAGGTAGTAGTTCGACGTCCATAGAAGCAATATATTCTTTACACATTTGATGGATCTGTGTGCATGTTTAGCTCGAATTGTTATCATAAAAACATCCTATTATATTAAATATATTATTATTGTTATAAAAAAGGAATTAAAATATTTTATGTGGATGGAGATGCAAAATAAAACAAATGAACTTAATAGAAGACATTACCTTTAAACAAGGTAACTCCGGTTGGTTTTACCCAAAAGGGTTTATTGAAGTGATTCTTGAAAAAGATAAGGCTTCTAGGATAAATAGAGGGATATTGGGAGATTATTGGAGTAGAGTATGGACGAGCCAAATGGCTTGATAATTCTGATAAATGGTTAGGACGTTGTCTTTTTAAATGTGGGAGAAGGGGTTCTTATGGAATTTTTTAAAATATTATTTTATTATATAATGATTTTAGGTTTATAAAGGTCCATAAATCATTAAAGTAGATGATAAGGTGTCCCATTTTTGAAATAAAATCATCCAATTAGAATTGTAAAAGTTTTGGATATTTATTTAAACTTTATCTTCTTATTTATTTATATCATTCTTTAATGATGTAAACACTACATCATAATTGTGTCATAAATAATATTAATTAATTGATGTATTAAAATTTTTAATCAATTACCATGTTGTAGTAAATATTTTTATATTTATAATTATTATTTATAGTCAAACATATCAATTATATAACCCCACATTAAATTTTATTATTGTAATAAAACATTTTTATGACATTTTAATTTTTACTTATATTAAAAAGTTATTAATGTCATTATCTAAACTAAGTGGATCCATGGGGTCAAAAAATTGACCCTTGTATTTTCGTGATTGTACATGACTCATTAAATAAGTTTATGACAAGTTTCAAGGTAATTTAGTATTATTAAATCATTAGTTTTACCTTAAATTACCATAATTACCTTTAAGCATGTTTAATTAAAGTCAAAAGTCATCATTCACCTAAAATTATTTTCATCCCATTGAACGAAACTTTACATAATAATGACAACAATGCTTGTTGGATTTTTTAAATTCAATTCAAATAATTGGTACAATTTAATTTAAGTGAAAAAGTCGGTTTTTTAACAACTACATAGTGGTTTCACTATTAATAAAAAATTCACTGTTTTCAAAACAATTCAAAAAATTCTCTCCAAGCTAAATTTGATATTCCAAATTCAAAATTGATTTAAATTTTATCAAATTTAATAATTATAATTTTTATTATTAAATTTTATAATTAATTCCCGTTGTAAAAAAAAGTGTGTTTTTATGAAACAATTACTATCCAATGATTGATACTTGTTAATGTACAATTTCAAAGTGAAATTACCTCAAATGTAAAAAATTTGATTTAATGGTAAAAATATAATATATATATATATACACTTTAAAAACAATTATTAAGATAATCTAAATTTATAAATAAATTATATTAACAGATGTTTTTGAAATAAAATACAGTGTTTTCACTATACATTAAAAAAGGAACTTTATTAGAAAAATAACAAAAATTTACAAAAAGTAAATTTTGATTTCCCGATTCTAAAGAAGGATTTCATTTTCTAAAATATAAAATATAAGATAAAATAAATTATATTTAAAAATGGGTCTCCATCAAAATTTTGCTAATTTACCTTTTAAATAACATTAGAATATTTAAGCTTAAAATTTGATTCATTATCATTATAAGCCTCTTAAATTTACTGGATAAATGTAAAAACATTTAACAAAAATATATAATTATATTTTTTTAGATATAATTGTTCTCGATAATAAAAATTCATGAAATGAACTACCATTTAAATTAATATTATTATATTATTAGTGTGAAAGTAAAGATTTCAACGAAACTCATTGTTGGGTATCAGGTATGTCATCGAACATAGAATCCCATTAAAAGTAAAATTAGTCTTTAATTCATAAAAATTAATAAATATGAAAATGTTTTATTCTTTATTTACCTAGGACGATACACCACCAATTCAACTATTTCCCATGAATGTGGGTCTTTGATCACTCAAGATCATTTCAACTACATTAGAATCACATTTTTCTCTCTCCATCATTTCAATATATGAGAACCTTCCAAATGGTATTTTCTACATTACTTCTTTTAAAATTTATTCGCTTTCAAGTCTACTACACAGAGTATTAACTTATTCTTATATTACATCAATGGTATCGTACATATCCTCAATTCTAGAGGTTTGTTCATGGATGAGATTTTCATGTTTTCCAATTCTGATTTTTAGTTCCACGTCATCATCAATAATTTCAAAGATTGATGATTGGACTTTCACCAATTTTTCCAATCATTCAATTTCCACATCTAGTAGATCAATTTATTCTGATGATTCTTCTACCATTACTTTCCAATTAATAAATATCATACATTTAATCCCAATCATACCCAAATTATTCATATGTTGCATTTTGGGATCGACATTAGTAGTCAATTGATTATATATAGCTTTATCTGTCAATGTTTATGACTTTTCAATGGTAGTCATCATGGATATATGGTTTCGAGTCCTAAATTATGGCTCATCTTCCTCAGAGAATTATTTATAATATTCTTTATCCTCATTGAAAAAAATCTACTTTTTTCATTAATTTCAAATTTTATGTTTACCTTTTTAAATAGTAATTTCTGAGGCATCTCCTAGTTTTAAACTTCTCTCTCATCATCATTAAATATTCATGAGAACATAGAGGGAATGTTGTAAATATTCGTATATTTCATGGATTTTTTTTTTAATTTATTTGGGATTTTACAGGTATGTAGTTTCTGACAAAACCTGATTCCAAGGCCCGGTGTGCCCAGAATCAATTTCCGAAGTTCAGCTCGGGTACGTTCATTGAAAAAACGTGCAGGTTTTTCTAACTTTTTAACTGATACTGGGAATTGAAATTAGAGGGCACTAATGAAACCACATCGCCAGTAATTGATTAAGAAGACCTTAAACAGAGTTGCGTTTTCTCGGGAAGAGTTGTTAAAAATTAAGGAATTAAATGTTAGGTAACATAAATTGTGAATTTTTTTTTATCAATGATAATTTAATTCTCTCATGGGATGTTTTTGGTGGGGCCCACAACCACCCATCATCCCATGTGAGGTTATGAGGGATGTGGGGCCCACACAAGCCCCCATATTCTCATATTCCTTAACTCCTCTAATCTCCCACTTATATGTGTAACCATTAAAACATACCATTAAATTATTACCTTCCCTCTCCCCACACTTATTCAATGACAACTCTTTAATTTAATTAAGTGAGTTATGTATTTAGAAAATTGTTATTTTGAAAGGCATGACATTAGATAATAAAATGAGAGGGAATTTATTTTACTAGGTAGGCTTGTGGTGTAAGGGGACAGGGAGAAGAAAAATCTATGTCGGAAGAACATAATCTTCTTCGTGAAGAACGCCAAGACATTGACGAGGAACGTCGTCACCGCAAGGAGAGGTCGACGTGCCGACTCTTCTCCACTCTGTAGCCGGAGTGTGATTCCTTTCCTGGAGAATGATGATGTTCCCACATTCGATCTTCTTCCTGCGTCAAAGTAAGGGAGACATCGCTCCTCCTCGTATGTTCTCCGTCAACATATACAGAGCTTCACCTCACAACACTGTTTTCCACGATGATCATCATTCAACAACTTCTTCAAGGTAGGGGTTACATTCTAATTTAATCAATTAAATTTGTTCTTTGTTTGTCATTGAGATTACTCGTTCTTTTGCCGCATGCTATCGATATAATGGGAGGAGGTCGGACAATACAAACACAACCGACCATCCTCCCCTTTGTTGTTGTACTTCATTATGGTTAGGAAATGAGGTGACGTGGTGTCATCTCACCACACAGGAACGAGAGAACCGTGACTGGTATGGGCCGCGGCGATGGAGAGAGGCTCTGTCGCGCCGTGCCAGAGAAGCCGGAGGAGGCTGCTGCCGAGAGCGGGCCACGACGAAGGGGCGTGGCCCCGTCGCGCCGCGCCAGAGCACAAAATAGGGCCGCAGCCGGGGAGGGTCGTAGCAGAGGGGCGTGGTGTTGTCGCACCGCGTCGGATGGCCAAGAGCCGCGGCCCATGTCTGTGGCAGTTGTGGGAGGCGGACGGCTGAGCCGTCCACTAGCGCACCGTGGAGGCGAGACCCTTGCGGGTCCCGTATGAACCGAACGACCGACCATAAAGGTCATCCGGTACCACAGAAAACTGGGGGTTGAATCCCACGGTTAACGGATAAGGTGGTCCTCATGGGGTCCGCTGATTGGTTCGAAGGGGGCAGCGACCTCCCCCTTCCACTTCCGCTCAGCACACGGGCACCCGCACTAGGCCGAATCTCCCGCGTTGGGTCGGACCACCCATGCCCGGCCGGGCCGCCCGCACTGGGCTGGGTTGCCCGCGCTGGGCCGGATCCCCACGCTTGGTCGGCCCGCCCCGACTGGGAGGGGTCGTGCCCAACCGGGCCGGTCCTGGACTCAGGTCGGGTCCACCGTGTTCTGGCCGAACTGAGGGGTATTGGGTCGGGTCATATCGGCCCCAAACCCCCTATTTCCAGAAAGATCCGTTCAAACACCCATAACATATGCAAAGACCCTCCGAACGATGCACTGTAAGTCACTTATTGATTCCGGTATCTAGGTGGTCATTTCAGTATATTACACTAAAGGTTTCAGAAAACATTGTGTATGGCCTATTTGTTCGAACATAAAACTAACCAGGCCCTCGAAGCAGAAAGATATATAACTTGAGCTCCGGACGTCCGATTGATCTGCTATCGGATTTGTTTGATTCCTCTTAGTGGGATGGTTCTTTTGGATTACTCCGCTCGAGGATTGGACACAGCTGAAGTACGGTTGAGTTTGTTTTGGCTTAAAAACTAACCAGGCCCTTGAGATGAAAAAGCAATAACTATCTGACCGGGCGTCTGATTGAAACGCCGTCAGTCATGTTGAGTTTCATTTGACGAGACTGATCATGTGGATACATCAACTCCAGACTCAGTGTCAGTTGATGTATCAACCCTCTTGGCTCGTGGGGTGGACCCACATGGAATCGAGCATGTTGTGTGCGGGAAACCTAGAGCTGGCTGCAACGAAGATGACTTCCGTAATAGGATCCTCCATGGGTGCGACGAGGTCGACTACCATACTGAGATCCTCCATGGGTTCGACGAGGACGACTACCATGATGGGATCCTCCGTGGGTTCGATGAGGATGACTACCATACTGGGATCCTCCTTGGGTTCGACGAGGACAACTACCGTACTGGGATCCTCCATGGGTTTGACGAGGACGACTACTGTACTGGGATCCTCCGTGGGTTCGACAATTGTGTTGGGTTCTTTCGTGGTTTCCATGATGATGACTACTATACTTGGATCCTACGTGGGTTTTGCAGAGGAGATGATTCAAAGGCTACGTGTAATAATATCCACCATTTTTTTAATGGATACCTGAGTGAGATGAGTCTTGAATTGCAATGATTATCATTAATATGATTGTTGTGCTTTCCTTTGTGGATTGGGTTGTGAATTCCTATGTGTAATGGGTTATGTTTTCCTTTGTGGATTGGGTTGTACTTGGGCTCGTGTACTGGAGCCGAGCTGGATTTGATGACTTGGGTATATGTATGGGCATATTCATAAGTAGAGTTGGTTGTTACTTCGTGATTACATTTTTCCACTGTGGATTATCCTTCATGGATTATGAGAGATCATCAGGGGTCTATGGGTCCCTACTCAGTAGCGTATACTGACTCCTGCACGGGCTATGCCCGCACTATGTTGTGTTGGATGCAGACGACAAATAGCGCTGATAGAGGTGGGAGCTCGTGGATCTGAATAGTACTAGGATGTGGATCACTGGACCGGATGTACTCAGAGTGGACGACTGGAGCCGTAGAGCAGAGGTGACTATCAGTACCCACCCATTAGGAGGGAATACAAGAGGATGGATCGGAGTTGCTACTTTACTTTTCTACTGCTGTAATTTCTTTTCAATTGTACTTTACTTCAGTTGGGTTTGTATTCTGGCCCATTTACTTTTCCAGCACTTACTTCTGTAGCTTAGTTTACTTTGTGTTTACATTAATTTTCATACTCTATGGTGAATGTTTACTTTATAAAGATAATACCTTCCCTTTTATTGGGATTTACGCATTTGGGGATAATCACCAGCCCGAGGCCTATTGAAGGCGTGCTTAGGGTTGTCACGACACGGGCCCCGAGGACATGTCGTGACAAATTTGTATCAGAGGAGTTCGGTTCTACCGCAGAACTCAGGACTCCGATATTTCTTCTATGTTAAGAAATAATGTTAAGGGTATTGAGTGTTTTTATCAGTCTAGGGAGTCCAGTGTTGATGCGGAGGTAGATGTATCCATAAACCAGGACCCTGACTTCTGATTTCCAACTCAATGCACAAGAACATTGATTTCATGTGTGTTTCAAAAAATTTCATTGTGATTACTTTGTGTTATCTCACCAGGTATATTGTATTGATCGTGGCACACCTGTTTCTTTTCCGGATGGACCCTCAACGACAGCCAGAAGGGGTTCTGAGCTTTGTGAGGGACGACATCCCAACGAGTGACGAGGTCTTAGTGCAGGTCCCCTTTACAACGGATGCATCAGTGGTACCACTACCCACCGAGCCACCGATACTACCAACCCTAGCTGCTCAGAGTGCACGTCTCCTGAGTGAATTATGCAAGTTTTAGCGGCAGAGACTTCCCAGGTTCCACAAAGAGACGGACCCTCAGGCAGTTGAGGATTGGCTGGAGGCTTTCATTCGAGTCTTTAGGTTAGTAGGGATACCAGATGACCTCTTAATGCAGCAGTAGGTTGATGTTGGAGCCTGATGCTCCAGGTGCACGACGAGGCATCACATCGTTGGAAAGACTTCAAGAGCCTCTTCCACTTAGAGTTTGTTCCAGCCACCCTCCATGCGGTGCGCATTCAGGAGCTACAATAGTTGCAGCAGGGAAATGTGACGGTAGCCCAGTACTCAGTGAGGTTTACCGATCTCTCGCGCTACTCCTCAAACATGGTACGAGACCCATTCTTCCAGGCTCATACCTTTGAGCAGAGACTAAGGCACGAGATAAAGGATTTGATGATATCCCTCAGCTTCCCGACGCAGGCAGGGGTTCTAGAGAGAGCCCTTCTAGTGTAGAGTTTTCTTGTTGAGCAGTCACCAGCGACGAGACCCTATGCAGGACGACACATAGAGAGTCTTCTTCATCTGGCATTAGACAGTTGACACAAAGGTCCAAGCGAACCAGGCCATCAGATGAGAAATCTCAGGATGCATATTCGATTGTATGGGGCACACGAAGGAGAGCCATCCATACAAGGAGCGGGCAGTGCTATTCATGCGGTGGGCAGGGACACATGGCTCGGGACTGCCCGACCCGCCCAGCAGATGAGAAGCAGGCTATAGAGGGACCTCCCAAGTAGAGGTTCGACCATGGCGGTCAGTAGTGAGCATGAGGAAAAGATAGAGGAGCTGGCCAAGCAGCGGATAGTGGGCGATGCTTTGAGGCCTTACCACTACCACCTCCAGGAAGACCTCCCCGACCGTAGGGAATGTGGGGACATGGGAGAGCTCAAATATAGGCAGCTGAGGCCTACGACCATGGATCTATGGGAGCAGATAGACATGAGCGAGACTAGCTCTAGTCATAGAGACTTTTTTTCAAGATGCATCTAGATTTGTGGAGGTTTTGTTTGTGGATTCCTTGTGTCTTCGTACTTTTACCCATAGTAATAAAAGACACATGTACTTGTGACATTTTCTTTCACAGCCTTTATATGTAGTTGATACTTAGAGGTTCCAGTTAAAACCATTTACTTGAACCTCAATTCTGAAATTCCTACTAGAGGAGACATAGTGACCACACACTACTGCCGACAGTGTGACTCGACTATTGGAGGATAGAGTAATGATTGCATCTCATGGTAGTAGCGTCGAGGCTTTTCGATGCCATACATGGCATGAAATAGTACCGTTCATGTCAGGATTGACTGTATTTTGCAACTAATGTGGTTCATCTAGGGGATGAGACCACATTTATCTTTTCTGCAGAGGAGGAATCTCTGCAGCTCTGGTAGATCATAGACGCAGAAGGGTGGAGATGAGTACTTACAAACGGATAGTTTCACCCATTGTTTGTCGAGCAAACGTTTTATGATTCTCACCAAATCATTAGTCTCAGTTGTATCCACATTTATAAGGACATGAACATGAGATAGCGGCAATGTATTGAGTTCCGCTAAGACTATGACTTTGAGTTAGACTATACTCCTGGGAAGGGGAACGTAGTAGCTGATGCTCTGAGCAAGAGGTTGGGCATCCAGCAACTTGAAGTGGCGATGGAGCAGCTAGCTGATTTTTAGATATCCTTTGTGGATAGTGTTAAAGTTAGTATGTGTAGAATTAGAGAAAGTGAAGATTATCTAGGAGCAGATGAAGTCTACACATAGTTGACTAACTCCAATTCTTATATGAGATGGAGGCCACTGGGTTTCGAGGGTGGTTACCACATTTTCTTACAGGTCTCAAATCGATGTGGATTACAGAGATTTATCTGGGACAACAAGTTATCTTTGCACTTCATCGGACCATTCAAGGATCTCATCAGGATAGGCGAGGTGGATTATCACTTGGCACTACCACCTTAGTTGCACCGGATGCACGGAATCTTCCACGTATCTCAGCTAAGGAGATGCGTGCATGACCCGACACATATCATCGACCATGGGGGGCTGGACATCGATGACAAGGTAACTTTTGCGGAGGTCTCGGTGGAAATCGATGACCGACAGAAGCGGGTCCTACATGGGTGTTCGATTCCTATAGTGCGCAACATGTGGCAGCACAAGAACCTCCAGGAGAGAACTTGGGAGTGGGAGGCTCAGATGTGTGCACAATACCCTCATTTTTTCTCCTAGTTTATGATGTATATTTATAGGGACGTGATGCCCTGAGGTTGGAGTAATTTAAAGACCCGTAAATTTCAAGGAATTTTTTTCTATATTTATTAGGGATTTTATGAGTATTCATTTTCTAAAAGCACCTGATTCGGAGCCCCTATGTGCCCGGAATCAGTTTCTGAAGTTTAGCTCGAGTATGTTCAGTGAACAAACGACCGGGTTTTTCTAACTTTTGAACTGGGGCTCGGAATCGAAATTTGAGGGCACTGATGAAACTACAACGCTGATATTTGATTAGTAAGACATTTACTAGAGTTGTGTTTGCTCGAGAGGATTTGTTAAAAATTAGGGAGTTAAATATTAGGTAAAATAAATTGTGTACAAATTTATTTTATCCATGGTAATTTAATTCTCTCATGGGAAGTTGTTGGTGGGGCCCAAAACCACCCAACTTCCCATGTGAGGTTATGAGGGCGGTGGGGCCCACACGAGCCCCCATATTCTCATATTCCTTAACTCCTCTAATCTCCCACGTATGTTTGTAACCCTTAAAACATCCCATTAAACTGTGACCTTCCCTCTCCCCACATTTATTCAATGCCAACTATTTAATTTAATTAAGTGAGTTATGTATTTTAAAATTTGTAATTTTGGAAGGCATGGAATAAGATAATAAAAAGAGATGTATATTATTTTATTAGGTAGTCTTGTGGTGTAAGGGGATTGGGAGAAGAAAACTCTAAGTTTGAAGAACATCATCTTCTTCGCGAAGAATGCCAAGACTTCGACGAAGAACTTCGTCACTGCAAGGAGAGATCGACATGACGTCTCTTATCTTTTCTGCAGCCGGTGTGTGACTCCATTCCCAAAGAACGACGATGCACCCTCTTTCGATCTTCTTCCCGTCTCAAAGGAAGGGAGATGCCTCTACTCCTTGGACGTTCTCCACCAATATATACGGAGCTTCACCTGACGAGGTTGTTTTCCGCAACTATCATCGTTCGACAACTTCTTCAAGGTAGGGGTTTTGTTCAAATTTATTCAATTAAATTTGTGCTTTGTTTGTCATTGAGATTACTTGTTATTTTTCAACATGTTATCGGTATAATGGGAGGAGGTCAGACAACATAAACACAGCTGACCCTCCTCCCCTTGGTTGTTGTACTTTGTTATGGTTTGGAACAGAGGTGATGTGGTGCCTTTGCACCACGCGAGAACGAGAGAACTACTGCCGGGGCGGGCCATGGCGAAGGACCGCGGCGCCATCGCATCGTGCCGGAGAAGCCGAAGGAGGCCGCGGTTGAGAGTAGCCCGCGGCGAAGGGGAGTGGTGCCATCCTACCACGTCAGATGGCCAAGAGACGCGACCCATGGTTGTGGCGGTTCTGGGAGGCGACCGGCTGAGTCGGTCACTGGCACAACATGGAGGCGGGACCCCCGGGGGTCCCGCATGAACTGAATGGTCAGCCAAAAAAGCCGGCCGCTGCCCTTGAAAACCGAGGGTGGAAACCCCTGGTAAAAGGACATGGCAGACCTTGTGGGATCCGTCGTTCATTTCGAAGGGGGTGGCGCCCTCCCCACTTCCATGTCTGCTCAGTGCGCGGGTGGCCGCACCTGGCCGGACCATCCGCACCGGGCCAGAACGCCAGCGCCGGCCCGGACCGCCAGGGTTGGGCCAGACCTCCCGCCCCGGGTCAAGCCGCCATCACTGGGATAGATTCTCGCACCGGGCCGGGCCGTACCCAACCGGGTCGGACCCAGACCCGGGTCAGGTCGACCCGGATCGGGCGGACCCAAGGGTTATTGGGCCAGGTCGTACCGGGCCCAAACCCCCTGTTTGCAGATAGATCTGTTTAAATGACCATAACATGGGCTAAAGACCTCTAAACGATGCACCGTCATATGCGTAGAGATCCTTTGATCGGGGTGGTCGTTTCGGTATATTACACTAAAGGTTTCAGAAAACTTTGGGTATGGCCCGGTTTGATCAAACACGAAACCAACTGGTCCCTCGGAGCGGAAACACTTATAACATGAGCTCCGGAGGTCCGATTGACGTGCCGTCAACTTTTTTATATTCCTCATAGTGAGAAGGTTCTTTTGGCTTACTCTGCTCGAGGTTTGGACGCAGTTGGAGTAATGTTGGGTTGGTTTGGGCTTAAAAACCATCCGGGCCCCTAGGTTGAAAAGGCCAATAACTCTCAGACCGGGCGTCCGACTGACACGCCGACAGTCGCGTTGAGTTCCTTTTGACAAGACGGAACTTGGGGATACATCAACTCGGGACTTCATGTTAGTTGATGTATTGAACCTCTTGGATTGTGGAGCGGACCCTCCCGGAATCGTGCGTGCTGTGTGCGGGAACCCTAGAGGTGGCTACGATGAAGATGAGTTTTGTACTAGGATCCTCTGTGGGTGCGATGTGGACGACTACCATACTGGGATCATCCTTGGGTTTGATGAGGACGACTACCATATAAGGATCCTCCGTGGGTTCGATGAGGACAACTAAAATACTGGGATCCTCCGTGGGTTTGATGAGGATGACTACCGTACTGGGATCCTCTGTGGGTTCTACGAGGATGACTACCGTATTGGGATCCTCCGTGGGTTCGACGAGGATGACTACCCTACTGGGATCCTCTGTGGGTTCGACAACTGTGTTAAGATCCTCGTTGGGATTGACGAAGATGACTAATATACATGGATCCTACCTGGGTTTGGTAGATGAGATGATTTAGAGGCTACATCTAGTAATCTCCACCCTTCTTTTTAATGGATACCTATGTGAGATGAGTCTTTACTTGAAATCATTATCCATGATATGATTGTTGTGCTTTCCTGTTCAGATTGGGTTGTGAATTGCTATGTTGAATGGGATAGGTTTTCCTGTGTGGACAGGGTTATAATTGGGCTCGTGTACTGGAGATGAGCTGAAATTGATGAATTAGGTATATTTATGGGCATATACCTATGTAGAGTTGGTTGTTACTTCATGATTGCATTTTTCCTTTGTGGATTATCCTTCGTGGATTCTGAGAGACCTTCAGTGGTCTCGGGGTCCCTAATGAGTAGCGTATAATCACCCCTGCATAGTCTATGCCCGCACTATATTATGTTGGATGCAGAAGACAGACATCATTGATCGAGCTGGGGGCTTGTGGAACTCGACGGTACGAGCAGATGGATCACTGGATCGGATGTACTCATAGAGGATGACTGGAGACGTGGAGCTGAGGTGACTATCAGTACCCACACTTCATGTGGCATTAGAAGAGGATGACTCAGAGTTGTTGCTTTACTTTATTTCTCCTGTACTTTCTTTTCAGTTGTAGTTTATTTTCGTTGGGTTTGTATTATAGCCCATTTACTTCTCCATCACTTACTTTTTTTAGATCAGTTAACTGAGTGTTTAATTCAGTTTTCGTACTCTATGGTGATTGTTTACATTATAAATAAAATGCCTTCCATTTTATGAGGATTTACGCCATTGGTGCCAGTCACCATCCCCTGGCCTATGGATGGCAGGCTTGGTGTAGTCACGGCATAGGCCCCGAGTACGGGTCGTGACAAATGTGCCCAACTCTTCCATGTGGAAGAAAATAATGATGCATCCTTCTGTTAAAATACCATGTTACCTTATTGAGATTCATAGTAATTAGACAAATAGATTAATTTTCTTCATTATCTACATCACGTAAATCTCATGAAACACTTATTTTTTTTCCATGGATTTGAATTCTAATTACTTTCTCAGATGAGTCATATCCTATTCTCATTTGATTCTCATTTCATAAGCTGATATATTTCCTAGAAGGTCATCCACTAAGTGTATGGAGAGAACTATTTCCTCAAGGGATCACACCTATGAATTGTAAAAGGGTAGATGTATTCTATTTATTTTCATCACTATGTCAATGTATTTGATTTCTTGGACCATACATTGGTTTGATCCTATAACAACAGTGAAAAAATGGAAAAAGGAGTCCGTATTCTCATCAGGGTGCATCTTTAGGTCAACAAACCTGTTGTGTATTACCAGATGTTTTTCCTTCATCACTTTTCTATCTCCTTAATAAATATTCTCTTATTTAACTCACATTGACATGGTAGATGTGAAACACATTATCATTATGTAAATCAGATCAGAAAGGGCTATAGTGAGAGAATTTTGTGCTTTTGCATCATTATAATGAAATTTATTATGTGTATCTATCATCGATAGTCATGTAAGATCAGTGACATGTATTCCCTGTGCAATAGAAAATATGACATCCATTAAAATAGAACTTAGGTGAAATCTGATATTTTCATTCCATTTTTGTTAATTACATCCATCGAAGAGGGGAACACCCCAAACATTTACAGGATTATCAATGATAATAGAAGACAACTTTAACACTGGAATCCTTTATGCATGATTCCACTTCAAGTTCCCAAGAACTGCTTGAGAGGTGATGGGTGAATCAAGGTGTAAACATTTTATTTTCAACTAATTGATCTTTTTCCAATGTTGGTAGGATCCTATTAAAACTATAAAATGAATAAGTGTAGAAAATAAACATTCAAATGAAAATAAAGACCCAAAAATTTTATTTAGTTAACTACTAAGGGCTACATCCAAAGAGAATATAATGACAGTGTGTCAGTCATACCAAAATAAAACATCATCATATGTTGTGGATTAAAATTGTTTATCATAGTAACATTTTGCCATGTTCACGTCCTTTACAATGTTTTAGGGATCACACACTACATCCCTCATATCAATTCCACTGACTCCCCCTTGCTCACTGCTTTAGGGGAATCATCACTCAGTTTATCGACTTGAAGGTCTCTTCAAAGGATCATAATTAAATTATGCTTCCACAACTATAAATGGTTTCTATATTGAGATCTCGTAATAACCCATATATTTAATTTATTTTCTTGTACACTCATTTGTTATTTATATTTATATTGAAAACTAATGATGTCAAATTTTGGGCTTCCTTGCATGTTCTGCATTCTATGTTCTTGCTATGTTGCATAAGCAACCTCTTCCACGTACAACATCCATTTCTGTGTACTATCCATTTTCTTGACAAAATACCATGCTCTATGTACTTCCATACTCTATGGACTCTTATGATTCTCTGCATATTGTCCTACATCACGTATTTCCATGCTCCACCGGGTACTGTGAGAGCTTCCCGCACAATCGAAGATCTCTTCCACAAAATGTTTACCTTACGCGGATGACTCTCACCATGTATCATCTTATCATCTATGTACCACATCATACTTCATCAATTTTCTTCCTGAAGTTTTAATCTACAAATTATATTTTGTTAACCAAGAGGATTAATGTTCCTTAAATTGAAACATAACTCTAGAAATTTTGCTAATTTGATTTACCCGAATTTCAAATGACGGAAAATCATCACTGTATATTGAACTCCATCTACATACGATAATATTCCACTGCATACTGCTCCTATTTCATGAACCGCAACAATTCCACCAACCTTCAACATTCTGCGTACTGAAATCCTTCACCGTGTACCATTACTGCGAACTATTTTTCATTCTGCACAAAGATACACACACCGCCCTACACACTGCTCCACGTAATACTCATGATGCCTAGAAAACAGCCGAGAATTGTTCCCATAACAAGGTACATGGTCCATGTTCCAATGTATTTTATTCCCATATTTTTTGAATTTTCATTTTCATTTCTCATTCCATTGAATTCTATCTATAAAACGGTTGTATGTGAGCTTCAAACACCTGATTTGACACCCAAAAATTTGGAAAACGTGGAGAAATAATTCCACCTTCAATAATAATATCATCTTCAATCATAAGACCTTATTATTTCCAATCTCCCTATTTATCTCTGTGTAGATTGAAATCAAACCCATACCAGCCTCCATTATTATCAACGACCATCCTTGGTTCCAATAGTTATCAAATTTACATAGGGGTGTACATGATGAAATTTTATGGACTCTTTAGTTAAAAAACATTCACCCTGAGGCACAATGTATACCATTGTAGGATATTTCAAGAAATAAAGGTGAAATTAAATATAAAAAATTTAGAAAAAAATGTATAGAGGAAATACAAGTCATATTCCTAGATATTGAATGAATATAATAAATTGATTGTAATATTGAGATAAACATCAATGAAGTTGGGGATTATGGAACACAAAATTCAGTATATTATTTGATT
Organism: Viscum album; assembly: GCA_963277665.1. NCBI lineage: Eukaryota > Viridiplantae > Streptophyta > Magnoliopsida > Santalales > Viscaceae > Viscum > Viscum album. The sequence continues at coordinate 166,331,507 of OY728135.1, forward strand.
CCTCAAAACCTTTTGGATGAAAAAGTTATCCCAGGTACACAAGTGCATCATTTGAGTATAAGAGATGTTAGCGAACTAGAATGGTATATTTTTCTAGTTACCGAGGATGGTGAAAAATGGATAGTCAATAATAATGATCCTTTAACCTATGAGGAAGGATTAAGTGGCACAAATAATTCCAAGGGGCATGAAGTTATGAATTAAAAAATGGATTCCATTTTCAAAATCCATGATTTGTATTTTTTATACCATACAATAGATATAACGGTCATAGATTGAAAATGGGAATTCTTGAAGATAATGGAAATGGATGGAAAATTCAGTACCTATAATGTCTCACTAGTTGAAAAAGTGTATAAAAAATCATGGAAATGACTTAGATGAAAACATGTAACCAATTTCAATGATTAAATCCATCGAAATTATAATTTCCATTATATTTTACCATGACTATGATATTTAACAAATGGATGTTAGAACAGGCTTCCATAATGTAAACCACTAAGAATAAATCTATATGATACAACCAAATTGGTTTTTGAATCCAACATATTCTAATAAGATAGGAATGTTGAAAAAAAATCCATTTGTGGATTAATAAAATCATTCACGTCATGGATCAATGATTTTGATGAATCCGTAATGGAATTTGGATTTACAATAATTGGATTTGATCCTTGTATATACAAATAGTTTAGTGGTAGTGTAATAAATTTCATAATAGTATATGTTGATGAAATATTACAAATTTTTAATGAAATACTAGTATTATTGTATATTAAGGTGTGTTTGAGTAAATTATTTTCCATGAAATAATAAAGAGAGGAACAATATTTTATTGCGATCATTTTCCATCATGATAGATCCTTGTGGATTCATGACCTAAGTGAATGTAAATACATTGACATGATACAGAAGAGAATACTTATGAATAAATACTATAGTTTATTTTTTCATGTGTATCATGTAAAAATAATTTCATATAAAATATATCCTCATGAACATGAGTAATGAAAATGAATCAAAATGATTACATATTGATCATCAGTTGGGTCAGTCATGTATGCCATGTTGTTTACTATGAATGATGTATAATATGATTTAATTACATTAGTAATATATCAAGATGATCTAGGTGACCACCATTGGATGGTTAGAAAGACTATACATATGTATTTGAGGTATAAGAATGATATGTTTCTGGTTTATAAATTATATGAATAACTAGTCATTAGAGGATATGCAGATTCTAGTTACCAAACTGATCAAGATGATGTGAAGTCACAAATGAGATACATCTTCAAGTTTAATAATGGTTTTTTGTGAATGAAAAAATCAATGGAGGTTTTGTTAACAGATTCTACCATTGAGTATTAGTATATTGTGGCGTATGATATAGTTAATGATGTAGGTTTTATGCACAATTTCATCCAACAACATGATGTGGTACCTAGAAGTAAAGATATCATCACACACTATTGTTATATTACAATATTAGTGGATATTAATAATGTGACATGGTCACATCAGTGGATGAAAAAAATACATCATAATTATCATATAATGAAGGATTTATAAAAAATTGGTGAGGTTGATGTGAGTTGTATTTCCATATAAGACAACATGTAATACCCCTTGACCATAGCCTTAACTCATTAGAAATAGGATTATCATCTGGTAACTAGGGGACTTAAATTCATTTACTACTGACTCTGATCCATGTAGGTCATTTAAAGAGTTTGTGTCCTATAAAAAATTGTTTTTTATTTGATTAAATGAATATTTTATATATTGACTATTAAATTATATAGCTTATTACTCATTCTATATTGTTCTTCATGACTATAATATAATAGTTCTGAAGTGTATATTTCTCATTGATAAAGTCATAGTAGATCCCCTCTATAATGAGAAACATGATGTTTTATGATGATATTATTAATATAGTTCTATGGTTTGATAACATACTATTATAAGACACATAAATAATGGACCACTATGTTTGATTTCTCCTATTATGTAGATAATTCTTATAAATATGTTTTCACTTGTAAATCTCCAAGACAAAAGATTGTGACAACATGCCCTCTATTAGGAATTCATCATGTTTTTGTACCATTAGATATTCATATTTTTTAGTGTGTCTACTAGTCCATAGAAATTGTTATTGTCATTAATTCTTTTCATGACATAGATATGAATATTTTTTTATGAAATTTTTCACCCCATACGTTAGTAGTAAGTAGGTTATGTATGTGTGTCACAAAAGAAATTTTATTACTGGATAAATGGAGGAAATATCTGTCCCTAAAATCATGGTAGAATTCGGTATATTATCCCATTGATTGAAATAGATCTATCGCCCAAAATTCCATGTTCATGGTGTACTAAAAATTATATTTATGTTACTAAATGATTGATTTATCAGGCATCTATGTATGAAGACATAATCAGGAAACCTAATTTATAATATAATGAAATAATGGTGAAACATTACATAGAAAACAATGATATTTGTTTTTCATCATTGAGTTATTATGTTATTTATCTTGGATTCCTTGATCCGTTGATAGATAATAATATCGGAATTTACAAATCCCCCGCTAATTCCAAGTAGAAAACATCATAGTGGGTCACACAATAAGTATTTCTGTTTTTTTAAATTAAATTATATTTGAATTTAACTAATTGGATAAATATTATTATCAAGACTATAGAATAATTTTATTCAAGTTATATTTATATTTTAATCTAAATAAATATTTATTCACTAGATTATAAATAAAATTTATTTATTTATATTACTGAGTATTTATTAAATAATTATTTCGTACTTTATTAATAAAATACATATTTAAGAATATAAATATTTTACTCATGTGGGGAATAAATGAAAGATGATATCTAATGGACCAAGATCTTTTTAGATGATAAAATAATGATGTATGAGTCGGTAAATTATATTTATCCATTTTTCGTATGATGGTGCACCGAAAAATAATAATAATATTATTATTATTATGTTGAAAGGGATTTCAATAATTGTTATATTTATATTTAATGGATATTATACAATAAAATATTGTAACTGGAATTTGAGATCTGTAAATATATTCTTATGTATATTTTCTAATCAATCTGAAACCAATTCAATGCATGAGTATGGATAATTATTGCACACAACAAATTCCTTCTCTACTCCTAGACCTCTCTACATATTATGATGGAGAAAACCTGAATATAATATCTTCAATAACAAATAATGATAAATCAAGAACAAAAAACACAATACCTTGGATTCACCATTCTTGACAATGGAGAACGAACGGTGTTTCGACGATACCATTGGATCACATGTCATACTCTACTCGAGATATTTTTCACATGATTCCTCAAAATAATTTTTACGTAGATCGGAATGGGCCATTTTGGATGATCATAAATAATAAACAAAAAATGTTATTAATCTATGTTATTTAATTCTTAAAATATTATATATGTTCATTAAATTTTTATTGTGAATGTTCCGAAATTTTGGTTTCAGGAAATGATTATTAAGAGAAATTTTAATATATTACCTTCCACCAAAATGCGTCATATACGCTTGGAAAGAACACTCGTTTCTGTTTTCAATCGATCATATCCATTGTGGGATCTTTTTAAAATTTAAAATGATACTTTAGAATGAAAATAAATTAATTTTAGAAACAAAAAATTTGTTACATGGAACAAATATGATAATTTATTACGAAGTTCTACTATACGTGATACCAACACATAAGTTATAACCCTCTTATAATTGACCACTACCCCTTCCTATTCATTCATACAAGAACCATATCCATATTTTTACACTACATAACATCTTTTATAGGATGAACCAACTAATACCAAAATAGATATATCCTAATAGTATAGATTTATATTTAACATAAGAAAAAGAACATATCAATAAATTTAAATAAATTACATATATACTACATAAGAGTAGTTATATATATGGAATATGATCAAAAGTGCCTATTTATATTTAATGAATTCGCCCAAACCTGATAATTTGATAAAATTATCCACATCACTAGTAATATTATGGTCTGCTAGGTCTACGGTGGCCTTGAGAAAGGAAATTCACCAACTCAAGATCTACACAACTTGTCTTCCTCTAATGTTTCCTTTAAATTCTATAATCAAATGAAAGATAACTCAGCACTTATCCCTTTTCCAAACACTATTTACAAAATAATCATTTACAACTTAATGTTAAATTAAACAACATGTGTGTCTAGCTTAAGGAATGTGTGTACTAATAAGCAACGATTGTTAGAATGTTTCATTCGGATACAATACATATATTAACAGTAGAAACAATATTTCAAATAGTGTAAAATGTATAAAAAACTGTAATAGGGAATTTTATGTGAGGTCATAAAATATTAAAAAAATGATACCATTATGTGCTAACTCAATAAGGGATACAGTATAACAAAATATAATGGAATAAATTTCAGGATTTTCCATGTACCAAATCCATATAACAAATCCATGCCATTTTCCTACTACCATAGTTCCTTTTCTCATCTATAAATCCCATATCATGAAGTCTATATATGCACCAAAATTCCCATTAATGGTTTGATTATAAAATCTATAGGATGCAAAAAATAATTTCATAAATTATATGCAAGGGTATATATAGGTGTATACAATGATGGAAATGTAAATATATATAGATGTGTACAACAAATAATGTAACGAGAAACTATGTTTTAATTAATCTCCAAAGAACCCCGACAAATATTTCATTGGAGCTATGCTGAATGAATCTCACATTTACATAGTCGCATAATTTATATAATGATATGTAATTATATAAAAATATAAGGATAATTCTTTTTAATCCTATAAGTAAAAATTTCATTTTAACCTATATGGGTATATCGTTAATGATAATCTAGTTTAAAGTCTTACCTTCGATGGTATTCCTTCAATGAATGCACGAGAAAATAGAATTTTCTATTAAAAAAGGATGTTCTTAATCAATAGGATATAAGGGAAAATATTGGACCTCATAAAATGTTGTATGGTATTAAATATTTCCTTTGAATGTTTTTATCTGAAGAACACAACATCCAATGTAATTCTACAACCATTATGTGATGACCCAGACCCCCCTTGGTCCCTTCCTTTGCCAAAATCCGGATCCTTAAGGGGTACCGATCGGTGAGACGGATCGGTGAGACCGATCGGTGAGACCGATCAGTGAGACCGATCGGTGGGACCGATCGGTGAGACGGATCGGTGCGACCGATCGGTGAGACGGATCGGTGAGACCGATCGGTGAGACCGATCGGTGAGACCGATCGGTGAGACGGATCGGTGAGACCGATCGGTGAGACCGATCGGTGAGACCGATCGGTGAGACGGATCGGTGAGACGGATCGGTGAGATTGATCGGTGAGACCGATCGGTGAGAAGGATCGGTGAGACGGATCGGTGAGACGGATCGGTGAGACCGATCGGTGAGACGGATCGGTGAGACCGATCGGTGAGACCGATCGGTGTGACCGATCGGTGTGACCGATCGGTGTGACCGATCGGCGGAACCGGCCGACATCACCCGGCCTTGCCATGTTGTTCCAGTAACGTGCACAAAAGTTTAATTAAATACTGAATCGGCTCATGAGTCGGTTTAAACCACTCAGCACCTTTAATGATGAGTCAAGCCGCGTGGTCAACCCATGACTTCCACGTCTTACGCGGTTCAGCGTTTTTATCTCAACCGTCCCCGGCTCTTATAAATTAAGGGTTAGGCCGTGGTTTCCCCCTTCTTCGATCATGACTCTTCTGGTGCATCTGGAACGCCGCGTCGTTATCCGTAAAGTTCTGCGCCCACGGCCTAAACGTCGATCATCTATCAACAAGTAGGGAATTTCTTTCGTCTCTCACTTTTGTGTATCATGCGGTGTGGGTGTTATTTTTGTTCCTATGGAATTGGTTGAACCAAAACTTGATGAAGTTAATAAACGAATATCTAAAGAAAGTAGGGGAAGGGGTTGTGATCGTTGCTTATGCTTTATCTTGTGCTTATCCTTTTTGATTTGTGCTGGTTTATGTTCTTCTGGAAATTGAGGCCGTTGGTGGTCATTGTATGTGCGCTGATGAATCCCTTCGTGATGTTTTAAATGGGTTGTAGAAATTGTGAACTCCTACTGTGAAATTGGTTAATCACGTATATCCGGCTAAATAATTGAAAGCACCATGATCAACCCTTCTGTGATAACTTCCGGTTAGAACACACGGAATTTTGAAATCATGGAGTGTGTTAAGTCGTTTAAACCTGAAAATCCCTGACTTGTGTTGGTAGTGGGGGTTGGTTGTTTTCCCATTGGGCCGATTGCTGGAAATGTGGGAGGGGATGGGATTCCCCGATTCTTTTATACTCTCGGTGGTTGTGTGAATTTGGGGGGATGGGATCTCCTGTTGGTATGGATTAGGTGGTTGTGAGTTTTAAACCCGAATGGTCACTTGTTGATATCACAAATTGGGGAGAGATCCTATGTTAACAGAACCGGGTGTGAGTGTTTTGGTTGATCCTTGCTTTTGACGTTTTCCTTGGTTATGCTTATGGTAGTTTCCCTGTAGTTCTTAATATTAATTTAACATTTTGACTGAACGTGAAACAAGAATGGGACAAATGGTTTTGTGGGCAAGGGTCGTGATCTGTGACTTGGGTGTAGTGGTGTTGTGTTCTGTAGGTTGGCTAGGAAAACCTAAGCTTTGGGTGAGTGTTTGTTACCTATATCTATACTTTTAGATTTGTGTTTCTTATTTGCGCCCCTCCCAAGTTGAGCACTCAGTGCCGAACACCCCCATTTATTGGGAAAGGGTGTTTTTCCCAACACTATACTTAGTGGCTGGTTATTATCTCCTTTTCTGCTCCCTTTCCCGGATAGCCCAAGTATCTTCGGGCAGGCTGTGATGGCCTGAAGTCCATTATTAGCCCAAGAACCTCCGGGCGGGGTGTTGTAGTGGTTGGCTAGGTGTGTGCGGCAGGTGGTTTCCCAAGTGTCTTCGGGATGAGGCCCAGGTGTCTTCGGGCGTGGCGGTGGTTGCTCTGGCCTAGGTGTTTGCAGGCATGGTTACATGTGACAGTTGAGGGCCAGGTGTGTGCGGGCGGGATTCGGCAGTGGTACTGCGTGTGGTTGTGGCCCAGGTGTGTTCGGGCGGGTGTGGTAGTGGGACTGCGGTGAGAATGGCGGGATTGGTCTGATGCGTAGGATGTCTCAATAACCAGTGGGAAAGTGGCGCGGGGTACCCAAACATCGATGTGCTCTTATATATATATTACATGACTTGCGTTATTTGGGGAGCGAGCCTTGGTGAGGCCTGGGATGGATATTTTTCCTTGTTAGTTGTTTGGTTTACTCTTTTCTCATGGGACTTTAGTACGTTCCCCCACTTGTGCATGAGAGTCTTGGTTTTCCCTACTGAGTGTACTTGTATGCTCACCCTACGTATATAAAACCTCTTTCAGGTTTCCAGGAGGACTTCGGGTATCACACAGGACCTTAGTAGCTCGGACTATTGGAGCAGTTGCAGTTGTTTCTCTTTTTCTCTTGGTACTTACCTTGTAGTCACCTTTTTTAACTTTGTGGCTTTCACTTTCGAAACATGCATGTGGGAATGGGTTACTTTTGGCTTTACTTTCCTTTCTACCTTGTTGTTGTCGGGTTTTCTCCTCCTGATCTTTCGATCCTATAAAATAGAAAGGGTAATGCCTTCCATTTGCGAGAATTTTCTATACCCTTGGTGCTAGTCGCCACTCCGGGACCTATTGAAGGCGGGTTTCAGGGGTCATTATCTCTCCTTCAACTTAGAGAAGGAAGGGCCTGGTAATCTGCTGACCCTTCCCTCCTTTTGGTGAAGGCGGGTCGTGATAGAATGCTATCAGAGGAGGGTTGAGAGATAGGATGGAGTCTGGATTTAGGCACAGTGAGGATTTCATGGGATGGTAAGGCAACAGCGTTGTATGACCTTGGTGCGTGAATTAGGCCAGGGAAGACCGGCTAAGACACGGGATTTTAGGGCCCCCCGTGATCCGATGCAAGGACTCTGGACCTACCGAACGACCAAGTGAGGCCACACTGATTGCAGGGTAGAGACCCTAGGAAAGGTACAAGCATCATAAATGACTTGTGTTCTTGTGTTTCTGGGACGTCTTGGGAATTAAGAATAAATTAAATCTTAATAAGTTTTAAGAACGATTTTCTTTGCACTACTTGGGCTTAGGCTTTCCTTGTTAACTTCAGCTATGGCACCTGCAAGGCAACCACGTGTGGTACAGGTGATCGAGGCCCCCGAGACTGCCTTGGCCAGTCGGTAGAGAGCTGATCGAGAGGAAGAGGACGACCAGTGGCAGAAGACTCTTCGATCATTCCAGCGACAGGCCCTCGAGAAGTATGAGGGCAGCACCTCCGATATGAAGACGGAAGGCTGGCTAGAGGAGTTAGTCATAGCCTTCAGCTTGATTCGGGCCCCGACCGAATACTGGGTTCCTCTAGCTGTTATCCAGATGCGAGGAACGGCACGCCAGTGGTGGATGCTTCACCTGGGGAGTAGGAAAGAGTCTGAGGTTTCATGGGCGGACTTCGAGAAGGAGTTCCGGGCGGAGTTCCTCTCCTCGACAATGAAGGCAGAGAAGAGGCAGGAGCTACCCTCCCTCCAGCAGGGGAGCATGTCCGTGAGGGAACTTGGAATCAAGTTCAAGGACCTCCTGCGTTTTGCTCCGGACCTCTTTCTCGATGAGGAGTCTCGGGCAAGACGTTTGGAGGAGGCGCTCCGACCCTCCCTCCAGTATGCTGTTACCCCCTTTACCCTTCCGACATACTTAGAGGTCCAGAAGAAGGCCGAAGTGGTGGAAAGGATGCATGCTCTGGGCGGAGTGTCACGAGAAGGGATCCAGCTGGGACCATCGAAGGGGAAGGCCGTCAGCACCAGGCCTCCAGCATCGGGACCCTCCAGGTTCCGACCCGCAGGGAGCAGACCGCAGCAGTTTCAGTTTCGATCCCATGGCCCACGTTCTTTTCCTTCAGGCTCGGGACCACGGTGCTTCATCTGCGGGAGCCCTGGACATCTCCGGAGTCAGTGCCCCGATCGGGTGCAGTACAGCAGTGGCAGTCATCCCTAGCATCCGTCGCAGCAGCAGTTTCCAGCCAGACCCTTCCGGCAGCAGCAGTAGGGACAGCGAGCTCCCGCTACTCCGCAGGCAGACATAGGAGGAGGAGGCTGACCTCATGGTGCTCCCCAGGGACCTCGACCAGGGCGTGGTCGGGGAGGTGTCCGACAGCCGAGGGGCAGGGGAGCTGGGCGTGGACAGTTACACGCCGCTGAGGCAACAGTTCCAGCAGGGCCAGAGGTTGTTCGAGGTATGATCAATGTGTTTAGCACTCTTGCATATGCTTTGTTCGATACCGGAGCTTCGCACTCCTTTGTTGCACCCAGTCTAGCCCGTGCCTTGGGTCTAGATGCCGAGAGACTTCCAGTGCCCCTGGTGTTGAGAACACCAGTTGGAGGTCAGACCGACTTGTTGTTCGTTTGTCGGGGATGTAGACTGATTTTAGGGCCACATCAGTCGATTATGGACCTCCTTCGGCTACAGATTCAGCCGTACGATGTCATCCTAGGCATCGACTGGCTATTTTCTGTGTGCGCCGTCATCGACTGTTTCCAAAGAAGGGTGGTGTTCTCCGGTTTGGACGGCCAGTGTGTTACTTTCAGCGGCGAGCGGAGCTGTCCGAAGGGAAACAGGAGGGAGGAACCCCTCCTCTCCTTGTTGACCGAACTGACGATAGAATCAGTAGATGCGGAAATTGTGGAAGTACCAGAGATCGTTCGTGAATTTATGGACGTCTTTCCTGAGGAGGTGACGACTCTACCCCCTCGACGTGATATCGAGTTTGGGATAGACCTGCAGCCCGGCTCTCGACCAATCTCAATGGCTCCTTACCGGATGGCACCTTCGGAGCTACGGGAGTTGCGGATACAGATTGACGATCTGATGAAGAGTGGTTATGTCCGTCCGAGTGCATCACCATGGGGTACTCTAGTCTTGTTTGAAAGGAAGGCGGATGGTGGCCTCGGGTTGTGCATCGATTACAGGAGGCTGAATCAGGTAACGACCAAGAATCGCTACCCTCTTCCGAGGATAGATGATCTTTTCGACCTGCTGAAGGGGGCAGGATGGTTCTCGAAGATCGACCTGCGATCCGGGTACCACCAGCTGAGGGTGAAGGATAGCGGCGTCCCGAAGACGGCGTTCAGGTGCAGGTATGGACACTTCGAGTTCGTGGTCATGCCCTTTGGTGTTACGAACGCCCCGGCCGTGTTCATGGGGCTTATGAACTCCATCTTTCGGGAGTACCTGGATCGGTTTGTGGTGGTATTCATCGACGATATCCTGATCTATTCAAGGTCAGAAGAGGACCATGCAGAGCACCTGAGGACAGTTTTGGAGGTCCTCCGACAACACCAGCTCTACGGAAAGTTGTCAAAGTACAAGTTCTGGACACGAGAAGTGCACTTCCTCGGGAATGTAGTGTCGGAGCAGGGGGTAGCAGTCGACCCATCAAAGGTTGAGGCAGTTGTTTCTTGGGCAGCACCCAAGAGTGTGGCGGAAGTCTGGAGTTTCCTCGGACTGGCAGGTTACTACCAGAGATTCGTACCCAACTTCTCCCGAGTAGCAGCCCCTTTGACGGATTTGACCAAGAAGGACCAGGTTTTCGTGTGGAGCGAGAAATGAGAGTCGTCCATCAGCTACCTAAAATAAAAGTTGGTTAGTGCCCCAGTGTTGAGATTACCAGAAGAAGGGATGGCCTATGAGGTATTTTGTGATGCTTCAGGACAGGGCCTGGGATGCGTGTTGATTCAACAACAAGGTGTGATCTCTTACGGGTCCAGGCAGCTACGCCCCCATGAGCGGAACTATGCCACCCATGACTTGGAGCTTACAGGAGTAGTGTTCGCATTGAAGCTGTGGCGACACTACCTCATCGGGGAATGCTTTGTGGTCTTCACCGATCACACGAGCTTGCGCTATATCTTCTCCCAGTGGGACTTGAACTTGCGACAACGGAGATGGGTAGAGTTCCTCCAGGACTACGACTTTGAAATCTCTTATACTGAGGGCAAGGGCAACGTTGTGGCTGATGCCCTGAGCAGGAAGCCGCATCAGGAAGTGGTTCGGGAATCTGCTGATGCTTGGAAGGCGATGGGGGAGTTGGCTGCCGTGCACTTGGATGCAAGGGTGGAAGGTGCTAGAGGCTGCTTGTTTTAGATGACGGTACATTCCTCATTGTTGCAGCAAGTGGAAGAGTCTCAGTGGGGAGATCCTGAGGTGGAAGTGTTGCGGGATCGTGTCGATCGGGGGAACGCTCCGGAAGGATGGTCGGATGACAGCCGACATCGGATTCTCTTTCATGGGAGGTTGTTTGTTCCAGAGGTGATTCATGATGAAGTCCTTCATGAGTTCCATAGCTCAGCCTTGGCAGTACATCCAGGTGTTTCGAAATGTACCAAGGCCTGAGGGGACAATTTTGGTGGCCCAGGGTGAAACGGGCAGTGGCAGAGTTTGTGGCTAAATGCCTGGTGTGTCAGCAGGTGAAGGATGAACACCGTGTTCCTGGTGGTTTGTTGCATCCTCAATATGTTCCCGAGTGGAAGTGGGACGACATCTCGATGGACTTCGTCACAGGACTACCCAGAGCTCAGGGCGGGCATGATGCTATCTGGGTAGTGGTGGATCGATTGACAAAATCTGCTCACTTCTTGGATATCAAGGAGTCGGGACCTGTGAGTACCTTAGCACATAGGTACGTGGATGAGGTGGTGCGTTTGCATGGATTTCCGAAGACTATCGTCTCAGATCGGGACACTCGGTTCACCTCACGAGTCTGGAAGGGGTTACAGCATGCTTTTGGCACCCAGCTACGCCTTAGCACTGCTTTTCACCCTCCGACTGATGGACAGACAGAGCGGACTATCCAGACATTGGAGGACATGCTGCGAGCATGTGTTCTGGATTTCGGAGGATCATGGGTACGACACTTGCCTTTAGTAGAGCTTGCCTACAACAACAGCTTCCACTCTACTATCAGCATGGCTCCTTTTGAGGCTTTGTATGGAAGACCATGTCGTTCACCCTTATATTGGACAGAGGTTGGTGAGACTGGTACTCTTGGACCAGAAGTAGTGCAGAGCACCACGGAGAAAGTCCATCTAGTGCGGGAGAGGATGAAAGCAGCTCATGATTGGCAGAAATCTTATGCTGATCTTCGGAGGAGGCCCTTGGAGTTCGAGGTGGGAGATCATGTGTTCTTGAAGGTTTCCCATCGACGGGGGCAGCAGAGGTTCGGAAAGGGGAGTAAGCTCTCCCCTAGGTTCATCGGACCTTTCGAGGTGCTGAGGCGAGTTGGCGGGGTGGCATATCAGCTGGCCCTACCACCTCAGTTGGAGAGGGTCCATGACGTCTTCCATGTCTCCCAGCTTCGTCAGTACTTACATGATGACTCTCATGTCATCAACTGGGGAGATCTAGATGTGGGAGAAGACGCGACCTTCGAGGAACGGCCAGTCAGGATCGAGGATCGCAAGGTGAAAGTGCTCCGTGGATGAACCATCGGCTTGGTTCGTGTGTTGTGGAGGCATGGCGGCCTCGAAGAGAGTACGTGGGAGAGGGAAGCACAGATGCGTGCCCAATACCCCGAGTTGTTTTGAGCTTTGTACATTTTGTTCCTGTTGTGATAGAAAGTTTGACTTTTGGCTATGAAATGTACAAGTCCCTTTCCTCTGTTATGTGTGAAAAGCCCCGGCTAAAGGGAAGAGGGAACCCGACCCCTAATCAAGACGCATTAAGGTGGATGCGATTAAACCCGTGCAGGCGAGTCAGTGCCGCCCAAAGCGGATAATGTCTTGACATGGGGGAGGGGAACTCCCCAAACCCACATGACCGGGCGGTTTCGCGTGGTATGTTGCTTGGTTCATTGGCAGGGGAGTGTTTTCAGTTAGCGGGGGTTCACTCCTAAGAGGTATCTTTTGAAGATGGTTGTCTGGACCCTCTCTTTCCTTCTAGTTTGTTGTGATTCTCGAGGATGAGAATCGTTTAAGAGGTATCTGATGTGATGACCCAGACCCCCCTTGGTCCCTTCCTTTGCCAAAATCTGGATCCTTAAGGGGTACCGATCGGTGAGACGGATCGGTGAGACCGATCGGTGAGACGAATCGTTGAGACCGATCGGTGGGACCGATCGGTGAGATCGATCGGTGAGACGGATCGGTGAGACGGATCGGTGAGACCGATCGGTGAGACGGATCGGTGAGACCGATCGGTGAGACGGATCAGTGAGACGGATCGGTGAGATGGATCGGTGAGACCGATCGGTGAGACCGATCGGTGCGACCGATCGATGAGACCGATCGGTGCGACCGATCGGCGCGACCGGCCGACGTCACCCAGCCTTGCCAAGTTGTTCCAGTAACGCACACAAAAGTTTAATTAAATACTGAATCGGCTCATGAGTCGGTTTAAACCACTCAGCACCTTTAATGATGAGTCAAGCCGCGTGGTCAACCCACGACTTCCACGTCTTACGTGGTTCAGCGTTTCTATCTCAACCGTCCCCGGCTCTTATAAATTAAGGGTTAGGCCGTGGTTTCCCCCTTCTTCGATCGTGATTCTTCTAGTGCATCGGGACCGCCGCGTCGTTATCCGTAATGTTCCGCACCCCCGGCCTAAACATCGATCATCTATCAACAAGTATGGAATTTCTTTCGTCTCTCACTTTTGTGTATCATCCGGGGTGGGCGTTATTTTTGTTCCTATGGAATTGGTTGAACCAAACCTTGAGGAAGATAATAAACGAAGTTCTAAAGAAAGAAGGGTAAGGGGTTGTGATCGTTTCTTAAGCTTTATCTTGTGATTATCCTTTTTGATTTGTGCTGGTTTATGTTCTTCTGGAAATTGAGGCCATTGGTGGTCATTGTATGTGCGCTGATGAATCCCTTCGTGATGTTTTAAATGGGTTGCGGAAATTGTGAACTCCTACTGTGAAATTGGTTAATCACGTATATCCGGTTGAATAATTGAAAGAACCAGGATCAACCCTTCTGTGATAACTTCCGGTTAGAACACACGGAATTTTGAAATCATGGAGTGTGTTAAGTCGTTTAAACCTGAAAATCCCTGACTTGTGTTGGTAGTGGTGGTTAGTTGTTTTCCCATCGGGCCGATTGCTGGAAATGTGGGAGGGGATGGGATTCCCCGATTCTTTTATACTCTCGGTGGTTGTGTGAATTTGGGGGGATGGGATCTCCTATTGGTATGGATTCGGTGGTTGTGAGTTTTAAACCCGAATGGTCACTTGTTGATATCACAAATTGGGGAGAGATCCTCTGTTAACAGAACCGGGTGTGAGTGTTTTAGTTGATCCTTGCTTTTTACGTTTTCCTTGGTTATGCTTATGGTAGTTGCCTAGTAGTGCTTAAAATTAATTTAACATTTTGACTGAACGTGAAACAAGAATGGGACAAATGGTTTTGTGGGCAAGGGTCGTGAACTGTGACTTGGGTGCAGTGGTGTTGTGTTCTGTAGGTTGGCTAGGAAAACCTAAGCTTTGGGTGAGTGTTTGTTACCTATATCTATACTTGTAGCTTTTTGTTTCTTATTCGCACCCCACCCATGTTGAGCACTCAGTGCCGAACACCCCCATTTATGGGGGAATGGTGTTTTTCCCAACACTATCCTTAGTGGCTGGTTATTAGCTCCTTTTCTGCTCACTTTCCCGGATAGCCCAAGTATCTTCGGGCAGGCTATGATGGCCTGAAGTCCATTATTATCCCAAGAACCTCCGGGTGGGGTGTTGTGGTGGATGGCCAGGTGTGTGCGGCAGGTGGTTTCCCAAGTGTCTTCGGGATGAGGCACAGTTGTCTTCGGGCGTGGCGGTGGTTGCTCTGGCCTAGGTGTTTGCAGGCATGGTTACATGTGACAGTTGAGGCCCAGGTGTGTGCGGGCGGGATTCGGCAATGGGATTGCGTGTGGTTGTGGCCCAGGTGTGTGCGGGCGGGATTCGGCAGTGGGACTGTGTGTGGTTGTGGCCCAGGTGTGTGCGGGCGGGTGTGGCAGTAGGACTGCGGTGAGAATGGCGGGATTGGTCTGATGCGTAGGATGTCTCAATAACCAGTGGGAAAGTGGCACGGGGTACCCAAACATCGATGTGCTCTTATATATATATTACATGAATTGTGTTATTTGGGGAGCGAGCCTTGGTGAGGCCTGGGATGGATATTTTTCCTTGTTAGTTGTTTGGTTTACTCTTTTCTCACGGGACTTTAGTACGTTCCCCCACTTGTGCACGAGATTCTTGGTTTTCCCTACTGAGTGTACTTGTATGCTCACCCTACGTATATAAAACTGCTTTCAGGTTTCCAGGAGGACTTCGGGGATCACGCAGGACCTTACTAGCTCAGACTTTTGGAGCAGTTGTAGTTGTTTCTCTTTTTCTTTTGGTACTTACCTTGTAGTCACCTTTTTGCACTTTGTGGCTTTCACTTTCGAAACATGCATGTGGGAATGGGTTACATTTGGCTTTACATTATTTTCTACCTTGGTGTTGTCGGGATTTCTCCTCCTTATCTTTCGTTCCTATAAAATTGAAAGGGAAATGCCTCCATTTGCGAGAATTTTCTATACCCTTGGTGCTAGTCGCCACTCTGGGACCTATTGAAGGCGGGTTTCGGGGGTCATTATCTCTCCTTCAACTTAGAGAAGGAAGGGCCTGGCAATTTTCTGACCCTTCCCTCCTTTTGGTGAAGGCGGGTCGTGACACATTATGTCATGTCATTGTTTCTCCCCCTCTAAGGGGCCGACAATGTGCATCAGGGCCACATATCAACATGAACATTGAAACATAGTTCCAAAAGGGTATAAAAAACACATATATTTTATAAAATTCAAGGGAATCGTATATCAAAATATTCATTGCATAGGATATTAAATATTACACAATTGATAAATGTCATAGAATAAAATAACAGGGAATATAAAAAATTCCATGGGATATGAATGTTTATAAAAAAGTAAAAATCACAGAAAAAATGTGATATCAGTATATGATATAATGGGTTACCCAAGAAAATCAATATCCAAACATTCATGGGTTTATACCCTAGGCTTTTTCACTAGACATTCATTACAATAAACAACAAATAGAGTCACAATATGGTATGAACCCTCTACATTTAACCGGTTGATTAAAAAATCCAATTTCTATCAAGGAATGGTACCAAAATCATGTTAAACATCAATTTTCAATTGAATTAATCCTTATACATAATCATAGTTTAATATAATTGAAATTATATTAAGGGATGATTTTATGAGATTAAATCTATTTCAATATTCCAATATGGTACTCACTGTCATTTGAATATCCATGATCGATCAAGGAGTGGCCTCCAAAACATGTGATCTAATATTGGATTACAAATAAATCATTCCTCTAAATTTTTATAATAATGGATATTGATTTTCAATGAATTTTAATATCAATTTATTTATTTTTTCAATTTTTTATGTATTATATTAGAGACTAGGCACCGAGAGGACATGCGATGATGAAGCCCAATGTGATGGGAAAATATTTGAAATATTTGTAATATATTAAATAGAATACACACAATTATTTTCTAAAAAATTGGAATAAATTATTAATGGTTTCATGGATTAGCAATATGAAGGAACAATTTAGTTCAAAAATTGAGGTTTAACCAAGGTGTGATGCAACCATAGTTAGAATGACTCGTTTGTGGAATAGTCGTTGCGTTGCAAAATTGAAAATTTTAATTAACTAAAATTAGTTCATTTGTTTAATTGAAAAATTTAATATATACACAATTAAATTTTATTAAATATTCATTAAAAGAATTTTTTTCATTGTTTACCATATAATATGGTAAAACGTCAGAGAGCCCATAAATATTGTGGAATGAGATTCCCTCGGAATATGACAATCTGATCGAGGATCAACAATATGAGTGGGGAAAATTGAAGGATATCATTAAAAATGATTAAATGGTTCATTATTTATCATTTATTGATCTTTATCAAGTAATTTTGGTTGTATTAATTGTTTTAATTCCCTCTACGGGTTTCCCAAGATGAATTAATATTAATCAACCATCATATTGATATGTGGATCCTGTTTATTTGTTTGAATGATTTATTAAGGGGTTTCTTTTAGAGATTAACATTTAATTTATAATTTATTTGTTGTTATTCTTATTTAAATGAATCAAGGTATAAATAAATACTTCTCAATGTTTGTTGCTATAATTTTTTACCTAAGTTCTTCATTCACCATATGCATCCTTCAATTGTCCTGAGGTTTGATATATCCTAGACATAAGATTTTTGTGATCTATTTTCTTTGAACAAGAATCTAATATAGTAAGGAATGAATAGACATGAAAATAATGTGGTTATATGATTGAAAAATATTTAGATCTAACTATTTAGATACATGATATTGTTGTTCTTCAGCGAAAAATGAAGAATAAAAATCAGTACCATTTTCCCAGGATATCGTTGTCCGGAATCTTGTCAATATATGATTTATAAAATCTTGGAGGCTTGGTTAGAGATTTTGTGGCATGACACATCCATAATTTGAGGTCGGTGTATTATATGAGATATTTGGATCCCAGATCAGGTATTCTGGAAAATCCATATCAATAGGGAATGTAATTTGTATCTACATACATTATAGGACCCCTAATGTAGAGGAACATATTTTAGTATAAACATAAATATCACACAGTGTGTGACCCTTGTCACATGGAATTTGACCTCTATCTTCATACTCTTCATGTACCCTAGTGCATACATGTACATGGGTTGGAGAACATTGTGTACTCACCCACACTGACATGTCCTTGACAAAGTACATTTGATAATCAATGCACAATTAAAAGGGAGCATATACATTTGCTAAAGACATGTTTTGGGACACTTGTAGACTACATAGGAATAATAAATTCTTTTTTACTTCTAAAAAAACATGGGTTTATACACATGCCGATTACCTGAGAATGAAACATGGTCAAGGGATTCGTTGTGTAAACCCTTATACACAGTGTGTACTCTTTTAGACTAGCATAGAGTACATTTCCTATCTATATAATGGAAAATTTTATTAAGGTTATTTTCCTTTATCCTTTCACAAATGGTTGTTATTGAATAATATTTTAATCCTTGGAAAATGATCCCTTCCATAGGACACCAAATATGGAATTGTTGGAATTTCTCTTTGAACAAGGGAGTGATATCTTTTATTCAACTTCACGCCCTATGTGGAGTTATTGGAATAGTATTTCAGAGTCATACATGGTTCCAATCCTATAAATTGATGGTTAGTACAAATTGAGTATTTAATATCACACCATGTAATTTGATGTTATCATCATATTTGTATTATATCTTCTCTAACCATTCATCATGTACATATAACGGAGAGACCAAATGAGTATATTCCCTCTGACATACTTCATCTCTGAAATTATCTTCAAGAGTACATTCGCGTAGACGAGTTCAATTTGGAATCATTGAGCTAGAATCCAAGGATGGTATACTATGGTTGTGAAATACCATTATACTATGTTTCAATCATAAGTATATTTGGAAATTATTGTTATATGTGATGTAGACATATAACTGGGCATAGATGAATATTATTCCATTGATGTGTGTTTATGCTTTCGAGGATTCCAAGTCGATGGTTGTCACACATCAGCTCTTGGAGTGAGTCAAAGAGTCACAACTTGGAGGTAATAACTATGATACTCTACATACTATGATATACACTAAAAATAGTAATGATATATTTAATAATGGTGGAGATGATGTCTTTATTTTAAAATATCACATGATTGTATACATCATGTTGTGGGAGGATCTTCTAAGGGAGTTCAATACATTTACTTAAGTGGTACATCTAGGTATGGAAAAATTGTTCCAAGAATTATGATGTTATAATTTTTGGATAGAGGTGAATAATGTAGTTTAATTGTTTTTCTATTGATTTCATATTTTTTCGGATGTGACGAATGACCACCATTTTTCAATGGGTTAATCTCATCCCTTTGAAGTTCTATAGTGTATGTGGGAAAGGTTATCCACCGACATCATCATGGGTATACCACATACATCTTGGGGACATGATACCATATGGGTATTCATATATCCATTCAATATGTATTCCCACTTCATAGAACATTAGGAACGATGTTTAGTAGAGATCGTGGGATGACTCTATGTTCATGAGATAGTTTACATCTAGGGAGTTCCATCAATGATCATTTCGGATAATAATTCTCACTTCACATCCCTTTTTTTTTTGAAAAGGATTAGAAGAGGCTTTCGAGACACAGTTAGTCTTGAGAACAACTTTTCATCAAAAAACTAATCATTAGATACATGGAACCATTTAAAGTTTCAATGATTAAATTTGTCTATAGTTATAAGGATTACATACCACATTTGAATTTTTAATAGAAAAAACATTCCTTTCCACCATTCATATGGAACCATTTGTGCCCTTGTATTTGAAAACATGTATGTCCCCACATTTTTTGGACTGAATCATGAGAGTCACTACTCATGGTCCCATAGATTTTGTGAGCTACTATTATGAAGTTGAATATATTTCAATAAAGGATGAGGACTTCACAGATCGTTCCTAAGTCGTGTGTTGTTTGTTGATTGTGTTCATTAAAGTTTTTGGAATGAGAATATGTGTTCCTATGATTTTAACCATGATGTGAATTAAAGAGATCTGCGTGGGGTGGAAAACTATATTTGAGTTTCATTAACCCTTTCTAGATACTGCATAGATTTTCTGGGGTTGTGTTCATCTAACTCTACCTCAACAGTTACACCAGTTAAATGGAATCTTCCATGTGTCTTCACTGAGGAGGTACGTGTATGAAAAATTACACATTATCAACTTGGAAGATATAGATATCCAGGACGTTGATACCGTTGTACAGTAACCAGTATAGGTAAATTATTATTAGGATATGATTCCGCGTGGGTTATTTACTCCCTCAGTGTGTTTTAAATGGACACATGGGATTTTCCAGGAGATCACATGGGAGTATAAGGCTCTGATACATTCGTAGTACCAACATCTATTTGTATCATATGATTAGCATTTAGTGACATAATACCCTATGTTGGGGAAAACATAATTACTCATTATCATCATATATATTATTTGGATGTTGTGTGGATTATTTTAGCGAATAGTCACCAACACAACGTGTGACTCCAAAGCCCAGTATTCCTAGAAAAAATGAATTAAATAAATTAAATATATTAAACAGCCCACTAGAGTATTTTTCTGTAAAAGTTGAATAACATCAAATGAGTGACCAGATCAGAAATATGAGGGCACTGCTGAGTTCAGAATGATCTTTACCACATGCAATATATTATCATTCTCAGCACATGTCATTTGTGAGAAAATAACACAGGAATAAATAGAAGAAAAAAATTCATAAAATATATTTTGTTTTATTCATTAACAGAAAGATGCAATGAACTAATTCACTTTCTTAAAACATATACTTATGGAAAAAATATTATCGGTTATGAACATAATCCAAGAAATTTTTACAGGGACATTTGATTTTTTGGAATGATATTCTTTAGTTGATGATGATTGGATCATTGATCAATGACTAGAGATGGAATAAATAGAATGATCTTATAAATGAATATCACACCCCAACATTACTTATTTATGTCCCATCCGAATAAAGGTAGGTTAGATTATTGATTTGTTTCCTTCTACCATTATTTATTTATGTACTTTATAGGGATCAATAGGCCAAAAATTTAATATAGGGATATTGTGCCATTTCAGAATGAGTTTATTGCAAGGTGATTTTGGGAGAATTATATTAAATTAATGATTTCATCAATATTATTATCATGAAATGTATCAAGGTGAATACGAACATATATTGAGGTTTTTTACAAATACTTTTTAATCTTATATTCTCCACATGTTATTCATTCACCATATGTAATATCTTTTTATCCCAAGGATTGTCATATCCTGATCAATTGAACATTTAACTCCAATTTAATGTTATAATGAGTCAATATCATTTATTTTGGATCACTAGAATAAGATGTTGGGTTTTTCATGGAATCAAAAAAAGATTAGACGATGTGGATACAATATTTTTATTATTATTTGATATATAATGAATAATGACAAAAAACATTTTCATAATGAATTAAAATCCATATATTATTGATCAGTGATGGATATGTTCATCAAGGGTCAACTCATTTTTTTGGGAAAATATAAACATTAATCAATGGATAGAGTAGTGGAGAAGATTCACAAATTGTGCATCATGGATTCTAAAAAATTACAATCAACAGGGAATGTAATCCATACATACATGCTATGTATTCCATCATGTGATTCATATAGGTTATTAGGAGAATGATAAATGTCTCATGACATGCAACCCATGTGAAATGTTGTGTGGTATCTCCTTGGATATTCAGTGTGTACAAAAGAGTGTACGTGGACACAAGGTGGAGACCATGAGTTAAATAATATCATGTTCTCCGCCAAAAAAAAACTTCCTATTCCATATACATGGGATAATACATGTACTTTTACACGAGAACATGTAAATCGGCTAAAGCCACATATTAGAACATGGTTAGACTAGAAATGAAACCTACACACCATGTACCTCTAAATGGACAATGGTTGAATTAGTGAATGGTTACACGGGATGTACCAATGGTCAATAGACATAGTGTGTAACCCCTTATACATGTCATGAACTATATTAAACATGGATTCAATCCTTTGTAATATATATCTTCACAAATTTTACTTAGGGTTTATACCCATTTTCAACTCTCTAATATTATTCCTCCTCGGAAAATGATACATTTAGAAGGTTTTCTCAGATATAGTCATTTTATTCTAACCATGAGGCCTAGTGTAGTATCAAATATTCATCTTTATTTATTTATGTGGATTTCATAGTATAATTGTGACAAACTGTACATGGGTGTTAATCCTCTACCTAGTGAGTTAATCAATATTGTGTTATTAGTACAAACTCATAGACTTGGGAGTGATCCTAAACTATGTATCGTATCTATTTAGACCTATTAGAATGTACTTCTAATAGTGAGAACCAATGAGAACTATCTCTTGGATGAACATCATCAGTTTAATAAGATACAAGAGTTAGTACTCCACAATGAGTTCTATCAAGAATTGTTGAGATGTGATGTAGATATATACGTGAATACATATAAAATATATTCATTTTTAGTATGCTTATTTATTTATCATTGTTATAATGAGTTCATTTATACTATCCACTATATTTGATTTATCCCCAAATGTCATGTATTATATAGAAGAATATTCTTTTGACAGATTCCATAATGGAGTAGGACCTATTAGTGCATAGATAGATGGGATAGACCGAGGTGTCTTCTAATGGTATTCTGATAGTAGTCACATTTTTCTTTCAAGGTGGACTCATGATATATAGTCTAAGTGGTGGGAATGTATTTTTCACTATATACATTAAATTTCATCCTTATGTACCCTAGTTCTGTTATTATGATGTATGAATGCTTGATTATTAATTTTTTTTATTTTAGCATTGAATAGGCATACAGATGTGTGTTTGTGTCTATTCATCTACATAGACTACAAACTCCCATGTTATTGATATCCATTCTCAATACTAGTCACCATCCCATAGAATATTAGAGGATGGAATGTGGAGTCATGACATTATCCCCTTTGGAATGGGTTATGAAAAAATATATCTATACAACATGTGATAGTTCTATGACCAATAATATCGTATTTAGTAAATTAATATTATTTTGGATAAATATAATTTTAATTGATTCCTATATAAATCATCACATATCACACCAAAGAGGAGAGGATTATAATCTATGTGAACCTTGTAAGGGATAGATTTTTTGTTCAGTAATATTAGTGTCTGATTTGGGAAAGGACATACTATATAATAAAATTGGTGTAGAATGATAAAACCTCCATTAGTGACACCTGCATATAGGAACCTCCTGCAAAGAAATTTATAACACTAGCTAGATCGTAGGAAAATATATTATTCATTTTCTAAACTCATATATGCCAATTTTTCTATGAATAATTTAGAAATTATTTATCACCCACTAAAAATAGGTAGGATCTATGAAATGATGCGCCTAAAGCCAGTGACAGTGGTGGTTGTTTAAAACAACCTACTAGTCACTGGACTTGTTTTTTGTATTCATGTATCACACTAAGCCTAGCATAAAATAAACCCCATTTCAATGTACTTTTAATAAATAAATTTTAACACAATGGAAGATTAATGAAAAAATATATCATGTCATTTAACAATATACCACAAAAATTGAATATTTTAAAAACATGTGATTAATGGCCCAACAGAAAAAAAGCTGGATAATTAGAGTAATATATTCCGTGTATTATATTGATTGATATTTATTTAGTTTTTATGGATATAGAAATATGACAATTTATTTTACATTAAGTATGGGGATGATTTTTTGAATGGAGACTCAGTCATGAACCACTCCGAGTCGACCCTTAATCGGTCTCCCAGGCCACCCCGTGACATGTCCTGAGAGGCATTCAGATCCGCCTGGGATAGAGAAAAGCATCATAGGAATCAATAGAGTACAAAAGTGAATGATTTCTACCATATATGAAAAATAAAACAATAGGGGAAAGAAATGGCCACCCAAAATACATGTATATAAAGGTTGAAATAATCATTATTTGTTCAAGAAATTGAAAGTACAACCAATACAACAACTCAACTATCCAAACCTGATAACCAACTAACTCTTTTTGACCTCGCTGGCCACTCTCCATCAAAATGATCACACCTTTCCCAAGGTAATCAATATCAATCTGAAACCTACACAAGGTCTAAAAACAGAAGAAGACTATAGGCGTGAGTATTAAAACTCAGTATGATAGCCCGATATTCTATTCACAATGAACATCCATTAAAATAATAGAAACATAAAATTCAACTTTTAAATAAAAAAATAAAGTGATGTCTTCCAAATGAGGTCACATGCTATAAAAAAATTACTAGAAAAAATCTTCCTTGTTTTATAAACAATAATTCTAGTAACAACGTTCAAAGCGGTGCAACTTCAAAATGAAATAGTTCTCAAGAGGGATGCTTTAAATAATTTAATATTTTTAATAAATCACTCACATGACATAATTTACCCACCAAAAACACTGTATACCGACAGTGAGTAAAAAAGATACAATTAGCACATTTCACAGAAACACCGCTAGGCACTAGTCAGTTGTGATCCCCAGGTACCTCATATCTCGGTGAACGTAACCGTAATAAATATCTGTTCTCAGGTACATAAAACCTTATTAGGGAGAATAACCATAACCTAGTGGTCCACCAACAACTTAATCATCATCATAGTTTATTTAGTGTTTTCATCGTCAAATTTTCTAAGTGAAATAGGGGCCAAAACCCATAGGATCACTAGCATACACGTACACGCCCCACCCAAGATACACGAGATTCCCTTTAGTGCTCAATCAAATTGCACATATTGTAAAATAAACATTTCACATAAAAAATCCAATACCAAACAATAAAAATACAAACCTCCCACAAACATTATTCACATTTCATTCATGATTCAACAAACCACAAAATGTTTTCATAAAACAATTTTAAGAAGTGTATTGATGCTCTCCACATAAAACTCATTCAAAACACTCTTTCAATTATATAAACACATAAAAACCATACCAAACCATATTTTAAATCCCTAAAAACATTTAATAAAATCACTTCATGGTCGATAAAACAATACCAATTACACAACTTGGTATATACATGTAAAACACTCATTCTTCATCTCAAGGAAAGGCCAAACATGCCTTTAAAAATTTTCTCAAAACTATCATTTGACAAAGTTATGAATTTAAAATTTATTAAGGTGGGGTGTACACACCATTTAAATAATAAAACCACATTCATAAATCTCTTAAAACACCATGGTGACATCTTCAAAATAAAACCATATTTATAAGAATGTGAAATGGGCCATTTTCCGGCAACTCAGGCCAAAACATGTTGTAAATAGAAAAACCATTTGATTATAAATGGAAATAGAAATTTCAAAACCATAAATGATACCAAATTAATTTTCTCACATGCTTCCAATATAATTAATAATCCAAAAAAATTATTTTAAATATCACTAGACAGATAAAATCCAACCTGGCAATTTACCAAAAACATGGCATACACTCTTTAAAATAACAACTTATGTTAATCACTTAAAAAGGGATAAAACACCATTATCATTCCATAATGTTATTCAAGATACTGTGAAATATTCAAAATACAATAAACCATGTGCTATAGCTCATTGAAAATTTATCAAACCTGAGGAGTGCACATTTATAACAAAACTACTATATTTTTATCAAAATAAGTCATAGAACATAATTTGAACACAAAAACATTAGAAACAAAGTTTAATAGTATAAAATATCATATAAATAATATTATTAAAAAATTAAAATGATGAAACATAAATGATAAATGTTTGTTCAAGGTATATCTTTTCTCAATTCCTTGGCGTAACGGAAAAACACTCCCAAAAGCATCCATTGCGGGTTTATAAACCATAAATCAATGAATAACAGACCTAAATGAATATAAAATCCATCCAAAACCATGGGATAATATAACCCTAGGTCTATCATGACTAGGGGATATGATAAAACTAATAAACAATGAAAAGAGGAAGAAGAGGGAGGATAAAGGAGATGGAATCTCACCTTTTCACCTAGAAAACTCTTCTTATTCCATAATATCTGCGGCACTAGATAAAAGAGAATGGGATGAAACATCTTGTAGATGCACATAAGGTTTGAAAGAACCAGGTAATGATGATTGTTTCTACAAAGATAATGAATTTAATGAGTTATGTCTGAAAATATTTACCTTATCAATACTGGGAAATTTAAGGTAACCTGATAACAGTATCCCTAATCCATGATCCATATGAGTTAAAAAGAGGGTAAATAGATAATAGGGGTGAGGATAGGGGTATTGGATTCTAGGGGTAGGTGTAATCAAATAAAAATATTAAAAAATTAAGAATATATAATTTTTTTTTTAAAAAAAACTAGAAATTGTCCCATGGGATGGACCAATACCTAAATAAGTAACCCTAATTCCCCATGTTTATGAATTTATATGGGATCCAAAAGGATATGGATGTTTTAATATGTCAGTATAGGAAAATTGGGAAGTGTAACGTGTGAAAAAATATAAAAAACATAGTATTTATAGAAGAAAAAATTTAGTTTATAAAATTATAAATGGGCGCATGATTTGCCCAAATCATGAAGTAACCACCCTTTATTGAAAAACTCCTCAACAATAAATGTGGAACATAACTTAAAATTTTTATAAATATATAAATCATAAACAATCATGATTCATCTCACTAAATAACAAAAAAAAAGGATAGGTTTTTTTACTAGACCAGATCAAAACAAAGACAAAAAAACTTGGCGTGACAATTCTCCCCACCATTAAAGCTTTCCACTCCCAAAAAGCCATAACACTTTCCAGATAAAAAATAAACACCTAAGGATTACCTGTAAACATTATATAGCCACTCAAGAAAACTAAACATCATCATCCATCAATGGATTTTATGCCTCCACAACATAAGAACACGCTACTCACAACAACTTCAAGAAAAACATTGGAAATATCCAGCAACCACCTCTACAACCAAGCCAAGAACCCGATTGTTGGGACTTCTCCAAATGAACCATACTATCAACCAAACAAAGTGCACTCAAAGAAAGTAACATATTTTAGGTGATTCAAGAATGGACTCCCCATAATTAAATAATAATTGTCACTAGAAAAGTTCTTAGGATGATAATCCATGAGACCCATGGTGGATCTCCTCACCACTAGAAACCAACTAGAAACGAACAGACAAGAATTCAAAAAGATCTAGAGTTGGGCCTCACTTACACAATCCCAAAAACAATATCCTACATAAACCTACAATACCAAGTTAATAGGTTTAAAACATTAACATATAAACCACCCACTCCCAAATGGAGGGTACAAGAACTGGGCCAACACATTCAGCACAGATCTGGACCCCCACCCCTCAGTGATGGGAGGGAAGGTGGCCCAATAATTTGGAAACTGGAACCACAAAATAAAAAAATGAACTTTCTAAAACTCTCCACCTACTAATAGGTAACACCAACACCGCATATGATTTTCACAGGTGGTACACACATGTACATTGATTAAAAAACCATATCCATGAAGGCAAAACCATTTACATTGTGTGATGGGTAAGTCACCCACGCTTGTTGTGACAAAGGGAAATTCACAGAAATGAGGATCCAAAACATTGACATAAAACTAACTTACCAAAAAGGAGGAGGCAGTATCCTAATCGATCACTCCAAACCTCTGTCAATTTCCTGACTACCTTAAAAGCATTACATGTTTGCCTATGGATGGAGTGCTGATTCGTGACACATATATTATACCGTAGTCAGGTGATAAGGATCTCACCACTCAAAAAAACACAATTGATCACAAAAAAACCTTCATGTAAATATTAACTCATAGATACATATCAAAATTCTATCTCACTACGAACGAGGGGAAGAATGCACAAGGAATACAACAAAACACAACAACATCACCGAACACAACTGCTATGTCCCAAAGAATTATCAAAACCTTGAAGCACTTTTAATTGATACAAAATAGCTCTCTACTCCAACAAATAGGTTGAGGAATCATCCAATGAGGTGGATTTAACATTTTAAGTGAACTCTTAATTTGATCGGTAGGAATGATTTCTAACGGAGAACTATCCATTGCAACATTAGAACATCAAAGACATCTTTAGGAACACGATGAACATCACTCTGAAATTGAGCCCCCAACAAGATCTCATTTCAAGATACAACAATAGTACGACTTCTAGATCACAAGGAAGCTTAATGAATAAAAAAATATTCTAAGATATAGAAAAATAAATCCACATAAACATTGGTTTTAAAAAAAGGTCACAACATTTTAGCTCAAAACAATATTGAAAAACATACTTACTTGGTGGGTTTCCACATTCACCAAAGGGGTTTCATCACGTTTCACCCACATTCTCATTTCCATGCCACCCCATGAACCCAACCACAATTCTATATAGGCCATTAATCTAGATATAAATAAAACCATGCATTTGAGATTCTATGAAAACCCCAAATGCTAAAACAAAACTACATCATTCCAAAAATCATGTACCTTAAAATGGAACACCAACACCCTAGTCAAAAACCCTTTTCATATTTCACAAAAAAACAACAATTCATTAAGAACAATTTTCATAAAAACCTACCCCATTTAATTTTTAACTACTTTTAAAATAACCAAGACACAGAAAAAACCCCACCCCATTTAATTTAAAAATTAAACTATGTATATTTTCATATTCTGAGGTCCATTGAGACGAATACAATTTCTAGGAAAACACTATCTGATCAAAACCAATTTCCAAAACTAATTTATCTGATAAAAAACTGTTAAACATCCCAAAATACCCCTTTTACATCAATGATTTTGAATCACCTTAAAATGATTCAAACATTCAATGAATTTTATTCCAACAAACCACATGTTTTGATTTTGGATAATCCAATTTCATGAAATCATTTCCACTTCCTCCTATTTTTTTTCAAAAAAAAACAACCTTCCAAAACCATTCTAATATTTTATTTTTAAAACCTTTTTTCAAATTTTCAAAATAAAATCTTTCCCTTAAAACCCATTTCCACAATTCTCACCAAGAGATTTTCAAAACAAAAAATCCGAATTCAAGAAAGGTCCAAGAGTCCCAAAAAGGGAACTATTATTGTTAAGTGACTTGACCAAATGGTTGGTGTCCATCTGTCATGCCCAACACCAAAACGCAATGTCTTATTAGGACCATTCCCTAGATAGGAATGGCTCTATAGGCTCAGAAAGATCACTGAGGCCATTAGTCAGACTTACCTTGTCATATCCCAACACCAATCAATCAACAAGGACAAAGGACACAAAAACCTGGAATTCCTGTGGAAACTCGAGGATCAGAATGAGAAAGAGTTCCTGACGCTCTTTCAAAACGTACCCCTCATGTCCCAAAAATACTACTCCATAAACCATGAAAACC
Organism: Viscum album; assembly: GCA_963277665.1. Taxonomy (NCBI): domain Eukaryota; kingdom Viridiplantae; phylum Streptophyta; class Magnoliopsida; order Santalales; family Viscaceae; genus Viscum; species Viscum album. The sequence goes on from OY728135.1 coordinate 166,360,908, forward strand.
CAAAAATAATATGGTCACTCTAATAATAAAGGTCTACTAAGAGCTGACCCCTTTGATACGATTTAGTCACGAACAAGTTCGGGTCAACCCTGAACTGGTCACCCAGGCCAGCCCGCAACAAGTTCCGAGAGGCATTCCCGTATCTCCCAGGATGGAGACAAGAACCAAGGGAAATAATAGAGTATACAAGGGAATGTTTTCACCCATATATGAACAATGAAACAATAACAGAACGAAATGGACATCCCAAAATTAATTTATACAAAAATTGAACTGATCATTATTTGTACAAGAAACTAAATTTACAACAAAGCCAACCACTCAACTAACTAAACCCAATAACCAAATAACTCTATGTGAACCCTCTGGAACTCTTAAAAAAAAAGTATCACACCTCACCCAAGGAAATTTAACTCATGATGAAACCTGCACAAGGTCTAAAAACAGAGGAAGAATATGGGCGTGAGTATTAAAAATCAGTAGGTTAGCCCGTTATTCTCTTCCCAATGATCCTACTTTTACATAAATGAAACATAAATTCATGTTTTAAATACAAATATAATGTTATTTCTTCTAAATGTTATCCCATGAAATAAAAAATTTACCATACAAAAACATTCATGTTTTATAAACAAGAATATAAGCAACAACTTTCAAAGCGGTGAAACTTCAAAATGAAATAGTTTTCAAAAGGGATTCAATAAAGAGTTTTAACTTTTAAATAAATGTCACACACAACTTAATTTACCCACCAAACACATTTTATGTCGACGATGATTACAAAAGATCCTATGAGGAAAATTCATAGGAACAACCCCAGGCAGTAGTAGGTTGTGAGCCCCAGGTACCTCGTATCACGGTTAATGTAACCATAATAAATATCCATTCACATGCACACAAGCTACTATTAGAAAGAATACCCACAACCTAGTGGTACCAAAATATCATCATCATCATATTTTAGTTTGTTTTAATATTTAAACTTGTTACGTGAAACAAGGGCCAAACCCCAAAGGATCACTAGCATACTAGTACACGTCCGCCCACCAAGATACCTAAGATTCCCATTAGTTCTCAATAAATATATTAATGTTATCAAATACAAATTTCACATCATAATTCCATTCCAAATCCATAAAAACACAAAAATACCACAAACGTTTTCACATTCCTTCCATGAATCAACAAACCACTACATATTTTCGTACAAAAAATTAAAGGAGTCTATTGAGGAATTAAATATAAAACTCATTCAAGAACACCCTTTTAATTATAAAAACACATCAAAACCATACCAAAAGATATTTACCAGCCCTAAAAACCTTAATAAATCAATTTCTCGAACCATAAATCAATCTTAATTGCCCAACATGGTATATTCAATGAAAACACTCATATTCATTTTTAGGAAAGTCCAAACGGGACTTTTTACATTTTTTCAAAAATAAAATTTGACAATGTTATTCAATTCAATTTTATTAAGGATGTGTGTAAAGACAATTTAAATAATAAAACAAAATTAAAAAATCTTGTAAAACCCTTAAGTGTCATATTCAAAACATAACAATTTTTACAAGAATGTTGTGCGGGCCATTTTCCGGCAACTCAGGCCAAAACATGTTGTAAAAAAACTATTTGTTTGTAATTGTAAATCCAAATTTTAAAGCCATAAAAGGATTCCAAAATAATTTTCTTACATGATATTTATATATTTATAAATCCAAACAAATTATTTTAAATTTAACTAGACACATAAAATCCAACTGGGCAATTTACTGAACACATGGCATGCTCCCTTTAAAAAAACATAAGTTAAGCACATAAAAAGGGATAAAACACCATTTTCATGCCATAAATTCATTTAAGATATTAATACATATTCCAAATAACATAATAAAATTTTGAGAGCTCAAGGAATAATTTATCAAATAAGAGTTCACATTTATACCAAAACAACTATATTATTTAAAAAATAAGTCATAAAAAATAATTTGCAAAAAAAACCTTTAGGACCAAAGATTCACAGAATCACATATCATATAAATAATGTTATTAAATAATTAAAATGATGAAACATCATGGATAATGTTTTGTTCAAGGTATATCCTACATCAAATGCTTGGCGTAACGAAAACACACACCCGAAATCATCTGTCGTGGGATTATAAACCATGAGACAATGAAAACTAGACTTAATGAATATGAAATACATCAAAAACCACTGTATTACTGAACCCTAGGACTATCATTATTAGGGGAGATTATATAAAATGAAATAATGATTGGAGGATGAAGATGGTGGATAAAGGAGATTAAATCTGACATTTTCCACTAGAAAACTCTTGGTATTTAATTAGATATGCAACCCTAGAGAAAATGGAATGGGATTAAAAATCATTAAGAGGATCCTAAGGTCTGTAAGAACAATTTAAATAATATATGATGGAAAAATAGAATGAATTGAGTGAGATATGTCTAAAACAATTTACCTTTTCAATTCTGGGAGATTTGTGGTAACTTGGGACCTTTATCTCTAATCCATGACCCATATGAGATCCAAAGAGGGTAAATAGATAATGGGGGTTAGGATATTGGAATTTTATTCTAGGGGGATGTGTAATCACTAAAAAATAAAAAAAATGAATAATATATAAAAGAACCAATTTAATTTTTTTAAAACTGGAAATGGGCCCATGGGTTGGCCCAATACCAAAATAAGTAACCTTAATTCACTATGATTATGAATTTTTATGGCGTCGAAAAGGATATGGATGTTTTAATATGTCAGTATAGGAAGATCGAGAAGTGTAATGAGAGAAAAAAGATGAAAAAAAGGATTTATAAAAGAAAGAAAATTCATTTTTTTCAAACAAGAAATGGGCTCACAGTTGGCACAAATCATGAAGTAACCACTGTTTCATCAAAAATTCCGAAACAATCATTTGGGAACCCAAATTAGAGTGATTATAAATATATGAAACTTCAAAGCTCAAGATTCATCTAACCATGTACCAATTAAATGTATCTGGATTTCCAATGGACTGGATCAAAATAATGACAAAAAAACCAGGTGTGATATACTCAGAAAGGATGTTCTCATCACCTAAAGGATATATCATGTTCATAGTAAAATTAAAAAAACATTATGTTTAATTTAAAATGAGTTTTTAACATTATATTATATAATATAATATATTAATTAGTAATAATAAGTTTTGCTGTAAAAATGGTTAAAAAATAAATCTAGGGAGATGGATGTTCTTATATATATCTCACTAAATGAAGTAGATTGAGTACATGCATGGATACTTGATATTGAGTATACTTCCTAAATGATGATAAATAAGTATCTAATCAAGGGAATCATTTTTTATAAATACAGTTTCATTATTATTCAATATAAAGACGTATTCAAAAAAATGGATTCATGAAACCCAAAATCCATGGTAATGATACGAGGAACATATATGACTAGATTGTGGATTGCATATGGAATATAATTTCTTCAATTAGATAATTGTGTGACTCAACACATACAAAAAAATTCTCCAAGAATACTTATAGAATAAAAAGAAGTAATGATAAAATAGAGAATAATATGATCCATATAATGATGAATCTGTATAATATAGAAAATAATATTATTTTTGGTCAATATCATAGGAAGGTGGAAATATATTATTGCATGAGAGTCCAGTTCACTGAAAAATACTTTTGTCAGTTGGTTAATAGTAAATTAGAATATGATATCTCTATGCTCTCTTAAGAAAAATATTGTAATGCTATAAAACCGTAATAAATAAAATTTCCTTCTTATAATTATTTTATATAGTATAAAGCGCATAAAATAATAGTTTTAACATAATAGAAACATTATCAAAAATGAATTACTGAAATTAAAGATATTTACATATGTTATGAAACCTATATTTTTGAAATAGTATGTTGAACATTTGAATAGTAATGTCACCTTTATGAATAGTAAATTAGATAATAGAATAGTAACGTCACACATTAATTTATAAATAGTATTTACCAATATTATAAGTGAAAATAAGATATAATTATATAATAACATCAGTGGGTAAATATTTTATAAAATATTAACTAAGTTGGAATTTTTCATATGTTATAAATATTTCATTATAGTTTATTGATTGACTAAATAATTTAAAATAAATTTTATTTTCATAAAACGTATTAAGAAATTAAAATTTCATTTTCTTTTGGTTATATGATAACATTATGAGTTCATAATTTATTTTTCAATGAGTAGGAAATGTAGTTTTAATTTTAAAATAATAATTTCTAATAAATGTGGATATTAATTAAAAATTTAATTTCTATTATGATGAAAATTATTTTTATAATATAGAGTTATTTTTTAGTTCTACACATTTGAAAAATGCATTGGCTGAATTTTTGTATTTTTCAGGAATACATAAATAAATTGGAAGAGTAAAATAAAGAAATTTATGGTATATATACATTTTAATTTAAAATACACTATTCTGTGAGTCATTGCTAATTCAAGGACCATTTATTAGAACTGAAATGATTTAATTACCATATTTAGTATCAATAGTAACTACTTATTATTGTATTGAGGAAAATAATATTATAATTAATGAAATAATGATAAAAACCTCATCTCCCAAAATATAAATACCACAATTAGCTACCTCTTATGCTCACCCATCTAAAGCCCTACTCCCTATCCAAATTGTGATCATATAACGTACCAAACCCATGCAGCACATATATGAGAGTTGTTTCTTTAAAAATTTCAAAAACCAACCCCTTGAGGAGGTTCTAATGAATAAGGAATCATGATGTAAAACCCTATTCAATTTTCTTTCAATTTCTTTTCAATTCTTATTCAATCAACATCATCTCTTCAATTTCCATTTTCAGAGTAGCATGAAAGCACCTGTATATATAATATACAGTAATTTTATAATTCGTAAAGAATAATATTTCATCAAATATCATCTTCTACATTTTGTACGAATAAAAACATCATTCGTGATGTACTAATTTACCAAACATCAAAGACGACATGCATTTATATTTCAATTCCACCTTCAACGCTGATTAATAAATAATTATTGGTGATGAAGCATATTATTATATATATTAAAAATAATTTATTTTTTATAGGAAGATTAAATATACATGTTATTTAATAATATAAATAATCTATTTTATATTCACCAAAAAATTTAAATTAATCTAAGTAATTATCATTTATTATTTATTCGACGAATAAAATGAAATTATAGGAAAATGGTATTTTAATATTATATAGGTTCATTAATAACATGTATTCATAGTTCATGAAAACTATTCCCATTATACATTATTTTCAATACAGATATACAATAAGCTGACCATAGAAACAAGGAAACTAATGCTCCCGAATGATGGACATGGATCTCAAAACCAATAAAAATGAACATAAACGATAAAAATAAAGATATAATAAATAAAATATTTGTATAAATAGTTATTAATTAATTATTTAATTTTTTTAATTTTTTTAGATCTTTATGATCAACTGTGGAATTGTTTCATTCATATAGTAAGGAATTCTATCTGAACATCAATTATTAATTTGGGTTACACTTTATCTCTTTTTACCCAAATGAAATTTTCTTTTCTATTTTCTTTAAATCACATAGATAATATTAACATGATCAAAAAACATTTATCAAGATCCTTTCATACTTCTATATTGGGTATATGCATGTTTTTAAAATGTCCCATATTGAATTCTTCCTGATAATGAATCCCTATTTAAATAAATTTCCAAAATCATACAATGTTTCTTGTGCACAATATAAACATATATTAGCCACAATTGTTTTTATAGAACCACTAATTATATTATAAGAAACATTGTTTACTTTTTTATTTATATAAATTATTATTCACTCATTTTCTATAAATTATCATTTAATATTTTCTTTCCACCACCCTGAAATGTTTTAGTTATGATGTTTCCTAAACTCTCATTTAATATGATTCTAATTCATTTGGAGACCATTTCACAGTATATATTTTTAGTTTATTTTATAAATATCGATATATGTTATACTAAAATTATTTTATGGAATCATTTAGGATATTCCCATCTGTTATAACTTATGACATGATTATGATACACATTTCTTTCAATGAGAGACATGTATGTTTATATCTGATTCTAAATATATTATTATCCATGTGGAACACATATTAATGACCATGTTTTGATTGGTGCATCCAGACAGTTCCCCAATTCATTCATTAATTTTTTTTATAATGAGACTTCATTTAATGATATGGAGTGAACATGATTCATTTTTTGTGACATTTTTCACCATCTCATAAACTTTTTGGGGGTTTCCTTGAATTAGTGTTATGTCATGTTTTCTATTGTTTCCAAATTCCTAGGGTTCCATGATTATATTATCCCATGTCATATATATTTCACTTCATTTAATATATTCATGTTCTGTTCCGTTTGGACAATATGATGTGCTCGTTAAACCATGTGTTATGTTTTATTCCTATGGTAATTTTTCTCAATGTCAGTTTTAGCTACTCTATTCGATAATGTATTATATTATATATATATATACATTAAATGACACTATAATTTACAGTCCCTATATTGTAATTTTAATTTTATATATGTTTCTAATCATGTAATAATATGTGAAAAGACATGGGTCTCTATAGATGGTACCAAAGGAAGGTATAGTTATTATTTGTGATTATTAACAGAGAACATTATTAAGAACACTAGGGTAAATACTATGATTATGTAAAAATCCTTAAATATTTCTCAATATATAGTAAGTGGATTATCAACATAATATATCCTTACTGGTTACTATAAGTGGAAGTGGTTATGGAACATATGTACATAGGAGTAACATCTCCAACTATGTGTCTCAATTCTGAATCTAGGTAACATAGTATATGACAAAGAGCATTACATTGCAATAGCATTGACACACCCAAGCGATATGCTTTGGTAAATTCATAATTTCATTATGTACTATTATTAAGGGGCCAATGGAAATCCTCAAAATGTGATAGGATATGTGATAGGATATACATTGCCTTTAAAATTTTATCTTTTTTATGTTTCACGTTTCTTTTTTATGATTACTAGATGTGTACAAAATCAACATAACTGTAAATTATTTTTAATATTTAATGGTTTAAATAGAAGAAAACATCACATCAATCAATGTGATAGGATATGTGATTATTTATCTAATGTAATTCCAAATATAAAGGGAATATGAATTTAAAAGTTCATAATAGTACATGCACAACTAGCCATGTTATGAATAAAAAATTGAATCATGTAGAACACCATACTTATAATTAGATAGTGAATTTTTTTTATTATATAAGTCTTATAGAAAAAGCCAACAATTTTTCGTGGATATGCTAATCCCCTCTCCATAGAACAATGAATTAAATCCATTCTGAATATAATTTCAGTCATTCGGTTCTTAGACAAGAATACTGATTTGTTAGGTCTTTATCATTTCATTAGGTAAGTTGATTAGTGGTGGGAATATTTCAAGAACACAAATTTCAAGGAGGAAATTTATTCCATGGAATGTGATAACTTGAAGAAAATATTTTCCAAAAAATAAATTCAATGAACCCACCATCACATGACAAAAAGAGAATTACTTAGACTAATGAAAAAGGATTTATCATGGTTTATATAGAAAAAATCATTATTATTTAATTATATCTCTATGGATTTTTCATAACACTGAAGGGATTTTGGATTTCTTATTTAACAAAAAAAATTGAGTCTTTGAAAACAATTGATGATTAGAGACACATACATCTATGAGGATATTTTCAGTTATACACATATGGTTGAAATTTATATAAGAGACTCTTACTTGTCTCGTCAGTAATATGAAAGAAGGTGGAAAATGGAGATTAATATGGGTGACCAATCCTATAATGGAATGAAGTACCAAAATCAAAATTGCCAAATGTGTGGGAAGAAACAACCTATAAAATGTATAATGGAGAACCAGAGACACATAAAATGTGTAAGTGATGGGAATATGGCTAATAAAATCTAATAGGATATGAATAATCTGACTAATTTGGATGAGAAAATGAGGGTTAAATTCAATGATCAACAAATAATGAAATGTTTCAACTTCATGTCAGATGATATTTTTTTATAAAAACTCTCCAAGTCCAGTGTTATCGGACAAAATAAAAAACAACATCTAAGACAAGAAGTAAGTGAATATTCCTTCACTACTACTAAGGTTAACACAAAAAAATAATGTTTTCATAGGTATGTGGGGTTTTAATTCTATAATAGTAAACATAATATTTTATTCTTGTTCTATACATTCTTCCATATTTTTCATAGTTAGTACAATAGTTCAAAAACCACCTCAAAATATATAGGGTGAGTTATTTTTTAGAATAGAAAATGGAGTATATTCCAAGTCAAAAATATTATAAATCCTCCTCGATTAACATTTTTTGAATGAACCTCCAAGAGTATCATTTAATAAATCATTTGGAAGAGTTTGACTCTAAATTTTGAATCAATTGGAAGATGTTATTCAAATAAAATATTGACATTTGGGAATGGTTGATCTCTCATAACATACCAATGAATCCTCAAATATTTTACATGTATATAGAGTATAAATATTTTCTTTTAGAATCATTATCTCTAGTGGGAATACTGTTACCATATGAGCAAGCATATTTTCCTAAAATCAATTAGATGGAAGAGAAAATTATACTCAAAGATATGTCGATCCTAAGGGATTAAACTGATGTATTCCCTAATTAATTTCCGCATATTCCTCGTGATTGATATGTTGAGATATCTATTGAGATTATCCCTGGATCTCTACCACTATTGAAGACACCATATTGAACTGAAACCACTGATATGGAATAACTGAAAAAGAAATTATAGGATAATCGTGATAAGGGTTTTATGATCATGAGTTCTTCAAAATGAGATGCACTAGTCCTCTCCATCATGATGAAGGATGGATCAATGGGCCTATTCATTGATTATGGTGACCACAATAAAATCAAAATTAATAAAAAGTATCATTTAACCTGGATAAATGATTTTATAATTAGCTATGTAGTACTTTTTATTTCTCTTCAGTAGACCTTCGGTCGAGATATCCCCAAGTAAATTTGATGATGGAAGATATTCAAATGACTTTCAATTAAACAAGGTGTTGACACCATGAGTACATATTGATTTTCTTCAGACTATCAAATATTTCAGTAATTTTGATGGAAATAATGAATATATTCTTTAGATAAAACCTTGATCTATTTTTGGTCGTATTTATTGATTATATTTTCATATACTCAATGAGAAAGGAAGAACATGTGTAGCACTAGAATACGATTTTTAAGTCATTTTGAAGGGGTAAACTATATGAAATGTACAATAAATCTGACTTTCTATGAAGAAAGTATCCTTATTTGGGAATGTTATAACCAACAATGAGATATATGTGGACCATTCCCATAAAATGAAAATTGATGAGTAACCTACAGTAACCTATTTAAAATGGATATATTGATTCCTTGGTCTTGGTGGGTATTACCAATGTTTTTTGAAGAAATTATTATGATTATAAAACCCACTATACAAGCTAGAATTGAAGGGATATTAGTTTTTCTAGACCATTGATTGGGGATACTGCTTGATAGAGTTGAATAAGATGTTTGTCACTGCACCAATTATCACACTACCAACATGTTGGGAAATATTTGCAACGTACAATGATGCATCAATTTAAGGATTATACTATGTAATGAAGAAAAATGTTAATTTTATATAGCCAATTCCTCAAGGAAGTTTTAAATTAATGTGAAATTCTATCACAAAAAAGATTTACAATTGGATGATTTGATAATTAGATTAAAATTCTAGCGGCAAGATCTTTATGGATAGAATATTGATATATTTACTAATCCAAAGTGTCTCAAATATATATTCACACTAAAGATGTTTAATTTGATCCAATGAATATGGTAAGTGTTCAGTATGGAATAAAAAAGCTCAATCCACTACCAACATTGTATTAAAAACAAGGTGCCAAATGATCTTAGTAGAAGGGATCTTGCATATTAATCAATGATGAGAAATAAGAAGGATCCAATATTCTCATATCTAAAAATGATGGTCACCAAAATAATAAAGGGTGGAACAATTTAGATCATTTATAAAATTATTTTGCATTCATCCCTCTTATTGAAAATAATCGATTCCATATAAATTATGTTGAAATTCAGAACAAGGTGGAAGCTCTATGAAATGGAAAATCCTCAATGTTCCAAATGGATGAAGGATTCGTGTGATTTGTTTAATGAATATTCTTACAAATTCATCCTTATAAAAACAAGGATATTCTGAATGGTTCACATAGATCAACCATACCTATTAACCAACAGAGTACTAATAGATTTTGAGATATCAAACGGAACTATCTGAGGGTCAATATGAAAAAGAAGATCATTAAATATATTTTAATGTGCCAAGTATTTCTGCATGTGAATGATGAAAGAAAAATGATTAATTGGATGATGAAACCACTACCCATACTAACATTGAAGTGGGGGAACATTAAAATAGTATTTTTCACTAGAGTTTAATGGATATCGAGATGAAATAATGATATATGGGTCATTGTGGATCATCCTATAAATAAATCTCACTTTATCACAATTTTAGAGGACTCCTCCCTATACTAACAAGAACATATACATATATCATATATGTTGTAAGGTATAATGGTGTAAAATTATCAATTATATCATATCAAGATATGAAATTCACGTCAATGATGAAATGTCTCTAACATGATTTAATCATGATTTTAATGTTTAGTATGTCAAATCATCTGTAAACTAATATCCAGTCTGAGTGAACTATTGAAACGTTGGATCATTTATTGAGAGTGTGTACTATGAGCCTCAAAGGTTGATTAGAACCACATATTTCAACTATAAAATTCTTTCAAAAAAAATACTTTCCACTCAATCATCCAAATTGAACAATATAAAGCCCATTATTAGAAATGTATTATAAAAGAAGCATGATGGGATGAATTTGATAAACACGAGAATCTAAGACAACAAATGGTTATCCAAATGGTGGAGAAGGTGAAACCCATTAAAAAACACATAAATGTATCCCAATAATGAAAAAGGAGATACACATAAAATCATCAACAAGACCATGTGTTTTAGGATGGATTCATGGTAATTCTATGAATGTCTCTACTGAATATGATCATGGAATTTGGGATGAATGGGAAGTTATGTCCTTGTAACTTATCTATCCTTGATATCCTTGATCATGTAGATGTTTTGGCATATCGAATAGAACTTACTCCAATAATGTCTCAAGTAAATAATGTATTCTTCATATCCCTCTTAATAATATACATATAGAATCCTTCACTAGAATTTAATTTAGGGGTGGCACAGTTGGAGAATGATTTCTCTAAAGAGAAGATTCTAGTGGATATCTTTGATCATTGAGACAATGTTCTACACAAGAAGACTACTCACCTTGTAAAATTTCTATAGTAGAACAATAAACATGAATATTCTACATTGTAACATGAGAATGAAATGATGGAGATGTAACCACACCAGTTATAAACATAGAATGTAAAATGAAATTTCAAGGAACAAATTAAATAAGGGGGATGAATGTAATGACCCAAAACATTAATCAATGAAAGTCACCTCTTATAATTATTCATAGAGTATAATTCAAATTAAATCAAAATTTTATTATAATAAAAACATTATAAATAATGAATTCATGTAATAAAAGTTATTTCTAGAAGTTATGTAACATATACAGATAAAACATTAAATTGACATTAGGAAACCTAATATGTCCCTTATGAATAGTAAACAATTAATAAAATTATCCATGAATGTATAAATAATTTTTAGGCTTATTACTAGTTCCAATATGATATAATTATATTATAGTGTACCTAAAAAAATATTTCTATTTTTTATATTTATTTGACCATATTTTTGTAGTCCATAAATATTTAATTACATATTTATTATTAATTTTATAAATTAAAATAATATGTATTTTCATAATATGTATTCATAAATTATTTTTTGTGGTATTATTATTATAATATAATTTTATAGTACCATAATAATGTTTTAAATGTTTTAGAAAAGGAAGTTTACATTAAATAATTATATTTTCCCAGAAAATGATAATTTTAATAAAAAAATAATATTCTTATTTTCAAATATTTTCTAATAATATGGAGTAAATTGTTTTATTCTACAAATTGAAAACTTTTTTTGGTGAACTTTTGGTATTTTTCTGAATTTGATAAATTATTGGTGAATAATAAAATACGGTAATTTAGGATATATATATATATTATAAGTTAAATACACTATTCCCTGAGTCATGTATAATGTAAGGACCATGGGTTAAATAAAACAAGATATAATTATAGAATTTAGTTTCAATAATCATCAATATTTATTTCCATGCACAAAAAATTAATCTAATGAATAAAATAATTCGAAAACACCACTATCCTCTAATATAATTACCACCCCACCAACACTTATACTCACAAATCTCAAGTCTTGATCCTTGTCCAAATACTTCTCAAATGTATTCCCAAGACCCTCCCACACGTCCAGGATCTTTCAGTCTTAACAGTTTTCAAAAAACCAATCCCCCTAAAGAGTTGCACAAGAAGAATGAATAAAGAGGTAAAACACCCTACCGTTTTCAATCAATTTCATTCTATGTACCCTTATTATATAATATTATCCTCAAATACACTTATCCATATAGAATGATAAATCCATTAAATTATTTATAATTTAATTATATATTTTCTATTGTATAATCTTCTATTAATTCACTTCTTCTCTCCCTTGAAATTTAAAAATGAAAACATCATTTGTGAGTGGCAGATTGACAACCTTCATAGATGATGTTATTTGATTATTCAATTACACTATCATGGATGGTAATCAAACTAGTTTTTATGATTGATATAGATTCTATTATATGTATTAAAACTTATATAAAATTTTATATCAAGTATATATACATTATATTTAGTAAAATAACAAAACAAGTTTCTGATTATCAAAACATTCTTTATTAATCTAACTTATTCCCAATATCTATTTATTTAAATAATCATCCACACTTCTGGATGAAAAATTGTATTAAAATATTATATATTTCCATTAATAACATTTTATATTAGTTATGGAAAACTAATTTCATTCTACATGATTTTACATACAAATACACATGTAAACTAATAACAAAATCCAATAGAACTCATGCTCCTAAACGATTAAATTGAATCTTAGAACAAATAAAACAATAAATAATTTAAAATAATTAATTTATAAAAATTATATAAAATATATAAATGTTTCTAAATTAATTACTTATTTGATTTAATAAAATCATTCACGATAGTATGAAAAATTGTAGAATTATTATAGAAATAATATAATGGATTCAACCCCAACCTCCATTATTCACTCGAGTTGCTCTTTCTATTTTTTTACCAAAATCAAATTATATTCTATTTAATGAAATATCATTTATATGATATGAATATGATCCAAAATATTGTATCAATATCCTTTCATCTTTATTTTTTTTGGGATATAAATGTTTATAAAAGGTTCCATACACAATTATTCTAGATAATCCAATTAAATTTAATGAAAAATCCCAAATTTATACCCAATTAAAAGTTCAATAATAATCTATAATAAGAAAGAATTATTTTATTAATATAACTCATTTTATTATGAAAACACTATTGGATGACATATGATTTATTATAAATTATTAATACATTTTCTTCTTCAAACACTACTTAATGTTTTCCTTAAACTACTCTAAAATCGCTAATTTATAATAATTCAAAAACAATCATTTAAATTGATGTAACATTATTTGTACACCATTTATCATGATATTTTTCAATTTCATTTATTAATTTATATATATGTTCTGAAACTATTCTTTCATGAAAAATGGTATGATAGACACATTTATTATACCTTAGGACTTTATTATATACCAATTTCATTAAATGGGTGACCATTGTGTTCATGTTTAATTCCTTTTGTATAATTATTCATGTGGAACACATATTAATGAACATGTTATAATTGGGTCACCAAGATAATTATCTCATTTTTATGCTAATTTATAGTCCCATGAGATGGCATGATGGGTTAGGGAGTGGACCAGATTCTATTATACGACATTATCGACAATGATATATAATATTGGTGATTTTCCCTGACTCTTTTTTATTTCAAGTCGTAAGTTGTTTCCATATTCCTATAATTCCAGGTTTTTATGATCCTATGTTATAAATTTTGTTAATTCCATATGTTTATTCATGATATATGGATTTAACTCATCATGTTGCAGCTCTTAACCCATGTGTTATGATTAATTCCTATGCATATTTCCTTTATTGATATTTTGGATAATCCCTTTATTCATTTATTCCCACAAATAGGAAATGAAAATGTATGGACTCCATGTATGTTAGTAACATATATTAAGTTATATATAAATAATTGTTTTATTTAGTCCAATATTTTTTATTTTAATTTACCTATTATTCCAATTACAATACTATTCATGATCCTTTTTAGCTAATTTGATATTTAAATATGGTTTAAATCATGTAATAATATGTGAAAAATAATATGGTCTCAATAATAATCATATGAGAAATTTTTCAGAAATTTAAATATCATTGAAAAATGTTAAAAACTGAGAGATATGAAATTAAAATAGTTTTTATAATCTTGTCATATTTATTTTTAATGGGTGATATCAGTATAATCTATTCATATAATGAATAACTATATGTTATTCATTGATGATTATAGTAATATGGAATGATTGATGGTGATCATCATCATTTTCAAACATATTTATTTCATCACATTTTAATAATGGCGGTATATAAAGATGCATAGGTAAAATATTATAAAATTTTATATAGACAATGGAATGTTGTTTATTAATAGATATATTGATGATTATATCAATAATAAATGAATAAATGACCATTTCCTATTGGTGGGGAATCATTAATAAAATGATGTAGTTGATATTTGAATTTGAATAAACTTCAACATATCATGGGTGGTACTTATTGATAATAACTAACAACATGAGTAGTTTAAGGAGCCTACCGTTACATTGTTCTATATTTAAAATAGTTAATTATTGTGTCTGATAGAAGATACAACACCATATAAGATGTGGTAAAAGAAGAATATGAAATGTAAATAAATTAAAATATTTGGATGTAAGTTCATTATTATTAATAATGACTAATACCATTGTATATTTGATTCTCATTGAGATGATGTAATTTTTTGATAGATAATAATAAAATATAAATACATTTAATTGTTTAAATAGATGAATTGCAATGGTCATTGAAGTCCATGGAATAAATATAGTGTAAAATGAATATAAATATGATCAATGTAGTTGTAAAGAAATTATGAAGGTGACTGGATTTGGAAATTTCAAGGGAAGACGAAGATGGAGATGGTAGTCATTTACATGAAAACGATGATGGTGAGGATGAATAAAGATCAATAGCTTTAAAAATTCATGATAAAGATGATGTAGTGAATTATTATATTATAATTGAGGGAATGATAATTCTAGAGAAAATTAATATAATGAATACTTTATAAAAACATCAATATTATATAATGTAATTGTAAATAACATTGATGATGATGCAAAGGATGATATTTTAGTTGAATAAATTTGTGATGAGCCTCAACAAACTAATAAGAACCAGACATGGGAGATAGTTTGGAGTTTGAAAAAATGACAATATCAACATCAAATGGTTCCTCTATATCAATGTAAATGATGATGGTGTATTATTTAGAAAAAATAATATCTTTTATTTGAATGATACTACCTTATTGAATAAATCGATACAGTCGAAACAAATTCTCTCATGGATATGTTGGAAACATTTCACATATTCATGGACATAATTGTGGAAAAGAGGTTAATTGTTTTCTCAATGGATGTTAATTATATTTTCATAATATATTACATAATAAAGATGTATGTATATATTAATTGAATGATATTATTATATATGAATATGATAACTATTTTTTCTAGTATAATTTTTTTTTGGATTAAAGGTATAACTACGATCATAGTATTACAAATATGACTAGTAGATGAAAAAAATCGATTTTCATCATAGTGGTATTGATCATAATAACTGTATGAAAATTTATAAATAATAAATAATGATTTTAAAAATATATATTTTTGAATGTATCTATAATGTATCAAAGGATGCATAAATATAATAGTTTACTCAATTCAAAAATTGTTATTCTAAAATATTGATGATTAAAGAGATTGAATTTTTTCTTTAGTGTATAAGAGATTCATAAAAGTTGTGAAATATTTATTTTAAAAAATAAATTTTTAAAATATTTTCAATTGAGGATTGTAATGTAATAATAATGATTATTTTTATATGGTAAACATAATTAGAAGATCACAATGAAGATGTATTCAAATTTATTCATTGTTGAAAACTAAATGGTAGATTATTGTACTTAACATTGTAAAAACTATCCTTATATTTAATACCATTCATGAAACTGTATATTTGATTAATCAATGAAAAAACACTTTTAAAAAGAAATGTAATTATAAAAAATTTTATAAAATACATATTGGATTTGGATTTATTTATTAGGAAACACTATAAAATCTAAGTACATTGTAGCTACTAAAGTGTGAACACAATTTTTATGGATGAAGAAATAACATTGTGATATGGGAGTTAGGTTGAAATCTATTATTTACATGAAATTGAAATACTAATCTACTAATAAACTTATAAAAATATTATATTTCATTCATCTATAAATAATATTGGGATTATATACAATTTAACAAGGAGGCTTTGTAACAAAATTTGTAAAAAAGATCTATATACAAATTCAAATTCAAGTAACATGTTTAAAAAAATTGTTGTAAATGTAAACTTTTTAGGGGTATATAATAAATTTTATATTTCAATTTACTATTATACATAAATTGACTGTATTTGAGATCCCCATTCCATAAAGAATGTTTTGGATTTCATCATGTGTTATATACCAAACTCGAGAGACCATTAGGATCATTGGAAATAAGATATTAATCTATTCATAAGATAAAAACGTTTTTCTGATCTATAAACTAATAAATAGGTTGAATACATCAATTTTGAAAAAGGGGATAAAATATTAAAGGGTGGAATAAATTTTTTATCTAAACTGTATTTAATGAACCATGTGTAGATTTAATTTAATGGTGTTGTTCATTAATGACAACTAAATGATTCACTTTCATCCCATTTTTATAATGTATTTTGTGGGATTTGGGTAAATTTTCAAATTATCCATTATTCCTATTTAGATTTATAGAGTGTGAAATGTTCTTGGAGTAAACATTAGGAGAGTTTTTTTAAACAAGTTTATATGGATTTCTAATTTTTTTCATTAATACCAAATTGGGAGATGATATGAAACAATCTTAAAAACTTATATGTATATTGGATTCATTTTTTGATAAGTGGAGTTAAATGGAATCGATAATGGTGTATCATAATTCATTACTAAAGGCATATATTCTAAATGGATATGGATTTAGTGTTGTTAAAGGTTATGAAAATTTATCGGCAAATAAGATTTTCCAGGAAAGAATTGAATCAAAGGAAATAATATGATGGATGAATTATTAGAAGTTATAATTATAAATAAAATAATAGGATGAAAATATTATATGAAATAATTACATGAATCTGTAAAAAGTTACATTAAGGAATTATCCCTTGAAATAATTACACAAATCCATCATTGTATTAAAATAGAAAGAAGATGTGGCCTATGAATATTGAAAACAATTTATAATATTATGACATAAAACATAAATAATGGATGATAATTTTTATATGTATCGTGTCTTTTTATTGAATGTAATCATAAAGAAAATGACCCAACTCATCATAGTCCCACATAGGTAAGATGTAAGTAGTATGTGTGATCCCTAGCCCACCACAAATAAAATAAAGGCTAATAACTACCAGAATGATGGAATATTACACAATATGGGAGGACATAACAAATAATAACAAAAAACATATTCATATATTCCATCTATAAAATAAATAGAAATAGTAGAAATTTATGTGTATATATATATATATAATGAAGTGAACGGTATACTACACAAAGATAATGCAATGAAAACAAAGGTAATGAAACATATAACAATTAAGTAGGAACATTATATATAATAATATTATGAATCTTATGAGATGAAGTAACTCAGATCATCCTCCTAACTACATGTTGTCATAGACATATCCTTGAATATATTTATTGCTACAACCATCAATAACCACCATGTATCACCAATAATTACCTGATTTAATATATGAGTAATACAATTTAGATCCATGCACACTATGGACATCAATTAAATGTGTTTCATTAGAAAATTCACAATACATGTTGTCATAAATGTAGTTTAGGTTTTTCTATATCAAAACATAGAAGTACAACTCAAATTCAATGACCAAATACATGAAATATATCCTCTTAAACTCCAATGTATGTAATTTTCTATTAGGAATGAAATGGAAAATCCATATATTCTATGCCACTATAAGTCATAGGGATGAAAATAAATATAATTTATATGATCCCAAATCATCAATGGTAACATATTCTATGATATATCGAATTCAATGAATACCTCAAATAAAAAAAAACAGAACACAATGGAGTGCCAAAGGAGTTCAATGTATTAATGAATATGATCTAGTAAACCATATCATCTATGAAAATATTTAAATATGGTAATGAGAACCCAGTTATAAATGAAGTAATTCATTAATTGATAAACCCACATTTTTTCAAGGATTATGGCATGGTTAAGGTTGTAAAACCTATTATCATCATATCTACCAATGCTTGGAAACCCTTATAACGAATTAAATTTGAAATTTAGAATCTATGTCTCATTCAAAAACAAATTTTAGAATATGGAAACACACCACAGATGAAAGTATCACAAAATATGTGAGAGTTTCACACAACCAATTATTTTACAACATAGTTGAAGATAGAAAAGAATGTGAAATTTTAATTCCTATATAACCATGTATGATTCGTATAACCATCCATATGTAGAAGAATGATAATAAACTTGTATAATCATATTTTTAACTCAATTTAAAAAAATGAAGTAAAAAATAATTATATAAACAAAACAATACTCAATATGATATATATGGATGCTGAAATTCACTTCCCATGAAATGATATGTGAAAAAACACTAAGGATTCAAAAGTCCATGGAACATACTTCTTGTGTATGTGACTTGTATACCCTATATGGATGGAAATTCATGAACTAATATTCACACATTATACTAGGCCATCTTATTCAATGCGTTCTTTTATGATTATATAATATTGGACGAAAATATGGCAATGTAGTTATCTATAATTCTTTTTTCTTCTTCTACTCATTTTTGTTGAAATTCCTATTGTTGTATATGATGTGTGATGACCATGAGAGAACTCATATATATGACATATAACATGAGTCATGTAGTATCTAATGAAATCATTGTCATAATGAACAAAGGGATGGTGGTGTATATATGATTCCTTAGATTGTACAACTAGTTGAGTCATGTAATGTATGAAACATATGTGTTATACTAAACTACTTCACATGTGTTTGGGAATGATTCCCGCACTTAAAATATAATACATGTGGTTTTAGTTCGTATTATGATCAATATGATTTTTAAAATCATCTAAAATGATTGAAATACCAAAAAATAGGTTGATGTTTTTTAATATTTAGAAGAACAAATTACATATTCTTATTTGTTCCCCATAAATTTAAATATTTATATTTTTCATGTAATCATCACATGATTTCACCTCCAATCACATAATCATATCATTCATTAATTTTTATTAATATAGAGGGACATACTCGTACTCTATATTTTTTTATTTCTTATTCTATAAAAGTGGTATAGATTTTTATGTCGAAATATAAATATCCCCTCCTTCAGTGATCCTTTAACTGCTATCGTGAAATGAATGTTCACATCCTTACCATTAATCCTCTACACCACATCCCAATAATCTATATGTTAAACCACTATCTTACATCATGGTAATTGGTTATTATCTACCATGAGAGAGAATATTTTATTTAAAACGTTTAATGATGTTAATCCTTGTCACCCAATCAACACAATTAAATCATAAAAAAATGATGTAGATAAACAAGTACAATTAATTGAGGGAGTAGAATGAAGTTATTTAAACTATAGGAAACTAAATGTATAATAATTGTTTGTTGAATATCCTTTATTTAGATAAATCAACTCCAAGGAAGTTATAGTAATATCAGTTTTTGGAATCCTTTTGTAAAACATTGATAAATGTGAATAATGAAGAATGATAAAAAATTTAGGTAAAAATATGTTTCATATGGAATAATGGAATTCCCATAAATCCACCATTATCACCATGGTTGGGTTCATTGTCAATTATTGGTCTGGTCAATACTGTTTTCATAAATATAGTCTAGTTCCCTCGACATGATGCCAATTCCACCATGATTTATCCTCTCTCCTCTCTTTATCATCATATCTCTCTATTTGAACATACAAAATATATATAAAATTATGTTGACCATATGTGGAGATTTTTATTATGGTTGTAAAATTAAAATCATTGGTCACAAAAGATAAAAAAAATTATAATTTTTAAATTTCATATAGTTTCACACCCCAGAAAAGTCATCTAGAGGACCCATGATATATGTAATATATATATCACACCTAGACTACAACACATAGATATCACACTACCATGTTGTCAGCTTCCACACAGAAATCCATTTAGATGACACCATCATCTAATCATACAATATAAATAAATAGTTATTCAATAAATATTAACAAACATGAAAAATAATCAATATTGGGATTTTCATAAAAATGGCTTGTGGGTAACCAACACACCCTAGGATTAATATAATCACATAATAAATTAATCAGTCAGAAGATAATGTACATATATTGGTTTACCCTTAGGGAACTCTTTGGACAATAAATCACAAAATTGATATATTTATGGATTGAAAAAAAATAAGGGTTACTACATCCACACCATCATTAAAATATTTCATCCCCAAAAAGGAAATATTTCAGGAACCTTAATATGGTATATATTAAATATTAAGTGTGAAAAATAATTATCCATTCCATGAACATATACTATCATCATAGATCTAGACCCTAAATTATCTTCATAGATTACCACTCAAAATGGAAACAAATAATTTTATCATTGAAATTATCATATATAGCTCAACTAAAACAAATTCCATAACACAATCCTATTTCCATCGTAATACATTATTTCCAATCATTAAATCTGAATACCCTTTTGCAAATAAATTTCTCCCACCACATAGGATGTCTTGATTCTATGAACCACTAACAACCAACTTGACATTATATATTTCCAAGGTCACTTGTTTTTGAATTTCTGATTTCACCACCATAAAAAATAATGTTTTGATGGTTTTTATATGATAAAAAACCATATTATTCACACTCCACCAGTTATTACCATAAATTATTTTCATCTTAAAACTGATATATTTTAAGGAATCATTCTCCTACATCCATATGTTTTATCCAATATAAACACCTACCCACAAGGAATATGTACACTATCATGAACTAATGGATCGAATGTTACATGGACCATTGTAACTAATTTTAAAAATTATTTGAATCCTCCATCAATTTCTGAATCTCTTAAGGTATGATTCTACAATCAAAGAAAACATGGTTCTTCTTTCATCTATAATTCAAAAAATAAATTAATGAACCTATATAGATTTTTACCATCCTTATAAATCCAATAAAAACCATACCACTAAACATTATGTGTCCAAATTCAAAAAAATATTAAAATGATGGTCCAATACTTTTAGATCACCTTTTCATATCATTTCATGATCCTACGATAACTCCTGATGTACTAGAGTAATAAAAAACCTCAACCCATCAAGGAAAAATAATATTTTACCATATATAAAGTGTTATGATGTGATGAAACCAATCACAAATATTCTTATATACATTCCACAATGTAAAATATGATCCTATAAATTATTACTCAATGATTTTTTCCATCAATATATTTAACATGATATGCATGAGAAATCTATTATCTTATTTGGGATGATAATAACTTTATCCCCAATACTAAAAACATAATTCAATTACATTATGTGTGGAAAATCATCTACAATAGACTACTAAGTAAAAATAATTAAAAAATTTCTATCGTAAATGTGGTATGTGTTTGAGGCCAAAACCATTGATTGAAAGGGAGAAACACCTTCGTATCCATGAAATCATCAACATTTCAAAAAAATAGTACTCTAGGATTAGATATATCAAGAAAACTGTGTATCCTAACTAGTGTGTCTTCCAAATGTAATTTTTAGTCTACAATGATTGTGTCTATATATGTGTTCTATGGGTGAATTTTAGGAATTTAAGTCCAAAAAGGCCAGTTTGGGGAAAAAAATGAAACAATGGTCTAAATTCACTCTATGGGGTCTTCATTATGAATCGTGATTCTTTAATGAATAGTCAGATGTCATGATTCTCTGGAGACATGAAACTATTTTTGATCACCCGAAGGCAAGATAGTGATTCTCACACATTTTTCTTCGTCGTCATAGTGTGCTATGTGAATCGTTGATGTGTTGAATATAGATTTATGAGTGAGTCATACAGACTCAATAAGATAATCCAATTAATAATACACATAATAAAACATGACTGCCTCCAATATTCATGAAACCCATTAACTAATAATGCTGACTTCATTTTAATTTTTTTTGTATGGTTGGAGACCATTCAAATTCTAAAATTACTCCCTTTTAATTAACCTTCAAATAATAATTACCAAAAGAGAAAATGGATCACCCAAGGTATTAATCATGGAAATAACACATCCATTGTGTGTATGATATCCTATAACAAAATCGAATACTCTTTTTCTGATGGCCAAATCCCTCACCTAAGTATTAAATCCATCTGAGGAACATGTGGATTCGAAAATTATAAAACCTTCTCAAAAAACCATCTATCTCATTTAGAGGAACACACATTTGTAGAGTCACAATGTATCATAAAGAAAACTCTTATTAGAATTGTCTCACCTCCATAGTGACCCCAATCCTTAGTTTTATATACATCGCAGTCATGCGAACTATATAAAGCACCATTCCCCGAACTAACTATGGATCCTTCATTGTACAAACACCCCTTTATGAGTGACGTGTTCCCAATACCCCCATAACAATATTGGTATTTTTCCACATCACCTTGATTCCCTATGTGACTAGTTCCACCGACTCTAGTGTTCACCCAATTCAACCAATGTTTGGAAGGATCCTCCCAAGTACCTATTTATTCTATGAATTGTTACTGGAACCCACATTTTTTCTATGAAATGGTTCTATAATTATTAAATTGTTACTGAAAACTTTCCTATAGTTGACCCAATTCCAGTCCCCACCTAAAATCACATGATGGGTGATAACATAATCCTAAGGGGTGGGGAGTGCCCCCCCCCCACCACATTTGAGTTGTATAACATGATACATTATTCCATGACATCAACATCTTAAAAAAGTTAAATTATTTTACCTTATACTCATAACTTGATGTACAGATGTTTCCTTACCCAATGTGATCAATGGAGGAATCCATATCTATGATATGTATGAGAATTCATTATATCCCCTACAATGGATGTATACTACACACCTATGGATGAAATTTACATGATTGGGAGACCATCATGCATAATTCCTACACAGTTTTTTACAATTGATCAATCAGACACCCGAAATAGAAAAATATCAAAAACAATCTCCACACCATATATCATAACAATTAGTTGAAACATAGTTATAGTAAATCTACAACACGTATTCACATAAAAATTCCCCCATTAAAATTCACTTATGAAGGGAATCTTCTATACGTACGCCCCAAACTGTCCATTCATGACACTCCTTCCATGAAATGATTTTCCTAACTGTAAAAAAAACAACATTTATATGTTTGATTACACTACATAAAATAGTTACATAGAACTATGTTTCTTTGAAACCATGTCTTATTAATAGTGTGTGTATATCACCACCATAAGTTTCAATCCTGAAAATGATAAACTCAAGATTCCACCCCAGGGATGCAACTCTTCAATCATGACGTGTAGGTGGTCCCTGATGAAAGCATCAGAAATAGAAATGGTAATCATGACCTGAAACTATTCCCCTTGAAATGGGGGATTTTAGCATCGATGACCAATATAATTCCAAGTCACCTGATTGAGATACTTGTGACTAGATCCATATAAGAAAATAATGTACCCAACATGAAACACACCATTGAATTGGGATTGATAGTAGTTGGGAGTCCTCAGTCTATGAAATAATAATCGTGGATACCTCAACATCTAGGAATGATTGGATGGGGTTGGAGAATTTGATATTCATTTTCTGTGTCCATAAACTTATATATGAATCCAACATATTTATAGGACCCTAGATATATTAAATCAATAATAGAACACATGAAACTGTTTTGAAGGAGAATAAATGATGTGTAAATCCCATGTAAACATGGTTAAACAAAGAATTCCACTTACCTTCTAATATTGTGAACCCATGCCCCATATCACCCTTGGATATTGTCCAGAAGTGGGTGATCAAAACCCTCATGAATCTAAATTTGTATATAGGGTCACTCCTACAAGGTATATGGCTGGACATGACCTTACTGCATCAGTTCCTAACAAAAACTGCAATAACTCAGGTATTTTAAGGTAAAAATAGCCCAATTCTCAGCAATGAATCACTTTTAGAGTATCTCCTCAGAGTGAACTAATGACTATATCCCCTACACATAGGTGTTTGGGGATACTCAGGTTTTAGTAGCAACCAGCACAACCAAGGATGCTATATCAATGTCTTCATATAGGTGTCATCAATAACTCTGGTGATTGGTCACAATGGATAAAAAATATATGAATTTTAACCTTTCATCCTCAACTAGGGTATGAATGTCTTGATTTCAATAATGGGGGAAGGATCAGTAGAATTCAAATCAAGGAAAAAATTACATTATTCTAGGGGCTCTATCCTCTTCTTGTCCGTCATGTGTATCCCAAAAATTGTAAAATAGGGACCATTCATCCATATATTGTTTTCAAGGATCTAACCACCACATAGGCATGATAGGTTCAACAAATAAATAATGGAAACCACCGATTTCCATTATGAGAAAAACCATAATGATGATAGTCATTACAGTTGTCCTACTTCTTCCCTATCTAGTGAAAGTTGAGGACTTCCATATTCTGCCACACTTACTAAATATTATCAACTAATGGGTCCTAAACATGTCACAAACAATGAATACATAGCTCATCCCCATGTTCCTATAGAAAAATTTGGAGATCATTCCATCTCTTACACCACTCAAAGTGGATGTTCTCCCCATATTAAAACTATTCAATGAATTCTTCTTCCTAGCTCTGTCGATGATTGATACTAAGGTCCTCCCTATATCCCAAAAAAACCAATGGGATGGACCTCCTTACATTACCACCAACTATCAGGTTTTTCATACCCTTGAAAATGAGGTACCTGTTCCCAGAGAACAATCCCAATGTAGAAGAGCAAACACACACTTTTAAAGGGAAAATCCTGAGAAGCACCATGACATCGCTGGATTTGTAGACCATTATGATTCTATGGGTACATAGAACTCAATAATGGATTCCAAACAAGTAATTATAATTTATAGGGTAGGTTCTCAATATCTTATATTCAACATCCTATAATCATGGATCCATAGGATCCACATATCCCCCTAAAGGTATTTTTATGCAGAATAAGTTATAGACCCCTCCCATGGTCTCGTAGTTATAAAATCTACAGATATGATAGTTTAACATATCAATTCCTATAAAAATGATGTATAAGGGATATTAGGGTCTCATGTAACTCTTTAAAATGGTGAAAATTCTATTGATCCAACGGTGCACATAATTTCTCTTGCATACAAGGTAGTGGTGAATACTCTATCCTACAAGTTTGTTATAATGTGATTATTACAACCTATAAAAGATGTATCTAAATGAACTGAATATATTGCTTATGTAGTGAATCCCATATAGATAATAATTTAATAGAACCAATGTATATTTTTTCCAACACTTGTCTCCCAGTATCCCTGATCGTTGTTTGTGCTTACCATGAACATGCCCCTTCCATTGAGATAGATGTCACGTGGGATGCTCTATCAACTAAACAAGTTTTATTATTGTATCTTACAACAAAAATACAAAACATTTACATCCATAGGCCCATTAATGAGGGATAGCCTATGTTTCCCCCTTCTAGATTATCTGGGAAACATTTCATATCCTCTGCGAATATCAATTTTCCTATATAAGAATCTAGAATCACCATGATGAAACTGAAAAAACATGACTAAGTGTTTAATAGTTCAAAATACTAGTGTATCAGCAACCTGATCCATCTGGATACAACCAAAACCACCAATAGATATTCATGAAGAACTCATAGTGCTCTCCAAGATTATGGAAGACTCATCAATATATTAGAATAATAGAGGTTGTGGATAGTATGATTCTCTTCACTTCAGGTCTATCTTGTGGAAATGTAACATACATTTGAATGATAATGGTTCAATTCCACGAATTATTATAATGATAATGGTTTTTCCTCGTATTTCTAAGAAGAATGCATTTGATTTATGGATTTGGAGGGAAATACCCCCAAAGGGGTGTCACAGTACTAGAAATAACCTCACAAGGGTGTCCCCACACATCAACAGAGAAATGAACATGGCCACATGGATCCATCCAAGGATACATTGATTTAATTAAAATATCACTATAACAGAGTGGTGAATATTTTTTCATCCAATAAATCAATTGGTTTTTTTAAAAATTACAGGTAGATCCCATTGTAGCCATCGTGATTAGCACCATGTAATATAGAAAAAAACTATTGATGGTTTCATTGGTAGTCTATTACCAAGATATAGAACAACTTAATAGGACACCATTTATCCAATCTTTTAGAATAAATTCGTCCTTGGTATGGTACACTAGGAAGAGCTCGGTAACCCTACACATCTAGAATGTGCATAAGAAGGATTACATGTAATCATTCCAATGTATGAGTCTCTAAATGCACCTGAGCAATGTATATATCCACCTTGGGATCTAGATCATGGACTTTATATTCCCATTACACCACTATAAGTTCTGATTATATGATCAATGAATTGGTGGTCAAGGATCCTTGTCATGATAGAGACCCATGTCTGGATGATTGATAGCTACCATCTCTACTCGCCTTGTGGACTTTGAGACATGATATGTGTCTATCCTGGCTGATGGAAATTTGTACCAAGCATGATTGGACACTATACGAGCTCCTCCATAATTGGAAAATCCTAGTATCACTCTATTTATATGGATTGGTGACTCACTTCTCAACTTGGCCTACATCATTTTAACATGTGGACCATTGATTGGAACTCTAAAAGAGTAGTAATGCACTAGGAACCTTTGTTTTGTTTCAGAAACTATACATACATTATATTTTTTGGTGTATGTAACTACCCCTAGAGTCCATATTTGGTTGGGAATATCTTTTAAAATATTGAATTTACCAATTCATCTATACCAAGCACAAGACATGTTTTTCTATTATTAAATGTGTAAGAAAATAACATATGAGTTAGACATCGAGTTTTTCACATGGTGGAAAGCCCTCAGGTACTCAAATGACATGAAAATGATTCAAGATAATAAGATAATGATAAGAATAGAAAAATTAATGACTATGTTGGTCCCTAACATAAAAAACCAAAATATCTGATGTGAATTCCATGATTTTTCCAGTAAGGCCCATCATATTGAGAAAGAGACGATATAGGGTTAATAGTAATGCAAATTGCCTCTTCCAGGTCCAATGAGAAGTAAAACCAATAAATATACAACAACTACTATATAGGCAGAGGACCATGAGATGGAAATGTTCATATACCTTACAAAGGGAAACCACAAATTTGAAAAAAAATGATTACAACCCCTTTTCAATACTAGTATACCAGAGGGCCCTTACTAGATATAATTAATAAAATATTTTTATTCAAATGATCAACAGGTCCTCATCTACTTCATTGGTTCCCTATTGAAGGGGATTTTGAAGCTGTAATAGTGCCTGAATTCCCATAATGATTGACATAATAACAGCCCCAAAAATTTCTTATACTATAGGATCGTGAAACATAACATAAAATAAATCTTTTCATTCATATATTGGAACCAGGACAATTTGGATCCCATATTATTCAAGTTGGGTGATGTCCTAGAGCATGTGACATATATCTTTTTCAACCCCAATAACATCACTGGGGGTTCATGTGAATGGAAGCATGTGTTCAATCATGGAATCTACAAGTGTAATAATTTGTTTTATTATAGAGAATTTTCTAATTACCATGGTTTAATCTGTACCTTATTAGATAGTCCCAAAACACCAATGTTTACTACACCTCCCCTAGAAGCCTCTTATGAATTTTCATCACATCATTCCAAATCTCTGATGAACGAGTATTACAGTAACAATTGAAACCAAATTCTCCATATAGTTTCAATGCAATTCCATAACCTCTGTTATTCAATTAATCTTTTGATGGTAATATTCGCCATGTTCATCCCAACATGGGATAACCTCACTGATGAAATAATGGTTTGTAACGACAAAAATAATTATCAATAGAAATTACAATATTATAATAATGTTTTGTTGTATAAAAACATACATAACATAAAGATAGAAATAAAAAACATATTCTTCTATATGATGATAGAAATAAATGATAATAATATAAATTAGGGAAAACAAACTGATTCAATAGTAACATGACAATGGGAATAGAAACATGATAATTAAGAAAAGTTATCCGACCATTCAAATATTAAACTCATTTTTCAATGATTAATGAAAATTTATGAATCATATAAATTATGATGGGACATAGTTATGTCATGGTATAAATAATTAAATTGATCCAAAATGGTAAATTATCAGTTTTTATTTTTTTTGTAAAATATAAATGATTATTTATAATTTTATAAATAATATTATATTATAATTTAAATAATTTTTCAAAATAAAATATTTTATCATAAAATATTTTTATATATTAATATATTCTATGTTATTATTATAATATAATTTTTGGAGACAATAAATAATTTTTCAAAGTGTCATCAAATCAATTGTAATTTTAAAATTACTATCTTTTTGAATTAATGATTATATTCAATAAAAACAACATTTCTCATATTTAAAAAATATTTTTAAAAAAATAGATTTAATTTTTTGAATTTTAAAACGATTAAAAATGGATATTTTATGTTTTTCGGATTTTTCCAAAATAGTTTATATTTTGGTGAATAGAGAAATACGATAATTTACCCTATTTTAAAAATACATGGATTATTGATTCATAGATGATGTATGGTTCATGTAAGAAAATAATTAATAAATATAAACTATTATTTATTATATATAGTAATAATGTTCATAAAATTTATTTTCATGAAGAAAAATAATAAAAAACTGTAGTAAACAATCAAAAGACACCAACCTCTTCCCCTAAAAATACAATCCCACATCACTACATCTAAAAACACCTTCCAAGCACTAAAACATATAGAATCTGTACAAAATATTATTCCCAATCATCTATTTCATGTTTAAGATCCATTGGTCTTAGAAAATGTTAAAATACAATTTTCCTATGGAGGCTATCAATGATAAGAATATAAAAAGGTAAAACCCACTTTTATTTACTTTTAAGTTCATTTTAATTTTTTAATTTTCTTAACCACTCCTCAGCTCCCATTATCCAAGTGAAACTTTAACTCAAGTATATTAAAAATAATTAAATTTTATTATTCTAATGATGTATTCCATCATAATACTCCGTCCTCTCTCTTTTAATCAAATAATGCGAACATCATATATAATGTGTTGATAGATCGGTTTCAAAGAGAAAAATGAATTGACACTCAATTACCACAATCATAGTAGGTAATGAAACCATTATACTGGATTAATTTTTTTTAAATGTCATATATAATTTTTTTTATGTTCTAGTATATATATGTATATATATATATTAATAATATAACCAAACTAGTTCATGATGATCAAAAAAATCCTAAATGATTTTAATTAATGTATTATCTACTAATTCATCCCCATATCTAGAAAAAATAATGAATAATAACATTTAAACATTATATTTCATATTAATGAAATTAAATTTAAATTCTGGAAAATAACAATTATTTTACATGATATTCCAGTCATATATACAAGTGAAAAAATAATGAAAAACAAGGAAAAAAACACCATAGAACAATGAAATTGAACCCCATAATTCATTAATATGTAAACTAATAAACTTTATATATATTTTTATATATAGAAAAAGTTAAAATAGGATGATTATTTAGTAATTATTATATTTTATTTCATTATCTATTTTATTTACATGATCAAAACATTCAGACATAAGGTACATGGATTATCAAACCCAACTTCAATTCATTGGGTTATCAAGCATCCATTGAGAATTTATTTGGGAATATATTCTTCAATGATAATAAAATATAAATTAATTATTATTACCTCTTATGTTATAGGTTATATATGTTTTAAGTCTAGTATTATGAAAATTAAAATAATTTCTCAAAATAAATCTTCTTTACAATGTGAATTTTTAATTCGGTTGAGTTGTATCTTCTTTACTCAAGAATGATGATTATTATAGAACATAGGATTTAACCTATATCATTTTTTAAAAAATAGTAATCTATTAATGTATTCTATATAAAATTAAACACATTCATTTCCATGGGTTATTTTAGGTCTATGATTTATTTACAATCAAATTGGAATACATAATTTTGTAAATGTTATGATGTGATGAGTGCAACCAAAATTATATAATTCACTAATGAATTGGTTAATTTGATGTAACCTATGATATAATGTGAAATATTCATGAACATAATCCTATATCTATTCAAAATGACAATTTTATTATTATGCACATATGTTTTTCATGAATATGATGAAATATTTATTCACTTCTATGTGTAGTATTTGACTAGTTTGAATTGTGTTTAATTTTTATGAATTGAATGATTACAAGAGTTTATTTTATTCATCTTTCATGGTAATGATAATTATCCCATACTTATGTTATGTTTTTAGTTATTATTATCGCCCATGTTATATTGATTTATGTTCATTTCTATCAAATTATTATGAATTTAACATACCCCATTTATTGATGTATACCTTAAGGTGATTATTTATTCTAATGTGTATATGAGTCTTATATTCTACTAGAGAAGAAATAATTTTATAATGTATTTTTATTATTTAAATGTTATGTATCTTCCTAATTTTCAAAAGACACTAAACATTTCTTCTTTTTTAATTCATTTTATGTAATAGTCAAGTATGAAATTTAGGGTCTATGTTTTCCATATCAGATATTGGATTAGTTAATTTTTGAATTAGGATTGCAGAACATTTGGTAAAACCGTAAGAACGAGACTTTGTAAATGTAAGAAAAGGAGAATATTTATTTAAGAAAAATTATTTACATAGTGATCTTATTTGATATTCCATTATAGTAATTTTCAAAAATGAATAAATTATTTATTCATGAATTTTTGATTGATGAAATTCTAAATCATTTTTAAATTTTGAAAATGGTCGCATCCAGGAGAAACCAGGGGAACAACCCATGTGAGTGGAAACATTGTGAATGCACAAATGATACCCACAATTCATTGGGAGGTTGAGTTCAAATAATTTTGATGATTTGTTTCCTATTTTATGAGGATATGAAGATTAACCTGAATAATGAAGAATATATTCTTTTCCCAATGAGTGATAAAATGGGTATTAATTCATTTCTCTGTTAATTACCACCTACGTTTAGTGGATCACTCAATCCACCAATTAAAATACTATGAACAACACAATAGAAAATTTATTTTCTCCTCTTATATATTATAAGGCAGAGAATGTAACGTTGTCCATTTATCATTTCAATGGAGAGTCTGAAAAATGGTGTGCGTTGATTAGAAACACCATACTGAAGGATGAAATTGACGATACAGAGTAGGAAAATTTAAATAACTTATTTATTACAAAATAATTCCCTCTATGTATTCTAATAAATATGGAGAGGTAACACATATAGATGAAAATAAATGTTAATCTATCACATATTAAGAAGAAAATTTCATAAGGCTTGGATTGTCAACCATAGGTTTTATTTTTAGAAATGAATAAAATAGAGATATTATATTGTGTTTTAGAACTAAACCATTTAAATTCTATAGAAATATCATACATTAAGAGATATTAATAATTTCATTGATGTGATATCAAAGTGGATATAATGTTTGGAGAATAGTTCCATGGATATTTCGATATGAAATGTAGGATGGATTTTTAATTTGTAGGATCTAATTAAATTGTTTTAATGAAATCACATCCAATCACATGAAAAAATGTTGGGTGAAGCATCATGTGAATTACATCAAAGGGATAGAGAAATTTATCATGTGACGAATATATTTTGTCCAAGATTATTATTGTTGAATAGGGATAAAAAATCCCACAAATATGATATATGAATGGAGAGTACCACCCATGGTTCAATGCTTTAATTGTTTGGAGAAAAGAATCATTTCGTGATAGTTATCCAATCCTCAAGTCCTAAAGATAATCAGTTTAAACAACCATAAAATTGAATGGAGAAACAGAAATAATTTTCCACCACTGTGACTGATGTAGAGAAAGAAACAAACTCATACAAGGTATACGTCAAATTCAAAAGAAAATGAAAAAAGTCATATTTTATTATAGTTCAACACACTCCATTATATCCTTCAATTTTTCTTATACTATTTAATCAAATACCTAATTCCTTAAACTATTTTTCTATGTAAAAACACCTAGGGGTGTGATCCTTGCAACACAAGTGATGGATTCATCTCATGATGACATATTTGGGATGATTCATCAAACAAATAATTTGATACTTCCAATGATGGAATTCAATGCAATGGTAGGGATGTATTCTATCACATTATATAGATCAAATATTAAATTTTAGAAAATGAAAATATATTTTTAAATCTGAACCATTCCATACTACTATTAAAATGAATGGAATATCATTAATTTCCTTTGGAAAATAATTCAAAAATGTCGATGTTGATTCCGTTGAAGAATCACACCTTACACTCTTGTTTGGGTCAAAGGAAGGTATCAAACTAGATTATATTCCTATTTTTTTGGCATACAATGATGTATTATTCATAGAGATACTCAAACATCTCTTACATAATGGGGAAGATTTCTAAATTGAACTCATACCATGAGCTTCCCCAATTTAATAATTTCCCATTGTGATGTGACTGATTGAACACCAACTGTTAATGATGATGCTTCAAGATAATTGGACAAAGGATTCATATTCCACAATGCATCAACATGGGGTGTTCCATTTCTCTTTGTTATGAATATAGATAGATCAATGTATATGTGTTATAACTATCAAGAACACAACAATATCACCACAATGTACATATACCTTCTTCCAAGGATTTATGATTTGATTGATCAACTACAAGTAGATAATTACACCTAAAAGGTGGTTCTTCAATCTGTATATCATCATCTAATGGTGAAGAACTAAGATATTCATAAGACATCTATTGTAAATCCCCATATATTTCAAGGAAATTTATTTCTTAATTTTCCTTGGAATTGTAGAAGGACACAACTTCTGACGGAACCTGATTCTGAGGCCCCGTGTGCCCGGAATCACATTCTGAAGTTTGGCTTGGGTATGTTCAGTGAACGGACGAGCATGTTTTTCTAACGCTTGAACCGGTGCCCGGAATCGAATTCCGAGGGCAGCGATGGAATCGCAGCGCCAGTAGTTTCTTAGAAACCCCTCTTCCAGAGTTGTGTTTGCACGGTTGTGGTTTTTAATTATTTGGTTTTAAGTTATGAAATAAAATAAAGTTGTGCGACAATTTTATTTTTATTTCACTTAAAGCCGCTTAAAGACCACATTAAGCTGTTTATGCTCAGTTGAAATGGATAGGGTGCAATCCAAAATATCTTACCCACTTGGTAGGATATTTTTGGGGTGGGGCCTCCACGAGCCCCACCGTTTCTTTCCGCTATGTAACGCACCTGCGAAAACCCGTCATTATGAAAGTCAATGGACGCGTTTTCTTAAATTCTTAACGCACCATTTAATTGGGCGGTTTATTCGTTGAAATTAATTCTATGAATTAATTTCGTACATTTCATAACACGTTTTTGTTTTGTTGGCCTGTTAGTAAAATAAGGCCAACACACCTTCTTTTTGAGATGTTGTGTTAAACCTTTGGAGAATCTCAAAGGATCATTCTCCTTCTTCACGAAGAACGCGAAGAACGCGAAGAATGCAGGCCTCCGACGAAGAACGCTGAACCCGTGGAAATCGACGACGCGACGACGTGTGTCGCGATGCCGACGTTTCATCTCCTGCGACGTTCTTCTGTGTCGTTCCATTATCCACAACAAAATATTCGATTATTTGTTGAGTTTGTAGACGCAACGACGGATACCGCGACGACGTGACAATCCCCTCCTTCCGTGACGATCAATTCCGCGAAGAACGTGTGTGCGACGACTTGACGAGGTAGGTGTTTTATTGGGAATGATTTTACTCCATTTATGTTTCTGTTCAAAACAAAGAACCCGGTTTCATAAGAACAATTTGAATTTATTAAAATTATTATTTGTTATGTTTTCTATGTATTGATTTTTATTTCTCCCGACTATTATCATCTAACGCGGAGGGTGCGGGCCAAACAAACACGGGCCGACAACCCTCTGCAGTTCTTCGTTGATGCGCTGATTGGCGGGCGACCAAAAAACATTCTGCAGGGACGATCCGTTGTTTTCGCAGTGAAGAACGGGACCCGGGAGGAGCTTCGGCGCAGACGGGAAGGAAATCAGACCACCAGAGTGACTCTGCTGGCCCGTGGAAGCCAGCGGCGGCGCCGGCGGCCGGAGGAGGCGGTGCCCCGGCACGCCGCTGGACAGGGCCGCTGTGGCTAAAGCCGCTGCCGCGCGGGTCCGGCTTACACGGGATGCATCTTTGCCTCATCCGTTGACCGGGGCGGCCCCCCGCGGGGGCCGCGGTGTTGTCACGCGGGGGCAGCCCCCCCCCCCCCCCCCCCCCCGCGTTGCTCGTCCGCTAGGCCGAGCCGAGCCGGACCGCGCCCTGGCCGGGCCGGACCCGATCCAGCCAGGTCGGACTCGGTTCGGGTCAACCCGGTTCGGCTGACCCAGGGGGGTCGGGCCGGGTTGGTCCGGGCCCAGACTCCCCCGTTTATGGACCTTTTCAGTCTTTTACCTGTAACATGAGCTACAGGCCTCCGATCGACGCGTCGTCAGCGGAAAAGGGATCCTTGAATCGAGGCGTTCATTTCGGTATATTACACTCAAGGTTTCAGAATACTTTGGGTTTGTCCGGGTTTGATCGTCCACGAAACCAACCGGGCCCTCGGAGAGGAAACACTCATAGTTTGAGCTCCGGATGTCCGATTGACGTGCCGTGGACTTTGGTGGATTCCTCTAAGTGAGACGGATATTTTGGCATACTCCGCCTGAGGTTTGGTCGCAGGTGGTGTATGGTCGGGTTTGTTTTTCCTTAAAAACCAACCGGGCCCCTAGGACGAAAATGCCAATAACTCTTAGACCGGGCGTCCGATTGATGTGCCGTCTGCGACGTTGAGTTCCTGTTGACAATACAGAACTTTTGGATACATCAACTCTAGACTACATGTCAGTTGATGCATCAACCTCTTATCTCGTGGAGTGGACCCTCCCGAATGAGCTTGTTGTGTGTGAGAACCCTTGAGCTAGCTGCAACTGCTGTTGTGACGACGACGACTGTACAGAGATCCTCAATGGATTCAACTTCGATGATGATGAAAACATTACGGGAACCCTCCGTATTTTCGACAGTGGCCACTACTGTACATCTTGGGATACATCAACTCCGGAATACATGTCAGTTGATGCATCGACCTCTTAGCTCGTGGAGTGGAACCTCCCGGAACGAGCATGCTGTGTGCAGAAACCCTAGAGCCGGTTGAGACTTGACGACTGCTGATCGAACGACTCGGTGTGTTACGGATAGCCCAGTGGGGAGTGCTTAGTTGTAGCAGTAGACTCACGGCGGAGGAGCGTTTGGTTGTAGCGGCAGACCCGTGGTACTCAACAAAAGGAGTACCTCTGGAGGCTAGGAGGGGGAGCGCTTGGTTGTAGCGGCAGACCCACGACAGAGGTGCGCTTGGTTGTAGCGGCACAGAGGAGCACTTGGTTGTAGTGGCAGACCCACGACATAGGTGCGCTTGGTTGCAGCGGCACAGGGGAGCGCTTGGTTGTTGCGGCAGACCCACGACAGAGATGCGCATGGTTGTAGCGGCATAGGGGAGCGCTTGGTTGTAACGGCAAAACCACAACATAGGTGCGCTTGGTTGTAGCGGCACATGGGAGTGCTTGGTTGTAGCGACAGACCCACGACGGAGGAGCGCTTGGTTGTAGCAGCATGGGGGAGCCCTTGGTTGTAGCAAAAGGCCCGCAGTACTTGATAGGTGGAGTACTACTGCAGTCCAAGGTAAGAGGGAAGCGTTGGATGTAGCGGCATAACCACTGTACATGATGGAGAAGGAGTTTCCCAATAGCATTGGGTTCAACATCATGATTGATTCTGTGAGGGTCATTGCGAGGGTTAGTACATACATATCCTTTGTGGGTCTGATGGCTTAGATAAATCAGTGGCTACATCTAATCATCTCTAATGTCATACGAAGAAGTACCTGTGTTAGCTGATTCCTATTTGCTTTCCTTTGTGGATTGTGTTGTGCTATCCTGTGTGGATTTAAGTTTTTCTTTCCATTGTGGATTTTGTTGTGCTATCCTGGGTGGATTTACGTTTTGCTTTCCTATGTGGACTAGGTTTTGCTTGGGCTCGGATGTTGGAGCCACACGAGAATTGATGACTTAGGTATATGTATAGGCATATACCTAACCAGTGTCGAATGTTACTTCATTATTGTATATCTACTTTGTGGTTTATCCATTTTGGATTCTGGGAGAACTTCGGGGGTCTCGAGGTCCCTACTGAGTAGCTTATACTCACCCCTGCAAGGTATATGCCCGCACTACGTTGTGTTGGTTGCAGAAGACGGACATCGCTGATCGAGGTGGAGGCTTGCGGAGCAGGATGGTACCTGGAAGTGGACCACTGGGCGGGGTGTACTCGGAGCGGATGGCTGGACCGAGTAGTTGTGGAGGCTATCTGTACTAACCCTTCAAGTGGGAATTCTAGAGGATGGCTCGACGTGGCGGCTTTTCCTTTTAGTTGCTGTTTTTCCCCTTTAAGTTGTACTTTACAGTTGGGCTTTAATTTCCGGCCCCTTTAATTTTCTGCACTTACTTTTGTACCATCATTTACTTAGTGTTTACTTCTTCTGCTTGCTAACTCTGTGGTTCTTGTTTACTTTACAAAGGGAATTCCCTCGCTTTTTACCGGCATTTACGCCTTGGTGCTAGTCGCCAGCCCTGGGCCTATGGAAGGCTGGCTTGGGGTAGTCACGACTCGGGCCCCAAGGACGGGTCGTGACAAATTGGTACCAGAGTAGTTCGGTTATACCGCATACTCTGATCTTTCTTCTATGTGAATCAATAGTGTTAAGTTTATTGAGTGTGGTTATCAGTCCAGGGAGCCCAGTGTTGGTGCGGCGGCCGACGTATCCATACACCAGGACCCTAACTTCTGATTTCTGACTTAATGCACGAAAAAATTGATTGCATGTGTGTTTCACGTTTTCTGTGTGACTACATTGTGTCATCTCGCCAGGTACACTATTCTGACTATGGCACACCTGTCTCTTTTCTGGATGGCCCCACGACGGCAGCCAGCTAGGGTTCCGAGTGTTGTGCGTGGCGACAGCCCACTGAGCGACAAGGCTTCGGTACATGGCCCTTTGACAATAGAGGCACCGACGGTACCTCTACCCGCCGAGCCACTGATGCTTCCAGCACCAGCTGCTGACAATGCACGTCGCATCAGTGCACTGCATGAGTTCCAGCACCAGCGTCCGCCTAGGTTCCGTAGGGAGACGGACCCCCAGGCAGCTGAGGACTGGCTAGAGGTAGTTGTACGAGTTTTCCGGTTAGTGAGGACACCAGCGGACCTTATGGTGGTCCTTGCAGCGATCCTCCTGCATGCGGCAGCAGGAAAATGGTAGAGCTTGATGCTCCAGGTGCACGATAAGGCATCACTCTTTTAGACGGACTTTGAGAGCCTTTTTCTCTCAGAGTTCATCCCAGCCACCCTCCAAGCGGTGCGTATTCAGGAGCTACTAATGCTACGGAAGGGCAGCATGACAGTAGCCCAGTACGCGGAGAGGTTTACCGATCTCTCACGCTATTCCATAGACATGGTACGAGACAAATTCATTAGGGCCCAAACCTTCGAGCAGGGGCCCAGGAAAGAGATCAGAGCTTCAGTTATTTCTCACAGCATTCCGACATAGACAAGGTTGTTGGAGTGAGCCCTCTTAGTGGAGAGTTTCATTGCTGAGATGTCTCAAGCAGCAGGATCCACCACTAGCCGGCATGCGGCAGAGTCTTCTGCAGCGGGCAGTAGACAGATGACGCAGGGGTCCAAGAAGACTAGACCTACCGGTGGTTGACCGCGTGACACAGGATCATTTGTGCGAGGCACTCGGGGTGGACAATGACTTATTATGGGCGGACCGTGTTACTCCTACGACGGGGTTGATCACATGGCTCGTGACTGTCTGACCCGCCATACAGATGACCAGCAGATGAACGAAGGACCCCCCAGGCAGAGGCAGAGGATCGATCAGGGCGGGCCGCAAGGAGCAGGCGGCCATGGCAGGGTAGCTTGCCATGCAGCTGGAGGTGGACGACGCTTCGGGGTGTTGCAACCACCACCACCAGGAGGTCCACCCCGACCACAGGGGACAGGAGGACATGGGAGAACTCAGCTTCAGGCAGTTGAGGCCTACGATCATGGAGCTCCGGGAGAACATGGACAGGAGCGGAACTAGCTCCAGACCTCGAGACTTTTGTTCATTTTGCTTCTAGTTTTGTTGATGTATGTTTGTAGATGCTTTTTGTCACTGTACTTGAGCTGCAGTAATAAAATACACCTTTTCTTGTGGCATATTCATTCCTGTCCTCTTTTGTGTTGTTATTAAGTGGTTCCAGTTTAGAATGTTGACTTGACCCTCACTTGTAAGACATCTAATGGAGGAGACCTAGTTACCACACACTGATGCCGGCAGTGTGACTCAACCCTTGGAGGCGAGAGTAATGGTTGAATCTCTTGGTAGTAGCGTCGAGGCTTTACTACGTAATCCTTGGTATGGATTAGTACCATCCATGTAAGGATTTACTATATTAGGCAACAGAAGTGGTTCATCCAGGGGATTAGACCAGATTTCTCTTATCGGCAAAGAAGAAATCTTAGCAGCTCTTGTGGGACCGAAGATGGTCCAGGCCATGACAGAGAAGGTATAGGTCATCCAGGAGAGGATGAGGACTACTCAGAGCCAACAAAAGTCTTTTACTGACAAGAGGCAGAGGCCACTATAGTTCGAGGATGGCGACCACATCTTCTTGAAGGTCTCACCTCGATGGGGTTTACGGAAATTTGGCTAGGTGGCTTATCGCCTGGCTCTACCGCCTTAGATGCATTGGGCGCACGGCGTTTTCCACGTATCTCTGCTGAGGAGATACGTGCATGACCCGATGCAAATCTTTGACCATGAGGAGATGGACCTTGATGAAGGGGCGACCTTTGCGGAGGTCCCAGTGGTGATCAAGGATCGACAGGAGCGGGTCAAACGTGGACGATCGATTCCACTAGTGCTCTTTAGAAGGCAGCTCGAGAACCTCCAAGAGAGCACTTGGGAGCGGAAGGCTCAGAAGTGTGCTCAGTACCGCCTTTGTATCCCTATGTTTGTGGTGATGTTTTACGGGGACGTAAAGCCCTGTGGTGGGATTATTGTAATGACCCTTAAAATTCAAGGAAATTTTTTTCTTAATTTTCCATGGAATTTTACAAGGACGCAGTTTCTGACGGAACCTGATTCCAAGGCCCGGTGTGCCCTGAATCACTTTCCGAAATTTGGCTCGGGTACGTTCAGTGAACGGATGAGCGGGTTTTTCTAACTTTTGAACCGGTGCCCAAAATTGAATTCCGAGGACACCGATAGAATCACAGCGCCGATATTTTTTTCGAAATGCCTCTTCCGGAGTTTCATTTTCTCGGTTGTGGTTTTTAATATTTGGTTTTTAAGTTAGGGAATAAAATAATGTTGTGTGACAATTTTATTTTTATTTCACTTAAATCCGCTTAAAGACCACATTAAGCTATTTAAACTCAGTTGAAACAGATAGGGTGCAATCCAAAATATCCTATCCACTTGGTAGGATATTTGTGGGGTGGGTCCCACACGAGCCCCACCGTTTCATTCCACTAAGTAACTCACCCGCGAAAACCCGCCATTATAAAAGTCAACTGACGCGTTTTCTTAAATTCATAACGCACCATTTAATTGGGTGGTTTATTCGTTGAAATTAAATCTATGAATTAATTTCGTTCGTTTCTTAACACATTCTCATTTTGTTGGCTTGTTAATAAAATAAGGCCAACACACCTTCTTTTTGAGATGTTGTGTTAAACCGTTGGAGAATCTCTAAGGATCTTCCTCCTTCTTCGCGAA
Source organism: Viscum album (assembly GCA_963277665.1). Lineage (NCBI taxonomy): Eukaryota > Viridiplantae > Streptophyta > Magnoliopsida > Santalales > Viscaceae > Viscum > Viscum album. Next base: position 166,402,149 of record OY728135.1, read on the forward strand.
GAACGCGAAGAATGCGAAGAACACTGACCTCTGACGAAGAACGCTGAACCCGCGGAAATCGATGACGTGATGCCGTGTGCCGCGACGCCGACGTTTCCTCTCCCACGACGTTCTTCTGCAACATTCCTTCATCCGCAACAAAATATTTGATCATCCGTTGAGTTCGTCGATGCAACACCGGATACCGCGATGACGCGACGATCCCCTCCTTTCGCGACGATAAATTCCGTGAAGAACGCGCATGCGATGACTTGACGAGGTAGGGGTTTTATTGGGAATGATTTTCCTCTGTGGATGTTTCTATTCAAAACAATGAACCCGGTTTCATAAGAACAATTTTAATTTATTAAAATTGTTATTTGTTATGTCTTCTATGTATTGATTTTTATTTCTCCCAACTATTATCATCTAACGCTGAGGGTGCATGCCAAATAAACACGGCCCGACAACGCTCCGCAGTTCTTCGTTGATGCACTAATTGGCGGGCAACGACAAAACATGCCACAGGGACGATCCGTTGTTTCCGTATTGAAGAACGGGATCGGGGAGGAGCTTTGGTGCAGATGGGATGGAAATCAGACCACCAGAGCAACTCCGGTGGCCCGAGGAAGCCACCGGACAGGGCCGCCGCCGCTGAAGCCGCGGCGGCGGCGGCGCCAGCGGACTCGCGGCCATGCGGGTCCGGCGCACACGGGTCGCAGGTTTGCTGAGTCTGTTGACCACGGCGGCCCCCCGCGGGGGCCGCAATGTTGTCACGCGGGGGCGGTGTGCCCCCCCCCCCCCCCCCCCCCGCGTTGCTCGGCCGCTCAGCCGAGCCGAGCCGGGACACGCCCTGGCCGGGCCGGACCGGGTCCAGCCGGGTCGGACCCGGGTCGGGTCGACCGGGTTCGGGTCAACCCAGTGCGGCCGACCCAGGGGGGCGGGCCGGGTCGGTCCGGGCCCAGACCCCCCCGTTTCCGGAACATTTCGGTCTTTTTCCCGTAACATGAGTGACGGGCCTCCGATCGACATGCCGTCAACGGAAATGCGATTCCCAAATCGAGACAGTCATTTCGGTATATTACACTCAAGGTTTCAGAATACTTTGGGTTCGGCCGGGTTTGTTCGTCCACGAAACCAACCGGGCCCTCGGAGCGGAAACACTCATATCCTGAGCTCCGGACGTCCGATTGACGTGCCGTCAACTTTGGTGGATTCCTCTAAGTGAGAGGGATCTTTTGGAATACTCCTCCCGAGGTTTGGACGCAGGTGGAGTATGTTCAGGTTGGGTTTTCCTTGAAAACCAATAGGGCCCCTAGGACCAAAAAGCTAATAACTCTCAGACCGGGTGTCAGATTGACGCGCCGTTTGCGACGTTGAGTTCCTGTTGATGATACAGAACATTTGGATACATCAACTCTGGACTACATGTCAGTTGATGCATCGAACCCTTAGCTTGTGGAGTGGACCCTCCCGAACGAGCTTGCTGTGTGCGGGAACCCTTGAGCTGGCTCCAACTGCTGCTGTGATGATGACGATTGTACAAAGATCCTCAATGGATTCGACTGTGACGATGATGAAAACAGAATTGGAACCCTCCTTTTTTTCTGCAGTGACCACTACGGTACATATTGGGATACATCAACTCCGGACTACATGTCAGTTGATGCATCGACCTCTTAGCTCGTGGAGTGGACCCTCCAAGAACGAGCATGATGTGTGCGGAAACCATATATCTTAATGAGACTTGACGACTGCTGATCGAACGACTCAGTGTGTTATGAATAGCCCAGTGGGGAACGCTTGGTTTTAGCGGCAGACCCATGGCGTAGGAGCTCTTGGTTGTAGCGGAAGACCCGCGGAACCTAACAGAAGAGGTACCTCTCGAGGCTAGGAGGGGGAGCGCTTAGTTGTAGCGGCAGAACCACGACAGAGGTGTGATTGGTTGTAGCAGCATAGGGGAGAAGTTGGTTGTAGCGGCACACCCATAAAAGAGGTGCGCTTGGTTGTAGCGGCACAGGGGAGCACTTGGTTGTAGCGGCTAACCCACAACAGAGGTGTGCATGGTTGCAGCGGCATAGGGGAGCGCTTGGTTGTAGCGGCAGACCCACGACGGAGGTGCGCTTGGTTGTACCGGCACAGGAGAGCGTTTGGTTGTAGCGGCAGACCCACGACAGAGGAGCACTTGGTTTTAGTGGCACGGGGGAGCGCTTGGTTGTAGCAACAGGCCCACAGTACCCGATAGGTGGAGTACTACACCAGTCCAAGGTAAGAGGGAAGCGCTTGGTTGTAGAGGCATAAACACTGTACTTGATGGAGAAGGAGTTTCCCAATAGCCTTGGTTTCAACATCATGATTGATCCTGTGTGATTCAATGCGAGGGTTAGTACCTATAGATCATTTGTGGGTCCGATGACTTAGATGAATCAGTGGCTATATCTGATAATCTCTAACGTCATACGAAGAAGTACCTCTGTGAGCTGATTCCTGTTTTCTTTCCTTTGTGGATTGTCTTGTGCTATCCTGTGTGGATTTTCGTTTTTCATTCCATTGTGGATTGTGTTGTGCTATCCTGGGTGGATTTATGTTTTTCATTCCTGTGTGGACTGGGTTGTTCTTGGGCTCAGATGTTGGAGCCAGACGGGAATTGATGACTTAGGTATATGTATGGGCATATACCTAAGTAGTGCCAGATGTTACTTCGTGATTGTATCTCTCCTTTGTGGTTTATCCTTCGTGGATTCTAGGAGACCATCGGGTGTCTCAGGGTCCCTACTAAGTAGCTTATACTCACCCCTGCACGGCCTATGCCCGCACTACGTTGTGTTGGTTGTGGAAGATGGACAATGCTGATCGTGGTGGAGGCCTGCGGAGCAGGACGGTACCTGGAGGTGGACCATTGGGAAGGGTGTACTCGGAGAGGACAGCTGGACCGAGGAGCTGTGGAGGATATCTGTACTCACCCATCAGGTGGGACATCTAGAGGATGGCTCGACACGGCGGCTTTTCCTTTCAGTTGTTTTTTTTCCCCTTTCAGTTGTACTTTACAGTTGAGCTTGTATTTCCGGCCCCCTTTACTTTTCTGCACTTACTGCTGTACCAGCTTTTACTAACTGTTTACTTCTTCCACTTGATTACTCTGTGGTGATTGTTTACTTTACAAAGGAAATGCCTTCCCTTTTTACCGGGATTTACGTCTTGGTGCTAGTCGTCATCCCCTGGCCTATGGAAGGCGGGCTTGGGGTAGTCACGGCACGGGCCCCGAGGACGGGTCGTGACATCTATCCATACAAAGTATTGTCACTATCATTTTATATATATTCCCTTCATACTTACTAATTCGCAATCTAAATTAATGCATTTGAGAATATAATCCCTAGACATCATAATGAAAAATTTATTGGTGTGTTTATCGATGATATTTTCATATACTATGAGAGAAAGAAGAAAGACAATGAACCTCTACATATTGTTCTATTCAATTTTGTAAAGGGTAAATTGTACTCTATGTATAGAAATTGAAAATTTTGATTTTAACACATCACATTCTTGGGAAACATGATATAAAATTATAGAATTTCAAGCGACCCTTAAATAAGGAAATTGAGGGATGGACCTAACCCACTAGTGTCAAATATATCTTTTGTTTTATTATCAAAGAAGGTTACTACCGATGTTTTGTGAGAAAGTACTCTTGATTTTCTATCCCTTTATCTATGGAAAAAAATCAAAGTGGTTAAGTATTTTTGAACTATTGAATGTGTGGAATTCTATAAGGAGATAAATAAGATATATATCACTGCAACTATAATATCATAAAAAACATGTGATGATGTTTTTGTGATATACAGTGATACTTGAAAAACATTAATGGGTAAGGTTCTCATGAAGAATGATAATGTGATATCTTATGCCTCATAAATGTTTAATAACCGTGAGAAAAACTACCTGAAGAGTGATCTAGAGCTTGTAGTCATGATTTTTTCCATGAAATGTTTTCGACACTAGATCTATGGTGATAATTTTCACATATGTACCAATAAAAATATTCTAATGTATATATTAAATTAGAAGGGAATCATCACATGCTAATGAATATTTTCATATAAACTCAAGGACAACAATTTCTCTAAACACTATCATCATGGAATGGAAATAATGGTAGGCGATTCACTTAAAAAATAATATCTTTATACTCAATCAATGATGGGGACTATGAAAGTACCTATGTTCGTGAATATAATGATAATGGAATTGGAAATAAACACCATTGGGAATACATTCTACCTTTCCCAAATTATTTCCCCACCGTCTATCTATGTGAATATTAAGGAGGTATAAAGTGTAGATGTGGCATTTCAAAAAATGAAAAATATAATAATGGAAGGGAAGCTTCAATTGTTTTATATTGAGGATGATGATGTCATTACAATTGGAATGAATATGTGTGTTTATACATAACCTGATGTAATGAAATATTTATTGTGTAATGAACATAGGTCAACATTCCATATCAATTCTCAATGTACCAAGATTTACCGTGATCTTCATGAACACATATAGTTGGACAACATAAATAAGGATATTCTGAAGTATATTTCATGGTTATTAGTATTAAAATATGATAATGAATAGTGATATATGTATAAATGGTTGACTCAACAAATTCATATATGGATATGAAAATGGCATAATTGTTTTAGGGACTTCGTCATTGGTCCCCCTAATAAATCAAAATGAAATAATGTTATATCAGTTTTGGTGAATAGAGTAATAAATATAGACCATAGTACTATTATTTATCAATATCTATCCCTTGAAGAATGTGATAATATAATTTTCAATGAAGTGGTGAGGTATAATGGGGTTCCAATTTAGATTATATTTAATCATGATCCTAGGTTAACATCAAAATTCATTTGAAGTCTCTGTTATTCATTGAGTGATGAAATGAATTTCATCATGGCCAATCCCTTATAAACTAAAAGAAAGTATTAAAAAAATATTTAGAATCATTAATAAATGTTATGATCCTGATCAACAGAAGACCATGTTTGATGAGAACATCATATCCCATTATTTGAGTTCTCGTAAAATAATATATTCCACTCAAGTAATTATATGGATCCTTATAAACCACTATATTGAAAGCGATGTACAACTCCAAACTATTTAGAAAATTAGAAGAATAATAGGTCCTTCGATCATAAATTGTGAAATAGATTAAAGGGATTTTAATGACATCCAGAAACACATAATATATTCTTATAGTCTCCAATATTTCAATAATGACAACCATCGATGGAACATAGATTCTATGGTTGAGATAAACTATTCCATCAAAAATCACCATGTAAAAGATTCATGCAATTTTTAATGAAATGGAATCTTATCCCAAGGTACAATGTTCACTTTTATATTATTTATATCATAAGATCAGTGTCCTATTATCTTGAAAATCCACCAAGTGTGGCTCATGTTTATGACTTGTTCCATTTATCTGGTCGTATGTAGTACACAAAATATGTAATGCCCTGACCCTAGTTACCGAGAGTTAGTGCATTATTACATAACATTGTCATTATCACAAAAAGGTCATGTGTCGAATGAATTATTTGTTTATTATCATTATTAGTACTAGATAAATTAATTAGGTCTACAATACATCATAAAATTGAAAACTAAAACAACATTGTTTCCATAGACAACACTGATACCCCATAGACTATCCCTGCGTGTCAGTTATTATATAATTCTTCATATAATAGGAAAAAACATAGAAAGGGGTGATCTCAGATGCTCAGTAAGTATAAGAATATAACAGAAACATTCATAAATAAGAATTAACATTTAAGGAAATGTATAGAACTAAAAAAATTATTTTCAACATAAAAATCATCATAATATAGAAAAATATAAATCAAATAATTCCATTTACATACTCAATGGATATTCAACTAGTTGAATAATCACATGAAATTCCAATAGCCACATTCATTATGATAGAATTCATAATGCCACACATTTGAATCCACATAGTCAAGGCCTTGTGCCAAGACTACAAATATGATTTTCTCATGCCTTGTGAAAAGACAATAGTTGGTCTAATGAGACCCACCGATGAATCGTGGAGCTATATCGGCCTCCACTCATCACTTAATAAGTCCAATGCATTCCTCATATGAAAAAGATTAAACATAACATAAACATTCATATTAAAACCACTATACATAATGTTAATAATTTATCCATAAACTATGAATGATGTAAAAATAAAACATCAACAGACAAACATATCACAAAACATTAAATACAATATGGGAGTTTTGTATCATTATATATCAAATTCAAATAAGCTTAAAACCCGTCAATGGATGTTGATACAAATAAAATCTGAACATTTTATAGAGAAATATCTCTTTCTATATTTAAATAATTTAATAAATATTTATTTTTGAAATATTTTTATAATATTGTTAGGGAAGCTTCAACGATGTTATAATGACGGAAAATAGATGCACCCACTGTATAAGTTCAATAAAATACATTCTTACCATAATTTTGTCGAAAACATTATAAAGGACATCGATTGGAAAATGATGGAAAGATTATTTTATAAACATCTTATAAAAGTCAAAGAAGGGTATAAATGAATTCAACCCATAGTCTATAAAACAGTACTAATGTTTTGGGGTACATTTTTTTGAAACATGGATGTGGATGATAAACAGATCCCAATAGATAATTACATATAAAAATCTTTGAACAATGAAGAGATTCTATAATTAACCCTTAACTTGTAATTTTAATTGTTCGAGGGTAGGTTAACCTATGGTATAATAGTGAAATAATTTTTATTAAATTATACATGAATCATATACATTAATATGGTATCATATATGATGTTTTAACATTTCTTTGTAAATAATATCTTAGTATTACCAACATTTCCGGCACTAACTGAATTGATTTTCTTTATGTTCTTTGTTACATAATAAATGTTTGTTATGCATAATGTATCTTATTCATTTTGAGAATTTTATTAAGACATTAAACCAATATTTTTATTCATTTAATGAAAATTATTCTTGAATGGATACGATGGGAAAAGAATCTCATTGCATTCATGGAGTCGGTATTCTGTACGTACGCACGAGTGACAATATCATTCTTTTGATATTAAAATAATATATAACTGGATGGTATATCATATATACAGAATCACTATCACATTATATATATTATTTAAATCAATTACACATTAGTATTAAACCCATCCAAATAATAAGGTATTGAATAAAAATTACACCACGACGTGGAGACGACACGACGTAAGTACCCAGGTATGGTGATATGTCATTAAAAGGATGGATATATTAACGAATATGGTTGTACCATATTTATAATAACATTAAATAATATAGAAGTTACTGGAGTTATTATTTTAGAATAGAAATAATAATGAAATATGAAGTGTAAGATGAAAAAAACATGAAAGAGGGGATGAAATATTCATCTCTTCTTCGGGTTATTCCTTTTGATTTGATCAAAAGGTATCTGTAGGTTGGATTTATGACTAACGAAATTCCCCTAGGGTGAAGGGAGAATAGTTGAGATGTTATTTTGGCAGGGGATGTAACAACCCATGATTTTATAAGATATATTCGTTTTAATTTCTTTCATATCTTCTGTTATACGCTACAACAAGATTATCATGCGCTATATGCAACACCGTATTAACTTGCAGTATAAGCAACACTAATCTTGGATCGTGTTACACAAAATTTAATGTTTGTTTGATAGTAGTTATTCTATGAAACATTGATTATATATATATTTTATGTATTTTGTTATACAGAAAAACAAACAAGTCATTCACTACAAGAAAACCTGACATGGCATGCATTACACGCAATCGCTACCATTCTCGATAGCTTGCATCGTACGCAATACCGAGTTTCACTAAACAACGATATGCTTTTAAAATATTATTAAAACTAGCCGTTATGAATATTAATACCGACTTTCTGAAATTTTTTAAATTTTATTTTTAAAAATAGATTTAATTTTTGGATTCAGAATATCAAAATTATCCTACGGTGAAATTATGGTAATTTTCCGAAAACATTCAATTTTTGATGAATAGTTAAAACACTTGGTTACTATTTAAAAACCGAATTTTTTTTAAATAATTATTTATTTTATTTAAATTTATTTTTAGTCAAAATTTTTACATAATACCTATATAATTTCAATGCAATTCATTGAAGTCATTTTATAAAAAATTTAGATATATAAAAAATTTTATTAAACTTTTCACCATCATTTACCCACCTCCTAGGAGAATTTGAAAATTTACATAAAACTTATTTTTACCTCTTCTGTGACTGTAATTTAAAAAATCCGAGAGACACGGTTGATTTCAGTATGTAAAATGTGGTTCAATGAGATGAAAATAAATTTTTTGTGAATAGTAACTTTTTACTTTTATTTACCACTATTAAAAGTAAATAGGATAATTAAGGGTAAAAATTATATTATTATTACCCTAACATATGACTTAATTCTATTGGATAAGTGTAATTATACCAAAAACAACATTAGTGATAAAATTTTACCCATTAGGTCCACTTGGATTAGATTAGGACATTTAATATTATTTTATTTAAAGAATAGTTAAAATAGTTAAAATCAATATTTAATAACTAAAAAGGTTTTAATATAGTGTTATACATAAGATAAATTCGATGATAAATATTAATTAACAAGATGAAAAGATTTTCCACATAATGGAATTTTATTTTTAATTTTTAGACTTTATATAATTTATTTTACTAATCACACAATGATGATGCAGTAATTATATTATTAATGAATGTTTGACATAATTGATGTTATAAATACCAAAATAAATAAAATTTGAGGCTTTTTATGAATTCCATTAATTGTATAGGTTAATATGACATGTCAGTATTGATTTAATTAACTTTTTTCGAACAAATATTTCTGTTATGAGTTTCAGAAAAATCAATTACCAAATAGTGTCAAAATTGACATAAATTAGTTTTTAAAACAAATATTATATTATTAATTGTTATTTTATTCCAAAATATGTAGGGATCGAGAAAATAACATAGATACGGTTATATATGTTAATTATAAACAACTTGGGGTTCGTTTGGATTGGTATAGTATGTTCATTAACATTATAGTGTTAGAAAACAAGAACACACGGTAAAAGTTAAATTATATAACTTAAAGATAAGTCTAAATGATATGTTTAAAATAGAACCCTACACTTGTCTAAATTATATAATATGTGATTATTTCAACCCATCCACACATTATATTCGATATAAATCAATTTGGAGTTATTAAAAATAGAATTTTAATTTATAATAAAATAATATTTTTAGTTTTTCCTATGGTCCCCTTCTTCTCCCTTATAAAAGGGAACCTCCTCCATCTCTTCCTCACACCACTATGAGCCTTCATTCATGGAGAACCCCTGCTAAATTCTCTTCTACACATACCTAGAAACATCCTAGATCTCCTTGTATTCTTCAAAAACCGATTTTAGTTTCCCAAAAGGAGGTCTCAAAGAGGCACTTCGAAGAAGATGTAATATTCGTTACTGATTCTTTCATATTTATTTCATCTTCCACTTCTTCTTCCCTAGTTGTTTCATTATGAAGTAATAACATAATAATCACTAAGATAATGATATATTATTATAAGTAAGAAACAACCCAATTTCACAATCTATCAATCCTACAGAAAACAAAATCATTGTGCGTGCGTATGTACGGAATACCATCTCCACGCCATGGTGTAATCTATTTTCCACCCCCACCATTCTTTGATGGGTATAATGGTGCAAATAAATAACTATATATGATTATTGTAAAGTGGTATTGATTCTGAAATAGTATACATACACTCCAATACAATTCCACGATCATGGGAATGATATCATTGTTCGTGCGTACGTACGGAATACCGTCTCCACAAACAATATGAGATTCATTTTACATGATTAAACATTCAAGAATGATTATAATAATGAAATCTATTACATAATGGAGCTACTGGATTTATGTATGCATATATATATATATTTCATCTACTTACTTCCATACAAATCAATAAGGAAAAGAAAACAGCGTTCATGCGTACGTACGACCTACCGTCTCCATGAATGGTGTATTTCATTCCTTTTATCGATTTATAATATATATGTATAAGATGAATATATATATTATATATATATCATGTTTTACATTCTGGAATTATTTAAATAAGGATATAAGTAATAATATAAAGAATGACATGTCAAAACACTTATGATAAAAGAAATGATTTTACCCAAAACGCTACTTTTACATGGAATTTACAAAAGAACTTGTAATATAAAGTCATAAGTGAAACATATATGATAACATAACAATGAATATGATTATTTAATATGTCAATGAAATTATTTAAATCATTAAACAGGAGGTTCAGATCCATACGATGCATATCAGACATAAGGTAAGGGATAATTTTGCAAATCTCATTTTTATCTGAGATTGCGAATTCATAAGTATTTACTGGGGTTTTTTTCTATCATCCATGTAAAAGTTTTAAAAAATTGTTTTAATGTGTGTTTAAAGTCCTTTTTACCAATTTTTTAATTTTACTACATGGTATGTATGGAATTTTTCTTTTACAATGTAGTTTTTGACTTTTCTAGAAAAAGTCTTAGAACAATTTTTTTAACATATACAGCATGAAAGGATTTTTACGGTTTTATAAACCCTTATTTTCATGATTCTTTCTCCAAATTATTTCATGACTATTTTCAACAAAATCCTTTTCTTTTAAAATATCATGACATATTGTGGAAAGATAATAATTTTGAAGAAGAAAGGAAATTTTCTTCAAGAATTCCTTTCATGTTTTATATCAAAACATTTTTTCATCTAAGATGAAATTATTTCATATGTGTATGTTTCAAGTATCATGTCTCAATGATTTACATGGTTTAAATTTTTTTATTATGAAATGATATCCATTTCTTTTATATGGATTATGTGACGATGGGATGTTGTTTATGAAACCCATTTTATTTATTGGGTTATTATGAATGATGTATGTATATTTTGTGGAAAAAGTAAGAATGATTTCATTATCACATTGGTGGGACCTATATCTCCCGCCAATTCATTGGGTAAAGAATTATATATCATGAGATAGACATGGATGGAATGGTAAGTTAATCCGGTTCGGCGTTACAGGACTGAAACGAGGAGTGAACTCAATTCAGAAAGGGACTTTGTCCACTAAAATGGTCTTGGCAGAAATGCCTTGGCTACTATTGAAATCATTACATGTGATGAATGGTTTCCACAATTACAAGTTTTATTCCCATTATATATTATCATGGTTGATGTTCCATTATGATATATTCCTTACGTACTTCCACGATTTATGTCTTTGCTCAAGATTTTTAGGTTTAAATTTCCTGTTCATGTTTTTGTTTTCAAATTATAATGAATTGTTTTATGTTCTCTATGTTTTCCCTTACTGGGTATTTGAGCTCACCCTTTTAAGGTTTTATTATCCACAGGAAATAAAAAAAGGTTTTCGGTAAGGAACCATGAAGGAGAAGATTGTTATGAGAGTTGTTAAAGATCTTTCACCACGATTAGAAGATTACGTTACGAGTTTCCAAAGAAACTAATCTATTATGGTCCTTGTGTGTCTGTTTTTTATATGTATTAAGTATTCTGCTAAAGTAATGTAATGTCCATGGACGTCAAGATTTGGGTCTCTATAGTTGGTATTAGAGGACACGTTTAGTCAACAATTGGAAACTAGGATGCGAGAACATTAGTGACATCCCTAGAGATATTTCTAAGGTATGTATAGGGATGTCTCTAAGGTTAAGTAAATGTATAGGTTATAGTCCTAGAATTACGGTAATGATCTTAGAATTAAACCTAATTGGTTAGATATTTATGGTACTCCCCCATTATTATGTTGTTTTCCCTAGCATGATTTTGCCTCTCACACTATTCTTTCTGGGTTTTATATGATGGATGGAACCAAAAGGAACTGTGTTGATCAATGTTATGGACAATGCAATTAATTTCCTCCTGAACAAACAAATGTTATGGTATATGGATTGAAAAATATTATTTCTATACATACACAAGCTATGAATCATTTTGGACTTCCAAATGAGCAGAAAAGGTAACAATATTCTATTGAGTACTTCATGAGGCAATGTCCACCTTCTTTCATGGGGTCTTCTGATCCACTTGTTGCTGAAAAATGTATCAGTACCACTGAAAAGATATTTTCAGTTCATCAATGTTCTGATCATGATAAAGTCATCTTAGCAGTATATCGTTTGTATTGTGAAGCTGATCAATGGTGTAATCATATAATGAATACAAGGCCAAGTGATGAAATTGTGTCCATGGAATGGGACGAGTTCAAGAACATAATTTTCAATAAGTACATCCCTCATACTCTTCGAACAATTATGGAGAAGGAGTTTCTTGAACCAATGAAAAAGGATGATGAATCTGTTGGTATAATCGAAGAGAATTTTACAAGGTTTGCAAGGTATGCATCTGGCTTTATCATCCAAACATAAAGTAAAGACGATCTATTTTTTAGTGGCTTAAATCCAAATCTTTGAAGGGAATTAGCTATAAGAGACTTCAGTAGCTATGAAGAAATTGTGTGTTGTGCTATCAAGGTAGAAATGGAATTTGTGTTACATATCCATTTCATGGTTTTGATAAGAAACGAAAGATGGAGTTCAAGGAGAAATATCAGAGTAATGGTGAAAAGAAGATGAATGTTTTCTTATGCTCAATGTGTGGAATGAAGCATGGTGGATATTTTATTAAATGGACTACAAAATTTTTTAAGTTTGGGAAAGAAGTTCATCGAGTAGTTGAGTTTCGAAGTAATGGAAAAAGGGTTGCTAATGATGTTAATAAAGAAAAGACTACAAATAACACACCACCAACACTTCAATGCATCGAGTGAAATGAAATGGGGAATTATTATAATCAATTCCATAATCCAAGGGTCAATAATGATTGACATGAGAAACCTCTTAAGGGAAAGGAAAAATTGAAGTCACATGCGATCACTATTGTCGATGTTGAATATGACAACGATGTGGTGGATTCATTAAGTGTTTATGTAATGGGATTCCAAAATAATGTTTTATATAGTGTCGTGGAATATTGGAATATTTATGTATTGGTCTATTGTGGTTTTCAATAATTTTATGGTACCGGTAACCATGGAAATTGATTGAGATATTTTTGAAAGAAAGATGATATGCACATAATGAAGGGATAAGGAGAAAATAAAATGTTTGACATTATTCATGAGCTCATGACCGATATAAGGAAATAGTTATATCATGGTGTGAGTGTATATAATTTTTGGGTATTGGTATGTGGAAAGAGTTATCTTTTTACAGCGCTCATGTTTTCACTAAGATTCAATGGGTATTCATTTTTCATGTGAATACATTATTGAGGCCTTCAAATGTTTGGAAGGTGACCAGCAAGACATATCTTATGATATATAGGGATCAGCGATGGTCTTAACATGTTTGTCATATGAAATCTCTGGTAATCATTTTCACTATAATATGATATTGGACAGTAGTATTATGGATAAGAATAAATATTGGAATGGATTATGTTGGACAAAAGTTAGTATTGTTTAAGGATAAATGATTTTTCGATATTATTGATTGGATGTTATAGTAATTAAGTTTTAGAAAAAGGAAAACATGAAGGATGGGTGACAACCCATCACGTCGGACACGGCTGTGGGAATCAAACCCACAACCGAAGTGCGACTGACCTTTATCACATACCACTTGCCTACAAAAAGTCCCTAGATAGTAGAAACTAGTTTTATTTTATTAAGGGGTATGATATATGAAGTATAAGAACATTTTTAGAATCATATACGATAAACCTCACCATAGATGGAATTATGTATATTTGAAAACTTTTAAAAACTTTTTGTTTGAAACAGATGGAATGACCCATCATTCTATCACATGATCTATTAACATTTCACGAATAACAAATTCAACTTCATTTCTTAAAGGGATGAAGAGGAAATTGTTCAAATCACAAACAATAGTTATATTGTACCAAAATAAAGTATGTATTTATTCTAATTTATATTTTTCAACATTAGGGAAATGATCTTGAATACAAAATAAATGTTTTCCTAGTGTCCTTATATCCGATGAATTAGATGGTACCTTAGATCATCACAAATTTATGGCTTTGTGATTATTGGCTTTTTCATAGCCATGTTCTCTACCACTCTCCATCAGAACTTGAAGTTTAGATTTCTCTTCCATATCCATATTTTCACCTATGTTATCCTATATGGAAACCCAATGATGAGTTAATTTGGGTAACCGTTACATTTCAAACTTTAGTTTTTAAAATTATGTTTTAGTATTCCTTTTTACGATATGGGTTTCTATGAATAGTAAACTATTTATAACCCCGACGAATTTCGAGGGAGAAATTCATTTTATGTTGGGTAGAATGTAACAACCCAAGATTTTATAAGATATATTTGTTTTAATTTCTTTCATATCTTCTATTGTTTTCTACATCAAGATTATCATACTCTATAAGAATCGTCGTATTAGCTTCCAGTTTACGCAACACTAATCTTAGATCGGGTTACACACAATTTCATGTTTGTTTGATAGTAGTTATTCTACGAAACATTGAGTATATATATATATATATATATTCTATGTATTTTGTTATATTCAACAAAAAAGGATTCATGCAATACACGCAACCCTGACATGGCTTGCATTACAAACAATCGCAACCTTCTTCGATAGCTTGCGTAGTACACAATACCGACTTTCACTAAACAATGATATGATATTAAAATATTATTAAAACTAGACACTATGAATAGTAATACCCACTTTCAAAAATTTTCTAAATTAAATATTTCAAAATGGACTTCATTTTTAGATTCAGAATATCGAAATTAGCCTAGGGTGAAATTTTGGTATTTTTCTGAAAACCTTCAATTTTTGATTAATACTGAAAACACTGGGTTACTATTTAAAAACCGATTTTTTATTTAAATAATTATTTATTTTATTTTATTTTATTTTATGTCAAAATTGATACATAATATCTATATAAGTTCAATTCAATTCATTAGAATCATTTTATTTAAATTTTAGATATATAAAAAATATTTTGAACATTTCACCGACTTTTACCCACCTCCAAGAAGAATTTGGAAATTTACATAAAACATAATTTCACCATTTCTGTGAGTGCAATTTCAAATATCCGAGAGACACGGCTGATGTCAGTAAGTAAAATTTGGTTCAATGAGATAAAAATAATTTTCTGTGAATAGTATATTTTTACTTTTATTTACCGCAGTTAAAAGTAAATAGGATAATTAAGGATAAAAATGATATTATTATTACCCTATAAAATGTTCTAATTCTATTGGATAAGTGTAATTCTACCAGAAACAACATTATTGATAAAATATTACCATTTAGGTCCACATGGATTATATTAGGACATTTAATATTATATTATTTAATGAATAGTTAAAATAGTTAAAATCAAAGTTTAATAACTAAATCATTTTTAATATATGGTTATACAGAAGATAATTTCTACTATAAATATTCATTTGAAAACTAAAAATATTTCCTACATAATTGTATTTTTATTGTAATTTTTAGACTTTAAATAATTCAATTTATTTATGACTCAATGATGAATCAGTAATTATATTATTAATGAAATATTTACATAATTGATGTTATAAATACACAAATAAATGTAATTTAGGATTTTTATGAATTACAATAATTTTATGCGTAAATATGTTATTTTTTATTGATTAAATTAACTTTTTTCGAAATAATAATTCTGTTATGAGTTTCACAAAAATCAATTACCAAATAGTGTCAAAATTTCCATAAAATAGTTTTTTAAACAAATATTATATTATTAATTGTTATTTTATTCTTAAAAATCTATGGTTCTTCCAAATGACTTAGATATGGTTATATATATTAATAATAAACAACTTTATGTTCATTTGTCTTGTTATATTAAGTTTATTAAACTTATAGAGTAAGAAAACAAGAAGATGTGGTAAAAGTAAAATTATCTAACTTAAAGTTAAATCTCAATGATAAGGTTACAATAGAACCCTAAACCTGTCTAAATTTTATTGGATGAGAGTTTTTTGACCCATCCCACCTTAGCTTTTAAATAAATCAATTTGGAGCTATTAAAAACCGAAAATAAATTTTTAATAAAATAATATTTTTAGTTTTTCCTATGGTGCCCCTCTCCTCCCTTATAAAAGAGAACCTCCTCCCTCTATTCCTCACACCATTTTGAGCCTTCATGATTGGCCACAACATTCCAAATTATCTTCTAAACTTCCCTAGAAATATCCTATAGGTACGGGTCTTCTTGAAAGACCAATTTTAGTGCCCTAAAAGGAGGTCTCAAAGAGGTGCTTCAAAGAAGAGGTAACGTCCGTTACCGATTATTTCAACTTTATTTATTCTTCCACTTATTATTCTTTAGATGTTTCATTATGAAGTAATATCATCAGTATCACTCGTATACTGATATGTTATTATATTTATGAAGCAACCCTATTTCACCATCTATCCATCCTACAGAAAACTAAATCATCGCGCGTGCGTACGTACAGAATACCGTCTTCATTCAATGGTGTAATCTATTTTCCACCACCACCTTACTTGGATGGGTATAATGCTGAAAATAAATAACTATATATGATTATTAAAAAGTGGTATTGATTATGAAATAGAAAAAATACACTCCAATACAATTCCACGATCATGGAATGATATCATTGCTCGTGCATACATACGAAATACTGTCTCCACGAATGCGATGAGATTCATTTTCCATTATTAACCATTCAAGAATGATTATAATAATGAAATCTATAACATAATGATTCTACTGGATTTATGTATATATATATATATTTTATCTACTTACTTCCATTCATGTCAATAAGGAAACAAAAACAGTGTTCATGCGTACGTACGGCCTACTGTCTCCATGAACGGTGTATTTCATTCCTTTTATCGATCTATAATATATATGTATATGATGGATATATATTTATATATAAATCATGTTTTAAATTATATAATTATTTAAATCAGGATATAAGTAATAATATAAACAACTAAAATTAGAACCACATACGATAAATGAAATGATTTTACCCAAAACACTGCTTTTACATGGAATTTACAAAATAACGGGTAATATAAAGTCATAAGTGAAACATATATGATATCATAACAATGAATATGATTATTTAATAAGTAAATGTCATTATTTAAATCATTATAAAGGTGGTTTAGATCCATATTAAGTATATCAAACCTAATGTAAGGGATAATTTTTCAAATCTCATTTTTATCCGAGATTGCATATTCATAAGTATTAAATGGGGTTATTTATATCATCCATGTACAATTTTTATAAAAGTGTATTCATGTATGTTTAATGTTTGTTTTACCCATTTTTTTCTTTTACTACATGGTATGTATGAAATATTTCTTTTAAAAGGTACTTTTTGACTTTTTCGGCAAAAGTACGAGATGAAGGTTTTTTAACGTATAGGGCATGAAAGGATTTTTACGGTTTTATAAAGCCTTATTTTCATGAAGATTCCTCCAAAATATTTCATGAATATTTTCAAACAAATCATTTTCTCTTAAAATTTCATGACATTTTGTGGAAAGAGAATGATTTTGAAGAAGAAAGGATATTTTCCTGAAGAATTCATTTCAAGTGTTTTATCAAAACCATTTTTCATCTAAGATGAAATTATTTCAAATGTGTATGTTAGAAGTATCATGTCTCTATGATTTACATGGTTTCACTTTGATTATTATGAAATGATGTCCATTTCATTTATATGGGTTATGTGATGATGGGATGATGTTTATGAAACCCATTTTATTTTTTGGGTTATTAGGAATGATGTATGTTTATTTTGTAGAACAAGTATGAATGATTTCATTATGAGATGGGTGGGACCTCTATCTACATTAAATGAATTGGTTAAGACTCATATCTCATGAGATAGACATGTCTGGAATGGTAAGTTAATCGGGTTCAGTGTTACATGCCTGAAATGATGAGTGTACTCGATTCAGAAAGAGATTTTGTCCACTAAGATGGTCTTGGCAGCAATTCCTTGGATACTATGGAAATCATAAAATGTTATGAATGGTTTCCACAATTACAAGTTTTATTCCAATTATATTTTATGATGTTTTATGTACCATTATGATATATTCCTTATGTACTTCCATGATTTATGAATTTGCTCAAGATTTTGATGTTTAAATTTAATGTTCATGTTTTTGTTTTGAAATGTTTATAGATTGTTTTATGTTCTCTATGTTTTCCCTTACTATGAATTTGAGCTCACCCTTTTTATGTTTTATTATCCCCAGGAAATAAAGAAAGGTTTTAGGTATGGAAACAGAAATGGGAAGATCGTTATGGGAGTTGTTGAAGATCATTCACCACGATTAGAAGATTACGATCCGAGTTTCCAAAGACACGAAACTATTACGGTCCTTATGTGTCTTTTTTTTATATGTATTAAGTATTCCTCATATGTAATGTAATTTCCAAGTACATCATGCTTCGCTTCTCTATAGGGAATGGCCGATCCAAATGGATTTGAATGTGTGAATTTGAGGGAAGTGGTAGTGTCCTTTTATAAGAGGGGTGAGGGGCACCTTAAAAAAACTAGAAATATTATTTTATAATAAAATAATTTTCTGTTTATAAAGCCTATGGAATAAATAATTTAAAGGATAAGGTGTTTATGGGTTGAAAAACACTCAACCATTAGGTATTAGATTTTTTGGGTCACAATATTAACTTTATATTTTAGATTTAACTCTTAGTTAAATAGTTTGACATTTACCATGTCTCATTAATTTTTATAATATATGGTTAATAAATATACTATATACAACTAAGAGAACCCCAAGTGGGTCATTATTGATAATAATATCATTATATACGACCTTTGAACAAGCCTTATATTTTTAGTAATATAATATCAATTAATAATATAGTACTTGTTTTAAAAACTCTTTTATGTCAGTTTTGACACCATTTGATATTTTGTTTTTTCTAAATTCATAATAGCAATATTATTTCGATAAATTTCATCTAACCAGCCCTAAAATGTCATATTATCATAGGAAATTATTAGAATTCATTAAAAGTAAATAATTTCATTTTTTTTGGATGTTTATAATATTAATTATTTTAATATTTCATTAATTAGTTAATTACTGCATCATCATTATGTCATAAATAAATTAAATTATTTAATGTCAAAAAAAATAAATAAAATACCATTATTTAGGAAATATTTTTATATTTCTAATGAATATTTATAACATAATTTATTTTATGTGTAACCCTTTATTAAAAATGGATTATTTATTATACTTTTAATTTAACACTATTACCGTATTATTAAATTAAAGAATAATAAATGTCCTAATATAATCCATGTGGTAATAAAGGATCATTTTTTATAAGGTTTTTTTGGTCGAATTATACTTAGCCAATATAATTAGGACTTGTGTAGTGGTAATAATAGTACCATTTTACGCTTAATTACCCGATTTACATTTAACCGTGGTAAATAAAAGTAAAAAGTTATTATTCACCAAAAAATATTTTCATCTTATTGAACCACATTTTACCTATTGATATAAACCATGTTTGTTGGATTTTTAAAATTCAACTCACAGAAGCAGTAAAATTATATTTTATGTAAATATTCAAATGCTCCTAAGAGGTGGGTAAAAGACGGTATAAAGTTCAATATAATTTTTATATGTCTAAACTTATTATAAATTGACTCTAATAAATTAAATTGAACTTATATAGGTATTATTTATCTATTTTGACCTAAAATAAATTTAAATAAAATAAACAGTTATATAATAAAAATCATTTTTAAACTATAAGTCATTGTTTTTCACAATTCATCGAAAATTTAATGATTTCTAAAAAAAAAATAACCTTAGGCTAATTTTGATATTCATAATCCAAAAATAAAGTCCATTTGGAATAATAATATTTAAAAAATTTCAAAAATAGTGTATAACTATTCATAACGGCGAGTTTGACTGTTTTTGGTGTGTTAAATCTCAATGTTTTGTACAAAAAATGCTATTGTATTATTCAAATAGAATAATATTGTTGAATATTGGGATGTTACATTCTCACCTAATTAAAATAATTTCATCCTCTAAATTTCTAAAATATTACTACAAAAAAAACTCAGGTGGTTCTTCATCATATATTCCTCGGGTTCCCACGTTTTCTCTTCCATCTTATGGTTTCTCCATAGAACTTTAACAAGATGAGTCATCTGGTTTCTCATCACTTGTTCTCTTTTATCAATAACCTTGACATGCCCTTTGCAATATGACATATTGGGCTGTAGTTCTAATTCCTCATAGGTGAGTACTTGTGTTGGGTCAGGCCTGTATTTTCTCAACAGTGATCAGTGGAACACATCGTGGACTTTGAGAAGACTTTGCAACATTTCCAAAAGGTATGATTCACGCCCAATTAGTTCTACAATTTATAAAGGTCTGACATACCTAGGACTAAATTTTCCCTTTACACCGAAACGTATAACACCGTTGCATAGAGTTACATTCATGAAAACGTGACCTCCTACGTGAAATTACAAATCCATCCTCTAGTTATTAGCACAACACTTCTACATACATTGAGATGATTTTATGTGGTTATGTATTACCTTCACCTTATCCATTGTTTCCTATACATGTTCTGGGCCTACAAGTTTTCTTTCACCAACATCATCCCAACAGGTTGGTGTGAGACATCTCTTTCTGTATAACTCTTCATATGGTGCCATCTGAATACATGAATGGAAGTTATTGTCATGGGAAATTCTACCCAAGGTAATTATTTATCCCATATACCTTGAAAGTCATGTGATTATAATCTAAACATGTCTTAAATGGTTTGAATAATCTGTTCTGAATGTCCTTCAGTTTGGGGGTGGTAGACAGTGCTCAAACGAAGTTCAATATCTTGGGATTTCTTAAGAATTTTCCAGAATCATGATGTAATATGGGGATAATGATCCCAAAAAAAATATAGTGGTACTCTATGAAGTATTACAACATCATTAATATATAGTCTTTCTAAAGGTTCAAGTTGTAAATCTTCCCATTATAGTATGAAAAAGTGCTGACTTGGTAAAAAGATCAACAATGACCCATATTGAATCATTCCATCTAGGAGTATTTGGTATCCCCAGGACAATGTCCATCATGATATCATCCCATTTCAACTAATGTATAAGAAGAGGTTTCATGAATCATCTGTGGTGTTTCCTTCCAGCATTCACTTGTTGAAAACCCGTATAATTTAACACAAAATCAGCAATCTCCCTCTTCATTTTGTCCCACCAAAAATGTTCATTCAAATATCTATACATCATAGTGCTACCAGGGTGTATAGAGAAATTAGAATTATTACCATCATCCAACAACTCCCTTTTTAGATATTGTATATCGAGAAAAAATGTGTCTTCCCAAATTGTAAATTTCAATCTTTATACACAATGTCACTCAATCTCCCATCATTCACGACATTAATATTTTTTTGAGAATCCTCATCACCGGTGTGAGAAATTTGTATCTTTTCTAGAAAATATTGTTTGGAAACAATTTGAAAAAGTTTTGAAATTTCACCTTCCATGGTGATTTGTGTATCCATATTTACTTGATCTATGTATATAGTATCCTTTTCAACCCTCATTCTATTCAAATATCCATGATCATTTCTACTCAAAGCATCTTCCACCTTATTTTCCTTCCCAGGGTGGTAGTTTATCATGCAATCATAATCCTTGAGAAGTTAAATCCATATCCTTTGCCTCATGTTGAGTTCCTCCTATGATAAAATATAATTACCACTATTGTGATCTTTATAAATCTCACATTTTTCACCATAGAGATAGTGTCTCCATATCTTCAATGCAAATATTACACCTGCTATATCAAGATCATGAGTATGATAGTTTTTCTAATGAATTTTCAGTTGTTGTGATGCAATGTCAATAACTCCATCATTCAACATAATGACACAACCATGTCCTTTTTTTGAAGCATCGATATAAGTAACAAACACATCATTCCCTGAGAGTAGAGTAAAGATTTGATCATTAACTAATCATTTCTTCAATTCAGCAAAACATTATTCACACACTTTTTTCAAACTAATTTATCCCCTTTTAAATTGATATTTGTTAATGGGTTAACCAACCGGGAACAAATCTAGACGAAACATCGATAATAACCTACTATACCAATAAAATCGCGTACCTCAGTTATACTCATTGGTGC
This sequence comes from Viscum album, assembly GCA_963277665.1. NCBI lineage: Eukaryota > Viridiplantae > Streptophyta > Magnoliopsida > Santalales > Viscaceae > Viscum > Viscum album. The sequence continues at coordinate 166,424,662 of OY728135.1, forward strand.
TTTCCATTCACGGATTTCCTTGGTCTTAGAAGGATCAACATAGATTCCATCCTTAGATACAATATGGAAAAATAATCTTTTGAAGCAAAACATCACACTTTCTAAACGTCCCATATAATTTGTGTCATCTAAAAGTCTTTAGGATAATGAGAAAGAGGTTTTTATGATATTCATAGCTATAGGAGTATACAAGGATATCATCAATAAATGAAACTACAAAGAAATCAAGATATTTCATTAAAACTCTATACATTATATCCATGAAGATAGATGGTTAATTAGTCAATCCTAATGGAATTACTGTAAACTCATAAAGCCCATACCGGGTTCGAAATGCTATTTTCAGAATGTCTTCCTTCTTCACACACAACAGATGTTATCTAGATCGAAGGTCAATCATTGAAAATTATAGATCTCCATGAAGATGAACAAATAAATCATCGATACAAGGTAGGAGATACTTGTTCTTTATTGTTATTGAAATTATATCCCTATAGTCAATACAGAACCTCATAGATCCATCTTTCTCCATATCAAAATGAACAGGGGTTCCCAATGGTGAAACAATAGTGTGAATAAATACCTTATTACTCAACTCCTCTAGTTCTTTATTAGTTCCACTAATTCCACAATGGCCATTGGATAAGGGTTATTCGATATGGTCCTTGATCTAGGAATTAAATCAACGAAAAACTAAATTTCTCATTTGGTAGAATGTCCAGGTAAATCTTCTAGAAACATATAAACATATTCTTGCACAATAGGTGCATCATTTATTTGAACATTCCTTTCCTCATCCATAGTTATTTAATTTTATTCCACTCTAGTAATTGAATTTAGATGAGCTATTAGGGGTGGATCAAGATATGAATTAGGTGGTGACGTTTTTATTATAAAGATAAAGTGTTCTTTATCATCATCATAAAAAATATTAAATTCCTTATCCAATTAACAAATTTTTGAATCATTGTCTAAAGGAAAATCCATTCTGAGGAATATATCAAATTAAATCATTGGTATGATGCTGATATCAATAGATAAATAATGTTTATATGCCTTAATGGGAACTAATTCACAAAACATTGTTTCAATGATACATCCTTTAAGAGTATTGACTGAAAAATCCCTTCAAAAATCAAATAGGAAATATCTAATTTTCATAGAAAACTCAGAAGATGTGATACAATGTGATGATCCAGAATCAAATAAAGAATTGGTTAAACATGAGGAGACCATTAAATTACCTGCCACTACTTGTTTTGGAGATTCAAAATCAGCAGAAGTGATAGAATAATCTTGGAATTGATCCCTTTCCCTTTTCTGAGGCAATTTACCTGACTTTTAGAACATTCATATTCATTATGACCCCCTTCTCTATAATTGTAGTGTTCAACATCGACAACATCTTTTTTCCCCTTGCAATCACGAGCTTCGTGGATTTATCAACATAATTGAAAAAGACACACATTCCCTTTAGGAAAGTACCAGGGTGTTTCTTTTTAGATTTACAACTATATGGATATTCAAATTTTCCCTTCTTCCACTTATTTATAATTCCAGAGTGTTCAATAGATCTGTTCTTCTCTTTCCTTTCTTTAAAGTCGTAATACATAGAGAATTACTTTTCTGTCTTGATAGCACATGAGAAAATATCATCGTATGATGAAAAGGATTGTGATACTAATCCTGAATGGAGAAATTGTTTTAACACATCAATGAAATGATATATTGTTCTTCTTCGATTATGTATATAATCTCAAGAATGCCCTGCTAACCACCTAAAGTTAGCTTCATTATTTGCGACATTCTCATCCTCTTTTTTCCCCAGACAAAGAATGTGTCTTTCCATATCCTCTTGATGGTCATGTAGAAATTATTTCTCAATTTAAAGATCATTAAACACCTTCCATTCCATGTTTTATACTTTATCATCTTCCTTGGTGTTTTGAATAAATGACCACCATTAATCAGCATCTCCAGTGAGGTGGAAAACCGCTATGACCACATTTTCTCTTTCGCTACTCCCCAAACCATAGAATATTTTTATAAGGAATTTAACCATTTCACATATACAAATGGATTTGTAATTCCATTGAATTTTGGTTGTTGTTTCCTCATGATGTGGTCTAACATTGATCCTTTTCTTTGTGGATTAGGGTGCTCAATATGGGTAAGGTTATTATTCATAACCCAAGTGAGTTGTCCTATCATGGTGATTAGCTGATCCACACCATTTGAATCACCAGCTCCACTATAATTATCTATAGTAGGAGTGGAATCCCTACATGGATTATGTGGGTTGATATGGTTTCCATTCCTTCCACTGGGCTCCATATCCAAACAATGACATACACTTGATTAGTTTATGAATTACAATACCTAATTCCATACTTGTAAAACACTTAAATTAAATTGAATGGTTTATGGATATAATCCATTATCATAAAAATGTTTTCTTTGATGATGTATATAGTCATAAATCCTTCATAAGGGTTTTTACTGAAAATGAGAATTATCATAAGCATATCCCCCCAGAGTGTCGTAACCAAAAGTGCAGCAAGGCTCGATGTCGTGCACTTGTTCCCGTTCAAGTCTTGCTCAATGTATTGTTTTCAGGTTTTTCCCCTAGGTACATCTTTTCCAGAGCCACCTCTACCGTCTTGTATAAATAATGGGATGTATAGCACGGGAAACACAAAAAATCGAATCATTAACAAAATTCTAGGATGTTCTTTTATACTAATCCTCAATGTTTATATTAGGGTAATGTGATCTAATCAGGGTTTATCTAAATCTAGTTTCTTATATTTTACTCAACTCTCTCTGATACCAACTATAATTCCACGACCCTATTTATCCAGATTCGGTGCATTTTTACATAACATTGGAATGATCACAAAATATCAAGTCTCAGAAAAACTATTACTTTAGTAACCTTGGATGTACTGGATACATTCCAAAGCTTAACATTACATCAGAAAATGGAAAACTACAATAAAATTGATTCCATAGAAAACACTGAGATCCCATAGACTATCCCTTAAGGTCATTCATAATATACTTTTCGAATCCTATGAAAAATATAACATATAAAGGGTTGAGCTCAGATGCTCAGTAAGGATAACAATATAGTAGTAACATTAATAAATATGCATAAACATTTATGGAAATGTATATAAGTAAAACAAAAACTTTTTAAACATAAAAATTATCATAATATGTCAAATATAAATAAAAATAATTCCATTTACTTACTCATATGTATATTCTAATTGTAGAATAATCACTTGTAATATCAATAACTAATTTCATTATGATGTAATTAATAATGCCATAAATTAGTAACCACATAGTCAAGGACTTCTGCCAAAACTAGAAGTATGATTTTTCAAGGCCTTCGGCCAAGACACTAGTTGGTCTTGAGACATACTAATGCATCGAGGAGCTATAGTGGGCTCTACCCATCACTTAGTATGTCAAATGCATTCCTCGTATGAAAAGGTTTAAACATAACATAAATATTTGTATTAAAAGTCGAATACTAATTGTAAATAACTTATCTATAAAGCATGAATGGTGAAAAAAAAACACATCCACATCGAAATAAATCACAAAACCTTCAATATAATATGGATGTTTTGTATCATAATAAATCAACTTCATATAAGCATAATCCATCAAAGGATGTTGAAATAGATAAAATATAAACCATTTTATAGAAATATATTATTCTATTATGAAATCATATAGGAAACTTAAATTTTGGAAATATTCTTATAAGGTTGTAATGGAATCTTCAACGATGTTATAGCAGCAGAAAATAGACGCACCTGTCGTATAAGTTAAAAAAAGACATTCCTACCTTAATTTTGTTGAAAATGTTTTAAAGGACCTTGTTTGGAAAACAAAAGAAAGATTCCTTTATAAACATCTTATAAAATTCAAACAAGGGTATAAATGAAATTACACCATAGTCTATAAAATTTTAAGAATGTTTTGGAATAAATTTTTATGAAACATAGATGTTGATGATAAATATGTCCTAGTAGATAATTATGTATAAACAATCGTAGATAATTAATAGATTGTGGAATTAACCCGTACCATGTACTTATCCTTGTTCAAGGGTAGGTTGACCTCCGGCATAATTTTGAAATAATTTTTATTAAATTATTCATCAATAATATATATTAATATGATATCTTATATGATCTTTTCACATTGCTTTGTAAATAATATCATAGTATTATCGTTGTTTCATGTGTTAAACTGATCCCCTTTCGTTTTTGTGATTTGTTACGTAAGTGTTGTTTTTTAAGTATATGATGTATCTTATTCATATTCGAAATTATATTAGGTCTTTATAAATTATTTTTAATCATCTAATGAAAATTAGTCTTGAATGTATACAATGGGGAATGAATCCCATCGGGTTCATGGAGACGGTAATCCGTATGTACACACGAGCAACAATATCATTATTTTGATATTTAAATAATATATAATTGGATTTTATATCATATATAAAAAATCATAATCATGTTATATTTATTATTTAAATAAATCACACATAAATATTATACCCATCCAAATAATAAATTATTGAATAACAATAACAGCACGACGTGCAGACAATAAGCCGTACGTACCGACATATGGTGACATGTCATTCAAAGGATGGATAGAATAATGAATATGGTTGTATAATTTTTATAATAACATCAAATTATATTGATGATACTGGATTTATTATTTTATAATGGAAACAACAAAGAAATAGTAAATGGAAGATGAAAGGAACTTGAATGAGGTGATGAAATATTTACCTCTTCTTCATGTTCTTCATTTTGATTTGATTAAAAGGGCTTCGTAGGGTGGATTTCTGAATAATGGAAGGCCTCTAGGATGAAGGGAGGACAGTTGAGTGGGTTTTTGGGCAGGTTTTGGCCGATCCAAATGGCATTGATGGTGTGAATTAGAGGGAAGGGGGGGGGGTTCTCTTTTATAAGAGGGGTGAGGGGCACCTTAGTAAAATCTAGAAATATAATTTTATAATAAAATAATTTTTGGTTTTAAAAGATTTAAAAAAGATTTATTTAAATTATAAGGTGGGGATATGTCAAACACTACTCAACCAATAAGTTTTATAATGGTTTTGGTCACTATATTAACTTTATCATTTAGATTTAACACTTAGAAAAATATTTCGACATTTACCATGTCTCAGTGTATTTTTATATTTTATGGTTAATAAACATACTATATACACCCAAGAGAACCCCAAGTGGTTCATTAATGTTACACATATAATTATATAATTGTATTGAAGGAAAATAATATTTTTAGGAATATAAAATCAATTAATAATAAAATATTAGTTTTGAAAACTCATTTATGTCAAATTTGACACTATTTGGTATTGGGTTTTTTCTAAAATCATAACAGAATTATTACTTAGAATAAAATTCATCTAACCAACCCTAACATGTCATATTAACGTAAAAAAATGTGTAATTTATAAAAAGTCTCAAATTACATTTATTCATATATTTATAATATCGACTATTTTAATATATTATTAATTATTTAATTACTACATCATCATTGTGTCATAAATAAATTAAATTATTTAATATATAAATAGCATAAATAAAATACAATGATTTAAGAAATATTTTCATCTTTATAATGAATATTTATATTCGAGTTTCTGTTATGTTAAACCCTATATTAAAAATGTTTTAGTTATAAAACATTGAATTTAAGACTTTAAACCCTTCTTTTAATTAAATCATAATAAATGTCCTATTCAAATCCATGTGGACCTAAAGAATCATATTTTATTCCTAAGGTTGTTTTTTGTTGAATTATATATATCCATTAGAATTAGGACATGTGCTAGGGTAATAATAATATCATTTTACCATTAATTACTGTATATACTTTTAACAGTGGTAAATATAAGTAAAAAGATAATATACACCAAAAAATATTTTTTTCTTATTGTACAACATTTTACATTATGATATCATCCATGTCTCTTGTATTTTTGAAATTCAACTCAAAAAAGAGGTAAAATAATGTTTAATTTAAATTATCAAATGCTCCTAGGAGGTGGGTAATAGACGGTTAAAATTTCAGTAATCTTTTTATATGTATAAATTTATTGTTAACTGACTCAAATGAATTACATTGAACTTATATTAGTATTGTGTATCTATTTGGACCAAAAATAAATATAAATAAATTAAATAATTATATATATATATATATATTAGGGGTTAAACTATAACTCAGTGTTTTCAGTATTCATCAACAACTTAATGTTTTCAGAAATGTTCCAAAAATTCAACCAAGGATAATTCCGATATTTTGAATCCTAAAATGAATTCAATTTTGAATGATACAATATATAAAATTTCAAAACGTTCGTATTAAAATTCATAACATCTATTTTTATTGGTTGTTGTGTGTAAGAACTCGAAGTTGTGTACAACACACGCTATTATATTATTCAAATAGAATCATACCGTTGAAGCTTGGGGTGTTACACAATTTTCTTTTACATGTACACGACTAAAAGGTTGTAGAACTGGAAGATTAAATATATTATGAAGAGTATCTAGTAATGATTCATGATATGAGAAATAATGTTCAATGAAAAAAATACATTTTTAAAGTGTTGTGGAGCAACCATAAGCATGAATAAGTTTATTTCAAACATGAGGAAGAAATTAAGGATAAATAAACTCACTTGTTTATGTAAAACAAAATTTTGAGGGAGAAATTTTAAATAGGTGGAATAACGTAATGACACAAAATTTAATTTGATTAATTTCGCATATTGTAATTAAAAAATATGGTAAAAAACACATACCTATCATATAGATTAAAACAAAAACATTATTCTAATAAATTAAAAATGAATGATGTTTAATTAATATAAATTAAGGAACCTATACATATGGAATAGTAACATGATACATTGAATTGTAGCTTGACCACAATGAATTGTATTCCATCCAATAGAATTGTAAACTCACCTATGAAATCCAAAATAATTTTTTTCCATTGTATAAATGATAATATGATAATAAAATATCATATATATAAAAAAACTAAATTGTTTAAAAATGATAAATTAATCGTTGGTATATTTTAAAAACTTAAAAAATTAATTATAATAATATAAGTAATAAAAATATCTAAAAGAAAACTTGTTTTCATTAAATATAATAATAAATTAATATTTTCATTGATTATGATTATAATAATTTTTTTTGATACATTGATTATATTTTTAATGGGTTATAAAATATGTTCTAATTTTAAATCGATATTTTTATCATAAATGATTATTTCAAAAAAAAAAGTAAAATTATCATAAATAGAAAATTAATTTCATAAAATGGATTTTAATTTTAAATTATTTATTCCAAAAAATTATTGTGAATTTTTTAGTTTTTTTATTTTTTTAAAAAAAATTAGGAATAGTGAAATGTGGTAATTTAAAGTATTTTACAAATACATGATCTAATTAGTCATAGATGAAGCATGGATGATATCAAAAAAAAATAGAAATATAATTAATTATATAATATAATTATATATAAAGATAAAGCTATTCTTATTCTTCAGTAAAAATTATTAAATATTTAATACAATAATTAAAAAACAACCCTACCCCAATATAAATACCACCCCTCATAACATTACCTCTTTACCCCTTATAAGAATTTACTCCTTTTAAAAAACGATCTAATCCTATTCGAAATCTTATGTCCCTCTTCCAATAGACATTGGTCTTAATAAAAGGCAAAATACCATTTCTTTAAGGAGTTTATCAATGAGAAGAATTTTAAGAAGTAAAATCCACAGAAGTTATATTTTAATTTCATTTAAATACTATTTCATTTATTATTAAATCAACGAATAACAATATCCCTAGGGAATAATTAATACCATATAATACATGTACGATAATGTAATTATCATAATGCAATAATCCCAAATCAAACCTCTTATCCTGTCACTTTTATTCCATATATGAAAACAATGTCAGTGAGGTGTTGATATGTAGACATTGAGGACGATAAGCATCCATTTTACATTACAACCATCAGGGATGTTCATAAACCCAATAAAATGATTGATTTTTTTTCTATTTATGTTATATATTTTTTTATGTTCTTTAACTAACATATATATTATAAAAAATAATAAAATAAATGTAGTATACGATGATCATAAAATATCCAATTTAATCAGGACGATTATCATCGATGTCTAATCAAATCAATCATCCACATATATAGAAAAAAAATTCTAACCATCTAATATTATATATGTTCATTAATAAAAAATATTTTCAATTATGGATAACTATTATTATTATACAGGGTCTTGCATTCATATGTACAATGAACTGTTCTTGAAAACCAAGAAAATAGTCACACTTTAATGATGATATTGGACTCTATAACTCATTAAAATGGTTGTACATGAATATAATATAATTATAATGAAGAAAATATATTTACATTATGTACTATATTTAGTAATAAATTGTATTAATTTTATTATCCAGTATATTAATGTGAATAAATCATTCATTCATTATGTAATGGGATTCTTAAACCCAACTCCCATTCTGGGGGTTATAAATATTTCATTCCAAAATTGAATATCGATAATTAAGTCAATGTTATTAAATATAATTTCGTTATCGTACCATTTTTTATGGTTATATATTTTTCAAAAATGGTATTATGAATATTAAAATGATTTTTAGGATGTATTCTTCTTTCCGTAACATATATTAAACAATATTACGTCATTTCTTCTTCTATCAATGATTATAAATCTTATAAAGAATTTTTTTCCCGTTCTCATTGTGGATTCCAATGTTTTTTCATGAATGTATTATATATAAAATCAACCCATTCCATTCCATTGGATATTTAATTAATACGATTTAAACACATTCTAAGAGGCATCAATGATTATGTGAGTTTCATGATGTGATGGGTGCATATGGAATTATATAATGCTTATATGCATTGGGAAATGTTAGGTATCTCCAATGATAGTTTGAAAAAAGTTTCAATTCAATGTTATATTTGTTTATAATGATGATGTTAGGATAATGTAAACATGTTGTTTGTGAACATGATGGAATTATTGTTCACAACTATGTATGGTATTTGACCACTAAGACAAGGTACTACATTTTTATGCATGTCCAAATTATATTACATTATATAATTATTAAACTCATAATTATTATAGTGATCCCATAGTTATGTTATCTTGATGTGATTTTGATCACATAGGTTATATTGATTCTTGTTCTTATATATCCTTTTACTAGGATTTTAGCTCACCACCTAATTTCATGTATATCCTCAGGTTACTACATATAAAAAGGATTAATTGAGGACCACATAGATTCTAATTAAGAAGGAATAAAATAATTATTCTGTTTAATTATGTTATATTTATGTATGGTAATAATTTTTAAAATACGCTAATATTTTGATATAGGTTTTTTCATTATTTTATGTTTTTAATTTCGATATTTATGTAGTGGTCATGTAAGAAATGTAGGATCTCACCATCTAGTATGACACTATAAATATCATTGAGATTATATAAAAATCACATAGATATATGATGATAAATACCCAATAAACCCCTTGATTTCCTTTGTCTAACACTGATTAAGGAAATAATGAAGGCATGAAATCCACTAGAATTATTAATCCAACACCTCAAATGATTCCACAAATTTAACTGATATTAGTAATAATGTTTTTCACATAGATTTGAAGGAATAATCCTCCAATAATACTTCAACTAGTTTGACAATGATTCCATTTATGTTAATTCACGGAGCTGATCAGTCACAATCACATTGTTGTCAACCACGTTATTCTGATCTAATCCAATGCAATCAATATTCACCTGATATTTCCATAGAGTTCATCATATAGTTATTATCATGATATTTACTCCACTATCCAATACTAGGTGGTACAACTTGCACAACTCATTATGCCCACATCTGGCCTTTGGTAATGAACATACCATTGGAATAAAAATATGGCATGATGAAGTACCTTAAAATCATATCATTAAGTATTTCAATCCACGATTACCTCCTTTTTTTGAAATAATTAATTTTTTCCATTGAATAATACTTGTCAACCAGTCTCCAGTTTAAAATATTTCTCACTTATATAGAGACTAACAACATAGAGGATCCGAGGAATGTGGAATTCAAATACACCATCTCCTATAGCATGGAAGATGAGGGTTTACTTTTTTGGGAATCATTTTTACATTGTAAATTATATGATAGTGTAATGTAATATATATTTTTTTTAATATATGATAGGTTTTCATGGATTAATATCAAACTAACAAGGATAATCCAGAATTTGGGGATGAATACTATAGATATGACTCTCATCGACCATAAAATCCATGGTTATGATAATATAGAATAGAAACCATGTGGAAATTTATATCTAAAAACCAAAATTTGTGGGATTTATTTTATGTATAAAATACTTTTTAGTCAAGTAGGATATATCAAAAAATGTGCTACTAGGTCATCCATGTATTCCTTATCCCATAATAATCCCCTAATCTTATATGTTGTGCCCAAAATTATTCCTAAATTGTCGAGTATGGGTAGTCTAGGATGATGTTTCTCCCATTTCCTCGTTTAATGATCTATATATCGATTTAGAAATGTAAAAATAGAGAGGAATATATAGTTGATAAAAATTGTTTTTAGTGATCTAATGATATAACAAATAAACAAGGCTATTTGTAGAAAGTCTTAGACGATGAATTAATTCTTCTAATTCATTAGGTGGAACCCACAACAAAAACATGGTAGGTTTCTTTTTCATTTCCACAAAAAGGGTTTAGAAATCCCTAAAATTATGGAACATCTCATATTACATCATACTCTAACACAATACAAGCTCGAGTTATACTCAAATTCCCTACGAATGTGAAGTACTAAGAGGATATCACTATAGCCCCCATTTCATGAAATTACAACCTATTTTTCCATGATGTGTTGAATTGAATTTAATAGACTCATCAACATTTAATTAACATCGTTAATGAATGACATAAATGAAGTTCATATTGAATTAGATTAAAACAATTTTTTCTTCATGGTTTCAGTATAGTATGGACCCCTAAATGAGGATTCGATATGCACCAAAGAGGGAAGAAGTGCTCCCTTTAAGATAGAAGGCCTAGACGATCCACCTCATATTGTGTACCAAGCATCAGATGACAAATAGTATTTGGATTCGCTCCTATATTCAAAGAGTGTGTCTCCAAAATACAGGTTTGTTGATTCTAGTGAACCATGGTATTGATGAAGATGTGATCCATATATTGGGAAATTTATTCATTCTTCTTGATGTGAAATAGAATTATATGTATTTCCTTTAGTAGAATAACATTGTATTTTCCTATATCACTTATTCGACTCTTGGACTTGACTCTTGGGATGACATTCACCATCTTGGTATTATACAGTGACATCGTTGGTTCAATATGTCTTCCAAAAAAAATGAATCCTTCTTATGGTTTCATCATCATGGTTGAGGTTGAAAATTTTATTAAAGAAAACATAATCAAAGATGTCTAATTACAAATGTGACCTGCTAACAACATCATAGTTAAGAAGATAAAAATATAATAACTGTGTTTTTATTGAGTTAAATGACCTCATCCACTATTTCCAAAATTATTATTTACCATTTCTAGTGATTTTGTTGTTGATTAATTCTAAAGTTAGGTTCCATGACCACTCATTTATGCATGGATACTCTGGGTATATCTAGATCTAGAGGTCCTCTAAGGATTAGGATTCCGAAACCATTAAGGCATCGTAATGGATTTTATAATTCTAGTTGATGTCGATTGAATCAAATAACATAAGAGAAAATTATCATTGTTCTATGCGTCTTTTCAATAAATAAATTATCACAAATTTAGTGGAATTTTTTGAGGATGAGTTAGTGGACAAATCCCTCCATCACCAGGAAAATATCAATGATCGTTACAATGTTTTTTGCATCCTTTATTCATAGAATATTAAGATGAACCCCTTGAAGTGTACAATTGTGTTAACCTCTCTGATGAAACATGGATTTAGTATTATATATAGATGCATTTGTTTCTTCCCAATGAAATAAATAATTCATAAAAATGTATACAATGGGAAATCTATGTGAGATAAGAGGACCCCAAGGCTGCTTATCCTACATACAATGATTGATTTTGAATCTTGAAGGTAATGTAAATCCCTTATGAAGGATCATGAAGAAAGTAACCATTTACTAGTGAGATTTGGAGTTCTAGACAGGGTTTACAAAAATTATGTTGTGTAATTTATAGCCTATGGATTTGATTCCACACATCTCATGTAATTCATAGGAACAATATTTGATATATTTTGAATGGTCACCCTGATCCCTTATAAAATTGATGAACAATTAGGGAATAGAAAACAATTTATATTGTCTTAGTCACATAATCCTTGAACCAGATTCTAGATTCTTTTCTATTGATAGGTGAATCCTCCCAGTGGCCTTTCGAGTGAAGAAGATTATGCATTATCTATAGCGTCATTTAATAAAACTAAGGATGCTATTTACTAGAAATGAAGTATGGAATCTTTGTGTTTTCAATAATGAAATGGAATATTAGTGAGTTTACATGGAAAGGGGTCTTAAAATAAATGTTGAAAATAGTTTTGAAGGTGACAACATTACCTTCTGTTTGAATGAATTTTGCGTCAAAAATTGAGTGAATGGAGAAAATTATTTTTAAAAATGAAGATGTGTGAATAAATGAAGGTGTCTTGGAACATTTATCAAATGTTAAGATTTTGGATCATAATTTAAAAATATCTAAAGTGTAATATATCACACAAATGAAAGGAATTTGAGTGATAAACTTGGTTGTGTAGAAGATAGATAAACACCCAATGTGATGTCATAAGGGACTTTCCGCACATAGAGAGAATATTTTGTGCACTTTTGAATATTCACCAAAATATTAAAAACATGGTCAATGAGACATAAATATATGTAGCTATCCCATTCGAGATGAATAACTTTTCAAAAACAAAGATTGGGTTTCTCTACCTTGTGAAAGACTTGTATGAAGGGTATTGTAAAAAAATTTATCATATGCGCAAAGAGTTCCATTATTCATCAAAAACCTATTAGAGAATAATAATATAGTTGCATGAAAGATAATATTTTTTCAGAAAATAAGGGTTATGAAAAAAATAATCTTACACAAAAGACCCAAATTCTGTGTGCAATATAATGTGTTTAATGCATATGGAATTTTGTTATTATAGAAAGTGTTGAACTTCAGGTTTTATTGATCAGTCCTTTTTGGAGAATAAATTCTAAACATTGATTCATGATGAGTCACTATCAATATGAAAAATCTTGTAATGGAATTGTTCCTAGACTAGAGTTACTCTATATGAGCAATTTTATTCCACAACGATTAAATATTAAAGGATTTCTATATGGGAAATAGAGTGTCATCGTATGCTCCCTATACATTCCCTTAGAGGTGAACCGTGTAAAATTCATATTTTATCTATTTTCATGTGATTTTTTGTTTTGTAGAAATTCTTATCAGACTTGTTTAACATGTTCCAACCATGTCCATAACAAGACCAAGCACTTTTAAAGAAAAAGTTGACACCCTGATTCACCCAACCCCTCTCATGGTGTTCTGATGTCCTTAAAAATAATATAAATATAGTGTTTGGGTATACTTTATGTTGTATATCATTAAAAACCCATTGTTTAGAGGTCTATTGGTATGATGGATAGTTAACCCTCAGTAGTTTGATATTTGGATTTTTCAACAGCAGGAAGCCATGATCTATGAATTGGATGACACTCAATATTAACATATAACCCCTTAATAGTTACCTCTAGATGATTAATTCCTAGAAAAATCCACCATCTTAGTGGATTATGTTGTACCATGTTGGATTATGTATCTTGAAGGTGCATCTCAAATTTTGACTAGTATAAAGATGAACAGTCTCAAACTAAATATTTTTGGAATTGGGGTTGTCTTCGTCAACCCATCACATGTCATCCTTCTATACACATTAATTTTTCTAGAAGGATACACAAAAAATGATAGAGTATGAGATACACAATACGTTTCCTGAGATAGAAATTGAGATTGACGTACCTATCTTTCATTTCATGGGTGAATCTAAATAAGTTATCAAATAGATTAATGGTTTCTATATTTCCAAAAAATTTAGAATTTATTATCCTAGTAGAAACAATAAAAATCTAATGATGTGTGAATTTATTCTTATAACTAAATGATACATAGTAAATGTATGACCAAAAGTCATAACCACATATATGATTCAAAGGATAAAAATATCCATATCATTTCATTTTGGTTAGAAAACCGCAAGTGATACTATAAAATATAAACAATGGATGGATTGATTCACATGAAATGGGATTCAATGTGATTCCACACATCTCTATTTTATACCCAACCATGAATTCTCACCGTTCCTAACCATGTACCTAAATTATAACCATGATTTTGTAGGGACCACATCTAAAAAAACAATGTGGATACCTACCATTTCCTTTCTATTCACTCTTGGAAGACTCAATTGAATGTACTATTGTCTCTTAATCCTCACACTAAGAATGAATCATCTTACATTATGGAACATGGAATGACACTCTACCCTATATTGTTTAGGTTCATTTTACAGAAATACTAGGAACCATGTCAAAGACGCATGACATTAATCCACATAAAAATTTCCATGTAACATTATATTATCAATAATGACATGATGTATATATTTTGAACAGAATATCCCTTAATATGAATGTTTACTCTGGAATCACATGTTTTATTCCATCACGTCAAATTTTTTTCAATACTTGATGGAGTATCGATTAGTGTTTTTGAACTATTTTTTTATATTATTTTTTCCATGAAAAAACTTCATAACATTTATATTTGAGATGACACCAACCAATTAGTTGATATTATATCCTTACAATGGAACCATATAAATGTTGAGTCTCTTTTCACCAAGTTCACCTCGATATAAAATCGGTAAAATTGACTAGATAATTCATATGGGCCCTGATATGATTCACAATTGAATCAAAAAACGCCAACATGGTTTTTATTTGAGGATTATTGGTCCTAGATGATATTCCCATTTTAAGCATCATAGTTATTGTGTGGACTGCATGAAATATGAACTTCTTCCATTATCAATGGTTGAACTATACCCACCATGTTCAAGATAATGTTAACTTTGATATTTTTGGTATTAATTTACACATTCCATAAACCAAATATTCAACATGATTCAGATACTCTATATGTTTCACAACATTTAGTCATACATATTTTCAAATAAATATTATGAAATCATATATGTCAACTATTTTATTTTATAGGTTTTAATATTCATTATAGATGCTATTTATCCAATTTAATTTTTCTCTTGATGATATGTCCTAGTCGATTGATTTTAAACTACATGACTACATTATATTTAGATTAAATCAATATATATGACATATATTCCATATCCCAAGATATATAATTACATATTTTGAACAAACACTCCATAGAAATATGCTAGTGGTAAAAAGTTTTCACCTCTATACCACAGTGATGAATAGGAATTCCTTATCAATACATATGAGGAAGATATATAGAGTGGACACCAAAACCGAAAATAATATAGATGTTATATTTTGAAAGAATATAAGATGTCCACCCATATTAATGATAGATATACATATAAGAATCCCCTTAAAAGATCTTATTAGTCTGTGATTTCATCCAATAAAATGTGAATAATTAAACCCAAGGATTATAAGAAATAATAATTGAATATAACTTGGTAAAATGATATATTTTACACAATGACTCTCTCTACCTAAATATGAGTCAGGTATACCGATGGAATTATTGACTATGAGAGAAATATTTATAGTATGGGCCCATGAATATGGCTCCAATTGATAAACAAAATTATTAATAAAATCTTCTCACATGTCTAAATTCCAATGACCAGTGATATGTTTCTGCAATGTATATCATGGGAAATATCACATTGTGTCATATATCCATAATACATGACGATGAGTTTTAATGATGACTTCCATGTCACATGATGTTAAAATACATGAAAAATGCATCCCCAATGATCTAAAATAAATTATCTAATTAGTATCCAATTATCACTTCATATCAAAGGACCTCAAGTGTCTGACCATAGTTAATCAATGTATCAGTACATCCATCATATTTATAAGGATCACAATACATAAATAATAATTATTTTTTTGAGTACCACCAGTTTTCAAAAAACCTTCCATGTCCCATATAAATAATAGAAAATGCCGTTATTTTACCATGTAGGATATGGATTTGTATAAGGATCATGGACACTCATCCAGAGGCATCTTGTACCTTCTATAAAGGAATTTTAATGATTTTGATCCCTCACATCATTTTAGTGGATATGAACATAATAATGTAATTTATGACCATATTTTACATGATTATTTCAGACAAATAACCATGAATTAGTAACATTGAAGAATGATATAAAACAATGGAATTTCTTAATTAAAAGGATGATGGAGTGCTCTTGACAACTGGAATCCTAACTAGGATATTCATTAACACTCATCCTAGTTAATGTCTATGTTTATATTAACAATCAAGTACATGAAATGTGGTTAGAGTTATACAACATTAAATAGTATCCTCTGATGGTCAAGATCAAAATACCCTATACGTCTAATGATTGATACTTAAAACATCCCCAGATAAAAACTCACAATGTAATATTATATAAAAATCCAATTCTAGGATAACTATATTTGTTACATCTGGTGTTTATGAAACAATATTTCTTAAAAAAATGAATAATAGTCATCTTGGACACCTTGGGGACATAGTAATAGACGATCTATGCTCATCAGACCCCTTATTCTATGAAAATTTTCAAGTGGTGATTTATCAAATAACCTCACCATGATAACATTTTCTTAACTTAGAGGCTCAAAATTTAGGGTTATAGAACTATTCTATAATATTATTCTTTGCATAATACACATTCATGTATTTGATTTATGATATCATACCATTAATTCATTGAGTTTATATCTGTATCCTAGAACCACATATCCAAGGGTTATTTCTCCTTTTTTTTTCTATAATGATGGTTACTAAGAATTGATTATTCAAAGGGATCTCAAAAGTATTAACTAATGAAAAAAACAATTCCAATGATATTTTACAAAGATGGTTTTTTGGTATTAGCGTATATTAACCCATCAAAATGTCGAGTATACTTCCCAAATTCAATGAGTATTGTATTATTATATTATCAAAAAGATGAGTTTTATCCATTGGTTTCCATTATATGTAGACACAAAAATTCATAGACCATGATTTTAGATCCTTACAACTAGACTATTCAAGTGGATCCAACATAAAAGATGAAATAATAATGTCTAATATAACATTTCTAAATCAAATAATATGATATTTCATTCAAAAAAACTTCTTATGGCCCACACCACATGACAAAAAACAACACGGTGTAGGGATAGATCTTTATTACTAGTATCTAAACAAACCTAAGATTACTTCAAGACTTATTGGATAACACTTTTCATCATAACCCACATTATCATTATAATTAATATATTATAAAAAATATCCCATGAACATTATTATAAATTATGGACCCCACTACATTACCATGATGACAATCATATGGGATTGTGCATATGGATATTTAATTCATTAATTAATGACATATCCCCTATAATGAATGTTATTTCAATAATTTTGATCCCAAAAAAATTGTAGTGGATCTCATCACCATAGTGTGATTTGAGTTCATTCCTTTAATAAACTCCCCATTCAATATTCATTGGTACAAGATTATGAAAATATTATTTACAAAACCAATATTATAGCTATCGACGGGGACTCAACATCACTAATACTTCACCTTACACCAAACCAAATAATAGAATTTGTGATGTGTGTCATGATATATCATGGATAATTATCATTTTATTTTCATGTATTAAAGGATTTTGTCTGAACCCCTTATGGAAAATTATTCTTCAGAATATAAATTAAGAATTCATAGGTGTTAGTAAAATTTGAGGACACTCATTATTCAGAATCCAATCATGGAGTACATGTGCTCAAACCTTTGAAAAATACCCATTATTCACTATCCAAAATGGATCATACAAACAAAAGGACCTTTAAAAAAAATTATATAATGGTCATGCTACAAATATATATACCTCATTAGTAGAATTTCTATTCTATAAGACCTTAAAAAGTACATTTTGAATGAAAATAAAATATCCAACTGAATTAAGAACACCACTTTATGTGATTTAATCCCATTAAAGTAACCTAGAGAAAATTTCATGTCTCTACTCACTACAAAAACTCTTTGTGTAATCCATTTAATATTGATCATCTATTAAATGAGATGTTCAAAAAATATACAAGTTTGAAATCCTAAAAATAGTGGGCAAAGAGATATCCATCCCCACTCCCTCTAAGATTTCCTCATATTAAACGTATAAATTCATTTGAAATATAAATTGCAGAAATTAATAAATTATTATATTGATCATATCCCCCTAAAAATCAATATGATCTCCCTAGTACTACTAACATGGAAAAAATTTGAATATATCCCTATTATATAGGACTTGTTTGAGGGAAAATAGTAATATTATGTCATAAAATTTAATGGGGGGGGGTTCTACACTATTGAATATTAAACAGTTTAGAGTCTCCTAAAATATATTGCGTGTTCTGTAGAATGAGATACTGAATATGAAAACATCCCCCACTAGAACATGTGTATATACCCATGATTAATTTACTATGTTATGAAATTACCTTCACTTCCTATGAATTAGATCTATATAATATCTCTCATTATAGAGATTTTCATCCATGAACCTATTTTCTAAAACCACAATACGGATTTATATTAGAGTCTATATTAGAACATCATATGGATGGATTTTCATTCCATTGGAATATGTAACGATGTCCATTTTTCTTATATTGGATAAAACTGTATTTTTTTCATCCAAATTCCCCTTCCATCGTGGAAATTATATATATTGCAATTTTATTATATCCTTACCTCGAACAGATGATTATTCTTGTATTTAATTCATCCACGAACCCAAGGAATCAATATAAAATATCATCAGTTCTACATGTAGAAGGAAATCTTATCCACATTCATATAATAATATTCTTTTCATTATGAATGAATCATATACTATGGGGTATCCATTTTTGGAAACCATTTCCATCATGGATATATTATGTATAAATATCATTCTAAAATATATATGTAATGTTCATTAAGGACTCGGAAGTGTCATTCATGATGTATAAAGTCATTGTCTTGATATTATTTTTAAGGAACTAATTTTTTCCATTATTTATCAATTTGTTATCTAGAACTTTTATTCAATGTATTTAAGGTTCCCATTGGTGAAACAAGTTTATATTCGTGATAAATAGAAAACAAGATCAATTAGGTAACATGTGGGAGTCAAAAAATCATTTACAGGTTCTATCATAACCTTCCAAATGAGAGGTATGATGTGTAAGAGCATAGAACTAACTGTGATATTATAAAGAATTTGTGGGTGGTTCTTAGGCTGATAATGTAATGGGGTTGCACAACTAGTGAGTGTATAGTTGCATGCATTGTGGGTTCCAACATTTATAACAACATGAATAACATATGTCACCATGAGGGTTATATATCATTTCCCATATATTTGAAAAATTAACTTGGTAATGGTTTTGTGTGTAAAACTATACCACCATTACAAAAAAATTTAAAAATAAACCCAAATTTCTATAAAAGTTATCTATTTTATATCATGGAATTGTTTCATATTTTTCTCCTCACTCAACCACCACACTCCATGACATCAGTAGTTCTAGCCTAGGACACCAAACATGGATTCCATCACTCGATGGATTTTGTGATATCCATCTCACATAATTAAAATCGTGACAACATGGACATGATGAATACACCTAAGGAAATTATAAATTTTTTTTTATTCCTTTGATGAATAGAAAAACAAAATAATTCCCTTATAATGATCATGATAGGTGGCCATGTATATTATTATTTAGGTGTTCTATGGGTTATATGACCAATTATATATAGTGAACAGTCCATAAAAATAACATTTGATATCACATAAAGGAATGATAATGACCTTCATGATATAATGCGATGTCGTTATATGATCAAGCTGAAAATAACATGAATTGTGACTTCACAGATTCATATAATTTCCAAATGAGTTTTCATCACTAACACATGGAATTTAATGGATTTTCATTAGTGTATATAAAGACGATTGTAGATCATTTGAAGTCAATTCTAAAATTGAGGGATGATCAAATAAATTGAATTATCATTTGATGTTCTATAAATCAAGTGAACTATGAGAATCCATTTCCTGTATGGATTATAATGATCATATGAAACATTATGACCTCATAAATTTATCAAAATCTATTATATGTTCCTTTTATGATAATCATCTTTCTTTTTTCATGTAATTTTATTTTTAAACATGATTCCATTGAGAATTGTCTTTTGGTTCTCCTTTGACATGCCATAAGATCATGTTAAAATTCCAAATAATTAAAAAAATCCATTTTTTTGTCTTATACCTGTAACATGAAGGATATCTAATAGGAGAACATGTATTATTTGAGTACCTAAAATGTCAAAATAAAAATTATCTTACACATCAATCTAATCATTAATGTGCGAGATATATTAGGAATTATGTGATTGAGAGATCATGATCATGATAACTGATCAGACATCTTATGGGTCACCTAAATACAACATATCATTACATTAGGAGATAATTATACCCCTAAATTTTCATTTGATTCTCACATAAGGCCATGGAGTGAATAAAAATAATTATTTTATGCCTTCATGCTATAACATGATGTTAATTAGTTTTATATTTCCCACCACCTCAATTTAGTACATACGTCACCTTCACCTTGAAATGTGACACAATCCCCAACTGACCCTCATATATATAATCCTCTAAGACCCATAAAATGTACATGCACATGGAAGGAATGGGGGAACTGTTTATATGAACACATGGGGAGGTGTTGGTTGTATCCTTCAATTAATTTTTCCATGAAATTACATGAATAAATCATTAATATTATTTAATATCACAATATCACAAGGGTTTCTTTTAAATCCTCATGATGATATTAACATCAATAAATTCCATGAAACAAAACCATATAGTGATGTGCATGCTTGCAGATTCATATGGGAATCCCCTAAATAGGTTTTCATAATCCCAAATAGTAACTCCTTACTGGAATCACAGCGTCTCCATGGGGACATTCCATTAAAACTGTAGTATACGAGGCCTTGATATGAACTCATGGACATGAAACCCTATTTTCTAAAATTAATATGTCCATGAAGAGTAAGTAAAATTCATAAACATTAATTATATGATTGTATAATTTATGAATGGTATCATTATTCCATCATTCAACAGCCTTCATCATGGTAGTATTGTTCATGTAATCCCCTTGGATGTTTCTTGGTTGATAACGTGGCAAATCTCCAGACAAGTTAGCTGAATCATGTTGAACCCCCAAGACATGTCCTTTTGATTAGGATATAGTTCACAGACATGTTAGGCAGAAAACCCGGTCATATTCAATATATATCCCATTCATGTCATCTATTTCATAAATAGTCCATATGATATGATAATAATGTCAAGATGGTATCTTTGTACATATCAACCTTTTCTAGAAGATACACAAGGAAATACAACAAGTAAACTCTTAGCCGTAATATTTTGGCAGAGTAAAAACATTACATATTGTAGTATGAAAACATGAAACCCTATTAATTTCATCATCTAAAAGGGTTATTTGTTTCATAGAATCATATGTTATTGATATTTCATTTTCATTACTACTCGTTATACTATTTTTATGAAATAGAATTTATTTCATATTAAGTTTAAATAAAGAGAATATATCCCAATAAATAGGAATTAATCATTTTATAATGAATTCATATGGTATGAATTTGTGTGTTAATATATGTATATATATTATTGTGATATATATTGTGCATAATAAAAACCAAGAATATTTTTATGATGATTGTAGGTTGTACTGATATCCTAGACTATTCGTGTTATACGGGTTGGATTTAATTCCACCAATGAAATTTTACACTATGACTACGATGCAAGTGTACTGGGATTAAATTTTTTATGTGGATTAGTATTAACGAAAACCAATATTATAATTCATAATATTCATGGGTATAATTATAGACAATTATTGTTAATGAAATGGTTATGTGTAATAATAAATAAGTTTTGAGGTCATGGAATTGGGTGTAATGTGTACTACTTCAGGTTTTTGAGGTTTTTTGTAATGTCAGTCTTATATATGTTTATTAATCATGATTTTGTGTAAATAAAAATATTATTAAAAAATTAATTTCTTAGGTGTTCTTACAAAAATCATATACTTATTATGTTAATATTTTGTATATTTATCTCTTCATATTATTATTTTCAGTTGGTTTTATTTTTTACTATTCTATAGAGATATTCGATGTAATGTTTTGGGTTGATGATATGTTGTCCCTTCAAATTATTTTATAGTATAATAAAAATAAACATTGGAACTCATTGTATCAGGTAGAGTAGAAAATTTTTATCTCGTTTGGAACCCATAGATAATATAATTACAAATTTACCGTTGTTTATATTATTGTCATGAAACATGCTTGTTCTTAAGAATTTTATTTTTCTTTAGAAACACTGTTGGAATGTTCTATAAATATTATACTCACAACATGGATGGCCATCATTGAGAACTATAAAACATTATTATTCGAAATTTTGTAATGGTCAAGGGTCACGTGGTTGATGGATGAAGTTCTTGGATGTTTGGAATGAGATATGAGACTAAGTAGGTACTTAAACATTAATTTTAGTTTTTTTCCTCTATTATTTTTGCTAAATTTTATATTATCTAGAATTTTACAATACAATTAAGATTTTTATGAATCAATAAACATTATCGATTTCCCTCGTTATATTATAGTTTTTTATTATTTATCAATTTTTGTACATTATTTTATTGTCAATATTAGTTTCTATGTTTTAAGGATCATCTTTTAATATTACCTCTTTTGTTATTTGTAGTTTTCTATTTTTTTGCATATAATATATCATAATAACTTCAACACACATACTAATGGTCCAAATCCATTAGAAATGATATAGTTGTACGTAAGGAATTTTAAATCATTTTTCTAATGAAAATATAAGAACTATGTATTGTGGAATAGTAATGTATCATCACATCCTCTATTTGGATTCATATAGTATACATGGTAGGTTAGATAATGATCAAAAATATTTGCCAATTTGAATTTATCAAATACATTTTTATAGGTTTAACCTCTATAGGGAAATTATATGATAGCAAGGATGTTTTTGTTTTTACTTGTTTGTTGAATAGGGTTGTAAATGTATATTATATACCAATAATTGATTGGAATCATGCTGAAAAAATTAGGTTCATTCATCAAAATGATTATAAATATCTTATCATTTTTTGATTTACATGTTAATAGATTTTTAGTTGCATAAATGATGTTTTATGGTTAAATTTTTAACTATTATATCATTAATTGATATGATGATAATATGTGTATTGTTTGATTATAATATATATACATAGGATGCCCAAATTAAATGGAACCTGAGAAGATATCCCACATATTCAAAGGGTGTTCTTGATACGCACAGATGTGGTCTAAAACCTACGCTTCAACCGTAATTAATGGAAACAATTTTGACAAACATAAATTTTATGAAATAATATATATATATATATATATGTAATAACTATATAAATATTAAATATAATAAATATGATCTATCACTAAAAGAAGAAACCTTTATCAGTTAAAATTAATTTTGATAAGACAAACCCTGGGAAAAATTCCAACATCAATGGAATCTAAATCAAATTTGAATACTATATGAGAAAATGTGTAAAAGGTACCATAATCTCACCATAATTTAGAAATACCCATCAGATTTTAATATGACAACATCACTACACTACTATTCGTTTTCCGTCATAAAATTTCATAACTATATCTACACATCTTCAAATGGGAGTGCATAGGGTGATATAAACTTATGTAGAATGTAACATCCTAGGTAAATAATGAATAAAACATTTTAGTATTTTATGATTAAATATTAATTTTACTTTAAAGGGGTTTCTATGTTCGATAGCGTACCCGATACGCAATGATGAGGTCCTTTGAAAACTTATGTTGCACACTAGTAATATAATAATATTATTTAAAATGGTAGTTAACATGTAGCCGTTGTATTGGCGGGAATGGATAGAAATAACTAAAATATGATTATATATGTTTTTAAATGTTTTTTACATTTATCCAATAAAAGATAAAGGCTTAAAATACGGAAAGAATTCAATTTTAGGCATTTATACCCTAATTTTTAACTAAAGGTTCACTTATCACCTTTTGATGGAGAACTGTCATTAAATATAGTTTTGACCACTTTTTTACATTCTATTGGACCAAATATAACTCTTCTTTAGAATCGGGACATCAAAATTTACTATGTGTAAATTTTTGTTATCTTTCCGATAAAGTTCATTTTTTTAATGAATAGTGTAAAATGTTGTATTTTAATTCAAAACATCTTTTTAATATAATTTATTTATATGATTAGATAATATTTTGAATTGGTTTTAAAGTGAAATTAGACAATAATATTACAATTAAATCCAATAGTGTTCGTTGGAATTAATTTCACCTTGAAATCGGACTTAAACTAGTATAAATCTTTTGATACTTATTGTTTCATAAAAACACGCTATTTGTCATGACAGCGGGAATTAATTATCAAATTAATTAATGTGACTTATATGTTTTGAATTTTGTAAAATAGACTTCATTTTTGAATTCGGAATATCAAATATACCTTAGGGTGAATTTTTGGTATTTTTCTGAAAAACTTCAATTTTTGATGAATAGTGATACCACTAAGTGGTACTTATAAAAACTGATTTTTGGTTTAAATGAAATTTTACCACCTTTGTGTTTTGAATTTCAAAAATCCGACATACATGGTTTTCATTAAGAAGTAAAATGTGGTTCAATGGGATTATATTTTTTTTTGTGAATAGTAACTTATTAAGTTTTTAATCACGATTAGAGGTAATTAGTGCAATTTAAGGAAAAAATGATATTATAATAATTTGAAAATACCTAGACACATGTACTAACCTTATTGGATGTGTCATGGCCGACCAAGACAAGCCATGGATCAACTTTGGGACCCCATGGAGCCATTTGGGTTTGAAAATGACATTAATATATATTTATTTAATGTTAAAATTAAATTGACACAACCATGAGTTGTTTTACTAAAACAATTTTTAAATGGGGTTATAAAAGATAGAGTTTTGACTATAAATATTCATTGGAAAGATAAAAATATTTCCTACATCATAGTATCTTTTATATAATTTTTAGACATCAAATAAATTAAATTATTTATGACGTAATGATGATATAGGGATGACATCATTATTTAACGATTTAAATAAAATGGAATGATAATGTAATATCTATGACCTACACATGTCCAAAACCTATTGTATGGGTGGATTTCGAACCCTTATCACCTTATCCTCTAAATACATCAATGTGGGACCTCTAAAATCCGAAACGCATTTGAAAATAATGTACCTTTTTTTACATTCCAAGTGTGCCCCTCCTTTCCTCTTATAAAAGGCCCCCACCTCAACCTCCTCACACACACCTCTCAAGCCTTTGTCTCGGCCAAACCCTGCCCATTTTACCTCTCCAAATCCCTCTCTTACTCCTTGAATCCTATCTTTGGGCAGAATCCTTTCCAAGGAATCCTTTAAGCTCAAACCAAGAAGAGTTACTCGATTTTAAGTTATTGTCCTCACTTGAGTCCTTTTGTTTTATTTTGCTTCTCCGACCCCCCTAAACACTTTTTATTCATTTATTTTGTAACAACACCAGTATATTCAATAATAGAGGATTTTTTTATAAGAAGGGATCGAGCTACACTTACACACACCTACATCTAATGGTTAAAGAACATACTGTTTCTCTGGATGGTGAATTTCTGCCTCCCGAAACGATGATTGTTCAATATTCTTTTAACGCCTTCAATGGTGGCCATTAAGATGTCACTATATTTATATATGATATATAATATGTTTATGTTTTCCTTTAGCTTCTGTATTTTTCATTTTGGTCATACCTTTATGGTTTCCATTGTGGGTAAACACGATAATTTCATTTTAGGAAGTGTGGACTACCGCACCCTCAAAGTGATTTGATTCGTTAATGCCATACGTGGGATGTATAAAGGATGGATTTAAAGATAGTATATATGATGTTATATTTAAATTATAATGTACCTATATATCATTATTATTTCTTTCCATTAATGTATGAGATAGAAATAAATGTAGCGTTTATGTGTACGTACGGCTTACCGTCTCCATGAATGGTGCATTTCATTTCATACCTCTAATTGATTATGTAATATTATAAATACATGTATATGATAGATATATATGATATATATGATATCCGAATCAATAATGTCATTCTGGATATAAAGAACCATTGACCACATGAACAACATGTAATTGTAAGAAGTCCACTTTCGACTTAAGAACCAAATATCGACAAAACAATCATTATTAACTTAAATGCTTACATAATGTTTATAACATGAAAATATGTGATATGAAAGGAATAATGAACTTGAAAAAGGTTCTTAAGAAAATTGAAATTAACTCAAATTTATTATTCAGGACGGTAATGAATGATCGAGTCAAGTCAGACCCGAGGTAAGGGACTTCGTCTCAATCACCTTGCATTGAGGCATATTTCGTTTTATACACAACTTTCTTTTATACGGTGTATAAACCCCTCTGATTTTTACTTCTATACAAATGGAATCATTTTCAACGAAATTTTTTACTAAACGACAAAAAGGAATGTTTTTTTACGTACGCGGTGACAATGACCTTTTCTGCCGCCGCGAGTATTATTTGGTCTTTGGCTTCCTCAACAAGCCGTAATGTTTTTTTGAATGAAATAAATACCATATACACTTTTATGTATTTTGGTATTGAAAATGTTTTTCATAATGGATTTGTTATGTCAATATATTTATGTGATATATTGTGAACGGAATGTGGAAATGTTTTCTTTCCATTATTCTTGTTTTATGTCTTCGGATTTTAAAATGGTAATTGGACATATGATGGGTGGTTACGTGATAAACCATATGATGGGTGGTGCCGTGAATACCAGGACTGGTGGTTACATTATAACCTCCAATGCATTGGGTATGGAAGTCGGCTGTATGGCTATTCTATTAAGTATGTATGGAAGATGGCCGTATGGCTATTCCATTAAGTGATATGTGTGGAAGTCGACCGTATGGTTATTCCACTTAAGTATGTTTATGTCCCAAGTTACCTTTATATGTTATGTGTTCTTTATATGGGTTTTTTGGTAATCTTTTGGTTACAAAATGGGTAAGTAATGATATTTTATTCAATGAATAGTTTTTTTACTACTTCATAAAGGTGAAGGTATTACATTGATAAAGTATGCATGGTTTACTTGATGTTTGAAAAACTAACAGTTTTCATTCTTTTTGTATCCCTTACTGAGCTTTTTATGATCACCCCATGTTTTTTTTGAAATGTTTTTCACAGGACATAATGTGAAATAGGGTCAAGGATGGGATCAAGGGAATGTCATGCAATCTAAAACATGGAAATAGACATGTTTCATGTTAAGAATTTTTAATTTATGGAAACTTAGTAGAAGTTACTACTTTGTAATCTTTTGAGATGTAATAGTTATGTTCTAATTCTCTAAAACTCTAAACCTGAAAAGATCCTCAATGTGTAATCTTGTAATAACTAAAGATTATGTAAGGTTTAAGGCTGGGGCCTTATAGTTTGTATCAAAGGTCGGTTTAGACAACTTTAGGAGTTAGAAAAGTGTAAAATTATAAGTTAATTTATGGTATGATTGAAATGATATAGAATTTAATGATTACCATGTTGCTTCGCCAAAGATATTTCTGGGTTCAGAATGGTTTTCCATAGAGGAAACAAAGCAGCTATGTTGGGATGACATCAGGAGGAAGACAACCTTCCAAATCAGCAACCTGAGATGGTCAGAATCAGAACTGAACTGTTTGTTGCAGTGATGGCACAATTGACTCAGGCTATAAATGGTGGTGGTATCTATGCACGAGATCACCCAGATCAACCTCAGAGGAACATGTCAGTGGTGGACCATTTCATGAGGAAACATCCCCCATCATTCAGAAGATCATCTGACCATGTGCAAGCTGAAGGGTGGATTAAAGCACTAGAGAAGATTTTTTATGTCATGGGGTGTTCAGAACATCAAAATGTTAGTCTTGCTGTTTACCGTTTTGAAGGTGAAGCTGATCAGTGGTGGTCGATGGTGAAAAATATCAGGGATAGTGATGAGATTGAAGATCTTCACTGGGACGAATTCAAAGGTATGTTTCTTGAGAAATATTTTCCTAAGATGGTTCGTCTTAGGATGGAAAAACAGTTCATAGAATTGAGGCATGAAAATTATTCAGTGGCTGCTTATGAAGAAAAGTTTACTCGATTGGCAAGGTATGCTCCAAACATCATACGAGATCTTGATAGTTAAATAAACCGTTTTTACTCAGGGTTAAAGCCAATGTATCGAAGGGCTTTTTCTTCTCGTGAGTTCCAAAGTTATGAAAAACTTGTTCTATGTGCGGAGAATGTGGAGATTGAGTTTTCCGATGATCAGGTGTTCTATGACAAACAACAGAATAAGAGGTCTAGTTGGCAGGCAAAGGGGAAGAATTCATCAGAGAAGCAAGGAGTTAAGAAAACCAAATATCCATCTTGTGAGAAGTGTGATAAAATGCATCCTGAAGAATATTTATCCATGTCTGGTAAGTGCTTTCGATGTGGTAAGACCAGTCATATCGCTCGTAACTGTAAGGAATATGATCAAGCAGGCAATGAAGAGCCAGTGGTAGGGTGTTTTAAGTGTAATGAAATGGTTCATTATGCAAACGAGTGTCTAACAATGAACTCAACTAAGGGAATGCAGCCATACTACAAGTAGAAAGGGGTGGTGAAATCCATTGAAACAACTTCAGCAGATGTTGGGCCATCGAATGAAGTGGTATCAGGTACACTGTTTGTTTGTTCATATTATTCCAATGGGTTGTTTGGTTCATTGTCTACACATTCTTTCATTTCTAAGAAGTTTTCTAGTAAATTGGGAATTCCATCTCAAGATATGAATCCTGAACATATGGTAAAAACACCCGGAGGGAACGTTGAGACAAAAAGGAATTATAAGAATCTTCCTATCATTGTCAGTGGAAAGAATCTACTAGTAAACCTTATTGTTTTTCCTCTAGTAGAGTTTGATGTTATTTTGGGCATGGATTGGCTTTCTGTTTATCATGCTAAGATTGACTGCAGAGCTAAAATGGTTTATATTCAGAATGATTTTCAGTTTGTGTACAAGAATGAACCCATTATTTTGATAACATATCAGGAAGTTGAGAAACTAGTAAAACATGGAAATGAATGTTACCTTGCACATATTGTTGAGAATAAAGGAACTGTTCAGATTAATTATGTGCCAGTGGTAAATGAGTATCTTGATGGTTTTCCTGATGAGTTGTCTGGTGTTATTCATGACCGGGAAGTTGAATTTACTGTTGACTTAGTTCCTGATTCTAATCCAATTTCAATACCCCGTATCGAATGGCTCAAGTTGAACTTTTAGAGTTAAAGAAACAATTGCAGAATTTATTAGATAAAGGTTTCATTCAACCTAGAAGATCACCAAGGGGTGCTGCTGTCTTGTTTGTTAAAATGAAATATGGTTCAATGAGACTTTGCATTGATTATAGATCCTTGAATAATATTACTGTTAAGATCAAGTATCCTTTTCCTCATAACGATGATTTGTTTGATCAGCTCCATGGAGCTTAGTATTTTTCGAAGATTGACTTGAGGTCGGGGTACCATGAGTTGAAAGTAAAAGAAGTAGACGTTCTGAAGACTGCGTTCCATACTAGATATGGCCATTATGAATTTTTTGTTATTCCATTTGGGTTAACCAATGCACCTACTGTATTCATGGACCTTATGAATAGAATTTTCCATGAGTTCTTGGATAATTTTGTGGTTGTTTTTATTGATGATATTATGGTGTTTTCTAAATGTAAAGAGGAGCATTAAAGTCATTTAAGGGTTATCTTGCAAACCGTAAAATAAAAGAAACTATATGGAAAATTCAGCATGTGTGTGTTTTGGTTACAACAACTTTCTTTCATTGGTCACATTGTTTCAAAAGATGGCATAACTGTTGATCTTCTAAAAAAAAAGTTGTTGATGAATGTCCAAGACCTACAAATGTAACCGAGATCCATAGTTTTCTTGCTTTGGTAGGTTACTACCGAAGGTTTGTTGAAAATGATTCACGGTTATCTAGTCCAATGACTAAGCTAAATCGTAAGGGTGTTAAGTTCATCTGGACAAAAGAATGTGATGATTGTTTTCAGGAGTTGAAGAGAAGATTGGTGAATGCTCCAGTTTTGGCACATCCTTCCAGGAATGGTGAGTTTGTTATATATAGTGATGCTTAGTTGAAGGGACGTGGTTGTGTCCTTATGCAGAATGATCAGGTAATTGTTTATGCTTCAGGTCAGTTTAAAACTCATGAGGTAAATTACCCTACACATGATTTGGAATTAGCTGCTGTTGTTTTTGCTTTAAAAATTTGGAGGCATCATTTTTATGGAGTAAAGTGTGAAATATATACTGATCACAAAATTTTAATGTATATATTCACTCAGAAAGAATTGAACATGAGACAGAGGAGATGGCTGGAATTAATCGCGGATTATGATTGTACAATTCACTACTATCTGGGAAAAGAAAATAAAGTGGCTGATGCTTTGAGTCGAAAAATTAATGCTTCATTAACAATGATACATTTGGAACGAGATCCTTTGGTTTTTGATTTGATGAAATTTGGCATAGAAGTTGTTGGTGCAGGAAGTCCTTCTTTTTTGGTTCAGGTATCAGTGAGATCATCTCTATCCGACAGAATCAAGCAAGCACAGAAGCAAGACAGTGAGTTGCAGAAAATGGTAGAGCTGGTTGAAAAAGGTAATTTGCATGAATTAAACATTGATAGTGATCGTGTTTTGAGATTTGGGAAGAGATTGTGTGTGCCTTGTGATTCACAGTTGAAGAAAGAGTGGTTATGTGAAACTCATAGTTCTCCGTTTTCAGTTCATCCTGGCAGTACTAAGATGTACAGAGATCTGTGGGAGTATTACTGGTGGGATGGAATGAAAAGGGATAGTGCTGATTTTACTGTGAAGTGTTTGACTTGTCAGCAGGTTAAAGCAGAGTGGCAATTACCAAAAGGGATGCTTCAACCATTACCATTACCAGAGTGGAAATGAGAAAATATATCCATGGACTTTTTTGTGGGATTACCGAAGACATCTCGAGATAATAATGCAATCTGGGTTATTGTTGATCGCTTGACAAAATATGCTCATTTCTTTCCAATTCGAGATGCATTCTCTCTAGATAAACTTTACCGTTTGTATCTTAAAGTGATATTCAGGTTACATGGAGTTCCTCTCTCCATTGTATCTGATCGTGATCCTAGGTTCACTTCTAACTTTTGTAAAGGCCTTCAGAAGTCGTTGGGTACTGAATTAAATTTTAGTACAACTTTTCATCCTCAATCAGATGGGCAGTCCGAACGAATAATTCAGACCTTGGAGGATATTCTACAAGATTTTTCGATGGATTATCAGGGAAGTTGGGACCAACATCTTTCTTTGGTTGAGTTATCTTATAATAACAGTTTTCATTACATTATACAGATGGCACAATTTGAGGCATTATATGGGAAGCGGTGTCAAACTCCATCATTTTGGGATGAAGTGGGTGAAAGGAAGTCCATGGGACCCGAATTGATATAAGAGATGGCAGAAAAGGTTCAGTTGATTCAGAAACACATGAGAACAGCTCAGAGCAGGCCGAAGAGTTATGCAGATAACCAGAGGAAGGATCTATCTTTCGAGGTAGGTGATCATGTTTCTCTCATGTTTTCTCCATGGAATAGTGTGATGATATTTGGTAATAAAGGAAAGCTGAGTCCAAGGTTTATTGGACTATATGAAATTTGGAGAGAGATGGATCAGTATCATACCGAGTGGCTTCACCTCCGAGTCTATCTCAGGTACACAATGTTTTTCATGTTTCTATATTGAGGAAGTATATTCCAGATTCATCTCATGTTTTGTGCCCATAGGTAGTTCAGTTGGAAGAGAATCTCTCTTATGAAGAACAACCAGTCCAGATTCTTGACCGAAGAGAGCAAGTGTTTTGAAGTAAGGTAATCCACCAGGAAAAGGTTTTGTGGAAAAACCATATGGTTGAAGAGGCAATGTGGGAATCTGAAAGTGCTATGAGGTATAAATACCCCCACTTATTTTGATAAGTGAATAAAATTGTGAGGACGAAATTCCCAAAAGGGGGGAAGGATGTAACATCCCAAGTAAATAATGAATAAAACATTTTAGTATTTGCTGATTAAATATTAATTTTACATTAAAGGGGTTTCTATGTTCGATAGCGTACCCGATACGCAACGATGAGTTCCTTTGAAAACTTACGTTGCACACGAGTAATATAATAATATTATTTTAAATGGTAGTATATATGTAGCTGTTGTATTGGCGGGAATGGATATAAATAACTAAAATATGATTATATATGTTTTTAAATGTTTTTAACATTTATCCAATAAAAGATAAAGGCTTAAAATACGGAAAGAATTCAATTTTAGGCATTTATACCCTAATTTTTCACTAAAGGTTGACTTATCACCTTTTGATGGAGAACCTTCATTAAATATAGTTTTGATCACTATTTTACATTATATTGGACCACATATAACACTTCTTTAGAATCAGGACATCAAAATTTACTTTGTGTAAATTTTTGGTATCTTTCCGATAAAGTTCATTTTTTAATGAATAGTGTAAAATGGTGTATTTTAATTCAAAACCTCTTTTTAATATAATTTATTTATATGATTAGATAATATTTTGAATTTTTTTTAAAGTGAAATTAGAAAATATTTTTACTATTAAATCCAATAGTGGTCGTTGGAATTAATTTCACCTTTAAATCAGACTTAAACTAGTATCAATCTTTTGATATTTATTGTTCCATAAAAACACGCTCTTTGTCATGACATCGGGAATTAATTATTAAATTAATTAATGTGACTTATATGTTTTGAATTTTTTAATATATACTTCATTTTTGAATTTGGAATATCAAATATCGATTAGGGTGAATTTTTGGTATTTTTCTGAAAAACATCAATTTTTGATGAATAGTGAAACCACTAAGTGGTACTAATAAAAACTGATTTTTCGTTTAAATGAAATTTTACCACCTTTGTGATTTGAATTTCAAAAATACAACATATATGGTTGTCATTAAGAAGTAAAATGTGGTTCAATGGGATTAAAATAATTTTTTGGTGAATAGTAACTTATTAAGTTTTTAATCACAATTAGAGGTAATTAGTGCAATTTAAGGCAAAAATGATATTATAATAAATTGAAAATACCTAGAAACATGTCCTAACCTTATTGTATGTGTCATGGCCGACCATTAAAAGCCATGGGACAACTTGGGGACCCCATGGAGCCACATTGTTTGGAAAATGACATTAATATATATTTATTTAATGTTAAAATTAAATTGACACAACCATGAGTTGTTTTACTAAACCAATTTTTAAATGGGGTTATACAAGTCATAATTTTGACTATAAATATTCATTGGAAAGATAAAAATATTTCCTACATCATATTAGATTTTATATAATTTTTATACATCATATAAATTAAATTATTTATTTCATCATGATGATGTAGTGATGACCTCATTATTTAACAATTTAAATAAAATGGAATGATAATGTAATATCTATCACATACACATGTCCAAAACCTATTGGATGGGTTGATTTAGAACCCTTATCAACTTATCCTAAAAATACATCAATCTGGGCCCTCTAAAATCCGAAACTCATTTGAAAATAAAGTAACGTTTTTTGACTTTCCAATAGTGCCCCTCCTCTCCTCTTATAAATGACCCCAACCTCTACCTCCTCACACACACCTCTCAAGTCGTTGGCTCAGCCATACCCTTCCCATTTTACCTCTACACAACCCTCTCTTACTCCTTGAAGCCTCACTTTGGGCAGAATCCTTTCCAAGGAATCCTTTGAGCTCAAACTAAGAAGAGTTACCCGATTTTATGGTATTGTCCTCACTTGAGTCCTTTTGTTTTATTTTCCTTCTCCAGCCCCTTAAACTCTTTTTATTCATTTATTTTGTAACAACTAAAGTATCTTAAATATACTATAATGTTGTTATAATAAGGGATTGAGCTAAACTTACACACACCTACATATAATGGTTAAAAAACATACTGTTTCTGTGGATGGTGAATTTCTGCCTCCCGAAACGATGATTGTTCAACATTCATTTAACGCCTTCAAAGGTGACCATTAAGATGTCACTATATTTATATAGGATATATAATATGTCTATGTTTTCATTAATCTTATGTATTTTTTATTTTGGTCATACCTTTATGGTTTCCATTGTGGGTAATCACGATAATTTCATTTTAGGAAGTGCGGACTACCGCCCCCTCAAAGTGATTTGATTCGTTAATGCCATATGTGGGACGTATAAAGGATGGATTTAAAGTTATTATATATGATGTTATACTGGAATTATAATGTACCTCTATATCATTATTATTTCTTTCCATTAAGGTATGAGATAGAAATGAATGTATCGTTTATGCATACGTACGGCTTACCGTCTCCATGAACGGTGCATTTCATTTCTTACCTCTAAATGATTATGTAATATTATAAATACATGTATATTCTGGATATATATGTTATATATGATTTCCAAATCATGAATGTCATTCTGCATATAAATAAACTTTTACCACATGAACAACATGTAATTGTAAGAAGTCCACTTTCGACTTAAGAACCAAATATCAACAAAACAAACATTATTAAATTAAATGGTTACATAATGTTTATAACATGGAAATAAGTGATATTAAAGGAATAATGAAAATGAAAAAGGTTCTTATGAAAATAGAAATTAACTCAAGTTTATTATTCAGGACGTTAATGAACGATCGAGTCAAGTTAGACCTAAGGTAAGGGACTTCGTCTCAATCTCCTTTAATTGAGGCATATTTAGTTTTATACAAAACATTGTATTATATAGTGTATAAACTCCTCTGACTATTACTTCTACACAAAAGGAATCTTTTTCAACGAAGAATTTTACTAAACGAAAAAAAGGAATGTTTTTTTATGTACGCGGTGACTATGACCTTTTCCGCCGCCGCGAGTATTATTTGGTCTTTGGCTTCCTCAACAAGCCGTAATGTTTTTTTTGAATGAAATAAATACCATATTCTCTTTTATGTATTATGGTATTGAAAATGGTTTTTAAAATGGATTTGTTATGTCAATATATTTATGTGATATATTTTGAACAGAATGTGGAAATGTTTTCCTTCCATTATGCTTGTTTTATGTCTTATTATTTTATAATGG
Organism: Viscum album; assembly: GCA_963277665.1. Taxonomy (NCBI): domain Eukaryota; kingdom Viridiplantae; phylum Streptophyta; class Magnoliopsida; order Santalales; family Viscaceae; genus Viscum; species Viscum album. The sequence continues at coordinate 166,460,714 of OY728135.1, forward strand.
TACATGGACATTTGACGGGTGGTTACGTGATAAACCATATGACGGGTGGTGCCGTGAATACCAGGATGGGTGGTTACGTTATAACCTCCAATGCATTGGGTATGGAAGTCGACCGTATGGCTATTCCATTAAGTATGTATGGAAGTTGTCCGTATGGCTATTTCATTAAGTGATATTTGTGGAAGTTGACAGTATGGTTATTCCACTTAAGTATGTTTATGTCCCAAGTTACCTTTATATGTTATGTGTTCCTCATATGGGTTTTATGGTAATATTTTGGTTACAAAAAGGGCATGTAATGATATTTTATTCAATGATGAGTTTTTTTTACTACTTCATAAAGGCGAAGGTATTACTTTGATAAAGTATACATGGTTTACTTGATGTTTGAAAAACTAACAGTTTTCATTCTTTGTGTATCCCTTACTGAGCTTTTTATGCTCACCCCATGTTTTTTTAAATGTTTTTCACAGGACATAATGTGGAATAGGGTCATGGATGGGATCAAGGGAAAGTCATGCTATCTAAAACATGGAACTAGACATGTTTCTTGTTAAGAGTTTTTATTTTATGGAAACTTAGTAGAAGTGACTACATTGTAATCTTCTGAAATGTAATAGTTATGTTCTAATTCTCCAAAACTCTAAACCTGAAAAGATCCTCAATGTGTAATCTTTTAATAACTTGAGATTATGTAAGGTTTAAGGCTGGTTCCTTATATAGAATATACTCATATAGTGAACTAGCCAATACTAAAAGTGGGATTTCCTCTAAGATACCCCTTCCACCAATGTAGCAAAGGCATTATGTCTTCTTTATATCACAATAAATTTCAAAAAGGATTATTTGAATCTATATCAATCAACCTTTTTCTTTCACCTATCCTTATTTGAAAACACATTTAGTAATGGTTTGAAGACACCTATTTTCAATTACCCTATATTAAGGAAAACATATCTTTTATCCCAAATACAATTACAAAAACATATTATTGTATTCTATTATATTATTAAATAATTAATAAAATACGAGCTAATCATGGATGTCCAATAAAATAATTATATGGAACCACCTACCTCAAACATTAGTTACACATGCCTACAACGGAATCCACCAACACCTGAAGGAAAAAATAAATAACGAGAGGCCAAAAAAATTATTGCAATGTCAATAAATCACATTCCATAAAAATAAAATATGGATTGGATAAAAATAATTTACCTCAAATAAAACGAACATGTTATAATGAATCCATCAATGGACATTCCCTAGGAGACTATCACATAATAGATCTAAAATAAGCAAGAAATCATCAAGATATTTTTTTTAAATAATCATATTTAAAAAAAATTGTTGCCAATGTGGATACTTAATGAAATTTAAATAACGGTTCTGAAATGACACTTAATAGTGAAAACCGACATATCCAACATGATGACAAATCACTTAAAGGACTTCTCTAGAAGAAGAGTAGATTTACAATAATGTCTTGAAGAGATATTGGGTCCATAGAAGGTATAAGTAAAACCCATTGGAAGAGTTTTGAGCATAAATCAAATTATACTAGAAGGTATTGAATGATTCACATAAGTCATAAATGCTTCATAGTTTGAATAACATGAGTTGCATTTAATCTAAAAAATGATTCACATCTGGTTAAAAACACATGGTCGAATAACTAATTATTTGAATTGAATTACATTAATGAAATATTACTGAATTTGAATTGATGTTTCATAACATTATGACAACATTTTCTAAAATGTATACATATCCAAAGACAACTACCTAGTTATTATTCACAAAATGATTCATATTCAATACTTGAAAGTGTCTTGCATGAAAAATTTATCTCCTGTTAAAAAAATGTCCCCATGTTACACTAATTACATTTATTTATAATAACCCACTCTTAAATAAAAAATTGTATACCTAAAACATTGATTTTGTAATCTCTCCACCATTAATATATTCATCTATGAGATGTGATGACTACAAAGAATCTTCCAGAAACAGATGAGGCCACTTCTCCTGCAAAAAAGATTCATCCTCCCAAGTCCTATGAGACTCAGATCAATGTCACCATAATAATCTAACAAGTGGAATATGAATCCAATTAATTAATCGGAACATAGAATCAATTATCCCAAATGGATTCTATACTATTTAATGTTATTTTTATACCATGATTACATCCCATCTCAAAAAATGAGATGGATCATGATTGTATTTCAATTGTTGAGATATGTGGAAAACAACATGGATCCAATTAAAATAATATTTTAATATCAGCTAATATGATTCCTATACAATACGTTCAGTAGCCTAAAATGGTAAAATATATATTGAAGTCATCATTTTTAATTTCTCAAGCCTATAAGGACCTAATTGAGGTTATAATTTCAAGAAAAAAATGATGAAAATGGAAAAATAAAAATTATAATGTTAAAATATATATAATGTATTTACCAAATATGTTCTATAAATAAATATCATTTTAATTCTTAAAATCGTTTTGATGCCTCCTATATATTACTCTGTCACAAAAGGGAGGATTCACGACCCTCTTCAAAAAAAATAAATGATATATATGGGGGAAATTTCAAATAATCAAAGGGATACATTTTCATCAATGTATAATAGCTGTAATTATATAGAAACATTATTTATTATAGATAGCTATCAGATTTAAAAAAAATCCAAAAACTAGAATGATACATATCCTCCACGATCTGTATAGTTTTTCACATCTCATTGTTCAATAGTGGATGGTTTGTTGTACTATAATATGAATGGATTCAACTTTTCATAATAGATGATCTTCTAAAATAGGGAGATATATTGGGTTACCTATCTAAAATAATGGATGACAGAATTCTATATGAAATCAGAAACATATTCACATACAATTGAACCTAATAATTCAACTTATTAATGTATATGGTAAGAATAATTTTGTAATATTTCATCAACCTATCAATTTCTATCATGATAGCTCTATTCCCTCATGGATTACATTGAAATTAGAAAATATATTCCATAGAAACGTCGTTTAATTTCAATATTAGGATCCAAAGTGGTTGGAGAAAACTAGATGTTTTTCGATGCTCATATTTTATCTAATAGTATATATAATAATGGGACACATAATATACTATATCATGCCTTATGCCTTCCCTCCAGAATCATTATCTCTAGTAATAATACATATTCATTATTTCCATATGAAATGAGCCTAAAGAAAAATTAAATTAAAACATTGGTAAAATTAATTCCTTTTTTTTTGATGAAATAATTATCCCCAAAATAGAAAATACCTTTTAAAGAGTGGGGCCAACTAGAGGAATTTTTATATTATAAAGGATTTAATGGAATCCTATAAACTTCATAAAACATTAATAAACCCGATGAATACATTTAATGGGATTGGTTAATAACAAAACACTAGTTAGACAAATCACTAAAATATCATCCTCGGTATCAAGATTACAAGGAGTAAGGGTTTTACCCCTGGCTTGTTTTCACAGCATCAACATTTGTGTCTTAGCTGTTATAAATGGTCTTGGTATGTTTTTCTTAGTGCTTATGGGCTTGGAGACCTTGCATGTCTATGAAGGTTCTAATGCTTAGTGTGGAGCAGTAGCAGCACATAGTTAGAAAGCGCAATGAGCCGGAGTGGACGAATGGATCCAACTGGAGGAAGGGTCTCTCTCCTTGCATTTAAATTTAAGTAAAGTAATAGTGAGTTTAATATTGAACTTCCTTATCATTTTAATTATGTACGTTTAGTTGATTAAATGCTTCCATGATAACATTTTGAATTGCAGGAATGAGATAAAAATGGATGCCAGCAAACTAAACAAATGATTTAGTAATAAAACCCCTCAATCAGAGGTGCCCAGTCTTCAAGATAAAAAGTAGTGATAGAATTTTTATGATTTCCTGCTTGATTGTTGTGGTTCCTCTTTTATGCAATGTATGTGAACTCGCCTTGTTGAGACGAATGGAACGATATAGCCATGATAAATATTTTTTGGTCAATTTTACATCTTAGGCATATTGAGTAAGTTGGTAACCTTAGAGGGATAACAAAAGACTATATGGCGTGTTTCCTCTAGAAGGTATCCAAGGGTTAAATAAAGATAAAAAATTCCTTTAAGATGAAATGGTTAGACTAGAAATGAACAGACTAAGGTGGTATGACTAAGGCTTGGGATAACGTATTGGGATCATATTATATTAGTAAACAAAATATGTAAATTACCTTATATAGATACTTAAGAGAAGATTCCTTAAGTATAAGTGTGATAAATATTATGTTGATGTTATTATACATACATAAGAGGAGTTTCCTTAGGAATACATGTGATAAATATGATGTTGAGGTTATTATAAATACTTAAGAGGATTTTCCTTAAGTATACTTGTGATGAACGTGCTTATGGACACTTTTATATAATTGAGCTACATGATTGATTGTGTATAGAGGATGACTTTTTAAATTCTTATGATTTAATTCCATAACATGTATACTATATACATGCTTGTTTTGTGAGTGCACACATGTTGATGCCACATAATGAAGTATAATAAAGGTGAACACATACAGAGTCCACCTAGCTATAAGTATGTGTCTGGGTGGGAGGCAGTTATACCCCATGCTAGAGAAATGAATGCGATGGTTAGGAGGCATTAATACTCCATGCCATCTTCTATATATGTTTGTGAATGGGGGCATTCATACCCCATTCCTACTATGATCCCGATACATGTATGGAAGGGAGGCATTCATACTCCATTCCAGTTGACCATTAGAGATGAGAGACATTCTTACCTCATGCCCACTAATCTCAATTTATGTAAGGGAGGTATTCTTACAACATTCCAGTTGACTTATAGTGATGATTTTTGTTTTTGGAGGGGAGGCAGTTATTCCCCATGCCAGTATTATTAATGTGAAGGATGGGAGGCAGTTATACCCTATACCGGTTTAAGGAATGTGATGGAAGGGAGGAATTCTTACCTATTTACAGTATCTTTTAAGAATGAGAAGCATTCATACCCCATTTCCATTATATACTAGGGAAGAGAAGCATTTTTACATTGTGCCCGTTATCTTCAGCTGATGGGTGGGAGGCAAACTTACCCCACACCATATTTTATAAGTATTTACATCTGTAACTGTAGAGGCATGATCATGTTACTTTACCAGAAATTGTCCGAAGCTCATGTAACCATCAAGATTCTACTGGGAATATGGACGGCTGTTATTTACATATGTAATTATACTTACTTATTTATCTATAATTGTTCACTGATTAATTATTAAACACTATCTGGATTTGGATTGACACCGTTAGTGCCGTCCTACTATGATTTATATCTTAAACCCTACTTGGAATGCCATTGCACTGGGGTACTCAGCTGGACCTATATACCTACAAAACCTAGGTTGTGTATTGTGCTGTTTATACATGATATGTTAAGAGAAAAGTACCAAGTAGGGGCTTGGGATGCTCATGGGATCATCACCAGGGTTTTCTGTCCTTTCTTTGTTGTATTGTTTATAATGCATGATGTATTGATTCCTTCATTCATAACAGTATCGTCATTTGTACATTCATTCATTGTAAACTATTTTTTTCTGCCTTTTATAAAATGGTTATTACCTATTTTTGACTTCTGCCTTTCAATTATTTAATGTTCCCTCTATTTATTTTTATTTACTCTAATAATACAACTGTGTTACTCTGATATGAGGGTATAGTCTCCCCACTATCACCTCCTGATACCCTTATTATTAGTCAGCAGACTCTTGTGTATGTGGAGATGCACTTGAGGCCTTGTGACCTACCGGTCCAGCAACCGATTCAATGGTAAACCAGGCCGGGACGTTACAATGTGGAATCAGAGGTGTATCTTTTCTTTTTTCCTTACTGTTTTGGTTTGGTAAACATGATATTAGAAATGTGTCAGTGCTTGGCTAATAGATGTGCTTGGCACTGATCACCCCACGTACAGGAAATGACCACGTGTCCAGGTAAGGAATTGTTTTTCATGTTGTTTTCTATTACAATTGATATGATTTCACCTTGAGTGATTGTTGAATTTTCTACTGCTTATGGTTTATGAAATTTCTTGAATTTTACCCTTGGCCTGATATGGAATGAAAGATGCCTTCCATACAACATATTAGGCACATAATAATTAACATGTCATACTTATTCCATGCCATGTATTTGTATCTTAGATTGCCTGTATAATATGCTTAAGTGATTATATGCCATACTTATGTGTTATAACATGCTTCCGTGATATAAAATGTTCTATTTTTTCTTATTATAATGGTATGTATTTATTTGGTAGTAAAAGGGTTGTGAATGAAAGGGAATCATTTTTATATTGTAAGCTGTATGGGTACCTTACAACAGGGAAAGGGTAACCAATATATCAAAACAATTCTAAGCATGTTAAATTCTATGTTAGAATCTATTTCTGATAAATCGGGGAGTCAATTTTCCATCTGTGAATTGTATAGCCGCGTCATGTATTGGGAAATGGAAACCCAAATTAAATGTAAAGTCTTGTTGTATTGTGAAGTGATTAAATGGAAAATGTCACGTAATTTTGAGATTGAAAGGTTTTGGTTAACTGTTAAATGTGAAACTGGACCAAAGTAGGTCTATTGAAAAGTGTTGTATGAGATAACCCGGTTGGGGTGTTCGTAATTTTAAAAGGAATTGAGAAATTGCTTTGGGGTTGCTTTTTTATGAACCTGTGATGGATTTAATGAGACCCTTGTAGAATGCCCTTTTGTTTAGATGGTTTTGTTTTGAACATTTGATTGATAAAGACAGGATAGCTATAAAACTTTAAATCTTTTTAAAGGAAGTTTTGTGAAATTTAAATATTTGTGTTGATGTGTGGTTTAATCCTTTAAATTATAATGATTAAATGAGATATAATGTTAAGGGTTTGTGAAATGGAACCTTTAGTTGTGTGTTGAGACACTCAGGGAAGGGGTAGTTTTGAGTTCAACCTGAGTTTCCTTGGAAAAGATCCATAGGTTTTTCTTGGGGGCTTTGTTTCCATAGAGGTGTTTTGATGATTGGATTTTGAGCCTAGATACATTGTTTCACATGAATCGGTGTTAGGGTCGATGTTTGATCGTTGTTAGGGGTTGCTCGTGGTTTTTAGCCCCCTTAGAGTTTTACTGCCTAGCTAGTACCGGGAGTTTTCCATTGTGAGGTGTCATTTGGGTGTCGTTTTCCCTTGTTGGACTCTTGTATTTCTAATAAATACCTTTTTCTGATAGGTGGTTGTAGACCCCGAAAAACGCGTCCCCAAAATTTTCCAAATGCTTCCATACATGATCCAAGATTGTAGTCCATTTCACAAGCTTCGATTTGGTAGGTCGTAGGGCCCAAACGGAGTTACGGATTAGGAGTTATGGATGTTTGAAGTTGGGCTGGAAATCTGGTTCGCGAAGCCCATCCGCGAAGCCACCCTCCGTGGTCGCGGAGCGCCGCCGCGAAGCAATGAGGCGAGAGGCTCCGAGAACCCGTTTGACGTTTGCGATGCGCCGCGAAGACCCCTCGCGAAGCACTGATGTGAAGCACCGATGCGAAGCACCCGTGCAGCGCGGTCCCGCGAAGCCCCGCCGCGAAGCGCCCCGACCATCGCGGCCTCGCGAAGCACCAGAGGCGGTGATGCTCCGCGAACGCATTTGACGTTCGCGAGCCGCCGCGAAGCTCCGGAGGCGGTACCTCTCCGCGAACGAATTTGACGTTCGCGAGCGCGCCGCGAAGCTCCGGAATTTTTCGGGCCGGGATGCCGGGATTTTCCATTGCGCCCTTATGCGCTCCCACCTTCCACCTATGGAATACCATGATTAGAGATACTCCTCCACACACCATGAAATACCTTGAGTTGACATATCCTCTTGGTTTCATTCCATGTCGTGAGTCGAGATTCTCATCATCAATTCCCCGAGTACCTCGAGTCGAACCATCCCTCAGGCAACTCCTCCAAACCCGATCACTTGGCTCCTATGCCAGGTTGAACCAGAAAGGGCTGCTTTGCGTAAGTCCCAACACCAACCATTTCTAGGCACCTTCTGCCTAATAGTCCTATCTACAAGACTATAAACTGTAGTACTCCCTATCTAACAAATGATAGGATGCCTCTCGCTTCTAACGAGAGATGCCTCATTCTCTTATCATGAGATGACAATAGTCCTACCTACATGACTCTAAACTGTAGTATTCTCCCTATCTAACAAATGATAGGATGCCTCTTGCCCTATGCAAGAGATGCCTCATGCTCCAAGCATGAGATGCTAACAGTCCATCCTACATGACTATAAACTGTAGTAAACCCTGTGCTCCAAACATAGGATGCCTCTTGCTCCAAGCGAGAGATGCCTCATGCTCCAAGCATGAGATGCTAACAGTCCATCCTACATGACTATAAACTGTAGTAATCCCTATATTCCAAACATAGGATGCCTCTTCCATTAAACAAGAGACGCCTTGTGCGCCAAGCATAAGATGCCTAACGCCATGATCACAGTGGCGTAACATCAAGAGCGTTGGAATCCATTCAAACATTCCATCACTCCACCTCACGCTTTGCGTGTCCTTCGTCTGGATCGTCATTCACTTCCAAGTCAGGAGGGACCCCCTAACAGTATGGATGCTCGACCTATGGTCCGCCTGCTGTCCTGGGCCAATGCCCCGGAAGACTGATCACGTCTGGAGGGACCCCCTAACAGTATGGATGCTCGACCTATGGTCCGCCTGCTGTCCTGGGCCAACGTCCCGAAGGATCGATCGACAACACTTGTGACATGGTCCCGTGTTTCGAACATGGTCAACGGTCGACCCTCATTTGTTGTCCTCATTTCTAGCTAACGTGATATGGATGCTGCGTTGCGAATATGGTCAGCAGTAATCCTCCATCACCACGCCAATCTCACGACGTTCTGAATATTGGGCATGTGATTCACACTTTTCTTGTCCCTTTGTTTGGGCTGATTCCAACGCCCTTGGCGTTATCCCGCTTGTGCACTTGCGCATAGGCACATACCTCAACCCACCAGTGAGTTGGGATGCCCTCATGACCAGACATGAGGAAGACATTACGGGCGGCTTCCTAGCGTAAGCCCCACTCACCGGTGCCGCTCCTTAGCGGCACCCGGGCAGCTTCCTAGCGTAAGCCCCATTCACCAGTGCCACTCCTTAGTGGCACCCGGGCAGCTTCCTAGCGTAAGCCCCATTCACCATTGTCGTTCCTTAGCGGCACCCGGGCAGCTTCCTAGCATAGGCCCCATTCACCAGTGTCGCTCCTTAGTGGCACCCGGGCAGCTTCCTCGCGTAAGCCCCATCCACTGTTGCGACCCCCATCCAGCGGTAAGCCGTTGTGACCCAATCCAGCGGTTAGCTGTTGTGATCCCTATCCAGCGGTAAGCCGTTGTGACCCAATCCAGCGGCAAGCCGTTGTGATTCTTATCCAGCGGTAAGCCGTTGTGACCCCATTCAGCGGTAAGCCGTTGACATCCTCATCCAGCGGTAAGCCGTTGTGATCCCTATCCAGCGGTAAGCCGTTGTGACCCAATCCAGCGGTATGCCGTTGTGATCCTATGCAGCGGTAAGCCATTGACATCCCCATCCAGCGGTAAGCCGTTGTGATCCTATGCAGCGGTAAGCCGTTGACATCCCCATCCAGCGGTAAGCCGTTGTGATCTGATGCAGCGGTAAGCCGTTGACATCCCCATCCAGCGGTAAGCCGTTGTGACCCCATGCAGCGGTAAGCCGTTGACATCCCCATCCAGCGGTAAGCCGTTGTGATCCTATGCAGCGGTAAGCCGTTGACATCCCCATCCAGCGGTAAGCCGTTGTGATCCTATGCAGCGGTAAGCCGTTGACATCCCCATCCAGCGGTAAGCCGTTGTGATCCTATGCAGCGGTAAGCCGTTGACATCCCCATCCAGCGGTAAGCCGTTGTGATCCTATGCAGCGGTAAGCCGTTGACATCCCCATCCAGCGGTAAGCCGTTGTGATCCTATGCAGCGGTAAGCCGTTGACATCCCCATTCAGCAGTAAGCCGTTGTGATCCTATGCAGCGGTAAGCCGTTGACATCCCCATCCAGCGGTAAGCCGTTGTGACCCCATGCAGCGGTAAGCCGTTGACATCCCCATCCAGCGGTAAGCCGTTGTGATCCTATGCAGCGGTAAGCCGTTGACATCCCCATCCAGCGGTAAGACGTTGTGATCCTATGCAGCGGTAAGCCGTTAACATCCCCATCCAGCGGTAAGCCGTTGTGACCCAATCCAGCGGTAAGCCGTTGTGACCCAATTTAGCGGTAAGCCGTTCTGGGCCTCCATCCTGGAGTAAGTCCCAACACCATGGGCCGCTCAACGCGTAAGCCCCATTTCGCTTCTCACGGACGCACCCTTCGCGACGTGATCGTCAGGTCCTTGCAACCTCTTGTTTCTCACACCGAGCATGACTCACGTGGGCTTAGAGTGAGCACCGACCCTGACAAAACAATCCTAACTACGAGGACTTTGATCCGTGTCAAGGCATGGTACGTAGGAAGCCTCTACGAGGTTCAAGCCCACCATCAGTGGACCAAGGTCTACTCCCCATCCGAACTACGAGGACTTTGATCCGTGTCAAGGCATGGTACGTAGGAAGCCTCTACGAGGTTCAAGCCCACCATCAGCGGACCAAGGTCTGCTTTCACGTCGGTTTACCGACAAACTCCTCACCTGAACTACGAGGTCTTTGATCCATGTCAAGGCATGGTACGTAGGAAGCCTCCACGAGGTTCAAGCCCACCATCAGTGGACCAAGGTCTACTTTCATTCGAACTACGAGGTCTTTGATCCATGTCAAGGCATGGTACGTAGGAAGCCTCTATGAGGCTCAAGCCCACCCGTCTTTCACGTCGGGTTTCACCCCCGTCCAGCACGACGTTAAACTGCACCCCGGTCCAGTGGTAAGCCATTGCGACCCACCATTTGAACTACGAGGTCTTTGATCCATGTCAAGGCATGGTACGTAGGAAGCCTCCACGAGGTTCAAGCCCACCAATAGTGGACCAAGGTCTACTTTCACGTCGGTTCACCGACACATCTACCCGTCGTTTATTCACGTCAGGGTTCACTTTCGTCCCGCATGACGTTAAACTGTATTCTCCGAACTACGAGGTCTTTGATCCGTGTCAAGGCATGGTACGTAGGAAGCCTTTATGAGGTTCAAGCCCACCACCCATTGGACCAAGGTCCACTTTCACGTCGACTCACCGACGCACCCACCCGTCATTTCTCGTCGGGTCCCATCCTGGTCCAGTGTTAAGCCATTGCGATCATCACCCATTTGAACTACGCGGACTTCGATTCCCTGCCACGGGGATACGTAGGAAGCCTCTTCAAGGCTCAAGCCCAACTTCACCGTCGCCCCTGCGATGGTCCCATTTCATCCTCCTCCACTTCACTCATCCATCCATCACCCATCCTGATTCTCACCCGGGCCGCCACATCCCGGTGGGATCATGCCATCCACCTCCTCGCTGCTCCTAGCGGCGCATGGGCCGCTTTCCATGTGTAAGCCCCATCATATCTCCGGGTCGCTGTCCTCTGTGTACACCCCGATTCATCTCCCTTTTCCCCTATAGGGAGTGCACCACCTCGGATCCGCCCGCATTGGGCGTTCTGATCCATCGCCTTGGTAAACCTTCCAGGTGTTCCCTCCTAGGGATATACCAATCTGGTCCGTCTCTATGGGACGTTCTGATCACCCTCATTCCGTCTCCGCAAGACGTTAAACTCGCGGCCTACCTCGTGATAAACATGAGATGCCTGAGGAAAACCTCGGATGGAACGCCTTTGGTGTAACCGTCTCTGCTAGACGTTAATCTTGCAACATACCCTGTGCTAAACACAGGAAGCTGAGGAAAACCTCAGATGTACGCCTCGGGTACTGCACCCTTGAGATGCCCTCTTATGAGGAAGAATATAGGTTCCCCTATGTCCACGCACCCAGAGATGCCCCGACATTCCTGATGTTGCCGTTTACTCCGACTGAAGGTCGCTACCATGTCAAGACCCTATGGAAAGTCTTGACGGAAGTAGTGTAATTAACCGGCGTCCATGACGATATGGCACCGGGAAGAGTTTCACGAACTACGTATTAAATCTATAAGGGAGACCCGGACTAGGTGACGAGTTCTGAGGAGGAATCCATAGGAGGAAGAACCGACATCCCATCATCCCGTTTCGATCAAGGAGCAGACGTACCTGAACAAGGAACGAATGCCGCCCGCCTTTGGAAAGCGGGAATGCGGGGCAACACAGCCGCGCGTCCTCACAGACGGATGCGCGCGCCCCGGCGAAAGTGTCGGAAACAGTGGTCATTGGGTTTTGACATTCATTGTGTCTTTGGGACATCTCCTCGGTAGAGTGGCCTAACGATAATGAATTGTTTCATCCCATTGTTCAGGAAGGATTTTGAATGACTCATGGGTTTTGACATGCTAGTTTCCTTTTTTTGGATCTTCTTCATTTTTTTGGTGATGTGATTGTGGTGGAGGAGCATCACATGATCGTTTGAGGTGTTTTTGTACTAGCACATTTGTGCTTAGCTAGGTTATCACCTTTCCATTCTACGATTATGAAACTCCTAAGGTAGGGAGCATGTCGCGTTTAATTTGGTAAATGTGTCCTTCAACATGGAATCAATTCTCCTTGGAATGAATTTGGAAATTGGTTGATCGTGCCTGAATGTATGTGGGTCATGAGAGTTTAAAACATATGAATGCGTTAGTAGGTGAATCCGAGTTTTCTTCTAGAAGTCGACCAGTTGAGGTTCGGCTATTCTTCCTTCTAGTAGTCTGGTATGATTAACTGGAATCCTTTCAAACCTCTTAGTGTATTCTGTTTAGCGATGAGCATGTCCCAAATCTTTTACACATTCTAGATGCACTAAGATAGCATTGGTCTTATCCATGCTAAAGCATTTAAGCTGTTGGGCTTGATTGGATGGTTTTCATTCGGCATTACTTGCGGGATGCATTTATTCATGTATGATTCATTCATGGAAACGTCATTGGATGTCGGGTGTAGGCTTCGGTGAAGTGTTTGGGCTAAACATAAGTTCTCTTATAGAAAGTAATTATGGTTATGTTTATAATTCATCAGCCTCTTAAGCCAAGTGTTCTTGTAAATATCTATCCAAATATGGTATGTCTCAGGGTTATTGTTCAATGAATATTGTTGTTGATGAACCGTTTTAAGGCACGTTTTCAGGTGAGGACGAGTGCGGTTTGTGTCAGAAGATGCCTAATATGAACAACCGACTCCACATGGGATTTGAGGTCGATGGGAATCGACCGTTTGATCTGTTTCAAATCACTATAGAAGGGTCGTGGGAATGCTTGTGGCGTTCATTGAATGTCAATTCCAACGGTGGTCTGAACTATAGTTTTGATTTGGTAGCTTAAAATTAAAAATCTATGTTGGGATGTACCTGAGGCTGGATGCTTTGCGAGACAACGACAGATTCATATCTCTTGGTATATGGGCTCAGGAAGAGCCACCTTTGTGTTTCTATTGTGAAATGATCATTGGCCTGAGTTTTGGTGGATTAAGTTCTGTAGTGTTTAATGGATTCTTAAGGGTGTGTTGGACGTTTGTGAATGCAATGTGATCGTTTGAACGAAGCATCACGACCCTTGAAGGTTGGGGGATGTGTACGTTATTCCAGAAGGCTTTTTAGGGACTAGATGTTCTAAGGTGGGAAGGTTTTCATGGCCCGTATTTTGAACTAGACTAAAACTCGAAGGAATTTGAACTTTTTCCTTTACTAAACCGGTCATTTTGAAGACCAGTCTTCGGAACAAGGTTCTTATGGTTTGAACCCTTCCATTTAATGTTTTTTTATGTGGGCAGAGGCCCGTTACTTTTATCGGGTGGCCCGAGAGGCTTTGGAGGCACCCGACCCACGTTTTTAAAGAGTTTCTGAGGATGCACGGTTGGTGCATGGGTTGACCAAACCATGCATCCCAAACAGTGAAGCCTAAATCTGGTGGGAAGTGGCTTACGCATGGGCTACACATGGTTTCCCAAACCATGTGCTTAGGCCATTCAACGATTGGCTTGGGGGAAGTAGACTCTGCATGGTTTTCGCACAGTTTGTAAAACCTTATGGGTCAAACTTTGTGTTTGGGTGCATTTAGGTTTTTAATTAATTTTGAAATAAAATAAATTAACAACCAATAACTATACTCTCCCTCTCCCTCTCTAATATGCAACACAAACCATCAAAGGGTATCTCCTCTGTGATCCATGTGACACCCCCCATACGGCCACCACCTCTTCTCATTCTTCCTCCGTCATCATCAGATTTTCTCTTGGTTTCTTCTCCGATCCTCTTTGGAAAGTCCCCTCTATCCCTCAACTCTTATATTACAGCTAGATCTCGGCCTATCCATCGACCTGCAGGATTCAATCGAACCCTAGGTGTTTGGTATTTCTTGAACTTGTTTTTCCTTCGTTCTAGGGATGTGCCAAGGTTGTCTCTAGACCCTTAGGTTCGAGTTTGGGAATTTTCCACTGGAGGCAAGGAAGATACGAGCGATTTTGGTTTCCGGGTTGATTCTAAGGTAAGGGTTTTACTCGTGGCTTGTTTTAGCAGCTTCTAAAATAGTTCATTAGTTATTCAAAAGGGTCATGGTATTTTTTTCATTGTTCTTAGGGTCTATGTGCACATGCATGTGTGTGAAGGTTCTTATGCTCAGTGGATAGATGCAACGAATCATAGTTATAAAGCTCCAAGAGAAAGAGTGGACGGATCGATCCACCTGGAGGTAGGGTCCCTCTCATTGCCTTTAAATTTATTGAAAGTAATAATGAGTTTAATATTGAACTACCTTAGCATTTAAATAATGCAAGTTTAGTCGATTAAATGATAATGTGAAAAAAAATTGGATTGTAGGAATGACTTAAAAATTGTTTTCATCTAACTAAACTCAAGATTTAATAATAAAACCTTTCAATTAGAGTTGCAATGTCTTCAAGATAAAATTTAGAGATATAATTTTTATGCTTTTCTGCTAGATTGTTGTGGTGCCTCTCTGATGCTTTGTCTTTAATCTTTCCTTTTTGATATGAATGGAATTATATGTCAATGATACTTGTTTTTGGGTCAATTTTCCATGTTAGGAAAATGGAGAAAGATAGTAACCTTAGTGGGATGAATTAAGACTATATTACATGTTTCCTCAAGAAGGTATCCAAGGGTTAAAGAATTATGAAAAAATCATGTATGATGAAATGTTTAGACTAGGAATGAATGGACTAGGGTGGTAAGACCATGCCTTGGGATAATGTATAGGGCATATATTATGTTAGTAATGTGAATATGTAAATTACTTTATATAGATACTTCAGAGTAGTTTCCTTTAGAATAAATGTGATAAATATGATGTTGATGTTATTATACATACATAAGAGTAGTTACCTTAAGTATAAATGTGATAAATATGATGTTGATGTTATTATAAATACGTAATATGAGTTTCCTAATGTGTACCTGTGATGAACATGCTTATAT
The DNA here is from genome assembly GCA_963277665.1 of Viscum album. Classification (NCBI taxonomy): domain Eukaryota; kingdom Viridiplantae; phylum Streptophyta; class Magnoliopsida; order Santalales; family Viscaceae; genus Viscum; species Viscum album. The sequence continues at coordinate 166,476,329 of OY728135.1, forward strand.
AGAATTATATAGAAATGAGTTGCATGTTTGATTGTGAATATAGGATGACTTGTTAAATTCTTATGAGGTAATTCCATAAGCTGTATGCTATATACATGATTGTTTTGTGAGTGCGAACATGTTGATGCCACATAATAAAGTATAATAAAAATGAGCACATGCTGAGGCCACCTAAAGATAAGTACATGTCTGTGTTGGAGGTTGTTATACCCCATTTTAGAGAAAGAATGTGATGGATGGGAGGCATTCTTACCCCATGACATATTTTGTGTATGTTTACAAATGGGAGTAATTCACACCCCATGCAAGATTCTATCCTGATACTTGTATAGAAGGGAGGCATTTTTACTCCTTTCCAATTCACATTCAGGGACGAGAGGCATTCTTACCTCGTTACGGGTAATCTCGATTTATGGAAGGGAGGCATTCTTACCCCTTTTCAGTTGACTTCTAGTGATGATTTACATGTTTGTATGGGTGGCAGTTATACCCCATGCTAGTATTATGAATGTGATTTATGGGATGTAGTTATACCCTATGCCGGTTGAATGAACATGATGGAAGGGAGGCATTCTTACCCCTTGCCTGTATCTTTTAGGAACATGAAGCATTCGTAACTTGTTGCCATTGTATACTAAGGATGAGAGGCATTCTAACCTCATGTCTGTTATAATCTGCCGATGGGTTAGAGGAATGCTTACCCCATTCAATATTTTATAAATATTTACATGTGTAACTATAGTGGAATCATCGGGTTACTTTATCGGCAACGAGCCAAAGATAGTATAATTGGCAGGTGTCCTTTGGGAACTTAGATGGGTTTTATTCACCTATTTAATTATGCATACTTATTTCTCCATACCTGGTCACTTTTTAATTATTATATACTATCTGGATTGAGTTTGACACAGGTGGTGCCGACCTACTATGTTTTAAATCTTTCACCCTACTCGGGTCACCATTGCACTGGGGTACCTGAGTAGACCTTCTTGCATGCATGTCATAGGATGTGTGATGTGTTGTTTATACAAGAGGAGTTAGGTGAAAAGGACCAAGTGGGAGCTTGGGATGCTATGAGGATCACCGTAGGGATTTGTTGTCCTTCTTTATGTATTGTTTTAAAAGCATGTTGTATCGATTCCTGATTTCATAACTAAATCATCATCTGTACATGCATGCATTGTAAACTGGCATTTGCAACCTTTTATAAAAAGGTTATTACCTGTCTTTTTTATTCTGACATACAATTGTTTACTGTTTCTTCTATTTAATATTATTTACTCTGATAATATTGTTATGTTACTCTGATATGAATGTATAGTCTCACAACTATCACCTCCCGAGACCATCGCTGCTAGTCGGCTGCCTTTGGTGTACGGGGAGACGCACTTGAGGCCATATGACCTACCAGTCCAGCCCCTGGTTCGATGGTAAGCCAGTCTAGGAAGTTACAAATTTATTTTCATTCATAATTATGTATCATTTTTAGTAATAAAAATTCTTTTAATAAGAAATATAATTATCTTAAAAAAATACGTTCATGTGTTTTATCAAAATTATTTTCCATATAAGATAATTCTATTTAAATAGTGTTATACTTATATCCCTGTTATTAATATGATATGATTTTTGTTAATGATGAAAACTTATATTATATTGATTATGTTATGATTCAATTCTTTTTAATAAACCCAATTTTTGGGTTATGCTATGATGAATGATTTATGTTTTTTTGGAACTTGTAATAATGATTTAATTATTAGACAGCTGGGACCTATATCTCCCTCTGATGCATTGTGTAAGGATATATAACTCATGATATACGCATGAATGGAATGGAATTTAAATTTAGATCTGTAATACAGTGCTATAATGGTATGTAAATCAAATTCAGTAATACATGGTTCGAATGACATTTAATCTTGGTTCAGTAATACATGGATGCAACACGATAAATAAACTCAGTTCAGTAGTGGAATTTTTCCACCATGATTTTGTTTGCAACAATCCCTTGGATACTATGGAAATCATTTTATGTGATAATTAGTTTCAAAAATTCTTTATTTTATGTAAATTTTATTATATCATGGTAATTTTTCGTTTATGATCTATTCCTTATAAAATTCCAGTATTTATTTTATAACTCGTGATTTTGATATTTAATGATTATGTTCATGTTTTTACACTCTTATTTTTGTGGATTGTTTTATGTTTTCAATTTTTATGCTTATAGAGAATTTTACCTCACCCTTTTTATGTTTTTTCTTCCCATAGATATAATAATTTATTTTAGGTAGGAAGAAAAGGGGAAGATATTTAAGGGAGATGTGGAAGATCATTCACCAAGAGAGAAGATTATGTTCAAATTTTCCAAAAGCACTAATCTACAACAGACATTGGGAATCTATATGTTTCATGAATTATGTATTTAGAAAAAGTAATGTGATATAAATATAAATCTTGATTTGGTATCAACATTCAATATATGGATACTAAGATCTCTCATTCTTGGATTTCTATTTTTTTACAACCTAATTTATATTTCCCTATAAGATGAAGAATCCACTTCCATTAGAGAACCTCAAGTAATATTCATCTAATGGGTAATTCCCTTTGGATTGAAGGTCAATACTGCCACATATAAATGTTCAATGCACCATGACATCAAAGCCTTATTATGTAAATTTATCAAATTAAACAGCAATGAATTCGATGTAAAGTCAGTGAAACTTTCTACCTATCTTTATGATCTATAGACCATATTATACAAGTTTTGATAGAATACTCAGAAAATGAACCCATAGAAATGTTCTTTTAGAGAAGCCTTTGGTATTTTTTGACTTTATTATATTTCACTGCACCATCAAATTTGATCATGATATGTCAAAATTCATCCTTCACATGTCACATTCTCGAAACATGTACGAGTTGAGAGGAAATAAAGGAAATGTGTCCTACATTTTATGTTTTATAAACAATTAAATAGAAATATTTTTTCCCTTCACAAGAATTGAAAAATAAGGGTGTCATGTATCATTGAAACAAAAAAAATAATAAATAATTTGATACCATCAATAAATACTTATTTAGTCAATAAGTATTAAGGACACATGCTAAATGAATTCCACGCTTTCTTTATTTGATAGTCTTAGAGAAATCATTATGTTCCATTACGTCTGAAAGAGAATGATGCTGAGAATCAAAATAGTCATTAATATAACATTCAATCAATGATCGATACAACGACACAATATTATGATATTGAGAAGTTCATACTTGTGATAATATTGAGAGTTTTTATGTCGAGGAATTACCGGCAACATCACGAGGTCCACTTAGTTTCTCACAATAATCCAGTCAAATTTATCATTAGTTAAAATATATTGATACGACATCTAACATGGTGTGTGGTTATTCTGCAGTAGTCTGATATAAATTTTATTCCTTATAGAGAAAAAAGGGCGAGGCCCTGGAAACATTCAACGTTGAGAAACATTATTTTGAAGATACTTAATTAAATACTGATCAACCTAATGATGAAATATTCCCTATTTAGTATATAACCTGAATATGAGGAATATATTTTGACTGAACCTGTAAGATTCCATTGGTAAATTGAATGGAATGCTATAAGATTAAAACATTTCATCAGGAACTATATTTATCTTTCCAGATAAGGTAGTGTTTCTATATTCCATATTGTTATGATAATTTGGTACCAAAATTTATCCGAATATCAGGCTCTCACTGTGTGATAGGAATTGGAACTCCATGTTCAAATGAACAACCTGGAAGAGAAGGGAGAATCCGAATTGGTAATCAAGCAGATCAATAAGGATGACACTTTCGTAAAATATGGGTCCCCTAGTGTGATCATTTTCTAGGTTTAACAGTGAATTTTCACCCAAATATAACATTGTCTTACATCTTACATTCCCAAAATGCCATGTCGATGCATTGGAAAATGCAGAAACTACCCTAGAAAATTGAAATTGGAATGAAACAATTATATTCATTTCTAATCATTATGTGCTCTATCATTTTGTTCAAATTATTACAATAATAATTATTGAAATCTACCCAATTCCTAAGCTATAAGTCCATATAACAGGTCAGATGAATAATAATAAACATTACCTCCATTTTGGAGTACATCCACATAATATAGATGTAAAAGGAAAAATCTTTGTTACAAGTGGCCAGCCTCACTCTTTTTGATGAACAAAATCATTGGAAGATCCTCTACAAATGAGGATTTGATAAAGTACACCACATATGCATCGATGTGAATGAAAATAAATATCTCTTGAAAGAAGTACATGTAGAAGCCCATAGTGCCCCCCTGTCTAGGTATTAGCTTCTCTAATCAAATCGTAAGGCATTGGTACATCATGACTTCAATGTCCCATGATATCACATAATTCAATATGAATTATAATCCCTACCAATTTAGATCCAACATCATCCATCAACCCAAAGAGTTTCTACATATATCCCAATACTCTTTTATATTTTCTATATGTGTAATGGATTTAGTTGTGCCTTATCCACTATCAACAACTATGAAGTTCATCTATATACTTACTTCTACCCTTTTATTCTACAAATGGGATTAAGAATACCTCTAAAAAATTTTGGTGCAAAAAGAATTGTTAAATTTTTCAAAAACAATATCATTACATGATTTTTTGTCCCTTTTTTCATATTTATGGAAAATGATCCAAATTATGTTTTTATAATGTAGGGAAACTATATAATGATTACAATATCAAATCCAACCATTCATCGTGTTTTCATGAATCAACCAAAGAAAAAATAGATACTTTCAAAAAAAATGTTTCAAACATACTAAAAAAATATTGTGGATAAAGATAATAAATCTTATCCTAATATACTATTTCATGCCTTATGGTCCTAATGGACTACAACTCTTACTAAAAAACGACAAAACCCATAGTCATTGGTAAATGGGACCGGAGATGTTCTTCCATTTTTTTTCAGTTTCCATCGATATGGGTTTCCATCTATGATCAAAAATCAAAAAAATGATAAATCTCAGAAACAACTAGACTGGCTGGAGTGAAGCCTCCAATATCTAAGCCAAAGCGGGAATGACATTTCTCCATACTTAGGTCAACACTAATGGAGAATATTAATTATCATAATTGATTTAGAACTCTCTATAACTACAACCAGTGTATCGTTCATGAAGCAGTATGTTCTGTAATCAAAAAAATATCATCTTAGATGCAGTATATTAAATTATGTGACAACATAAAAATCAATGTTGAATGTCTTTAAGTTGAATGGAATAATCATCCATGTCGCATGATGTTATATTACATGACATGAGTTCTCTGATACATGACATAAAATAAAAAAAATACCATTTGTATTCAACAAATGAAATTAAACTATTTGGAGAATGTCTCATTTATTTTATGATATAAAATTGTTAAAGATAACACATGTTGACCTCCCTTTTCGTCCCCCAAAATGATGAGTAGATGCCTTGAATGATCTTGACACACATCATTTTCACTCCCAAGTAGAACATTATCAATGATTTCCATATGTTTGGATGATAAATATAGGGAAACCATCTTAAATAATGATGTGTGGTTTGATTCTCATTCAAATAAGATACATAGTGATGTCCAGATCTCTAATCATGATCCAAACAATGTGAATAAAAGAACAAATATCCCCTTTCCTTATATACGAAAAAATACAATAATGGGAACTATTCTATAACACATGTAATGATCCTCATACCATCTTATATTCTAGGCCCAAAAAATATTCAAGAAAGTTTTAATACCCATGTTTTTAATATTTAATTATAGTTGGTGTGGGGAAGCATGTTTTATTAGTAAGTGTGGATTGATTCTTATTCCCATGAGCTATGTTTTGAATCAAATATCTCCAATATTAGGTTCATAATAAATAAAAAATTCACTTCAATCCATGATTGTATCAATCAAACCTAACATATAATTTATTTTCAACAAGTACACGGGGCTTGATTCTTCACCTATCATGATATGCAGTGACAACGGGGTTCTATCCTATAGTAAGAAAACAATAACTACTTCTTTTCATGTAGATTTAACTTCATCCTTACCACATGACATTAAACTACATGGATATTGAAGAACTGTGAGTGACATTATTCTATTTATAATGTGATCTGTAGTTTCTCTTAGATGTCCTATTATGTAAACATCTATGATTCAAAAAACCCTTTCATCAATGTTTGTTTGAATCAAATAATCAGAAGGAACATTTCGAGAAATATTTTTTTCATGATTTTGAGTATATTAAGATATGTTTTAATGCATGAATTTCTAATCCTTAGTCATACAATTATATTGGAAATGAAAACCCCATTCCTTTTTACCATACATGAATTAGATCTCCATTTGTTAACATTCTTGGAATTATGTCCTAATTTTGATAAAATTATATTCAAATTGATGGAAATACATTATACATTACTTCCAATCATCTATTTGGAATGTATCAAAATCCCATATTCTCTTTGTCAAATCCATATTGGTGCGGGGAAATGTTTTCTATAACTATGACATGTTGATTCTTTCCCCCACAAGATACATAGTGAAGCACAAGTCATACACCCTAGAACATCCACCATATAATCATCAATCCCCTTCAATTAATTTGTGTTACATTATCCTTTATGAAGAAGTTTTTACCCCTCTTAATTTTTTCATAATGATCGCAGGTCACGTGCAATTAAGAATTTGGTAAAGATGTTTTATGCCAATATACGGTGTCTCAATTTCCATTTATCTTACCAATGGTCATGGATATAAGACAATAAAAGGCACAACAGATTTTCTTCTCACATGAGAGTAAACAATACGGTATTATCATGAATTACATGTGGTTTGATTATTTTTTCAATGGGATATGTAATGAAACCTTTATTTTCAATATTATACCAAAAAAACAATGTTTTAATCTATTCACATAATTTCAATTTCATCCTTACCGCAAGACGTTACTCTAAATGGTTCCAAGAGAACTTCACGTGACACGATTTTCGTTGTATTGGGATACATAGTAACATGTAGGTCTCCTATTTCTGGTCCAACAATAATAATAAATATCCCAAAACATGTGTTCAAATCAGATAGAATATGGGAACCATATCGAGATCTTCATATAGATATATTCATTCCCTAAAATGAAATATAGGAGCACCATGTTATATTATGAGGTAAAATTGCAATATTCCTTCTCAGATCAGAATCACTCACATCCTCACTGCATGATGATAAATTGCATTTTCATTCATGAACTATTTGTTTATTTATTCTCATCACTAGGAGATATGTAGTGAAATCATGTTTTTTATAATTATACCCTTTGACAACATGATATAAATATGGACTGTTTTCTCCCAAATATGAATCAGATCATTCTGAGGAGATTTGTTATTAGTTTTCATTTTTTTATGAGAACCTATTAAAATATCCCATTATCCTTCTCTTATGATGAAAATCATGGTGTGGGACCTTTATTTTAAAACTATTAGTGGATTGATGTTTTCTCTAACTAAATATATTGTGATTCTTGAGACCTATTCTCTAGTTTTGCAACAATTTTTCTTCTCTATTCATATAACGAATCAGTTTTCCATACCACATGACATAAAAATAAATGGATGATGACCAAGCAACATGAAATTATATTTCATGGTACGCAGAGAAATATGTGTGGATTACATCACATAACATTGATATATAAAGTGAATACTATAATTTGGGTAGTTGTACTAACCATGGGATAAAGGAAAATTCTCTCTCAACTAATAAAATGAACAATCAATGAGAGGGAATTTATTCTAGTTACTCTTCTTAAATATCCCACCAATTATTTAAGAGATTCCCCAAATTATAAATTAGTTGGATATAATCTAGGGAATCCAAACACATTCTGAATATGAGTATATATTCTTCCTTTGTGAATTGAACATTTTCCTTCCACATAACATACTCTTAATCGAAAATACCTTTAGATCTCCATATACATTCCTCGTCTTTAGTGGAAGAATGGTTGATACCTATAATATCCATAATATGACTATGCTTTAGGTTCCCTTATTGGCTCAATATAAGTCACCCAAATAATGGGCATGTTAGCCTATGAATTATAATATTTGACTCTATAGTATGCTCTTTAGTTGGACATTCATAAAAAAACCCCTATAATGGGATATCAAATAGTGTTAACTTCACCCTTGGTAGATTCTTGTTATGTTCGTTTAGGTATTGTTGAATTTATATTTAAATATAGAAATCAATGGTAATCTATTATATTTTTTCCCCTATCCTTTCTTCGGACCTATAATCTCCAATTCTGTGGTTTATACATCCCCCTTCATTTTTTCAATGAAAACATGAATTTAACTGGGATTTTTGACCACATATATCATGTTATTTTTCATTTCTATGACAGATAATGTTTTGTAGAAATATTCCTTGAAATGAAACCAAATGATGTTATAAAATCCAATATATTTATTATGATTCATTCTATCAAATGAGTCCCATGGTTGAGGAATAATTTATAATTAGTAAATGATGATTCATAAACGTGTAACAAGACTTATTTTCTCTATAACGTTATCTCAAAATCATATAAATAAAAATTGAATTTATATAAAATTCATATGAAAATTGTATGAGTTTCCCAAATCAACCATACATTATTTACCAGGAATAATTCTAGATAGAGAACACAGATAAATAGTGGAATAAATAGATGTTTTTCACTCGATCCCAAGGTATATTTTAATTTAAAAGTATAAGAAGGAAATATATGTGTCAATGTGAAGAATTTATAATATGTATAGTAAGAAAAAACTAATTCCAATTTGAGATGGTTTCCATTAGTTGCATAAAAATATTTAGGTAACTATTTTTGAGGACAAAACGTGTGATATTTTTTATTTTATCCCAATGAAGGTGTTAGGATATTCCTTTCTATTTTTTAACCACATAAATATGTTTTTATTCTAGTAGATTGTGCATTATTGTATTACTTATGAATAGTTCTTTAGACTGGCTAGTCTGGTTGAGTAATGAAATGTGTAAATTCTTATATTCATGTGGTTGATTCTAGTTAAATCATTTTCCATTAAAATGAGGAAGAATTATTTTTTAAAATAAATAAAAAATAATTCTTGGATTCACCCCATCCCCTCATAGTGGACAAACAGATCCAACATTTTCCATTCTAGTGGTAACTAAGTTAAGGTTTAATTCAATGAAATCGTACTGATGTTTTACATAGGGTGAATTTTCTATGGATGTTTACAATTATTTGAAATATACGGGGATAAAAAATTTTGGTGGAATGAAAAAAAATTAATTGAAATATATCTTATTTATAAATCATAAGCCTTTTGGTTTTTGAGTTTTTAATCCATCATCAAATGGTTTCTCTAATCATTTTAAGAAAATTCACCTATCATCTATTTATGATAGAAAATATTTATAACTATTTGAGATATAGAAATTTTGTCCCTTCCCCAATAAGTGATAGTTAGTTTCTCATAGATTAATACATGAGAATGATATATGGATTTCAAAAAAGATGAAAAAATATTATAAGGAAATTTTCATTTGAACAAAGATATTGTAACAACATTGAAGGTAGAATAATGATGATCAAAATATGGTTGATTATGAATCTATTAGTGACAACATTTCAAGGGATTATAATTATTTAAGAATCTTAATATATCTTAGTGAGATGGTGGATGATGAAATAATTGTTGTTAGAATTTATGAATTCATTATTCTATGTTTGATGAAAATATTTTATCATTAAAATATTGACATCCATTATATCTATATGAACGATTTACACAAAACTCTTATTATGTATGAAATGATAAGATATATAGATATGATTAATAATGAAATGGATGATTAAGATATTTACTTGAAAAATATCATTAATGGAAACTATATATATATTAGAAAAAAAGAAGATAACAGTGACTATATCTTTGAAGGTGATGTTGGATATTTTTATAAATAATAGAATTCTGGTTAAAAAAATATTAAATGTGGGAAATGAATTAAATATAAATGATACCTTTCAAATATTTTTTGGATATATTTTAAGGGTTTTAATCAATTTTAATAGATGGAAGGAATATGTAAATAGGGAAAAATATGAATAAAATTTATGAATATATTTTATAAATAATGTAATCAATCAAAATTCTATTATATTGTAAGAGATAATTCATTATAAAATCCCAAATGGATATATATATAAATATATCTGGAAGATGATAATGGTGAATATGATGTTGAAAACATCATTGTTGGTGCTTTTGTGAATATAATTATTGAAAAAGTGAATGGAAAAAATTTCATTAGTGATGAAATAAGTGCCTATAAATATAAAGAGACTCAAGTATATATTCAGTTGAAATTATAATTAAATTAATTTATTTGAATGACCATAATTCTTAAATTGGATGGAAAAGTAGAATAAACGAAATTTCCTAAAAAAGAATATTGAATCATTTATTCAATAAAAAATACACATGGAATAAATAGATAAATGATCATGGGAAGTATTTTTATAAAAAATAATTATCAATGATATGTTTAAATAATTTTTAATGGTGGAGTAACAATAGATTTAAATTTTTCATCATATAAATTATTATCATAAGAAATGAATTACATGTTTCCTAAAATATTTTATATAAGATGAAGAATATTTTAAAAATTATGGACCTAAAAAATATCCACAAATATTATTTCCAAATGATGAAAAATAAGAATTTGTTAATATATATAATAATTCTGATAACACCACGTCTGTATAAAAACAAGAAAACAAAAAAAAATTATGTTTATATAATATAAATGTCAGGAAAAATAATATGTAATGTAGGTGACACTCCTGAGGAAGAGAAAAATATTGAACTAAAAAATGTAACAATTTTTTTGAGCAGAAACAATGGATAAAAGTTGAAGTTTGAAAATATAAATAAATTAAATTATAAACCCCTAAAATTGTTATATTTTTTAGAGGAAAAGAAGATTTATATTTTTAATACTATTATTTTGGGGTATTTGGTCATACATAAAATAAGTTATCATTCAATAATCATCATTACCATGATTCCATGATAAAATGGAGGTACATGTAAATGAGGTTTCAATTCACACATTGAATGAATCATAAGGAATTTATTGTGTTGACTTGAAATTTATTCCGCTGTATGGAATGTATTTGTGTATTTTGTGAAAAAATAGAATGTTATAAAAAATGATTACATTTCCTATCATTGAAAATTTTATAAAATATTTTTCAAATGCATTATTTGAAGAATGAATAGGTGTATATATGGCCTTAGTTGTTGAATCTAGTCTTATAGCTACAAAAAGAAAATGACACTTGCTATTGATATATATTGATAATTATATATTATATGATATTGGAAAATATTAAATATTTTTAGGGATTCTAAACTTATATATTATCTTTTAGAAATGATATCAATCTCAGAATAAATGTTTTCGAATATACAATAATTTTTAATGGAATTAAAAAAATGTTCCCTGTTTTTTCATGGGATGTAATAAAACCCGTTACATGATTCAAAAAATTATATTAAATGTAATAAATATAGTTTCTACAATTATGGTTTTATTGAAAGGAGTACATAATATAGTAAATATTTTATGATAGTCTTATAGACTATGTTTTTTTTCTTATTACTGATGTCTAATTTTGATGATATCTAATCATAATGAAATAAAATCTATTGTGGAAGAAAATAATGGGAAATATGTGATTTAAGAATATAATCAAACAATAAAATTTATATATTTTTTCATGATAATCCAAATATTATTATAAAAAGTGATTGGTTTTGTTTTAATATCCAAAAGGAAAATATCATAAACTCATTTCATATAAATTATTAGATATGTTTAAATATTTCATTAGATATAATTATATCTTAGATTTATGGGATAATGATTTAAAAATAAACATAGTTAGTTGTGTAATTTATTTCATTAACTAATTTCCTTACATAAAGTACATGTTATTAGTTATTTAAATACAAATCAGAGGCGTAGAAATTTAAAAAGGGATTTAGTAATAGAATAAAAATATATTATAGATATTTAGTAAATAAATATAAATATTTTAAAAGTGTATTGTATACATATTAATATACTACTGACTATATTCAAATACATAGAGTTCATCATGAGTTTAGTTCACCATACACATCATGAAAAGTTTTATTTATGTAAGAAAATTTAGTATATTTATAGAGATATATCCAAAAATATTGACCAAAAATGATACTTTTGAACACATTTGGAGATAGTCTATCAGATAAATATTTTATACTTATAATATTTTATTACACAATAATAAATATGATACTTCTTATAATATGTTTTATAATGATAAAAATATTTTGAAACATATAATGATATCTGTGAGTCATTTAATTAAAAATGTTAATGGCTTAGATCATGAGAAGTCTATTACGAGTTGAGTAGACTAAATCATGCATGGGTACCCTCATAGTGCTCTATGTTAAATATGTTATAATAGAGACACATGATATATGGATGACATTGAAGATCTGAATGTTCTCAAATTATCATATAATAATTTCATTCAATAATGTTCAAATTTGAATGAGATGGAAGAAAAGTTTTTATAGTTTAACAACATTAATAAGTTATTGAGGATATAAATAATGCATATAATGGTAAAGAATATTTTTGGAATCTTCATTTTTTCTTAATATGGAAATACTTTATACATATCATCTTATTTTAACGAATAAAATGAATGATGAAAAAATCATTTCTGGTCAACGAAAACATGTTGTTTCTAGAAGAACGTCAGTTTTGGTTTCACATAATCCATTATATTCTCATGTTAAAAAAAAAGAATTTATTTATGGTTTGGGGATAGAAGAATGGATTTCATCAAATCATTACAATAACGATCTGATATAGAAGAATTATTCTTTAGAACGTCTAACTCATACAAATAATAATAATATGATTTGAACACAATTGATGTTTTGAAATAGACATAATGGGATTGGTTAAGTTATTATATGAAAGGAATGCATATTTTTTAATTTATGATAAATATTTATTTTATTTAATCTCATTTGAACCTTAATCAAATTTAATTTTTAGAGTCTATTAAATTCATTATGATTTAACAAGATTTAAAAAATAAAATAATTATGATGGTCATAATGTAAGATGTTAATTAAAAAATGATGGATAAGTAAGTCTATATTGAGAAACATTGTGTCTCCATGATTGGGAATAATTAATGTCATGTGTTCTTTCAAATTTAATATTTTTAATGGAACAACCGATATCAAAGAGGTTTCAATTCCAAATTATAAAATTTCATTTGGATTTATAACATAAATTTTTTTTGACAATAAAATATACATAAAATAAAATAAATAGGATTCCCTTATAATTGTTTTTTTTATTATGTTGTCATAGATGGTTAAAATGAAGAATCATGTGGAAATTCCCCATAGGAGATGGAAAACATTTTAGAAATATAGAATATTTGAGATGCGAATTAATTTATAGGATTAAAAATTTCTCAAAATAATAAATATATTTTCCTATATCTTGAGGAATATGATATGAAAAACTTTTAAAAATATTTTCCTAGAAGACATATAGAATTTTTAATAAGTATTTTTCTGGGATACATGTTTTCTAAATATGTATAAGGAAATGATGACCATCCTGATGAGTTTATAATGTATGTTGGGATGGATTAATATCTAATGTAGTTATTACAAGATATAATGTCTGTTATTAGTTTATGTTATAGGTATTAGTGTTATCAATAATAATCTCATATATTAATTTAATAATTAGTTATCAGATATGTCAATGGAATAATTTATTTTCAAATAAAATGAGATATCTAGGGAAAGATATATATTTTTGGATATTCAAATATTCATTTTTAAGTAATAGTTGATAGAAAATGTTAGACATCTGGAAGAGTTCTCATATTAGGGGAAATTTTTATGGCTATTTATTAAAAGAAGATAAAATATACAACTCTCAACATATATAATATTAGTTTTGTTGGACACACTCATGTTATCTCAAAACATAGGTGGATGAAGAATAATTTGAATGATTTTTTATGGTAAACTAATGCTGCCCCATGTCATGAATTTTTATTTTCAATATTCTATATATCTCACTAAAATTAATGTGAAAAATTAACCCTACATGAAAATTGATATCAAATTTCACTTTAGAAAGAGAATATGTAGAGTAATGAATTGGGGATAGATTGTTTTTACTAAATTTGATGATTATGTTAATATATCAACTAATTCATTCCCAAAATAATAATTTCATATGGTAAAATTTAAAAATGGTGCTATAACACCTTCTCTTCGTAACTAGGTTATGGGAATCTCCCCCATGTATCATATATTCATTGAATAGTATTTTCTTGGGGAGAAAATAAATTTTACAAAAATATATCGATTGGAACGTGGTTAACCTATTATAGATATAATGCAAGTAGTGGAGTTTTTAAAATGGGTAATTAGTGATTCCATTATTTGTGAATTATTATAACATTACATGGAAGTGCATGTTGTGAAAATTATTGACACAGGAAAAAAAAAATTTGATAACATTTAAAAGTTATTTATAAATAATCTCTTATGGGTGGAATGGTATATTTGTTCAATGAATCTTATTTCCTATATCAATATCACTCACATAGGAATGGGATTGTTGGAAAAGTTATACATTTTATACATTCAAATTTTTTAGTGCCCATTGATTGTTACATAATATAATTTACAGTAGGGAGATTATTCAGGCCATAGAAGATGATGGTGTTATGAGGTTGTTTGATTTTTTAAATATAGAGTTTGGTTGTATTGTGAAAAAATTATATTGTATCGTCTTTTTTTAATTTAATGTCACATGAAATTTTAACTTCATAGTGAAATTGAGAATGGATAGAGTTTTCTAAACTTGTTAATTAGTTAGATTATTTATAGATGATATTACTCGGATAGTGGAGAATTGATGAAGGAATCAAAACTAAATACAATTAGAAGTGTGTTTCAAAAATTGAGTAGTTTTTGGAGAAATTTATTTGGATATTATTTATAGATATTATCATTTGACATTCATGTGTTTGGAAAATATAATGTTACCATTTATATAAAGGGATGGGTTTTTTTGGTGGGATGAAAATTAGTAATTTTATATAATATTTAATGGGGTAGAGAATAATTTGTTAAAATAATGTTTATTCATTGATGTTTTGGATATTATAGATGTTTTAAGTGTCCACATTCAATCAAATCTAATATCTATTTTTGATAATAACATCTGATGACATAACCCATTGTTTTTACATAACCCTTTGTGTATTCTAATTAATGGTTTTTGGTTTTGAACAATGGATAATGATTTCGATTAAGTATCATTGGAAAGAGGATGATACATGAAGTAAATGGATAAAGTGAAATTATTAAAGAAAAATGATAAAGGAGGAGTTTGAGGGAATTTTTAAAATGTGGATATACAAATATTATATCTAATATCAAAAAATGTCAAAATAAAAAGGTGAATTGTTATAGATATTCATTCCAAAAAATATTTTGAATAATATTTTTCAATTTCTATGATATATGGGAAATATTAATAATTATATGATGGTTATGTCATGAATATGAGAATTCAATATTAAAAATATCACTTGATGAAAATACATGATTTTCACTGTGGATGAATGAATTGAGTTGATGGTTTTAGATATATAAAATTTCAAGAATCATTGATAATACGAAAGAATCATTCTGAATAATTTGTGGAATTGTTTAGTGTGTGAAATTTGAATTTTTGTTATCACTTATGTGGGAATATATATATTGATCCCCTAAAATAATCCCCAATGCACCCATTCATATTGTGAAATTTTTCCAACAGGAAACTAAATCTATTCATGAATTTAAAATAAAATGTGCAACATATAAAGTTATGTAGAGAGATACTAAATGATGTTATGAAAAAGAAATTATCCAGAATGAATGTTTTCAACCATGTAATTTCATCGATGTTGAACAAGATGTATTTAGATAACTAATATACATTAGATCAAAAACGACTTGATTATTCCTATCTTGTGGTATCAGGAAGATTGAATTTATTATTGAATGCACTGATATATTGTATAAAATATGTATTGGTAAACAAAATTAGCAGGATGATGTTTAATAAATATATGGATAAATATAGAAATCAAGAATATTGTTTAATATCTATAATTATTATAATTATTTCTAAGGAGATAGTTCATGAATTATTATATATAAGAATGTTAATGTAGATGATGTTCTTGTATGAAGTTAAACTGTTAAGGAAGTACAAGAAGAAAACTGACAAATAATTATTAATTATTGATGAAGGTTTTAATTTTTATTATAACACATTTTTATAATTTTTTATGTGAAAATAGCGGGAACTATTTTTTATTATAGGTAAATGTATGTGTAACAATATTCCCTTCTAGTTGTAACCCCATAAAGTCATTTTTATATTGGATTTAGTGGTATTTGATTATTTTCAATGCATGAAATGTATTAGATATTCTTGGTGAGTAGTGAACCATGTACATTATTGTATTTCTATGATTCTTTTAAAATTCATTAATCCATTAAGAACAAAAAATTTCTCAGAGGATGAATAATGTTTTAATGAAAATATAATTACTTACAGAAAATATATCAAATATTCACCTCCATTCCCTATTATGGATCATATAGATCATGAATAATCCTATAGAATGTATAATATGTGACTTCAAAATCAGTTTGTCCAAGAAATATACCAAGACACTATATTGATATGTGGAGAAGAATGAAAAAAACTCACGATGTATATTCTCGTGAGACATTCACATGCATTACGGGGATATATTTTACCTATCGCTACATATAAATTGTTTAACTAAAATTTATTCATATTTATAGGAAAAAATTAATTTTATTCCATTATATAAGAAATATATATAAATAAATATGTATTTATCTATATATAAAAAATTAATTCTACAAATCAAAAAATAGTATTAGCAATCAATTATTATTACGAATGTATAAAAATTTCTATACCTCCAAAAAAAATATATTTTGATAAAAACCCATCATAGGAAAAATAGTTGATGGTCAAATAAAATTATTCCAACATTCTTATAGTGATTCCAATTATAATGTCAATATAAGAAACACCAATTCCCTTCCACTCATTAAATGAAAAACATTATTTTCATGAGAAGATTATCCAATATGAAATAATAAAATTTTTATATTCATACCTTATATATATATATGAGGATAATGATAATCAAATATAGTACTAACCTGATAATAATTCATTCATATAGAGAGGGTTAATAGTTTCTAATGGAAATATTCCCAAAATAAGAATGGGACCCATGAAGGATATTGGAATTGGTGAAAAACATTCCTATAATAGAATAATTTACTAATAACACATAGGTGTGTAATAGGTATTTCATTTGATGGTATATTTATTTAATTTCCCCAAATTCTGAATAAATAGTAATGTATATATAATAAATAATTTTCTCTTTTAGAGTAAATGCATTGGAAAAAATTTATATATATTTGAAACCATAAAATACATTTAAATAATGAAATTGAGGTAAAATAAGATGTTACTTGTCTGTTATAAAATACCATTGTTCAACATGATATGTGAAAACTATAAAAAACCTTGTACATTTATGAAAAAAATCATACATAAAATACCATTGAAATTGAATTTTTTTGGTTTGTTAAATTATGAGTTCCTGATAAGAAATTTGAAAGTGAAATTAAAATACCTTTTGGTTAATATCAAAAACATTTGTTCAAACACACATTTTTTAGAGAAAGAAAAAACTATTTTTAATCAAATGATTGTTAAGAGAATCAATAAGGATATACTCATATTTATTTGACAGATTTAGGAATTTTGGGATCACCTTCAGTTGTCCAAATTTGATAGGAATATGTTACAAAATCGATAATTGATGATGTAGTTAAACCAAATATAAAAATAATCAAATATAATTTCTCTAATCTTGAATATTTATAAAATATCCCACAAAATATAATGAAAAATAGGATGTATCACATGAGGTTCCCACATTCATCCATAATAGAAATTTTGATAATCCATAAGCCTAGGACACAACAGTTCAAAAACAAGAATCATGAGCTATATCAACTAATCAAGTTTCACTTCGGGACAAAAAACAGGATAAAGATGATCTAATTATAAATGAACATCTAAATCATAATTAGAGACCTCATTGGGAAGATAAAATTCCATAATATCTTGAGTAAATTTTCTAATTCATGTTTTATTACCTAAATTTATTTTCTTTGATATTAATTACAAAATTTGTGAAATAGTTGATTCCCTAGAAATGGATCCTTTTGAACCTGTTAAGAATATAGAGTTTCATGAAGAGGAATATTCTACATCTAGTGAGAAATGTAAATAAAACCCAGTTTAACTTGTTGATCGGGGAAAACCATCTCAATATCAAGATGTTTAATATCTGATTCAATAAACATTTTAATAAAAGGATTTGTGGTCTATTTTTATAATATACATGAACAAAATTCATGTTCATATTGGTATTTGGAGGCTATAAGAAATAAATTCCCTGATTTTAGAAGTACAACTATTCCCTATGATAAATAATTGTCTATTCAGTGTAATCTTACTATTTATTGAGAAATCTCATTCTCAAGAAGATATTTTTCTTATTTTCCAAGATAAATAGCTGATCCATTTTGAAATCTCAGTGTAGTGTCTGATTTGAAAACAAATTTAAGGGATTTTAAAAAATATTTTGGTATTATGTTTAAATATTTTAGAAGTAGTTCTAATCGGTCAATATAACCTACATCAGAACATAAAAATTCCCTAGATTTTTTTCAAAATGTATGAACACATTTCTATTTTCATGTATAGTTTTAATAATAAGATCCACAGTCATAAATGTGGCATTGCATTAATAAGTGTTTTTATACTATAAATGTGATATTATCGAGAAAATTACATCATGAGACCCTGTAAATAACACTATTCTAAACCATTTTAGTAAATTATTTCTCAATTTATTAATTTATATGTTTTTTATCATGAAAAAATTCATTATTATTGAATGTTTAATTTTTTGTTAAGACATGAGGGTTTTAATATGGTAGTTTTGTGAAAATTTAATTATATTATTAAGAGTAATGGTATGATAATTGAAGAAAAATCATTTAGGACCTTCATGCTTCACAAGAAAACGAGGTATTTTCTAAACAAACCCTATCATATGAATTCATCCATTCCATTTAAATATTTAGTAGTCAAAATTCCATTTGTAATCAAAATAGTGTTTTTATATAATTAATTAACTTATAATATTTTTGACTATTATTATTTATTTTATTTTAAATTATAGAGAATCTATATCATTTCTATATTAAGAATAATGTAACATTGCTTTATAGCGGTGTACAATAATAAATGATTTTAAATCCATTTTATCCACTTTATTTTTGATATATCAAAAAATATGATAATATTTTGTAAACATAACATTACAAGTTTTATTATCATCTAAAAACAATATATTTTTTATTATATTATTTTTTCAATAACTATAATCCCTGTATTTTATGAAATAATTTATTCAATTTTTTTAAAATTCCTCTATTTTTTATAATGGTATGACATATTTTTTCATTCTGGGGTAGGATTTTGGGAAGGTATAGTCTTAACAATCCCCTATAAATCATAATGATTTTGAGGCTCAAAAATTCCCTTTTATGATTTACCAATTATGTAACATTTTGTATTTTATAAGAATATATTTCATAGAAAAGATTAATTTTAATGATTATAATTTTTTTTAAATGTATTTTTAATGTGTGTATTATGAATTATTGATTCAATGTAAATATAATATTTATTTAAGGGTGTTTTATGGTTCATAAATCACACATTTGAGTCAAAACATAAGAATCATACAAACTATGATATTGGATTTTTTATGATAATCCATACATTTAAATGGAACTCTACATTTGAGAAAGGGTATGTATGGACAAATTACCCAATGTATGTAAAAATGTATACAACTTTTGAATATATTTTCATATACCACAACCATAAATTTTTAAACAACCGTAAATTGTGAACTCTATGTATTGATATTTGAAAGTACAATATTATTGACTACTAAGGGTGGTGTTTAAATTAATTATATTTTAAATGAGTTCTACTATTGTCTCAAAAGATATAAATATAAATTTAATTTTTTATTACAACAGATTCAAAGGCATGTGATCTATAATGTAAATAGATCTTGTTTCATAGGTATATTATGAATCTTTTAATTAATTTCAAATTTAATGATTGCATTTTTTCTGGCATCAATCATGCACCTTGTCAATATAATGAAAACAATAGTTCCTATTTTAATAGAATGTAATGTTTCACCATATAAATGAATTTTTGTATGAAATAATTTTTTTAATATAGATAAATACTATCAGAAAACAATTGATAAACACACTCTATTGTTTTGAATATACAACACTTTTGATGCAATCATATTTCCAACTATATCTCTATAAAAACTGATGTTGTTTTTCATCTATTATTAAAGATAAATTTAAACCAATATATCTTAAAATATATTATATATTGAATATATTCATCATTTAAAAATAATATAAACATTAAATTTGTTTCTGTTTAATCATTTCACATGACCCTATCAACTCTACCACATCATTCAAATTTTATTTATTGCAGTTTCTAATGCTCCGACACATTTGTGGATTATTATCATACTATAAGAGTATGGTTTAGAAAATATGGATCCATGTAAAAGAATATAAAAGCTATATAAATCCTTGTTATATAGGATTTAACATCAGGAACTCAGTTTTGATGGTCATATGATAAGATGACCCTTCTAGATAAAATATCAAAGCTCACAGGGATAGAATTGGTTGAGTGGACTTGAGGAGCTATATTCCCTAATGCACAATAAAAAAAATTCATGTTCTTCATTACTATTCATCTGATGATTAAATTACACATGTGATAGAATAGTACATAACAACATATATCACAATGGTTGTTAAAATAATATAATTGAAACAATTAAAAAAATGACTCAATTTTCCCTCTATTGTGTGTTTTAGTATTATTTTGATCTAAAATATGTTTTTTATATAAATAGTATTTTGGAAGAAAAATAAGTCATTTTTGAGATAATAATTAATTTTTTTATCAATGATATAATTGAAGTAAATAATAATTAAATTCCTACCCATTTATTTTTTAGTTAATACTAATAAAAATAAAATTTCATTAAATGATATAAAAAAACTTCAAATTGTTATCCTGTGGAAATTGATTTATATATTTTGATAGATATAAAATATGGTCCATTAATGGTCCAATTTATCTTTAATAATGATTATCATGACCCATAAATAGTAAAACCTATAATTTCATAATTAGGTTTAATGTAGTGTGTTTCGATGAGATATGTGTTTATTTAATTAATTTCCATCCCATATGTGATTTTTATTTAATAAATTAGATTTAATATTTTAATATTTTTGTGTAAATATTTTAATAATAGTAAATAAAATTTAGTTATAATGGATAATTACCTTTTTAATAAAACTACCGACATAAAAGAAAAACCAAAATGAAAAAAATAAGGAAACATAATGACTAATGATCAAATAAATAATTTGTTTATATTTTTTTTGTAATGAGTTTGTATTTACAATAATTCCCAATTAACCATATTTTTTAATTTTTGAAGCGCATGTGGTTTTCATGGCCTCCAAAGAGTGTGTACATTTAGGTGTTTAAAAAAATATCACTCCGCCACCACTATAACAAGACTTCCATTATTCTTCACTATGCACATATCCCAGGACTATTTTCTAATCCAAAACCTACCATAATAGTATTTAATAATACCCCATATCATCCTATAATCCTCAACTTTTTAAATAGATGATCCATGCCTTTCGTGTGAACAAAACATAGTTACATTAAAAAGATTTAATGTTCCATAATATGCATTTGTGTTTTATTTTCTTCACTAACCATTCAATTTTTATTACTCCATGATAATATAGTAGCAATAAAATCATCATTATAAAATTAATTTTCTAATAAAAATTTTATACCTACATCTAAATAGACATCAACCAAATGGGATGCAAAGTTTTTGTTTGTCAGTTCGGCGGACCACTGCCTCTCGAAATGAAGTAGTTTGTTTCTCCTACTCCACATATCATGGAAGATAATTATGATAGAAATATTAATTGTATGTGATATATATGAACTTTATGTATTATTTTAGATATTTTATTTATTATATAACACATATCTTAATTCATTCAAATTTTTTGGAAAACAGTAACAACATTTGTTGACATGTGAACTGCGTTCTCCTCATAGTGATGTGATATGTTCACACATAACATGTAATTTATTAATGATATTACTAATTAAACCTATATAACATAAATTAAATATATATTATATTTATGAAATAATTACAGTTCTATATTTTTAATATAGAATTATCATTATTCCTTTTTATCACACTAAAAAATTGATAACGTCATTTGAGGACATATGCACTACATCCTACTCAAAGTGATGTGATTCTATTTATGGAAGGAAAATGTTACATACCTACTTTACATAATGAACATAGAATAAATTTTTTGATAGTCATATATATGTGTGTTAAACCATCTCCTTGATTGTAACATCTGTTCATTTTTCACAACCCTCAATGATTAATATGTTTGAAATTTTAATTTATGTATGAATATGATAATTATTTCATGATTTTTATTCTGGAGTTCTTTATTTAATAATCTCATTGACCATTTTAAACAATATTAGTCATTTTGACACATAAAATGAATGTGATCGAAACACAATCTATAAACTAAAATCATTAATTATTTCAATGAGTTGTCATAACATGTTAAATTAATGTAAGAATAAATATGAAAATTTTTCATTTGAATTAAATAATTTATATATTATTATTATTAAAAAAAATTAAAGAAAATATTTTCAAGTGAAACTGAAGGTAACTATTTTATTATCAACCTCATTTCGCAGAGGCATATTTTGATGTTTAACACCAATCATATTTTTCGAGATGTATATATATAACCATTGATATATCATATCCTTAATTTATTTGTTCGCATACAATTTAATTTTTTGTTATATATTATTCTTTAATTTATTTTTTTATTTATATGATCAATGTATTATGGGACAAGTTAATTTTTTTATGTTTTTAGATCAAAATAGTTTTCTATATGTGAATAATAAATTTTCTATTTTACATATTTATTTATATCAAAGTAAAATAATTATAATGGAAATTTAATTTATAAATTTATTTTCATTCAATTATTTTAAACAATAATATTTTTATGTTTTTTACATATAATGTTTAAATGAATGAAATTATGATTGTTCATTTTTCAACGTAAATAGAGACATTGAGTATTCAACCACATTAGTCATTATTTTATTATTGATTTTATTTTAATTATAAAAGGATTAAAACAATAATATAATATAATATATTTATATTTTTGTATTTTCTAGTATTGAGAATGATTTTTCTACGAAAAGGTTGTTATTGTACAAAATGACTGTTTTTAAAAGATAGGGATATTTTTAAACAAAATGTGTTTCATAAAAGTTTAATGATTTTTTCAAAGGGATTTAATATTAATTTAGTTTTCTAATTATATTGTAAAAGATCATTTTATAAATGTAGTGTTCTTATTACATCTTATATGTGGGGTGACATAGGTAGCATTGGGAATGTGTAGATAGCACTAGGAAATAATGTTATAACATACCGTGGCGTATTCCAGATTACACCAAAAAAGACATTTACATATTAAAATGAGGTAGCCAATTTAGTGTTGTGAAATTTCATTAAAATTTAATATGGGTGGCCTTGATAGCACCAAGTGATCCCGTAATAGCACTCCAAGTCATAGGGTAATGATAATATTGGATGTAGGGCTTATGTTCATTCAAATTAAAAGTGTTTTTATGGTATTTTATGAATATCAAAGTCTAATACACTAATAGTGCTTTATTTGAAATCAATGGGTTTTAAGGATTACTAAATTTAAAATTTTCATTTTCATTTTAAAATTATTTAGATCATATTATTAATAATCATTGAAGATAAAGTTAAGAATTATATTTTTTTTCATGTTTTTACTGAACTAACTGTTTCTGATTATTATATATCCCATAATAACAATTCACTATTATACAACATTTAAAAAAAATTAAATTAGTTTATGGAAGGGTAATAGAATGGTTGAAATCTTGGTGAATGTCATTGAAGTTGTCAATTAAATTAATTAATGTATTATTTTAAGAGTTCAATGTTATTGACATATTAGATATAGAATGGTGGTGTACACATTTTTTGTTATTATTATGAATGTTTTATTGAGTAATTATTTAAAAATAAAAAACAAAAGATCATAATATTTATAGAATGTTAGTTAATCACTAAAAATAATTATAATGGTATATTTTAAGGTCACACACATATATGAAATACATGCGATAGTGGTAGACTACAATGGAAGAAAACTCATAGAAGATGATTATTTATGGGATAGTAGATATCCCAATGGATATCTTATTCCAATTTTATAACTCATCTACGAGGTAAATTAATTCCATGCAATAATTATTCTCCATGGTGAAAGACATTTCATGAGTAGAATAAATTAGTTTACGATGAAAGAATGACATTTTTTGAATTAATTATCCAAAAATAAAATGTTTCTTAGTGAGTTGTAATTAATAATTATAATGGATACATATTTCCATGGAATGATCACATATGTGTTAAAAAATTCTGAGGTAACTCAGTTAAACAATGTAATTATGTAAATTATTTGTGGGAACTCTTTAGAGAGTGGGAGAAATGAGATTTAAAATTTAAAATTTTTCTATACAATAAGAGATTATGAGTCCATTTTGAAACCAATAATAAAAATTTTTATTTTTGAGATGGTATATAATCAAATATCTAGGTTATGGATCATGGATATACCCTTTTTGGTTTTCAAAATTCAAATTGTTATGTCCTATGCATATTTTAAAATCTTGTTTTTCATTATTACAAATACGTTAGAGAATAAAAAACTATTTTGTTAAAAAATAAGTCACAAAGGATAATTATAATCGACAATACACATCTTCACCACATATAATGTACGTTAACATAGTATGGAAGACCATAAGTTTCACTTTATTTATTCTCTAAATATATAATAGTTAGTTATTATAAATTTATGAAACGTGTTTCTGTAATCTTGATATTTTTTATAATCATTCCATATAAAAACATTGTTCTCAATTCCGATCCAAAATATCATCATTCCATGTTTAGAAATGTAAATTTTGTGGATCTATTTTTTTATTTGATCTTTCAAAATTTTATTCTATGATAAATTATGTCATTACCATTATTGTAAAATTTGGTAACTATAATGATTTTAATATTCATTGAGATGATAGTGTGTGTTTATAAATAAGAAGTTATTATATTATATAACTAGTTAATAAAACTATAATTATTTATTTACTCAAATAATAAAAAATTTCAAATTAAATTCTATATAAATTAATTATATAAATTTTATAAAATGTTTGAGTTGGTGGATTACATATCCCAAAATAGAAAATTTAATAATTGTTTCATGATTTGGTAATGATTTTGATAATATAAACATACTAGTATAATAGTGATCTCATTTATTTTTTATAAGTTCATATATAAAAATTATAATATTTTAGATGAATAATAAATATTATAAACTAAAATTTTATATTAAAAATAAGTCATTTCTCTTTTCCATAAAATTAATCTTTTAGAAGGTTTAATTTCCTACTATTATTTTTGACTCATTTAGAAAATTGGATTAAGAATTTTCATTTCTAGATACCTAAAAAATGATAAAAATCAAATTTTAACCTTATAAAAATTTTCATGGAATTATAAATTAATATGATTGTTTAAATAATTATATTTATGAATCACTCCCTTAAGACATCTTTATAAAAATCTACATGGATATTGATTTTTTTTCAATATAATTTCAAATTTATCAATATATTTTTTCATTATAGATTCCAAATTATGACCATAATATCATAATAATATATCACATTCCATATAATTAACCGCATCTTATGGAATATATGTAATATGGAGAAGGTTATTTCATGGGGTATGTATTCATCACAACCAATGAATAAAATCATATTTTGATCTAAATGAAAAGGGAAGGATGACTAATTTTAATAGAATGATTATAGTAACATTAAATTAGAAAAATAAAACTATAAATATTATATTAAATTTGGAAACATAGTTTTTTAATCTAAAAGCATGTATAATTATGTAGAAATGGGAATGAAGTTAGTAGAAATTGATTTTTCACGTCATGGATTACTTATCCATAAATGGGGGTTAAGACACTAAGGGATATATTTGTCTGAATAATAATACATGACCTTAGCTTTATGATATCTCGATCTGAAACATTTTATATGGAATGTTCATGATGAGTAACCATGATAATGATTTCCATCATTATATTGTTGGGCATGTTGGGTGGTAGTAAAAATACACTTGTGAGGATGTATTTCCTTTTTAAAATATAACAATTTTTATGAGAAACAATCCAAGCTTGAATATGTCATAATATTCAGGAAAAAAAGTTCCATTGATACATTATCCTCCCGTTTCTTATGGATATGTAATTTAATGGGAGATTAAATTTCATTAGACCACGAAGGGTATCTTGTTAAGTGAGTGATTTATGGAGATAAATACCATGTATTTATCTATTTTTATAAATAACGGGTATCTATTCCTACATAAATTTGGATTGTGTAAATGATTGTTGAATAATAGTGTATCTTAAGGTCTTGCAGCTTGGACATGGATGGTACAGTTTAAGATCATAATAAAAGGATAATTGGGATTTAATAAAATAACATTTTCACATAATAATAGGGTTAAAAATTCTCAATTTTTACCATTATTTGACCAATAATGTTCTACCAAATTCCAACATGATGTGGGTAAAGGATGAAAAATTTATTTGGGGGGTTATGAATCCCACGGGTGATGTGGGATGCAATCTTCATACGGAATATGTAGATATGAAAATATTAATCTTAGGAAAAAATTTACTATATTTGATATATATATTAAACAATAACTTAACTTATAAAGTTTTCTAAACCGACCTATGATATCATCTATAAGGCCCCGATATTAAACATTAAAAAATATTGAATTAAATGAGTATTGCACATTGAGTATCTTTTCTGGTTTAGAGTTTTATAGAGTGAGGACAAAACTGATACATTACAAATAAAATATACAATGTATACACTTCTACACAATTTTTGTTTTTTCATAAAATAAAAACACTTTGAAAAAATGTGACATGTTCAATTCCATATTTTAGACAACATAACTTTTCTGTGATCCCATCCATGACCCTATTCACTTTAAGTCCTTTGAAAAAACATTTCTAAACTTGGAATGAACATAAAAATATCAGTAAGGGATACACAAGGAAGGAAAACAATTAGTTTTTTCAAAACAACAAGTAAACCATGAATACATTATCATATGTAATTCTTTTCATCATTATGAAGTAGTAAATACTCTTCATTGAATAAAAGATAATTGCCTACCCTTTTGTAACCAAAAGATTTCCATATAACAAATATATGGAACACATAACATATAAAGGTAACATGGGACATAAACATACATTAATTGAATAAACATACATTGATTCCACTAATATCTCAAAATGGAATATCCATACAGCTGACTTACAGACCCAATGCATTAGAGGTAATAATGTTACCAAACATCCTGGTGTATCACGACACCGCCCATCATTTGGATTATCACATAACCACTCATAAAATGTCCATGTACCATTATAAATTCATAACACATAAAATAAATATAATGGAATTAAACCATTTCCCCATTTCAATAACAATATATAACTTATATATATTGACATAAAATATCCATTATAAACACCATTTTCAATTCCAAAAGACATAAAAGAGTATATGGTATTTATTTTTCTTTTATAATCATTACGCCTTATTAAGGATACTAGAAAAATACTCATAGTGGCCGAAAGGCCATTGTTGTAGAGTGCATTAAAAAAACATTGATTTTTTCATTTTGTAAAAATATTTGTAGAGAAAAGATTCCTTTTGAATAAAATTAAAAGTCAAAGGGTTTTATACACCGTATAAATGAACATTGTGTATAAAACAAAATATGCCTCAATGAAAGAAGATTAATAGGATGTCCCTTATGAAGATAATTTTGTGAATAAAATATATCTATAATTTTTATTAACTTTAAGTACATAAAAATAATGTATAAATACAAGGTAAGACGATATCATATCATCACATAATTAAGAAGTAGAAGTTTAACCCAGGGAACTGAAATTGGGTTAAGAAGTTCCCTTACAAAGATAATTTTCTAAATAAAACAGATATATAATGTTAATTCATAATAATTACACATAATGAAATTATAAATAAAAGATAGTACATAATTATAGCATGTCATAATCAAGAAGTAGAAGATTAACCCAAAGAACAGAAATTGTTTTAAGAAGTTCCCTTACCTCATGTCCGACATGACCTGTTCTTTCTTTAATCTCCTGAATAATAAACTAATTATGATTTTTACTTTTCTAATAAACTTTTTCATGTTTATTATTCCTATTATATTACTTATTACAATGTTATAAACGTAATATAAACATTTAAGTTAATAATTTTCATTTTTGTCGATATTTGGAAATTCAGTCAAAAATGAACTTATTATAATTACATGTTGTTAATTTGGTAAATGCTATATATATAAAAGGATAATCATGGTTTAGATATCATATATATCACATATATCTTGTATATACATGTATTTATATTATTACATAACATTTGGAGGTAAGAAATGAAATACACCATTCATTGAGACAGTAAGTCGTACATATGCATGAACGTTGTGTTCATTTCTATTTCATATTTATTTAAAACATAATGATAAATTAATATTTTATAATTCCAGTATAATGACATATATCATATCATAAACTTTATCCATTATATTTCCCATATATGGCATTAACAAGTCATTTCACTTTGAGGGGGTGGTTGTCTGCATTTCCTCAAATGAAATTATCGTGTTTACACATAATGGAAACCATAAAGGTATGATATAATGGAAAAATAAAGAATAATAAAGAAAACATAAACAATATATATATCATATATAAATACAATTATATCTTAATGGACACCAAGAGAGGAGGTAGAAGAAAATCGAACAATGATCGTTTTGTTAGGCGTCAGTTTTCCATCAATAGAAACATGATGTTCTTCACCCATTAGATGGATGTGTGTGTAAGTGAAGTTCGACTACATACCCTAAAACATACTATTATATTAAGGATACTTATAAAATAAAGGAAGAAGAATACTTTAGGGGGTGGATAAGTGAAATTAAAGAAAACATGTTAAGTGAAACCGTTACCTTTAATTTGGTTAACTCCCTTTGGTTTGGACCAAAAGGAAATCTTGGTGTGCCTTATGCCTATGGTAAGGCTTCTTGAAAGAAGATAGGTATCTAAGAAGTTTAATTGGACAGAGGATGGATTATCCAAAAGGCTTTAGAGGTGTGATGAATTGGTTAGAATTGGTCTCCTTTTATTAGGGGGAGGGGGAGCTCTTTAGGAAACTGTGAAAATATTATTTTATTATATTATTATATTGGGATTCTAAAGGTCCAAAAATAATTAAATTTTATGTTAATAATAATCATGGTATAAATAATATCATATAATAGTAATTTTATAGTTTTTGTATATTATTTTAATATTTATAATCTTATTTATTAAATCAGTTTTCAATGAGGTAAATACTGCATCACTATTATGTAATAAAGAGTTTTATTTATATGATGTCTAAAAATTATAAAAAATTACCAATATA
The DNA here is from genome assembly GCA_963277665.1 of Viscum album. Taxonomy (NCBI): domain Eukaryota; kingdom Viridiplantae; phylum Streptophyta; class Magnoliopsida; order Santalales; family Viscaceae; genus Viscum; species Viscum album. The sequence continues at coordinate 166,506,619 of OY728135.1, forward strand.
TATGAAATAAATTTGGATTTCATATGAATATTTATTGATGAAATTATAACTTATATAATCTTATATAAAAAATAATTTACTAAAAGACATTTGTTCCTGTAATTTTTTCATTTACATTAAATTAATTAATCTAATGTGTCATTATCACTCCCAAGTGGCTCAATGGGGTCCCAAAATAGACACAAAGATTCCCATGGTCGGCCATGAATTATCAAATAAAGTTATGAAAAATTTTAAGGTAATTATGAATAATTATAATATCTTTTTACATTGAATTACCATATTTACCTTTATTCGTGGTAAATAAAAGTCAAAAGTTACTATTCACCAAAAATTATTTTCATCTCATTGAACCACATTTTACTTAGTAATAAAAACCAAGTATGTTTTATTTTTTAAATTCTATTCACATAAGAGGAAGAATTTAATTTAAATTAAAAATTCATGTTTCTAACTACTAATTAATGGTTTAATAATTAATTAAGAATTGATGTTTTTTATGAAAAACCAAAAAATCATCCTAAGCTATATTTGATATTCAAAAATGAAAAATTATGTATATTTTAGAAAATTAAAAACATAGATGTTGAATTATTTAATTTAAAATTAATTCCCGTTATCAAAACAAGTAGCGTGTTTTTAAGAAATAATATTTATCAAAAGATTAAATCTTGTTTATGTCCAATTTCAATTTGAAATTAATTTCAATTAACATCATTAGATTCAATGATAAAAATATAATCAAATTACAGTATAAAAACAAATAAAATGGTAATATATCCATATAAATAATTTATATTAATAGGAACTTTTGAATTAAAATACCATATTTTTCACTATTCATTACAAAATTAATTTTATTAGAAAAATACCAAAATTTCACCCAAAGTGAATTATGTTTTCCCGATTCCAAAAAGGAATTATATTTTATCAAATAGAACATATAATTGTGAGAAAAACTATAGTTAAGGAATATTTGCCACTAAAAGGTGGTAAATTGACCTTTTAAAGATTATTATAGTATTAATGCTTAAAAATAGATTCATCCACATTTTAAACCTCAAATGTTTATTGTATAAATGTAAAAAAAATTAACAAACATATATAATCATTTTATAGTTATTTTAATTCGTTCCCTCTATTATAATTGTTAGGCGTTAACTACCTTTTAAAATAATAATGTTATATTATTAGTGTGCAAAATAAAATTTCAAAAAACCTGTTGTTGCATATCGGGTATGCCATCGAACATTTCATCCCCATTAAAGTAAAAATAATATTTAATTAACATATATTGAGAAATATGAAATGTGTCTTAATACTTATTTAACTTGGATGTTACAATCCACCTTCAAAAGGTACTAGTGTTTAGAAAAGTCCAACCCTTAGTTTCATAAGCACCATTGACAGGGAAAAAATCCTAGATGTTATGAAAAAATTTATACAAGATCCATTACATTTTCATATTAATTATAAAATATTCAAATTTTTAAAACACCATTAATCCAATTTAAAATTATATAATTGATATAACTTTTTTTCTGAATGATTACAATAATCTATCTTTTAAAATTAATCATCCTTACCATTTCATTTATGGAAAATTAGATTTTTTTTCATTGGTTTTACGTATTATAGAATCCACAACACAACCAGATTCTTGTTATATAACTTCAATAAAATGATAATATAGTAAGGAATTTGATTTTTTATTATGATATTTATTTTATATATTACATTTGTTAATGATAAAATATATTTATATGTTATGAAATTAATTTGAAAATAAAAAAACATCCTTATAGACATTTAGATTAACATCATAATGGAATGATTGATTTCTATATAATATTTCAAAACCATATTAAATCTAATAAGAGGATAATGGTCAAAAGGTAAAAAATTTATATTAATTATTTTATTAGGGATCTAAAAATTAAAATTTCTATCCCAATTACCAATATGGAACAAAAAAACTATATTATATTCAACCTTCATAAAGTGTGTTCTGATGGAGAAGTGAAATGATTTATATTATTAGGAAATTAGATTGCATATGATATATTATTGATCCATTTATTTTCTAATTATGATATTTTATACAAATAAAATCTAAATTATATAATTATTCTACTAGTATGTTTATATGGAAATAATAATTTAATAATCATGAAATATTAAAGGTAATTTCTATTTTGGAATAAGGTAACCATTAAATCAATTATTATGATACATTTGTATCATGATTTTATATGGGTATTTAATTTACACTAGTATATTATTTGAATAATTAAATATTATATTTTTTATTTAATGGTAATATAATATTTTTACACGTTTTTTATAAACAAAATCTATGTTCTCTAATAATATTGATAACATGCATATTTGCAAATATTCCTTCAAATATCCAAACCAAAAGTATCATATAATGATGTTATGTAATTAAAGATAATAATAATACATCTACTTCAATTCCTTTTATGATCATGGAAAAATGATATTTTCGATCATAATTAATTGTTGTGTTTTTATGTTGAAACATTACAAAAAATATAATGATTATAAGAACTCATTATAAAAAAATATAATAAAAAACTATTATAAATTTAGATAATAAAAGAATGATGGTTTTTGTCTTCCAAACATTGATAATGTTCATAATATGTTGAAAATAATGGTATTAATTATTAAGAAATATTCCTTCTATATCATATTTTTTAATTAAACAGATCTCCCTTATCCCATGATCTAGTAATAAAGGAAAAACAGATTTTAAAATATTCAATGGAAATAAAAATTTGTAATTGGATCACCAAAAATATTATTTATCCATGATGCATATAATGGAAATTTACTGATTTTCCATTTCAAATAATCAATTCTTTTTTAGGATTCAAAATTGACTCATAATCTCTCATAATATACATGTATTCTTAATTTTCAATCTCAGTTCTCCCTATATTTGAAGAGATAAAATAAGTAATTATGATAATTAGAATATTTATAAAAATAAGCCCATAATATTTTAATAAATATTTGAGAATTTTATATAATTAAGTATCAATTATATTGATTAATTACACTTTATCGAGTAGGAAATTCTTTTTTAGGAATTCATTAGAAAAAGTTTTTCTTGCATTGTGGAATGATTTATTCTCCTCATGAAATGTCATCAACCATGTAGAATGAATATTTCATGGAATTAATTTCACACATGGATGACATATTAATTTGGAAGAATAAATCATTTGTGATCATTACTATCACATAAATAATCCTCCTATATGAATTCATCTTCCATCACAAACTACCACCATCTCAAGATGATCATTTAAGGTTGTTTCCGAAAAATTTATAATTATTAGTATTTTTAGAGATGAATTCACATTATTTTAAATTTTTGATCTTTTTAGTTTTATTAAATTATTATTCCCTAAGACAAACATAACCATAAAAAACTGTACTCATCCTAACAATATCAATTTGTTCCATAATATTGAAATCTTAAAATAACGCATGACTTTATTTCATAAAATATTTACCTGAATATAAACATGAATTATTCCTTTCCATTACCCTTCCTTATACCAATTGAAAACATTTAAAATACATGAGAACTAAAAAAAATCATATTAAGGGATATGTATTGATAGGAAAAAGTTAGACAAGTAAGTACCTAAAAATCATATAATGCTTAACATTTTATTCTAAGATCATTAATAATATGACACATATCATTTAAAATAAAAAATATAACAATTTTAATAAAAAAATCATTCAAATACTTATAATTCAAATAAAATTCCTTAAGTGTCTTAAAGTATCATATTTTAAATATTGTTTTGTAACCGTAATAATTTTAATGAACATAAGGCACACATCCAACATTATCATTACCCAATTAATTAGAGATCTATAAGGGGACCAATATGTGCTATCAAGTACAACCCATATTAATATTTAAAGGGATTTAATAGCACTATCTAGGTCACTTTAAGATATAATCTAATAGGTTTTTCTTGTGTTATCTAGTACACCCCATATTGAGATGTAATAGGTTTCACGATACTACCTCGATCACCCCACATATATGATGTGTTTGGAACACAAAATTTAAATAATTTTTATGTAATATGTCATTTGTAAACCACATTCTCCATTAATACCTTTGATAAATCCTCATTAAACCCATATTAAAAAAAGTTGGAGAAAAATACCCCTCTCTTTTAAAATATTATTAAAGTACCAAAACAATATTTTCAATAAAAAACCATTCTAAATTACAAATTTTAAACAAATATAATTATTTAATTTTATTTTAGGAATCAATAAATCATTCAAATGAATTAAAATATTATATAATGGCCTTGTCGGCGTAAGACTCATTGTCACTATGTACATTGAGAAATGAAAATTCATGATTTCATTCATCAAAATATTCTAGGTAAAACGCACAAAAAAATATTACTTTTTTAATAAATATAATGAAATTAATATTATATATATAATTTAATTTTTATTCATTTTACATCTGTATAATTAAATATATTAAATTATCACAATATTATTGACACTAAGAAATTGATTTAGATGTTGAATATTTAAACATTAAAATTTTCCAATTAAACATTGATCATTCAAATCATATTCTACATGAAAGAATAATATTACTAAAAAATTAAATAAAATAAGAAAAAATTATTCATGATATGGAATATAAAATGGGTTGTATATAAACGTCATAAAATAAGTATGGTGTGTATTTTCAAAATATGACTCAATGAAATGATATTGACAAGTAATTACCTATCATGAGTCTAAATTAACATATATTTTTTAATATTTTATTAATAATAAACATATTTTAATTATTATTTTCATAATGAACAATTTTATTATTTATCATTACACTTATTTCACATTATATAATATATAATTTATCTAATGAAAAATTTTATTTTATGTCTGGTGTTTTGACTACATTTGGTTTATGCTTCAAAAGAACAAATTTTGGTTGACTATGGTCAATGAGGTTATTTTATAATAATATATATAATTAAATTAATAAAATAAATATCATATTTATAAATAATTAAAAACATTATACCCAATAATAAATGATGGTTTTGAAAACTGAACCCGATTTACAATCATGGAGATGGTTGACCTTACGTACAAATGAGTAATAGTCGAAATCTTCAATGATCATTATCGAAAGGAGATAACTAACAAATTTTCCATCCATAATGAAACTTTTATCATAATAACCATATTATATAATCATATATATAAATATATATATGATTATTGTTACATAAAATGAGTCACATCACATTGAGTGTCCTATTCTCCACATGACCATAAACACTGTTATCACATTTTCAATGTGTGATAATCCAAAAAAGGATAATAATATATTAAAACTATATATATTAAATACTGTAAAAAATATAATATATATTTCATGTATTTCACATGTGTTTATTTAAAAACATACTTTATACATTATGAATAACCTATGAAAATCTCACATCGCTATGAGGAGGTGGTAGTTCGTATGTCCACAAATGATATTATAATATTACCTCAAATATAAATAATGAATGTATGTGTTATTAACAAGTAAAAATTCAATTATAAATAATAAAATACATATATATCCACAAAAATAATTATTTCTATAATAATTCATTTCTATCATAAATTGAAAAGAAAAACAAATGACAACATTTCGATAGGTGGTAGTCTTCCGAACACCTTAATAGTAACTTTGTTAAACATTTGATGAATGTTTTTGTAGGTGTAGTTTGATCATATTGAATAAATAATTATTATAACATCGAGTATATTATTATTATTATATTATCACGAAGTAATAAAAATTTAATGGAAGTGAATGAAATAAAACAAAAAATCAGATTGATGAAATTTAACTCTTTTTCAGGTAACTCATTATTAATCAAAAAAAAGGCAAGAACGGTTTATTGAAAAATTTTAGGATTCTAGGATGAGAGGAGGCGTGATTGGTGATTATTTGGGTAGGGGATGGTTGATCCACATGGATTGAGTGATGTACATATGAGAGATGATTGTCTATCACATTATAGTGATGGAGGAATTATATTCATGTAAATAAAAAAATTTGTTATTATATGGATGTATCCATTAATTAATGAACTAAAAATGAAAATTAATGGATTAATGGGTAATTAAGATAAAAAAATTATTAATTTTTTTTATTTTATCCTTAGTCATTATGTTTCATTATTCTTTTCATTTTGTGTTTTGTTTAGGTAGGTTGTATCATAAACAATGTTATTCATCCATTACAACTGAATTGAAGATATATTTATTAAAATATGTAGAAAAACTGACTAAAAACATATAACAAATAATTTATTAATTAAAAGATAACATTTGTGATGAAGAATAAGTTTAACAGAAACACATGTAATAAGGAATAACCCTACATTAACCCCATCTATGCTAACCGAATTTTTAATATTTATGGGTCAAGATGATCATTATTAATATTCAATTTGACCATTAATTTGAAAATATTTTATATTTATTAAAACATAAAAATTAATTTCTATAAGATAATAATATTATGTAATTTAATATCATGTAATGAAATTTCATTGTTCTTATTTAATTATTAATTAAACAATCAATGTGTTAGAATTTCATTGATATTTTCTATAAATATATCATATCTGAAAATGTAATATTAATTATTATGTTTAAAATAACATCTTTTGATCCAAAATACTTTTTATAACAAAACCAATGTTAGGATAGAATAACACAAAAACTCACAACATGGGGTAAATAGTGTCATTTTGAGAAATGTGAATGATATTTGATTTTAACATCATTTTTGATTTCTGTAGATATATTGAATTATATTCTCTAGGTAACTTTTTCATTAGATAAATAATAAATAGTTACAAAATAATATTTATGGAGATTTAAGGGAAATGAACTCCTCGTCTTGTCATCGAATGAGGTTATTTTGAGATTATAGACTTTAACAAGCAATGTCATCTTATTATAAGACATTCAATACTGGTTGTATGAAGTTGCAACCTCTACCAGAAGGCTTTATAGTGCTTTAAGGTTCTATTATATGGAACGATATTTTAAACAACCTACTCATATATACTGATAATATTTGAAGAATGAATCAGATCATTTAAAACTATAATAAATAAAAATATTATTATTTGGTTGAATTGAATGGATCATGTGCATAATTGTAAAAACAACTGATAGAATATAGATATTAGTATTCTATGATGAATGTGTTGAATATATAATAGCTTTGAACATATCTTGGTTTTAATTCATCTTGAATAAATGATGAAAAAGCAATAGTAGTTATTACAAAACACGAGGTGAAAATATGAATGTATACAATTGGTTATATCATCAAAATTAACAGAGATTGTTGACATTGTATTTTTCTATATAAAATATATATATATATTCAAAAAGGTATTTGATATATACAATCAGGTATAATTTGAAATTTAAAATTCTATTGAAATATAAATAATGGTTTTCTTTCAGTTGAGTCAGTGCATGAATTCTTCCTCACACATTGATATCATAAAATTAATAATAAATAATAGGATTCATTAAATCCTTAAGAAATATAAATTATTTACTTCTTTGAACTTGCACCATTTAATTGGTAGAACAAAAAATTTAAAAAATATTTACAACCATTTAGACAACAGCATAAATCATGTTAAATTCATTAATTTAATCTCTGTCATTTCTTAGTCAAACAATGAGTTCTAACAAATCTAAATACATAAGTTTAGCAACATATGGTTCTTTACAAATTTGGGGTTGATGTATAATAAAATCATTTGTGAAAATGTTTTGTTATGTACAAACAATTGTTTTTTATCCATATGTACCCTTTCTCAAATTCCTAGTTCCATCCAAATATAGGGTTTATGGTATTTTTTTCCAATTTTTGTTTTTTGTATTATCCTTATAGATTTTCAAAATCATAGGCTTTCTAAAACATAAATTTTCATGACCCGTCCTCAGGGCCCGTGCCGTGACTATGCCAAATCCTCCTTCCATATGCCAGGGGCTGGCGCCTAGCACCAAGGCGTAAATCCCGGTAAAAAGGGAAGGCATTGCCTTTGTAAAGGTAAACAATTACACAGAGTACAAGCGGAAGAAGTAAACACTAAGTAAAAACTGAGTACAATAGTATGTGTGGAAAGTAAAAGGGGCCGGAAATACAAGCCCAACTGTAAAGTACAACTCGAAAGGGAAAACAGCAATTGAAAACTAAAGCCGCTACGCCGAGCTGTCTACTGGAAATCCCACCTGAAGGGTAGGTCCAGATAGCTCCACTGCTCCTCGAGTCCTGCCGTCTACTCCGTGTACGTCCGCCTAGTGGTCCACCTCCATGTACCAACCTTCTCCGTAAGCCTCAACCGCGATCAGCGCAGTCCATCGTCTTCAACAAACACAATGAAGTGCGGCCATAGCCCGTGCAGGTGTGAGTATAAGCTACTCAGTAGGGACCCAGAGACCCTCGAAGGTCTCCTAAAAACCACATAGGATAAACCACAAAGGAAATATACAATCACCAAGTAACAACCAACACTGCTTAGGTATATTCCCATACATATACCTAAGTCATCAATTCCAATACGCTCCAACCTCCGAGCCCAAGTACAACTCAGTCCACACAGGAAAGTATATGTATTACACATAGGAAAGCAAAACGTAATCCACACAGGATAGCACAACACAATCCACACAGGAAAGCAAACATGATTCAGCTCACACAGGTATACATCTTCAGATGACGATAGAGATGATCACTGATCCATCTAAGTCGTCGGACCCACAAAGGATCGATAGGTACTAACCCTCGCAAAGACAAACTCAGGATCGGGCCCACACAGGACCTGTAGGCGCTGGCTCACACAGAACTGCTGAGCGCTGACCCACACAGGATCAGACCCACACAGGATCGGTAGCACTGATCCACATAGGATCGCAGAGTGCTGTAGTCGTCGTCGTCGTATCCACTGAGGATATTTGTACAGTCTTCGTCGTCACTGTAGCAGTCGCAGCCAGCACTAGGGTTCCCGCACACAGCAAGCTCGTTCGGGAGGGTCCGCTCCACGATCCGAGAGGCTGATACATCAAATGACACGTAGTCCGAAGTTGACTTATCCAAAAGTTATGTATCATCAAAAGGAACTCAACGTCATAGACGACGCATCAATCGGTCACCCGGTCTGAGAGTTATTGGCTTTTTCGTCCCAGGGGCCAGGTTGGTTTTTAAGTCAAAACCAACCCGACCATACTCCACCTGCATCCAAACCTTGGTCAGAGCATTCCAAAAGATCTGTATCACTAAGAGGAACTCAACAAAGCTGACGGCACATAAATCGGGCATCCGTAGCTCAAGATATGGGCGTTTCCGCTCCGAGGGCCCGGTTGGTTTCGTGTACGAACCAACCCGGCCGAACTCAAAGTATTCCGAAACATTGAGTACGTTATACCGAAACGACCATCTCGATCCAAAGATCGCATTTCCACAGATGGTTCATCAATCAGAGGTCCTTAGCTCGTGTTATGGGAAAAATACCGAATTCGATTCGAAATTGGGGGTTTCGGGCCCGGACCGACCCGGCCCGAGAGCCCCTGGGTCGGCCGAACCGGGTCGACCCGACCCAGGTCTGGGTCGACCCAGCTTGGCCTGGCCTGGCGGCATGACGCCACGGCGGAACAGCGCGGTGGCGGGGTGGCGCGGTGGCGTGACGGCCTGGGGGAACGGCGCGGCGGCGCGGGGGCGCGGCGGCCCGACGGAACGGCGCAACGGCGCGGCGGCGCGGTGGCGCGGCGGCCCAGCTCGGCTGGGCTCGGCCTGTCCTGGCAGACCGGCCAGGTGCAGGTCCGGCACAGAGCAGCGCGCTGGGCGCGCTGCCAGCTCGGCTTCAGCTGAGCAGATTGAAAAAATGGGGGGTGCCTACCCCCCTTTGTGACCGTGGCCCCCCCTCAATAAAGGGGGACCGTTGAGCTGGACGGGGGAATTTATTTCCCCTGGTTTTCTCCCTTTCGGCCGGCCCGACCTGGCCGGCCGGCTCCTCCTCAACGGGACCAGAAAAGTCCAGTCCCCTTCCGGCTTCTGACACCGGCAGCCCGGCTGGTGGCCGGTCACCTTGTTCCACCGCGGCCCGGAACCGGCCGCGACCTTTTCCGTCTGGCGCGATGCGACGGCACCGCGCCCCTCCTCCGCGGCCCCGCTTCGGCCGCGGTGTCCTCGGTTTCCTTCGACGCGGCGCGACTGCGTCGCATCCTTGAATTTCTTCCCACGGCACGGTGCGACGACGCCACACATATCTTCCGCATGAAACCGCGTGGTGCGATGGCACCACGCTTCCTCATACCGTCCACAAAGTAAACATTCATGAAATATGGAGGAGGGTCAGCCGTGTTTGTGCGGACCAGCCCCCTCGCATTATTCGATATCAAAATAGTCGAAAACCTCGAAGGTTGACAATCTAGAATCAAGAACGGAAGTAATTTAATAAAATAACAATAAACCCCTACCTCGGTTCTGGAACGATGTTCGTCAACGACCCGCGGAAGACAAGCGTCGCGGAGGTCGGGCGTCGCAGAAATCGAACGTCGATTCTGTGGACGTCGTGGTGCGCCTGAAGAGGTAACGTCACTAGAGAAGCTTCGTAAGATGACATAGAAAGCCCGAGGAGGAAGCGGTGTCTCCTTTCATTGACACGGGAAGTAGATCGAAAGAAGCGGCATTGTCGATCTTCGGAAACACACCGGCTGCGAAGAAGAGAAGAGACGACATGTCTTTCTCTTCTTATGGTGACGGCGTTCTTCGTCGGAGCCTAAGAGTTCTTCGCATTCTTCATCAAGGTTGAACAAGATGATGAATGCTTCCCAAATCCTCTCTAGGTGGAAAGAGAAAACTAACCAAAATAAAATAAGTCTAAGACTTATTTTATTTACACAACTTCACCTCTTTGAATTTCATTGGTTTGAAATTAAGTCACTCATCTTAATTAATAACACAAGTTGTCAAAATTAAATATAGTGGAGTTATTGGGGAGTTTAAGGGGAGTTGAAGAGTTTGGGCTCATGTGGGCCCCACCACACTTAATCCTCTCAAGGGAGGTTATGTGGGTGTGGGTCCCACCTCTAAATCCCTTTGGGAGGAAATAACCAACATGGATAAAAATAAATTATGTTTCCACAATTTATTTAACTACATTTAATTTCCCCCAAAACTAACTCTCAACCCGCATAAAACGCAACCACGGAAAAGGTCTTCTTAAGCATATATCGGCGCTGCGAGTTCATCGGTGCCCTCAGAATTCGATTCCGGGCACCAGTTCAAAAGTTAGAAAAACCCGCTTGTTCGTTCACTAAACGTACCTGATCCAAAAATCACAAATTGATTCCGGGCACACCGGGCCTCGGAATCAGGTGCCGTCAGAAACAGCGCTCTTGTAAAATTCCAAAAAAAATTAAGAAAAGAAATTTCCCTTCATTTTTACAGGTCTTTACATTACTCGCACCTCAAGACTTTACGTCCTTGTAAAGATACATCAAAACTAGGGAAAAAATGTGGGTACTGAGCATGCATCTGAGCCTCCCGCTCCCAAGTGCGGTCCAGGAGGTTTCCGTACTGCCATCTGATGCACACTAGAGGAATCGACCATCCACGTAGGACCCGCTCCGGTCGATCCTCAATCTCCACTAGTACTTCCGCAAAAGTCTCCCCATCGTCAACGTTAAGCTCCCCATGGTCAATGATATGCGTCGGGTCGTGCACGTATCTCCTCAGCTGAGATACGTGGAAGACATCGTGAACCCTGTGCAACTGAGGTGGTAGAGACAGGCGATAATCCACCTCGACAATCCTGCTGAAGACCTGGAAGGGTCCGATGAAGAGCGGGGATAACTTTCTGTCTCGACCAAATCTTCGTAAACCACGTCAAGGTGAGACACGCAAGAAGACGTGGTCACTATCCTCGAACTCTAGTGGCCTCCGCCTCCTGTCAGCATATGACTTCTGCTAGCTCTGAGCTGTCCTAATACGCTCCTGGATTACCCGGAGCTTCTCTGTCATGGACTGGACCACCTCTGTTCCCACAAGTGCTGACTCCCCAGGGTATGGCCAGCACAAAAGAGATCTACAAGGTCGGCCGTACAATGCCTCGTATGGTGCCATCCCGATGGTGGAGTGGTAGCTGTTGTTGTACGCGAACTCCACCAAGGGTAGTTGGTCCTCCCAGCTGCGACCAGAGTCGAGAACGCATGCGCGGAGCATGTCCTTGAGAGTCTGAATGGTCCTCTCCATCTGACCATCCGTCTGAGGGTGAAAGGCTGTAATCAGACATAGATGCGTCCCGAACGCCTCCTGCAACCCCTTCTAAAGCCAGGAAGTAAAGCGAGAATCTCTATCGGAGATGATAGATGATGGCACACCGTGAAGCCGCACAATCTCCTTGATGTAAAGCCATCCCAAGCTCTCCATTGTTCCCTGCTCTTTGATGGGTAAGAAGTGAGCCGACTTGGTGAGTCAGTTGAAAATCACCCAGATGGAGTCGTGACCTCTGGAAGTACATGGATGTCTAGTCACTAAATCCATAGATATCTCGTCCCACTTCCACTCCGGGAACTCCAAGGGCTGTACCAATCCTGCTTGTACCTGATGCTCTGACTTCACCTACTGACAGGTGAGGCACCGTGAAACGAACTCCGCCACAGCCTTCTTCATGCTTGGCCACCAGTGCTGTCGTCTGAGATCCTGGTACATCTTTGCCACTCCGGGATGTACTGCCAAGGGAGAAGTGTGGAACTCTCTCATCACCTCCTCTCGTAAATAAACCGGTACCATGGTACGTCCTCTGAAATGGATTTCATGCTCTGCTCCAAAGGAGAAACCATCAGGTGCCTGTCCTGAGGATATCTGGGTACGCCGCATCTCACAGTCAGAGTCCCCACACTGATCCTCTCTGACTTACTATAGAAGTAGAGGAGTGACTGTGAGAGACTGAAGGAAGGATGCTCCATCTCTATCCACAAAGGAGATCTGCAAAGAGGCTAGCTGCTCTGTCACCTCCTCAAGTAGCTGAATGCCCGTCCTCCTGCTGAGGGCATTGGCTACTACGTTCCCCTTCCCAGGAGTATAGACTATCTCAAAGTCATAGTCCTGGAGGAACTCGAGCCATCACCGCTGTTTCAGGTTTATGTCCTTCTGTGAGAAGATGTACCTAAGACTCTAATGGTCATAAAATACTGTATAGCGCTCGCCCATCAGGTAGTGTTGCCATGTCTTCAGAGCGAAACCCACTGCTGCTAACTCCAGCTCATGGGTTGCATAGTTCTCCTCATGCGGCCTCAACTGACATGATCCATAGGATATCACTACCCACTCCTCATCAGGACGCAACCGAGTCCGGTCCCTGATGCATCACAATAGACTACGTACCCTACTCCATCCTCAGGCAACCTCAAGATAGGTGCGCTTGTCAATCTCTGTCTCATCTCATGGAAGCTCTGCTGACATCTTTCTGACCACACAAAGGGTTTTCCCTTCTTCTTCAATGCTGAGAGTGTTTCCACAACTCCGGAGAAGTATGGCACAAATTTCCAGTAGTAACCAGCTAGTCCCCAGAATCTCCGCACCTTCGTCACGCTCCTGGGAGGCTCCCATGCTAACACTGCCTCGATCTTCGCAGGATCCACTGCAACTACCGCCTCAGAGATGACGTGTCCCAATAAGTAGACCTCACGTATCCATAACTGGCACTTCGAGAGTTTACCATAAAGCTGGTGCTCTCGTAGTGTGTCTAGTACAACCCACAAGTGGTATGCGGGCTCCTCCTCTGTTGTCGAGTAAATAAAAATGTCGTCGATGAAGACCACAGAAAATCGATCAATGTATGGCTGAAAGATCATGTATATGAGGTCCATTAACACTGCTGGAGCATTGGTTATGCCGAATGGAATAACCAGGAACTCTTAGTGGCCATACCGACATCTGAAGGCCGTCTTCTGCACGTCCTCGTCTCTAACTCTGAGCTGATGATAGCCTGACCTGTGGTCTATATTCGAGAACCATTGTGCCCCCTTGAGATGATCAAAGAGGTCATCAATCCTCGGTAGTGGATACTTGTTCCTCACTATCACCTGGTTCAGGCGACGATAGTCGACACACAGTCGCAAGCTCCCGTCCACCTTCTTGGAGAACAAAATCGGGGAAGCCTAGGGTGAAACACTGGATCTGATAAACCCCTTGCCCTGCAAATCCTCCAACTGTACTCGTAGCTCTCGTATCTCAGCAGGGGACATCCAATATGCTGGAGTCGATATAGGGGATTTCCCGGGGTACAGGACAATATAAAAGTCTCCCTCCCTGTGAGGAGGTAGCCCTGGAACGTCGTCGAGAAAGACGTCCGCAAACTGATCCACCACTGCAGGAAAACTAGGACTCAACACTTCAACTGCTCCAAGGATGAGGCTAGCGAACTGATGTGTGATGGGATGTCCTCTCCTCTGCGTGAGTCCATCCTGTGCTGTTAAGGCTCACTTCTCGCCGGTGAAGGTGAACCTGCTCCCGTCGGTGCGAACACATCGCACATTGCGCCTAATACAGTCGATCTGAGTATGAACCATAGATAACTAATCCATGCCCAAGATGACGTTGTAAGGCCTCGACGCCACTACAAGAATTTCCCAGCCGAATCTCTCGCCTCCTAGAGTAAGCTCACACTGCCTGCACCAGTGCGTAATCGTCGAGTCTGCTCCCATAGGAGTCTCTAGCCGTAAGGATCGAGCCAACGGCTCTGTCGGAAACTCCGAGCTCCGTACAAGGGCAGCGGTTATGAATGAGTGACTCACTCCTGTGTCGATAAGTACTGCAGAAGGGTGGAATAGACATAGATAGTACCTCGAATCATCTCGGGCGCGCTGTGGCCGTAGGCCTCCGCTGCCTGGAGCAGTGCCAGTCTCTGCCCGCCAGCTCCCTATGGTCAGGGTGGACCTCTTGGTGGTGGTGGTGGTAAAGCCTCAAAGCTTCGCCCACCACCAGCTGCTTGGCCAGCTCCTCTGCCTCGTCCGCATCCTCCATGCCGACTGCCATGGTCGACCCTCTGCCTCTGCCTCGGTGGTCCCTCAACCGTCGGCTGCTCCTCGGCACGGCGGGTCGGGCAGTCACGAACCATGTGGCCCTACCCGCTGCACGAGTAGCATTGTCTGCCTCTCGGAAGACCGGCTCCATGCTGTGTGCCCCGCACTGCTGAGCCAGTGTCCTGACGTCGTTTGCCTGAGGTTCTGGTCTTCCTAGACCCCAGATTCATCCATCGACGGCCTACTGTAGAAGACTCTGCTACGTGCCGCCCTGCGGTGGGTCTCGGTGCTGGTGTAAACTCAGCAAGAAAACTCTAGATCAAAAGGCCCCGCTCCAGTACTCCCGTATGAGTCAGAATTCTGAGGGAGATCAGCGATGCCCTGATCTCGTGTCTCAATCCCTGCTCGAAGGTCCGGGCCCGGATGAATGGGTCCCGTACCATGTCGGTCGAGTAGCGCGAGAGATCGGTAAATCTCACCAAGTACTGAGCGACCGTCATGCTGCCCTGCCGTAGCTGAAGAAGCTCCTGAATGCGCCTCCCACGGAGGGTGGCTGGGAAAATCTCCGAGCGGAAGAGGCTCTCAAAGTCCACCCAAAGTAGAGATGCCTCATCGTGCACCTGGAGCGTCAAGATCCACCATCGGCCCGCTGCTTCATGCAGTAGGCTCGCAACGAGGATCACCATGAGGTCTGCTGGTGTCCTCACAAGCTTGAAAACCCGTACGACTGCCTCCAGCCAGTCCTCGGCTACCTGGGGGTCTGTCTCCCCACGGAACCTGGGTGGTAGCTGGCGTTGAAACTCATGTAGTGCGCTGAGGCGACGTGCATCGTCAGCAGCTGGTGCTGTAAGTATCGGTGGCTCGACGGGTAAAGCTACCGCTGGTGCAACTGCTGACAAAGGGCCCTACACCGAGGCCTCGTCGCTCGGTGGGCTGTCATCATGCTCGACTCTCGGAACCCTAGCTGGCTGCCATCTTGGGGCCATCCTGAAAGGAAACAAGTGTGCCACGGTCAGAACAGTATACCTGGTGAGATGATACAAAGTAATCACAATGAAAACATGAATCACACACGCAATCAATTTTTTCGTGCATTAAGTCGGAAATCAGAAGTTAGGGTCCTGGTGTACGGATACGTCGGCCGCCGCACCAACACTGGACTCGCTGGACTGATAACCACACTTAATATTCTTAACACTATTGCTTCACATAGAAAAAGATCAGAGTCCTGAGTTCTGTGGTAGAACCGAACTCCTCTGATACCAATTTGTCACGACCCGTCCTCGGGGCCCGTGCTGTGACTACCCCAAGCCTGCCTTCCATAGGCCAAGGGCTGGCGACTAGCACCAAGGCGTAAATCCCGCTAAAAAGGGAAGTCATTGCCTTTGTAAAGGTAAACAATCACACAGAGTACAAGTAGAATAAGTAAACACTAAGTAAAAACTGAGTACAAAAGTAAGTGCGGAAAGTAAAAGGGGCCGGAAATAAAAGCCCAACTGTAAAGTACAACTCGAAAGGGAAAACAGCAACTGAAAAGTAAAGCCGCTACGCCGAGCTGTCCAGTGGAAATCCCACCTGAATGGTAGGTACAGATAGCTCCACTGCTCCTCGGGTCCTGCCGTCTACTCCGAGTACGTCCGCCTGGTGGTCCACCTCCGGGTACCGTCCAGCTCCGTAATCCTCAACCGCGATTAGCGCTGTCTGTCGTCTGCAACCAACACAACGAAGTGCGGGCATAGCCCATACATTGGCAAGTATAAGCTACTCAATAGTGACCCCGAGACCCTCGAAGGTCTCCCAAAATCCACAAAGGATAAACCACAAAGGAAATATACAATCATGAAGTAACAAATGACACTGCTTAGGTATATGCCCATACATATACCTAAGTCATCAATTCTAATACGGTCCAACCACCGAGCCCATGTACAACTCAGTCCAGACAGGAAAGTATACGTATTCCACATAGGAAAGAAAAACGTAATCCACAGAGGATAGCACAACACAATCCACACAGGAAAGAAAACATGATTCAGCTCACACAGGTATACATCTTCAGATGATGATAAAGATGATCACTGATCCATCTAAGTATTCGGACCCACAATGTATCGATAGGTACTAACCCCCGCAAAGACCCACAAAGGATTGGGCCCATACAGGACCTGTAGGCGCTGCCTCACACAGAACCGCTGAGCGTTGACCCACACAGGATCGGACCCACACAGGATCGGTAGGACTGATCCACATAGGATCAATGAGTGATGTAGTCGTCGTCATCGTATCCACTGAGGATATCTGTACAGTCTTCGTCGTCACAGTAGCAGTCGCAGCCAGCACTAGGGTTCCCGCACACAACAAGCTCGTTCGGGAGGGTCCGCTCCACGAGCCGAGAGGCTGATACATCATCTGACACATAGTCTGAAGTTGATGTAACAAAAAGTTCTGTATCATCAAAAGGATCTCAACATCGCAGACGGCGCGTCAATCGGACGCCCGGTCTGAGAGTTATTGGCCTTTTCGTCCTAGGGGACCGGTTGGTTTTTAAGGCAAAACCAACCCAACCATACTCCACCTGCGTCCAAACATCGGGTGGAGTAGCCCAAAAGATCCTTCTCACTAAGATGAACTGAACAAAGCTGACGACACATCAATCGGGCGTCCATAGCTCAAGATATGGGCGTTTCCGCTCCGAGGGCCTGGTTGGTTTCGTGTACGAACCAACCCGGCCAAACTCAAAATATTCTGAAACCTGGAGTGCGATATACCGAAACGACCGTCTCGATCCAAGGATCTCATTTCCGTAGACGGTTCGTAAATCAGAGGTTCATAGCTCATGTTATGGGCAAAAGACCGAAGTCGATTCGAAATCGGGGGTTTCAGGCCCGGACCTACCCGACCCAAGACCCCCTAGGTCGGCCGAACCGGGGCGACCAGACCCGGGTCCGGGTCGACCCGGCCCGGCCCGGCGGCTTGGCGGCCTGGCAGCCCGGCACGGTGGCGCGGCGGCGCGGCTGCACAGCTCGGCTGCGCTCGGCCCGGCCTGGCAGACCGGCCAGGCGCATGTCCGGCGCAGCGCAGCGCACAGGGCGCGCTGCGAGCTCGGCTTCAGTCGAGATGATTGAAAAAACAGTGGGCACCTGCCCCCCTTTGTAACTGCGACCCCCCCTTAATATAGGGGGGACGTTGAGCTGCCCGGGGGAATTTATTTCCCCAGTTTTTCTCCCTTCTGGCCGGCCCGACCTGGCCGGTCGGATCATCCTCAACGGGACCAGCAAAGGTCGGTCCCCATCCGGCTTCCGACACCGGCGGCCAGCCACCGCTCCGGCCGCAGCGTCCTCGGTTTACTTCGACGTGGTGCAACAGCATCACGTCCTTGAATTTCTTTCCACGTCGTGGCGCGACGATGCCGTGCATATCTTCCGCATGAAACCGTGTGGTGCGACGACACCACGCTTCCTCGTACCATCCACAAAGGAAATAGATAGTTAATCTTTGGTGGATTATGTGATTCTCTAGAAGATGATTCTTGTGTTTTGATGAGACCAATTGTTTTTAAATGCTCATAGTTTGGAAAGAAGATTAGTTTTGGTAGAAACTTATTAAATTATGAATCTCTACATGAAGGTAGGTATATTTCCATGTGTTTTTATTCTATGTAGTAAATTAATTCCTCAAAACTATTAAAAGGAACGTAAAACAAAAACATTGTCTGTTAACGTTTCCTACTAGGAAATCAAATACAGTTTATCCCATCATAAGTTTGTGATTTTATTTTTGTTAACTATCTCTTAATCATGTTTTCTATCACTCTCCCTCAGAACATGAGCCTTTGTTTTCCCTTCTATGTCCATGTTTTCATACATGGAATCCGGGTATGGGTTAACTCAGGCGACCTTTTCACATCCCGTTGTTTCTTTTAATGTAATAGATTTACTTACTCCTTTTCGGTTGTGGTACATTCAATGAAATTTCAAAACCCAATTATAAAAATTGGGAGGACGCAATTTTTTAAGAGGAGAAGATTGTAACAACCCAAAATTTTGAATAAATCTTTTTTTCTAATTTTTTGTGTGATTTTATTTTTTTTATACTCAAGAAAAATGTTTCTTTTGATAACATGATTATAATTAAAATGAGACAGTTGGGTTTTGACTGTTATATGACCATTGGCCAGTATGACCACTAGAAACTAAAAGATTCAATTATTGTCTCTAAATACAAGTGATCATGGTTAATTAATATAGAAAGATGATTTTATGGCCTCAACCAGTAGTCTTGGACCGATCGAAGCCCATCTAATAGAACTTGGGAAGGAGGTAGCACCACGAGGCTTTGCTCTGGACCACACCCAAGCCAAACATCATCACGTGAAGCTAGAACGGAATTGCCTTCACGAGAAGTTCAAAATAATAGAAATTACTACTAGTGCAATGTTGGCTGATCCTCCCTCAGATTCTCTCACCTTAGAACACCTTACACCTAGGTCCTATGCTGGTGTGATAAGGGGCTATGTTAGGAGGCCGTAACTGCCTTGTGTAATAATTTTTTTAAAATAAAAATATTGATATCTTCTTATGATGAAGTTTATGAATTTTCAAATTTTTGAATAAATATAGTATGCATATTTTTGGTGAATTTTAGAGAAATTATATTTTAAAAAATGATTATGTGAACCTTAATTAATTTAAAATGTGTAATGATTTCAAAAATGGTCTTGTAAAAATTATGTACAGTACAAAATTTAGAGTATAATAAGATCAACATAATTTTTTATGAATTGTAAATTATTAATAGTGATTGTATGATTAAGATTAGTAATGTGACCAAATAGATTAGTAATCTCACTTAAAGGAATTATTAATATAATCTTGGCACCTTCATTAAGTAATGTGATTCAATAAAATGGTTAAATAACGATTTCATAAATTTTTAGTCATGTATTATTTTTTCAGATAAATAGTGATTTTTAATTAAAAATTAAATTAAAATTATTTAGAAAATAAATTTTATAAAAGGGATATCATTTTTGAACTCAAATCATCGATATTATTTAAGGTAATTTCTGAGGATTTTTCTGAAAAAAAATTAATTTTCGGTGAATAGTATATTTATTTAAAAATTAAATTAAAAACTTTTAGAAAATTACTTTTATAAAATGGAGTTAATTTTTCAAATCAGAGAATTTATATTTGGTTAAAGTGAAATTTTGGAATTTTTTTTTGAAATTTGATTTTTTTTATGAATAGTGAAAATACAGTTTTTATGTTACGGGTGTTTAATGACATCATTAAATGATGTATTAAGTATGTAATAAATATGGTCGACTTATTTATAGTATGATGAGGTATGAGGTGTCACAAGTGTCCAATACCATGGGAAATATCATGGGAAAGCCCCTAGTTTTCCCAAAACCACCAATGAGGTGTCCCTTGGTCATTAATGACTTGTCCCCTCACTTTCCCTATAAATACCAAGCCATCCTATCATCCATTCGACTAAAAAATAATCCTCACAGAAGTTTTGTTCCCTTTACCTCCCAAGGAGACCTCCAAAGGTTCCCTCAAGCCTCTAAAGGTCCCAACCATTGAGTTTTAAGAGTTACGTTTAAGGTAAGGGATCCGGCCTCTCTATTTCTTTTCAAGTAATCTCTTTTATTTCATTTATTTTATGCTCCATGTTCTTATGTTGGAGGAAGTTCTTTTATATTCATCTTACTTCCCTTTTCATGTTCATATGATGAGAGACCCCCTCATTCACTCATCAATTCGTTTTAATAATTTTTATGTGGCGCCGTTAGGCTGCCGAATTTTTAAGTGATTCATTCACCATTCTAAATTTTCAAAGATCTACTTCATGTCATGTATTTCAAGTTCATATTTTATTATGTTGGGGTATGATCTATATATCTATCATAATGATCTTTTATGTTCATATTATTAGAGAACCTATTTTTATCTTGTCAATTATTTTTTGTTGAATTTTAAGTGGCACCGTTAGGCTGCAAAATTTTTAAGGGATTCTTTCACCTTTCTCATTTTTTCAAAAGTTCTACATTCATGTCAAGCCATTAAAGTTACTTTTTATTATTTTGGGGTACAATATCTATATATATCATACTTATCATTTATGTTCATATGATGAGAGACCTTATTTTATCTCGTTAATCCATTTTGAATGTAATATGTGACGACGTTAGGCTGTCGAATTTTCATAAGAGAAAACATATTTTTTTCTTACTTTCAAGTTCTTCATTTCTTATGGTATATCATTAAAATTTCATTATCATGTTCTTAAATCCTTTAAATTTTGTTCCCATACTATTTTATGTATCATTTATGTGTGGTTGACCCATGTCCCCTCTTTTTTCAATGTTTTCTAAAACCCTGTAACATAGCAGTTATGCTGCAGATTTTTCATCTCAAAATACCTCCCTCTTTTTATCTATATTATTTTATTTTATTAATTGAATACTCAATGATCTTTCTTATACAGGGGTATTCACATAAATATATATATCAAAATGTTCTATTTAAAATTCTGTGATTTACATACACGAAACTCTCTTTCCTTTATGTGGGTTTAAAGTGACATAAAGATCATGTCTTTAAAGCAGTTTTTAAAACATTATGATTATGAAATAAAAGCCATATCTTTTATTCTATATAGTTTATTTATTAAATGATTGATGATGATATATGTGGCTCACATGATAATAAATAAATTTCAAGGTTGCACCCTGATAGCGCTTCATTGCATTGGGTAAAGACTTAATCCCTAGTGATGACCATTTTTAACGACACATTGGTGAATAACCTTGGTAATTTTTAATGACACCTTGGGGATGGACCTTGGTGAAACAGAAATGATTGTGAATATTAAATGTTGTAGCCACATATTCAAGTTATTAAATACATTACATTTATTATGATACGCCTCATGATTTCATTCTCATTCCATAAAATTCTTCTTCGTGACATTGTTTATGTATCTAAAGAACACATGTTAAATGTATCCCCTTGTTTCTATTACTAGGCCTTCTGCTCGCCCTTTCTTTTGATGTATGTCCCTAGGTTATGAGATGCAGTAATCAACCTAGGATAAACATAAGTAGACGGATTTAATGTATTTAAGAATAATGTTTTATGTTTTCATTTTTTATGTTTTTGGTTTCCAAGACACTAAACCTTAATGATCTTCAGTTTTTTAAATGTAATGAAAAGTTATGTTATAAAAAGGAGGGATGCTATAAATGGATTTTAATAAAGTTGAGATTTTATTAACATACCAATATGTCAGTGTCATGGAATATGTCAACCATGGTTCTAGTTACTCTTAGATCCGGAGAAATGATAAATGGCATGGAATCCATTATTTAATATGGAGGTATAAAATATGTTCCATGGGAATGAATTTTTTTATCAGGGATTACAATTATTTATGGGTAACATATTCCGAGCCAATATGGTTGTATTATTAATAGTAAAACATTATTCCCTCATGAAACTAAATAATCACTTCAATTGGCATGGGCGGTATAACAATATCCAAAATTTCATGGGGCTTATATTTTTGTTAATATAGTTGACGTTTCGAGAAATGTATGAAATTATAATACCATAGTTGCCCATCGAGTGTGAGATTACCTATATAGAACATAATAATATGTTTGAGTCAATATTATATTTCATTTATGGATCTCAGAAATGGGGACATGAATTCAAAATCACATACATAAAATCCTAGGCTAGAAATAGGAACAATTGTCTAATATTTTTTTATGGTAAAGACTTGGATTCATGGCCTCAATGTCAATAATAATCATACAAGGACAAAAATAATGACACATATAGTTCTAGACAAAGTACATCCTTGTGGATATCTTACTCACATAGAAGGAGGATGTCCTTTTGAATACAATATTTTGGATGATCGATTCAATGTAATATCTACTAAATTAGAAATGTGTGTCATGTGGTGGAATAAAAACCTAATGTGAATGAAGATCATTTCATAAAAAAACCCCATTATTATTACTTATAATTATTTCATATACCTTTATCTTATTTAAAATAATGGTCATGGATTTCATTCTAATATTAATATAGTTAAGACCATGTATGTTGTTAATCATCATGTAGTTAGTATGATCAGTTCCATGCAGTTTAACATCATGCGTTACATTTTATAATTAATAGTTTATTTTCATATATATTTGACTATTTGTGTAGTTTATTCTTTTGTGGTTAGGATAATGGGTTCCATGATTTTTAATGTCATGCAGTAAGGAAAATTTATTCTAATTTTTAATTCCATGTGATCAGGATGAGGGATGTATTGTTACATGAAATATTTCATTACTAACCATGAATTTTTTGTTCCATAGTGAGCTTACATCCATTGATATTAAGTAATATGATTAATTAGAGAATAAATTATAGATTTCATTCAACCCCTCCCATTTTGTATCTATCATAATAGGTTTCATTCAATGTATCATTAGATTCTGGTGGACCTACAACATCTCCCTTTCAAGGAATTAATTGAGACAAACATTGTTATTAAAGTCCCGTGTGATTCAGTTTTGGTGATCCTCTAAATGATTAAGTTATGAAATATAATTTTTTAGGTCTCCCTAAATAATCCATCGATTATTGTGATTTCTCATCCATATATATATATTTTCATTGATAGTTACATAGGCTAAGGTATTTTTAACATAAAAGGAAACAACTTTTTTCCCATGTTATAATGAGTATGGGGTTTCCTAAATGGTAGTATTGGTCATGTTCAGGTAAGCCCAGAAAACATGTTGGATCTTGTCCAGCCATGACTCCATATCCTTATATACAATAATCAAGATTATTATGGATATGGTATTATTAGAGGATTCAGTATGCTCGTTATCTTTTTCATGGTAGCGTGGTGAATAGTTGGCCTTGATTTCATATTTGTAAATTAGTATTTTTTTCAATTCATTTCAATGTAAATTAGTTCCATTTTCCAACAATATTGTATGAGGGAAACAAAATATGTTGAAAATTTTGTTTTTAATAATTTATGATGTTTATTGGACTGGCCACATTAGGGTGTATCAATTCTTCCCATTTAGAAAAGAAGTAATTTTTTATGAGGATATACATAAACTTATTAGATGTAGTGAGAGGATATTGTCCCATGAGATACATTCCCCAAATGAAATATTGTTTTGATAACATGGATTTCTTAATTAAAAATGGGGTTCAATGGATGAAATTATCATTAATGTGGACGAAATGAATCAACTTTTTGAATAAAGTGAAATGATGAATTAAAGTGGGATAATAGTATCCAAATCATCGAATGTGATGCAATTATTGGATCGTCATTTGTGAAATCCATTTTACATATAATGTAAATATTTCATGAAATCAGTGGTATATTCTACAAAATTATACCATACAAGTACCCCATTAAGGTTCAATTACTAGAAGATATTTTTTGTTATTTTTGATATTATATAAAAAATTTTTATTGCTCATACAATAATTTTCTTTCTTAAGGACATATAATGTGGGTCCCCTCCCATTTGAAGGTATTCTGAAATGGGTGTCATCCAGCTTGGGGTAGGACTATATTCTATTGGTATGTGGATAATCCCACTGATTTATTAGTTTTGGACATAATTAATGGTGTAATTATCTAATGGTGTGCATTGCTAATGTCTGTTTCATCTATGTATGGATCAGCCAGAGTCGTGTCTTATATTTCTAATCTATCATCTGAATAATGTAATAATCTTAGAAAATGATTAAATTTTATTACCAAATGGAATTGAAACATTAGTAAACATACATGGTTTAAAAATGGGAAGATATCATTAAATTTTTTATGGAATAATAATAATTATTCTTCTTGATGTCTAACACTGAATCACCTTTTTTATAATGTTTTTTACCTGTACCATAAGTCCAAACTCATTCCCTACAATGATAGCATGATATTATTCATATTTTATTGCGTACCCTTCTGAAAATATGAATGTGTAGGACATGAATTCATTTTCTAGAGATATGAGTATGAAACTGAGTCCCACATTGTTTTTCTTGGGATCATTCATTTAATTTCATGTTCATCTTCTATATGCCCAAATGCATCTATGAAATCATTGGGTCTTATTGCACAGATAAAACATTTTCATTGGATATTTTGGTATCCAATGAATTAATTAAGGTTGAGGGGTTATCTGACATAAAATATGTAAACATCTAGCTTTTAATGAATTTTAGTGTCATGAACTAGATTTCAAAATGATTCAGGATGACAACCCACTATAAAAGACATCAAATAAACTTTGGATAGATGCGAATGTATTTGATTGGAATTAAATGAGAGACCAAATAGACCTTTTAAAGATGTAGGTCGTTATTCAATTATTTCATAGAAAATAATAACACTAAAAAAATCTCTCAATATTTTAGTAATGTGTCTCAGAATCTATCATTGTGCATTTGAGATAATAATGGTTTTTTCACAGTTATCATCACTCTTTTGTGAAAATAGGGAAACTAATAATCGATCTATGGTAGTTACAAAAAAAATTATTGGTCATCCATTTGAAGGATGCATTATAAATGGAATGCTTAAGAGATATTTCATGATACTTTTGAAAAATTCAGAATAATAATTATTTCAGTTACATGCCACCACATTTTTCATCAAAAAAAAGGAAATAATATATCTTATATGTTGGTTATGAAGCACAAAACATAGTTCATGTGTCAATTAAGTCCTATAAAAATAGTATGATTGTGAGGGGGAGACATTCCAAGGATAGCCTTACTCATATTAGGGTCTACATTAATTCCATGTTAGAATATGATAAATATGAAAATCATCCCCATGGTAATGTTGAATTGTTTTTTGAGGGGTTCATTTTGAAAACATGATATCATAGTTTGATGAAGTTTTTTACATTATCAAATAGTTTTTCATATTAAAGTAATAATTTAACAACCATGTTATCATCACAACATTCATAAATCAATCCCTATAGGGGTTTGAATATTTGATTCATGGTGAATTGATACATGGAACCAGAATTCTAATGATAAATAGAATTAACCAATAGAATAATACTCTATGGTGATCCTTATTGGAATTGGGCTCATCATCATCTCACCCCGTTCATATTTTTTTAAATCCTGAATAGTCTTCCAAGAATTATATATCATCATATATATATTTGTTTCATCAATTATTAATTTTTTGAAGGGGATAAGGAAATTGACCTTTGGAATGTTCTGTTTGAAATATCTGAATTCTATAGATATCATATTTTTATCATTCATATTTTGGATGAGGAAAAAAATGGTTAGTTAATGGGGATATTGTTCATCATAAAGAAATTGATCACTAATTATATT
Organism: Viscum album; assembly: GCA_963277665.1. Classification (NCBI taxonomy): domain Eukaryota; kingdom Viridiplantae; phylum Streptophyta; class Magnoliopsida; order Santalales; family Viscaceae; genus Viscum; species Viscum album. The sequence continues at coordinate 166,533,174 of OY728135.1, forward strand.
GTTAGTGTCAACTTCAATTTTGGAAGAATTCATTGATTGTGTCATTTTTCATTCTTGTATGTATCCCTATTGATTTTTTGTAGGACTAGGTGGTGAGTGTCAGCTATTGGATCTAGATTTTGAATTTCTATGTGTTTTTAAACCTAAAAATATTGATTCATCATTAGGAAGGAGATTTATAACACATTATATTAGAATAAATGGATACAAAAATTTGGGTAGGTCGCGGAGCTTATTTTATACCCATTTTTAATTCCATGAGTTCACTGATTGTGGTATATTCACCTTCTTAAAATTTTTAATGTGAATCTATATGTTTATCCTCATCTGCCCATCATCATCATAATCAAATTCCTAATACATTCAATGGATACAATTATTGTGAAAATATTATCAGTTTTGGGGAAATAATAGATATATTGGTATGTAGTAGATGATGTAACCTCTTTTATCCCAACTGACAGTGAGGGGATGCAAACTTTCTTCATCAACATATTCCTCAGCATGTGATGTAGGGGTTCCTTGGATCTCTGATGAAGGATTGAGTAAATTTTTATTCTAGTGTTCACTACTATCTTATATGAAATAATATGTTTCAACACTATTAGTATTCATGATAAATAATGAAATCATGAAGAATATTGAAAATGAATTGGAATGGGGACTCATAAAATCAACATGATTATAATTTTGTATGTATTTATTATCTATATGTTTAAAGGGGTCAGGATGGATTATTTTTATTCGTTTTGGGGTGGTCACCCAATCAATACACTTTATCATCGGTCACTTCCTTATTCAATCACATTTTAATGTATCAATATTATGTGACATGTTGTATGGGAACGAGGACTTATAGGAATTAACATTCCCATTATATCAATTAATGTGGTATTTTATGCATATATTGAATGATGAGTGAATCACCACATGCTCATACAACCATGTCCATCCATGAATGACACTTAAGGTCATGTTTTGACATATGACGTGAAATTATTGGTCTTCCACAATGTCTCTGAACTTATTATTGATCATGATTTTTCCTAATAGAATCTGATCAGTTTTTTCATAGAGATTAAATAATATGTAGGAAGGTGATGGATTATCCTCATTTTAGCCTAGCCAACAACATGTTTACAATAGAATGATATTAACACTAGATCCATTTTAAAGGAATACTTTTATGGTAAACCCCCCATTTATCTGTCTTACCAAATAATAGGTTCAAATTTTACCTTATATAGATGCATTATTATTTTCATTTATAAGGGATATATCCCCATCGATTTCCTCTGTACCAATTTATATCTGATATACTTTGGCGGTGGACACATCGGCCTCAAACTCACATGGACTCAATAGAACTTCAATAAGTGATTACTTGATTCCTTTTGAAACACTTATGGCCACTATGATTTATAGTTTGGATGGTACTGAGACCAATTACCTCAAGATATTATGCTTACTATCTAAAGGATGCTGCATCAAAGTGTGAGGATGATATGTTATTGGAGCATTAGAGAGTTGATTATTGGATGTAAATGGATCTTCCCATAAAATAGGATATATAGGTGCTTCTTTATTTGTGGGTTAGGTTGGTCATGTCTTCCTACATGTCTAGGGTGATTATATTCCAACTCCACTTCTAATGGATATTCATGAACGATGAATAATGTCTCATTTTAGGAATCCTCATGGGTATATTCATGTTATATTGAGTTTACTGAAGAGTTATTCTATAGGTATATAAAACATTGATGGATTGAGAAGGTCCATGGCCATAAATTTGACTTCAACCAAGGGTATAACATCATTATAACCCTCGTCATTTGTGGAAACTTCCTCCAGATCCTCGATTGCATGTGGGGTACATATTCACATACCTATTATCATTATTGATGTAGATATCGATAATGTTTTGACATTAATGAATATAATGATTAAATCCTTATCTAATGATGGCTTTGGCTGACCGACTATTATGGTGGTGTCGTTTGTCTGGGCAGTACATGTTAATTTAGTTCTGAATGAATGAAATCTGAATGGGTGAAGAGAATCTTTTTCCATGACATGATTTTCACTTCCTATAGATGATACATGAATTTTTGGTCACTCTTCATTTTTTTGATCATGTTTTTTTGGGGCTAATGATTTTGGATGTGTTGGAGTAAGAGTATCATGGTGCAATGTGGGGAATCTTAACTATGCATGGAGAACACTGTGTGTTTGTTTCATAATACATAATGTAATAAAACTATCTAACTTTTTTTCTCATTTGATTAAAATTTAGTCTCACTCATCTCTTTAATCAGGGTTAGTGGGGGAATAATAATCAAGCATAGATGGTGGTTGTCACATTTTTACATTCCATAAATCGATGAAATTATGAAATAGGCCTTGCGATTAAAAAAATTCCTCGATGGTGAGACTGAATATCTGAAGTAATATATAACTAGATTAATAGGCATAGATTCCCTCATATTCATCATTTTCGCAACTTCTAAACAGATAAAATATCCTTTCATAGTGGTTTTTAAATATCCATGGACATGATCATATTGAAATTAGTAATCCTTATTTTTCCATTCCATTAATTTATTTCATAGGATTACCATTCTTTTTTCTGTTTATTAGGCTACTATGCATTCCCAGGGGTCTATTCATGAATCAATTTGGGACCTGTTGTTGGAGAATGTGAAGATGGTGTCTTAATCATGATGGAATCCACATTAGGTTTTCCAACAATATTTTTGGGGTCACCTGAGGCTACCTATAAATCAATCTTAGTCTATTGTATATATGATTAATTAAATTGGGATATTTAAATGAATTCATGAATACCACATGTATATTTCACCTGGAATAGTGGTGTTTTCATCTCATCAAAGTGTTCATCGATTCACATAGAATGAATCTTGTTTCGGGGTGTGGATAATTCAAAGAATATGTCAATTGTGTACATATATAAACATACTATGATACTCAATAATTATACTATTTTTTAATGTATAAGAGGTTGATAGCTATTTATTGGTAGAATTTAGATGGACTTGAGAAGGAACTACCAATGGAGATCTTCCCATTATTTTATCAACATAACTGGAATTCCGATATATAATAAAAAGGCTAAAATTTTTAGATTTCCCATAAAGAATTTTTGTTTCACTATTTAGTGTAGATTTGGGAATCCTGCCAAGGTATCACTATAAGATGAATAGTCCATAAAATATTTTTCTAGATCACCTAATCAATTGAATGTTGTGAATATAATGATCCTTATATTTTATAGTTAATGAATTTTTGTCAACCAAAAATTTTATTTTCTTTTAGTTCCAGTTGTACCATTGCACACTACTCTTATATGGATTCCAATCAAGCATCCAATAACTCAATAGTATTGATAATCCATTAATGTGTGTTCTATTTATCATGACCATGGATTTTCATAGTTCATGGAAATATTTTACATGTTTGTACTACCATTATTTGAGGTAGATATCAGTTCTAGGTAATTCTTATATGATGTACCTATACATATACTACTTTACTAATTAATGGTGATAAATATTGATATCAAACTATGATTAAGAGTTCTTAGACAAATGGATGAGGCGACTTCTTGGGAGGACATCTGGGTCGTGCTCTATTTTTTAAGATAATATATTGTCGCTGAGGTGAACATATTGGATGTAAATAATGAGGTTTATCCTTTTGAGAAACTTTGATAGGAAAGATTCCTCATATATTTTTAGAGATGATTCTCCAAATAATTCCATTTCATCCTCTATTGTGAGAATGTTTCTTCATGATCAAGTGGATCATTCTTAAAAAAATGAGGTATTGAGACATATTCGTCCTTCCAATAAGTCATTTATTTATTTAATTTCTTTTCAAGTGGTGGTGGCAGATTGAATGGGGGAACACCTTAATTCAAGGTTACCCTCTGGTTCTTGATAAGCCCACTATCATTATCAGTGTTTTTTATATGGCATTGGAAACTATACTATTCTTTTTATTCTTAATTTGGATCAATTTTAAAGTGTTCTAAAGAATAACTTCCACAACATTCACTTATGTATAAGACAATGTTTTCTGCATAATATATTCTTAATGGTATAATGGTTGTTTTCATAACTAATTGGGTCTCATATGTCTATTCTGGGATCCTCAAAAGATTTTATGGTGATGATTAACTCAGTAGGAATCCATTAATAGATTTTCAATGCCCCTCCAATACTAGGGTTGATTCATGAGATGGTACATAATGGGATGAAACTCTTATTTTCATCCGACCTAAAAGAGAAAAGATTGATTTCCATAGACGGTGTGTTTGATGTAACAATAAAATAAGGCCTAGATGCTATGGATTCTCCCTCTCCCTTATTTCTATGAATTTGACCAAATTGTTTGGTCTTATCGAAAATATTATTGTTTAATCATTACACTAAGTGCTATGAGATGAGGCAGATGTTGTACTGTGGTGGTTAATACTACTATTTATAATCCATTGATCTCTAACATTACGATTCATGTGTGGGTTGGATATTTTGTTTGGTCATCACATTAATTACATGTTTCTAAGGACATCTAGAGAGATTGATGATTATATTAACTTAATAGGTAATCCTACTGAATGTTCTTTTTTCATGGTTGAATTGTTTTTCAAAGGATTTACCTAATCTTTTTTGATTCTATTTAGAATTAATCATAGGTGATTCTTGTTGATAATATCACCATTCCGTAGTAGATATATAATTTTATTGTCATATTGGGATAATGATAGTAAAATATTTCATTTCTAATGGGTTATAATGAATGGGCTGTGGATTAAAAGAAACACCCCTTGTTATCCCTATCCATGGATAAGAATACCATATGGAAAATCTATGATATGATGACACAACTTATGAATCACCTAGAGGAAGTTCCATTGATGATTATCATTCTATATCTATGATTTCATTCATCTCATACACATATGTGATTCCATGTGTATTTGATGATGAATATCATTCAATGTTTTTACATTGTCTTTCTAACCATTGTAGAAAAAAAAAATATTTCCAATTAGATGAGTGTTCTGAGGAGATTGAGATGAATTTTAGGTATGAATTCTTCCGACCACTCTCTTTGTATGCCAGAATATGAAGTGGATGTGGTCCAAAATATAACTAGTATTTAATTCCAATATAATTGTATTCTCATTGGAAAAATTTATTTTTCATAATCATTCATAGATCCCACCACCTGATGTTCCCAACTTAAAATCATTTTGATCATTTTTTCAAATCTGGAAGGACTTGTAGGAGTCTAATTGTTTGGAGTAATATTTGGAGCTTCCCTAGAATATAAGTGTGGCCACTAGATTTGTTTTGGTTGATAATGGATTATGCCTTGTTTTTATATGGTATCTATCATTCTTAAATTTATACTTCTTCAAGATTATACATCTATTTTAATTCTTGTATTTGTTTTGGAAATTATTGACACATACTTCTGTTATATAACTTGATTTTTGGGTGGACCTTCACAGTTGGTGCCACAATGGTGAAAAATAATAGCATTTCTTGATTTCTAACTCCATGTAGAATTTAAGCACTATATGACATGGGGATGAATATCAAGGAGGGTAAAAGAATGTGGAGGAATTTTATATTGATCCCTCTTCTTCCCTTTATGTGGGATACTAGAATACTCATCCGGAGATAGGCACTCATAATCAATTTTTTATTTTAATTGAATTAAGATACCAATTTAAATTCACTATGATGGACCTTTAGAGCTACTAGTATAATTATTATGGAGATGAAATTAAAAACTACTACTACCACATTAATTATTTGTTAACAGATTGTTAGGATCCTAAGAAAGTAGATAGAATAGTTTAATATAATCTAGAAAACTAACATACAAAATTGATGGGTCATGTGTATTTTATTAATTTACCAATTTCCATTAGAGGGATTTGTTTCTGGGTTTTCTCTTATGGGAGACTGAGGCCACATGTGATATGTGATGAATTTTTATATAGGTTATAGATGATGTGGAACCCATGGTTCTTCAAGGATATACTAATGGGAATCTTCATTTCTAGTAGGGGTAAATTTGTTCCATAGAGTGTCCATCACATCGAACAGGTGTACTCCAATTTGGATCATGTATTTTTTATGAAATGTTTTTCCATTTATAGGAGAATATTAACAATGATACTCCTAGTCAAGTGAATGGATTCATGTCTACTCTAGGGTGACCACCCAATTAAGTGGATGAGTTACCCAACATGGGGAGGTGGAGTTGTGGGCTTTACTCATTTCTAATGTTTTGGATGTTATTAAATCATAACATTTCTATTAGATAGGTAAGGAATATATCTATGATCCTCTATCATTTCAAAAATATCATAAGAGGTATCTTTAGTGGAACATGAAAACAAGCCCATTATGATGATGGACAAAGGATATGTGCATTATACTGTCCTCCATTTTTTACCAGTAGGTTTTGATATTTCACATGTTTCTGGGTAAAAGAACCAGATCTCCTTTGGTTTATAGCTATGTACACTAGATTATTTATACTATTGTTGTACTATTTTTTACCAATCATGATATGAATGATTATAAATTTACATATACTTGTTTCGTTCCATTATATTTCTCTGATTGAGTTGATATGCATCTGCAGAAAATTTACTCATCCAGTATGTGATTTTACCCTTTTTTGGCTAATGAACATTATATTTGTGATGGGAGATTTTTTTTATACTCATTAGTCACCATCATTTTTTACTAACGGTCTTAATATTACTTGACTAGGATAACAATAGATGGTATTTTATTTACAAAATATATTTTTATTGTGATTATTACTTTCAATCAGTGATTTGTGTAATCTCATTTCTACAAATAGTATTTGACTAATGGGATTCATATTTTTTTGGCAATGATATACACCTACCAGAAGTCTACCACCTTATTTGAATAACTGGATTTTTATGTATCATCATGAATTTCCATCTATAAATTACTTGTTTCGATACTATTTTAATGAATATATTCATTTGTATTGGTATGAATTTTAAAATGCCTGTAATTACCCACCATACTTGTGTGAATGTTTTGGAAAAAATTGGCCTGAATTTCCGCATGATTGTAATTTTCCACTAAATTTTGATGGAATGATTAATAAGGAATGGAATAAATATAAGCCTTATCTAATTTTCTAATATAATTCCATGGTGGAATTAATCATCAGGTACTAGGGTGATGAATTGTTCTTGATTGTCTGATAGATTTTCATGGTGGGCCTCATGGGGGACCCTATTCTATTATCCTTCAATATGGGCCCTTGGGGTGATATCCTCTTCAGTGTCAGGTTACAGGGATGAAAGGTTCATGCATAAATTACTTTTAAAGGGTACCTTGATGGGGACCCATATTATTTATATATGAAATAATTAGTGATGAAATAATCATCCTTTCTAAGATAATGAATACCATGTATATTTAATTTAGAGGACATGATCCTAAAATGGTGGAGGTTTCTAGTGGATCAACCATGTTCTGTGTCGCTAACTATTTATTGGAAGATTTTTTATGGGGAATCATTAAATGGAGGAAACACTTAGCTAATTCCCATGGTAGGTAGAGTACCCTTCTGGTGGTACTCTTGAACCAGTTCATTCGATACCCAACATTGAAAACTCTAGATGTGATATATATTCATTTTTATCATTAAGGACCCTAAAAATTCATATTCTAGTATACATGTATGTGATAATGTACAAGATTTCATTGGATTGAGGGATGATTTTTAGAGTGTCTTCAATGTATATTATATATACCAATGACATAAACTGATTAGAGTTGAAGATCATTGGAATATGAATGATTAATGGTAATTTTTGGAACTCCCAATTTTTTTATGTGAAATGGGTCTGTACAGAGGTACTAATGCCACTATATTTATAAATTCATGTTGGATTCACTATTTTTTCCATTGAAGAGTTCGCCATGTATATGGAACGAAATGGTAAGATGATGACTGGAAGTGTATCCTTTTATATGGTGAAGGAGGTCCCATATCATGTCATTAATATTAGATACACCATTTAGCTTCCCTCAAATTCATTTTTGTTTCCCAAACTATTAAATACAAATTATGTTCATTGGTTTCAAATAACTGACATTTGGTCTAATATCATCAAACAATATGCAATATTTTTTGTTCGTTGAGTGCGAAACACCCATTGTCTCTCATATACATGATTTGTAGAAAATAATTTCAAATGTAATTGACCATTTTGAAACATGATCATTGACAGTTATGTACATAAATTGGACTAGATGTTTGGAATTTAGGAACATCACAAGAGTTTGGAGGAAACAAATTTCTATTCCTCAACCCTATTATAGATTTGAGATATTTTTAAAAATCATGAGTTCACTTCCATGTCTATGTCTGTGGATTTCCCATATATAATGACTAATCAAAACAACACATTTTTTGAATAATCTAACTGAATCTAAGGTTTTCTATAAATTGATATATCTATATGTAAATGAGGTTTTCCATCAATGTTTTAATTTTGTGGAAATGCCATGGATTCATCAACCATTTACTAAGAAAATCATATTATTAGGCCATGTGATGGGGATATCTTGATTTTATCATCATCCAATAGAGATGAGAATTTTTTTAATAATGGGATAAAAACCATAAGGTCTGCATTCAAGATGTCCTTAGTAGAGAAAATATAACCCATGCAATTTAGTGCAACATAAATGGACATGTCACCTTCTATGGTCATGTAACAAGGACCCAACCATGTAGTTTAGAATCATACAACAATGCTATCCTAGAGGAGGGTTCCTTGTCAAGGATGGGTTGGTACATATGACATGGATTCATGAGGTAAACAAAATATATGTGGTATCTATGGTGGATATAAAAATATCAAGAATTTGGAACCCGATGATTAATATGGTGATTTTGTTGTTGGGTTTGGACCATTGGAAAGCTTACTATATATCATAGTTATTTTATAATAAATACCTATTATAATGGTAAATTAATTTCATACATATACCTTAAATATAATTTTAAAAATAAAAAAATGATTATAAAAAAATACAGCCAAAGACGATAGTTCTCCAGTTATTTTGGAAACCTAGAAACAAAAACACACGTACACAAACAAGATAAAAATTCTCCCACTAAGATATTCATAACTATAACCCATATCAGATACATCACACCTAATAAACTTCATCAAAACAAGTGTATGAAATAATAAAAGGGGTGAGGTCAAATTATTCTCATAAGTAAAATAGGGATACATGTAAGAATAAACATGAGCATCAATTTATGAGAACCAGATAATGATAATATAAGATCATAACCACAATATAATTTAACATAAACATGAAACATATCATAATGATATTAAGTTAATAATACATTAAAACATGAAAATAAGTAACATAATACATCATATATAAAATTGTAATAAAATATGGAATTTTGGGGAACACATAAGTATAAAATATGATTTCCATAGTAGTAATGTCATTGTTATAAATAACTTCTTTTTAGTACGGGTTATCACACCATACCATCAGGGTAATAATTTTTCATTCCAATGGACATCTTATTAGAATTATTAAACTCCTCATACTATCTTGGTAGTCAATGATAACTCATATATGAATCTTATTATACATAGATCACTTCACAGACAACCATAATCTATCTCCTTGAATATAAATATTTACCTAATTCATTTGAGGGAGGTATAGGTCTAACCTATATCATAATGATTTAAGACATATAAATTCTACACAATCATATAAAAGTATATCAGAATCCATGAAATTAAATGGGTAGTATAAAGATATAATCTTATCATAACCTATGTAGAAATATAGAGGATTCCTAATCATTTCATAAAAAACATAACCCATGAAAATAATTGGGTTTATTAACAACATAACCCATAAAAGAGAAACATGTATCATAAAACATCAATCTATAAAAACATAATCCATTCAGAAAATGAATATGAATGGATTCATTAAATAATTTTCCCATAATAAAATATGTAACCCAAAAATATTTCCTCTTAAATGTGAAATAATTTGGAAATACCCTTTAGAAAAATTTATGCATCAAAATATACATTCTTTTTGGAAAATAAATTTTAAAATAGAAATAATTTAGAAAATAATTTACTATAAACATTAATACTTTTAATGAATGTTTGAAAGCATTATGGAAACCATATTTCATTAAAATATATAAAAGAATCTTGAATCTAATTGAGAACAATAATATTTGAAAACTTATAATGGGCGCTTGAATTTTTTTTAAAACAATTTTTATTGAAATCAAATATATTATTTAGAAAACAATTTTTTAAATCATTTCCTTTAAAAAGTTCAAAATAAAGATGAAAATTATTTGAAATCCATTTCCCTGAAAATCCATAAAAAACATATTAATAATTCATGAAAATGTTTATCAAAAAAATTGGAAATAATATTAAAAATATATAAAAACAAAATTCCCTGAAAACAAATTAATGAAAAATGAAAATATTTTTAAAACCTTTTTTCATTAAAACATATAAACTAATGTTGAAGTCATTTATCTAAGACTTTATAATTAATTTTTTTTCCAAAATATATAACAGATTATTTGAAAACCACTAACCATATATAATATCCTTTCTCATCTAAACTTATCTTCAAATATAATTTATAACATTTTTAACTCATTTTTAAAACTATTTTTTGAAATAATACTTATATTTTACCAAAAAGATAAATCTTGTCATATTTTTATTACAAATAATTTCCTTAATTATCAAAAGTAATATATAGTGGATTAATTGTACAAAGTAATTTTCATATAATGGAGATGAATATGATTATAAAATTATTAAATGTTTTTACGAGATGGATCATAAAATTTACTAAAAGGAAACAAAATCATAAACAATCTCAAAAGTTGATACAATTACATAAAATATATCTTATAACATGGTAAATTTGAATCATATTATCCATGTGAGGAATGAAAAATATATTAAAAATTAAATATCTATAAAATTAGTATATTGTTGATATATATTATAAAATTTATTTAAAAACACAACAAAAATGAAATTTTTGTGCATAAAAAATTGTGTCTCTAAGATGTATAGTTGAGAGAGATTTGACTTATAGATTTATTATATTTTGATATAATACCCCTTGAAATGGATATTATAGAATCAATATAAATATATTTATAAAAATAATATAATACATCCATTGGTTTTATACAAACCCCAAAAAATGAATGTGTGTTGAATAAAACGTGTATCTCCAATAAATAAAAAGTGATATGAAATTCCCTTAACATGTGTCTTGACTCTTTTCGTAATCATAAAAAATTAATGTATAATAAATAGATATTTATTATAAATGTATAATAAAAAATATAATAATATATCTAATAACAAATATGGTTTATTGTGACATTATATTAACCTCTTATTAATAATTATATTTGAGGTTTTCACTTCAGCTAACATGCACATTGTTTATCTCATCCATTATAATTTGTTTATCTTTAGTCATTATACATATATAGGGTTTTTTAGAATATATAAAATGATATAATATCATTTATATATAGTATAATTGTTTTTTAATAGTACCTTGGATTCTTAATTTTTGTAAAAATCCACCGTTCGTTGTGATTTTATGACGTACACATGCATGAATGTTTTTCCATTTTGTTGTCAAACTAAAATAAATATAGAAAATGGAATATATATATATATACATATCATTATTTTTTAATTTTAATTTCATATATATCATATGATTTCACTATAGACATCCATTTTTCATTCTATGTTGTTGGAGAATGAATCACACCAGACTATCTGTTTGGTAGTCCAAACATCCTCAAACGAAATTATAGTAGTTACATAGAATGAAATGAATAAATTCATCTTATAAATAAAAAATAATTAATAATAACTATAAAAAAATAAAACATATATCATTAATAAGTATATTCTCCATCATAATTTCCACGCTGAGTGGTGAAAATAAATAAATAATCACCCATCATTTTGTGAGGATTTAGTTCATTGTAGACACAAACGTTACATTTATTACCCAATAGATAGATCTCTGTGTATGTATAAGAGGAAAAAATAGAATAAAAACATATTAGTATATTTAGGATACTGATTATTTTATAAAATCATCTAATAAGAAATGATAATGGGGTTGAAAATTAAAATAAAACTACAAGGTTTGAGGGAAGGTGTTACACTTTAAACAAGTAAATCCATTTGGATTTCTCCAATGGGAATTGATGTGAGACATTCATCTCAAAGGGAGGATTTATTGATGAATTTACTCTTTTTAGGATGATATTTGGGAATATGTTGTCCAAACCTATACGGTTTTATATGTGTCGTGATGTGTGTGGTTAAGAGACCCCTTCATAGTGGAGGAGGAGTGTCACTCTTGTAATATTTTTAATATAGAATTACGAACATGCGTATCACATGTATTTTGGAAACAATAATGTGAAAAATTAAACCAATCTTATTATGGGGTTGAAATATATCATGAAAAAGTATTTTTTACATTTTCTAATTACATTTACGCCCATAGGATTAAGGATAAGTCCTTATTAAAGCATAATAATACATTTATTCTAGTTACTAATATTAATTATAGTAACATTTTCTTTGGTAACAAACTAATATTTACATATTAAGAATTATAAATTATACTAATTCCGAATAGGGTATAAAATTTTTCAGGTTCCAATAATATATGTGGTAGATATTGATTTATATGTAATCCAATAGTCAGCTAAACAATGTTTGCTATTAAAGAAAGAAATGATAAAATTTTCCTCTATGTTTCTATTCAATTTAGAAGTCAAATTGATTATAATGATATTAATTGGGTTTATAGATAAAAATATGATCTATATAAAAATATAAAATAATTTAAAATATAAATTTTCATAAAGAATAAATTAGATGAAAATGAATTTTTTAATAAAATCAGCTACATTGCACTAATCATTAAAAAATTGAATCATCACAGGAGAACACAAAAAATTTACACTTTCCTAATTATTAATTTCTTAATTTCGTGAATATTTTTTCATTTCAATATTTCATCATTAAAAGTTTATTTTTTAAAAAATTGGTTCTTCATTAATATGGGTAAAAATACTTTAATATAACATATGCTATCTGTATAAAATATAGGGTTTTCTTATCATATATCTATAAAAATATATTGTCTGAATATAAAAAAATAGTATATTTAAAATTTAACATATATATTAAATTAATTAAAAACACATATTGTAATTAATTTAAATTGTTTTGGGTAAAACACCTGAAGTGCCCAGATCAGTGTGAATCACTGAGAGGGGAGGGGTGAATCAGTGATCCCTCAAAACTTTTTACTAATTGATTCATTATCAATTAAACCTCTATGGCTGGTTAAAGCCTCGATCCACTCTTCTTGTATCTCTCAACCTTTCCTGAATGATGCAATAATGAAATGGAACTGGACACTAGGATTTACAAGATTCGGCATCAAAGGCCTACGTCCTTGCCATGTTGGTTATACCCCCCAACATAGTTTATCCATTATAACTTGTCAGAATTACAATGGTCGATACAGAGTCAAATTGTATCTCTCCTGAGTCCCACAGGATAGTCTTTATATTGCGTCCCACAGTGTTACCAGACTTCCACTGGCCTGCTCTAGAATCCCACTGAAGACTTCCTCCACCCTGAGTCTCACAGGGGGCTTCTCCAGGCTCCTCGAGTCACACGAGTCGCTCTTCTTCACTTTAAGTTTCTTCATGTATCTTCAGTAGTCTTGGATAAAGACTGCTGGCCTTGCTCTGTACCTCTGCTTACTTGTGATGAACAAGTCTTCTCGTCTTGCTCAGGATTTATCTCCATTCTCCTAAGGATGACCTGGAATCTCTCTTCAAGAATCTTCAATAGCCTCTGAAAAGGTATGTTGGTCTTGCTCAGCACTTCTGATCACTTTAGTTGATCAGGCTTTTCTCAAACACTGAAAACTCAGACAACTGATATCTCTAAATTCAGTCTGGCTTCATTCTGACTTCAAAACAACTTCTTGCACTGAGTGCATGGCAACTCTGCTTCTTCATGCACAGACTGCATTTCTTCTCAAATTCTTCAAGATCTTCTGGTCTTGGACAACTCAGATGCACACCACTGATTTAATCTTTATTCACGTGTGCACGTGCATGCATTCATGCATTCACTCCCCTTCTTCTCTTCTTAGTGCAGTAAACCCTCGAAGGGTGTAATTCTTTTTAGCACACACCTTCTTGAACTTCACACACTTCATTCAATTTGGTTACACACTTAACAGTGTGTTCTACTTTATTGTGAGAGTCCTTTCTTTCTTCCTTCTTCTAGGTGTGTTCACTTCACTTAGTGCACACACACACTAGGTTCGGCCTCTTTGCTCTTTGCACACACTTCTTTCACATTGCACACAAGTATGCTTGGCCTCATCCTCTTCTTGCACACCCCAAAGGATACGGCCTCTTCTTCAAATGCACACACAAATTGTGTTCTTTAATTTGTCACAACCAAGGGCTACGACCTCCCTTTTTTTCACACCCACTGCCCACTGCCTTTCTCCTTTTTAAAGCACACAAGGCCTCGGGTATCCTTCTCCACTTAGCACACAAAACACTAAGTGTCTATAACACTTAACCAGAATTACTTCTTAAAAGGTAGGCCGCGCAAGGTGTGGCCACTCACTGACTTCTTAAAACGCCGCACAAGGGTGCAATGGGTCTTGGACGCGCAAGGTTCACATTCCACAAGGGCTGCGTAAGTAATGTGGTTGGCATGCCTTCTTCCTGTCACGCAAGGGGTGCGTGCAGGGGAATTCCCTTCACCTCTTTCGCGCAAGGGATGCGCAAATGGGTCTTCGCGAAGCCAAGGGTGGCTTCGGGCTACTTCTTCGCCCAAGTGGGTTGCGCAGAGCTCTTACTTCGCGAGGCACAGTGGCACTCTCGGGACATCTCTCCAATTTTTCATGAAAGGATCAGCAAGCCGCACCGAGGTCTCGGCCTCTCTTTATATAGGCAGAGGCGGTGTGGTTCATCCGTGTGAGATAAATTTTTAATCCCCGAGATATCTTGGTTCTTTAAAATCTTTCCAAATCTGGAATTCTTTCCTCGGTTTACCACAGGTTCCATTTATTCCCTTTACGCTTTGTGCATGCGACTTAGAACGCATGCAAGCCTTCGGTTTACTCATTCGAGCAACGTGGCACGACCTTGAAAAACGTTTCATGCCTCGGCCTTCATCGAATTTTCCATTTCATTGCATGAAATTCCATCTTTATGCATGGATATGTTCAGTAGGGATAGACGAACCGAATCGACACTTCAGCTTCGTCAGAGGTGGTCGGATACTCAAAATCCATCTTCGGGAGGCGCCCGGTTTGACGGAGGCATGCGGGGAGGCCTCGGCATGGCTTGAGGTTGAAGATGATCTGCAGATGCATCGGACGGTTATGATCTGGCGCGCGATTAGATGGGCGGCTCAGATTAGATCCCGGGTTTTTAACCCGTCCCACATCGAAGAGGCTCGCAGAATTTCAATGGTTTATCAAAGATCTCCTGCCGGCTTCACCTCAATTGAACATCTCCCCTATCGGTGCCGCCCCACACTGATTTCTCTCTGCGGGCGCGCTCTGCGCCCCACCTTTTCTCCCTGCGGGCGTGCCACTGGCGCCCACTATGCGCTCGGGCGCTCTCGCGGGCGCACTCCTGCGCCCCTGCCACGCGGGCGTGACACCCCTGCGTGGCCTCTGCCACCATGGGTTTTCCCAATGGGTTCCCCCTTGGGCATGGGTCCTTAGGCCCACATGTGCCTTGGGGTTGAACCCTCAAGGTGCTCTTGGCTGGCCAATTTTTTTGGCAAAGGACAGAATAATACTTTGTTTTTAAACAAAGTACTCCATATGAAAAATGCCAAATGCCATTATCCTATAAGCCATTTATTCTCTCTTCTTCATAGGAATTCATCAATTCTCCTCTCATATGATCTTCACTTAGGATATCTAATTCCCGAAGGTTCATCTTCAACCGAAGATCCTGAATCAAATAATTGTTCAACATGCTTCTATGATCTAAAAAGAGATCAGGTTGGATCTTCTTCAAATTCATAT
This sequence comes from Viscum album, assembly GCA_963277665.1. Taxonomy (NCBI): domain Eukaryota; kingdom Viridiplantae; phylum Streptophyta; class Magnoliopsida; order Santalales; family Viscaceae; genus Viscum; species Viscum album. The sequence continues at coordinate 166,549,433 of OY728135.1, forward strand.
GCACTAAGTGATAGTGAATGGACTTAATTAGTACCACTTCATCCACTTAGGAGTTGTGGATCATTATCCTCATCTCCTCATGCATTGTTAAGACAATGCATGGTCTTCTGATATTGTTGTGACATTGTATCCAGTTGATACAAGTTCTTGGAACTTTAAGATCATCTCATCAATCGTCAGATATAATGATGATGCTCCATCATCATCCATTCTTCAAGTGGTGTAACTTAGCATCATCTTCATACAAGTATTGAAACAATAAGATCAGTTCTACAATCTTCTGATATAACATAGAGAATGTTTCAACCATCTTCTCCTATGTCACTTAGTGAATCTCCTAAGTGACATGCCCCTAAGTACCATGGTCATTCTCCTTCATCACCAACACCATCACAACCTTTTTCATTCACATGTTGACATTCCTTGACATCCATTCATTCCATGACAACATCATTCCTCATTGACAACAAATGCATCCCAATGCACTTCAATCTCCCCCTTTGTATTTGTTGTCGATACAAAACTCCTGCACATATGAATGGGTCAATATGTGTGCCAATATTTTCTCCCCCTTATTGGAAATCAAATGCAAAGGTGTGGTGTGGTTCTCATCAAAAAATCACTTCCTCCGTTTGAAAATTATCTTCTTGAAAAGCACTAAGATAGGGATGATGTCACATGTTCCCTTTAGCAAAGAACCTTTAGTAAATCATCTCTAAGTCTACTTGGGCTAACCAGGTGTAGAAAACAAGAGTGATATAACCAAGATTTTTTCAATTTTCTCCACATTTCACTATACATGTGAGTTCATGCTTAGCTTCCAGGGGTAAATTTTTTTTCCAGATATTCAATGAATTGCTAAATCCTGCACATACATCACAAAACTCATTAGAATGTTCAGTGCAAAGATAAAGCTCCCCCTTTCAACCATTTGTCCTCAATCGATACTTCCCCATAATTGTCATGATGAATACAATTAAGAAACAAGGGATGCATGTATGATTGGAAAAACTTAATTCTTCACAAGATGGTATTAATCTCAGAATCCCATCTTCTCCAGATTGGCTCCCCCTCAAGGGGTTCAATCCATTCTTTCCAAACCATCCACCAGTTGAGAATGATCATCATCGTCAATTCCCTGCAATGTTAGCACATGTAAATACAAGTGGTTAGGGAATAAGATGGAACCTCCTTGGTTCATCAATGTGAACAACAAGGTTGAGAAGATTCTCTCAACCGAGATTTCCCATTTTCACCTTTCTTCACACTTGCATATTTGATCTTCAATGATGTTTGTGATGGTGTGGATCTCAATACATCTTCATGTGAAATCATATTCTTCCCATTTTCCTTAGCAATTTCCAGAACATCATCTTCAGCTCTTTGTAGTTCTCTGGAAAGTTGTAATTGATTTGGCCATATGACAAGTAAGTCACTTGGAAGTGTGGTCTCAGTTCTGGAAATTCCACATGGATATTTCGATGCTTTCAAGCTACCTTTCTTAGGAAACTTTTTTTCAATCAATCCCTTCTGCTTCTTATGGATTGATCGTCTGTTTGAGTCCAGTCTACCTCTATTGAATTTCATGTCTTCTTTACAAAGATCCATGATATGACCTTTCTTTCCACATTAGAAGCATTTCTTCATGGTTTTCCTTCTGGATGCATCAACCTTCTTGAATTTCAAATCCAAGGACTTCTCTTGCTTTTTCATAATCTTATTGGGAGCATTTCCAAATTTCTTCTATTTGCTACCCACGGAATCTCTCTTAGCCAGGTTCTGTGATCTTTTCTTCTTTCCAGCTTTGGATACATTCGGAGATTGATATCTATCTTTCTTAAGACCACTTTTGCAAACATCCCAGATGTTATCAAATAATCCAAATCTATTTTCAATAAACAGATGTCTCTGGACCTGTGGATGTTGCTTCTTTTCTTTTGGATTTCTCTCCCTTGGCATGTGCTTCCTCTATGCTTTGGCATTCAGTGGATTGTACCAACAATCCTTTGCATAATGCCCATACTTTTTACAACACCAACATTGACCCAAAAATCTTGACTTTTTGATTCCTTCTGATTTTAGGGTACTTGTCTTGAATTTTTGTGCTGCTTCAGGAGAGCTTTCTTTCTTAACCTTCTTCATCCATTCTTGTTTAGAATTATTCATCCATCCTGCACTTTTTGTGGAAACACAATTAGAAGCATGAGTACAAGATGGGATGGATGGTACCTTCTTCTTAGAAGTTATTTCCCTTTTATTAGAGGATATCCTTCTTTTGGAATTACCCTGCTCAATGGATACTTGAGTAGCAACATTTCTACTTCCAGCAGACTGGGAGGCTTCGGCTTTAGGTGATTGCTGATTTTTCAATATCACCTATAGTTTTAAGAATTTCATATTGAGAGATTTTTTCTCATCCTAAACAAATCTTAGCCTACCTTCCCAATTTTCTTTCAGCTCTTTCATCTGGTCATCATGAACCTTTTTCAATTCTAGCAATGAATTGTCAAGATACTTCACAAATTTGACTTTGTCTTCGAGTTGAGCATCTCTGAATTTCATTGAAACATTGTGCCTCTTTTCCAGTGCATGGAAAACTTCTTTAACCATTATCTTAAACAATTCTTTCTCAGAAAGGCTTCTTTGCAATTCTTCAGTAGTGTCATCATATCTTTCATTGCAAAGGGAAACTGTTTCATCCTTGGCATTCACCAGATTTCTGAGAGTTTAGGTTATGCAAACCCTTTTTTCCAATTGGACTTCCAGAGAATTGGCTTAATCTTCTAGCTGTAATTTTTCTTCTTGATGATCAAGGACGCCTGTAACGATACAGATTGCCACTTCCTTGGGGACTGTCTTCTGATGATATTTGATTGCATTTAGAATACTATTGTTTATTCCATCTTCTTCACATCTAGAGCAGGATTCATTAGAAGAATGATAAAAGGAATTGACATCTGATGTGACATTCACATTTCTTTCCTTAAAAGGAGTTTCTCTGATTGCAGCAACCTTCTTGTTTATCTTCATTGCCTGTTTCTCCATTCTGTTTTTCTGAGTCTTGGAAGATATCTCGATTTGAGGTTGTTCGCTCATTTCCTCAAATCTGCACTTTGTAAAGACTCCCTTGGATATTTTAGAGGTAACCTGGCACTGATACCAATTGATGTGCCCAAATCAGTGTGAATCACTGAGAGGGCGAGGGGTGATTCAGTGATCCCTTAAAACTTTTTACTAATTGATTCCTTATCAATTAAACCTCTATAGCTTGTTAAAGCCTCGATCCACTCTTCTTGTATCTCTCAACCTTTCCCGAATGATGCAGTAATGAAAAGGCACCAGACACAAGGATTTGCAAGGTTTGGCACCAAAGGCCTATGTCCTTTCCATGTTGGTTATACCCCCAACATGGTTTCTCCATTATAACATTCCATAATTAAAATGGTCGATATAGAGTCCAATTGTATCTCTCCTGAGTCCCACAGGAGGGTATTTATACTGCATCCCACAGTGTTACCAGAGTCCCACTGGCCTGCTCCAGAATCCCAATGAATTCTTCCTCCACCCTGAGTCTCACAGGGGGCTTCTCCTGGCTCCTCGAGTCACACGAGTAGCTCTTCTTAACTTTAAGTTTCCTCAAGTATCTTCAGCAGTCTGGGATAAAGACTACTGGCCTTGCTCTGTACCTCTGCTCACTTGTGATGAACATGTCTTCTCGTCTTGCTCAGGATTTATCTCATTTCTCCTAAGGATGACCTTGCCTTTCTCTTCATGAATCTTCAACAGCCTCTGAAAAGGTCTGTTGGTCTTGCTCAGCACTTATGATCACTTCAGTTGATCAGGCTCTTCTCAAACACTGAAAACTCAGACAAGTGATATCTCTAAATTCAGTCTGGCTTCAGTCTGACTTCAAAACAACTTCTTGCACTGAGTGCATGGCAACTCTGCTTCTTCATGCACAGGCAGCATGTCTTCTCAAATTCTTCAAGATCTTCTGGTCTTGTACAACTCAGATACACACCACTGATTTAAGATTTATTCACGTTTGCACGTGCATGCATTCATGCATGCACTCCCCTTCTTCTCTTCTTGGTTATGTAAACCCTCAAAGGGTGTAATTCTTTTTAGCACACACCTTCTCGAACTTCACACACTTTATTCAATTTGGTTACACACTTAATAGTGTGTTCTGCTTTAGTGTGAGAGTCCTTTCTTTCTTCTTTCTTCTAGGTGTGCTCACTTCACTTAGTGCACACACACACTAGGTTCGGCCTCTTTTCTCTTTGCACACACTTCTTTCACTCTGCACACAATTATGCTTGGCCTCCTCCTATTCTTGCACACCCCAAAGGTTACGACCTCTTCTTCAAATGAACACACAAATTGTGTTCTTCAATTTGGCACAACCAAGGGCTATGACATCGCTTTTTTTTCACACCCACTGCCCACAACATTTCTCCTTTGTAAAGCACACATGGCCTCGGGTCTCCTTCTCCACTTAGCACACACAACACCAAGTGTGTATAACACTTAACCCGAATTCCTTCTTAAAAGGAAGGGCGCGCAAGGTGTGGCCTTTAACTTCCTTCTTCAAACGCCGCACAAGGGTTCAATGGGTCTTGGGCACGCAAGGTTCACATGCCACAAGGGCCGCGCAAGTAATACGCATGGCCTGCCTTCTTCCTGTCGCGCAAGGGGTGCGTGTAGGGGACTTCCCTTCACCTCTTTCGTGCAAGGGATTCCTAAAAGGGTCTTTGCGAAGCCAATGGTGGATTCAGGCTACTCCTTCGCGCAAGTGGGTTGCGCGGAGCTCTTACTTCGCGAGTCATAGTGGCACTCACGAGACTTCTCTCGAGTTTTTCAGCAAATGATCAGCAAGCTGCACCAAGGTCTCAGCCTCTCTTTATATAGGCAGAGGCGGTGTGGTTAATCCGCGTGAGATAAATTTTGAATCCCCAAGATATTCGGGTTCTTTAAAATCTTTCCAAATATGGAATTCCTTCCTCGGTTCACTGCGGGTTCCATTTATGCCCTTTACTCATTGTGCATGCGACTTAGAACGCATGCAAGCCTTCGGTTTACTCGTTCGAGCAACGTTGCACTGCCCTGACAAATGTTGCATGCCTCGGCCTTCATCAAATTTTCCATTTCATTGCATGAAAGACCATCTTTATGCATGGATATGTTCAGTAGAGCCAGACGAACCGAAAGGACACTTCGGCTTCGTCAGAGGTGGCCGGATACTCAAAATCCATCTTCGAGAGGCGCCTGGTTTGACAGAGGCATGAGGGGAGGCCTCGGCATGGCTCGAGGTTGAAGAAGATCCACAGATGCATCGGACGGATAAGATCTGGCGCGCGATTAGATGGGCGGCTCAGATTAGATCCCGAGTTTTTAACCCGTCCCACATCGAAGCGGCTCGCGGAATTTCCGTGGTTTATCAAAGATCTCATGTCGGCTTCACCTCAGATGAACATCTCCCCTCTCGGTGCCTCCCTGCACCGAGTTCTCTCTGCGGGCGCGCACTGCGCCCCACCTCTGCTCCCTACTGGCGTGCCACTGGCGCCCACTATGCGCTCGAGCGCTCTCGCGGGCACGCTCCTGTGCCCCTGCCACGCGGGCGTGACACCCCTACGTGGCCTCTGCCACCTCGGGTTTTCACCATGGGTTCCCCCTTGGGCGTGGCACCTTAGGCCCACATGTGCCTTGGGGTTGAACCCTCAAGGTGCTCTTGGCTGGCCAAATTTTTTGGAAAAGGACAGAATAATACTTTGTTTTTAATCAAAGTACTCCATATGAAAAATGCCAAATGCCATTCTCCTCTAAGATATTTATTCTATCTTCTTCTTAGGAATTCATCAATCCTCCTCTCATATGATCTTCACTTAGGATATCGAATTCCCGAAGGTTCATCTTCAACCGAATCTCCTGAATCAAATAATTCTTCAACATGCTTCTATGATCCATTATAAGATCAAGTTGGATCGTCTTCAAATTCACATGCACTAAGTGATAGTTCATGGACTTAATTAGTACCACTTCATCCACTTAGGAGTTGTGGATGGTTCTCCTCATCTCCTCATGCATTTTTAAGACAATGCATGGTGTTCTGATATTGTTGTGACATTGTATCCAGTTGATACAAGTTCACGGAACTTTAAGATCAGCTCATCAATCGTCAGATATAATGATGATGCTCCATCATCATCCATTATTCATGTGGTGTAACTTAGTTTCATCTTGATACAAGTATTGAAAAATTACGATCAGTTCTACAATCGTCTGATATAACATAGAGAATGTTTCAACCATCATCTCCTATGTCACTTAGTGAATCTCCTAAGTGACATGCCTCTAAGTACCATGGTCATTCTCCTTCGTCACCAACACTATCACAACCTTTGTCATTCACATCTTGACATTCCTTGACATCCATTCATTCCATGACAACATCATGCCACATTGACAACAAATGCAACACAATGCACTTCAACACCTATGTCTCCATAATAATAATAATAATTTCCATTATATTAAATAGATTGTGATATTATTTTTTGATTTATTATTAATATTTGAATTAATCCTGTATTTTTGAAAATTGAATATTTTAAAATATTATTTAATACTATTTATGACATCAAATTTACCACACATGATATAAATTATTATATTAAATAATACAATATAAAAAATAATTTAATCATTTTTTTAATTTATGTATTTAGTTTTTTCAACCATTAATGAATGTCATTCTTGCATGTAACATAAGATAATATTGTGGTTCTATGTAGTGAAATATAAATTATATTCATGTGTTGTGCATAAATAACTTCTTGTTTCATTTATCACAAGCTATAAATAGTGCTTTACAATAAAATAACATATTTGTTTTTATTGTGTGAAATGAAAAATATAAAAACTATTTAAAAATTTTGAAAAACACAATTCACAAAATATATGGTTTTTATAATCTACCCCTTAAAATCTATTTTTTCCCTTGAAATTCATCAGGGTTATTAATGTTTTCAAATGTGAATTCTTCTTTCAGAGAAACCCAAATCATATAAATGATCATTAAAACATCCTTCAAAAAAAAAATGTTGGCACCATAATGTTTAAGTATATACACACGTATACTGATTTCAACATAGGATAACATATGTTGAATGATTAATCATGGTCATGGAAGATAAATCTAACTATCATGTTATAGAGGAGAGCGATAGAGAAATTGGATAGGAAATATTTAACAATAAAAATGCTATAATTATTATATTATCAAAGGGACCACATTATTTATCAATGATAATGTTATTAGGATATTCTTTTTAGTTTCATGATCTATTTACTAGATTTGACGAATTTGTATTAGAATATATTCTTAGATTATTTTATTTCAAATCATATGTAAAATATCCCATTACAGATATATATTTACCAATTTCCACTTCATATTTTCCATCAAAAAGAAGTAAATTTTTTGATTCCTAAAGCACGAACAGATCATGGGATAAATAATAAGTCATCCAGTATCACATTAGTTTCCATCAACACAAATTTGATAGATAATGTTATCAAATATGAATAAATCTACATGTGTTCAGATCAAACATTAATCATTACATATTCACGTGATGTTTATTATAAAAATTCCATAAATTATTAAAGTGTATCACTAATTAAAGAAGAAAATACAACTATTTATCAATAATGACAACAAATCCAATTAAAAATGTTTTCCAATATTTGATAAAGTATTTCATAGATCTCATATTCCATGAATGAGAATATCCTCAAAGTGTATTCTATTGAAAAATGTTAATGACCAAAATTTCAATAAATTGTAATTGAAAACAAATATGTTTCCTTCTAAAAAATGTTATTTATATATTCCTAATATAAATTTTTTTAATCTTATTAAATTATATTATAAACTACAATTAATAAATCAATAATTGTTGAAATTCATATTATTACCTTCCAATTTGATTATTAAAATACCTCTTATCATTATAAAAATAGAATTATCATCATTTATGGAACATATTAAGGGTTATCTTTCAATTATTCATTTGATTTACATAGTAATAATAATTCAATTAAATCACATTTCCATTATATTAGTTCAATTAAATTTTTTCAAATAATTCCTTAGAGAAAAAAATATTCTAAAAAATCATTTTATATTTGACCATTTATTTAAAATTTATCATTAATCCAAATACAATGAATAAAATATTGTTTGACATAATACATAATTTTTATAGGGATACCTCTTCATATTACAAATTAAATTTTTCATTTATAAATTTCATATGTAATGTCATCATCAGCCATAATGTAACCATTAATCACAACACCATGATCAATCTCTTCAAAATATTTCCTTATTGGACATTGATTTTCATAGTGAAAACATGTTAAACACATATAAAATCCATTATTTGATTATTTATATTAGATGAAATTTTTTTGATCCATTTATTAAATTGAACTATTAATTTTTCTTTTGTTTATTTTTTTGTGTACTCCTTATTCATAGTTCATACACTATATAATTATCTAATAAATATAGGTAATTGATTCATTCCAAATTATTTGGAAAACAAAACTAAATCTTAATATTTCAATGGTATCCATTATCTGAATTCTCAATTAGTTATTTTTATAAAATCCATTTTGAGTTCGAGATTTGGTTAAGGTACACATTGTGGGTCATGTTCCATGAAAACTAATTAAGAAGGACCACAACATATTTCAATATAGTGATCATCCCATTTGAACACTCATAAAAATATATTCCATCATAATCAACATTAATCCAGTTTTTTATGGTTCCCACATTTTTCTAAAAAAAGAATATTTGAGAATCAAAGGATTATCATAGTGACGAATCAAAAAATAATGAAAAAACATTATATGATGAATTAATTAATAAAACCTTATTATTCTATTACTGCATAGGTTTTTTCATAGGTTATTTATTAAGAAACACATATTAAATACAGTAACAATGGTTTATGAAGTATTTTTGAATTACAATAGTATATCCTTGATTTTTTTCAAACTAGGAATAGATAATGGCCTATTTTCATGTACATGAATATCCAGAGCATGGAACAATACATCTTTCTAAAATATTTACCCCTATGTACATATATTATCGATATGTATCCACTTGTAGTATACTAAATACGATACATTTCTAGGATACCAATCACTCTATCCATTAACAAAATTCCAGAACAGTTTGAAAATATCGTTTTACAAACTATATGTCATTACCTGTAGGTAAAAATGCTATTTTAAAAAATATTACTTCTCAGTGCACAATTGGGATTATTCATATCTGATGTAGGTAAAATATATTTGATTGATGAAAAATGATTTCATAAACATTTGTAAACATGTTATATGTGGTGTTATTCATTACATAGTACATAACATCTATGAGATAATATCTATTTTAAATAATAATATCGAAAGTATATTAATGTTTGATTTGAGTCAACATTTCATGTAATAGAAGAGGTTGAATAAACTCGATGATACATACATTGTAGGATCAACATTGTGTTTTGTATAATGTAATCAAAATTATTTATTTTATGTAACATATACAATGAATTAATTTTATTAAATTTTATATAATATATTTTACAAAATATCGGTTTGTTACATTGTACCCTCTATGAAATTTGTGCCATCCCATGTTAAACTATATTTCGGTAAACAATGATTGGACATTTGAAAATAAATTTTTTTGGGATATAATATTCATAAAGATTATGAATTCAAAAAATTTCTATGAAAACAAAAAAATATTAATACATGATATATTTCATTATGAACAACTTCTTCCTGATAATATTACTAGAAAAATGATAAACACCATTTAAAATAAATTTTATCACCAATGATAAAATGAAAACAAATGAATATCAATACCATAACACACAAAATTAGATTAACAATACTCAACAAATTCAATACAAAAAAAAATACTAAAAATCACCCAAAATATCTGTAATATAATAATGATCACATTACTAAAATCCATATATTTAGTTTATCACACCATGAACATATGTGTACCCTTCAAATAACATAAAAAACCATAGAGCTTCCTTAATGTCAGTGGATTTCCAAAAATCAACTGCGGTTGCTCAAAATTATTTGAGCATAAATATTAGATTATGATCATGTGGATTTCAAAACATATTATGTCAACTAAGACATATATTTGAATAATGTTCCAACTCATTGAAGCTAAAATATATAACTATTAATTGGATGTATTTCATTTAACTATTGGATTGTACATATCTCATATCATTATAGTCATGATCATCTTGACTATACATACCAATCTAGTTACACTTTCCAGATCCTGGAATAAAATAAGAAAATGTATTTTATGCTACCTAATGCATGTTTTTATCTTACCTCTAGATTTAATAGATTTTTTTTGTACAATTAATAACCCATTAAAGGTTTTTACTAATTTCATTTCATGGATAATAGGTATAATATAACTCTATCTCATATTTCTAAGCACAATAGAACAACATTATCAATATAATAGATTGTAATGTTGGTAAATCTCATTTTATTCATAGTTTCAATACTTATTAAAATAATAAATATTTTACTATTAATGTTTGAATAAAATCTCAATCACAAATGGACAATATTACGAATTTTTTTTCAATGTAGCCACAGAATTGTAATCATTTTTTATTAAATCCAATCATAGTTTCTCCATCCATTTATGAACTACCATAAGGATGTTCTTATAAATTTATAAATTCATAAATGTTTCCCATTATCTGAAATCAATTTCATATTTACCTCTAGCAATCATAATCAAATAAAACAATCGATAAACATCATATTCAAAATGTTAAATTACATGGGTATCCATTTTATGTTAAGAACATTTGATGACATCAAATATATTCTACATGATATTTATCCATCATTTTACTAAGAATAGTTTATATGAACCATTTAATGATGGGGGTTGTTTTATAAATATTTTCTCCTATGTATACATTTTCATTATGGTTTATTAGATTCTAATTTCACATGGATACCACCACAATCTATATAATGTTTCAACTGAGCCATCTCTGAAACAAATAGCTCAGTTCTTATTCCAACAATCATGGGATTCCAATTTTCAAGTATGTCTTCTTATTGATGCCGTCCCATTTAATCATTCTGGTTTACATTTAAGAATACCATTTTGCATAACATTCATTTGGTGATGAAATATGGATATCATAAAGAGATATATCATTTAAACATAACAATAATGAAAAACAGTCTATGTGTATTCTATGAAAACTAACATAAACACAGTCTTAACCATTAATGTTGTCTACAAATTTCTAGTAATACAAAAAATAACAACCAACCATAAAACTTTACATTCTAATAATTTTCAATCAGAATATTAAAGTCATTAAATTTAAAGACAGTTTTTTGTTTAGTGTTTTTGAGAATTAGTCATTATGTCAAAAATAAAAAATTTAAAAACAAATCAAAGTGGAAATTTACAACAATTATAATTTTTTTTATGTAATATAAAACACTTTAAAAAAATATTCTTTTTTTAATCAATTGTCTCCACGAGTTTCTACATGACTTATTTTTTTCTCTTACCCATCTAAAAAGGATTTCACAAAAATTTAGAAACCATTGTTGAGAAAATATACTTACTATATAAAACTAAAATATAGGAAATCATTAGTTTTTTAAAGTCATTAAATCACATATAGTATTTAACATTATCATCAAAGAACAAATATAATCTTATATAAAATATTACCACATGAAAAACAAACACACATTTTTTCCAATAAAAATTACAAAAAACAATTGAATTAAATTAATAATCCACTAGGTGAATTAGACATGTTTATTCATAACAGCATTTCAAAAACCACTTAATTGGAAAAAACATGTGTTTTACATCCATTATTATCATTATCCAATACATTTGATAGCTATAGAGGGGTCTCCCAGTGCTATCATGGCCACCCGATGATAATATGAAATGGCATTTCATTGTTCTATATAAACCACCCCATATTAAACAATAATTTAATTTCCCAATTCTATCTATTCCTAACTTTGTTTTTCATTAACTACCTTTCCTGACACTATAATGTCCACAACATGTCACGATCGGTTGTGCTTTACAAGTGGAATTTGTGTCTCCCCATATATAAGTTGTAATGATATAAATCTTCTCATATAATTTCAGAGTAACATTTCACTAATTAACATTTTCATAATAAATCTCATAAAAACACATTTAAACACATATTTAAAATATCATTTGGATTGAAATACCCTTCTCTTTTAAAAAAACCACTAAATAAAAATAAATGTTTTACTAAAAACACAATTTCAATATAAAAAATCAAAAATATATTTTTTATTTTATTTTATGGAAAATAAAATATTTCAATTTATAATAAAACTAAAATAAGGTCCATTATAAAAGAAAAATAATTTTCTTAATATATATTGTTAATGGATCATTCATTTTGATATCATTAAAATCATTCCATATGATTAACGTAAAAATATTCCTTATGAAATATTTTGAATGATTTTAATAGTAGACATAAAACATAATTTAAAATGAATTTATATCCATATATGTTAATTTATATTATAATATAAAAAATATTTACATAGATAAATAAATATGAAATAAATTATATAATAAATTAAACATTCCATTAATTTTTTGAATCTTTTAATAATATAGTAGATAAAAAATTAATTTATTTAAAACATTAAATAAAATGATAATAAATAAAAACATGTTATTATTTAACATATGGGTTGTATATACACGTCCTTAAAAGGATTGTTTATAAATTCAAAATATTTCAAAATGAATTTATATTTCAATGAAATAACATACATTTAGTGAGACATTTCATATGTATCTTTATCTTGGTGAATAAAAAAACATGTTAATTATTTACTTAAATGAGAACTGTTTTAATGTTTACAATTAAATTTATTTATATTATTATAAAGTTTTTTACAACTACATGATCTTTTATGTTTTTTAGGGTTTTTAAGCATTTTCTGAATACGTTTCAAAGTCACTACAATCGTCTAACTTTGGTCATGTTAGAAATTATATGAAAATGAAAAAAAAACAATAATCATTAAATATTTTTCTTATTCTTGAATTAATTTTAATTTTAAATCAATTCATTTTATACGGTTTTGAATAGTAAAGGCGCAATACAATAATTGAAAATGTTGTCTGTATATATGGATGATTAACGTTCCAAATTGTAAATGATCAATATAGAAAATTGGTAGGTGATATTTTCTTTAAATAATGGTAATTATTAATTAAATACCATATAATTTGTTCATATATTCTTATATATAGAATTATTGTGATGTAGAATGAATCATATCAGATCAGGGATGTGGTATTACATAAGACCACGAATAATGTTATCCATTTATCAGTGTGTGAAAAAATAATAAGAACTAATATTTAATATATAATTAAATTTTCTTATATACTAAAAATAATATATTTTCATTTATGTCAAATATGATAAATTAATAACATTTTTAATAAATTCTACATAACATGTGAAATTATCAAATCTTTTTTATGAGGTGGTGGTCCACTAAGCAATAATTGATGTTATGATATTTTCAAAAATTTGAATACATAAAAGGGTATGTTATATAAAAATTAAATCTATATATTAATTGAACATATATATAATGTATATCAATAAAATAATAATGTCCATAATAATTCTTAACCATTATATGTAGTAAAGGAAAAATGAATGTCTTCATTTCATGAGCCGTTCGTCTAACGTAGACACGAGGGATAAATTTGTTACACATTTTATAGAAGAACATGTGGTTGTATGTATAAAACATAGGATAAATTTTTTTTAGTATATTGAGTATACTGACATTATTATATAATCATGGAGTAAGAATAATTGAAAAGGTGGAGAAAAACTAAAACGACAATAAATTATAATAAACATTAACTCATCTTCGATAACTAATTTTTGTTTTCACTAAAGGGACATCGTTGTTGTATTTATGAAAAATTTAATTATTATATTATTAAAGGGGAGTTATTTGATGTTTAATTGGGTTTTTTATTTTTAGTTAAAGGGATTGGAAAGTGGATAAGAGTGAATATCTTTCTATAGTGGATAAGGACATACATTCTTATAAATACAAAATGTTAAATAGTATTTGGAGGTTTCCCTTAAAAAAATGTTACAAAAAATGAAAAATAATGTTGGAAACATGTTCTGTGTTCTTTTCACGGTAACAAAATAAAATTCAACATTTTTTAATATCCATTTGGTTTCGTTTGCCCCTTTTTTTATTTTGGTTACTATTTTTAAAACTTATGTATATCATCAATTAAGTCTAAATTTAATTGAAATATATTATATAATATAGAACATATAAAAAAAAATAAAAAATATAATTAATTAAGATGCACCAAATTTTTTGGAAATTTAATTTAATAGAAATACAAATACCACAAAAACACACCACATTACCCTAACAACACTAACAAGGTTTTTACTATTTATGTGTCAATATGTTCATCAAGAAAGATTAATTAAAATTTTAATGTATCATATTTGAAATTTATGCACACATTTGAAACACTACTAAAACGAAAATCCTTTTATTAATTTTAAATCACTTAGTAAAAGAAACATCTTTTATCTTACTTAATAAAAATTCAACGTATTGGTGTTTCTTATGTATTATTGTAATTATATCATCTATAAAAATTAAAAAAAAGTATTAATAGAAAACTAAATTATTTATATTACATAATAATATTTATACCACACATATGTAACTTATTCTCTACTCAAATTCATTATATGAATTAAAGGGAAGAATGTTTATTATTTTGTATTTTTCCATTCATAACTGATCAAATAAATCAATTTCAGTGAATAGAATCATAATAACTCAATAAATTAATAAAAATATTTTGAGGGAATGAATTATTCTATAAAATGGGGTTTCGATATATTTTTGGTTATTTTATAACTTCTTTTCTATGTTTAATCATTATGTAAGCATGATCATACCATAATCACTGATATTAGTTTTATTGTTTTAGTAATAATTTCACTCCTAAAATTATGTTGATATTATTTGTAATAGAGTAATATGTAATAACCTATTAAAGTATTAAAATGTGTATAAGCATTATCCAAAATAAAATTCATATATGTGCCTAAAATTAATTTGAAATTAATTCTATAGACAATTTGAGGCATCAAGTTTTTATGGAAAACGGATGAAATAATTGAATTGATTTTATATCTGTTATAAAAGTGGGATTGAACTAATTAACATAAAATAGAATTATTGTTATATAATTTAATTAATTATTCATTTTAAAAAATTTATATATTAATTTACTCTATGAATAAATTAGACAAAAATATGTTTTCCATTTAATGTAATGTTTTTTAACAATGCATCACAAATTAATCTTCCTAAAAAAATACAAAAAAATAACACGAATTACATTTAATATTTAAATTAATAAAAATTTATTTAATAGCATAAAATTTATAAAATATTATGTATTTATTTTTAAAACATTTCTTAAATAAAAATATATTAAAACTTACTTTTTGAAAAATTATGTTTGTATACGTAATACAAATGTTTTAAATATATTATACCTATAAAATATATTTGATAATTGTTAAAAATATTATTATATTCTGTAAATTTAACTTAGAGAGTATAATTCAAGACTTATAATATATATTACATGATATAACACCAATATAAACAACAATATAAACAATATATTATTTTCTGGTAAGACACAACATAACATGTATCAAAATTCATCAAAGACACATAATAATTTTGAAATATAATATATTATTTTATTTTCATAAAAAAGATTACAAAATTTAATTTCATGTAAATCAATATATAAATACATATAAATAAATTTAATTGATTTGATTTCATAAAATTTCAAGATGTTAAATACTACTCTGCAAACAGCTATTGGACTTAGCAGAATTCTCCATATGATACTTATTTTTAATTAACATCACTATAGTTCCATAAAAAATACATTATTATTACTATATATATATATATATATATATATATATTTAAAAACCAAGAATACCCACTAATCACAAATATGATATAAACCTTCTTATATTGATGATAAAACAATACAACACTTTATATGAGGATCACACATCGCATTAATCTCGTTAAGATATACTATAAAACACCATTTTTTAAAAATGTGTAACACCCTCTATTAAGAAAAACTGAATAGTATCCTAGAGACAGTGGTTAAATTATTACTAATTCCACTATATAAATTTAATCTAATCATGATGGATTATGTAATATATTACACTTGGATTTTTATATTTTTACATGAATTTAAAATTTGAAATTGAAAAGATATAATTAAACATAGTGTTTTATCGGTGTAAAAAATTATACTATTTAGAATTATTATATATATAAATTATAATACACATTGTTTAATCATTAATTTATGAAACACAATAAAATGTTATGATCTATTTCTTGGTAAGGGAACACGTAAAATTGATGATATCAAAATTAAATAATTTATAATCTTAATGGAAAGGTTAATAACTTCAAATTGATAAAATTTAGTCCACATAACGAACAAAAAAAATTAAATGGAATGAATAAAATTTTATCAAATAATGTCACTTAAATAATCACATTACCCTGAAAATTTTATTTTGATATTCTAAAAAATTGAATAATCACATGGACATCAATAACAAATCTCATAATAATGGAATGTATAATGTTGAGAAATATAAATATAACATCACACCCTTCTTCTAAGACAACATAATGAAATGGGTTGGGCCATTATCAATACAAATTCAAGATTTTCACAAGAGACATAATGATGCTTCACAGGGCTATTGCAAGGACTAACTTTCACATACCAGGTCCAATTCACCCATTAAATGAAAGTGGTTAAAGTAATTAACATAAATATTCATATTAAAACTATCTTATGAAATGTTAATAACTTCAAAAGAAAATAATCATAATAATAAACCACATATAGTTGTATGGATAATGGTACTGAATTAGTACATACGTAATAAAAATGATGATAATCTAGTCAATATGTAATATCTCAGACATGGGTTCTATTAAGAGGTCCTTAGAGCATAGTTTTCCACATCACCTCAAGACCATCTTCTAAATAAATAGGCTTACAACTATTAGTATAGGACTAGGGTTTGATTTTGGTGGTACTCTAACATCATTATATGAGTGCATCATAGCAGAAAATTGATATTAAAGGTAAATATAATATCAAGAATAAGTAAAAAGGGCTACAAAAAAATAGATTGAGGAATGAAATAACAGAAGAACTAGAAATCATATATAATAGATAGTGAATATATATGTGGTGACTCTAAAATTTTCGAAAACAGTTGTTCAAATAGGAATAAATACATGGTATTCAAAAATTGGAAGGGAATCTATAAGACTATACATCATCCCAAGTCCCCATACAGTAAACATCTATTATGATCCATCATACATCTAGAAATAAATAATGTGTTTGAAGCAGTTTGTGTACATGTCTCAACACCTACATACATTTAATCTCTTCATGTCTCAATGGTATCCAAGATAGGGTGTGATAAAAAAATCAATATGCAACCACCAAGGAATTCTATGACATACTTTTTCTGTTATATAAATTGATTATTTTTCAATAATGCATATATAAAATTGATGTTGTATAGTAATATAAATTCACATGTAACTTATTCTTCGTCAACGGGTATCTGAACATATAACTAGTACATTAACTAATTATGTTCCAATTTATAATTATTCAAATAAATAATAAATAGAAATGGCATCACATTGTGATAATAATAGAAAATATAGTATGGTGAATGAGTATTCTCTGATGTTATTAATAATTAGGATGTTCCATGGTGATAACAAACTAAACCACAACCTAGAGGTTTATTTCATATTAGGTAATAATTATAACCACGATGATGGGTAAGAGTTTAATCCAATGAGTATAATCCTTGTAATTCCACAATAATATATATAATCGATTCATTAGAAAAAAACATGTAAAAACTGGAAAATTTTGACTATCCCCAATGGTGTTTCCAAGTTGATTTAATTTTGTAGATGTCATACTAGATCCATGGTTTGTATCCATGGAATACTAATGTAATTCCTATGGGGAAATTTTGTATTCATTCCTTCTATCCACAAGTAATAAAAGATATGTTTCCATAGTGGGTATCAACCTCGGAAACCAACATCTCTGAATACAAATGGTGTCAATGAGGTATCATGGAATTACCTAGGTAACCCTAAAGATAACTCTACTATGAAAATTTTAATTGTAATCTAAGTGACAATATATAGGGAAGCATTCATTTAATTGATTAAAAAAAATTTATTCAACGTTGTAATTATGTTTTTTACTAGGTTCTATAGTTTTATGAGATGCCATTCATTAGTATGCGATAAAAATATTTATATGTAATAACCAATGGATTATATAAAATTATTTTTATGTTCAATAACTTTATTACAGTTCAAGAGTGCATATATAAAATATATGTTGTATAATAATATAAATTATCAAGTACCTTTTTCATCCATATCTGGTCCCTGAACATATAACTAGTCCATTAATTAATTATTTTACAATTTATAATAATTCACATGTGGTATAATGGTAATTGACATAACATCCTGTTAAAAATAGTAATGTATGAATTATGAACAAGGATTCCATGTTGTTATTAATAATTAAGATGTTATGTGGTGATAACAAAGGATACAATGACTTAAAGGCTTATTACATATGAGGTAATAATTATAGCCTTGATAAAGGGTACCTGTGTAATCCAAGGATTATCATACAAGTAATTAAACAATAATAAATCCAATTGATTCACTGGAAAATATCCAACTAAAACTAGACAAGTAGTGACCATTCCCAACAGTGTTTCCAATGTGCCTCAATTTCGTAGAGGTCACACTGGATCCAAGGTATGAATCCAAGTCATACTAATGTATTCATGAAGGGATCCTTTGATTTCATTCCTACCATAAAAAAGTTGAAAAAGATTTGTTTACATGTTGTTTATTAACCAAGGTAACCATCATTTCTGAATCTAGATTGCATTAATGAGGGATCGTGGAATTACATATGGAATGTAAGGGATAACTCAAGTCTGAAAATTCAATTTGTAATATAAATGACCATATATAGGGAACTATTAATTTAATTGATTTAAATAATTATTCATTGTAATAATTATGTTGTTTACTAGTTTCAATAGGTTCATGACATAACATTCATTATTTTTATACTAAATAATGGACTGAAATAAATAATTATCCTATTCTGTCCATTATAATTAAATAATTATCACTTTAATACCTTCCATTATTGATGGAAATGGGTTATATAGAAATAAATTAAATACACTCAACAATTTTCAATTAGGAAAAGTCATATATGTTTTAAACATTGAAATAAACCATTAAAACAATTTTCAATACATTAAAACACATACCATAAAAGGGCAAAGTGGAAATTCTCAAGGACATCCCATAAACACAATAGTATTGTATCCATTTAATTCATCAGATAATAATGTTAATGCCAAGGAACATCCTAATGCTGGTGGAAAACCCACAGAAATTCAATAAAAGACTAATTATAGACATTACCATAAATTGGGTGATCTTCATTGAGGACACAACATCCAATGATGGATATAATATTTTATTTGATTATTAGAGTACACATTAAATTATTATAATCAAAATTCATTAATAAAAAAATACAACCCTCTTTAAAAATGGTACACCAAAATGAAAATTCATACAATTTTGAAACAATATAAATGTTTTATAAAACATCCAACTTCTACACTAATGACTCTAGTTCATTAGTATTAGCTTATAATATTCCTTGAATTAAAGATTTATAGTCAACAGAGTAATGCCCAAAAAATAAGGCATATGGCCATATGTCATGATAACATAATAAAGGATAATAGAAATTAATAATAGATTAAATTAAATAGGTATCATAATAATATTAATCAAATGAGGCATAAATATAATTTACTAGAATTCAACAGAAGGTGTCCCCTCAATTACATGATTGGGCCTTTGAGGAGACAAAAATGGAATTGTATACATGTTTTACTATTATATATAAAATGATAGGTTGGGTTTTTTCAAATATTTCAATTATGTGATTTTATCTAAAATCACCAAATAATATGAATGGAATTTCATGGAGGCATGTTTTTCCATAACATGGTCCATTTTTTCACCATATATAGTAAGAAGGAGAATTTTATCATTGTTATACCACATGTTTAGGAAAACAATGTGCTAAAAAAACACATACCCTCTACAATAGTGTGTAATTTTTTTCAAATCCTTGTGACCCAATCAACATTGTTAAGGAAATTAGTGCACCCTCATACTACTCAATTTATTACATATAATGGTTAGAACAAACCATGTAGTCTTCCCGACACAGTTTCTACTAACAGTTCAACTGACGAATTTCTCCAAAAATTATGTGGTTAGTGCCTCAAATGATCTCAATCACCCATGGAGGCTATATAACACCTTACAAATCTATTTTAGGTTAAAAAATATTTAATTTCACCAAAATTTAAATGATCCATATATGTGTTACAACTGGGTTCTTATAGTATCCCCCAATAATGGAACATATCCACTACTTCACCTTAAAATAGCAATGAAACAATATATGATAAAAAACCAATCTACTGGGAGCATAAATTAGTATCCCCAACCAATTATCATTTTTTCCTTGGTCATCCTACCTTATAACCCATCATAACGGAATATACTAGCATTGTAGGGCATAATTTCTCCAGTCAACGATGTGTATATGATACTCAAAAAATGATGCATCTAGTTAACGTCCCGGAGTCCAAATGTCAGAGATTGATTTTCATGATTGCATTCATGTTGTGATATGGAGATGATATCATCTATGTAATGGTACTTTTGAGTTAGAAAAAACTGATATGATATTGTCCCATCTATCTCCAGATTCTCAGACAACCCTATATAACTAGTCTACAGCTTCCCTTTACATTATAACCATCTATTCCCTAGAATGGGAGATCCCCTCAGTAAAACATGATCCATTTAATCAAAGTATTGAGGTCATATATGATGATTTACGTAATAATTATTTCTAAACTAAGAATAATTTATATGATTATTGATAAGAAAAACAATATATGATGTCTTCTACATGACACAATTGACAAGTTGGGATGCCACACCTTCTTCTAGAAAGAACATGTGTGAATGACATAACATCCCATACAAGGCCCAGAAAGGATCCCTCTGAATCATCTCCTGAAATATTATATTTTAGAAAATATAAATGATAGGGATACACTTCTCCAATGCACTGCTAAATTCAATGATGCATTCTCTAAAAATATCTATTAGATTTTTTATCATCTATTCCAACTGTCTATTAATGTGTGGGTGAAAATAAGTTCATAGAATCACATGTGTAACCATTTCTTTCTTCAAAACATTCCAGAACCATGACCTGAAATGATTACCCCTATATGGAAATTTAATTAGATTATCCCAATGAAGTCATATGAACTCATTGACTTACATTATTTAATTCATATGAACATAGACCTTCTCCTGGATATGAATAATGTGATATACATCTATTAGTATAACAATAAAAAAATTTAAATTGTCATTATTCAATTTTATTATATTAACAATCTAAAATATCGATGAAAAAAACTTTCTATATCCATTATAGAACTAGATGTATTTGTTGAAATATTGTAATTCACTGGTGATGTTCCTTCACCGTCGGACAATTTTAATACCGAGTACAAATACAGATATTCTAAAATTTCATCCATGAACACCAATAGTACCCTCACATGTCTCGATACATCTTATAGATTAATGGATGATATTTCCTATAAGAATTGAGGGAGACATTCATCATACACTCTCTCATATATATAGAATCCCGAACATTTCCACATTGTTGTAAAATATCATCTCGATTCATAGTCCAATTTAATAGAGGGACATATCTTTAAATAATCTCATGGTGAACAAATTCATCAAGATCATATAATTTTCATCACATAAAATTCTCAAGGATTGAAGTGGTAAATGTACCCGTTTAGTGGAAAAACTACTTGTGATGATCATGAATATATATATGTATTTCTAATAGAGGGACATAAATTTTAATCCATTATTAGCTTCTCGTACGAATTTTTATTTTGTTATCTTACTCACCTCATCTACTACCATGTTTCATTTTCCATACATATAGGATAGTACATGGTCAACAGACTAATGATATTCGTACAATCTCTATATATTCAGGTTTATGTTACACTGTGTAAAGATACATATGAGTATGTTGTAGTTTGTATACATCACAATGTACTCTCCTTAAATATAGTGTCTCTATAAATTTAAGGTATTACCAAATTATTCTAGCTTAAATTCATAAATAATGAAATTTATCTCATTATTCTTAACTGTTGAGATCTGTATGACAAAAATTGTCCTCCTATATTAGCACATCTAATTTTTAAATGAAATTTTCATCACCAAATATGTTATAGAAACTTCTTGGATATAGATGATTCTTAATGGTTGTTGAGACATGAATCCATTTCAGTTCCTAGAATGATTTCTTCCACTGCTCGGAAATATTAACATATAACCATTCATTTTTGACCATTAGTCTATTAATTAATGAATTTGATGTACTGTATGAATCTCTTTTGATAACAATATTGGACCATGAAACTTCATATGTCAAACAAGTTTTCTGGATTTTACATGATATATTTTTAACTCATCTTCTATGTTTTAATTGATTCTCCTAATTCCGAGATAATATGAACCAAGACGAGAACACTTTTGACAATTAAGTTGCAAATAACAAGAGTTTCATAAATATTATTCCATTTACGCGTAATCAAATAAAAACTCATGGTTTATAGAATGGTCTCAATTAGTATGATAATACAACAAAAGGATATTAAAATTTCCAGTACAATGGAATCAACATAGGGATTCAAGACCCTATTCATAATTGCCATTTGAATTGTGTCCACATTCAAAAGTCCAAAAATTTATAAAAAGATTATAATTATTAATCATGCTATATCCTCAGAGTTGTTCCAGAATATTATCAACTCAAGATAGTTGATATTATTTAATGACAATAATATGGTATATACAACATTAATTCACACATATATTATGGGTCCCAACCAAATTTGTAGATAAATGAATAGGAGAACACTCAGATGATGTTCTAGGTCTTAAAAAACCATAGTCCTCTTCATCATGAAATTCCACATGATAACTTTGATTATGGTAGCGTACATCCTGTATGTTTTTAATGACAGTTGAGCTACCTCTAGATCAAGATTGATCATAAAATATCATATTCATTGTGGAGGTAAGAAAAAAATCATCAGGAAAAACACTCCTAAAACAATTGAATACTATAGGAAATTCATCCTATTGTTATCCCTGAATATATATTAATCAATATGAAATATATAACCTCAATCCACCTAGCCCACAATGTTTTGTTCTAGCTTTATGATCATAGAAATCGTACTCAACTTATGTAGATGATAATTTTCATCATATGATGTAAATTTCACCCTCGAACTTTTATATTTTACAAAGGAATGATACTAAACAAACCAACACATCCATTGAATGAAATTGAAACATTTCATCTAATGAATAAATAGGTATTAACTTAATGTAAATGTTTCTTTATCAAGTGAAATGTTGCTAAATAATTTTATTCCCACTAACCATTCATCTAATGTTGTTTCTAGGGGAATAAAAAGAAATATTCTATTTCTAGTCCATGAATTACAATGAGAGACATTGAGATGACGGGTTGTGAAGAACCTATATCAAATAATGTAGACAATCCATTATATGATACTAGAATTTTTCTTCTTAAAATAGACAAAAATATACTCTGATCATTGGGAATTAGTTGTAATGCATGACACTAACTTTATCAACAGCTCTTTGAAATAGCTAGATTGCGACAATCAACACTACTCCTCTAGTGATGATAATAATCGATTATCAAGATACTATATCCATGAAATCTAGTTAGTTTATTCCTATGAGGGTTAATCCAACTGCCCACAAGACACATCATAAAAGTACCTCCCCATGAAGGCGGTGCTATTGTGGCATCTCCAATACAATAACCTGATGGGGTGGTCTAAAATAATATCTAATGATTTCAAACAAGACAACAAGAATTAATGACTATAAGAAATATATGACACTGAGGATTCAGGTTCCATTTTCATCCACATTGATTTAACAATATATAAGTACTAGTATTGGTAATCTAGTTTCCACTACACTTGTGATTAATACCAAAGGATAATTTCCAACCTCAGGAAGAACTAGTAAATTAACTCATCACTAAACCTCATTACCTTGTACTATAACCATCCCATAGGATTGAACCATGGGTTCAAATGATGGATAAACAAAAAATAATATGTAAAATTAATGGAAATTTATCACTAACTATTTAATGAATTGTTTAATACCCACTTAATAGGCCAAAAATTATTATGTGTTTAAGATTAAATTAAAGTATATCAAGTAGATGAAGGTTCAATAACACATTTCCTCTTAATTTTATAGATATCATATTTTTCTACAAAACCTCTCTCAATTTGTTGTTAAATATTAATATTCCCATATATCATGTTTCAAATAAAAGTGTCATACCCTCTTAATGAATATTTTTCGATATTCATTATCATTGAAAACAACAAAAATTTAATTTTATTTCTATTGGATTGAGTTAGTAAATTACATATTCCAACCGATGAGGGCCCATGCACCTGAAAAATTGAATCTTAAAATCGATCAATCTCAACAAAAAAATAATCACAATAATCCATATATAACAACTATCACTCATGATTCATTGTCGCAATGAATGAGACATCTATGAAATTATCATATATGTAATGACATATTAATGTAAGGTTAGTTCAATATGACTATGAATATTCATGAAACCATGCTATTTGACGTCAAATCTTCTGTAAAATGATTAGATTAAATAATGAATCATAATACTTATGGTACAATCGACATAGCATTTGTTTCCCCAAATAGTGAAACGATATCATCTATAATTTGAAAAATAATTACAAAATTTTTTATTGTGGCAACTCAACATTACTATGAAGCCGGTCTAGCTACTATCATGAATAAATTATAACCATGTTCCAATACGTTCATAATATGTAGTCCATTGTCAAAAATAGTAATTTAATAAGGCAACCGCTATGACAAAACATTGTGACATCCTGGACTTGGGGTCAACATAGAGTATCCCTAATAATAGTTTACCACATGGACTCTATCACGTATCCATGACCACTAGTGCCTGATGAATAGTAGTGAGGTAATTGGGTGTTCCTCTAGAGATAATATTCCTTAATTTAAAGAGTGTATCAAAACTAATGAATGTGATTATTGTTAAATAGTTGAAAAAGAAAAACTAAAAATATTACATTGAAGAACTATACTGAAGAATGAAATAATTGAAGAATTTGTAGTCATAATCAAATGAGGGTGATGATATATTTCATTTCTCTATAATGCTATAAAACATTGTCACAAATTATCTAACATTCATTCTATATAAATGTAATAAAATAATCTAAAATAAAATCTAGTACCACATGTCGTGGAACGATCACATGATATCTAAATCCATATTTAAACAAGAATGAAATCAAGTGTCTAAAGCAGTAAACATCATATTTTTAACACATTTAAATATGTAATATGATCTGGAACCAATCTTGTCTCATAATTTCTATGTGATAAATGTTAGTAGGGCACCACCATTAACTTCAAAAACATATTTCCCAATGATCAAGCATTTAAATAAAAATCCATAACTGTACAGTAATGTAAATACCTATGTAACATATTTTATTCATTTCTAGAGTTCGAATATATAAAAAATTTAAAAAATAATAATGTTATAGTTTGAAATACTTCAAATGAGTCATAACCATCACATACATCATATCAGGATAATAATAGTAAATGATCCAACATGAATATGACATCCATGATTTTATTACTACTGTAGTCATTCCATGGTAATAATTTAGGTGACCATGACCTAAAGGTTCATTCCAAATCTGGTAATAACATTAGCATGGATATGGGGAAATATTGTAACTATGGAACAACATCCAAGGCATTAAAAAATAATGAATCTAACCTATTCCATGGAAAACATCAAAGGAAATTGGGGTGAACAATGTCTTTGATAATTTTTTATCCAAGGAAACTAATTTTTTTTAGAATTCATGATAGCTTAAATGAGTGTATCCATGGAATCCAATAATAACAATGTAAGGATTCCTACAATATCAATCAAAAAATCCACAAGTATAAAGATATCATGTTCTAGGGTGGGTTTCAACCTAGGATACCACCATATATGAATATGAATGATATCCATGAGTTCTCAAGGAATTCCCAAGGGAATCAAAGGGATCACTCATGTTTGAAAACTCCTATAATAATTTCACAATACATATACAAATCACATTATTATTTTATTCATTTAAAAATTTTCTACTTGTAATTATAATCTTGTATAGCAATTTATTTTGGTTTAATTGATTATATTCACTAGTGTGATAAGGAAACTACGAATGATCCCATTTATTTTCTCATTCAATACATAATCATTTAATAATGATAAAAATATTAACTTCCAATATACATGGAAACAGGTGCTACAGATGATCAACCAATCCCATAAATCATGTTAATTCATGATAATTCATATACATATTAAACATGACAATAAACCATGTAAACATTCAATAATTAATTCAAATGATTACATTATAAATATTAATAGAAAATATTAATTATAACCATTTAATTAAATCATATTTTATCCATGTAAGGACTAAAATTATTGTGTTTAATATATAAAATAAAAAAATTCACTTAGACACAATTATTATGGCACAAAAATACCAATTATAGAGATCACCATATATATAGTGGTCATCTTGGATGTCACAAAAAGAAATTAAAGATAACATATTTTATCAATGACTTAAAATATGGTATCAAAATATATAAGAAAGAAATATTAATAAAATAGGTTATGCTCGATGGTATTTTCATGAATAGATGACATTTTACAAAATGATAAAGCATGATGGATATATTAAAGACCCCATACCTCATACAAATATGAATTTATGATTGGATTTTAATCCACTATTTTATCATCGATTGGATGAAATTTGAATAACATATAAATTCTATGATAATTGGTCATATAATTCTTCATCTTGAACACATTATTGAATATA
The DNA here is from genome assembly GCA_963277665.1 of Viscum album. Lineage (NCBI taxonomy): Eukaryota > Viridiplantae > Streptophyta > Magnoliopsida > Santalales > Viscaceae > Viscum > Viscum album. The sequence goes on from OY728135.1 coordinate 166,577,017, forward strand.
ATAGAAACCCATAACTCCTTAGAAGTAACTGAGATCATGTCGATACACATCCAACGACATGAATTTGATTTGATATTACTCTACATGAATGATTTCCATAATTAAATATATAATTCATTCAATGGGATAAAAAAGGATAACTGTTGGGGTATCTATCCAATGAAGACAAATTCCTAGTATGTAGGTTTTTTAAACATTTAAATTTGTCTGTTTTTTTTAATTACCAATAAATAATAATATCTTTGTTTTTCCTTGTGGTTTTAAAAAATGTTAGGTAATCATTAACTTATAATATTCATATGGGGAATTCATCTGAGTTTGTCCATCAGGAAAGGTAAAACTCACACAAACTGTGTATATTACCTATATAAAATTCTATACAATTGTGTCGGAATTTTCTGACAGAATCTGCATTGTTAGGAAAAATTGTGCACCCTCTTGATTATAATTATCCAGTACTACATTGTTAGAATTAATAATGAGGCCTATCTTGAACACATTCTATGAATTGTACATCATGCCCATTTCCCCCAAATATCAATGTTATGGGATCCAAATAATCCTTTATACACCCTTGAGACTCTAATCAACTGATTAGGAATCCATCATTGGTCCAATATCGTGAATATGAAAAAACATTCAATAGATTAATGAATTAGTGTAAAACTAGATTCTTGTGTAATATAAAAATTATATTGTATCCTAATAGATCAAACATAATGAATTATAATATTTAACAATTTGTGTTTTATTTGTGAATACACATGAATATGATAATTGAAAAATTCATGAGAAAATTTATCTTTTTAGAAATTATAATAATTTATTATTAAAATGAAATGATTGTATAAGAGAAAAAATATTTATTTGAAAGTGACATTTTAAAAAATTTATTCATGACATAAATCATTGATGTCTCTTTATGTTGGTAATATTTATTAATGTCATAATGGATAAATCAAACATTTCATGTATATTGTTTAAAACATATATTATTTGGAAAAAAGGAATATTTCATTTATATTTAGTTATAACAAATCAAACCTGGTTTAAAATTACATTTAAAAATTAGATAAGAATAATAAAAAAAAATTGACAATTTTTTTTTAAAACCTGGACTATGAATATATATATTCAATAGTGGAGACATAATCATGGAAAATATATAATAATCATAATATTATGACATAAGTTTTTTAAAATAATAGACAAAATTGAATCATAATCCCATTTAAGGAAATATATTCAAATAGAATACTAAAATAAATGTGTAAAGATATATTACATATTTAAAATCTCAAAATAGAAATATATACATATGAAAATAAATAAGAGGTGAATATGGTATATTACTCATTGATATAAATGTGATCTAAAGAAACCCAACCATAAGATTGAAATTACTATTTACTTATTTTAAATACTCAATTATAAATTTATACTTTTAAGAATCATATATATATAAGGTCACATTTGATATATTTTTATCATTTAATAAATTTTTTGTTAGATACATTAAATATTATAATTATGTTTGGTGTTAATCATATTTTTTGTAATGTATGTTTGTATTTGGATCTTCCAGAAAATTTTAACATATTATTGTTCACTAATCCTAATTGAAGTATTCATGGTATAAATAACATATATATTCAATATATTGATAAATATATTCACTAATAAATTTTTCAGATTGAAAAATTAATTACACGGTATATACTGAAGGCAGGCTGTACGTATGCATGAATTATTATTCCTTATTTATAGATGTAATTAAATAATTTTAAATATTAATTAAACAATAAAAAATCATTTTTATTTTAAATATATATTATATAATTATTATTATTATACATATAATAATTCACATAATGTGATGATGAAAAACTAATTAGACTGTAATCTAGATATGGTAAAAAATATGTACAACGATAGATGTTTTCACTTTTCATTGAATTGATAGATGATGGAATATGTGTTTAAAATAATAATAATATCATAATTATATTTATTATACATTATTTATTATTTTAGGTTGAGTAAAATTCATGATGATGAATTAAATGATTAAATGTTTTTGAATGAGTCATTGAATATGATTTCATATCCTTAAGTGGAATACCATTATATATCCTTATATGAGATCTAATAATGAAATTGTGAATGGTTAATATCGAATATAACATCAATTATAATTCCCATATTTATATTTTGTAGTGTTTAGTCAATCTAGATGACTCAATTTGGTGTAACTATATAAAGGATGGGGATCCCATTTATATCTTATTACAGAGGCATTATTAGAATTTTCCAAAATGATAATTTCAAATAAGTGGTTTATCATGTCCAAATGGTTCAAAAATTAAATATTTCAATTATAATGTAATAAAAAAAATAACAAAGGTCCTAAAATGTAATTTTCACAAGCGTTGGATATATTTTCACCCCTATAATTTATTTTCAACCACCTATTAACCCTTTTGAAAATTAATATTCTATTAAATTTTTCTACTCCCATATAGAAAATATTTTAACAATACAAATCCATAAGACACATAAATGGACCATGTTAGATTTAATAAACATTATAATATGCATTTGGATGAATATTAAATTGTTAGTTATTTAATATCATTTATGATATTATTATTTCATATAAAATATTAATAATGTAATTTTTTGGAAGTAGTCCATAGAGGGAATTGTATCATTCATATAAGAAATGATATTTGAAATGTAAATTTCAATATACCACTAAAATATCATTTTAATATAGAATAATTTTGGAATTCAATATTTAACTCATGTTATATTACATTTAATATTATAAATATAATTTATTTTATCTTTCTATTAATGTAATAATTACATCATAAGCATTGTGTAAGAATGTAATCTAAAGATATCATTAATAAAAATAAAAACTAAATTAGTTTTACTAATATAAATATTTTATCTTAAAATAACCATTCATATATTATTATTTCTTATTGTATAATCGAATATTTAAAATATTATAGTAATTAACAAAAATAGTGTGACATATTTATATTTTATAGATATAAAATATCTTAATGGTCAATATCTCATTGAAATAGACCAAAAAACCTAATAACTGACTATTGTATTAATTTGGATGATATGGAATCATACTACAATATCAATTAATTTTTATGTTCATTTAATAGTCCATCAAATTGTTTTAACATCTTTTAACAAATTTACAATTTAATATGGAAACAAAAATTGTAATGGTTATAATTGATTTTGAAAAAAATGATATAAATTAACTAGAATTATATATCCTTATTTCAAATAAGTAAAAATATTAAAAATTAATATTAGGGAAGTTTTTAAAATTAATTTAAATTTATATAAAATAGATACAATGAAAATAATTTTTCTCGAAAATTTCTCATTTAATGATTAAATATTTTATTATACAAAAAATAGGAAATTGGTTCTAATATTATTAACTTACATATTAATCATATGATAAATTATATATTTAATAGTTTTGAAAAGAAAATATATTTTTTCAATTTCTTTAATTACAAATATATTTTCAATAAATATTTGTATTTATCATTATTCAATGGAAAAAATTAATTTCAACAAACTAATCAAATTTTACCATAAATAAAATTTAATATGATGATTTAAAAAATTATATTATTATATAAAACTAAATTTATCTTAATGATTTAATTTCATTATATTATTTTATAAATTGAAAAAAAATTTATGCAAATGAATTTCTAAATCATGGGATAACATTTTCGAAAATTAAGTACTAATTTAATAATTTCTTATTAACAATTTCATAATATGAAGGGATATTATATATTTATATTATTATGTTTAATAATATAAATCAACACCAATTTTATGTAAAAATTATTATGGTCATATTACAATAATATTTTTGAGTTCTTTTCATATTGGTGGTGTGCGTAGTATTTTATACCAAGAATAGCATTATTTTTAAATCAAAATTTTTAGTGTAATGAATGATAGAGAATAAAATAAATTTTATTGTAATGAAACATTCAATATATTTTAAGTTGGATACATTCCCTTATATTCATGTTGTTTTTTTAATATAAGCTTTTTAATATGATTTTCATTTCTAAATCAATATGGTTTTACATTCCACAAACTATATATAAATCGTGTCTTAAAAAATTAATAGATATCTCAATAATCATTTATTCTACTTTTGAAAATAGAATCCTTAAAATCATAAATCATGATAAGTCTTAATTAAATAAAATCATTTTAAGAATTAAAGATAAGTACAATGAATATTTGAAAAAATAAAAAAATAGGTATCCAAATTAGGGTAGATAAGTCGTAAGTGATGATAAAAATATGGAGAAATTATTAATAAAAAGCAATGATAATGGATTATTGACGTCATCGACCTCAATAATGTGAATTATTAATATAAATTGGCCAATAAAAATTCCTTAATTCTTTGAAATGTAAAATAGATATTTATTCATCATATATGATGGTAATAAGATAACCTTTTTTTCATGATTATTTTCCTTGTGAGGAGAAATAATTACACTATTTTTATTATGTGAAAAATGAAATATATTGACATGAAATATTTATAATTAATAGTGACAACGTCATCCTATACATATTATTCGATGAACTCATAATTTATCTCTTACTTCATGAAATGATTATGCAATTGGAATTTTTATAACTGATGAACTAAAATTATCTTGTAAGCGAACATTATTTCAAAAAGAGAAAGACATGTCATTCCTCCTATCTCCTAATATAACAAAGACAATATTTTTAAAGAATGTAATCTAAAAACAAAAAATTTTAATCTAAATACATTACATCAATGATTAACTATAATAAAAATCCAAAATAAATCTGTCAAAATTCAATGTATGAAAATTTAGAAGGATGGTTCCTACTTCTCTGAAATCCAAAAAATAATAGTTTCCCAAAAAAAACATAATATATGAATTAATGATACATACCAAATATATTAATTACATTATCACAATGTAACATTTACTAAAACAAACATGCTTCCAAAAAAAATATTGGTTTTCCAAATATAATAGATTAGTTGAAACATAATAGACAATCCAAACAAATGTAACATAATAAATAAAATCAATAACCAATTTTTAAGTCTCAAATAAATAAAATGAACATATATTTACCATTATAACACATACAATGAGTAGATTTTTTTTCAGATTTCATCAACCATTTAATTTCTATAAAGATCAATATCCTTCTAAATCTCATTTCATCGTCTTCTGCACCATTCCATTGATACTATCAAATCCATTAAGGAATAATATTGTTGTATAGTCCTTATAAATCTCATAATTCAAACATCCAATATATCATGAATAATTTACTCAATTAAAATACTAATTTAAATAAAAATTAATTACACTAATAATTTGACAACATTCTAAAACCTTTAAACAAGATTAAATTTCATATTCATTGTTTCATCATTACATTCATAAGTCTTTTTATGTCACATCATCATAAAAAAATATTACCATTACCCATAAATCATACTGATTCTGTTCAGGATACATCCCCCAAGTTTATGTATTTTTATAATTTCAATAAATTCAATATTGAATATATTCTAACTTAGATATTGTATTAGGGTGACCATTATTCTCATCCATTATGTTATTGGAACATTTCAATTTTCTTTACCAATTAAACTATTTCATTATATTCCACACATAATGAAAATTATATTTTCAATTGGACACTTTTTGTGGTGTCCCATTCCATATTTATGACATGGAAGAAATCAATAATTAATTCCACTGTTGAATCATTTAAAGGACATCTAAATTATGAGACAATATAGTGTGAGAAACAAATCATACTGGAAAATAACATATTTCTAATGAATCATTTAATGGACATATAAATTAAGAAAGTTATTTGAAATTTATTTCATATAATGTGTATCCTAAGTTATACTTATTACCATATACTAAAATACTCAGTACTGAATCTTAATGAAAATATAAATTAAAAAAAGCATACCCCTCGAGTGCATAAATCCAAATGTGTAGTAAGGCCTCTTGACATTTACTAAGAAATGATCGAGTCAAGCCCAATGATTCATTTTCAATTTTTTTTCCACTAGATACATATGTTCTATAAACACATTCACATTTAGTATCTATACTGGGATACATTTCTTAGAAAACCCACATAATAACTATCATAAAAAAACCTCATGATTTTATTGAATAATTAACTGATATGTCTATTCTATTATAATTTTCATTAATATTTATTTCATTAATTCTAGTTCATATTACTTATACATAAAACGGTTCTAATATCAAAATAATATTACCCTACACTTGTAGCAAATTTTCGGTAGAATAATTAGGCCATTATCTCTAGATATAATTATGTTCATCTTGTAGGGATAACTAGTATAAAATCATTGGTAAAGTAGATACATAACCAAATCCAAAACTACAATTTAATGATATATTATAATATATAATTTTCATTATATAAACAGTTATTCACTTTTTCATATCCCTACATACAAATCATAAATCAATACCAATGATTTTGTAGAAAGGATTCAAATAATATTTTATGAGATCTACTCCACAGAAAGGGTATTAGTATAAAAGTTGATATAATGAATAAATAAGGAATAATCAATATGGAGAGGAAAAAATATATAACATATTCCATATAATTGAAAACATGAATAGTATTAATAAATAGGATGTAATAAATTTTATAAAATAATACCACAAATATTATCACATGATTTGGAAATGTATCAATGAGTATTCTAAAAAACTGAATAATCACATAAGAATCAATAAAAAAATTAAAATGATGGAATCCATTATTTTGAAGACTGTAATATATCATTTATTCCTCATTATATGACATTATAAATAAAATGATAAGGTCTTAGCGAATATATAATATAATTGCCTCACAAGACCAACCGATGCATCGAGGTACTATAGTAGATCCCATTGACCACCTTTGATGTTAGATACATTGCTAATTTTGATGGTGTGAAATATAATATAAATATACAATCATATTAAAACTAAAATACCAAATTTTAGTAACACCCCCAATTAAATCACATAATCATTAACCATCCAATGTAAAATAGAGAATTTATTAAAATATTATATCCCCATTCAAACTCACCAAAAAACTTCCTATTGAATATGGTAACATTAGATATCAACATCCATGAATCATATTATTTATCAATTAATGTTCACATAGATGAATATGGTTTAATAGGATCATTAATAAATTTATAAGTAAAATACAATTTATCACTTTGTAATAATCATTTTAAAAATATTTTCTATTATAAAATAAAAAATAATAATTCAAAATGTAAATATACTATTTTAAAATAGTATTATAATCTATGATGAATAATGATTTAAAGAAATATCATTCCTATTTTATATGATATTAATAATTTATTACATAAAATTTTAGAAGTACCTCATATAGAATATGAAACAAATATTTTTTTTAAAATAATTTATAAAAATTATTCCCAAGGTGAATGCTTATCTTAAAATAGAACATGGAAAAATAAAAAAATTTAAGAAAACATTATTAGGTTCAATAGGCTATAAAATGAAATATTCCTTACATAAAACATAATTATAGACAATCTCGAATAAGGATTATATTGTGAAATAAACCATTACCACTTGTGTAACTATTGATTTGTTAGCCCTTTGGAAGAAATAAATTAAAATGAAATGTTACAACCATATTAACATTGATATCTCATTGATATAAAATAAAGATTTTTATAATATACCATCAGTTCCAAAAAAAGTGTAATTTGATATTAAACCATGTGGGAAATTCTAAAACAATGGTTGTACCTTGGGTTCATGGAGTCATATGATATTTATTCTTAAAAAAATAAATCACCATTATCTGAGAAAGTGTTTATGATATGATTCCAATTATAAGAACATTATATATGTTTTCATTCCCCAATCCCTTTATATTGTTATGACATCATTTTTTCTTTTCCTTACATTTCTTGTCTATATTTCTGGACATTCGTACTATACATTCACATTTTATCTCACATGTGAAACCCATATTGCTAATATCATGCCATGATTAAAGAGTAAATTATTGTATTTTTAAATTATTTTGTGGAAAAAAAATACATCCTCATGTGCATTGAAACATATGGACCTATTTTTAACTATGTTGGTCAAGAATTATATTCCTATGTTATGTTATTAAAATGATACATATTACTCAATGAAAATTCTAGATTTTCCTATTAAAATGATAGCGCATGGACTTAATTAGTACCACTTCATCTACATAGGAGTTGTGGATGGTTCTCCTCATCTCTACATGCATTGTTAAGACAATTCATGGTCTTCTGATATTATTGTGACATTGTATCCAGTTGATAAAAGTTCTAGGAACTTTAAGATCATCTCATCAATCGTCAGATATAATGATGATGCTCCATCATCATCCATTCTTCAAGTGGTGTAACTTAGTATCATCTTGATACTAGTATTGAAACATTACGATCAGTTCTACAATCGTCTGATATAACATAGAGAATGTTTCAACCATCATCTCCTATGTCACATAGTGAATCTCCTAAGTGACATGCCTCTAAGTACCATGGTCATTCTACTTCATCACTAACACCATCACAACCTTTGTCATTCACATCTAGACATTCATTGACATCCATTCATTCCATGACAACATCATGCCTCATTGACAACAAATTCAACCCAATGCACTTCAATCTCCCCCTTTGTATTTATTGTCAATACAAAACTCCAGCACATATGAATGGGTCAATATGTGTGCCAATATTTCCTCCCCATTATTGGAAGTAAAATGCAAAGGTGTGGTGTGGTTCTAATAAAAAAATCACTCCCTCCCTTTGAAAAGTATCTTCTTGAAAAGCACTAAGAGAGGGATGATGTCACATGTTCCTTTTAACAAAGAACCTTTAGTAAATCATCTCTAAGTCTACTTGGGCTAACCCGGTGTAGAAAACAAGACTGATATAACCAAGATTTTTTCAATGATGTCCACATTTCACTATACATGTGAGATCATGCTTAGCTTCCAGGGGTTAAATGTTTTCCAGATATTCAATGAATTGCTAAATCCTGCACATACTTCACAAAACTCATTAGAAAGTTCAATGCAAAGATATATCTCCCCCTTTCAACCATTTTTCCTCAATCGATACTTCCCCTTAATTGTCATGATGAATACAATTATGAAACAAGGGATGAAAGTATGATTGGAATACCTTCATTATTCACAAGATGGTATTAATCTTAGAATCCCATCTTCTCTAGATCGGCTCCCCCACAAGGGGTGCACTCCATTATTTCCAAACCGTCTTCCAGTTGAGAATGATCATCATATTCAATTCCCTGCAATGTTAGCACATGTAAATACAAGTGTTTAGGGAATAAGATGGAACCTCCTTGGTTTATCAATGTGAACAACAATCCTGAGAAGATTCTCTCAACCGAGATGTCCCATTTTCACCATTCATCACACTTGCATATTTGATCTTCAATGATGTTTATGCTGGTGTGGATCTCAATACATCTTCATGTGAAATATTATTCTTCCCTTTTTTCGTAGCAATTTCCATAACTTAATCTTCAGCTCTGTAGTTCTCTGGCAAGTTGCAACTGATTTGTCCATATGATAAGTAAGTCACTTGGAAGTGTGGCCTCAGTTCTGGAAATTCTACATGGTTCCTTCGATGATTTCAAGCTACCTTTCCTAGGCAACTTCTTTTCAATCAATCCCTTCTGCTTCTTCTGGATTGATCGTCTATTTGAGTCCAGTCTGCCTCTATTGAATTTCATGGCTTCTTTACAATGATCCATGATATGACCTTTCTTTCCACAGTAGAAGCATATCTTCATGGTGGTCCTTATGGATGCATCACCCTTAATGGATTTCAAATCCAAGGACTTCTCTTCCTTTTTCATAATCTTTTTGGGAGCATTTCCATCTTTCTTCTATTTGCTACCCAAGGAATCTCTATTAGCCAGGTTCTGTGATCTTTTTTTCTTTCCAGCTTTGGATACATTCGGAGATTGATATGTATCTTTCTTATGGCCACTTTTTCAAACATCCAAGATGTTATCATGTAATCCAAATCCATTTGTAGTAAAAAGATGTCTCTGGACCTGTGGATTTTGCTTCTTTTCTTCTGGCTTGCTCGCCCTTGGCATGGGCTTCCTCTGTGCTTTGGAATTCAGAGGATTGTACGAAAAATACTTTGCACAATGTGCATACTTATTACAACACCAACATTGACCCACAATTCTTGACTTTTTGATTCCTTCTGATTGTAGGGTACTTGTCCTGAATTGTTGTGCTACATCAGGAGAACTTTCTTTCTTAACCTTCTTCATCCATGCTTGTTTAGAATTATTCTTCCATCCTGCACATTTTGTTGAAACACAATTAGATGCATGAGTACATGATGGGATGGATGGTACCTTCTTCTTAGAAGTTATTGCCCTTTTATTAGAGGATGTCCTTCTTTTGGAATCATCCCGCTCAATGCATACTTGAGTAGAAACATTTCTACATCCAGCTAAATGGGAGGCTTCAGATTTAGGTGATTGCTGATTTTCCAATATCACCTCCAGTTCTAAGAATTTCATGTTGAGAGAGTTCTTCTCATCCTCAACAAATCTTAGCCTACCTTCCCAATTTTCTTTAAGCTCTTTCATCTGGTCATCATGCACCTTTTTCAATTCTAGCAATGAATTGTCAAGATCCTTCACCAATTTGACATTGTCTTCGAGTTGAGCATTTCTGACATTCATTGAAACTTTGTGCCTTTTTTCCAGTGCGTCGAAAACTTCTTCAACCATTATCTTAATGAATTATTTCTCAGAAAGGCTTCATTGAAATTTTTTAGTAGTGTCTTCATATCTTTCATTGCAAAGGGAAACTGTTTCATCCTTGGCATTCACCAGCTTTCTAAGAGTGTTGGTTATGCCAACCCTTTTTGCCAATTGGACTTCCAGAGAATTGGCTTCATCTTCTAGCTGTAATTTTTCTTCTTTAAGATCAAGGACGCTTGTATCTATACACATTGCCACTTCCTTGGGGACTGTCTTCTGAAGATATTTGATTACATTTAGAAGATCATTGTTTCTTCCATCTTCATCACAGTTAGAGCAGGCTTCATTAGAAGAATGATAAAAGGAATTGTCATCTGATGTGACTTTCACATTTGTTTACATATAAGGAGTTTCTCTGATTGCAGCAACCTTCTTCTTCATCTTCATTGCATGTTTCTTCATTCTGTATTTATAAGTCTTGGAAGATATCTCCATTTGAGGTTGTGCGCTCATTTCCTCAAATCTGCACTTTGTAAAGACTCCATTGGATCTTTTAGAGGTAACCTGGCTCTGATACAAATTGAAGTGCCCAGATCAGTGTGAATCACTGAGAGGGGGAGGGGGTGAATCAGTGATCCCTTAAAACTTTTTACCAATTAATTCATTATCAATTAAACCTCTATGGTTGGTTAAAGCCTCGGTCCACTCTTCTTGTATCTCTCAACCTTTCCCGAATGATGCAGTAATGAAAAGGCACTAGACACAAGGATTTACAAGGTTCGGTACCAAAGGCCTATGTCCTTGCCATGTTGGTTATACCCCCCAACATGGTTTCTCCATTATAACTTGTCAGAATTACAATGGTCGATACAGAGTCCCACTGTATCTCTCCTGAGTCCCACAGGAGGGTCTTTATACTACGTCCCACAGTGTTACCAGAGTCCCACTGGCCTGCTCCAGAATCCCACTGAAGACTTCCTCCACCCTGAGTCTCATAGGGGGCTTCTCCTGGCTCCTCGAGTCACACGAGTAGCTCTTCTTCACTTTAAGTTTCTTCAAGTATCTTCAGCAGTCTGGGATAAAGACTACTGACCTTGCTCTGTACCTCTGCTCACTTGTGATGAACAGGTCTTCTCGTCTTGCTCAGGATTTATCTCCTTTATCTTAAGGATGACCTGGCCTCTCTCTTCAAGAATCTTCAACAGCCTCTGAAAAGGTCCGTTGGTCTTGCTCAGCACTTATGATCACTTCAGTTGATCAGGCTCTTTTCAAACACTGAAAACTCAGTCAACTGATATCTCTAAATTCAGTCTGGCATCAGTCTGACATCAAAACAACTTCTTGCACTGAGTGCATGGCAACTCTGCTTCCTCATGCACAGACATCATGTCTTCTCAAATTCTTCAAGATCTTCTGGTCTTGAACAACTCAGATGCACACCACTGATTTAAACTTTATTCATGTGTGCACATGCATGCATTCATGCATAAACCCCCCTTCTTCTCTTCTTGGTGCAGTAAACCCTCAAAGGGTGTAATTCTTTTTAGCACACACCTTCTCGAACTTCACAAACTTTATTCAATTTGGTTACACAATTAAGAGTTTGTTCTACTTTAGTGTGAGTTTCCTTTCTTTCTTCCTTCCTCTAGGTGTGTTCACTTCACTTAGTGCACACACACACTAGGTTCGGCCTATTTTCTCTTTGCACACACCTATTTCACGTTTCACACAAGTAAGCTTGGCCTCCTCCTCTTCTTGCACACCCCAAAGGCTACTGCCTCTTCTTTAAATGCACACACAAAGTGTGTTCATCAATTTGGCACAAACAAGGGCGATGACCTCCCTTTTTTTTCACACCCACTTCCCACGACCTTTCTCCTTTGTAAAGAACACAAGGCCTCGGTTCTCCTTCTCCACTTAGCACACACAACACCAAGTGTGTATAACACTTAAACCGAATTCCTTCTTAAAAGGGAGGGCGTTCAAGGTGTGGCCTCTCACTTCCTTCTTCAAACACCGCGCAAGGGTGCAATGGGTCTTGGACGCGCAAGGTTCGCATGCCACAAGGGCCGCGCAGGTAATGCGCTTGGCCTGCCTTCTTCCTGTTGCGCAAGTGGTGCGTGCATGGGACTTCCCTTCACCTCTTTCGCGCAAGGGATGCCCAAAAGGGACTTCGCGATGCCATGTGTGGCTTCGGGCTGCTTCTTCGATCAAGTGGGTTGCACAGAGCTCTTACTTCGCGAGGCACAGAGGCACTCATGAGACTTCTCTCGAGTTTTTCAGCAAAGGATCAGCAAGCCGCACCGAGGTCTCGGCCTCTCTTTATATAGGCAGAGGTAGTGCAGTTCATCTGCGTGAGATAAATTTTGAATCCCCGAGATATTTGGGTTCTTTAAAATCTTTCCAATTCTGGAATTCTTTCCTCGGTTCACTGTGGGTTCCGTTTATTCCCTTTACTCTTCGTGCATGCGACATAGAATGCATGCAAGCCTTCGGTTTACTCATTCGAGAAACGTGGCACGACCTCGAAAAACGTTGCATGCCTCGGCCTTCATTGAATTTTCCATTTCATTGCATGAATGTCCATCTTTATGCATGGATATGTTCAGTAGGGCCAGACGAACCGAATAGACACTTCGGCTTCGTCAGAGGTGGCCAGATACTCAAAATCCATCTTCGGGAGGCGACTGGTTTGACGGAGGCATGCGGGGAGGCCTCGGCATGGCTCGAGGTTGAAGACTATCTACAGATTCATCGGACGGTTAAGATCTAGCGTGCGATTAGATGGGAGGCTCAGATTAGATCCCAAGTTTTTATCCCGTCCCACATCGAAGTTGCTCACGTAATTTCCGTGGTTTATCAAAGATCTACTGCCGGCTTCACCTCAGTTGAACTTCTCCCCTCTCGGTGCCGCCCCGCACCGAGTTCTCTCTGCGGGCGCGCTCTGCGCCCCACCTCTACATCCTGCGGGCGCGCCACTGGCACCCACTATGCGCTCGGGCGCTCTCTCGGGCGCGCTCCTGCGCCCCTGCCACGCGGGCGTGACACCCCTGCGTGGCCTCTGCCACCTTGGGTTTGCCCCACGGGTTCCCCCTTGGGCGTGGCGCCTTTGGCCCACATGTGCCTTGGGGTTGAACCATCAAGGTGCTCTTGGCTAGCCAATTTATTTGGCAAAGGACAGAATAATACACTATTTTTAAACAAAGTACTCCATATGAAAAATGCCAAATGCCATTCTCCTCTAAGCCATTTCTTCTCTCTTCTTCGTAGGAATTCATCAATCCTCCTCTCATAAGATCTTCACTTAGGATATAGAATTCCCAAAGGTTCATCTTCAACCGAAGCTCCTGAATCAAATAATTCTTCAACATGCTTCTATGATCCAATCAGATATCAAGTTGGATCTTCTTCAAATTCACATGCACTAAGTGATAGTGAATCGACTTAATTAGTACCACTTCATCCACATAGGAGTTGTGGATGGTTCTCCTAATCTCCTCATGCATTTTTAAGACAATGCATGGTCTTCTGATATTGTTGTGACATTGTATCTAGTTGATACAAGTTCTTGGAACTTTATGATCAGTTCATCAATCTTCAGATATAATGATGATGCTCCATCATAATCCATTCTTCATGTGGTGTAACTTAGTATCATCTTGATTCAAGTATTGAAACATTAAGATCAGTTCTACAATAGTCTGTTATAACATAGAGAATGTTTCAACCATCATCTCCTATGTCACTTAGTGAATCTCCTAAGTGACATGCCTCTAAGTACCATGGTCATTCTCCTTCATCACCAACACCATCACAACCTTTGTCATTAACATCTTGACATTCCTTTACATCCATTCATTCTATGACAACATCATGCCTCATTGACAAAAAATTCAACACAGTGCACTTAAACACCTATGTCTCCATAATAATAATAATAATTTCCATTATATTAAATAGATTGTGATTTTAATTTATTATTTATTATTAATATTTGAATTAATCCTATATTTTTGTAAATTGAATATTTTAAAATATTATTTAATACTATTTATGACATCAAATTTACCAGACATGATATAAATTATTATATTAAATAATACAATATTAAAAATATATTAATCATATTTTTTAATTTATGTCTTTAGTTTTTTCAACCATTAATGAATTTCATTCTTGCATGTAACATAAGATAAAATTGTTGTTCTATGTAGTGAAATATAAATTATATTCATGTGTTGTGCATAAATAACTTCTTGTTTCTTTTATCACAAGATATAAATAGTTCTTTACAATAAAATAACATATTTGTTTGTATTGTGTGAAATGAAAAATATAAAAACTATTTAAAAATTTTGAAAAACACAATTCACAAAATATTTTGTTTTTATAAACTCCCTCTTAAAATCTATTTTTTCCATTGAAATTCATCAAGGTTATTAATGTTTTAAAATGTGAATTCTTCTTTCAGAGAAACCCAAATCATATAAATGATCCTTAAATCATCCTTCAAAAAAGAATGTTGGCACCATAATTTTTATGCATAAAGACACGTATAATGATTTCCACATAGGATAACATATGTGGAATGATTAATGATGGTCATGGAAGATAAATCTAACTATCATGTTATAGAGGAGAGTGATAGAGAAATTGGATAGGAAACATTTAACAATAAAAAAGCTATAATTATTATATTATCAAAGGGACCACATGATTTATCAAAGATAATGTTATTAGGATGTTATTTTTAGTTTCATGATCAATTTACTTGATTTGATGAATTTGTATTAGAATTTATTCTTAGATTATTTTATTTCAAATCATATGTAAAATATCCCATTACAGATATATATTTACCAATTTCCACTTCATATTTTTCATCAAAAAGAAGTAAACTTTTTGATTCCTAAAGCACGAACAGATCATGGGATAATTAATAAGTCATCCAATATCACATTAGTTTCCACCAACACAAATTTGATAGATAATGTTATCCAATATGAATAAATCCACATGTGTTCAGATTAAATATTAATCATTACATATTCATGTGATGTTTATTATAAAAATTCCATAAATTATTAATGTATATCACTTGTTAAGGAAGAAAATAAAACTATTTATCAATAATGAAAACAAATCCAATTAAATTTTTTTCCCATATTTGATAAAGTATTTCATAGATATCATATTCCATGAATGAGAATATTCCCAATGTGTATTCTATTGAAAAATGTTAATGACCAAAATTTAAATAAATTGTAATTGAAAACATATATGTTTCCTTATAAAAAAATATAATTTATATATTCATAAAATAAATTTTTTTAAACTTATTAAATTATATTATAAACCACAATTAATAAATCAATAATTGTTGAAATTCATATTATTACCTTACAATTTGATTATTAAAATACCTCTTATCATTATAAAAACAGAATTATCATCGTTTATGGAGCATATTAAGGGTTATCTTTCAATTATTAATTTGATTTACATAGTCCAAATAATTCAATTAAATCACATTTCCATTCCATTAGTTCAATTAAATTTATTCAAATAATTCCTTAGAGAAAAAAATAGACTAAAAAATCATTTTATATTTGACCATTTATATAAAATTTATCATTAATCCAAATACAATGAAACAAATATTGTTTAACATAATCCATAATTTTTATAGGGATACCTCTTCATATTACACATTAAATTTTTCATTTATAAATTTCATATGTAATGCCATCATTGGCCATAATGTAACCATTAATCACACCACCATGATCAATATCTTCAAAATATTACCTTATTGGACATTGATTTTCATAGTGACAACATGTTAAACACATAAAAAATCCAATATTTGATTATTTATATTAGTGTAAATTTTTTTGATCCATTTATTAAATTGAACTATTCAATTTTCTTTTGTTTCTTTTTTTGTGTACTCTTTCTTCATAGTTCATACACTATATAATTATCTAAAAAATTTGGGTAATTGATTCATTCCAAATTATTTGGAAAATAAATCTAAATCTTAATCTTTTAATGGAATCCATTATATGAATTCTCAGTTAGTTTTTTCTATAAAATCCAGTTTGAGTTCGAGATTTGGTTAAGGTACACATTGTGGGACATGTTCCATGAAAACTAATTAAGAAGGATCACAACATATTTCAATATAGTGATCATCCCATTTGAACACTCATAAAAATATATTCCATCATAATCAACATTAATCCAGTTTTTTATGGTTCCCACATTTTTCAAAAAAAAAAATAATTGAGAATCAATGTATTATCATAGTGATGAATCAAAAAATCATGAAAACACATTATATGACGAATAAATTAATAAAAACTTATTATTATATTACTGCATAGGTTTTGTCATAGGTTATTAATTAAGAAACACATATTAAATACAGTCACAATGGTTTATGAAGTGTTTTTTAATTACCATAGTATATCCTAGAAGTTTGTCAAACTAGGAATACATAATGGCCTATTTTCATGTACATGAATATCCATAGCATGGAACAATACATCTTTCTAAAATATTTACCCCTATGTACATATATTATTGATATTTATCCACTTGTAGTATACTAAATACGATACATTTCTAGGATACCAATCACTCTATCAATTAACAAAATTCCAGAACAGTGTGAAAATATCGTTTTACAAACTATAAGTCATTTCCTGGAGGTAAAAATGCTATTTTAAAAAATATTGCTTCTTAGTGCACAATTTGGATTATTTATATCTGATGTAGGTAAAATATATTGGATTGATGAAAAATGAAATCATAAACATTTGTAAACATGTTATATGTGGTTTTATTCATTACTTAGTACATAACATCTAGGAGATATTATCTATTTTAAATAATAATATCGAAAGTATATTATTGTTTGATTTGAGTCAACATTTCATGTAACAGAAGAGGTTGAATAAACTCGATGATACATTCATTGTAAGATCAACATTGTGTTTATTATAATGTAATCAAAATTATTTATTTTGTGTAACATATTCAATGAATGAATTTTATTAAATTTTATATAATATATTTTACAAAATATCAGTTTGTTACATTGTACCCTCTATGAAATTTGTTCCATCCCAAGTTAAACTATATTTCGGTAAACAATTATTGGACATTTGAAAATAAAATTTTTTGGGATATAATATTCATAAAGATTATGAATTCAAAAAATTTCTATGAAAACAGAAAAATATTCATACATTATATATTTAATTATGAACAACTTCTTCCTCATAATATTCCTAGAAAAATGATAAAGACCATTTAAAATTAATTTTATCACCAATGATAATATGAAAACAATTGAATATCAATAACATAACACACATGTCCAAAATTATATTAAAAATACTCAAACAATTCAATACAAAAAAAATTTCTAAAAATCACCCAAAATATCTAAAATATAATAATGATCACATTACTATAATCAATATAATTATTTTATCACACCATGAACATATCTTTACCCTTAAAATAACTGAAAAATCCATAGAGCATCCTTAATGTCAGTGGATTTCCAAAAATCAACTGTGGTTGCTAAAAATTATTTGAGCATAAATATTAGATTATGATCATGTGGATTTCAAAACATATTATGTCAACTAAGAAATATATTTGAATAATGTCCCAACACATTGAAGCTAAAATATATAAATATTAATTGGATGTATGTCATTTAACTATTGGATTGTACATATCTCATATCATTATAGTAATGATCATCTTGACTATACATACCAACCTAATTACACTTTCCAGATCCTGGAATAAAATAAGAAAATGTATTTTATGCTACCTAATGCATGTTTTTATCTTACCTCTAGATTTCATAGATGTTTTTGTCCGATTAATAACCCATTAAAGGTTTTTACTAATTTAATTTCATGGATTATAGGTATAATATAACTCTATATCATATTTTGAAGCACAATAGAACAACATTATCAAACTAATAGATTGTAATGTTGGTAAATCTCATTTTATTCATATTTTCAATAATTATTAAAATAATAAATATTTTTCTATTAATGTTTTAGTAAAATATCTATCATAAATGGACAATATTACGAATTTTTTTCAATGTAGCCACAGAATTGTAATCATTTTTTATTAAATCCAATCATAGTTTCTCCATCCATTGATGAACTACCATACAGATGTTCTTATTAATTTATAAATTCATAAATGTTTCCCATTATCTGAAATAAATTTTAAATTTACCTCTAGTAATCATAATCAATTAAAACAATCGATCAACTTCATATTCAAAATGTTAAATTACATGGGTATCCATTTTATGTTAAGAACATTTGATGACATCAAATATATTCTACATGAGATTTATCCATCATTTTCCCACGAATAGTTTATATGAACCATTTAATGATGGGGGTTGTTTTATAAATATTTTCTCCTCTGTATACATTTTCTTTATGGTATATTAGATTCTTATTTCACATGGATACCACCACAGTCTATATAATGTTTCAACTAAGCCATCTCTGAAACAAATAGCTCAGTTCTTATTCCAACAATCATGGGATTTCTATTTTCAAGTTTGTTTTCTTATTGATTCCTTCCCATTTAATCGTTCTGGTTTACATTTAAGAATACCCTTTTGACATAACATTTATTTTGCGAAGAAATAAGGATATCATAAAGAGATATATCATTTAATCATAACAATAATGAAAAACAGTCTATGTGTATTCTATGAACACTAACATAAACACAGTCTAAACCATTAATGTTGTCTTCAAATTTCTAGTAATACAAAAAATAACTACCAACCATAAAAATTTACATTCTATTAATTTTCAATCAGAATATTACATTCTTTAAATTTAAATACAGTTTTTTTGTTTAGTGTTTTTGAGAATTAGTCATTATATCAAAAATAAAAAAATTAAAAACAAATCAAAGTGGAAATTTAATATAATTATAAAATTTTTTATGTAATATAAAACACTTTAAAAAATTAATATTTTTTTAATTAATAGTCTCCACGAGTTTCTACATGACTTATATTTTTCTCTTACCCATCTATAAAGGATTTCACAAAAATTAAGAAACCATTGATGAGAAAATATACTTACTATATAAAACTAAAAGATATGAAATCATTAGTTTTTAAAAATAATTAAATCACATATAGTATTTACCTTTATCATCAAAGATCAAAGATAATCTTACATAAAATATTACCACATGAAAAAAAACACACGTTTTTCACAATAAAAATTATTAAAAACAATTGAAATAAATTAATAATCCACTTAGTGAAAGAGATATGTTTATTCATAGCAGCATTTCAAAAACCACTTAATTGGAAAAACATGTGTTTTACATCCATTATTATCATTATCCAACACATTTGAAAGCTAGAGAGGGGTCTCTTGGTGCTATCATGGCCACCCGATGATAATATGAAATGGTATTTCATTGTTCTATATAAACCACCCCATATTAAACAATAATGTTATTTCCCAATTCTATCTATGCATAACCTTGTTTGTCATTAACTACCTTTCCTGACACTATAAAGTCCACAACATGTTACTATCGGTTGGGCTTTACCAGTGGAATTTGTGTCTCCCCATATATAAGTTGTAATGATATAAATCTTCTCATATAATTTTAGAGTAACATTTCACTAATTAACATTTTCATAATAAATCTCATAAAAACACATTTAAACACATATGAAAAATATCATTTGGAATGAAATACCCTTCTCTTTTAAAAAAACACTAAATAAAAAATAAATGTTTTACTAAAAACACAATTTCAATATAAAAAATCCAAAAATATATATATTTTTTTATTTTATGGAAAATAAAATATTTCAATTTATAATAAAACTAAAATAAGGTCCATTATAAAAGAAAAATAATTTTCATAATATATATTGATAATGGATCATTAATTTTGATATCTTTAAAATCATTCCATATGATTAACATAAAAATATTCTATACAAAATATTTTAAATGATTTTAATAGTAGACATAAAACATAATTTAAAATGAATTTCTATCCATATATGTTAATTTTTATTATAATATAAAAAATATTAACATAGATAAATAAATATTTCATAAATTATATAATCAATTAAACATTCCATTAATAGTTTGAATATGTTAATAATATGGTAGATAAAAAATTAATTTATTTAAAACATTAAATAAAATTATAATAAATAAAAACATGTTATTATTTAACAGATGGGTTGTATATACACGTCCTTAAAATAATTGTTTATAACTTCATAATATTTCAAAATGAATTGATATTTTAATGAAATAACATACATTTAGTGAGACATTTCATATGTGTCATTATCTTGGTGAATAAAAAAAATGTTAATTATTTACCTTAATGAGAACTGTTTTAATGTTTACAATTAAATTTATTTATATTATTATAATGTTTTTTACAACTACATGATAATTCATGTTTTTGTAGGGTTTTTAAGCATTTTCTGAATATGTTTCAAAGTCACTAAAATCGTCTCACTTTGGTCATGTTAGAAATTATATGAAAATGAAAAAAAACAATAATCATTAAATATTTTTCATATTCTTGAATTAAATTTAATTTTAAATCAATTCATTTTATATGGTTTTGAATAGTAAAGTCACAATACAATAATTGAAAATGTATTCTGTATATATTGATGATTTACGTTCCAAATTGTAAATGATCAATATAGAAAATTGGTAGGTGATATTTTCTTTCAATAATGATAATTATTAATTAAATACAATATAATTTGTTCATATATTCTTATATATAGAATTATTGTGATTTATAATGAATCATATCGGATCAGGGAAGTGGTATTACATAAGACCACGAATAATGTTTTCCATTTATCAGCATGTGAAAAGATAATAAAAACTAATATTTAATATATAATCAAATTTTATTATATACTAAAATTAATATATTTTCATTTATGTTAAATATGTTAAATTAATTACATCTTTAATAAATTCTACATAACATGTGAAATTATCAAATCTTTTTTATGAGGTGGTGGTCCACCTAGTAATAATTGATGTTATGATATTTTCAAAAAGTTCAATACATAAAAGGGTATGTTATATAAAAATTATATATATATTAATTGAACATATATATAATATAAATCAATAAAAAAATAATGTCAATAATAATTCTTAACCATTATATGTAGTAAAGGAAAAATGAATGTCTCTATTTCATGAGGCGTTCGTCTAAAGTAGACACGAGCGATGAATTTGTTACACATTTTATAGAAGAACATGTGGTTGTATGTATAAAACCTAGGATAATTTTTTATATTATATTGAGTATACGGACATTATTATATAATCATGGAGTAAGAATAATTGAAAAGGTAGAGAAAAAATAAAACGACAATAAACAATAATAAACATTAACTCATCTTCGATAACTAATTTTTGTTTTCACTAAAGGTACATCATGGATGTATTTATGAAAAGTTTAATTATTATATTATTATAGGGGAGTTATTTGATGTTTAATTGGGTTGTTTATTTATAGTTAAAGGGATTGAAATGTCTGAAGAGAGGATAAGAGTGAATATCTTTCTATAGTGGATAAGGACATACATTCTTATAAATACAAAATGTTAAATAGTATTTGGAGGTTTACCTTAAAAAATGTGACAAAAATGAAAATTAATGTTGGAAACATGTTCTGTGTTCTTTTCAGAGTAACAAAATAAAATTCAACTTTTTTTAATATCCATTTGGTTTCATTTTCCCCTTTTTTTATTTTGGTTACTATTTTTAAATCTTATGTATATCATCAATTAAGTCCAAATTTAATTGAAAGATATTATATAATATAGAACAGATAATAAAAAATATTAAATATAATTAATTAATATGCACCAAATTTTTTGGAAATTTAATTTAATAGAAATACAAATACTACAAAAACACACCACATTACCCTAACAACACTAACAAGGTTTTTACTATTTATGGGTCAATTTTTTCATCAAGAAAGATTAATTATAATGTTAATATATCATATTTGAAATTTATGCACACATATGAAAAACTACTAAAACGAAAATCCTTTTATTAATTTTAAATCACTTAGTTATAGAAACATCCTTTATCTTACTTAATAAAAATTCCACGTATTGGTGTTTCTTATGTATTATTGTAATTATATCATCTATAAAATTTTAAAAAAAAAGTATTAATAGAAAAATAAATTATTTATATTCCATAATAATATTTATACCACACATATGTAACTTATTCTCTACTCAAATTCATTATATGATTTAAAGGGAAGAAAGTTTAATTTTTTTTTTCCATTCATAACTGATCAAATAAATCAATTTCAGTGAATTGAATAATAATAACTCAATACATAAATACAAATATTTTGAGGGAATAAATTATTCTATAAAATGGGGTTTCTATATATTTTTGGTTAGTTTATAACATCTTTTCTATGTTTAATCATTATGTAAGCATGATCATACCATAATCACTGATATTAGTTTTATTGTTTTAGTAATAATTTCACCCCTAAAATTATGTTGATATTATTTTAAATAGAGTAATATGTAATAACCTATTAAAGAATTAAAATGTGTATATGCATTATCCAAAATAAAATTCATATATGTGCCTAAAATTAATTTGAAATTAATTCAATAGACAATTTGAGGCATCAAGTTTTTATGGAGAACAGATGAAATAATTGAATTTATTTTATATCTATTGTAAAAGTTGGATTGAACTAATTAACATAAAATAGAATCATTGTTATATAATTTAATTATTTATTCATTTAAAAAAAATTACATATAAATTTACGCTATGAATAAATTAGACAAAAAATATGTTTTCCATTTAATGTAATGTTTTTTAACAATGCATCACAAATTAATCTTCCTAAAAAAATACAAAAAAAAAATAACACGAATTACATTTAATATTTAAATTAATAAAAATTTATTTAATAGCATAAAATTTATAAAAGATTCGTTATTTATTTTTAAAACATTTCTTAAATTAAAATATGGTAAAACTTACTTTTTTGGAAAATTAAGTTTGTATACATAATACAAATGTTTTTAATATATTATACCTATAAAATATATTTGATAATTGTTAAAAATATTATTATATTCTGTAAATTTAACATAGAGAATATAATTCAAGACTTATAATATATATTCTATGATATAACACCCATATAAACAACAATATAAACAATATATTATTTTCTGGTAAGACACAACATAGCATGTATCAAAAATCATCAAAGACACATAATAATTTTGAAATATAATATATTATTTTATTTTGATAAAAAAGATTACAAAATTTAATTTCATGTAAATCAATATGTAAATACATATAAATAAATTTAATTGAATAGATTTCATAAAATTTCAAGATGTTAAAAACTACAATGCAAACAGCTATTGGACATAGCTGAATTCTCCATATGATACTTATTTTTAATTAACATCACTATAGTTCCATAAAAAATACATTTTTATTACAATATATATATATATATATATATTAAAACCAAGAATACCCACTAATCACAAATATGATAGAAACCTTCTTATATTGATGATAAAACAATACAACACTTTATATGAGGATCACACATCGCATTAATTCCGTTATGATATACTCTGAAACACCATTATTTTAAAAATGAGTAACACCCTCTATTAATAAAAAATGAATAGTATCCTAGAGACAGTGGTTAAATTATTACTAATTCCACTATATAAATTTAATATAATCATGATGGATTAAGTAATATATTACACTTGGATTTTTATATTTTTACATGAATTTATAATTTGAAATTGAAAATATAAAATTAAACATAGTGTTTTATCAGTGTAAAAAATTATACTATTTAGAATTATTCTATATATAAATTATAATACACATTGTTTAATCATAAATTTATGAAACACAATAGAATGTTATGATCTATTTCTTGGAAATGGAACACATAAAACTGATAATATCAAAATTAAATAATTTATAATCTTAAAGGAAAGGTTAATAACTTCAAATTGATAAAATTTAGTCCACATAATGAACAAACAATTAAATGTAATGAATTAAATTTTATCAAATAATTTCACTTAAATAATCACATTACCCTGAAAATTATATATTGATATTCTAAAAAATTGAATAATCACTTGGACATCAATAACAAATTTCATAATAATGGAATGTATAATGTCGAGAAATATAAATATAACATCACACCCTTCTTCTAAGAAATCATACAGAAATGGGTTGGGCCATTATCAATACAAATACAATATTTTCACAAGAGACATACTGATGCTTCACAGGGATATTGCAAGGACTAACTTTCACATACCAGGTCCAATTAACTCTTAGAATGAAAGTGGTGAAAGTAATTAACATAAATATTTATATTAAAACAATCTTATGAAATGTTAATAACTTCAACAGAAAATAATCATAATAATAAACAACGTATAGTTGTATGGATAATGGTACTGAATTAGTACATACGTAATATAACTGATGATAATCTAGTCAATATGTAATATCTCAGACATGGGTTCTATTAAGAGTTCCCTAGAGCATAGTTTTCCACATCACCTCAAGAACATCTTCTAAAAAAAGTGGCTTACAACTATTATTATGGGACTAGGGTTTGATTTTGGTGGTACTCTAACCTCCTTATATGAGTGCATCATAGTAGAAAATTGTTATTAAAGGTAAATATAATATCAAGAATAAGTAAAAAGAGCTACAAAAAAATAGATTGAGGAATGAAATAACAAAACAACTAGAAATCATATATAATAGATAGTGAATATATATGTGGTGACTCTATAATTTTGGAAAACAGTTGTTCAAATAGGAATAAATACATGGTATTCAAAAATTGGAAGGGAATCCAAAAGACTATACATCATCCCAAGTCCCCATATAGTAAACATCTATTATGACCAATCATACTTCTAGAAATAAATCATGTGTTTGATGCAGTATGTGTACATGTCTCAACACCTACATACATTAAATCTCTTCATGTTTCAATGTTATCCTATATAGTGTGTGATAAAAAATCAATATGCAACCACCAAGGGATTCTATGACATACTTTTTCTCTTATATAAATTGATTATTTTTCAATAATTCATATATAAAATTAATGTTGTATAGTAATATAAATTCACATGTAAGTTATTCTTCCTCAACGGGTATCTGAACATATAACTAGTACATTAACTAATTATGTTCCATTTTAAAATAATTACAATAAATAATTAATAGTAATGGAATCACATTGTGATAATAATAGAAATTTTAGTATGGTGAATGAGGATTCTCTGATGTTATTAATAATTAGTATGTTCCATGGTGATAACAAACTAAACCACAACCAAGAGGTTTATTCCATATTAGGTAATAATTATAACCATGATGATGGGTAAGAGTTTAATACAATGAGTATAATCCTTGTAATTCCACAATAATAAATATAATCGATTCATTGGAAAGAAACATGTAAAAACAAGAAACTTTTGACTCTCCCCAATGGTGTTTCCAAGGTGGTTTAATTTTGTATATGTCATATTAGATCCATGGTTTGTATCCATGGAATACTAATGTAATTACTATGGGGATATTTTGTATCCATTCCTTCTATCCACAAGTATTAAAAAATAAGTTTCCATGGTGGGTATCAACCTCGGAAACCAACATCTCTGAATACAAATGGTGTCAATGAGGTATCATGGAATTACCTAGCTTACCCTAAAGATAACTCTACTATGAAAATTCTAATTGTAATCTAAGTGACAATATATAGAGAATCATTCATTTAATTGATTAAAAAATTTATTCAACGTTGTAATTATGTTTTTTACTAGGTTATATAGGTTTATGAGATGCCATTCATTAGTATGTGATACAAATATTTATTTCTAACAACCAATGGATTATATAAAATTATTTTTATGTTCAATAAATTTATTACTATTCAAGAGTGAATATATAAATTATATGTTGTATAATAATATAAATTATCAAGTACCTTTTTCATCCATATCAGGTCCCTGAACATATAACTAGTCCATTAATTAATTATTTTACAATTTATAATAATTCACATGTGGTATAATGATCATTGACATAACATCCAGTTAAAAATAGTAAGGTATGAATTATGAACAAGGATTCCATGTTGTTATTAATAATTAAGACGTTATGTGGTGATAACAAAGGATACCATGACTTAAAGGCTTATTACATATGAGGTAATAATTATAGCCTTGATAAAGGGTACCTGTGTAATCCAAGTATTATCATACAAGTAATAACACAATAATAAATCCAATTGATTCACTAGAAAATATCCAACTAAAACTAGACAAGTAGTGACCATTCCCAACAGTATTTCCAATGTGCCTCAATTTCATAGAGGTCACACTGGATCCAAGGTGTGAATCCATGTCATACTAATGTATACATGAAGGGATCGTTTGATTTCATTCCTACCATAAAAAAGTTGAAAAATATTTGTTTACATGTTGTGTATTAACCAAGGTAACCATCATTTCTCAATCCAGATTGCGTCAATGAGGGATCATGGAATTACATATATAATATAAGGGATAACTCAAGTCTGAAAATTCAAATTGTAATATAAATGACCAAATATAGAGAACTATTAATTTAATTGATTTAAATAATTATTCAATTTAATAATTATGTTGTTTACTAGTTTCAATAGGTTCATGACATAACATTCATTATTTTTATACTAAATCATGGACTGAAATAAATAATTATCCCATTCTGTCCATTATAATTAAATAATTATCACTGTAATACATTCCATTATTGATAGAAATGGGTTATATATATATAAATCTAATACACTCAACAATTTTTAATTAGAAAAATTCATATATGTTTTATAAATTGAAATAAACCATTAAAACAATTTTCAATACATTAAAACACTTACCATAAAAGGGTAAAGTGGCAATTCTCAAGGACATCCCATAAACACAATAGTATTGTAACCGTTTAATTCATTAGATAATTATGTTAATGTCAAGGAACACCCTAATGGTGGTGGAAAACCCATAGAAATTCACTAAAAACTAATTATAGACATTACCATAAATTGGGTGATCTTCATTGAGGACACAACATCCAAGGATGGATATAATATTTTATTTGATTATTAGAATACACATTAAATTATTATAATCAAAAGTCATTAATTAAAAAAGACAACCCTCGATAAAAATGGTGCACCAAAATGAAAATTCATACAATTTTGAAACAATAGAGATGTTTTATAAAACATCCAACTTCTACACTAATGACTCTTGTTCATTAGTATTAGCTTATAATATTCCTCAAATTGAAGATTTATAGTCAATAGAGTAATTCCTTGAAAATAAGGCATATGGCCATATGTCATGATAACATAATAAAAGATAATAGAATGAATAATAGATTATGTTAAATAGGTATCATAATAATATTAATCAAATGAGGGATAAATATCATTTACTATAATTCAACAGAAGGTGTTCCCTCAATTACATGATTGGGCCTTTGAGGAGACATAAATGGAGAAGGTATGCATGTCTTACTATTATATATAAAATGAAAGGTTTGTTTTTTTCAAATATTTCAATTATGTGATTTTATCTAAAATCACCCAATATTATGAATGGAATTTCATGGAGGCATGTATTTTTATAACATGATCCATTTTTTCACCATATGTAGTAAGAAAGAGAATTTTAACATTATTATACCACATGTTTAAGAAAACAATGTGCTAAAAACACACATACCCTCTACAATAGTGTGTAATTTTTTTCAATTCCTTGTGACCTAATCAACATTGTTAAGGAAATTAGTGCACCCTCATACTACTCAATTTATTACATATAATGGTTAGAACAAACCATGCAGTCTCCCCTACACACATTCTACTAACAGTTCAACTGACTAATTTCTCCAAAAATTATGTGGTTAGGGCCTCAAATGATCTCAAACACCCATAGAGGCAATATAACACCTTACAAATCGTTGTTAGGTCAAAAAATATTTAATTTCACCAAAATTTAAATGATCCATACAAGAGTTAAAACTGGGTTCTTATAGTATCACCCAATAATGGAACATATCCACTACATCACCTTAAAATAGTAATGAAACAATATATGAGAAAAAACCAATCTACTTGGAGCATACATTAGTATCCCCAACCAATTATCATTTTTTCCTTGGTCATTATACCTTATAACCCATCATAACGGAATATACTATCCTTATAGAGCATAATTTCTCTAGTCAACGATGTGTATATGATACTCAAAAAATTATGCATCTGGTTAACGTCCCGGAGTCCAAATGTTAGAGATTGATTTTCATGATTGCATTCATGTTGTGATATGGAGATGATATAATCTATGTAATGGTACTTTTGAGTTAGAAAAAACTGATATGATATTGTTCCATCTATCTCCAGATTCTCAGACAACCCTATATAACTAGTCTACAGCTTCCCTTGACATTATAACCATATTATCTAGAATGGGTGATCCCCTTAGTAAAACATGATCCATTTAATCAAAGTATTGAGGTCGTATATGATTATTTACATAATAATTATTTCTAAACTAAGAATAATTTATATGATTATTGATCAGAAAAACAATATATGATGTCTTCTACATGACACAATGAACAAGTAGGGATGCCACACCTTCCTCTAGAAAGAACATGTGTGAATGAAATAACCTCCCATACAAGGCCCAGAAAGGATCACTCTAAATCATCTCCTGAAATATAAAATTTTAGAAAATATAAATGATAGGGATACACTTCTCCAATGCACTACTAAAATCAATGATGCATTCTCTAAGAATATCTATTAGATCATTTATCATCAATTCCAATTGTCTATTAATGTGTGGGTGAAAATAAGTTCATAGAATCACATTTGTACCCATTTATTTCTTCAAAACATTCCAGAACCATGACCTGAAATGATTACCCCTATATGGAAATTTTATTAAATTAACCCAATGAAGTCATATGATCTCATTGAATTACATTATTTAATTCTTATGAACATAGACCTTCTCCTGGATATGAATAATGTGATATACATCTATTAGTATAACAATAAAAAAATTAAATTGTCATTATTAAATATTAATATATTAAACAATCTAAAATATCGATGAAAAAAACTTTCGATATACATTATAGGACTAGAAGTAGTTGTTGAAATCTTGTAATTCACTGGTGATGTTCCTTCACCGTCGGACAATTTTAATACTGAGTACTAATACAAATTATCTAAAATTTCATCCATGAACACCAATAGTACCCACACATGTCTCGATACATCTTATATACTAATGGATGATATTTCCTCTAATAATTGAGGGAGACATTCATCATACACTCTCTCATATATATAGAATCCCAAACATGTCCACTTTGTTGTAAAATATCATCTCGATTCATAGTCCAATTTAATAGAGGGACATATCTTTAAATAATCTCATGGTGAACAAATTCATAAAGATCATATAATTTTTATCACATAAAATTCTCAAGGATTGAAGTGGTAAATGTACCCGTTTAGTGGAAAAACTACTTGTGATTATCATGAATCTATATATGTATTTCGAATAGAGGGCCATAAATTTTAATCCATTATTAACTTCTCATACGAATTTTTATTTTGTTATCTTACTCACCTCTTCTACTACCATGTTTCCTTTTCCATACATATAGGATAGTACACGATCAACAGACTAATGATATTCGTATAATCTCTATATATTCAGGTTTATGTTACACTGTGTAAAGATACATATGAGTATGTTGTAGTTTGTATACATCACAATGTACTCTCCTAAAATATAGTGTCTCTATAAATTTAAGGGATTACCAAATTATTCTAGCTTAAATTCATAAATAATGAAATTTATCTCATTATTCTTAACTGTTGAGATCTGTATGACAAAAATTGTCCTCCTATATTAGCACATCTAATTTTTCAATTCATTTTTAATCACCAAATATGTTATAGAAATTTCTAGGATATAGATGATTCTTAATGGTTGTTGAGACATGAATCCCTTTCAGTTACTAGAATGATTTATTCCACTATTCGGAAATATTAACATATAACCCTTCATTTTTTACCATTAGTCTATTAATTAATGAATTTGTTTTACTGTATGAATCTCTTTTGATAACAATATTGGCCCATGAAACTTCATATGTCAAACAAGTTTGATGGATTATACAGGATATATTTTGAACTCATATTCTATGTTTTAATTGATTCTCCTAATTCCGAGATAATATGAACCAAGATGAGAGCACTTTTGACAATTAAGTTGCACATAAAAAGAGTTTCATCAATATTTTTCCATTTCCGTGTAATCAAATAAAAACTCATGGTTTATAGAATGGTCTCAATTAGTATGAGAATACACCAAATGGATATAAAAATTTCCAGTACAATGGAATCAACATAGGGATTCAAGACCCTATTCATAATTGCCATTATAATTGTGGCCACATTCAAAAGTCCAAAAATTCATAAATAGATTCTAATTATTAATCATGCTATATCCTCAGATTTGTTCCAGAATATTATCAACTCAAGATAGTTGATATTATTTCTTGAAAATAATATGGTATATAAAACATTAATTCACACATATATTATGGGTCCCAACCAAATTGGAAGATAAATGAATGGGAGAACACTCAGATGATGTTCTAGGTCTTAAAAAACAATAGTCCTCTTCATCATGAAATTCCACATGATAAATTTGAGTGTGGTAGCGTACATCCTGTATGTTTTTATCGATAGTTGAGCTACCTCTAGATCAATATTGATCCTAAAATATCATATTCATTGTGGAGGTAAGAAAATATTCATCAGGAAAAACACACCTAAAACAATTGAATACTATAGGAAATTCATCGTATTGTTATCCCTGATTATCTATTAATCAATATGAAATATATAACCTCAATCCACCTAGCCCACAATGTTTTGTTCTAGATTTATGATCATAGAAATCGAACACAACTTATGTAGATTAAAATTTCCATCATATGATTTAAATTTCATCCTCTAACTTTTATATTTTACAAAGGAATGATACTAAACAAACCAACACATCCATTGAATGAAATTGAAAAATTTCATCTAATGAATAAATAGGTATTAACTTAATTTAAATGTTTCTTTCTCAAGTGCAATGTTGCTAAATAATTTTATTCCCACTAACCATTCGTCTAATGTTGTTTCTAGGGGCATAAAAAGAAATATTGTATTTCTAGTCCATGAATTACAATGAGATACAATGAGATGATGGGTTGTGAAGAACCTATATCAAGTAATGTAGACATTCCATTATATGATACTAGAATTATTCTTCTTAAAATAGAAAAAAATATACTCTGATCCTTGGGAATTGGCTGTAGTACATTACACTAACTTGATCAATAGCTCTTTCAAATAGCTAGATTGCGACAATCAACACTACTCCTCTAGTGATGATAATAATCGATTATCAAGCTACTATATCCATGAAATCCAGTTAGTTTATTCCTATGAGGGTTAATCCAACTGCCCACAAGACACATCATAAAAGTACATTCCCATGAAGGTGGTGCTATTGTGGCATCTCCAATACAATAAGCTGATGGGGTGGTCTAAAATAATAACTAATGATTTCCAAAAATACAACAAGAATTAATGTCTATAAGAAATATATGACACTGAGGATTCAGGTTCCATTTTCATCAACATTGATTTAACAATATATAATTACTAGTATTGGTAATCTAGTTTCTACTACACTTGATATTAATACCAAAGGATAATTTCCAACCTCATGAAGAACTAATAAATTAACTCATCACTAAACCTCCTTGCCTTGTACTATAACCATCCCATAGGATTGAACTATGAGTTCGGATGACAGATAAAAAACAATCATATGTAAAATTAATGGAAATTTATCACTAACTATTTAATGAATTGTTTAACACCCACTTAATAGGCCAAAAATTATTAAGTGTTTAAGATTAAATTAAAGTATATCAAGTAGATGAAGGTTCAATAACACATTTCCTCTTAATTTTATAGAAATCATATTTTTCTACAAAACAAGTCTCAATTTGTTGATAAATATTAATATTCCCATATATAATGTTTCAAATAAAAGTGTCATACACTTTTAATGAATATTTTTCCATAATCATTATCATTGAAATCAACAGAAATTTAATTTTAATTCTATTGGATTGAGTTAGTAAATTACATATTCCAACTGATGAGGGCCCATGCACCTGAAAAAGTGAATCTTGAAATCAATCAATCTCAACAAAAAAATAATCACAAGAATCCATATATAACAACTATCACTCCAGAATCATTGTCACAATGAATGAGACATCTATGAAATTATCATATATGGAATGACATATTTATGTAATGTTAGTTCAATATGACTATGAATATTCATGAAATCATGCTATTTGACCTCCAATATTCTGTAAAATGATTAGATTAAATAATGAATCATAATACTTATGGTACAATCGACATAGCATTTGTTTCCCCAAATAGTGAAACGATATAAACTATAATTTGAAAAATAATTACAAAAATTGTTATTGTGGAAACTCAACATTACTATGAAGCTGGTTTAGCTACTATCATGAATGAATTATAACCAAGTTCCAATACATTCATAATATCTAGTCCATTGTCAAAAATAGTAATTTAATAAGGCAACTGCTATGACATAACTTTGTGACATCCTGGACTTGGGGTCAACATAGAGTATCCCTAATAATAGTTTACTACATGGACTCTATCACGTATCCATGACCACTAGTGGCTGATGAATAGTAGTGTGGTAATTGGGTGTTCCTCTAGAGATAATATTCCTTAATTTAAAGAGTGTATCAAAACTAATGAATGCGATTATTGTTAAATAGTTGAAAAAGAAAAATTAAAAATATTACATTGAAGAAATATACTGAAGAATGAAATAATTGAATAATTTGTAGTCATAATCAAATGAGGGTGATGATATATTTCATGTCTATATAAAGCTATAAAACATTGTCACAAATTATCTAACATTCATTCTATATAAATGTAATAAAATAATCTAAAATAAAATCTAGTACCTCGAGTCTTGGAATGATCACATGATATCTATATCCATATTTAAACAAGAAAGAAATCAAGTGTCTAAAGCAGTAAACATCCTATTTTCAACACATTTAAATATGTAATATGATCTGGAACCAATCATGTCTCATAATTTCTATGTGATAAATGTTAGTATGCCACCACCATTAACTTCAATAACATATTTCCCAGTGATCAAGCATTTAAATAAAAATCCATAATTGTACAGTAATGTAAATACCTATGTAACATATTTTATTCATTTCTAGTGTTCTAATATATAAAAAATTTAAAAAATAATAATGTTATAGTTTGAAATACTTCAAATGAGTCATAACCATCACATACATCATATCAGGATAATAATATTAAATGATCCAACATGAATATGACATCCATGATTTTATTACTACTGTAGTCATTCCATGGTAATAATTGAGGTGACCATGACCTAAAGGGTCATTCAAAATATGGTAATAACATTAGCATGGATATGGGAAAATATTGTAACTATGGAACAACATCCAAGGCATTAAAAAAATAATGAATCTAACCTATTCCATGGAAAACATCAAAGGAAATTGGGGAGAACAATGTATTTGAGAATTTTTTAATCCAAGGAAACTAATTTTTTTTAGAATTCATGATAGCTTAAATGAGTGTATCCATGGAATCCAATAATAATAATGTAAGGGGTCCTATAGTGTCAATGAAAAAATCCACAAGTATAAATATATCATGTTCTAGGGTGGGTATCGACATAGGATACCACCATATATGAATATAAATTATGTCCATGGGTTCTCAAGGAATTCCCAAGGGAATCAAAGGGATCACTCATGCTTGAAAACTCATATAATAATTTCATGATACATATACAAATAACATTATTATTTTATACATTTAAAAATTTTCTACTCGTAATAATAATCTTGTTTAGAATTTTATTTTGATTTAATTGATTATATTCACTAGTGTGATAAGGAAACTATGAATAAGCCCATTTATTATCTCATTCAATACATAATCATTTAATAATGATAAAAACATTAACTTCCACTATACATGGAAACAGTTGCTAAAGATGATCAACCAATCCCATAAATGATGTTAATTCATGATAAGTCATATACATATTAAACATGACAATAAACCATGTAAACATTAAATAATTAATTCAAACGATTACATTATAAGGATTAATAGAAAATTTTAATTATAACCATTTAAATAAATCATATTTTATCCATGTAAGGACTAAAATTATTGTGTTTAATACATAAAATAAAAAAATTCACTTAGACACAATTGTTATGGCACAAAAATCCCAATTATAGAGATCACCATATATATAGTGGTCATCTTGGATGTCACAAAAAGCAATTAAAGATAACATATTTTATCAAAGTCTTAAAATATTGTATCAAAATATATAAGAAAGAAATATTAATAAAATAGGTTATGCTCGATGGTATTTTCATGCATAGATGACATTTTACAAAATGATAAAGCATGATGGATATATTAAAGACCACATACCACATACAGATATGAATTTACTCTTGGAGTTTAATCCACTATTTTATCATGGATTGGATGAAATTTGAATAACATATCAATTCTATGAAAATTTGTCATATAATTCTTCATCTTGAATACATTATTGAATATAA
This sequence comes from Viscum album, assembly GCA_963277665.1. NCBI lineage: Eukaryota > Viridiplantae > Streptophyta > Magnoliopsida > Santalales > Viscaceae > Viscum > Viscum album. The sequence continues at coordinate 166,612,931 of OY728135.1, forward strand.
TAGAAACCCATAACTCCTTAGAAGTAACTGAGATCTTGTCGATACACATCCAACGGCATGAATGTTGATTTGATATTACTCTACATGAATGATTTCAATAATTTAATATATAATTCATTCAATGGTATAAAAAAGGATAAATGTTGGGGTATCTATCCAATGAAAACAAATTCCTAGTATGTAGGTTTTTTAAACATTTAAATTTGTCTTTTTTTTAAAATTACCAATAAATAATAATATCTTTGTTTTTCCTTTTTGTTTTCAAAAATGTTAGGTAATCATTAACCTATAATAGTCAAATGGTGAATTCATCTGAGTTTGTCCATGAGGAAAGGTAAAACTCACACAAACTGTGTATATTACCTATATAAAATTCTATACATTTGTGTTGGGATTTTCTGACAGAATCTGCATTGTAGGATAAATTGGGCACCCTCTTGATTATAATTATCCAGTACTACATTGTTATAATTAATCATGAGGCCTATCTTGAAGACATTCTATGAATTGTACATCAAGAACATTTCCCCCAAATATCAATGTTATGGGATCCAAATAATCCTTTATACACCCTTGAGACTCTGATCAACTGATTAGGAATCCATCATTGGTCCAATATCATGAATATGAATAAAAATTCAAACTATTAATGAATTAGTGTAAAACTAGATGCTTGCGTAATATAAAAATTATATTGTATCATAATAGATCAAACATAATGAATTATAATATTCAATAATTTGTGTCTTATTTACGAATACACATGAATATGATAATTGAAAAATTCATGAGAAAATTTATCTTTTTAGAAATTATAATAAGTTATTTTTAAAATGAAATGATTGTATAAGAGAAAAAATATTTATTTGAAAGTGACATTTTAAAAAATTTATTTATGACATAAATCATTGAGGTCTCTTTATGTTGGTAATATTTATTAATGTCATTATGGATAAATCAAAAATTTCATGTATATTGTTTAAAACATATATTATTTGGAAAAAAGCAATATTTCATTTATATTTTTTTATAACAAATCAATCCTGGTTTCAAATTACATTTAAAAATTAGATAAGAATAATAAACAAAATTGACAATTTTTTTTTGAAAACATGGACTACGAATATATATATTCAATAGTGGAGAAATAATCATGGAAAATATATAATAATCATAATATTATGACATAATTTTTTAAAATAATAGACAAAATTGAATCATAAGCCCATTTAAGGAAATATATTCAAATAGAATACTAAAATCAATGATGAAAGATATATTACATATTTAAAATCTCGAAATAGAAATATATACATATGAAAATAAATAAGAGGTGAATATAGTATATTACTCATTGATATAAATGTGATCTAAAAAAACCCAACCATAAGATTGAAATTACTATTTACTTCTTTTAAATACTCAATTATAAAATTATACTTTTAAGACTCATATATATATAAGGTCACATTTGATATATTTTTATCATTTAATAAATTTTTTGTTAGATACATTAAATATTATAATTATGTTTGGTGTTAGGCATATTTTTTGTAATGTATGTTTGTATTTGGATTTTCCAGAAAATTTTAATATTTTATTGTTCACTAATCCTAATTAAAGTATTCATGGTATAAATATCATATATATTCAATATATTGATAAATATATTCACTGATAAAATTTTCATATTGAAAAATTAATTACGCGGTATATACTGAAGGCAGGCTATACATATGCATGAAATATTTTTCCTTATTTATTGATGTAATTAAATAATGTTAAATATTAATTAAACAATAATAAATAATTTTTATTTAAAATATATATTATATAATTATTATTATTATACATATAATAATTCTCATAATGTGATGATGAAAAACTAATTAGACTGTAATCTAGATATTGTAAAAAGTATGTACAACGATAGATGTTTTCACTTTTCATTGAATTGATAAATGATGGAATATGTGTTTAAAATAATAATAATATCATAATTATATTTATTATACATTATTTATTATTTTAGGTTGATTAAAATTCATGATGATGAATTAAATTATTAAATGTTTTTGAATGAGTCACTGAATATTATTTCATATCCTTAAGTGGAATACCATTATATATCCTTATATGAGATCTAATAATGAAATTGTGAATGGTTAATATCGAATGTAACATCAATTAGAATTCCCATAATTATATTTTTTAGTGTTTATTCAATCTAGATGACTCAATTTGGTGTAACTATATAAAGGATGTAAATCCCATTTATATCTTATTAGAGAGGCATTATTAGAATTTTCCAAAATGATAACTTCAAATAAGTGGTTTATCATGTCCAAATGGTTCAAAAATTAAAATTTTCAATTATAATGTAATTAAAAAATCAAAAAAGTGCTAAAATGTAATTTGGACAAGCGTTGGATATATTTTCACCCCTATAATTTATTTTCAACCCCCTATTAACCCTTTTGAAAATTAATATTCTATTAAATTTTTCTACTCCCATATGGAAAATATTTTAACAATAAAAATCCATAAGACACATAAATGGACCGTGTTAGATTTAATAAATATTATAATATTAATTGGGATGAATATTAAATTGTTAGTTATTTAATATCATTTATGAAATTATTATTTCATATAAAATATTAATAATGTAATTTTTTGGAACCAGTCCATAGAGGTAAATTTATCATTCATATAAAAAAAATTGAAATTTTAATTTCAATATACCACTAAAATATCATTTTAATATAGAACAATTTTGTAATTCAATATTTAACACATGTTATATTACATTTAATATTATAAATATAATTTATTTTATCATTCTATTTATAGAATAATTACAACATAAGAATTGTGTAAGAATGTAAGCTATAGATATCATTAATAAAAATAAAAACCAAATTAGTTTTACTAATATAAATATTTTATCTTAAAAATAGCCATTAATATATTATTATTTCTTATGGTATAATCGAATATTTAAAATATTATAGTAATTAAAAAAAATAGTGTGACATATTTATATTTTATAGATATAAAATATCTTAATGGTCAATATCTCATTGAAATAGACCAAAAAACCTCATAACTAACTATTTTATGAATTTGGATGATATGGAATCATACTACAATATCAATTAATTTTTAAGTTCATTTAATAGTCCATCAAAAAATTTTAACGTCTTTTAACTAATTTACCATTTAATATGGTAACAAAAATTGTAACGGTTACAATTGATTTTGAAAAAAATGATATAAATTAACTAGAATTATATATCCTTATTTCAAATAAGTAAAAATATTAAAAATTAATATTAGGAGTGTTTTCAAAATTAATTTAAATTTAAATCAAAAAGATACAATGAAAATAATTTTTCTCAAAAATTTCTCATTTAATGATTAAATATATTGTTATACAAAAAAAAGGAAATTGGTTCTAATATTATTAAATTACATATTAATCCTATGATAAATTATATATTTAATAGTTTTGAAAAGATAATATATTTTTTCAATTTCATTAATTACAAATATATTTTCAATAAATATTTGCATTTATCATTATTCAATGGAAAAAATAAATTTCAGCGAACTAATGAAATTTTACCATAAAGTAAATTTAATATGATGATTTAAAAAATTATATTATTATATAAAACTAAATTTATCATAATTATTTAATTTCGTTATATTATTTTATAAATTGAAAAAAAATTTATGAAAATGAATTTCAAAATCATGGGATAACATTCTGGAAAATTAAGTACTAATTTAATAATTGATTATTAAAAATTTGGTAATATGAAGTGATATTATATATTTATACTAATATGTTTAATAATATACATCAACACCAATTTTGTGTAAAAATTATTATGGTCATATTACAATAATATTTTTGAGTTCTTTTCATATTGGTGGTGTGCGTAGTATTTTATACCAAGAATAGCATTATTTTTTAATCAAAAGTTTTAGTGTAATGAATGATATAAAATAAAATAAATTTTATTGGAATGAAACATTCAATATATTTTAAGTTGGATACATTCCCTTATATTCATGTTGTTATTTTAATATAAGCTTTTTAATATGATTTTCATTTCTAAATCAATCGGGTTTTAGATTTCACAAACTATATATAAATCATGTCTTAAAAATTAATAGATATCTCAATAATCATTTATTCTACTTTTGAAAATAGAATCCTTAAAACCATAAATCATGATAAGTCTTAATTAAATAAAATCATTTTAATAATTAAACATAATTACAATGAATATTTAAAAAAATAAAAAAATAGGTATCCAAATTAGGGAAGATAAGTGGTAAGTGATGATAAAAATATGGATAAATTATTAATAAAAAGAAATGATAGAGGATGATTGACGTCATTGACCTCAATAATGTGAATTATTGATATAAATTGGCCAATAATAATTCAATAATTTTGTGAAATGTAAAATAGATATTTATTCATCATATATGATTGTAATAAGATAACCTTGTTTTCATGATTATTTTCCTTGTGAGGAGAAATAATTACACTATTTTTATTATGTGAAAAATGAAATATATTGACATGACATATTTATAATAAATACTAACAACGTCATCCTATATATATTATTCGATCAACTTCTAATTTATCTCTTACATCATGAAATGATTATGCAATTGGAATTTTTATAACTGATGAATTAAAATTATCATGTAAGAGAACATTATTTCAATAAGAGAAAGACATGTCATTCCTCCTATCTCCTAATATAACAAAGATAAGATTCTTAAAGGAAGTAATCTAAAAACAACAAATTTTAATCTAAATACATTACACCAATGATTAACCATAATAAAAATCCAAAATAAATCTATCAAAATTCAATGTATGAAAATTTAGAAGGATGGTTCCTACTTCTCTGATATCCAAAAAATAATAGTTTCCCAAAAAAACATAATTGGTGAATTAATGACACATAACAAATATATTAAATACATTATCACAATGTAACATTTACTAATACAAACATGCTTCCAAAAAATATTTTGGTTTTCGAAATATAATAGATTAGTTGAAACATAATGGACAATCCAAACAAATGTAACATAATAAATAAAATCACTAACCAATTTTTAAGTCTCAAATAAAAAAAATGAACATATATTTAAAATTATAACACATACAATTAGTAGATGTATTTTTATATTTCATCAACCATTTAATTTCTATAAAGATCAATATACTACTAAATCACATTTCATCGTCTTCTACACCATTCAATTGATACCCTCAAATCCATTAAGGAATAATATTGTTGTATATTCCTTATAAATCTCATAATTCAAACATCCAATATGTCATGAATAATTTACTCAATTAAAATACTAATTTAAATAAAAATTAATTACACTAATATTTTGACAACATTATAAAACCTTTAAACAAGATTAAATTTTATATTCATTGTTTCATCATTCCATTCATAAGTCTTTTTATGTCACATCATCATAAAAAAATATTACCATTACCCATAAATCATACTGATTCTATTCAGGATACATCCCCCTAGGTTATGTATTTTTATAATTTACATAAATTCAATATTGAATATATTAAAACTTAGATATTGTATTAGGGTGAGCATTATTCTCATCCATTATGTTATTAGAACATTTCATTTTTCTTTACCAATTAAACTATTTCATTATAATCCACACATAATGAATATTATATTTTCTATTGGACACTTTTTGTAGTGTCCCATTCCACATTTATGACATTGAAGAAATCAATAATTAATTCCACTATTGAATCATTTAAAGGACATCTAAATTATGAGACAATATAGTGTGAGAAACAAATCATACTGGAAAATAACATATTTCTAATGAATCATTTAACGGACATATAAATTATGAAAGTTTAAATGAAATTTATTTCATATAAGGTGTATCCTAAGTTATTCTTATTACCATATACTAAAATACTCATTAAATAATCATAATGAAAATATAAATTAAAAAAAGCATACCCCTCGAGTGCATAAATCAAAATGTGTAGTAAGGCCTCTTGACATTTACTAAGAAATGATCGAGTCAAGCCCAATGATTATTTTTCAATTTTTTTCCCACTAGATACATATGTTCTTTAAACACATTCACATTTAGTATCTATACTGGGATACAATTAATAGAAAAACCACATAATCAATATCATAAAAAAACCTCATGATTTTATTTAAAAATTTCTTGATATGTATATTCTATTATAGTTTTCAATAATATTTATTTCATTAATTGTAGTTCATATTACTAATACTAAAACAGTTCTAATATCAAATTAATATTACCCTACACTTGTAGCAAATTTTCGGTAGAATAATTAGGCCATTAGCTCTAGATATAATTGTGTTCATCTTGTAGGGATACCTAGTATAAAATTATTGGTAAAATAGATACATAACCAAATCCAAAACTACAATTTAATGATATATTATAATATATAATTTTCATTATATAAATAGTTATTCACTTTTTCATATCCCTACAAAAAAATCATAAATCAATACCAATGATTTTGTAGAAAGGATTCAAATAAAATTTGATGAGCTCTACTCCACGGAAAGGGTATGCATATAAAAGTTGATATAATGAATAAATAAGGAATAATCAATATGGAGAGGGAAAAATAGATAACATATTCCATATAATTGAAAACATGAATAGTATTAATAAATAGGATGTAATAAATGTTATAAAATAATACGACAAATATTATCACATGATTTGGAAATGTATCAATGAGTATTCTATGAAACTGAATAATCACATAAGAATCAATAAAAAAATTAAAATGATGGAATCCATTATTTTGAAGACTGTAATATATCATTTATTCCTCATTATATGACATTATAAATAAAATTATAAGGTCTTATCGAATATATAATATAATTGTCTCACAAGACCAACCGATGCATCGAGGTACTATAGTAGACCCCATTGACCACCTTTGATGTTAGATACATTGCTAATTTTAATGGTGTGAAATATAATTTAAATATACAATCATATTAATACTAAAATACAAAATTTTAGTAACACCCCCAATTAAATCACATAATCATTAACCATCCAATGTAAACTAGAGAATTTATTAAAATATTATATCCCCATTCAAACTAACCAAAAACCTTCCTATTGAATATGGTAACATTAGATATCAAAATCCATGAATCATATTATTTATCAATTAATGTTTACATAGATGAATATGGTTTAATAAGATCATTAATAAATTCATAAGTAAAATACCATTTATCACTTTGTAATAATATTTTTAAAAATATGTTCTATTATAAAATAAAAAATAATAATTCAAAATATAAATATACTATTTTAAAATAATATTATAATCTATGATGAATAATGATTGAAAGAAATATCATTCCTATTTTATAAGATATTAATAATTTATTTCATACAATTTTAGATGTACCTCATATAGAATATGAAACAAACATTTTTTTAAAATAATTTATAAAAATTATTCCCTAGGTGAATGTTTATATTAAAATAGAACGTGGAAAAATAAAAAACGTTAGGAAAACATTATTAGGTTCAATAGGCTAAAAATGAAATATTCCTTACATAAAACATAAATATTGACAATCTCGAATAAGGATTTTATTGTGAAATAAACCATTACCACTTGTGTAACTATTGATTTGTTTGCCCTTTGGAAGAAATAAATTAAAATGAAATGTTACAACCATATTACCATTGATATCTCATTGATATAAAATAAAGATTTTTAGAATATACCATCAGTTCCAAAAAAAAGTGTAATTTGATATGAAACCATGTGGGAAATTATAAAACAATGGTTGTACCTTGGGTTCATGTTGTCATATGATTTTTATCCATAAGAAAATAAATCACCATTATCTGATAAAGTGTTTGTGATATGATTCCAATGATAAGAACATTATATATGTTTTCATTCCCCAATCCATTTATATTGTTATGGAATCATTTTTTCTTTTCCTTACATTTCTTGACTATATTTATGGACATTCGTACTATACATTCACATTTTATCTCACATGTGAAACCTATATTGCGAATATCATGCCATGATTAAAGAGTACATTATTGTATTTTGACATTCTTTTGGGGACATAAAATACATCCTCATGTCCATTGAAACATATGGAACTATTTTTAACTATGTTGGTCAAGAATTATATTCCTATGTTATGTTATTGAAATGATACATATTACTCAATGAAAATTCTAGATTTTCCTATTATATTTTGGGATCATATTTTTTCAATTTCATTCTTCTTATTAGAATCATCTTCTTCATATTAGTAATATAATGGTTCAAACAAAGAACAAAAATGTAGGAATTATTTAAATTATGTCTCCAAACATATATATCCTTAATATCAGCTTTTTTACATTACCCTGATCTAATGTATTACATTAAACACTATATTTACATAATATATTATACTATTTTATATGAAGGTCCCACATATTACAGTGTATAATTTTTCCTATGATCCTTGTACTATTCCGACTCTAATAAAATATATTTTTCCAAACATTCATTGTCTTATGACAGATTATCATTCTTTATAATGGAATTTATATTAATATTTTTGTAACAGTTCAAATGAGATAAATACATCTTCTTTTTTGTTTCATCATCATCCATATAATAAACTTTCAACATATTTAATCACATTGGGGAAATATTAATAACATATATAAAATTAATGGTTACAAAACTATGTTTCCATTTGATATTTTATTTTTAAATTTTATGATTTTTTAATGAAATAAAATATTAAAATCAATTTATATATCTTTATAACCATCATCAATAGTGATATTCCTTCAGGATTTGAATTCCAACTCTTTACAAATCTCCTATTCAATAAAATCATTATCATCAATTCTCATATCATATGACACAAGAGTATTATGGCTTCATATTAATGCCAACACATGGAAATAAATATACTCTTTGATTGGTACATTTGTAATGAATTGAGGTATAATTAATATCAAAATGTGTATAATGATTATTACATCATTCTGATTTTTCAACAAGACCCTTAATGTCTTCCATAATAATAAAAAATTGATCAATTAATTCTTCTAAAAAAGAATTTTCATGAAATCTAAGTCCCTATATTTCATCCAAAGTATGTTTATATTAACTTCTCAAAAAAATTCACATTTATAGATATTTTTGTTCATTTTACACAAGTAACATGATGAATAACATGAAATCCCCTTTCGTGTAGACTTTGCTGGATAGGGAACTCCCTAATGATTTGATTCATCTAGAAACATAATAAAATTATAATTATATCACTTCTGATACAAATTCAATATCCATTTTAATTGAATCACCAATAAATTATCTTCTAAAGATATTCATAACTACTATTCAGAATAAGTGATTATATTGAGTCATCCATACCTAAAACAGTTTCCCATCATAGTTCAAAACCATTTGGTGATTGAAAATTTCCACTGCATAAACTAAAAAATATATATGAAATTAACCATTTTCTATAATAACCAATACTTTAAAATCATGATGGAATACCTTAATATATTGGTGAATCCAATTATAATACATTAAAAATACTATTCTTTTGGATCGTGTTTAATCCATAATTAGAACACCCTTCTCTCATCTACTAACTAAAAAATTTAAAATAATACTAAATCATGAATTAGAATCATTAGTTTTAACATGGTTCACCTTCTCATGGTTACATCCAAGGTATATACGAATTAAATATTCATGTATACCAAATCAAGTGAGGTGGATTTTAATTATATCGTATTTTATAGTCTGGATATACAACCATATTTACAACTATTAATAATTTTTATGATAACTCCTCTACGTATAATGAGTGATCATTGATCTTTAATATGATTATTACCTTGATATTAATCACCAAATAATTTTATCTCACATGTGTAAGTGTGACAAAGAAATCAATCTTCACCAAATAGTTGAAATACAGTAGACTGTATATTAATATCATTGTGAATAGTCTTCTAAAAAAATGTTTACTTTTCATGAACTGTTAAAGAATCGAAATGAAATATCATACACACTATAGAATCATTTTATTGTAGAGTTATATTTTATAATAGAAGGATGAATCCTCAAAAACCATCAAACAATTATTGGATTCACTAGTCCAATAAACACTCAAACATGAACTATGATTCCTTTTAGGATTACCTCCATCTTGATTAAATCTCATTCATGAACATCATTCATAATTATCCAAATTATTTTAGAGATGATTAAATCAGTGGCTCATTAATATTCGTTATTAATTATTTTAATAGGGTTCGAATATATTAGAAATGACACCATGGAATCATGTCATTCCCAATGATGATAAACACATTTGAAGAATGACTATAAATGTGTACTAAACCAAATATATATTTCACATATCATATCCATACCCATGAGTTGACTTTTCAAACTTCATATCTTTATGAATTATGAACACACTATTCTATATTGTCTAAAAAATTACCTTTTAAAAAAACGTTAAAATTAATTTTTATCTCATAGCATAACTAATTTGTGAAATCGATGAATTTGATAATTTTCCATCTCATTATTGGTTACTCTCTATATGGATCACATTAAATAATAATTATGAGTACTATATAAAGTTTTAAAAAATAAACATGGATCCTTCAGGTTATATGTTGAATTTCATTTGTACTACACGATAATCGATAACAACACATTGTTTGTCACAAAATTGAAATGATCATTCCCAAATGTTTTTGTCAAAAACACAATAAACCCATAAAATATCAATAGGTACTTTTCCCAATAGTTATAAATATCAATAATGCCCTAAAATAGCTTATCGATTATTTTTAATTTATTGAACAAGATGTTAGATAAATATCAATGCAATCATAGGTTGATGTAAATGTATCTTTTTCCCAAATTATATTTCGTGAGTACTGTATAGAAATAATCACAATAAAACATTTAATTTTGTTTTATTACAATATAGTGAATGTATTTTAACCTTTTATTGGGGTTAAAGAGACATATAATTTAATTTCATTAAATAAAGACTGACTAACAAACTAATAAGGTTGATAGTTATAAAACACTATGATTTTAGGAATATTATTTGAATAAATTTAATTTATCTAACATCTTATGTTTTGGATACAATAATATTTTAATGAAGTATGACATAAAACAAAATTTATTAATAATAAAATATTATAAGTAACATGTAATATAATTAGATAATTAATTTGAAAATTTATTACAGAATAGTTTTTTAATATAATTAAATTATTTCAATGAAAAATAATTTATTTTCAGTAATGTGTTTATAAAATTAAAAAATATTTTTTCCAAACAAAACTATTTATTTTTTGATAAATAATAAGATTAATTTTTTTTAATTTTTCAAAATAAATTTTCTAAAATATACTAAATTTTTAAAATAAACATGTAAATATAATTTTAGTATTATTTTTTGGAAGATAGCTGAAAATAATAACTATTCAATTAATAATGAAAATTAAAATTTGTTTTTATTGAATACTATATTTTTTAACAATTTTATAACGCTATATTTTTATAAAACAAGTGTTTCAAAGTAAAACTAGATTAAAACTTTCTATATAAAACTAATTTAATTCAATAAAAAAATTTGAAATAAAAATTTAATGTAAATTTTCTTCAATATTTTCAAGATTATAAATTCTAATACTAGCTTTCACATCACATCAACGAGATTGTTTTGAAATTATATTTGTTCATAATTGTGACTTGATTTTTTAAAATTAGATTAAATTATTTGGCCTTATAGTAACATATAATATCTACAATGTTCAATGTAATTTTTACCAATATAAAGTTTAAATATAATATAAATTATTTACCATAGTTATGGTATAAAATGGATTAATTGGGGGGGTTAAGAAAAAAATAATAATGATTAAAATAATATAAAACATATCTGAATCATTTTATTTTGATATTTAGAACATATATGGTATATAAATTACAAATACTACATTTGTTTCTTTGTTTCATATGAGAATGGTGAGTTCACCTTTTTATCATCAAATAATTACAAGTGTGCCACATACATAACATATAAAATGACACATCATATCTTATAATTTTAAAACATACAAAACTCATTGGATCATCCATGAAATAATGAAATATATTATTTAATTAAATACTAGTATTTAAAAATAATTATTTTTTTATATAGATGAACTAGGATTTTTTTTAATCTATGGAGGTTTCCCAATGTGGAGGTAACATTTTACAATATGAATTACTATATTTTTTCATCCTTCCTGTACATTATATCTTAATATAATACAAACTTATAAATACCAAAATATAATAAACACACTACCATTTTTTTATGTTATGGTAGTTATCTTCCACCATATCAACTCCCATATAATTGAATTCAAATTCATCTATGGCATGCATGACGATTTATTGCATCACGAACTTATGTTATTTGTTTTCAATCACCACAAATAATAAGATAATTATAATTATGGATTAAATATATATATATTTGATATATATGATATTATGTTACTTTTTAGTTATTTTATAAGGTATACCAACTTAATTTCAATTCCGCCAGAATACGATGACATCAAATTCATATAGGGAATGTTGTATTAATCTAATTCATACACTCATTTCATGGAATATAATAATGATTAAATTAATCAATACAAGTGATATATATGACATGAAAATGAATCAAAATTTCTAATATATTTCTTTTCACTCTATATTTATATCAATCATGTAAATGGAAAAATATTGTGTGTGTGTGTGTGTGGAATACCGTCTCCATGAATGATTAATTTCATTTTACCTCTCTAACTTTTATTAAATGATCTGGATACATATGTACAAAAATATACAATATATTAGTTTCAAAGCATTATTAATAAATATGAAAGAAGCATTATAAAATTATGAGAACAAATATATATAAAATTATAACATCTATGAAAAAAATATTGTTGTTTCCCGAAAAAGTTAATGTAACATTAAAATAGTAAAAGAGAGGAAATAAATTGTCATAATAAAATAAAATGTAGTAATATATATATATATACATGTAATAGATGTATAATAAAATTATATTTACTATTCCTGAGTTTTCTATATGTATGATATACGTTAAGACTAAATAAAAAAAATTCACAATTTTTTTCTTTGTAACATATATTTTGTTATTACCCTGTCTAAATTTAAGAGGTGTATATATAGATCCAATATTACTTATATTATTATGTTACTTAATGAGACAAATATATTTTGAAAATATATGATCATCAGTATATGATTCAAATTTAGGAAAATGTTCATGTTTTTATATAACTATGTAATCCGTCCATTTTACTATATAACCATTCACTTAAATGGTACAAAAAAATAATATTTAAAGATAATTTTGATGTAAAAAAGAAAAAAATTATATAAAAAAATAAAAAATAATTCTAATCCAATTGATATGAATCATCAATGGTTTATCCGTTGTACATTTATTTCATCTCATAACATGAGGGAATACATCAAATGAATGCTTGATGATAAGGCCTAGTAAGGTATAGAACATGAAATAGTTTACATGTGATATTGAAAAATGTAATTAGAAACATGAGAAATCATGGCCTGTGAAATGGAAAATAAATAATTTGGTAATAAAATTAACATGAATCATAACATTAATATGCAGATACAACATTTAAATGAAGCATTCATAAGCATATCCCCATGATTTGTCACCAAGGTGTCATAAACATTACCATGATTATTCACCATGTTATCATAAAACATGTTATATCTAGAAAATAAATTCATCACACAATGAAATAGATGGATATAAGGGTTCACCATTCAAATATATTAATAAATGTCTGAATATTTTCCAAATTTACCCATGGTGAATAAAAGAAACGAATTTAATACCAAATTGATGGCTTTTCAAAATTTATAGACATGAATATTAGGTCACTCATTAACGAAAAAATTGAATAAGGGTTTTATGTATGTCAATTATAGAATCCAATAAAACATTTTTATAAACTGGTAAATACACATAAATATGAGATTGGTTTGGATATTCACAAAAATATAAGACGATTTCCAGAGGATATGAGATCAATTTTGTGAATTAAAATCGGAAAATATTGGGCATAAAACATGGTTTTAGAAATGGGAAAAAATTAACAGGACCAGATTGGAAAAACATAATTCTCCATTGAATAATTTAATATAATAAAAATATGATAGATTCAAAAAAAAATTATAATACATATAAAAATGATATTATTGGGTTGAAGAAAACATAATGATATATCCCATACAATTAAGAGTTACTCCTGAAACTCGAAGACCGTCACCTTTGGGGCTTCTGGACACCTTTGAAGGAACCGTTTGGAGGTAAAGTAAAAAAACACAGGAATTCTATATTTTTTTCCACTGTTAATGGTTACATTAATAAATTTATTTTATTTCAATCCAACATCTTCTATTATTACTCTATATTACTTATTTAGTCTATGAAAAATATTTTTAATCAAAATAATTTTTTTAATGTTTACTATACCGTTTTAGAATTTGGAATGTAAATTATAATTTGAAAATTGATTAAAATATATTATATTACAGAATATGAAAAAAAAAATATTAGTATTGGATGGAGTTTAAATAATTATTACATTATTATGAAAAATTATTATTTCATTGATCATACTGAAGAACAAAAATTTTATTTTTTATATTTCAAAAAATTGCTGTATTTTAGAAAATTATGATTATTTTTCCCTAATATAATTATGAATTGGATAATTTAAAAAACTGATATTTATTATATCAAAATAAATATATAAATATGATAATTGTATCTATTAAATTTAAATTTGTTTTATTAAAAATAATTTCGGATTGAAAACGCACATTGAAATTTTAGACGCATGAAATAAATTTTTTTTATCATTCACATTTAAATTTTAGTGTCTTTATCATGATAAATTTTTAAATTAATCATTATTATTAATAACATAGTTTGGTTTTCTAAATATATATTTTTTGAAAAGTAATATATCAATCCAAAAAATCAATTTATCAAATTACATCTAAATATAGTAACAAAAAATATTCTAAAAAAGAAAATGATGTAAATATTGTTTTTTATAAAATGAAATTACACACTAACCAACCCTGGTTATGACATTAACCACATATTACATTATCATACACACTTTGAGTATTTATTGTAGTGTAGGTAGTTTCATGTGGTGCCACGGTTAACACCGACCAAGTTGCAATCTACAAATACATAAACATATCCTATAAGATATTTCATTCATTATTGGTTTGATGAAGCTCAACATGTGCATTATCATTGGAATTCTAGATTGATGATACCTCCCCCCATGATCTGAATGTTGGGTTTCAAATAGAACAACTAAAATTTTTGAGTCCATCAGCTCTTCATTGTTTATAAATTTTACTTTTTCATGTTATTCACATATACAAATTTATGATAGAATTAAAATAATTATCAAGAGTAAAGTTCCAAACGGTGATATAGACCAATGGTAGAATAAAATTTTATTGTAGATAGTTAAATTTGCATTCATATTAACATTATTAATGAAGATATATATGTTTTTATGAAAATAAATTATATAAAAAAATGTTCCAGAATCAAATTCCATCAAAATTGTTTCATATTTAATTTCATCTACACTTTGAAAATATACTCCCAAAATTTCATTTCATTCCATTAGTTGTGAAACAAGGAAGTTACATATGCCTCATCATTACCTATAATTCCAATATCACTTCTTCCAATTTACGGTATCTCTACAACACTTTCCTTAGTTTGTTATTCATTTTTGAGTAGATCCAAAATCATAAAATGTAATATCTATTTTTAATATAAAAATAAGTGTACCTTCCACCACATCATTTATAGAATCGAATTAATACATCATGATAGAATCATTATAACCTATATCACTTAGAATATTGTGAGGATGATTGTGTTTCCCCTCAAATAAAATCAGATATGTATATTGATAGAAATAGTTACAATGCCGTCCAGACATGATGAATTGGACTTTAGGATAGGCCAACGGCATCATACAATTCTTTTATTGTTGAAAATTTGAGGTTTCACCTCACTAAAATAGATTTGAGAAATATTTCCATATCTTTAACACTTGTAAAATTTAATTCTCATGATAATGAATTTCTCATACTGATTATTTTACCATTTGGTGAATTTGGAATGTTGAACATGATTCCATTCTCTTCAATGACCAATGATCCTCTATAATCATGGCTCTTTTGATATCTTATTTTCATTCAATCCATGGGGTAATTGTGTCTCCCTAAACTCTAATTTAACCCTCATATCACTTCACACGATCACTTAATAGATGTACTAGTCATGATTTTCAATATTCATTCATATATGTGTTCTCATTCGACATAAATATCTTAAATTATTCAAATTATGAACCCGGAAAAATATTTTGGTATAATGCAAAAATATTTTAAATATAATCTCATAAACGACACTAATTAATAATAATTTTACCTCAAATTGGAAAATTATTTCTCTAATTTAATTTTAATTGAATTGGGGAAATTTGTTTTATAAAATTTACCCTAAAACAATCGACTGAAATTATAAATTTATTATCTTTTCATTTTTTATCAATTTCCCATACTACTATGTTTCTCCCTTTTTGTAGTACATAACGAGGGGGTCATTATACTGAACAAAAAAATAGTGTAACGAAAATATCATTTCTATAAAACATTTCTATTATTTTGAAATCAATTTGTCAATAGATCCAATAAAATAAGATGTTCATTGATGCATAATGCACACAACAGAATGATGTACCCTTCAAGGTGATTGTAGTATTAAATCATGATTCATGTTATATTTAATTTCTCAAGATAAATTATTCATCATTATCATGAGGATTCCCATTCCAGAATCATTCAGATTTTCATCAGCACTTGGCTCATTGCACCCACCGTTTACATGGTCCCTCATATTTATATCATTTCTCTAAAAAAATAAAACCTTAAGGATAAAAGTGTTTATTTTATGAATATTATTACTATAAAAGAAATTTTATGTCATAAAAAATAATTATTAAATATGTTATTTTTTACTATAATTACATTATATATATATAATTCATAATTTTTTATAATTATCATCTGATCAAAAAAATCTAACCCTCATGAGGGTCAAACAATGAACGAACTATGACCCATTGTTTTGGGCTGTGTCAATATGAGACTGTAACAATTAAAATTTTAAGAGTTTTTACCCCATAGTACATTTATCCCAAAACTATATCTACCCATTCATAAGAAGATAGGTATTTATATGCCTGAACACTATTAAATTAATAATTTAATAAAATATTATATTGTTTTCTTATCATTTAACATTTCTATTTAGTTCATCAAATAGTTTTCGAATCATAGTTTTTATAAACAACTAAAACCTTATATGATACATACTGTGGAATCTATCCTTTTTATTACATTCAATTCCATTTACATAGTTCAAATAGAGGATTAATTAATATTTTGTTTCTCTGTAAAAAAACACATAATTAATTAAAACATAAAAAATTATTCTAATAAACATGATTGGATTCATCATAGGATCTTCCTAGGTACATATTCATCATATCATAACTTGGGGAAAAACATCAAAGGAATGGGTGAGAATAAGGCCTATAAAGGGAATCCAATGGAATCATTTTAAATGTGATATTTAGAAATGTGAATATGAACATGAGGAAAAAATATATGAGAAAATGAAAAATGTGAATTTAAAAAAATGGAACTTGAATAATAAAATAGATATTAGGATATAAATTTTATAAATAGACACAGATAAGAATATCATAATGGTTTTTCAATGAAGTGTGATGAAAATAACCCATGTAATTCAACAAGGTGTGGTAAAACATCTCATATATAATGATTTAATTTTTTACCCAATGTAATGGATGGCTATTTGGTAAAACCATTAATATTATATAATTTATTTGTTCCATATATATTATAAAGAAATATCAAAATTAACCATTGGAGAAATATTGAAAGGGGTTTCAGGTAAAAATCATGGTATTTTAAAATGACTATAAAGACATGATCGTTATATCAATCATAACCTCTAGAAAGGGAATGCTGGAAATATGTATTTCAATTCCAAAATAAAATAAATAATTTTTATATCATGGTGAAAATCCCTAGATAGTAAATTGTTTCATTTAGAAACCTAAGTAAAATTGAATTTATTGAGGTGAAAATCAAAATTTTGAAAAGAAAAATTGGCATCATAATGGGAATAAAAATAGTTTTTTAAAATAAATTAAAGATTTGTGTTAGAGGATCTCAATTTATAAAACATGATATATATTAATAAAACGAATTAAAGAAACCAAATTGATTTAACCTAACGTTCATAATACATATACAAAAAATGATTACTGAAACAAAGCGAAAATGTGGTTATTTCACATACCTAGAATATTTAATCCTAATATTCAATGAATGAGAACATGGGTCATTGTTATCAAATTAAGAGGATAATTAGTGAGGAAACACTATTATAAAATAATGTATAAATAATTTAAAGTGAATAAAAATGGGTAAATTGGTGGGTTTTATTTGTAAAATAGGGGGATTTAATTATTAATTACCAAATAATAGACACAGACGCCCAGGTAGTTGTAAATGAAAAATAATGGACTTACCCTTGGTAAATTAAAATATAATTTGACACATGGTACACCATTTATATTATTCAAATCTAATATATTCAACCATAATTTTATTATATTTATTCTATAATGGAAAATTACTAATTTCACTAATTATCATTTTTAAGGTAAAGGTTTCAATTTAAGAATTATGAAAGTAAATTCTATATTTTAAAATTTATTTGAACCAATTAAAATTAATGGGACAAATAAAATAATAATATATAAATTATTAATTGTGTTTAATTACTTATTACAAAAATATTACTTAATTGTGATGGCCTTACACATACAGAAAACTGAAATTGTATTTTATTTCTTATTAATGAAAAATAATGTATTTTAGTAAATTATAATATATTCACCCTAATATAATTATGACATGATAATTTAAAAAATCATTTCAATTATATCATAATCAATTCTAAATATGAAAATTTTAAATTTTATATATAAAAAGTTTTATATGATAAAATAACTGAGGATTTAAAATGCATAGTACTATTTCAAATATTCAAAGAAAATAAATTTTTATTTAATTATTATTTATATATATTTTATATCATACCAATACATTGAAATTAATTTTATTTGTGAAAAAAATAGATCACTATATTAATTATATGTTTTCTAAAAACAATAATTTTGGTCCTAAAAAATTATTTATCATATTTCAGTTAAATTAACTATGAAAATCAATTTTTAAAATAATGTTTTTAGAATAAAAAAATATTTATAAAATTTAAATACTCATTAAGTAACTACTGTCATCCCACATAAACCCTTATTAAATTGGCATACACTTTATGAGTATGGTGCACACCAGTGGTAGCATTGTGGGGTCCATGGGCAATCATCGATTGAGTGGTAATCTCCCATAAAAATAACATAAACCATATTCAATTTCCTCAATGAATAACATATTTATGTTCAAAATTTACTTTACCAATGGAGAATTTTAGTGATGATACCTCCCTCCATTGTTTTAATAGATGGGATTGAAACGAAACTACTCTATTGATTAAGGTTATCCATTGTTATTTGTATGTCAAGTTACTTTTTAAAAAAAATTAATAATATACTCTAATGATAATATTTATTTCAAGGTTTATAGTTCCCAGTTGTAATAGTGAATATTAGTCATTGTTGAATAGAGTTTATATAATGGGAGAATTAATATAGTCACATATTTATTTTTATTCTATTCATTAAAAAAAGATATGTTTTTTTGGAAAAAATAATTATAACACATATTTGTAGGATAAAAAATCCATTAAAAACATCTAGTTCATTAGAGTAAAAATATAATTATTTATCTATGTTGTTTTTACTTAGATATATGATGATGGAATGGAATTATACATATCTCATGAAGGTACTGATACTTTATCTATAATATTTATTTCATGAGAATATTTGTTCTCACCCAATTTCATACTCTCTCTCTATTTATCTATAACTTTTTGATAAAATGAATGTTTTATAGGAAACCATAATTATTTTTCACTATGTTTGAAATCAATTTTATCTAAAAAATTAATGTTTTTATTATTTTTTGATTTTTTAAAAATTTAATAGGATACTTATTAAAGATAATTTAAACCATGTTTGACTTTTAATATAATGTTTTCAATGGAATAACCATGAACTTTTCAATAATATTCCTATTTTCAATTTAAAAGAAACATGAATTTACTAATTATTATAACATGTATGTCCTATAATATATTCTACACTGTCATGACCTACATTACTAAAATCATCAATCATAATATTCCAATTTTTTTAATTAATATTTTTTTAAAATGTTCTAATTATAATATTTTTTTCAATATGAAAAAATACTTTCATTAGGAAATGATTTACATTGTCATTGAAGGTCATTTTAAACTTGTGATGAAATTCTCTAATATTACATATTTTATTTTTAGGATATTATTCATTTATAACATTCTTAATATTTTTATGAATGATTTCGGTTTATGATGCAATGTTATTTTTGAATCTATTCTCCTTTTTATATGTTTTCTGTTAGGACCCAGATGGTATGGATCGTGCTTTTTTTAATTATTATATTTTGTTCAGAATGAAGTTTGAGGTGAAAGGAAAAACTATTCACTTATCATTTGAATTAGATTGACCATTTCACTAATGTAATATGATATATATTTCATTAAAAGGACGATCACATTGATGATGAATTTTAGATATAGTAACGGATCATCAGATTCACTATGAATTTGGTATAGAAGAAGTAATCTATATAACGGAAAATCAAAGTCTACAAGACTATGATTAAAAAGTGAAAATGATTTTATGATATATTAAATCTCAAAAATTCCATGTATTCTATTAACACATGATATAAGCTTGATATAAGAATGTGGGAGTGAAGGAGATGGTGCCAATCTAAGTCAGGTTTATCAGATCTGGATATAAATGGAAATATGGTACTAGAGATCATATTCATCCTGATAGCAATCATGCTCAACATAATCATGTTTATCATATTTACTGAATTTTTATTCTAGATATTTGTATTCATTCAATGAACTAATGAATGAATTTGATTGAAAAACCTGAAGATGATTGAATGTATGCAACATTACCATACATTCCATTATATTTCATATTTTGCTGGTGTTATTCAAAAATATATTCACATTCCTGAATGATGTAATGATTCATGGAAATATATTTGAATGATAGAATCTCATAATTTCAGAACATATGAATACTGATCCATTATAGTTTTTATATCATCATATTCATCAACGAAAAAATAATTTCTGAAAAAATGTCATTGGTTTCATTTTTTAGATGTGAATTAAAGAACTGCAGAAGATGTTATTGATATAATTCTGACATCCATGAAATTTGATAGAAATAATTGGAGAAATAATTAATTCATTCCATTTTGGGAGCCAATATGATGAAAAAATTTGGGGAATAATCAACAATGTAGTAAAATCTATGAAATGGGTTGAATTAATTTATTATTAATTCAACTAAATCATGAGAATGGTTAAATGAAATACCTAGATGTGTTATTGTGGGGGATATTGAAATATGATGTGGGTGTTCGTTTTCAAAATCCGGTGTAGTATATTTTAATAAATAAAAGACATTTGAATTCCCATTTCACAAACATGATATTTTTCTATGCCATTGTGCATGAAATTGGTACATTGAATTGTAATGATGAAAACTATTTGAGAAAAATCATTATTGGAATTGAAATCAGTTTTTTATTTAAAATATTAATTTTAATGGAGATTTTATGTCATGGATAAGATTTTAGTTAAATTGATATGTGTTGATGATGTCATAAATTCCTCTAAAACTCAAAAGAAACTGATACTTTGGGTAATGTGGTAGAGTGAGATGGTTTTCAAAATTTCGGTAGAACAATCATTCTGTTCACCAATAGAGGGGTAAGTATTATGTACCATTTTTAACTAAAGTAATATTCTAAGAGGAATAGAGTGATGCTCTATATTTGTAGAAAGGGAATATGTTTTAGTATTTTGATCTATTGAATAATCATAGATAGAGGGATGTTAAATGAAAAGGAATAGTATTGCAAGATATTTAACTGCTCATCGTATTTAGTGATAATTGAATTCAACAATTTGTCACATTTTCCTTCTCATCATATTTGTATGATCTATTTTTATAGATTGATAATCTGGCAGGGATTTCGTTATTTGGATTTCTAGACTAATATGGAATATATCTTAATTATCACAATAATATTCTCTCCATGTTATACCTATCATATTGGGAAATATGATAGAATGAAAATAACTATGTAGATCAGACTGGTCAATAAGACATAATTCGATATAAAATTAATTGATAACCTTACCAGATTATGGTTATGAAATAGATGAATTATTTTTTAAGGAAATCATTTTTTAAAAATTAAACGGATGCAAAGGTGGAATTTTTTATTACAAAAACATCATATTACCCCATTCATTATATGGTCTGAACACGCACTATTGGATTACTTTCATAGATCTACTCAAGTGATTGTGTATATCCTACTTGGTGAATTCCACAAAAAAAATAATTTTCTAATTGATAATGTGGAATTTGATTATTTAAAAACCATACCAATGACATAGATATTCTTATTTACTACTGAACTATGTAAATACTATTTTTAATATGAATCTATGTTTGAATTATTTCTAGTAATGAGTCAATCATTAACAGGATGAAATAGTTGATTAAATATCAAGGAAACATAAAAGAAAAGGTATTTATGATTAACTTCCACACACTCCAAGTGATTAAATTATATTGACTATGAACATTCAAATAGTATCATACAATGGTTTCCTTCACTTATTATTTGCTAATATGTTTATCAGAATATGATGGAGAATTTGAATATTGTGAACAATAACATTATCGCGGTTTTTGAGAGATTGAATTGTGATATTTATAAGGATATAATTTTGTCTTATCCTATGTGTTTTGGATACGGTGTTAAAGACGGTGCAATAGAAGGGTTTCCTCCTATTCATTATAAAATTTCACTTATATTTATTCATACAATGAATCATGAATATGAAGTAAGTGACATGAATGATTTATTGACATCACTTTCTAAAATTTAATTCCTATGGATGTATGGTGTTTCCATATAAAAAGGTATATTGAATAAATAGAAAACGTTATAATATGTAAATAAAAAGTTATAAAATTAAAATTATAGATATAGATATTCATGAATGGAGATTTAAAAATAGTTGAATATAAATCATTTAGTGACTTAAATACCATGATGAATGTTATTTTAAATAATATCAGATGTCTTAGTTAAAAAATGGTTGATTCTGTATTTTTCCAAAAGATCATGAGAAAAATTACTAACATGTCTAATGAAAAATTTTATTCATTACAATACATATTTCCTACATGATAATATTTATATGATATTTACATATTAATTCCTACATATGAAATGATAAGTTATATTTCAATGTTGATAAATAAAATAGAAAAAAATAATCCAATGCTTCTAAGAAAGGAACGTAAAAAATGATTTGTAATTAAAAAGAAGACTATGAATCTGATTTCTAAAATGTGGTATTTAAAACCATTGATGAAATTTTTCCTTATTTTCAATGAATGTGAAAATTGTATCAAGTAAATCGAAAGGTTAACATCCCATGAAATGCTTTGATTGTGGAGTCATTGTGACCATTATAACATATTTTCTTTGATCACACAAATATGTTGATAGTAATGAATAATAATGTCTGCCGATATGGTAATTTAATAAATATAGAGTTAATGGAAAATCCTTTTACCATGGGAATGATAGAAAATTCATCATATCCAAAAGAATAAGTTTTTTATATAATGATGAATAATTAGTAATTAGTAATGATAATTGCCAAAAATATATTGAATATGGCATTCAAATTTTTTTAATTAAAATAGTTAATGAAAAAGATATTTGAATGATTTGTTCCTAATAAAAATAAAATCAATATCAATATCATTTTAAAGATAAATTAAATGAATAAATAAAGTATATTATATGGTTTTATAATTAAAACAACTATTTGAAAGATAAAATTCATTTATTAAAAAATTATTAATGTATCTTTGTTAAGAAAATATGTCTAGTGAATGAGATGGATGATTTTAAGAAACCTCTATTAGAGGAAAATAATTATAATTAGAATCTGGAGTTAATGTTAATGGAAAAATAGTAGGAGTTGGAGCTTTTCCAACAAAAAACATTTTAAATAGGAAGAGATACATCATAGTATCAAAAACTCTATCTTTGATGTTGGATAGATTTATCAAAAATGGAATACTAAAAAAGATCAAAAATAGTTACATTCAAACAATCATATGATTGAAGAAATTGTTTCAAAAAATAAAAATGTTTGGAATGTAATGTATGTGTATATTACCAAAAAATGGGAATTAAAAAGTTTCAAAATGAATTGAGTACCAAAATGATTTAAAATATTCTAGATCTGAAATGATTTATAAATCTCTTGATTCTAATAAGACTAAAATAAAAATTATGATTCAGATTGATAAAGTAATTTTTAGTTTATCATATAAGAATTAAAAGAATGTTGCTAAGAAATATATTCACTATTCCGGTCATTATGATTATCATTAGGGGAAAATTATCTTTCTATGGATACATCTATTTTTGTAGAGGATTCAGACATATGGAAAACTTGTTTTTGTTCAACGAACAAAATTACTATTTCTTCACATGTTATGAAAGGTATATTTTGTGGGAGATTTAATATACTAAATGAATGATGTATGAGAAGGTTATTTTAAACAAACATATAAAGGATGGATTAAATATTGAAATTGGATGAATCCCAAGGAATCATTTAATTAAATTTGTGAAAAACCAATACATATTCCTAATGTTTTTTAACATGAACAAAACATTTTACGTAACAATTATCTAATGTCAAAAGTGGGAACGAAAATTATGATGAAAAGGATATTATTTTGTAAAATAATTTGAATTAGATAAATAGATAAAAACATGGGATTCATGATAGTTTTTGTTCTTCAATAATGAATGGGGATAAAAATGTTTTGAAGAATGTAATAGATTTTAATGAATATATTTTGACCTTCAGAAATTATTAGTCACTATGATTCAAATTTGTTAGATCAATTTTCATTAGGGATGAAAAACTAGAATCCAAAAAATATATATGTTTTGAAGGGAGGAAAAATAATTTGCTAACAGTTCCATAATTGTGATATGAAGGTAACAATATTTTTTCCATAAAAGAATTTTTATTAAGAAAAATGAGACATCTAGAAATATTTTTACTTGATTACAACATATAAATAAAATAACATTTAATGTTGATGAAATACAACATATATGATACTTGAGTATAGTGGCAGAGAATCAACTCTAGAATAAAATGTATAGAAATATGAGTTAAAGAAACTACATAAAGTTATCTAAAGGAAATGGTGTCCAAAAATATAAATTTTACAAGATGAAATTATTGGTGTTCCACTATTAGATAGAAATAAAATATTTCAAAATATATTCATATGAATGTTGAGATATTTTCAAAAAAACCTGGAGCATATTCATTCTGTTGTTTGTGAGACAATGAGAAAAAACTTAAAAAAGTAATATATGTATTTAATTAAAATCATTGATAATTATAATCACATTTATTAATTTATTTTGATTTTACATAATATAGTTTCATGGAAAATAATTAAACATTTCATCAGTAAATCTGAGAAGGAATGTGAGTATTCAGTGATGAAGATCAATACCAATAATGGTGGTGAATAAAAAAGTGAAGAATTTGATTTCTATGGATGAATAATGGAATTTTTCAGGTGTATAGTTCTTTATATACAACCAAACAATAGATATTCATAATGAATAACTAGATGTTTAGTGGATATAGGAATAAATATTGTACTAGGACATGAACATTCTTATTACTATTGGAGGACAACAATTTATGCTATTTTTTATTGGAAACAACTATTCTTACATTCCTAGTCCAGAGATGACTATATATGAATTGATTTATAGAAACGCATAATGATTAATACACAGAATAGTTTTCCATATTATTTGTATTTTTCAAGATAATGGTTGAAATTATGGAAAATTTGATTAGAAGTATGAAGATGAAACATTTCTTGGTTGTACTCTCGAAGTAAGTGGATACATACGTTTCAATAAATATATATGAATAATTTTTTTCCAGAAATGTGATATTCATTAATGGATATTAAAAAGTGAAACGTATTTTTGCTGATAAAGAAGTATATAAATATGAGTAATGTTTTGATAATTATTTTGATAAGAAATTAGAAAATCAAAATCATGAAGAAGAATCATACTCATCTATTTATAGTAATGAGTAAGATACAAGAAAAAATTAATAATAGGTTAATGAATTAGGTGTAATGTAAATATATTATTGGTGATCAACATCTTAAGGTTTAATCACAAGGAAAAACAAATGCTATTAAAAATAATTATTTATATTCAAAAGACGAGATGAATGATGTAAAATATGATTTGGAGTATTCAGAATGGGTTTTTTACATAAAAAAATTAGCGGAATCACAATTAAAATAATAATACAAGAAAAATAATAACCAAGGTAGATAAAGAATATTAATACCACAAATATGGTTTTCCATAAATAGATGGATGAAGAATGTGAAGTGAGAAGGAATATTGAAACACATTTTTGAAAAAGGGATTCACAAATTTTCAGTGATTATTTTCTAGAATTAAAAATATCTAGTTTAAATATTAATAAAGTTTAGTATCATTCTTTTTATTGTTAAAAATTTCGAGTAGAAGATCATCCAAAATTATGTGAAATCATCATTCTTTAATGGTGATGTTAATGAGGATGTTTACTTTGGAATCCCATATGGTTTTGTTTTTGAGATATATAAATTAAATTTTTGTTGATAGAAAATTTTCATCTACATTCTAAAACACACTGTAATGGCTTGTATTTCAAAATTGGATAATTTCATATGGATAACAAGTTTTATGATAGGATGATTTTAAATCAATATGTATATCAACAGAATTCATGATTATTCCCTCATCATAATAGTTTTCTATGGAAGTATCCTTATTGGGAATCATGAATGAATTTTTGAACAATTTGATGTAGATATGAAAGTGTTTTTTGAGAAGTCCATGTTGGATTTAATTAAATTATTTCATATGTTAAATGTTTTACCAAGGGAGAAACACATTTTTCATTCTCTTGAAAAGAATTCTATGAATCTTATTAATTTTTTAATTCTGGAAAACTCATAAAATATTCCGACAATGATCTTTAGGGGAATGAAACAATCTAATGATTGAGATGGAAAAGAAGGTGATGATAAAGCATATTATGATTTGATTTGAATTTTTTTATTTTATTTCCATAAAACCCATGAATTTTTATTATTTATCATATTGTGAATGATTTTAATATCTTCCTAAAGAATAACATTCAATTTATTGAAAAATAATTCTCAAATATATTAAATGAATAATTTTTTTAGGGATTAGATATGACTATTCATAATGTATTGATTTTTTTCTTCTTAAGATTCTGATTTTTTAGGAAATGTAGTTGATAGAAGGTCTATATTTGGTGGAGTTTTATTTATAGGAAGGAGCTTCCTTATTTTTAATTTAAATAAACTAAATTAAATAACTCCCTTTATGGCTGAATATGTGTATTTTCTTGTTACTCAAGCTACTACCCATCTCATTTGAATTACAACTCAGTTAAAATATTTACTTTTTGATGTTATGTTACACTTCCTCAAGGGTTTTGATAATCAAAGAAAAATGAATCTCACATTAAATCTAGATAAGAATTATATTACATAAAATATTAATATCTAATATCACTTAATTAAATAGAATGTGGAAAAGAATGAATTGAAGCTTGAGTATGTTCGTACATCAAAAAAAGTTTCTAATATTTAAAAATACCATTACTGACAGAATCCATTTTTATATTGGGGATGTCCATTTAAATCCAACATATTTATCATCAAGTTTGAGGTATGTGATTCTATTACCTATCTCATTTAAAATGTGGACATAGTGATTAATGGTGTTGAGTTTTTCATAAATAATTCCATATATAATCATGTAATAAGAGGTAGATTTGGGTATAATGTGAATCCAACATTGTATATGTGTCAATTTATCTAACTATTTGTTGGATGGTTATATGGAAAAAATAATTTCTATTAGAGTAATGTGGAGAAAATGGAAAAATATTAGGATTATTTTTGTGAAGAATACATGAAGAGGTTTCATGATCAATTCATATGGAAATTATGTTATTTTCAATCAGTGATTCTGGTTTCCTATAATTTTTTAGGTCTCATAGTCATAGAATTAATTATATTTTATAAATTGATGTGGGATGAAATTTTTTTTATCTATGAATCTTGGTTGAAAAAAAAATCCTATATGGGATACCAATAACACCAAGTTGATATAAATGACTATTTTATTCAATTGTTTGATTTTGTTGTTAAGGATGATTGAAAAGAATGGAAAATCACAACTTTTATTATTTAAATCAGACTATCGATAATATTCATGGAATCTAACATCATTTTCTTGATTAAGTTAATCTTATTAAGGAAGAGTTTCTCTTCATGTAAATTGTTATCAGATTAACACTATATCTTTTGTGCAAGAGGTAATTGTAATTTAGGGAATCAGATTTTTCATAAATATGATTAAAATTTCAATATTCATTAATGATGTGGGAATTATCATAAATTATAGGTATTCTAAAAACCTGTAATAAAATCCTAATGAAATAAATGTGTAGTGAAAGAGATTCTTCCATTCATATTATGATTGAGATGATGTACATGGAATATGAAAAAGGTTTTCAGATATCATATTCATCTTGAGAGTAACAATTCTTATCATAATATTGTATATCATTTTCTAAAATATTAATTCAGGACAACCGTATTTTGGCTATGATATGAAAGAAGATGTCACTATAATTGTAAGAACATGTTGGAAGGAATGATATGTAATAATACATTCCATTGCATGTTAGATGATGCAGATGATATTGTCAAATGTATTTGAATTAATGAAAAAATACATTATAGAACCTCATGTTTGTGAATTAATGATGTTTCTAAAATTGATGTTTCTAAATATAAATCTACCTTATTTAGAATATCATCATATTTTTCAGAGACATGTTTTTATGTGTAGAAAATTCATTGGTGTCATATTCAGAATTGGAGGAAGTTGATTATAATGAAGCTAATGAAGCTAGTCTAATGGGATATTTATATGATCATAATCATATGATAAGGAATATATAAGAATTGTTATGGTGACATATAAGAGGAGTTAATGAATATCTTAATAAACAATGTAGTCAACCATTGAAAATTCGTTGAATTATATTGTTCTTCATTAATGTGGATGAAGAGCAAAGGTGATGGAAATAATAGTATGTGTTGTTGAGTGGGAGTTTTAAATTAAAATAGAATTTTAGATTTTATAAGTTGGTGTATATAAATTTAAAAAATAATTTAAATCATAATAGTGTTTCCAATGAAGATGAATGTTTTATATTTCATCACGTATATAATTAGTTCACAACATCATAATTTAGAAATCATTTTGAGAAAATTGGTAGGGGAAATAAATATTATTTTAACAAAAAATCAATGAATAATTTTTAATGTCATGGATAATATTTGAGAAGAATCTAAAAGAGTTGAATAGTTTGATTTTAACCTAAAAATCAAGGGAAATATAGATTTTGGGTAATTTGGTTCGGTGGGAATTTTTTCATAATTCCCACCAAAAAGACATTTGGTTATCCTAAAAATGCTGAATGTATTGTATATTATTTTTGTCAAGTTTATTATTAGAGACAATGTGATTGAATATATACAATACTAGTGAGAGAATATTGTTTCATATAGTTTTGTGTTGATAATGATTCTATTGAGAGAACTGAAAGGAGAAGACATAAGATCGCCATGTATTAAAGAGATCATTATATTCAATGAGATTATTATTCAACTATTTATCATATTATAATTTTATTCATATTTGACTGATCAATATAATGGGATGGATATTCAGATCGGTATTTCAGTATAGGGATTTGGAAATGAGATGTAAGTGTTCTGAATTGACTCATTTGTGTTATGAAATTATTATATCTATCATTTTGGGAAATATAATTTCATGTATTTGATATTTTATATCAAGATGGGAAATTGTGTTGTGTTAAATATCAATTTCCTTGATGTTTAGAGCGGACTCTAGGAAAGAAATTTAAGAATTTTTTTGAAATAATTACATTTTTAGATACTGAAAATAAATCACTTATAACATGTTTTGTGAAAGAGGTAATTTTATTACCAAATTTAATCTAGAGGGTGAACACACACTACTGTAATTTTTTCATAGTTATACTCGACTGAAAGGATATATCCTACTCATTTTATTCAACACAAATGGTATGTTTTCTAGTGCATTGTGTGATATTGGATTATTTTCAAACCATAACTAGAAAATTTCCATTATTAATGAATAATGAACCATGTAAATAATTACGATCATGTTGATGTCTATTTTGTTTTCTTCATCATGTAATGAAACATTTAACAAGTGGAAAAGGTTTTTAAATTTTCAAGAAAACATAACTAAAAAAGTACCACTACTTCACCACTCTCCCTCTCAGTGGTATAATTATCTTAATTAGGAACTTTCTTTATTATATGATGATATATTGATGAATCCCATTTCATTTCATCCGTTATGATATGATTAATGTTAATGATATAGTGTCGAACATAAATATTATATACATTAGTATATGTTTGGTACCTATAACTCGATATAATTTATTATGTATTAATTTATATCTCATGGGATATACTAGACAATAATAGGGATTGAACATGGTTATGTAAGAGAAACACTCTATAATGATAGTTTTAGCAGTAAAACCTGAATACTAATATATTTTTGGGATTTATTACATTTAACAATTATATCTTTGTTAATAAGACTTGAATACATCATGTAATATTTTATACAGTTACCTAAAATAATGAATTCATGGTTTTATTCCAATGTTATGCTCCCCTAGACCACATTATTTTTATCCTTTCTGATTGTAACCTTTTGAAAATCCATGATTTATTCCATGAATCAATTTTTGGATATATGATGTGATGTGTATGTTTTTAAAATTTACCCTCATTCCCTCAATCCCATATCACCATGATATGTTGATATCATCCTTTTTCTCCTTACTGAGAATAAGAACTCACCCTTACTTCTGTTTCCATTATCCATGTTATGAAGATATGAATTATTTATGATATCTCTTTGTGGTATTATATTTACTATGATCGTAGTGAAAGATTAAATGGATCAATTATGCATATGTTTTATGTGTCAATTAATCCAATTGAATTAGAACAATTAGAATCAATTGTATATCGATAAGTTATGTAAAAAAATATTCACTAAATAAGATATAATATTTATGTATTAGTTTTTTGGGACAAAATAGAATGAATCAATGGATGGTTTTGTTAACTTTTATAATTAAGGATGAGAAAACATAAGTGGGATCCCTAATGATAGGTTTAATGGAAAATATTACTAATAGAAATGTTATAGGAAAATATCGTTGAATGTCATTAATTGAACGAAAAAGTGGATTCAACGAAAGTTTTTCCTTATATGAAAACAAAAAGTTGGTTTAGATCTTTCAAAGAGCAACATTAAGTTACTCTGTACAAAAATTGTTAATTTATCTAGACTCGATCATCACCTAGGGCATGAAATCAATTCTTTTCTTCATAGGATGATTGAAATTCTATGGATAGATTCATTTGAGAATCAAAAAATATACTTAAACCATAATAAAATATTAAAAATAATATTAATATGATTAGTGAGAATAACAGAAAGTTTTCATATATTATATAATAGTTTAATTATTTAAAAATATGATAGGTGATTTTTTTTATGATAATGTCACTTTGCTATATTAGTATTCATTCATGAGAAATATTTTATTTTTATACTGTGGATTGGACCTAAAGTAATTCTGATAATGCTATGTGTGATGGAAAATAAAATGAATATCTACTTGAATATCCATATGTTATGGGAGAGTTAATGAAAAATATTACAATTTTTCAAAAATTGAATTTTGATGATATAAATCATGGTGGAAAAAAATAATGAATGGATGCAATGACATTATTTGGATTCTATAATGAGATAATGTCTAAGTAGTTTTAGTTTTATTTTTGATCCACTAGTTCTTAAAAAATGCATCTACAGCAAATAAATAATATTTTCCATTATCCATTGTATGGAACGTGAAAAATTATTTTTGGTTGTATAAATTTTGGAAGGTGAATAACATCAATGGTAGAATGTTATCATGGAAATGAGTTAAAAAATTAAAATTTAACCTTTTATTAGAAAATATTGAAGAACATATATATCAAATATAATTTTCTCATATTGTATATACAAATATAATGAAGGAGTATAGGGAGTAATAGAAAAATGATGGTGAATATAATTTTTATATATGAGGATAAATATAAATGAAATGTGTCATATGGTTCTAGTATTATAATTTAATATTAATGTAAGGACCAAAAAATATACAATGGCTTAAAACCTTGTATCCAACTGGTGTTATCCATTATATACTTCTGTAGCTTTGAAAACACTGTTTAATATTCTATTAATGTATAATGGAATGATGAAGTTTTTTAAAAATATTATTTTATTTATAATAATAGATTAGTGTTATTTGAATGAAAATTTAAAAAACATGTGGAGAATAAGATGGGATTTCTGTTTTACTCAATATATGATATGGGTAGTTGGGGAAAATTAATTAATAAAACAAATATATGATTTTATTGTGGAAGGTATGATCATTGGGAAATTGATTTTGAATTGATGGGAAAAATTAATATAATGTTTTGAATATAGATAATAATACCTAGATTTAACCAACTATAATATATTCTAAGTTGAATGAAAATTTCACTAACCATTATTGAAATCCAGTGTATAAGGAGGATGATCAATATCATGATGCACTAAAAAAGGAGGCAAAGAGAAATATCATGAGATTACTATTTCTAATCAGTGGTGTGATAATGATTTGGTCAAAGGTATACCTAACAACAACTCTAGAACTGCTAATATCTTCATCTACTACGGATCTAACCATTCACTCATATATAATTATTTTTCTAATGCTATCATAATTCAATCAAAAAAATTATATGTAAAAATAGTATTGAAAATCCCTAATGGTACCATGATCACATCTCATGTATATTATTCTGTTGTAGTTGATATCTGTGGTAAAGTGCATCCTCAAAATCTTATGATTTGTCATGTGGTTGACAATTATGTCATATTATAGGTATATTTGGGTTTTCTTATTATGTCACACATTAATTGTTGAGGAGTGGCTATCATATTTTATTTTCAAAACCTACCTACTACTATATATTAATTTCATGATTAATGGAATGTGCATCTTAAAAATCTTATTATGCATCCATTGGGTTTCATAATTGAAGAAGAAAATCCAATAATTCCAAAAAATAGATAGAATCGGACATGTGTTTCAATATGGGGTGATCGTGTTCCTTATGTTATAATGAATTATGGAACGTTGTCACTCAATATAAATTATTTAGAGTTAAATGTGATCAAAATCCAGAACAAGTTTCTTCTACCATGTATTAAGGTAATTTTTGATCAGGTACATGGAAAATAACACATTTCTGAGATTTTCCTCCATTTTTGATGTCATCTATTAAGGGAAAACTGAGGATACAAAAAATAAAACATTTCCTGCATCGAATAGACACTATAAAAATATATTTAAATCATTAATTCTCACTAATGACCATTCTACATTAATGGATTTAATAATTATTGTTTTTTATGATACCATGATATGTTTTCAGTAGACCTTAATTTTTATGTTGATACCTACTAACTGTAATGGTAATAACATGAACATCACTTGTTAATTTTAATATAATTCTTCATGATGGAAATAATATATTAGTATTTTACCCAGTTTTTATTTTCTTAAAAGGATTATATTTTTCTGTTATATTTTTTCAATTGATTTTATATCCATATAACAATTAATTATAGAGGTTGTTTAAAGGATATATTTTACAATTTCTGGTTACTAAGATCCATAGTTTTTATGTTTTATCATTATATTATTGTTATTTTATGGATAATTTCCCAACACTAACTAATTTAGTCACCATGATATCTCAAAAATGATCGTAGTTCCTCTATTCATATGAATGTGAGGAAATTTTCATTGAAATTGGAGAAAATATTAAAATTAAAACATGGTCATAAATTAACATTTATTTGATAATGGTTTATAATATATGGTTATTTTTCAATGAAATGACTTGTAGGGTTTATTATGTGAATGAATTTTTTACAGAATATGCCTCAAAGTAATTTAAATCTTATAAATGAAATTACGCACTTCATGATTTATGTTTACCTATGATACATTTTCTATTAATTAAATGGATCCATTACAATTATGCAAAAGAGCTACATATATATATATATTATTATAATAATGTTTTTATGTTTATATTCACATATAAGGAGTTAAATATGTTCAAAAAATATATATAAAAATATGATTATAGATTATAAATGATCAAAGAAAATAACCACCATGGGAAAGTTAACAAGGAAAAAGACAGTTTGAGAAGAATGGGTCATGATATTATATCCATGTTGAGGATGACCAAAAATAAAATATTTATTGTTTTACTAAGTATGGTTGTATATGTCTAGAAGGAAAAAGGAAGATCATATCATGCTCAAATGAATTTCATTGCATATTCCCTTATAGATACTTAATTAGAAAAGAAGGAATACATATATCAATAAAAGAATGTTATAAATTTTCATGGGTTTAACCATGATTTTGCTGGAATGATATCATATAAGATTATTTCATGTGTTTAATCCATTAATTATTTCAATTATGAGTATTTAGGGGATTTTTTGTGTTCCTTATTCTCTATTCATATCGGATGTATGTTGATGTACCTATTTTAGATTGCCAATTTCCAGTTGGAAGGAATGAATTGAGATACCATAGTGTTTGTTTCTAGATTCATGATATGTCATATCTAAGGATGATTTGAATGAATAAAGTTATGTTACATCCATTTTTGACACTAGAATGAAATTTGGATGAAAAAATCATGGACTAAGTCATTTGAATTCCCAACATGACAAATTGGAATAAGGATATGTGGTATATAATTGATCTCCTATAGAATTCTTAACATATCATCACTAGAATATAATATTTTTCTCCGGTTCATATTTCCATGATATTTATTATAAATCAATATGTTTTCATGGACTACCACATTCAATTGTGTGTTATTGGTATCCATTTTTGAATTAATTTTTTTAGATATTTCATTCGCACGATATTTATACAATGCTGGTTTTTATAACTTCTTATGAGCCTTAGATAGATGGCCAGTGTAATAGAATCATTCAACCCCTAGAGGATTTGGTCAGAGCATGTTCATTGGATTTCCAATGTGGTTGGTATCATCACATTCTTCTATTTTGATTTTTAACTAAAATATATTTCACTCAATCATTTAGATAGATAATTTTG
Source organism: Viscum album (assembly GCA_963277665.1). Classification (NCBI taxonomy): domain Eukaryota; kingdom Viridiplantae; phylum Streptophyta; class Magnoliopsida; order Santalales; family Viscaceae; genus Viscum; species Viscum album. The sequence continues at coordinate 166,649,110 of OY728135.1, forward strand.
AATACAACATCAGAAATAAATTTTGTTATATTTTGTAATGTAATAAATATTACAAAAAAATCCATTGGGACATGAGATATCTAAACCAATGTAGGATACTGTCATAAAAATTCAACAACACATAAGTATATACCAATGTCAATATAAATGTTATTCTAATAATCATGTACATGATATATAAATTAAATTAGGTTATATGATGTTTATATGAATTTATACAACAAATATTGTTATGAGAGTCCATAATAATGTGAATTTATGTGCTACTTATATCATTCCCATTGAAGCAATTGATAATTCTAGGGTTATTTATTATTTATATCTTCTTTTAAAGTAATTATATCATATCCCTGATGTAACACCCCAAGCTTCCACGGTACGTTTCCCTTCGAATAATGCGATAGCGTGTGTTGTACGCAACCTCGAGTTCTAACACACACAACAACTAATTAAACTGCCGTTGTGAATAGTAATACCTACTTTTTGAAATTATATATATTTTATATTTGAAAATGGACTTCATTTTTGGATTCGGAATATCGAATTTAGCCTAAGGTGAAATTTTGGTACATTTCGGATAACTTTCATATTTTGATGAATAGTGAAAATTACTAAATTTTAATTAAAAACAACTTTTTAAATCAAAATAATTAATAGTGATAAATTATGAATTTGAGTGGTTTTAAAGCATATTTAGAATATATTTTTACCATTTAATATAATGTTGGTCATTGGACATAATTTTACAATTAAACTGAACATAAACAAGTGTCAATCTTTTGATAGTTATTATCTCTTAAAAACACGCTTTTTGTTTTGACAGCGGGAATTAATTTTAAATTAATTTCTGCCACTTCTGTATTTTGAATTTAGGAAAATGGATTCCATATTTGGAATCAGGATGTTCAAATTTTGTAAATAGTTAACTTTTATTTTTAGACATTTTGAATAATTACTGCGTAAATATTTTATTTACCATGGTTAAGGGTAAATCAGGTAAATATGGGTTAAAAAATAATATTATAATAATACTAAATTACCCTAAAACGTGTCTTAACCCTATTCGTTGATACATGGTCGACCATGGGCATCTTTGGGTCTATTTCGGGACCCCATGGATCCACTTGTAAGTGATAATGACACTTTATTTTAATTAAGTTAAAATGAATACAAAAATGACACAAGCATATATCTTTTAGAAAAACAATTGTTACATAGGGTTATATATGTTGGATTTTAGATTATAAATATTAATTAGAAATATAAAACGATTTCCTACATAATTATATTTTATTTATAATTTTTAGACATTAAATAATTTATTTTATTTATGACACAATGATGATGCAGTAATTACTATAATAGTGAAAAATTAAAATAACTGATATTATAAATACCCAAATAAATATAATATGAAACTTTTAATGAATTAAACTAATTTTCTAGGATAATATGATATATTAGGATTTATTTAATTGACTTTTTTCGAAGTAATCAATATGTTATGAGTTTCACAAAAATCAACTATTGAATAGTTTCAAAATTGACATAAAAGAGTTCTTAAAACAAATATTATATTATTAATTGATATTAAATTCCTAAAAATCTAAGGTTCGGAAAAAAGACTTATATAATGATAGTATCATCATTAATGGACCACTTGGGGGTCGCTTGTATGTATATGGTAGGTTTATTAACCATATAATATAAAAAATACAAAGAGACATTGTAAAAGTGAAAAAAAATTAACTTAGAGTTAATACTTAAAGATAAGGTTAATATAAGTACCCAAACCTGTCTAAATTCTATTGGTTGAGTTTTTTTCGACCTATCCCCACATTAACCTATGAATAGTCAACTTTGGAGCCATTATAAACCGAATATGAATTTATTATAAATTAATATTTCTAGCCTTTCCAAAGGTGCCCCTCACCCCTCTTATAAAAAGGCACTCCTCCTTCTCATTTCTTCACACCTCTAAAGCCTTTTGGTTCGGCCAAACTATGCCCAAATACTCTCCCAACATCCCTCACTACAACCTAGGGGCCTTAGTTTGATCAGAAAGGCAACCTATGGAGCCCTTTTGATCAAATCAAAAGGAAGAACCCGAAGAAGAGGTAATGTTTTCACCACCTTTTTCAAGTTCCTTTCTTCTTCCACTTCTTCTTTATTTGTTCTCACCATTCTAAAATAATAACTCCAGTATCATTTATATACTGTGATTTTATTATAAATATGGTACAACCATATTCAGTATTCTATCCACCCTTTTGAATAACATGTCACCATACGTGTGTACGTACGGCTTACCGTCTCCACGTAGTGGGGTAATTGTTATTCAATATATTATTATTTGGATGGGTATAATAATGATGTGTAACTCATGTAAATAATAAATATAACATGTTAATGATTCTGTATATATGATATACAATCCATTTATATATTATTTTAATATCAAAAGAATGATATTGTCGCTCGTGTGTACGTACGGACTACCGTCTCCACGAACGCGATGAGATTCATTCTCCATTGTAACCAATCAAGTATAATTATCATTTGATGATTTAAAAATGATTTTTAATGACATGATATCATTCTGTATATGAATAATATACAACCTATCCTTTAAATAAATGTCTTACGTAAAAAAACATATAAAAGAAAACAAGTAAGTTAACACCCGAAAGAACGATAATACTAAGATATTATTATCAAATCGATATTAAAAGATCATATATGATATCATATTAATGTATATGATTCTGGTATAATTTAATAACAATTATTTCACCATTATACAGGAGGTTAACCTACCCCAACCAAGGAAAAGTACAAGGTAAGGGTTATTTCACAATCTCTTCATTATCCGAGGTTGTTTATACATAATAATCTATTGGGATCTCGTTATCATCCACATCCATGTTTCTTCGAAATGTATTTAAAAAAAATATTAATTATTTACAAGAATATGGGTTAAAGTCATTTATACCCTTGTTTGACTTTTTATAAGAGGAATCTTTCTGTCATTTTCAAAACAAGGTCCTTTTTAACCTTTTCGACGGAATTAAGGTAAGAATGTTTTTTTTAACTTATACGGAGGGTGCGGTTATTTTCCGCCGTTATAAAATATTCAAAGCTTTCCTTACAAGCTTATAAGAATATTTTCTAGAAAATGTATTATTTGGATCTTAAATGATTTCAAAAATAGAAAGATATATTTCTCTAAAAAGTGTTTTGCTTTCATCTATGTCAACATCCTTTGATGGATTTTACGCTTAATTGAAGTTGATTTATTATGATACAAAACTTCTATATTGTATTGAAGGTTTTGTGATATGTTTTACTGTGGATGTGCTATTTTCATACCATTCATAGTTTATGGTGAAATTATTGACATTTCGTATGCTAGTTTTAATACGAATGTTTATGTTATGTTTAAAACTTTTCATATGGGAATGCATTGGACTTAATATGTGACGGGTGGAGCCCGCTATAGCTCCTCGATGCATCGGTAGGTCTCATGAGACAAACTAGTGTCTTGGCACAAGGCCTTGACAAAATCTTATTTGTAGTCTTGGCACGAGGCCTTGCCTATGTGGTTATGATAGTCTGGCATTATGCATTCCAACATTATGAAAGTGGTTATTGATTTTTGCATGTGATTATTCGATTAGTAGAATATCCATGTGAATAAGTAAATGACATTATTTCATTTTATTTATTCCATACCATGTTGAAAGTTCATGTTTAAAAGGCTTTTGTTTTAGTTATACATTGCCTTAAATGTTTATTCTTATTTATGAAAGTTTCCGCTATATTGTTATCCTTACTGGGCATTTGAGCTCACCACTTTTCTATGTTTTATTTTTCCGAGGAAGTGAAGATGTAAGTTATGAATGACCTGCAGGGATATAATGAGGGGATAATAGTGTGGACTGTGGAAACATTATGTTGTAGTAGTAGTTTTTCATTTTATGATGTAATGTAAAACTTATGAATATATCTAGTGTTTCCAAGGCTACTAAACCAATCGGTCTTTCGAGATTTGAACTTTCTTGTGATCATGCCAATGTTATGTAATAATGCACCGACATTGGGTAGCTGGGGTCGGGGCGTTACAGTTGGTATCAGAGGAAGTTTAGTACAAACCTTGGAAGCTAGATTTAGATAAACTCTGATTAGAGCACGTATACCTAAGAGGAACATTGAGGATTAGTATAGAAGAACTTCCTAGAATTTTGGTATTGTAGAGATTTTTTGAGTTTTCCGAGCAATACATCCCTGTCTGGATACGAGCAGGTAGAGGCGGCTCTGGCACAGATGTACCTAGGGGTAAAACCCGAAAACACTGCTTTGAGCTAGACTCGAACGGGAACTGGTGCATGACAAAGGGCCTTGCTGCACTCTTGGTTACGACACTCCCGGGGGATTTGCTTAGGATAACTCTCATTTTATTTACAAATCATTATGAAGGGTTTATGAGTATATACTTCCTCAATAAAAACATTATTATGATTATGGATTATATCCATAAATAGTTCAATTATGTTAAGTGTTTTATAAGTATGGGATTATGTATTTTGATTCATAAACTGATCTAGTTTATGCCATTGTTTAGAAATGGCGCCTAGTGGAAGAAATGGAAACTGTATCAATGCACGCACTCCGTGTAGGGATTGCCCTCCTGCTCAAGATAATTATAGTGGGGCTGGTGATGCAACCGGTGCCGATCAGCTAATCACCATACTGGGACAACTTACTCAGGTTATGAATAATAACCTTACTCATATGGAGCACCCTGATCCGCAGCGTGGAGGATCAATGTTAGATCGATTCATGAGGCAACAACCACCAACGTTCAATGGGAGTACAAATCCCTTAGTTGCTGAGCAATGGATAAATTCCATAGAAAAAATATTTCAGGCATTGGGGAGCAGTGAAAGGGAAAAAGTTATCATGGCAGTTTACCGCCTCACTGGAGATGCTGATCAATGGTGGTCATTGATTCAAAACATGAAGGAAGATGATGAAGTATCAAATATGGAATGGAGGAAGGTCAAAGATCTATTTTTAGAAAAATACATTCCTCCCGACCATCGAGCAGATATGGAAAGTCAATTTCTAAGTCTGAGACAGAAGGAGGATGAGAATGTCGCAAAGTATGAGGCTAACTTTACAAGGTTAGAGAGGTATGCTGGAGATTATATACACAACCCAAGAAGTAAGATTGATCGTTTCATTAATGGGTTTAAACCATTTCTTCGTCGAGCATTAGTCTCACAATCCTTTTCATCGTACGAAGACATTGTCTCATGTGCTATCAAGACCAAAAAGGAATTCTCTAAGTCTTATGACTTTAAAGCAAATCAAGAGAAGAAGAGACCTGCTGATCAATCTGGGAATGGAAATAAGGGGAAGAAGGGAAAGGTTGAATATTCATCCTGTGGTAAATGCGAGAAGAAACACCCTGGTACTTGCTTGAAGGGAATGGGAGTCTGTTACAAGTGTGGTGAAAAAGGCCACCAAGCTCATAATTACAAGGGGAAGAAGGAAGCTACCAACGTTCAGTGCTACAATTGTAGGGATATGGGGCATTATGCAAATGCATGTCCTAAGCGTCAGGAGAACTTACCTCAGAAAAGGCCAAGGGATCAAGGCCAGGCTTATGCTATCACTACTGCTGAGGTAGAAGCTCCGAAAGACGTGGTGGTAGGTAATTTAATGGTTTCCTCAAGTTTAGAAAATGCATTATTTGATTCTGGATCATCACATTGTTTCATATCTTCCCAGTTTGCTAAGAAAATTAGATATTTCCAATTTGATTTAATAAGGGAGTTGTCAGTTAAAACTCCTAAGGGAAGTATCATTGCAACAAAGTTTTGTGAATCAGTCCCCATTAGAGCACATAAATTTTCTTTATCAGCTGATCTCATCGTCATACCTATGATTGAGTTTGATATAATCCTCGGTATGGACTGGCTTTCGGACTATGATGCGAAGATTTATTGTAAGAAGAAAGAGGTTACGATTCTTGATGATAATGATAAAGAACACCTTATTTTTAGAGCAGAATCGTCACCACAAAATTCTTATTTAGATCCACCCCCAGTAGCTCAACTTAATTCAATTATTGGGGAGGAAGAGAATGAAATAACTATCGGAGAGGAAAGGAATGTTCAAATAGAGGATGTACCTGTTGTGAAAGAATTTGTAGATGTATTTCCGGAAGATTTACCTGGACATCCTCGAGAACGAGAAGTTGAGTTTTCCATTGATTTAATTCCTGGATCAAGGCCTATATCGAAGACCCCTTATAGAATGGCCACTGTATAATTAGTCTAACTAAAGAAACAACTAGAGGAATTGAGTAATAAGGGATTTATTCTCCCCAGTGTTTCTTCATGGGGAGCCCCTGTTCTTTTTGTTAAAAAGAAAGATGGATCTATGAGGTTATGTATTGACTACAGGGAGATCAATGCTATAACGATAAAGAACAAGTATCCCCTACCTCGTATTGATGATTTATTTGACCAACTGCATGGAGCTCAATACTTTTCAAAGATTGACCTTCGATCTGGATACCATCAGTTGTGTGTGAAGAAGGAAGACATTCCGAAAATAGCATTTCGAACCAGGTACGGGCATTACGAGTTTACTGTAATGCCGTTTTGATTGACTAATGCACCCTCTGTATTCATGGATATGATGAATAGAGTTTTCAAGTAGTATCTCGATGAATTTGTGGTGGTATTTATTGATGATATCTTGGTATACTCCAAAACCTACGAAGATCATGAAAATCACTTTCACATTATCTTGAAGACTCTGAGGAGGCATGAATTATATGGAATGTTTAGCAAGTGTGAATTCTGGCTTCAGGAGATTTCTTTTCTTGGCCATATTGTCTCTAAAGATGGAATCTCTGTTGATCCTTCTAAGACCAAGGCAATCCAAGAATGGCCAGCACCTACGAGTATAACTGAGGTACGTAGTATTATTGGTTTGGCAGGTTATTATCGACGTTTCGTCCAAAATTTTGCCAGGTTGGCTAACCCATTAACGAAGATCACACGTAAAGTGGTTAAATTTGTTTGGACAAAAGCGTTTGAAGAATGTTTTGAAGAACTGAAGAGAAGATTAGTCAATGCTCCTATATTGACTCTACCATCGGGGAATGATGGGTTCGTTATTTATAGTGATGCATCAATGAAAGGACTTGGCTGTGTCCTTATGCAGAATGATAGATTTATTGCCTATGCATCACGACAATTGAAAATTCATGAACAAAACTATCCTACTCATGATCTTGAGTTAGCAGCTGTTTTCTTTGCTTTGAAGATATGGAGGCACTACCTCTATGGGGAAAAATGTGAGATTTATATTTTCTCACAAAAAGAACTCAACATGAGGAAAAGGAGATGGCTTGAATTACTCAAGTATTATGATTGCACGATACACTACCACCCGGGGAAAGCAAACAAGGTGGCAGATGCTTTGAGTAGAAAAGACCATGGTGTTTTGAACATGATGAGAATTTAAAGGGATCCAATTTTCATGGATCTAGTGAAGATGGACATGGGAATAACCAGGGAAGGTGAAACATCAATGCTTTTTCAAATGGTTGCCAAACCATCTTTACTAGAAAGGATTAAGAGTTCTCAGACCGATGATGAAGAATTTCAGAAGAAGATTAAAGCTGTGAATAATGGGAGATTGAGAGACTTTGTGTATGAAGATGGAATTTTGAAATTCGGGAAGAGACTTTGTGTTCCCGATTTACCTGATCTGAAAAGGGAATTGTTGGATGATGCTCATAGTTCCAATTTCTCTATACACCCAGGGAGCACCAAAATGTATAGAGATTTGAAGGAACATTTTTGGTGGGACAACATGAAGAGGGAGATTGCTGATTTTTTGTCAAAATGTATGGTTTGTCAACAAGTGAAAGCTGGAAGGCAACAGCCTGGAGGAGTCATGCAACCTCTTCCCATACCGGAGTAGAAATGGGACAATATTACGATGTACTTTGTCATGGGGATACCAAAGACTCCTAGAAGGAATGATGCAATATGGGTTATTGTTGATCGTCTTACCAAGTCAGCACATTTTCTTGCTATAAGAGAAGATCTACCCCTGGAACGTCTAGCAAGACTATATATTAATGAAGTTGTGAGACTTCATGGAGTACCCTTATCAATTGTTTCTGATCGTGATCCCCGTTTTACTTCAAGATTTTGGAAAAGTCTTCAGAAATCCATGGATACTGAACATCATTTGAGCATTGCTTACCACCCTCAGACAGATGGACAATCAGAACGGACTATTCAAACCCTAGAAGACATGTTGAGATCTTTCTCACTTGACTTTCAGGGTATGTGGGATCAATATTTACCACTGGTAGAATTTTCCTATAACAATAGCTTCCATTCGAGTATTCAGATGGCACCATATGAAGAGTTATACAGAAAGAGATGTCGTACACCAACCTGTTGGGATGACGTTGGTGAAAGAAAACTTGTAGGCCCAGAACTGGTGGAGGAAACGGTGGAAAAGGTGAAGATAATCCAAAATCACATCAAAGCAGCTCAAAGTAGGCAGAAGAGCTATGCCGATAATCGAAGGAAGGATTTGGAATTTCAAGTCGGTGATCATGTTTTCTTGAAGGTATCTCCATGGAAGGGAGTCATACGTTTTGGTAAGAAAGGTAAATTGAGTCCCAGGTACATCGGTCCTTTCGAAATTCAAGAACGAATTGGGGCTGTAGCTTACCGATTGGCAATGCCGCCAAGTCTCTCCAAAGATCACGATGTGTTCCACGTATCTCTGTTGAGGAAATACATGCCTGACCCAAGGCATGTACTCACCTATGAGGAATTAGAACTGGAACCCGATCTATCTTATTGCGAAGAGCCTATCAGGATTCTTGATACAAGAGAACAAGTACTGAGAAACCGGACGACGCGTCTGGTAAAAGTTTTGTGGAGAAATCATAAGATGGAAGAGGCAACATGGGAACCCGAGGAACTTATGATGAAGAACAACCCGAGTCTTTTTATGCAGTAATACCCTAAAAATTGCGAGGACGCAATTATTTGAAGGAGGGGAGAATGTAACACCCCAAGCTTCCACGGTACGTTTCCCTTCGAATAATGCGATAGCGTGTGTTGTACGCAACCTCGAGTTCTAACACACACCACAACTAATTAAACTAGCCGTTGTGAATAGTAATACCTACTTTTTGAAATTATATATATTTTATATTTGAAAATGGACTTCATTTTTGGATTCAGAATATCGAATTTAGCCTAAGGTTAAATTTTGGTACATTTCGGATAACTTTCATATTTTGATGAATAGTGAAAATTACAAAATTTTAATTAAAAACAACTTTTTTAATCAAAATAATTAATAGTGATAAATTATTAATTTGAGTGGTTTTAAAGCATATTTAGAATATATTTTTACCATTTAATATAATTTTGGTCATTGGACATAATTTTACAATTAAACCGAACATAAACAAGTGTCAATCTTTTGATAGTTATTATCTCTTAAAAACACGCTTTTTGTTTTGACAGCGGGAATTAATTTTAAATTAATTTCTGCCACATCTGTGTTTTGAATTTAGGAAAATGGATTCAATATTTGGAATCAGGATGTTCAAATTGTGTAAATAGGTAACTTTTATTTTTAGACATTTTGAATAATTACTGCGGTAAATATTTTATTTACCATGGTTAAGGGTAAATCCGGTAAATAAGGATTAAAAAATAATATTATAATAATACTAAATTACCCTAAAACGTGTCTTAATCCTATTGGTTGATACATGGCCGACCATGGGAATCTTTGGGTCTATTTTGGGACCCCATGGATCCACTTGTAAGTGATAATGACACTTTATTTTAATTAAGTTAAAATGAATACAAAAATGACACAAGCATATATCTTTTAGAAAAACAATTGTTACATAGGGTTATATATGTTGGATTTTAGATTATAAATATTCATTAGAAAGATAAAACGATTTCCTACATAATTATATTTTACTTATAATTTTTAGACATTAAATAAATTATTTTATTTATGACTCAATGATGATGCAGTAATTACTATAATAGTGAAAAATTAAAATAATTGATATTATAAATACCAAAATAAATATAATATGAAACTTTTAATGAATTAAACTAATTTTCTATTATAATATGATATATTAGGATTGGTTTAATTGACTTTGTTCGAAGTAATAAATCTGTTATGAGTTTCACAAAAATCAACTATTGAATAGTTTCAAAATTGACATAAAAGAGTTCTTAAAAAAATATTATATTATTAATTGATATTAAATTCCTAAAAATCTAAGGTTCGGCCAAGAGACTTATATAATGATAGGATAATCATTAATGGACCACTTGGGGGTCTCTTGTATGTATATGGTAAGTTTATTAACCATATAATATAAAAATACAAAGAGACATTGTAAAAGTGATGCTAATTAACATAGAGTTAATACTTGAAGATAAGGTTAATATAAGAACCCAAACCTGTCTAAATTCTATTGGTTGAGTTGTTTTAGACCTATCCCCACCTTAAACTTTTAATAGTCAACTTTGGAGCCATTAGAAGCCGAATATAAATTTATTATAAATTAATATTTCTAGCCTTTCCAAAGGTGCCCCTCACCCCTCTTATAAAAAGGCACTCCTCCTTCTCATTTCTTCACACCTCTAAAGCCTTTTGGATCGGTCAAACTCTGACCAAATACACTCCCAACATCCCTCTATACAACCTAGGGGCCTTAGTTTGATCAGAAAGCCAACCTAAGGATCCCTTTTGATCAAATCAAAAGGAAGAACCCGAAGAAGAGGTAATGTTTTCACCACCTTTTTCAAGTTCATTTCTTCTTCCACTTCTTCTTTATTTGGTCTTACCATTCTAAAATAATAACTCCAGTATAATTTATATACTGTGATGTTATTATAAATATGGTACAACCATATTCAGTATACTATCCACCCTTTTAGAATAACATGTCACCATACGTGCGTACGTACGGCTTACCGTCTCCACGTCGTGGGGTAATTGTTATTCAATATATTATTATTTGGATGGGTATAATAATGATGTGTAACTCATGTAAATAATAAATATAACATTTTAATGATTATTTATATATGATATACCATCCATTTATATATTATTTTAATATCAAAAGAATGATATTGTCGCTCGTGTGTACGTACGGACTACCGTCTCCACAAACGCGATGAGATTCATTCCCCATCGTAACCATTCAAGTATAATTATCATTTGATGATTTAAAAATGATGTTTAAGGACTTGATATCATTCTGGATATGAATAATATACAACCTATCCTTAAAAAAATTTCTTACGTAACAAAACATATAAAAGAAAACAAGTAAGTTAACACCCGAAACAACGATAAAACTAAGATATTATTATCAAATCGATATTAAAAGATCATATATGATATCATATTAATGTATATGATTCTTGTATAATTTAATAACAATTATTTCACCATTATACAGGAGGTTAACCTACCCCAACCAAGGAAAAGTACAAGGTAAGGGTTATTTCACAATCTCTTTATTATCCGAGGTTGTTTATACGTAATAATCTACTGGGATCTCGTTATCATCCACATCCATGTTTCTTCGAAATGTATTTAAAAAAAATATTAATTATTTACAAGAATATGGGTTAAAGTCATTTATACCCTTGTTTGACTTTTTATAAGTGGAATCTTTATGTCATTTTCAAAACAAGGTCCTTTTTAACCTTTTCGACAGAATTAAGGTAAGAATGTTTTTTTTACTTATACGGCGGGTGCGGTTATTTTCCGCCGTTATAAAATATTCAAAGCATTCCTTACAATCTTATAAGAATATTTTCAAGAAAATGTTTTATTTGGATCTTAAATGATTTCAAAAATAGAAATAGATATTTCTCTAAAAAGTGTTTTGCTTTCATCTATGTCAACATCCTTTGATGCGTTTTACGCTTATTTGAAGTTGATTTATTATGATACAAAACTTCTATATTGTATTGAAGGTTTTGTGATATGTTTGACTGTGGATGTGCTATTTTTATACCATTCATAGTTTATGGTGAAATTATTGACATTTCGTATGCTAGTTTTAATACGAATGTTTATGTTATGTTTAAACCTTTTCATGTGGGAATGCATTGGACTTAATATGTGACGGGTGGAGCCCGCTATAGCTCCTCGATGCATCGGTAGGTCTCATGAGACAAACTAGTGTCTTGGAACAAGGCCTTGACAAAATCATATTTTTAGTCTTGGCACGAGGCCTTGGCTATGTGGTTATGATAGTCTGGCATTATGCATTCCAACATTATGAAAGTGGTTATTGATTTTTGCATGTGATTATTCGATTAGTAGAATATCAATGTGAATAAGTAAATGGCATTATTTCATTTTATTTATGCCATACCATGTTGAAAGTTCATGTTTAAAAGGCTTTTGTTTTAGTTATACATTTCCTTAATTGTTTATTATTATTTATGAAAGTTTCCGCTATATTGTTATCCTTACTGGGCATTTGAGCTCACCCCTTTTCTATGTTTTATTTTTCCCAGGAAGTGAAGATATAAGTTATGAATGACCTGCAGGGATATTATGAGGGGATTATAGTGTGGACTGTGGAAACATTATGTTTTTGTAGTAGTTTTTAATTTTATGATGTAATGTAAAACTTATGAATATATCTAGTGTTTCCAAGGCTACTAAACCAATCGGTCTTTCGAGATTTGAACTTTCATGTGATCATGCCAATGTTATGTAATAATGCACCGACTCTGGGTAGCTGGGGTTGGGGCGTTACACCTGATGTGTTCCACGTATATATCATGAGGTACTACATACCTAAAACATCTTATGTATTAATCTAATTTTTACAAATTATAGAAAAATTTTGTTCTATGAGGAACATCCATGTAACATCCTAGAATGATAATGGGTTAAATTAGTTAATAATATGACTTATATCAACATGGTGAATCTTCTTTTTTCAGAGCCTAACTGAATAGAAATCAATAGTTAAGGGTACTTGGATTGGAGTATTTATTTGGATGGGTGACTTTCTGTGATGATTCCATGTGTATGTGTCTGTAAAGATAATGCACACTGGAAAGTACAAGTGTTGGAATTTGGGGACTCTCATTAGTTTGATTACCCATTCAGGAAAGCGGGAAGGCCCCTGGGTGGGGACCACTTGTTTTCTTGGTCAACTGATGGTACAGGGTAGGCCATGACCGAAATTCCATGTAAAGGAAGTGTGTATATGTTGTCAATGGGACCTAGTTGTTACATTAGGTATTAAATCAAGAACCCATACTTATGTGCGGAGAATTACAAAGGATGATTCATAGGGCTTAAAGGTAGGATGTTTTTCTATAAGGGGGGTGGGGGTGGGGTAATTTAACCAATAGTAAGGATAAATGGTTAAATTTCTAAATCGTATGACGAATGTCAACAATTTTCACCTTCCTTTTTTGGATCCTACCTGATTTGAACTCCATAGTTAATCATTCCTAGACCTGAGCACTGATCAGGATTGATGACCTTCTAGATAGATTCACAGGGTTTTTTTGAGTGAGGAAAAATCATATTGGGATTGTAATGTGTAGCATATGAGGACAGTAGTTAGTTAGATGACTTGTTTGGGAATGTGGGTGGGCCCCATGGTGGGGACGACATGTCTACAGAGAAACATGTTGTACTTCGGGGGTAAGAGAAGATTACCATTTTAAGCTCTGTTGTTTCTTCGGTCATTGGGCCCTAGTTTCCACAATCTAGTAAATATTAAATATCATGCATTAATTTTCTCTAAAACATGTCCACTTATATTTTCCATGTTTTGTGTGGAAACCACTAGTTTGATAAAGCAACATGGGAAAATTATGAGATCATGAAGTAAAATTATCCACAATTTTTTATATCATATTAGATAAATGACTACAGATATATACATGATATTTTTGTATAATGTGATAGCCTATAATTCTATGAAATATTGTATTCAAATAAATTAAATTTATTTGATAGTTATGTTACTTGTAACATAGAGTTTTAACAGATAACAACAAACATTTGATATTTAATTTATAGAATAACATTATTACATACAAATTAAATTTATTAAATTAATAAGAATATGAATACATTAAATATAATTTTTTTTATATATTGAAAATATATCCATAATAAATTATTAAATATCATTAATAGGTGTATATGATTCAATATTACTATTTTCCGTGAAAAATATTCTATTACTAATTACAAAAATTGATAAAATTTATTTTGGATATTTTTTAAAATTTGATTTTATAAAATAAAAAATGTTTCTAAATAATCGTTTATTGTTATCATAGAGTGAATTTTTGGTATATTTCTAAAATTTTAAATTATCAATGAATCGTGAAAAATAATGATTTTTTTATCAAAAATGCAATTTTGTTTATAGAAATCATTGGTTCCACAATTGTTTTAAAATTGGTATCATGGTAACATTTATTATAATATATATATATATATTAATATAATATATTTCATTGAAATATTATTTATGTTTAAATATGTTTTAAAATATTTTAAATCATTTGAAAAAAAATTCTTCAAGTATAAACTTTCCCATCACGTCTGCATGATTAATTTTAAATTAAATTATTCCAAATATATGAATGTAATTTGAAATATATTTTTTAATTATTCATAATATTCATAATTTATTTTATAGTATTTTTAACTTAATTTGTAACTAAAATTAAAAGTAAAAACAGTTAAAAAACATTTCCGCGTAAAAGGTAAAATTGCTTTTCCAGAGGATTATTCTATAAATATATGGGTCAAATAACACAAAAGAATTTAAAAAACAAATTTATATATAAGTTTTTATTAAAATGTTTAATTATCAATAATGGATTATTTTTAAGGATTGTTTATATAAAAAAATGGATATATGATTTCAAAATAAAAAAATTACATGTGTTTGAATCGACTCATTTTTTAAAGAAATCTCCTTCACCTATCCTATTCAAACTTCTATAAAATTATTCTTCATTAAATAAATCATCAAATATCTTATTAAAATCTATAATCAAATCATAAATAACAATAACTTCTCATTGAGACAACATATGATGGACTTGGGTGAATACCTAAAGAGGTTACCTGAAGAAGTGGTAACATTCATCATATTGATTTAATTTTTAATTAATCCAATAATATCAATTATTAAAAAAATAATTTAAAAATATATGTCTAATAAATAAATAAATATATATATATATATTAATTTACTAACCAAAAAACATAACAAATATAAATAAATTGTATTCAAATCATCATCCATTTGTATTGAATATTGCCGTATGATGAACCAATTTCATTATGCTTCAATAAAAACAATTTTTGGATAGATATAATTAGGTATTAAAATATATATATATATATATATAATATTTATGGTATTATTATAATTATGTAATTATTATTTCACATATACCTTCTTACTATACATTTTGTGGGAATACAAAAATTATTCTCTAGTGTGTGGTGGACTACCATAAGGTGAATCAGCCATGATTTAAATTAATGTTTAAATGATGTTTTTAATGAATTTATTAGAATTTTATTTTTAATAAATTATTATATATCGGTAATATATATTTTTAAAAACTAGTATTTGAATCTATTGGAAAATGGGCAAAATTTTTGTGCAAATATATGACTAATGGCCACCAAGAATGGTGATATTCATTATCCCTAAATAAATTTTATAAAATACCATAAATACATATAATATTAATATATATGATATTTATATCATTTATACAATTTTAGTGAATATTTATAACTTACAAAATTAAGAGAACAAAAAAATATCAAATTATTACATTCATGAAAAATAATACAGTTTCTGCCCGAATCAGAAATCAATATAGAATTGTGAATACACAAGTAATATAATTACATAAGTAAATAAAATTATAAATAATATATTATTAATTTTATTTGATATATGTATAATAATATTTAATATAATTTCTTTTCATCCAGAAAAAAATGATTTTGAGATATAAAGTAATGGATTTTCTCTCAATTGTCTTTCATTATCACATATGTATGGTTATGCACCTATAATCATATATTATGATTATAGTTAGCCCAATTGAAATATAACATCATTAATTTATTTATCATAAATATAATATCATTAATTTATACGTTTCTCAAATGATTATGATTATGATTCCTATTAAACAATTTTTAATATAAATCTCATGAAACATATTTATTTTACTATAATATATATATATATATATACATATATATATATATATTATAGGAACATATTTTGTAACATTTGTTTACTCTCCCTTTGTATGTAAGTGTTCAATAATGCTTTTAATGAAAATATAAATTATTTAATTTTTCATTCAAAATTTCATTCTCCTTCAAAAAGGATGTTTTATAAATTATTATTAATAATTTATGTTAACAATATAAAAAAGATATATGAGATAAATTTATTACCAATTTGGAACATTTAAAACAATGTTTTGAACAGAATAATCATGACTTTTTCCAAATTATGACAATTTCACATTTATTAGGAATGTGAATGGGATACCAATTTTAACATATGCAGCATGAAAAAATTCCTCCACCATCATAAAAAATAATTAATTTTTTGATTCCTTTATAATATTAAAATATTAATTTCAAAAAAAAATTAATATTTATTTTATATAATTTTATATTATTAAATTGTAAATTATATTTTCATCAAGGAATGTTTAAATTACTAATTTAGAACCATTTTCCATATACGATGACACTGATTGATGTTAAATATTACTTAAAAGGCATATTATACATGAATTACATGTTATATTATTCTTTTGTGAATCATGTATTATAAAATTATATGATTTATATCATGACTCATGCATAAGATCTCTGAATTAAACCATATGGATTTAGTATCGACCTGAAATTTTAAAAGTGAAATTTCCATTTTTATTTAGTTAAATTTTTTGTTTTGTTAAGTGTTTATATAAAATCCATGAAGATAATTTTTTTATGTTTTCTTTATTTAAAATTATTTTATGAATATTGATTGTTGTTAATATATCTATTGTGCAGTGATCAAACGATTAGTATAAATATCAAGCTATTACAAGTCATATTTACTAAGGTAATCGACGAGATAAACTCAATAAGTGTAATCATTCCAAATGAAGTTCATTTATCAGAACTTCTGATTGATATATATTCTTTAGGATCTTCCCTTGACCAATACCATGATGAGATCCTACTACATAAGAATTAGTGAAACTGTTCTGAGAGAAGATCAAACTCATCGAGATTGCGGCCGAAACCATGACCCCCGAACAACCCCAGGACAATCTCACTATAGCACACCTTACTCATTGGGCATATGCTGGTGTAATAAAGTGATATGTATCTATAACATAATAATGTTAATATATCATATAATAATATATAAATTTTCATTTTATTTGTTCATTTAAATGATTTGGTTTTGATTTAATTAAACCTAAAATGTATTTTTGGGTAATATTCAAATTCATTTAAGGGGAATATTTTGAATAATTAACGGACATTTGAAATAAATATTATTTTAATTAAATATTATGTATGTATTATTAATTTTAAATTGTCTTGTAATTTTTATGATGTGTAATGTACTGCTCATAGGGGATCAAAAACTATTATTGAAAAAAAAATTATAAAAAAATTTCATATATTATTTTAAAAGAAAAAGTTCATATATATAGAAAAATATTTATATAAAATGAATATTATTTTTGGAATCATATTGTTGAAATTATCCAACAGTGGCTTTTTCATATTTTTTTGAGACAATCATATTTATGTGTAAAAATTAAATATTGTATTAATATATGATGTGTTTTATGAAATCAAAATTACCGATAAATGATGTAATAAATACCATAATAGGGTAGTCTAGGAAAAATATATGATTTACTATTAAAATAATGTTAATTTTTTATTATTTTCATATTTTCATAATGCCCGTTATGAATCTTGAATAATGTATAATATATTTTATTAATTTCAATTAATTTCAATGATAATATTACTCACATATACATAAGAAAGGCTAATATTTTAATATATTCGGCCATTTTTCTTATAAAATATTTAAAAACTACCCTCACTGAAAAAAACCATGTGAACGATTGTTGTTTTTAATATTTTATAATATATATTCCAAAACATATATTTGTGAAATATTAAAGAATTCCACTCTCATTTACTATATAATCCCACCAAATATCTCACTTATTTTTTCTAAAAATTATTTTTGAACTCCCTTACATTGTCCTACATTCACTATTATCCTCAAAAGTCACCGAACCTATCATGAATCCACTCTTAAAATATTTTATGTCACACACTCAAGTAAGGGTTCCTTTGCCAATTTTATACATGATTCCTCATATTGTGACTCTCTTTTATTCAATTAAAAATGATGGGGTGTGATTTCACAACACCCACATTATTCACTTAATATTTTTGAAAGATGATATACCATTTTAAATCTCATTAACCCCTTCCATGTACACCCAATACCAAGCAGAAATTTCATAAGAGTAATTCCATTCATTATGTTTCATCATGTTTTGTAATTATGTTACACCATTTATTTACAAAATCCATATATTGGGAAATGTTTTTATAAGTATTTATTACATTTATTTTAATGTATATATGATGAGACACCCCATTATCTCTCACAAACCCTTAAAAATATTTATGTCACATCGTTAGGCTATTGAAATTGCACAACAAACATACCTTCCAAAACAATTATGTAGTGAATTCTATACCCATTACCTCCCAAGGGTGTTCACTATTATGAACATGTAAATTTTTTTGAGGACATAAATTTTGGTATTCCACACTTATTCATTGTTGAATATATTAGGATTATTAAAGAATCAATATTTTATGATCTATGTTTCATGCTTAAGAATGACAATGAAATTAAATTAATGGGTGTTCCCAAAATTATATCTCTACCTAATATATTGGGTATTGTTTCGTATCATGTTATGTAATGTTTTGATATAGTATTACCTTATTATGTTATTGTAAATTTTCCACTATGATATCTTGCCAGTTTATCATTGACCTTTGATGTAGTGTTTTATGGTGTTTCCATATATCGATGTATTGAATATTATGTAATATCAATCATTATTATTAATGGTTCTTTACTCCTTTCATAAAATGTGAAATTATCATCAATTTATTCCACGATTACCCCCTTAATAATATTTACATCTCACCCATTTCATATGAATTTTCCCTTGGATATTCCATATGGTTTTATGCACAATCATGTTAATGATGTGTTCAATAATGTTTTTGTATTCCATATTTAATGTTGTAATGAAATGTACCTTATTACCAAAGACACTAGAATTTTCAATATTTTAGGTTTAATTTTGTGTAATTTTATCTCATAAAAAAATATAAAAATGTAATAAAAATAATGGGGTTGTTATTGTTTGTATTAGAGGAATGATTAGTTATTTTTTGGATTAGGAAGATAACACTATAGTGAATTCCTTAGGGATAAGCCTATATATAAAAAAAGATCTATATGTATAAGTGAGGTTATTTTTATTGGTTTATATGAAAATACATCCATATCATTATACCAAAAACTAGATGTGGCTCATTGACATATGTTTCACGGGGTAATACCTGCATAGAACACATGAAAATTGACTCGAAAGAGATATGGTTCAAGAAAATGTGATTTCATGCACTCATAGTTTGAAATTACATGGGATATTATTTGGTAACTTTATAATCATAGTATAATAAATTATGAAGGGAAAAAATATTATATGAATAAATGTTAGTAAATAGAACACAGATAACATATATTTAATCATTCAAATTCATATGATAAAGGTAACTTATATGTTTTCCCATTTTAGGTCATTTTATTCCCAAATATTTCATTAATAGTTTAAAATAATAACTCTTAAATTTGCTTTTATTCTATCCAATGATCGGTAATAGAGGTAACAAGATAATAACCATTGAGAAGATCAATGTAATCACTACTGTAATGAGAATCTCAATCTGATGGGAGTTGGAATCACAAACATTATCACAATACACTCTCAAATAATTAATGTTTTCTATATAATCATAGATCCTGAGGAATCCCCCCCACCGATGAAATAACAAGTCACAATAGAGATCTAAATGATACAAATTCCACCTAATTTGAATGGATCATGAGTTTTTTAAATTTTTGAATAATGAATCAAATCCAATGAAAATATCTTATCAATCCTTCTATACTCAAATAATGATAATTTTATTCCATATACAATTCATATACAGGGTGATGATGATCAATAGTGGACATTAATAAAAAAATATGACGTGATATGTTTGTATTGTGATGATTTTGTAAGAACCTTGTTGTAACTCATATTTGGATCCTTTAATTTTATTAGAAAAAACACTTTGGACATGATATAGATTCCTAATGAGTTTAAATAGGTTATGTGGGTGTCTGGTGCATGTTTGGAACTCAGAACACCTCTTTTTGAAAAAACAAACCAAGTCACATGGTTTGCGTAGGGTTTGGGTAACCATGTGGATTTTATTTTTTCAGATAGTGGAACCTCGCACTGTTGTTGTATGACCGTGTAGCCAAACCGTGAAAATTCTCCTTTTTCCCAGGTTCGGGAAGACCATCCTCGCACGACTTCTTCACATTTTGACAAACCATGAGGAAAAACTGTGTCTAGGATAAAACATGTGTAAAATGCATCAAATTAACTTAATGATATATTATTCTTTCCCCTTCCCCCCTAATATTATCTAATGTGGGATTCATATAATTCTCATTCATTTTAGAGATTAGTGAATATCAAAACATGGAATCAAGAGGACTTATTTGTCCACCATTCAATCAAACATCAGTTTGAAATGTTTAATGCCCAACGATATGTACTTGAGTCCTCTTCATCAATTCTTCTTGTGTTTCACTCTTAACCTCGATATCTCCATGTGAGCATTATTCAACATTTCATAGATCTACTCCGATCTGTGGAAAATTATTTTCTGATACTAGAGTAGAGAGGTCGTACAAACCTAAGGATGGTGGTCAACAACTCATCTATAAAGATCAATGTTTTTTGGAATGTTCATAGGGGCCAACCAGTTTCGTTGGAAAATATTTCAAAAATTAACATGAAATTTTTATAATCATTAGCATCGTATGGTTATGATCTTTCCAAATATGTGATTATTTGTAATTGTTTTCAACAATTACTTAATCATCATCATGTCAAATATAATGCCATAATTGGGTTTTTAGTGTTTTGACTCGTTTGATCCACTGTTTGGGTGTCCCTTTCTTGACCATTGTAATAGTGAGTCTTTTTATCAAAAATTGTTTTTTATGAATTATGAATTTCATGATGGAATGAACCATGTATGTTCACCTATTGATCCAATTAAAGTAACGGATTATAGATGTTAATTAAATGTGCAATATGGAAAGTGAAATGACATGTATACTAAGTATATAACTTGGCATTAACAAAAGAGATTAAATAAAGGTTACATGTCCATAGTACCCCTTTCCATATTGATGGATGGTAATAGCGTGAATCTCAATAATTTAATAATCATTAATGACTAATTATGACTTGATTAAATGGTTGCAATTCTATATGGACTATCCATACTAACGGAAGTCAAGTCTTGAACCAATGATTTCAACTCTACATGAAATATCCACATTAATGGAAATCAAGACTTCAACCAAAAATATTAATAGATGATTTAAAAATCAAATAGGAATGTAGTGGCTTGAGATTGCCTTGGATTCTGATAAAAGAATATATTGGGTTTTGGGAACCCAATTATGATTCATATATATGGTTTGTATTGGTTGATACACACCTTGATTCCGGTTCTTGTATATTCTGTGGATCCTGGTATACTACTGTATGGCACCTTCTTCATATTATAGTATACCTCTAATAAACTCTATGGATCCAACATTGTCAAATAGGTACCTTGGATACACTCCTTGAACCCAGTCATTACTTTAACCCATTTACCCCTAGTTGATCACCTTGGACTCGATAGGTGACTTATTATAGAATCCTTATAATACGCTTCTGGATTATACACTTAAACCATAGCTAGACTTAGATACTAATAGTTTATCATTCTATGAGTTTATGTAACATTGGCTTTAATTATGGAATTTACTCACTAGATATTACTGACTAGTTTACTTGTTGCATTTTGGAAACATAAATAACTATACTATCATGAGATGATTTCAGTGTTGTCTATGACTTAGGTGACCTATTAACATTTAAGAGTAATTGATTAATTAATGAACTGGTTACATGTTAAGACAATATCTGAGGGGTGATGCATGTACTTGGTTATTTAATTATTATTTTTACATCTTTAACTACATTATATATGCATTCCATCACACTACAATATTCCATTACATATGACGTATGATATAGGCACCATTGGTGCTGGCCAACAGAAATTTATCTCATACAATATTTTGGTGCCATTTGGTACCCAGAGTAGATTACATGGTTGCAGGTATTGAAAAAGGGAAGAATGTAGCTTACAATACCTGGTTGTGTGGTGATTAGATGAAGCTTGATAGAAGATGATCGAGTAGTATCTCATGATTCTTAGATTATACTCTGTTTTCCTTTACCTTGTGAACATGTTATTAATATTACTTTGTATTCATGCTATCTAGTTTTGTAGAAACATGACATTACATCATAATTTTACTAGTTAATACAGTTCTTATAAATCTTGTTTATCTATTGTAGATGTTTTCTTATGCTATTTATTTTTATTAATTTCATTTTTTTATATTTCATTATATCCATTCTGGTGTGATACACTCTACTAATGAGGGCATATTATTCCCAAAGACATGCACTAGACCCTTGTTCCATGTTGGAAGCATCTGGTGCTTGGGAGGATGCACTTGAGGCCATGTGGACCACTGGGCTTGGGACACCCATTAAGTGGATTCTAAGTCAGAGTCAACACTAGGTGGTATCAAAGTTGGTTTATTTTCATTCTTGAAAATTTTCAAAAAAAAAATTAGAGAATAAGAATTCTAGGTACATGGTTATAAGCCATGTTTGTGATTCTTAAACCCATGTTCTGGGTAAAATTCAGGTTACCCATAATGCAAGGTTTGTTCTATTTTTAATATTACATATTATAATATTTCACTAATGGGTGACTCACATGTTTTGTGGTGTTATTGATTTTTACTCCTTGTAAATTTTTTCATAATTGTCCCATTGATATAACGTAAAAGAGTATCTCTACATGAATAATAATATGCAGCTATAATTCACTTTTCATGAATATTTCCATGCTATAGTGGTGAATTTCACTGCTTTTCATTACTTGATATGCCTGCGATTTTTTTGTGATGTTGTGATAGATTCTTGTACATGTATAACATTGTCTTTGATTGAGTGATTTAATGTCTCAATTAATGAGGTGTATGGACCCTCATGGGTTGGATTGGGTAATTTACTATGAAAATTCATTATGGTATAAGTAATTGGGGGTCATTTATGGAAATATATATATATGGGCATTGACTGGTCGAAACTGATTATTCATTATAAAGTGAATCCTGAAATCAAAAATAAATTATTTTAACATCCTTATCCATCCATGTCATGTTTATGAGAGGTAAAGGAGTTAACCTAAGAATAAAGTGTAAAATGTCATAAATTTTAAACTAGACACTTAACGATTCCTTTTCAACTAAGCTGGTAGTATGGGTAGCATGCCTTGGGTAGTGAGCTTTCATACATTCAAATTTTATTAGTGATGATATTTCTTGGATTCTATGATTGTTATATAGAGTGTTCTTGTCATTTTTTTTCCAATGCCTCCATGATTTCCTTGTGTTGTTCTCCATGAAGGTGGTGATGACCAGGCTCCAGATATAGTGGGCCCTAAGCCGCCAGTCATTCTTATATGACTTCCACAAGAGGCACAACTTGTTTTACCTAATAATATAAATTATTCACAAGTCATTGATAGTTTTCTACATCTAATGAAGTTCAAGAAAGGTGCTCCAAGGATCCACCTACAATGGTTGATCTGACCATCTTGTTCTAGCAGTAGTATCCACCTTCTTCTCTAGGGGTTGGTGGATCTCAATAGCTGAGTCTTTTATAGAGGAAATCTTATCTATATATGAGTATCTGGAAACACCTACAGAGTGGAGAGTCATTATTATCTACATTTTTCCGTCATGATTTGGCCAATACTTTGTGGGATGTCATTAACCAGATTGGACACCATCCGGACATGTTTTAGGTTGACTTCTAGAGAGTATTCTATGATCTATTTGCTCCAACATCACACATAGATGATAGAGCCTAATAGATTTTTCATATAGAGTAGGGTTCTATATTTGTTGTGGAATATCCATCATGTTTCACTGCTTTGAAGGTTTTTTCACCGCTTCTAGATGGTGATGTGTTTTCAATTTCTAGATGTTTGAGTATGGGAATTAGTATGCTATCGGATCCCATGTGAATGTTTTTGTACATACTAAATTATTTACAATAGATTATAATTCCCTTATCACTGAGTGAAACCTGGGGGACATAAAAAGTACTAGCTTTAAAGGATCAGTGTCGTATTGGGCCAGTAGTTCTTTCAGTGGTAGGAATCGTTCGGTTGAGGTTTATCATTAGGGAAGTCGTAGACATTGTATCTAGTTTGATAGCTCTGTAGTGTGTCATTAGTGTGGAAAAACAGGGTATAAGAAGCCCCAGTGTGATAGAGACAATATGGAGTTCGGGTATTGCGGCTGCCTAGGTCATCTTCAACACTTGTTCTGGACAATTCCACCAGCATCTAGTGGAATGTGTCATTTTCAAATCAACCTTTGAGAGTTAGATATTTTTCACCCTTTCAAGAAAGGATTTGGAGTAGCATGGGTATGTCAGGGCGAAGAGAAGATGGTGGCGATAGAAGTTTGATTCCTGATCACCAGCAGCACCTACCGAGTAGTCATTATGATGGTAGTCCATTGGTTTCACAAGGTCGTGGATCAGGTCAGTTGTATGCTTTAGAGTGGATAACTAAGGATCAGGCTTCATGACCATCTATAGTTCATGTACTATTATTGTAGCCTCTAATAGTTTCTCCACTTGGTTCGATACAGGTGCTTCCGACAATTTTCATTCTGCATCTATTGTGGAAATACATATACTAGAGATGCATCATTATAATGGTGTAATGAACCTTAATTCACCATTGTAAATACATACGAAGGGAATATGACCATGTAGGGATAGTCCCCTTGACGTTGGTAGTTACCCCTTCCTGTGGAATCTCATTTTTTAGAGAGTATTGGCTTCGATGTGATTCTCAATATGGACTGCAAGGTTCACCATCACTCCATTCTAGACTGTTATTTCTGATGGGTTTATTTTACATTACTAGAGGGTAGCATTTATCATTTCAAAGGCGAGTGGGATGTCTAGGATGGGAGAGCTGTATTAAAGCATCATGGTCTAGGTTAAGTGAAGACCAAGATTTAAAATCATTTTGTGGGGGAGTTGATTTTGCTTCAAATTGATTTCCCTCCGATAGTTGATCATTTCAACGAAGTCATTCCTGATAGCTATTCTGTATTACCTCGTAAGAGTGAAATATATTTTAACATCCCATTATTTCATAGTACATTATATCATTAATGTCATTCAATAGATTGTGCTAAACGCAACATCGAGTTCAAGCACACTGCAACATTTCAAACTAGCCGTTCAAAATGTTGTAATGAATAGTATTAACTGCATTTTGAATCTTATATAATCTATATAATTGTGACATCCAAATTTTGAGTTTCATATTCATAATACAATAACATTTTCATTTCTTTCAGAGAAAGAATTATTTTTTAAAAAAAATGCAATTTTACAGCCTTTTAATGAAGAACCCTTTTTAAAAAAAAATTTGAAACTTTTATATGTTCAACATAAGAAAATTAAAATCTTTTTTCGAAGCGGGAAATAAAAATTAAGTTTGGAAAAAATTTTGGTGCTTTTCTGATAACATTCATATTTTTATGAAGAGTAGAAAATACTATTTTTTTAATTGAAAACAACATTTTTAATATAAATAATTTTTATTGTTAAATTATGAATTTTAAAGGTTCTGAATTATAATTAGATTACATATTTATTATTTCATAAAATATAGGTCATTTTAAGTAATTTCACATTTAAATTTGACATAAACACATGTTAATCTTTTGATAGTTTTTCGTTTTTATAAAACTGCTTTTTTGTTTTGACATCAAGAATTAATTTTAAATTAATAAATTAATCTTCTATTTTTTTTAATCATGTAAACTATACTTCTTTTTTTTAATTCCGAATATCAAAATTATCATAGGGTGAGTTTTTGGGTATTTTTCTAAAAACATTCAATTTTTTTTGAATAGTGAAAAACACTCGGTTATTATTTAAAGCTGACTTTATATTTAAAGAATTATTTAATTTATTTAAATTTCTTATTAGTCAAAATAGATATATAATACCTATATAAGTAAAATTTCATTTATTGTTGTCATTTTATTTTTAAAATAAATGTATAATATTTTATTGAACGTTTTAACTTCTTTTACCCACCGTCTAGGCATGTTACCAAATTATCATAATACATAATATTTTAGCTTATATGAGTTGAATTTCAAAACTTCGAGAGACATGGTTGACATAAATATGTAAAATTTGATTCAATATGATGAAAATAATTTTTGGTAAATAGTAATTGTTGACTTTTATTTTCCACGATTAAAAATAAATATGGTAATTAGAGGAAAAAAATGATATTATAATTACCATATCCCATGTCCTAACACTATAAGATAAGTGTAATTTTACCAAAAAAACCATAGAAATAAAATATCATCCCTTAGGTTAACTTTTATTAGATTAGGTCGTTTATTAATATTGTATTTAAAGAATAGTTAAAATTGTTAAATTCAATGTTAATTAACGAAACCGTTTTTAATATACGGTTATATAAAAGATAAATTTGTCTATAAATATTCATCGTAAAGAAAAAATTATTTCATATTAAATGGAATTTTATTCATAATATTTAGAGATTAAATAATTAAATTTATGTATGACACAACTAGGATGAAATAATTACCTTCTAAATGAAATATTAAAATAATTTATATTATAAATAATAAAATAAAAAAAATTGAAAATTTTTGTTGTTATCAATGAATTTTCTAAGATAATATGACATCTTATAGTTGATTAGATAAATTTTTTCTAAGTGATATGTTTTTTATGACTTCCAAAAAAACAAAATACCAAATACTGTCAAAATTGATATAAATTAATTTTTAAAAAAGTACTATATTAATGGTTGATATAATATTCCTAAATATTAATGGATCAAAATATGGCTTAAATAATATTATATATATCACTAATGAACCACTTGAGTTTCTGATGGATGTATAGAGTAATTTTAATGACCATATTGTGTATGAATATAGGAAGAAACAGTAAAAGTTAAACAATATAACTGAGAGTTGAATCTAAATGATAAGGTTAAAATTATAACATATACATGTGTAAAACCTAATGGCTGAGATAAATAAGACCCATAACCTATTAAGGCTCTATATAATATCATTGTGAGTCATTATTAACTGAATATAATTTTATAATACATTAATATTTATATAATTTCCTAAAGTGACCTTCACCCATATTATAAAAGGGCACTTCCCCTTCTCTCAAAATCGCACCTCAAAAGCTATTTGGATCATCCAAAACCAGCCTAAATATCCTTAAAAATTCATTCACATCTTCATATAGTCCTTACATTGAAGGTAAATCAAACATATTTAGCCCTTTTGATCAACTCAAAATGAAACACCTAAAGAAGAGGTAATAATTTCACCACCCACTTTCTAGTTCTTTTCATATTCCACGTCCTATTTCATTGTTGTTTCCATATAAAAATAACAAATCCAGCACATGTTACATATAGTGATGTTATTATAAATATGATACAAACATAATTGTTATTATATCCATCCTCTAAATGACAATTTCACCATAGGTGCGTACGTACGGCATAACGTCTCCACGTCGTGGTGTAGATTGTTATTCAAACACTTCATTATTTTGATGGGTATAATAAAATGTACAACTATGGTAAATAGAAATATAACATGTTTATGATTCTGTATATATATGATATATCATCTAATTACATACAATTTCACCACCGATATAATGATATTGCCGCTTGTTCGTACGTATTGATTAACGTCTCCACAGCGCGATGTGATTCATCCTCACATTAACAATTCAATGATTATTAAAGAAATATATATATATTGTTAATAAGTATGTAATATATGACATAATAATGATACTATAGATATATATATATATATATATAATTTTTTACTTACATATATCTTATTCACTAAAATCTGTTCAATATGATATAAAAACGGAGACATCGTTTATGCATACGTACGGCCTACCATCTCCATAAATGGTGCCTTCCATTTAATATATATCTATATTATAAATTTATATATTTTAAATATATATGATATATAAATATAGGTTTATATCCTATAAGTATATAAATTATGTTCTAAATGGTACGATCAATAATAACAAGTTAAAACATGTATGATAATGAATTACAAAAAATGATAAATTATCATGGATATCATTATAAAATAGGCAATATAATGTCATAAATGAATCTTGTGTGATATAATAAATATTTATATGGTTTCTTTATATTTTAATAACATACTAGAGTCGTTATAAAGGAGTTTAAACGTATCCTCGGCCAGAGGAAAGTGCAAGGTAAGGGTTAATTTCCTAATCACATTATAATCCAATGTTGTTTTTATGTACATTTCTACATGGAAATATTTATTATCCATGTCCATATTTTATAAAAGTGTCCTCAAAGGGATTATCTTTAAGTTTCTTTTTACTGAAACATCATTTTAAATGTTTATAAAATTTATTCTTCTAAACCTTCTTCATTAATGTCCTTGTTTTCAAAATGGTTTTAAGGATTTATTTATATTGACATGAATGCTATAAAATCTTATTTACATTAAAGAATTTCAAAGTGGTATGGGACACTTTGATTATAATCTAGCTTTTAAATTACTTCATTCATTTGTCTTTTAAATGAGTTTATAAAAAACTGATATTTTTCTCAATGCTTTTTACTGATCATTTTCAACTATGTGAACATTCTTTATAGGATATTATTCTTGATCAAGGATGATTTATTATGATACAAATATTTTATAATGTATTGAAGAATTTGTGATACGTTTGACTGAGGATGTGGTATTTTTATACAATTCATGGTTTATGGATAATGTATTGACATTTCATATGCTAGTTTTAATATGAAAATTTTTGTTATGTTTAAACATTTTTATATGAGGAATTCATTAGACATTGTATGTTACGTGTTGAGCCTGCTATATCTCCTCAATGTATTGGTAGGTCTCATGAGACATATTAGTGTCTTAGAAGAAGGCCTTAACAAAATAATATATTTAATCTTGGAATAAGGCATTGACTATGTGGTTATGATGTTAGGAATTATGCATTCCATCATTATGATATTAGATATTGATATTACATGTGTTTATGCAACTAGTAGAATATCCATGTAAATATGTAAATGGAATTATTTGATTTATATTTTCCATATTATGCCGAAATTTATTTTTATAATGTGTTTTTTTAGTTTTATACATTTCCTTAAATATTTATGCTTATTTATGAATGTTTTGACTATATTTTTATTTTTACTCAGCATCTGAGCTCACCCCTTTCATTGTTTTATTTTTCTAGGATTCGAAGAAGAATATTTTTGCTGAACTACTAGGATAGTATATGGTATATTATTGTGTTCCATGGAGAAAATGTTTTTATTGCTTTTCATTTTATAATTTAATGTAACGATCACGTCTGTAATCTATTTTCCATGACTTCTAAACTGGCCAGTCCTTTAGAATTTGATCCTTTATTATCATTCCATTTTATATTTCATGGATTGCTAGTATACTACTATTGTGTACCTTCTTCAAAATATAGTATACCTATGATACACTCCTTAGATCCGACATTGTCAAGTAGGTCCCTTGGATACACTCCTTGGAACTAGTCATTACATTTCCTCATTTAACCCTATTCGCTCACCTTGGAATCCATAGGTGGATTATTGTGGAAGCCATATAATACGCTTCAAGATTATACTCTAAAAACATAGCTAGAATCAGATACTACTAGGTTATCTATCTATGAGTTTATGTAACCTTGTTTTTTATTATGGAATTCCATCACTAGATATTATTTATAAGTTTTCTTGTTACGTTTTGGAAACATAACTAATTGAACTATCACGGGATGATGTCAGTGTTGGATATGAATCATGTGACCTATTTACATTAAATGGTATGTTATTAGTTAATGAATTGGTGACATGTTAAGATATCTTCTGATGGTTCAAGAATGTACTTGGTTATTTATTTATATTTTATACTTCTTTCATTACATTATATATGCATACCTACACACTAATATATTCCATTACACATGAAAGATGCTATAGACACCGTTGGTGGTGTAAAACTGAGAATTATCTCACAAACTCTTTTGGAGCCATTACGTGCCCAGAGTAGATTACATGTTTACTAGTATTGACAATGTGAAGCATACAGCTTCCAATACCGTGTTGTGTGCTGATAAGTTGAAGCTTGATAGCAGATGATCGAGTAGGATCTCAGAATGCTAAGAGTAGACTATTGTTTCCTTTACCTTGTGAACATGTTATGAATATTGCATTGTATTCATGCTATCCAGTTTTCTAGTAACATGACATTACATCATAATTTTTCTAATTAATATATTTATTATATTTCTTGTATATATATTTCAGATGTTTTCTTCTGCTATTTATTTATGTTAATTCCATTGTTTACTATTCCACTATAACCATTCTGTTTTGCTAAATTCTTCTAATGAGGGAATATTCTTCCCATAGACATGCACTAGACCTATGTTCAATGTTGGAAGCATCTGGCACATGGGAGGATGCACTAGAGGCCATGTGGGCCACTGGGCTTGGGACACCCGTTAAGTGGTTTCTGGTTATGAGTCATCACAATGTGGTATCAAAGGTGGTTTATTTTCTATCATGACTATTTTCAAACATTAAATTAGTGAATAAGAATACTTGGGACGTGGCCATAAGCCGAATCCATGTTCGGGGTAAATCCCAGGTAACCTATAATGTAATGTTTGTTCTATTTTCCCTATTACATATTATATTATTTCACTATTGGGTAACTCATATGTTTTGTGGTTTTGTTGATTTTTACTCCTTGTAAATTTTTTCATCATTGGACCATTGATATGAGGTAAAATAGTATCTCTTCATGAATCATCATAGGCACCCATGTCATGAACATTTCTATGCCATATAGGTGAGTTTCACTTCTTTTCATTTCATGATATGCCTGTGATTGTTTTGTGATTTTGTTATTGTTAATTGTACATGTATAACTTTGGCATCGATTCAGTGATACCGTGACTCAATTCTTGAGGTTTATGGGCCCTCAAGGGTTATATTGGGTAATTTACTATGAAAATTCATTATGATATAAGTAAATGGGTGTCATTGTTGGTAATATATATATGGCAATTGATTGGTCATAACTAACAATTCATTATAATGTGAATCCTAAAATCAAAAATAAATTTGTTTATCATCCGTATCCCTCCATGTCATGTTTATGAGAGGTAAAGGAGTGAACCTAAGAATAAACTGTAAATTTTAATAAATTTTATACTATACACTTATCAATGCCTATTCCACTAAGAAGTTAGTTTGGGTTGCATGCCTTGGATTGTGAGTTTTCATACATTAATATTTTATTTGTGATGATATTTCCTTGATTATATTCCTATTATATGGAGTGTTCATTCAATTTTAAACCAATTCTAACATGATATCATTTTGTTGTTATCTACGATGGTGGTTATGACCAGGCTGCAGATATAGCTGTCCGTAAGCCACCAGTATTTCTTATATTAGTACCACCCGAGGAACCACTTGTTGTACCTAATCATGTAAATTATTCCCATGTCCTTGAAATGTTTTTACATCTAATGAATTCCATGAAAGGTGGTCCAGGTGTTCACCTGCAAAGGTTGATCTGACCCCCGAGTTCCAATCGTAGTATCCTACTACTTTTCATGGGGATTGTGGATCTCACGAGATGAGTTTTTGATAGGGGATATTCTATCTATATTTGAGAATCTAGAAACACCTACAGAGTGGGGAGTCAAGATTTCTACATAAATTTTAGAATAATCTTCCAATAGTTGGTGGGAATTCAATAACTAGACTGGAAACCAACATGACATGTTTGGGGTTTACTTCCATACTGTATTCTAAGATCGATTCATTCCAAAGTCATAGAGAGATTATAAATCCAAAGAGATTGTTCAAATCATGTACGGTTCTATATTGGTTATGGAATATTCAACATGTTTCACTAATTTGAAGAATTTTTCACCGCTTTTAGTTAGTGATGAGATTTTGTAAGCTAGAAGTTTGAGGATGGGATTCAATATGCTTTCTGAAACCCTGTGAATGTTTTTATACTTCCTACATTATTTTAAATATATTATAATTCCATTATCATTGAGCGTAACATGAGGGGTGAAGTGAGTACTGGTTTTAAAAGATCAGTGTCGCGTCGGGCTAGTACTTCTTCTAGTTGTAGGAATCGTTCGGTTGCGTTTTATTGTCAGGGAATTCATAGAAATAGTATATAGTTTTATAGCTCTATAGTGTGTCATTAGTGTAGAAAACTAGGGTATAAGAAGCACCAGTGTGACAGAGATACTATGAGTTTGAGGATTGCGGCCACCTGGGACATCTTCATCACTTTTTTAGGACCATTCCACCAGCTTCGAGTGGAATGGGTCATCTTCAACTCCACCATAAAGAGTGAGTATTTTTTTCACCCTGTCAAGTGAGGATTTGGAGTAGCATAGGTAGGTGATGCCGAAGAGAATGTGGTGGTGATAGTATTCCAATCCCAGATCATTAGCAACTCCAGCAGAGCATTCATTATCATGGTAGTCCATTGGTTTCACAAGGTCATAGATTAGGTCAGATTTTTGCTTTAATTTAGATACCCAAGGATCATGTTGTGGGACCATCTAAAGTTAATGTACTATTATAATAGACTCTAATATTTTCTCCACTTTGTTTGATACAGGTTCTTCCATCACTTTTCATTCTGTATCTATTCTGGAAATACTTATACTAGAGATACATCATTATTATGGTGTAATGAACCTTCATTCACACATGGGAATATATACGAAGGGAATATGACGGTGTATGGATAGTCCCCTTGAGGTTGGTAGTTACCATTTCTTTTGGAATCTCATTTTTCTAGAGATTATGGTATTCGATGTGATTCTCCTGATGGACTGTATGGTTCTCTAACATGCCATTCTAGACTATTATCACCGATGAGTTTATTTTATAATAAAAGAAGGTAACACTTTTCATTTCAAAGTCAAGTGGGATTTCCGTGATGGGAGAGATTTATTGAAGCATCATGGGCTAGGTAGAGTGACCACATAGATTTAAAATCATTGCGTGGAGGAGTTGTGTTTTCTTCAAATTGTTTTCCCTCCAATACTTGATCATTTCAAGGAAGTCATTCCTGATAAATATTCGGTATTACCTCTTAAGAGAGAATTATATTGCAACATCCCATTCTTTCATAGTACATTATATCATTAATGTCATTCAATAGATTGTGTTACATGCAACATCGAGTTCAAGAGCACCAAATATTTCCAAACTAGTCGTTCAAAAAGTGGTTAAGAATTGTATTAACAGCATTTTTCATCTTATATACTCTATATAATTTTAACATCTATATTCTGCGTTTCATAGACAGAATATAATAACAAATTCATTTCTCTCAAAAAAAGAAGTATTTTTAAAAAAATGAAATTTTACTGCCTTTTAATGGAGAACCCTTTTTGAAACAAATATTTGAAACGATTATATGTTCAATATAAGGAAATTAAAATATTTTATAGAAGCGAGACATAAAAATTTAGTTTGGAAATTTTTTGGAACTTTTTTAACAACATTCATATTTTGACGAATAGTGGAAAAT
This sequence comes from Viscum album, assembly GCA_963277665.1. NCBI lineage: Eukaryota > Viridiplantae > Streptophyta > Magnoliopsida > Santalales > Viscaceae > Viscum > Viscum album. The sequence continues at coordinate 166,683,533 of OY728135.1, forward strand.
AATATTTTTTAATTGAAAACAACATTTTTAATAGAAATAATTTGTTGTGTTAAATTATTAATTTTAGTTGTTTTGAAGTATAATTAGACTATATTTTTATAATTTTATACAAAATAGGTCATTATAAGTAATTTCACATAATAATTAGACATACACACAAGTCAATCTTTTGATAGGTTTTGCATTTAAAAAAACATCATGTTGGTATTGACAACAGGAATTAATTTTAAATTAATAAATAAATCATTTATTTTTTTATTGGGTAAAATAGACTTCTATTTTTAATTCGGAGTATCAAAATTATCATAGGGTGAATTTTTCAGTATTTTTCTAAAAACAGTCAATTTTTGATGAATAAGGAAAAACACTGTGTTATTACATAAATTCGACTTTATATTTAAATAATTAATTATTTTATTTAAATTTAATATAAGTCAAAATAGATATATAATACCTATATAAGTTAAATTTAATTTATTTCAGTCATTTTATAATAAAAATAGATGTATAATATTTTATTGAACATTTTAACTTCTTTTACCAACCTTCTAGGCAGGTTACGAAATTTGCGTAAAACATAATATTTCCACTTCTATGTGTTGAATTTTAATAATATGAGAGACACGGTTCAAATAATTAATTAAACATTGATTCAATAGGTTGAAAATAATTTCTATTAATAGTAACTTTTGACTTTTATTTAACACGGTTATAAATAAAAAGGGTAATTAAATGTAAAATTTAAATTATAATTACCCTAACCCATGTCCTAATTCTCTAGTATAAGTTTAATTAGACCAAAAACATCCTTAGAAATAAAATATGATCCATTAGGTCAACATGCATTAGATTAGGAACTTTATTTTTATGTTATTTAAAGAATAGTTAAAAGTGTTAAATTCAATGTTTATTAACTAAACCGTTTTAAATATTGTTTTATACAGAATATAAATTTGATGATAAATATTCATCATAAAGATAAAAATATTTCATATATAATGGAATTTTATTTATAATTTTTAGAGATTATATAATTAAATTTATTTATGACACAATTAGGATGCAATAATTACCTTCTAAATGAATTAGTAATATAATTTATATTATAAATTATAAAATAAATAAAATTTAAAAGTTTTGTTGCTATCCATGAACTTTCTACGATAATATGACATTTTAGGGATAATTAAATTATTTTTTCTCTAAGTGATAATGTTTTTATGACTTCCACATAAACCAAATACCAAAAAGTGTCAAAATTGACATAAATTAATTTTCAAAACAAATACAATATTATTGGTTAATATATTATTACCAAATATCAATGGTTAAAAATATGGAGTAAATAATATTATATATATCAATAATTAACTACTTTATGTGCTCTTGTATGTTTAGAGTAATTTAAATCACCATATTGTGTATGAAAACAAGAAGACACGGTAAATGTTAAACTATTTAACTAAGAGTTGAATCTAAATGATAATGTTAAAATGGTAACATTTACTTGTCTAAAAACTATTGTTTGAGATGATTAAGACCCATAACCACATAAGGATCCAAATAATATAATTTTGAGTCATTTTAAACCTAATATGATTGTATAATATATTAATATTTTAATCTTTTCCTAAAGTGACCTTCTCCCATATTATAAAAGTTCACTTCCCCTTATCTCAAAATCACACCTCAAAAGCTGTTTGGATTGTCCAAAAACTGCCCAAATATCCTCCCAAATTCCTTCACTTCATCTTATAGTCCTTAAATTTACCATAAATCTAACATATGGATCCCTTTTGATCAACTCAAATTGAAACACCTAAAGAAAAGGTAATAATTTCACCACCCTCTTTCAAGTTCTTTTCAACTTCCACATCCTCTTTCTTTGTTGTTTCCATATCAAAATAAAAAATCTTGTACCTATTACATAAAAATATGTTATTATAAATATCATAAAACCATATTTTTTATTCTATACATACTCTAAATGAAAAAGTCACCAAAGGTGCATACGTACTCCTTACCGTCTCCCCGTCGTGTTGTAGACTGTTATTCAAAAACATCATTATTTGGATGGGTATAATTAATTGTTTAACTGAGGTAAATAATAAATATAACATATTTATGATTACTTATATATATATATATATTATATATCATCAAATTACATACAATTTCACCATCAATATAATGATATTGTCGCTTGTTCGTACTTATGGATTACCGTCTCCACGATGCAATGAGATTCAATCCCACGTCCACCTTTCAATGATTATTATAAAAATATATATAATTAATAAGTATGTAACATATGACATAATTATTATACTATATATATATATATATATTATGTACTTAAATATATCTTATTCACTTAAATCGGTTCAATACGATATGAAAATGGAAACGGCGTTTATGCGTATGTACAGCCTACCGTCTCCATAAAAGGTGCCTTTCATTTCATATATATATCTAATATAAATATTTATATTATCTATATATATATATGATTTATAAATATAGTTTTATATTCTATAAGTATTTAAATCATGATCTAAAGTATACAATCAATAATAACAAGTTAAAACATGTACGATAAAGAAAGCTATTATTACACTAAATGTTAATTTAACATGGATAACATTATAAAATAGGTATTATAAAGTCATAAAAGAATCTCGTGTGATATAATAAATATTAATATGGTTCTGTTATATTTTAATAACATACTATGCTCGTTATAATGGTGGTTAAACATACCCTCGACTAAAGGAATGTGCAAGGTAAGGGTTAATTTTCCAATCTCTTTATTATCCAAGGTTGTTTTTACGTAAGATTCTTCTGAGAAATTTTTACTATCCATGTCCATATTTTATAAAAGTGTTATTAAAGGGATTATTTTTAGGTTACTTTTTATTAAAACATCATTTTATATTTTTTAAAAATTTATTCTTCTAAACCTTCTTCATTAATGTCTAGGTATTCAAAATGGTTTTAAGGATTTATCTATATTGAAATGAATGTTATAAAATCTTAATTCCCATAAAAGTTTTAAATTGGTATGGGACACTTTGATTCAAAACTATATTTTAAATTAATTCATTTATAGGAATTTTAAATGATTTCATAATAATGTGATATTACTCCCAATGAATTTTATTGATCATTTTCTACTATGTCAACAACATTTACAGGATATTATTCTTGATCGAGGATGATTTATTATGATACATATCCTTTGTAATGTATTGAAGAATTTGTGATATTTTTTAATGAGGATGTGGAATTTTAATACCATTCATGTTTTATGGATAATGTATTTACATTTTTTATGATAGTTTTAATATGAATGATTATGTTATATTTAATCATTTTCATATGAGAAATACATTGGACTTTGTAAGTGATGTGTTGATCCCACTATACCTCCTCGATGTATCGGTAGGTCTCATGAGACATACTAGTATATTGGCACATGGAATTGAAAAAATATTATTTGTATTCTTGGAACAAGGAATTGAATAGGTGGTTATGATGTCTGACATTATGAATTCCATTATTAGGATATTAGCTATTGATATTACATGTGATTATTCCACTAGTAGAATATCTATGTAAATATGTAAATGGTTTCATTTGATTTATATTTTCCATATTATGTAGAATTTTATGTTTAAAAATCATTTGTTTTAGTTTTATACATTTCCTTAAATATTTATGTTTTTTGGTGAATGTTTTCACTATATTATAATATTTACTAAGCATCTAAGCTCACCCCTTTCTATGATTTATTTTTACAGGATGCGAAGAAGTATATTATAACTGACCTAATGGAATATTCTAAGGTATATGAATGTATTAAATGGAGACAATGTTTTTGTTGTTTTTCATTTTATAATTTAATGTAACTATCATGTATGTAATCTATTTTCTATGACTACTAAACTGATCGGTCCTTCAGAATTTGATTCCTTATAATCATGCCATTATATTAAAATAACACACCTACTCTAGGTAACTGGGGTCAGGTCATTAACATTGGTATCAGAGAATGTTTAAAAATAACCATGTAAATATATTTAGATAAAATTTGATTATAGAACATTACCCTAATATAGACTTTAAGGATTAGTATAGAATAACATCCTATAATTTTGGTAATGTAGAGGTATTTTGTATTTTCCAATAAATACATCACTCATTGGATACGAGCAGGTAGAGGTGGCTCTGAAACTGATGTACCAAGGAGTGAATACACCGATAAGGAGTTTCGGGCTTGAATCGGGTTATCATGGTACAAGAAAATGGGTCTTGTTTCTCTCTTGTTAACAACACTCCTGGGGAATATGCTTACGATAATTCACATTTTCAATAAAATCCATTATGAAGGATTTAAGTGTAAATAATTTATTAATGAAAAATATTTAGGATTATAGATTTTGTGTATAATATTTTCAATTTTGATTAGGTATTATAGAATTTTGTACTTATGCATTGTGATTCATAAACTATGGTAGTAGAAGGAATGAGAATTCCAACAATACACATGATCGAAAGCAAAATAATGATCATATCGTTATTTTTGTTAAGACAACATTTAAAAGGGAAATAGTCTCCCACGTATTATGGTCAAATGAATAATTAGTATAATGTCTTAATAAGATATGTAATGTATTATCTGTATCCTATGGCATTGAAGGGAGGAAAGAGACGAAAAGGATGGAAGATAGAATGATGTATAAATGGAAGAGGGGAAAAAGGATTTTCCTATATGTGATAACTGTGGAATGAATCACCATGGAAATTTAATGAATAGAATGAGAGTTTCTTATATGAGTGGAGAAAAAGGACACCAATTATGTGATTTCATGGGTAAAAACATGGTTTCAAATGTACAATGCTTCATATGGAAGGACTTGGGAAACTATATGAAGCAATGTACAAATCATCATAGTATACCACAAATGCTGATATTGGATAATATACATGTTATGATACTAGCGAAGTCAAAAGGGAATGATTAGATTACTTCTGTTGTTATTAATATATTTGTCATTTTATTGTTTATTAATGATCTACATGTTATAAGAATTATAGAGTATAAAAGGATTTTACTGCAGTACTATTTAATTTTGGACATGAGATTATGTGGAACCAATATAAGTTACTCAATAGAAGGTTTTTTTTGAAAAAATATATGCTTGAGAGAAAGATAATCCATATTCTAGTTCTAAAACTAAGGTAGTGACTCTGGAATAATATATGATTTATTTCCATAAATTATATTGGATATTCATGACTACCATGAAACTAATTAATGATTTGTATATTACATAATTTTTGGAGTTTACAAAATATTTGGATAGAAAGAGTATATCTAATATTCTATAAGGTATAAGGGAGCATGAATGTAATCCTAATAAAAAAATTGTTCTGATTCTGAGGTAGTGACTCATGCACTATATTACTTCTAAATTATATTATAATTTCATCATTAAATCATACCAAATAATTTTCATTGTAATATCTAATCCATCTATTCATCAATTCATTGAGGATTTCTAGAAATTTTTTTAGTCTATATGGATTCACTAGGAATTCATAATTCACATACCTTTTATGAAAAGTATCCTTGTGGATATCCTCATTATTCACCATTACATGATAATATCTTGATAGTAAATCCACATTGGATAAATATTTTTCTCCATATAGCCGAACAAACACGTAATAAATTCTTGGAAAATGATACTTGTTTTTTCCATAATTTTGTGCGGGTATGAAAATTGAGTAAATGTATCATTGACCCAGACATCTTCACAACAGAGAGGACTAGTGCACCCCATGTTGAAGCACATGGGAATATAAACCCTATTTATAGATTCACCATTAGTTTCATATTTTTCTCATCATGTTTCATTATTTCCATTCTATACAGAGTCTTGGATATTGGAAATTATCCAATTATAAGATCAATCAAGAATCCAACATATCATCGGGGATGTTGATAATAAAATTTATTGGGAAACACATCACTGAATTCCCTCACAATGGGTATTTCTTCGAGGATGGTTCTAATCATAGACTAGATAATATGAGAAAGTCATACATTCTTGTATGGTAGAAATATCCATTCTTGGGATGATGGTGATAAATAATAATCATCCTCCACCTTTCACAAGTATTATCACATGGGTTGATTTTCCATATGTAGAGTGATTTCTATCTGATTAAAATTTATGGTGATCCAGTATATGGAAAGCCAATCTTTTACATGAATTTCATATAATTTTACAAATGGAATAATGATATGTTTTTTTGAAAATTTCAATCAACAAATTCAGATAAAGGAGGATTTTTATACATTTGAATATATAGTTTCCCCATTTGGAATTTTTACTGGTTTCTATACATTCCTTCTTTGTGTTAGTGTTTGGATTTTTGTACTAAATATTAGGGATATAAATTACTATATGTAACAATAATCAAAATATACATTCACTCTTCATGTATGAATTACAAGTGTATTTGTGACAACATTGTTGTTAGGGTTCCCTTTGGTGGTAGTAATTGAAAAATCTCATCCACGTTTCCTTGGAGGTTGCTGATTTATATTTAAAACCATTATCTTAATCCATTTTTCTATAAATTTCACTGTTATTTGATGATGTAGAAATAAACAATACATTATTTTTACAAGTGCATTTTCTTCCTCTATTGTAGTAGTGGGTTTTTCTTACCAGTAATCACAGGCTAGGTGAACATCATTCCCACACTTATTGAATTTCCTCATCCCCTTCAGGCAATTTTTAGGGGGCTTCATTCCAAACCATTGGGATGTGGGGTGTTGTAATTTCATGTAACATTTATTTTTGTAATTAATTCATCTAGAATTTGACTCCACCTTCCACTTATTATCCCCTTGATACCCCTAATATTCACCATTCACCATATCTACTTTAATGGAACACCTAAAAATTTCCTCATAGCTATCAACGTCATGGATATCCTAGTTTTTCTATATTCTAGGTTTTATCCCACCAAAGAAGCAATAATCCTTGCATCTGTTGGTAACAACACATAAAGAGTCTTATCTTTCAAGCCATGTGATGTATTGTTTATACGCTCTGATGGATTCATCATCTTTTTTCTTAATGGAATATAATTCCATTTCCATCATATATCGGATGGTGTGAAGGAAATATTTATAAAAAATAACAATCAAATAACCATTCATCCCATTACCTACAACTCTACCATGGGATTATTAATTTTTATCAATATCCATGATTGATCAGCTTCTCCCTACATATGATAAGTAACCAGAATAACATTCACTTATTCAGATCATTGAAGTATTGTGAAGATCATCCAAATTGATTATATCCATTGTTCGGTGATTGAGGGATGGAATAATCCATTGATAGTAGAAATCCATTGTCTCGTGAATATCTTAATTGTGAAAATTTCTTTCATAGGTGGGGTTAGACATTCCTCTTCATCCAGGTTTCTATAGAAAACATTAGATAACTAATAAAGTATTATGAAAATGATTTTTATTCCCTCTCCCATCAGATTGGTCATCTCGTTGTGGAAGTCATTACATTGGTCATCCCATTAGTTGTTCTGCGGATTCAACCTGTTGATGGTAATTTCTTAGAATAAATATAAAATTAGTGGTATTTTTATTAAAAAATTAAAAACATAATGTGGAATCAAATTATATTAAAGAGAAAAAGTATATGTTAAATTTATTTCCTTAACACATGATTTTAAAGGATTCAATCTATGATTTCCATGATTTATACCCAAACATAAACCTTTATGGGTTTAACTCATAATAATGGTTCATTATAAGATAATGAAATTATGAAATAATATCCCTAGAGATTTCAATCCACATGTGCACCAATGCACATTTTCATGCGGATTTTTCCGTTCAAGTCTAGCTCAATGTGATGTTTTCAGTTCTTACCACGAGATACATCTATGAAATATCCACATTTAATTGTTCGTATATATACTTTTATTTTCATGATAAAATAATTACTCTATACTCACAATGATTTAAGTACTTTTATTACTATATTTAGTCTTATCCCTATAGATTTCACTATGGTCTTCTAATCCTAATAAAGAAACTAAATATATTTTCAACAAATACCAACTATAAAAACTCTGATCTTTTTATTAAATTCATACACAATTTAATGACATAAAATTACACTTAATAGAACCTTAATGATCATAAATTATAGTGTCTTGGGAAATTGAGATCATTACATAAAAACATAAAAGAATATAGACAACATCATTACTAAAAACATCCTATAGATGACCACACCATTCCTTCGAACATAACATTGGAGGGAATAACCTGAGGACATACATAAGAATAAGGTGTAGTATAATGAATATTAAGGTAATAAACATGTAATAACATGAGGAAAACATCACATGTTATACAATACACATATAAATAGAGCATCAAAGAAACATTACATAATGGTATGATATTACATGACAATCAAAACATGAATATCCGGAAACAACATAAAACAGTGCACCATATGCCTTGGATAAACTACTAAGACATCATAGTGGAAAAAGTACCATAAAAGAATCATGCAAACCCATTTCCAAAATGATTTATCATTATAATAATCATATCCAATGAAATGGAGCTCTATATAATTATGAGTACACCCCTAACATTCATTTTATTCACATGCATATGTGTACCACATAGAACAAAAATCATGGATTCAATCACAAAAATCATTTATTCCAAGATAAATTGGTTTATAATACATACATTAATACCCTCCAAAAAAAAATTTATGCATATATATGTGTTCACCGTTGATATGAAATCTGTACAATATTCACTGACACAATTATTTTGGAATGGAGATTCAACGTGTAATTTTGGAAGCCTAATGACGTGAATTAAATATCCATAAAAATGGATTATGAGAGATAAAGTGAACTATAATAATATATAAATGAAATTAAATTTTATAGAGAAATATATATACATGTTGATAAATAAGTAATTATGAAATACAAGGCATCAAAAAATAAATAAACTTCCATAAAAAGGACAAATCGAAGAACTCTTATTAAATTTTAGAGTGGTTATAGGTGTATGTGGGATGGATTAATGACATACAAAAGAGTATATCATCATTAAAATATAATTAAGTCATAATGGGGTAGATTTGAAAACATACCCTATCATTGTTTTATTAAAATAAATGGGTCTAACAAAATAAGGAATTATATATCAAATTAGGAATAAAAGGAACAATTGGATAACTGTCTGACTTCAAAAGATTGAAGAGGGGATTATTGATAGAATTTGGTGCCCTGTGAGAATTATAGAGAGGTATGGAAAGTGTAATGTTATGACCCAAGTATATTGAGAGAATAATTTTTTTTGATTGTGTGGGATTATATAATAAATGAAATGTAAATTTTTTAATATTTCACAAATATATGTTTTAGAATATATATAATTAAATAATCAAACCCAGAAACCGTACAATGGTTTTTTAACATGGTTTTTTATACAGGAGAGTAGAACGAATTATTTGATAACTCTATGGGCTGATGATATTAAAATATCAGCTATGCTTATGCGTTGGTGAGTAACATTTTAAATGAAATAAACATAATATCATAAAATATATCATTCATTGTGGGGGATTCATTATTTCTTCATAAAAGAAATTTAAGAAATATAAAAAATCATTATTTTAAAGGTAAAACATATAATTTCCCAATGATAAATTTGATACTATTTATTACATAAATATTTTTCAATTATGATTTCATAAAACATTAAATATATTTATATGGTGTTTAATTTTTACTCTAAAATTATATTGTATCCAAATATTTTTTAAAATTCACCATTGGATAATTTTGATATCTGGATTCCAAATATAAGATTAAATTTATCTTTGTAATATTATCAATATGTCATTATATATTTTTAAAATAAACATTTTTATTTATTAAAAATTGATGGGTTTTTAAAAAAAATTAACCATATTACAATAACATATATTCTCATAAAAATTATAAAATATTTAATATTATATATATATATAATTTATAAGATTATTATATAAAATTATTATATATTAATCGATGAAAATAGATTTATTAATCCAAATTTATTATAAAAAATATTCTATTTTTTATTTAAAAACAATAACAATATACAAGTATATTCATTATTCTATAAAATAAATAATTTCTTAAATAATAATGCCAGTGTCTTGATACATATCTATTTATTATCCTAGTGTATACCCTATCAGTATGGTGTGGGATGGGTGGGCTCTCACGGGGTCGTTTTGTGAACATGGCTTGGGATAAGATCACGATAAAAATGGACTTCACCCGTAAATGATTTTACTCATGAATATGTTATTGGGTCTTAGCTTCGAATTAGTACTCAGAAAATCCCCAAAATGATATCTCCAACATGATGTTTGATAAATAAGCTTCATAGGGAATAATCCTACATGTTGAGTCCATCACCTCATTTGACTATGTCAAAAGGAATTTTTAACCCTATTTTTATAAAAACTAATGGGATAACTTTTCAATGGCTACATTTTCAATTATAATGATACATATCATTGATTTATAAACAATTGGATATAATAAAAAAACTATGTGGATGTCTCGTCTATATAAATTTTAAAAAATAGACTATATAATTAAATCAAATGATAAATTTAACTTATAATTGTATTGGTTATTACAAACATTGCATCTCTATATTGATCACCTGGAACAACACACTACATCGGCTATACGATCTTGAGGCTTGGTGTAGAGTAAATTGTAGTGGAGGTGGAGGTATATAATTCAAATATACTCCATATGAAGTTCCACCCAATACATGCTCGCCTATTCCAATGTAGGAACTACCTCATTTGGGTCCACCAGCTGTATTCATAGGGTATCCCACATCACGATGATGCCTCTTTTATGGGGGTCCAACCACTTTCAGTCAGTACTCCTCAACATTTAGGTTCATGAAATCACATTCCATTTTACCTCACCAATATAATGCTTCAAATAAGTACAATATGGGATTTAAGTAACCTCTACCCGAACCATGTGCTACATTTCTATTTAACTAAGACCAACTATGTGATGTTCTAATGCACATATAAACTAATGAGTGGATCCTTATAGTAGTTACCGAAGACTCAAAACTCTGACACCCACTAACCAATCCATCTACCTTGATATTGTTGGATATGATAAATATTTTGACTGCTCCACATTCTATTACTCAATCATAGGTGTGAGTTTAAATTGAAAACACAAAAGATATGATTCCTATATAGACACACTAATCAAACATCCACACCATGATGTAACCATCCTTCACCATGTCATTGGAGCACCATGTATGATCGGTGAACCTCATTGAATAATTTATAAAAAATACACTAAAAAGATTTTTCAAAATAATAGTTTTAATATGATCTGAGTAGAATCATGAAGAGAATCATTCTTCATGAAAAAGATAGAATTATTAACAACATGATAGCTTTACCTCATCATGTGTTTTTGAGAATAAACTCTACATGTACTATAATACTAATTATAAATTTTATTTTACATTAAAAATATCCAATAAATCATTTTTTTATGTTATTGAATACATAGATCATTGAATCAGTCTAATCCTCCAATGTATATAGAGAGGATTCACCATATAAGATCATAGATCTCTCATTTTGGAACACAAATATAATCCTTTGACATTATAAATCATAAACATACCCAACACAGACAATCATCACATCAACCTATTGATGTATATATAATCTGACTACTAGGGGTCGATCCCAATATTTATCAATAATATGTTTAACTTCTCTATGATTTCTTATAGCAAAGACCACATGTGATATCCCCTGAACAGAGGAAACATCACTAATAAGATCTTCATCATAATCCAGAATTGGTAACCTTGAAGTCATTCATATTAGAGGCTTCCAAAAAGGTTAACATCATATACCACATAAGATAATATATATATATATATGTGGAGTTTATTCATGGAAGAAAATAGATGGAATAAATAGTATTTGATCCATTTTCCATTGTCCATAGAAACACATTTCATATTATTCCAATATGGTAAGAAGGTAGATAGAGTCCCGGTGAATGGGTAAGTTAGTTGCCACAACAAAATTAGAATCTCGGTCATGAAAGCCTCAATCGAGAAACTATAACATTAAATTACTAATAACAATCCAATAACTCATTAGAGAACAATTAAAAACAATTTCATTTGGAATTATCTAATACGATTCCAGTTTATAACCACCCAACCCATCATGACCATCATAAAAGGCATATGTTTGGACCTCCACCAATCATGTAACTACCTCCAATAGTATAGTGGAAGTTGAAAATAAGATTGATTGAAAAATATAAATGGGAGGTCTTTGACTTTTGTATAGGTATACACAGACCAAAACTTCACTCTAGATATTCTTAGATGAACACAAGGTAAATCCTATAACATATATGGTAAATCTATTAATGTAATAACATATATTGAATACATCATGGAATGATATTATAAAAAAATTGTTTATGGGGATAAATAAATTACCCATGATAAATGATTTCCCAACATAAAAAATTGATGAATATAAATTTTAGAAAGACCATATCAAGATCATCAATTACCAAAATCATACATTGCAAATAAACCAAATTATCATTATAATTAAATAATTTAAATTTTTTTAATAATTATGTATATATGACATGAAATGTGTGGTAAAAACCATTAAAGAGTTTGTATATACAAACCGTGCTAGACAACCGGAAATCCAAAAAGGGTGAAGGGGAAAGAAATAACTATGTCCAATTCAACCTAAAGAAAGTTGTGAAATAAAAACAAAATATATATATATACCTAATGAAATCCAAATGTGGGAGAAATATGATCATTATCACCGTAGTACAACCCAAGAATGATGAGTCCATTTATATATCTATGTTTACAACTCATACACCCATCATCAAATGCAATGTCATAAGATATTCGTCAAGGGGGAACATCCCTCTCACATGTTCTCTATAGCATGATGGGATAATGTATCTATTAATGGTCTCATGAAATGATTATCTTGGGGTGAAAAATAGTTACATAGTTGACCCACTCCTTATTGTGGTAAGGGGTTAAACTCAATAGTGGGAATCCATGTGTCGTTTTAAGACATGGTGGTGAAACTACAATGATGTGTGACCCATGACCTAGGGAAATAATGGTGTTACTACATGTTTTGTATAGGAAGAACATCCGGGTCTATCTAAGGGTGAAACTCAGTAGATAGAGGACAAACACCATGGCCAAATATGGGGGTTCCACAGAGTAGTTGGTGACACATGAAATCGACCAACCTAGGTATTCAACATAATATATAGAGGAATCATGAAAAAGTCTGCATGGGTGTAATGACATGTTGGAAATATAATTGCACCATAGTCTATTAATAGTTACCATTTGACATGTGAAATGCGTTTATGGGATAAAAATATTACTACATCTGGGGGGTTCAATCCATAAATATATATCCAAATATCGCAGTTAATCAATGTCATAATCATGATCTACAAAAGAATCATCATGATCAAAACACCTGACATCATTACTCACACAGATTGGATAAAAATATAATCACACCCTACATGGAAAAAACTCATGATAAGACACTTATGTTGCAAAATATGAGTTTAGAGGAAGAATATATGCATGAATTAATAACTTGGTATGTGTACATGACCTGTATAAGGGGACACATGGGATATGTAATCCACTTAATGCCAATCTATTTTACCTACTAGTAAAATATTTAAATCCATGTATCAATGCAACGTTTTTAAATGTGTCACATAGAAGGAATAATTATATTATTTACATGGAATGAATGGATAACAAATGGTTATGAATCCCTTATAAGGGATCATATCATATAATCAATAATGTGAAGAACTGTAAATTTCATGGAAATTTTGTTCATAAATTCTTTGCGATTTTACGAGTATGTAGTTTCTAACGAAACCTGATTCTGCGGCCCGGTGTGCCCGGAATCGATTTCTGAATTTTATTTCAGGTACATTCTGTGAATGAACGAGTGGGTTTTTCTATCATTTGAATCGGTGCTCGGAATTGAAATCTGAGGGCACCGATGAACTCACAGTGCTGGTAATTTCTTAAGGGGACCATAACTGCAGTTGTGTTTTAAGCGGTATGAGTTATAATTTTTGGGGAAATAGTTTAGAAAAAATTAAATTGGTGGCATAATTTTATTTTTATCATTGGTGGTTAATTTATCCCAAAGGGATTTGAATGTGGGGCCCGCACCCACATAACCTCTCATGGGAGGATATTTGTGGGATGGGGCCCACACGTGACCGAAACCCTTGAACTTCCCTAAACCCCTTAAACCCCCTTTAAAAACCTTCTTTAATGTTGACAACCTCCTTGAAATTAAATATGTAACCTTTCCACTTCTGCTCTCTCATCCCCTAAATTGATTTCCAACATATCACATAATTAATTAAACAACTCATGGATTAATTAATTAAGGGAATTGGATTTTGAATTTTGTAAATTTGAATGCATGGCATAATCAATTAAAATGAAGGGAGTCCTTATTTTAATTTTGGTTGGTTTTTTGTGTGGGAATTTTGTGGAGAGAGCCTTGTGTAGAAGAATTAGGAAGCTCCTCCTTTGTTGAAGAATTCCATCCAGTCCACGAAGAATGACACCTCTTCAATGTAAATCATCAACTCCATGACGAACAACGTCGTGCAATCCTTTCTTCTCTCTGTAATAGAAAGTGGAGATGCCTCTTCTCCTCAGGTTCACACCAACGATGACTAAAACGATGTCGTCATCCACAACACATATAAACTCTGAAATTCTGTTCGAGGTAGGGGTTCAATAATTAAATTGGTTGTTTACATACCACGTTCATGTTGGAAATCATTGTTAAATATTAGCGATTGCTATCATTTTACACAGAGGTTGCGGGCTAAACGAACAAGGACCGATAACTCCCCATCGTTCTTGTTTATTATTTTAGAATTGGAAAACGATATTGGAGGAAACACGATGTTGTTGCGCCATTATGGGAACATGGTGAAAGGAATCGGTGCCATCACACCCGTTGTGCGGGAAGACTCATGGCCCGCTACATGGTACGCTTCGGCGGAAGAACTGGTGGGAACGTCGGCCGGCCAGATGAAGAGGAGTTGAGGTGCCCTGAGGGATTCGTTCTAGAATACGAGATAGTGCATCAGCTGTTCGGGTGGTGCTAGACAGTGGTGAAATGAGGGAGCCACACTAGATGGACGGCGGCCCGCCCGTGCGGGCCGCTTGCACAGAAGACCGGCCGGTCTAGCAGGATGGTTTAGGGAAGGGCAGTGCCACCTAGTGCCGCCGGTGTGGAAGACCCCCCCCCCCCAACATTGAGCCCGCTCGGCTTTGGCCGTGCAGCATGCCCAGCCGAGCCGCGGGTCCAGCCGGGCCGAGTAGTGTCGGGCCGCGCCGGGCCGGGCCGGGCTGGGTCGAGCCGAGCCCCTTTGGACCAGGACGCACTACTTGGGCCAGGCCATGCCCCTCATGCCAGGCCACCTGACTCACCAGGCCAGTCCGACCCCATGTGCGGGTCAGACCCACCAAAACCGAATCGACCAAATCTGTCATCCCGTCGACCCTAACAGACCGGGTCTGTTTTTCACTTAACCGGGAATAACATAAAGACCGCGCGTCTGATCGGCGCATCGTCTACAGCACTAGGACTCTTTTGACGAGGCAGTCCTTTAGTGATAATCTATGTGAGTTTTGGATGACTATGTATATCAGATGGGTTAGAAATGACCGTATTTCTAACCAGGCCTCTAGAACGGATTAGCCATTATCTCTCAGATCGGGCGTCTGATTGAAAAAATGTTTGTTGCGTTGAGATCCGATTGACGAGAAAGAACTTCAAGATACATTAACTATGGAATTTGTGATAGTTTATGTATCGAACCTCTTAGGTCATGGAGCATACCCTCATGGAATCGAGCATGCAGTGTGCTGGAACACTAGAGATGGTTGCGAATGCGACGACGATGAAGACTGTACATGGATCCTATTTGGGTTCATCAGTGAGGACGACTATACTTGGATCCTCCAGTGGTTCAGTAGTGGTGATGACTGTACATGGATCATATGTGGGTTTGGCAGCGATGGTTACTATACTAGGATCCTTCATGGGTTCAACAACGATTAATTCTGTACTTGGATCCTACTTGGGTTCGGCAGGGGAGATGATTCAGAGGCTACATATATCATCTCAACCCCTCTTTTTGAATAGTATACCTATGTGATCTGAATCTTGGATTCAATCACTATCATCGATGTGATTGACTTGCTTTCCTGTGTGGATTGGGTTGTGCTTTCCTATGTGGAATGGGTTGTACTTTTCTGTGGGGACTGGGTTGTACATGGGCTCGTGAGTTGGATTCGAACAGTAATTGATTGACTTAGGTATATGTATTGGAATATACCTAAGTATAGTTGGTTGATACTTCGGGTTTGTATCATTCCGTTTTGGATTATCCATTGTGGATTCTGGGAGGCCTTTGGGGGCCATGGGGTCCCTACTGAGAATTGTATATTCACCCCTGCATGGACTATGCTCCCACTATGATGTGTTGGATGAAAAAGACAGAAAACACTGATCGAGGTGGAGTCTTGTAGAGCGGGATGGTACCTGGAGGTGGACCACTTGGAAAGACATACACGGAGTGGACTGCCGGACCCAAGGATTTCAGGAGACCATCTATACCGACCCTTCGGGTGGGATATATGGAGGACGACTCAATTATTGTTGGTTTACATTACTGCAGCATTTCTTTCATTTATGTTGTACAATACATTCAGTTGGGTTTGTATTCTGGCCTATTTACTTTCCAGCACATATAATTGTACTCAGTTTACACAGTGTTTACTTCATCATGGGTACTCTGTTGTGTATGTTTTCTTATATAAAGTAAATGACTTCTATTTTATTGTGATTTAAGCCTTTGGTGCTAGTCGCCAACCCCTGGCCTATGGAAGGTGGGATTGGGGTAGTCACAGCACGGGCCCCGAGGACGGGTCATGACAAATTGGTATCAATGAAATCTGTTCTACCGCAGAACTTGGGACTCTGATAATTTCTTCTGTGTGAAGGAAAAAGGTTTAAACTATTGAGTGTGGTTATCAGTCCAGGGAGTCTAGTGTTGTTGCGGTGGCCAAGGAATCCATACACCAGGACCATGACTTATGATTTCTGACTCAGTGCATGAAAATATTGATTTCATGTGTGTTTCAAAAGATTTCTTAGTGATTACATTATGCCATCTCACTCGGTATACTGGTTTAACCACGGTGCACTTGTTTTGTTTCAGGATGGCCCCACAATTGCAGCAATCTAGGGTTCTGAGAATTATGTGAGATGGCATCCCAATGAGCGATGAGGCCTCCGTGCAGGGCCCCATTACAGCAGGGGCACCGGTAGTACTTCTTCCTGCAGAGCCATCGATGCCACCAGCCCTAGCAGCGGAGAGTGCACGATGCCTGAGTGCACTTCACGAGTTTCTGTGTCAGAGACCCCATAGGTTATGTAGAATGAAGGAACCTCAGTCAACCGCGGATTGGCTAGAGGTTATCATTCAAGTGTTTAGATTCGTAGGGACACCAACTGACCTCATGGTGATCCTTACGGTGAGTCTCCTGCATGCAGTAGTATGATAATGGTGGTTAAACATACCCTCGACCAAAGGAAAGTGCAAGGTAAGGGTTAATTTTCCAATCTCTTTATTATCCAAGGTTGTTTTTACGTAAGATTCTTCTGAGAAATTTTTACTATCCATGTCCATATTTTATAAAAGTGTTATTAAAGGGATTATTTTTAGTTTACTTTTTATTAAAACATCATTTTATATTTTTTAAAAATTTATTCTTCTAAAACTTCTTCATTAATGTCTAGGTATTCAAAATGGTTTTAAGGATTTATCTATATTGAAATGAATGTTATAAAATCTTAATTCCCATAAAAGTTTTAAATTGGTATGGGACACTTTTATTCAAAACTATATTTTAAATTAATTCATTTATAGGAATTTTAAATGATTTCATAATAATGTGATATTACTCCCAATGAATTTTATTGATCATTTTCTACTATGTCAACAACATTTACAGGATATTATTCTTGATCGAGGATGATTTATTATGATACATATCCTTTGTAATGTATTGAAGAATTTGTGATATTTTTTAATGAGGATGTGGAATTTTAATACCATTCATGTTTTATGGATAATGTATTTACATTTTTTATGATAGTTTTAATATGAATGATTATGTTATGTTTAATCATTTTCATATGAGAAATACATTGGACTTTGTAAGTGATGTGTTGATCCCACTATACCTCCTCGATGTATCGGTAGGTCTCATGAGACATACTAGTATATTGGCACATGGAATTGAAAAAATATTATTTGTAGTCTTGGAACAAGGAATTGACTAGGTGGTTATGATGTCTGACATTATGAATTCCATTATTAGGATATTAGCTATTGATATTACATGTGATTATTCCACTAGTAGAATATCTATGTAAATATGTAAATGGTTTCATTTGATTTATATTTTCCATATTATGTAGAATTTTATGTTTAAAAATCATTTGTTTTAGTTTTATACATTTCCTTAAATATTTATGTTTTTTGGTGAATGTTTTCACTATATAATAATATTTACTAAGCATCTAAGCTCACCCCTTTCTATGATTTATTTTTACAGGATGCGAAGAAGTATATTATAACTGACCTAATGGAATATTCTAAGGTATATGAATGTATTAAATGGAGACAATGTTTTGGTTGTTTTTCATTTTATAATTTAATGTAACTATCATGTATGTAATCTATTTTCTATGACTACTAAACTGATCGGTCCTTCAGAATTTGATTCCTTATAATCATGCCATTATATTAAAATAACACACCTACTCTAGGTAACTGGGGTCAGGTCATTAACATTGGTATCAGAGAATGTTTAAAAATAACCATGTAAATATATTTAGATAAAATTTGATTATAGAACATTACCCTAATATAGACTTTAATGATTAGTATAGAATAACATCCTATAATTTTGGTAATGTAGATGTATTTTGTATTTTCCAATAAATACATCATTCATTGGATACGAGCAGGTAGAGGTGGCTCTGAAACTGATGTACCAAGGAGTGAATACACCGATAAGGAGTTTCGGGCTTGAATCGGGTTATCATGGTACAAGAAAATGGGTCTTGTTTCTCTCTTGTTAACAACACTCCTGGGGAATATGCTTACGATAATTCACATTTTCAATAAAATCCATTATGAAGGATTTAAGTGTAAATAATTTATTAATGAAAAATATTTAGGATTATAGATTTTGTGTATAATATTTTCAATTTTGATTAGGTATTATAGAATTTTGTACTTATGCATTGTGATTCATAAACTATGGTAGTAGAAGGAATGATAATTCCAACAATACACATGATCGAAAGCAAAATAATGATCATATCGTTATTTTTGTTAAGCCAACATTTAAAAGGAAAATAGTCTCCCACGTATTATGGTCAAATGAATAATTAGTATAATGTCTTAATAAGATATGTAATGTGTTATCTGTATCCTATGGCATTGAAGGGAGGAAAGAGACGAAAAGGATGGAAGATAGAATGATGTATAAATGGAAGAGGGGAAAAAGGATTTTCCTATATGTGATAACTGTGGAATGAATCACCATGGAAATTTAATTAATAGAATGAGAGTTTCTTATACGAGTGGAGAAAAAGGACACCAATTATGTGATTTCATGGGTAAAAACATGGTTTCAAATGTACAATGCTTCATATGGAAGGACTTGGGAAACTATACGAAGCAATGTACAAATCATCATAGTATACCACAAATGCTGATATTGGATAATATACATGTTATGATACTAGCGAAGTCAAAAGGGAATGATTAGATTACTTCTGTTGTTATTAATATATTTGTCATTTTATTGTTTATTAATGATCTACATGTTATAAGAATTATAGAGTATAAAAGGATTTTACTGCAGTACTATTTAATTTTGGACATGAGATTATGTGGAACCAATATAAGTTACTCAATAGAAGGTTTTTTTTGAAAAAATATATGCTTGAGAGAAAGATAATCCATATTCAAGTTCTAAAACTAAGGTAGTGACTCTGGAATAATATATGATTTATTTCCATAAATTATATTGGATATTCATGACTACCTTGAAACTAATTAATGATTTGTATATTACATAATTTTTGGAGTTTACAAAATATTTGGATAGAAAGAGTATATCTAATATTCTATAAGGTATAAGGGAGCATGAATGTAATCCTAATAAAAAAATGGTTCTGATTCTGAGGTAGTGACTCATGCACTATATTACTTCTAAATTATATTATAATTTCATCAATAAATCATACCAAATAATTTTCATTGTAATATCTAATCCATCTATTCATCAATTCAATGAGGATTTCTAGAAATTTTTTTAGTCTATATGGATTCACTAGGAATTCATAATTCACATACCTTTTATGAAATGTATCCTTGTGGATATCCTCATTATTCACCATTACATGATAATATCTTGATAGTAAATCCACATTGGATAAATATTTTTCTCCATATAGCCGAACAAACACGTAATAAATTCTTGGAAAATGATACTTGTTTTTTCCATAATTTTGTGCGGGTATGAAAATTGAGTAAATGTATCATTGACCCAGAAATCTTCACAACAGAGAGGACTAGTGCACCCCATGTTGAAGCACATGGGAATATAAACCCTATTTATAGATTCACCATTAGTTTCATATTTTTCTCATCATGTTTCATTATTTCCATTCTATACAGAGTCTTGGATATTGGAAATTATCCAATTATAAGATCAATCAAGAATCCAACATATCATCGGGGATGTTGATAATAAAATTTATTGGGAAACACATCACTGAATTCCCTCACAATGGGTATTTCTTCGAGGATGGTTCTAATCTTAGACTAGATAATATGAGAAAGTCATACATTCTTGTATGGTAGAAATATCCATTCTTGGGATGATGGTGATAAATAATAATCATCCTCCACCTTTCACATGTATTATAACATGGGTTGATTTTCCATATGTAGAGTGATTTCTATCTGATTAAAATTTATGGTGATCCAGTATATGGAAAGACAATCTTTTACATGAATTTCATATAATTTTACTAATGGAATAATGATATGTTTTTTTGAAAATTTCAATCAACAAATTCAGATAAAGGAGAATTTTTATACATTTGAATATATAGTTTCCCCATTTGGAATTTTTACTGGTTTCTATACATTCCTTCTTTGTGTTAGTGTTTGGATTTTTGTACTAAATATTAGGGATATAAATTACTATATGTAACAATAATCAAAATATACATTCACTATTCATGTATGAATTACAAGTGTATTTGTGACAACATTGTTGATAGGGTTCCCTTTGGTGGTAGTAATTGAAAAATCTCATCCATGTTTCCTTGGAGGTTGCTGATTTATATTTAAAACCATTATCTTAATCCATTTTTCTATAAATTCCACTGTTATTTGATGATGTAGAAATAAACAATACATTATTTTTACAAGTGCATTTTCTTCCTCTATTGTAGTAGTGGGTTTTTCTTACCAGTAATCACAGGCTAGGTGAACATCTTTCCCACACTTATTGAATTTCCTCATCCCCTTCAGGCAATTTTTAGGGGGCTTCATTCCAAACCATTGGGATGTGGGGTGTTGTAATTTCATGTAACATTTATTTTTGTAATTAATTCATCTAGAATTTGACTCCACCTTCCACTTATTATCCCCTTGATACCCCTAATATTCACCATTCACCATATCTACTTTAATGGAACACCTAAAAATTTCCTCATAGCTATCAACGTCATGGATATCCTAGTTTTTCTATATTCTAGGTTTTATCCCACCAAAGAAGCAATAATCCTTGCATCTGTTGGTAACAACAAATAAAGAGTCTTATCTTTCAAGCCATGTGATGTATTGTTTATACGCTCTGATGGATTCATCATCTTTTTTCTTAATGGAATATAATTCCATTTCCATCATATATCGGATGGTGTGAAGGAAATATTTATAAAAAATAACAATCAAATAACCATTCATCCCATTACCTACAACTCTTCCATGGGATTATTAATTTTTATCAATATCCATGATTGATCAGCTTCTCCCTACATATGATAAGTAACCAGAATAACATTCACTTATTCAGATTATTGAAGTATTGTGAAGATCATCCAAATTGATTATATCCATTGTTCGGTGATTGAGGGATGGAATAATCCATTGATAGTAGAAATCCATTGTCTCGTGAATATCTTAATTGTGAAAATTTCTTTCATAGGTGGGGTTAGACATTCCTCTTCATCCAGGTTTCTATAGAAAACATTAGATAACTAATAAAGTATTATGAAAATGATTTTTATTCCCTCTCCCATCAGATTGGTCATCTCGTTGTGGAAGTCATTACATTGGTCATCCCATTAGTTGTTCTGCGGATTCAACCTGTTGATGGTAATTTCTTAGAATAAATATAAAATTAGTGGTATTTTTATTAAAAAACTAAAAACATAAAGTGGAATCAAATTATATTAAAGAGAAAAAGTATATGTTAAATTTATTTCCTTAACACATGATTTTAAAGGATTCAATCTATGATTTCCATGATTTATACCCAAACATAAACCTTTATGGGTTTAACTAATAATAATGGTTCATTATAAGATAATGAAATTATGAAATAATATCCCTAGAGATTTCAATCCACATGTGCACCAATGCACATTTTCATGCGGATTTTTCCGTTCAAGTCTAGCTCAATGTGATGTTTTCAGTTCTTACCACGAGATACATCTATGAAATATCCACATTTAATTGTTCGTATATATACTTTTATTTTCATGATAAAATAATTACTCTATACTCACAATGATTTAAGTACTTTTATTACTATATTTAGTCTTATCCCTATAGATCTCACTATGGTCTTCTAATCTTAATAAAGAAACTAAATATATTTTCAACAAATACCAACTATAAAAACTCTGATCTTTTTATTAAATTCATACACAATTTAATGACATAAAATTACACTTAATAGAACCTTAATGATCATAAATTATAGTGTCTTGGGAAATTGAGATCATTACATAAAAACATAAAAGAATATAGACAACATCATTACTAAAAACATCTTATAGATGACCACACCATTCCTTCGTACATAACATTGGAGGGAATAACCTGAGGACATACATAAGAATAAGGTGTAGTATAATGAATATTAAGGTAATAAACATGTAATAACATGAGGAAAACATCACATGTTATACAATACACATATAAATAGAGCATCAAAGAAACATTACATAATGGTATGATATTACATGACAATCAAAACATGAATATCCGGAAACAACATAAAACAGTGCACCATATGCCTTGGATAAACTACTAAGACATCATAGTGGAAAAAGTACCATAAAAGAATCATGCAAACCCATTTCCAAAATGATTTATCATTATAATAATCATATCCAATGAAATGGAGCTCTATATAATTATGAGTACACCCCTAACATTCATTTTATTCACATGCATATGTGTACCACATAGAACAAAAATCATGGATTCAATCCCAAAAATCATTTATTCCAAGATAAATTGGTTTATAATACATACATTAATACCCTCCAAAAAAGTTTTTATGCATATATATGTGTTCACCGTTGATATGAAATCTGTACAATATTCACTGACACAATTATTTTGGAATGGAGATTCAACGTGTAATTTTGGAAGCCTAATGACGTGAATTAAATATCCATAAAAATGGATTATGAGAGATAAAGTGAATTATAATAATATATAAATGAAATTAAATTTTATAGAGAAATATATATACATGTTGATAAATAAGTAATTATGAAATACAAGGCATCACAAAATAAATAAACTTCCATAAAAAGGACAAATCGAAGAACTCTTATTAAATTTTAGAGTGGTTATAGGTGTATGTGGGATGGATTAATGAGATAAAAAAGAGTATCTCATCATTAAAATATAATTAAGTCATAATGGGGTAGATTTGAAAACATACCCTATCATTTTTTATTAAAATAAATGGGTCTAACAAAATAAGGAATTATATATCAAATTAGGAATAAAAGGAACATTTGGATAACTGTCTGACTTCAAAAGATTGAAGAGGGGATTATTGATAGAATTTGGTGCCCTGTGAGAATTATAGAGAGGTATGGAAAGTGTAATGTTATGACCCAAGTATATTGAGAGAATAATTTTTTTTGATTGTGTGGGATTATATAATAAATGAAATGTAAATTTTTAAATATTTCACAAATATATGTTTTAGAATATATATAATTAAATAATCAAACCCAGAAACCGTACAATGGTTTTTTAACATGGTTTTTTATACAGGAGAGTAGAATGAATTATTTGATAACTCTATGGGCTGATGATATTAAAATATCAGCTATGCTTATGCGTTGGTGAGTAACATTTTAAATGAAATAAACATAATATCATAAAATATATCATTCATTGTGGGGGATTCATTATTTCTTCATAAAAGAAATTTAAGAAATATAAAAAATCATTATTTTAAAGGTAAAACATATAATTTCCCAATGATAAATTTGATACTATTTATTACATAAATATTTTTCAATTATGATTTCATAAAACATTAAATATATTTATATGGTGTTTAATTTTTACTCTAAAATTATATTGTATCCAAATATTTTTAAAAATTCACCATTGGATAATTTTGATATCTGGATTCCAAAAATAAGATTAAATTTATCTTTGTAATATTATCAATATGTCATTATATATTTTTAAAATAAACATTTTTATTTATTAAAAATTGATGGGTTTTTAAAAAAATTTAACCATATTACAATAACATATATTCTCATAAAAATTATAAAATATTTAATATTATATATATATATAATTTATAAGATTATTATATAAAATTATTATATATTAATTGATGAAAATAGATTTATTAATCCAAATTTATTATAAAAAATATTCTATTTTTTATTTAAAAACAATAATAATATACAAGTATATTCATTATTCTATAAAATAAATAATTTCTTAAATAATAATGCCAGTGTCTTGATACATATCTATTTATTATCCTAGTGTATACCCTATGAGTATGGTGTGGGATGGTTGGGCTCTCACGGGGTCGTGTTGTGAACATGGCTTGGGATAAGATCACGATAAAAATGGACTTCACCCGTAAATGATTTTACTCATGAATATGTTATTGGGTCTTAGCTTCGAATTAGCACTCAGAAAATCCCCAAAATGATATCTCCAACATGATGTTTGATAAATAAGCTTCATAGGGAATAATCCTACATGTTGAGTCCATCACCTCATTTGACTATGTCAAAAGGATTTTTTAACCCTATTTTTATAAAAACTAATGGGATAACTTTTCAATGGCTACATTTTCAATTATAATGATACATATCATTGATTTATAAACAATTGGATATAATAAAAAAACTATGTGGATGTCTCGTCTATATAAATTTTAAAAAAAATACTATATAATTAAATCAAATGATAAATTTAACTTATAATTGTATTGGTTATTACAAACATTGCATCTCTATATTGATCACCTGGAACAACACACTACATCGGCTATACGATCTTGAGGCTTGGTGTAGAGTAAATTGTAGTGGAGGTGGAGGTATATAATTCAAATATACTCCATATGAAGTTCCACCCAATGCATGCTCGCCTATTCCAATGTAGGAACTACCTCATTTGGGTCCACCAGCTGTATTCATAGGGTATCCCACATCACGATGATGCCTCTTTTATGGGGGTCCAACCACTTTCAGTCAGTACTCCTCAACATTTAGGTTCATGGAATCACATTCCATTTTACCTCACCAATATAATGCTTCAAATAAGTACAATATGGGATTTAATTAACCTCTACCCGAACCATGTGCTACATTTCTATTTAACTAAGACCAACTATGAGATGTTCTAATGCACATATAAACTAATGAGTGGATCCTTATAGTAGTTACCGAAGACTCAAAACTCTGACACCCACTAACCAATCCATCTACCTTGATATTGTTGGATATGATAAATATTTTGACTGCTCCACATTCTATTACTCAATCATAGGTGTGAGTTTAAATTGAAAACACAATAGATATGATTCCTATATAGACACACTAATCAAACATCCACACCATGATGTAACCATCCTTCACCATGTCATTGGAGCACCATGTATGATCGGTGAACCTCATTGAATAATTTATAAAAAATACACTAAAAAGATTTTTCAAAATAATAGTTTTAATATGATCTGAGTAGAATCATGAAGAGAATCATTCTTCATGAAAAAGATAGAATTATTAACAACATGATAGCTTTACCTCATCATGTGTTTTTGAGAATAAACTCTACATGTACTATAATACTAATTATAAATTTCATTTTACATTAAAAATATCCAATAAATCATTTTTTTATGTTATTGAATACATAGATCATTGAATCAGTCTAATCCTCCAATGTATATAGAGAGGATTCACCATATAAGATCATAGATCTCTCATTTTGGAACACAAATATAATCCTTTGACATTATAAATCATAAACATACCCAACACAGACAATCATCACATCAACCTATTGATGTATATATAATCTGACTACTAGGGGTCGATCCCAATATTTATCAATAATATGTTTAACTTCTCTATGATTTCTTATAGCAAAGACCACATGTGATATCCCCTGAACAGAGGAAATATCACTAATAAGATCTTCATCATAATCCAGAATTGGTAACCTTGAAGTCATTCATATTAGAGGCTTCCAAAAAGGTTAACATCATATACCACATAAGATAATATATATATATATATATATATATGTGGAGTTTATTCATGGAAGAAAATAGATGGAATAAATAGTATTTGATCCATTTTCCATTGTCCATAGAAACACATTTCTTATTATTCCAATATGGTAAGAAGGTAGATAGAGTCCCGGTGAATGGGTAAGTTAGTTTCCACAACAAAACTAGAATCTCGGTCATGAAAGCCTCAATCGAGAAACTATAACATTAAATTACTAATAACAATCCAATAACTCATTAGAGAACAATTAAAAACAATTTCATTTGGAATTATCTAATACGATTCCAGTTTATAACCACCCAACCCATCATGACCATCATAAAAGGCATATGTTTGGACCTCCACCAATCATGTAACTACCTCCAATAGTATAGTGGAAGTTGAAAATAAGTTTGATTGAAAAATATAAATGGGAGGTCTTTGACTTTTGTATAGGTATACACAGACCAAAACTTCACTCTAGATATGCTTAGATGAACACAAGGTAAATCCTATAACATATATGGTAAATCTATTAATGTAATAACATATATTGAATACATCATGGAATGATATTATAAAAAAATTGTTTATGGGGATAAATAAATTACCCATGATAAATGATTTCCCAACATAAAAAATTGATGAATATAAATTTTAGAAAGACCATATCAAGATCATCAATTACCAAAATCATACATTGCAAATAAACTAAATTATCATTATAATTAAATAATTTAATTTTTTTTAATAATTATGTATATATGACATGAAATGTGTGGTAAAAACCATTAAAGAGTTTGTATATACAAACCGTGCTAGACAACCGGAAATCCAAAAAGGGTGAAGGGGAAAGAAATAACTATGTCCAATTCAACCTAAAGAAAGTTGTGAAATAAAAACAAAATATATATATACCTAATGAAATCCAAATGTGGGAGAAATATGATCATTATCACCGTAGTACAACCCAAGAATGATGAGTCCATTTATATATCTATGTTTACAACTCATACACCCATCATCAAATGCAATGTCATAAGATATTCGTCAAGGGGGAACATCCCTCTCACATGTTCTCTATAGCATGATGGGATAATGTATCTATTAATGGTCTCATGAAATGATTATCTTGGGGTGAAAAATAGTTACATAGTTGACCCACTCCTTATTGTGGTAAGGGGTTAAACTCAATAGTGGGAATCCATGTGTCGTTTTAAGACATGGTGGTGAAACTACAATGATGTGTGACCCATGACCTAGGGAAATAATGGTGTTACTACATGTTTTGTATAGGAAGAACATCCGGGTCTATCTAAGGTTGAAACTCAGTAGATAGAGGACAAACACCATGGCCAAATATGGGGGTTCCACAGAGTAGTTGGTGACACATGAAATCGACCAACCTAGGTATTCAACATAATAGATAGAGGAATCATGAAAAAGTCTGAATGGGTGTAATGACATGTTGGAAATATAATTGCACCATAGTCTATTAATAGTTACCATTTGACATGTGAAATGCGTTTATGGGATAAAAATATTACTACATCTGGGGGGTTCAATCCATAAATATATATCCAAATATCGCAGTTAATCAATGTCATAATCATGATCTACAAAAGAATCATCATGATCAAAACACCTGACATCGTTACTCACACAGATTGGATAAAAATATAATCACACCCTACATGGAAAAAACTCATGATAAGACACTTATGTTGCAAAATATGAGTTTAGAGGAAGAATATATGCATGAATTAATAACTTGGTATGTGTACATGACCTGTATAAGGGGACACATGGGATATGTAATCCACTTAATGCCAATCTATTTTACCTACTAGTAAAATATTTAAATCCATGTATCAATGCAACGTTTTTAAATGTGTCACATAGAAGGAATAATTATATTATTTACATGGAATGAATGGATAACAAATGGTTATGAATCCCTTATAAGGGATCATATCATATAATCAATAATGTGAAGAACTGTAAATTTCATGGAAATTTTGTTCATAATTTCTTTTCGATTTTACGAGTATGTAGTTTCTAACGAAACCTGATTCTGCGGCCCGGTGTGCCCGGAATCGATTTCTGAATTTTATTTCAGGTACATTCTGTGAATGAACGAGTGGGTTTTTCTATCATTTGAATCGGTGCTCGGAATTGAAATCTGAGGGCACCGATGAACTCACAGTGCTGGTAATTTCTTAAGGGGACCATAACTGCAGTTGTGTTTTAAGCGGTATGAGTTATAATTTTTGGGGAAATAGTTTAGAAAAAATTAAATTGGTGGCATAATTTTATTTTTATCATTGGTGGTTAATTTATCCTAAAGGGATTTGAATGTGGGGCCCGCACCCACATAACCTCTCATGGGAGGATATTTGTGGGATGGGGCCCACACGTGACCGAAACCCTTGAACTTCCCTAAACCCCTTAAACCCCCTTTAAAAACCTTCTTTAATGTTGACAACCTCCTTGAAATTAAATATGTAACCTTTCCACTTCTGCTCTCTCATCCCCTAAATTGATTTCCAACATATCACATAATTAATTAAACAACTCATGGATTAATTAATTAAGGGAATTGGATTTTGAATTTTGTAAATTTGAATGCATGGAATAATCAATTAAAATGAAGGGAGTCCTTATTTTAATTTTGGTTGGTTTGTTGTGTGGGAATTTTGTGGAGAGAGTCTTGTGTAGAAGAATTAGGAAGCTCCTCCTTTGTTGAAGAATTCCATCCAGTCCACGAAGAATGACACCTCTTCAATGTAAATCATCAACTCCATGACGAACAACGTCGTGCAATCCTTTCTTCTCTCTGTAATAGAAAGTGGAGATGCCTCTTCTCCTCAGGTTCACACCAACGATGACTAAAACGATGTCGTCATCCACAACACATATAAACTGTGAAATTCTGTTCGAGGTAGGGGTTCAATAATTAAATTGGTTGTTTACATACCCCGTTCATGTTGGAAATCATTGTTAAATATTAGCGATTGCTATCATTTTACACAGAGGTTGCGGGCTAAACGAACAAGGACCGATAACTCCCCATCGTTCTTGTTTATTATTTTAGAATTGGAAAACGATATTGGAGGAAACACAATGTTGTTGCGCCATTATGGGAACATGGTGAAAGGAATCGGTGCCATCACACCAGTTGTGCGGGAAGACTCATGGCCCGCTACATAGTACGCTTCGGCGGAAAAACTGGTGGGCACGTCGGCCGGCCAGATGAAGAGGAGTTGAGGTGCCCTGAGGGATTCGTTCTAGAATACGAGATAGTGCATCAGCCGTTCGGGTGGTGCTAGACAGTGGTGAAATGAGGGAGCCACACTAGATGGACGGCGGCCCGCCCGTGCAGGCCGCTTGCAGAGAAGACCGGCCGGTCTAGCAGGATGGTTTAGGGAAGGGCAGTGCCACCTAGTGCCGCCGGTGTGGAAGACCCCCCCCCCCCAACAT
Organism: Viscum album; assembly: GCA_963277665.1. NCBI lineage: Eukaryota > Viridiplantae > Streptophyta > Magnoliopsida > Santalales > Viscaceae > Viscum > Viscum album. The sequence goes on from OY728135.1 coordinate 166,714,162, forward strand.
TGAGCCCGCTCGGCTTTGGCCGTGCAGCATGCCCAGCCGAGCCGCGGGTCCAGCCGGGCCGAGTAGTGTCGGGCCGCGCCGGGCCGGGCCGGGCTTGGTCGAGCCGAGCCCCTTTGGACCAGGACGCACTACTTGGGCCAGGCCATGCCCCTCATGCCAGGCCACCTGACTCACCAGGCCAGTCCGACCCCATGTGCGGGTCAGACCCACCAAAACCGAATCGACCAAATCTGTCATCCCGTCGACCCTAACAGACCGGGTCTGTTTTTCACTTAACCGGGAATAACATAAAGACCGCGCGTCTGATCGGCGCATCATCTACAGCACTAGGACTCTTTTGACGAGGCAGTCCTTTAGTGATAATCTATGTGAGTTTTGGATGACTATGGATATCAGATGGGTTAGAAATGACCGTATTTCTAACCAGGCCTCTAGAACGGATTAGCCATTATCTCTCAGATCGGGCGTCTGATTGAAAAAATGTTTGTTGCGTTGAGATCCTATTGACGAGAAAGAACTTCAAGATACATTAACTATGGAATTTGTGATAGTTTATGTATCGAACCTCTTGGTTCATGGAGCATACCCTCATGGAATCGAGCATGCAGTGTGTTGGAACACTAGAGATGGTTGCGAATGCGACGACGATGAAGACTGTACTTGGATCCTATTTGGGTTCATCAGTGAGGACGACTATACTTGGATACTCCAGTGGTTCAGTAGTGGTGATGACTGTACATGGATCATATGTGGGTTTGGCAGCGATGGTTACTATACTAGGATCCTTCATGGGTTCAACAACGATTAATTTTGTACTTGGATCCTACTTGGGTTCGGCAGGGGAGATGATTCAGAGGCTACATATATCATCTCAACCCCTCTTTTTGAATAGTATACCTATGTGATCTGAATCTTGGATTCAATCACTATCATCGATGTGATTGACTTGCTTTCCTGTGTGGATTGGGTTGTGCTTTCCTATGTGGAATGGGTTGTACTTTTCTGTGGGGACTGGGTTGTACATGGGCGCGTGAGTTGGATTCGAACAGTAATTGATTGACTTAGGTATATGTATTGGAATATACCTAAGTATAGTTGGTTGATACTTCGGGTTTTTATCATTCCGTTTTGGATTATCCATTGTGGATTCTGGGAGGCCTTTGGGGGCCATGGGGTCCCTACTGAGAATTGTATATTCACCCCTGCATGGACTATGCTCCCACTATGATGTGTTGGATGAAAACGACAGAATACACTGATCGAGGTGGAGTCTTGTAGAGCGGGATGGTACCTGGAGGTGGACCACTTGGCAAGACATACACGGAGTGGACTGCCGGACCCAAGGATTTCAGGAGACCATCTATACCGACCCTTCGGGTGGGATATATGGAGGACGACTCAATTATTGTTGGTTTACATTACTGCAGCATTTCTTTCATTTATGTTGTACAATACATTCAGTTGGGTTTGTATTCTGGCCTATTTACTTTCCAGCACATATAATTGTACTCAGTTTACACAGTGTTTACTTCATCTTGGGTACTCTGTTGTGTATGTTTTCTTATATAAAGTAAATGACTTCTATTTTATTGTGATTTAAGCCTTTGGTGCTAGTCGCCAACCCCTGGCCTATGGAAGGTGGGCTTGGGGTAGTCACAGCACGGGCCCCGAGGACGGGTCATGACAAATTGGTATCAATGAAATCTGTTCTACCGCAGAACTTGGGACTCTGATAATTTCTTCTGTGTGAAGGAAAAAGGTTTAAACTATTGAGTGTGGTTATCAGTCCAGGGAGTCTAGTGTTGTTGCGGTGGCCAAGGAATCCATACACCAGGACCATGACTTATGATTTCTGACTCAGTGCACGAAAATGTTGATTTCATGTGTGTTTCAAAAGTTTTCTTAGTGATTACATTATGCCATCTCACTCGGTATACTGGTTTAACCACGGTGCACTTGTTTTTTTTCAGGATGGCCCCACAATTGCAGCAATCTAGGGTTCTGAAAATTATGTGAGATGGCATCCCAATGAGCGATGAGGCCTCCGTGCAGGGCCCCATTACAGCAGGGGCACCGGTAGTACTTCTTCCTGCAGAGCCATCGATGCCACCAGCCCTAGCAGCGGAGAGTGCACGATGCCTGAGTGCACTTCACGAGTTTCTGTGTCAGAGACCCCATAGGTTATGTAGAATGAAGGAACCTCAGTCGACCACGGATTGGCTAGAGGTTATCATTCAAGTGTTTAGATTCGTAGGGACACCAACTGACCTCATGGTGATCCTTACGGTGAGTCTCCTGCATGCAGTAGTATGATGATGGTGGAGCCTAATTCTCTAGGTGCATGATGATTCATCACTACAGTGTACGGACTTCATTAGCCTCTTCCGCTCGGAGTTCATTCTAGCCATCCTCCATGATGTGTGCATCCATGAGTTACTACAGCTGCGGCAGGGCAACATGACAGTAGCCCAATACTCGGTGAGATTTACTGACCTCTCACTCTACTCCACATACATGGTACGAGACCAATTTTCTGGTCCAGGACCTTCGAGCAGGGACTACGGCATGAGATCATGGCTTCAATGATCTCCCTCAGCATTCTGATGCAGGCATGAGTAGTAGAGTGAGACCATCTTGTGAAGAGTTTCTTTATTGAGCCTACACCAGTAGCGTGGCCTATTGCAAGGCGACACGTACTAGAGTCTTCTGCAACCAGTAGTAGACAGATGTCTCAGAGGTCCAAGCGGACCATGACATCATGTGGGTGACCTCAGGATGCACTTTAGAAGGTGTGGGGTACACGTAGCAGAACCAGTCATACGAGAGGCAGACAGTGCTATGCATGTGGTGGGCACGGCAACATGGCTCGTGACGGTCCGACCTGCCATGCAGGGGAGCTGCAGGCAGTTCAGGGACCACCCAGGTAGAGGTAGATGTTCGACCGTGGAGGTCCGCAGGGAGTAGGCAGATGAGGCAGAGGAGCTGTCCGAGCAGTAGGTGGTGAATGACGCTTCAAGCCTCTACCACCACCACCACAATGAGGTCAACCCCTACCATAGGGAGCTGGAGGACAGAGGCATGCTCAGCTTCAGCCAGTTTAGGCCGATGACCACGGCGCACCTGAGATGATTCGAGGTATTATTTATCTCTACTCCACCCTTTCTTCAGTTCTTATAGACACAGGAGCTATTCATTCATTCATTGTCGGTGCCCTTATTCAGAGCTCAGTGATTCTGACAAATCTGTTGGTTCGATCCTTACGGCTAGAGACTTATTATTGGAGAAGAATCTACAATTACGCACTAGTGTCAATAATGCGATCTTACTCTAGGAGGCGAGAGCTTCGGGTGAGATCTTCTTATAGCGGTGTCGAGTCCTTATGATGTCATCTTCGATATGGACTGGTTATCTATATTCCATGCCCAGATTAACTGTATTAGGTGCTAGGTGTGGTGTGTCCACACAGATGGGAGAAGGTTCACCTTCACCAGCAAGAAGGAAGCCTTTGCAGCGTAGGATGGACTCACATAGAGGATAAGATGATCGATCACCCATCAGTTGGATAGTCTCATCCTAGGAGAGGATGATGTGTGGTGTCAAAGTTTTCCTGTTGTGGTGGATCAGTATGTGGATGTTTTCCCTGACGGCGTTCTCGGACTACCTCCTCGTAGAGAGGTAAACTCATATATTGATCTGTACCCCGGGAATTCCCTGATATCTACTCCATCATATTGGATGTCTGTTTCTGAGCTTCGTGATCTGCATATATAGCTGGAGGACTTATAGGTCAATGGATTCATTCGACCCAGTGATTCACCCTGGTCTTCCACAATTTTTTTCTCCAATAAGGTGGATGTGAGCTTGTGACTGTGTGTCGACTACCGTCACCTGAATCAGGTGACCATGAGGAACTTGTATCCACTTCCTAGGATAGATGACCTCTTTGATCAGCTCATGGGGGCATGATGGTTCTAAAAGATAGACCATAGTTCTTGCTATAATCAGCTCATGGTTCAAGATGATGATTTGCAGAAGACGACCTTTAGGATTCGGTATGGCCACTATGAGTTCTTGGTTATTCCTTTCAACATAACCAACGCTATAGCAGGGATCATTAGTCTCATGAACAGGATCTTACAGCCTTACCTTGATTGATTTGTAGTAGTATTCATTGATGAAATACTAATTTACTCGACTACTGAGGAGGAGCATGCCTGCCACTTCTGGGTTTTACTAAACACACTCTGAGAGCACAAGCATTATGGTAGGCTCTCGAAGTGTTAGATCTGGATTCGAGAGGTCCACTTCTCATGACACGTCATCTCTGGGGAGGGTGTTGTGGTGGATCCTGTGATTATTGAGGCAGTACATTCTTGGGAGCCACATATGAGTGTGACTGAGGTGAGGAGCTTCCTAGTTCATGCTAGGTACTATCAGAGATTTTTTTCTAGAATTTTCCAGATTTTCAGCACCATTTTCAGCTTTGATGATGAAGGGTATACAATTTTTTTGGTCAGATATATGTCAGCAGAGCTTCAAGGAGATGAGAAATTGATTGAATAGTTTACCCATCCTGAGGATACCAGAGGATGGCATAGGGTACGTAGTTTACTATGATGTTCAGGGACCAGACTCGGGTGTGTCCTAATGTAGGAGCAGGCAATGATCCTTTATGGTTCACGATAGTTGAGGCCGCACGAGTAGAACTATGCTACCCATGACCTGGAGTTGGCATCAGTGGTCTTCGCCTTGAATATGTGGAGGCACTATCTGATGGAGAGAGCTTTACTGTTTACTCTAACCACCAGAGTCTCACGTACATCTTCTCACAGAAGTATCTGAACCTGAGACAGTTGTGATGGCTCATGTTCATCCAAGACTATGACTTTGAGATAGTCTATACTCCTAGGAAGGGGAACATAGTAGCTGATCCCCTCAGCAAGAGGACGTGCATTCAGCTACATGGAGAGGCGAGAGAATAGATAGCCACTATTCACATATCCTTTGGGGTCAGAGATGGTGAAGCCTTCCTACAGTCCCTCATAATAACTCCTCCACTTCTTTAGTGGGACAGAGAGGCATAGCCTTGGGACGTTGACTATGAGACCCGACGTGCACAGATATCTATAGGGCAGGCACCTGATGGATTTTCTATAGTAGGAGAGCACATCATCTTTTTCAGAGGACGTATCATGGTGCCAGATGCATTACATGTGGAGGTGATGATGGAGTTTCACACATCCTCATTTGCGGTACATCCAGGACTAGCAAAGATGTACCAGGATCTCAGACATCAGCACTAGTGGCTAGGTATGAGGAAGGTTGTGGCAGTGTTCTTTTCTCGATGCATCCCCTGCCAGTAGGTGAAGGCGGAGCACCAAGTACGAGCAGGCTCGGTACCTCCATTAGAGGTCCTGGAGTGAAAGTGGGATGTGATGTCCATGGATTTCATTAAGGGACATCCACAAACATCCATAGGACACAACTCCTATTGGATGATTGTCAAATGACTCACCAAGTCGGCTCACTTCCTAAAGATCAGAGAGTACGACTCAGTGGAGTGATTGGGAAGCCTCTACGTTCAGGAGATCATACGGCTTCATGGTGTGCTATCGTCTATCTTCTCAAATTGATATGCTCGATTTACTTCCCGGCTTTGTAATGGCTTGCAGGAGGCATTTGGGACGCAGCTACACCAGAGCACCAACATTCATCCTCAGACAGATGTCCAGATGGAGAGGACCATTCAGACTCTCGAGGACATTCTACATGCATGTTTCATCGACTTTGGTCGCAGCTGGGAGGATCACCTACCATTGGTGGAGTTTACGTACAATAATAGCTACCACTCCACCATCTGGATAGAACCATACAAGGAATTGTACTATTGACCATGCAGATCACCTCTGTGCTAGACTGACCCTGGGGAGTCAGCACTTGTAGGACCAGAGATTGTCCAGGCCACGATGAAGAAGGTGCAGATTATCTAGGAGTTGATGAGGACTGCACAGAGCTGATAGAAGTCCAATGCTGATAGGAGGCGGAGACCCATGGAGTTTGAGGATGGTGACCACCTTTTCTTATGGGTCTCACCTTGATATGGATTATGGATATTTGGCTGGGGTGGAAGGTTATATCATCACTTCATTGGACCATTCCAGGTCCTCAGCAGGGTTGGCGAGGTGGCTTACCGCCTGGCCCATCCACTTCAGTTGCACTAGGTTCAAGACGTCTTCCACGTAACTCAGATGAGGAGATACGTGCACCACCTAATGCATATCATCGACCACTGGGAGTTGGACATTGATAATAGGGAGACTTTTGCGAAGATCCTGGTGGAGATAGAGGATCGAAAGGAGTGGGTCCTATTAGGATGGTCGATTCCTCTAGTGCGTATTTATTGGCAGCATGAGAACCTCTATGAGAGCGCATGGGAGCGTGAGGCACAGATGCGTGCACAATACCCACATTTGTTTCCATAGTTTATATTGTAGCATTACGGGGATGTAAAGCCCTGAGGTGGGTGTAATGTAAATACCTGTAAATTTAATGTAAAATTATTTCATAAATTCTATGGAATTTTATGAGTAAATATTTTTTTACAACACCTGATTCAGAGGCCCGGTGTGCCCGAAATCAATTTCCAATGTTTAGCTCGTGTACATTCAGTGAATGAACAAGTGGGTTTTTCTATCTTTTTAACCGGTTCTCAGAATTGAAATTCGAGGGCACGGATGAACTCGCAGTGCTGGAAATTTTTTATGTGGACCTTAACCGTAGTTGCGTTTTAAGCGGGTTGAGTTTTAATTTTGGGGTAAATAGTTTAGAATAAATAAAATTAGTAGCATAATTTTATTTTTATGTTTGGTGGTTAATTTCTCCCAAAGGGAGTTGAAGGTGGGGACCACACCCACATAACCTCCCATGGGAGGATATTTTTGGGGTAGGTCCCACACATGACCTAAACCCTTTATCTTCCCTAAACCCATTAAACCCCCTTAAAAACACTTTTGTTTAATATTGAAAACCTCCTTGAAATTAAATATGTAACCTTTCCACTTCCTCTCTCTCTTCACCTTAATTTCATGCCAACGTATCACATAATTAATTAAAAAACTCAGGGTTTAATTAATTAAGGGAATTAGATTTTTTATTTTGTAAATTTGAATGCATGGAATAATCAATTAAAATAAGGGGATTCCTTATTTTAATTTTGGTTGGCTTGTTCTGTGGGAATTATGGGGAGAGAGTCTTGTGTGGAAGAAGAAGGAAGCTCCTCCTTCGTTGAAGAACATCATCCTCTCCATGAAGAAAGACACCTCTTCAACGTAGAGCACCAAATCCACAAAGAACAATGACACGTAATCCTTTCTTCTCTCTGTGACAGAAATAGGAGACGCTGCTTCTCCTCAGGTGAAAACCGATGACGACGGAAACAAAACTGTGATCCATGATGCTTTACAACCGTAAACATCCATTCAAGGAAGGGGTATAATTATGAACGTGGATTTTTACGTACCCCATTATTGTTGGAAATAATTGATAAATATTGTTGAGTGCTATATTTTTAAGCGGAGGGTGCGGGCCGAACGAACACGGCCCAACAACCCTATGTCGTTCTAATTTATTATTATAGAATTGGAAAATGATGGTGGATGAAACACAATGTTGTCGTGCCATGATAGGAACGTGGTGAAAGGAACCAGTGCCGTCACACCAGTTGTGCTGGAAGAACCGTGGCCCGCTACATGGTCCGCATCGGCGGAAGAACCAGCTGGGTCGTCGGCCAGCCGGGCAAAGAGGAGTCGCGATGCTTGGAGGGTGCCATGCTAGAAGACCAGCCAGCCCATCGGCCGGCCGGGTGGTGCTGGACCACGTCGTAAGGAGAGATCCGCTCTGGAAGGATGGAGGCCTGCCCGTGTGGGCCGTGTGCATAGAAGGATCAATGGGCCGCGCCAGGCCGAGCCGAGCCGTGCCGAGCCAGGCCGCACCGGGCCTTGGCGGGCCGCCCCCAACTCGGACGAGCCAAGCCCCATCGGGTCGGGCCGCGCCACTTCCGGCTGGGCCACACCCCTTGGGCTAGGTCTCATGAGTCACATGGCCGTTCCAACCCCTTTTTCATGTAAGACCCACGAAAACCGAATCAACCTCATCTGTCTGCCCATCGAGCCTAACAGACCGGGGTCGTTTTTCACGTAAAAGGGACTAACTTAAATATCGCGCGTCCGATCGACGCGCTATCTGTGGAACTAGGACTCTTTCGTTGAGCCGATCCTTTTTCGATACTCTAAGTGAGTTTTGGAAGGCTATGGATATCGTCCAAGTTAGAAATGAGCGTATTTCTAACCAGGCACCTGGAACGGAAAATCCATTTTCTCTCAGACCGGGCGTCCGGTTGATGCACCATCTTTCGCATTGAGTTCCTATTGATGAGTCTAAACATTTGGATATATAAAATCTATAATTTTGGATTGTTGATGTATTGAACCTTTTGGCTCGTGGAGTTGACTCTCCTGGAATCGAGCGTGCTGTGTGCGGGAACCCTAGAACTGGCTGTGACTATGACAACGATGACCACTATACGTGGATCCTACGTGGGTTCGGTAGTGAGGACGACTGTACTTGTATCCTCCATGGGCTCTTCAGCGATTAAGAATGTACATGGATCCTACGTGGGATAGGCAGTGATGGTTACTATACTAAGATCCTACGTGTGTTCAGCAGCACCGACTCTTGTACTTGGATCCAATGTGGGTTCGATATGTGTGATGATTCAGAGGATACATATATAATCTCCACCCCTCTCTGTGAATCATATACCTGTGTGAGATGAGTCTTGGCTTCAATAATTATCATTTTTGTTATTGATATGCATTCCTGTGTGGATTGGGTTGTGCTTTCCTATGTGGACTGGGTTGTACATTCATGTGTGGACTAGGTAGTACTTGGTCTTATGAATTGGAGTCAAACAGTAATTGATTGACTTATGTATATGTATAGGCATTTACCTAAGTAGAGTTGGTTGATACTTTATGTTTGTATATTTCCTTTGTTGTTTATCCTTTTTGGATTCTGGGAGGCCTTCTGGGGTCTCGGGGTCCCTTCTGAGTATTATATACTCACCCCTACAAGGGCTATACCCACACTACATTGTATTTGATGTAGACCACAGACAGCACTGATCGAGGTGGATTCTTGTGGAGAGGGACAGTGTCGGGTGGTGGAACACATGGCGGGACGTACACGAAGCTGACAGTCGGACCCATGGAGCTGAGGAGACCATATGTACCCACCCTTCAGGTGGGATATCCGGAGGGCGACTCAGTGGTTGCTGGTTTACTTTACTGCATCTATTATTTATTTTTTGTTGTACTGTACTTTCAGTTGGGTTTTTATTCTGTCCAATTTACTTTCCTGCACAAACTTTTGTACTTAGTTTACTTAGTATTTACTTCATCTGGCATACTCTATTGTGTTTATTTTCTTATATAATGTCAGTCCCTTCCCTTTTATCGGGATTTTTGTGTTTGGTGCTAGTCTCCAGCCCCTAGCCTATCGAAGGCGAGCGTGGGGTAGTTACGGCATGGGCCCCGAGGACGAGTCATGACAATTAATTAAACTGAAAACCTATCTACTCTAAAAAAAAGACAAAGAGATCATGTGTGTTCAACCAACATACAAGGTGTATAGTCATATTTTCTGCATTATGTCTAGGTTATCAATGAATTATCAAGATCTGGCCTCCCCTCCATGGATAATACCTCTTCACCACATGTAATTAGGGGAAACCAACTCTAGTAATGGATTCAAAGCCTCCAATGGGTAATTTTGAAATACGAAATTATCGTTAATGCCTGCAACAACACATGATGTTCCTCTTGTCCATTTCCGCAAAATCTATTAACCACTATGGATCTCGGATTAATTAATATTCACCATGATTAACTGAAATTCACTGATTCTTCCTCAAAAAGAAGATATATATTTCATTTTTTATAAAAAAACAAATCCAAGGGTTCAATCATTCATAAACGATCCTCCTAAAATATATAACATCATCATCTATTGAAAATGTTGAATAACCTGTTGAATGATGAATAAAAATTTCCCTGAATTAACTCAACCCTTCATTTTATTGGATTTTATTAGAATAAATAATAAAATATGGATTTTAATGGAAGATGGAAAGGTATAACAAAAATTATTTTATATAAATAGGTCAAAATATAGTACATTTTCTTGTGAAAAAAATCATATAACATACATAAAACAAATGATAAAATTGATGTCTACAATATATTCATATCGGTGGAAAACAAAAAATAATGACTACTACCATGAGTAATAATTGATCCATCATGAATAATGTTTAATATATCAATGTATATAAATTTATTTAATCACATCATCTTGATCCACCTCAATCTAATCATATTCTGGAATTATATGAAGATCAGGTAATAAAGAATACCCTCTTAATTATCTCATCTAATTCATGTGTTATGTGGGTAACCACAAAATATCATTTTAATAGGTCATTAAAACTATGATTTAGTTCATAAGTATTTAATATAAAATAAATATATTTAATTCTGTATTTAAGTAAAAGTCACCTATAATGTCCCCCTAAATTGGATACCAGATGTTGACCTACTTTAGGTCATGCCTATGGTATATTTCACGTTCTATATTCTAACATGTCCTCATATTTTTTATCAACATTTTAATTTATTTTATATTATATTAAAAATTACCTTTTATGATTTTTTGAAATTAAAATTTATTTCACCTATATATTATGTTAATTGTAATGTCATGTTTTATGAAACAATGATATGTTTAATGAAAATAATAATATTTTTCAGGGACATTATAAAATTTTTTAGGGTGATGATTAACTAAATTATGAAAAAGCGTCGATGAAAAATTTATAAATTTAATTTTTTGAATATATTGAATTAGAAATTAAAATATTAACAAATTTATTGATAAATGAATTATTTGATGTAAATAAATGTTTTCCTAAAGAAGAGTTTTCATCACATTTTAAAAATTACTAAAAAATAAATATTTCCACTTTTATATAATCTATTAAACAAATTATATTTATTTTTTAAATCCAAAAAATAGATTTATCATTGGGTTGGTTTTTTATAATTTTATGAAATGTTAGTGTTATCAATGTATAGTGAAAATATAGGCTTTTATTATGAATTTTCATTAGATTTAAATAATTTAAAAAATATAAAAATTTATAAAATATTGAAAAAAATTGTTATTTTCAAAATTTCATTTTTTGTGTTATTTAATGTCATTTAAACAAATGTAATATTGAATTTTTTTCTTAAATTATTTTAAATAAATATTTTTTTTTGAAAAGAAACTTTTTCTTCAGATCATTGGGATTAATATTAAAATAAATTATTAGAATTATTTGAGTTCAATTTTGTAAAACTATTTTTTCGAATCATACAAATAGGTATTTTCTAATATGGGTTTTTTTACTAAAGTCAATAGTGAAACTATAAAAATTGTAATCATGATTATGGTTAAAATGGGGTTACTGTGGTTTAAACTATATAATTATGATTATAAATTCAATTCATAAATTTGTAAATAATTTTTTGTGCCTATATTTAAAACATATACTATCAAGTGTTTTAATAAATGGACATTTTATATCTACTGTATTTATTTTGAATTTATCATTTTGTATTATTTTTTGAAATATCAAAATACTTTTAATTTTTTTTCTTTTCCCCACTTATTAAATCACATCTTCTCTCCAAAACACTCTATAAATTCAAATAGCAATAGTTTTTCAACTCATTACAGAAAATATTTTTTATTCTTTATCCATTACATATTGTAATTTTATTGTCAAAAAAGTCACTAGTATGGAATTTGATAATGAAAAAATTAGTTGTTTGATGATGTGTTCACATTCAAAAATGATCAATATTATTTTATTTACTCTAAAAAATATTCATTTATTATTAAAAGAAATTAATATAATAACTTCATTAGGTCAATTATAATTAGTTTGTCTATTTTATTTTAAGGATCTATATACACCTCATCATCCACAAAATGTTAAAATAAATTGTTTCTCATGTAGTAAATGGACTACTACCGCATGAATAGATGTAAATGGATTTCATCATATCCTCCCATGGTTTTAAATATTGATGTATTTTATATATTTATATAATATTTTTATCATAATAAACATCTAAATATTTTATATAACATATAAATTGTTAGATTCTATTTCATAAGAGAAATGATTATGTCGCTCGTGTGTATGAAGAACAAATTCCTCTCAAAGAGATGTAATTATTTTCATTTATAATTTACATGAAGGGTTATAGGGTTAATGTTAATGAACATAATGATATATAAGAAATCAAGATGATTTTTTGAAAATGAATAATTATTTACTTCTCAATTGTTCCTTCCATTGAACGATGAAAATAGTGTAAATGTATACTAACATTCTACTGTCTCCATGAATGGGCCATTTCATCATTTAAACTTAAAAAATAAAAAATAAATTTAATATGTATATAAAGATCATGTATGATAATAAATTTGTCATTATTATTCAGTTTATTATCAATAAATTACCAATGTAATCTAATATTATTTTTGAATTGAAATCCACATGAAAAATTAAACAATTAAGACCTAATGTTTGATATTAATATGTAAATACTAATAAAATGTTTATAAAATGTAATAATAAAATAACATATAAGATATATATTTTAATATTTCATTAAGTAATTTACAATTTATTTTTATTTATTATGATGGACTTTTCAATATGTACTAATTCAATTTAGTAATAGTATATATGATTTAAATATCACATTCTATATTTGTGATATACATATCATATTCACCAATTATTCCTTATTTGGGATTTATATAAATCTATTGAATTCCAATCTTGATGATTCCCATGAATGTTATGGTAATTTACATATCCCATTTATGTTTCATCTTTCATGATGTTTTTATCATAAAAAAATCAATTGAGGTAAGGTATATATATATATATATATATATATATATATTACAATCATATTATGTAGGGGGATTATCCATGATTAACATTTCAATAATTATTTGACATGATCTATATCTAAATAATTATATAAAAAAATACTATCTACATGTCATGAAGTTTTAAAATAGGCATATCCTTCTTTTTCATATTTTTATGTAGTTATGAGATCAAAGAAATGTTTTTATGAAAAATGTGATTTTTTCTTTGGTCAAAATACCATTTCAATTCATATACTTATTAACAAAAAAATCATATGAAAACATATTCAACATTATATTATTATATTTTAAATAATTTATTACCCATTTCATACTTCATATAATTTTATTTTAAAAACATATTATTCTCACCATTTTCCAAACTATATATTATTAATATTTTAAATAAAATATGATATGAATCAATGTTTTTGGAATTTACATATTGAATGGAATTATCCACCAAATGTTTTGAAAATTGTTTTGAATTTTTATTGAATTTAATAATTTTTCAAATAATTAAATATGATCAGTTTAATATTTCATGAATTTATTTTTTATTGAAAATATTTCAAAAAAATTAATTATGTAAATGTTTTGAAGAGATATTTATACATTTTGGAAACAATATTTTCCACAGGAAATGTTTTGATTTTAATTTTAAATAATAAATAATTTATATTCTATGATTTTTTAAATGAATAATATTTATAAAATACTTGTATAATATGTTGTTTGAAAAATTTAATGTTCAATAAAATTTATATTTTACATGTGAATTGATTCAGTTGATATTTAAATAAAAAACTCTGAAAAATGATAACATTTTATGTTAATTGTGATGAATTGGGGATAAAATACTAATATACCACCATTATCATATCATAGAATTCTCTATCATAATCAAACATGTATCACATCATACATTATACCACAAAAAAGGTAATTAAACGTGCATCTTTTTATGTGGTTTAGTCTATAAAAAATTTATTACCTGTTTATGAATCCATTTTATTTCCCATATCTAATGATTAATTAATATACTTTCAAATATGATTTATTTTCATGACTTCTGATATGATTATTGTTTTATGATATTTTAGAAAAAATAGGTATTATGTCCATTTTGTAATGGGTGGGACATATGTATCCATAAAATGATTTAGGTAATAATTTATATCTCATAACATATAAAATACTATAATTGGTATTGAACATGGTCTACTACATGGAATTTTCTAGTGTGATAGTGTCTATATTGAACCCATCCATTCTACGAATGTTTTGCTGATTTTATACAATCAACCATGATATTCTGGATTGTGGAACTTGACTATTGTTGAAATTATTTTCTATATTTATGTTTTCTCCATAATTCTAAATACATTTACTTTGTTATATGCTTATATTTTATAATTTTTGGTTATATTATCACGCATTTCATAAGAAAAATCAACCGTTTTGTATTCATTCACATCAAATATTTGTTTTAGTAAATGAATGGTATTCAAATCCCATTCTCAGGTTCTCATACAATAATTAAAATTTAATGTTTATGTATCCCTTCAATATCATTAATGAGAATATGATCTCAAAATTCTGTATGATTCCTTCCTCAAGGTAAAGATGAATTTTTTTGTATGGTATGATTTTGATGTGTACAATGTGTGATAAACATTTTGGGTCACATTGAATAATATTCAAAAATTAATATTTAATTATATAGTTTTCTATGAAATTATAATTATATTATCCTCGTGCATTTTTTATTTAATTTTTATAATATTTATCAATAAATGACGTAATTTTTACATATAATTATCTAGTATCATTATATTTTCTATAATTGGATAGGATTGAATTTCCTTTGGATACCATGATGAGAATACTTTAGTGGTTAGCCTTAGCATAATCATATGAATAAGATATCATCTTATTATATTGTTATGAAAAAGAATATATTGTTTTACTAGTATTACATCCATATATGGATACTACGTGTGGATACTGATCTAGATCATATTATCCAAGGTGTAATATCTCCAAAAATGGAATGTTGGGCTAACCCCAAGTGTTACCCAATAAAATTGTATATTACCACACACTTGGATTGAAACTCATAGGGATTACTATTCTATTAGGAGTCAATTTTGTTACAGCCCAATATGGTGGAAATTAAAAATTGATGATAATGGATAACCTATATTACACATAATTTTTCATTGAATATAATTCTATTAGTCAATTCCCATGATTTTGGGGGTTTCCCACTATGGTAACTATCACTGAAAATATATATATATTTTTTTTCAAAATTGTTTTGAAACCAAAATATATAATTTAAACATTAAATTTTATAGAGAATGTAGTAATTACCAAATAAAAAATGGGAAGATTATATTTGAGAAATAAATTATAATAATTATTAATTAGTTATCATTATATATGTTTAATAACATACACCTTTACAATCTCTCATACTCGTCGAAAAATTGTAGAATGATGTTCTCAATGTTTATTGGTTGGGGAGACCCTGTATGAGATAAGGAACAATTTTATTATTGATATTAATATTGAATGTTACACCCATGAGATTGACTCAAAAGGAAGAAAAAATTTTATTTATGTCAAGAATATAATATAAATATTTAATTCATGAGAAAAAATGGATAGTAATATTAAATGGAATAAACATCATCATATGTATCCATTAATAGTTTTTTTTACTAAAATGTGGGTAAGATAGATATTTAATTTACTAATTCTCTATTAATGTATTAAAATATGATCATATGGAATGTCCAGTATAATATTGATGTTTTTAATAACATTTCATTTCAAAAATTAATAATGTGGAATTTGAGTTTATCATAGGCATTGATTTCCATTCACTAAAAAAGTATCATATATATTTCCAATGAAGGTATGTCAAATATTTTGTTCCAAACAAACATTTTATCATATATAAAAATGAATATATATTTGAACTTCTGATGGAAATTGCATCCAATATATTTGTCATGATTCAAATTTGAATGTAATTCATTTTAGTGTTGGTTGGGAAAAACCCAAAATCAATGATTTTCCTATTTATAAAGAGTTTGATGATAGTTTTATAGATTAATTTCATATTATACCATAAAAATAATTATGTTATGTTTTCTATATAACTCAAAAATAATTCCTCTCCTATTTCAATTAATTTTTATTTATGTCCAGGAATGAATTGAAATCAATGAAGAAGAAACTCAATGATAATCTTGACATGGTATTAATTTGGTTAAATGATTCACATTGGGGAAAACCTATTCATTCTGATATGTAAAGAGATATATTAATGTTATGATAAATTTATAATCAATACCATAACATGCTTAATCCATTAATGATTCAGTTTTATATATGGAAATTGTTTCATTATATATATGGAGGGAAAACCATTAATGTTAAAGGTATGATATTTATACTATGCATTAATTTTTAAACAATAAATTCACATAAAAGCATAATAAGAATAGAAATAATTTTTGGAGTTTATCAACAATTATTTCTACTAAATAAATTATAGCGTGACGAGATTGAAATAATGTGGTTGATACTCTGAGATAAAAGGATAAAACTAGCTTATTTATGATGCTACTCACAAAATATCTACTATTTCATGATATTAAGAGGATATATAATGAGGTCATATTTATAAGGTAATTATCATATATATCAAATATGATTTTTCACAAATCGATTCAAGGTATTATTAGTATCATACATAAAATAAATGATGAATTTCAATAGAAGGTGCTAGATGTTCTAGATTTTATCCATTATATTGATGGAATTATTTGTTTTTTGAATCATGTATGTGTTCAATAAACATAATATCTAGTTAATTACCGATTAGAGGAATATAAATATTATATTATAATATTAATCTAGGATGAATAAATGTTTATATTTGATAGTGTACATTTTTTTGGAAAGAAATGGGAAATAAGTAATAGTGTTTTTATCATGGTGCTTGATATGTAAGAATGTAAAATATTATATTCATTAGAAACGGGAATTTTAAAGCCATACTAATACAATAATTGAAATGGGAAAAATATCCTAATGGATTTTTTAATTTGATACACCAAAACATATGAATAACATTAATCTACAAGGGTTGTTTGTAAACAACATTAAAATTTTATCACAAATAACCTATATGAGATAATGCTTCTTTATTGACAAAAAATCAATAATATATATTATTTATTTGTGAAATATTTCATTTAAAATCCCATCTAATTATGTCTAATTAATATTTGACGATTACATATATATTTAGCAGAAATCTCCAAAAATATCTTTGTAAATTGTTGGGTAAAACACATTGTATCATTCTCCAAAATATTTTCAAATTGAGTGAGCAATTTTAATATTAGAGGAAATTACGAGTTTTTGGTCACTAAATTAATTTTTTTTTCGTGAACAACAAATTCCTATAATATTATATTCTTAATATATTATATTTCTCTCTAGAATTTGGATTTATAAATATTATTGACTCTTTGGAATAAAGCGTAGAAATCCATTATTGTGGAACGAACATGGAGAATTAATAATATTGAAACCTAAAAAATGATGAAATTTTAGAGTTGTTTGGTGAAATTTGGAATAATATATTGTCTACATAGATTTAGTTGAAAATTTATGTTTAAAATCATCGACATGATAATAAAACTACCACAAATAGTGATGTATTCAGAAATTCATACCTTGGTATAATGTAATAAGGGTTGGAATAATTAAAAAATTATTCCTAATAAATGATGGTAATATAAATATTTTTTCTTTTTGGGAAAATATCGTATAATTTTGAACTTCAACCAAATCACTCTCAAGATCATGGTGTGATCCATGTATACCTACAAATGAATTATATACCTTAACCATCACATGTACTAAAATCATATATCAAACATCTAGAGAAATATCATTCTGATAATTAATCACCAATGGATATTATGAATTATTGAGATAAATTTATGATAATCAAGGCCGGTCACCCAGTCAATGTTTTTTGGTGAAAACATAATTTGGATGAGCCTATATGGGAGGGTGAGGATGTGAGGAGTTGGAAGATTATTTTTACAGTAATACTATTGAATATTTAGGGTTAGATTACAATTATGTTTTTTATAATATTGCACCATTATATTTTATGAAATATATATATTTCAAAAAATAATATTTGATTGATATCTTTTAGTATACCAACATTGTGTTTTATGGAACCATGATATTTTATATTATATTATTTATGTTTTTTATATCACTATTTTTGTATTGGATAATATGAATATTTTTAAAAAAATTAACTTATGTGTATTATAAATTCAAAATATAATTAATTTGTTTTGTTATTAATTATATATTAAAATGTAAACATAATGATAATAAATGTGTTATTTTTTGAAAATCAATTTTTTTCTAATTTTTCATTTTAATAATATTTTATGGATATATTTTAAAAATAAATATATCCACTTATAGAAAATTTATTTTATAGAATAAATTTCATTTTTAAAATATTCATTTAAAAAAATTCTGCTGCATTTTATATAGTTTTATTAAAATATATTTTTTCAATGAATTGTGAAGAATACATGTTGTTATTTGGTGTATTCATTTATATTAATTTATTGAAATTATAGAAAATATTTTATGGTGGTTTTCTAAGAATAAAAAATCCAATATATATTTATTAATCCAGTCTATGTCACTATAATAATCCTAATATTTAAATTTGATGTAAAAACATATTTAATTTATGATCATGTTCACTTTAGAAATCTGAATATTCATCACATCATTGATATTTTTCTTAAATATGAATTTTCAATTTCTGAGAATTAAATTTTATAATATTGATTCAATATTTTTCACTATAAAAAGTAATTTTATTTAATAAAATTCATAATTTTTTTAAAATAATGAAATTTGAAAACTATATTTTTCCATGGATAATGATTAAATGTGTTTAATATGTTGTTAATATAAAAATAAATGTGAATTATTACCAATGAAACATGTCAAAATACTATGGTATTCATATATTTCAATCAAATACATCCTAATGATGAATTAATTGTGAGTTTTACAATTTTTGGTAGGGAATATTTATCCTTATGGTGAATTTTGTGAAATTTTAATTGAATTTCCATATAGGTTCCTTTAACTACTTATAAGAGGATGTCAACTATCACATACTCATCCTATTTAAAATTCAATTTATTACATAATTTTCACTCAAAAAATCAACATAAAATCCATCGCCATGACATATATATAATTTTTTTCATAAATCAATCCTATGAAAGATTTTTATTTAATGCTAAATATTTTGTCTGATGAAGATTTATTCTTATTAAAAAATATTTACTATTTTTTCTACTTATTTACATAAAAACACTATAAATAAAAAATATAACATAAAAATATACATATCATAAATATAAATAACTATTTTTTCTAAAAAGGGATTTACCTAAATACATATAATTTTTTGTCAAATGGGAAAACATTTGTTCATCATCATTGCAATAGACTACCAATTTATGAAACAACACAATTCATTTTCCATAGATTCACCTATCATGAATTCAAATAATGTTGAAATTAATATATTTATAATATATTTGTAACATATATACAGTTATGTAATAACAATATCACATATATAATATTATTTTCCATATTTTATGGGATAGAATAATTCTTCTCATGTGTAAAATAGACAACCTTCTCTTGTTGTGATGTGATTATTATCACATAGTATATTAAGGGAATGTTTTTTGGATAATCATAATTAATAAAAAAATTATATAGTTATTCATAATTAATTCATAATGATGGTAAATCGAAACATCCTATTAAATTTTTTATGTGTTTAAACCCATAGATTATATTATCCCATAATAAGAAATTGTTGTAGGATGTATCCAATGATTCTATTATGTTTTTACAATACATCTGGGAAAATGAATAATTGGTGCATGGATTGAAAAAACATGAATCAAATCAATGAAATAATTCATTTCTCATAAGTAGGAATTTCACGATTTCAACATAGATTGTGCATGATTAGGAAAATGAAAAACATGGGCAGGAGGGGAACAAACAGTCTATGAATGGAAAATCTAAGAGTGTATCGTAATTATGAAAGTCTTCTAGAGTATTTGATTCAATTTAATGCTTAGGAATATTTAAAGTACATACCTTGTAACCAGACCCATTAAACAGCAAAATTGGAAATTAATGCCCTGAAATTATTAATTAATTTCCAAAAAACCATATATTTTAACCCATACACCTCCCACTTGAACCAAAATTTGATGCTTTTGTGTAGGGGTAAACGTATATTCAATTTTGGAAATTGAAAAGTCATTTAATATAATAAGAATGATTTTATCAATGTTATGATCCACATTTGTTGAAAACCATTATTCTTGTTCATCAATCAATATTCTTCTCTTTATTCATTCTTCACATAGGTTAAGTTGTCCTTGTCTTTCATTTAACCGAGACTTATTAATAAGGAATTGTGGATATAGGATCTATTCTATCATAAATCGAGATATATCTTTTTAGAATTGGTGTTTGACATAGAAAAAAACACATTTCATAATCATTATTGTTGGATTCCAAATATTCAAAGTAGGTGTTTCAATTTTTTTCCTTTGTATTGTAATTAATTCATTCATGAGAATTCATTGATTTGTGTTTCTTAAATTTTAATTCATGTTCTATGTAAATTTATCTATAAATTACTTATGAATGATTTTTTGACCCTATTCATATTTAATTGACCAACATATTTTTTAAATGTCTTTTATATATATCTCTAAACACATTTTATAAATTTGTTAAATTCCACGGTTGTTTTGATTTATATTTAAGAAACATATAACGGATAATATGGTGTAAAAAAAGGATTTTGACAAGGTTTTTGTTTGTGAGAGTAAATGGACTCAATTGAATTAAATAAGTTGATTTATTTTCTTTTTTTCCAATATTTTAAAATTCAGGGTTTTTTGTAATAACCAAGAGGCCCATTTTAATGATAACACCTTTATTTGGAAAATTATTTCTCTTGGAATATTTTAAGAAAATGTTTATATGGTGTGTAATGAATGTGTAAACCCTTCTATGAAAATTTAATCAATAATTTTGAAAATATAATACTTTATTTGATGTTATTAATATCGATTTGAAATAAATTATAGTTTTGATGGAACATTCACTAATATAATGATTATTTTTAAAATAAAGTGGTTATGATTAACCGTTTTAATGATGAAAAGTTTAATCTAGTTTTATTTTATTTGAAGATATTTGATAAATTATTTGGAACATTAACATGATCCAATCTTATAATAATTCAGTAAAGTAACATTTTATTCTCTCAAACATTAATTTTTTTGGGGTCAAAAAGGCATTATATTCTTTGGGGGAGGGTTCGAGTAATTGAGAAATGTGATTTTAGGGTATGAGTTCATTATTGATATTGGTAAGGATCTGCATGGATCCTTGTCATTTTATATTATCAATCATAAATATCGAATAGTATTGGGAACCAAATGTGTTATATGGGATTTCATAGATTTATGATTCAATAGAAGAATAAAACATCTTCTAGTTGATCCATAGAGAATGTGAAATGTTCAATCTATGGACATGTGTACCTAAACATGGTTGTGAGTGGAATTTGATTTATTGAGAAAAATGATACTAGATGTAATTCAAAAAATTAATCATGATATAATTATATTATATATTATGTGGAGGAAAAACTGTCATACCTAAATTGTACCCACGACATCTATATTCGTGAAACTCAATACATG
This sequence comes from Viscum album, assembly GCA_963277665.1. Classification (NCBI taxonomy): domain Eukaryota; kingdom Viridiplantae; phylum Streptophyta; class Magnoliopsida; order Santalales; family Viscaceae; genus Viscum; species Viscum album. The sequence goes on from OY728135.1 coordinate 166,736,100, forward strand.
ACATTGTTCATTATCACCAATTGGAACAAGAGTTTCATTGACAGATTCACCAATATGTGGTAATTATCCACGTTGACACTAATAAATTAATAATATATCATATATTGTAATCGTTTCCATATTCTTATCTTCACTTTTTTATATTATAATAGATTGTAAAATATTTTTCATGTATTTTCAGTAAAATGTTTTTTTAAATGGTTAAATGGAAATTTGAAATTTTTTGGTTTGAAAAATGATTTATAAATGATTAAAACTCTAGTTTTTATCAATTCCTCATTTTGTCCTTATGGAATTATCTTTTATCATATTTTAAATTCCTTGTAATGTAACATCATGATATCAATGGGAAAACCCTGTTGGGATCTTTCACTCACTACCTATATATACTATTCGGGGGTTGGATCATGTGTTTATATTATATATGGTGTTTCTTATCTTGTTTTCCATTTTAATATCATGTTATGCTAAATAAGGGATAGTGATTTGGGACATCGATGGAGGTCTACGACAACCAGACGATTTATTTTTAGTAGTTTTTTTATTTCTACATTACACTCTTCTACTTGTACAAGTTACAGTCATATTGATGCATGCATATGATGATATTTTTCCATTGTACTCTATTATGTTAATATTTTTTTGTGAAATGTATCCAAACATATATTTATTCCTTTGAATGTGCTTCTCATCGGCCCATGGAGATCATTATTTCACATTGGGTTAGTGTTAAATGTGATCATGTATTGATTTAGGTGGTATTATAGGTTCTTTCATTAAAAATGTTTTTATAGTTGGCCTATTCTAAAATGGATGTACCTTACATTATTATCCATAATCTTATTTTGGTTGAGTCATGGTGTAAGATAAATTATGAATGTCCTATGGGTGAATAGGTAGTTTGTATGTGGGTGATTTATCTCCACATCCTCTTGATTATACATTAGTTACCCTAGATGTTTGGACATTATCCTTTTTTGAGTAAATTGATTCTAGATATAAATATAGATTTAGATTCCTGACGTTATTATTTTTTATTTATGGATCCTCTTTTGAGATTTATGTTGGACTAGGAAGAAGAAAATAGTTGTATACCCCTAATTTTTCTTGTAAAGAGTGAGTTATTGGTTTGACTGATCTAGAATTCAATCCATGAAATATTGAAATAATGGTGTGTAGTTTACCAACCCATGCTACAAAGCCCTGAATAGTTCTTCACTAACCGAAACATGACTCCATATCTACTATTATCAACCTGATACACATGAATGAGGTTATTTTTTAGAGTTTTGGATATGGTATGTTTCATCGTCTTGGGTGGTGGTTTCAAATTTAATCTCTTGTTGACTATTTTAAATCCTTTCTGAATACCTAATTTATAGCATAATAGAAGTTTCATTGATTCCCTCAATAATTTATTTCAATTACTATAATTGGATTTTTTTTGACATATATGGTATTAAAAATATATTATTACTGAAGATTGTGTGATGTGAGAAATAATTTTTTAATATGTATTTTTGGATTTAAATGGATTTAAAGTAACAATGTTATTGATAACAATAAAATAGGATTATTGTTTTCCCAACCATAGATGTATTTCCTTGAGATGGTAATAACATTTTCAAATCTCTAGTTGAATTATAATTTTTAATGGAATGTGTCATGTTTCATAAATGTTATAATCATGGGTGTTTTGTAATCAACGATTCAATAATAAATCTAGGTTGTGAATTTATTTATATAATTTTGTGCACTGTTTGACTATTTAGTGATCAAATAGATGATATGCTTGTATTTTTTGATATATAGTATTTTACACCAATCTATTTTGCATATATGGTGTAATATAAATTCAATACTCTATTTTTTAGAGTAGTCCGTTCCAATTTCATGAAGTTTCATATCTTGTTAGTGAATTTATCCAAACATCATACCGAGTGGTGGAGCTAGATACTTTTTATTGAATAAAGCACAAACATTATTTATAATAATTTTCCCCCATATTATAATATATAATGATATTTTAATGATTAAATAATGTTTCTTGATGAATAAAATGAGATCTTCAATTATCTCAAGTCTACTGATGCATTAATTGTGATGTATCTCAACTACTTATTTGAGGAATTTGGTCACAATTTTCGGAATGTTGTGAATCATTATTTCTATATAAAATATAATTTATGGGGAGTTATTCAAAGAAGGTCTCATTCAGTTGGTGTATCCATAGGAACTGTAGAAGGAGAATGTTTTAGTGTTCTTTTTTCGGTTCTAGATGAGATATTAATCTTCCATACAAACGGACATGTTGATTTATTATCAAGAGATGTAAGATATGGAAATTTAACCAAAAGGTAATATAATGTAATAAAATTAAGGAATGAATGACTAATTTATGTTTGAGAAAGGATAATCATCTCATTGAAATAAGTGGGGTGGTTTTTTATTTCAGATGGAGAAACAATTCATTCTAAAGTATTTTTTACAAAATGTATTACATTTTGTCAATGTTGTGGTTGTTTGGGTCACCATATCAAGTTTTGTATGTTTTTGGGTTGGAAAAGAAAATATTGGTCAATGATACCATCTCCTAAATACAAGGATGTAGATGATTCCAGATAAAATGACTCCAACCATATGTCATGAAGTGAAGCTATTCAAATGTTAGAGGTGTTGTCAACTACTAGAGATATGTTTTATAATGTGGTTGATCTTGATCAATGGTTTTTTTATAAATGGAGTGTAATTTATTTCAGTTTTTTATTAATGTGTCATGTCTATTTTGGAAGAACATTTTTGTGATCATTTTGAATTATATCTTTTGGGACATGGTCTGGGAAAATTATGGATTAATGATATGATAATGGTCTCTGTTTTATTGTACCTCTATTATTGTGTGTTGTACAAGTTGAAAACTACATTCATTTATATATTGTTGAATGAATTTAATTCCATGACGCTAATTATGATATTGGTTATGGATCATATTCTTTTAATAAATAACAATTAGGTTTTTGTATTTAATTATTAATCATTGATTTCCTCCTATTTTGAATTGTTGGATGGAGTTAAATTTTTCATGCAATGGATGAACTCACCTATAAGAGATTAGTTACATGTTGTGCACTGAACAAGATTTTATATCTATTTCTAGTTGCACTTGGAATGATCATGATAATTTAATTATGTTATTATGGTGATAATTTTTTGATAAACTACACACTTAATAATGGTATCATTTTATTTGATGATGTCCATGAATGGTTATGATATTTATTGAAAATACAAGGATACCATTTAGAGCTTACCCGTGGTAGAGAAAATTTTATAATAATTTTTTTTTATTGGAAAAATTAAACATTGTTAGTTCTCTATGGTTAATAGATGATGTGTCCGCATTAAGTCAAAATGAAATTCAATTGTTTTGTTACACCATTTTTGTGAATAATTAAATGTTGGGGGGACCTATGTTAGAACTCTATAAAATACCTGGTTGGAGTATATGTGATTATATTTAGGTGTTGATCATTTTGTAGTGTTTTCACTATTAGGATCCTGGTGATTCTATCTTCATCACCGTAGGACTTCAACATCATAATATGAGTGATGTAGTTCATCTACCGTAATGTTCTATATTTTGGATTTGAATATTTATGATCTTATCAATACCTATGGTCAGGAGGATTCATCACCATCTTACAAATTATTAATTTCCTTCACCCATTTTTAAGAATATCACGTGATTAGATAAAATTTCTATTTCTTTCTATAATTTTTTCAATGTTTATCAAATTATTCTGTGAATCTTCATGGATGACGAGAGGTTTGAAAAACCCTCCAGTCAAACCATGAAACATTTAAAATTTCTTTGGTATGTTTCTTATTGTATTTAGTATAATCAGTATTATTTAAAACATGTGTGATTCTTGGATATAGTGAATTTGTAGGGTTTTAGCATTGTTAAATTATTTGTGAAATATAAGTCTGTAGCTTTTCACGTGGTTCTTCCCACATTAATTTTGTTTCTAACACTTTTTCATAATATCTTTGATATGTGTATTTATCTAGGTCAACTATAATCTCAAGACACCATCATGATGGACATATACTATAAAATTTATGAATTTTTTCTTCACGAATTTTTTTATGATTCATTACTAAAACCCTTTATTATTTTTTTGTCATATCATTGGGTGTGTTTCTTTTTTAATCCCACATGTTATCTAAGTCAAAATTAATACATATATTTGAAACAATGCTCCATCATGTTTTAATAAATTTATATAGTTTAATTATTGTAAAATATATTTTATTCTAAGAGGTGACCAAAGACATAATATATTTAGAATGTTCTGTATTCATATCAATGAAATTAATATTTTTAACCAAATATATGCCTTATACAAGAATTAGAAGTGTCAAAATGATCAATAAACACCATACACCATGGTGAATTATGTGCATAAATTTTAGAAAAAAAAACATCCATACATAAAACATTTAGATGAAATCTAGGATCACATCATAATAGTAAATGGTTTGTCATGATGAATGTAAAAATAGAACATATCGATCGCGAACCTACTAAAGTCGTCCCTCATAACATGAACACCTTCCAAGATCATCATTTCATAGAAACAATTGAATTAATTTCACCTCCATGAATGTATCCTATTTTATGAAAAAATTTAATTGTTCTAACAATGATTAAATATTTATAATCAATAATTTTTACTATATAATTTTTTTTAAAAAAACAATATAATTTTATATTCATGTACAATTTCAAATGTGAAATACATTCCATGAGATCAATATTTATAAAAACAATTTTATGTAGTTGTAAATAATTATAAAATCTCTAAAAGTTTTCTAATGTAATGTTTTATAAAACACATGTTAACAATATATATGAAATAATTTTGGGAACTGTGAAACGATGGAATATGATTAATTTAACTAAATAGTGGTTTCTATGTAACATCCATTTAAATGAATTATCTTCTATACATTCACCCCAAGAATAAAAGAATTGGAACCGTTCAAACTAGAATATGCATAGTCACAATAATAATTTCAATGGTCCAAAACTATAAATAAAAGAAGAATTATTGTGAAACAAACATGTATTCTCATAAAAAAGATCTAAATATATAAAGTGACTAAAACCCGCCCAAAAGATAATTCCACTCAAATCAAAATTATATATGATTTTGAAATATGAAAAAAAATCATACCACAAGAAATAACATTGAAATCCCACTTTTTGGAATTTAACAAACACTTAATGAACATATATATTTTACATGTACATTCATAACCATATATATCATTATAAACCCACTATTATAATCACTACCAAAACATAGATATCCTTATAAAATTAATCTCTACACTAATGATCTTAGTGACCAAAATGTTATGTGTTTATAAAAAGATAATTATACTCTAAATTTTTCGGAAAGGAAATTGATGTATAACCCTACCTCAATGGTGTGTAAATTGAAAAAAAAAACCATAAAAATCTTGGAGAAAACACCATAGAAATTATTACAAAAAATTTCATAAAAACACCTCACATTGGACAAGTTTCACTCTAATGTTAGGAAAATAACAATAAATCCATAAAATATTGTACAATTATGATAAGAATTATAAAAAGGTAATAATAAAGCTTACTAGGAAGTTATTTGACCTACAATTACCAGATATGACACCCAAAATAATAGGGGTAAACATGGGGGTCATCACATGAATAAAAATGTAGTTTATGAATGAAAATTAGAATAAAAAACTATTTGGATTTATATTTTAATGAAGTAAAATTTTTGAAGAGAATTATTCTATGAATTTTGGAATTCAACACAATTATTCCACATAGTTTAAAAAATATATTCAAGAATGTTTTTCCCTTTAATATAAAGAAAAAAACATACTCCCATGGTATGGATGAATTTTATTAGAAACAGTGTGCTAAATGAGAAATATATATCTGTCAATAATTTAATTTCTCTCATTGTCTTTCCACATGGTTTACTATAACAATTTCCAATTCTTGTTCAACACCATCTGAATCACAAAAACCTTACAATTTTCCCCTAATTCCTACATTATTTCTATATAATACTTCCCATGATGGAAAAGAAGAGAAGAACCAAAATGATGTAAAACAAATTTCTCAAAAGTTTTCTTGATTTCATCACATACCCTAAAAACAAACTATGTTGATTATAAAAAAGAAGAATTAAAGTCCAAAACATGATTTTTCATTTTAAATTCAAATGGATGATTGATATCATTTATTAATAGTAATATGTAAATAAAATAAAAAAATGTCATGGAAAGTAAAATTTATAAAACCACCCCAATTTCACATAAGTCATTACCCATCTCAAAATGTATTTGTGGTATTAACTATCATATTATTTATCCACAAATCTATATTTAATGATACTTGAATTTATTATAAAACAAAAACATTTTCAAAACATTTCATATTATATATAATTTATTAAAAAAATATTTTATTAAGGTGAAAATTTATATATGTTTTTCAAATTGTGTGTCTAATATTAATCATTGGGTAAATGGATAGTAAAAATTGACAGTAGTCTTTACATATAAAGGGATACAAATTTATAGATTAAGAAAACCTTGGACCTATAAACTATTATCATATACAAGAACAGGTGGTGTGAGAAAACATAAAATGTGTTCCATAATCAATATTATTATTCTAAATATTACTATTTTCATTAGTATAAGATATAATATGATTAGTATCATATTATGTCTATAAATATGATAAAAAATTTGAGATTTAGAATATGATAAAATTTTTTGAACAATAAAATTTTAAAAAAAATTCATAATGTCCTCATATAGTATAAGATGTTATGTGGACCACATTGTAGGGTGTGTAATACATATAACATGAGAAATACAATGTGAACTATAAAATTAATATATTGAAATATTTTAACCATGTTGAATAATATTTAGTTCAGGAATATACTAGTTCATGATGAAATTTTGTTCAGTATGAGGAATATCAAAATGGAGATCTTTTTTAAAGAAGTGTCATTTTTCATATTATTAAAGGCTAACACAATATTATTTTTATCACTATATAGTATATTTACTATATTCAAATTACTATATAGGTGTAAAAATTAATAAGGAACATGTTTATACAACAAAATATTTTAGTAAGGTTGAATTATATTCCCTAAATTGAACCCTATTAAAAACAAATAAATCACATTTTGATGGAGGCTGTTTTATATGAAAATCTAATAAAAACCGTAGTAAATTATTATTATTATTATATATTATACATATCATAATGGGAAATATAACATGGGGAAAAATTCAAAAATTATGACATCTCAGACCCTGATACCACATAACAGTTGCCCTGAGCCCAGTGGGACACCTGGCCTCAGGTGAATTTCCCCAAATGCCAGAGGATTCCAATTAGCAATGACAGCCTAAGGTGTGTCTATAGGGAGACTATGTCTTCATTATCAAACATTACCAAAATGGGTGAAGGTGATTTTTTGGGAAAATATAGGATGTGTTAGAAGTAATAAATGTATTAAGATGATAACAATAGATAAAAACTATAATAATAACATAAAACATTGAAATATCATTCATCAATTGATGATATTTCATGTCACTAGAAAACTGGAAAACATGGATACAATAAAAAATGAATAACATGTTCCAAAAAAGTATAATGTAAATTAATATACACTCCCAAGCATCATGAGATCCATATTGGACCTAATCTATCAAGATACAATATATACAGTAAGAAATCAACTTTTTGAATCCATGTGATTCACATTATCAACAAATGTATTCATGTAATCTACTCCTTGTACGAAACAACGCCTAGAGATAGTGTGAGATTAAACATAATGGTCCAACAACAATTGTTTCTGGAAAATAAGGACATGTATTAGAATATAACTGTTTAAATAAATAAATATTTAAAGTAAATCGCTAAAATGTAACTAAATACCCATGTTTAGCTTCATCCATAATTTGTTTTATGAACATATTACCATTTCATCATTTTATTATTACCTGTTTATAATATGTTACTTGGTAAATACTAGTAATGGTTCTTTGATATAATATGTAAACCAATAATGATATTAAATTATGAGGTCCCGAGTTTATAACCAATTTAAGGTAGACCATGAGGTTCTCCAACTCATTAATAATTGTATTCTGGCCTGGGGAAAGAGTGTAATCCATATTTCATTGACTAAGGTATTCAACAATGATAATACATATGAATCTATGTATTTCATACGTGGTAAATGGTGATATGAAGAGACTAGTCCAATAGGTATTTAACAATGGAACATACTTGCCAATGCTCGATCCAAGCAGTGTATCCAAGGCATCCTATAGTACTACCTCAAGGATACTGCAATGTCATATTTGGAATCAAAATATTAGTCATGGATCAGGTTCTTGGTGGGACTATTCATAAGAAAGAAGTATTATAATTAGAATGGGGTTCTAAAGTAGTCATAGTATTCTCTAATCAGAATCCAAGGAGTGCTCGAGATAGAACATTACTATATTACAGTGAATTCATATTAAAATTAAATTGGTTCAAGACTTTCCATTCACTAGATTGAAAATTCTAAATAGAATGTATCCTTTTTCATTTCCATTTTAGTTTTATTATGTAACATCCCACCCCATCACATTTTGTTGATATGGTGGAGGAATGTTACTTTTCCTTATAATAACATTCCAGGGTTCGAAAAGCTTGCAATAAATTCCATGGGCTTAAAGAATAATTGTGAAACTATTTCCCTAGGTATTTATTAACCAACCACACAAGAAATAATCTAAAATAATATATATGATTCATGTTATAAAAATAGATAATCTCATACACTACTAGTAGAAAAAAAAATATCCATATTAATTCCCAAAACTCCAATACAACCAAACCCAATATCAGATTACTAATTGGAATACTACACAATAAGACAACAAATAATTAAGAAACAATAAATATCTCTATGCCATGATCCATGCTAAAAAAATAATACATCAACACAAAAGAATTATTTCAATCTATTAAAAAAATGATATGATTTACACTTAAACATTTCCTAGAATAAAAAACTCTCAAAAGCACCCATTTTCCAAAGTAGGGATGAGTATTAATACTCAGTACGACTTCCCCAAATGACTTCCTTACACATGCCACTAAGATAAAACCATTAAGAAAATTATATAAAATATTTTATATAAAAAATTCAATAGTGATATAACATTAAACGAGACAAAGAGATATTTAGCATGAGATTTTCACCCAAATTCCCACAACATCATGGAAATCCAATCAACCATGAAAAAAACCATTTAAAATTCCACCTTACAACACCCTTTCCAATTTTTCATAATATAAACCATACAATATGACAATGGTGACTCACATACCCAAGTGATAATCAAACATGGTGTCACTTCTATCCCATCCAGCATATCCATTCCCCAATATAGTGGTACTTTATTCCCACTTATATTTTGATGGTTTCCCTTCTATACACTATCCATCCACTATTCATAGTGGTAATATGTGGCCACATAACACATCCAATTCACAAAAGCCATAATTCTTACCTAACAAACTGTATATCACATCAAGGTCACCACATCATACCAACAATTTATCTACCAATAGACAACATTACACACATCACAATTCTAAAACATAAATTCACGTCAATAAATCACACATTTATTGAAATCAAAATTTAACCATTTCTTAAGCCCAACCAAATCTCAATTAAAACATCATTAATGAAAATATTATTTCCCAAAACAAATTTCAATATCAAACCACTTACAATTTTAAAATCACACGATAAATCCCATTTCTTCCACAATAACCTATTTTCTCTAAAATCCACAAATCATCAACAAATGGGATTCCAATAAGATTTTCACATCACAAACTCATTAAATTTCATGGAAAAAATTAATTGTAACCAAAACTTCTATTTTTTACCATGTGGATTCAAAAGAGAAGCCACCTAACATTAGGGTCCTGTCAAAATTGACCCATGAAGAACTACAACACATATCCAACATACGCTCCACCAAAACCACTAATTAGTCTCTTCCCAAACATCAAAAAGACTTTATATCAACATCTAAGTCAACAAAAACCCTATATCTACATTAAAATGAAGTAGATCTAGAATATCAAGAGAGAGGGATGCATATATCCAGAGAAAACCAAAAATAAAAAATAAGGATAGACTTACATGCGGGAAACAACCTTCAAACTACCTTGATACCCCATTAAATCACATAAAAATTGAGTGGGAGTGTAGCCCTATCATGTGAGAAGGATAAATCCAACATAGAGTTTGTATTAAAGATGAAATGGGAATGTTCAGGTAAATCCGTACTACCCCCATTTAATTTTTTTTAAAGGCCAACACATTTAGAAAAACCATTAACTAACCATGGTTATGTGACTACCTTAATAGGTCACCATTAACTGTTAGTCAAATCGTACATAAATTTTGTGTAAAAGATAGCATTCATGGTTCATCTTTCTATGTTTCCCCTATCTATGCTCAAATCGTGCAACAAAAATGGTCATCCAATCATATTAAAACCCATTAAAAAATCTCCCAACCTCATCCCCATCCAAATTAGTTTAAACACAAAAAAATTAATAAATATTCTAAATACCTCAAATTGGGGGTTTTATATTCTACCCACCATTTTACATTCCTTCTTATGAATGTAGTGAACAAACGAAGTGATGAAATAGCTCTGTCAATTACTCAATAATGTAATTCTCACGGTCCCACATCCCCAGGTAGAATATGACCAAAGTAGATCAAAACCTGAACATAACTGTTTCGTTTTACAAACAATAATTCTCTTGCATATCCAAAATCTTCAATGGAACATGACTGAATGAAGAATTTGGTACTAGCTCTAAATGATCCCAACGAATCATGTAGTCACGATTCAGGTGAAACTTTTTCAATTGCAACTATTTAGAAAAACTGTGAAATGCACTGAATCGTGGTCATAAGACCAACCAATAAGCCACCTCACTTATCATATCATCTATCTCAAAATTCCAAATTTTCCTCAGTGATAACACATCCTTCATCACAAAATTTTGATGTCCCAACCTTGGATTGATTCTCAAAGTCACTTAATCACACACCTCAGACAACAACTATCGATGGTGATGGTTTGTATACATTTTCTGATGAATTTTAGTTGTTTCCATCTTCTTTCTGATCCACATGATCTTCTATGTTGACTTTTGGACAAGACTCATTCCAATCATCAATGTCTCACCCATTTCAACGCAACATAGTAGAGATTAAAATGGATGCACATACAATCCGTAAAAAGATGTCATATGTATTGAAGCCCTATAACTATTATTATAAAAGAACTCCAACAACAGTATGGTCCCCTCATATGTTCCACCTAAATCCATCAAAAAAATTCCTTACAATATCCTCTAATGTTTATATCATCTTTTCAGATTGGTTGTTCACCTTATGATGATTCACCGTTCTCATTGTCAACTATGTCCCAATCTCATGTAGTAAGGATTTAAAAAAACAGGATGTGAGCCTCAGATCCCTATCTATTTAATTCATAACTTGAAAAAGAATCCTCTATACCACATCGAGGATATAGATTTTGGATAGATCCTCTAACATATGAGATTAATGAATCGGGATGAAATGGGCATACTTTTTGAGTCGATCCACAATCACCAATATAGAATATGGTTTCCTGACCATTATCATAAGTTCTATAAAAAAAATATATCAAAATCTACTACAATTTTTACATAGGGATAGTTAATGATTTCAACATGCTTACTGACCATTGATTCTCTGCCTTGACCTGCTGACAATTCAAAAATCTCAAAACAAAATCTATCACATTCCTTTTCATACTAGCCCACCAAAACAATTCTTTATATTCCTAATGAATTTTATAAATTCTAGGATTAATATCCCACATGGATTGATGATAATCCCAGAAAACATCATCAAGATAAAACATTGTTACCACCATCCAATTCCTAAAACACATGATAGAATTATCATTCTGTTTCTAGACCCGAATGGTCTCCCAACCATTTAGTTTGGAACTCATCACCACACATTCATAACTAGATAACTATGCCTCTTTAACCAAACCAACCAATACCATAACCAAAAAAACATGAAAGAATACCACACTATCACAAGGATCCTTACATTCCAATGGATGTTTGGCTATGAACAGCATCAACTTCCATTGACCAGATACATGTATCACCACCTGAGCATATGATTTTCTACTCAATGCATCTGCCACTGAATTTCTTTTACCTGGTGAGTACATTAAGTAAAAATAAAACATAAATAGATATTAAATCCATATAATTTTTATTATGAACAAATATCTCTCTGAGAAAATATGTATTAAGTTCTTTGGTTACTAAACACTATATATTTCCCACCAAAGAGATAATGAAACAATACTTTAAACTCTTGAACCACTGCCTCCAACTCTAAATAATGTGTTGGGTAGTTTTTCTGATTAAACATCTACATAAGTAAGACTTATGCAACCACATGACCCCCATTCATGAGAAAACTACCCAACCATGATCCTGATGCATCAAAGTACACTACGTGACTTTTCCCTGGTTCAGGAAAAAACCATGATTGGTGCTGATGTAAGGTGGCCCTATAACATTTAAAAGTATTTATAAAATTCATCATCCCCTTAAAATGGGATATTATTCTATATCAATGCTTCCATCAGTGATGCCAATCTTGTGGAATGACCAACAAAATGATGATAATAACAAGCTAGACCATAGAAGCTTCATATCTGAAAAACATTCTAGGGTAGTTTCTCGGTGATAAAAACTATATATTTTACCAATAAACTAAATCTCCTCTATTAGAAATAATATGGCCAAGTATATAAACTTCTTATATCACAAATTCACACATTGAAAATTTGGCACAGAATAGATGATCCCTCAATATCCCCAACACAATCGTCAAGTGATTCTCATGCTCTACCATTTTTCTTAAATACACCAGCATATAATCAACAAATAACACTAAAAAATATTCGAGATATCTCTGAATTATCTGATTCAACAATTCTGTGAACAGTTTTGGTGCATTCGTTAGACTGAATGGCATAACCCCATACTCATAATGGCCATATCTACTTCTGAAAGTTGTTTTTGTAATATCCTCTTTCCTCACCCACAATTGATGTTAACCTAACCTCAAGAAAATATTAGGGACACTCTTAGATCCCCTCAACTTCTAAACCAAATAGTCATTGTCTAGAAGTGGATATTAGTTCTTAATCGTAACGTGATTATGTTTAAGATATTCCACATATAGCCACAATGTTCCATACTCCGTTTTAACAAACAAAACTGTTGCATCCCACAGAGACGTGCTATTCTTAATGAACCATTTTTTTCTAAATCATCCATCTTCACCTTAAATTTGAAAAATTTTGTTACTTCCATTCGGTATGACAGAAGTGAGATAGGATTGTACCCTTGAACGAGTTCAATCATATACAATACTTCTATCATAGGTGGTAACATTGAGAATTATTAGGGAAATACATCCCTAAAATGATCCTCAAAAATAGGAAAAAAACTATTTTCTCAAATGATTTCACAGATTCTTATAGAAACACTACTAACAAATAAAAGATAATGAAGATAGATTGCACCAAAAAATCTATTTCACTATGCTTTTCTTTCTTCTCTCGTATAAACCAATACATAACACCATCATCCAATATAAAACTAACCATGTGCACATAGTAATTGATGTGGTCCTTAAACATCAAAAAACCATCCATTAAATTGATTATATCATATGAATCAATATCAAAAACTATTAAATCTTACTTCAATTAAATTTTGTCCACCAATAAGTAACATGATCTACATAGGAAGGCTCAATACTCTCTTTTACCCATAGCAGTTTGAAGTTTAAGATTATAAGGAATCATTTCCACATTTAACCCAAAAAACCAAAAATGTTAGAGGAAATAAAGTAATATGAATTTCCTATATCAAATAATTCATGAATCAATGTGGAATTTAAAACAATTGTACTGCGTACCATGGATTATCCTGACTGATCATCCACCACAACATGTTCAATTTGAACAACTTCTTTCTTTACAAATTATTCTCTCTATTTCCCGGTTGAGGTGTCATGTTATTTCCCTAATCAACATAAGAACATTACTCTTATATCAGTTGGCATAGTTCTACCTCTTTCCCATTGGGGAAAAAGGCCCCTATGACCCCAACAAAGTGTCATAGACACCCGACAATAGTGAATTCCAAAAATAGCACTTACGATTACCCATATTAATAATATTAGAAAATTCTAGAGGTTTCACCATACAATCCTCCTTCATTTGGACTATGAATACATAATGAAAAAATTCTTGGATTACTATAGATATTTTTAGAATGATACAATGATCATACTATCAGATTCAGATTCGTACTCCCTCCCTGGAAATAACTGTCCCTATTCTGCAAAAACCCATCAATCGAGTTCCTAGTATTTCCCATGGGTAACAAAATATAACCCCCTATTGTATCCCACTATATTTCTCTCTTATAAATCATAGCTCAATTAATCATTTTCCAGTAATCATTTTTACACAACACTTTAATCATGGAACAAATTTCTTGCCTCAACGCAGCATCAAAAATTCGAGTTCTCAATGATATACTACCCACCACCTTTGGTGTAAACTGCACTATGTTCATAAACATACTTCTATATTCCGTTAATTCCATGTTCCCTTGCATCAAACTGAATAAATCTATTTAACATTGAATTATGAACACATGAGGGTAGAATTGTTTGTTATAAAATTTCCTCAAACACCTCCCATGTCACACCTTCTTCCTTCCCTACATGGACCAACAACTCCCACCACTAAAGGGAAATATTTTTCATCATGTACGTGGATAAATACAATTTCAACTCTTCCAGTGTTCCCACAGCTTCAAATATCCTATTCATTATATTCATCCATCCTTCATCCCTTTCGGGCTCCATATCACCACTAAACATAGGTGGTTTCAGTCATTGAACTTGAACCAGATGATCCACATTCTTTGGTTCTTCCAATTTATTCCCACTAACTAATCCTTCAAAAACATGCACTGCAATCTAAAGTAGTTTCTCGTTCGCCTCAGTCTCAAATGAAACCACATTTTTAGATGATTTCCCTGGTAGGTGTCTACAATGCCAACTCGGTGAAATTTCTATAATCACAAAAAAAAAACAATATATCTAACTACCTTTATAATAATGTGTTTACAATTTTATAATTCATTACATAAAAAAAATCAAAATCAGGCTTTCTACAAGTTCACATTTCCCATGTTTCATAATTATAAAAAAATCCACCATATTTTGAAAATCGACACATTTTTAAATTATCACAAGTGTTTATGTTTCAAATCCTTCTGTTTTGAACCCCATTTATGATTTTTCAAAATAAAAAAATATATTTAACAACATAAATAATTATACCCTAGTGAAATATGAAACATGGAGGCATGTCATTTCCACCATGCATGTCTTGCTCATATCATTGGGTGCATCCACAAAAAGGAGACATCCAATTCCTATAAGTGCCTCCAATCACATATGTACCCAACTCCCTGGTAACATGATGTTCAGTATGAAATAGTAATATAAGTCCTTTTATTATATACATTTCGTGTTCAGAATGTCCTATTCCTTAGTACCATCCCATGAAAAGGAATAAGAAAAGAACAAATGTCAACACCATGATCAATGATAAATGACAATGCACCTGAACAACTACTCTCTCTTTAAATCCTAGGACTGAACAAACTTATACCACTTGTAAGATCCCACTCCATACTATTGTCTTGAGAGGGTGGATGAATTGTACTTAGCCTTAGGAGATGTTCACAGGGTACCATGAGCTGGAAATAAATTTCGTGGTATTAAAGAATAAACCGTGAATGAATTTCCCTTTGAATTGAATAGCCAACTAAACTAGACATTATCCAAAAACATCTATAACATTCATGTCAACAAAACAACATAACCCATATATTACAAGAACACTACCAATATATCCATAATGATTCCAAAAACAACAATTCAACCAAACACAAAATTAGAGTACCTACTAGAATACTAAATAATAAGACCCCAAAAAATATGACACCATCCATAACTCCACACCAATATCCATTCTCCAAGACCCACAACATCACCAAATCAACGTTGTCGACCTGCTTGCAAAATGAGATGATTTACCCTTAATCGTGTCTTGGAATAGTACATTAGAAAATTTTCACATGTGCTAAAGTAGGAGTGCGTAGTAATACTCAGAACTATTTCCCCAAATGATTACCATTCAAATGCCACTAGGATAAAACCATTATCATAGCTATATAAAATAGTTTAAATAAAATATTAAATAGTGAAATAGCATGAAAGAAGAAAAAAATACTCAATAAATCCATTTTCACCCAAATTCATGAAACATCATGAAAAGACAAACAACCATAACACAAACCATTTTCCTTTCCACCTTATCCCACACATTCCCACTTTTCATAGTAAAACAGAATCAATCTACAATGGTGACTCACAAACACAATCCGTAAAAAAACATGGTGGAACATCCTACCAAACCTGTTATCCTTTCTAATATTTAGGGGTACTCTTAATCCACTTATCCTTTTATGGTGGCCCTTCAATCCATAATCCATAATTTTTATAGTGGTAATCCTCACCCACTTAAAAAATCCAATTTGCCTAAGTCATAATTTTTAACTAACAACTAGTACATCACATCAAGGTCACCATATCATAACAAAAACTATCTACCACCAAACCACATTAAGTGCTTCACAATTCCAATGCACAAATTCACTTCAATAAATCATCCATTTATTGAAATCAACATTTATCCATATTCCATGGCCAACCAAATTTCAATAGAAAACATCATTTTTTAAATTCATATTTTACAAAACAATTTTCACAATAAAAAAATAAGGATTTTAAAATCAACATTTTAAAACAAAAAAAATAATGCCCCTTTTTTCAACAATAACCCATTTTCCATGAAATCCCCAAACCATCAACAAATGGTTTTCCAATAATATTCTCACATCATTAACAAAATAATTTCCTGAAAAAAAATTAATTGTAACCAAAACCACTTGTTCAAATAGTGTGGGGTTAAGAGAGAATCCATGTACCTTTTTGGATCCAGTGAAATCATACCACAAATAACTGATCCACTAATATGGAAAAACATAGAGCAAAACAACTATATATTCT
Source organism: Viscum album (assembly GCA_963277665.1). Taxonomy (NCBI): domain Eukaryota; kingdom Viridiplantae; phylum Streptophyta; class Magnoliopsida; order Santalales; family Viscaceae; genus Viscum; species Viscum album. Next base: position 166,753,529 of record OY728135.1, read on the forward strand.
CTTCAATAACAGCCAGAAACATTAATATCAACATCCAAGGGAACAAAAACTATATATCAATATACAGTGGTTGTAGATCTAGAAAATTGAGAGAATGGATTAATATATCTTGATAAAACCAAAGAGATACTCTGAGGAGAGATTTACATGGGAGAAAATACCACCACACAACCTTTAAATCCCTTCAAATCACATCCATATTTGGAGGGATGGTTCTTGTAACCCTTAATAAGGTGAAATATCTAGTAGGGTTCATATGGGAGATGAAATGATTGGATTAGTGTATATTATGACTAACCCCATCTTCAAAAAAGATTTTTGAAATGGCCACAGGGTTGGCTTTCACGGTTTGAGAAATAGTGTGCTAATTGTGTGCCACTTGCTGCCTCAAGGGGGAACCTCATGCAGGCCACATCACATGGTTAGAAAAACTATGTGCAATCCATTTGTACACCACATCCCACATCATTCATCTCGCAAGATTTCCCCCAACAGTTCAAAAATAGGGAATCTTTAGAAAGGCCTCCAAAAATATTCAAAATCATTCCAAACTCTACGAACCTATTACTAACTCATCCCAAGAACATAAATCCCCAAAAAAAGGAATAAAAAGGATACAAACCTCAAACCTAGGGTTCTACATATTTAATAATTATGGTTCACTACACTTTATTTTATTGACAATTAATGGGGTGCTACTGATATGTAAGGTTTATTTAATTACATTTAATAATTCCCAGTCATATACTAGTATACATTCCAAATCACCTTTAACATTTTATTGTCAAATTGAAGTACATAGCTTAGGCAGGTCAAGTGGTAATCATACATGATATATTAAAATATTTAATTCATATCATAAAAATTCATTTTAATATAGAAAATCATAATTATGTCATGATAAATCCATAGAAAACCTGAACGGTTCCTTAAATGTGTCAAAACACTAAAAAGCCAATTTTGGCATAACACCATACATGGCGTGTTAGGAGTTATGGGTGTAACCACTAACTAATAATCACATATTCAGAAAGATAATAACCAAATAGTTAAAATATGTATAATTTTGGAATGTTAATTCAATAAATGACTCCTGATGAAATAGGTGGTCCCAACACTAAAATTGAAAATTCAATGATCATTTGGGATGATTTATAAAACACCCACCACTGGGTTGTATGATACACCTCCTCCTTTATTTGAACATAATTCGGATAGGATCATAGAGGATCTATGAATTGTAGAAACTGCTCATACACTGATAACTCGGTTGAGAGAAAGAGAGAAGTAGAATGACACAAGAGGACTCGACTATATACAATTATGCATCCAAAATGATGAATGAAAACTAGATCCAATCCCCGATGAAAGAGATATTTAAATTGTAACATACAAGATAAATAATGAATATAACATTGCCATGTTATTAATATTAGTGAATTAAATATTAATTTTAATTTAATGTGGATGCTATGTTTTATGGCGTTCCCAATACTCAACAATGAGTTTCTTGTAAATATTACATGGCACAATAATAATATAATAATATTTTAGTTAATGACTAACTATTGTAATGGCTGGAATGAATAGAACTAACTAAAAATTTATTATATATTTTTGATAAATATTTTAAAAATTACCCAATAAATGATAGTTGAATAAAATACGAAAGAATCCAATTTTAAGAATAAATATTTTAATATTCTATAAAAAGTGGATTAACCGCCTTTTGATGGAAAACAATTTTTAAAAACAATTTTTTACTATTTTATATATTATATTTCACAAAATAAATTCCCTCTTTAGAATCAATATATCAAAATGTACTTTGAGTAATTTTTTTATTTTTCAGATAATGGTCATTTTTTAATGAATAGTGAAAAATGATGTATTTTTATTCAGAACCTACTTTTATTCTAATTTATTTATATGGTTATATTATCTTTTAAATTGGTCTTAAAGTGAAATTAGAATATATTTTTACCATTTTATCCTATGGTGGAAATTGGAATTAATTTCACGTTGAAATTGGACATAAACAGGTGTCAATCATTTGATATATATTGTTTCATAAAAACACGCTATTTGTTTTGAAAATGGGAAATAATTAGAAAATTAATTAATGAAACATATAAGTTTTTAATTTTGAAAAAAAATCATTATTTTTGAAATCAGAATATCAAATAAGGCTTTGGGTGAATATTTGGTATTTTTTTGAAAAACATAAATTTTTGTTGAATGGTGAAACCACTAAATGGTAGGTTAAAAACTAATTTTTTGATTAAATGAAATTTTACCGCTTCTATGATTTGAAATTCAAAAATCTTACATACATGGTTTTCGTTATTAAGCAAAATGTGGTTCAATGGGATGAAAATAATTTTTTGTGAAGAGAAATTTCATGATTTATTAATCGTGATTAATGCATATTACTGTAATTTAAGGTAAATATAATGTTATAATAATATAAAATTACCTTTACACTTTTCCTACACTTATTGGATGAGTAATTTCGGACCATTACAATACATGGGTAAATTTTTGGGACCCCATGGAGCTACTTGGGTAAGACAATGACATTAATACCATGTTTTAATGTAAAAATAAAAATATCACAAACAGGTATTGTTTTACTAAAACAATTTTCACATTAGGTTATATTAGTTATATTTTTTACTATAAATATACATTAGATATCTTAAAAGATTTCGTACATCATGGTATTTTATTTATAATTTTTAGACATTAAAAAAATAAATTTATTTATAACTCCATGATGATGCAGTGATTACCTCATTAATGAACGATTTCAATAAAATTAAAAGATAAGGTAAAATCTATGAATTACTGTTTTCGAAAACCTATTGTATGTGTGTATTTTGAACCCTTATCACCATATTCACAAGTGCCGCTCCTCCCTCTTATAAAAGGCATCCACCTCTACCCCCTTACCCACACCTCTCAAGCCCTTGGATCATCCATAATCTGCTCATATTATATCTCCAAATCCCTCTCTTACTCCAAGAATCCTCACTTTGGGCAGAAGTCCTCCCAAATAAGCCATTGTCTCAAATCAAAAAGAGTTACCCGATTTAGAGGTAATGTCTTCTATCTACTTTATATCTATTATTTTTCCTTTTTCACATCCCCTAACATTCTTATTCTTTAATTATATAACAAAAACTATATCCTCTATATACTAGGGTGTTGTTATGAAATGTATTTTATTTACAATTAAACACACACCTCCGTCTAATGGATAAAGAACATACTCATTCTTTGGATGGAAAATTACTGCCTCACGAAACGATGATTGTTCAATATTCTTTTACCACCTCTCATGGTGGCCATTAAGATGGAAATATAATTATATATGTTATATAATATATTAATGTACTCTTTATGCATCTGTATTTCATATTTAAAACATACCTTTATGCTTTTCATGTTGTGGAACTGCGATAATTTCATCTGAGAATGTTTGGACTACCGCCCCTCATGTGATTTGACTCGCTCATACAATACATGGAACATATAAAGAATGCAATAAATGAACTTATTATACCTATATAACATATATATATTATACTAGACGTATATTATACATATGTCTCATTTAGTTTTAATTTCATTCATTTGACAATGAAATGAATGTAGCGTTCACGCGTACGTACGACCTACCATCTCCATGAACAGTGCATTTAATTTTTTATATCAAAATCATATGGAATAATATAAAATGTATATATACTAGATATATGTGATATTTAAATCATCAATACCTTTCTGGAGATTATGTACTTATAACTAAATCAGAAATTCATTTCAAACAAGTTTATTTTTGACTCTTGTACCGAACATCGCCAAACATATGATATGAACTAAAAAAATTAAGTAATTATTATAACATGATAAAATGTGATATGAATTGAATAATAAATACTAAAGTATGTCTTTAAGAAATTATAATTTTACGAAAGTTTATTATTCATGAATATAAACAATGAACGAGAACAAGTCAGACATGAGGTAAGGGACTCTACCTCTCTCTTTCTTTTTAAGTACTCTCTTTTATGTCACATCTTGTATCATCCCCTTTATTATGTTGTGGGGTGTTCTTTTATATTAATCTGATAGTAATATTTATGTTCATATGATGAGAGACTCTATTTTACTTCATTAATCCATTTTTTTATTTTTTATGTGGCATCGTTAGGCTGTGGAATTATCATAAGAGATTTCTTATCTCACTTTTAATTCCATGAGATTTCCATTGTTCGCCTATTATTTATTGCATGTTTTGTATTTTGTACTTCCATTTCATATATCTTATCATGATTCTATTTATATTCATTATTATGTGATTCCTTTGGTGGATATTATCGTTTTGTCATACGACTTGATTGATCACAAGGGGTAAGGTTTTTTTATCTCACTTTTTGTTCCCGTAAGATTCATGCTACATCTGCCACTTTTTCCTTCTTAGTGGTGTATTTACTGCCCATGACTGTATTCTTTTATTAATATACATTAGATTATGGGTATTTACATCTTCATTGTATGACCCTTTTTTCATGGGGTGCATGTTTCGAATGATACCCAAATCAGTAAAGGAACCGTTCACCCTCCTCTTTTTAAAAGTCTTCTTTTTGTTAGGTATTTTTATTTACAACTTATTTTGTTGAGATATGTTCTTATATCTCTTTATTGTTAAAATTTATATTTCCAAGTGATGAGATTCCATTTTTATCTCTCATCGACTCATTTTCTGAATTTTATAATGACACTGTTAGGCGGTTGAATTTCTGAAAGGGAACTTCTTAACTAAATTTCACTTCTTTTGGTTAAACCTCTACTTCATGATTATGTCGTACTATGAATATGTGTGTATGAACTATGATTGTTTTAAAATTAATATCTTCTTATATTGGGTGTATTTATATTTCTCACAAATAATTATGTAATTGATTTATCCTTAATCTAAGGATATCAACTTTGAAAGGGAGTTCATCCCAATATCGTTTCATTGAGGAATATTTTTTTTCATACACAACATTATTTAATATGGTGTATAATACCACTTGAATTTTACTATTTTTCAAAAGGAATCCTTTCTCTACGAAGCATTTTACTGAACGAGAAAAATTTTGTTTATTTTTAATGTACGCTGTGATAACAACCATTCCGCTACCACGTGTATTAATTGAACATTGGCTTCCACAACAAGCCATAATGTTTATAAATGAAAATAAATACAAAATACACATTACATATTTTGGTATTGAAAATGATTTTCATTAAAGATTCTTTTATGTCAATTTATTTAAATGATATATTGCGATTGAAATGTGGAAATTTTATCAATTCTTTATTTTGTTTTTATGTGTTATGATTTTATAACGGTACTTGAGAATTTGAAGGGTGGTCACATGATAAACCAAATAACAGGTGGTTCCGTGAAAACACTGGCGGGTGGTTGCATTATTACATACAATGTATTGGGTATGGGTGTTGTTTGTATGACTATTTCTTTTACTGATATGTGTGGAAATATTCCGTATGCTTATTCCATTTAAGAATATTTTTTTCAAAAGTTACCTGTATATGTTATTTGTTCTTTATATGGGATTTATGGTAGAATTTTGGTTACAAAAGGATAAGAAATTATCTTTTATTTAGTGAAGAGTAATTAATACTTCATAAAGGTGGAAAGAATTACTTATGATAAAGTATTCATGGTTTACTTTTTGTTTTGAAAAACTAACAATTTTTTTCATGTGAATTCCTTACTGAGTTTATTATTCACATCACAAGTTTTTTAAATGTTTTTCACAGGAATAAAAGAGGAATAGGTTCAAGGATGCGATCAAAGGAAAATCATGGTTTCTAAAAGAAGGAACTGGACATTACACTTTTTTCAAGAGTTTTTATTTTATGGAAATAATGGAAACTAAGATGAAGTGTCTACTTTTTAATCTTTAGAGATGTAATAGTTATGTAGTAATTATGTAAATATATAAACCTGAAAAGATCATCAATTTTAATTATTCATTTAACTCAAAATAATTTAATGTTTTAAGCATGAGTCCTTATAGTTGCTATCAAATGTCGGTTTAGAAAACTTTAGGGGTTAGGGGTTTTCGTTAAACACATGGTTAGTCCCAATGTTTATTATTTTAGTTAAATCATTTTTTTATAACTTTTTAAGATCATCTAATGTTTGTTATAAATGGAAGGATGAGGATCTCAAACAAAATTCCTATATCTTCCTGATGAAATTCTTGAAATAATTTTTGCAATGTCATGTTTAGATGATTGTCAAACTTCTTCCAGCATACAACTCACTTGCAAGATGTTGTTTGAGATATCAAACCCCTCCACTAAACCTGAATATCATCATGGATCAAGGGTTTTATTTAATCAAATAATATTTTCTCAATATTTTTATGTTTTCAAGAAAGGGAAATATTATCAAGAAATCTTCAACTTTTTTACCTTATCAAATGAATTTGAACCATATTATGATCTTGATAAAAAGTGCTGAAGAATGAGGACCTTGTACAACCTATTTATATTTGATTTTACAATATTGTCTTGAATACCATACCTATTATATTTTAAAAGGACCATTGATTGAGTGTTTTATCTCAGATGTGGTCTGACTGTTTTATAAAATCCATGTTTTATTATATTTTTGAAATTAAATGTCAGACATGATAATTTTCCAAAACCTGTTTTTCTCTAAACACCAATATGACACATGTTTTACAAGGTGTATTTGGATGACGAAGGCAAATGATTTTGAAGGATCTCTAGAACATTGTTTGCGATGCATAGACCCTCTACCTACGTGAACTAGATAATGATGATACCAAATGGACTCCATGATCAAGGTATGATGTTCTTCATTATGGGGATCTTTTGATTTTATCATATGGTGGTGAAAAAAGGAGAAAATATATATAAGACATCAAGAATTAATATGTTGAGATCGCAAATAATTGGGAAAAAATGAATGGTATAAAAAAGCCATTAGGGTTAAAAGTTATTAGTGTTATTTTTGAGATTAATAAAAAGGAAATCCCGTAAGATGGGTGACAAACCGTCACATCCGGCAAGGCCACATGAATCGTACCAATAACCGATGGGCAACAATGTTGAATTGACTACCACAAGCCTATGTGATGTCCCTAGTTATTATGACTTATTCTTTTTAGTTAAATGGTTTTATGGATTAAGAATAAGTTTATTTTGGGAACTGATGTTTTTCCCGCTGGATATCCTTAATATAGAATATGATTTGGTTATTAACTGATAAATGTTATTTTGGAAGATGTTCTCTCTTTTTTGTAACATTATATGTTTAAGAGAAATATTATACTATGGTATATCAGTTGTGGTGTAATGGATGAAATTTTATTAGGGAGGAATATATTTTTTTATTGTGGACATTAGGTGATATGGGTTATTTATGGAAATGATTATCCTAAAATAGATAATATGTGATTAGGATAATTAATTTTCCAGTATTAGACATTATGATTTTTCGATGTTATTTGGAGATAAATGTTAAAATTTAACATGAAAGATCATGTGATAAAATCCTTTTAATAATTGGTTTCAATCACAGTTTGGATTAATTTGAATAATTTTAAAGAAATTTGTTTATTTAATGGTCTTTGTTGAACTTTAAGTATAGTTGGTAAATTTTTGGAGATGAAGAGTGGTTTTTCTTTTTATAAAGGAATATTATATTTGGGGATATACGATCTAATACTAACCAAGTTTGTTTTTGTATAAGGTAAAATGACATGGGAAATATATAGTTCTATTTTTTGGATTAGGTGATTCTCTCAAAGGTGAATTTAGTGCTCTTAATGTAAAGAAGCCATCCTGAATACTCATCGTTTCGAGAAAATATGATTTTGTGATAGAAATATAGTAAAAGTTGAAATTATATATGATAAGTAAGTATGTTTTCTTATGTTTATTATGCTCAAAAATAAATACCTCAATGAAGCGTAACATAAAACATAAACATTTTCTGTTATATTTTCCTCCCGGGGAATTAAATACTGTTTAACCCATCAAAAGATTCTGATTTTCTGGTGGTTAACTCTATCCTGGTCATGTTTTCTATCACTCTCCATGCGAACATGAGGGATTGTTTTTTTCCTCCATATCCATGTTTTCATAGAATCCTATTATTTGTTTTCTTGGGTGACCTTTGTACTCCACTTTATTTGTTTTTAATTTATTGTTTCTTTTTACTCTATTTTAGATGTTGTGCATTCAATAAAGTTTTCGTGCTAAATTTTAAAATTGAGAGGACACAATTACCAAAAGGGGGTAAGGATGTAACATCCCTGATAAATAAAGAATATAAAATTTTCATATTTATTAATATTTTTTAATTAAATTTTAATATTTCTTTAAAGGGAATGCTATGTTCCAGGGCAGACCCAATACGCAACAACGAGTTTCTTTGAAATCATACGTTGCACACTAATATTATAATAATACGGTAGTTAACTTATAGTCATTATAATGGAAATAATGAATATAACTAACTAAAAAATTATTATATATGTTTGTTAAATATTTTAACAATTACCTAATAAATGATAGAGGCTTAAAATGCGATGAAATATCATTTTCAGCTTAAATATTTTAATATTCATTAAAAAGTCTATTAACAACCTATTGATGGAGTACCATTTTTAAATCTAATTTATTTCAATTTTATATGTTATATTTCACAAAATAAAATCCATCTTTATAAAAAAGACATCATAATTTACTTTGTGTAAATTTTATTATTTTTATGATAAAGTTCATTTTTTAATGAATTCTGAAAAATGTTGTATTTTAATTCAAAAACTCCTTTTAATCTAATTTATTTAAATGGATATATTATCTTTTTAATTAGTTTTAAAGTTAAATTAGAATATATTTTTACCATTTAATCCAATTTTGGGCATTGGAATTAATTTCACTTTGAAATTAGACATAAACAAGTGTCAATATTTTGATATATATGGTTTCTTAAAAACATGCTATTTGTTTTGACAAAAAGAATTATTTATTAAATTAATAATTTAACTTATATTTTATGAATTCTTTAAAATTGAAATAACATTTTTATTTGAAATATCAAATATATCTTGGTTGAATTTTTGGTATTTTTCTGAAAAACATCAATTTTTGATGAATATTGAAACCTCTAAGTGGTAGTTAAAAAACTGATTTTTTAAATGAAATTTTACCACTTCAATGAATTTAATTTAAAAAATCCAACATACATGTTTTTAATTAGTAACTAAAATGTGTTTTAATATGATTAAATTAATTTTTTGATGATTAGTAACTTTTATGTTTTATTAATCGTGATTAAGGATAATTAGTGTAATTTAAGGTAAATATAATGTTATAATAATATGAAATTAAAATTACACTTGTACTAAAATTATTCAATGAGTCATGGCCAACCAATAAAATATGTGGGTCAGTTTTTGGGATCCCATGGATCCACTTCTGTATGATAATGAAATTAAAACCTTTTTAAAGTAAAAATAAAAATTTAACAAACATGTATTGTTTTACTAAAACAATTTTTTACATGTTGTTATATAAGTTATAATTTTTACTATAAATAGTAATTAGAAAGATAAAAATTTTCCCTACATAATTTTAATTTTTTATAATTTCTATACATTAAATAAATAAATTAATTTATGACATCATGATGATGCAGTGAATACCTCATAATTGAATGATTTAAATAAAATGAAAAGATAAAGGTATAATCTAAGAGGTAGAAATGTTGAAAACCTCTTGGATGGGTGTATTTCGAACCCATGTCACCTTATCCTCAAAATCTATCATTTTTTTATCTTTAAAATCTGAAAATCATTTTATAATAAAGTAACATTTCAATGCATCCCAAGAGTTCTCGTCCTCCCTCTTATATAAGGCCCCCACCTCTAACCTCCAACCCCCACCTCTCAAGCCCATGGTTCATCCAAAATCTGCTCATATTATCTCTCCACATCCCTTTATTACCCCTAGAAGACTCAATTTGGGCAGAAGTCTTCCCAAGTAAGCCTTTTGCTAAAATAAAAAAGTCTTACCCAATTTAGATGTAACGTCTTCTCTAGAGTTTTGTTCTTTTATTTTTCCTTCTTCACATCACATAATTTTCTTATTCATTCATTCCATAACAACACCATTATCCTCATTATAATATGTTTTTGTTATGAAGTGGATTTGATTTACACATACACACACACCTCTATCTTATAGTTAGAGAACAAACTGTTTCTCAGGGTGGTGAATTACTACCTCAAGAAAGGATGATTGATCAAGATTCTTTTAACACCACTCATGGTGGCCATTATTATGAAAATATATTTATATATCATATTTATTATATTTATTTCCTCTCTATTCATCTGTATTTTATATTTAAAACATACCTTTTTTCTTTTCTTATTGTGGAACTGTGATAATTTCATCTGAGGAAGTGTGGACTACCACGCCCTCAAATGATGTGAATCGTTCATGCAATAAATGGAAGGTATAATGAATGGAATAAATGAACTTATGTGACCTATATAACATATTTATATTATAATATAATTAATATATATATATATATATGTCTCATTTAGTTTTAATTCCTTTAATATAACATTGAAATGAAAGTAGTGTTCATGTGTACGTATGACCTACAGTCTCCATGAACGGCGCATTTATCTTTTTTTCTCCAAATGTTATTGAATAGTATAAAATGAATATATACTAGATATATATGATATTTAAATCATTAAAACCATTTTGGATATTATGGGTAACATCTCAGTATGTTTTCAGGTACTTGTGACGTCTCTAAGTGCCTCTGTTTTGGAGTAGTGACTTGGGTGTGAGTCCGGGTGAAATTTTAAGTAAAACAAAAAGGAAATGGAATGTGAAAAATTTGTGAATGTTTTGATAAACCATGCAATATAACTGTGCCAACCTATAAGCACTGGATAGTGGGGTATGCACGGTGCGCGCACAGTTTGGACAACCGTGCGACTAAACCATGCGGACCAGCATCCATGGACAGTGAGATCCACACGGTGTGCACACAGTTTGACAAAACATGTGGAAAACCCATATGATCACTTAAAATTAAATCATTAAATTGTGGATATTAATAATTTGGCATATAAATTCTTTTTTATTCCTCCTATATAGCCCTAACTTGGGATATTATTCTCTTGGGGTCAGAGAAGGTTCTCCCATTGTTCCAGTGGAAATCCAAAGGCTCCTCTTGGTGAATCGAAGTGGGATTCTCAAGTTATGTGATCATTCATCTTCTTCCATGATTGGGTTCTTATATATACATAGATATATTTATCCTCTTCTATTGATTTCTTGTATCGACAACCGTTATGGGTAGATCTAAGTGTGTAAATTCCAAAATGATGAGTTTTGGTTTTGGCCTTGTAGGGTGAGGGATCTAGGACAAGTTTATTGGAGAATTAATCAGGATTCTTGAGTGTTCTTCAACTGTTGTGGTTTTGGTCAAAACCTTCGATGTACGTGGTTCCGTCTCGACTTTCCAAATTGATTATCTTAATTTATTGATTTATTTCACTTGCGTTTTTTAATTCAATTCCTTTTAATTGAGATATTTTAATAGGTTTTTCTTCAGAATTTAGAAAACCCCAAATTCCATTGAGTTCGGGTTTGTGTGTGTGTGTGTGTGTTTATGAAAATTGGATAATTTAAATTTTTTAATTTATGTCATGTATTTGATTGAAATGGTTTCAATTGACTTGTCGATTTCAATTGTGGAAACAAATTGTGAAATGATTGAATTGGTTTTGAATGGATTTTCAACTGGTGAAAAAGTCCTAAAATGTTTTGATAGAAACCAATTGGTTTAATCGTGAGAAAAAATCATGTTTTTTAATAAAACCTGTTGTGGTTTTAATTGTGATGGAATTGGCACTTTGAAAATGAAGAATGGGAATGATCGAATTTTAAGAATTCTTAAAATGGTTCTCCCATGATGTAATAGTGCAAGAAAGCCTTAGGTAGTTAGTGAGTTATTTTAGAACACTCTAAGATAAGACAATTTTCTAAAACATACTTGCGACGGGTCACATCCCTGATGGGTTGGTGATGAGTCTCTGTTGGCTAGTTTCATAGGGATGTGTGTATACACATTTTGCTGAGTTCACATGGAGAGTTCGAAATCCCATAACTAATTAATACAATCTTAAATTTTAGAAAATGATCATGTTGCTTTCCTAAATATTTATATGTGATGTATAAATGTTTGCCAATGCTTTTGAACTGTTTTACATGCCTGTAGATTTTTACATAAACTATTTTAGGTAACTGTTTTTATTAAATCCATTGTCTTAAATGTATTTCATCATTGTAAAACCTTACATGGTGAACTTTCCTTTACATGAAAATGTAAGGCATGATTTGTCAAAATATACATTCCTATTTCCAATCCTGTTTACTTTAAAATTGATAGTATTCTTTGGAAAATCATTATTTGGAATCTATTATAGATTCCGTTTTGGTATCCTACTGGGCTTAGGATCACACCATACTTTTTCCCTAGGGTGTTTTTAGAACTCCTTATTCCAAGTTTGTGAAAGGGGAAGGATCACATGGAGGTGGATCTAGACGTTGAGTTTTCAACGTGGTGAGTTGTGTCTTTGGAGACTTTGAGTTTATTTTCCTTTTTTATGTACTTGTATTATAGTACTTTGTGGATTTTATGCCTCTTTGTTTTCTGGTACAATGCTCCCATTGGAGTTTCTTTGTTATGCATACAGTTTGTTTTACTCTTGCTTCCGCGTCCTTGTGGAAAATTCATTCCCAAGTGTATGTTGTACGATTTCAGGTGCTAGTCGCAAACCCGTGGTGATCCAGAATGCCCTTCGGGATATTTCAGGGATGGCTCAGTTATCGGGTTACTAGGGTACCTAGGATGGTTCCTGACAAATTGGTATCATAGGTAGGTCTGTTGAACAACATTCCTTCATGAAAGTATGCATTTGAGTTTCCATGTTGGGATTTAGGAGGTAGTTGTGATTGAGTTCCTAGCCAGCTCTCACTACAATGGACCTTAAGTCACCAGGGGTAGTTAGGGAAATACGACTTGTGTATTAGTTCTAGTATTTTCCATGTTTTGATTTGGATAGAGTGGAATAAAAATCTTGTTTAATCCTTCTTTTATGAGTATTTTTCCTTATGTCTCAGTTGGTGTCTTAATATCTATTTTTTCTGGTGTTGTGTAGCATCATGCCTCCGAAAAGACAAGGGAATAAATTCCAAGAAGTGGATGATGCTTCCTCTCAGCAAGCAAGACCTATTGTGGATCTGAGTCTAGTTGAGGTAATCCTTCGCACTGTCCATGCTCAGGGACATGAAATACCTCCAATACCTATTCAAACTCCATCTATAGATCCCCAATGTGACATTCTCTAAAGTCGTTCTCAAGAGTTCTTATGCCAGAATCCACCTGTTTTCAAAGGCCCCAATGACCCTCAACATTCTGAGGAATGGTTGAGTATTATTGAATGTCTTTTTGGGTTCATGGTGACACCTGATTTGATCAAGGTGAGTGTGTCACTTTCTTCCTAGAGGGACCAAGAAAATGATGGTTGTACACAATGGTGATGGCAGGAAAAAATGAGGGTTTGGAGTGGAAAGAGATTAGGGTTCTTTTCACTGATTAGTTATATCTAGAATAAATGGTGTTGGCCAATGCTGTGTAGTTTTTCATGATTTATTATGCCAACAAAACTGTGACTAAGTACTCAAATCGCTTTGATGAATTGGTACAGTTTTCTCCTGAAATTCTATCTAATGAGAGGATGAAGGCTTGATTATTTGAGTTGGTGCTTCGATCAGATTTTTTTTCTCATGTTTTCTTTTTGATGTTTCCCACTTATGCCGATGTGTTGGATAGGGCGATGATGGTTGAGATGGAGCTGGTAGGAATGTTAGGGTTGAAGGGAGTTTCTTTTCCTTCTTGTGATAGTGTTGGTCCCATTAAAGGGAAACATAATTGTAGCATATTATATGGTAGTTCTCGACATTAGTGTCATTCTACACCTCTGGTATCACCAGGTGGAGCTTCATTGACTTGCTATCAGTGTAGAAAACCGGGGCATTCTAAGAGGATTCACAATGAGGTACCCAAGAAATATAGATCATGTGGATGTTTGGGGAAAATACAGAGATTCTTCCATAACTTATCTACTCCACATAGTGGATCATGTTCATCAAAACCTCTAGAAACTGTGGGGAAATAAAATTCATCACATGCTAAAAGGTTCTAGCCACATGCATTCGGAACGAAGCTTCTTCACGCAGTGGAAGTGTTTCCAGAGGTAGCTGAAGAAGGTCCAATGATTGTGAGAGGTACCACCACTATATCTTCATCCTTAGTGACATAAATTTTCCATACTGGTGCATCTCAATATTTTATTTCAACTCATATTGTTAATATACTTAATCTACCCATGGAACTTTTGTCTTGTGTGATGGATATTACTACACCTCTTGGCACGGTGAGAGTGAAGGGTCTCTGTAGTTCTACTTTTGTCTTCTTTCTATCAGATGTCGAGCATGTTTGGGACTATTTGGTTCTCGACATGAAATCTTTTGATGTCATATTTTTGATGGATTGGATCATCTCCAATGAATCCTGGATTGATTTTCACCTCTGTCGGGTCTACCTTACTACACTGAGTGGTGTGCCTTTTGTTTTTCAAGGATAATGGGACCCTAGGTCAGGTAGAGCCAGCCCTTATTATCTAGAGCTAGGGAAAATTATATTAGTGCTTTCTTTTTTACTAGAGAAAGATCCAACGAGTGATGATCTTTCACCAGTCATCGCTGAGATTCCAGACATGTTTTCTTCTAACTTCTCTGGTATTGCACCTGTAAGGTAGATCAAATATTCAATTGATATAATGTCTGGTAATCAACCAGTTTTTATCCCTTCTGACTAAATGGATCCATCTGAATTAAATTAATTGATGTCTCAGTTGTATGATCTTCTTTAGAAAGGTTTTATATGCCCGAGTGTGTCACCTTGGGCAGCACCTGTTCTCATCGCCCAAAAGGCATATGTTTCTATACGCTTATGTGTTGATTATCGAAAGCTCAATCAATTTGGGATAATTTAAAAGTATCTGTTACAATTAATTGATGATTTTTTTAATAATTGATAGGGTAAAAGTGGGTTTCAAATGTTGATCTTTGTTTTGGTTACCATCAGTTGAGGATAAAGGAATATGACATTAGAAAACCATGTTTCGAAGTAGGTATGTCCATTATGAGAACCTTGTCATGGCTTTCAAAAAAACAAATGCCCCTTTAGTTTTCATGGCATTAATTAATAATGTTTTCCATGAGTATCTGGAAACTTTTGTGGTGGTCTCTGTTGATGACATCCTTATATACACAAAGTCTGAGGAGGATCATCTGCTCCATCTGAGAATAGTTCTGGGTATTTTAAGGAATCACCGTCTTTATGGAAAGCTTTCAAAGTACGATTTCTGGATCCGAGAAGTGAAATTCATGGTACATGTGGTGTCATAGAAAGGATTATCAGTTGATCATGAGATGTTGAAGGATGATATGACTTGGGAACAACCAAAAAATGTTTTCAAGATTCAGAGAATGTTGGTCATAGCAGGATATTATCGTTTTTTTGTCAACGATTTTTCAATGTTATCTTCTCCAATGACTGCTCTAACTCGAAATGGAGTGATGTTTACCGGGAATGTCAAATTTCAGAGTTCTTTTGTTGAGCTAATGCATCTTTTGACTACTGTGCTAGTATTAAATCTTCTGGAGGATGCGGCATGTTACGTGGTCTTCTGTGATGCATCAGGTTCAGGTTTGGGATGTGTCCTTATGCAAGGTAATCATGTTGTTGCTTATGGATTAGGTCAGATACAGCCTCATGAGAAGAAATATCCTACCAATGACATTGAACTTGCAATTATAATGCACGAACTCAGGTTTTGGCGACATTACCTTTATGAATAACATTTTACTCGGTATTCATACAACAATATCTTGAGTTATATCTTCTCTAAAAAAGATTTGAATCTCTACCAAATGCATGGGGTGGATTACATGAAATCTTTTGACATTGAAATCGCCTACACCACTGGGAAAGGGAATTCAGTTGAGGATACATTAAGTAAGAAACCTTCATCTTAGGCTATGAAAGAATCTTCAGAAGAGTGGAGTTTGATGTCTCTTTTTTGGTCAGTTGCATATTGGAGTTATGTGGAAGGGGAATGAAGTTTCCTTATACAGTGCTCAGTTTACTTCTTCTCTCCTCGAGTTAATTCATCAAGAACAACAACTGGATGATTTATTCTGTGGAAGTAGGGACTCTCTTTATGGTGGGTAGACCAACATCTTGTGGTTGTTCTCCATAGATGGTATTCTGTGTTATCAAAACCGTTAGGTTGTGATGTTATCGGCAAGGAAGGATATGATGAAGGATTGCCATAACTCTTAGTGGTTTCTGCACCCTTGGACCATGATGATGTTCTATGATATGCAGCGATAGTTTTGGTGGCCAGGTATGAGATGGCACATTTCTGATTTTGTATCTCGTTGCTATACATGCCAGCATGTTAAACTGAGCACAAGAAATATTGTGGTTTGCTTCAACCACATCCAGTCCCTACATGGAAGTGGGATGAAATCTCAAGGGACTTTGTGGCAGAGTTACCTCAACTCCAGAGGAATAAGAATGTGATATGGGTTGTGATGGACATATTGACCAAGATGGCTTACATTATACCTATTTGAGATACAACCAAAGTTGTGCAGTTGGGAAATATCAATGTGAATGAAATTGTTCGTTTGCACGGAGTTCAATCTATAATAGTCTCTGATAGGTATCCTCTGTAAAGACCCGGAAATTTCAAGGAATTTTGTTTCTTAATTTCATTGAAATTTTTTGAGTGCGCGGTTTCTAACGGAACCTGATTCTGAGGCCCAGTGTGCCCGGAATCAATTTCTGAAGTTTGGCTTGGGTACATTCAGCGAACGAAGGAGTGGGTTTTTCTATTTTTTTTAACCGGTGCTCGGAATGGAAATCGAAGAGCACCGATGAAACTGCAGCGTCGGTAATTTCATAAGGGGACCTTTGTTGTAGTTGTGTTTTAAGCGGACCGAGGTTTAATTTTTGGGGTTTAGTTAAACTAAATAAAATTTGTCATGCACAAATTTTATTCCTGGAAGGTGGTTTTATTTTCAACAAAGGAGGAGTTAGATGTGGGGCCCACACCCACCTAACCTCCCATTGGAGTGTTTAGTGTGGTATGGACCACACGAGACCCTAACTCCTCACCACCGCCATAACCCCCTTGACCTCCCCATAACTCACCCCCTTGTTTAAATGCATGGAAACTCCACACATTTATTGTGGTAGAACCCCTCCACCTCTCAAGATTAATGAGGCTGACTAGGATAATTAATGACCTTATTGATTATCCTTGTGACACCACTTGACTCTTTGAATAGATTGGAGTTCTTTTAAAAGAATGAGGTGTATTGAGATATTTGTTTTTGGGAAAATATTTTGGGAGTTCTTTCTTCCTCTGCGAAGAACGATCATCCATCTTAACAAAGAACATCCTCATTCCGTGAGGAATGAAAATCAACTATCATCTTCCTCCATGTCATTGGAGAAGTTACTGACTGTGGTGATCATCACCAACGACAACGTGCCTTCCTACTTCATCTCCTTCATTGATGAATTCTATGTCTTCGAAGAAGGACATTGACTTGGCGGTCCCGGAATTATCCATCCACTTTCTCTTCCACGACAAAGAAGGAGACACCGACCGTGGAGACCGACACCAACAACAATGTTCTTCTTCTTATTCCTATGTTGACAGAATTGATATCGTTCTTCCGCGACACCTGACTACCATGACATTCGACTTCAACGACTGAACGACATGGGACGTCAATTTCGAAGTAGTGGTTTAATCTTCATTCATTTTTTATTTAATGAACTTCATTGATATTTGTTGGCCTCTTGCTATCATTATAACGGGAGGAGGTCAGACAGCACAAACACGGCCGACCCTCCTCCCCCCTTGCTTTCATACTCATTATGGTTCGAACGAAGGTGACGCGGTGTCATCGCAGCACGCAGAAACAAAGAAGAACGGGTGATGCAGCACGACGCCGTCGCGCCGCGCCGTGGAGGCCGAACAATGCTGTGGCACCGTCACGCCATGCCGAAAATCCACAAAGAGGCCGCGGTTTGTTTATTTGACGTGCGGATCGACAGGCGATGACATAATGGAAAATATAAGGTTGTCGAAACTGTTTTCTAATTAAGTGCTATCTGTAAAACATGGACAGTTTTCTCCAAAAGATGGGTTGCATGCTAAGAACATTCCCTAAAAACCCACAAAAAAATTGCTCACTCAATGGGAATCCATATTAGGAAAAAAGTAAATATTTTGACCATGATATAATGTATCCATACCTAAGTGAAAAATTGTGTTCCTACTATCTTCCCCTATTAAAATAACTCACCACTTAGATCATATTACTAGTGAGTAGAAACATTTTCTAGTAAAAACTCTAGCCATTGATGACTTACGTCATCTTCCCTCTACCATGTATCATCCTATACAAAGTTTGTTTTCCATAGAACAAGTACATGAGGGACATAACATCCTTAGATATCCTTCTTTCTATGGTCAATGATGCATAATGGATACTCATCAAGTTATCATCGACATCTATATCAACATACACAAGATCAATAGTGTGAGACAGATGAACATGATAATGGCGGTGTTGTGAATTATGAATATCATTGTGCATGGAATAATACATATGATGTGGTAGAAACTGATAGGCTAAAAAACCTAATTAATCTATAATCTCCATTGTACATACATAATGGGGAAATTACATTACGTTATTCTCGAACAATCTATTACCAATCCTAGGAAATGCCAAAAGGAAAACAAGATCGCGAGCCTCAAAACTCTAGAAATCACCGACGATGATCATCATATGTTTTTTCCTATAATGAGTAGTATTAATACACTAAATTATAAGCTCCTGGGGCTCCAAAATCTTTTGAATGATATGAGGACCTAGTAAGGATGCCCCATCTACCACTTTCCATCACTAAGGCAAACACCATGTCCTATAATTCATGGCCTCAAAAGAATCCAACTGAATTCTGGCATCAAATGTGTTATAATAAGAGAACTTTGTTGGAGGGATATTCGTTTCCCATTAAACACTAATATCAAGAAATCATTCTATAATATTTACCTATAGCGCCTATATCATATGTTCTAATTGTCCATTGGCCAGTGGCTGAACAGTTGTGCCTAGAAGCACATTATTTACAACAACATTCTGCAATCCTCACCAGAACTATCACTTGAAATCAGAAACCCTATCATAAACCATAATACTTGGACCCTGTTGAGCCATATGATCTAATGAACATAGAGTTTTCACATATCACCAAATTAGAATTCTTCCAAAATAGTAATCAAGTGTGATTATTTATTTGTCCAATCAATGAATACTTAGATAACATTGCTACACCTCATCCAACTATTAAAGATGATTACGAAATCCATGGAAGCAGGTTAACATTTCAATTCCATGACTAGAAGTTGATATAACAAGCCTGCAGGTCTTTGGTACCACGGGATCACTGGATGACAGGTGTAACACCTAGTAATAAAGCCTTCAATATGATGTTTCATCCTAATCCACAGATACTGGCATCACAAGTTTGAATACCTCATCAATATGAACTAGATGAACTACCCTCTAGGACGCGTGTAACTCTCTCATCAAATCCTCATTCATATCCCATGGAACCCATATATTTCCATGATGACCTAGGAAATCATAATTGTTAACAGACCAATTTGGAGGCGGTTTATCTCATGATATACTCCCATGGAGTTCCATGCCTTTAGTATCTGAAAACTGTATACTCTACACTTAATCCCAGATGGAAGATGTAATTATCAAGGATGAGAGGTAAGAATACATTTGAAATTCAAGAGACTCTAGATGAATCTTATAAAAGTGGTCTATTAACTTCTATTTATCACTGTATTCTCATACGGCATGTTCTTGTGACTTTCGATATAGATCGTATGCAACTACATTACCCATCCCAGGTGTATTGGAATGCTCAAAATAATAGGATTGTAGATATCAGACCCATCTCCACTATTTTAAGGATCATGTAACACTGAGATAATATATATTTTAGTTTCATGAGGTCTTTTTACAAAAACATTGCTCACCCAATAGATAATATATCCATTAATGTATGTCATGTAAAACTGTTCCTAGATAGTGGTTGTCTGTTAGGTTGTTTCTCTCACGGGGCCTCATCTTCTGAGATCTATATGCAACTAAATTTTCATCCTGAATCATAACAACTCCTTGGACAATACAAGATTCATCATAAGAGATATTATAAATATTCTAGTATCTAGAAGATGCATATTTTCTCCAATATAAGTGTATATTTCAACTCCTAAAAGGCTTTTTCCTACGATTATGTCCAAATGAACATGCCATCCTTATTTATAATACCTATTAGAGATGAAGACTTATGTGAGATTCCTTGTTTAAAATTAATTTAATATCTTTCAAGCTTCAAGAAACTCAGAATATCAAACAATTTCGTGGGATTTTCATATGAATCTAAAACACTATGCTTTTCAGGGTCAATAGATACACCTGATTCTATTAATATATGTCCCAATAAGTAAACCTTGTTGATATAAAAGTTTCACATTGTATTCATGGAATAATGCTAATTCACTCTCAATGTACTAAGAATGATTACTGGTTGATTGTAATGGTCTCTATGATTGTGAGAATACACTAACATTTCATCGTCAAAGAATATGACAGATGTATATTAATAAGTGTGGAACAACCTACTCTTAATATCCCTGAAAACAACGGACATGGTCACAAGACCATACAACATACAATGTACTCATATTGACTACACCTACTAGACGAATGTTGTTAGAGGAATGTCTGGTTTTTTTACTCGAACCAATTAATTACTCGATCCCAATCCAATCTTGGAGAAGACATTTCTCCATAATGCTGGTCAAAGGGATCATCAATTTGAGGAAGTGGAGATCAGATCTTGATCATAAGCTAGTTCAACCTTCAATAATACATGCTTAGAAATAAGTTTTCATACGCCTTATTCGTGAAAACTATTTGAAAACCCAATGAATATGTACTAGGATTCTTAAATCCATGGGCCTGTAAATAATATTACTCCCTCTTGAGATCATGAATCTTATTATGTTTCATCCTCTATAGAGGAATTCACATTGGATTTTCTCATGGAAGAAGATCAATTGTAAATTCTACCACTCTATCAGAATATAAGCAAGAAGAAACATTGGAAAATACATCCCTAAAATGATCCAATGCACGTGGGAAATATTCTTATTGAAAACCATGATCCTCATTGATGATATTTGTTATCTAGTTGGTCACTTTAGCAGACCCATGATGCTCTGGTCTATCACTACCAGTCTGGACATACCACTCACTGTTATGTAGATAATTGTTACCCTCAGGTGATGTAAAATATACAATGCGATTATAGAAGTCTACAAAAACATGATAGTGAAACAATGAGTCCATCCTGAGTATGACATCGACGCTATTCATCATGAGAAAAAAGTGTATCCATAACGAAGGGTAACTACCTACCTCATTGGGAAGTCCCTGCACTGGTATATTCCCTCTGTTCATACCCCTAGCTATGTTTCTTGGGCCATTAAACCAATGTAATAATATATAAGTTGTCCTATTATATCTATGATAGATATTGAGATATATAATGTTGTTCCTTATGTAGACATCATGGAGGTACGAGTGGTGGCACATTTAGGATTGAAATAATTATGTAGATGCTCAATATACAAGAGGGGGGTGAATTGTACACATTAAAAAATTCCTTAAACAAGGAACAATCATAGTTTAACAATGTTAAACTAAGAAAATTCACAACACCTCTACCACCAATGAATGATTAGAACAAAATATGAAGTTACACACTTCAAGTTCTATACACTTGCTTAAATATAGAAAGTGATGTCGAAAAACTGGTTCATAGAATATGGATCTAGAAAAAGAAACTTAACCAAATTTTACAATATGAGATTTTACCTTAAAGCGTATAGAATATAAATTAATCAGAGTACAAGTGTTAGGATATATAAGAAGGTTATACATTCCATACAATACAAAATGCAGCATAAATACTTTTATCAAAAACAAGTAAGAAGATATAAATCTTTTATCCCAAAGAGAATGGTATCCAACAACCTTGGATAAAGGTCACATGATTTATAATTTCAATCAAGTATATCCTAACCACACCCGGGTAAGCCCTCAATATGAAGTTCAGTGTCTCTGTATTTCTATCCCTGCTAGCCCTCATCTTTAAGGTTGTTGGATCCTATGTCATCCTCAGCAAGGAAGCCCTCGAACTTCAAGGTATTCGGCACCTCTATCTTCCTATCCCTAGAAGCCCTCAAATGTATTCACTGAAATTCGGAGTCGCACGAAGCAATCTGAATGATCATTTCAGTACGCCCAAGGCATGAAGAGATTCTCTCTCTATAAATCACCTTAACAGTATGTGGTCTCTAGAGTGATCAAATTCAGTCATTGTTATTGAGCTCTTTCAAATGATCTCCTATTTATAATCTCGGTTGGAATGGTTCTCTCCCTCCTCCAACGGTCATATGTTCCTTAATATTCGGAGGGACCTTCACACGTGTCACTCAACCAATGGTAAGTTAGAAACATAATGGAATACATCGTTTTATAACTTAACAAATGCAACTGATGGCAGAAGATTGTTTATAATGAAACATGTATAAGTATAAGAAAAACTGATGTTCGGAATGTAAGCAAACAATAATTCGAAGTCTAACCAAAATGAAATTCGGTGTCTATAATAAAAAGATATTCGAATTCTATTTTGTAGGAATTTGGAACATGAATTCTGAAGAAGTCTAGAGTCATAATTTCTAAAGAAATTTGGAGTCTGGTTTCATCAGAGTTCAGAATCTGAACATACAGAGTTCTGAGTCGAACTTGTAGATGATTGGAGTCGAACATGTAAAAGTTCGAAGTCAAATTCATAAAAGTTAGGAGCCGAACTCAAAGATTTTCAGAGTCCAGAATTTGTAGATAAACATTGTTAGTGTTAGTATATAGAATTCTGAATGGAACTTTATTATAGACCATATCCTGAATTTGGAGTGGAAGATTATTAGAGTTCATATCTAGAATCCGGAGTGGAACATTATTACAGTTCGTATCTAGAATTCGATGTGGAACTTTATTAGAGTTCGTATCCTGAATTCAGAGTGGAACATTATTAGAGTTCCCTTATAGAATTCAAAGGGGATCTTTATTAGAGTTCATATCCATAATTCAGAGTGGAACATCATTATAGTTTATATCCAGAATTTAGAGTGGAACAGAATGCTTCATATCTAAGCATTATAGGATTCTGAGAATTTGATATGAATCCAATTATTACTCTTATGAAAAATATTGATATTTATAAGGAAATTTAGGTTGGGGTAAATTTCTGTAAGTTAAGAAGTTTCCATATAGATGTAAAATATAGATTTTCTTATGTATGAGGTTTCTATGATTTTCAAAACCAGAAGGAATGGAAAAGTCATAAGGAAAACCTCATTGACTCCACAGATCAGGGCCCACCGTGTCAAGAGCATGGTCGATTCTACCTTCGTGGAATAAAATACAAGGAAATCATGGAATATATTTTCTATAATTTCAATGTACACTCCTCATAAGAGGATTAATAAGATAGATAACATCACTAGAAGAAATTAAGTCCTATAAAACTCACTACCCAAGGAATACTACCGCAAAACTAGCATCAAATCCTCGCGTATATCCCATGGAACCCACACTCATCAATGGAAACACAGTACCTCGTCATCGCCTATCGTCTAGCCCAGAGGAGGGTCCTCACATGGCACTGATTCCCGTAGAACTTGTCCTTCGGAATCAGATAGTTGTCTCATCTTCACTATATATAGGAGGGTGGATGTCATAGCTAACGATGAAAGATCAGTTTCCCCCTGACTATCATGCATCTCCAAATGCATCTCAGAGAACAAAGCTATAAGCTTCCATTCACCACTGGCCTCCTGAACTGCTTGTATCTGAGTCTTCCTACTTAGTGAATTAGCAACTGTATTTCCATTACTAGGTGTATAGGCCTATTCAAAATCAAGACTAAAGGTATTCGACCAACCTCTTCGGTCTCAGATTCATGTCACGATAAGTAATGACGTAAATGAGACAATTGTGGTTGTTGAATACCACAAAATGATCTCCTAAGATATAATTTCTCCAATAGCGCAACACATAAACAACTACAGCCAACTCGAGGTCATGCATCGGGTAATCCCTTTCATGTGGCCTCAACTTCCATGACCCATATGCGACAACTTGATCACCCTACATCAACAATACTCTCATCCCAATACATGATGCATCATATTAGAATATATAGATCGTCCCTTACTATGGGAGTATCAGTACTGGGGCTAATGTCATCCATCCTTTTATGTCCTGAATGGCTTCCTCGCAAGATTCTGACCAAAGAAATTCGAAACCTTCTTAGTCAAACCCAACAACGTTGATGCTATGTGGGAGAATTCCAGTATAAAACACCTGTATTAACAAGCCTGCCCCAACAAACGTTGTATCTAAAACATGTTCTTAGGCTGCTCCATGGAAACTACTACTCTCACCTTCTCTGGGTCTACTGCAACTCATTATTCTAAGATGATATGACATAGGAAGTGTATCTGGTCCATCCAATAGTGGCACTTTGTGTACATAGAATATAGTCGATTCTCTCGCAGTGTTCTCGACACGAGCTCAAGATGGGTGGCATGGTCATGTAGAGTGTGATAGTACACCAAGATTTTGTCCATGGATACTACCACAAAAGAATCCAGATATGGATGGAACACAAGATTCATCAGAGAAATGAAACCTGTTGACGCGTTTGTGAGTATGAGCAGCATAACCACGTACTCATATAGACCATATCTGCTCTGAAATGCTGTTAGCGGTATGTCTGATGGTCAAACACATAACTGATGATATCTTGACATCAAGTAGATCTTCAATAACACTTGTCCCCCTCCAAGTTGATCAAAAAGATCATCAATCCTCAGTAAGGGATATCGGTTCTTGACAGTCAAATTGGTTCAGCTTCAGATAGTCCACACATAGTTTGAGGGTAAAATCAACCTTCTTAGCATACATGACAGGTGTACCCCATGGAAAAGTACTGGGACAGATTAAACCCTTTGACAGTAACTCCTCTAGCTGTCTCTTGAGCTCTTGAAACTCTGGTGTAGCCATTCTATTAGGGGGAATAAAGACTGGCACTACTCATGGCACAAGGTCAATAGAGAAATCCACCTCTCACTCTAGAGGTAGACCTGAAAAGTCATTCTAGAATACATCCCTAAAACAATCAACCACTGGTGGATATCCTTCTAACGTGTTCCCTGATCATCCAGATATAATCTCGCAATATCGGTTGTGACTCCACCTTTCCCAGGATACTCTGGTCCATCTCGACTCGCCTAAACATCCCACTAGCCCTTGTATAGAAACTCTCCTCCCTTTGGTAATGTGAAATTCACCATGCGACTATAGAAATATACAATGGCACAATAGGGATCCAACCACTCTATCCCGAAAAAGACATAATAGGTTGTAATCTCTAAGACATAGAGGTCCCACAGAAATTGATACTAAGAACCCTCTAGGGGGAACTCTATAAAATGACGCTCCCCAGCCATTCTATTCCCCAATGGAGGGTCTAGAATCATAACAACAGAAGAAGAATAAAAAGAAACACAGATCCCAAGGCTCTCCACAACAGGCCCAGATACCAAGATATGTGTAGAACCCGTATCGAAAATTACTGAAGTTAAGACATAAGCTACTAGAATAGTACTTATGAAAGTAGAAGGTCTGGGATACTTCTCATGATGGGTTTATTGCACTCCATAAGTCTGACCAGTGTTGCGGCCCTGCAACACAACCAGGATACCCTGAGCAGTCCCACAATGCTTCCTCTATGATCCTGGTGTATGGCTACCATGGACAAGACCACCATCTCGGCCTGCATGCCCTAAAGTATTCCAGTTCCCTGACTTGTAAGAAGCTGCTAGAACTGCTCCCGCATGGAATGTCGTCAAATAGACCCTCTCACTAGCCACTGGTGGAAACAACATGCCAAAGCACTGCAGATAACCCATCTTGCCATATGCTAAGCATTCCACTGGGTCACGTGGACACTACTGTATCTTATGCCCCTCTTTACCACACTAGTAGCACATGACTTGTCCACCTGAATTATTCATCTGGATAGTAATTCCACCATGAGAGACGTCCATCTATCTCTTCCTATTCCTTGTGGAAATGGTAGTAGAAATTGGTTCATAACTGCCCAGACCTGTACCCTTAGCTTGTTGATGGTTCCTCTCTATAATCAGGGCCTGGTTCAGAATGAAATGTAGAGTAGGAAACCTGAAAACATTCACCATTTCTTGGATGTCATATCTAAGACCATACTCAAGGATTTTGGCCCTCAAAGTCTCTTCACCTACCAGAACTAGTGAAAAACTCTGCAGCTTGGTGAAGCAAACAGAATAATCCATCGCCGACATAGCGCCCTACTGTAGATTCATGAACAATCGATCTCTATATGCCCTCATCATCTTTGATAAGGATAATTCATAGAAGGCTATCTAAAAATGTTCCCACTCCATTTCAATGTGATTCTCTGTCTGAGTGTTGACATCCACCACCTCTTGCTGGAATCACGCAACATATAAGTCATGAGCATGACCCTCCTCCATGTAGGCATCTCTAGATGCTCGAAAATAGTTGCATTGACCCCATCCATGACTCAAAAACCTATGGCCTACCATCCCCTGAAAATGTAGGCCGATGATGCTGCTGGAAGATACGAGTCAGATCTTCCATAGATGTGGCAGCCGGCGGTGCTCCCTGAAAGGTCTGCATGAACTGCATGAATCTTTCACGGAACTGCGCATCCACACCTCTATCTGCTATAACGGTTGGTGCCACATCTTGCTCTTTTGAGAGGATCCCCTAGTATCCCATGGCCTACCATTTCTAGTGTTTAATAATATCCCCTCTCTATGAGAACAACACGTGGTCGTCATGGTGGTATGACCCTACAAGGTCAAAATCACCCCTTAGACCAATATTATAAAAGACAGAAAAACTAGGGGACCAAAGAATAAATAGGAGGAAGAAGGCATTCAATATTTCAAATCAACACTGAATGGTGTGCAAATTAACTACACGGCATGTACCTGACATTTCTTCCCCTGCTCGGGTCCTTGTAAATGGCTTAGCCACACGACTCTCTTATGAACAAGACCACACAACATGTATAACATCTATAGGGAATGTATGTTTTAAATTCCATCTTCTCGTGTCGTTCGTGACACGACCGTGTACTTGATAAATCCTACATGGTATGTTACACACGCACACGGCATTTACAACACCGTGTTCCAATCCACACGGCCAATTCCACACAGTCTCCCACTGGCAAGAACTAATCTGTGTGTCCCTATGGTACAAGGTGTGTTCAAGAAGTGGTGACACCAAAACATGATTGTTAGTTACACAGCCGGGTCCCCGGCCCAGACTTACTCGACATGTTCCACAGTGGACAGGTCGTGTATGTATTTAGGAATCCTACGTATGTGTTTTTAGTTACATGGGCAGACTCTAGGTCAACATTACACATAATGTTCATCCGTTACACATCATGTTATTTCCAAGCATTTCCCATCCCCGTGCCTCCTCCAACACGGTCTATGACACGGGAAGAGACTACACGGTGTGTACATAGGGTACACGGTGTGTACATAAAATGTATTCTTTTCCTCCCAAAAAAAAGAACACATGGCGTGTGTCCGAGGAACTACATGGCAAGTTTCATGGTTTTTCCATATAGTAAGCATTTGAAACAACTCCAGACCCCAGTAAATACTGAAAAATAAACACCAAAGTTACAAATTCTGTTCAATGTGGCCCCATACTCCCCACGAATCAACGTTTGGCATCTTATTTTTGTTATAACAAGATAAACAGTCAATGATTCACCAAATTCCGGTCAATGAGGGGCCATACTCCCCCAAAACCAAATTTTGGAATTCATTCTATCAACAAAATCATACAAAAATATTCAATCACATAGCAGGTATTTATTAAAAAAGCTATCACAACAGCATGCTTTTCGAGCACAAAAACAATCACAACAACTTTCAATTTCTAAGGCACATACATGGAATTTAACTACGCATGGAATGTGATTTCTATCATGTGCCTAAATGATGAAAGAGATGGAATTCCCTCAACTCATCTGGTTTCAAGTAAATTTAAATCATACATAAATTATAAATAGCACAATCATAAGTGTTTCACCCAACGGTGAAAATCAAATCAACTGCAAAATTTGAAAAATCAGAAGAATTGCAAAAATATTAGTTAGACTGGATTTTCCCTTTACATGGGTTAGCTACTCCCAAGCACAGCTTATTACCAACTACTGTTTTCATCATATACCAGACTATGGCACAAAATAGTATGTAAAATAAAATAAAATATACTCATTTGACAGAACATGGAAACGTCCCGGACCCAGGTTACACTCAACTAGTGCCCCGAACCTGGATGGTCACATGACGTCAAGCACATTTCCCCAAACACTAGAGGTTACCGACTAGCAGGGATGACCTAGGTCTGATAGTGGGGAAACTATGCCCTCTTTTGTAAAAGTGTAGCACAATGGAAAATGTAAATAGAATACAAGAATAGCGGATGTAATGAACTATACACATTTGAAATGAACAACTGCAATAAAAGATAACCAATAGTAAAATAAATAATGATGAAACATGTATGTATTTCTTAAAAAA
Source organism: Viscum album (assembly GCA_963277665.1). NCBI lineage: Eukaryota > Viridiplantae > Streptophyta > Magnoliopsida > Santalales > Viscaceae > Viscum > Viscum album. Next base: position 166,782,661 of record OY728135.1, read on the forward strand.
TAACAAGAACATGTTACACAGTAGTACAAACAATACAATAGAATGTACAGGTACAGAAGAATAGAACAGAACAGAACAGTCGGCCGCATCACAAGCCTAAGCTCGATCCCATTCTCCCCTACTCCTCAGTAACAATAAAGTACCTATATAGGGACCTTTTCCCTTATCAACACCTGCAGCAACATAGTCTGTTTGGGCCAAAGACATGAAAAAAAAAGTTGTGAGAAATAAATCCTAGTAGGCACCAACCATAGGCCCATGCCCAACTGACAGTGTGAATGTGCAATAGCAGTGTGTAGTATAAAATTCAATAAACCACGTAGTACTCAAAAGCAACTACCTTTAGCAGTTATATTGCTATTATTAATTTTTATTTAATCATTCAATATAAGGAAATCACCACAGTTAATTTCTAAGTAAACAGTCAGTGCCCTCAGACATGCAATACCTTAACCTTATGTAATCAGAATCGAAACCCATAGTTAATTTCCCTCAGGCATAACAGATATTTCTCTCATGCATATGAAGTGTCACCCACTGGAATATAAACTATTGGCCACTTGCACCAAATATGTTTCCCTCAGGCTGAACAGAGCATTGCCCACAGGGTATTCCCTATAGATCCCTCTGACTAAACAAGTTTCTGGACAAATCCCAACATATAAACAAGTAATTTATATAACATTCCATTAATGTCCATTCAATACACAATATTATCATGGCATACCCTTCAGGTATCCTGGAAAAATGGCTAAATAGAGGAACACACCCCTGGGGTGGTCCTGGATACAAGTGGTGATCCCAAACAGCAGTTTTACAATAACATTTAATTACCAATACAATTATAGGTATCTAAAATAGCTATGGTATCAGCCATACGACACCCCAACATGGATTTGTAGCTCAACAGTACAGAAGAACGCATTACAGTTGGAATTTAAAAACTATGCCACCTACCTTAATCACCCCTGATTAGTTTAAGAGAATGACGCTTCCATAAATGACCAGGAACAACGTAGATCTGAGGTAAAAGAATTTTATGTTAAAATTTAAATAACATCCTTTAGAGATATAATTGGAAATAACATCTTAAGTGAAAATTAGAGCATACACATACGGTTCCAACGAGATCGACGATGGCGGAATCAGATTCTTGGTACTCGATCGGGTGATCTCCAATGTTTTGGCCGTCTCTCCCAATCCCTCCTCCAGTTCTAAGAAAAACCAGTGAATAAGGGAGACTACTACCCATTTTAAGCAAAATAACAGGCTACACAACATGTACTATGGACTACACAGTGTGTACAATTGTCACTTAACTATTCCACCCGAGTTAACTTTTCCACCGCAGCATTGTTCATCAGTTGACATGAGTACACGACAAGTAATAACTGAATACATGGAGTTTACTATCGCGGCTTCCATCACTGCCTTATTATTTTCATTTCGACTCACTACACAGTGTGTACATACCCACTACATAGCGTGTAGTCGGTTTTTACACGTTTCATTACCAGCATAGTTACACACCCTGTGTACTCTTCCCACACTGCCAAAATACACGGTGTGTGGAAACGTACATGGCGTGTACCCACCAAAATTTGGATTTTCCACATTTTCCATATATTCTCAAAAACACTTAAGGAAATGAGAAATGAAGATACTCGTACATCAAAAAAAATATGAAACGGGTTCTTACATTCGACCAAGCATAACTAGATATGACACCTAAAAGAACGGGGGTAAATATGGGGGTCCTCACATGAATAAAAATGAATTTCAAGAATGAAAATTAGAATAAAAAACAATTTGGTTTTATATTTTATTGAAGGAAAATATTGGAAGAGAAACAATTCTAGGAATTTTGGAATGCAACACGATTATTACACATAGTTTACAAAAAATTCAAGAATTGTTTAGCCTTTACTATAAAGAAAACAAAAACCTCCCAAGGAATGGATGAAATTTTTGGAAACAATGTGCTAAATGATAAATATATATCTATAAAAAATTCAGTTTCCCTCATTGTCATTTCACATGGTTTAATATAACAATTCCCAATTCTTGGTCCAGACCGTCGGAACCACAAAAACCTAACAATGTTTCCCCTAATTCCCAAATTATTTTTGAACAATCCTTCCAATGATGGAAAAGTAGAGAAGTTACAAAATGATTTAAAAACAATTAATCAAATGTTTTCTTGATTTCATAACATACCCTAAAAACAAACTATGTATATTATAAAAAAGAATCAATAAACTCCAAAACATGAAATTTTATTTCTCATTCAAATGGATGATTGATTTTATGTATTAATAGTAATACGTAAATAAAAATAAATATTGTCATGGTATGAAAAATTTTAAAATTCTCCCTAATTTCACATCAGTAATTACCATTCTCAAATTTGATTGGTGGTATTAACTGTAAAATTTATTTATCCAAAAATATATATTTAATGATACATGAGTGTGTTATAAAACAAAAAAATTTAAAAAACATTTCATATTGTATAAACTCTATTAAAAATATTTTATTGAGGTGAAAAGATATATATACATAAAATTTAGTGGCTAATATAAATCATTGGTTATATGGATATAGAAAATTGACAGTAGTCAATACATATAATGGGATATCAATTTATTGATTAAGAAAACCATTGACCTAGAAACTATTAGCATATATTAGAAATGATGGTGTTGGAAAACATAAAATGTGTTCCACTATCAATATTATTTTTCTAAATATTACTACTTTCATCAGTAAAAGATATAGTATGATCAGTATCCTATTGGGTCTAAAAATATGATAAAAAAACCGAGGTTAAGAATATGATAATTTTTTTAGTAAAATAAAATTTTAATGAAATTTCATAATGTCCTCATAAAATAAAAGATGTCATGTGGACCACATTTTAGGGTGTGTAATACATATAACATGAGAAATAAAATTTGATCTATAAAATTAAAATATTGAAATACTTTCACAATGATGAATAAAATTTAGTTCATGAATATACTAGTTCATGAAGTCACTTAGTTCAGTATGAGGAAGATGAAAATGGAGATCTTTTTTAATGAAGTGTCATTTGTAACATTATTAGAGACTGACATAATATTATTTTTCTCACTATATGGTATATTAACTCTATTGAAATCACTATATATGTGTAAAAATTATTACGGGACATGTTTATACTACAAAATACTTTTGTAAGGTTGAATTATTTTCCATGAATTTAACACACATAAAAACGAATATAACCCATTCTGATGGAGGGAATTTTATAAGAAAAAATAATAAAAAACTGCAGTAAATTTTTATTATTATTCTTTATTATACTTATCAAAATGGGAAAGCGGAAATGGGAGAAAATTCCAAAACTGTGACATCTTAGAACCTAATTCAAAATAACAGTTTCCACAAGCCTAGTGGGATACAAGGCCTCTGGTTCATTCCACTGAATGCCAGAGGTTGCTGACTAGCAATGAGGTCCTAGGGTATGTCTGGGGGGAGACTATGGATTCATTATTGAACTGTATCAAAATGGGAGAAGGTGATATTAGGGTAAATAAAGGAAGTATTAGAATTAAACAATGTATAAAGTTCATAATAATAGATAAAAAGTATAATAATAACATAAAACATTGAAATATCATTCCTCAATTGATGATATGTCAAGTCACAAGAAAACTGGATATCATAGATACAAGAAAAAATGAATAACATATTTCATAAATGTATAATGTAAATCAATAAACATTCCCAAGAATCATGAGATACAAATTGGTCCTATTCTATCATGATCCAACATAATCAGTATAAAATCAAGTGTTTGAATCCAGGCGCTTAACATTATCAACACATGCATTCATGTAATCTACTGCTTTTATGAAAAAACAACTAGAGAGGGTGTGAGATATATCATAATACGCCACCAACAACAGTGTATAGATCATATGGACATTTATTATAAAATATCTATTTGAATGAATGAATATGTAAAGTAAATGAGTAAAATATAACTAAATAACCATGTTCTTCCTCCATCCCTCAGTTGTTTTCTGAACATATAACTAATTCATCATTTTATTATTACAAGTTTATAATATGTCACAAGTTTTATACTATTAATGGTTCTTGGATATAATATGTAAACAAATAATTATATTTAATTATTATATCCTATGGTTATAACAAAGTTAACGTAGACCATGAGGTTCTCCAACTCCGTAATAATTGTATTTTTGCCTAGATCAAGAGTGTAATCCATAGTTATTAATAAAATTCATTCCAAAGTAATATTCCTTCCAAATATATGATTTTCATAACTGGTAAAATAGTGCTATGAATAGACTAGTACAATAGGGCTTTAACAATGTGACATACTTATCAATTCTAGATCTATGTTGTGTATCCATGGAATCCTATAGTACTACATGAATGATACTACATTGTCATATATGACATAAAATTATTAGTCATGGATTAGGTTCTTGGTTGGTATAATAATTAGAATGTTTTATTAGATTTAGAATTGGTTTCTCAAGTAGTCATGGTATTCGTTAATTAGAATCCAAGGAGAGCACAAGATAGAACAATCTTATATTATTGTGAATTCATATTAAAATTCAATTGGTTCAAGAGTATCCATTAAATAGATTGAAAATGATAAATATAATGTTCCCTTTTTCATTTATAATTATGTTGTATCATGTAACATACCGCCCCATCCCATTTGCTTGATAGGGGTGATGAAAGCTACTTTTCTTTAGAAGAAAATTCCATGGATCGAAAGGCTAGTAAGAAATTCTATGGGATTAAATAATTATTGTTAAACAATTTTCCCTAGGAATTTAATACCAAACCACAAAATACATTATCAAAAAACATCAATACGATTCATGTCCAAAAAACAGCTAATCTCATACATTACTAGTAGAAAAAAAAATTATCCATAATAATCCCCAAAACTCCAATACAACAAAACCCTATATCATATTACCAATCAGAATACTATACAATAAGACAAAAAAATCCTGAGAAAACCATAAATATCTCTAACCCATGATCCATTCTATAGAAAACCACATCAACACCAAATAATCAGGTCAATATGATAGAAAAATGAGATGCTTTATGTCACGACCCGTCCTCGGGGCCCGTGCCGTGACTACCCCAAGCCCGCCTTCCATAGGCCAGGGGCTGGCGACTAGCACCAAGGCGTAAAATCCCAGTAAACAGGGAAGGCATTGCCTTTATAAGTAACAACCACACAGAGTCAGCAAGCGGAAAGTAAAGTGCAGAAAAGTAAAGGGGCCGGAAATACAAGCCCAACTGTAAAGTACAACTGAAAAGAAAAAGAACAGCAACTGAAGAAAAGACGGCGGCCTCGTGTCGTCCACTGGCAATCCCACCTGAAGGGTGGGTACAGATAACCTCCAGGCTCCTCGGGTCCCACGTCCGCTCCGAGCACGTCCCGCCCAGTGGTCCACCTCCAGGTACCGTCCTGCTCCACGCCCCAACCGCGATCAGCGCTGTCCGTCGTCTGCAACCAACACCACGAAGTGCGGGCATAGCCCGTGCAGGGGTGAGTACAACTACTCAGTAAGGACCCCGAGACCCCCGAAGGTCTCCCGAAATCCACAAAGGATATAGCACAAAAGAAAGATGCAATCACGAAGTAACATCTGACTCGACTTAGGTATATGCCCATACATATACCTAAGTCCCCTATTCTAGCTCTGCTCACGAGCTCAAGAACAACTCAATCCACAAAGGAAAGCAAGACTCAAATCCACAAGGAGAGTAAACAGTAAATCCACAAAGGATGGTTCAACACAATCCACAAAGGAGAGTAACATAAGATTCAGCTCAACCAGGTATACTTTTTCAGATGACGTCAAAGACGATCACTGATCCGTCTCAGTCGTCGGACCCACGAAGGATCGATAGGTACTAACCCCCGCAGAAGACCCACACAGGATCGGGCTCACACAGAACCTGTAGGCAGTGGCTCACACAGAACCAGTAGGCAGTGGCTCACACAGAACCGGTAGTAGGACCCACATAGGATCGGGCACTGATCCGCGTAGGATCGCTGAGTGCAGTAGTCGACACAGTCCACTGAGGTCCCTGCACAGTCGTCGCTGCAGTCCACGAAGGATCTCTGCTCTGCCGTCGTCGCAGTCCACTGAGGATCCCTGCTCTGCCGTCGTCGCAGTCCACGGAGGATCTCTGCTCTGCCGTCGTCGCAGTCCACGGAGGATCTCTGCTCTGCCGTCGTCGCAGTCCACGGAGGATCTCTGCTCTGTCGTCGTCGCAGTCCACGGAGGATCTCTGCTCTGCCGTCGTCGCAGTCCACGGAGGATCTCTGCTCTGTCGTCGAGGTCACAGCCAGCGCTAGGGTTCCCGCACGTAGCGAGCTCGTTCAGGAGGGTCCGCTCCACGAGCCGAGGGGCTGATACATCAACTGACACGTAGTCCGAAGTTGATGTATCAAAAGTTCCGTATCGACAACAGGATCTCAACGCGACAGACGGCGCGTCAAACGGACGCCCGGTCTGAGAGTTATTGGCATTTTCGTCCCAGGGGCCCGGTTGGTTTTTAGGGCAAAACCAACCCGACCGTACTCCGCCTGTATCCGATCCTCGGGCGGAGTATGCCAAAAGTTCCGTCTCACTTAGAGGAAACTACCACAGCTGACGGTACGTCGATCGGACGTCCGTAGCTCAAGTTATGAGCGTTTCCGCTCCAAGGGCCCGGTTGGTTTCGTGTACGAACCAACCCGGCCGAACCCAAAGTCTTCCGAAACCTTGAGTATAATATACCGAAACGACCGTCTCGATCCAAGGATCGCGTAGCCGCTGACGGTTCGTCAATCGGAGGTCCCAGGCCCAAGATATGGGCGAAAGACCGTAGAGGGCCCGAAACGGGGGTTCCGGGTCCGGGGCGACCCGGCCCGAACCCCCCCTGGGGTCGGCCGAACCGGGTCGGCCCGAACCGGGTCGGCCCGACCCGGCCCGAACCGGCTCGGCCGGGTCCGGTCCGGCCTGGGCGCGGCCCGGCCGACCGGACCGGCTCGGCTTCGGCCGAGCGGCCGAAGCGCTGCCGCCGCGGGTCAAACCCGCGGCTTTGGAGAAAACGCGGCCCGCGCGGGCCGCGTGCTGGAAGGCCGGACCGCGGACGCGGTCCGGCGGCTCGCCGCCGCCGCGGCTCGGCCGCGGCGGACTCCTCCGGCGGCGCGCCGGGCGCCGCCGCCCCCGGTCGCCGGCGCCGCCGCGCCGGCGACCCGCGCCGCCGCCTCCTTCCGCGGGCCGCCGGAGATGCTCCGGTGGCCCGATTTGCCTCCCGTCTGCGCCGTTGTTCCTCCCGGGATGCGTCCTCCACTGCGGAATCAACATATGGCCCTTGCGTCGCGCTTTTGCCGTCGCTCGCCAAATCCGCACACAAAGGAAGATCGACGGAGGGTTGCCGGGTCTTGTTCGTTAGACCCGCACCCTCCGCGTTAGTCATAATCAACGGGAGAAACAGGAAAGAAACCAATCAACAATTTTAAATAAATTAAAATTGTTTCGTGATCGGGTTCTATATTTCAAAAGAATAATCACGGGAAAAAGAATCACAATCAAATCCCTACCTTGTCGTTGCCGAACGGGGGATCGTCGCGGGATTTGCTCGTCGCGGAAGATGGAGATCGCCGCGTCGTCGCGGAATCGCTCGTCGCGTCGCCAATCTCCGGATCAAGATCAACGGATTTAATTAGTTTAAATCCGTTGATATTGAAATTAAAAAGGGAGAAGAAAAGATCCGATTCTCACCTTTGTTGCCGAACGAGGATCGGCCGCGGAAGAAAGACGTCGCCGAAGAACGTCGCGGGTAGATCTCGTCGACGTCGCAGATCTTGGTGTGCGTCGTCGAATTCCGTTCGCCGGAGTTCTTCGCGTTCTTCGCGTTCTTCGCGTTCTTCGCGTTCTTCGCGTTCTTCGCGGAGAGGGTGGAGGAACGAAGATTCTCTCAAATCCTTTCCAAGGATTTTTATGTTGGTCTTATTTTATAAACATGCCAACACGAAACCGGTTAAGAAACGATCCATCAATTCGTTGAATTAATTCAACGAAAGAAACGACCCATTTAATTCACGAAGAAACAGTCCATTTAATTCACGAAATAAACCGCCCAATTAAATGGTCTGTTAAGAATTAAAGAAAACGCGTCGGTTGACTTTTCAGTTACTTTGACGGGTTTTCGCGGGTGCGTTACTTAGCGAAAGAAACGGCGGGGCTCGTGCGGGTCCCACCGCACAAATATCCTACCAAGGGGTAGGATATTTCTGGATAGCATCCTATCCAGTTCAACTCAGTTCAAGCCGCCATTAAGTGACTTCAAGTGGCTTCCAAGCAGCTTAAGTGAAATAAAATAAAGTTGTCGCACAAACTTTATTTTATTTCTGACTTAAAGCCGTAAAATTTAAAAACCACGTCTGAGCAAACGCAACTCCGGAAGAGGCGTTTCTAAGCAAATACCGGCGCTGCGATTTCATCGGTGCCCTCAGAATTCGATTCCGGGCACCGGTTCAAAAGATAGAAAAACCCGCTCGTCCGTTCACTGAACGTACCCGAGCCAAACTTCGGAAATTGATTCCGGGCACACCGGGCCTCGGAATCAGGTGCCGTCTGAAGCTGCGCTCTTGTAAAATTCCAAAGAAAATTAAGAAAAAAATTTCCTTGAAATTTGCGGGTCTTTACATTACTCCCACCTCAGGGCTTTACGTCCCCGTAAAGATACATCAAAAACTAGGGGAACAAATGGGGGTACTGAGCACGAATCTGAGCCTCCCGCTCCCAAGTGCTCTCCTGGAGGTTCCCGTGCTGCCACCTGACGCGCACAAGAGGAATCGCCCGCCCACGTAGGACCCGCTCCTGTCGATCCTCGATCTCCACTGGAACCTCCGCAAAAGTCGCCCCATCGTCCACGTCCAGCTCCCCAAAGTCGATGATGTGCGTCGGGTCGTGCACGTATCTCCTCAGCTGAGACACGTGGAAGACGTCGTGCACCCGGTGCAACTGAGGTGGTAGAGCCAGGCGATAAGCCACCTCTCCTATCCTGCTGAGGACCTGGAAAGGCCCGATGAAGCGGGGAGACAGCTTGCCGCCTCGGCCAAATCTCCGTAAACCACGTCGAGGTGAGACACGCAAAAAGACGTGGTCGCCATCCTCGAACTCTAGTGGCCTCCGCCTCCTGTCAGCATATGACTTCTGCCGGCTCTGAGCTGTCCTCATCCTCTCCTGGATGATCTGGACCTTCTCTGTCGTGGCTCGGACCATCTCTGGTCCCACGAGTGCTGACTCCCCAGGGTCTGTCCAGCACAACGGTGATCTGCAGGGTCTGCCGTACAACGCCTCGTATGGTGCCATCCCGATGGTGGAGTGGTAGCTGTTGTTGTACGCAAACTCCACCAAGGGTAGGTGGTCCTCCCAGCTGCGACCAAAGTCGAGAACACATGCACGGAGCATGTCCTCGAGTGTCTGTATGGTCCTCTCCGTCTGTCCATCCGTCTGAGGGTGGAAGGCTGTGCTCAGATGGAGCCGCGTCCCGAACGCCTCCTGCAACCCCTTCCAAAGCCTGGAAGTGAAACGAGCATCTCGATCGGAGACGATAGACGATGGCACACCGTGAAGCCGTACGATCTCCTGGACGTAAAGACGTCCCAAGCTCTCTACTGAGCCCTGCTCTCTGATGGGTAAGAAGTGTGCCGACTTGGTGAGTCGGTCGACAATCACCCAAATGGAGTCGTGACCTCTGGAAGTGCGTGGAAGTCCAGTCACGAAGTCCATAGATATGCCGTCCCACTTCCACTCCGGGACCTCCAAGGGCTGTACCAAACCTGCTGGTACCTGGTGCTCTGCCTTCACCTGCTGGCAGGTGAGGCATCGTGAAACGAACTCTGCCACAGCTTTCTTCATACCCGGCCACCAGTGCTGTCGCCTGAGATCCTGGTACATCTTCGCCACTCCGGGATGTACCGCCAAGGGAGAAGTGTGAAACTCTCTCAGCACCTCCTCTCGTAAAGCGACTGGTACGAAGGTACGTCCTCTGAAAAGGATGTCGTGCTCTGCTCCAAGGGAGAAACCATCAGGCGCCTGACCTGAGGATATCAGTGCACGCCGGGTCTCACAGTCAGCGTCCCCACGCTGAGCCTCTCTAACCCGCAGTAGAAGTGGAGGAGAGACTGTGAGAGACTGAAGAAAGGCTGTTCCGTCTCTATCCACGAAGGATATCTGCAAGGAGGCTAGCTGCTCCGTCGCCTCCTCAAGCAGCTGAATGCCCGTCCTCCTGCTGAGGGCATCGGCTACCACGTTCCCCTTCCCAGGAGTATAGACTATCTCAAAGTCATAGTCCTGGAGGAACTCAAGCCATCTCCGCTGTCTCAGGTTCAGGTCCTTCTGAGAGAAGATATACCTGAGACTCTGGTGGTCAGAAAAGACTGTGAAGCGCTCGCCCATCAGGTAGTGCCGCCAAGTCTTCAGAGCGAAGACCACTGCTGCCAACTCCAAGTCATGAGTGGCGTAGTTCTGCTCATGCGGCCTCAACTGACGTGATCCGTAGGCGATCACGGCCCGCTCCTGCATCAGGACGCACCCGAGTCCAGTCCCTGATGCGTCGCAGTAAACTACGTACCCAACTCCCTCCTCAGGCAACCTCAAGATAGGTGCGCTGGTCAATCTCTGTCTCAGCTCCTGGAAGCTCTGCTGACATCTGTCTGACCACACGAAGGGTTTCCCCTTCTTCGTCAAGGCTGAGAGTGGTGCTGCAACTCTGGAGAAGTCTGGCACGAATCTCCGATAGTATCCCGCTAGGCCCAAGAAGCTCCGCACCTCTGTCACGCTCTTGGGTGGCTCCCAAGCTAGCACTGCCTCGATCTTCGCGGGATCCACTGCAACTCCCGCCTCAGAAATGACGTGCCCCAAGAAATGGACCTCACGCAACCAGAACTGGCATTTTGAGAGCTTGCCATAAAGCTGGTGCTCTCGGAGTGTGTCTAGCACAACTCGCAGGTGGTAGGCATGCTCCTCCTCAGTCGTCGAGTATACCAAAATGTCGTCAATGAAGACAACGACAAATCGGTCGAGGTATGGCTGGAAGATCCTGTTCATGAGGCTCATGAACACCGCTGGAGCATTGGTTACGCCGAACGGCATAACCAAGAACTCATAATGGCCATACCGACACCTGAAGGCCGTCTTCTGCACGTCCTCGTCTCGAACTCTGAGCTGATGATAGCCTGACCGGAGGTCTATCTTCGAGAACCACCGCGCTCCCTTGAGCTGATCGAAGAGGTCATCAATCCGTGGCAGCGGATACTTGTTCCTCACTGTCACCTGGTTCAGGCGACGATAGTCGACACATAGTCGCAAGCTCCCGTCCGCCTTCTTGGCGAACAAAATCGGGGAAGCCCAGGGTGAAACACTGGGTCGGATAAACCCCTTGCTCTGCAAGTCTTCCAACTGTACCCGCAGCTCTCGAAGCTCGGCGGGGGCCATCCGATATGCTGGAGTAGATATCGGGGCTGTCCCGGGGTACAAGTCGATGTAAAAGTCCACCTCTCTACGAGGAGGTAGCCCTGGAACGTCGTCGGGAAAGACGTCCACGTACTGGTCCACCACTGCAGGAAAAGCCGGACTCCGCACGTCCACTGCTCCTAGGATGAGGCTAGCCAACTGATGAGAGATGGGCTGCACTCTCCTCCGCGGAAGTCCATCCTGTGCTGCAAAGGTTCCCTTCTCGCCGGTGAAGGTAAACCTGCTCCCGTCGGTACGAACACATCGTACCTTGCGCCTAAAACAGTCGATCTGGGCATGAACCGTGGATAGCCAATCCATGCCCAAGATGACGTCGTAAGGCCTCGACGCCGCTACAAGGAGATCCCAGCCGAAGCTCTCGCCTCCTAGAGTAAGCTCACACTGCCGGCACCAGTGCGTAATCGTCGAGTCTGCTCCCGTAGGAGTCTCTAGCCGTAAGGATCGAGCCAACGGCTCAGTCGGAATCTCCGAGCTCCGAACAAGGGCAGAGGCTATGAAAGAGTGACTCGCTCCTGTGTCTATAAGTACTGCAGCAAGGGTGGAATAGACACAGATCGTACCTCGAATCATCTCTGGCATGTCGGGGTCGTAGGCCTCCACTGCCTGGAGCTGGGCCTGTCTCTGCCCGCCAGCTCCCTGTGGTCGAGGTGGCCCTCCTGGTGGTGGTGGGGGTAGAGCCTGGAAGCGTCGCCCACCACCCGCTGCTCGGCCAGCTCCTCTGCCTCGTCCGCCTCCTCCCTGCGGACCGCCACGGTCGACCCTCTGCCTCTGCCTGGGTGGCCCCTCCACCGTCTGCTGCTCCTCTGGTCGGCGAGTCGGGCAGTCACGAGCCATGTGACCCTGCCCGCCGCAAGAGTAGCACAGCCTGCCTCTCGAAAGGCTGGCACTCCGCTGTGTGCCTCGTACTGCTGAGCCGGTGTCCTGAGGCCGTCTGCGTGGGGGTCTGGTCTGCCTGGACCCGTGAGTCATCCGTCGGCTACCAGCTGCCGATGACTCAGCTACCTGCCGCCCTGCGCTAGGTCTCGCCGCTGAAGAAGGCTCTGCCAGGAAGCTCTCGATCAGGAGGGCTCGCTCCAGCACTCCTGCCTGGGTCGGAATGCTGAGGGAGATCAGCGACGCACGAATCTCCTGTCGCAAGCCCTGCTCGAAGGTCCGGGCCCGGAAGAAGGGGTCCCGTACCATGTCGGTCGAGTAGCGAGATAGGTCCGTGAACCTCGCCGCATACTGAGCGACCGTCATGCTGCCCTGGCGCAGCTGGAGAAGCTCCTGGATGCGCACCGCTCGGAGGGTGGCCGGGACGAACTCAGAGCGGAAGAGGCTCTCGAAGTCCGCCCAGAGCAAGGATGCCTCATCGTGAACCTGGAGCATCAGGCTCCACCATCGTCCTGCCGCCGCCTGCAGGAGGCTCGCTGCGAGAATCACCATGAGATCCGCTGGTGTCCTCACTAGCCGAAAGATCCGTACCACCGCCTCTAGCCAGTCCTCGGCGGCCTGGGGGTCCGCCTCACCGCGAAACCTGGGCGGTCGCTGGCCCTGAAACTCGTGCAGTGCCCTGAGGCGACGTGCATCGTCGGCGTCTGGTACTGGAAGCATCGGTGGCTCGGCGGGTAAGGCTACCGCCGGTGCCACTGCTGGCAAAGGGCCCTGCACCGAGGCCTCGTCGCTCGGTGGGCTGCCGTCGCGCCCTACACTCGGAACCCTAGCTGGCAGTCGTCGCGGGGCCATCCTGAAAAGGAGAACAAGAGCACCACAGTCAGAACAGTATACCTGGTGAGCTGGCACAAGTAATCACAAGGAAAACTTGAGACTTTCATAAAGCAGATCAGTATACCCGGTGAGCTGACATAAGTAATCACAAAGAAAACTTGAAACACACACGCAATCAATGTTTTCATGCATTAAGTCGGAAATCAGGAGTCAGGGTCCTGGTGTACGGATACGTCGGCCGCCGCACCAACACTGGGCTCCCTGAACTGATAACCACACTCAATACACTAAACACTATTGCTTCACATAGAAAGAAAGGACGATCAGAGTCTGCGGTAGAACCGACCGCCTCTGATACCAATTTGTCACGACCCGTCCTCGGGGCCCGTGCCGTGACTACCCCAAGCCCGCCTTCCATAGGCCAGGGGCTGGCGACTAGCACCAAGGCGTAAAATCCCAGTAAACAGGGAAGGCATTGCCTTTATAAGTAACAACCACACAGAGTCAGCAAGCGGAAAGTAAAGTGCAGAAAAGTAAAGGGGCCGGAAATACAAGCCCAACTGTAAAGTACAACTGAAAAGAAAAAGAACAGCAACTGAAGAAAAGACGGCGGCCTCGTGTCGTCCACTGGCAATCCCACCTGAAGGGTGGGTACAGATAACCTCCAGGCTCCTCGGGTCCCACGTCCGCTCCGAGCACGTCCCGCCCAGTGGTCCACCTCCAGGTACCGTCCTGCTCCACGCCCCAACCGCGATCAGCGCTGTCCGTCGTCTGCAACCAACACCACGAAGTGCGGGCATAGCCCGTGCAGGGGTGAGTACAACTACTCAGTAAGGACCCCGAGACCCCCGAAGGTCTCCCGAAATCCACAAAGGATATAGCACAAAAGAAAGATGCAATCACGAAGTAACATCTGACTCGACTTAGGTATATGCCCATACATATACCTAAGTCCCCTATTCTAGCTCTGCTCACGAGCTCAAGAACAACTCAATCCACAAAGGAAAGCAAGACTCAAATCCACAAGGAGAGTAAACAGTAAATCCACAAAGGATGGTTCAACACAATCCACAAAGGAGAGTAACATAAGATTCAGCTCAACCAGGTATACTTTTTCAGATGACGTCAAAGACGATCACTGATCCGTCTCAGTCGTCGGACCCACGAAGGATCGATAGGTACTAACCCCCGCAGAAGACCCACACAGGATCGGGCTCACACAGAACCTGTAGGCAGTGGCTCACACAGAACCAGTAGGCAGTGGCTCACACAGAACCGGTAGTAGGACCCACATAGGATCGGGCACTGATCCGCGTAGGATCGCTGAGTGCAGTAGTCGACACAGTCCACTGAGGTCCCTGCACAGTCGTCGCTGCAGTCCACGAAGGATCTCTGCTCTGCCGTCGTCGCAGTCCACTGAGGATCCCTGCTCTGCCGTCGTCGCAGTCCACGGAGGATCTCTGCTCTGCCGTCGTCGCAGTCCACGGAGGATCTCTGCTCTGCCGTCGTCGCAGTCCACGGAGGATCTCTGCTCTGTCGTCGTCGCAGTCCACGGAGGATCTCTGCTCTGCCGTCGTCGCAGTCCACGGAGGATCTCTGCTCTGTCGTCGAGGTCACAGCCAGCGCTAGGGTTCCCGCACGTAGCGAGCTCGTTCAGGAGGGTCCGCTCCACGAGCCGAGGGGCTGATACATCAACTGACACGTAGTCCGAAGTTGATGTATCAAAAGTTCCGTATCGACAACAGGATCTCAACGCGACAGACGGCGCGTCAAACGGACGCCCGGTCTGAGAGTTATTGGCATTTTCGTCCCAGGGGCCCGGTTGGTTTTTAGGGCAAAACCAACCCGACCGTACTCCGCCTGTATCCGATCCTCGGGCGGAGTATGCCAAAAGTTCCGTCTCACTTAGAGGAAACTACCACAGCTGACGGTACGTCGATCGGACGTCCGTAGCTCAAGTTATGAGCGTTTCCGCTCCGAGGGCCCGGTTGGTTTCGTGTACGAACCAACCCGGCCGAACCCAAAGTCTTCCGAAACCTTGAGTATAATATACCGAAACGACCGTCTCGATCCAAGGATCGCGTAGCCGCTGACGGTTCGTCAATCGGAGGTCCCAGGCCCAAGATATGGGCGAAAGACCGTAGAGGGCCCGAAACGGGGGTTCCGGGTCCGGGGCGACCCGGCCCGAACCCCCCCTGGGGTCGGCCGAACCGGGTCGGCCCGAACCGGGTCGGCCCGACCCGGCCCGAACCGGCTCGGCCGGGTCCGGTCCGGCCTGGGCGCGGCCCGGCCGACCGGACCGGCTCGGCTTCGGCCGAGCGGCCGAAGCGCTGCCGCCGCGGGTCAAACCCGCGGCTTTGGAGAAAACGCGGCCCGCGCGGGCCGCGTGCTGGAAGGCCGGACCGCGGACGCGGTCCGGCGGCTCGCCGCCGCCGCGGCTCGGCCGCGGCGGACTCCTCCGGCGGCGCGCCGGGCGCCGCCGCCCCCGGTCGCCGGCGCCGCCGCGCCGGCGACCCGCGCCGCCGCCTCCTTCCGCGGGCCGCCGGAGATGCTCCGGTGGCCCGATTTGCCTCCCGTCTGCGCCGTTGTTCCTCCCGGGATGCGTCCTCCACTGCGGAATCAACATATGGCCCTTGCGTCGCGCTTTTGCCGTCGCTCGCCAAATCCGCACACAAAGGAAGATCGACGGAGGGTTGCCGGGTCTTGTTCGTTAGACCCGCACCCTCCGCGTTAGTCATAATCAACGGGAGAAACAGGAAAGAAACCAATCAACAATTTTAAATAAATTAAAATTGTTTCGTGATCGGGTTCTATATTTCAAAAGAATAATCACGGGAAAAAGAATCACAATCAAATCCCTACCTTGTCGTTGCCGAACGGGGGATCGTCGCGGGATTTGCTCGTCGCGGAAGATGGAGATCGCCGCGTCGTCGCGGAATCGCTCGTCGCGTCGCCAATCTCCGGATCAAGATCAACGGATTTAATTAGTTTAAATCCGTTGATATTGAAATTAAAAAGGGAGAAGAAAAGATCCGATTCTCACCTTTGTTGCCGAACGAGGATCGGCCGCGGAAGAAAGACGTCGCCGAAGAACGTCGCGGGTAGATCTCGTCGACGTCGCAGATCTTGGTGTGCGTCGTCGAATTCCGTTCGCCGGAGTTCTTCGCGTTCTTCGCGTTCTTCGCGTTCTTCGCGTTCTTCGCGTTCTTCGCGGAGAGGGTGGAGGAACGAAGATTCTCTCAAATCCTTTCCAAGGATTTTTATGTTGGTCTTATTTTATAAACATGCCAACACGAAACCGGTTAAGAAACGATCCATCAATTCGTTGAATTAATTCAACGAAAGAAACGACCCATTTAATTCACGAAGAAACAGTCCATTTAATTCACGAAATAAACCGCCCAATTAAATGGTCTGTTAAGAATTAAAGAAAACGCGTCGGTTGACTTTTCAGTTACTTTGACGGGTTTTCGCGGGTGCGTTACTTAGCGAAAGAAACGGCGGGGCTCGTGCGGGTCCCACCGCACAAATATCCTACCAAGGGGTAGGATATTTCTGGATAGCATCCTATCCAGTTCAACTCAGTTCAAGCCGCCATTAAGTGACTTCAAGTGGCTTCCAAGCAGCTTAAGTGAAATAAAATAAAGTTGTCGCACAAACTTTATTTTATTTCTGACTTAAAGCCGTAAAATTTAAAAACCACGTCTGAGCAAACGCAACTCCGGAAGAGGCGTTTCTAAGCAAATACCGGCGCTGCGATTTCATCGGTGCCCTCAGAATTCGATTCCGGGCACCGGTTCAAAAGATAGAAAAACCCGCTCGTCCGTTCACTGAACGTACCCGAGCCAAACTTCGGAAATTGATTCCGGGCACACCGGGCCTCGGAATCAGGTGCCGTCTGAAGCTGCGCTCTTGTAAAATTCCAAAGAAAATTAAGAAAAAAATTTCCTTGAAATTTGCGGGTCTTTACACTTTACATTTATACATTTCCTAGAATAAACAATTTTCAAAAGCACCCATTTTATACAGCAGGGATGAGAAATAATACTCAGTATGACATCCCCAAATGAATTCCTTACACACACCACTGTGATAAAACCCTTAAAAAATTTATATAAAATATTTTATAAAAAAACATTCAAAATTGAAATAATATGAAACAATACAAACACATATTTACCATGAAATTTTCACCCAAATTCCTACAACAGCTTGGAAAGCCAATCAACCATGAAAAAAACCATTTAAAATTCCACTATAGAACACTCGTTCCAATTTTTTATAATATAAACCGAACAATAATACAATGGTAACTCACACACCCAAGCGATAAAAAAACACGGTGTCACTTCTATCCAAACTAGCAATCCATTCCTTAATATAGGGGTACTTATTTCCTATTTATCATTTGATGGTGGCACATCCATACAATATCCATCCAAATTTCATAGTGGTACTCTCCACCCACATAACACACCCAATTAAAACAATCCATAATTCTTATCAAACATAATGTATATCACATCATGGTCACCACATCATACCAATGATTTATCTACCTATAGACAACCTTACACACATCACAATTCTAAAACACAAATTCACGTTAATAAATCACACATTTATTGAAATTAAAATTTAACCATTTCATATGACCAATCTAATTTCAATAAAAAACATCTTTAATGAAAATTTTATTTCACCAAACAAATTTTATAATCAAACCACTAACAAATTTAAAATCACACGATAAAGCCCATTTCTGCCACAATAACCCATTTTCTATAATGTCTACAAAATCATCACCAAATGGGTTTCCAAAAATATTTTCACATCACAAAGTCATTTAATTTCAAGGAAAAAATTAATTGTAATCGAAACTCCTATTTTTTACAAAGTGGAGTCAATAGAGAATCCACCTAACATTAAGGTTCTGGAAAAATCGACCCATGAACAACTACAACACATAACCAGCAAAAGCACCACCAAACCACTCATTATTCACTTCCCAAAAATAAACAAGACATTACATCAACATATAAGTCCATAAAAACCCTATATCTACCTTAAAATTATGTAGATCTAGAATATCAAGAGAGTGTGATGTATATATGAAGAGAAAACCAATGATAAACAATGATTAGAGACTTTTCTGGGGGAAAAACCTTCAATCTACCTTGAAAACCTTTTAAATCACATCAAAAAAGAGTGGGAGTGCACCCACAACCCTTGACAAGGATAAATCAAACATAGGGTTTGTATGGGAGAATAAATGGGCATTTTCAGGTAATTCTTGACTACCCATGTTTAAAAAATTCATTTTTAAAGAGACAAAACTTTAGAAAACCCATTCACTAACCATGGGTATGTGACTGACTCAAAGGGTAACCATGAACTGTTAGACAAATCGTGCACAAACTCTGTGCACCACTTAGCCTTCACGGTTCATCTTTCCTGGTTTCCCCTAACTATACTCAAACTGTGCAACCTAAAAAGTCATCCAAAAATATTAATACCCATTCCAAATTCTCCCAACCTCATCCCTAATTATCAAAATTAGTTTAATCAAATAAAAAGTAATACAAATGCAACATACCTCAAATCAGGGGTTCTATATTCTACCCACCATATGAAATTCCTTCATCAGAATGTAGTGAACTAATAAACTGTTAATAGAGCTCAGACCATTACTCAACCATCTATTTCTCACACTCCCACATCACCTGCAAGAATCTGACCATACTGGATCAAAACCTGAACATAAATGATTTGTTTTACAAAAAACAATTCTCTTGTATATCCAAAATCCTTAATGGAACATGTCGTAGGGTAGAATCTGGTTCTAGCTCAAAATGATCTCAATAAATCACAATATCACGATTCAGGTGATACTTTATCAAATGAAACACTTTACAATGATTTTGCAATGCACTGAATCATGGTTGTAAAGCCAACTGATATGCCACCTCACTTATCATCTCATGTATCTCAAAAATCCCAATATTCCTCAGGGATAACACACCCTTCATCCCAAAATGTTGATGACCCAACCTAGAAGATATTCCCAAAATCACATGATCACCCACCTTAGACCAAAATTATTGACGGGGACGGTCTGCATACAGTATCTAATTAATTTTAGTCATTTCCATCCTCTTTCGGATCCACATGATCTTTTATGTAGACTCTTGTACAAGACTCATTCCAATCATCTATGTCACATGCATTTCCTCCCAAAATATTGGGTAATGACATAGATGCACATACAATCCCTCAAACGATGCCATATGTGTTGAAGCCTGAAGCAATAATTATAAGAGAACTCCACCAACAGTATGGTACCCTTAGATGTTCCACCTAAATCCATCAAAAATTACCTTAGAATATCCTCTAATTTTTGTATCATCCTTTCCAATTGGTTGTTCATCTGATGATGATACACTGTTTTCATCATTAACTATGTCCCAAGGTCATGCTGAAAGGATTTCAAAAAATGAGTTGTGAAACTCAGATCCCTATCTAATGAATTCTAAAATAGAACAACATTCCTGTTTAAAACTTCACAGATATAGATTTTCGATAGACATTCTACCATATGAGATTCATAAATCAAGATGAAATTGTATGACTTTTTGAGTCAATCCACAATCACCAAAATAGAATATGGTTTCCTAACAATTCTAGGATGATCTATCAATTAATAAATCACAATCTACTACCATTTACACACTGGGATAGGGAATGATTTCAACATGACTATCGGGCACTAATGCTTTGCCATGACCTACTGACAATTCAAAAATCTCAAAACAGAATCTGCCACATTCCTTTTCATACTAGCCCTCTAAAACTGCTCTTTAAATTCCTAATGAATTTTCTAAATTCCAAGATGAATATCCCAAAAAGTTTGATGATAATCCCAGATAATTTCATTAATATAAAACATTGGTACCACCATTCAATTCCGAATACAAAATATAGAATTCTTATTCAGTATCCATCCCCCTATGGTCTCCCCACCATTGAGTTTCGACCTCATCACCACACATTCATAATTAAATGACTATGCCTTTTTAACCAAACAAACCAATCCCATAACCAAAAAAATTAATGAATACAACACTATCACATAGTTCTTCACATTCCAACCGAATTTTCCCTATGAAAAACATCAACTTCTTCTGTTTGGATGCATGATTCACCACCAGAGCATATGATTTTATACTCTATGCATCTGCCACTGAATTATTCTTACATGGTGTGTACATTATGTCAAAATGAAACTTATTTAGATATTAAATCCATATATTTTCCCTAATGAAAAAATATCTCTCTACGAAATTAGGAATTATGCTCTTATAGTTACTAAACACTCTAAATTTCCCACCAAATAGATAATGAAACAATATTTTTAACTCATGAACCACTTCCTCCAACTCCAAATCATTTGTTGGGTAGATTTTCTAATTAATCCTCTACAAAAGTAATCCATATGCAACCACATGACCATCATTCATGAGAAAACAACACAACCATGATTTTGATGGCTCAAAATACACCACTTACCTTTTCCCAGGTTTAGAAAAAAACCATGATTAGTGCTAACATAAGGCGACCCTATAAGACTTTAATGTATTTATTAAATTGTCCATCCCATTGAAATGGGATATGATTCCTTATCAATGATTCCATCGGTGATTCCAATTGTGAAGAATCAAAAACAAAATATTGATAATAACCATCTTGACCATGGAATCTTCGTATCTCAAAAAAATTCTATGGCACATTGTAGGTGATAACAAACTCATTCATTTACAAATCAACTAAAACACCTCTCTCTGAAATAATATGGACATGGAAATAATCTTCTTGTATCAAAAAGTCACACAATGAAAACTTGGTATAGAACTGATGATCCTTCATGATCCCCATCACTAACGTCATGTGCTTCTCATTCTCTACAAATTTTCCTTTAATACACCATCATATCATCAACAAATACCACTAAAAAAGAATAGAGATATCTATAAAATATCTAATTCATCAATTACATGAAATCTTTTGGTGCATTTTTTATACGGAAGTGAATAACCACATACACATAATGGCCATGTCTACTTCTAAAATCTGTTTATGGAATATCCTCCTTCTTCACCCACAAATGATGATAACCTAACCTCAAGAAAATAAGAGGGAACCCATGAGAATCCCTTATCTTTAAACAAAAATCATTGTCTAGAAGTGTATATTGGTTCTTTACCGTAACATTATTATTTTTATGATAATCCACATATAGTCAAAAAGTTACATCCACCTTTTTATCAAACAAAACGGTTGCATCCCACAGAGATGTGCAAGGCTTAATGAACAAATTTTTCTCTAAATCATCCAACTACACCTTTAACTCACAAAATTTTGTCAGTTCCATTCGGTATGATAGATGTGAGATATTATTGTACCCTATAAAAAGATCAATAAAAAAATACTTCTGTCATATGTGGTAACATTGAGAATTATTTGAGAAATACGTCCCTAAAATGATCCTCAACTGTAGGAAAAAAACCCTTTTCTCAAACCAATCCATTCTTATGATTATATCATAAACATCAATATCAAACAATATGAAATCCCACATAAAATAAATTTTTTCCACCACTAAGCATCATGCTCTACATAGGAAATATCGATACTCTCTTTGATCCATAACAGTTTGTTGTTTCTGATTATATGGAATAATTTATACATGTAAAACCAAAAAAACAAAAATACAAGAGGCAATAAAAGAATGTGAATCTACTATATCAAATAATACATGCATAAATGTGGAATATAAAACAATTGT
Organism: Viscum album; assembly: GCA_963277665.1. Taxonomy (NCBI): domain Eukaryota; kingdom Viridiplantae; phylum Streptophyta; class Magnoliopsida; order Santalales; family Viscaceae; genus Viscum; species Viscum album. Next base: position 166,804,795 of record OY728135.1, read on the forward strand.
AAATCGCACAATGGATGGTCTCGACTGATCATCCACCAGAACATGTTCTATTCGAACAACTGCTTTCTTTACACATAATTGTCTTTATTTCTCGTTTGAGGTGTCATGTTATTTCCCAAATAACCATAAAAAATTACTCTAATATCAAGAGGCATTCTTATACCCCTGTCATATTGAATAAAAATTCCCTTATGACCCCTAAGGAGTCATAGAAAAACGACAACAGAGAATATAAAAAACAACACGAATGATATCCCATCTTTATAATATTATGACATTCTAGAGGATTATCCATACAATCCTGCTTTATGTGGACTGTGGAGACATACGGAAAAAATTATGTCTTACTCTGAGTCTTTGGAGGAAGATACAATGATCCTACAATTGTATTCTGAGTCATGCTCTCTCCCGGGAAATAACTATCCCTCTTCCTCTCGAACCCATCAATCGAGTTCCTAGTATTTCCCATGGGTTCCAACATACATCCCCCTATTTTATCCCATGAGAGTAGCGTTCATGCGTATGTACGACCTACCATCTCCATGAACGATGCATTTCATTTTTTATCTCCAAATGTTATGGAATTGTATAAAATGAATATATACTGGATATTTATGATATTAAAATCATTATTACAATTCTGGAAATTTTGTACTTATAACTACATGAGTTATTATTTTCAAACAAGTTCATTTTTGACTCATGTACCGAACATCGAAAAACGTATGATATGAACTTACATAATTAAATAATTATTATAACATGATAAAATGTGATATGAATTGAATAGTAAAAATTTCATGGAGTCCTTAAGAAATTATAAAATGACCTATGTTTATTATTCAGGAATATGAAGAACGAACGAGAAGAAGTCAAACTTGTGGTATGGGATCCTACCTCTCTCTTTCTTTTTAAGTACTCTCTTTTATGTCACTTCTTTAAAGATCATTTTTCTTATATAGGGGGATGTCCTTTTATATTTATCTTACTATAATTGTTTAATTCATATCATGAGATACACAATTTGACTACATCAATCCATTTTTGTAAGTTATAAGTGGCACTGTAATGCTGACGAATTTTCATAAGGGATTTCTTATATCACGTTTAATTTCATGATATTTCCATTGTTCGTCACTTATTTATTGTATGTGGTGTATTGTATACTTCCATTTAATATATATTATAATGAGCCTATTTATATTCATGGTATTATGTGATTATTTTGGTGTTTATTATCTTTTGGTCAAACGACTCGATTGATCACAATGGGGTAAGGGTATTTTCTATCTCACATTTTTTCCCTTAAGATTCCTGCTACATTTTGAAATTTTTCATTTTGTGTGGTGTATATACATTGTATGATTGTATTCACTGTGTAATTTAATTTAATTTATGGGTATTTAAATCTTCATTGTGTGAACCTTTTTTCATGGGGTGTACGTTTCGAATGTTACCCACATTAGTAAGGGAACCGTTCACCCTCCTATTTTTAAAAGACTTATTTTTGTTAGGTCCTTTAATTTACATATTCTTAAGATGGGATATTTTCTTATATGAAATTATTGTTGTAAATACTTTTTCAATGTGATGATATACCCATTCTACCTCTCATTGACTCATATTTTTAAATATTATTTTGATGTCGTTAGGCTGTTGAATTTCTGTAAGAGAACATCTTAACCCAATTTTAATTCTTTGGTTTAAACCTCTAATTCTTGATTATGTTGTACAATGAATATGTGTGGATGACCTCTAATTGTTTTACACGTAATATCCTTTTATATTGGTGTTATTTATAATTTTCAAACATAATTATATAATTGCTTTACCCTTAATCTATGGATACTGACTTTGTTTGGGACTTCGTCTCAATCTCCTATCATTGAGGCATATTTTGTTTTATACAAATCCTTATTTTATAACATGTATAAAACCCTTTGACTTTTTCTTTTATTCAGAAGGAATATTTTCTCTATGAATCATTTTACTAAATGACAAAAAGTTTGTTTCTTTTTAATGTACGTGGTGACAACGACCTTTCAACCGTTGTGAGTATTATTTGATCTTTGGCTTCCACAATAAGCCGTAATGTTTTTTAAAAGAAATACTAAATACTCTTTACATTTTTGGTATTGAAAACGGTATTGATTAAGGATTATTTTATTTTAATATATTTAAATGATATATTGTGATTGAAATATGTAAATTTTATCATTTTTTTATTTTTGGTTTTATGTTTTATTATTTTATAATGGTACTTGGTCTTTTGACAGGTGGTTACATGATAAACCAAATGACGGGTGGTGCCGTGAAAACCAGGACAGGTTATTACTCTATAACCTCCAATGCATTGGGTATGGAAGTGAGCCATATGGATATTCCATTTAGTGATATGTGTAAAAGTCGATCGTATGGTTATTAAATTTAAGTATGTTTTGGTCCCAAGTTACCTTTATATGTTTTATGTTCATTAAATGGGTTTTATGGTAATATTTTGGTTACAAAATGGTAAACAATTATATTATATTCACTGAAGAGTATTTACTACTTCATAATGGTGAAAATTATTATTTTGATAAATTATTATTGGGTTACTAGTTGTTTTGAAAAACTAACAATTTTTCATCCTTTTGTATCCCATACAATGCTTTTTATGCTCATACAAGGTTTTTGATATGTTTTTCACACGACATAGAGTGGAATAGGGTCAATGATGGGATCAAAAGAAAATCATGTTGTCTAAAACATTGAATTGGACATTACTCTTTGTTCAAGTGTTTTTATTTTATGGAAAAAATGGAAACTAAGTAGAAGTGTCTACTTTTTAATCTTTGGATATATAATATTTATGTCCTAATTCTCTAATTCTTTAAACTTGAAATGATCCTCAATGTGAATTATTCATTAAACTCAAGATTATGTAATGTTTTATGGTCCAGTCGTAATACAAATACCAATACAGTCCTTTCAAAAATATCCAAAATGAGAACCATAGAGGTAAATATGACATTATATTCAATTAGGGAAGATGGTGAGATGGTAATTAGATAATTAGTGGAAAATTATAATTTTACCCTAAAATTCGCATTTTTACAGTTTTTCTAGAAGTATGGAAAAAAACATGCAAACAATGTGCACGATTTTCCAGGTAGTAGGGGAACATTGCATGTTTTGGCCATGCCGCCCAGTGAAAACCGAGTGATGTTTTTTATTGGAAATTTATATCTACAAGGTAGTCCAAACCATGTTCCAATATAGTTCTAGAGATAAAACAGGGACAGTTTCCTCATAAAGATGGGTTTCAAGCTTTGAACATGCCCTAAAAACCCCTCAAAAAATTGTGTACTCAATGAGAATCCATATTAGGTAAAAAGTAAATATTTTGACCATGATCTAATGGATCCATACCTAAGTGAAAATTGTTTTCATACATTCTTCCCCTATTAAAAGAACTCATCCCTAAGATCACAGTACAAGTGAGTAGAAATATCTTTCGATAACAACTCTATCCACTAATCATGTACATCATATACCCACTACCATGTATCATCCTATACTCGGTTGTGCTTCCATAGCACATGTACTAGAGGGACATACCATCCTCGTATATGCTTCATTCTATAGTGAATGATGCATAAGGATACTCATCATGTTATCATCAACATCTATCTCATCTTACACATGATCAATGGTATAAGATAGGTGAACATGATAATGGTGGAGTTGTGAATCATAAAAGTCATCATTCATCGAATAGTACCTATGAGGTAGTATAAATTGATAGGATTCCAATCCAAATAACTCAATAATCTCCAATTTCCATAAATAATTGGGCAATTACATTACCTTATTTTGGAAAAATCTATTTCCTATCATAGGAAATACCAGAATGAAAACAATATCACTGGGCTCATACTCTAGAGATCACCGACAAAAATCATCATATGTTTTTGTCTAGACTGAGTAGTATTAATATGGTTCATGGTAAGCTCATGTGGCTCAAAAATATATTAAATGACATGAGGACCTACTAAAGATTATTCACCTACCTATTTCCATCACCATGGATAACGTAATGTCCTATAATGCATTGCCTCAAAAGGATCCAAACAAATTATGGACTCATATGTGTTATATTAAGAGAACTCTATGGGAGGGATATGATTTTCCCATTAACCAATAATATCATGAAATCATTCTATAAAATTTCCCTATAGTGCCTATATCATACGTTTTGATTGTCCATTGGCCTATGGGTGAACTATTGTGCATAGAAGGACCTGATTTACCACATCTTTCTACAATCCTCAGCAAAACTGTCACGTGAAATCAGCTACCCTATCTGAAACCATAATACTTGGCACCCTATACAGCAATATAATCAAATGAACATACAGTATTCACATATCATCAAATTTGAATGTCTCCAAAATAATAATGAAGAGTGATTATTTTTTTTGGACAATCAATGACTACTTAGATAACATTGATACACCTCATCCAACTATGAAGGACGACTACAAAATCTGTTGTGGAATATTAACATTTTAATTCCATTAAAATAAGAGTCTATAACAAGCCTTCAGGTATCTGGTACCCTACCATCAATTGATGACAGGTGTAACACCTAGTGATAAAGCCTACAATGTGATGTTTCATCCTAGTCCACTGATACTGGCGTCACATGTTTGAATACATCATCAATATAACTTGATGAACTACCCACTAAGAATCTTGGGAATCTCTCATCAAATCCACTCTCATATCATAAGGAACCCATATATTTCCACAATGACCTAGGAAATCATAATGGTTAACAAACCAATATGGAGGTAGTTTATCTCATGATATACTCTCATGGAGTTCCAGGCCTTCAGTATCTATAAACTATATACTCTTCACCTAATAACGGATGGAACATGTATCTATCAAGGATGGGAGGTAAGAATACATTTGAAATTCAGAAGACTCTAGATGAATCTTATAAAAGAGGACTATTAACACCTATTCATCACTGTATTCTCATACAGCATGTGCTTGTGTTTTTTGATAGAGATCGCATGTAACTACATTACCCATCCCAGGTGTATAGGAATGCTAAAAATAAAATTATTTTAGATATCAGAACCATCTCCACAGTTTAGAGGATCATGTAAGACTGAGAAAAGATATATTTTAGTTTATTGTGGTATTTTTAGACAAAAACATTATCACCCAATAGATAATATATCCATCAATGAATGACATGTACAACTGTTGTTAGATAAAGGTTGTGTGTCAGTTATTTTCACTCATGAGGCCTTATCTTCTAAGATCTATTTGAAACTAATTTTTCATCGTGCAGCATAAAAACTCTAAGAACAATTATAGATGCATGATAAGAGATATAATAATCATTCAAGGATCTCGAAGTTGCACGTTATCCCTTTATATGTCTCTATTTCAACTCTTGAAAGGCTTTATCAAGAGATTATGTCCAAAGAAACATGACACCCTTCTTTATAATACCTATAATAGATGAAAAATTATGTGAGATGGCTTGATTAAAATGAATATAATATCCATAAAGCACTAATAAAATCTATATATCAAACACATTTGTGGGATTTTCCAATGAATCTGAAACACTAAACTTTTCTGGGTCAACAGATACTCCTGATTCTAGGAAATTCTGTCCCAATAAGTAAACCTTGTTGATCCAAAAATGTCGCATAGTATTCTTGGAATAATGATAATTCACTCTCAATGCACTAATAATAATTTCAAGATGATTTTAGTGGTCTCAATGATTGTGATAATACACCATCATTTCATCAGCAAAGAATATGACAAACGTATGTAAATAGGTGTGGAACACCCTACTCTTAATAACCATGAAAATAATAGACGTGATCATAAGACCAGACAGCATACAAGGTACTAATATTTCCCACACCTACTACATGAATGATTTAAGAGGCATGTCTGATGGTTTTACTCAAACATATTAATAACATGATCCCATGTAAATGTTGGAATAGACTTTTCTCCTTGATGATGGTCAGAGAGATCATTTATTTGAGGAAGTGGATATTAGATCCTGATCGTATGCTAGATCAACCTTCTATAATAAATTCATAGAAAGAAGGTTCCATGCACATTATTCATGAAAACATTGGGAAAACCCAAAGAGAATGTACTGGGATGTTTAAATCCATGGGAATCCAAATAATATAACTGCCTCTTGAGATCATGAATCTATTTATATTTGATCATATGTAGAGGAATTCCCACATGATTTTCTCCTGGAAGAAAATCAATTGTAAATTATACCACTCTATAAAAAGTTAAGCGAGAATAAACATTGGGAAATAAACCCCTAAAATGATCCACTGCATGAGTGAAATCATATTGTTGAAAACCATGATACTCAATAAAGCTATTCTTGATCTAGTTGGTCACTTTAGTAGGCCCATGATGCTATAGTCATCACTACCAGTCTGGACATCCCACTCACTCTTATGTAGATAATTTTTACCCTCAAGTGATGTAAAATATACAATGAGACGATAGAAGTCTAAAAAATCCTTACAGTGAACCAATGAGTACATCCCGTGTATGAATTAAAAGGACTTCATCACATGAAAAAATAGTATCCATAAGAAAGGGTAACTACCTACCTCATGGGGAAGTCCCTACACTGGTATATTCTCTCTGTTCATACCATGTACTATGTATATAGGGTTATTAAACCAATGCAATACTGTATAACTTGTCCTATTATTTCCATGATAGATACAGAGATATCGAAGGTTGTTACTTATGTAGAAAATCATGGATGTACAAGTGGTGTCTTAGTGCCCACCATGTCTAGAGCTTGGTCGATGCCATTTTCCCTGCATAAAATACAATGAAATCATGGAAGACATGGTCTACAATTTTCTTGTACACACCTCAGAACAAGATTTCGAAGATAGATAGCATCAGTAGACGAAAAAAAAGACTTGGAAAACTCACTACCCAAGGATTACTACCCCAACATCCAATGTAGACGACAAGGTATTGATATGTTTTCAAGAAAAAGATTTATTTCACAATACATTTTATTTCTAGGTCCAATCCATTACATTTCATAAATACGAAATGGAGGTATAAGGATGTCCATCCATTACATTTTAAATGTAATTTTTCACATTATTATGGATATCCACTTTCAACAAAATTGTGGGCATACACCTGTCACATAAAATGACAACCATTAAATTATAATATATTGGTTCGAATGGGTAAATTACTCATCCCAAACACTAAGTGACCATACACCTCATGATTTGAGATAATAAATCATTCAACCACAACCATGAAAAATATAAGCCTAATATATCTATCAAATCGTCACTCAATAATAAAAGACATATCAACCAATGTAAATATGTGAAATGCACCTATATGGCATGGAAATATGCATGACTTGCAAATTCTAGGTGCATATAAAGATACATGTGACAATTTAATTTCCATCATATCGTTGGGACCAGAATGAATGAAAATACACAAATGAGTTAAAATCAACAACACAAAACATCATGTGCATCACGCAATGCTGTAATAAATCCTTGTACAACATGAAAAATAAGAAAATTAATTATAATTCTGGAAACATAGTCATTATTCAAAAAATGGGTTCATAAATCCCAATAATGGATTATGTTCATTTCCCAATAATTCCTAATCTCCAATATATTTTAGATAAATAGTAAATAATGATGAGAAATTAACACCCCTGATACAACGTTGGGATGTAACGAACCTAGATTTCACATAATAGGTTCCCTAAGACCAATGGACCAAATTTCCTCAAATTCATCTCCCCAAATGCTAGTGGATTCCCACTCAGAGTGATGGACTAGGGTTTGCTTATGGGGAGACTATTCCCTCATTTCCAATGTGTAGAATAGTAGCTGAATGTAAACATATTGTAAATAGCATAAGCATTATATGTAAATAGTGTAAGCATTTGATAATGATAAAAATAAAGTATAATAATAACTAAAACAGTTTGAATAACATACAAAAACAGATAATATGTCATGTCACCGGAAAATAATTAATCATGGATACAATAATGAAGGAATAACATGTTACATAAAAGTATAAATGAAATAACAAGACATTTACAAGATTCCTAAGTTCAAAATCAATCATCTTAAATCAATCTCTATCCTAAAAAACATGTAATCAAAATTTCATAGTGGGGTTCTTCCCATTATCCACACCTGATGTAATGTAATCAATTTCAGGTACCAAACAATGCCCAAAGATGGTGTGAGATAAATCATAGTGGGCCACCTCCATTGTTTAATATATCATCTTTCCCATGTAATATAATATAAATCTTTTCTAGAATGGATTTATATTGTAATGCGGTATAATGTAACTAAATAAAAATGTACATTCATCAGCCCTCAAATGGTTTCCGAACGTTTTACCAATTCATCATTTGATTGTCACATGTTTATAATAATAGAAATGTTAAATAATATTATTGGTTATAGGATGTAATAAGGAAATGTTAAATTATATTTAATAATTATTTCCCAGTTTAATAAACATGCTGACGTAAACCATGAGGGTGATCAACATAGTAATAAATGTAGTATGTCATGGCGTATGAGTGTAATGAAAGGAGTATACTCCATGTAATTCCACAATGAGAAGCCTACCTGGTACAAGGAGGTCATACCATATAAAATGGGGATAAGCTGATACTAGGCCCAATGGGATTTACCCATGGAACCTAATTTTCAATCATGGATCCATGGAATCAATCTAATACTTCCTGTCGTATTACAGGAACGTTCCTATGATTTCATACCTGGCATCTAGATATTAGATAAGGATCAGTATCTAGGTGGGTCTAAACTTATGAATGTTGTTTCCTTTAATCTGAATGGGTTCCCATGTTCTCATGGTACGATCCCATGTGAATCCAAGTAAATCTCGAGTGATGCCATTCTTATTTAATAGTGATTGCATAGGAAAATTTAATTTGATCATTCATTTCCTTTCATTAGTGTGACAAGGACATATATCATTAATATTTTGTCATATCCATTTAAGGTATATTAAATAATTAATGATAAATCATCTACAATCCATGTAACGACCGAATTTGTTTAATAAATATTGTTTCCTAATTTTGTGGGTTATTTTATTTTTTCAAACTCAACAAAACTATTTCATTTGATAACATGAGTATTATTAAAATGCGACTATTGGGTTTTGAATATTATATGACCGTTAGTCAGTATAACCATTGAAAAATAAATGTTGCGACTTTTGTTTCTAAATAAAAGTGACCTTGGTTAATTAATATAGAAAGAAGATTTGATGGTCTCATCCAGTAGTCTCGGGCCAATCGAAGCCCATCTAACGGAACTTGGGAAAGAGTTAGCACCACTGAGATTTTCTCTGGACCAAACCCAAGCCAAACATCATCGTGTGAAGCTATAACAGAATCGCCTTCACGAGAAGATCAAACTGATAGAAATTACTACTCGTGTAATGTTGGACAAGCCTCCCTCAGATTCTCTAACCTTAGCACACCTTACACTTAGGTCCTATATTAGTGTGATAAGGGGCTATTTAGGAGACAACAACTACCTTGTTTCATCCTTTGTTTTAAATAAAAATTGGGATTTTATCTTATGATGAAGTTTATGAATTTTCAAATGACCGAATAAATATAGTATGCATATTTTTATGAATTTTAGAAAAAAGATATTTTAAAAATGATTATGTAATCCTTAAATAATTAAAAATGTGTAATGCTTTTCAAAAAATGGTCTTCTACAATTATGTTCAGTACAAAATTTAGAGTCTAATAAGATCGACTAGGTTTTTTATGAATATTAAATTATGAATAGTGATTTTATGGTTAGGATTAGTAATGTGACCAAATAGATTAGTAATCTCACTTAAATAAAATATTAATATAATCTAGGCACCTTGACTGAGTAATGCGATTCAATAAAATGGTTAAATAATGGTTTCATAAATTATTATTAAAGTATTAGTTTTTTCAGGTGAATATTGTTTTTTAATTAAAAACAATTAAAAATATATTGAAAATTATTTTTATAAAATGGATTTCATTTTTTAACTCAGAACATCGATATTATGTTAAGGTAACTTTTGGGGATTTTTCAGAGAAAAATTAATTTTTATTGAATAGTGTATTTATTTAAAAATTAAATTAAAAATATTTATAAAAATATTTTTATCAAATGGGGATCATTTTTGAAATCAGAGCATCGATATTTGGTTAAGGATATATTTTGGTATTTTTCTGAGAGAGTTGAATTTTACGATGAATAATGAAAATACAGTTTTAGAGCTTCGGTGTGTTTAATGACATCATAACTGTGTCATGATGCTGTCATGAGATAAATTAAGGGTTTACCAACCAAAAGTGATGAATTATTGTATGGGGGGACCCATTTGTACAATTCCATGGGAAAATACCTTGGGCAAACCCATGGTTTTTCCAAAACCACCAATGAGGTGTCCCTTGGCCATTAATGCCATGTCCCCTCACTTTCCCTATAAATACCAAGCCATCCTCTCATCCATTCGACTCCAAAATCTCCCCCAACTATGCTCTGGTCTCATTAACTCCCAACTAGTCCTCTCAAGGTTCCCCCAATCTCTCAAGGTCCCAACCATTGAGTTATAAGAGATACGTTTTAAGGTAAGGGATCTGCCCTCTATCTTTTATTTCAAGTAATCTCATTCATGTTATTTCTTTTATGATCCATGTTCTTATATTGGAGGATGTTCTACTATATTCATATTAATTCCCTTTTCATGTTCATATAATGAGATAAACCCTCTTTCTCTCATCAATTCGTTTTATTAATGCTTAAGTGGCGCCCTTAGGCTGCCGAATTTTTAAGGGATTCGTTCACCTTTCTCATTTTTCAAAGTTCTACATTCATGTCAAGACTTTCATGTTCCTTTTTATTATGTTGGGGTATGATCTATATATCTATCATATTTAAATTTTATGTTCCTTTGATTAGATACCCTATTTTATCTCATCAATTTATTTTTGTTGATGTTTAAGTGGCGCCGTTAGGCTGCCGAATTTTTAAGGGATTCTTTCACCCTTCTCATTTTCTTGTTCTATTTTCTGGTCAAGTCTTTCATGTTCCTTTTTTGTGGTATGATCTCTATATCTATCATACTGATCCTTTATGTTAATATGATGAGATACCCTATTTTTTCTTGTCAATTCATTTTTGTTGATGTTTAAGTGGCACCGTTAGGCTACCAAATTTTTAAGGGATTCGTTCACCTTTCTCATTTTTCAAAGTTCTACTTTCATGTCATGTATTTAAAGTTCCTTTTAATTATGTTGGGGTATGATATCTATATCTATGATACTGAACTTTTTTTTCATATGATGATAGAATCTATTTGATCTCATCAATTCATTTTTTTTGAAGTTTAAGTGGCACCGTTAGGTTGCCAATTTTTTTACGGATTCTGTCACCCTTCTCGTTTTCAAGATCTATTTTCATTTCAAGTATTTCATGTTCCTTTTTATTATGTTGGGGTATTATCTCTAAATATATAATGATGATATTTTATTTTCATATGATTAGAGACCCTATTTTATCTCGGCAATTCATTTTTGTTGAAGTTTACGTGGCCCTGTCAGGCTGCAGAATTTTTAAGGGATTCTTTCACCCTTCTCATTTTCAAGATCTATTTTCATGTCAAGTCTTTCATGTTCCTTTTTATTATGTTTTGGAATGATCTATAAGTCTATCATACTGATATTTTCTTTTCATTTGATGAGATACCCTATTTGATCTCGTCAATTAATTTTTTTTGATGTTTAAGTGACACCATTAGGCAGCCGGATTTTCATAACAGAAATCTTATTTTTGTCTTCCTTTCATGTTATTCATTTCATATAGTATTCCTTTAAAATATCATCACCATGTTCTTAAATACTTTATATTATTTTCCCCTACTGTTTTATGGATCATTTATGAGCGGGGGACCCATGTGACCTCTCTTTTCAATATTTTCTATAACCTCGTAACATGGCCTTTATGCTGCAGAATTTCTGTCTCAAAATGTTTCTCTCTTTTTCTAAAGTTTATTTATTTTATAAAGTAAATTCTCAAAGAAATCTCTTATATAGGGGTATTCACATATATACCAATTTGTTATATATTAAATTCTGGGATTAAGATACATGAGACACACCTTCCTTTTCTGTGGGTTTTAAAGTGACATAAAGATCATGTATTTGAAGCAGTTTTTAAAACGTTGTGATTATGAAATGAAACCCATTTATTTTATGATATATGGGTATTTTATGAAATTATTTATGATGATATATGTGGATCACATGCTGATAAAGACAAATTTAAGGGTGCGCCCTGATAGCGCTCCATTGCATTGGGTAAAGACTTAATCTCAAGAGATGACCTTTTATACTAATACCTTGGTGAATAACCATGGTAATTTTTAATGACACCATGGGGATGGACCTTGGTGAAATGGAATAATTGTCAATATTAAATGTTTTATCCACAACTTCATGTTATGAAAAACTTTTTTTTATTATGATATGCCTCATGATTTCTTTCGCATGCCTTAAAGCTCTTTTACATGACATTGTGGATGTATCCCAAGTTCACATGATAAATGATTCCCCTTGTTTCCCTTACTGGGGCTTCTGCTCACCCGTTCTTCTGATGTATTTCCCCAGGTTATGAGATGAAGTAATGAACCTAGGATGAACATGAAGAGAAGCCTTTCATGTTTTTAAGAAGAATTTTTTTTTCATTTAATATGTTCCTGGTTTCCATGACACTAAACCTTAAAGATCCTCATTTTTGTATAATGTAATGAATGTTTATGTGATAAAAAGGTGGGGTTCTATAGTTTTTATCAAAGTATGGTTTATTTAATTGTGGAAATTAGGATATGAAAACTCTAGGAAGAACCCTATATAAATATTTAAATATAGGAAATCTTCCTCGTATTTTGGTGAGTATTGAGTAAGGGGTTGCCAAGAAAATACATCCTTGTCTAGATAGGAGCAGGTAGAGGTGGCTATGTCAAATATGTAAATAGGGGTAAAACCCGAAAACACTGCTTTGAGCTAGACTCGAACGGGAACTGGTACATGAAAATGGGCCTTAGTACACTCTTGGTTAAGACACTCTCGGGGGATATGCTTTGGTAAATTCATAAGCTTAGTATGAACCATTATTAAAGGAACAAAGATAAAATAAAATAAAGATTCACATAAGAATATATGGTCATGGATAACATAGTTTGAAACATAGGGGATCACAAGTTATGGTATACTTTTCTCCTACAAGTTATCCTTATATTCTTTAAGTTCCTTTTCATGATTATTGGATAAGTATTTAAGCCCCTAATTGTACATTGTTTTCTATGTTAATGGAGGGAAATTGAATAACATGTACCTAAGACCAATGTGATAGGAATTGTGACGATTGTTGTATTAATATGACAGAGATTATTAGGGGATTAAAAGATGATTATTATTTTCGAAGACGTTCTCTATTTTGGGGACCCTATATGATCGAGGTAAATAGATTACTACGGTATTTTCATTGAGGAGTAAAGGATTACTTATATTTTGAATAATCGATGAATTTATGGTGGACTTATAGAAATTTATATTACTTATATAAATGATTAACCTATCTTGGGTAAAATATTTTTAGGTTAGATACTTTTGTTATAAGATGTTAGGAGTGGTATATGTTGTTTCGAGATGAACGATGATGTTTATTTTGGAAGACTATGTTATCAAATCCTTCTTCTATTTGTGTTTCAATATTAGTCTAGTTTATTTTGAGGAATTTTAAGGACAGTTATTTATGGAATTTTCTATGATGAACTATGGGTAGTACTGTGGAATTTTGACGATTTAATGATATTTCCCTTCCTATGGGATTATTTCTCTTTCAAGAGATGTTTTATCTTACCCTTTCTATTTTATGGATAATAGAAGAAATATATAGTTAATCTTTAGTGGATTATGTGATTCTTTAGAAGGTGATTCTCGCGATTTGTTGAGACCAAATATTTTTGAATGCTCATCAGTTAGAGAAAAGATTAGTTTTTGTAGAAACTTATTAAAGGATGAAACTATACTTGAAGGTAGGTATATTTCCTTATGTATTAGTTCTATGTAGTAAATTAATTCCACAAAATTATTAATAGGAATGTAAAACAAAAACATTGTTGGTTTAAGCTTCCTACTGGGTAATCAAAGACCATTTAAACACATCATAAATATGTTATTTCTTGTGGTTATCTTTCTCCTAATAATGTATTCTATCACTCTCCCTCATAAAATGAACATTTTTTTCCTCCATATCCATGTTTTCCTACATGGAATCCTAGTATGGGTTAACTCGGGTGGCCTTTGTACTTCGTTTTCTTTCTTTTAATGTAATACTGTTACTGACTATTTTTCCGATGTGGGACCTTCCATGAGTTTTCAAAACCTAATTTGAAAAATTGTGAGGATACAATTTCTTAAGGGGGGAAGATTGTAACGACCTGAAATATTGAATAAATCTTGTTTCCTAATTTTTTGTGTTATTTTATTTTTTCATACTGAACAAAACTGTTTCATTTGATAGCATGTGTATAATTAAAATGAGACTATTGGGTTTCGACTATTATATGACAGTTAGTCATTATGACCGTTGAAAACTGAATGTTGCAACTTTTGTCTCTAAATACAAGTGACCTTGGTTAATTAATATAGAAAGAAGATTTTATGGCCTCATCCAGTAGTCTCGAGCCAATCGAATCCCATCTAACAAAACATGGGAAGGAGGTAGCACCACTGGGCTTTTTTTTGGACCAAACCCAAGCCAAAATTCATCGTTTGAAGCTAGAACAGAATTGCCTTCGCGAGAAGTTCAAACTGATAGAAATTACTACTCATGTGATGTTGGTCGTGCCTCCCTTATATTCTCTCACCTTAGCACACCTTACACTTTGGTCCAATGCTGGTGTGATAAGAGGATATGTAAGGAGACTGTAACTGCCTTGTGTAATCCTTTGTTTTAACTAAAAATTGAGATTTCTTCTAATGATGAAGTTTATGAATCTCCAAATGACCAGATAAATATATTATGCATATTTTTGATGAATTTTAGAAAAAGGTTATTTTAAAAATGTTTATTTAAACCTTAAATAATTAAAAATGTGTAATGATTTTCAAAAAATGGTCTTCTACAATTATGTTCATTACAAAATTTAGAGTCTAATAAGATCAACTTGATTTTTGATGAATAGTAAATTATGAATAGTGATTTTATGCTTAGGATTAGTAATGTGACCAAATGGATTAGTAATCTCACTAAAAGAGAGTATTAATATAATCTAGGCACCTTAAATAAGTAATGTGATTCAATAAAATTGTCAGATAATAGTTTCATAAGTTATTATTCAAGTATTAGGTTTATTAGGTGGATATTATTTTTTAATTAATAACTAAATTAAAATAATTATGAAAATTATTTTTATAAAATGGATTTCATTTTTGAACTCAGAGCATTGATATTATGTTAAGGTAATTTTTGGGGATTTTTCTGAGAAAAATGAATTTTCGGTGAATACTGTATTTATTTAAAAATTAAATTAAAAATATTTAGAAAATTATTTTTATAAAATGGAGTTCATTTTTGAAATCAGAGCATCGATATTTAGCTAAAGAGAAATTTTGGGATTTTTCAGAGAAAGATGAATTTTTCGATGAATAGTGAAAATACAGTTTTAGGGTTTCAGTATGTTTAATGACATCGTAACTATGTCATGATGATTTTATGATATATATTAAGGGTTTACCGAATAAAGGTGATGAATTATTGTATGGGGGGACCCATGTGTCCAATACCATGGGAAAATACCATTGGAAAGCCCATGGTTTTTCCAAAACCACCAATGAGGTTTCCCTTGGCCATTAATGCCTTGTCCCCCCACTATCCCTATAAATACCAAGCCATCCTATCATCTATTAGACTTCAAACACTACCCCAACGAAGCTCTGGTCTCATTACCTCCCAAAGTGTCCTCTCAAGGTTCCCCCAAGCCTTCAAGGTCCCAACCTTTAAGTTATAAGAGATAGGTTTTAAGGTAAGGGATCTGACCTCTCTCTTTCATTTCAAGTAATCTCTTTCATGTCATTTCTTTTATGCTCCATGTTCTTATGTTGTAGTTTGTTCTTTTATATTCATATTACTTCCCTTTTAATGTTCATATGATGAGATACCCCCTTTATCTCTCATAAATAATTTTTAAGAATGTTTTTGTGGCGCAGTTAGGCTGCCGAATTTTCAAGTGATTCGTTCACCTTTCTCATTTTTCAAAGTTCTACTTTCATGTCCAGTCTATCATGTTACTTTTTATTATGATGGGGTATGATGTCTATGTATATCATACTGAAAATTTATTTTCATATGATTAGAGACCCTATTTGATCTCTTCAATTCATTTTTGTTGAAGTTTAAGTGGAGCATTTAGGATGCCAAATTTTTTAGGGATTCTTTCACCCTTCTCATTTTCATGTTATATTTTCTGGTAAAGTCTTTCTAGTTCCTTTTTGGGTATAATCTCTATATATATCATACTAATAAATAATTTTCATATGATGAGATACCCTATTTTATCTCATCAATTCATTTTTGTTTAAGTTTAACTGGCGTCGTTAGGCTGCCGAATTTTTTAATGGATTCGTTCACCATTCTCATTTTTCAATGTTCTACTTTCATGTCAAGTCTTTCAAGTCCATTTTTATTATGTTGGGGTATGATCTATATATCTATAATACTTAACTTTTATTTTCATTTGATGGGATACCCTATTTGATCTCATCAATTCATTTTTGTTGATTTTTATGTGGAGTCGTTAGGCTGTCGAATTTTTAACGGATTCTTTCACCCTTCTCCTTTACAAGATATATTTTCATGTCAAGTATTTAATGTTCCTTTTTATTATGTAGGGGTATTATATCTAAATATATCATGCTGATATTTTATTTTCATTTTAGGAGAGACCCTATTTGATCTCATCATTTCATTTTTGTTGAAGTTTAAGTGGCGTCGTTAGGCTGGCGAATTTTTAAGGAATTCTTTCACCCTTCTCGTTTTCAAGATCTATTTTCTTGTCAAGTCTTTCATGTTCGTTTTTATTATGATGGAGTGTTATCTCTAAATCCACAATACTGATATTTTATTTTCATTTTATGAGAGACCCTATTTGATATCGTCAATTGAATTTTGTTGAAGTTTAAGTGACGCCGTTAGCCTGCCGAATTTTCATAAGAGAAATATTATTTTTAACTTCCTTTCAACTTCTTCATTTCATATGGTATGTATTTAAAATTTCGTAAACATGTTATTGAATTCATTATATTCTGTTCCCCTACTTGTTTATGGATCATTTATGAGTGGGTGGCCCATGTGACTATTTTTTTAATTTTTTTCTAAAACCTCGTAACATAGCCTTTATGCTGCAGAATTTCCATCTCAAAATGTATCTGTTTTTTCTAAAAAATTTTATTAAGTGAATACTCAAATCTGTCTCTTATATCAGGGTATTCACATATATACCATGTCTTTATATTTTAAATTCTTGGATTTACATACATGAGACCCACCTTATTTTTCTGTGGGTTTTAATGTGACACAAAGATCATGTCTTTAAAGAAGTTTTTAAAACCTTATGATTATAAAATGAAACCCATTTATTTTTTGCTATATTGGTTGTTTTTGAAATGATTGATGATGATATATGTGGCACACATGATGATAAAGGAAAATTTAATGGTGTTCCCGGATAGCGCACCAATTCATTGGGTAAAGAGTTGATCTCTAGAGATGTCCTTTTAGACTGATACCTTGTTGAATAACCTTGAAAATTTTTAATGACACATTGAGGATGGAACATTGTGAAAAAGAATTATTATCAATATTAATTTTTGTAGCCACATCTTCACGTTATGAAAAATGTTATTTTTATTATGATATTCCTCATGATTTCATTCTCATGCCTTATTGTTTTTTTCATGACATTGTTGATGTATCCCAAGTTCTAATGTTAAATGTTTCCCCTTGTTTCCCTTAATGGTCCTTCTGCTCACCCTTTATTTTGATTTATGTCCCCAGGTTATGAGATTCTGTAATGAACCTAGGATGAAAATGAAGAGAAGCCTTTCAACTATTTAAGAAGAATGTTTTTTTTCAATAATAAGTTCCTGGTTTCCAAGACACTAAACCTTAAAGATCCTCGTATTTGTATAATGTAATGAAAGTTTTTTGTGATAAAAACGCCAAATGATATAATCCATAAAAATGGAAATGGGTGATACGAGTTTGTTTCATTTAGTCATTTACAATAAATAAGTCCACGAAATATACTAGTATACCTTCCAAATCACATTTCAAATTAAATTGTCAAATTGAAGCACATTACATAGGATGGACAAGTGGTAACAATACATGGAAATTTCTATTATGAAACTCGACTCATAAACATTCATTTTAAAATAAAAACACTTACCCATAAGTTATTCAATCAACAACACACCAAAATAGTGGTTCAAATGTGTCAAAACACTAAAATATCATTTGTTTAAAAACAAACAACATTGGGTGTTGGATGTTGGGGGTGTAACCACAATAATATTATCATATTTACAAAAATTTTATAACAATTGATTTCAAAATTTTATAATAATGAAATTTGAATTAAAAAAAACACCAAGGGAAATCGGTGTGCTCCAAAGGTCAATTAAAAAATTAAAAACATTTACTGATGCATTATAGAACACCATCCTTAGGGTTGTACAATCCTCCTCCTATGATATGAGAACTATATTTGAATTGGATTGGATCAGATCTATGGAAAGGATAAAATTATAATATCATAATAAATTTTCTGTGAGAAATAGAGAAGGTGAACATCTCAAGAGGACCCTAGTACTTATTGTTACACATCCAACTCGTTGAAAAAATGTTCTATTAAATCATAGAAAAAAGTGATCTTCATATAACTAGCATTGTCTTTAAAAAATCTAAAAAATGAGATATGGTGACGAAAATATCACATAAAATCATAATAGTGCAGAATGAAGGAGGGTAATTATATCATTGAGGGACAATTTTACATTTTACCTAGAAAAATGGATTGTGTAAGGTTTGTCTACATGTTTTGACAAGACATGCACAAAATGTGCATCATTTTTTAGGTATTATAGGAACATTGAATGTTTAGGAGACATAGTTCTATGAAAAGAATGTGAAGTTGTTCTATATAGAAATTCCAATCTTCATAGTAGGACAAACCATGCTCCAAACATTGATTAATCATGTGACATGGAAAATGATTACAAAAACATGGGTTCTAGGTCTTGATCTATCCCTGGTCACCCATAGAGTATTTTATAGTTAATTGGGAATCCATATTAGGTCTTATGTAAATATTTAGAATTATATTTAAAGGATCTATACATTATTGAAAAAATGCGTTCTTATAACAATGTCACTAAAACAACATGAAAATTGATATTTTCAATATAGAAAATTGAGTCTATTTTGTCGAAGACACTTGATTACACTAATAAACTAACATCATTTATGGTGTAAGGTAGTATCATGATTCGTCTTGCAAAAGAAATAATTTTTTTGTGATGTTGAAACTCCATGTACTTGAAAATTGAATATATTTTTCATTGGGAAGAACCAAATATCTCTTTCCACATAGTTTGAGATATGGTTTATGACTATTCATATTTAAAAAGTAGATTTTTTATTTAACATAAAAAATAATTAATATTATTATAGAAATAAGACATTGAATGAAATTGATGAAATAGTCAATTAAAATATAAGTAATGATATAAAAAATTACAATTGAAATACACATATAATATGCTAACTATATACCATAGATGAAGTGAAAACCCCTTTCAAAATTTCAATTCATTAATTCAATGATATTATATGGGAAGTCACATCAAATGAATGTCTACCTTCTAGGTCACATATGATGGGAAGCCCGACCATTCAGAAAGAGAAAATTATGTAATGGAACATCATTTTCTAAAGAAACATTTTTGAAAATACACATTTCTCACATGGAGATTCGTATACAAAATATGGATGACATAGCATATTTTCCAATCCACTCAGACTACCCTCTTGTAGTGTAGTGTCTGTGTCAATCATATCATGTTAGTAACTTTTATATATCATTGACAATGATCAATATAATTACATAATGAATTCCATTGAAATAACATCTCTGAGGACTCATGAATTTGATGATATATGTATCACATTTGATAAAAATTCTTCCTTTTTAAAATTTATTCCAATTTTTAGTCAATCCCCCACAGAAACTCTGATGTAGGTGGGTCCCTCAAGAACGTTACTTTCATATTAACACTTATAAATAAGATCTCGTCCTTAATCATTATCCTTTATAAAATTATAACCAAACTACTTTCCAATAGTCTTTACTCTATTATAAATATAATTGTTTTGTTGAAAAAAAATTTCTTATCAAAGTCCAATATATTCAAGATTGTATTTTGCTTTCCATTGATGGTATTAATTTAATAAATATATCTAAAAGGGCTATAATATTACCATTAAACATGATATCTCAATTTCCTTTGATACCATTGATTGAAGGTAACCCTCTATATTTATTTCCTTTTAAATGAACAAATGGTGTCAAAAAAAGTGACCCTCTATCTTCCATTATTATTTTTTTATTTTGGAGGACTTCTTAAGGTGATTAATCACTCACCTGAATAAAAAATCAGGCTGAAAAAGATTATATCGTCTAGAAATTTTAATTTTCCCACACTTCTTTTTTTATCAGATGATATTATACTTTAACACAAAGGGATAAACAGAATAAATAAAATCTCAAATACGCCCTCTCACATTATAAATTCATTTTGGGTAAAATAGTTAATCAGAACAAATCATTTAAATTTTTTTGGGAATGGATTTACTATAAATTGGAAATCCAATATTATCACTGATTTAGGTATTAAGGAGGATCACATCCCATAACATTTCTTGTTGTTCAAATTTTATTGGGCAGACTAACATCTTGTTACTTCTCTATAACTATTGATCAAATTGTCCACCAAATTTCAACTTGAAATTGAAAATCCCTCTATATGGATGGAAGGATGTGTATTAATAATTCAATGATTGTTTCTAAAATGGTAAACTCTTTAGTGATTTATAATTGTCAAACTATACTTCTTAAACATATTAACGTATCCATAAAAAAAATTTGAGTGGAAGAACGCTTGAAAGGTAAATGGTGACTAGTCATTGGACTACTTGTTGCAGTCCTCTGGAAAAGGGTGTTCTTGGTATAAAAAATATAAAACTATACAATGATTCTTTACAAGCCACAATAACTTGGAACCAATTTAATAAAAACTGGAACTCCATGTATTTGTTTAAAATTAAATTTCATGACAAATAGAATAAGTATAATTTGAATTACATGAGCTCTTGCATTCGGTCATCCACAAAGAATTATTTTTCCAACATCATTTCTAACTCATATGGATGGTAATAAGAAACTCTTCCAAAAATTTTTTGCATGAAAAATGGTCGGGTTCTCCTCTAATATTAATGATATCTCATAATAAACATCCTAATCAAACTAATAATACTATTAATGAGGGTTTTAGCACTCACAGCCTTAATTTTCCCGTCAACGTCAATCATGTCATTGATAGATAACCTTCATCTAGATCTAATTATTTTTTATTTTGGGAACCTACTCATAATGGAATTCTCGACTTCAAAACATATTGTAACCATGGTTTTAGTAAATAATTAAAAAGTTTTATTTGGATAAATGTTTATAATAATGTATGTGTAAAATATTTGAGATTCGATCTAATTTGGATTATTTCCCACAAGAGGATTCCAACCGACACTTCTCTTCATTCTTTTGTGATCAATCATTTCTCTAAATTTTATCTTGGAAATTGATATCACGAAGACATTAACTATATTTTTCATTCTTCTTTTATTTATACTAGTCTATGGAATTATGTGCATGATCCTTTTTAGTTTATATGGTTACTGAATGACTCAATAAACTCTCATCTTCAATGTTTTGTGGATCATCAAGACTCATAGTATATCAAGATCCTTTTATTATCTATTATTAAGGAACTTCTTCTTGTACTGTGGTATGATAAGGATGTTATTATTCTTAACAAATAATCAGATTGTTTACATGCAGGTAAGACGAGGATCCCCATACCCATTCAGGGATCTGCATCTATAAAAATAGTGATTTTTCAAAAACATAGTTAATGAATTTGGAATTCTACATCACCATGGGGTTAATTGTATTTATCCTAAACCTATACGCACCATTGACGTTTTCTGGAAAGCTCATATCCTAGGATGGGTTAATGTGAATATAGATGGGGTTTCAAAAGGAAATCGTAGTCTTTCGAGTTGTGGAACTATTTTTAAAAATCTCACCAGATAAGTGCTTGGATGTTTATGTGGAACATTTGGAAACACTTCGACTCTAGAGCATGAAATTATGTGTTTAATTTATGATACATGCTTTTTCAAGAAACATTTTTGGAACTACATCTGGATTGAAAGTGACTCGACTACCATCATTCAATCCATTTGGAATGGAGTGATGGCCTTACATAGCCTATTGCAACATGCTGGATGGATTATCTTCATTATTTAATGGGCTTCAACTACATTATTATTCATCCCATTCAGGAAGAGAACACGATCATTGTTGGTATAGAAACTATTGGAGTCAACCATGTCACCACATTGTTGGATGGCCTCTTTGTGGATTCATTTCCACTTTATGATAGATATTGTAAGAGAATACCCTCTTTTAGACTCATGTAATTCCTAGATTTAATAATAGATTTTGTTATTTAGTCTTTGACAGAGGCACCACATTCTTAAATAAACATGTTCCCTTACTCTACTGGTGGAAGTGGGTGTATTTATAGATCATGATGTAGGATTCACCACAAACATCAATCGATGAAAATGAAGAAAATTGGGCAGTATATAGGAATAATTATTTATAATAATTTTTAATTGAATCACAAATATATGTTTTTGTAGTAGGATGGATTATTAAAAAGGGAATATTCCTATATTTAATAACTAGTTTTCTATATACCCACAATGGTTTCAAATAGGATTTGAGTAAATTCATAAATGGTCCTCCCTTAGTGATTTTACAACTGTCCTTCCATTAATGAATCCATACATCTCCTACTCCACATTAACACTTCCAATTCCTTGTTAAAATGACAAGGTAGACCAACAATGGATTCTGATTATTGATTATGTCACGCATTAAATTCCAATAAAAGGGTCATTATGTGATTTCAAGTATTTTACTTTATATTCTATTTAAAAAACAATTCTAAATAAAATTTCAATTAAAATATTATAACCATGTAACTAGGATAGTCAAAATTAATCCATCAATTTATCCCTAGAGAGGTATGCCCCATTAATAATATATGAACATTGTTGGGTTTGATTCCTATTTTGATTGGATTCGCATGGAACTTCCTTGAGTTCCATACAAAATAATATCTATTTATTATCATCTTTATATTCCATTATTCCATGTAAGATCATGGACAAACTATTATGGCTATATTCCGATGTAGTCCATTTCAGCTCCCAATCATCATACAATAATCCATTTGAGAGACATTGTTATTATGAAAAACACCTTGTTATATTGTTTGATCCTCTTATGGATACATTTACATTAGATTTAAATATAATGGTCTACTAATTCATAATCCAAAAAAAGTATTTACCATGAACCTACATTTGGATGTAATAGTATCGTGACTCTAAATGTTATGGTATATCCATTGTCAAATATCTAAAAAATATAATAAATGGACTATTACAAAGAACCAAACAACATGGATTATAAAAAAAATAATAATGATATACAGGAAACCCTAGTATGTGATTGATAACAACAACAAACAAATAATGGCATCCCTAAATAATGGTTAATTATTTAGTTCCTTGTAACATATCATAAAATATGCATTGATACATAATATAAAATCAAGACAGAGAGCCTTGTATATAAATATATATTTGTGGTAAAATTTATGTATAACCTTTGATTTTAATATATATGATCACATAATCATATGTTAATGGTTGATTATTAATTTTATATGGTGATTAGTGTTTTTTTGGGATTTGGGAAATAAATAACAACATCAAATTAATCATTATAAAGTAACAAAATGGGAAAATATTCCATTAAACAATGTTCCATATTCTGGAACATTTACCCTCTTTAGAAATGTTTTTAATGAACATTTTTACAAATAAAAAGTGATCACCAAACTTTCAGATGATGGTCTATATCGAATCATGGATGCGGAAAACATTTTCAATTTTAAGTAACTCGAATAAAATAATATGGATATTGACAAGCATGTGGAAAACATATAACTACATATCCTCCCTCTCATTACAGATCAATAAAACATTTTCAATATATAAAATTTATGAATAAAAAACCTTTTAATAAAGAAATTCGAACAAGAAACCCTTACCATATTAGGAACATTAGAACAAAAATTATATTGCAATAAATAATTTACAATTATTTTTAAAAAATATATAAACTTAAAATATTCATTACAAAAATATTAAATTTTTAATTATATAGTCCACATGAAATAAATAATGTGTACATTTTTAATTAGTCTCATACAAAGTAAAATTAGATTATAAAACCATTCAACAATGAAAACAGTCCAATGAAACCCCTTTTGAAGAAATAATTTTTTATCACATTAAATATAAATAATAAAATAAAATTTATTATGTAAATTTTTTTGGGAGTATTATTTATTACCCATTAACATATGTGGGCATGTAAAATCAACCATGTCTCATAGAACCAATATCGATAAGTATAACACTACATTTATGATTGCATTGATTTGGAAGATCTATAAAAAATTAGTATTTATTATTATTATATTTGTAAACCATTAATAAACATATAATTTCTTATATTTTTCATATGTGTATTGGATACATATATTTTTTCAATCTAAATACCTTGATTTTAGTATTTAAATGATTATTCTCTTAAATTTTTGAGCAATTTTATTTTATTTATGTTTTATTGAAGGATAAAATGTACGTTTTAAAAAGGAATGAAAATATAAATAATGGGAGGTAATGAAGACATCAAACCATGAGAGAAGTATAGTGTCATGAGAAATGATTTTAAGGATTACCAGGGATCAAGTCCCAAAAATTAATCTAAATAATTGATTTAAAATGAGTTTTTAATAAAAAATGAATTACACATCATGTAATTATTAAAATACATATACGATAGCATTTGGTGAATAGTTAGACACAATTTGGTGAAAATAAAATCATTCATGAAAATTAAATGTGCAGTAATTCATTTACATATGGTGTAATTTCCCAGATGGGAATGTATTCAATAGATTTAAAACATCTTCATTTTTTTGACCAAATCATTGATATGCGAACCACCTTTGAAAATCATTGGACCACTCCATTATAGAATTCATAAATTCAATGATCCCATTTGGAGACACTAAAAGGAGTGATAAACTATTGTTATTTGTACATTCAGATCAAATTCGAATCTGATGACCAAAGTTTAGAGCAATAAGAATCAATGTTCTCCCAAAGTTACTTATTTATTTTCATTATGCATTAATTTTTTCATTCAATATTAGTCTATTATCACTATCATTATAGAATAAAACTACCTAGTTCGAGTGTTCTGTAATAAAATTGGGTTTGTTCCTTCGGATTTATTTAATTTATTTGTGTATTTGGTTTTCATGATTTCTATGTTAAACATAAATTTCCATATATTTTATTTTTTCCAAGAATATTGATAATTCAGAAAACATGGAACCTTAAAATTGTGTAGTTGAAAATGCTAAAGAATTCATGAAAATTACCAACATTATGGGAATTCAGTATTGAGTATCATATTGAGACAAACATTATTTTGAAATGCCCTAAATTAATAGAGAAATGGAAATATAGAATTGTCACTTCAAGGAGGGTATACTTGGAACATGGGATCATTCTTATATCGAATCCAACACCAATATTGAATAAATTTATTTTATATAAATCCAATTATATTTATTTTTCATTACTATTTATAATAGATACTAAATGAAACCATAATCTTATGAAAAATTAAACCAAAAAAGGCATGAAAATTTTCAACATTCGGTGAAATCAATGGATGGTAATAATAAATATAATGTGATAATTTTATAATGTGGGTATTCCCTCCACTCACACACACTTCCATTAAATTGGATTCACAATCATTGTTCGTATGTATGACAGACTACCACCTCATGAACCAATTTTGATTATTCTAAAATTTCCAATATCCATGGATGGTAATAATTATGGAATTTATGTTTACTAATATTTTTATTATATATGATATATATAATATATTTAATCTTATGATGTTTTTATATAACATATACCATTAGTCCATCAATTTTTTGTAAATATGATTACATCATTTGTGGACATGTGGAATAATTTCAACTCAAAACAATGTGATTCTTTCGAAGTTTACATATAATTTATTAAGGATGAGTTAAATGAACATATATGATAAAAATGAAATAATAATTATTATTTAATTATATTAATCACATTATTTATTTCAACATGATAATAAAATGGAATCATTGATCATGAGAATGTATGACCTATGATATCCATTAACGATGTATTTAATTTTCTTTTTATTCGATTTATTAATTATTATAAATTCAAATATACTGATTTAATATTTCATATACGTGATGGTAATGTTTTTTTAATTATTATTTCATTAATATTTCATATACGTGATGGTAATGTTTTTTAATTATCTACTGATGAAACTGTAATTTGATGGACTTCATATCAATATCCATTCATTGAGGTAGAGTCTTATATTATACAACAACATTTTTTTATAAAGTGTATATACAACCCATTTTGACTTACCATTTCATTAATTGTTTATTATGAAGTTATTTTATTAAAATTTTATTCATTCATGGGGGTTATGATTAAAAAATACAATTTTTTAAGGGATGCAATGAATCATTAATTATTTAATTATCAAATCATAATCTCCATGTAAATATTCATTATATTATTTTATATATTTATATTCATAAAATTAGTATAAATGTATTTTTCTATTCAATGTAAGTAAATTTTATTAAAAATGAAATTATATATATGACTTATATATAACTTGTGGGAAAATGGAAAAAGGATTATTATATTCATAAAACATTAGGAAACAATGAATTTTCTATAGTAATTGAAATTATATTATTTTTGTATTCATTTTCATGATCGAAAGATTAATTAATTAAAATCCATATTTATCTTTATAGTTATACTGAAATTGATAATACCTTCTTCAATGAACGAGGTGTATTAATATGAATGTTTTTTTCCATTGGGGGTTCATAACATTTTTCAGCAATAATTTTTTAGTATTATGATGTAATGTATTCTCTTATTTATCAACACACATTGTGGATTATGTTACATCATTGAGGATTATATCTTATCATACAATCTACAATTCATTAGAAAAAAAATTTCATCAGTTTTACATAGATCATATTGATATACCATATGACCAGTTCATGCCTTTTTATGTCATATTTATTCAGTTGTATAATTTTTTCATGTGTGGAATGCAATGGAAATGAAGGAATAGGTGGGAAAAAAATAGAAAACCATTTTAATGCACCTCATAATTCATGTGATAAAATTACGTGGAGAAAACAATTTTTTTATCAACAAAACATTTTATATTTTTATTATGATAGATCTTGACACAAATCATATTAGTTTCAAACTGTATACCTAAACTGTCCTGATGATTGATATTTTGAGTAACTTTCAAAAGGATAGATCTTGACATTTCATAAATCCAATTTTATGAGTTACATCATTATTATTATTCCATTTCATTATTGTTTAGTTATAATATCTATGGTTATGATTTAATACCATGTGATTATAGATATGGAATTATTTGAACATATATTATTCATTATTAATTCTTGTTAACTTCTACAAAAAATAACCCTTACTGAGAATCTGATATCACCCATTAGTTATGTTTTATTTTTCAATAGGATTCCATGAATTTTATTATAGATGATATTAATGGTTACTCTATGAGGCATAATGGTGTTTTCAAGGAATTTTTTTTAATTTTATGTAAAAAATGTTATATAAATTTAGAATATGGTGATATAGTACCATTTCTAATAATCTATTTTTCCCATTGAGGGAAAATATGTTGTTTCTAATTTAAATTTAATAAATTAAGGAACCATATTTCATATAATAGGGTCAAAGAAATTATAGTTAGAACAAGATAATGTTTAGTAAACTCATTGGGAGCATGATTTAAGATATCATGGAATAGAAAACATAATGATGTTACTAATATTGGTGATAATTCTATAAATAGGAAGTCATCCTAAATGTATGGTATTTACAATTCATAATGTATTATAAACAAATATATTCATATATTGATAAATTATCTTGACATAAACATCCTATAATATATTCTATATTAGTATATCACTATGATTAGTGATCTACCAAATGTATATTTTTCTATTTTTGAATGGGTAGAGTCAAAAGGATTATTCCAGTAATGGTTATACTAGTGCAGTTGAGGATAAAAATTGTTTAAAATTAATGGACTATTTTATCAAGGACTAATATGATGAAAATTAATAAATTAATGATGAATGAAGTATAATGATTAATGTTCTTATGTATCTCGACTTTAGAATTATTTCATCAATGGTTCTATAGTTATTCGAATGAAGAGATATATATGGATTGTAATACTATACATATTCCATAGGTATTTTTATGTAGAAAAGTATAAATTATGTTTATTATGGGGATAACATAATTGTAAGATACAAGAAGAGTTACATTGATTTTTTGGGGAATCTAATGTGAATATTGATTATGGAAATTTAGATACATTTTATTACTAGGAATTTGTATTGATTTAATTTGAATGGGACATTAGGAAACTACTTATGTAATGGCTTGTGTTGATATATGTATATTGTATCTTTTGGATAAGTTATGATTCATCATATTGGATAATCTATGATAAAAATTTTCATTTTGATAATATTTTAGGGCTGAAGGAAAGACATAAGGATCATTCATTAAAAGTTCATATAGAATTAAATATTATATTTTCATATAAATCACCATGTTTATTAATGGATGCTAAAATAGAAAAAAATAACAACCCAAGGATGTAATTAGGTTCATTTTATTGAAATTAATCAAGTATGGTTACTCTCTCATGTGTTTATTTGTGGAGTAAAAAAACTATCATCTCTAGGAAAAAGATTTTTAAACAAAAACATCATTATTTTAAATTTAATATTGATAAATTAACTTCCACAGAGTATCATCACATATTTATGGTTAGGAGATGTTAGAATGACTGATAACCATGCACTATAACTATCTATCAGAAAATGAATGTTTCATTTCTCGTCCACGTCTTGTTTTACATTTCCCACTAATCATATCCTACATGAATGTATCATAAATTCCATTTCATATCCCTTTCACTCTTATT
The DNA here is from genome assembly GCA_963277665.1 of Viscum album. NCBI lineage: Eukaryota > Viridiplantae > Streptophyta > Magnoliopsida > Santalales > Viscaceae > Viscum > Viscum album. The sequence continues at coordinate 166,834,606 of OY728135.1, forward strand.
AAGATGATATTTTATTAACCCTATTTACAATTTCATTTTTCGACAATGTAATTTCACAAAATAGCCTTTTATTTTCAATGTGATATTTAAAATTATAACACATTTTATTGATGTAAGGAAGAATGAAACACCCCCTGATTTTACTTTATGTATCATAAATAATAACATTTTCAATGATATTATATGTTTCTCACAAAATTTATATTAAACGAGCCAAAATATAATATTAAATAATGTTATCTTAATAATATCCTATTAGTTGGTGATTATGAATAATAATACCTAAACTATGAAACTATTTTATAAATGTGATTATAAAATTAATTAATTTGAAGTGATAGTATTAACAAATTAAAAAATATATAATTATATAAATAATGGTTTTTTTGTCACGACCAGTCCCAGTGGGGCCCGTGTCGCGACTCCACAAACCCGCCTCCAATAGTCCAAGGGTTGGTGACTAACACAAAGTAGGCATATTACTAACATGGGAGGTATTTCTTATTAAATTGTACACGCGCATACATATCCAATCCCACAAATGGTGAAATGTAAAAAAATAGACACTAAGGAACAATATGGATCCATACAACTAAACCCAACCAATAGATTATAATGGAAAGTAAGGTACTGAAAGTAAATTGAGCTAGAATACGAGCCCACCAAAAAAAATAGTCTAAAAACTACAAATTCAATCATGTAAACAGAAATGGTACTGGGACTACTACTCGTAGTCGTGGTAATGCCTAGGCCTATATGGAACTCATAAATCCCGGTCCTGTCCTGGTCCACCCTGGACTATGTCTAATGGTTTCCCTTATACACAAGACACGACACGTGCGGGCGATGCCCGTGCAGGGGTGAGTATAACAATACTCAGTAGAGGACCCCAAAAAACACAAATAAATACATTAAGTATAGGTAAATTTATATCTAAAAAGTACATGTCTACAAAACATATAGTAGAGAAACAAAAACCAAATAAACTCAAAACCAAGACCCACTGTATAGAGACAAGTCACACAACATCATACACCCTCTAGGGTTTAAAGACCCGTAAAATTCATGAGAATTTATTTTAAGTTTCTTTGGAATTTTTTAAGAACGCAGTTTTAGACAGCACTTGATTCCGAGACCCGGAGTGCTCGGAATTTCTATCAGAAGATTAGCTCGGGTACGTTCAATGAACGAACGGGCGGAAATTCCTATCTTTTGAACTGATGTTCGGGATTGAAATCTGATGGCATCGATGAACTTGCAACGCAGGTAATCACTTAAGGGAACCTTTACTTTAGTTGCGTTTGTGCGGGAGAAGAAGTTAATTAATAGGGATTAATTAAGAAGTAAATAAAATAGTTGGATCAATTTTAATTTATTTCAAGGTGGTTAATTTCTCCCATGGGAAGTTGGTGGTGGGGCCCACATCCACCCAACTTCCCATGTGTTGATAATTGAAAGGTGGGGCCCATACGAGCCCCAACATTTCACCTTACCCCTTTTTTTAACTACATAACACCCATTTCTGTTATCCCAACTTATCACCTCTTTAATTTATAACAACTCATGTTAATAACTTATGTGAGTTAAATGTGGGTTTTGATTTTTCAAACTATTGATTTCAAAAACCTATGTTTGGTTAATAAAATAAGTGGGAGACATATTTTATTTGAGGGATAGTTTTTCTTGTGTGGAGACTTGGGAGAGAAAGGGCTAAGGGTTTGAGGAAGTCTTCTTCTTCTTCAACTTTGACGAAGAACGTGAAGAACACCTCGGACTCCGATGAAGAACACCGTTCTTCAACGAAGAACATCTCCACCGAAGAACGCGAAGAACTTCTCCAACGACGTTTCCTCTTTGGATGCACCTCGACGAAAACGTGATAGACATTCGTCTTCTGCGATGCTCATCTTCTGTGGCTTGTTGACAGGCACCATTCTTGAAACCAAGGTAGGGGTTTTATTTATTTATTTGCTCGTGAACACCAACTTGACGATCTTCGTGGTTTTCAAAACCAATTGTTATCGAATAACGTGAGGGGGTCGGACCGCACAAACATGGACGACCCTCCTCCTTATTTCATGATTGATTCCTTTGTGGATTGGTACAGGAATTTTTGGTGCCATCACACCACGCGGAATCAAGATAAAGGAAAAGGTGTGGTGCCATCACGTCGCGCCGTGGAAAGAAGTTCAAGGACGCGATGTCGTCACGTCGCGTCGAAGAAAACCGAAGATGCCGCAACCGGAGTGGGGCTGTGGCGGAGGGGCGCGGTGCTGTCGCACCGCGGCAGAGCAAGGTGACCGGCGGCCGGACCGGGCCGCCGATGCCACAGCTGGAAGGGGACCGACCATCGCCAGTCCCGTTGAGCAGGAACCGGATGGCAAGGTCAGGCCGGCCGAACAGGGAGGAGCCTGGGGAATTAATTCCCCAGTTCAGATTTCAAAGGGACCCCATAAATGGGGTGCCACAGTTACACAAGGGGGGGAGGCGCCCCCCCCCCCCCCCGCCCCCCTTTTTCCTACAGCTCGGCCTTAGGCCAAGCTGGCAGCCCGCCGGGCGCGCTGTGCCCCACCTGGCTGAGCCGCGCCAGGTCGGGCCAAGCCCCGCCAGGCCGGGCCGTGCCCCGCCAGGCCGGGCCGCGCCGGGCCGTGCCGACCCAGACCGGGGTGGGTCGACCCTGTTCGGGCCGACCGGGGGGTCTCGGGCCGGGTCGGTCCGGGCCCGAAACCCCAGTTTTCGGACCGTCTACGGTCTTTTTCCCATAACATGGGCTACGGATCTCCAATCAACGCACCTTCAGTTGTGATGCGATCCTTGAATCGAGTCGGTCATTTCGGTATATCGCACTCAAGATTTTGGAATACTTTGAGTTTGGCCGGGTTGGTTCGTAAACGAAAGCAACGAGGCCCTCGGAGCGGAAACGCTCATATCTTGAGCTTCGGATGTCTGATTGACGTGTCATCGACTTTGATGGATTCCTCTATGTGAGACAGATCTTTTGGATTACTCCGCTTGAGGTTTGGATGCAGGTGGAGTACGGTCGGGTTTGTTTTTCCATAAAAACCAACCGGGCCCCTGGGACGAAAAAGCCAATAACTCTCACACCGGACGTCCGATTGACACGCCATCTGCGACGTTGAGTTCATGTTGCCAATACAGAACTTTTGGATACATCAACTCTGGACTATGTGTCAGTTGATGTATCAGCCTCTCGGCTCGTAGAGCGGACCCTCCCGAACGAGCTTGCTGTGTGAGGGAACCTTAGTGCTGGCTGCGACTGCTACTGTGACGACGATCATGTGTGGGTCTTTGTGGGGGTTAGTGTTCTACCGATCATGTGTGGGTCATTGCGGGGGTTAGTACCTATCGATCCTTTGTGGGTCCGACGACATAGATGGATCAGTGATCATCTCTATCATCATCAAAGAAGTATACCTGTGTGAGCTGAAAGCGGTTTTCATTCCTGTGTGGATTATGTTGTGATATCCTGTTTGGATTATGTTTTGCTTTCCTGTGTAGAATAAGTATACTTTCCTATGTGGAATGGGTTGTACATGGGCTCGGAGGATGGAGGGTTCTGGAACTGATGACTTAGGTATATTTATGGGCATATACCTAAGTAGTGTCGGTTGTTACTTCGTGATTGTATCTTTCCTTTGTGTTTTATCCTTTTTGGATTTTGGGAGACCGTCGGGGGTCTCGGGGTCCCTACCGAGTAGCTTATACTCACCCCTGCACGGGCTATGCCCGCACTACGTTGTGTCGGTTGCAGACGACGGACAGCGTTTATCGTGGTGGAGGCTCATGGAGCAGGACAGTACCTGGAGGCAGACCACTGGGCAAGACATACTCAGAGTGGTCAACTGGAACCGAGGAGCAGTGGAGCTATCTGTACCTACTATTCAGGTGGGATTTCCAGTGGACAGCTCGGCATAGAGGCTTTTAATTTTTAGTTGTTGTTTTCCCCTTTCGAGTTTTACTTTACTTTCAGTTTGGGTTTGTATACTGGACCATTTACTTTTCCGCACTAAATGTTGTACCAGTTTTTATTTTGTGTTTACTTTTTCCGCGTTCTTACTCTAAGGTGCTTGTTTACTTTACAAAGGTAATGCCTTACCTTTTTACTGGGATTTACATCTTTGTGCTAGTCGCCAGCCCCTGGCCTATGGAAGGCGGCCTTGGGGTAGTCACGGCACGGGCCCCGAGGACGGGTCGTGACAAATTGGTATCAGAGGAGTTCAGTTCTACCACAAACTCTTATCTTTCTTCTATGTGAAGCAATAATGTTAAGCGTATTGAGTGTGGTTATCAGTCCAGAGAGTCCAGTGTTGGTGCAGCGGCCGACGTATCCATACACCAGGACCCTGACTTCTGATTTCTGACTTAATACATGAAAACATTGATTGCATGTGTGTTTCAAATTTTCTTTGTGATTACTTTGTGTCAGCTCACCAGGTATATTATTTGACCGTGGAACACCTTTTATTTTTCAGGATGGCCCCACGACGGCCGCCATATAGGGTTCCGAGAGTTGAGCGTGACGACAGCCCACCGAGCGATGAGGCCTCGATGCAGGGCCCTTTGTCAGCAGTGGCACTGGCGGTAGCTCTACCCGCCGAGCCACCGATACTTCCAGCACCAGCCGCTGACGATGCAAGTCGCCTCAGTGGACTGCATGAGTTCCAATGCCAGCGACCGCCATGGTTCAATGGGGAGACGGACCCCCAGGTAGCCGAGGGCTGGCTGGAGGCAGTGGTGAGAGTTTTTCGGTTAGTGAGGACACCAGTAGACCTCATGGTGATCCTCGCAGCGAGTCTACTACACGCGGCGGCGGGCCGATGGTGGAGTTTGATGCTCCAGGTGCACGATGAGGCATCTCTTCTCTGGACGGAGTTTGAGAGCCTCTTCTGCTCAGAGTTTCTCCCAGCAACCCTCCGTGCGGTGTGCATTCAGGAGAATCTTCTGCTACGGCAGGGCAGCATGATGGTCTCCCAGTACTCGGCGAGAATTACCGATCTCTTGCACTACTCGACCGACATGGTACGAGACCCATTCTTTCGGGTCCGAAACTTTGAGCAGGGATTGAGACAGGAGATCAGGGCATCACCAATCTCCCTCATCATTCCAACTCATACAGGAGTACTGGAGTGGGCCCTTTTGATCGATAGCTTTCTCGTTGAGTCTGCATCTGCACTGAGACCCACCGCAGGGTGGCACGTAGGAGAGTCTTCTGCAGCAGGCAGTCGACGGATGACTGTTGGGTCCAGGCAGACCAGACCCTCAGGTAGACGACCTCAGGACACTGGCTCAGTAGTGCGGGGCACACAGCGCGGAGTCAGTCTTTCGAGAGGCAGACAATGCTACTCGTGCAGCGGGCAGGGCCACATGGCTCGTGACTGCTTGACCCACCATGCCAGGGAGCAGCAGACGATTGAGGGACCACCGAGGCAGAGGCAGAGGGTCGACCGTGGCGGTCCGCAGGGTGGAGGCGGTCGAGGCAGGGGAGCTGGCCGAGCAGCAGGTGGTGGGCGACACTTTGAGGCTTTACCACCACCACCACCTGGTGGTCCACCCCGACCACAGGGAGCTGGCGGGTAGAGACATGCACATCTCCAGGCAGCAGAGGCCTACTACCACGTCGCGCCCGAGATGATTCGAGGTACTATCTGTGTTTATTCCACCCTTTTTGTAGTTCTTATAGGCACATGAGCGAGTCATTCTTTCATAGCTGCTGCCCTTGTTCGGAGCTCGGAGATTCCGTCAGAGCCGTTGGCTCGATCCTTACGGCTAGAGACTCCAACAAGAGCAGACTCGATGATTACGCACTGGTGCCGGCAGTGTGAGATTAATCTAGGAGGACAGAGTGTCGACTGGGATCTTCATGTAGCAACGTCGAGGACTTACGATGTCATCTTGGGCATGGATTGGTTGTCTACATTCCATGCACAGATTGAATGTATTAGGCGCAAGGTGCGATGTGTACGCACTGACGGGAGCAGTTTCACCTTCACCAGCGAGAAGGGAGCCTTTAAAGCACAGGATGGACTCTCGTAGAGGAGTGGATATTCCATCACTCATCAGTTGGCTAGCCTCATCCTAGGAGCAGTTGACGTGCAGAGTCCTAGTTTTCCTGTAGTGGTGGATCAGTTTGCGGACGTTTTTCCCGACGACGTTCCAGGGTTACCTCCTCACAGAGAGGTTGACTTTTATATTGACATGTACCCCGGGACAGCCCAGATATCAAATCCTGCCTGTCGTATGGCCCCCGTTGAGCTTAGAGAGCTACGGGTACAGTTGGAGGACTTGCAGGGCAAGGTGTTTATCCGACCCAGTGTTTCACCCTGGGCTTCCCCAATATTGTTCGCCAAGAAGGAAGACATTAGCTTGCGACTGTGTGTCGACTATCATCGCCTGAACCAGGTGACCGTGAGGAAAAATTATCTGCTACTGAGAATTGATGACCTCTTTGATCAGCTCAAGGGAGCATGGTGGTTCTCGATGATAGACCTTAGGTCAGGCTATCATCAGCTCAGATTTCAAGACGAGGACGTGCAGAAGACGACCTTCAGGTGTCGGTATGGCCACTATGTGTTCTTGGTTATGACCTTCGGCATAACCAATGCTCCAGCAGTGTTCATAGCCCTCATGAACAGGATCTTTCAGCCATTCCGCGATCGATGTGTCATGGTCTTCGTCAATGAAATTTTGATTTACTCGACGACTGAGGAGGAGCACGCCTACCACTTGCGGGTTGTAGTAGACACACTCCGAGAGCACCAGCTTTATGGTAAGCTCTCGAAGTGCCATTTCTGGACACGCGAGGTCCACTTCTTGGGACACATCATCTCTGAGGCAGGAGTTGCAGTGGATCCTGCAAAGATCGAGGTAGTTCTAGCTTGGGAGCCACCCAAGATTGTGACGGAGGTGCGGAGTTTCGTGGGTCTAGCTGGATACTACCGGAGATTTGTGCCAGACTTCTCCAGAGTTGCGGCACCACTCTCAGCTTTGACGAAGAATGGAAAACCCTTCATGTGGTCAGACAGATGTCATCAGAGCTTCAAGGAGCTGAGACAGAGATTGAACAGCACACCTATCTTGAGGTTTCCTGAGGAGGGAGTAGGGTACTTAGTCTACTATGATGCATCAGGGACCGGACTCATATGTGTCCTGATGCAGGAGCGGGTAGTGATCGCATATGGATCACGTCAGTTGAGGCCGAATGAGAAGAACTATGCAACCCATGACTTGGAGTTAGCAGCTATGGTCTTCGCCCTGAAGACGTGGCGACACTATCTGATGGAAGAGTTCTTTACAGTCTTTTCTAACCACCAGGGTCTTAGGTACATCTTCTCGGAGAAGGAACTGAATCTGAGACAGCGGCGATGGTTCAAGCTTATATAGGAATATGACTTTGAGATAGTCTATACTCCAGGAAAGGGCAACTTGGTAGCTGATTCCCTCGGCAGGAGGACGGGCATTCAGCTACGTGAGGAGGTGACAGAGCAACTAGCCTCTTTGCAGATATCCTTTGTGGATAGAGATGGAGGATCCTTCCTTCAGTCTCTCACAGTCACTTCTCCACTACTACAGTAGGTTAGAGAGGCACAACGTGGGGACGCTGACTATGATACGTGGCGTCCACAGATATCCTCAAGACAGGCACCTGATGGTTTCTCCTTTGGAGTAGAGCATGAAATCATTTTCATAGGACGTACCATGGTACCAGTTGCTTTACGGGAGGAGGTGCTGAGAGATTTTCACACTTCTCCCTTGGCAGTACATCCCGGAGTCGCGACGATGTACCATGATCTCAGACGACAGCACTGGTGGCCAGGCATGAAGAAGGCTTTGGCAGAGTTTGTTTCACGATGCCTCACCTGCCAGCAGGTGATGGTAGAGCATCAGGTACCAGCAGGTTTGGTACAACCCTTGGAGGTTCCAGAGTGGAAGTGGGACTGCGTATCTATGTACTTAGTGACTGGACTTCCACGCAATTCCAGAGGCCGCGACTCCATCTGGGTGATTGTCGACCAACTCACCATGTCGGCTCACTTGTTACCCATCAGAGAGCAGGGCTCAGTGGAGAGCCTGGGACGTATTTACGTTCAGGAGTTTGTTCGGCTTCATGGTGTGCCATCATCCATAGTCTCCGATCGAGATGCTCGTTTTACTTCCCGGCTATGGAAGGGATTGTAGGAGGCGTTCGGGATGCAGCTACGTCTGAGCACATCCCTTCACCCTCAGACGAATGGTCAAACAGAGAGGACCATTCAGACTCTCGAGGACATGCTCTGCGCATGTTTCATCGACTATGGTCATAGCTGGGAGGACCATCTACCCTTGGTGGAGTTCGCGTACAATAACAGCTACCACTCCACAATCAGGATGGCACCATACGAGGCATTGTACGACCGACCTTGTAGATCTCTTTTGTGCTAGACAGACCCTGGGGAGTCAGCACTTGTGGGACCAGAGATGGTCCAGGCCACGATAGAAAAGGTCCAGGTCATCCAGGAAAGGATGAGGACAGCTCAGAGCCGGCAGAAGTCTTATGCTGATAGGAGGCGGAGGCCACTATAGTTCGAGGATGGAGACTACGACTTTTTGCGTGTCTCACCTCAACGTGGATTACAGAGATTTGGCCGAGGTAGCAAGTTGTCTCCATGCTTCATCGGACCGTTCCTGATCCTAAGCAGGATTGGCGAGCTGGCTTATCGCCTGGCTCTACCACCTCAGTTGCACCGGGTGCACGACGTCTTCCACGTATCTCAGCATAGGAGATATGTGCATGACCCGACGCACATCATTTACCATGGGGAGCTAGTTGTTGATGATGGGGAGAATTTTGAGGAGGTCCATCTGGAGATCGAGGATCGACATGAGTGGGTTCTACGTGGACTGTCAACTACTCTAGTGCGCATCAGATGGCAACACGGGAACCTCCAGGAGAGAACTTGGGAGCAGGAGGCTCATATGTGTGCTCAGTACCCACATTTGTTTCCCTAGTTTTCAATGTATCTTTATGGGGACGTAAATACCTGAGGTGGGAGTAATGTAAAGCACCGTAAAATTCAAGGGAAATTTTTTCTTAATTTTCTTTGGAATTTTACAAGAATGCAGTTTCAGACGGCACTTGATTCCGAGACCCGGAGTGCCCGAAATTTCTATCCGATTTTTAGCTCAGGTATGCTCATTGAATGAACGAGCGGAAATTCCTATCTTTTGAACCGGTGCTCAGGATTGAAATCCGATGGCACCGATGAACTCGCAATGCTGGTAATCTCTTAAGGGAACCTTAACCGTAGTTGTGTTTTTGTGGGATAAAATGTTAATTAATGGGGTTTAATTAAGAAGTAAATAAAATTGTTGGATCAATTTTATTTTATTTCAAGGTGGTTAATTTCTCCCATGGGAAGTTGGTGGTGGGTCCCACATCCACCCAACTTCCAATGTGTGTATAATTGAAAGGTTGGTCCCACATGAGCCCCAACCATTCACCTTCCCCCTTTTTTTAACTCCTTAACCCCCTATTTACGTTTTTCCAACTTATCACCTCTTTAATTTATAACAACACATGTTAATAACTTATGTGAGTTAAATGTGGGTTTTGATTTTTCAAAATCTTGATTTCAAAAACCTATGTTGGGTTAATAAAATAAGTGGGAGACTTATTTTAGTTTGGGGTTAGTTTTCCTTGTGTGGAGACTTGGGAGAGAAAGGGATAAGGGTTTGAGGAAGTCTTCTTCTTCTTCAACTTCGACGAAGAACGTGAAGAACACCTCGGACTCCGACGAAGAACACCGTTCTTCGATGAAGAACATCACTGCCGAATAATGAGAAGAACTTCTCCAACGACGTTTCGTCTTCGGACGCACCTCGACGACAACGGAATTGACGTTCGACTTCCGCGACGCTCGTCTTCCATGGCTCGTTGACGTGCACCATTCTTGAAACCGAGGTAGGGGTTTTATTTATTTATTTGCTCGTGAGCACCAACTTAACAATCTTCGTGGTTTAAAACCAATTGTTTTCGAATAACACGAGGGGGTTGGAACGCACAAACACGGCCATACCTCCTACTTATTTCATGATTGATTCCTTTGTGGATTGGTACGGGAAGGCGTGGTGTCGTAGCACCACGCGGAATCAAGAGAAAGGAAAAGGCGTGGTGCCGTCGCACCGTGTTGTGGAATGAGGTTCAAGGACGCGACACCATCACGCCGCGTCGAAGAAAACCGAAGACGCTGTGGCCGGAGCAGGGCCGCGGCGAGGGGCGCGGTGTCGTTGCACCATGCTAGACGACAAGGACAGTGGCTGGTTCCGGGCCGTGGCAGAGCAAGGTGACTGGCTGCCGGACCGGGCCACCGGCGTCGGAGCTGGAAGGGGACTGGCCATCGCCGGTCCCGTTGAGCAGGAACCGGCCAGCTAGGTCGGGCCTTCCAGATAGGGATAAGTAGGGGGAATTAATTCCCCCGGCTGGACTTCAAATGGACCCCATAATTGGGGGTCCGCAGTTACACAAGGGGGGCAGGCGCCCCCCCCCCCTGCCAACAGCTCAGCCTTCGGCCGATCTGGCAGCACGCCGGGCGCGCTGTGCCCAGCCGGGCCGGCCGCCTGGCCGGACCGCTTGGCCGGGACGTTCCCCGCCAGGCCGGGACGTGCCAGGCCAGGCCGACCTTGACTGGGGAGGTTCGACCCATTTCGGGTCGACCGGGGGGTCTCGGGTCGGGTCGTCCGGGCTCGAAACCCCCGTTTTCGGACCGTCTATGGTCTTTTTCCCATAACATGGTCTACGAACCTCCAATCGACGCATCGTCAGTTGCGATGTGATTATTGAATCGAGACGGTCGTTTCGGTATATTGCACTCAAGGTTTCAGAATACTTTGAGTTCGGCTGCGTTGGTTTGTACACGAAACCGACTGGGCCCTCAGAGCGAAAACACTCATATCTTGAGCTTCAGACATCCTATTGACGTGCCCTCAACTTTGATGGATTTATATAAGTGAGACGGATATTTTGGATTACTCCGCCCGAAGTTTGGACGCAGGTGGAGTACGGTCGGGTTTGTTTTGCCTTAAAAACCAACCGGGCCCCTGGGACGAAAAAGCCAATAACTCTTAGACCGGGCGTCCGATTGACGCGCCGTCTGTGACGTTGAGTTCCTGTTGGCGATACAGATCTTTTGGATACATCAAATCTGGACTATGTGTCAGTTGATGTATCAGCCTCTCGGCTTGTAAAGTGGACCCTCCCGAATGAGCTTGCTGTGTGTGGGCACCTTAGTGATGGTTGTGACTGCTACTGTGATGAAGAAGACTGTACATAGATCCTCAGTGGATTCGACGGTGATGAATACAACACTCAGCGATCCTATGTGGATCAGTGCTACCGATCCTGTGTGGGTCCAATCCTATGTGGGTTAGCACTTAGCGGGTCTGTGTAAGCCAGCGCCTACAGATCCTGTGTGTGTCCGATCCTGTGTGGGTCTTTGCGGAGGTTAGTTTCCTACCGATCCTGTGTGGGTCATTGCGGGGGTTAGTAACTATCGATTCTTTGTGGGTCCGAAGACTTAGATGGATCAGTGATCATCTCTATCATCTTCGAAGAAGTATACCTATGTGAGCTGAAACCTGTTTCCTTTCCTGTGTGGATTGTGTTGTGCTATCATGTGTTGATTACGTTTTGCTTTCCTGTGTGGAATACGTATACTTTCATGTGTGGACTGGGTTTTACGTGGGCTCGGAGGTTGGAGCGTTCCGGAATTGATGACTTAGGTATATGTATGGGAATATACCTAAGCATAGTCGGTTGTTACATCGTGATTGTATCTTTCCTTTGTGGTTTATCCTTTGAAAATTTTGGGAGACCTTCGGGGGTCTCGGGGTCCATACTGAGTAGCTTATACTCACCCATGCACAGGCTATGCCCGCACTACGTTGTGTTGGTTGCAGACGACGGACAACATTGATCGTGTTGGAGGCTCGCGGAGCAAGACAGTACCTGGAGGTGGAACACTTGCCAAGACGTACTCGGAGCGGTCGACTGGAACCGAGGAGCAGTGGAGCTATCTGTACCCACCCTGCAGGTGGTATTTCCAGTGGACAGCTCGGCGTAGCGGTTTTTACATTTCAGTTGATGTTTTCCCCTTTCGAGTTGTACTTTACTTTCAGTTTGGGTTTGTATACTGGCCCATTTACTTTTCCACACATACTGTTATACTAGTTTTTACTTAGTGTTTACTTTTTCCGCATGCTTACTCTGAGGTGCTTGTCTAATTTACCAAGGTAATGCATTCCCTTTTTTACCAGGATTTACGCCTTGTTGCTAGTCGCCAGCCCCTGGTCTATGGAAGGTGGGCTTGGGGTAGTCACGACATGGGCCCCGAGGACGGGTCGTGACATAGGGAATCAATTCGAATATTTCACAAAGCACTAATTTCGGGATAACTCACTCTATGATTTTGATATCTCTGATAAAGTCCATCTGAGATGCACTATTCCCTGAAAAAATCCCCGATAGATAGACACACTCATTACAGGATAACACACTCCAGTGTGAGAAAGATCAGGACATATAGAAACAATTATTACGGGAGACACACTCCTGAGTGGGGAAATATCACAATACAAATATGTGGATCACTACAAGGACCATGTCAGAAACCGCGACTCATCCGGATTAACCTTCTAGGTAGAGTATTTCTGACTGGTGGAGTTGGTCACATCGATGACTGACTCTACCTAGTATCATGAATGGATAGAGGATATCACTCAGGGCCTCTCCGATGGATTCATAATTCTATCACAGAATGTACTACTTATCGGATCATACTCCTGTAGATAGAAACGATGCCTGAATTTCAGGGGAACGTGATGAAAGGGAACTAACCCAAGAAAAACATGTCCTTGATACGGAAGACAAAGAGACAAAGGAATTTTCCAAAAAGTACACGGTGTGTAGAAAAAGTCACTTGTTGTGTCTTCAGACCCTTGGTAGTACATGTGTAAAAAGTCATGTGTCGTATGGCTAGTTGTTATAAATAATTTAGTACACGGAATTTGGTACGTATTACACGTCATGTTTGAGTAGCTGGGGTCAGCTCTGTGTATGTTGTCCATGTTCCCGTACACAATCTCAACCCATGTACGCCAACCCGTGTAATCGGTACATGGGGTGACCCGCGTGACTGGCCTCTCCACGACATGTGGTGGAGTACACAGTCATATACACCATCTGTGTGACACCCCAAGCTTCAACGATACACTTCTCATTGAATAATACATTAGCGTGAGTTGTACGCAATTTCGAGTTCTATCACACACCACAACCTATCAAAGTAGCTGTTATGAATAGTAATACCTAATTTTTAAAATTTTATCTTTCCAAATGGGCTTGGTTTTTAGATTCAGAATATCGAAATTAGCCTAAGTTGAATTTTTGGTATTTTTCTAAGAACTTCCAATTTTCTATGAATAGTCAAAAATACATAAAAACAATTTTTAATAAAAATAATTTATAGTGATAAATTATACTATTGAGAGGTTTTAAAGTATACTTAGAATATATTTTTACCATTTTATCCAATGGTGTTCATTAGAATTAATTTCACTTTGAAATTGGACATAAACAATTGTCTATCTTTTGATATATATTGTTTCTTAAAAACACGCTATTTATTGTGACAGTGTGAATTAATTATAAAAATAATTAATGAAACATATATGTTTGGAATTTTGTAAAATAGTCATCATTTTTCAATTTGGAATATCAATTATAGCTTAGAGTAAAATTTTGGGATTGTTCTGAAAAAACTACAATTTTTGATGAATAGTGAATCAACTAAGTTGTTGTTAAAATACAAATTAAACATTACCACTTCTGTGATTTGATTTTCAAAAATCTGACATATATGGTTTTCATTAGGAATTAAAATGTGGTTCAATGGGATTAAAATAATTTTTTGTGAATAGTAACTTTTAAATTTAATTAATCGCGATTAAAGGTAATTAGTGAAATTTAAGGTAAAAATGATATTATAAAAATATGAAAATATCCTTACACTTATCCTACCCCTATTGGATGAGTAATTTCCGGCCAAGAAAATCCATCGGTCAACTTGGGGATCCCATGGAGCCACTTTGTTGGGTAAATGACATTAAAAACTTTTTATTTAATTTTAAATGAAAAATGTAAAAAACATGAGTTATTTTACTAAAACAATTTTTAAATGGGGTTATACAAGTCATATATTTGACTATAAATATTCATTAAAAATATAAAACTATATCCTACATCATTATAATTTTTTTATAATTTTTATAAATTATATAAATTAAATTTTTAATGACACCATGATGATGGAGCGATTACCTCATTAGTTAACGATTTTAATAAAATGGAAGGATAATGTAAAATATAAGAATTACACTTGTCCAAAGCCTCTTGGATTAGTATATTTCGAATCCATATCACCATAGTCTTAAAATATATAAGTGTGGGACCTCTAAAATCCGAAACGCATTATATAATAAAGTAACATTTTATTACATTCCAAGAGTGCCCCTCCTCTCCTCTTATAAAAGGCCCCCACCTCTACCACCTTATTCACACTTTCAAGGAATTTGTCTTGGCCAACATCTTCCCAAATACTCTCCCATTTTCTCTCCCTTACTCCTAGAAGTCTCACTTTGGGCATAATTCTTCCCAAGGATGCCTTTGGATCAAATCAATAAGAGTTACCCGATTTTTAAGGTAATGTCTTCTATTATGTTATTTTGTTTTATTTTGCTTCTCCAACCCCTTAAACTCTTTTTATTTCTTTCTTTTGTCACAAAACCAGTATCTTCAACATATTATGATGTTATTATGAGATGGATTTAATTTACACTTACACACACCTTCGTCTAATGGTTAAATAACTTAATTTTTTTGTGGTTGGTGAATTTTTGCCTCACAAAATGATGATTGTTCAATATTCTCATAACATCTATAATGGAGGACATTAAGATGTCACTATATTTATATATGATATATAATATGTTTATTTTTTCCTTATGCCTCTGTATTTTTAATTTATGGCATACCTTTATGGTTTCCATTTTGGGTAAACGCGATATTTTCATTTTAGGAAATGCGAATTACCGCCCCTCAAAGTGATATGAATCGTTAATGCCATATGTGGGACGTATAATGGATGGAGTAAATGGTATTATACATTATATTATACTGTAATTATAGTATACCTTTATATAATAATTATTTCATTCAATTAAATAAGAAATAGAATTGAAAGTAGCGTTCATGCGTACGTACGGCTTACCGTCTCCATGAACGGTGCATTTCATTTCTTAACTCTAAATGTTATCTAATATTGTAAATGCATATATATATATAGTGGATATATATTATATATATGATATATAAATCATGAATATAATTCTGGATATAAATGATAATTTACCACATGATGAACCTGTAATCATAAGAAGTTTATTTTTGACTCAAGTACCAATGAACGACAAAATGACCGTTATTAACTTAAATAATTAAATAATGTCCATAACATGGTAATAAGTGATATAAAAGGAATAATAAACTTGAAAAAAGTTATTAAGAAAGTAGAAATTAACTCTCGTTTATTATTCAGGTGGTTAAAGAACAGTCGAGTCAAGTCAGACACGAGGTAAGGAAACTTCTTAACCCAATTTCCATTCTTTGGGTTAATCTCCTACTTTCAAGTTATGTCATGATATTATTATGTCCTATCTTGTATTTGTACTTTATTTATGTGTACTTATAGTGGATACAATTAATATATATATTTTATTTAAAAAATGATCTTTGTAAGGGAACTTCTTAACCCAATTTCCATTCATTGGGTTAATCTCCTACTTTCAAAATATCTCATGATATTATTATGTCCTATCTTGTATTTGTACTTTATTTATGTGTACATATAGTAAATACACATAATAGATCTATTTTATTTTAAAAATGATCTTAGTAAAGACTTCGTCTTAATCTCCTTTCATTGAGGCATATTTGGTTTTATACACAACTTTCATTTATACGGTGTATAAACCCCTTTGACTTTTACTTTTATTCAAAAGGAATAATTTTATACGAAGAGTTTTTTCTAGATGACAAAAGGAATGTTTTTTTCTTAAGTATGCAGCGAAAATGAATTCTCTTTTGCTCTGACTATTATTTGAGTTTCAGCTTCCTCTGTAAGCCATAACTTTTTAAAAAAATATAAAAATAAATACCACGTTTTATTTTATTCTATTTTGGTATTGAAAATGGTTTTGATAAAGTTATTATTATATCAATGTGTTGTATTGATATCTTGTTATTGAAGTTTGGAAATCAGATGTTTCCTTTATCCATGTTTTATGTGATACAATTATGTTATTTTTTATGTTATGTTTAAACCTTTTCAAACGAGGAACGCATTGGACTTAATAAGTGTTGTGTGGTGCCCTCTATAGCTTCTCGATGCATCGGTAGGTCTCATGAGACAAACTAGTGTCTTGGCTCGAGGCCTTGACAAGATCTTATTTGTAGTCTTGGCATGAGGCCTTGGCTACGTGGTTATGATAGTCTGGCATTATGCATTCCATCATTATGAAAGTGGTTATTGATATTGCATGTTATTATTCGACTAGTAGAATATCCATCTGAGTAAGTAAATGGAATTATTTAATTTTATTTTTTCCATATTATGCTGAAGTTCAAGTTTCGATAGGCTTTTGTTTTATTTATACATTACCTTAAATGTAAATGTTTATTTATGAATGCTTTCGCAATATTGTTATACTTACTGAGTATCTGATCTCACCTCTTTCAATGTTTTACTATTTTCTAGGATGTGAAGAAATATTTTATGAATGACTTGTAGGGATAGTCAGAAGTGGAAATAAGTGTGTACTATGGAGACTTTGTTATTGTATTTTTTCACTTTATGATGTAATGTAACATTTATGAATGTATCTAGTGTTTCCAAATCTACTAAACTAATAGGTCTTTCGAAACATGATCTTTTGTGATCATGATAATGTTATGCAATAATGCACTGACTCTGGTTAACTGGGGGTGGGGCGTTACAACTGGTATCATAGGGATTTTAGTACTAACCTTGGAAGCTAGATTTAGATAAATTCTGATTAGAGCACATAGCCCGAAGATTGACTTTGAGGATTAGTATAGATGAACTTCCTAGAATTTTGGTATTATTGAGATTCTGTGAGTTTTTCGAGCAATACATCCTTGTCTGGATACGAGCAGGTAGAGGTGGCTCTGGCACAGATGTACCTAGGGGTAAAACCCGAAAACACCACTTTGAGCTAGAATCGAATGGGAACTGGTTACGACAACGGGCTTGCTGCACTCTTGATTACGACACTCCCGAGGTATATGCTTAGGATAATTCTCATTTTAATTACAAACCACTATGAAGGGTTATGAATATATATACTTCCTCAAAGAAAACATTTTTATGATTATGGATTATATCCATAAATAGTTCAATTAATGTTAAGTATTTTACATGTATGGAATTATGTATTTTGATTCATAAACTAATGTAGTTTATGGCATTGTTTAGAAATGGTGCCTAGTGGAGGGAATGGAAACCGTATTAATGCATGCACTCCGTGTAGGGATTGCCCTCCTGCTAAAGATAATTATTTTGGATCTAGAGATACAACTTATGCTGATCATCTTATTACTATACCGGGACAACTCACTCAGGTTATGAATAATAACCTTACTCATATGGAGCACCCTGATCCACAACGTTGAGGATCAATGTTAGACCACTTCATGAGGCACCAACTGCCAAAATTTAATGGGGGTATAAATCCAATAGTATCTGAGAAATGGATAAACTCTTTAGAGAAAATATTCCATGCCTTGGGGAGTAGCAAAAGTGAGAAAGTTGTCATGGCAGTCTACTGCCTTACAGGAGATGCCGATCAATGGTGGTCGCTGATTCAAAACACAAAGGAAGATGAAGAAGTATCAAGTATGGAATGGAGTGAGTTTAAGTAAATTTTCTTAGAAAAATAATTTCCACATGACCATCGAGTAGATATGGAAAGGTAATTTCTGAGTCTGAGGTAGAAGAAGGATGAGAATGTCGCAATGTATGAGGGTACCTTTACAAGGATAGCGAGGCATGCTGCAGATTATAATTGTAACCCAAGAAGTAATATTGATCGTTTCTTTGACCGGTTAAAACCATTTCACTGTCTAGCATTATTCTCACAATCCTTATAGTCTTACGAAGATATTGTCTCGGGTGCTATCATGACAGAAAAGGAATTCTCTAAGTCTTATGACTTTAAAGAAAAGAAAGAAAAGAAGAGATCTTCTGAACAATCTGGAAATGGAAATAAGGAGAATAAGGGAAGAGTTGAAAATCATTCCTGCAGTAAATGTGGAATGAAACACCCTGGTACTTGCTTGAAGGTAATGGGAGTCTGTTACAAGTGTGGTGAAAAAGGCCACCAAGCTCATGATTTCAATGAAAAGAAAGTTGTTGTCAATGTGGAATGATATAATTGTAGAGAGATGGGACATTATGCAAATGAATGTTGTAAGCATCAGGGGAACTTGCCTTAGAAGAGGCCAAGGGATCAAGGCCAAGCTTATGCTATCACTACTGGTGAGGTTAAAGATCTGAAAGACGTGTTGGTAGGTAATTTAATGGTTTCCTCAAGTTTAGAAAAAGCATTATTTGATTGTGGTTCATCGCATTGTGTCATATCTTCCCAGTTATCTATGAAAATTAGATATTTCCAATTTGATTTAACAAGATAATTTTCAGTAAAAACTCCTAAGGGAAGTATTATTGCAACAATGTTTTGTGAATAAGTCCCTATTAGGGCACATAACTGTTCTTTATCTACTGATCACATTGTCATACCTATGATTGAGTATGATATAATCCTCGGTATGGATTGGTTTTCGGACTATGATGCCAAGATTTATTGTAAGAAGAAGGAGGTTACGATTTTTGATGATGATGATAAGGAACACCATATTTTTAGAGCAGAATCATCACCACCTAATTCTTATTTAGATCCACCCCCAGTAGCTCAACTAAATTCAATTATTGGGGAGGAATAGAATGAAATGACTAAGGGCGAGGAAAGTAATGTTCAAATAAAGGATGTGCCTATTATGATGTAATATGTGGATGTGTTTCTGGAAGATTTACCTGGACATCCTCCAGAATGAGAAGTTGAGTTTTCATTGATTTAATTCCTGGATCAAGGCCTATATCGATGACCCCTTATAGGATTTCCACCGTGGAATTAGATGAACTAAAGAAACAACTATAGGAATTGAGTAATAAGGGATTTATTCACCCTAGGTTTCTCCATGGGGAGCCCCTGTCCTTTTTTTAAGAAGAATGATGGATCTATGAGGTTGTGCGTTGACAACAGGGAGATCAATGCTATAACAATAAAGAACAAGTATCCCCTACCATGCATTGATGATTTATTTGACCAATTGCATGGAGCTCAGTACTTTTCAATGATTGACCTTCGATCTGGATACCATCAGTTGTGTGTGAAGAAGGAAGACATCCCGAAGACAGTATTTCGAATAAGGTACGGGCATTAAGAGTTTACAGTAATGACTTTTGGATTGACTAATACACCCTATGTATTCATGGATCTAATGAATAGAGATTTCAAGGAATATCTTCATGAATTTTTGGTGGTATTTATTGATGACATCTACGTGTACTCCAAAAGCTACGAAGTTGATGAAAATAACTTTCCCATTATCTTGAAGTCTCTTAGAAGACATGAATTATATGGGAAGCTTAGTAAATGTGAATTCTGGCTTTAGGAGATTTCTTTCCTTGGACATATTGTCTCTAAGGATGGAATTTCGGTTGATCCTTCTTAGACCAAGGCAATCCAAGAATGGCCAGCACCGATGAGTATAACTGAGGTACGTAGCATTATTGGTTTGGCAGGTTATTATCGACATTTTGTCCAGAATTTTTCCCGATTGGCTGACCCATTAACAAAGCTCACACGTAAAGGTGTTAAATTTGACTGGACAAAAGAGTGTGAAGAATGTTTTGAAGAATTGAAGATAAGATTAGTGGACGCTCCTATATAGACACTACCATCAGGGAATTATGGGTTTGTTATTTATAGTGATGCATCAATGAAAGGACTTGGTTGTGTCCTTATGCAGAATGATAAGGTTATTGCCTATGCATCATGATAGCTAAAAATTAATGAGCAGAACTATCCTACTCATGATCTCGAGTTAGCTGCTGTAATCTTTACCTTGATGATATGGAGACATTATCTCTATGGTGAAAATGTGAGATATATACCGATCACAAGAGTTTTAAATATAATTTCTCACAAAAAGAACTCAACATGAGGCAAATGTGATGGCTTGAACTACTAAAACATTATGATTTCACGATACACTACCACCCATGTAAAGCAAATAAGGTTGCAGATGCTTTGAGTAGAAAAGATCATGGAGTTGTGAACATGGTGAGAGTTGTAAGGGATCCTATTTTCTGGATCTAGTAAATATAGATATGGGAATCACCATGGATGGTGAAACATCAAAAATATATCAAATTGTTGCCAAACCATCATTACTGGAAAAGATAATGTGTTCTCAGGCCAATGACAAAGTGTTGAAAAAGAAGATTAAAGCTATGAATGATGGGCGATTGAGTGACTTTGTCTATGAAGATGGAATTTTGAATTTTGGGAGGAGACTTTGTGTTCCCGATATACCTGATTTAAAGAGGGAATTGTTGGATGATTCTCAAAGTTTCAATTTCATTATACACCCTGGGAGCACCAAAATGTATAGAGATTTAATGGGACATTTTTGGATGGACAACATGAAGAGGGAGATTGCTGATTTTGTGTCAAGATGTATGGTTTGTCAACAAGTGAATGCTGGCAGGCAACTGCCTGGTGGATTATTGCAACCTCTTCCCATACCTGAGTGGAAATGAGATAATATTACGATGGATTTTGTCATGGGACTACCAAAGACTCCTAGAAGAAATGATGCAATATGGGTCATTGTTGATCGTCTCATGATGTCAGAAAATTTTCTTGCTATAAGGGAAGATCTACCACTTGAACGTCTAGAAAGACTGTATATTAATGAAGTTGTGAGACTTCATGGAGTACCCTTATCTATTGTCTCAGATCGTGATCCTTTTTTTACATCAAGATTCTGGAAAATTCTTCAGAAGGCCTTGGATACAGAACGTCGTTTGAGCACTGCTTACCACCATCAAACAGATGGACAATCAGAAATAAATATTCAAACCTTAGAAGACATGTTGAGATCATGCTCACTTGACATTCAAGGAATGTGGGATCAATATTTACCTATGGTAGAATTTTCCTATAACAATACCTTCCTTTCAAGAATTAAGATGGAACCATATGAAGCATTATACGGAAAGAGATGTCTCACACCAACCTGTTGAGATGTCGTTGGTGAAAGAAAACGTGTAGGCCCAGTACTGGTGGAGGAAACAATGGAAATGGTGAAAGTAATCCAAAACCACATCAAAGTAGCTCAAAGTAGGAAGAAGAGCTATTCCAACAACTGATGGAAGGATTTGGAATTTCAGGTAGGAGATCATATTTTCATGAAGGTATCTCCATGAAAGGGAGTTATATGTTTCGGTAAGAAGGGTAAATTGCGTCCCAGGTACATCGGACACTTAGAAATTCTAGAACGAATTGGGGCTGTAGCTTACCATTTGGCAATGCCGCCATGTCTCTCCAAAGTTCATGATGTATTCCACGTATCACTGTTGAGAAAATACAAGTCTGACCCAATGCATGTACTCACCTATGAGGAATTAGCACTGGAACCTGATCTGTATTTTTGTGAAGAGCTAGTCAAGATTGTTGATACAAGAGAACAAGTGCAGAGAAACCGGACGACTCTTCAGGAGAAAGTTCTATAGAGAATCCATAAGATGGAGGAGGCAACGTGGGATCCCGAGGATCATATGATGAATAATCACCCGGGTCTTTTTATACAGTGATATTATATGAAATTTTGAGGACGTAAATTATTTGAAGGAGGGGAGAATGTCACACCCCAAGCTTCCACGGTACACTTCTCTTTGAATAATACCTTAGCATGTGTTGTACGCAATTTCGAGTTCTAACACACACAATAACCAATCAAAGTAGCCGTTATGAATATTAATGCCTAATTTTTAAAATTTTATCTTGCCAAATGGACTTTGTTTTTAGATTCGGAATATTGAAATTAGCCTATGTTGAATTTTTGGTATTTTTCTGAGAACATCCAATTTTATATGAATAGTGAAAAGTACCTAAAAACAACGTCTTTAATAAAAATATTATATAGTGATAAATTATATAATTTAGTGGTTTTAAAGTATAATTAGAATATATCTTTACCATTTTAAAAAATGGTGTTTATTAGAATTAATTTCACTATGAAATTTGACATTAACAATTGTCAATCTTTTGATATATATTGTTTCTTAAAAACACACTATTTGTTGTGACAGTGGGAATTAATTATAAAATTAATTAATTCAACTTATATGTTTGGAATTTTTTAAAATAGACATCATTTTTAAATTTGGAATATCAATTATAGCTTAGGGTGAAATTTTGGGATTGTTCTAAAAAACATCAATTTTTCATGAATAGTGAAACAACTAAGTGGTTGTTAAAATACATATTAAACATTACCACTTCTGTGATTTGATTTTCAAGAATCCGACATACATGGTTGTAATTAGGTAGTAAAATGATGTTCAATGGGATTAAAATAATTTTTGGTGAATAGTAACTTTTAAGTTTAATTAATCGTGATTGAAGGTAATTAGTGAAATTTAAGGAAAAAATGATATTATAAAAATATGAAAATACATTTACACTTGTCCTACCCCTATTGGATGTGTAATGGACGACCAAGAATATCAATGGGTTAACTTGGGGACCCCATGGATCCACTTTGGTGGGAAAATGTCCTTAAAAACTTTTTATTTAATGTTAAAAGAAAAATGTCACAAACATGAGTTATTTTACTAAAAAAATTTAAATGGGGTTATGCAAGTCATATATTTGACTATAAATATTCATTATAAATCTAAAACGATTTCCTATATCATGATAACTTTTTTATAATTTTTAGACATTATATATATTAAATTTTGAATGACACAATGATGATGCAGCGATTACCTCATTAATTAAGGATTTTAATAAAATGGAAGGATAATGTATAATATAAGAATTAAAATTTTCCAAAGCATATTAGATGAGTATATTTAGACCCGTTATCACATTATCCTCTAAATATATAAGTGTGGGACCTCTAAAATCCGAAAATCATTATATAATAAAGTAACATTTCATTACTTTCCAAGAGTGCCCCTCCTATCCTCTTATAAAAGGCCCCCACCTCTACCACCTTATTCACACTTTCAAGGAATTTGGCTCAGCTAACCTTGGCCCAAATACTCTCCCAACTTTCATCCCTTACTCCTAGAAGCCTGACATTGGGAATAATTCTGCCCAGGGAAGCATTTGGCTCAAATCAAAAAGAGTTACCCGATTTTTGAGGTAATGTCTTCTCTTATGTTATTTTGTTTTATTTTGCTTCTCCAACACCGTAAACTCTTTTTATTTCTTTCTTTTATCACAACAAAATTATATTAAATATTATATGATTTTATAATGAGATGGATTTGTTTTACACTTACACACACCTTCATCTAATGGTTAAAGAATATATTGTTTCTGTGGTTGGCGGATTTTTTCCTCACGAAATGATGATTGTTCAATATTCGCATAACACCTCTAATGGTGGACATTAAGATGACACTATATATATATATGATATATAATATGTTTATGTTTTCCTTAAGATTCTGTATTTTTCATTTATGTCATACCATAATGGTTTCCATTATGGGTAAACACGATATTTTCATTTATGGATGTGCGGACTACCGCCCCCTCAAAGTGATTTGAATCGTTAATTCCATATGTGAGATATATAAAGAATGGAGTAAATGGTATTATAAATTATATTACATTGTAATTATAGTATACCATTATATAATTATTATTTCATTCCATTAAATAATAAATAAAATTGAAAGTAGCGTTCATGCGTACGTACGGCTTACCGTCTCCATGAATGATGCATTTCATTTCATAACTCTAAATGTTAAGTAGTATTATAAATTCATATATATAGTGGATATATATGATATATATGATATATAAATTATGAATATAATTATGGATATAAAGGATATTTTACCACATGAAGAACTTGTAATCATAAGAAGTTTATTTTTAACTCAAGTACCAATGATCGACAAAACGACCATTATTAACATAAATAATTACATAATGTTTATAACATGGTAATAAGTGATATAAAAGGAATAATAAACTTGAAAAAAGTTATTAAGAAGGTAGAAATTAACTCTAGTTTATTATTCAGGAGGTTAAAGAACGGTTGAATCAAGTCGGACACGAGGTAAGGGTACTTCTTATCCCAATTTCCATTCTTTGGGTTAATCTCCTACTTTCAAATTATGTCGTGATATTATTATATCCTATCTTTTTTTTGAACTTTATTTATGTGTGATTATAGTGGATACACATAATATATCTATTTTATTTTAAAATATGGTCTTTTTAAGGGAACTTCTTAACCCAATTTCCATACTTTGGGTTAATCTCCTACTTTCAAATTATGTCATGATATTAATATTTCCTATCTGGTATTTTTACTTTCATTATGTTTAATTATAGTAAATACACATAATAGATCTATTTTGTTTTAAAAATGATCTTTGTAAGGACTTCATCTCAATCTCCTTTCATTGAGGCACGTTTGGTTTCATACACAACTTTCATTTATACGGTGTATAAACCCCTTTGACTTTTACTTTTATTCAAAAGGAATTGATTTTTAAACGAATAGTTTTATCTAAACGACAAAAGGAATGTTTTTTTCTTACATATGCGGCGAAAATGACTTCTCTGCTGCCATTACTATTATTTGAGTTTCATATTCCTCTGTAAGCCATAACTTTTTTTTAAATAAATAAAAATAAATACCATGATTTACTTTTATTTTATTTTTGTATTGAAAATGGGTTTGATAATGTTTTTATTATATCAATGTGTTGTATTGATATCTTTTGATTGAATTGTGTAAATCTTATGTTTCCTTTATGCATGATTTATGTTGTACAATTATGTTATGGTTTATGTTATGTTTAAACATGTTCATATGAGGAATGAATTGGAAAAAATAATTGACGGGTGGAGCCCATTATAGCTCCTTGATGCATCGGTAGGTCTCATGAGACAAACTAGTGTCTTGGCACGAGGCCGTGAGTAAATCTTATTTGTAGTATTGGCACGAGGCCTTGGCTACGTGGTTATGATAGTCTGGCATTATGCATTCCATCATTATGAATGTGGTTATTGATATTGCATGTGATTATTCGACTAGTAGAATATCCATGTGAGTAGGTAAATGACATTATTTAATTTTATTTTTTCCATATTATGCTGAAGTTCAAGTTTAAAAAGGATTTTGTTTTATTATACAATGCCTTAAATGTTAATGTTTATTTATGAAAGCTTCAACAATATTTTTATCCTTACTGAGCATCTGATCTCACCCCTTTCAATGTTTTAATATTTTCCTGGATGTGAAGATGTATTTTATGAATGACCACCAGGGATAGTCAGAAGAGGATATAAGTGTGGACTATGGAGACTTTGTTATTGTAGTTTTTCACTATATGATGTAATGTAATATTTATGAATGTATCTAGTGTTTCCAAGGCTACTAAACTAATAGGTTTTTGAGACTTGATCTTTTGTGATCATGCCAATGTTACGCAATAATGCACCGACTCAGGGTAGCTGGGGTCGAGGCGTTACAATTTGGGTCCATGTATCCCCTGTATAAATGTCGAGTCCCACATAGTCTCCTATACCAAGCCATGTATGGTATACACGCCGTATTCTGAAGTCATGTAGTCTATCCCATGACCGTGTACCAACCAAAATACATGACATGATTCGGGGATGGAACAACATGTTGTGTGACCAGGCTCACATGCCATTTGATTACTATCGGAACCCTGAAACCCTAACTGCTACAGCTGGTTCTACACAGCGTGTTCTTCAGTAGTACATGTTGTATATTCCGGAATTTTCCTGAATCGACGCTTCTCATCAGCACGCCTCCCAGGAGGCTTCAATCATTGTTATGAAGGACTCATTTCCATGAAACTGCAGATTCTAGGATTCCATGATGACCCAAAGTAATCTCCATTTTTTTCGAGCCACCGTTCGTCTAGGAAAGCATGTTTTGATCCACCATCACAAATAATGCTCAAAGAATAGTTCTTCCTGATCCAGTCTGATTCGTCATCCGCAATTTCCGTTGTACCTATTCATGGTCATTGTTGCATCTGATTTTTAATTTGGGAATGTTGCAACACAAAACAAGTTCACAATGATCCGTTGTTTGTCTCCCAATGAAGAACTCAAAGAACACACAAGAAAAAGGGAATGAAATCCAAAAAACCAAAATGAGGGAAAAAAATGTCGTCGTTCATTGAGACATTTATCTGAACCCATTAATAGGCTTAAATGGAGAGGAAATCAACAAAAATTCATCATGGATCAATTCTCTGAAATCATCCTAATAAAACCCTCCCACAGGAATCTATGAATCTGCGGATCAACATGTTCATGGATGATACACATTCATCATTTAAATTTAAAAACAGGGAAAGGAGAATCAAAATAAAAAACCATTCCTCAAGAAGGGATTTATTGATGATGAAGGGGGTCGCACTACCATTATAGCTGAGATCATTCATCATCATTGGTGCATCGATTCACTGATTTGATTTGTCTTTGTACATCCCTGAGAGTTCTCACCAAATAGATATGAATTCTATCGAGTTTCTCACCACCTTATGAAAATAATAAACATTCACTTAATACATTAAATGGATGGAACAAATTTCAGGATTCCATCACGATGTGGCATTATTGAATCAGGTTGTCGTTACTAAGTCATTATGACAAGACATTAGTTTCTGTAACAACTACCACATTACAGCGCTACAGGGAATGTTTCCAAATAAAATAAAATAAAATCATGAATTTATTTTATTTATGTTTATAAAAATTTAAAAAATTTATATTTTTCACATGACATGAACCGGTCGAGTTTTGACCCGTTCTTAGGTAAAGTCTTCGTCCAGGACGCAACGGTGCCCTCAGATTTTTAATGTGGTCATCTGCTCAGGAACATCTGCAACCGCGTACATGTGCTGACTCACATAACATAAGAAAAGTTCAAACCACCATTCCAGGTTCACTGGTCCTCTGAATAATATACAGCCTTCTTGTCTTGTCTCTAAATAATTATATATAATTTTAAAAAATAAAACATGAAAAAATATGAGACATTACATTTTACCCACCTTGGGGTTTTATGGCCCTGAAATTCAAAACAAGGCTACATAAAAAAGATGAGGGCACTAGGTACAAATTTGAGCCTCCCACACCCATGTTCTCTCCTGAAGATTACCATGATTCCACCGAATGTGCACCAAAGGGATCAATCACCCATGGTGAATCCTCTCATGCTGATCCTTGATCTCTAATGTGTACTAAGTAATGGCTGATCCATCATTGATTTCCAGCATTCCCCAGTCGATGACGTGCAATGAGTCGTGCATGTACCTTCTCAGCTACGACACATTGAAGATAACATGTACCTGATGTAATGGTGGCGGTAGAGCTTGGTGGTACACAAACTCACCAACCCTGCACAATATCTGGAAAAGTCTGATAAACCTCAGAGATAGCTTGATGCCCCAGCCAAATCTCTATAACCATTGTCTAAGTGATAATATAAGAATGACATGGTCTCCCTCTTGGAACTACAGAGGTCATTGTAGTCTTTCAACATAAAAATTCTACATGCTCTATGTAGTCTTAATCCATTCCTAGATGATCTGCACCTTCTCAGTTGTAGCTCGAAGAGACTCTGGACCCAGGAGTGCTGACTCTCTGGGTTTAGTCCAGAAAAGCATCGACCTGCCGGGTCTACCATATAAAGCCTCAAATGGTGCCATAATAATGTTGTAGTGGTAGATTTTGTTGTAAATAAACTCCACATGTGGTAGGTGGTCCTCCCAACAGCGACCAATTTTCATGATATAGGCCCACAACATATCCTCCAGATTCTGAATGGTCCTCTCCATCTAGCCATCGTTCGGGATATGGAATGACATGCTCAAGAATAACTATGTCAAAAAATTATCCTTCAATCCCTTCCACAACTATGATATGAAACATGAATCGTGGTCTGAGACTGTTGTTGAGGGGACACTATGTAGTTGAAGTTTATCTTACACTTAGAGATGTCCCATGCACTCTATGGAACTCAACTCCCTGATTGGTATGAAGTGTCCCGACTTGGTAATCCGGTCAATGATCACCCAGACAAAATCGTGACCCTTAGATATATATGGTAATCCTATCATAGGTAAATCAATATTCCATCCCACTTCCACTCTGGAACATCCTGAGGGTGAGATAATCCTATTGGAACCTGGTGCTCAACATTTACCTGCTGGCTTGTAAGGAATTGAGAAACAAAATTTGCTACTTCCTTCATCATGGATGGCCACCAGAACTGTCGTCGAAGATCCTAGTAAAACTTGGTGACTTCATTATGTACCCCCAAGGTGGATGTATGAAAATTCCTTAGGACCATTTCCCGTAAATCCACTAGTACAGCTATATGTCCACATAAAATAAGTATGTGCTTCCCACCTTGAGAATATCCATTAGGACCATGTCCTGTTGAAATTAAAGTACATAATTCCTCACAGTAGACATCCCCATGTTTTGCCTCCTTAACCCGCTGTTAGAGTAGAGGGGTGAAAACCATTGACTGTAGGTAAGCTTCATCCTCTCAATCCACTATGGGAAACTACATCGTGGCTAACTGCTCTGTTGTCTCACTCAACAGTTGTGAGCTTGACCTTCTGGTAAGAGCATCGGCCACCTTGTTTTCATTACCTATAGTATAGTTGATCTCATAATCATGGTCCTATAGGAGCTGAAGTCAATGAATCTTCCTTAGATTCAAGTCCTTCTACAAGAAGATGTACTTGAGGCTCTTCTGGTCAGATTAGATGATAAAACACTTGCCCAAAAGGTAGTGTCTCCACATCATCAACATGAAGACTTCTGCTGCCATTTTGAGATCATGGGTTGCATAGTTTTTCTCATGTGGCCTAATCTATCCTGAGCCATAAGCAAGAAATTAATGTCTCTACATCAGGACATAGCGAAACCCAGTTCCTAATGCATCATAGAAAACTAAATACTTGACAACCTCCTTTGGCAATCTCAAAATTAGGATGCTCATCGAACTCTATCTGAACTACTCAAATTACTACTGACACTTATCTGTACCCATGAAGGGTTTCCCCTACATGGTCGAGGCAATAATTGGTTTTGATATATGAGAGAAATCGGGAATGAATCTCTGGTAATATGTTTCCAACCCAAGGAAGCTTCGATCCTCTGTCATGCTCTAAGGTGGCACCCATGATAACACTTCCTCCACATTGGATGGGTACACAACTAATCCATATCATGATATGAAATGACCCAGAATTTGAACCTCCTCGATCCAGAACACGAACATCGAGAGATTCCCATAATGATGGTGCTCTCGGAGTAAATTTAGAACCATCTAAAGGTGTCTCGTTTGATCCTCCTGTGAAGCCAAGTACACAAAGATTTCATCAATGATGAACACTATGATGTGGTCGATGTATGGCTGGAAAATGCGGTTCATATGTCCCATGAACATTGAGGGGGTGTTTTTCACCCCAAAAGGCATCACTATGTACACATAGTGACCGTAGAGGCATATGAATGATGTCCTCAGTATATCCTTGTCCAGTACTTGTAATTGGTGATAGTCTGATCAATGGTCAACCTTGGAGAAAATTTTTTTCCCACTTAGCTGATCAAAGAGGTCGTCGATTCTCAGATGGGGATACTTATTCATCACTATTACATGGTTCAGGCACCAGTAATCCACTCACAACCTCAATATTTCATCTTCCTTCAGGGAATGAAAGACTGGAGCCGCCTAGGGTGAGACATTGGGTGTTATCAAAACCTAGATCTTTAAATCCTTTAATTGCACCCTTAGATCGAGAAGATCTACGGGAGACATCCAATATTCTGGTGAGGAAATCGGTGTCGTCCTGGGGTGTCAGTCGAAGCAGATGTATATTTCCCAATGGGGATGTAGTTCTGAATCATCTTCAGGAAATACATCCTCTTACTCCGCCACTAATTCGGGTAACTAAGAGCTCATAACAACTACTGCTATGAGGGAAAGGAAAGCCAACTCATGAGTGATCGGTTGTGACCTCCAATGCATGAGCACATTTTGTGCTTCTTGGGTCTCCATTTCGTCGGCAATAGAAAACCTCATCCCATCAATATTGACACACCACACTCTTCTAAAAAAATAGTAAATATAGACTTGGACCAAGGATAACCATTCCATACCAAGAATGTATTCATAAGGCCTCAACACTACCACCTAAAGGTTCAAACCAAAAATGTATCCTCCAAAGGAAATTTGAAACTATCTGAAAAGGTGTGCGATCGTCGAGTCTCCTCCCGTAGGTGTCCCCAAGCGTGATTTTCAGGTTAACGACTCTACATGAATCTCAAGGTATCACAGAAGATATGTTGTGAGGATGGAATGACAGGCACCTAAGTATATATGTATGACAGCTAATGTAGTGTAGACATAGACCGTACATTGGATCATCCCTGGAGTCCCTAGGTCATACACCTCGACCGCATGTAGTTGTACCCACCCCTATCCCCTAGCTCCCTGAGCATGGTGCGGACATCCTGGGGGTGGTGGTGGATATAAATTTTACTGTATGCCACCACCTGCAGCTCTTCCACCTCATCCTCCATGTCCACTGCCTGTAGTGACTACCTACTCCTTTCAGAGCCTTTGCCTCGGTGGTCCATCCACTGCCTCCTTTTCAACAGATCAATGGGTCAGACAATCTCTAGCAATATTCCCCACTCTGCCACACATGTAACATCTCTTATCCTTGCACTGACTGGATCTAGCCTGAGAGCCATGTACTATCGTTCCTCTATCCTGGGTCCTCCTATGACGTTTCACACATCCAAATCCATGTGCTGAACATCGTCTCCCTACTTCAGAGGTCTCTGAACCTATCTTCCTACTGCTAACCACCGTCAATTGTCTCTGCTCCTCTAAGAATACCTCGATCACCAAGCCCAGCATGAGCACTACAGCATGAATCAGAATGCATTGAGGCACAACACTAACTTGGATGTCCTGTCATTGACCTCACTTGATTGTATGAGCTTTGATGTACTGATCCCTAGCCATATCCATCGAGTACCTAGAGAGGTTGGTGAACCTCAATGGATAGTCAGCTACAGTTATTCTGCCATGCTGAAGATGAAGAATCGACTGGATGCATACTGCTCACAACGTGACCAGAGAGAACATCTCCATAAAGAGTCGCTCGAACTCCATCCTCGAAATAGTCTCCTTGTCGTGAGTCTTTGTGGTCAGAATCCACCATCGTCCCTCTAAACCTGGAAGAAGGATCACTCCTAGGATCACCATCAGGTCCACTAGTGTCCCCGCAAGATGGAAAAATATTTTCACTACCTTATGCTAGTCCTCAGACTCCTGAGTTTCAGGAACACCTTGAAACTTGATGAATCTCTGTTTCTCAAACTCATGGAACATGCTCATTGTATGCCCCTCGTCGGTCAGTAGTGTAGGTACCACGAGCTTCTCCACTAGTGGTGGTATAGCTGGTGCACCGCTTGGTGGAAACACCTAGGGAACTGGTCCCTATATCAAATCCTTGTCACTAAGGGGGTCATCATCATTATCAAACTATTGAATCCATATTTGTATACATTATAGAGGCATCCATTATAGAAACAACATGTACCATAGTCAATGAGTGTATCAGGATAGATGACACAATGGACATGAAAAACACAACCCATTTTTATATGGTGTATGTACCATTTTTTACTTCCCTACAATTACTGTTTTCATGTACTGAGTAGAAAAACATGTTTATCAGAGTCCTAGTGTAATTATATGTGTGTCATCACAACAACACTGTAGTCTCTTGACTAAAAGCCAATACCGAAACAATTAACACTATTTCCCCAAACCAATATCATGGACTGTTGGTCCTATGGTACAACCGACCACCTCTAATACCTATCTGTCATGACTCGTCCTAGTGCTGCCCACTATATGAATCCCCAAGCCCACCTCCAATAGGCCAGGTGCAAGTGAATAGCACCGTGTATGCATATTACTATAATGGGAGGAATTGTCTAAGTACATGTACACACAAACACATCTCCAAGCCATGAAATGATGGAATGTAAAAAAACCCACTATGGAACAAAATGAATTTATACGAGAAAACCCAAGCAACATAGTATGACAGAATGTAAGGTATTGAAAGTAAACTGGACCAGAATACAATTCCACCAAAAATAACATTCGTAAAACTACAAATTCCAACCTAGAAACATAAGAGGTACTAGGAATGCTAATTGTAGCAGCAGGAATTCCTTAGCCTGTAGACAACTCAGAAAGCCCAGTCCTGTCCAAGTCCGCCATAGACTCTGTCCAGAGGATGCTCGTCATCACAAGACATGACACGTATGGGAAAATCCCGTTCATTGGCGAGTATAACAATATTTAGTAGAGGTCCCCGAAAACCACATAGTAATACAAAAATTGAAGGTACAATCATCTCTGCACAGTATATGTCTATAGAAAATATAGTATAGAAACACAAACCAGATATACTCAAATCCTAGACATGCGGTCTAGAGGTAATTCACACAACTGCATACTCCTGCTAGGGATTCAGTTTGAATATTACATGAAGCAGTTATTACGGGAGAAATCACTCCACGAGTCTGATAGCTCTGATAATGTATGTTCGAGAAGCACTGTTCATCGGTAAAAGACATGAGAGATAGACACACTAATTATGGGAGAAGTCAATCCTTTTGGGGAAATATCATGATAGATATATACAATCATTATAGGAGACACACTTTTGAGAGGGTAAATATTATGATACATAGATGGTGATCACTACCAGGGCCATGTGGGATATAAAGACTCATCAGAATTGACCTTCTAGGTAGTGGATCAAAAAATGTTGGAGTTGGTCACATCGATGCCTGAATCTACAAAGGTCCAAGAATGGATAGATGATCTCTCTCTAGACCTCCCAGATGGATGCCTGACTCTATCATAGAAAGTCCTACAGAAGTGATCATAAACCTGTAGAAGGAAATGATGTCTGACATTTAGGGGAATGGGAATAAGGGACACTAAAAGAAACGAAACATTCCTGAGATACGGTGGACAAGGTGACCAAGCCACTTTCCAAAAAGTACACTACTCATAGAAAAAGTAACACTCCATGTCTTCAGACCCGGGGTACTGCCCATTTACAATGACCCATGTCATAAGGCTGGTCATGTAGAAAAAAGTCAGTACACTGCATGTGGTACGAAATACACGCCGTGTCCGAGTAGCAACGGTAAGGTTCGTGTATTTTTGTCATGTGCATGTACAGAATCTTAAACAATGTACGCCATCCCGTGTAATCGGTACATGTGTTGACCTGCGTTACTAGCCTCGCCTGGCTGTGTGGTGTAGTACATGTTCATGTAATCCATCTCGTGTTCGTGTATCCCGTAGATACCCACTGAGTCCCGTGTTGTCGCCTCTATAATGCTACGTAGGGTCTACACGCCATGTTTGGATGCCATGTAGTCTATTTCATGTCACGTTACGTTACAAAATACGCACTAAGTCTCAAAGAAGGTCCAACACGACGTGTGGCCAGGGTAAAACACCGTGTGATTCCTATCTAAACCCTGAAACCCTAACCACCACAGCCGGTACTACACGACATGTTCTTCGGAAGCACAATTTGTGTATTCTAGAATTTTCCAGAATCGATGCTTTCACGTCGGCGTGCCTTCTTAGAGGCTCTAATCTTCATTATGACGGTCCGATTCTTCTTATGATACCATCGTCACACCTCTGCTAGGTCATTTTGACGTCAAATCCTTAATTTGAGATCAATGCTTCACAAAATGGGTGCACAATGATCCATTGTTCATAACCTCACGAAGAACATGAAAAACACAAGAGAAAAATGGGGAGAAATCTAATAAACCAAAATGAGGAACTAACCCCCACTGTCATTCATCAGGACGTTGATCCTCACCCATTAGTAGGATAACAAATAGCATAAATCAACCCCAATTAAACATGGATCAATTCCTTGAAATCATACCAATAAAACCCTCCCACAACAGCATTCGAATCCACAGATCAACATGTTCGTGGTTGATACGGTATAGTCATTTAAATTCAAAAAATGGAAATGGAGAATCAAAATAACAACCCCTACCTCAATAAGAGATCTATTGATGACGAAGGGGGTCACACGACCTTCGTCACCATGATTATTCATCTTCAATTCCACAGCAATTAAAATCTTTGGTTTTCCATCGTTCGTCACCAAGAGTTTTCTCTAAAGCGCTATGAATTCCCATGAGTTTCTCTCCCCCTTCTGAGAACATCCAACGTTGGATTAATCCATTAAAATAATGGAATGTGTTTCAGTATTCCATCATGCTACTGCATTAATGAATCATGTTTCCATTTCTGAGTCATTATGACATGACAGTAATTCATGAAACAACTACCACATCGATGCACTGTAGTGGATGTTTCCAAATAAAATAAAATAAAATCATGAATTTATTTTATTTTATTTTACTAAAAATATCTGAGAATTATATTTTTCCCTTAACCCATGCCGGTCAATTTTAGACCCATTATTAAGAAAAAACATTGTCCTAGATGCAATGGTTCCCTCATATTTTTAATCCCTAAATTCGTTCAGAAACTACCGCAACTACGCAAATGTGTCGACTCACATAATATAAAAAAAGATCAAACCACCAATCCGTGCTCACTGGGCCTCAGAATGATGTACTGTCTTCAGGTATTGTCTCAAAATAATTCCATATAATATTCAAAAATAATACATAGAAATATTCGAGACATTATATTTTTCCTTATAATTCATATTAAATACTAATAATAAAATATATTATTGTAATATACATGTAAAATAATCAATCATTTTTTAAAAATGTATACAATAATATTTATATGATTATGAAAAGAATAACACAATTTTATGAACAAAGGTTTTTTTTAATAGTATATTTGTCACATTTTAATGGGACACTTCAATTAAAATTTTCATAATGGACACTTATCCATTTAAATGAAAGTAATATTATTTAAATAATATATAGCCACAAAATGTCACCATCATTGTATTTAATATTTTTCTCTATTCACATATAGAACAAATAAAGACGTGTGTGAACATAATTTTGAATATTTATCTCAATAAATATATTTTCTGATATTTTTTTTCAATTTTAAAAAATAATATAAATTCTATAAATGAAACTTCAATAACAAATAAAAATTATTTAATTGAGAACAAATAATAGTTTTTTAGTTTATTACATTTGATATATTTGGTTTGAGTTTATTTGAATAATTATCTTTATATATATTAAGGATATATTTAATATGTGTGTAACATTTTTATTTGAAATTTTAATTTTTATTGATGTATTTGAAGTCCAATTAAATAAATAGTATAAAATATGACAATATAGATATTTTATTCCAAATTATTTTATAAAATAATTATTGAATCTAAAAATGTTATATAATCCATTAGGAGATAATATATGGTCAATATGTATTTTACTATTAATTTATAATATATTTAGTTGTTTTGGATCTATAATATCATTATTATATGTTAATATTTTGATGATTTAACAAAGTGCCCCTCACTTGACTTATAAAATGAAACCTCCTTCCACAATTACCCACACCACATTGAGACTTATAGCTCAACCAAACCATGAATGTTTCTTCTCCAAAAATTCCTAAATTATCATAGAATACTACCATTGGGAATAAATACAACCAATGAAGTATTTTTCTGAAAAATAAAAGGAGATTCCCAAAGAAGACGTAACGTTCATCAACAATCATTTTTTAGATATTTATTCCTTAAGCCCATCAAAATATTTTTACATCAGGTTTACATAATAACATCAATATAATAAATGTATAGAGTTTTTTAATGTTATGTCCTACACCTACACACACTTCTATCAAATGGGATGTGCAATCATCGTTCGCAATTATGGCAGAATACCTCCTCACGAACCAATTTCATTACTTCATTAATTAACAAATGTAATGAATGGTAAAAATAAATAAATATATATTTTTATATGAAATATATGATATTTATTATTTATTTATTCTTGTTGAGTTATTATATAACACATACCTTCCTTCATTACATATTTAAAAAAATAACGTCATTTGAGGATGTGTAGAATGCTATCTCCTCAAAAGATTTTATTCATTCACAAGTTACATGGAATGTATTAAAGGTCGATTTAGTGAATGTATATTTAATATTTGAAAAAAAATTCAATTAAAACTATTTTAATTATAGTAAATGTACCATAACATGGTATTTTTAATAAAATGGAAATATAATTTAACATTTAAGTCATATATGGTATTAATGAAATGAATATGGTTCTATGATAAATTTATAATAATAATGTATTTATTATAAAATGTTTTAAATAAAATAAACTAATATAATCACAATTGAAGGGAGTACATCTCAATCTCAATTCCTTCATGCATAGTTGTATGTTATACACAATAAATATTTTATAAGGTGTTTATAAATCTCATTCTACATATCATATAATGTCATTAATTTATTTATTACCAAATAATATAATGGTTTGTCAAATATTAATCATTAATGGAGTTATTGATGTAAATGATCAATGATGTATGTGACACATTAAGTATTTAATGATTTAATTCTAAAATGTTTTTCTCCAAGTCAATATTCTTGATACCAATTTATATGTTTATTTATATAAAATTATAATAAACAAAAATTTATATATATTTTTAATATCATTAAATTATTACCAAAAACGAGATCTTTTAAATGTTTTATGTGTAGCCTTTTGAAAAACAATAAAAGGAATGGTCTATTCATAACAAATAGGGTGACAAGGATGTTTCTTCTCCCATTGGAATTACATTAGTTTTTCTTCCAATTAAATAACTAATTATTAATTAATTCATAAAATATAATTATCATATTTGGTATTTTTGTAATGAAAGTTTTTAATTGAATGAAAACCGTGTTTTTAAAAGAATATTATATTCTTATTTGTTTAATTAGAGTTCTTCCACAAAAAATTTCTCAGCCATCTCATTTAATGTATTTTCATCTATATCAACATATCATATTGAGTCTGGTACCACAATGACGTTTATATCTTATGATACATTCATAAATAAAATTGTAAATGGTTAATGGTTTTTTTACAATGGTTTTATAGATATAACATATGAAATGATATTGATTTTTAAGTCATATTGATTTTCTTATATTAATTATCCATGCATGTATTGAATAAGAAATGAATCAATGTGTGAGGAACATATATAGAAAATAATGTCATTGCATCAGTAGTCTATTGAGGTGAAATCAATTGGTGAGAACCCCTTAGAGTTTTGTTAAACATTGATTAAAATTTCCAAGAGTATAGATATTCACCCAAATCAGATGGGTTTCTACCGAAAATCATATACTAAGTTAAGGATAGATTATGATTGTAATTATATAGAATATACACAAATATAGTAGA
This sequence comes from Viscum album, assembly GCA_963277665.1. Taxonomy (NCBI): domain Eukaryota; kingdom Viridiplantae; phylum Streptophyta; class Magnoliopsida; order Santalales; family Viscaceae; genus Viscum; species Viscum album. Next base: position 166,872,625 of record OY728135.1, read on the forward strand.
ATCATCCAAAATTAGTAATTGCATCATTATTGTTAATCCATTTGAGTAATGAGTTTAGTTTTAATATCCATGGTCATTTTTTACAAGCTTTTGATTATTGATTCAGCATTAAATAATTTTTTATTATTCTGATCATTAATAATTTTTATCAATTGATGGTAGATTCTGATTTACATTACCCTTATTATGAATTTGATGTAACACCTATATTATATTAAAATTTTAAACATGATTCTATGTATATTATTATATTAGATATGAAGGGTATATGTAATGGTATAAATGGTTTTCATAAAGGTCATACTTTTTTATTTTATGACAAAATTGTATTCTGAATTTCAAATATGAATCTATTTTACCAATACCAAAAAATAGTCCATTCCTTCGAGATCGATCAGTTTTATCATATTCTAGTTTAATAATGCTACACAACATATCTAGGATGATGGATTCAGTGAAATTACAATTCATGGATTAGATATAATAATTAATTTTCATGTGTAGGTTTGGATAACTTGTTCTCTTGTATTAGTGATGGGTCGGACCCCCATTCAATTACTAAAATCATTTGAATAATATAAATCCATAATCCTGAAAAAAATTTATGGTTCCGAATAAATAATTGTGAATAGAATATAATTTTTAACATAATCATCCATAAAAAATATTTATTTTTATGTATAATTATAAACATTTTATTATACTTTTTTCCACCCTCATGAATTTGTTTTCTTAAACGGTGGTAATAGAGTTTTTCTATTTATATTTTCCATTTGGAAAAACATAATTTTAAACTACTAAATTATATTTAATATAATTATTAAAAGTGTTGAATTCATTTATTGAGATTATATTTCTATAATATAAATATATAATTTTCATTGTGTGCACAATCCTCAACAAAAACCCATTTTTATTAAAATGTAATTTATAAGAAGAGAAAAATAATAAATTCCAATCCAGGCCATCAAATATTTATATAATAATACATTTGAGATAAAATCTATAGAATTAAATATAAATTACAAATTAAAAAATATAAAGTTCCCTAATTTTTTATTATAAAAACACATTTACATTATAAATAGAGTTTTAATGAAAATGTATTTCAATCCAACATATGAACATATACAAATATATATTTTAATGATGCTTAAAATTTTATAAATTATATTATATTTAATTAATTTATATAAACGTAAAATTAAATAAAATTTCAAAAAATAATAATAATTTTAATTAACACATTTTAAAAAAATTAAATGGTACTACTACGAAGAAAATAATGTAACATTATTCTATGAATACAGTAATCTAAAAAATTTAAAAAATGTCACCTTAAAATAATAATGATATTATGAATTTGGCTAATTATATTCTTTCATTCCGAAAATATTTTTATTAAAGGTACAATATTTTAATATATTTCATATAAAAATAGAGATTTGTTTTTCAAAATAATAAATCTTATTACTAAAATTATAATACTGAAAAGTGAGTTCTTATTAGGAATACATGAAATAATAAATTACCATAATTAAAAAAAGAAATTTTTTTTTCAAATATTGATATTAAAATTCATCCCGTTAAATTTCATAATCTAGGTTTTAAAAATAACATTAAAATTTTATTATTTCATTGATTATCACACATCATATAATGCATAGTGTTCTACGTTAATGATTCTATTACCAATCGTATTATTTTAAAACCAATTTTTAAGGTGGAACATTCTCAAAATTTAAATAAATTACATTCCATAAATTGATTCCTTAGAGATACATTTTTAAAAATTTAATGATATCTTTACAAGATAAAATCACCAAAATTGATTTAAAAAACATCCTTTGAAAATGGGAATATAAAAATATAAATGTTACATGAATGGATAGAAAATTGATTCCCAATATAATGAAAAAATTAATGGGAAGTGAAAATAATGACATATATGATAAATAATATTGAATAATGTGTAAAAGTTTGGGGTGATAAATAACAATATCATGAAAATTTTAATCACTACTAAACCATTTGTCCTTGAGGAGTGAGAATAAAAAACAACACTAAAAAATAATTTTAATATTATTTTTTAAATTTTAAACACCAATTTCCCAATATTTTTGGAATTCAATTACCGTTGAATAAAAGAAAATATAAATTTAATATTTCATAAAACCCATAATAATTTTTCCAGGCATTGGTTCTAGTATTCATTAATATTCCTTTAATTTTAATAACATTTTCCAATTAAGTAAGAACAATAGTAATTACTATTTTCGGAAACACTAAAATTTTCAACAAATTATAGAAGATCCCATGTGGTTTTAGAAGAATTAAAAATATGTGATTTAATATCATTGGGTTTAAACATCATTAAAATAACCTATATTAAAAAATCCACAATCCATGATCTGTCAAAATATTATATGGAATAATATACATACACGAATTAGAAATGAAATTTTAATTAGTACATCATTTGATTGAAGTTTACAACAAAATTATATCACATTCATTATATCATGGATAATTTGTATCATGATATGATTTATTTATATAACTTTAATGTTCACGTCACTCATGTATTGATGGACTTCAATTACCCAGTTCTAGAATATGAAATCAATGTTATTTTCTAAATCACATTGATCACAATAATAATATAGACATGATTTGGAATAAAAGTTCAACATGACCTAGTTCTTAAAATAAATTCACAATATAAATAATCAATAATATGTGATAGATATCTATAAAAATTAATTCATCCTAATAAATATTTTAAAAATCATGAGGATAAATATATATTTCATTAAGATACTATATATTTGAAAATTTATTTTTGTTTCTTTGAACAAAAAACCATGAATATAAGACCATTACACACACTGAGGACATCATGTTTTGTAATAAATTTTTAAAAAATGATCACCCCTTCATATCAAATGAACAACTGAAATGATAAAATAATAATTTTTATATTATCTAGTATAGTCCACAAATAATTTAGAAACCCAAGAACATTCGATGTTCTTTCATAAATAAATTGATTATCATATTCATTTATATGATCAATATAATATAATATAAAAATTGAAATATATTCAATAACCTTTATTATGGGAAATGAAAAATTTAATATATTATTTTTTATCATATTATTTTTCACACATGGATTCGTGTAGGTCCGTATATGTGTGGATAATTTAATCCTAATCTCTTATTTATCCTTATAAGTAACACATATGGATACATATAACATGAATAAATTTTGGGACCCAATAAATATTAAAATGGGTCCAAATCATAGACAAATAACTAATTTAGTAAACCAATAAATAAAAATGTATTTAGTATTGTTACTATATCCTAGAAATCAAGGAGATGTAGTATATCTCTTCCTTATCACATAAAAAAATTCTATCTTGATCAAACAAAAAACAATACACAACCAAATAAACTTATGAAACATGGAACGACTAAGTAATTCAATTTTATTATTTGTTAAATATGTCAAAATACTCAATTATAAGATACACATTATAAATAATTTTGTTTTATGAGACTGATACACAATTTAATTATTTTTAACACTCAATAATTGTCATAAAATTAGGGGTTCATATTGGATGTTCAGTCCTCATCCTCTCTTCCACTCGAGAACCCAATGTGTGGACAAAAATAGGAGACGAATCAATATTTTTAGAACATATGGAAATTTGGGTTTTATATAATCATTTTCTACCAAATATTATTATTCTAAAAAAATATATATAATTTCAAATATTAGAATTGTAGTATCTCATGGTTCTCAGAATAAATAGGAACTATTATAAAAATTTCTTAAGAGACATTTTCTTTAAGAAAATCCCATCTAATTGAGAGATACAAATGGATTAAAAATATTACTATAATAATAATATGATTTTTTTAAATATATACATATCTTATTAATATCTGCATACAAAGTAGTTATGTCTATGGAACCCATGAAATAAAATCCAAGATACACTATATCCAACTACGAAAAACTATCAACCAAATATTTTTCACATGAGTATCAATAAATTTTATATCTGTATATATAATTTTGATTGTTTTATATATTTTCCTCCATGGATGCTCTACTAACTGTTACATTACAACACTCAAAAAAAATTTGGATGTGTATGTTTTGACTGTTGGTGTGGCCAATCCTTCATGAAATAAACAATATAACCATTTTTAATACTATATTGAATCACGGTTGACACAATTATGATAATTTCAAGCTCAAAAACAATATTATGTATCAAAAAATATTCTATAGAATCATGAGAAGACATTATAATATCACTTTATATTGTTGAATCAACAATGATATCCTTATATTAACTTCTCCAGGTAAAAGAACCACCATTAATGAAAAACTAATATATGGGAAATGATGTTACAATATAATTATTTGTATCAATATAAACTTAGTACATCCCATCACCACTACTATCACATCTCCTCAATACATTACTATTTTATCCTTTAACAATATTTTATATATTAATATAGTTTTTATTGTTACCTAATGCACATATCCAAGATAATCATGGTATCATTACAAAATGATTTTTGATAATGGAAAATGAATACTTTTACTTTGCATAACAAACTAGTTAATCCCACAAATGAAGCACAACGGATCCAATATATTCATTAATTGTACTCTCATGTGTTTGGGATAATCTTCCTAGAGGGAATAATTCCTCATTATACGATAATTAATTCAACATTTGGTAGTTACTTATTATAACTTTTGATCTTATTTTGAATATAAGAACATTTAAATAACTAGTGTATACATTTATATCTTCAACATAGATGATTATAAATATAATATGAGTATATTCACGTATTTATTCAATTTTGACCAAGTAATTTAACCATGTCATTGTAGACAATAAAACTTGAATTCTATTTCCCAAAGACATTTTTTCATTGAACTATATTATTTGAATGACTATAAAGATAACACTGAACATCTCATGGAATCATCTCTAACCCTTTATATTATCTATAAAAAATACAATATGCCCCCATATACATTAAAATTCTATGATAGTGATTACATCTTCTATCCACACATGGATTTATACAGATTGCATACATTATTTTATGTCCCTTATAGAATAAACCATCTAGGTTGTTTCAAATTGAAATACTAAACTAAGATCCCATATAGAAAACTTTTTTTACATTTACCTGAGATATTCCATAATCCAATAAGGATGGTAGGGAATGTAATATTATAATTATTTTCAGAATTATTAAATGTTAGATAGTTATTTAATAGTTGATAGATAAATATTTCCCAAAACACATCTCAGTTAGTTGCACCCTATTACTACTACCATTAAAATTGATCCCATGTTAGTAATGAATAACCATTTATGACAAAAATGAATTACTTGAACGTAATGGTTATTGAAAACCCATATATGATATTTATAAATATATCCCATTTAAGAATTTCTACCCCTGATCAATTTAGAAAAATCATTATCATTTAAAACATCCTAAAAAGGGATTTGGTTCATTGATATCAAGGATTAATGTTTCCCCAAATATGTTTTTAATAAAACCATATCTCTTTTGGGCATCTGAGGATTGGAAGATAGATAGTGATAATCACATCTATGGATATCGAAGATAAGAATACCAATTTTATATCAATCATTGTAACAAGGGTCATCATTGAATGGAATGATAGTAGCTAAATTATTTATACAAATATGAATAACATTTTTCATTTTTTCTGAATAGAATTTCTATTATGGTGCGATTTGATATTTTATTAATATAAATTATATGTCATTATTTCATTATGAGTTTTTTTATTATATGTTGTAAAAATCTATTATTATATCGTGCATATTAGGAATTAATGTTTGATTCAAAACATGTTCTTAATATTTGTTTTATCATATTTTTTTGAAAAATGAATAAAATATAAAATTATTTTATAATACAATCTATTATTCCGATTAAAACACTATAAAAAATTTAATAGATTTATATTTTTAATAGTGAAATATTTTTTAAAAAACGTTATTAAATAAATATTAACAACGACGGTAGCGGAAGAAGAATCAGAGCGGATCGTCACACCTCTTCTAGGTCATTGTGACGTCAGATCTTTAATATGGGATCGATCATCCACAAAATGGGTGCACAATGATCCATTGTTCATCACCTCAGGAAGAACATGAAAAACACCAGAGAAAAATGTGGAGAATTATAATAAACCAAAATGAGGAACTAAACTCCACCGACGTTTGTCAGGACGTTGATGCTCACCCGTTAGTAGAATTAAAAAAGAGTAGAAATCAACCCAAATTAAACATGGATCAATTCCCCAAAATCATACCAATAAAATCCTCCCACAAGAGCATTCGAATCCACAGATCAACATGTTCATGGTTGATTTGTGATAGTAATTTAAATTTAAAAACAGGGAAAAGAGAATCAAAATAACAACCACTACCTCAAAAAGGGATTTATTGCTGATGAAGGGGGTCACACGGCCTTCGTCACCTAGATCCTTAATCTTCAATGGCACACCGATTCAAATCTTTGATTTTCCATCGTTCATTGCCAATAGTTTTCTGCAAAGCCCAATGAATTCCCTATATTTTCTCTCCACCTTCTGCAAACAAGTAAAGTTGGATTAATCCATTAAAATAATGGAATGTGTTTTAGCATTCCATCATTGTGTGGCATTAATCAATCATGTTTCTGTTTCTGAGTCATTTTGACATGAAAATAATTCCTGAAACAACTACCCCATTGCTGCACAGCAGTGGATGTTTCCAAATAAAATAAAATAACATCATGAATTTATTTTATTTTATTTTACTAAAAACATCCAAGAATTATATTTTTCCCTCGACCCATGCAGGTCAATTTTAAACCTATTCATTGGAAAATCAATTTTCCTGGATGCAATGGTTCCCTCATATTTTTAATCTCGGAATCCATTCGTGAACTACCGTAACTACGAAAATGTGTGGACTCACATAACATAAAAAAAGATCAAACCACCAATCCGGGCTCACTGGGCCTCAGAATGATATACTGTCTTCAGGCGTTGTCTCGAAATATTTTCATATAATATTCAAAAATAAATCATATAAATATTTGAGAGATTATATTTTTGGTTATAATTAAAATTAAATACTAATAATAAAATTTATTAATGTAATATACATGTTAAATAATCAATCATTTTTTTAAAATGTATACAATAATTTTTATATGATTATGAAAAGTATAACCCAATTTTATGATCAAAGGTTATATTTTTTAATAGTATATTTGTCACATTTATATGGGACACTTCTATTAAATTGTTCATAATGGACAGCTATCCATTTAAATAAATGTAATATTATTTAAATAATATATAGCCACACAATGTCACCATCATTGTATTTAATATTTTTCCTTATTCACATATAGAAAAAATAAAGATGCGAGTGAACATAATTTTGAATATTTATCTCAATATTTATATTTTCATGATATAATGTTTTTTTAAATTTTAAAAAATTCTATAAATTCTATAAATGAATCTTCAATAATGAAAAAAATTTATTTAATTGAGAACAAATAATTGTTTTTAAATTTATGACATTTGATATATTTGGTGTCAGTTAATTTTTATAATTAACTTTATATATATTATGGATATATTAACTATGTGTGAAACATTATTATTTGAAATTTTTATTTTTATTGATGTATTTGGTGTCCAAGTAAATAAATAGTATAAAATTTGACAATATTGATATTTTATTGAAAATTATTTTATAAAATTATTATTGATTCTAAAAAACATTATATAATCAAAGAGGAGATAATATATGGTCAATAATGTATTTTACTATTAATTTATAATATATTTATTTGATTTGGATCTATAATATCAATATTATATTTTAATATTTTGATAATTTATGAAAGTTCCCCTCACATGATTTATAAAATGAAACCTCCTTCCATAATTACCCACACCACATTGAGACTTATAGCTCAACCAAACCATGACTGTTTCTTCTCCAAAAATTCCCAAATTTATCATAGAATACTTCCATTGGGCATAAATCCAACCAATAAAGTATTTTTCTAAAAAATAAAAGGAGATTCCCAAAGAAGTCTTAACGTTCATCAGCAAACATTTGTAATATATTTATACCATATGCCCATAAAAATATTTTTACATCAGGTTTACATAAAAACCTCAATATAATAAGTGCATAGATTTTTTTATTTTATGTTTTACACTCACACACACTTCCAATGAATGGGATGCGCAATCATCATTCGCATTTAAGGCAGGATACCTCCACATAAAACAATTTCATTACTTCATTATTTAGCACATGTAACGAATGGTAAAAATAAATAAATTTATATTTTTATATGAAATATATGATATTTATAATTTATTTATTCTTGTTGAGTTATGATATAACACATACCTTCATTCATTAATTTTTTTTAAAAAAAATTACATTATTTTTGGATGTGTGGAATGTTGTCTCCTCAAAAGATTTTATTCATTCACAAGATAAATGGAATGTTTTGAAGATCGATTTAGTGAAATTATATTTAATATTTGAAATAAAAATTCAATAAAAACTATATTAATTATAGTCAATGTACCATAACATGGTATTATTAATAAGATGGTAATATAATTTCATATTTAATTCATATATGGTATTATTGAAATGAATATAGTTCTATGATAAATTTATAATAATAATATATATATATTATAAGATGTTTTAAATAAAATAAACTAAAATAATCATAATGGAAGGGACTACATCTCAATCTCAATTCATTCGGGCATAGTTGAATGTTATACACAATTCATATTTTATAAGGTGTTTATAAATCTCATTCTACATATCATATAATGTCATTAATTTATTGATTACCAAATTATATAATGGTTTGTTAAATTTTAATCTTTAATGGATTTATTGACGTAAATGATCAATGGGGTATGCAACACCTCGAGTATTTAATGATTTAATTCTCAAATTTTTTTCTCCAAGTCAATATTCTGGATACACATTTATATGTTTATTTATATAAAATTATAAAAATGGTAAATTTATATCTATTTTTAATTTCATTAAATTATTAAAAAAACGAGATCTTTTAAATGTTTTATGTGTATTCTTTTGAAAATCAATAAAAGGAATGTTCTATTCATAACAAATAGGGTTAAAACGATGTTTCCGCTCCTATTGGAATTGTATTACTTTTTTCATGAAATTCAATATCGAATGATTAATTAATTAAAAGAATATAATGATCTTTTTTTGTATTTTGGTTATGAAAGTTTTTAATTGAATGAAAATGGTGTTTTTAAAAGAATATTATATTCTTATTTCATTAATTAGAGTTCTTCGGCAAAAACATTCTCAATCATCTCATTTAATGTATTTTCATCAATGTCAACATATCATATTGAGTATGGTACCACAATGATGTATATATATTTTGATACATTCATAAATAATTTTGTAAATGGTTTATGTTTAGTTTTACACTGGTTTTATAGATATAACATATGAATAGTTATTGATTTTTTAAGTCATATTGATTTTGTAATATTGTTTATCCATGCATGTATTTATAAGAAATGAATCAAAGGGTGAGGAACATATATAGGAAATATCTTCATTGTATCAGTAGTATGTTGAGGTGAAATCAATTGGTGAAAACCCCTTAGTTTTTGGTTCCATATAGATTTAAATTTCCAAGAGTATAGATATTCTCCCTAATCAGATGGGTTTCTACCGAAAATCATAAACAAAGTTGAGGATAGATTATGATTATAATTATATTTAATATACACAAATATAGATGAATCATCCTAAATTAGTCATTGCATCATTATTTTTAATCCATTTGAGTATGAGGTTAGTTTTAATATCCATGGTCATTTTTTACGATCTTGTAATTATTGTTTCAATATTAAATAATCATTTATTATTCTGATCATTATTATTTTTTTCAATTGAAGTTAGATTCTGATTTAAATTAACTTTATTATTAATTTGAGATGAACCCTTTCAAATATTAAAATTTTCAACATGATTCTATGTAGTTTATTATATTAGATATGAAGGGTATTTGTAATGTTATAAATGGCTTTCGTAAATGGAATACTTTTTGATTTTATGATAAAATTGTATTCTGAATTTAAAATATGAATCTATTTTACCAATACCTAAAAATAGTTTGTTCTTTCAATGTCACGACCCGTCCTCAGGGCCAGTGCCATGACTACCCCAAGCCCGCCTTCCATAGGCCAGGGGCTGGCGACTAGCACCAAGGCGTAAATCCCCACAAAAAGGGAAGTCATTGCCTTTGAAAAGTAAACAAGAACCACAGAGTAAGAAAGTGGAAAAGCAAACACTAAGTAAAAATGGTACAAGCTGTGCTGAAAGTGAAGGTGGCCGGAAATGCAAGACCAACTGTAAAGTACAACTGAAAGGAAAAACATCAACTGAAAGGAAAACAGTAACTGAAAGGAAAAGTCGCAGCGTCGAGCCATCCTCTGGAAGTCCCACCTGAAGGGTGGGTACAGATAGCCTCCACTGCTCCTCGGGTTTACCTGACCGCTCCGAGTACGTCCCGCCCAGTGGTCCACCTCCAGGTACCGTCCTGCTCCGCACGCCTCCACCACGATCTGCGTTGTCCGTCGTCTGCAACAAACACAATGTAGTTCGGGCATAGCCCGTGCAGGGGTGAGTATAAGCTACTTAGTAGGGACCCTGTGACCCTCAAGGTCTCACTAAAACCAACAGGTATAACCACAAGAAGATCTCAACAGATAACCTCTACTTAGATATATGCCCATACATATACCTAAGTTATCAAGTAACCCATCTCAATCATGAGGAAACACATGGATTGTGAAATCAACGGATAAACACTACTCAGGTATATGCCGATACATATACCTATGTTATCAAGTGACCCATCTCAATCATGAGGTAAACACAAAGGTCAAAAGTCTCAGCTCAAACCAGGATTTTTCATTATCGAAACCGTAACTGCTGAAGAGCTCCGTCTCTGGAGTGTAAAGTGGTCTTGTCACGACTCTGAGGTACTGCTCACTAACCTAAGACTGCTTCAGTACTCCACCTATCGAGTACCGCGGGCCAGCTGCTACAACCAAGCGCTTCCATGTGCAACTACAACCAAGCGCACCTCGGTCGTGGGTCCTCCGCTACAACAAAGCGTTCCCATGTGCCGCTAAAACCAAGCGCACCTCTGTCGTGAGTCTGCCGGTACAGCCAAGCGCTCCCATGTGCCGCTACAACCAAGCGCACCTCTATCGTGGGTCTGCCGCTACAACCAAACGCTCTCATGTGCCGCTAAAACCAAGCGCACCTCTGTCGTGGGTCTGTCGCTACAACCAAGCGCTCCCATGTGCCGCTACAACCAAGCGCATCTCTGTCGTTGGTCTGCCGCTACAACCAAGCGCTCCCCTGTGCCGCTACAACCAAGCGCACCTCTATAACACACCGAGTCATTCGGTCAGCTGTCGTCGGGTCTCAGTCAGCTACACGGTCTCTGTATTCCGCACACTTGTCTCTGGGAGGGTCCGATCCACGAGCTACTGGTCGATAATCCAATTGTCACAAGTCCCTCAAGGAAGTATCTCAAAGGACCACCTCGTCGTAGGGGTCTCAACGCAACAGACGACGCGTCAATCGGACGACCGGTCTGTGAGTTACTGGCCTTTTTGTCCTAGGGGCCCAGTTTGTTTCGTGTGCGAACCAATCCGGCCGTAACTCAACTATACCCCGAACACTCATAGGGTATACTCATAGGGACCGTTTCTCAACGTGATCACCAACGCCGTTGACGGTTCGTCAAACGGACGTCTGGTCTGAAAGATATCAGCTTTTCCGTTCCAGGGGCCCGGTTGGATTTTGGTGCGATCCAACCCGGCCACTATCCATATGCATCCTAAACTCGGGCAGAGGATGCCAAGAGTTTCGTCTCATCAAAAGGAAAGCAACGAGACAGACGGCGCGTCAATCGGACGCCCGGTCTGTGAATTATTGGCTTTTTTGTCCTAGGGGCCCGGTTGGTTTTTAAGGCAAAACCAACCCGACGGAACACAAAGTATTCTGAAACCTTGAGTACGATATACCGAAACGATTCTTTCGATCCAAGGATCGCACTGCCATTGACTGATCGTCAATTTTAGGTCTGTAGCTCATGTTATGGGCAAACGACCGAAGTTGATTCGAAAATGGGGGGTCCGGGTCCGGGCCGACCCGGCCCGGCCGGCCCGGCACGGCGGCGTGGACTGGCGTGGCGGCACGGCCCGGGCGCCGCTCGGGTGACACGTGCAGGGGGCGAGGCCCCCGCCCTTCCTCAGCTGGTGGCGCGGCTGGATGCCGCGCCTTGGAAAATAAACAGCCCCCCCTAACGTGGGGGGCCTGCCTTTGAGAAAAACGGTGTGGCGCTGCCCCCCCATTGTAACCGTGGCCCCATCCCTTCATGAGGGGCCAAACAAGCAGCCCGGGGGAATTTAATTCCCCCGGTTTTTACCATTCCGGCCGGCCCGACGTGGCCGGCTGGGTTCTTCTCAACAGGACCCGCAAGGGCCGGTCCTCTTCCATCTTCCCACACCGGCAGCCCGGCTGGCCGCCGGTCATCACGTCCCACCGCGGCCCGGAACCGGCCGCGGCCTTCGTCGTCTAGCGCGGTGCGACAGCACCGCGCCCCTCCACCACGGCCCCGCTCCGGCCGCAGTGCCTCCGGTTTCCTTCGACGCGGCGTGACAGCGTCGCGTTCATGATAAATCATTCTGTGGCGCGGTGCGACGGCTCCGCACAATAATTGTCGAATGATATCTGCATGGTGCGACGACACCACTCCACCACGTTTCATCCGCAAGAAACATTCAAGAACTAAGGAGGGGGGTTAGGCCGTGTTTGTGCGGTCCGGACCCCCTCTTGTTAAACGATAACACATAATCATTTATCCTCAAGATTTTCATTCTAGAACCAAGAATGAGAATAAATAAATTAAACAACAACGAACCCCTACCTCGGTTTCAAGAAAGATGTTCGTCAACGACCCGCGGAAGACGAGCGTCGCGGTGGTCGGCGTCGCGGAAAAAGGATGTCGATATCGTGAAGTGAGGATTTGAAGCTCTTTGACGGATATTTCGTCACGGGAAACCGTCGCGGAAGAGATGACGTGGAAGGAGACGTCGTCGGTGTCGCGGGTATGTCGTCGCGGAATACGGTTCCCGAGAACGTGGCGTTCTTCGCCAACTTTTGAAGAAGAAGGAGAGAATTCTTCAAAACCTCTCAAGATGGCTAAGGAGACAAACCAAAATAAAATAGGCTAAGGCTTATTTTATTCACACAATTATCAATTTAAATTTCAAAGGTTTGAAATTCAAACAACTCAACTCCATTAATTAACCAAGTTTTCAAGTTAATTAAAGAGGGGTTATTGGGAGTATAAAAATAGAAGATGAAGAGTTAGGGTTCGTGTGGGCCCCACCACAATTAATCCTCTCAAGGGAGTTTAAGTGGATGTGGGTCCCACTCCTAACTCCTTTTGGGAGGAGTTAACCAACAAGTTAAAAATAAAATGTGTTTCCACATTTTATTTAACTTCTTTTAATTTTTCCCAAAACTAACTTTCATCTGGCATAAAACGCAACCTCAGAAAAGGTCTCCTTAAGCGAATATCAGCACTACGAGTTCATCGGAGCCCTCAGATTTCAATTCTGAGCACCAGATCAAAAGTTAGAAATTCCAGCTCTTTCGTTCATTGAACGTACCCGAGCCAAACTTCGGAAATTGATTCCGGGAACTCCAGGCCTCAGAATCAGGTGCCGTCAGAAACCGCGCTCTTGTAAAATTCCAAAAAAAAATTAAGAAAAAATTTCCCTTGAATTTTACGGGTCTTAACATTAATCCCACCTCAGGGATTTATGTCCCCATAATGCTTCAACACAGACTAGGGATACAAAGGCGGTAGAGCTAGGCGGTAAGCCACCTCGCCAATCCTGCTGAGGACCTGGAAGGGTCCGATGAAGCATGGAGACAACTTTTCACCTCGTCCAAAACTCTGTAAACCACGTCGAGGTGAGACACGCAAGAAGACGTGGTTGCCATCCTCAAAATCTAGTGGCCTCCGCCTCCTGTAAGCATATGACTCCTGCCGGCTCTGAGCTGTCCTCATCCGCTCCTGGATGACCTGGACCTTTTTTGTCGTGGCCCGGACCACCTCTGGTCCCACAAGAGCTGATATGATTTCTTCCTTGCCGATAAGGGAAATCCAGTCTCATCCCCTGGATGAACCACGTTCTTTTCCAAATACTGTCAATCCTGACATGGATGATACTAACACATACCAAGGATGAAGTCGTAAGGCCTCGACGCTACTACCAAGAGATCCAACCGTTACTCTCACCTCCTAGGGTTGAGTCACACTGTTGGAATCAGTGTGTGGTAACTGGGTCTCCTCCAGTAGGTACCTCTCAAGTGAGGGTCAAGTCAACAGTCTAAACCGGAACCTCTTAGTAACAACATAAGAGAGGACATGAATGTAAATGTCACAAGAAAAGGTGTCTTTTATTACTGCAACCCAAGTACAAAGACACAAGGCATCTACAAACATACATCAACAAAACTAGAAGCAACATGAACAAAAGTCTTCAGGTCTGGAGCTAGTCCCGCTCCTGTCCATCTTCTCCTAGAGCTCCATGATCGTAGGCCTTAGCTGCCTGAAGCTGAGCTCCCCCATGTCCTCCTGCAGTCGGGGTTGACCTCCTAGTGGTGGTGGTGGCAACACCCCGAAGCATCGTCCACCTCCAGCTGCATGACCAGCTCCCCTGCCATGGCCGCCTGCTCCTTGCGGCCCGCCCTGATCGAACCTCTGCCTCTGCCTGGGGGGCCCTTCGACCATCTGTTGGTCATCCGTGTGGTGGGTCAGACAGTCACGAGCCATGTGACCAATCCCGCCGCAGGTGTAACATTGCCCTCTCATGGCAAGTCATTGCCCACCCCGAGTGCCTCGCACAAACGATCCATAGTCATGCTGTCGACCACCTGTAGGTACATTCCTCTTGGACCCCTGCATCATCCGTCTATTGCCCGCCTCAAAAGTCTCTGCCGCATGCCGGTAAGTGGTGGGTCCTCCTGCTGGAGACTGCTCATCAAGGAAACTCTCCACTAAGAGGGCTCACTCCAACACCCCAGCCTGAGTCAGAATGTTGAGGGAGATCATCGAAGCCCTGATCTCATGCCTCAGTCCCTGCTCGAAGGTCCGGGCCTGGATGAACGGGTCCCGTACCATATCTGTGGAGTAGCGCGAGAGATCAGTAAATCTCGCCGAGTACTGGGCCACTGTCATGCTGCTCTGCCGCAGTTGTTGTAGCTCCTGGATGCGCACCGCTTGGAGGGTGGCCGAGATGAACTCGGAGCGGAAGATGCTCTCAAAGTCCGTCCAGAGGAGAGATGCCTCGTCGTTCACCTGGAGAATCAAGCTCCACCATCTGCCTGCTGCCGCGTATAGGAGGCTCGCTACGAGGATCACCATGAGGTCTGCTGGTGACCTCACTAATCTGAAAACCCGTACCACTGCCTCCAGCTAGTCCTCGGCGGCCTGAGGGTCCGTCTCCCCGTGGAACCTGGGTGGTCGCTGGCGCTGGAACTCATGCAGTGCACTAAGGCGACGTGCATCATCAGCGGCTGGGGCTGGTAGCATCGGTGGCTCGGCGGGTATAGGTACCGCCGATGCCTCAGCTATCAAAGGGCCTTGAACCGAGTCCTCGACGCTCGGTGGGCTCTCGCCACACACATCGCTCGGAACCCTAGCTGGCTGTCGTCGTGGGTCCATCATGAAAAGGAAACAAGTGTGCCATGGTCAGGACAGTATACCTGTTGAGCTGACACAAGTAAACACAAAGAAAACCTGAAACACACAGGCAATCAATGTTTTCGTGCATTAAGTCGGAAATCAGAAGTCAGGGTCCTGGTGTACGAATACGTCGGCCGCCGCAACAACACTGGACTCCCTGGACTTACAACCACACCCAATACGCTAAACACTATTGCTTCACACAGAAGAAAGATCAGAGTCTGTGGTAGAACTGACCACCTCTGATACCAATTTGTCACGACCCGTCCTCGGGGCCCGTGCCATGACTACCGCAAGCCTGCCTTCCATAGGCTAGGGGCTGGCAACTAGCACCAAGGCGTAAATCCCAACAAAAAAGGAAGGTATTGCCTTTGAAAATTAAACAAGTACCATAGAGTAATAAAGTGGAAAATTAAACACTATGTAAAAAATGGTACAAGCTGTGCTGAAAGGGAAAGGGGCCGGAAATACAAGCCCAATTGTAAAGTACAACTGAAAGGAAAAACAACAACTGAAAGAAAAAACAACAACTGAAAGAAAAAACCGCAGCGTCGAGCCGTCCTCTGGAAGTCCCACATGAAGGGTGGGTACAGATAGCCTCCACTACTCCTCAGGTCCACCTGACCGCTCCGAGTACGTCCCGCCCAGTGGTCCACCTCCAGGTACCATCCTGCTCTGCACGCCTCCACCACGATCAGCGCTGTTCGTCATCTGCAACCAACACAACGTAGTGCGGGCATAGCCCGTGCAGGGGTGAGTATAAGATGCTCAGTAGGGACCCCGAGACCCTCACGGTCTCACTAAAACCAACAAGGATAACCACAAGAAGATATCAATAGATAACCTCTACATAGATATATGCCCATACATATACCTCAGTTATCAAGTAACCCATCTCAATCATGAGGAAACACAAGGATTGTGAAATCAATGGATAACCACTACTCAGGTATATGCCCATACATATACCTAAGTTATCAAGTGACCCATCTCAATCATGAGGTAAACACAAAGGTCAAAAGTCTCATCTCAAACCATGATTTTTAATTATCGAAACTGTAACTGCTGAAGAGCTCCGTCTCTAGAGTGTACAATGGTCATGTCACGACTCTGAGGTACTGCTCACTAACCTAATAATGCTTCAGTACTCTACCTATCGAGTACCGCCGGCCAGCTGCTACAACCATGCGCTCCAATGTGCCGCTACAACCAAGCGCACCTCTGTCGTGGGTCCGCCGCTACAACCAAGTGCTCCCATGTGCCGCTACAACCAAGCGCACCTCTGTCGTGGGTCTGCCGCTACAACCAAGCGCTCCCATGTGCCGCTACAACCAAGCGCACCTCTGTCATGGGTCTACCACTACAACCAAACACTCCCATGTGCCGCTAATATAAGGCCCCATCCTTAAACCTTACTTAATCTTGATTTATTACAAGATTACACATTGAGGATCTTTTCTGGTTTAGAGTTTTAGAGAATTAGATCATGAAACATTCATTACATTCCACATTTAAACAAAGTGGTTACATAAAAGATAATATTCATTCTTCCCATCAATGGAAACATATTTAAAATAAAACATGGATTCTTTCTTGACACATCCTTGACACTATCATCACATCATGTACCTTTCCCTTGACCAGTGAAAAATATTTCAAAAACTTGGGATGAGCATAAAAAGCTCAGTAAAGGTTATAAATATATGGAAAGGAAACATGAGTTCATATATACATTAGAATGAAATCACACTTTACCAATAAAACATAGGCATTTCAAATCATGAATAAATAATAGAAAACATAAGACATAAAGGTAACCCGAGGCATTCATAACATTCTTGCGTAGGGAGTAACCCTCTTGGTTACGTTTGGAATACCCATCACAGTATATTCCCTAAATCTCTTCAGAGAAACCTTAACGTTTCACTCCTTCGCGTTACCCAATGCATTGGAGAGCTATATCGGGCTCACCCGCCCTTAGTTTATCACCGAACCACCCGTCTTGATAATAATGTCCAAGAACCATAACATAATCGTATCACATAAAACATGCATAAAGGAAACATATCATTTCCACGTTTCAATCACCAGATATCAATACAACACAAAAAAAATTGTGAAAACCATTTTCAATACCAAAATAAAAGAAAAGTAAAACATGGTATTTATTTTTCTTTTAAAAAGAAGGTATGGCTTGTAAAGGAAGCCGAAACTCAAATAACGGTCACGATGGCGGAGAAGTCGTTGTCGCCGCATATGTACGACAAAAACATTCCCTTTTGTCGTTTAGTGAACACTTCGTATAAAAAAGATTCCTTTTGAATAAACGTAAAAGTCAAAGGGGTTTATACACCGTATAAAAGAAAGTTGTGTATAAAATAAAATATGCCTCAATGAAAGGAGATTGAGACGATGTCCCATACCACCTTGAAGCTTAAAATTTTAAACCATTAATATCCATATAAATAAATCCTTAAAACCATTTTGAAAACATGGATATTAATTAGAACAAATAATTAAAACATTTAAAACGACATTTTGGTTAAATGGGTTTTACCAAAATTAGAGACACTTGAATATAATAATTGAGGAATAACATTTAGTCAGAACATTATAATATCATGAGAATAAATGGATTCATGATATAATACTCTAAAGGACAGTATATACACCATATAAGAGTGAATTGGTGCATAACAACAATGAACTCTCAATAGAAATGTCAAATGTGATGAAATCCCTTATAAAGAATGTATCCTTAAATTAAGGACAAATCAATCTCAAAAATATGTGTGACAAATATAAATACACCCAATATAAGTGGATATTAAGTATAAAACAATAAAAGGTCATTCACAAATATTCAATGGATGACATATTCAATGACTACATGTTGAACACAAAGAAATCGAAATTGGGTTAAAAAGATCCCTTGACAGCCTAACGACATCACATCAAAAAGAGTTGATGAGAGATAAAAAGAGTATCTCATCACTTGGACATAAAATTTACATCAACAAGGATATATGAGAACATATACCAAAATAACAATATGTAAATTAAAATACCCAACAAAAGAAGTCTTTTAAAAAAGAGGAGGGTGAAAGGTTCCCTTACCGACTTGGGTATCTTTCAAAACATACACCCCATGAAGGAAGGACAATAGATCATTGATTTAAATACTCATAAACGAAATTATATTACACAAAGAGTAGAATAATGGGCAGTACATACACAACTAAATGGAATTTGTGGCAAATGTAGCATAAATCTCACGGGAATAAAAGTGAGATGAAAAATAACTTACAAAAACTCGGCAGCCTAACGACGCCACTTAAAACTTCCAAAAATGATTTATGAGAGGTAATAGGGTCTCTCATCATATGAAAATAATAAGTACAGTAGGAGTAATATAAAATAACATCCCAATAATAAGAAATATGAGCATAAAAGGAATGACATAAAGAGTGTACTTAAAAAGAAAGAGAGGTGTAGGATCCCTTACCTCGGGTCCGACTTGACTCGATCGTTCTTTAATCTGCTGAATAATAAACTTGAGTTAATTTATACTTCCTTAAGAAACTTTTTCAAGTTCATTATTCCTTTTACACCACTTATTACCATGTCATAAACATTATGTAATCATTTAAGTTAATAATATTTGTTTTGCCGATATTTGGTTCTTAAGTCGAAAGTGGACTTCTTACCATTACATGTTGTTCGTGTGGCCAAATGTTAATTATATCCAGAATTGTATTCATGATGTAGATATCATATATGTCATATATATCCAGTACATTAATGCATTTATAACATTACATAATCATTTAGAGGTAAGAAATGAAATGCACCGTTCATGGAGATGGTAAGCCGTACGTACGCATGAACGCTACTTTCATTTCTATTTCGTATTTTATAGAATGGAATAATAATGATATAAAGGTATATTATAATTCCAGTATAATATCATATATAAAATCATATTTCGATCCTTTATACATCCCACATATGGTATTTAACGAATCAAATCACTTTGAGGGGGCGGTAGTCCGCACTTCCTTAAATGAAGATATCGCGTATACCCATAATGGAAGCCATAAAGGTAAGACAAAAATGAAAAATACAGGAGCATAAGAAAAACATAAACATATTATATATCATATATAAAAATAGTGACATCATAATGTCCACCTTTGAAGGTGTTAAATGAGTATTGAACAATCATCGTTTCGGGAGGCAGAATTTCACCATCCACGGAAACCGTATGTTCTTTAACCATTTGATGTAGTTGTGTGAGAGTGTAGATCGAATAAATCTTATAACAAAATCCTAGTATATTGAAGATACTGGTGTTGTTACAAAAGAAATAAATAAAAAGAGTTTAGGGGGTTGGAGAAGAAAAATAAAACAAATGAACATGAGAGAATGAATTACCTTTAAAAGTGTAACTCCTTTTGATTTGAGCCAAAAGGCTTCCTTTGAAAGGATTCTGCCCAAAGGGAATCCTCTAGGATGAGGAGAGGGATGTGGAGAGAGTAAATGGGTAGGGGTTGGCCGAGCCAAAGGCTTTATGAGTTTGTGAAAAGAGGTAGATGTGGGGGCCTTTTATAAGAGGAGAGGAGGGGCACTTTTGGAAAGTAAGGAAATATTACTTTATTTGAAAATGTGTTTCAGTTTTAAAAGGTCCCACATTGATATAATTCGTGGATAAGGTTATAAGGGTTCGAAATCCACCCATCCAATAAGTTTTGGACATGTTTAGTTCATAGATATTACATTATATTTCCATTTTATTTTAATCGTTAAATAATGATGTCATCGCTGCATCATTATGATGTCATAAATAATTTAATTTATTTAATGTCTAGAAATTATAAAAAAATTACTATGATGTATGAAGTCTTTTTAGCTTTATAATGACTATTTATAATCAAAAATATTACTTGTATAACCCTACTTAAAAATTGATTTAGTAAAACATATCATGTTTGTGTCAATTTTACTTTTCCATTAAATAAAAATATATTATTGTCATTTTCCAACTAAAGTTGCTCCATGGGGTCCCCAAGTTCGCCTATGGCTTGTCTTGGTCGGCCAGGACTCACCCAATAGGTTTAGGACAAGTTTCATGGTGTTTTCACATTCTTATAATATCATTTATACCTTAAACTACACTAATTACCACTAATCGCGATTAAAAACATAATAAGTTACTATTCACAAAAAAATTATTTTTATCCCATTGAACCACATTTTACTTCTTAATTACAACCATGTATTTCGGATTTTCAAAATTCAATACACATTAGTGGTAAACTTTCATTTAACTGAAAAATCAGTTTGCTTGATTACCACTTAGTGGTTTCACTATTCATCAAAAATTGGAGTTTTTCAGAAAAATACCAAAACTTCACCCTAAGCTATATTTGATATTCCGAATTCAAAAATGAAGTCCGTTTTACAAAATTCAAAACATAGTTGACACATTAATTAATTTAATAATTAATTCCCGTTGTCAGAGCAAATAGCGTGTTTTTATAAAACAATAAGTATCAAAAGATTGACAGTAGTTTAAGTCTGATTTCAAAGTGAAAATAATTCCAACGACCACTATTGGATTTAATGGTAAAAATATTTTCTAATTTAACTTTAAAACCAATTCAAAATATTATCTAATCATATAAATAAATTAGATTAAAAAGAGATTTTGAATCAAAGCACAACATTTTACACTATTCATTAAAAAAATGAACTCTATCGGAAAAATACCAAAAAATTACACAAAGTAAAATTTGATGTCCCGATTCATAATAAGAGTTTTATTTTGTCCAAAATAATGTTTAAGAGTGAAAAAAACTATATTTAATGATGGTTCAACATCAAAAGGTGATAAGTGAACCTTTAGTGAAAACTAGGGCATATACGCCTAAAATTGAATTCTTTCCGTATTTTAAGCCTTTATCTTTTATTGGATAAATGTAAAAACATTTAAAAACATATATAATCATATTTTAGTTATTTCTATCCATTACCGCCAATACAACTGCTACATGTTAACTACTATTTAAAATAATATTATTAGAGTGCAACGTAAGATTCCCAAGAAACTCGTTGTTGCGTGTTGGGTACGCCATCGAGCATAGCGTCCCCTTTAAAGTCATATTAATATTTTATTCACAAATAGGGATAAATATGAAAATGTCATATTATTTATTTACCTGGGGTGTTACATCCTTCCCCCCTTTTGGGAATTGCGTCCTTGAAATTTTAAAATTGCGTTGGGAAACATCCTTGAAAGTCCCACATCGGAACAAGAGTTGGTAAAACAATCACTTTAAAATAAAGAAAGATAAGTACAGAGGTCACCCGAGTTAACCCATACTAGGATTCCAAGTATGAAAATATGGACATGGAGAAAAAAACAAACGGTCATGTTCTGATGGAGAGTGATAGAAAACATGTTTAGGAGAAAGTTAACCACGAGAAAATCACAAACTTGTGATAGGTTAAACGGTATTCGATTCCCTAGTAGGAAAAGTTAATAGACAACATTTTTGTTTTAAGTTACTTTTTATTGAGGAATTTATTCATAAGAAAACATAATCACTTATCATATTGACTTTCAACTTTTATTAGATTCCTTACACAAACTCATATTTTCTCCAAAAGATGAGTATTTAGGAAGACTTGTTCACATTAAGAGTACTATAATCAACTTCTAGAGAATCACCTAATCCACAAAATAGAACTATATACTTCCCATGTCTTTAGACTTTAACCAAAACCAAAACCAAAAAGGCTAGTACAAGATCAGATAATCCAGAAAAGGATAACCCTTTATAAAAAGAAAATCTATTCTTAATCTCCAAAATTTGTCCAACAAAACCCAAAGTTCAACGAGGACCATTAGATAAACAATTTGTCCATAAAATTGTTCAAAGTAAACCAAAATAAGATTGAAACCAAAATATTTGATGGATTTAGTCACATAGTCTTCCATGTTAAATCGTAACATTTATCTCCAAACAACATCAGTTGCTCCTAAAGTCTCGTAGTGAAAAGTAATTAACCTAATCACATATCCTCCATGATAGGATAATCATTTTCATAAATAACCCAAAATCAACTTACTCTTAATTCATAAAATCATATAACTAGAAAGAATCATTCAAACTAACCAGGGACTTCACGTAGTCCAGTGGTAGGCGATAAATACCAGTTGCGCTTTTTTTTTGTGGGTTCGATTCCTGCAGCTTTGTCCGACGCGACGGGTTGTCACACGGTCTGCGTGTTGTCCTTTTTATAAAACTCCAAAAATAACCCCAACATGTTTTAAACTCAATAGTTTCCTTATACCTTTAATTTTCATCCAAATTCATTATGATCTCAACACCTTAATTCTTGAAGTCTTATTTCACCACCATAAGATAAAATAAAACAATTCCCAAAATGAATAACATCATACCTTGATCATGGAATCTGCTAGGTCTCATCGTCATCTTGCTCATGTAGATAGAAGTCCCATGCATTACAAAAATGATTTAGAGATCCTTCAAAATCATTTGCTTCCTCCATCCAAATACACCTCGTGCAACATGGGGAATATGGTTGTTCACAGAAAAAAAGTTTTGGAAAATAATCATGTATGACATATAATTCCAAAACATCTGATAAAACATGATTTCTAAAAAATAGTCGGACCGAAATTGAGTTTAAACTTTCTATCATTGGTCCTTTTAAAATACCATAAGTATGTGATGTGAGACTATATTTTAAAAGAAAATATAAATAGGTTGTGCAAGGGTCTCCTTCCTCAGCACCATTTTGAAAATCATAATATGCTTCAAATTCTTGTGATAAGGTAAAATATTTGAAAATACCTTGATAATATTTACCTCTCTTGAAAAGATGAGAATATTGTGAAAATAGTATTTTTCTAAAAACAACCCATGATCCACGATGATAACGATGTATAGGGGAGGTGTTTGATATCTCAAACAAATGCTTGCAAGTGAGTTGTATTCTAGAAAAAGTTTCACAATCATCTGAATATGACATTGCAATAATTATTGCAAGCATGTCATCAGGAAGAGATAGAAATGTCATTTGAGATCCTCCTCCTTCCATTCGTAACCGACTTTACTTGACCTGAAAAAAAAATTAAATCAAGGATTTAACTGAAATAATAGTTATAGGGACTGATCATGTGCCTCACAAAAACTCCTAATCACTAAAGTTGTCTAAACCGACCTCTGATACCAACTATAAGGCCCCAGCCATAAACCTTACTTAATCTGGAGTTATTAAAAGATTACACATTGAGGATCTTTTCTGGTTTAGAGTTTTAGAGAATTAGATCATGAAACATTCATTACATTCCACATTTAAACAAAGTGGTTACATAAAAGACAATATTCATTCTTCCCATCAACGGAAACATATTTAAAATAAAACATGGATTCTTTCTTGACACATCCTTGACACTATCATCACATAATGTACCTTTCCCCTGACCTGTGAAAAATATTTTAAAAACTTGGGATGAGTATAAAAAGCTCAGTAAGAGTTATAAAAATATGGAAAGGAAACATGAGTTCATATATACATTAGAATGAAATCACACTTTACCCATAAAAAATAGGCATATCAAATCATGAATAAATCATAGAAAACATAAGACATAAAGGTAACATGAGGAATTCATAACATTCTTACGTAGGGAGTAACCCTCTTGGTTACGTTTGGAATACCCATCACAGTATATTCCCTAATTCTCTTCGAGAAACCTTAACGTTTCAATCCTTCGCGTTACCCAATGCATTGGAGAGCTATATCGGGTTCACCCGCCCTTAGTTTATCACGGAACCACCCGTCTTCATAATAATGCCCAAGAACCATAACATAATCGTATCACATAAAACATGCATAAAGGAAACATAACATTTCCATGTTTCAATCACAAGATATCAATACAACACAAAATAATTGTGAAAACCATTTTCAATACCAAAATAAAAGAAAAGTAAAACATGGTATTTATTTTTCTTTTAAAAAGAAGGTATGGCTTGTAGAGGAAGCCGAAACTCAAATAACGGTCACGACGACGAAGAAGTAGTTGTCGCCGCATACGTACGACAAAAACATTCCCTTTTGTCGTTTAGTAAACGCTTCGTATAAAAAAGATTCCTTTTGAATAAAAGTAAAAGTCAAAGGGGTTTATACACCGTATAAAAGAAAGTTGTGTATAAAATAAAATATGCCTCAATGAAAGAAGATTGAGACGAAGTCCCATACCACCTTGAAGCTTAAAATTTTAAACCATTAATATCCATATAAATAAATCCTTAAAACCATTTTGAAAAATGAATATTAATAAGAACAAATAATTAAAACATTTAAAACGACATTTTGGTTAAAGGGGTTTTACCAAAATTAGAGACACTTGAATACAATAATTGAGGAATAACATTTAGTCAGTAATTTATAATATCATGAGAATAAATGGATTCATGATATAATACTCCAAAGGACAGTATATACACCATATAAGAGTGAATTGGTGCATAACAATAATGAACTCTCAATAGAAATGTCAAATGTGATGAAATCCCTTATAAAGAATGTATCCTTAAATTAAGGACAAATCAATCTCAAAAATATTTCTGACAAATATAAATACACCCAATATAAGTGTATATTAAGTGTAAAACAATAAAAGGTCATTCACACATATTCAATGGATGACATATTCAATGACTACATGTTGAACCCAAAGAAATCGAAATTGAGTTAAAAAGTTCCCTTGACAGCCTAACGGCATCACATCAAAAAGAGTTGATGAGAGATAAAAAGAGTATCTCATCACTTGGACATAAAATTTACATCAACAAGGATATATGAGAACATATCCCAAAATAACAATATGTAAATTAAAAGACCCAACAAAAGAAGTCTTTTAAAAAAGAGGAGGGTGCAAGGTTCCCTTACCG
This sequence comes from Viscum album, assembly GCA_963277665.1. Lineage (NCBI taxonomy): Eukaryota > Viridiplantae > Streptophyta > Magnoliopsida > Santalales > Viscaceae > Viscum > Viscum album. Next base: position 166,898,571 of record OY728135.1, read on the forward strand.
ACTTGGGTATCTTTCAAAACATACACCCCATGAAGGAAGGACAATAGATCATTGATGTAAATACTAATAAACGAAATTATATTACACAAAGAGTATAATAATGGGCATTACATACACCACTCAATGGAATTTGTGGCAAATGTAGCATAAATCTCACGGGAATAAAAGTGAGATGAAAAATCACTTACAAAAACTCGGTAGCCTAACGACGCCACTTAAAACTTCCAAAAATGATTTATGAGAGGTAATAGGGTCTCTCATCATATGAAAATAATAAGTACAGTAGGATTAATATAAAATAACATCCCAATCATAAGAAATATGATCATAAAAGGAATGACATAAAGAGTGTACTTAAAAAGAAAAAGAGGTGTAGGATCCCTTACCTCAGGTCCGACTTGACTCGATCGTTCTTTAATCTCCTGAATAATAAACATGAGTTAATTTATACTTCCTTAAGAACCTTTTTCAATTTCATTATTCCTTTTACACCACTTATTACCATGTCATAAACATTATGTAATCATTTAAGTTAATAATATTTGTTTTGCCGATATTTGGTTCTTAAGTCGAAAGTGGACTTCTTACAATTACATGTTGTTCGTGTGGCCAAATGTTAATTATATCCATAATTGTATTCATGATGTAGATATCATATATTTCATATATATCCAGTACATGCATGCATTTATAACATTACATAATCATTTAGAGGTAAGAAATGAAATGCACCGTTCATGGAGACGGTAAGCCGTACGTACGCATGAACGCTACTTTCATTTCTATTTCGTATTTTATAGAATGGAATAATAATGATATAAAGGTATATTATAATTAGAGTATAATATGATATATAATATCATATTTCCGTCCTTTATACATCCCACATATGGTATTTAACGAATCAAATCACTTTGAGGGGGCGGTAGTCCGCACTTCCTTAAATGAAGATATCGCGTATACCCATAATGGAAGCCATAAAGGTAAGACAAAAATGAAAAATACAGGAGCATAAGGAAAACATAAACATATTATATATCATATATAAAAATAGTAACATCATAATGGCCACCTTTGAAGGTGTTAAATGAGTATTGAACAGTCATCGTTTCGGGAGGCAGAATTTCACCATCCACGGAAACCGTATGTTCTTTAACCATTTGATATAGTTGTGTGAGAGTGTAGCTCGAATAAATCATATAACAACATCCTAGTATATTGAAGATACTGGTGTTGTTACAAAAGAAATAAATAAAAAGAGTTTAGGGGTTTGGTGAAGCAAAATAAAACAAATGAACATGAGAGAATGAATTACCTTTAAAAATGTAACTCTTTTTGATTTGAGCCTAAAGGCTTCCTTTGAAAGGATTCTGCCCAAAGAGAATCCTCTAGGATGAGGATAGGGATGTGGAGAGAGTAAAGGGGCAGGGGTTGGCTGAGCCAAAGGCTTGATGAGTTTGTGAAAAGTGGTAGAGGTGGGGGCCTTTTATAAGAGGAGAGGAGGGGCACTTTTGGAATGTAAGGAAATATTACTTTATTTGAAAATGTGTTTAGGTTTTAAAAGGTCCCACATTTATATAATTCGTGGATAAGGTTATAAGGGTTCTAAATCCACCCATACAATAAGTTTTGGACATGTTTAGTTCATATATATTACATTATATTTCCATTTTATTTTAATCGTAAAATAATGATGTCATCACTGCATCATTATGATGTCATAAATAATTTAATTTATTTAATGCCTAGAAATTATAAAAAAAATTACTATGATGTATGAAATCTTTGTATCTTTCCAATGAATATTTATAATCAAAAATATGACTTGAATAACCCTACTTAAAATTTTTTTTAGTAAAACATATCATGTTTGTGTCAATTTTACTTTTCCATTAAATAAAAATATATTATTGTCATTTTCCAATTAAATTGGCTCCATGGGGTCCCCAAGTTGGCCCATGGCTTGTCTTGGTCGTCCATGACTCACCCAATTTGTGTAGGACAAGTGTCATGGTGTTTTCACATTTTTATAATATCATTTTTACCTTAAACTACACTAATTACCACTAATCGCGATTAAAAACTTAATAAGTTACTATTCACCAAAAAATTATTTTTATCCCATTGAACCACATTTTACTTCTTAATGACAACCATGTATGTCAGATTTTCAAAATTCAATACACATTAGTGGTAAACTTTCATTTAACTGAAAAATCAGTTTGCTTGATTACCACTTAGTGGTTTCACTATTCATCAAAAATTGGAGTTTTTCAGAAAAATACCAAAACATCACCCTAAGCTATATTTGATATTATGAATTCAAAAATTAAGTCCGTTTTAAAAAATTCAAAACATATTAGTCACATTAATTAATTTAATAATTAATTCCCGTTGTCAGAGCAAATAGCGTGTTTTTATAAAACAATAAGTATCAAAATATTGACACTAGTTTAAGTCTGATTTCAAAGTGAAATTAATTCCAACGACCACTATTGGATTTAATGGTAAAAATATTTTCTAATTTAACTTTAAAACCAATTCAAAATATTATCTAATCATATAAATAAATTAGATTAAAAAGAGATTTTGAATCAAAGCACAACATTTTACACTGTTCATTAAAAAAATGAACTCTATCGGAAAAATACCAAAAAATTACACAAAGTAAAATTAGATGTCTCGATTCTTAGTAAGAGTTTTATTTGGTCCAAAATAATGTTTAATAGTGAACAAAACTATATTTAATGATGGTTCAACATCAAAAGGTGATAAGTGAACCATTAGTGAAAACTAGGGCATATACGCCTAAAATTGAATTCTTTCCGTATTTTAAGCCTTTATCTTTTATTGGATAAATGTAAAAACATTTAAAAACATATATAATCATATTTTAGTTATTTCTATCCATTACCACCAATACAACGGCTACATGTTAACTACTATTTAAAATAATATTATTAGAGTGCAACGTAAGATTCCCAAGAAACTCATTGTTGCGTGTTGGGTACGCCATCGAGCATAGAGTCCCCTTTAAAGTCATATTAATATTTTTTTACAAATAGGGATAAATATGAAAATGTAATATTCTTTATTTACCTGAGGTGTTACATCCTTCCCCCCTTTTGGGAATTGCGTCCTCGCAATTTTAAAATTGCGCTTGGAAACATCCTTGAAAGTCCCACATCGGAACAAGAGTTGGTAAAACAATCACTTTAAAATAAAGAAAGATAAGTACAGAGGTCACCCGAGTTAACCCATACTAGGATTCGAAGTATGAAAATATGGAAATGGAGAAAAAAAAGGGTCATGTTCTGATGGAGAGTGATAGAAAACATGTTTAGGAGAAAGTTAACCATGAGAAAATCACAAACTTGTGATGGGTTAAACGGTATTCGATTCCCCAGTAGGAAAAGTTAATAGACAACATTTTTGTTTTATGTTAATTTTTATTGAGGAATTTATTCATAAGAAAACATAATCACTTATCATATTGACTTTCAATTTTTATTAGATTCCTTACACAAACTCATATTTTCTCCAAAAGACGAGTATTTAGGAAGACTTGTTCACATTAAGAGTACTATAATCAACTTCTAGAGAATCACCTAATCCACAAAATAGAACTATATACTTCCCATGTCTTTAGACTTTAACCAAAACCAAAACCAAAAAGGCTAGTACAAGATCAAATAATCCAGAAAAGGATAACCCTTTATAAAAAGAAAATCTATTCTTAATCTCCAAAATTTGTCCAACAAAACCCAAAGTTCAACGAGGACCATTAGATAAACAATTTGTCCATAAAATTCTTCAAAGTAAACCAAAATAAGATTGAAACCCAAATATTTGAAGGATTTAGTCACATAGTCTTCCAAGTTAAATCGTAACATTTATCTCTAAACAACATCAGTTGCTCCTAAAGTCTCGTATTGAAAAGTAATTAACCTAATCACATATCCTCCATGATAGGATAATAATTTTCATAAATAACCCAAAATCAACTTACTCTTAATTCATAAAATCATATAACTAGAAAGAATCAGTCAAACTAACCAGGGACTTCACGTAGTCCAGTGGTAGGCGATAAATACCAGTTGCACTTTTATTTTGTGGGTTCGATTCCTGCAGCTTTGTCCGACGCGACGGGTTGTCACACGGTCTGCTTGTTGTCCTTTTTATAAAACTCCAAAAATAACCCCAATATGTTTTAAATTCAATAGTTTCCTTATACCTTTAATTTTCATCCAAATTCATTATGATCTCAACACCTTAATTCTTGAAGTCTTATTTCACCACCATAAGATAAAATAAAACTATTCCCAAAATGAATAACATCATACCTTGATCATGGCATCCACTAGGTCTCATCGTCATCTTTCTCACGTAGATAGAAGTCCCATGCATTACAACAATGATTTAGAGATCCTTCAAAATCATTTGCTTCCTCCATCCAAATACACCTCATGCAACATGGGTCATATGGGTGTTCACAGAAAAACAGTTTTGGAAAATAATCATGTATGACATATAATTCCAAAACATCTGATAAAACATGATTTCTAAAAAATAGTCGGACCGAAATTGAGTTTAAACTTTCTATCATTGGTCCATTTAAAATACCATAAGTATGTGATGTGAGACTATATTTTAAAAGCAAATATAAATAGGTTGTGCAAGGGTCTTCTTCCTCAGCACCATTTTGAAAATCATAATATGCTTCAAATTCTTGTGATAAGGTAAAATATTTGAAAATACCTTGATAATATTTACCTCTCTTGAAAAGATTAGAATATTGTGAAAATAGTATTTTTCTAAAAACAACCCATGATCCACGATGATAACGAGGTATAGCGGAGGTGTTTGATATCTCAAACAAATGCTTGCAAGTGAGTTGTATGCTAGAAAATGTTTCACAATCATCTGAAGATGACTTTGCAATAATTATTGCAAGCATGTCATCAGGAAGAGATAGAAATGTCGTTTGAGATCCTCCTCCTTCCATTCGTAACCGACTTTACTTGACCTGAAAAAAAAATTAAAATCAAGGATTTAACTGAAATAATAGTTATAGGGACTGATCATGTGCCTCACAAAAACTCATAATCCCTAAAGTTGTCTAAACCGACCTCTGATACCAACTATAAGGCCCCAGCCTTAAACCTTACTTAATCTTGAGTGATTACAAGATTACACATTGAGGATATTTTCTGGTTTAGAGTTTTAGAGAATTATATCATGAAACATTCATTACATTCCACATTTAAACAATGTGGTTACATAAAAGACAATATTCATTCTTCCCATCAACGGAAAAATATTTAAAATAAAACATGGATTCTTTATTGACACATCCTTGACACTATCATCACATCATGTACCTTTCCCTTGAACTGTGAAAAATATTTCAAAAACTTGGGATGAGCATAAAAAGCTCAGTAAGAGTTATAAAAATATGGAAAGGAAACATGAGTTCATATATACATTAGAATGAAATCACACTTTACCCATAAAAAATAGGCATATCAAATCATGAATAAATCATAGAAAACATTAGACATAAAGGTAACATGAGGCATTCATAACATTCTTACTTAGGGAGTAACCCTCTTGGTTACGTTTGGAATACCCATCACAGTATATTCTCTAAATCTCTTCGGAGAAACCTTAACTTTTCAATCCTTCGCGTTACCCAATGCATTGGAGAGCTATATCAGGCTCACCCGCCATTAGTTTATCACGGAACCACCCGTCTTCATAATAATGCCCATGAACCATAACATAATCGTATCACATAAAACATGCGTAAAGGAAACATAACATTTACACGTTTCAATCACAAGATATCAATACAACACAAAAAACATTGTGAAAACCATTTTCAATACCAAAATAAAAGAAAAGTAAAACATGGTATTTATTTTTCTTTTAAAAAGAAGGTATGGCTTGTAGAGGAAGCCGAAACTCAAATAATGGTCACGACGGTGGAGAAGTCGTTGTCGCCGCATACGTAAGACAAAAACATTCTCTTTTGTCGTTTAGTAAACGCTTCGTATAAAAATGATTCCTTTTGAATAATCGTAAAAGTCAAAGGGGTTTATACACCTTATAAAAGAAAGTTGTGTATAAAATAAAATATGCCTCAATGAAAGAAGATTGATACGAAGTCCCATACCACCTTGAAGCTTAAAATTTTAAACCATTAATATCCATATAATTAAATCCTTAAAACCATTTTGAGAACATGGATATTAATAAGAACAAATAATTAAAACATTTAAAACGACATTTTGGTTAAAGGGGTTTTACCAAAATTAGAGACACTTGAATACAATAATTGAAGAATAACATTTATTCAGTACTTTATAATATCATGAGAATAAATGGATTCATGATATAATACTCCAAAGGACAGTATATACACCATATAAGAGTGAATTGGTGCATAACAACAATGAACTCTCAATAGAAATGTCAAATGTGATGAAATCCCTTATAAAGAATGTATCCTTAAATTAAGGACAAATCAATCTCAAAAATATGTGTGACAAATATAAATACACCCAATATAAGTGGATATTAAGTGTAAAACAATAAAAGGTCATTCACACATATTCAATGGATGACATATTCAATAACTACATGTTGAACCCAAAGAAATCGAAATTGGGTTAAAAAGTTCCCTTGACAGCCTAACAACATCACATAAAAAAGAGTTGATGAGAGATAAAAAGAATATCTCATCACTTGGTCATAAAATTTACATCAACAAGGATATATGAAAACATATCCCAAAATAACAATATGTAAATTAAAAGACCCAACAAAAGAAGTCTTTTAAAAAAGAGGAGGGTGAATGGTTCCCTTATCGACTTGGGTATCTTTCAAAACACACACCCCATGAAGGAAGGACAATAGATAATTGATGTAAATACTCATAAACGAAATTATATTACACAAAGAGTAGAATAATGGGCAGTACATACACCACTCAATGGAATTTGTGGAAAATGTAGCATAAATCTCACGGGAATAAAAGTGAGATGAAAAATCACTTACAAAAACTCGGTAGCCTAACGACGCCACTTAAAACTTCCAAAAATGATTTATGAGAGGTAATAGGGTCTCTCATCATATGAAAATAATAAGTACAGTAGGAGTAATATAAAATAACATCCCAATCATAAGAAATATGAGCATAAAAGGAATGACATAAAGAGTGTACTTAAAAAGAAAGAGAGGTGTAGGATCCCTTACCTCGGGTCCGACTTGACTCGATCGTTCTTTAATCTCCTGAATAATAAACTTGAGATAATTTATTCTTCCTTAAGAACCTTTTTCAAGTTCATTATTCCTTTTACACCACTTATTACCATGTCATTAACATTATGTAATCATTTAAGTTAATAATATTTGTTTTGCCGATATTTGGTTCTTAAGTCGAAAGTGGACTTCTTACAATTACATGTTGTTAATGTGGCCAAATGTTTATTATATAAAGAATTGTATTCATGATGTATATATCATATATGTCATATATTTCCAGTACATTCATGCATTTATAACATTACATAATCATTTAGAGGTAAGAAATGAAATGCACCGTTCATGGAGACGGTAAGCCGTACGTACGCATGAACGCTACTTTCATTTCTATTTCAAATTTTCTAGAATGTAATAATAATGATATAAAGTTATATTATAATTCCAGTATAATATCATATATAATATCATATTTACATCTTTTATACATCCCACATATGGTATTTAACGAATCAAATCACTTTGAGGGGGCGGTAGTCCGCACTTTCTTAAATGAAGATATCGCGTATAACCATAATGGAAGCCATATAGGTAAGACAAAAATGAAAAATACAGGAGCATAAGGAAAACATAAAAATATAATATATCATATATAAAAATAGTGACATCATAATGGACACCTTTGAAGGTGTTAAATGAGTATTGAACAATCATCATTTCGGGAGGCATAATTTCACCATCCATGGAAACCGTATGTTCTTTAACCATTTGATGTAGTTGTGTGAGAGTGTAGCTCTAATAAATCCTATAACAACATCCTAATATATTGAAGATACTGGTGTTGTTATAAAAGAAATAAATAAAAAGAGTTTAGGGGGTTGGAGAAGCAAAATAAAACAAATGAACATGAGAGAATGAATTACCTTTAAAAGTGTAACTCCTTTTAATTTGAGCCTAAAGGCTTCCTTTGAAAGGATTCTGCCCAAAGGGAATCCTCTAGGATGAGGAGAGGGATGTGGAGAGAGTAAATGGGCAGGGGTTGGCCGAGCCAAAGGCTTGATGAGTTTGTGAAAAGAGGTAGAGGTGGGGGTCTTTTATAAGAGGAGAGGAGGGGCACTTTTGGAAAGTAAGGAAATATTACTTTATTTGAAAATGTGTTTCGGTTTTAAAAGGTCCCACATTGATATAATTAGTGGATAAGGTTATAAGGGTTCGAAATCCACCCATCCAATATGTTTGGGACATGTGTAGTTCATATATATTACATTATATTTCCATTTTATTATAATCGTTAAATAATGATGTCATCACTGCATCATTATGATGTCATAAATAATTTAATTTATTTAATGTCTAGAAATTATAAAAAAATTACTATGATGTAGGAAATCCTTTTAGCTTTCCAATTAATATTTATAATCAAAACTATGACTTTTATAAGCCTACTTAAAAATTGTTTTAGTAAAACATATCATGTTTGTGTCAATTTTACTTTTCCATTAAATAAAAATATATTATTGTCATTTTCCAACTAAAGTGGCTCCATGGGGTCCCCAAGTTGGCCCATGGCTTCGGCCATGACTCACCCAATAGGTTTAGGACAAGTGTCATGGTGTTATAACATTATTATAATATCATTTTTACCTTAAACTACACTAATTACCACTAATAGCGATTAAAAACTTAATAAGTTACTATTCACCCAAAAAATTATTTTTATCCCATTGAACCACATTTTACTTCTTAATGAAAACCATGTATGTCGGATTTTCAAAATTCAATACACATTAGTGGTAAACTTTCATTTAACTGAAAAATCAGTTTGCTTGATTACCACTTAGTGGTTTCACTATTCATCAAAAATTGGAGTTTTTCAGAAAAATACCAAATCTTCACCCTAAGCTATATTTGATATTCCGAATTCAAAAATGAAGTCCGTTTTACAAAATTCAAAACATATTAGTCACATTAATTAATTTAATAATTAATTCCCGTTGTCAGAGTAAATAGCGTGTTTTTATAAAACAATAAGTATCAAAAGATTGGCACTAGTTTAAGTCTGATTTCAAAGTGAAATTAATTTCAACGACCACTATTGGATTTAATGGTAAAAATATTTTCTAATTTCACTTTAAAAACAATTCAAAATATTATCTAATCATATAAATAAATTAGATTAAAAAGAGATTTTGAATCAAAGCACAACATTTTACACTATTCATTAAAAAAATGAACTCTATCGGAAAAATACCAAAAAATTACACAATGTAAAATTTGATGTCCCGATTCTTAGTAAGAGTTTTATTTGGTCCAAAATAATGTTTAAGAGTGAACAAAACTATATTTAATGATGGTTCAACATCAAAAGGTGATAAGTGAACCTTTAGTGAAAACTAGGGCATATACGCCTAAAATTGAATTCTTTCCGTATTTTAAGCCTTTATCTTTTATTGGATAAATGTAAAAACATTTAAAAACATATATAATCATATTTTAGTTATTTCTATCCATTCCTGCCAATACAACGGCTACATGTTAACTAATATTTAAAATAATATTATTAGAGTGCAACGTAAGATTCCCAAGAAACTCGTTGTTGCGTGTTGGGTACGCCATTGAGCATAGCGTCCCATTTAAAGTCATATTAATATTTTATTCACAAATTGGGATAAATATGAAAATGTCGTATTCTTTATTTACCTGGGGTGTTACAGCTACAACCAAGCACACCTCTGTCGTGGGTCTGCCGCTACAACCAAGCGCTCCCATGTGCCGCTACAACCAAGTGCACCTCTGTCGTGGGTCTGCCGCTACAGCCAAGCGCTCCCCTGTGCCGCTACAACCAAGCGCACCTCTGTAACACACCGAGTCGTTCGATCAGCAGTCGTCGGGTCTCAGTCAGCTACACGGTCTCCGTACTCCGCACACTCATCTCCGGGAGGGTCCGCTCCACGAGCTACTGGTCGATACTCCAAGTATCACAAGTCCCGCAAGGAATTATCTCAAAGGACCACCTCGTAGTAGGGGTCTCAACGCAACAGACGGCGCGTCAATCGGACACCCGGTCTGTGAGTTACTAGCCTTTTTGTCCCATGGGCCCGGTTGGTTTCGTGTGCGATCCAATCCGGCCGTTACTCAACTATATCCTGAACACTCATAGGGTATACTCATAGGGACCGTTTCTCAACGTGATCACCAACGCCGCTGACGGTTCGTCAAACGGACGTCTGGTCCGAAAGATATCAGCTTTTCCGTTCGAGGGGCCCGGTTGGATTTCAGTGCGATCCAACCCGGCCACTATCTAACTGCATCCAAAACTCGGGCGGAGGATTCCAAGAGTTCCGTCTCACCAAGAGGAAAGCAACGAGACAGACGGCGCGTCAATCGGACGCCCGGTCTGTGTGTTATCGGCTTTTTTGTCCCAGGGGCCCGGTTGGTTTTTAATGCAAAACCAACCTGACCAAACTCATAGTATTCCGAAACCTTGAGTGCGATATACCAAAATGACCATCTCGATCCAAGGATCGCACTGCCGTTGACGGCTCGTCAATCGGAGGTCTGTAGCTCATGTTATGGGCAAAAGACCGAAGTCGATTCGAAAATGGGGGGTCCGGGTCCGGGCTGACCCGGCCCGACCCCCCCCCCCCCCTGGGGTCGGCGCAAACCGGGTCGTCCCGACCCGGGCCCGACCCGGCCCGGCCGTCCAGGCACGACAGCGCGGTCTGGCGCGGCTCGGCGCGGCGGCGCGGCCTGGGCGCCGCACGGGTGCCCCGCGCGGGGGGCAAGGCCCCCGCCCTTCCTCAGCTGGCGGCACGGCTGGATGCCGCGCCTTGGAAAATAAACGGCCCCCCCTCACATGGGGGGCCTGCCTTTGAGAAAAATGGGGGGGGGCGCTGCCCCCACTTTGTAACCGTGGCCCCCTCCCTTCATGAGGGGCCAAATAAGCATCCCGGGGGAATTTAATTCCCCCGGTTTTCACCATTCCGGCCGGCCCGACTTGGCCGGCCGACTTCTTCTCAACAGGACCGGCAAGGGCTGATCCTCTTCTGTCTTCCGACACAGGCGGCCCGACTGGCAGCCGGTCATCACGTCCCGCCGCGGCCCGGAACCTGCCGCGGCCTTCGTCGTCCGGCGCGGTGCGACGACCCCACGCCCCTCCGTAGTGGCCCCACTCTGGTCACGGCGCCTACGGTTTCCTTCGACGCGGTGCGACGGCGTCGCGTTCATGATAAATCTTTCCACGGCACGGCGCAACGGCGCCACGGAATAATTGTCGAATGATATCTGCGTGGTGCGACGGCACCAGACCACCACGTTTCATCCGAAAGAAAAATTCATGAACAAAGGAGGGGGGTTCGGCCGTGTTTGCGTCGTCCGACCCCCCTCTCGTTAAACGAAAACACATAATCATTTATCCTAAAGATTGTCATGCTAGAACCATGAACGAGAATAAATAAATTGAACAACAACAAACCCCTACCTCGGTTTCAAGAACGGTGTTCGTCAACGACCCGCGGAAGACGAGCGTCGCGGTGGTCGACGTCGCGGAAAAAGGACGTCGATATCGTGAAGCGAGGATTCGAAGCTCTTTGACGGTGATTTCTTCGCGGGAAACCATCGCGGAAGAGATGACACGGATGGAGACATCGTCGGTGTCGCGGGTATGGCGTCGCGGAAGACGGTTCCCGATAACGCGGCATTCTTCGTCGAAGTCCGAATGTTCTTCGCGTTCTTCACCAAAGTTTGAAGAAGAAGGAGAGAATTCTTCAAAACCTCTCAAGATGGAAAAGGAGACCAACCAAAATAAAATAGGCAAAGGCTTAATTTATTCAAACAATTATCAATTTGAATTTCAAAGGTTTGATATTCAAAGAACTAAACTCCATTAATTAACCAAGTTGTCAAGTTAATTAAAGAGGGGTTATTGGGATTTTAAAAAGAGAAGATGAAAAGTTAGGGTTTGTGTGGGCCCCACCACACTTAATCCTCTCAAGGGAGGTTAACTGGATGTGGGTCCCACTCCTAACTCCTTTTGGGAGGAGTTAACCAATAAGTTAAAAATAAAATGTGTTTCCACATTTTATTTAACTTCTTTTAATTTTTCCCAAAACTAACTTTCATCCCGCATAAAACGCAACCACGGAAAAGGTCTCCGTAAGAGAATATCGGCGCTGCGAGTTCATCGGTGCCCTCAGATTTCAATTCCGAGCACTAGATCAAAAGTTAGAAATTCCCGCTCGTTCATTCACTGAACGTACCCGAGCCAAACTTCTGAAATTGATTCCGGGCACTCCGGCCCTCAGAATCAGGTGCCATCAGAAACCGCGCTCTTGTAAAATTCCAAATAAAATTAAGAAAAAATTTCCCTTGAATTTTATGGGTCTTTACATTCAAGATCGAACAGTTTTATCTTATGCTAGTTTATTAATGCTACACAACATATCTAGGATAATGGATTTAGTGGAATTATAATTCATGGATAATATATAATAATTAATTTTCAACTGTATGTTTGGATAAGTCGTTCTCTTGTATATTTGATGGGTAGGACCCATGTTGAATTACTTAAATCATTTGAATAATATAAATCCATGATCTTGAAAAAACATTAAGGTTCCAAATAAATAATTTTGAATATAATATTATTTTTTAACATAATCATCCAAAAAAAATATTTATTTTTATGTATAATTGTAAAAATATTATTTTACTTTTTCCCACCCTCAAGATAAAAATTTATCTTAAACTATGGTGGTAGAGTTTTTCTTTTTATATTATCCATTACTTAAAAAATATTTTGAATCTACTAAATTATTTTGAATATAATTATTAAAAGTGTTGAATTCATTTTTTGAGATTATGTTTCTATAATATAAAAATATAATTTTCAATGTGTGCAGAATCCTTAACGAAAACCAATTTTTATTAAAATGTAATTTATAAGTGGAGAAAAATAATAAATTCTAATCCATGCCATCTAATATCTATATAATAATAGATTTGAGATAGAATATATAGAATTAAATATTAAGTTGTCTAATTTTTTATTATAAAAACACATTTACATTATAAAAAGAGTTTTAAGAAAAATGTTTTTCAATCCATCATATGAACATATACAAATATATATTTTCATGATGATTAAAATTTTATAAATTATATTATATTTAATTAATGTATATAAATGTAAAATTAAATAAAATTTCAAAAAAAATATTTTTAATTGACACATTTTAAAAAAATTAAATGGTACTGTTACGAAGACAATAACATAAAATTATTCAATGAAAACAATCATCTAAAAAATTCAAAAAATGTCACCTTTAAATAATAATAATATTATGAATTTGGTAATTGTATACTTTTATTCCGAAAATAATTTTAATAATGGTAAAATATTTTAATACATTTCATATAAAAATAAAATAGAGACTATTTTTTCGAAATAATAAATCTTATAACTAAAACGAGAATACTGATAAGTGAGTACGTATTTGGTATACATGATATAATAAATTACCATAATTAATAAAATCAATTATATTTTCAAATATGGATATTAATATTCATCCCTTTAAATTTCATAATCTATGTTATAAAAATAACATTAAAATTTTATTATTTCATTGATTATCACACTTCACATAATGCATAGTGTTCTACGTTAATGATGTTATTACCAATCGTATTATTTTAAACCCAATTTTTATGGTGGAACATCCTAAAAAATTAAATAAATTACATTCCATTCATTTATTACATAGAGATACATTGTTAAAAATTTAATAATATCATTACAAGAGAACCACACCAAAATTGATTTAAAAAACATCCTTTGAAAATGGGAATATAAAAATAAAAATGGTAGATGAAAGGATAGAAAATTGATTCCCAATATATTGAAATTATTAATGGGAAGTAAAAATAAAGTCATATATGATAAATAATATAGACTAATGTGTAAAAGTATGGGGTGATTTATAACAATATCATAAAAATTTTAATCACTACCAGACCATATGTCATTGAGTGGTGAAAATAAAAAACAACACTAATAAATACATTTAATATGATTTATTAAATTTTAAACACCAATTTCCCAATATTTTTGGAATTCATTTACCATTGAATAAAAGAAAATATAAATTAAATATTTCATAAAACCCATAATCATATTTTCAGGCATTGGTTTCGGGATTCAATAATATTCCATTAATTTTAATAATATTTACCAATTAAGTAATAACAATAGTAATTACTATATTCATAAACACTAAAATATTCAATAAATTATAGAGGATCCATTGTGATTTAAGAAGAATTTATAAAATGTGATTTAATATCATTGGGTTTAAACATCATAATAATAACCTATATTAAAAAATCCATAATCTATGATCTATCAAAAGATTATATGGAATAATATTTATCCACGAATTAGATATGAAATTGTAATCAGTACATCATTTGATTGAAATTTACATCAAAATTATATCACTTTCATTATATCATGGATAATTTGTATCATGATATGATTAATTTAGATAAAATTAATGTTCACATCACTCATGTATTGATTTACTTTAGTTACCCAGTTCTATCATGTCAAATCAATTTTATTTTCTAAATAACATTGATCACGTTAATAATATAGACATGATTTGCAAGAAACGATCAAGATGACCTAGTTCATAAAATAAATTCACTATATAAATAATCAAAAATATATGATAGTTACCTATAAAAAATTAATTCATCCTATTGAAATATTATACAAATCATGAGGATAAATATTTATTTCATTAAGATGAAATATATTTGAAAATTTATCTTTTTTGATAAAACAAAAAACCATGAATATAGGACCATTACACAAACAGAGGACATCAATTTTTGTAATAAATTTTAATGAAAACATCACCACTTTATATCATATGGACAACAGACATGATAAAATAATTATTTTTTTATTATCTAGTATATTCCACAAATAATTTATCATGATAAGAACATTCAATGTTCTGTCATAAATTAATTGATTATTATATTCAATTATATGATCAATAAAATATAAAATAAAAATTGAAATATATTCAATAACCATTATTATGCGACATGAAAAATATAATATATTATTTTTTACAATATTATTGTTCACACATGGATGCTTGAAGGTCTGTATATATGTGGTAAATTTAATCCTAATCTCTTATTAATCCTTATAAGTAACACATAAGGATTCAAATAACATGAATCAATTTTGGGAGCCATTAAATATTAAAATGGGTCCAAATCATAGACCAATAACTAATTTGTTAAACCAGTAAATAAAAATGTATTTAGTATTGTTACTATATCCTAGTAATCATAATGATGTAGTATATATCTTCCTCATCACATAAAAAAATTATATCTTGATCAAACAAAAAACAATACACAATCAAATAAACTTATTACACAGGGAACGACTAACTAATTCAATTTTATTGTTTTTTAAATTTTTCAGAATACTCAATTATAAGATACACATTAAAAATAATTTTGTTTTATGAGACTGATACCTAATTTTATTATTTTTAATACTCAATAAATGTCATAAAATTTTGTGTTCATATTAGAGGTTCAGTCCTCACCCTCTCATCCACTCGAGATCCCCATGTGAAGACAACATTATGAGAAGAATCAATATTTTTGGAACCTATGTAAATTCAGGTTTTAAATCATCTTTTTCTAACAAATATTATTATTCTATAAAAACAAATATAATTTCAAATATTAGTTTCGTAGTATCTCATGGTTCTATGAAGAAATAAGAAATATTATAAAAATTTCTTAATAATTATTTTCTTTATGAATTCCCATCTAATAATGAGATACAAATGGATTAAAAATATTACTGTAATAATAATATGATTTTTTTAAATATTTAATTTTTTTATTAATCTCTGCATACAAAGTAGTTATGTCACGACCCGTCCACGGGGCCCGTGCCGTGACTAACCCAGGCCCGCCTTCCATAGGCCAGGGGCTAGCGACTAGCACCAAAGGCATAAATCCCGATAACCGGGAAGGCATTGCCTTTATAAAAGTAACAAAAAACCACAGAGTACAAGAGTAAGTAAACACTAAGTAAACTGAGTACAACAGAAGTGCTGAAATTAAAAGGGGCCGGAAATACAAGCCCAACTGTAAAGTACACGAAAAAGACAAAATGGTAGGAAGGTGTCAAGCTGCTCCTGGATCATCCTCCAGAGTCCCTACCTGAAGGGTAGGTACAGATGGCCACCTCAGCTCCGGGTACCGTCTCGTCATAACGTCCACCTCCGGGTACCGTCTCGTCGTCACGTCCACCTCCAGGTATTGTCTCATCGTCACGTCCACCTCTGGGTACCATCTCATCGTCACGTCCACCTCCGGGTATCGTCTCGCTCATCAAGCCTCAGCCTCGACCAGCGATGTCCGTTGTCTGCAACCAACACAACGAAGTGAGGGCATAGCCCGTGCAGGGGTGAGTATAACGATACTCAGTAGGGACCCCGAGAACCTCAAGGTCTCACTAAAACCAACAAGGTTAACCACAAAGAAGATCTCAATAGATAATCTCTACATAGGTATATGCCCATATATATACCTAAGTTATCAAATAACCCATCTCAATCATGAGGAAACATAAGGATTATGAAATCAACGGATAACTACTACCCAGGTATATGCCCATACATATACGTAAGTTATCAAGTAACCCATCTCAATCATGATGAAACACAAAGGTCAAAAGTCTTAGCTCAAACCAGGATTTTCATTATCGAAACCGTAACTGCCGAAGAGCTCCGTCTCTAGAGTGTACAGTGGTCCTGTCACGACTCTGAGGTACTACTCACTAACCTAAGACTGCTGAGGTACTCCTTCTGTCGAGTACCGCGGGTCTGCTGCCAACTACCGGGCGCTCCGTCCGCTGAGGGCCTGCTGCCAAATACTGTGCGCTCACCCAAATAGCCTACAGAGGTACTCCTCCAATCGAGTACCGCGGGTCTGCTTCCAACTACCAGGCGCTCTGTCCGCCGTGGGTCTGCCGCCAAATACCGGGAGCTCCATCCACTGGGCTAGTCAACTCACTCCAAGTCGAGTCGGTCAAGCAGTCGTCAGGTCCCAGCCAGTTACATGGTCTCCTCACTCCGTACACTCGAATCCAGCATTGCGGGTCTGCCGCTACAACCAAGCGCACCACCTCTATCGAGCACCGTGGGTCTGCCGCTACAACCAAGCGCTCCACAACCAAGGATCTGCTGCTACAACCAAGCACACCATCTCTATCAATCACTGTGGGTCTGCCGCTACATCCAAGCGCTCCACTGCCAATGATCTGCTGCTACAACGAAGCGCATCATCTCTATCAATCACCGCGGGTCTGCTGCTACAACCAAGCGCTCCACTGCCAAGGATATGCTACTACTCCGCTAGCTCGTCACTGGGAGGGTCCGCTCCACGAGCTACAGGTCGATACTCCATGTATCACAAAGTCCCACGAAGATGTAACTCAAAGGACCACCTTGTCATAGGGTTCTCAACGCAATAGACGGTGCGTCAATTGGACGCCCGGTCTGTTAGTTATTAGCCTTTTCATCCCAGGGGCCATGTTGGTTTCGTGTGCGAACCCATCCCGACCATATCTCAACTCTACCCCGAACTATCCTAGGGTACACCCATAGGGAAGGTTTCTCAATGAGATCACCAACGCCGCCGACTGTTCGTCAAAAGGACGTCCTGTCTAAAAGGTATTATCTTTTCCGTTCCAGGGGCCCGGTTGGATTTCGGTATGATCCAACCCGACCAAAATCCAATTGCGTCCAAAACTCGGGTGGAGTATTCCAAAAGTTCTGTATCATCACGAGAAACTCAACGCAATAGACGGCACGTCAATCAGACGGCCGGTCTGGAAGTTATTGGATTTTTCGTTCCAAGGGCCCGATTGGTTTTGTGAGCGAACCAACCCGACTACACTCCGACGACATCCAAACCTCGAGCGGAGCAAGCCAAAAGATCCGTCTCAATTAGAGGAATCCATAAAAGTTGATGGCACCTCAATCAGACGTCCGTAGCTCAAGATATGAGTGTTTCCGCTCCGAGGGCCCGGTTGGCTTCGTGTACGAACCAACCCGACCGATCCCAAAGTTCTCCAAAACCTCGAGTGTAATATACCGAAAAGACCATCTCGATCCAAGGATCGCGTTGCCACAGACGGCTCGTCATGTGGAGCCTCGTAGCTCATGTTTTGGGAATTTGACCGAAAATGGTCCGAAAACATGGGGTCCGTGTCCGGGCCGACCCGGGTCCGACCCGGATGGCCCGGCCCGGTCCGGCCAGGGCGCGGCTCAGCCAGCCCCGGCTCGGCTCGGCTGAGCGGCCGAGTGGCCGAGCGCGGCACGCATGGGGCCGCTGCCCAGTGTGACACCCCTGCGGCACCCGCGGGGTGCCGCCTGTTCATCCGGACGTGACCTCAGCAGCATCCCGCGCGTGCCGCCGCAGCTTCAGCCGCGGCAGTCCTTCCGCGGGTCGCCGTAGTCGCTCCAGTGGCCCGTTTTTCATCCCGTCTGCGCCTTTGCTCCTCCCGGGACCCCACCTTCACTACGAAGGGATTCAAACGCCCCAACGGCCTACTTCGTCATCCCCCATCAAACCACACATCAAAAATGAGACGCACCGTCTTCGTGGTTCTTCGGCGTGGCATGCTGGCGCCGCGCCCCTTCACTGTGGCTCCGCTCTGGCCACGGCCTCGTTCGCAATCCTCGGCACGGCGCAACGGTGTCGCGTTTCTTCATCGTGGCTCGTTCCTACCACGTCTCCTCTCTTTAAAGTGTGGTGCGAAGGTATCGCGCCGTCTTCGTTCAACAATGCCAAGGAAAAAGGAAAGGGGGAGGGGTATCGGCCGTGTTCATGTGGTCCGAACTCCTCCCGTTATATTGATAGCAGTCGGCCTTTAACGAACGATAAACTTTCACATTCTTTTTTTTAAATTAAATAAAAAATTTGGAAGCAAGGACCGACAAATATAAACCTTCAAGTTCGAAGGAAAGATCCACATAACTTTAAAAAGTTAAAACCCCTACCTAGTAGAAGTCGTCAAGTGAGGGTTCGCCGCAGATTTTCTCATCGTGGAAGAAATGTCGCAGAAGGTGAGTCGTCGGCGTCACGTCATCGATCTCCGGGGGTTTGGCGTTCTTCGTCGGAGGTCAGAGCGTTTTTCGCATTCTTCGCGTTCTTTGCATTCTTCGCGTTCTTCGTCGAAGAACGAAGAATTCTCCCTCTACTCTCCCAAAGGTTTTTCACAACCCAAACCCCTCAAAAAAACAAAATAAAATAAGTCCTCAACTTATTTTATTATCAACTTAAGAATTTTAAAAACAAAAGATATTAAACGAACAATTAACTTGATGAATTAATTGTAAAACTTAACTACCCAATTAAATTGGGGCGTTTCTTAACCAGAAAAACCCACAGTTGACTTCTTTTAATGGGGGGTGGGGGGTGGGGGTGCGTTACTTAAGAAGAAAATAAATGGTGGGCTCGTACGGGACCCACCCCTCAAATATCCTAACAAGAGGGTAGGATATTTCTGGATAGAACCCTATCCGCATCAACTCATTTTAAGTGGATTTAAGTGGTCTTCAAGCGGCTTTAAGTGAAATAAAAATAAAATTGTCGCACAACTTTATTTCATTTCGAAACTTAAAACCCAAAAATTAAAAACCACACCTGAGCAAACGCTACTCCGGAAGAGGCGTTTCTAAGAAAATATTGGAGCTGTGATTTCATCGGTGCCCTCAGAATTCGATTCCGGGCACCAGTTCAAAAGTTAGAAAAACCCGCTCGTCCGTTCACTGAACGTACCCGAGCCAAACTTCAGAAAATGATTCCGGGCACACCGGGCCTCGGAATCAGGTGCCGTCAGAAGCTGCGCTCTTGTAAAATTCAAAGAAAATTAAGAAACAAAATTTCCTTGAAATTTACTAGTCTTTACATTACTCCCACCATAGGGATTTACGTCCCTGTAAAGCTTCACCACAAACTTAGGGATACAAAGGCGGTACTGAGCACATATCTGAGCCTCCCGCTCCCAAGTGCTCCTTTGGAGGTTCCCATGCTTCCATCTGAAGTGCACTAGAGGAATTGATCGTCCACGTAGGACCTTCTCCTGTCGATCCTCAATCTCCACTGGGTCCTCCGAAAACGTCGCCCCATCATCAAAGACCAGCTCCCCATTGTAAAATATTTGCGTCAGGTCGTGCACGTATCTCCTCAGCTGAGATACGTGGAAGACGTCGTGCACCCGGTGCAACTGAGGTGGTAGATCTAGGTGATAATCCACCTTGCCAATCTAGCTAAGGACCAGGAAAGGTCCGATGAAGCGTAGAGACAACTTGCCTCCTCGGCCAAAACTCTGTAACTCACGTCGTGGTGAGACCCGTAGGGAAACATGGTCGCCATCCTCGAACTCCAGTGGTCTCCACCTCCTACCAGCATATGACTTCCGCTGGCTCTGAGCTATCCTCATCCACTCCCGGATGACCTGGACCTTCTCTGTCGTGGCCTGAACCATCTCCGGTCCCACAAGAGCTGCTAAGATTTCTTCTTTGCCGATAAGAGAAATCTGGTCTCATCCCCAGGATGAACCACTTCCTTTTCCTAATACAGTCAATCCATACATGGATGGTACTAATCCATTCCATGGATGACGTCGTAAGTCCTTGATGCTACTACCAGGAGATCCAACCGTTACTCTCGCCTCAAGGGTTGAGTCATAATGTCAGCATCAGTGTTTGGTAACTGGGTCTCCTCCAGTAGATGTCTCACAACTGAGGGTCAAGTCAACAGTCTAAACCATAACCTCTTAGTAAGAACACAAAAGGGGACAGGAAGGAAAACATCACAAAGGGGCGTCTTCTATTTTTGCAGCTCATAAAACAAAGACACTACACAACAGAAGCAAGGAACTAGAAGTAAAAAGGACGTATCCACTAGTTCCACTCATGTCCATCTGCTCCAGGATCTCTACTGCCTTTTCCACAGCTCGGATGTTGCTCAAGCACTCGCCCCTGCTTCTGCATCAGTGGCTCCTCCAAAGACTGCTGATCAACTGTACAAGGAGTCGGACAGTCACGTGCCAGGTGACCCTTTCCACCGCACGAGTAACACAGTCTGTTTTTGGCATGCCTGGCTCTGACCCCACCCCGGGTGCCCCGCACTACCGGTCCTAAAACCCGAGATCGCCCAACAGCTGGTCTGGTCCTTCTGGACCTCTGCATCATCTGTCTACTGCCCATAGATATCTCGGAAACTGATCGAAAAACCTGCGGAAAAGGCCGAGGCTCTGGTACACGCTCGGGGTGTAGAGCTACTGGCACAAACTCCACCCTGAAGAAGGTCTCGAAGTCTTCCCATGCGAAGGTCATCCCGTTGCAAAACTGGAACAAGTGGCTCCACCACCTGCCTGCTGCTGCCTGAAGGAGGCTGGCAGCAAAGATCACCATGAAGTCTGCTGGTGTCCTCACTAGCCTGAAAACTCCCGCCACAACCTCCAGCCAATCCTCAGCCGCCTGCGGGTCCGTCTCTCCACGGAACCTGGGTGGCCTCTGGCGCTGGAACTTGTGCAGTGCGCTCAAGCGACGTGCATCGTCAGCGGCTAGAAGAATCGGTGGCTCGGCGGGTATAGGTATTGCCGGTGCCTCAGCTGTCAAGGGGCCCTGCACCGAGGCCTCGTCGCTCGGTGGGCTGTCGCCACGCTCAACCCTTGGAACCCTAGCTGGTCGTCCGCGGGGAGGCATCCTGAAAGAAACAACATGATACGGTCAAACGATAAGAACCTGGTGAGATGACCTGGTTTGATCTGACTTTTAAAAACTACTGGAAACACACACGCAATCAGAGTATTCGTGCATTAAGTCGGGAATCAGAAGTTAGGGTCCTGGTGTACGGATATGTCGGCAGACGCACCAACACTGGAATCCCTGGACTGATAACCACACTCAAAACGCTAAACACTATTGCTTCACATAGAATAAAGATTAGAGTCTGCGGTAGAACCGACCACCTCTGATACCAATTTGTCACGACCCGTCCTCGGGGCCCGTGTCGTGACTACCCCAAGCCCGACTTCCATAGGCCATGGGCTGGCGACTAGCACCAAAGGCGTAAATCCCAATAACTAGGAAGGCATTGACTTTATAAAAGTAACAAAACACCACAGAGTACAACCAGAAGTAAACACTATATAAACTGAGTACAATAGAAGTGCTGAAAGTAAATGCGGCCAGAAATACAAGCCCAACTGTAAAGTACATGAAAAAGACAAAATGACAGGATGGTGTCAAGCTGCTCCTGGATCTTCCTTCAGAGTCCCTACCTAAAGGGTAGGTACAGATGGCCACCTCAGCTCTGGGTACCGTCTCGTCATAACGTCCACCTCCGGGTACTGTCTTGTTGTCACTTCCACCTCCGGGTATCGTCTTGACGTCACGTCCACCTCCGGGTACCTTCTCATCGTCACGTCCACCACCGGGTATCGTCTCGCTCAACAAGCCTCAGCCTCGACCAGCGTTGTCCATCGTCTACAACCAACACAACGAAGTGCGGGCATAGCCCGTGAATGGGTGAGTATAACGATACTCAGTAGGGACCCCGAGACCCTCAAGTTCTCACTAAAACCAACAAGGTTAACCACAAAGAAGATCTCAACAGATAATCTCTACATAGGTATATTCCCATACATATACCTAAGTTATCATGTAACCCATCTCAATCATGAGGAAACACAAGGATTATGAAATCAATGGATAACTACTATCCAGGTATATGCCAATACATATACCTAAGTTAACAATTATCACATCTCAATCATGAGGAATCACAAAGGTCAAAAGTCTCATCTCAAACCAGGAGTTTCATTATCGAAACTGTAACTGCCGAAGAGCTCCGTCTCTAGAGTGTACAATGGTCCTATCACGACTCTGAGGTACTGCTCACTAACCTAAGACTGCTGAGGTACTCCTCCTGTCGA
Organism: Viscum album; assembly: GCA_963277665.1. NCBI lineage: Eukaryota > Viridiplantae > Streptophyta > Magnoliopsida > Santalales > Viscaceae > Viscum > Viscum album. Next base: position 166,921,888 of record OY728135.1, read on the forward strand.
GTATCGCGGGTCTGCTGCCAACTACTGGGCGCTCCGTCCGCTGAGGGTCTGCTGCCAAATACCGGGCGCTCACCCAAATAGCCTACAGAGGTACTCCTCCAGTCGAGTACCTCGGGTCTTCTGCCAACTCCCAGGCGCTCCGTCCGCCGTGGGTCTGCCGTCAAATACCGGGCGCTCCGTCCACTGGGCTAGTCGACTCACTCCAAGTCGAGTCGGTCAAGCAGTCGTCAGGTCCCAGCCAGTTACACGGTCTCCGCACTCCGTACACTCGACTCCAGCGTCGCGGGTCTGCCGCTACAACCAAGCGCACCACCTCTATCGAGCACCGCGGGTCTGCCGCTACAACCAAGCGCTCCACTGCCAAGGATCTGCTGCTATAACCAAGCACACCATCTATATCAATCACCGTGGATCTGCCTCTACAACCAAGCGCTCCAATGCCAAGGATCTGCTGCTACAACCAAGCGCACCATCTCTATCAATCTCCGCAGGTCTGCTGCTACAACCAAGCGCTCCACTGCCAAGGATATGCTGCCACTCCGCTAGCTCGTCACTGGGAGGGTCCGCTCCACGAGCTACAGGTCGATACTCCATGTGTCACGAAGTCCCACGAAGATGTATCTCAAAGGACCGCCTCGTTATAGGGGTCTCAACGCAACAGACGACGCGTCAATTGGACGCCCGGTCTGTGAGTTATTAGCCTTTTCATCCTAGGGGCCCGGTTGGTTTCGTGAGCGAACCAATCTCAGCCATATCTCAACTGTACCCCGAACTCTCCTAGGGTATACCCATAGGGACCGTTTCTCAACGAGATCACCAACGCCGCCGACGGTTCGTCAAATGGATGTCCTGTCTGAAAGGTATCATCTTTTCCGTTCCAGGGGCCCGGTTGGATTTCGGTACGATCTAACCCGGCCAAAATCCAACTACGTCCAAAACTCGGGCAGAGTATGCCAAATGTTCTGTATCATCAAGAGGAACTCAACGCAACAGACGGCGCGTCAATCGGACGCCCGGTCTGGAAGTTAATGGCTTTTTCGTTCCAAGGACCTGGTTGGTTTTGCGAGCAAACCAACCCGACCGCACTCCGAAGGCATCCAAGCCTCGAGCAGAGCAAGACAAAAGATCCATCTCACTTAGAGGAATCCATCAAAGTTGATGGCAGGTCAATCAGACGTCTGTAGCTCAAGATATAGGCGTTTCCACTCCGAGGGCCCAGTTGGCTTCGTGTATGAACCAACTCGGTCGAACCCAAAGTTCTCCGAAACATTGAGTGTAATATCCCGAAACGATCGTCTCGACCCAAGGATTGTGTTTCCGCAGACGGCTCGTCCAACGGAGGCCCGTAGCTCATGTTGTGTGCATTTGACCGAAAATGGTCCGAAAACGGGGGGTCCGGGTCCGGGCCGACCCGGGTCCGAACCGGCTGGCCCGGCCCGGCCCGGCCAGGGCGCAGCACGCCGGGGGCCGCTGCCCCACGTGACAACCCCGCGGTACCCACAGGGTGCTGCCTATTCATCCGGACACGGCCTCAGCAGCGTCCCTCGTGCGCTGGACCCGTGAGGCCGCGGCTTCAGCCGCGGGGGTCCTTCCAGCAGCACGCTGGGGCGCCACCGCCGCCGCCGCCGCCGGCTTCCGCGGGCCGCCGAAGTCGCTCCGGCGGCGCGTTTTTTCTTCCCGTCTGCGTCGTTGCTCCTCCCGGGACCCCACCTTCACTGCGAAGGGATTCAAACGCCCCAACGGCCTACTTCGTCCTCGCCCGTCAATCCGCACGTCAAAAATGAGACACGCCATCTTCGTGGTTCTTCGGCGTGGCGAGCTGGCGCCGCGCCCCTTCACCGTGGCTCTGCTCCGGCCGCAGCCTCGTTCGCAATCCTCGGTGCGGCGCGTCGGCGTCACGTTTCTTCCTCGTGGCCCGTTCCTACAGCATCTCCTCTCGTTGAAGTGCGGTGTGAAGATATCGCGTCGTCTTCGTTCAACAATGCCAAGGAAAAAGGAATGGGGGAGGGGTATCGGCCGTGTTCGTGTGGTCCGAACTCCTCCCGTTATATTGATTGCAGTCGGCCTTTAACGAATGATAAACTTTCACAATATATTTTTTTTAAAATTAAATAAAAAGATTTGGAAGCAAGGCCCGACAAATATAAACCATCATGTTCGAAGGAAAGATCCACATAACTTTAAAAAGTTAAAACCCCTACCTCATCGAAGTCGTCAAGTGAGGGTTCATCATGGATTTTCTCGTCGTGGAAAAAATGCCATGGAAGGTGAGTCGTCGGCGTCACGTCGTTGATCTCCGGGGGTTTGGCGTTCTTCGTCGGAGGTCGGAGCGTTCTTTGTGTTCTTTGCGTTCTTCGCGTTCTTCGCGTTTTTCGTCGAAGAACGAAGAATTCTCCCTCTACTCTCCCAAAGGTTTTACACAACCCAAACCCCTCATCCAAACATAATAAAATAAGTCCTCAACTTATTTTATTATCAACTTAAGAATTTTAAAAATAAAAGATAAGAAACGAACAATTAATTGAAAGAATTAATTTTAAAACTTAACTGCCCAATTAAATTAGGGCGTTTCTTAACCAGAAAAACGCACAGTTGACTTCTTTTAATGGGGGGGGGGGGTGGGTACGGGTGCGTTACTTAAGAAGAAAAGAAACGGTGGGCTCGTGCGGGCCCACCCCACAAATATCCTATCAAGAGGGTAAGATATTTCTAGATAGCACCCTATCCGCATCAACTCAGTTTAAGTGGCTTTAAGTGGTATTCAAGCGGCTTTAAGTGAAATAAAAATAAAATTGTCGCACAACTTTATTTTATTTCGAAACATAAAACCCAAAAATTAAAAACTACACCTGAGAAAACAAAACTCCGAAATAGGTGTTTCTATTCAAATATCGGTGATGCGATTTCATCGGTGCCCTCAGAATTCGATTCCGGGAACCAGTTCAAAAGTTAGAAAAACCCACTCGTCCGTTCACTAAATATACCCGAGCCAAAATTCGGAAAATGATTCCTGGAACACCGTGCCTCGGAATCAGGTTCCGTCAGAAGCTGCGCTCTTGTAAAATTCCAAAGAAAATTAAGAAAAGAAAAATTCTTGAAATTTACGGGTCTTTACAAGTTACGTCTATGGAACCCACGCACTAAAATCCAATATACATTATATCCAACTACAAAAAACTATCAACCCAATATTTTTCACATGAGTATCATTAAATTATATATCTGTATAGATAATTTTTATTGGTTTATATATTTTCCACTATGGATGCTCTAATAACTGTTACATTACAACAATCAATTAAAAATATAAATTTTGGATGTGTATGTTTTGTCTATTGGTGTGGCCAATGCTTTATGAAATAAAAAATATAAGCATTTTTTTAATACTATATTGAATCACAGTTGAACCAATTATGACAATTCGAATCTCAAAAACAATTTTTTTATCATAAATTATTCTATAGAATCATGAGAAGACATTATAATATCACATTCTATGGTTGAATCAAATATGATATCCTTATATTAACTTCTATAGCTAAAATAACCACCATTTATGAAAAAATAATATCTGGGAAATGATGTTACACTATCATTATATGTAAAACTATAAATGTAGTACATCCCATCACCACTAGTATCACATCTCCTCAATACATAACAATTTTATGGCTGAAAAATATTTTAAAAAATTAATATTGTTTTTAATGTTACCTAATGCACATATCTATGATTATCATGGTGTCATTCAAAAATGATTATTGAAAATGGAAAATCAATCCTTGCACATTTCATAACATACTAGTTAAACCCACAAATGAAGCATAATTGATTCTATTTAATCACTAATTGTACTCCCATGTGTTTGGGATTATATTTCTAGAGGGAATAATTCCAAATTATACGATAATTAATTCAACATTTGAAAGTTACATATTATAACTTTTGAGCATATTTTGAATATAAGAACATTTCAATAGCTAGTGTATACATTGATATCTTCAACAGTATACGATTATAAATATAATGTGATTATATTCATGTATTTATTCAATTTTGACCTAGTAATTTATCCATGTCGTTGAAGACAATAAAACATGAATTTTGTTTCCCAAGAAAAATTTTTCATTGAACTATATTATTGTAATGACTATAGAAATAACAATGAACTTCTTGTGGAATCATCCCTCACCCTTTATATTATCTAAAAAACCCAATATTCCCTCATATACATTAACATTCTATGATAGTGATTCCTTCTTCTATCCACACATGGATCTATGGAGATTGCATACATTATTTTATGTCACTTGTAGAATAAATCATCCAGGTTGATTAAACTTGATATACTAAACCAAGATCCCATATAGAAAACTTTTTTCACATTTACTTGAGATATCTCGTAATCCAATAATGATGGAAGTGAATGTAATATTGTAATTAATTTCTACATTTTTACATGTTAGATAGTTATTTAATAGTTGATAGATAAATATTTCCCAAAACACTTCTCTTTTAGTTGAACCTTATTACTACTACCATGAAAATTGATCCCATGTTAGTAATGAATAACCATTTATGCCCAACACGTTTTACTTGAACTTAATGGTTATTGAAAACCCAAATATTATATTTATATATATAATGCATTTATTAATTTTGACCCCTGATAAATTTAGACGAATCATTATCATTTAAAACATCCAAATTAGTTATAGATTCATTGAGATCATGGATTAATGTTTCCACAAATATAGTGTTAATAAAACCATATCTCTTTAGTGCATCTGAGGATTGGAAGAAATATAGTGATCATAACATCTATGGATATCGATGATAAGAAGACCAATTTTATATCAATCATTGTAACAAGGGTCATCATTGAATGGATTGATAGTACCTAAATTATTTATACAAATATGAATAACATTATTCAGTGTTTCTGAATAGCATTTCTATTATTGTAAGATTTGATTTTCTATTAATATAAATTTTTTGTCATTATTTCATTATGTGTTTTTTATTATATGTTGTAAGAATCGATTATTATATTGTGCATATTAGGAATGAATGTTTGATTCAAAACTTCTTCTTAATATTTGTTTTATCATATTTTTTGTGACAATGAATAAAATACATAATTATATAATAATTAAATCTATTATTCGGATTCAGACACAATAATAAAAATAAAATTTCTTAGATTTATATTTTTAATAAATAAATATTTTTTAAATACGTTGTTAAATAAATACTAGCAACCACTCAATTAATAGTAACCATCGTAGTTATTATATAAATCATGAAATTTGTTCAATCAATGTTATACATCTATTTCATGCTGAATATTAACTTTTATTACCAATTTCATATTGATTATGTGGTTTTATAAATTAATTTTTTTATTGATTTAATATAATCCTGTTTTATTATAAAAAAATTCTTCCTTTTTTATAAATGAAATAATACATCAATGAGTTGTATTCTAATGTTTCAGATCAGGTGATGTTCATAAAATAATGAATATATACTTATATGATCATTCTATGTAATTGAATGTTTTTAATAAAACACTTAAGTATTTGAAGTTGGAATATAGCAGGTTGAGGAAAATTTAAATTAATTTATTATTATTAGAGATCAGAATAATGATTTGTCAGACATTGTTAAAATGATTAAGAATGAGTACCTTAATTATGAATTTATCGAAGAATGAATCATAAATTTTGTGAACGATTGAGAGAAATTCCCAAAGATGAAGTGTTTTATTATGATTCTAATGAAGAAATAATGAATACATTTAAATTTTAATTCTAAATATATAATTTCAATCATTTCAATGGTTTTAATTTTTGAATGTCATTTTATCCAATAAGTTGTTGTTCAGTATTTTCAAAATTATGATGTATTTTTATTCTTGTATTTGTTTCGTGGATGACTGGTAAGTTTTATAAATATATTTTCTGAATTTTCTCTTACTAAAATTTAATTTTTTATCGTTTCCCTTCAATTTTTGAAATCACAATGGGGGAGGTTTTATAAATGAATACATATTATTAATAAAATTGGTTGAAATATAATTATGGGGTGAATTATTCATATCAATGATAATTATTCATAATGGGTGGATAATTTTTAATACATTTAATCATATCATGATGTTTTTATATAGTTAGTGGCTTATATAATTTATAATCATGGTCTATAAGAATAAAAAAGGGTTGTATGATTCTCAAGTAATTATTTAATTTTAATTTGGTATTTTTTCCTTCAAAAAAGTGTTGATTGTTTTGATAAATGTTCTTGTTCATGTGTTTTCCTTCCGTTAGATGTTTAGATAAAAAACATTTTAACAATATGTTCACCTTCAATTTATCAGTTTTTTAGTACGTTTTAAAAAATTCATTACTTTTACCAAACATAGATAATATTCTATTGTATTATAGAAATGTACATATCCTTATTTAATAAGATCCATTAAATTGAGGATGATTCTGATTCATATGTCTAATCATTATTTGGATTAGTGGTTAGAATTATCACTTGTTTATTGACTAGAGAAACTCTAGACCATTAGACAGAGAATGGTTCCAATACATCAAACTGATAAATATAAAGATTTTTATATTAAACAATTATAATTAAATCCCTCACACTATCAAATTTTTTTAATCATAATATATATATTATATTTCTATAATAACTAAAACAATATATTTTTATAATTATTGTAAAATTTTACTTATGAAATTCTATATTTCTATATCACATTGTGCATTCATGTGAACTCTATCTGCGGGAATTCTAAAAAATATTGAAATTACATCATTGGAGCTTCTGTTAAAAACAACCAATCATTTAATGATATTACAATAGATATATTTTTCCAAATCATTTCCTGAAATGTTTTCTCTTTAAGAATTTAATATTTATCGTCATTGTAATACTTGGGTGAATCTTCAATATATGTAAACCATTTCATGATTATTTATATTAGAATTTTTTATATTATAAAACTGATCATTGTTAAAATCATGTGAATCTTGGTATAGGGTAATGGTGAATCTAATCCATTTTATTGAAGGAATTCTAGATAAAAATATATATGTTGATACTAAAATATAGGTCATCGAATGATATGAAAATTAATCAGATTCAGATCATTATATCAATTGATTTAATATTACTTAATGGTGTTAATAACAATAAGTATAAAACTATTGATACCTCTAGTGAAAGGTACAGAATACATTTTCTATTATTGTCAAAAGAGAAATAAGATTTAATATATCTTTTATGTTATTCATACATTACATTATATTTAATTTCCTTTTTTACAAGTAATTATTCCACTATGGATGTTCCTATTTATTTTTTAAAAAATATTTATTATAATTAAATTATACGCATATGTGATGATGGTTAAAGAAGAGACAGATATAATAATAAAGATCAATGATTCCTATTCTGATATTTGGATCATCAGAATATTTTTTTGTCTGATCAATTTACGTAAATTGATATTGTCTTTTGAGTTGATAAATTTTTCAGAAATTCAATTCAGCCCCTCTAGTAATATTTTTTAGATTAGATACTCTTTGGATTTGAACGATCTAAAATGTCAAAATATTAGGGATAATTTCATAGAATATGTACAACTTTATATTTGATTTGAGGTACACAGATGGAATTACATTAATGAAATAAATAATATAAGGTTACATACCTAATAAAATTGAAAAAACTATAAAATAATATCAAGGTAACAAAAATAAGTTATAAATTTAATATATTAATTTTAGTTTTAATTTTTTTCTCTCTAATGACATTATCTCTTACATTATCCCTCAATATAAACTCCCTTCAACCTAAAAACTGAAAATAAATTTTTATTTATTTTTAATATTACTTATGAAAAATAATTATTTGAACAAAATAATTTGTAAAAATTGTAAAAAATAAACAAATATTGAATATTAATATAAAAAAATTATATATTTTGATAAATTGAACATTAAATTTTCATGTTTGAGTCCTCACAATCCCAATTTATTTAAAATGTTTTTCTTATGAAATGAACTGACCGTTATTCCTCTTCATGGTTATGAATTATAAAAATTGAATAAATTTTTAATACATAATATGTAATTAATTTTAAAAATATTAATTAATTGAGAATAATGTAATTTATTATGAATATAATACAATCTGTTAAATATGTTTTCTGGAAATTTATTTCGATCATAAGTTATCATGATTGATAATGATGTTTAATAATGATTATTATGTAATTATTACATTATTTTTAATTAATGGTTAATTTTGATACATTTTAACAAAGATAAAACATAAATTTACTTTTTAATAATTTTATATAATCGAAAGGTGTTATTGTTTTTATGAAAAAATTATTTCCCACTATTCACTAAACAATAACTATTTTTAATGATATTAGTTATGAAATACCATAATAAATTTTTTCATTCATATGTAAATAATTATATTCATTTCCCAAAATAACCATTTTAATTTTTATGAATGATTAAAAATATTTCGGAAAATTGAATTGAAAATAAAATTTTGGGGAATCATGTTTTTGGTGTATGAAATGACATTACTAAAAAATGGTTATTTATTAATTATCCATAAATAAAAAAACATCCATTATTTAAAACAATTATAAATATTCTTAATAATCTATTAATTTTTATGAATACATTCCAATTTAATTTCACATTGATAATGATGATATTTAAATAATTATACTTTTATTTTATATAGCATATTTCTAAAATCTTGGTATTTCATATTTATGAATATATCAACAATTGTATTATTTTATACCTTTTTGGGGGTTTTACATAAAAAAATCATTTAATAATATTTGAATAGCCAAATATGTATTTAATAATTTCATACAAATAAATTGAAAAAAATAATAATTTTTAAATTATTTGGTTTACGTAAAAAATTGATTATTAATAGAAGAATGTAAAATATTATATCATCGAAAAACTATTGAATCATATAAAGGAGTAATAATAATGTATATTACATATAATCTGTGGGTAATGAATAAGGAATAAAATGTTTAATGACATTTTATTCATATGATTAAAATGGAATGTAAAAATAATCTAGATGAAAACATTTTAAAAATTTGTCATTTAAAATCATTATAATGAAATTAAAAACACACGAACATGAATTTGCTAATTTTTTGATATATAGAAAATAAAATGGGTGAAAATTATAATAGGGATGTCCATATTGTTGAAACATACCATAAAATTTTAATTAATTAATCACAATTAATGAAATATCTTAATGATGGGATATAACCCTAATTTAATAATAATTTTTTTAATAAAAATTTAATATGATATAAATATTAAAAAACCTATAGAATATAATGATTATATAAAAAATTATAAATAATAGGTGTAATAAAATATTAGTTTCTATTGTACTATGAAAACATTGTTTAGTTCCTTAAACCCCAACCATGTGTATAATATGTTAATTTAGAATATATCAATGAAAAAAATATGTGAATGAAAATTATATAAATATATTTTATTTGAAAATAAATAATTAAAAAATATGTCATCATATTAACATAAATATCGAAAGAATATTAATGGATTTATGAAAATATCTCAATAATTGTTAATTAATTTAAGATTACTTATTTTCTCTATACAATGGAATCTCTCTAGAAATGCTACAAAACACTAGTTTTTTGTGGTGGAATTTTATTATATTAATTATGTGAAGATTATCCGCAATCCATCCAATGTTATATTGTATCTTTGCAACATAATTTTCAAATTCATGGTACTCGTTGAATGTTTCATTCATATATCTATCATTTGGATTCCATAAATAATGGTGGTTTACATAAAGTCTAACGAAATGGTCTATAGTGATATTCTAATTCAATATAATTTTATAGGTGATCCCCCACATGAGTGTCAACTCATTGTTTTCTAAGACTATTTATGGTTTCATTAATTAATATATTAGTTAAATACATGGATTTTGGAATAAATGGTGAACAAATATATATTCACATCCTGAGTTAGTTAAAAAAATTAACATATGGGATTGGTAATGAATCAAATGAAAATGTTAAGAGGCCATTAAATAAGATTCTAACTCAGTTGACACAAAAATTATTCATGAATTTATTAGAGCCCTTATATTTCAAATATGAACATAATTATTCATATGTTCATAATATTAAATGTCTCTAGAAATTTAAATTTTTATATTGAATCAATCATTTATAATTTCCCATATCATGATATGTTTTAAATACTCTATAAACCTAATATAAATTAATTTTTAATTTTAGATATATATATTTTTATATTTATTCTTATTTATAACATCCAATAACAATTTATTATAATCCATAACTTAATTATTTATTTTAAACATTAATATGTTCTTTTCAATATTCTTAAATATCATTCAAACGTAAGATGGCCAGTATAAGAGTTCCATTAATACTATTGAGGATATATAGAAAAAATATAAAATAAATTTACATGTATTTGGGTATCAATAAATTTCCCATGTCTAATTATTAAATAAAAACATATTACATTTTTTTATTCTGCTAGACCATTATGCGGCTCTGTGTTTTATGCATTATGAAATAACGCCAATTTGGAATGAAGTATGGGATCATAATTTCTTGAAAACTAATCATGTAAAATATATGATAGAGTGTGATAAATAATTACAACCGAATTTGAATTATCCCCAAATTTGATCACAAATCTATTCTAACAACATTCGTTGAATCATGGAATTTGAAGGTAGATATATAGTGTCCCATTAAAAACGACAACGAATAAAAGAATGTTGTGTTGGAAAGTAGGAAATATTAGTCCTAAATATATTATTAACATTGAAATAGATGATCACATAATAATTTATTCATACAATATATCACAAAAAACTATCAAATATAGTGTACATTATGTATTACATGTATCCCTATTAAGAAAATACTTTCTAGAAAATTTACATTGATTAATCCAAATTTTTTGTAGGATCATTGTTATTTATTTAATAATACAGTTATAATTAAATTAATATTTATTAATAAGATATTATTTTTACATTAAATGGTATTCTTTTTGCGATATCATACTCAACATGCAACAATAGGATTCATTGAAATCTTACGTTGTTAACAATGTTGATTTATAGCAAATAATAATATAATGTTATTATAAATTTAAATGGTAGTTAACACATAGACATTGTTTTGGCAGGAATGAACATAACTCTCTAGAATATTATTATTCATGTTTTTAAAATATATTGACATTTATTCAATAAATTTTAGAGTCATAAAATATGAATGAATCCAATTTTATGCATCAAATAATCTATTATTTTGAAAAGGATGTTTTACTGACTTTTGATGGAGAAACAATAATTAATCTAGTTTTATCATAAATATATATATATTATATTTGAAAAAATAAATATTTTATAGATTATAGGGACATAAAAATTTAATTATGATAATTTTTTTCTGATTTTCAAATAAATATCTTTTTTAAATGAATATTACAAAATATTGTATTTTAAGTCAAAACTAACTTTGCATCTAAAATATTTATATTTCTTGACTGTAATTTTTCGTCTTCTTGATGATTAATTGGATTAACATTGTAACAATTATTAAAAAATTATCCATTGTAAGTACTTTAACAGTAAAATTGGTCGTAAAAACAAGTCAATCTTTTGATAGTTAATACTACTTAAAACCTGATTTTTTGGTTTGGAAAATGAAAAATAATTTTAAAATAACTAATGATAATTATTTGTTTTGAATTTGAAAAAATTGGATTTTATATATGACATAATAAGGTCCAAATTTTGTCAATATGTTATTTATATTTTTGGACATTATGAAACTTCAGTAATTATTTTATTTACCATGGTTAATGGGTAAATATGGTTAATAAGGTTAGGAATATAATATTAAAATACCATTATATATGGCTTAATCGTATTTTATGAGATATTAAACAACATTTTAATCATTGGGTATATTTTTGGACCCCATGGCATCACATGGGTGTAAAATTAACATTTTATAATAATTAATTTAATGTAATGTGGAATATAACATAAACATGTATCTTTTATTAAACAATTTTTAATATTTGATAATATAAATGATCACTATTACTATAAATATTAATTATTATTCTAGTAATATTTCATACATTATTTTATTTTATTTATAACTTTTTGTCTTCAAATGAATAAATTTAATTATGAAAAAATGATGATGTAGTAATTGCTTCATAAACGAATAATAAAAATAAATAATATAATTAATATTAAAATAAATTTAATTTAATATTTTTTTTTCATCCATGAATTTTTTGGATGATATTGAAATATAATCACCGAGATAATGCTTTCTTTTTGAAGAAATAGAGTTCCCATGATATTAACAAAAATCAATTACATTATTCTGTAAATATTTTCATAAATGATTTTTTTAAACAAATTTTATTTTTCATAAATGATAAAATATTCCAAAAAATATAAAATTCATCCAAATGATATATATAAAGTTAAAAATTTAATTACATATCCACTTATGGTTCTTTTAAAAATTTTATATAGTTTCCATATAATAGGAATATGCATGAAGACATGGTTGGAGTTGGTGTTTTTAACTAAGGGGTTATGGTAATATATAACGTTAATTTTATGACCTATACATGTAAAAAATTTATTTTATTATTTTATATATTAACAATATCATTTTAAATAAACTATTTTGGGAATATTTGAAATAGAAAATAAATATATAATAAAATAATATTTCAGGAGCTTCCTAATGTGCCCGTCCTACTTCTCATAAAATACCACCTCCTCCACCCACTTACTCACACATATCAAGCCCCTTATCTCTTCCAAATACTTTCCAAAAATCTCCCAATATCACTCCCTTAATCCTATAATCATTACCATGGTATTAAAAATATTCATGAAATCCTTTTTATCAAATCAAATGGAGTTACACGTTTTAGAGGTATCATCTTCTCTAAATTTTCATTCCATTATTTCACTTCATCACACACTATTCTATTGTTATTCCTTGATTACATAAAAAAAATATTATCCTCAATATAATAGGATGTTGTTATGATAAGTATTAGAACTACACATACACAATCCTTGATCTAATGGATATGAACATACTATTTCTTTGTAAGGCGAACTACTAGCACGTGAAACAATTATTGATCAATTTTCTTTTCCGACCTCTCATGGTGGACATTATGATGATACTATATTTTTATATGATATATATGATATATAAATTATCTCAATTTTAAATTATTTATAATTTAAATCATATTTTTATGCTTCCCATAATATGTAAATATGATCATTTCAGTTGAGCAAGTTTAGACTACCTCCCCCTCAGAAGTGATATAACTCATTCATGCCATATATGGAACATATAAAGGATTAAGTTAAGTAAGAAATGTAACATATATAAAATTTTATCAAACATATTAATTATACTATACTTATGTATCATTTAGTTTTCATTCAATTAAATATGAATAAAATTAATGTAGAGTTCATGCGTACTTATGGAATAGTGTATCCATGAACGGACCATTTCATTTATTATATCCAAATTATAAAGACAATTATATGTGTATATATACTGAATATATATGAAAAATAAATTCGGAATAATTATATCATGGTGATATAATTCTGACTACATGGACCATTTACTTGAAAAAATGTTCATTTTCAACTAATGTACCAAATATCATCAAAATGACTGTTATGAACATAAAAAATATTGTATTTTTTATAATTTTAGCATAATAAATATAAATGAATAATAAATTTGGAAATGGTTATGATGAATGTATAAATTAACCTATGATTATTATTCATCAATATAAATAATGAACGAGACAAGTCAGACTCAATGTAAGGGAAACTCTTAAGCCAATTTACATTCATTGGGATAATATTTTAATTCATTATTATGTCGTTCTATGGTTATGTGAAAAATATCATTTGATCGAACTGATGAAAATTGTTGGAGTCATCATTATAATTTTACGACAGTATTCCCACACACCTTATAAATGAATCTTCATCCAAATTGATTCATATTTTTGGAATTGTTACATTTTGGGGAAGAAAATAAATTTATTGATCATCACATAAATCCACTCATTTTTATGTGCTGTTGATTTGGTTAATTCTCCACTCCCTCTGTTCTTTCACATGGAATCCTCCTAGTGAAATATAGAATATTCTAAAATCTGACCTCACATATATATACACATTACTCTAGTCATGAAAAATTGAACAACGATGGAGAGAAATGGAATATACTAAAAATAAGGATATATAAAGGCAATAACTGAAGAAACTAAGGGGCTAGCCCCTAGTCAGAAATATAAAATTAAAGTAATTAAAGAGATCCATATTTCACATGATGTCACCAAATGATACAATAATGTGATATTCCTTAAATCACATGGTCGAATATGTTTACATTATGAGGTAATGATTCTAGGATGATACCCTCTCATAAGAACACATAAATGTGAAGTGAATATAAATAAAATGATACGATCCTCATGATGTTGGTTTTATTTGGTATTTTAGTGTATCTTTTCTTATCATTTTTGTGTATGATTATAGAAGTGAACCAAATATGTCATGTGTTCCTCTTAACAGTGAAACATGATCCCTCACCATATATTCAGGATCCTAAAATAACATTCATGATCTAATAAATAAAAATTTAATCACATAAAAATTATGAAGACCATGTTATATATCTCTGTGAATGTATGTGATGTAGACCCTCAAGAATACATAGAGCCCATGATGTTGTCTGCAAGAAAAACTCAATGAATGTATTAATCCCTAATCTCATGAATAAAACAATCCCCCTTCCATGATGGTTCCCACATGCATCATTGGGATTTTTTTCCTTGGCATGTATCATCCTCTTATATCATTGACACAGTATGAGGGATGGTCTGGAGACCCCATTTGGAAGGAAAATGAATCTCATGATTGAAGGAGAATAATGAGAAAATTTTGTTGCACAATATTCGCTCAAAAAACTATAATTATATATGATTCCACCCATCTCTTTAACATCCATGATATATTTCACCCAATTCATTCCTCATGTTTCAGTGCAAGATGCCTCTATATCTAATGATGTATACAATCAAGCTTGTAAGTGGCCTATTCAATATGTAACATTCTATAAAATTACACATTTATGAAATAAATAAAACAATGACACAAACACACATACCAACACCTATGATGTTCATTGTCCAAAATGATTTAATGCATGAACACTTTGGTTCAGAAATTCAACACGTGGAAGTGTGTAAAATCATGGAAATATTTTTGATATCCCACTATGAGAATATTTTAGGGACACATGATAATAGTACTCCTCAGTGGTATCATGATGAATTTAGATGACTAAGTAAAGTTCATGTTTCTCATAATAATAGCTTTAGAAAATCTCAGTTCATCCCATGAAAACAAATTTTCATGTAATTATATTCACGTGGAAGTCCACAAACAAGACAATATTATTCGGTGATCTCTCCTTGACATGTCAGTGTTTTCACAAAACAATCCTAGGTTAAGTCGTATCATCCATGAAAAAAACCTAGCAGTTTTCCATCATATTCACACAATGATATCATAGGAAAGTAGCTTTAATCATGTATAGGAGTTATTGACAATTCCATATGATCATGATATTTTCCATTGACAATTCAGCATTGTCATACTATAGTCCACATATGAATCATGTTGATCATGTGATTTTGCATGGTCATTTTTACATTGATCATGATAATTTACACATAAATGTCCTCCTTGGTTATGTGAAACCCCTTGTAAATGTTTGTTTCACTCAAAAAAATTCATCCAATATTATTTGATTGATCATGCGATGGATCCTTGTTACATTTGTTTAGATCATGAGAAACAATTTTTTCATGTCTAGAAGGCACCCTTTGGCATTCCTAGTATAACAGATAGACACTACAAATACATCAGTTAGAAATTTAAGACATTTCCATCCAGTATCCAAAATGTTTATGGAAAATACCTTATGAAATTCACACAATTTTGTAAAGACCTAATTGGCAGGACACACTATAGAACATGGCTAAGAACCTTAATTTACATTCTTATTTTATATGGTCTGTTTTCCTGGTGGTTTAGAATTATGCACTCATGTGACCCTACCAATATTTGGCTATATGATAGCCCTTTTATAATTACCACATATTTATAATCTATTACATGATAAAAATGAAATTTTTAATGGTAATCCTTAGTGTTTATGACCAAATTACAAACATAAAATAATATATCTCATATCAAAGGAGAATCATCATTGTTTTTTCCCTGGTAAATAGAGAATCCATTAATGTATAATTAACTAGTATTCATTGAACCATTGTAATAATGATAATTTAATATACTGTGATCATTTTCATTAGAAAAACATTTTGATAATGGATAAATGATCTAAGATATCTCTATTTTCCATCATAACCAATATCTTTAGGATACCGTACCAATGTTTGATCCCCAATGGTTGACCAGATCTATGTAAATAATTTCTTCTTCAAATTATCCTAACATATGGGATTTTATGTTTCCATTGGTATTGTAACATCCCAGGTAAATAATGAATAAAACATTTTAGAAATTTCTGATTAAATTTTAATTTTACTGTAAAGGGGTTGCTATGTTCGATAGCGTACCCGATACACAACGAGGGTTCCTTTGAAAACATACGTTGCACACTAGTAATATAATAATATTATTTTAAATGGTAGTTAACATGTTGCCGTTGTATTGGCGGTAATGCATAGAAATAACTAAAATATTATTATATATGTTTTTAAATGTTTTTTATATTTATCTAATAAAAGATAAAGGCTTAAAATACGGAAAGAATTCAATTTTAGGCATTTATACCCTAATTTTTAACTAAAGGTTAACTTATCACCATTTGATGGAGAACCATCATTAAATATAGTTTTGATCACTCTTTTACATTCTATTAGACCAAATATAACTCTTCTTTAGAATCGGGACATCAAAATTTACTTTGTGTAAATTTTTTGTATCTTTCCGATAAAGTTCATTTTTTTAATGAATAGTGTAAAATGTAGTATTTTAATTCAAAACCTCTTTTTAATCTAATTTATTTATATGATTAGATATTTTTTAATTGGTTTTAAAGTGAAATTGGAAAATATTGTTTCCATTAAATCCAATAGTGGTCGTTGGAATTAATTTCACCTTGAAATCGGAGTTAAACTAGTATCAATCTTTTGATACTTATTATTTCATAAAAACACGATATTTGTCATGACAATGGGAATTAATTATTAAATTAATTAATGTGACTTATATGTTTTGAATTTTTTAAAATAGACTTCATTTTTTAATTCGGAATATCAAATATAGCTTAGGGTGAATTTTTGGTATTTTTCTGAATAACTTCAATTTTTGATGAAGAGTGAAACCACTATGTTGTACTTATAAAAACTGATTTTCCGTTTAAATGAAATTTTGTCACCTCTGTGTTTTGAATTTCAAAAATATTAAATACTTGGTTTTCATTAATAAGTAAAATGTGGTTCAATTGGATTAAAATAATTTTTTGGTGAATAGTAAATTATTATGTTTTTAATCGTGATTAGAGTTAATTAGTGCAGTTTAAGGAAAAAATGATATTATAATAAATTGAAAATTCCTAGACACATGTCGTAACCATATTGGATGTGTCATGGCCGACCCAGTCAAGCAATGGGTCATCTTGGGGACCGCATGGAGCCACTTTTGTTTTAAAATGACATTAATATATATTTATTTAATGTTAAAATTAAATTGACACAAACATGAGTTGTTTTACTAAAACAATATTTATGTGGGGTTATACAAGTACAAATTTTGACTATAAATATTCATTATAAAGGTAAAAAGATTTCCTAAATCATAGTAGTTTTTTATAATTTTTAGACATTAAATAAATTAAATTATTTATGACATCATGATGATTTAGCGATGACCTCATTATTTAACGATTTAAATAAAATGGAATGACAATGTAATATCTAAGACCTAAACATGTCCAAAACCTATTTTATGGGTCGATTTCGGACCCTTATTACCTTATACTCGAAATAAGTCAATGTTGGACCTCTAAAATTTGAAACTCATTTGAATATAAAGTAACCTTTTATCACTTTCCAAGAGTGCCCCTCCTCTCCTCTTATAAAAGGCCCCCACCACTACCTCATTACCCACACCTCTCAAGCCTTTGTCTCGGCCAACCCCTACCCATTTATCCTCTACAAATCCCTCTCCTAATCCTAGAAGACTTACCTTGGGCAGAAATCTCTTCAAGGAAACCCATTTTGTTCAAACCGAGAAGAGTTACCCGATTTTAAGGTATTGTCCCCACTTGAGTCCTTTTGTTTTATTTTTCTTCTCCATCCCCCTAAACTCTTTTTATTCATTTCTTTTGTAAAATATATTGTATCTTCAATATAATAGGATGTTGTTATAAGAAGTGATAGAGCTATACTTACACACACCTACATCTAATGGTTAAAGAACATACTGTTTCTGTGGATGGTGAACTTCTGCCTCCCGAAACGATGATTGTTCAACATTATTTTAACACCATCAAAGGTGGCCATTAAGATGTCACTATATTTATATATGATATATTATATGTTTATGTTTTCCTTATGAATATGTATTTTTCATTTTGGTCATACCTTTATGGTTTCCATTATGGGTAAACACGATAATTTCATTTTAGGAAGTGCGGACTACCGCCCCCTCAAAGTGATTTGATTCGTTAATGCCATATGTGGGACGTATAAAAGATGGATTTAAAGTTATTAGATATGATGTTATACTGGAATTATAATGTAACTCTATATCATTATTATTTCTTTCCATTAAATTATGAGATAGAAATGAATGTAGTGTTTATGCGTACGTACATCTTACCGTCTCCATGAATGGTGCATTTCATTTCTTACCTCTAAATGATTATGTAATATTATAAATACATGTATATTCTGGATATATATGATATATATGATATCCAAATCAATAATTTCATTCTGTATATAAAGAACCTTTGACCACACGAACAACATGTAATTGTAAGAAGTCCACTTTCAACTTAAGAACTAAATATCGACAAAACAAACATTATTAACATAAATGGTTACATAATTTTTATAACATAGCAATAAGTGATATGAAAGGAATATTGAACTTGAAAAATGTTCTTAATAAAATAGAAATTAACTCAAGTTTATTATTCAGGATGTTAAAGAACGATTGAGTCAAGTCAGACCCGAGGTAAGGGACTTCGTCTCAATCTCCTTTCATAGAGCCATATTTCGTTTTATACACAACGTTCTTTTATACGGTGTATAAACCCCTTTGACATTTACTTCTATACAAAAGGAATATTTTTCAATGAAGTGTTTTACTAAATGACAAAAAGGAATGTTTTTTTACATACGCGGTGACAATGACCTTTTCTGCCGCCGCGAGTATTTTTTGGTCTTTGGCTTCTTCAACAAGCCGTAATGTTTTTTTTTTGAATGAAATAAATACCATATACACTTTTATGTATTTTGATATTGAAAATGGTTTTTATAATGTATTTTTTATGTCAATATATTTATGTGATATATTGTGAACGGAATGTGGAAATATTTTCTTTCCATTATGCTTTTTTATGTCTTATGATTTGATAATGGTACTTGGACATTTGACGGGTGGTTACGTGATAAACCATATGACGGGTGGTGCCGTGAATACCAGGACAGGTGGTTACATTATAACCTCGAATGCATTGGGTATGGATGTTGGCCGTATGGCTATTCCATTAAGTATGAATGGAAATTGGCCGAATGGATATTCCATTAAGTGATATCTATGGAAGTCGACCGTATGATTATTCCACTTATGTATGTTTATGTCCCAAGTTACCTTTATATGTTATGTGTTCTTTTTATGGGTATTATGGTAATCTTTTGGTTACAAAAAGGGTAAGTAATGATATATTATTCAATGAAGAGTTTTTTACTACTTCATAAAGGTGTAGGTATTACTTTGATAAAGTATACATGGTTTACATGATGTTTGAAAAAATAACAGTTTTCATTCTTTGTGTATAAATTACTGAGCTTTTTATGCTCACCCCATGTTTTTTTTGAAATTTTTTTCACAGGACTTAATGTGGAATAGGTTCAAGGATGGGATCAAATGAATGTAATGCTATCTAAAACATGGAACTAGACACGTTTCTTGTTAAGAGTTTTTATTTTATGGAAACATAGTAGAATTGACTACTTTGTAATCTTTTGAGATGTAATAGTTAAGTTCTAATTCTCTAAAACACTAAACCTGAACAGATCCTCAATGGGTAATCTTGTAATAACTCAAGATTATGTAAGGTTTAAGGATGGGGCCTTATAGTTGCTATCAAAGGTCGGTTTAGACAGCTTTAGGAGTTAGAAAAGTGTAAAACTATAAGTTAATTTATGGTATGATTGAAATGATATAGAATTTAAAGATTACCATGTTGCTTCGCCTAAGATATTTCTGTGTTCAGAATGGTTTTCTGTAGAGGAAACAAAGCAGCTATGTTGGGACGACATCCGGAGGAAAACAACCTTCCAAATCAGCAACCTGAGATGGTCGGAATCAGAACTGAACAGTTTGTTGCAGTGATGGCATAGTTGACTCAGGCTATAAATGGTAGTGGTATCTATGCACGAGATAATCCAGATCAACCGCAGAGGAACATGTTAGTGGTCGAACATTTCATGAGGCAACATCCCCCATCATTCAGAGGATCATCTAACCCTGTGCAAGATGAAGGGTGGATTAAAGAACTAGAGAAGATTTTTGATGTCATGGGGTGTTCAGAACATCAAAAGGATAGTCTTGTTGTTTACCGTTTTGAAGGTGAAGCTGATCAGTGGTGGTTGATGGTGAAAAATATCAGGGATAGTAATGAGATTTAGGATCTTTACTGGGATTAATTCAAAGGTATGTTTCTTGAGAAATATTTTCCTAAGATGGTTCGTCTTAGGATGGAAAACCAGTTCCTAGAAATGAGGCAGGAGGATGATTCAGTGGCTGCTTATGAAGCAAAGTTCACTCGATTGGCAATGTATGCTCCAAACATCATACAAGATCTTGATAGTAAAATAAACCGTTTTTACTCAGGGTTAAAGCCAATGTATCGAAGGGATTTAGCTTCTCATGAGTTCAAAAGTTATGAAAAACTTGTTTGATGTGCGGAGAAGGTGGAAATGGAGTTTGCCGATGATCAGGTGTTCTATGAAAAACAACAGAATAAGAGGTCCAGTTGGCAAGAAAAGGAGAAGAATTCATCAAAGAAGCAAGGAGGTAAGAAAACCTAATATCCATCTTGTGAGAAGTGTGGTAAAATGAATCCTGGAGAATATTTATCCAAGTCTGGTAAGTGCTTTCTGTGTGGTAAGTCTGGTCATATCGCTCGTAACTGTAAGGAAGATGATCAAGCAGGCAATGAAAAGCCAGTGGGAAGGTGTTTTAAGTGTAATTAAATGGTTCATTATGCAAACGAGTGTCCAACGAAGAACTCAACTAGGGGAACGCAGCCAAACTATAAGCAGAAAGGGGTGGTGAAATCCATTGCAACAACTTCAGAATATGTTGGGCCATCGAAAGAAGTGGTATCAGGTACACTGTTTGTTTGTTCAGATCATGCTAATGTGTTGTTTGATTTAGGGCCTACACATTCTTTTATTTCTGAGAAGTTTTATAGTAAATTGGGAATTCCATCTCAAGATATGAATCCTGAACTTATGGTAAAAACACTCAGAGGGAACGTTGAGACAAAAAGGAATTATAAGAATCTTATTATCCTTGTCTGTGGAAAGAATATTCCAGGAAACCTTATAGTTTTGCCTCTAGTAGAGTTTGATGTTATTTTGGGCATGGATCGGCTTTCTGTTTAACATGATCTGATTGACTACAGATCTAAAATGGTTTCTTTTCAGAAAGATTTTCAGTTTGTGTACAAGAATGAACCCTTGATTTTGATAACATATCAGGAAGTTCAGAAACTAGTAAAATATGTAAATGAATGTTACCTTGAACATATTGTTGAAAATAAAGGAACTGTTCAGATTAATGTTGTTCTAGTGGTAAATTAGTATCTTGATGTTTTTCCTATTGAGTTTCATGGTGTTATTCATGATCGAGAAGTTGAATTTACTGTTGACTTAGTTCCTGATTCTAAGCCAATTTCAAAACCCCCGTATCGAGTGGCACAAGTTGAACTTTTAGAGTTAAAGAGACAATTGCAAGAGTTATTAGATAAAGGTTTCATTCGACCTAGCACATAACCATTGGGTGCTCCTGTCTTGTTTGTTAAAAAGAAAGATGGTTCAATGAGACTTTGCATTGATTATAGAGCCTTGAATAATATTAATGTTAAGAACAAGTATCCCTTGCCTCATATCGATGATTTGTTTGATCAGCTCCACGGAGATCAGTATTTTTTGAAGATTGACTTGAGGTCAGGGTACCATCAGTTGAAAGTAAAAGAAGCTGATGTTTCGAAGACTGCATTCCGTACTAGATATGGCCATTATGAATTTTTAGTTATGCCTTTTGGGTTAACCAATGCACCTGCTGTATTCATGGACCTTATGAATAGAATTATCCATGAGTTCTTGGATAAGTTTTTGGTTGTTTTCATTGATGATATTTTGGTGTTTTCTAAAAGTAAAGAGGAGCATGAATGTCACTTAAGGGTTATCTTGTAAACCTTTAAAGAAAAGAAACTATATGGAAAATTCAGCAAGTGTGAGTTTTGGTTACAACAAATTTCTTTCCTTGGACACATTGTTTAAAAAGATGGCATAATTGTTGATCCTGCTAAAACAAAAGTTGTTGAAAAATGACCAAGACCTATAAATGTAACCGAGATCCGTAGTTTTCTTGGTTTGGCAGGTTACTACCAAAGGTTTGTTGAAAAATTTTCACGGTTATCTAGTCCAATGACTATGATAACTCATAAGGGTGTTATGTTCATCTGGAAAAAAGAATGTGATGATTGTTTTCAGGAGTTGAAGAGAAGATTGGTGAATGTTCCAGTTTTGGAACTTCCTTCCAGGAATGATGAGTTTGTTATATACAGTGATGCTTCGTTGAAGGGACATGGTTGTGTCCTTATGAAGAATGATCCGGTAATTGCTTATGCTCACATCAGTTGAAAACTCATGAGGTAAATTACCCTACACATGATTTGGAATTAGCTGCTGTTGTTTTTGCATTAAAAATTTTGAGGCATCATTTGTATGGAGTAAAGTGTGAAATATATACTGATCACAAAAGTTTAAAGTATATATTCACTCAGAAATAATTGAACATGAGACAGAGGAGATGGATGGATTTAATCAAGTATTATGATTGTACAATTAACTACCATTCGGGAAAAGAAGATAATGTGGCTGGTGTTTTGAGTCGAAAAAGTGATGCTTCATTAACCATGATACATTTGGAACAAGATCCTTTGATTTTTGATTTGATGAACTTTTGCATAGAAGTTGTTGGTGCAGGATGTCCTTCTTTTTTGTTTCACGTATCAGTGAGATCATCTCTATCCGACAGAATCAAGCAAGCACAGAAGCAAGAAATTGAGTTGCAGAAAAAGGTAGAGATGGTTTAGAAAGGTAAGTTACATGAATTCAACATTGATAGTGATTTTGTTTTGAGATTTGGGAAGAGATTGTGTGTGCCTTGTGATTCACCGTTGAAGAAAGAGTTGTTTTGTGAAGCTCATAGTTGTCCATTTTCAGTTTATCCTGGCTTTACTAAGATATACAGAGATCTGCGGGAGTATTACTAATGGAATGGAATGAAAAGGGATATTGCTTATTTTACTGTGAAGTGTTTTACTTGTCATCAGGTTAAAGCAGAGGGACAGTTACCAAAAGGGATACTACAACCATTTCCAGTACTAGAGTGGAAATGGGAAAATATATCCATGGACTTTGTTGTGGGATTACCGAAGACATCTTGAGGTAATAATGCAATCTGGGTTATTATTGATCGCTTGACAAAACTTGCGCATTTCCTTCCTATTCAAGATACTTTCTCTCCAGATCAACATTCTAGTTTGTATCATAAAGATATATTCAGGTTACATGGAGTTCCTCTCTCCATTGTATCTGATCGTGATACCGGTTCACTTCTAACTTTTGGAAAGGCCTTCAGAAGTTGTTGGGTACCGAATTAAATTTTAGTACATCTTTTCATCCTCAATCAGATGGGCAGTCAGAAAGAACAATTCAGACCTTGGAGGATATGCTACGAGCTTGTTCGATGTATTATCAGGGATGTTGGGAACAACATCTTTCATTGGTTGAGTTTTCTTATAATAACAGTTATCATTCCAGTATACATATGGCACCATTTGAGGCATTATATGGGAAGCGGTGTCGAACTCCAGCATTTTGGGATAAAGTGGGTGAAAGGAAGCTGATGGGACCCAAATTGATAGAAGAGAAGTCAGAAAAGGTTCAGATGATTCAAAAACACATGAGAACAGCTCATAGGAGGCAGAAGAGTTATGCAGATAACCGTAGGAAGGATCTATCATTCGAGGTAGGTGATCATGTTTTTCTCATGGTTTCTCAATGGAAAAGTGTGATGAGATTTGGTAAGAAAGGAAAGCTAAGTCCAAGGTTATTTGGACCATATGAAATTCTGGAGAGAGTTGGATCAGTAGCTTACCGAGTGGCTTTACCTCTGAGTCTATCTCAGGTACACAATGCTTTTCATGTTTCGATGTTGGGGAAGTATATGCTAGATTCATCTCATGTTTTGTTCCCAGAGGTAGTTCAGCTGGAAGAGAATCTCTCTTATAAAGAACAACTAGTCCAGATTCTTGACTGAAGAGAGAAAGTGTTGCGAAATAAGGTAATCCACCAGGTAATGTTTTTGTGGAAAAACCATATGGTTGAAGAGGCAACATGGGAATCCAAAAATTCTATGAGGGATAAATACCACCACTTATTTTGATAAGTGAATAAAATTGTGAGGACGCAATTCCCCAAAGGGGGAAGGATGTAACATCCTAGATAATAATGAATAAAACATTTTCTTATTTGCTGATTAAATATTAATTTTAATTTAAAGGGGTTTCTATGTTCGATAGCGTACCCGATACGCAACGATGAGTTCCGTTGAAAACTTACGTTGCACACTAGTAATATAATAATATTATTTTAAATGGCAGTTAACATGTAGCCATTTTATTGGCGAGAATGGATAGAAATAACTAAAATATTATTATATATGTTTTTAAATGTTTTTTACATTAATCCAATAAAAGATAAAGGCTTAAAATACAGAAAGAATTCAATTTTAGGCATTTATACCCTAATTTTTCACTAAAGGTTCACTTATCACCTTTTGATGGAGAACCGTCATTAAATATAGTTTTGATCACTCTTTTAAATTCTATTGGACCAAATACAACTCTTCTTTAGAATCAGGACATCAAAATTTACTTTGTGTAAATATTTGGTATCTTTACGATAAAGTTCATTTTTTTAATGAATAGTGTAAAATGTTGTATTTTAATTCAAAACCAATTTTTAATATAATTTATTTATATGATTATATAATATTTTTAATTGGTTTTAATGTGAAATTATAAAATATTTTTACCATTAAATATAATAGTGGTCGTTGGAATTAATTTCACCTTGAAATCAGACATAAACTAGTATCAATATTTTGATACTTATTGTTTCATAAAAACACACTACTTTTCATGACAGTGGGAATTAATTATTAAATTAATTAATGTGACTTATATGTTTTGAATTTTGTAAAATATACTTCATTTTCAAATTCAGAATATCAAATATATCTTAGGGTTAATTTTTGGTATTTTTCTGGAAAACTTCAATTTTTGATAAATAGTGAAACCACTAAGTGGTAATTATAAAAACTGATTTTCCATTAAAATGAAATTTTGCCACCTCTATGTTTTGAATTTCAGAAATCCGACATAAATGGTTTTCATTATGAAGTAAAATGTGGTTCAATGGGATTAAAATAATTTTTTTTGGTGAATAGTAAATTATTAAGGTTTTAATCACGATTAGCGGTAATTTGTTCAATTTAAGGAAAAAATGATATTATAATAAACTGAAAATATCTAGACACATGTACTAACCTTATTGGATGTTTCATGGCCGACCAAGACAAGCCATGGTCAACATGGGGACCCCATGGAGCCACCTTGGTTGGAAAATGACAGTAATATATATTTATTTAATGTTAAAATTAAATTGACACAAACATGAGTTGTTTTACGAAAACAATTTTTAAGTGGGGTTATACAAGTTAAAATTTAAACTATAAAGATTCATTAGAAAGATAAAAAGAGTTCCTACAACATAGTAGTTTTTTTATAATTTTTAGACATAAAATAAATTAAATTATTTATGACATCATGATGATGCAGCGATGACCTCATTATTTAACGATTTAAATAAAATGGAAAGATAATGTAATATCTAAGACCTACACATGTCCAAAAACTATTGTATGGGTGGATTTAGGACCCTTATCACCTTATCCTAGAAATTCATCAATGTGGGACCTCTAAAATCCGAAACTCTTTTGAAAATAAAGTAACCTTTTATCACTTTCCAAGAGTGCCCCTCCTATCCTCTTATAAAAGGCCCCCCCACTACCTCTTTACCCACACCTCTCAAGCCTTTGGATCGGAAAATCCCTGACCATTTTGCCTCTCCACATCCCTCTCCTCATCATAGAAGCCTTAACGTGGGCATAAATCTATTGAAGGAATCCCATTTGGTTCAAACCAAGAAGAGTTACCCGATTTTATGGTATTGTCCTCACTTGAGTCCTTCTGTTTTATTTTGCTTATCCAACCCACTAAAATCTTTTTATTCATTTCTATTGTAACAACTCCATTATATTCAATATACTAGGACGTTTGTATAAGAAGGTATCGAGCTACACTTACACACACCCACTTCTAATGGTTAAAGAACATACTGCTTCTGGGGATGGTGAATTTCTGCCTCCTGAAATGATGATTGTTCAACATTCTTTTAATGCCTTCAAAGGTGGCCATTAAGATGTCACTATATTTATATATGATATATAATATGTTTATGGGTTCCTTAATATTCTATATTTTTTATTTTGGTCATACCTTTATGGTTTCCATTGTGGGAAAACACGATAATTTCATTTTAGGAAGTGCGGACTACCGCCCCCTCAAAGTGATTTGATTCGTTAATGCCATATGTGGGATGTATAAAGGATGGATTTAAAGTTATTATATATGATGTTATACTGGAATTATAATTCACCACTATATCATTATTATTTCTTTCCATTAAAGTATGAGATAGAAATGAATGTAGCGTTTATGCGTACGTACGGCTTACCGTCTCCATGAACGGTGCATTTCATTTCTTACCACTAAATGATTATGTAATATTATAAATACATGTATATGATGGATATATATGATATATATGATATCCAAATCAATAATTTCATTCTGGATATAAAGAACCTTTGACCACATGAACAACATGTAATTGTAAGAAGTCCACTTTCAACTTAAGAACCAAATATCGACAAAACAAACATTATTAACATAAATGGTTACATAATGTTTATAACATGGCAATAAGTGATATGAAAGGAATAATGAACTTGAAAAAGGTTCTTAATAAAATAGAAATTAACACAAGTTTATTATTCCGGACGTTAAAGAACGATCGAGTCAAGTCAGACCCGAGGTA
Source organism: Viscum album (assembly GCA_963277665.1). Lineage (NCBI taxonomy): Eukaryota > Viridiplantae > Streptophyta > Magnoliopsida > Santalales > Viscaceae > Viscum > Viscum album. The sequence goes on from OY728135.1 coordinate 166,949,865, forward strand.
AGGGACTTCGTCTCAATCTCTTTTCATTGAGGCATATTTCATTTTATACACAATTTTCTTTTATACGGTGTATAAACATCTTTGACTTTTACTTCTATACAAAAGGAATCTCTTTCAACGAAGCATTTTACTAAACAACAAAAAGGAATGTTTTTTTTACGTACGCGGTGAAAATGAAATTTTCTGCCGCCGTGAGTATTATTTGGTCTTTGGCTTCCTCAACAAGCTGTAATGTTTTTTTTGAATTAAATAAATACCATATACTCTTTTATGTATTTTGTTATTGAAAATGGTTTTTATAATGGATTTGTTATGTCAATATATTTATGTGATATATTGTGAACATAATGTGGAAATGTTTTCTTTCCATTATGCTTGTTTTATGTCTTATGATTTTATAATGGTACTTGGACATTTGACGGGTGGTTACGTGATAAACCATATGACGGGTGGTGCCGTGAATACCAGGACGGGTGGTTACGTTATAACCTCCAAGGCATTGTGTATGGAAGTTGGCCATATGGCTATTCTATTAAGTATGAATGGAAATTGGCCGAATGGCTATTCCATTAAGTGATATGTGTGGAAGTCGACCGTATGGTTATTCCACTTATGTGTGTTTATGTCCCAAGTTACCTTTATATGTTATGTGTTCTTTATATGGGTTTTATGGTAATATTTTGGTTACAAAAAGGGTAAGTAATTATATTTTATTCATTGAAGAGTTTTTTAATACTTCATAAAGGTGAATATATTACTTTGATAAAGTATATATGATTTACTTGATGTTTGAAAAACTAATAGTTTTCATTCTCTGTGTATCCCTTACTGAGATTTTTATGCTCACCCCATGTTTTATTTTGAAAAGATTTTCAGAGAACTTAATGTGTAATAGGGTTAAGGATGGGATCAAGGGAAATTCATGCTATCTAAAACATGGAACTAGACATGTTTCTTGTTAAGAGTTTTTATTTTATGAAAACTTAGTAGAATTGACTAATTTGTAATCTTTTGAGATGTGATATTTATGTTCTAATTATCTAAAACTCTAAACCTGAAAAGATCATCAATGTGTAATCTTGTAATAACTCAAGATTATGTAATGTTTATGGCTGGGGCCTTATAGGTATGCCATTCTTTGATATCCATCGATCAATGAGAAGTTGAATCATACCCAAGAATCATTTTAAATATAATCCCTAATAATTTGTTGAAGAACCAAAAACCCATCCTCTAGATAGTGGATGAACTAAAATATGATGAATCTATTTCCTATTATAAACCATGATATTTAGGATTCCATACTATGCCCAGAGTTTTATACCATATCTACCATAATATTGGTAATCATGTGTCTCGAAGTTAATCTTTAATGTGTAAGCACCATATAGGGGTTCTCATACGAAATTTGTATAATCTAACTCTATATATTAATTCTCAAATAGATTATGGAACATGTTGTCTTAAGGATGAATATGAATTTGATTAAAACCATGTTTAGAATTCTGATATAACGGGGCCATCAATGAGATGTATGTCGGATTACCTATCATTAAGTTGTAAGACTTGTCACATGACATTATGATATTCCAATCAAACCATGTGGGGTTTCAATTCATATTTGATAAGATATATAGGAGACCTCATATATGTTCAATCACATGTACAAGATATAAAATACCTCCCTATACAACAACAAACTACAGAGTGCTCGAACATTGAAATAACCCAATTCATTGAAAATAAATTTGAGTAATAGAGGACTTTGGATATGAATGAAAGTGTTCTTATCAATTCATTTAGTAGTCATGTATCTAGGTAACCATAACCATATAAGGATCTAATATAGACATCAAGAATATATATTAAATCTATAAGAGTTTTCTGATGTTTGAAAATATCCCCCCTATACTGGTTTGATAACCCCAACCTCCCACCCACTCGACCAATGTGTCTATGTGTGCGCCATTATGCCTAAAAATCAAGTGACCACCTACCTTTAAGAAGAATATATGTATCCAAAAACAAATGGGGGAATCTTTCATAGTTTTTACAAAATAAATTGAAAAATTAAATCCATTCCACTATCAAAACAACAAAGAAAACATCATCAACATCACCACCTTTCCCTAAAAATAAAAAATGATGAACCCAATATGAATATAAGAAATAACAAACAATTGTTCATTATATGATGAGAATTTTTTTTATTTTATACTCAAACCAAATATCCAATCCCACTATCAATATCTCAAAATGATTGTATAATTATTAGTGAGGATAAATTTATTTTCACACCCTATGAAAAAAAAGAAGTAAGACTCGCATGATCATGAAGATGGACGATGTGAACAAGGTAATCAAAAAAGTACATACCGAAATTTATAAGTAAAATGAGAATAGTTTTTGAATCCTGAATAAACGAACCATTATAATAAATATAGAAACCAAAATCTAGATAAAGACTACATTATGAAGGAAATTTACATAAAATCACATTCATATTCCACCCCCGTAGATCATAAAATTATTTCCCATAATTAGAAAATGCAATCAATCATTGAAAACATGAATATCTAAAAGTACCACCGATATGGTTTAATCCTGAACAGGTAAGGATCCATTAATGTTCTCTAGGGATGACAACTAGTGAGTCTAGACCACCCATTAAAAGGTGATTCTATGAATGTATATATTGTCATTACAACATACCACTTCAAAAAAATATACATGGGGAATTAAAATAACCACATTCATTCTCTGATAATGATAGATTAGAAACAAATATATGATTCCCATTCAATTTAGTTTTCATTGAGGACTAATACTATTAAAATTTATACCTAGTACTATCCCACTAGTACTAACCAGTTGTCGAGAACATCCACCTATGAGGCCATGTAAAATAAATAATGAATTTTAAATAGATGAGGACTGTATTCGATACCCAGTACATAGAACATATATCAACTCCTTCTGAATAAGACTCCATAAATATTCTAATATGAAGCAATGATCATTCTCAAATACACACTTACCCATAACAAGTCTAAATTATTTTTACCAAAATAGGCATGGGGGATCCACTTTTCCAATCCCGCATTCTTGAATCACTTCATTGTATTATGATTTCAAAATCTGGAGAATATTGTGCACATATCCCATCTTCAATATAAACCATTTTCTAGTTTATAATGGAGAACGAACATGTACTTTACAATATCCCTACACAAACTTTGGAATAATTACAACATATTTTATCCATCTATGAAGAACTCCATTTGAATATTATTGAATTATTGAATGTAATGGGATAAGAACATACTCTTATACCTACAAACAGGAAATATAAACTATATCATCATTGTGAAAATGTGGAACTACCTGGGTGAGTTAAAATTCGCTCTCTTATCTAAAGGATTATCATTATATTTCTATAAAGGGAGAGGTGTAAAATCAGGTTCATATTCTCATTCCAATCAGGGCTCTGCAGTTGAGAGGGACACATTCCTTAGGATAGGGGAACATGCCTGTCAAAAATAATAGTAGAGTATTCAAAATCAGGAGGATTATTTCAATATCCCTATTATGGTTGGGGATCTCCATGTGAGAGGGGAACCGGTCTTGGTATGAGATCATATACATATTGAAGAAGTAAATTGATATGATCAAATGTCATAGGATCATGAATATATCCAAATTCTCATATAGGATTTACAAAATAGGAAACATAACTCTTGAGATACTCCCTTATTCTTATTAGTGAATCTACTGGCATTTTCCTTTAGATCAAATAATATAGTTACATATTCCTACTTCCACCAATGATCATATTCACCAAAATCATAATAAGGAAATTACAAAGGTGGCTCATATCACATCTCTATTTTTAGTGGAATGTCAGTATATTACCTTATGTTAGTGAATATTTTGATAATGATGAAATTCTTATTCTGACTTGGGCTCGCGGTTAATACTCCAAAATTTTCTGAGGATCAACATGTGATTGGGGAACACGAATTAGTACATGCTCATTTTTTCTATAATGATATGTTTTATTGGAATAATCAATCATCTTATCTACAATTGGAACATATTACTACATCCAAAGATGATTAGAAGTAGGATTCAAGAACCATAACACCACAACCTCATATATTTATTGAATTTCAATATCTTGGCCAGAATATTACTATCATGAAAGAGAACATGGATGAATTTCCTAATCGTATCAATTCCATTGTCCATGATTTTTTTCAAGAAACAATCTAGACATCACAAGGGCTCCTCAAATTATCCATTGATGTAGAAGGCACTCATTATTATGATAGTCATAATTATGGTTTGGAGGAGATAGATCAAAGAGTCTCAAATTATATCACCCATAATTTTCAAAATCCCCATAGTTATATTTTCCATATAAAAATTCTCTCCATTCCAAGACACCTCCATGTTGATGTGTGTTCAAAAATCCAACACAATTGTAATTATTGGTCCATGAATCATTGAGGTCAACTATAGATGGTTCTTCATCCATATCCAATTGAATAATATTCCTATCATCATGCAATCATTAGAACCATAATATTTTTTCTAAAAAGATGGAGGTGGGTATATTTGAAGAGGTGGAGTCTCACATTAACATATTGAGAGATTTAGTAGGAAAAAACCAGCATATCATGTTCATTCCACCTCTCCACATCAGACTATGATATCCAAGACTACCATGAAAAAATATTACATGGATTATCTAAGAAACAATATCTGGGATACTCTATGTTTACTGATGGATTTAAATCTTCATTATACATAATACAATTTTCAACATCAAACCATCAATATAGTATGTCTTCATATATATCACTCAACTATCTCCATGGATTTAGATCAAAAACTGAAAAAATGTAAATATTAAACATGCTTGCAATCATTAAATCATGAAAATTAGGTAGATGATCATTGATCCAATGTCATGAATCATTATTTTCAAAGGTGAAAGTATAGAGCATTACATATTTCCTCAATTATGTTTCAAAATAACCCCCATATATGGCGTCCGATAAGGTTATACCCTCTAGAGAAATAATTGGACCGTTTATTGTTTAGGATATTTGTACAATAATATAGAATTAACCCTCTTCAATGAAACCCAAAAACTCATGAATGGATATAGAGTATATACAATAAAACATCAAAATAGTACCCAACAAGATATATTAATTCATATTGAACAGAAATATAAAATTTATTACCAACCAAAAGAACCTCCCATAATTAATGGTTATCCTTCAGATCTATCATCAAAACTTGTTCCAACACAATAAAATATATACCACATCATACTAGTTATAGTATCAGTGTTTATAGTAGCCTTCCATTGGAAGACTCTCCCCCAGGGTTAGGGGGATATCTTCCACCACCACCCCCTAAGAATGAATTCCCGAGAGGATATAATACATAGCTTCAGTTGTTGAAAGAAAACCCCATCCCACAAGGATTCAAGAATTTATATATCAACCAAAACTTCCATGTTCATCACCTCATGTGAGGGTTCTATATGAATCATCATCCATTCAAAATAAATCCCATACAACTAGGATGGGATAATTTATATATTTATGTATTTCCCAGGAATAGAAAAATAATAGACTTGATTCATTTGATCCTGAACCACCTGACCAATCAATGCCAATTTTGGACCATAAATAAACAAAATCCCATAGATATGGAAGAATTTTCATCATCATCATCATGACAATGATAATTTCTCTTCTATTTCTTCGAACGTAAAAATCAATGGTCTACATCCCTTATATTCGTCCATATACAAGAAAATCATTTTCTATTCAAGGATTTTTCATAAATCATGGATGTAAAGTTGATTATGCTCATTACTCAAAGTCCAAGTCAAGATTAACATATGGAAGATGTATTCAGACCCTACCAGGTCACCAAGCCAAAATTTCCTAATATGGCTGAAGGATCAAATAATGACCGTAATGAAGGTAGTCCAAAATCATCCTGTCAGTTTGAATGTAATTGTACAACCACATTTTATTGATTTTAAAATGGATCTAGATAGAAATACTTGGGGTCATAACATGAAAAATCTAAACCATGTTTAGGTTGATATGGACGTACCAAATGAATCTCCACACACCCAGATCCAATGATGGCTCCAAAAAATGCCACCCCAGAATAACGAGTGGCCACCTTCTCGACAGAATGATTCCATGGATAATTGTAACAGTAAAGATACATAGTGATAACCATCTAGAATAATTCATATTCCTTCAACGGGTGAACAACTTTCATAGTATGTATGTGTAATGAAAACTCTCCTAAAACTCAATTTGGAACTTCAAAGGAGAAATATTCATACGGGGATCATCATATGGAAGGGAAAAATAATATATATCCCATAGAAAAACTTCTATCAATAGAGTTATATGAAAATTATTTTATATACATATATATAAATCAAGTCTATATAAATTAGGAATTCAAATATGATATTGAATTACCTCCTTTTTAAAGACAGCCTCTTGCAGACTATAGTTATCATTATGCCTTTGATGGGAAAAAATCACCATGATATGAATATGGAGAAACCTAATTGACAACCCCAAACAACATATATTTAGGATGAAATGTAGAATGATTTTATCCAAATGATTAAAAACACTACCTTATACATATATTCTTTAATGGAAGCTATTAAAGGGTAACACACACCTCTGCAACAAAATAGAAAAACATATCCGAACTGGGATGATTAAAAATTGACTCCACCAATCTTTAAAAACAAATCCTAGACTTCAATATATGTAGTAGGTCTCTAAAAATAACATATCACACACATTATTTTTCAATGCAGGTTGATGATTGTCCATTGAGATCAAAAGGCTGCAACAAAGCTTATGTGTTTTGTAAAATATCTAATAGGGACTTGTTTTATATTTTATATGAATATTCAAGCATAATTTGTATTATTATGGGATTTCCTTCATCATTATTTCCATTATCAATTCATCTATACATTATGTAAAATTATTTTAATAGTGACAATGAACCAAATAAATTGTTAGAATGAGATGGTGTATTATTTATAGAATATTTGGAGGGTTTAAGCTATTCTATCAACATCCCTCTCTTGTAAAATAAACTTCTAAAACTATGTGATCAATATCATAGAGATGAGTTATATATGCCCAAAATCAATATGAAATATCTTGGGGGGTTATGTGATTTGACTCCAATGGAACAACAACTTTATGAATTAATTCATGGAATCGTATAAAAATAATGAATCATTACCCATATCATAGTGTAAAATTCTAGGAAAATAAGAATGAAAATATTTCACAACCAATCCCAGGGTAGTACACACAATTAAAATAGGTAGGATCCGAACTATCTAAATCCTCTTATTGATCGAAAACAACAACATAATCTCCCTTATCAATATGGAAAAAGAATTCAAGGTGCTCATGATTTTTTGAACGGATAAAAAAACAAATAACCTATTCAAAATGAACTTGTACATGTTTTTTAAATAGAATCCAGGGATAATAACATGTATATTATTCTATAGCATTAGATTCCTAATAAGGTAAACTGCAATTATTTTCCGGACAACGTCCCCCGAAATAGAATCTTGGGTCATAATAACCAAGTTTTAATCATCATCAACGATGTCCCTAAAGGAATGATAAATTAAAAAAAATTTAATTAGAAAACACCCTAGAACATGTGTCCTACAAACAATTTATTAGTCATATGAATAGTATGGATTTAATAATGTTCTGGTTGGGCATCATAAAAATATTGAAAACTAGATGACTCAAAAAATAGTTGATAGAGCACATGCCACTATGAATGAAAAATTATGAAGTCCTAAAATTGATCCTCCACATATGAAGGAGACCTAAGATATTCCTCCAATGTGTGGTTTTTATAAGAAGAATCTATATGAAATTTAAGAGGAACATAAATATTCTTCCCCGATGCAAACTATAACTCATGTCGATTTCTACACTATGACATCAAAAGTCCAAGAACCACCCCACCAAATAGAATCATTATTAGACGAAGTTCCCACTTTTGTTCTTATAATGTGATACACCATGATGAAACATTATCTGATGATGAAAATATCACAAAATGTGATTTTCTAACATATAACTGGGGAATGGGGATCCACATTTCCCCAAAAAGAGGAGATACAAGACTATGTAGACAGGGTCAGATTAAATATTCAATTCATATTAATGTGTATGAAATAAATATAGTTGTGTCTCATGGGAATGAACTATAGAAACCCCAAATAGATAATGAGGTACCCCTGATACCTCCACCAGTTGTACACATATATGTTAATTACATGACCACCTATAAGGGGATCAATCTGATCATCCTAGAACATTGTGATGGATTAAATGAGCATCACCATTGATTATCAATAATACGATCAACTTCTAAACAATCACCAAGAATTCCCACCTCAAATGGATCACCCCATGACCCACTTCAATACAAAAACAACATATCTGCAAGAATCATCCTTAAGATCAAATGTATGTGATTCGAAACTGGATAGTTGTAGACCCTGTCAAGCTCTAACATCTAAATATGCTCCATCCATAAGAAAATCTGAATGTGGCACATGTAGAATCCATTAATAGAATGAAGGAATTCAAGATATAATTTGATGTAGAAAAGGATTATCAATAGTAGGGTATTATTAAAAAATACCATGTCACATTATCAATAATAATAAAGGATATGAAATATTACTTTCAAGTAAAAATCATGTCCCCATTTTTCTCTTGAAGATTTAAATTATTAAAATTTCAAAATGGATCTTATTAATAATATTTATTGGATCAATTTCATTCTTGTTTATACACTCAAATTGATGTTATTTGGAGAAGTGGACCTATCTGTCATAAGAAAAACTATTAAAGTGTATAGTAAGAATGTTTAAATAACTCTCAGGATGATAGAAAATAATGTTTATTTTTGAGAACATATATATGACATTTTGTTTATAGTTATCGGGAAATACATCACATAGAATTCCATGATTTGAAGCCCCTATATCCAAAACTATTTGATGGTATCTTAAACATTCCATTAGTGTATAAAATACCAAATCAATGGAGAATTAATCATATTATAAGGTACTATTCCCCCAATGAAAAATGTGTAGCAACATATGCTGAAATGGATATATAAAATAATGGAGGAATGTAACCAATGTAATACGTTGATATATAGGTTCTACCCATTTACGGTTTGTCGACCACACCTCTAAATCCTTGGATAAGATCAATAGTTTCTATGCGATCCATTAACACCTGGTTATATTAATAGAACAAATCCTAGAGGTTGAGGGGCCTATTGTCTTTAATGACATCCCAAAAAGTATTAAATTCCTTTTTCTTTATGAAATGAGTCAGAACACATTGATTGATGATGTACCGTCTAATACCCCCCCTCATCCTGATAGTATTAGAAGAGCCCCCCAGATTTATAGATTCATCAAACATTGTCTCCCTAAAATCATAATTTGAGGAAGATGAGGATAATCAAAGGAATAACATTCATCAATTGAGGATAGTCTCCCCCACTAACAAAGATATCCAAATAAGAAATAACAGATCATAAGATGATCTGTGACCTAGCTGATTAGTGCTAACATTACCATAAATAGAAATATATATACATTTGATTTAAAAATTAATTATGATATTTGTTCTCTTTGAAAAATAAAATATTTCCTAGACTGAATCAGGATGTGGATAGGCACAATCTCAAACATCCCAAATATAATTGAGAATTAAAAAATGCAGCAAGGAGGATTCACCCCTCTCAAGCCACCAATATAGAGGAATAAGTTGAAATGTTGATCAAATAAAACATCATTTGATATGTTTAATACTAATTATTGCTCACCAAGAATGCCCCATAATGAATAATTAAGGGATTATTATGGTCTGTAGTGACATATAGACCAAAATCATAATATACAAAATGAATATTTCCCATTTTCGACCACTTAACTCTTCCATTATGGAACTTCTAGTTTTCAGGACCATTCACTTATGAATTTGTATTAGGGGTATAATTACATCAAGATGAACCTTGTAGATGAAGAAGAAACATACTTTAGATAACATCAATTAATATTATACTTTTAGGTTGTTACCTTTAGATTAATGAACACCAGTGTTATATATCATCATGTTATGCATCACATATACAAGTAATTCAGGAAAATAATATCTGACTATTATATTGATGAAAAACATCATAAATATCCATATTGATTTGATCACATCATGGATCTCAGAACAATCTTCAATAAGTATCACCATAATAGACTTTAGAATATTCCACTAAAATTCACATTCAATGTAACATCAGAAAAATACCATATTCTTCTATAATGCCATAGGGACATTGAGGTTGTCCAATAAAATACTAGTTCAATTATATTAATATCACCCGCATTATTCTACAATAACTATGGGGAATAATAGGGAATCTCACCTACATTCAGAGATAAATATCCAATGTGGGATGAAATGCTCTAACCTTCAACATGGCAATAATATAGGAATTTTTCTATGGATGATATGATTACTACCTAAAATCCATAATGAATATCAAGAAGTACCTTATTTACCAACAACAATTTATACCTTTGGTGGAAGGGATTCTAGTCAGCCTATATGTGGAATCCATGGATCGGTCACTAGGTACCCCCTTTACAAAGAAAAATGATGCATGACCTGTGAATAGTCACTACTACCTCATCCAAACTATTATGGGTATTGAGAATAGATATTATGATATTGAGATGAAAATCCAATAAAAAATTATTTATGTTAAAAAACTAAGGCATTACATGAAGCGCCACCATGTCCATGTTTTCTCTCATATTGATATGTTAAATTAAATCATTGGCGGTCGTATTTTGACTAGGCACTTCACCCGATGGGAGGTTCTTATGTAGAATTATCAAATTAAGTTCATATCCCATATGTTAGTAAATGATAATTACCTAGATGAGTTCATTGTAACAAGTGATACCTCTGAATATAAATTGGAAGACACCCAACTTATTGACGAAGACATATTCTATGACCATAAAACTCCATTGACATTGGGGATGTACATTAATGGTGTGACAAAGGGGCTTGTACTCACATGGATGGAAATACGAAGATGATTGGGTTGGTCTGGAGATTGTATTTGTGTATTATGACAATGAATTTATGCCATAATCATTTTCACTATTTGAATTATGAAAAAATAATGAATTTGAGTATGATGTCATCATTTTTTGATTAGAACAATCCCTAAAGCAAGAAATATCCTACCTGAATATCAAAGGAGAGTGATTATAGTGATCCCTTTTACACCCAATGTGCATTGGTCCAAAATACATGACTTTAGATGGTACTATCATGTCCTTATATCAAGATGATAAATCACATAGCATATCATTTCCTTGTCTCATGACGTAAAATTTCTTAGATCCACATCCTCTATCCATATTCACATTAGGTAATCCATCAACCTTACCACATGACATTACCATACATGATAATTATCATTACCACTAGAATTTAAACATCATGGAAATCATCCTTATAAGGACCCAGCCTTAAAACATTACATAATATGGAATTAAATGAATAATTAACATTGTGGATATTTTAAGGTTTATAGATTTATAGAATTAAGACATTACTATTATTTCTCAAAAGATTAAAAAGTATACACTTCTATTCAGTTTCAATTTTTTCCATAAAATAAAAAATATTGAAAAAAAGAGTAATGTCCAGTTCTGTGTTTTAGAAACAATTATTTTCCTTTGATCACATCCTCAAAACTATTTCACTTTTTGTCATGTGACAAACATTTCAAAAACAAGGGATGAGCATATAATGCTCAGTAAGGGATACACAAGGAAAAAATTGTTAGTTTTTTAAAACAACAAGTAATCCATGAATACGTTATCATAAGTAATATTTTTTACCATTATGAATTAATAAATACTCTTAACCGAATAAAAGTTAATTTCGTACCCTTTTGTTATCAAAATATTAACATAAAACCATATAAAGAACATATAACATATAAAGGTAACATGGGACAAAAACATACTTAAATGGAATAACCATACTGGCAACTTCCACACATATCACTAAATAGAATAACAATATGGATGACTTCCATACCCTATGCATTGGTGGTTATAATGTAACCACACGTCCTAGTTTTTACGGCACCACCCATTATTTGGTTTATCACATAACCAACCATCAAATGTCCAAGTACCATTATAAGATCATAACAGATAAAACCAAAAAAAGGAATGAAAAAATTTCCATATTTCAATAAAAATATATCATTTATATGTATTGACATAAAAGAATCATTAATAAAAACCATTTTTAATACCAAAATACATAAATATTATTTGGAATTTATATTCTTTCAAAAACATTACGGCTTGTTGAGGAAGCCAATGATAAAATAATACTCGCTGCAGTGAAAAGTTCATTGTCACAACATATATTAAAAAGAAATATAATTTTTGTCATTTATTAATGTGATTTGTAGAGAAAAGATTACTTTTGAATAAAATTAAAATTCAAAGGGGTATATACACCATATAAAATAAAGTTGCGTATAATACAAATTATGCCTCAATGAAAGGAGATTGAGACGAAGTCCCTTACCTCATGTCCGACATGACTCCATCATTGATATGTATTTTCTTAAGAGACTTTTTGAAGTTCATTATTTCTTTTATATCACTTATTACCATGTTATGAACATTATGTAATCATTTATGTTAATAACGATCATTTTGTCGATCTTTGGTACTTCAGTCAAAAATAAACATCTTATATATACAAGTTGTTCATGTGGTAAAATATCCATTATCTCCAAATATATATTCATTATGGAAATATCATATATATCATATATATCCAGTATATACATGCATCTATAATATTACATAACATTTAGAGTTAAGAAATTAAATGCAACTTTCATGGAGACGGTAAGTCGTACGTATGCATGAACGCAACTTTCATTTCTTTATCATATTTAATGGAATGAAATAATAATTATATAAAGTTATATTATAATTAAATTATAATACAGACTATAATATCATTATATCCATCCTTTATAAGTCCCACACATGGAATTAACGATTCCGATCAATTTGAGGGCGCTGTAGTCCGCACTTCCTAAAATGAAATTATCGTGTTTACCTATAATGGAAACTATAAAGGCATGCCACAAATGAATAATACAGAATCATAAAAAAACATAAACATAATATATATCATATATAAATATTTTGACATATTAATGGTCATCATGAATGGTGTTAAAAAAAATATTGAACAATCATCGTTTCGTGAGGCAGTAATTCGCCACCAACAGAAACAGTATGTTCTTAATGCATTAGACATAGGTGTGTGTATGTTTAAATAAAATACTTCTCATAAAAAAATAATAGTATATATAGTATAATAGTTTTGTTATGTAATCATTGAATAATAATTATAGGGGAATTGATGAAGGAAAATAATAGAAAGAAACCTGAGAGAAGACATCACCTCTAAAAAGGGTAAATCTATTTGATTTGAGCCAATGGCTTCCTGGGAAATACATCTGTCCAAGGTGAGGCTTCTAGCAGTAAGAGAGGGATTTGGAGATGTAATATGTTAATATTTTGGTAAAGAAAATTTCTATAGAGGTGTGGAAAGGGGTGTAGAGATGGCGGTATTTTATAAGAGGGAGGATGGTTACTTTGGGAATGTATTTAAATGTTACTTTATTGTAAAATGATTTTCAAATTTTAAAGGACCCAAAATGAAATATTTAGAGGATATGGTGATAAGTGTTCAAAATACCCTCATAAAATAGGTTTTAGAAAAGTTTAAGTCTTAGAGTTTACCTTATCTTTCAATTTTATTTAAATCACTCATTAATGAGGTAATCACTGCATCATCATGGTGTCATAAATAAATTTATTTATTTAAATTCTAAAAATTATATAAAAATACCATGATTTAAGAAATCTATTTATCATTCTAATGAATATTTATAGTAAAAAATATAACTTATATAACCTCATGTTAATTTTTTTTAGTAAAACAATTCATGTTTGTTACATTTTTTTACTTTAAAAAAGGTATTAGTGTAATTATCTTACCCATGTCGCTCCATGGGTTCCCAAAAAATTTCCCATGGATTTTAATAGTCATCCATGACACATTAAATATGTATAGGACATGTGTAAAGGTAATTTCATATTATTATAACATTATATTTACCTTAAATTACACTAATTACCTTTAATTGCGATTAATAAAACATATAAGTTACTATTCACCATAAATTATTTTCATCACATTGAACCACATTTTACATAATAATGTCAACCCTGTATGGCGGAGTTTTGAAATTCAATACATAAAGCGTTAAAATTTCATTTAAATGAAAAATCAGTTTTTTTAAGAACCACTTAGTGGTTTCAATATTCATAAAAAATTTATGTTTTTCAGAAAAATACCAAAAATTCACCCTAATCTATATTTGATATTACAAATTCAATAATGGTGTATATAATAAAAAACTCAAAACATATAATTTTAATTAGTTAATTTAATTAATAATTTCCTTTATCAAAACATATAGCGTGTTTTTAAGAAACATTATATATAAAAAATGGACACTTGTTTTTTTCCAATTTCAAAGTGAAATTAATTCCAACGTCCACCATTGGATTAAATATTAAAAAAAATATTATAATTGATATTTATAACCAAATAAAATGATATTATATCAATTCAAATAAATTACATTAAAATAAGGTTTTGAATTTAAATACAACAGTTTTCATGATTCATTAAAAATGAACATTATAATACAAATACAAGAATTTTATCAAAAGTAAATTTCAATGTACAAATTATAAAGAATATGTTTATTCTGAAAAAAAGAGCTTATAAAATTGTCAAATGTTAGATATATAACTGATTTCCCATCAAAAGGTGGTAATTCAATCTTTTAAAGATATTAGAGTATTATATGCTTGTGATTGGATTAATTCTCATTTTAAGCCTCTCAAACACTATCTAATTTATAAATTGATATATATATATATATATATATATATATATGAAAATATATTATTCTTTATTGACATGGGATGTTACAATCCTAACTAGAATACATTAATCTAGGAGGTTCATGTCTTAACAGTAGGACTTTAAACATCATCGTGTCTTTCCTCTTAACTATATAACGATAAATTTTACAATGTTTTTTATATCTACATGATTTAAAAATAGAATGTTTCCAAAGGACTACATATGGTTTGATTCCATCCATTAACTAAATCATAGTGATACCTGAAAAATCATTCATGGGTCTAGTAGTAGTATTTGTTCTCATTCATGTTTGGTGAAGCATGTACTTATCGTAAGATGTCCATATCCACAACCAACATCTATTCCACATGGAGTTAAACTGCATGACCCATCTAGAATGACATATGGATTAAATATCATTTTTCCATATGATTTTAATGGAATCCATGATTCTATATATTTTTCTTGAATCTAAATGATACAAAATACCACAATTTAATCTCAACATCCTCTATATTATGAGAGAATCCCTTATTATTACTTGATTCTCACACAAAGAAAAGGACACATGATCATAGGAATTGTAGTAAGGTAATCCATAATAAAAAAAAGGAACGATTTCACATGACAGGACCATCATGGGAAGTAATATAAGAACATAAAGACACAATATGATTCATTGTTGCATAATGGTCAACAGAAAAATAAATATTCATACTGAATGACATAAAACATAATTGTCCCTAAATAACTATTTTTCGATTGATTCATAAAATCGTGGGATATGTAGTGACACATGGATCTATTATATTTTTTCTAAATGAAAAACATCATGAAAATTCTCACCTATCAGTATGGTCCATAGAGTTATATAGTGACTTTCTCATTCAAAAAGTACATATGAAAATTTTCTTTTCATGGCTGGCTACATAGTGATGTCTATAATTTTATCACACAGACTACACATAATAAATCAATATAATAACATGTCATTATTTTCATATTTGTCATACATATGTAAGAGACTTCATTATGAACTATGTTTGGAATGATTCCCATTACCATGGGATATGTAGTGACAATCATAATTCTATTGATAGCCCCAGATGCAATAACACTATTTTTCCTATAGTAACCAATTCCTCACAACATGATCTCGAAACACACAACCCTTGATAACAATTTGTTTTTTGATTCTAATTCTTATGGGATACATAGAGGAACTCATAATTCTGTCGTTGTCCACCACTGAAAAATTTCAATTAATTCCCATAATTTCCAATGTCCTCCCCACATGAAATTAAACTACATGGGATCACATTCGTACAATATAATGCTAAAATTATAGGAAAATGACTCAGTTACATGAAATTTAATGTTCAATCAAAATACCTCCTTTAAAATTTATGTTATAAATAATATAAATATTCCTTACAACATGAAATTAAAATGCATAGAAAACATTTCCACTAAATTATATTAAAATGTATCATCCATCAACAATTACCATTCATTATCAAAGGTCAAAAAGTTATATAACATTGATATCTACTATTTTGGGAGATTCCAAAATCTTTTCAAGAACCTCAATCCATATAACACACTTTATGTCATGGGTGCCATAGGTTACCACACACAATTCATGGAACGTTCAATGGAAATTATTTCTCTTAACTCAGTAATGCTATTGAGGAAGAAGGTCTTGAGACCAAATAACAAGGGTAATCATTGTTATACATTATGGGATTTCAAATACCTTTGATCCAGACATCACAATAGTAGAACAATGTACTTAAGGGTGTTCTGGGTCACCGATTACATGACTATCCAATATCATTAATCCAGAAGATATAACTTTGAACAGGGATTTAAAATATTTCCATCTCCCTCTAAGAAGGATTTTGGATTTCTCTTTATGATGGGTATCCAAATTAGGATCTTGTGTAACATTTCACATATTAGGTCGACGAGAGAGATAAAAATAGATATCATGTACTTTGTTCATTGCATTATGATCCTACATTGAAACAAATAATTGTCCAAATCGCAAGAACACAAAATTATAGTAGATGAGACACAATAACATGTCTATTAGAAACCACACAAAGAGTACCTTGAGGAAATTTCATGCCTTTTTTCTATAAAATATTGATCTTAATATTTTACGAATAATTTATAATGAAAATTAAAAATGAATAAATCATAATGGGACTATATTTTGGTTATATTAAAATCTATTTTACTCTTGAATGACCCTTCATTACAGGCAATGGTTAGATTAATGGTTTTCTACATTTCCTCATAGTCAGAATTTTTTATCTGGGTATTCAAAAAACACTAAGCATTCTCAAACCATCTTGAATATTAAAAATTTCATAAAATACATTCATACCATTAAATATGGAGTTAAAAAAACCTCTATATTTAAAACATATTAATGTGAATCTCTCTGCCTAAGGGACCATCAAACCATTGGATTGCCCCCCTAACACAATGAGTTATCATATTAAACTTATGGAATAGAAGAGGCTCAAATGACTTGTATGCACCAGTTACCATATCTAGTTAACATAGATATTAATTGACCACGACATAAAATTAATATAACCATTCATTTCAAGTAAGTTCAATATCACCATCATTATGTCACATTGACATTTTACACTTAATCAATGTTTGTATGCGACACTACATTCCAGATAGCTTTTATCGATAAATAATCATGATTTGAAACCACATTGAGTGGGGAATTATAATTAAAATTACGATATTAATTTATATAGGGTCTTAGAGCCCTCAATAGACTTCATTCTTTTGATATAAATCTTCTTTAGAAAAATTATTGAGGACTCCAAAATTGTTATCATCCCTTGAAAAATTAAATACATCACATTTTTAACCATTATATTGATAAATAATGGCTTCGTATACACCAATCTGTGACATATTTTCCCAATATGGAGTTCGTTAAAATCCATTTGATCTCTAACAACACTGAGGTGGATCATAAATCATTAAATGTTACTGGACATACCCAGTAGGTCATCTCCATAAAATATTTAAAGACTCAATATTTTGGGTTATGATTTATGTCACCCAGATTCTAAATATCTAGACAGAAATTGAATCACTAGTATTTCTCCAATACCCTATGTTACTTCTATAAATCATCAATAAACCATAGAAAAGGGTGGATATCAACTTTAATTTTATAGGATACTGATTCATAAAGAATTTAATCCACTAATAAATGGATTATACTCCCTGAAAGAATGAAACTCTAATAATTTTGATCCTTGGTTATACCTTGGTGAAACTTATCACCCATAAATGTTCTGATTCATCCTTCCTCTACCAGCCCCATTGGACATCAGTTCTGAGCTAAAAAACCCTAAACTAAAGAAATTTTATGTCTATGATAATATATCATGATATAAAATATATCAAATCTATGATTATGAAGTCCATAATCTAATGTAGTTCATGTTTATAACTATTGGACATCTTAATAAACAATATTAATGATCCAAACTAGAAGACCCTAAAGAATTGCACATTAATCATCCTAGCTAGAAAACTCTAAACTACATCACATCAATGTTAAAAACAAGAATTCCCTATATTAAAGAACAAAAATGGACCTATATAGAATAATCTAAACTATATAATAGTAATGGTTTATCTTGAAACCATTACAAAAAGGTACAAAACATTTGACGAAAAAAACATTATAAGGGAATCATGGGAAAAATTAAAATTTTGACCCAATGGATATTTACCCTATGTGACATTTGAAATACTGAGAACCTATAAAACTGAAGATGCAGAAATGATTCTCTGGTATAAATCTTTTATAAAGGGGTCTCGATAAAATACATGTCCATTCCTATAATATCATCCTCAATATGATGTGTGGGATAAATCTAGTGAAAAACAAATAAAAATTTATGAGGTTTGTGTGGATCAACATGTGGAAACAGATAAAATAAACCAATAATAATATATACCATGACATAGGAATAAGTTAGAGAATTTTTGAAGGATACCATCTCCAAATAATCCATGTCAATCAGTTGATCTACAGACTACTGGAGAAGGTGCATCAATGTATAATTTGACGTTAGACGTCATTCATGAATATTTCTCAATGAGAAACCTAATGAATGATAAGCACTCAAATCTATGTGATTTGATATATTTGTAATGTCACCTAAATGATTGGTATTATGAAGGATCCACAAAATGTCTCAATCTTAACATGGTACCTTTCCAATGACATCATAAAAAAATTGTGATATCCCCCTCTTACAAAGGACTAATATCTACTAATGAACATCAATTATTGTGTTATTTATCTATTAACCTATGTTTTGTGTGCATGTTCTTGATCTCAATACTCAAATATTTAATATCTATGTGCATAATGATTCCCATATTGATGTGATATTTAGTGAAATCTAAATACATTACATTGGATCCATACTCAAGTTCCATTCCACTATATCCTTATCCCATTATAGAATTAATACAAATTCAAATATAAGGTTATATATATCCCTAACCAAACATACATAAAATCTCACATTTATCCAAGAACTCAAGGAAATAATAATCATATGGATTAAAAATAAAATTCCTTAGTAAAATACTCATGAATGATACCTTCAATTCACTCGTTATCATAGCTTGTCAAATATTAAGATATGCGGAAAAGTGTTATTTGTTTAATGAAGAATCAACTTATTTTAATTCTGAAAAAATCTCATCTATAGTGAATCCGTTTATTAAAACCCATAATTTTGCATCTTATAAATTTTTTTCTATTATTTAATGATTTTTATGACTGTATAAACCATGAAAATAATTTTCATAGAGATCATAAAAACTACAAACATGATCAAATGAATTTTTTTTGAATGGGATATACATTTAACACTTAATTTAAATATATTATAATATAATTATAATATTTTCGCATATTATTTTGTAAATGAATATAGAAAAAACACTAACTAGCCAATATAGGAACAACTATTGGAACAACTAGGGCCAAGGCCTACCACCGAAAATGGTACCCATCTTGGTCCAACAAGCAGACCAGTAGGGGGAGTACAACTCTGGTAGAAAGAAACCTTATAAATGTATAGGACATATGGTTATAGATGTTTTTGAATCATAATAATTTGTTATAAAGACCACAAGGTCGCAACCAAAGTGGATGTAAGGTGTTTGTTATGAGTGATGAACATGTTGCATGATTGAACAAACAATATTTATGAAAGTGTTTATAATACGAAGGAGGCATATTGAAGATTTTGTTGTGGAACTATATTTATTTATATTAATGAAATACAGATGGCCTGATAATGCCTCATGATAATATTAGTTATCTTATTCATTCCCCTATTTCACGGAGCAGAAGTCACTTGATCCTGCTAAACATATTTTGAAAACAGTCAACCCCACATGAGGCATGATCTCATACTCTTCCTCCAAAAAACAAAAGTTAAACGTTTTGAGGCATGAACATCAACATATATATGTCTTCACAATATACAATACATTATAAATATATTAATCTAACTTTTATGAATGTTTTCATTTGATTACAACTCATAACACTTGGGGAATAATAAGAGAGGTCATTTAATAGATCGATTTTTTCACATGATCATCATTAGAACATTCATTTAATGTGATGAAAATGAAGGGAGTCATAATCAGTAATTTTGAATTAGATCCCTTCCCCCACCTGAAAGAGTTTTCATTTGATTTAATTTAGTTTTATTAGATAAATTGACATTGGGGATGAAAACTGAGTGAATCGGGATCATGAAAAGAAACTTGTATCTGCATGATTTTTATATTGAAAAACAATAACCATCACATTTGGTTCATTCATAATCTTCACTACGAAATTTTTCATGATATTTGGGTAATCCTTTCCTATATATACCACTCTACCACTATGATAAATGGACAAATGAGGAAGATAGGAGTAAGATAATATAATATAATGGGAATTGGAAATAAACCACCAAGAAAATAGAGTGTTCATCCTATCATAATATAGTTCACCTTCAATTAATTAATAAGATCCATCTACCATGAGATTTCATCTTTGGAGTTGGTCACATGGTTATCATATGAAATGATTATAGTATACATTTCTCATGTTATGTGACGTTTCCAAAATGCAAACCTCTCTTATAGACACATAACTATAATGACCATATGAACAAGTGAACATTATATTTTTAGTTTGACTAACCATTGGCCTTATGGTATCTCACATATCGGTAATGTGGTGTAGGTTTTATGACGTTCAACACATATCTCATAGTCTATTATTTTCCATGAAACACAAACCATCACCCTTCACTTATGATTAGATAATATTAAATATGATCCAGTATTTGATCATGTGATCAAAATAATATATAATGTTTATGTGGTCCATCTATTGGAATGCATGTGATAAAGGGTTACCATGATGATGTCTATAAAACTAAGCTCATGTAATTGTTATTACCTGATGTCACAATTCCTTAGTAATGGATGTTATCGATGATCATGATTTAAAAATGACTAATAATTTAAAATAAATTGAATGAAAATAATGATGACAATTTTATGAGTAACAATGATCTTATAAGTCCATCCATGAATAGGATTAGAAAGAATAAAATTATCTATGACATGTAAACGTTGTTCATGAGAAGAATAAGGGGAACTAAATTCTATCTTCCTAAAAAATTATCACATATATTCATTATATAGGGGATTAATGAGGGAAAAATAATTATGATGTGATAAATAAATTCATAGAGAACATTTAAAATATTTACATTCCTAAGAAATTATTTACATGGTTTGGAAACTAGTTTTACAACCCATCGATACTATGGAATATAGTGGGAACTTATGGGTGATACTCATATCTCATTCATATATCTTAATTTAGGAACAATTAATAATAATAATGATTTGGTGAAAAAATATAGTGGGATGAAAATAAGAGACATAGTGAATTATTTTTATGTTAACGTATTATATTCCAACATTATAGGGATTGATGATAGAAATATAATTTTTTAATGCATCAAATATACTTACCATAATGGAAATGGGAAAAAAGATTGAATTCATTAAATGCAATTCTAAAACATACAAATGCAATAAAATTATCATGGAGGTATTCAGTAAACATAAAAAATTGGATCATTTAATTGAAAAATTCGATGAAATTTCATTTTAACAACCTCACATGATTTAAAATATAGAATTGTCATGCTACATACAGTGGAATTATAAGGAACCAACTATAATCATTTTTAATTCTGGTGAATTTGGACTATAATATATTTTACTTCATTCTGAATGATCTGCTAGGTACAATGTTCTATATAATTAGTAATAAAATCTTACATAACAAATAAATATTATATATTATATATGTATACATGGAATCCATTTTTTATCGTAAAACAATAACTATTTAAATGAAAAAAGGTATCTTTTCATCAAAAATCATCAAATACATTTATCTTGGAATAACTGTTTTCATTACTAATCGTAAGACCTATGAAAAACATATGGAAACTCTAGATGAGCATAAAAAATCATTATGGAAAAAGAAGGGAAATTTTTACATGTCATGTCGAGTTATATGAATATAAACAAGGAAACTTTCATAAAGGCATAAGAAATTGAAATATTATAAAAAAAACATGGATCATAACATGAAAATGATTCTAAATTATTTTATTTAGAAATTCCTAATCATATTAAACTGGTCCATCCACATGGTTTCATTTCACTAAGGTCTATCCATATGGTGTTATTTAAATTTACATGCTTATTCATCGAGGTATCGTAAAACATGTCATCCATGGACATTTATTTAATTACCCATTTCATTGGAGTAATAATACAGTGCACCCTTAATATTTCAATATTTTCAAGTCATACACATAGATCGTAATAAAAAATTACATAAATAATCGAAAGTGAATAAAATAAATAGGGTTCATTTCAAATTGTGAGGTATTAAAAAGTTATAAAATACATGATAATTTTGACATATATATCTAATAGAATGTTAATGAGGGTTTTATGTGTATAAATTTCAGAATAAAATATTTAATGTTACTATCTTTATTATTTACCATGGAAAATAATTATTATTTTTTATTAAATTAAAAAAATAAGAGAATATATTGGTAAAAAGAGAGCCATTTTGAGATGAACATTTTGCAGCCTAATGACATTGAATCATGGTTTTTGAAAACATTAAAAAAAATAAGGGAATGAGGTAATAAATTAAATAAATAATAATAATATTGTAGAGGGAATGAATAATGTGGAAATAATAAAATTGAATAGAAATTTTAATGACATACCACATAGTAGAAAACATGAATTGAAATGAGAAGTGTAGAATTCCCTTACCACATAAGAAACACTATAATATATATCAATAAAAATTACATTATACAAAATGTTAAAAATCATAAGAATATATTTATTCATGATATAATGAGTCAATGGGTTGTATATAATCCTAATTGTTAAATAATTGTGCTTCATGATATGCCCCATAGAGAAGAGATTGAGACGAAGCCCCTCACAAAGATAATATCATTAGATTAAGTATAATTAAATGATAATTATTATGTCTGAGAATAACAATATTGAAAATATATGTGGTTATTATATTTAAAAAATTAGAGTAAATTAAAATTATAATTTGAAAAATTGAACAAATGACACCGATATTTAACTCAACGAAGGAGAATGACTTAAGATTTCCCTTGCCTTGAGTATGACTCATCTCGTTCATTCTTTATCAACCTGAATATTGAAATTAATATAATTTTTACATGTTATAGAACCATTTTATTGTTATTTATTATTTTTATATCACTTATTTCCATGTCATAATAATTATATATTAATTTAATTTCATATCAGATATTAGTTTGTATTCGGTACGTGAGTCAAAATTGAACATGTTATGATTAAAAATGGTTCATATTGAAATAATACAATCATATTGAGATTTATATTCATGATTCAAATAGAATATAAATATCATATATATATATATATAAGAATCCATAAAATTGGTAGATAATATATGAAATGTACCATTCATGTAGATGGTAGGTCGTACGTATGGATGAACGACACATTCATATATTTATCATATTATAATAATTAAAACTAATTGATAAATATAAATATTATAATTTATGTATAATATTTATAATATATATGTTACAGTGTTTCATTAAATTTATCCTTTATACATTCCATGTATATCATAAATGAGTCATATAACTTTGAGGGGGTGATAGTCCAATCATCCTCAAATGAAATTCATTTATTTGAACAACATGACTGGAATAATGGTATTATATAATTGAAAATTATATAATAATAAAGATAATATTAAGATAATATATATCATACATAAACACAGTTCCATCGTAATGTCCACCGTGAGTGGTGGTAGAATAAAATATAAAAAATATCATTTCATGAGGCATTGGTTGGTCATTCACAGAAATAGTATGTTATAAATCAATTAGATGGAGAAGTGTATGTGTTTAGTTTCAAATCATAGAAAAAAATACTATTATATTATTAATACTATTGTTTTTATAAAATAATGTAATAAATAGAATTTAGGGAGAGGGGTTAAATTAGGAAAATAATGGAAAGAAGTTTTAGAGAAGATGATATCTCTTAATTGAGGAACGACAAATTATTTGATCAAAAAGAAATCATATTTTTGTGTAATTAGATAGTGGTGGTTCCATTTTATATGATGGAGGATGGGCACTATATGAACGTCTGAAATATTATATTATTATATATTTATTTTTTAATTCTAATAGTTCCATGTGTGTTCTATTTTGATTATATGTTTATAATTTTTGAAATCCTATCATCCATTCGATTTTAGACATGTTTTTTCAAAAAATTAAAAGTATCATTTGGATTTAACCCTTAGTTAAAAACATTAACTCATAGCATATATTATTTTATTTAATAATATGTGGTAACTATAATTACAATAATATTCCAAGAGAACTAATATTTGACCATTAAGGAAATTTATAACTTTATATAAGACATTCTGAGTAATATTATACTTTTTGGACTATTATACTATTTATGAAAATAGCATTTTCTTTACTAACTCATTTATGTAAATTTTTACACTATATAATAATTACTTTTTTATGTCGTTAACAAATTTATTACTTCAATAAAAAGGCCTTAAATCATTCCTCACATGTCAATGTATTCAAAAAAAATTCTTGTATGGAATATAAATGTTTAAATCATATTTATTTTAATATTTATAATATCAATTATTTAGATTTTCCACTATTAAGGTAAAAACGACAACATCAATGTGTCATAAAGATATAAATTACTTTTATGTCTAAAAATTATAGATAAATTATCATGATGTGGGATGTTGATTCAGATTTATCATGACTATATATTTTATAAGTGATCATTTATATAACTGAAAATTATTATTTTTCATTAATAAGATACATTTGTTTTATATTTTTATTATTATTAAATTAATTATTATACAATGTCATTATCAGACCCAATTGGCTCCCAAATCTCAAAATATTGGAATAATGATATTTTTGTCACCCATTACTCATAAAATAGGAATACGACATGTTTTAGGGTAGTTTTATATTATTATAATATTAATTTTACCCTTATATACCTAATTTTGCCTTTAATCGTTGTATATAAAAATAATTACTGGAGTTAATCATCATATTGTCCAAAAATTAAAGGGACCTATTTAAATAATTTGAACCTTATGATTACAAATATGGAACCCATTTTGGAAATTCAAAACAAATAATTGGAATAAACTAATTTAATAATTATTCTCATTGTTAAAATGGGAAAAACGATTTCAAATGTTAAATCATTTCAAAAGCTTGAAATGTTTTTACTATTTAATGAATAAAAATATCCAAAATTCTTCTAATATAAATTTTATTAACATCTTCTAATGAATAATTTTTTTTAAATAGAACATATAAAGGTTAAAAATATAAAATTAAAATTGTTTCCCCGTCAAAATGTGGTAAAAACCATTATAAAAATAGATTATTGAATGATGAAAATTTGATTATTGCCCATTTTATGCTTCTAAATTTAATATGATAAATGTGAAATAATTTATCAAACATGTGCAATCAAGTATTAGTATTTTCCATTCATTACCTTCAATACAACTACTAGGCGTTAACTAACATTTAAAACAATAATAATATTATTGTATTATTTTTTGGTATAATTCAATGTTGTGTGCAACGTAAGATTTCGGAAAAACCCATTGTTGCATGTCGATTAAGACATCAGGCCAAGTGTCCCCATTAACATAAAATTAATATCATATTCTTAAAAATTAATGGATATGAAAAAAATATTATATTTTTAATACCCATGATTTTACAACATTCCCCCTTTTGGAAATTTCAACCTCCAATTTTAAAATTTGCCTCGGGAACATCATTTTGAATCCCATGTCGGAAAAAGAGTGAATAAAACTACAAAATTAAATGAATTGAATTTATGATAAAATTTCATTGTAGATAACTCATACTATTATTACACGTTGAAAAATATCGATACTAAAGATAAACTATGTATAATTTTTTATTAGAAAGTGTGCGAAAATAATCTCAGAAAAAAATTAACATTACAAAAACTTAAACATCTGATTGGTTAAACAGCATTTGTTATCCTAGTAGGAAAATAAAATAGATAATTTTTTGTTTTATGTTCTTTTTCATAATTATTAGTAATGTATGTATGATCATGACTATGAACATAAGGAAACATACTTACTTGGCAAGTGGAGTTCATCGTTTTATAAATTTTTACCAAAAACTAAACCTTTATACAAACAATTATTATTCAAGATGACATGGTCACATTTGATTCAATATAATAATATTCTATGGAATCACATGATTCAATAATGATTAAATATCTATTCAATTGGTCTTGAAATATTAATCAAGAATAAAATGGTTAGTACAAGATCAAATAATCCCCAAAATGTATAATCATACAGAAGAAAAAACTACCTTCAATCTCAAAAATTCATCAGTAATACCCAAAGTCAGACAAAGACAACTCTTCAAATAATTATCCATGAAATTTATCAAAGTAATAAATACTAATATTGAAACCCATAATTTTGTTGGACATGATCACATAATATTCCATGATAACTGTTATCTTTTATCTCTAAATAATATCAACCACATTAAATATATCATACAGAAAAGTGATTAACCTAATTACATGTTCTCCAAGATTGGATAATCATTTCCAAATTCTTATAAGTCCACAAATAATGAATTCAACCATTAATCTGGAAATATAACTCCATAGTATCTTATTTACCTTAATCCTATGATGTCCCCAAAATAGTGAACATCTTCTAAAACAATATTTACCATGTGATCAATAAATCAATTCCAATACCATGGTTATCTATTCCATAAAAAATATGTCTCCAATAAAACAGATTATTATATCATAAACACTATAACTATAAAGTATGAATTCATACAGACTAGGGAATTTACATTGGTCAGTGTTATGCAATGTGACCTTATCTCCCTTTAGTTGGGGGTTTGATTTCCATGACCTTACGGGATGCAACATGTTGTCACTAATCATACATGTTGTAATTTTTATAAACCTATATAATTCATACAACCTTCCCAAAATATTATAAAATCTACATAAATAACCATATGACCTTTAAAAAAAATATCTCATACCTCTCATTTGACAATACAAAATAAAAAACTCATAACTACCTCGAAAGAAAACATTTATCACAAGATATTTTTAATCATCATGATATTTTATAACATTAGACATAATGTGGTTTCTAATAAATTAAAAGATAGATAAGAAAATAATATATAAACACATAATAATACATCATAAACTCTAATGATGTCTAAACCCTACTTTGATATCAAATATAAGGGCCCAGTCTTAAACATTACTTATTCTTGTGAATTTTGACTAGAATTTATTTTCATTCATTCCAAAATATCTTTTAATTAAAGATTGTTATAGAAATTTGAATACAACATACATATATCTTCTATATTAAAATGTTTATATATCCACATGCCCTCCATTTTATATCATAAACCAAAAATGTATTATCATGAAACATTAAATTTTTAGAGACAAATCTTCAAAAACATTACTCAGAGTATTTTTTTCATAATAAAATAATGACCAATGAAAAAAATTAAAATCATGTGATGATAAAAAAACGATCAGTATGAGAAAACAAGGGAATCAATTAACATGTGATATTTAGAGAGATATATATATATATATAAGAACATTATGACATTCATAAAGTTGTTAGAAACTGGAATATCATAACAATAAGAATCATGGATGTTAACACCAATATGTGGATGAAATATTTAATTTGTACATTCATAATCATATCACAATGGTTCATTCCCAATGTGTCACATAACCAAGGTATATCCCAAAGGTGTCATTAAAATTAAGAACATATTCTCCAAGGTATCCTATACTTTTCATCTACATAGATAAAATTTCATTACCAAATACATTAGAGACCTATTAGGTAGAATCCATAATATGAATTTATTTTCATTTTATACACATAGATCATAGTAAAATATATCATAAATAAGCCTATGAGAATGAAAGAATGGAGTCTCATATCAACATCGTGATGATATAAAAATTGCATAAAAACATGATCATTAAATCATTAATAACCAAAAAAAAGGAAAAGAGGGTTTTATATATGTCAATTAAAAAATAAAATATATCATTTTTATGTTATGATAAATAACCGAAGTATTTAATTTTTTTTGGGTATTAAAAGAAACAAAATAAAATATTTTCTTGAAAATTTGATAAAGAATCTGAGAAAAATAAAATTAAGCATAACGACTATGCAACATGTTTATAGAAAAAATTCTAAAATAGAGGATAAATACCACCCATTCATAGATGACTCATAATATAGTATTGGGAGAGAATAAATGGGAAATAAGAATATGGTATATAATTTTGAAAGACATACCACATAAAAGATAATAAGAATAGAAAAGAGAATTTGATAATTTCTCTTACCACATAAAAAAACATGAATACATATCATAAAAGAATTAAATTTAATAAAATAATAAATATGATGATAATATAGCAATTAATGAAATAATGAGACAAATTTTAGTACATACACCTTATAGGAAAATAATGGTGAATCATAATTTTCCACAATGAATGGAGATCAAGATGTAGTCCCTTACAACGATCGTATCATTAAATTATGGATAAATCAATGAAATTATTTTTTGTAAAATAACAAATCACCCATTACGTGTAGATAATCAGTGAAAAATATTTTTTGGTCATTAATATATATTATTTTAAAAAAATTGATTGTCATATATATATATATCTCAATGAATAAATATTGAGTTATGATTTCCCTTAACTTGAGTCTGACATGTATTGTTCATTCTTTATCATATGAAATAATAAACATAATATAATTTATACATTTCTGAGAATCATTTTCATTATTTTAATTCGTTTTATATCACTTCTATTCATTTATAAGTATTACTATATTATTTATTTTCATATCATACTTTTTCTCTAAATTCATTAGTTTAGTCAAAATGACCTTTCTATGATTACAATTTTTCCATATGGTCATAATTCCATCATCTCCATAATAATAATGAGGATTTAAATAATATATATCATATATATATGTCTATTTAGAATAATGCATAAAATTTAGAGTTAAAAAATTAAATGTAGCATTCATGGAGATGGTAGGCCAAACATATGCATGAATGTTAATTTTTTTTATATGTCATAGCAACAAGGTCCATCCCTAAGGTGTCATATCCCTAAACTCTATCGCTTGGATGTCAAAAAAATTACATGGTTATTCATTAAGGTATCATAAAACATGTCATCTATAAAAATAGATTTTTTTACCCATTGCATTAGAGTGATATTAGGGTACACCCTTAATATATCATTTTTTTCATGTGATACACATATATCATAATAAAACATTTCATAAATATCCGACGTGACTCGATTGTTCTTTAATCTCATGAATAACAAACTAGTGTTAATTTTGACTTGCTTAAGAACCTTTTTAATGTTCATTATTACTTTTATATCACATATTACCATGTTATAAACATTATGTAATCATTTAAGTTAATAATGTTTGTTTTGTCAAGATTTGGTTATTAAGTCGAAAGTGGACTTCTTACAATTACCCGTTGTTCGTGTGGTCAAATGTTCATTATATATAGAATGATATTTATGATTTGGATATCATATATTTCATATATATCCAGCATATACATGTATTTTTAAAATTAAATAATCATTTAGAGGTAAGAAATGAAATGCACCGTTCATGGAGACGGTAAGCCGTACGTACGCATGAACGCTACTTTCATCTCTATCTCATATTTTATGGGAAATAAAATAATAATTATACAAAGGTATATTGTAATTCCAGTATAACATCATATATAATAACTTAAAATCCATCCTTTATACATCCCACATATGGCATTAACGAATCAAATCACTTTGAGGCGGCGGTAGTCCGCACTTCCTAAAATGAAATTATCGTGTTTACCCACAATGGAAACCATAAATGTATGCCCAATATGAAAAATACATAAGATTAAGGAAAACATAAACATATTATATATAATATATAAATATAGTGTCATCTTAATGGCCACCTTCTAAGGTGTTAAAAGAATGATGAACAGTCATCGTTTCAGGAGGAAGAAATTCACCATCCACGGAAATAGTATGTTCTTTAACCATTAGAAGTAGGTGTGTGTAAGTGTATATCGAATCCATATTATAAAAACATCCTAGAATATTTAAGATACTGGATTTGTTACAAAATAAATGAATAGAAAGAGTTTAAGGGGTTGGAGATGCAAAATAAAACAAAAGGACTCAAGTGAAGACAATACCTTAAAATCGGGTAACTCTTATTGGTTTGAACCAAAAGGGTTCCTTGAAGATATTTATGCCCATGTTAAGGCTTCTAGGATGAGGAGAAGGATGTGGAGATGAAAAATTGTCAGGGGTTCTCCAATCCAAAGGCTTTAGAGGTATGTGTGAGGAGGTAGAGGTGGGGGCCTTTTATAAGAGGAGAGGAGGGGCACTCTTGGAATGTAAAGTAATATTACTTTATTTGAAAAAGATTTTCGGATTCAAAAGGTCCCACATTGTTATAATTCGAGGGTATGGTGATAAGGGTTCGAAATCCACCCATAAAATGGGTTTTGGGAAAGTTTAGGTCATATATTTTACATTATCATTTCATTTTATTCAATCCTTTATTAATGAGGTAATTGTTGCATCATCATGATGTCATATATAATTTAATTTATATAAAGTCTAAAAATTATGAAAAAATAATATGATGTAGGAAATCTTTTTAGCTTTCCAATTTATATTTATATTCCAAAAGATCATTTATTTATACAAAATTAAAAATAATTTACTTTGGTGATACATTTTTTGTCACATTTAACATTCTTTAAAAATAAAAAGATAAAAAGTCACTTTCTGACAAAAGTGATTCCATGAGGCCCCCAAGTCTGGAACAAGGCATCCCATGGTCGGCCACGAGAAAACCAGTAGCATTATGACACATGTTGTGGTCTTTTTGTTTTATTATGATATCATTTTATTATCATTAACTACCTGATTACTCATTAATCAAGATAATTAGAGATAATTACCATCATTACTATTCATAATGTCCAAAAATAAAAGATTCTAAATTACATAATTTGGACCTTCTAATTCCAGATATTTAATCTATTTTACAAAATTCCAAACACATAAATTGCAGTAATTGATTTAAAAATAATTATCGTTGTCAAAACAAATAGCGGGGTTTTTTTGAAACAATATCTATGAAAAGTTTTGCATTAGTTTATGACCAATTTCAAAGTGAAATTAATCCTAATGACCACCATTGGATTAAATGGTAATAATATATTCATATTAAACATTAATACCAATTAAAAATATATTGAAACCATATAATTAAATTAAATTAAAAAGTAGTTTTGATGTAAAATGCAGTATTTTTCACTATTCATTGAAAAATGAACATTGTCAGAAAAATATCAAAAATTTATCCAAAGTAAATTTTGATGTCCCAATAATAATGAATATGTTTATTTTGACAAATATAGATTATATAATTGTCAAAATATTTATTTAAAAAGTGTTTGCAATCAAAAGGCAGTAAGACAATCTTTTAAGAATATTAGTGTATTCCATTCATATGATTGTATTTATTTCCATTTTAAGCCTCTAAAACACTATATAATTCATTAATAGACATAGATAAAAATATCAATTATTCATTACTTACTTGGGATGTTACATCCTCCCCCCTTTAGAAAAATGTGTCCCCACAATTTATTTACTTATCGAACAAATGGGGTACTTATCAATCATTGCATTTTCAGATTCCCATGTTGCCTCTTCCATCATGTGGGTTTTCCACAAAACCATTACCTGATTAATCACCATATTTCATAACACATGCTCCCTTTGTTCAAGAATATGGACCGGTTGTTCCTCATAAGATAGGTTCTCTTCCAACTGAACTACCTATGGACTCAAAACATGAGATGGATCTAGCATGTACTTCCTTAACATGGAAACATGAAAAACATTGTGTACCTGAGATAAGCTCGGAGGTAAAGCCACTCGTTATGCAACTGATCCAAATCTCTCCATAATTTCATACGGTCCAACAAAACTTGGACTCAGCTTTCCTTTCTTACAAAATCGCATCACACTCTTCCATGGTGAAACTTTGAGAAAAACATGATCACCTACCTCAAAAAAGAGATCCTTCCTCCAGTTGTCCGCATAACTCTTCTACCTCCTCTGAGCTGTTCTCATGTGTTTCTGTATCAGATTAACTTTTTCTACCAACTCTTCTACCAATTCTGGTCCCATCAACTTCCTTTCTCCCACTTCATCCTAGAATGCTGGAGTTCGACACCGCTTCCCATATAACGCCTCAAATGGTGCTATCTGTATACTGGAATGAAAACTGTTAATATGTGAAAACTCAACCTAAGAATGATATTGGTCCCAACTTCCCTGATAATCCATCGAACAAGAACGTAGCATATCCTCCAATGTCTGAATTGTTCATTCTGACTGCCCATCTGACTGAGGATGAAAAGCTGTACTAAAATTTAATTCAGTACCCAATGACTTCTGAAGGCCTTTCCAAAAGTTAGAAGTGAACCTAGAGATGTCGTCGGTAATCCCACAACAATGACCATGGAGATATTTTACCATTTCCACTCTAGTACTGGTAAAGGTTGAAGCATACCTTTTGGTAACTGCCACTCTACTTTAACCGGCTGACAAGTCAAACACTTTACAGTAAAATCAGAAATATCTCTTTTCATTCCATCCCACTAGTAATACTCCCGCAGATCTCTGTACATCTTAGTACTGCCATGATGAACTCAAAATGGAGAACTATGAGCTTCACATAACTACTCTCTCTTATACTGTGAGTCACAAGGGACACACAATCTCTTCCCAAATCTCAAAACACAATCACTATCAATATTGAATTCGGGCAACATACCTTTCTGAACCAGCTCTCCCCTTTTCTGCAACTCACTGTCTTGCTTCTGTGCTTGCTTGATTCTGTCTGATAGAGAAGATTTCACTGATACCTGAAACAAAATAAAAGGACATCCTACACCAACAACTTCTATTCCAAAGTTCATTCAATCCTTAACCAAAGGATCATGTTCCAAACACAACATTGTTAATGAAGCATTTCTTTTTTGACTCAAAGCATCAGCAACTTTATTTTCTTTTCCCGGATGGTAGTGAATCGTACAATCATAATCTTATATTAATTCTAGCCATCTCCTCTGTCTGATGTTCAATTATTTCGGAGTGAATATAAACTTTAAACTTTTTTGATCAGTAAATATTTCACACTTTACTCCATACAAATGATGCCTCCAAATTTTCAAAGCAAAAACAATAGCAACTAATTCCAAATCATGTGTAGGGTAATTTACCTAATGAGTTTTCAACTGTCGTGAAGCATAAGCAAGTACCTGATCATTTTTCATTAGGACGCAACCAAGTCCTTTCAATGATGCATCGCTGTAGATAACAAACTCACCATTTCTGGAAGGTAGTGCCAAAACTGGAGCATTCACCAATCTTCTTTTCAGTTCCTGAAAACATTCATCACATTCTTTTGTCAAGATAAACATAACACCCTTCCGAGTAAGCTTAGTCATTGGACTAGATAACAGTGAAAAATTTATAACAAACCTTCAAAAATAGCCTGCCAAACCAAGAAAACTACGAATCTCAGTTACATTTGTGGGTCTTGGCCATTCTTCAACAACCATTGTTTTTGAAGGATCCACAGTTTTCCCATCTATAGAAACAATGTGACCAAGGAAAGAAATTTGTTGCAACCAAAACTCAGACTTTCTGAATTTTGCATACAATTTCTTTTCTTTTATGGTTTTCAAAATAACCCTTAAATATCTTTCATGCTCCTATTTCCTTTTTGAAAACACCAAAATATCATCAATAAAAAGAACCAACATTTTTCACCTGAGTCAACTGAGCCATCACTGCAACAAACTGTTTTGTTCTATTTCTGACTAACTCAGGATACTGTTTTGAATGGTAATTTTCCTCTGTATGCCTTCCTATAAAATCTTTTCTGTTTCCTCTACGAAAAACAATTCTTAACACAGAAATATCTTAGACGAAGCAACATGGTAATCCGTAAATGCTATATAATTTCAATCATAACATAAATTAATTTATAATTTAACACTTTCCTAACTCCTAAATTTATCTAAACCGACCTCTGATACCAACTATAAGGCCCCAGCCTTAAACCATACTTAATCTTGAGTTATTACAAGATTACACATTGAGGATCTTTTCAGGTATAGAGTTTTAGAGAATTAGATCATAAAGCTTGCATTACATTCCACCTTTTCACAAAGTGGTTACAATAAAAGATAGTATACTTTTTCCCATCAATGGAAACATATTGAAAATAAAACATGTATTCTTTCTTGACACTTCCTTGACACTATCATCTTATAATGTACCTATCCCGTGACCTGTGAAAAACATTTCAAAAACTTGGGATGAGAATAAAAATCTTAGTATGGGATAAAAAAACATGGAAAGGAAACATGAGTTCATATATACATAATAATGAAATCATACATTACCTATAAAACATAGGCACCTTATCATACCACATAAAATCATGAATAAATCATAGAAATCATAAGACATAAAGGTAACTTGAGGCATTCATAACATTCTTACGTAGGTAGTAACCCTCTTGGTTACGTTTGGAATACTCATCACAGTATATTCCCTAAATCTCTTTAGAGAAACCATAACGTTTCACTCCTTCGTGTTTCCCAATGAATTGGAGAGCTATACCGGGCTCACCCACCCTTAGTTTATCACGGAACCACCCATCTTCATAATAATGTCCATGACCCATAACATAATTCATATCACATAAAACATGCATAAAGGAAACATAACATTTCCACATTTCAATCATGAGATATCAATACAACAAATTGAAATAATAACAAACATTATGAAAAACATTTTCAATACCAAAGTAAAACATGGTATTTATTTTTCATTAATAAAGGGTTTGGCTTGTAGAGGAAGCTGAAACTCAAATAATAGTCACGGCGGCGGAGAAGTCGTTGTCGCCGCATACGTACGACCAGAAAAACATTCCCTTTTATTGCTTAGTAAAATGCTTCGTATAAAAAAGATTCCATTTGAATAAGAATAAATGTCAAAGGGGTTTATACACCTTATAAAATAAGGTTGTGTATAAAATAAAATATGCCTCAATGAATGTAGATTGAGACGATGTCCCATACCTTGTGTCCGACGTGACTCGATTGTTCTTTAATCTCCTGAATAACAAACTATTGTTAATTTGGACTTTCTTAAGAACCTTTTTAAAGTTCGTTATTACTTTTACATCACTTATTACCATGTTATAAACATTATGTAATCATTTAAGTTAATAATGTTTCTTTTTTCGATATTTGGTTCTTAAGTCAAAAGTGGACTTCTTACAATTACACGTTGTTCGTGTGGTCAAAGGTTCATTATATCTAGAATGATATATATGATTTTTATATCATATATTTCATATATATCCGGCATATACATGTATTTTTAAAATTACATAATCATTTAGAGGTAAGAAATGAAATGCACCATTCATGGAGACGGTAAGCCGTACGTACGCATGAACGCTACTTTAATCTCTATATAATACTTTAATGGAAATAAAATAATAATGATATAAAGGTATATTATAATTCGAGTATAACATCATATATAATATCTTTAAATCCATCCTTTATACATCCCACATATGGCATTAACGAATCAAATCACTTTGAGGGGGCGGTAGTCTGCACTTCCTAAAATGAAATTATCTTGTTTACCCACAATGGAATCCATAATGGTAAGCCCAATATGAAAAATACATAAGCTTAAGGAAAACATAAACATAATATATATCATATATAAATATAGTGTCATCATAATGGCCACCTTTGATAGTGTTAACAGAATTTTGAACAATCATCGTTTTGGGAGCCAGAAATTCGCCATCCACGGAAAGAGTATGTTCTTTAAGCATTAGATGTAGGTGTGTGTAAGTGTAGCTATAATATTTCTTATAAAAACATCATAGTATATTTAAGATACTGTATTTTTTACAAAATAAATGAATAAAAAGAGTTTATGGGGTTGGAGAAGTAAAATAAAACAAAAGGACTCAAGTGAAGACAATAACTTAAAATCGGGTAACTCTTCTTGGTTTGAACCAACGGGGTTCTTTAAAGAGATTTATGCCCAAGGTAAGGCTTCTAGGATGAGGAGAGGTATGTGGAGAGGCAATATGGGTAGGGTTTGGCTGAGCAAAATCCTTGAGAGGTGTGTGGCAGGAGGTAGAGGTGGGGGCCTTTTATAAGAGGAGAGGAGGGGCACTCTTGGAAAGTAAAGTAATATTACTTTATTTGAAAATGATTTTCGGATTTAAAAGGTCCCAAATTGATATAATTCAAGGGTAAGGTGTTAAGGGTTCTAAATCCACACATCCAATGGGTTTTGGACAATTTTAGGTCATAGAGTTTACATTATCATTTCATTTTATTCAATCCTTTATTAATGAGGTAATCGCTGCATCATCATAATTTCATAAATAATTTAATATATTTAAAGTCTAAAAATTATGATAAAAATACTATGATGTAAGAAATATTTTTATATTTCCCATGAATATTTATAGTCAAAAAGATCCTTTATGTAGAAAAAATTAAAAATACTTTACTTAGGTGATACATTCTTTGTCACATTTAACATTCTTTAAAAAATAAAAGATAAAAAGTCACCTTCTGACAAATGTGATTCCATGGGGCCCCCATGTTTGGCACAAGGCATCCCATGGTCGGCCATGAGACAACCAGTAGCCTTAGGACACATTTTGTGGTCTTTTTGTTTTATTATGATATCATTTTATTATCTTTAACTACCTGATTACTCATTAATCAAGATAATTAGAGATAATTACCATCGTTACTATTCATAATGTCCAAAAATAAAAGAGCATTAATTACATAATTTGGACCATCTGATTCCAGATATGTAATCCATTTTACCAAATTCCAAACACATAAATTTCAATAATTTATTTAAAAATAATTCCCGTTGTCAAAACAAATAGCGAGTTTTTTGGAAACAATATCTATGAAAAGTTTGGAATTAGTTTATGACCAATTTCAATGTGAAATTAATCCTAATGACCACCATTGGATTAAATGGTAAATATTTATTCAGATTAAACTTTATGACTAATTAAAAAGATAATCTAACCATATAATTAAATTAAATGAAAAATCTATTTTGATTTAAAATGCAGTATTTTTCACTATTCATTAAAAAATGAACATTATTAAAAAAATACAAAAAATTTATCCAAAGTAAATTTTGATGTCCCAATCATAATGAATACGATTATTTTGAAAAATATAGATTATAATATTTTCAAATGTTTGATTTAAAAAGGGTTTTCCATCAAAAGGCAGTAAGACAATCTTTTAAGAATATTAGTGTATTCCATGCATAAAATTGTAGTTATTTTCCTTTTAAGCCTCTAAAACACTATATAATTAATTAATAGACATAGATAAAAATATATATTATTCATTACATACTTGTATGTTACAATTATATCATTTAATAATATAGTATTTTCTTTAAAAACTCATTTATGTCAATTTTGACACTATTTAGCAGTTGATTTTTTTAAGTCATAAAAACATGATTCCCTCAATAATAAGGCCTTAAATCATCCCCCATATGTCAATTTATACCAAAAAATTCATATATGGAATCTAAAGGTTCAAATTAAATTTACTTTAAAATATATAATATCATTTATTTGATTTTTCAATTAATAAGGTAAACACTACGTCATCATTGTTTCACAAATAAATTTATTTATATAATTTATAAAAATAATAAATAAACTACCATTATATGGGGAATAATTTTATATTTATAATGAATATTTATTGTCTAATTAATCATTATATAAATTAATATAATTATTTTTTAGTAATATGATACATGTTTTACTTATATTTCCCTTAACATTAAAATAAATGTTATAAAATTTTATTATCGTACCCATGTGCCTCCCATATATCAAATTCATAGAATAATGATTTTATGTTCACCAAATACTCATAAAATAGAAATAAGACACGTTTCAGGGTAGTTTTATATTATTATAATATTATTTTTCTCCTATTTACCTAATTTAAGCTTTGATCATTGTAATTACAAATAATTACAGGAGTTAATCTTCATATTGTCCACAAATAAAAGGGACCTATTTACATAATTTTGATGTCATTGTTCCAAATACGGAACATTTTACTCTAAATTAATAACAAATAATTGGAATTAATTAATAAAATATTAATTCCCACTGTAAAAATGTTAAAAATGGAATTTAAATGTTATATCACAATAAAAGCTTGAAATGATTTTACAATGAAATTCAATATAAAATTAAAACAAACTTCCTCAATTATAATATATGAGAAAATTTTGTTCTATTTATTATTTCAAAAAATTAAAAAATATTATAAAACCATATATATATTCTCGAAGGAATATGAAATTTTCAATTAAAATTTAGAAAATTTTTACTCTTTATAAAAAAATTATTGTTTTCAGAAAAATATCAAAAATTCATCTAAAGTAATTTTTTTTGGATTTTGATGAATTTGTTTTTTCAAATAATACATATAATGATATCAAAAATATATTTAAAAATGGTTCCCAATAATAATGTGGTAAAATAATCAATTATAAAATTAGATTGTTGAATTATTAAAATTTGATTAATTCCCATTTGGAGCCTCTATAATTTATTGGATAAATGTTTAATTATTTTTCAAACATTTGTAATTATGTTGTAAATAGTTCTACTCATTCCCTCTAATTCAATGACTAGGAATTAACTAACGTTTAAAATTATAATCATATTATTGTATTATTTTATGGTATAATTCAATGTTTTGTGCAATGTAATATTTCAGAGAAATGTGTTGTTGCATGTAGATTATGATATCGGACCAGGGGTCCCCTTTAGTGTAAAATTAATATCTTATTTATAATCCATAATTTATATGAAACGAAATTATAATAATATAATTACTCAGTATGTTAGATCTTTCTCTCCATTTGGAAATTTCATCCAAAGAATATTAAAATTTGGCACCGTAACATCATTGAGAATCCCACATCGAAAAAAGAGTCAATAAAACTACAAAATTAAAAGAAATAAAGAGAAGTAAAAAAGGTCACTAGATATATTACATACTATTATTACATGTATGAAAACATGGATTAAAAGGAATAAATAACCATGATGTTCTGATAGAAAGATATAGACTACAATATCCGGATAAAGTTCACAATCAAAAAATTTAAACATGTGACTGGGAAAATTTCCATTGATATCCTAGTAAAAAAAGTAAGAAACAATGATTTATTATTTTCCTTTTAAAAATTATGAGTATTTTGTTTTTTATCATGACTAAGAACATATAGAAATCATACATAATATTTAATTTGAGTTTTATTCTTTGATAAATTATTACCACAAACTCGTCATTTATCAAACCAATGAGTAATAATGTTGACCTGGTCACACTTACTGCACTATTATAATCTTATTTGGAATCCCATAATTCAATAAATATTATCTATATATTCATGTGATCATGATACATTAATAAATACAAAAAAATAATTAGTACAAGATCATATAATGTCTGAAAAAGAAGAATCTTTTATTAGAAAAAAAACTACATTCAATCTCCAAAATTCAACAATAATACCCAATGTCCATCAAAGAAAATTCATCTATCAATTATCCTAAAATTTTTCCACGTAATCCACACTATTATTGATGAACATAATATTATAGTACATGATCATATAATATTCCAAGATAAATGTAAACTTTTATTTCCAAAATAACATCAACTACTCTTAATATATCATACTCGTATGTAATTAACCTAATTACATGTTCTCCAAGATTGGATAATCATTTAAAAATTCCCATAAGTCAGCATATAAATAATTCCACAATTAAACTAGATATAAAACTCCATATTAATCAATTTACCTTAATCATATAAAGTCCCCAAAATAGGGAAAATCATCCAAAATAACATTTATCACTTAATCAAAAAATCAATTTCTCATAGCATGGTAATTTATTTGATGAATTATATGTCTACAATATAATCTTATTCTTATTTCATAAACTCTTTAAGTAAAAATAATGGATGCTTACATACCAGGGACTCTACATTGGCCAGTGGATGGTAATATGCCCTGGTCGCCCTTCGGTCGGGGGTTTGATTCCCATAGCCTTGTTGGATCTGACGTGTTATCACATATCCTTTAACTTGTACATTTTCTAAAACTGCATAGTTCTTATAAACTTCCCAAAATATGATAAAATCCTCAAAATAAGCATATGACTTTTTAACCAAAATTAATATCTCATACCTCTCATCTGCCAATCAAAATGTAATAACGTAGAACGACCTCAAAAAAAGAAATGTATCCCAAAATATTGTTACTCACCTTGAAATTTTAAAAAATCAGACTTAAAATGATTTCTAAAAAAAATTAGTATCAAAAGTAAACATCTATACACATAATAAGACACCATAATCTCTAATGATGTATAACCCTCCGTTGATACCAAATATAAGGACCCAGTCTTAATTATTAATTATTCTTCTGACTATTGACTAGAATTTATTATCATTAATTACTAAATGTCTTTTTGGTATATATAGTTATATAATTAGGAAGTAATCATACATAAACATTTAATATTGCAAAGTATATATGTCCACATTCCATCCACTTTTTTATCAGAAAAAATATCTATTACTATGAAACATGATTTCATATCAAGAAGAATATTCAAATACAATCACAATAGAATAATTTTTTCTATCAAAATTATAATACCCATGAAAAAAAATTAAAAAATGGGTTGATAAAAAAAATATTAGTATGGGAAAACATGAGAAACAATAAAAATAAGATATTAAGAGATATAAATAAGAACATTTAGACTTTCATAATGGCATGAGAAAACATAATATCATAACAATAAAAATATTGGATCTTAACATGAAAATGAGGATAAATCATTTAATTTATACATTCACAAATATATTACAATGGTCCATCCAAAATGATTCATATCACCAAGTTACATCCCAAATGTGTCCTTAAAATTTCCAATCTTATTCACCAAGGAATCATAAAACATTCCATCTCTAGCGATTAATTTAATTACCCACTACATTGTAAATCTAATAGGTATAATACTTGATAATTATTTATTTTCATGTTGTACACATAGATAATATTCAATCATTTCATAATGATCCTAATGAGAATAAAAGAAAATGATTTCATATCAAAATCGTGACATTATAAATAAAATCAAAAAAACATGATCATTATATCAATTATAACCCACTGAATGTAAATTTGGGTTTTATATATATCTATTAAAAAATAACATATATAATTTTTATTTCATGATAAATACCCCAAGAAATGATATTGTTTTGGGTATTCACGGAAATAATATAAGAGAAATTCATGAGAAAAAGGTAGATATTTTTTGAAAAACAAAAATGAAGCATAATGACTATACAACATGTTTGTAGAAAACATTTAAAAATATAGGGGATAGAGATAAACCATTCATTGAATAGTAATAATATAATATAGGGAAAACATATATTGGAAATATTAACATCTTATAGAAATTAGAATGTCATACCACATAAAAGATAACTTGAAAAGAAAAGAGAAGTTGAAAATTTTCTTATTACATAAAAACACATGAATACATATCATTGAAGAATTAAAATACATATAACATTAAATATGATGATAATATACCAATTATTTATATAATATGTCAAATTTATCTAAATACTCATTATTGAAAAATAATAGTTCATCATGAAATGCAACAATAAAAGGAGATTAAGATGAAGTCTCATACAATGATCTTATTATTATATTAAGGATTAATCAATGAAGTTATTGTTTGTAAAGAAACAAATATACCCAATATTAGTGTATTTTCATTGAGAAATTTTCAATTTAAATTAATAAATATTCATTGAAAAAAAATCTCACCACATGGATATTTAACTCAATAAATGGATATTGAGTTAAGATTTCCAAAAATGTATGTCTAACATGTTTCATTCATTATTTATCTTCCATAATAATAAATAAGAGATAATTTATAAATTTATGGGAAGAGTATTCATTATTTAATTCTTTTTATATCACTTATTCCCATTTATAACAATTTCTCAATGATTTATGTGCATATCATACTTTTAGTTAATATTCGTAACATGAGTCTAAAATGAAATAGCTATGATTACAGATTTTCCATATGGTCATTTGTCCAACATCTTAAATAATGATAATCATGATTTAAATAACATATATATATATATAGCCTATATATATAGTATATTTATTTATAATAATCCATAATATTTGGGTCGATAAATGAAATGAAACGTTCATGGACATGATATGTTGTACGTACGCTTGAACTCTACATTCATCATTTGTCATGTTAAAAGGTATAAAACTAACTGATAAATATTTATATTATAATTACATAATAATATTAATTTTATACATGTTACATAGGATTAAAAAATCAATCCATTATACATTTAATTTATATCATGAATGATTCATATCACATTGATGGGGTCATTGTCCACACTTCTTCAACACAAATTATTCTATTTATAGAACATGAAAATAATAAATGTATGATATAAATGAATTTTACATAAATATAGATATAATATAAATGTCATATAAAATATACATAAATATAGTTCCTTCATAATGGCCACCATGATAGGATATAGGAGAATGCTGAACAATCATCATTTCATGAGGCACTAGATCACCATACACCTAAACAGTATGTTTAAAATCTATTAAATAAAGGTGTGTGTAATTGTAGGTAGATATATATTCAAAAAAAATATAATATTTTTAATAATGGTTATTTATTAAGTAATGGAATAAATAGTGTTTATGGGGTATTATTAGGAAAATTAGGGAAATTAGATTTAGTGAAGACATTTACTATTAATTAGAAATCTACATATGATTTGAGCCAAAAGGATTCATTGAAATTATTTATTCCTGGGAAAAGTCATCTAGGAGTAAGGTAAGGATATTGGGAGATTTTTTTAGTATAATATGGAGGATTAAGGGTGATTTATTGGTGTGAGTATGTGGGTGGAGATGGTGTCGTTTGATAAGATGAAATAAGGGCACATTAGGAATGTTTTGAAATATTATAAAATTATATATTAATTTTAGAATTTTAATATTTCCAAAGAGAAATATTTTTAGAATATGATAGGTATGGTTCTAAATAATATTATCCAATAGGTTTTAGATATTTCAAGGTCAAAAAATTAAACATATCTATTATCTTTAACCCTTATTTCAAAACATTAAATCATACCTCGCCTACTTGTATTT
This sequence comes from Viscum album, assembly GCA_963277665.1. NCBI lineage: Eukaryota > Viridiplantae > Streptophyta > Magnoliopsida > Santalales > Viscaceae > Viscum > Viscum album. The sequence goes on from OY728135.1 coordinate 166,994,444, forward strand.
TCATAATACATGGTTTCTATAGTTTCAATAAAATTCCATGAAAAATAAAAGTGGACAATAAAAGATATTTATAATATTATATTAGTTATTTTGGTGGCTCATTATATTTAGGACTATTATATAATTTAAATGAAAATATTTTAAACTCATTTATTATAATTTTTATACAATTTATGAATTGATCATTATTAAAGTCATAATGAATTTATTAATTTGAACCAAAGTCATTGAGTAATCCCTGACTTTTCATTTTCATCCAAAAAATATGAATATGGAATCAAAACAATAAAATTACATTTATTTTAATATTTATAATATCATTTATCTAAATATTTCATTAATAATCTAAACAATCCATCATCATCGTGTCATAAATAAGTTTTTCTTAACTAAGTCTACTCATAATAAAGAAAATAATATGATGTGGGAAAACAATTTATCTTTATAATTACTATTTATAATCCAAGTGATATCTTAATAACTCAAATAAAATAAATTAGTAATAATATTCATCTATAAGTTATAATTACCTTATTTTTATATTAAATGTTATAAAATTTCATTATTTTACCCAAGTGGATCCCAAATTACAATGGTTCGACCTAAGGATTTTTTTCACCCCCATTACTCATCCAAAAGGATTAAGATATCATTTAGTGTATTTTTATATTATTATAATATTATGTTTACCCTTATTTACCAAATTTTATCTTTAACCATGTTAAATAAAAGTAATTACAAAATTTACTATTAATATGTCCAAAAAATGAAACTATTTACAAAATTTGGACTCTTTTATTCCAAATATGTAAACTATTTTTCCAACATAAACCCACATAATTGTTAGAAATTAATTTAAAATTAATTCCAATTGTCAAAATGAAGAAGCATATTTTCCAATGTTAAAACATTACAAATGATTGAATTTTTTTTACATCTTTATTCAATAAACAATTAATAGAAATTTTTCAAATTATAATAAATGATAAAAATATAATCTATTTATAAATTTTAAAAATTATATTTTATGATATATCCATACAAATTATCTTGATGGAAAAGGTTGTTTTCAATTAAAAATTATCATATTTCTATTAATCTTGAAACCATTATAGGTATCAGAAAAATATCAACAAATCATCCCAAGTTAATTTTTCGTGCACCACATCAAAAACATATATTTATTCTATCAAATAGAACATATAATTGGGTCTATAACTAGATTTAATGTCGGTACTCAATAAATTTTTTCTAAACTGACATTTTAATAATACTAGAGTATTTTATGCTTAAAATTAGATTAATTAAAATTTTATGATTATAATAATAATTGGTTAAATGTAAAAACATTTAACAAACATAAGTAATAATATTATAAATAGTTCTATTCATTCACAATGATACAACAACTAGCTGTTAACGACCATTTAAAATAATAATATTATTATTTTATTATTTTTTTCTATAAATCAATATTTTCTAAAACATAATTTTTCATAGAAACACATTGCTGTGTGTTGAGTAAACAATCAGACCATGCATCCCATTTCGCACATAAACATATATAATATTCAAAAATATTAATAGATATGATAATTTTTATTTTACAACAAATAACTGGGATGTTACATCATTCCCCCATTTAGAAATTGACACCTAACAATTTTAATATTTGGATTGATAACTTCACTAAAAATCCAACATTGTATAAGGATACAAAAAAGTAAAAAAATTATAATGAAATATAAGTAAAATGGTCACCCAAGATAACTCATAATACAATTCAATTTAAGAAAATATGGATATAGAATAAAAACATACCAGAATTTTCTGATGGGGAGTGATAGAAAACATGATCATGAGAAAGATAACAATATGAAAATTTAAAATTTTGATGGGTTAAATGGTCAGTGATTTACCATTAAGAAAAGTAAAAAAACAATATTTTAATTTTATGTTAAATTTCTTAATTTTGGGAATAAATTTATGAGCGTGACTAAGAACATAAGGAAACATACTTACCAGTCAAATAGTGTTTCATCCATTTAAAATTTTCTACCACAACCTCTTCATTTCTATAATAAAGTAGTATTCAAGATGACTTATTCCCACCGAGTTGACTTGAATCAATATCTAGATAATAAAATAATACAAAAAATATTAATTATAAATCCATACATTTAAGGGCCATTAACTAAAATCAAATGTTTCTTACAAGATTAGATAATGCCCCCAAAATAATAATCCATTATAAGAAAAAAAACACAACTCTTAATCTCAAATATTCAAAAACAATACCCATAGTTGACCAAATACCATTGAAAAAACTATCATCCTTATAATGAAACAAAATAATCCAAACTATTATTGAAACAAATATTTCATGTTGATTTGATCACAAAAGTATCCAAATAAATTTTAACATTTATCTAAAATAACATCAACAAATCATAATGTGTCATACCAAAAAGTAATTTACCTAATAACATGTTCTCCAAGATTTTATAATAATTTACTAATTCTATAACTCCATAATTAAATAATTTTACATTTTATATGCCTATAAAATTCTATATTATTCTATTTAACTTAATCATATTATGTCCCAAAAATAGTAAATATCTTGCAAAATAACATTTATCACATAATCCCCAAATCATTTTCCAATCCCATGGTTATATATTCTATTAATTATATGTATTTGAAATAAAATTATTCTTATTTTATAAAAATATTTAACTATAAATAATGAATTAATACATACTAGGGACTTAAAATAGGCTATTGGTATGTGTTGTGCGCATATCACCCTTCAGATATTGGTTCGATTCCCACGATATTTCCAGATGAGATAGGTTGGCACCCATCCCATGTGGTTTTCTTTTTCTAAAACTATATAATTCTTCTCACATAACTAATATATGATAATATCCTAAGAAAGAACCATATTATGTTTCAAACAAATATTTTCTCCCACCTTTAATTTAACATTCAAAAAGTAATAACTCGGAACAACATGAAACAATTACATGTCTCCAACAATAATATTAATAACCATGAAATGTTTCTACATAAACCTCAAAATTGGTTATATGATAATAGAATTAGGATTTTCCATAAAAATGTAAACCCATACTATGGAATCCTAATGACCAAATTTTTTTAAACCCTTCTTTAATACCAACAATATAGATCTAACCATTAATATTACCAATTCTAGTGAATTTTGACTAGAATTTACAAACATTCATTCCCTTATGACCTTTAATGTTATCATTTTTATATAATTGGGACAAAATATTACATAAATATTCAGTATTACAAAGTAGATAAGTCTATACGCAATCTATTTTTTTCACAAAACAAAAAAATATAAAAATGAAACATTGGTTCATTTCCAGGCAAATCATCAAATACATTCATCACATCATCTTATATGTATGTAAGAATCATAATACATAGGAAAAACTTTTTAAAAAAATTGGATGAGCCCGAAATTATGCGAATGAGAAAACAATGTTAACAAGTTACATGTGATCTTGAGATATATAAATAAGAACATGAGAACATTTATAAAGGAATGATAAAGAGGAATATAATAAAAATAAGAATCATGGATCATAACTTGATAATGTGTATAATCTATTTAATTTATACATTCAATATCATATCACCAAATACCATCCCCATGGGTTTATATCACAACAGTTTATCCCCATTGTTTCATTAAAATAACCATGATTATTCTCCAAGGTGTTGTAAAACATTTCATCTCTCCAGATCAATTTATTTACCCAATGCATTGGCTCACGATTAGGTCACACAATGAAAATTTATTCATTTTCACGTCATCCAAATTTATCATAATCAAACATTTCATGAATAACAAAATGAGATTAAAAGAAATGGGTTTTATATAAAAACCATGACATTTTAAATTTTTCTTAAAAACGTGATCATTGTATCATTTATAACCCTAAAAATGGAATATTGGTTTTCTGTATCTCAATTACTAAATAATATATTTCATTTTTATGAATTTTTAAATACACTTGGATATGAAAAAGTTTTTGGTATTGACATAAATAAAATAAGTTAATTTCTTTAAAAAAAGAGAGAGAATTTTTAGATGAAAATTATAAAGCATAATGTTTATGAAACATTGATTTAGACTGCATTAAAACGAAATGGTATATGGTTAAAAAATTATAAACATCCTAATAACAATGTGAATGTAGAAAATAATGTTTATATAAGAAGCTGGTATTGAAATTTTAAAGACACACAACATAAAAGGGAACTTGAATGGAAAGTATTTGTGGATAATTCAATTACCACATAAGAAACACATTCATACATATAATTTAGGAATTAAATTATACAAAACCATAAATATCGTGAGAATATAATAATTCATCATATAATGGGTCGAAGGGTCGTATATATAACTTATTATAAATTAATGGTCCATCAAGAAATGCACTAAATAAAATAAATCAAGAATAAGTCCATTATAATGATCATATCATTAGATTAATGATAATTCCATAAGAATATTATATAAGAAACAAATACTCCAAATATAAGTGTATTTTCATTGTGAAACAATCAGATGAAATTCTCACATATTATTTTAAAATTAAATAGAATGGCATGAATATTTAACACAAGGAATAGAGAATGAGTTATGATTTCCTTTACATTGTGACATACATGACTTGTTCAATCTTTATATTCCAGAATAAAATAAATAAAATTATTTTTACTATATTGATAAATTTTTTTACTTTTTTATTATTTTTATATAACTTATTACCATGCTATATAAATTACTTAAATATTTATGTTCATATCTAACATTTAGTCGATATTCGTTGGATGATTCAAAAATGAACATGTTATGATTACATGTTTTCCATATAGTCATAATCATATCATATAGATATTGATATTTATGATTTAAGTAAAATATAATTATCATATACATATGTATTTATAATATTACATAATACAAGGAGATAAAAAAACAAATACACGGTTCAGGAAGACGGTAGGTTGTACGTACGTATAACACTTCTATAATTTTTTAAACATATTATAATAATGAAAAATAATTAATAAATATGAATATTAGGCTTAAATTATATAATATATTATTGTTATGTTACATAGGTTCATTAAATTCATTCTTTCTATATTTCATGTTTTGAATGAATGAGTCATATTACTTTTAGGCGGTGGTAGTCCACACTTCATCATATTAAATTATTGTATTTATAAAAAATGAAAACAATAAAGGTAAGTTATAAATTAAAATTAAATAATTATAGAGCTAAAATATATTTAATATAAATATAGTTCCATCATAAGGACCACTGTGAGTGGTGGTTGAAAAATATTGAAGAAACATCATTTCGTGAGGCAGTTGTTCATCGTACACAGAAACAATATGTTCTAAATCGATTAGATGGAATTGTGTGTAATTTTATATCAAAATCAGATCATAATAATATAATATTATATAGAGAATACTTTTTTGTAATAAAATAATGGATTAATGATAGTTTAGGTGTTGGAAAAGGAAAATAAGGTAATGGAGCTTTAGAGAAGATGTTACCACTTAATTGGTAATCTAATTTTGATTTGAGCCAAAATGATTCATTGATTTTCCTTCTAAATAAGGTAAGGAATCTAGGGGGAAGGTATGGATACTGGGATAATATTTTATAAGAACTAGGAAGATCCAATGTGAGTTGAGGTGTGTGGGTATGTGGGTATTAGTTGACCCTTTTTATGGGATAGATCTGGGGTATAATATAAAGTCATGAAATATTATTTTATTATAAATTGATATTCAATTTATAATAGATTTAATGTGATATAATTATAGGATAAGATAATTATGGGTAGAAATAATATCATAAAATAGGTTTCAGACAAGTTTATGTCAGATAATTGACCTTAACTATTAGCATTTACCCTTAGTTATAAACATTATGTCTTACCATTTCTTCGTGTATTTTCATAATATATGAGTACTATAGTTACTATAAAGTAGAAATAGAACCATACTTGTAACATTATTGAATTTTTTTACCTTATATAAGTAATTTGGAATAATATTTATATTTACGGACTATTATACCATTTAATAAAATATAAGTTTCAATAACTGATGTATGTCAATATTGACACTATTTAGTAAATATTTTTTTAATGTCTAAAAAATTGATTATTTTGAACCCAAGGAATTAAATCATAATTAATATTTAAATTTCATCGAAATAATTCATGTATGGAATCAAAATTCTCAAATTACATTTATTTTTATATTTTTAATATAATTTGTTTGATTATTTCATTAATAAGTTAAAAACTACATCTTCATTTTGTCATAAATAAATTTATTTAATTAAGGAAAAAAATTATAAATTAGATAACATTATTTGGAAGTTTTTTTATTTTTAATAACAATTACTAGCTTAATAGATAACTTATATAATGAAAATTCATTTTATTTAGTAATTATATACATGTTTAAGTTAAATTTCTCTTGTCTTAAAAATAAATGATATAAAATCTCATTATCTTTCCCAAATGGCTCCCAAATACCAAATGTTTGGCCTGAGAATTGTTTCGGTTTCTCATTAATCATACAATAGGTTTAAAACATGTCATATGGTAGTTATATGTTTTTATAATTTTATTTTTACCATTATTTAGCTAATTTATACAATAACAATGGTAAATAAAAATAATTATTGAAGTAACTATTCATAATGTCCAAAAAATAATAGGTACCTAATTACATAATCAAGACCTTATGATTCCAAATATAGAACCCATATTTCTTAATTCAAAACATATAATTTTCAGAAATTAATTTAAAATTAATAGACACTGTCAAAACGTGAAAGAATTTTTTTATAAGTTAAAACATTTCAAAAGACTGATATTTTATAACATCAATATTCAATATAAAATTATTACCAATGACATAAATTATAATAAATAAAAAAAATATATTATGTTTGTAATTAAAAATATTATATAATTTCATATAACCTAATAAATTATCTCGATGGAAAATGTTTTTTTCCATCAAAAAATAGTGTATTATTATTATTCATCAAACCACATTAGTTATTAGAATGATATCAAAAATTCAACCAACTAAATTTTGATGTACCAATTCTAAATAACATGTTTATTTTGGTATCTATTAACATTGTTATAAAATAATGTGTAAAATATTTATATATAAGTCATATGAAAATGTTTCTATCACAGATCATTTTATTGCTTCAAATTATAAATAGTGTCTTATGAAATTTATTGCATTAGGAAATCATTCAAAATTATGATCATTAATATTAAGGGTATGTTCTTTTAATGTTAATTGCAAATTAACATAACCTAATAATTATGTTTTGTTCATGTAATCATTAGAAATACCCATTATTTGTTTTACTAAGAATATGTGGAAACCATTTTTTTATTTTACATACAAATGATATGAATAATTGTTTTTGGAATTATATGAATATGGGGGGATATTTTTATGATGAATAGAGTGGGAAACGATGTAAATTTATAATGTGTTTTTTATGTATACATTTTTTAAAATAAATTTGATCTGAATGATTCAGGAGGGGGTCGTGATGATTCAAAATTAATATTTTTCTATGATGATTTAATATCTATGAATGTTATATATGTCCAGTAATGAACCATCCTAGGTCAACTATTGATTTCAACCAAGTGGTTCCAAGAGATTTTTAGGTACACCAATGTTAATAGAAACCATTCATACAAAAAATATACAACAATTGTACAATATGGAAGAATATTAAAAAAATACCAACACTTATCACTCAAGGAACATTTCCTATATTAAAAAATATATAATAGAAAGCAAATTAATAATCATGTGACCCATCATCACCTCCAAACCATCTTGTTATAATGCTTGTGAATAAAAGATTAGATGACATGAAACAATATTTTATTCTCCATACCTTGGTCCTACAAGGTTTCATCTAGAACATAATAAATGAGAAAGATGAATATAAAAAAAATACTAATGAGATTATACAATGTTTTATATATAATGTATAATAGCAATAATTAAACTATTCTTAATAAAATTTTATTTACAATTTATTTTCATTTTTCTAAACTATTTTTAATTCATCAATTTTATTTCATAAAAGTCTATCCTATTCTCAAATAAATGAAATTGAAATCTGTATATGTAGAATATTGAGATCATAATCATACACTATATGGTAGTCTTATAATCACTTATCCATGATACAATCAATCAATTATCACCTTGCGATAAAACAACTCGTTATCATATATGAGAAAAATTTCATCATAAAATCCATCATATCATCATATACTCATAAAATAAAAATTAATCTATTATTGATATATATTATTGGAATACAGAATAGATGTATAAATAATCCTTAACTAATAATATCTTGAGTATAAAAGATATTGAGTCCCATAATGGGATGTAAATATCACAAAACCTCCAGTTTCATTAAACACACAATGAGTGACATGGAAATTCTGAATACACCCAATTATCCAAATTTAGTTGTTTGTTAGAATCCATATGATGACCATTTTGAAATTTAATAAATAAAATAAAATTCAATTACAATTTTCTAACATTCATGGAATTAAATTTCATAATAATAACATTCACTCAAGAATATAATTGATCACATGATGTGGACAATACATTAATAAATCAAAAAAATTTAAAATTATTCAACTAATAAATACATTGAAATGAGAAAAATACAAATAATTTTTTAAAGCAATGGAATTTATAAAAACAATATGAAATTAATATATATAAGAGATTTTATGGATACCCCTTCATCAAATACATTGTTGGAATAATTCATTTTCACTAATAGATATATAAAATGTTTAGATTTGTTCCTCAAAACAACCTGAATCCTCTGTAAAATACCAAATAAAAGTCATCCACTACCTAATCAGGTTATAAAGAGACAATATAATAACTTATATAGTGAGGATTGACAAATAAGAGGGTAAATGAATCAAGAATTAAAAATACCTTAATACGAACTACAAAGAGAGATTATTTTCTCTAGATTCAAATATAGAATTCATATAGAGTATTGTGGAATAACAATGTCGATACAATATGAGATTTAGTGGTAACAAGTGGTTAAACCCTGGTATTTGGATTCTATAATTAAAAATCATATTTATTAGTAGTATGCATTCAAGTATTTCTAGTGAGACCACATTAATAGAAATAATCATGTACCAATATTATGTTAAATAAAAATATCATCTATTTGGCATGAACATTAATAGTGAATGTTATATTTAAGCATGAAAAATACATAAAAACCACTCATCCTAGGGGCTCACAAATAGGATTTTAGGATTCATAATCTAAAAAAACATTGTACCCCCTTTTAGAATCATATTCCTAGATTCTCAGATAGTTAGGAAATAAAGAATTGTTTTCCATAACATTGTGCCAGTCATGTAATTCTCTAGGGGATTATGAAATGTTTTTAAAAATACTAAAATGATCCAAAGTTATTACACATCAAAATAATAGTAAAAATGGATCTTGATATACTTGATAAAATGTAATAGAATCATACAATATCCCCACTAAAAATTCCATCAATATATAAAATGGTATCAGGATTTCAGTCTCACAAATGTGATAAGGTCACTAATACACCATCAATGATTCTCTCAACCAATTACCATGGATATCCAATCCAAAAATCCAAAAAACATATACCATATAAATCATTATACTATATAGTACCTTATTATATAACACAATTTCTACAACACTGAGGTCAACACTGGTTTATTGATATCATGATCAACATACCAGCATCGAATCACATGGGAAAAATATTTTTAGTACCTAATCAGATGGGATCCCTGAAACTCTTTATGCATTAAGGTAAAATCTAATTGTAATACAATAAAATATTCTTATATTCCATGTCACACCATGATGTCATATTGGCCATCAATCTATGAGACCAACATCACTTCATACCCAACTGATGTTGTCAAAAGTGAGATAAAAATTAGATAAAACCCAAAAGAAGAACCTCAATATCAACAAGATGATGATGATTGTCCATATATAATTTTTGATTGCATAGCATTGTGATAATAAATTATATATTAGAAACACCTATTAAATAGTATTATGGAAGAAACTTTTTCCATGACATGAAATGTCCCCGAACTGTATAAGAAGAAAATTAATATCAACATGGAAACCTATAAAATTATTTAATTATTTACGACTATATCAAAAATATATAATTGTTTATATATGAAAATTTAGAGATGAGATAATGAATATCCCCTGATGCACCAAAATTGAGCATGCATGCCCATACAATAGCATCATGAACATTAATAGAACTCCATGTATATCCATCAATCTGTGCATTCTAATCCATTTTTAATATAAATTCAAAACCAATCATATTTTACATGATTCTCATGTTCCCAAGTGGTAACCTTCATTCCCTGTCATGAAAAATCACATATGGAACCTAATGATGACTAAAGTTTTATTGGACATAAAATTCCAAATATTATTATATTTCATTATCAATTTTATTGGTATGAATTGAGGATATTTAAAAATTCCATCAATGATCACACAAATAAAATTACACACATTATGATTATAATGAAAACTAAGTTTGATGACTATGGAGATACCATCAATGATCTATACTATAATGTGAAATGAATATTTAACATGTAAGTATGTTTTATATTTATTTTGATAGGTGAGACAATGTGAATCAAAATATAAAATTTACAGTATCATCCATAGACCATAATAACAACCTCTAAAATTGTTATAAAACATTCTAGAAATATAGAGTATGGACCAAAATAATAGTTTCTTGTATCCATAAACACAGACATTGGGAAAATAGAACATAAAATCTTCAGTATAAAAAAATTATCAACCAGTAGATAGAGACCACTATCCTATGGTCTCTCCAGTATAAATTCCATTACAAAAACATTGGAACTCAATGTATAAAATATTCTCAATATAACACTTGTAATAATAATACTTGTCATCATACAATAATTACAAGAACATCATTCCACAAACTATTACACTCCTTGTCTAATAATGGTGAACAAAAACATCAGAGACCACTTCATTACTTATTCATTCATAGCTTGGGTATATAATTGTCATCTAAATGCATAAATGATTACATATCAATTCCTATGAGTACATGAAATACAAAAATAATGGGTTTGATGATACTCATCCCAAAAAATCTATTGATGTTCTTATCTATCTGATTGAAAATATATTTTGGGATATAAATTTATTAAAATATTAGAACATTCTCTGCAAATAGATAAGTATTCCATGTTTTTGTATCATGCATTATCGCTACCAACTCAATAGCAAGGGTTGTGATGTTCTCATAATTATAGCATAACAATTGTGACCTATAGGTAATCGCCCATTTAACTGAAATAAAAAATCATCCCAATCCCATACCATAAAAAATTATCAAATCAACAAACTGTAAAATGGTTATGAAAGAATAATAACAACTTTCACCTACTCAAATGATCTCAAACACTATTCGTTAAACTAAATCATTAATCCATTATTGACTGAATTTTTAATTATAGATGGAGTCTTTGATATGTACAAAAAACCACATATAATATCAAATAATGTAATGTTTACTATAGATATAAATAAAATTTCAGCGATAAATCCTTGATATATCATGTAATATCCTTTCAGGAAACTCTAAATTCCATATTATGATGTCACATTCCCCCAAATCATAAATTGTATGATCTGAAACAATTATTTTGGAAAATTTTCATTCAAACTATTTTCATATCATGTATAATGTTGAAATCCAATTGATTAATGTTCTCAATTTTTATTTTCAATACACCTTAATATCATCCTTGAACAGAATAACTAATGATTCAATGAATTGAAGAAATTTATTATATTGTCAAATACCTAAATACAACAGGAGATTAGTGAGACTGAATATGAAAACATAACCCTTTAAATTTTAATATCTAATATTAGGTGATGTTTTGGGTACATCCGTATCTCATTATGTAGTTTAACTATAACATGACCGATGGTAAATTATTAAAAATCCACATGTCCTATATTTTTATCAAAATTATTAACAATCATTGGTAGGTGATATTATTTCTTAATGGTAATCATATTTAACATTTGGTAATATATAAAATGTCTCATTCATCATTGTTAATTTATAACAAAGAGAACATAAAAATCCTATTGTGTAACTCTGATAATAATTAATTATTTATCTCCACGTTCATAAATATGGACTGTATTGTCCATATAATAAGAAAAATCCCTGATAAAATATGGAATATAAATGTCCATCAGTCCTAGGAAAAAATTCAGTAGTTTACTCATCCAATTGTTGTAGTGGAAAATGAGAAAATTCATCTTGAAAGGGATCGATGTATGTACAAACCATTGAATGAAGATGATTTCTGATACTAGTTTCAATATCCTCTAAATTAAATTTTAACATTTGGAATGATATTACCCATAAACATGAAACATCATGATTCTCCATTCCTCATCAAGTGTCCGAGTCTACCTAAATTCAATGAGTGGCCCCATTAGAAGATAAATGATGAACTCAATGATACTAATTATAGATCAAGGCCTTAAAACTAATAATTATATACATTCCAAAAATTCTTGAAAGGATATCCATATAAATATCTGTGAAATAACATTCCACTACATAGATTGGTATCACTACAGGGAATAAGTGGAACGCAAATTCCAAAATGGATAACTTTCCCAAAACAATTAAATGATCGAATGAAAATGATACAATCTATGAACACAAAACCAATATGTTGTCAACCAATGAATAAATAAATCAATTTTTATCACTAGTATTAATTAAATTTAGTTCAATATTAGATGATGAAATTAGCATACCTATAATAGTAGATGAACTCAATCACATTCATCATGTGAATAATCCAATATATAAGACCATCCAATATTATTAACAATAACATCCTCTTTTGGATAAGGATATAACCCAAAACCCCTGGAATCATTACTTTATTATAACGATCCATGGGTGTGAGTGGATGCCACATTATATCCATGTTGAATAATTTCACCAAAATGATTCATATGAATAAAATTATAAAATGATGAAATGTATTTAAAGCCTTCATATATTTAGGCTTTGCATGATTAAAACATTCAAATTGGTATAAGAAGATCAATAAACTGCTATTCTAAATTCCTTGAAGTCATTATTGTAGAAAACGGATCACCATTTCACTTATTTTTATGTAAATAATATCACCCTAAAAGACAAAAAATTTTACAACGCATTTCCTAGAACAGTCATTCCAATTATGTTTTCAACATACATTGCTACTAAATCAACCACATCTATAAGGTTAAAAAAATAATATTATTATCATCATTTATGGATTCACATTACGTTGTCCCAGGTAAAATATTTTATCCTTTAGTTACTAATATGTGACAGGATCTCTTTCAAAAAAGAAATATCTCAATCAAATGGGTGGAATAACGTAGATCGATACACTCCCCTTTCTCTATTGTTATAAAATCCAATGTTTTTAGGATACTTAACGTCTCACGGTGAGATAGATGATTGAGTTCTGTTATAATATAATACATAGTAAGATCATTATATAATAGATCATTATATATAGATACCCACCATCTCTATCCATATCCTTCAATCATGTATATTGTGAAGCATAATAAAGTGATCAATTTTTTCATCCTGATGATTAATATCACATTAATCATATCAATTCACTCTTTATATTCCTCATGTACCTTGTTACCATAAGAATAAAGTTGTATGTTTCATCATGAATTATAAGTCATGAGCCACTCTATGTCCTATGTTCCCAATACCAACATTACATTGATATAGGATTATATGGATCAAACATCATCCAAAGTTGGATGTAGTATAATATTATGAAAATGAAAACATCTCACGTCTTCATCTATTGTATTCGGAAGATATTATCAGGGAGTAATTTTCTATTACTCACATAATAATGAAAAATCATCATTTATTAATTAACCAATATAATATGAACATCTTTGGTAATTCACATCATTGCTATAAAAATTCTACAATTTTATAAATCTGAATTCATTCAATTAATGGTGTCATAATAAAAAATTTCTCATTTATATAAACACCAAATTCAATTATTTCAAATGGAACCAAACAAAAAAACTCAAAAATATTAATACTTTTAAGACCACTAATTTAATATTGATTTTTGAAATGGAATTGATCTCACCTTCCACCATAACATAATTACTTCAGAAATCCCAATAGTCAGAAATCCTATTTTACATGGGACAAATAAAAAATAAATTATGCGTTAAGACACAATAAATTTAGGATTTATTAGTTATAAAATTACGAGGAACCAAATTGGGTCAACTATAAAGGTCTACAATTAGGAACAGTCACACGAGGATGTAAAAAAAATTACAAAAAAAAAATATTACGTATATAAAAAAACATATAAATATTTCCATTGAATGGGAAACATATTAACATAAATATATATAAAATCCATACAAAGGAGCTATATTGTAAAAAAATAACATGAGAAAATCATTGAGTATTTATGCGACCAATAATCATTTTCATACCATCAGATTTTGAAGGTTGTGTCAATAAAAGTTTTCGAGATACTACATTATTTAATAATCTCTATCTTTTCATATTTCATGACCATTACGACATTATATGGATTATTATTTTGTTCTAGAAATAAATCCCATTATTTTCATTATAACCAATATAATATATAGGATGTTTATGATTAAATAGGGTTTTGGTCACCTAGTTTATTTTTCACCAAGTGGATGACCACTCCATATGTCCAATCACGTAACTAGGGTAGGGTAACCAGAACAATTTTCTCTGCGACCCAACTCCATCACCAAAACATAAAAAATTCATTATCAATTCAATCCCTGGTACATGAACCTAAAAATCAAAGTAATGTGCATTCCTTTCTTCTTAATTAACTAAGCAATATATACTATTGTTTTTTCTATAATTCTAAATAAATAAATAAAAATTAGATTTATATTACTTAATTAATTTAGAACATATTATCCATCCATGTGAATTTAACATTTATACTCCCTAGATATAATATTTTTAGTATGTTTCCATAAATTTTAATAATTATTAAAAAAATTCTAGTTGTATTTAACGATTAGAAGGTTATATTATTTATTTATTACCATATAATTTCAATCCATATCACTGGTAAATGGAAGCATAAACCAATTCCAACCCATAGGTGTAAAATGTCATTTATAACCCCTCATTTTTATTAAGATCCCCATTAACTATCGAAGAAGAAAATTACACATGGGTATTTGGAGACTCACTCAATATTCCAATCTATCTATATCATATTTGTATTTGGATCCTTAGTACATGCCCCACACTTATTAAAACAGTTTTTGGTGCCTCAAAAAATATCTCATACAATATTAGTCGCATATGGTTATTTTGAGCAGTAGTCCAAGTCCCACAATTATTTCTCAATAAACCACATATATACAACATATTTCAAAAAAACGTATCACATCAACAAAATATAATAAACATCAACCACCCTTGATATACATTTCAAAACATGGAATATATTTAATAAAATTCCAATGAAATGGATCTTAAATATAAACAAATGGAATAACATAAAAAATAATGATTAATCTACAAATCTGCGTTTAACCAAATATCCCAATAATCCATTGATGGTTATGTAAAACATCTCATAATTCCCAGTTTCAATTAATTTTTAATAATATTAATTTAAAAATTCCCAATCCCAACATCCCATAAATTCCACAATTATAATATTTCATTAGATAATTACCAAATAATTTAATATACATTCATCCAATTCCAATTTCCCATGTAGAGGATAATTCATCAACACATGGAAATTATATCAAATAAATTCCATCATAGCATATATTATTTAATAAATTAAATTTATTCAACTCTTGATTCAATTTTTAAATATAAAATTCATAATTCTTCAATATATTCTCACAATTAGAATTTTGGAATATGGGAGTTGATTATAGACCACCTAACTTGAAATTGTTTTTGAATTCTCAAAAATGGACATCACTAAATAGAAGTGGAATGTTCAATCAAACAACCATAATAATATCATTACGAAATCATAGAACAAAAAATAGATTATATTTTATGCAACAAAAAATCAATCATTATACAACAAAAATGGTTAGAAACAACATTAAAAGTATAATATATTCATAGGATCAAAATAAAAAACTAAATGGGATGATAAAATATCACTGTTAGAGGTTTGTATCTTCAATTCATAATTTGAATCATTAATAAAAGATGTTGAAATTTCTTTCAATCCATCTGGGAACATCTAAAACTGAAAGAGAAATTATAAAATAAAATTCTATTTGGATAGGGTTATCTCTATGTGATTTGTTTTTTTTAAAAAAATTATGTTAATAATACAGGTGTAAATTATTTCCTTAGTAGGTTCTTGGTTTTATAATCCAAGCATCCTAACCATACTACTCATGTGGAGGCGACTGAATGGTTACACTTGTGAGGTTGAACTATTTCACAAACTATGATACAAACAAAAAATCTCTCTCTATCAGGTTCATCATGGTTTTCTAGGGTAGATCCCAGAACATTGGAAAACCATGAATGAACTTTGTACTACCCATAACCCCTCTGACAACAACTAATTTTCTCCAAAAAACACCCACAATAAATTCAAAACATGATATAGAAAAAAAAATTAAAAAATAGTACCCATAAAAATTGTTGATACCTATCAAAAAATTATGGAGATTTTTAAAATCCCTATATCTAATAATTGTTCATCCACATGGTGTTCTACCAATAATCTCTATGATTATGAATCAAATATGATAGGGCCATTGAGCTTGCTTATCCACATCTCTTCCATTTTTTTCTAAACACATCTATATTTCTACACTAGATGAACTATCTACAATGTCTTTAGTCCCAACACATTCCAATTATTCTCCAAACCACATATAATATTCTCTATAAATTATGCTTCTGTCTCAAGAACAATATAATCCAAATCTATCGCATGAAAAGTGATGGGGTGATACCCCCAATTTGTGACCAATGAAATATTTCATTCAACTATTTTTATCTTTTCCAGCTATATAATTGTTGAGAAACAATATAAATCTCCCCAAAATCTTATAAATCCCAACAAACAGGGTATCCAACATTCCGTATATCAAATTATCATGGTGACACATCCTAGAAATCAATAGAAGGACTACATGATCAACCTCTATTAACTCTAGGGTTTTTCAAAATATATTAGAATTTTACATTTATTTAGTTTTATACATATGCATATATTTATGAATCATCTCCATGTACACATATGTTCCATTAATGATACTTATTCCAACCAATTCTATCTCCCCTTCCTCAATCCAGCTTAGAGGTTATCACCATAAACTACAATTAAATTCCACATAAGGTTCGATCTATTTATTTTTTTAGTCACTTTTGTTATTGGAAAACTCCACCAATTATATTCAATTATCTTATGATCCAACAATGTCTACGTGAAATGAATACACAATAACCTCAATCATCAATATAGTACACTATTTATTATCATATGTCTATTGGTGGAAATCCGTATGTTGTAAAACATGTGTACTATGCCCCTTCGACAATCCGATATAGAATCATTATGTAAAACATGAGTAATGGTTTGAATAAATACTCTATGGAACCTCATATATACATAATATGTACCAAATGTATATATATTTTAACTTATTTGATGATATATAATCCAATATAGGTATGAATTGTGCTTTTTTGAGTCAGTCCATAGCCACCAATATTGAATCATTTTTCCAAGGCTTTCTCAAGAGACCCTCCAAAAATTCCCAGGTAACATATTCTCACATCCATTATTGAATGGTAAAATCTAGTATTAAACCCCCTTGTATGATGATTCTAAAATATAACTTATTTATATGTGTGAGATATTATCACAAAACTCACTATCTATTTTTTCATGTCTAGCAACAAATACAGTCAGCATAGGTCAATAACATTTTTTTCACACCTTCATGAAAAATTATTTTTTGAGGATTTAAATTTATTCAATAGATCCTTATTTATATTCATATGAACAAATAAAAATTCCATGATTATAAGATCTCATCCTCATATATGGTTCATTCAAAATCTGACTACACACCATCAAAAGATTCCCTCAAGGACTTAAAATAATAATCATCATACATCCAACAACTAATTTTCATCAAAAGTACATACTCCCTTAAAACTGATATGATGTTAATGTGATACCAACACTCATGAATCTCAATTTTCAAATGATACATTAATTTCATCATTTCACAGTTATACCTCAAATCATGAATAACCAAAATCATGTTTTCCTTCTCAATGAATCAGCAACACTCTTTCACTTCCTGATCATATATTCCATCTAAAAATGAAAATATTGCATATACTCATTCCACATAAACTGTCATGGATTCTAATATAATTTTGAAATGTAAGACTCTATGATCTTGTGACCATTATAACTACAAATCTTCTAACCAAATAGATAAAACTTCCAAAAACATTCAGGCAAAACAAAATACAACATACATGAGGATGTTCATAGGGTGTCTCAATTCATGTGCCTCAACTCCCATGACCCAGAGACAAAAAATCAACCTCCCAAAATAAATATTTGATCAAGTCCTAAAACCAAATCATAAAAATTTGTTTACCTTTCACATGTATTTGGGTAGGATCATGATTTGTACCATATTCATGTCTTTATTTTTCATCAAGAATAAATCAAAATATGAAATAGATAATTCGATGATTATCAAATTCTTTTTCAAGACCAATTCTGATGATTATAAATGTTAAAGTTAATTGTTGAAAATTTGGTAATATCCTACGAACCCTAGATTTTTTTGGATAACAAATTCTTTATTATAATCATCTATTGAAAAAACTTCATGAATAATTTATGGCTCTACCAAAAATTACACATATGAGATTACGCTACCCAATATGTATACCTAATCAATCAAAAATTCACTGATATATAGATTTCCATATAGAATATTATACCTCAGTTTAAAAAGTAAGATGTCACGATTATGGGAATTCACATCTGGAATCATAGAGTACTCTTTGAAGTCGTCAATATAGACAATAATTAAATGATATAGGTATGGGAGGAAATTTTTTATTATCATGGCCATATACAGTGATATTGTGTTCATCAACTCGAATGTCGTTAATGTATCATGGATCAATCATTCCATTCTTCCCAAAATATATGAAACTTTACCATGGGGATATATTACAGAACAAGGTTTCTCTGGCCATAACCTACACGACACATCAAATACTGTCCTGAGATTGATATGAGTAAACAAAACATATCTTATTATCAATAACTTTTTAAAAGATTTACCACATATCTTATGAATATATTCAGTAGTAGGAATATTGAAATTCCATGCTAGAAATTAATGAGATGCACCACCTTATTAACATGATCACCTCTTACCCCGATGATGTTATTGCATTTTTATTTCATGGGTTATCCAAAAATGAATTATATAGTTATATTTTCACATGTCCATACTACTATTGTAATTTTTATTATAATACCCATATACTTCAATGGTTCATCATATAAATATTTTACATATATAATGTAGATATACTAATTCACCAATTTCTCTCTTAATGTTATCATAACAAACATTTTTCATCCAGACATGATACATCATATTGATTTTTAGATTCATTGATATTAATGATCTATTACAATTATATAAAACTACCCACATTATTTTTGGATTTTATGGGATTCATATTAATATTTCAAATAGTGTAATAAAAACATGATCAATGATGAACTCTGAAATGGTCATCACAATTTCTATGATACATTATCATATTTTTATTCCCCATAATCCTCAATAGAATGGATGGTTAAATTTTTATTTATATATGGTTGGATTATTAATTTTTTTTCTCATTTCAATATGTTTCATGTCTACGGAGATTACACCCCATTAAATCCCTATTTTAGATCAAATTATAGAATCATATTTACTCATAGAATCAGCCACTTACATAACCGTTATAGGACAGATATGGAATGAATAATCATAATCCATATTCATATTTATATATTAGTTTTGTAATATATTGATATAATTGTTTGTAAATTTATATCTTTGAGTATTTTGTGATATGTACATATGTAAATATTCGTCATGTATAAATTATGTCGATGTTTCTTCAATTCAATGATCATTGAATTTAATATAGTTCATGGGATGTGTTATTCTATTAGTCAATGATTAATAGAAAAGAGGAATAGTCTCTAACATTATAATCATCCATGATTAATAATTCCTTTTCCTATTTGAATTAATATATTTTCATCAAAAATCTATCTCAACGTGTAGGGAATTATAGAAAATTTCATTAATTAACCTCTTATTTATTACATTAATAATCTCTATTCCATAATGTTTCCTGAATAAAATCATTTTCATCTAAGATAGAATGTTTGGGGGAATTCAACACCCAAACCTATGTGCCACACACTAGTGCACCTAGTCAGCTAGCTACATGAAACATTGCACACATTATCATATTCTAGAGGATATCAACTAATGCGAGGGTATATTATCGATCATAGGGAGACAATACCCTATGAATTAAATAATAAAAAAATAAAAAATAGAAAACAATAGTTGAATGAAATCCAAACTGAATTCCATAATTAATATTGATCAATATGGAATTCTGAACCAAGACATTAAAAAAGATACAAAAATATAGAAGGTAAGTCATTACATAATAAGTGTCAATTTAAAAAATAAAAATAAAAAATAAATATAATGAAAACTACCATGCATGCCCATAAACCATGTATGGTTCCTCCATCCTTGCTCCATCCCATCTCTGACTTCCATCATATGGCCATTTAAATTGACTAATCCTAAAATAATGAAATCTAGTTTGTTTCCAGCTATGGAACTCAATTGTGGATTAATTACAACTTAGAAGGACTCTAAAAATAGATTTTAAATCTATTTACATTCAATGATAGCTTATGTTATTTTATGAAAAATAAATTAATGTACATGATTAAGGATTAATAAAATTTCAATATTAATTATTTAACCACATTAGCTATTTTTTTCAAAATTACACATCTACCCTCAACACCTTTTTCATCATGCACCATAATCTAAGCCAAATTGAAATTCCACTTATAAATATAAGTTTATTTCATTCATATATTTTAGAGTGTTTTATGTAATTGTTTTTGTATTTAAGTGAATTATATATCCAAATTTGAAATGTTTTGACTTGTTTTCTAAATTATGGAAGGCAGTGATGATTATTTGAAAAAGGGAAAAAAGTGCTTAAATTGTGAGAAAAAATAATATTCACGCCAATGTGAAGTGCAGTGGAATGACACCAGATTTATGAGAAATAAGAGGATATGGAAATGGAATAGATTTATTACACGTATTGTAATTAAATTACATGTCACATAATGTTGTTACTCATAATTCCTTCATCATGTGAGGTAGATATGTTAGGACATGTCATGATGAGGATACATGTTTTAAAAGGTAGTTATATGTCCTGATTCCTAATTACACTTCACCAAATTGAGTCAATGATTCAAATATATGGATTGGATTCATGTAAGACTCGTGAAACACAGTGGAAAACATGGATAATGATTACATTACTTGTAACCCGGTAACACATCTTGTAAATAAAAATGCATTGAAAAAATTTATATGTAGTCACAGCCAATTGTGTGAAGAATTAAAAAATAAATATGTATCATTGGCGACCCTTCCAACACAGTATGGTATAAAATGGTGAAATTGAAATACCCACAGAGGCTAAAGATCATGGAGTGATGATTCGTTGCCCATATTTTCCACCTTTTGTTTCCACCTGTATACTTCAGGTACCATACTACTAGATCTCATCATATATAGCATGAACAATTAGCTTCTTTAGTCTTAGGTGATGTGAATATTAGGGGATGTATATCTAGATATTATTATCTATATTATAATCATATTTTGGATTGATGAAACTTCTTTATTAAATTAAAAATATCTCACTTTTCTTATTTCATGACCATTAATTTATTCCAAGGAATATTATTTGTTTTCATCAATTAATCCAATCAATTTCTATTAAAACATTATAAAATCTAGGTCTATTCTTTTTAAATTGGGTTTAGGGTCACCTATTATTAATTTTCCACCAAGGGGATGACCATTCCAAAGGTCCAATCTTGTTACAAGTGTATTGTAACCATAATAATGATCTATACTAACCCAAATCCAACAAAAATACATAATAAATTAATTTTAAATTCAATCCCTGGCACATGAACTTGATAATATCAAAATTGGGAATTCCTATCATCCAAATTCAAAAACCAATCTCTACATCTGTTATAGATATCATTCATAAAAAATTAAACAATTTTAGTATTAGATTACATAATTAATTTAGAACATTATATATGTCTCTATGTATTCAACACTAATACTTTATATACACTATGTTTTTAGTTAGTTTTCATAATTTTTTATAATTTTTTAAATTTTATTATCTTATTAGGAATTAACGATCTGCATGTGATATTATTTATCATTTAAAATATCATTTAAAATTATATCAAAGATAACTGGAAGCATAGTCCAATTCATACTTATTGGTGCAGAATGTCGTTTTGAACACCTCATTTGTATTATAAGCCTCATTCCCATTCCAAGAGAAGAATTCCACTTGGGTATTTGGAGACTATCACCATGTCCCATAATAGTTATATAAAATTTTTATTCGGATCCTTTGTTCATTCTCCACACTTATTAACACATAGTGTTATTTGGGTCTTTAACATCTGTCCAATAAAATATTAGTTGCATATGGTTATTTTGAGTGGTAGTCCCGGTCCTGCAATTATATCTCAATAAATAACATATATATCAATTATTTATGAAAAATAAAATAAATCACATCATTAAATGTTAATAAACCTGAAACCCTGTTTTATATTCATTTAAAAACATGTTATACAGTTTAAAAATTATCACAAAATTATGGTTCATAAATATAATCAAATAATATATTAAGAACAAATCATTATTAATATATTTATCAACATTTATTGAAATTACACAATAATACATTCAATGTTATGTCAACTATCTCATAATTACAATTATCAATTAATTAATAATCATATTAATTTAAAATATCACAATCCCAACATACCATCAATTCAAAAATTATAATATTCCATTAATTAATTGATTAATTAATTAATCCAATTTCATCTGTTTCCAACATCACCAAATTGAATGTAATTCATCATCACACAGAAATCAAATCAAATCAATTACATCATTCCAAAAAAATAATTAATCATTTATATTTATACAACCCTTGATTCAATTGAAAAACATGAAAATCATAATTGTATAATACATACTAACAATTAAAAATCTGAAATATGGGAATTGAATTTTGACCACCAACAAAAAAAATTATTAATTATCAAAATTGTAAATCCACAAATTGATGTTGAATTTTCAGTCGAACAACAAAAACATGATCATTAGGAAATATTATTTCCAAATTTAAAATTTATTCTATGTAACAACACATCGATCATTATACGTCAATGATGGAGAGAAACAACTTTAACAGTAAAATATAATCATAGGATCAAAATAAAAAACAAATTTGAATGATAAATTATCTCTACTATAGGTTTGGATCATCAATACAGAATTCGAATCATCAATAATAGAAGTTGAAAGTCCTATTAATCTAACAGGGAACACCATATATATAGGAGAAAAATATAAAGTCAAATTGGTTATGGGTTGGACTATTTCTATGCTATTTTATATTTTTAAAAACAATTTTTATATTAAATAAATATGTTCATATTGTTTCCTTGGTAGAGTCTTGGTTTGATAATCCACGCACCCTAACCATTGGCCTCTTGTGGTGGCTGGTGAATGGTTACTCCTATTAGGGTGAACTATTTCCCAAGCTACGATATGAACATAAAATCTCTCTCTATCAGGGGTTCCATTGTTTTCTATGTTAGGGCACACAATTTAAAAAAACAATGAATGACCTGCGCAATATTCCAAACCCCTCTATCAACATTCAATTTAAAACAAAACACTCTGACGATAAGACAAAAACATGATATAGTAAAAACGATAAAAAATATAATGCATAAAAAAAGTTGATACATATCCTGAAATGACTGAGATTTTTAATTCCTTACACCTAATAATTGGCCATCCTCAGGGTGTGCTCCCAATAGTCAGAATGACTCTGATTCAAAATGATCGGGCCACTTACCTTTCATGTCCACTTATTTTCAATTTTATCCTCCTAACCAAAATATCATATCCACAATATATAAACTATTTTCAAGGCCTCCAGCCATAACACATTCCCATTATTATCCATACCACATATCAAATTTCCCTTAAATGATGCATCAGTCTCAAGAAGAACATATTCAAATTCAAGAACATGAGAAGGGTAGGGGTGATACCTCAAATTTGATAATCATGAAATATTACATTCGTTAATTTTAACATTTTTCATAGATCTAACCATTATACCAATGGTGTAATTCTCACCACTACATTAAACAATCCAACAAACAATGGAACCAACGTTCACAATTTCAAATTCTCATGGTGATCAATCCTAGCAAACAACTTATGGACCACATGATCAAACTCTATAAATAGTAGGGGGTTTAATTATATATTAAAATTTTACATCCAATTAGTCTTATACATATCAATATATTTCTTAATAATATCGACATAGAACAATATACC
The DNA here is from genome assembly GCA_963277665.1 of Viscum album. Classification (NCBI taxonomy): domain Eukaryota; kingdom Viridiplantae; phylum Streptophyta; class Magnoliopsida; order Santalales; family Viscaceae; genus Viscum; species Viscum album. The sequence continues at coordinate 167,019,570 of OY728135.1, forward strand.
CTTCATTAAATTTTGTCCAACCAACATTAACTCCCCAGCCTCTATCTAGAAAAATGGTTCTCTACATGGCCAAGCATAAAATTACACATAAGGTTCAATATATATATATTTTCAAAGTAAAATTTGATAGAGTAAAACACCACAAAGTATATTTTTTATCCCATGATCCAAAAATGTATGGGAAAAATTATTATAGATTAACATCAATCATTTTTATAGTACACACTGACCACCCATATTTCAATGGGTTGAATCCGTACTTGGTAATACATTTGTACCAAGCCCGTTGAAAAATCTCATATTGAAGTGTTGTGTAATACCTGAGTAATTGTCTGAAACAATACTATATGGAACCTCATATAAACACACTACCTACCCAATGTACATGATTATTCAAAGTCTTTCTCTAAATACCCACAAAAAATCCAAGGTAATGTCATACAACATCCATTATTTATTGGTAAAAGCCAATATTAATCCAAAATAATGATGATTTTGAAACATAAAATTATCATAGTTGTACCATCATGTCACATATATCACTATATATTTATTCTGGCCTAGCCACCAATGAAACCATGATTGGTCATAGTACATTTTTGTCTCAGATGCATGCTCCAAAACTTTTGAGGATTTACATTGATTTAATTTATCCTCTGGTATTCTTGTACCAAAAAACACACAACTGCATGATTATATGATATCATCCTCATATATGGTCAAATATGAAGTATACTCCACAATATTAAATAATTCTCTCATGGCCTTATTGTTGTACCTCTCGTTCCCCTCGTTGTTTGATTTTCATGATCACAATCACCTTATTATTTGTCTAATATTGTTTGAAGTGTTTTTGAATGATAGGAACAAGGTTTCCAAGATGTTGGCCCAAGAAAGAATCTCAAAGTGGACTGAATTTCAGTCCACCGGCCAACCGGTGTTATAGCACCGGCCAGCCGGTGGACCTGGCAGAGGCATTGCCCACTGCCAGGTTCCACCGGTCAGCCGGTGGCACCCAGACCAATGGGCCAGCTACTGTCTCCCCACCGGCCAGCCGGTGGCTCCTACACCGGTCAGCCGGTGGAGCCTGGACCAAAATTCTTCTCCTCTGCCAAGGCACCGGCCAGCCGGTGGAGCTGTACCGGCCAGCCGGTAGCCCAGTCAATCTAGCCGTTGGCTTTGACCAGTCAACTCCCATTTGGCCTCCAACGGCTCCGAAAGCCTCTCCAACGGCTCCAAAGGCCTCCAACGGCCATATGAGGGTTCCCCATCTATAAATAAAGGACCTTGAAGCCCCAGAACAGTTTCCAGACCATAATTAAGCATTGTGAAGCCAACAAACACAATTCTCATCATTTGGCAAACCTCCGGCGGATTGCTCCAAGGGAACCACAACTTCTCCAATCCAATTACACATCCAAGGAGCACCACCATAGAAGCTTGGTAGTGCAAGTCTTCAACTCCATTCAACCTTTGGCGCCCAAGGCTTCTCAACAATACGGTTTTTATTGTTTTATTTATTTTGAGCTTAAATTTGGGTTTGTGCCTACAAACCCCCAAACTCTTTCTTCATCCCTCTTTCTTTTGGGTTTCACATCACCACTAAGGTGTGAAGAGGTTTCTTCAAGCCTTTCCTTTTAAAAGGCTTGTGTCATAGGTGGGCTAGCCATCACTTGTAAGAAGGCTAGGGGGTTCTTACTCAACCATTAAAAGCAAGTGAGTTCTTGCTTAACCACCAAAAGCAAGCTGTAATAGGTTCTAGTGCTACCTCAAAGCCTAGTGGGTTTCTTGCTAAAACCATTGAAAAGCAAGCGGTAGAATCTCTCAACGGTTTAGTTGGGAGCGGAGACATAGGCCGGGTTTTGGCCGATCTCCGTTATCAATTTTGTGTCTTGCCTCATTTATTTCCGCTGCACTTTCAACTTTGATTTTAATTTGTTAATCATTTTTTTAAAAGGCAATTCACCCCCCCTCTTGCCATCACTCCCTTTTTCTCCGCCCAACAATTGGTATCAAAGGCAAAATTTGAGTAATACCCTAACCGGTTTCAAATTTAAGATCCATTGTGATGGCATCAACCTCTTTCGCCCCCGAAGTCTTTTCTTTGGGTCGTGCTCCATTTGTTGATGGAACCGACTATAACTATTGGAAAACCCGCATGACGACATTTCTTAAAATCATTGGTTATCCTATTTTTAAAATTTTCATGCATGGTTATTCTCTTTCCTCTCCCGATGAGTCCAAATGGACCCCCGAAGACATTGCAAATTTTGAGCTTGATGGCAAAGCCATGAATGCTCTTCATTGTGGGCTAGACCGTAATGAATTTAATCGTATTTATACTTGCTCATCTTCTCATGATATCTGGAATCTTTTAGAAGTAACCCATGAAGGTACTAAAGGAGATGACAAGCTCGATTGCCCATCCCACAAGAAAAAGGCCAAGAAAAAGAAAAAGAAGAAGGCTTTCAAAGTGTCTACATGGAGTGATAGCTCCTCCTCCTCCTCCTCATCGAGAGACCAAGGTACAAAATGCCTAATGGCATTTCACGAGGTAACTTCTTCCGACTCTTCTTCCTCATCCTCTAGTTCTTCTAATTCTTTCAATCATTTGACATACGAAGAACTCCAACATGTGCGAGACCAATTAGAAAATGGTTTTCTCGAACTCTCGTCAAAATTCGTTGCTTTGAAAAAGAATTTCAAAAAGATTTCCTCCGAAAAAGAACAACTTCTCAAAGAGAAGGAGGAACTCTCCCTAAAAATCCAAAATTTCCCAAATTTTGATTCTTTGGAATCAACCATCAAGGACCTTAGAGAATCCTTAGCCAAGTTCACCCAAGGTGAACAAAATTTGTCCAAACTCTTAGGTTCTCAACGAGTATCTAGAACCACCAATGGGCTTGGCTACACCAATATAGCTTCCTCCTCCCATGCACCCACTGTTTTTGTAAGGGGGAGCTCTCAATTTAAATTTTGTAATTATTGTAAAAAACCCGGGCACCTAATTTATGAGTGTGATTGCAAAAATGCCCGGTACGGTCAACCCAAATCTATTTTTTATTCGGACGAGTTTTATAGGAGAAGACCCGCCATGAAATAAATTTGGATTGAAAAATCCCTTTTGGAGAGTCTCTCCGGGCCAAAAATAATTTCGTTTCCCCGACGATCTTTTGTTTTATTTAGGGGGAGAAATTTTCTTAAATTCAAAAATCTCTTTCGATTCATTTTTCATTTCATTTTTGATTCAAAACACTCAATTTCAAAAATTTCATTTGGTTTCAAATTTCAAATTTCAATTGGTATTTGATTCAAAACTTTCAATTCAAACTGTTATTCAAATTTTCATTTCAATTTCAAAAATCTCAATTGATTTTTCAATTCTCATATCTGGTTTTTCAAACCCTTTCCCTCAATCAAGTTTTATGCCCGGTGTTATTTTGATAATCACAAAGGGGGAGAAATTCTTGATTGATTGGGGGAGAATCCTTTTGATCATGCTTAGCATTTACTTTCCTTATCCTTTAAGCATGTATTTCTTTTATGTATTTTACATTTATTGTTTTGGTGATTGTGATCATCAAAATAGGGGGAGATTGTTGTACCTCTCGTTCCCCTCGTTGTTTGATTTTCATGATCACAATCACCTTATTATTTGTCTAATATTGTTTGAAGTGTTTTTGAATGATAGGAACAAGGTTTCCAAGATGTTGGCCCAAGAAAGAATCTCAAAGTGGACTGAATTTCAGTCCACCGGCCAACCGGTGTTATAGCACCGGCCAGCCGGTGGACCTGGCAGAGGCATTGCCCACTGCCAGGTTCCACCGGTCAGCCGGTGGCACCCAGACCAATGGGCCAACTACTGTCTCCCCACCGGCCAGCCGGTGGCTCCTACACCGGTCAGCCGGTGGAGCCTGGACCAAAATTCTTCTCCTCTGCCAAGGCACCGGCCAGCCGGTGGAGCTGTACCGGCCAGCCGGTAGCCCAGTCAATCTAGCCGTTGGCTTTGACCAGTCAACTCCCATTTGGCCTCCAACGGCTCCGAAAGCCTCTCCAACGGCTCCAAAGGCCTCCAACGGCCATATGAGGGTTCCCCATCTATAAATAAAGGACCTTGAAGCCCCGGAACAGTTTCCAGACCATAATTAAGCATTGTGAAGCCAACAAACACAATTCTCATCATTTGGCAAACCTCCGGCGGATTGCTCCAAGGGAACCACAACTTCTCCAATCCAATTACACATCTAAGGAGCACCACCATAGAAGCTTGGTAGTGCAAGTCTTCAACTCCATTCAACCTTTGGCGCCCAAGGCTTCTCAACAATACGGTTTTTATTGTTTTATTTATTTTGAGCTTAAATTTGGGTTTGTGCCTACAAACCCCCAAACTCTTTCTTCATCCCTCTTTCTTTTGGGTTTCACATCACCACTAAGGTGTGAAGAGGTTTCTTCAAGCCTTTCCTTTTAAAAGGCTTGTGTCATAGGTGGGCTAGCCATCACTTGTAAGAAGGCTAGGTGGTTCTTACTCAACCATTAAAAGCAAGTGAGTTCTTGCTTAACCACCAAAAGCAAGCTGTAATAGGTTCTAGTGCTACCTCAAAGCCTAGTGGGTTTCTTGCTAAAACCATTGAAAAGCAAGCGGTAGAATCTCTCAACGGTTTAGTTGGGAGCGGAGACATAGGCCGGGTTTTGGCCGATCTCCGTTATCAATTTTGTGTCTTGCCTCATTTATTTCCGCTGCACTTTCAACTTTGATTTTAATTTGTTAATCATTTTTTTAAAAGGAAATTCACCCCCCCTCTTGCCATCACTCCCTTTTTCTCCGCCCAACAATTGGTATCAAAGGCAAAATTTGAGTAATACCCTAACCGGTTTCAAATTTAAGATCCATTGTGATGGCATCAACCTCTTTCGCCCCCGAAGTCTTTTCTTTGGGTCGTGCTCCATTTGTTGATGGAACCGACTATAACTATTGGAAAACCCGCATGACGACATTTCTTAAAATCATTGGTTATCCTATTTTTAAAATTTTCATGCATGGTTATTCTCTTTCCTCTCCCGATGAGTCCAAATGGACCCCCGAAGACATTGCAAATTTTGAGCTTGATGGCAAAGCCATGAATGCTCTTCATTGTGGGCTAGACCGTAATGAATTTAATCGTATTTATACTTGCTCATCTTCTCATGATATCTGGAATCTTTTAGAAGTAACCCATGAAGGTACTAAAGGAGATGACAAGCTCGATTGCCCATCCCACAAGAAAAAGGCCAAGAAAAAGAAAAAGAAGAAGGCTTTCAAAGTGTCTACATGGAGTGATAGCTCCTCCTCCTCCTCCTCCTCGAGAGACCAAGGTACAAAATGCCTAATGGCATTTCACGAGGTAACTTCTTCCGACTCTTCTTCCTCATCCTCTAGTTCTTCTAATTCTTTCAATCATTTGACATACGAAGAACTCCAACATGTGCGAGACCAATTAGAAAATGGTTTTCTCGAACTCTCGTCAAAATTCGTTGCTTTGAAAAAGAATTTCAAAAAGATTTCCTCCGAAAAAGAACAACTTCTCAAAGAGAAGGAGGAACTCTCCCTAAAAATCCAAAATTTCCCAAATTTTGATTCTTTGGAATCAACCATCAAGGACCTTAGAGAATCCTTAGCCAAGTTCACCCAAGGTGAACAAAATTTGTCCAAACTCTTAGGTTCTCAACGAGTATCTAGAACCACCAATGGGCTTGGCTACACCAATATAGCATCCTCCTCCCATGCACCCACTGTTTTTGTAAGGGGGAGCTCTCAATTTAAATTTTGTAATTATTGTAAAAAACCCGGGCACCTAATTTATGAGTGTGATTGCAAAAATGCCCGGTACGGTCAACCCAAATCTATTTTTTATTCGGACGAGTTTTATAGGAGAAGACCCGCCATGAAATAAATTTGGATTGAAAAATCCCTTTTGGAGAGTCTCTCCGGGCCAAAAATAATTTCGTTTCCCCGACGATCTTTTGTTTTATTTAGGGGGAGAAATTTTCTTAAATTCAAAAATCTCTTTCGATTCATTTTTCATTTCATTTTTGATTCAAAACACTCAATTTCAAAAATTTCATTTGGTTTCAAATTTCAAATTTCAATTGGTATTTGATTCAAAACTTTCAATTCAAACTGTTATTCAAATTTTCATTTCAATTTCAAAAATCTCAATTGATTTTTCAATTCTCATATCTGGTTTTTCAAACCCTTTCCCTCAATCAAGTTTTATGCCCGGTGTTATTTTGATAATCACAAAGGGGGAGAAATTCTTGATTGATTGGGGGAGAATCCTTTTGATCATGCTTAGCATTTACTTTCCTTATCCTTTAAGCATGTATTTCTTTTATGTATTTTACATTTATTGTTTTGGTGATTGTGATCATCAAAATAGGGGGAGATTGTTGTACCTCTCGTTCCCCTCGTTGTTTGATTTTCATGATCACAATCACCTTATTATTTGTCTAATATTGTTTGAAGTGTTTTTGAATGATAGGCACAAGGTTGCCAAGAAGTTGGCCCAAGAAAGAATCTCAAAGTGGACTGAATTGCAGTCCACCGGCCAACCAGTGTTATAGCACCGGCCAGCCGGTGGACCTGGCAGAGGCATTGCCCACTGCCAGGTTCCACCGGTCAGCCGGTGGCTCTGTCACCGGCCAGCCGGTGGCACCCAGACCAATGGGCCAGCTACTGTCTCCCCACCGGCCAGCCGGTGGCTCCTCCACCGGTCAGCCGGTGGAGCCTGGACCAAAATTTATCTCCTCTGCCAAGGCACCGGCCAGCCGGTGGAGCTGTACCGGCCAGCCGGTAGCCCAGTCAAACTAGTCGTTGGCTTTGACCAGTCAACTCCCATTTGGCCTCCAACGGCTCCGAAAGCGTCTCCAACGGCTCCAAAGGCCTCCAACGGCCATATGCGGGTTCCCCCTCTATAAATAAAGTACCTTAATGCCCCAGAACAATTTTCGGACCATAATTAAGCATTGTGAAGCCAACAAACACAATTCTCATCATTTGGCAAACCTCCGGCGGATTGCTCCAAGGGAACCACAACTGCTCCAATCCAATTCTACATCCAAGGAGCACCACCATAGAAGCTTGGGAGTGCACGTCTTCAACTCCATTCAACCTTTGGCGCCCAAGGCTTCTCAACAATACGGTTTTTATTGTTTTATTTATTTTGAGCTTAAATTTGGGTTTGTGCCTACAAACCCCCAAACACTTTCTTCATCCCTCTTTCTTTTGGGTTTCACATCACCACTAAGGTGTGAAGAAGATTCTTCAAGCCTTTACTTTTAAATGGCTTGTGTCAGAGGTGAGCTAGCCTTCACCTATAAGAAGGCTAGTGGGTTCTTGCTCAACCATTAAAAGTAAGTGGGTTCTTGCTTAACCACCAAAAGCAAGCTGTAATAGGTTCTAGTGCTACCTCAAAGCCTAGTGGGTTTCTTGCTAAAACCATTGAAAAGCAAGCGGTAGAATCTCTCAACGGTTTAGTTGGGAGCGGAGACGTAGGCCGGGTTTTGGCCGAACTCCGTTATCAATTTTGTGTCTTGCCTCATTTATTTCCGCTGCACTTTCAACTTTGATTTTAATTTGTTAATCATTTTTTAAAAGGCAATTCACCCCCCCTCTTGCCATCACTCCCTTTTTCTCCGCCCAACACTTATAATAAAAATCCCCATACATCCTACCACTAATATGAATAAAATGTGATGACCCCCTTAAAACAAATGTGATGATCTTATGATACCAACACTCCTCAATCAACACATTCAACTCCTACATTAATTGCGTCAAATTACATTCATACCTTGACTCATTAACCTACAAAATATAATTTTTAATTTTTAATGAATCAAAAACACTCTTTCCCATCCTGGTTATATATTCCAACTAAAAATCGAAATACTGTATATACTCATACAACCTTCACTTAACTGGATTCTAATATCAATGTGAAAGGCTACACTATAAAATATTCTGATCGATATAAAAAATTAACTTCTCCCCCAATTGATTACACTGCCATAACATCAAGGAATTAAAAAATTATACCAAGCTGAGGTTGTACATAGGGTAGCCCCATTATTTTGGAATAAACTCCCATGATCCATAAAAAAATCATTGACCACAAAACGTCAACAATATTTCATTTCCTACAACCAAAGCATCAAAAAATGTTATACCCTCACTTGGATTTGGGTAGAATAATGATTTTTACCATTTTCATGTTATTATATAACATTTGTACATAATTACAATATCCTATAACGAAGTAAATGTTTATCCACTTCATCTACAATACCAATTATGGTGATTACGAATTTGAATGGTCTTCGAAGAACATTTGATAATATCATAATAACCCTATAATTCTATGGATAAAAAATCATTATTGGAATCATCCGAAGAAAACACTTCAAGAACAATTTATGGCTCTACCGATAGAGCTTCATCCTCGATTACGTTAACTAATACGCATAATAGATCTTTCCAAAATTTACTTATATATTTATTTCAATATATAAAATTCTCTCTCTATGTAAATAATAAGATGATATTATTATGGGAATGATCATAAGGAATCATAGAGTACTCATTGATGACTTCCACATACTAATTAATGAAATGATCCATGTAGGGGTGGAAGTTTCAGTTTATCATGTCCATAAAAAATGTTGGTGTGTTCATCAACTCGAAAGAAACTATGAAAAATCCATATCAGAGATACATGATTCTAAAACAATTCATTATCATGATATATGTTCATACTCTGATTTCATGATACCATTATCACATTTCAATCATGAATAAGGTAGAATATCTCCTCAACTTTCAAAATTGATATTCAATAGAAAGATGATTATACTGATAGTTTACTATCATTTGGTTCAAAATCTAATAGCCAATATATAATCTTAGGGTTCCATTACCAATATTGGAAAACTATTCATGTGAATCCCAGGGATACATTCATAGTTAAAAAAAATTATATACATCAACACTTCTAGTTATTTCATAAGATCATAAGGATCTATTGGTTCTAGCTTTTATGGTGTAATAAAAAATGTCTCATCCCAATACATGATTTGAATTGTAAATTATAATAATTATTTGCTAGAATCACTGAGAAGCCTTCATGAAAAAAATCATAAAACAAGACAAATATGGTTGAAATGGAATCATGAATTACTATCCTAACATCTATAAAAAAGATGAGAATATTCAGTGGTGACCATCCCTAGTTTATGATGAATTTTTCCTACAATACTTTCTTAGATATCCCGGAATCCACAATGAATATATTTTCCACCCACATTAGTCATAAATATAAATCTCTTATAGTGAAAAACTAAGTGGGATTTTTATTCTAATAAAAATTCCATACCAATAAATTGGTTGATGCATGTAATATCAAAAATGTAACAATCAAAAATCTAATGAATCTCTCCTACCTCGGGATAACAAAATTTTCATAAACAGACATTTCTCAATCAAGCTCCCAAATGTGTAACTATCAAAACATCCCCTCACAAAAACTCCACCACTAGGATAAAAACATTCACATGTTTTGTAGATATAAATGAATGATTGGAACAAATATCATAGAATTATCTAGAAACAATAAAAGATGAATGAATAGTACCTCTATCTATTGGTGGTCCAGTCTCAATATCCACATGTAGGATGAACAACATACAATTCTTCTACACATGTTCCTTTTCATGTTATCTAAGAACTGTGATCAATACCATAATAACAATAAATGTTCTCCTTCACAGAAACACCATGTCCATTCCTCTACTACCACTATCAATCGATCTCAAACTCTAGACACATATGATGTCAAAGATTCCATTGACATACAATAATTATTCATGGATACTCTATCCCTTATCATCATTCATTGGTTCCTTATAATAAATGTATATTTCCCATCATCCCACATGTTATTCATAATAATTGATTTTGGGGAAGGTGCCTATGTAATTGGAGTAGCATACCACACCGTTGCAAAATAACAATGGAATGATCTAGTGTTCCTAATTCCCATTTCAATATCTTATCCAATCCTGTAGTCTATATTTCTAAAATGACACATCCTATACTCAAAAGATTATCATCCTATTGATCTTGTAGAAATTACCCTTACTCAACTAGAATCATCAATTGAGTTACACTCATATATGAGTCCCTGATCTAAGACCCCCATAAAATTTTTATGCTTAAATATACTGAATTAGGAAATAATATCACATTTAATCATATCGAAGAAGCCACTTTCCATCTTTCATCATCACCTACAAGTGTTGGATTAAATAATTGTAAGATTGTAAAGTGACCAGCAATGTCCTTCATAGACATAGCCCCCTAAGTCAACTATATACACTGAACTAACAACTCCTTTCATAATATATCTTGATAAAAGTGTTACAATAAATTCCTAGAAAAGTATTCTGACTCCATACCATCAGGATGTCCAGTCATAGATTGAAAATCCTACTAGGGTTTCACTGACCCTTTTATCATGTATAAAACCAACATGACCATCTTCTGAGATAATGTTTCTAAAATTTCAAGTAATTTTTTTGATGGAATTAATCAACAACTCATCTTCCTCGGTTTCACCCTATCATTTATTCGACATAGTGTGCTACATCTAAAATTCCCTTGTCAAATCATAAAATCTATTCAAAACCCACATTGGGACTATTTCCATTAATTTATTGAACCGAAACATGCTCCTTAGGAACCTCTCTTGGACATCCTCATCAATCACTATCAAGGATTTATTTTCTACAGCTGGAGGATAATTTCTAGCCATATCCTCATATCATTCAGTCAACATCATTTTTCATGGATTAATATCACTATAATTACTAAAAAATTCTCACGACACATAAAATAACAATAAAATTTTTACCGAGAAGTATTAACATACCTACAAAAAAATCAACCTTCTTTTTCCATACCGAATTGACAAATATTGGCACTAATACAACCCTTAATGATTCTACATCTAGGTAATGGGTTATAAGGGTAAAGAAATTTCATTATTGATGTCTCATTAGACACACCTATATTGACAACATGAATTATTTTACAACTACCAATTTCATATTAGGGAACATTTTTAATTCATTTTCACAACCACAGATGTATAATTAAATATCAACAACATACCCAAATCCAAATTTTCTATCCTTGTCAGACATGATGAAGGAAAAAATAAATACTAATTAGTTATATTGATAGATTCTTACTCCGAACTGACGGAAAACCAGACCCTGAGTAAAATATAATTACATCTCCAGCGGAATGATCACATCATAGAATAGTTTAATCACTCTGTGTAAAATATAATCCTACTATAACAAACACATTAATCAATGAATTTCTTCCATGTAAAAATAGATTTTACCTTTATACATTGGATAGATAATCTTATGCCTCAGCTCTTAAATATGTTCAAACTCATCCTATTATGATGTATAACTACACCCAATAGTAATACAAAACAAAAGTAAAATATAATGAAAAGAAACCACATATTATACCACATAGTAACATAATAAATAGGGTGCCACACATCGGCACCCCGAGTCGGTCGATTATAGGACCTCAAGAACACCTCCGCAAATACTAGAGTTTTTGACTAGTAGTGAGGTTCCAAAATCGGTCATGGGGATAATATATCCTCTCTATCAATTTTTAAAAAATATAGATAAATAGTTAAAAATAAACTAAAAATATCAATGTATCACTTAAAAGAATGCCAAAATCACAATCTAAATAAACTAAAATAGTATCCAAACCAAAAAATATTATATATATCATTCCATAATAAGTAAAATATTTTAGACTGAAAAAATGATAATAAAACTAAAAACTCTCTTATGAGTTACAAATACAAGTTTGGTTCCCTCACTAATGATCCATACCAACTCATCCATCTACGATACAACCATTTTACATATCCTATAATGAAACTATTAAATCTAATTGAGTACCATTTATGCAGCATGATTATGGTGTGAGTAAAACGTAGTAATATATAACCAACTACCAATAAAACTATAACTAGTTAAATAAGTAGTATTATGTTTTAGAAAGTAAAATTTACAATGCATAATTTATCATTTATCACATTTTAGTATTCTTTAATTAAACATAAAATCCTTTGGGTTGTGAAGAAATCTGAACCATCGATGCTTAATTTTCCCAATGTCATTTCAAAACTATCTATCCCATACGAGAATTTGGTTCCTCAATCATTTTCAAACTCATCATGATAAATATGTGTATTTCGATCATCAGTTCATTTCTCATACAATTTTCATCACTTCTGTTATTTTTTAGAATTTTTTTATATCCCATAATCATATCTTAATCTATCAAGCGTATGTTATATATTTGAAAAAAATGATCTTAAATATAATCAAATTGAATAACATGAAAAATAATGATAAATATACTAATCTGCATTTAACCAAATAACCCAATAATTCATTGATGGTTAAGTAAAACATCTCATAATTCCCATTTTCAATTAATATTTAATAATATTAATTTAAAAATTCTCAATCCCAACATCCCATCAATTCCACAATTATAATATTTCATTATATAATTACCAAATTATATATGGTAATTTTGTCCATTTTCAATTTCCCATATAGAAGATAATTCATAAAAACATTGAAATTATATCAAATCAATTCCATCATAGCATATATTATTTAATATATTAAATTTATTCAACTCTTTATTAAATTTTAAAACATAAAAATCATAATTCTTCAATAAATTCTCACAATTAGAATTTTGGAATATGGGAGTTCAATATAGACCACCTACCATGAAATTGTTTTTGAATTATCAAAAAAGGAAATCACTAAATTGAAGTGGAATGTTCAGTCAAACAACCATAAGAATATCATTACAAAATCATAGACATAAAATAGATTATACTTTATAGAACAAAAAATAAATCATTATACAACAAAAATGGTGAGAAACAACATTAAAAGTATAACATAATCATAGGATTGAAATAAAAAACTAAATGGGATGATAAATTATCACTGTTAGAGGTTTGTATCTTCAATTAATAATTTGAATCATTAATAAAAGATGTTGAAATTCTTTTAAATCCAACTAGTAACATCCATAATTAAAAGAAAAATTATAGAATCAAATTCTCTTTGGATAGGGTTCTTTCTATGGGATATGTGTTTTTAAAAACAATTTTTATTTTATTGAAATACGTGCAAATTGTTTCCTTGGTAGGTTCTTGGAATGATAATCCAAGAATCCTAACCATTCTACTCATTTGGAGGCGGGGGATTGGTTACTCTTGTGAGGGTTAAGGATTTCACAAACTATGATTCAACCATAAAATATATCTCTATCAGGTTCATCATGGTTTTGTCGGGTTGATCCCACAACATCGGAAAACCATGAAAGAACTGTGTACTACCCCTAACCCCTCTGGCTAAAATTAATTTTCACCAAAACAAACCCATGATAAATCCATAAAATGTTATAGTAAAAACAATTAAAAAATGTTACCTATAAAAATTGTTGATACATATCAAAAAATTATGAATATTTTTAAAATCCCTGTATATAATAATTCTTTATCCTCATGGTGTTCTCCCAATAATCTCTATGATTCTGAATAAAAAATGATAGGGACACTTAGCTAGCTTATCCACTTCTCTTCCATCTTTTTGTCCTAAACACATCAACATTTCTACACTAGATGAACATTCTACAATGTCCATAGTCACAACACATTCCAATTATTCTCCGAACCACATATCATATTCTCTAGAAATGATGCATCTGTCTCACGAACAACTTAATCCAAATCAATCGCATCAAAAGTTATGGGGTGATACCACCAATTTGTGACCCATGAAATATTTCATTCATTTATTTTTACCTTTTCTAGCTATATAATTGTTGTAGAACAATATAAATATTTTCAAAAACTTATAAATCTCAACAAACAGAGTATCCAACATTCCCTATATCAAATTCTCTTAGTGACACATCCTAGAAATCACCAGAAGGACCACATGATCAACCTCTATTAACTCTATGGTTTTTCAAAATATATTATAATTTTACATTTATTTAGTCTTATCCATATGAATATATTTATGAATCATCCCCATGTATGCATAGGTTCCATTAATGAGACTTATTACAACCAATTCTATCTCCCCATCCTCAATCCAGCATAGAGTTTATGTCCATATACTATACTAAAATTCCACATAAGGTTGGATCTATTTATTTTTCTAGAAACTATTGTTATTGGAAAACTCCACCAAGTATATTCACATCTCCCATGATCCAACAATGTCTACGTGAAATGAATTAATAATAACCTAAATCATCTATATAATACACTATTTCTTCTCATATTTCTGTTGGTGGAAATTAGTATGTAGTAAAACATGTGTACTATGCCCCTTCGACAATCTGTTCTAGAATCATGATGTAAAACATGAGTAATGGTTTGAAACAATACTCTATGGAACCTCATATATACTTACTATATCCCCAATGTATATACCTTCTAACATATCTGATGATATATAATCCAATATAGGTAGTAATTGTGCTTTTTTTGAAGTTAGTCCATAGCCACCAAAATAGAATCATTATTCAATGGCTTTCTCAAGATACCCACCAAAAATTCCCAGGTAACATATTCCCACATCCATTATTGGATGGTAGAAAATAGTATTAAACCACCTAGATGAGGATTCTAAAATATAACTTGTTGATATCTGTGACATATTATCACGAACCTCAATATCTATTTTTTCATGTCCAACCACAAATACAGTCATCATAGGTCACTATACATTTTTTTCACACCATCATGCATAAATCATGTTGAGGATTTAAATTTATTAAATAGAACGTTATTTATATTCATAGGAACAAATAAAAAATTCTATGATTATATGATATCATCCTCATAAATGATTCATTCTAAAGATGACTCCACTCCATAAAAACATTCCCTCAAAGGTCTTAAAATAAAAATCATCATACTTCCTACAACTAATTTTCATAAAAATACATACTCCCTTAAAACTGATATGATGATAATGTGACACCTAAACTCCCGAAACACAATTTTCAACTGATGCATTAATTTCATCATTTCATAGTTAGACCTTGAATCATTAACATCCAGAATCAAATTATTCCTTCTCAATGAATCAGAAACACTCTTTCACTTCATGATCATATATTCCATCTAAATATGGAAATATTGCATATACTCATTCCACATAAACTGTAATGGATTCTTATATAATTTTTAAATGTTAGAATCTATGATATTGTGATCATTATACATAAATAACTTCTAACCAAATAGGTAAAACCTCCCATAACATTCAGGCAAAACCAAATTCAAACTACTTGAGGATGTGCATTGGGTGTCACTATTCATGTGGCCTCAACTCCCATGACCCATAGACAACAAATAAACCCCCCAAAATAAATATAATATCAAGTCCTAAAACCAAATCATAATAAATTTGTATACATCTCACTTGGATTTGGGTAGGACCATGATTTGTACCATATCCATGTTCTTATTTGTCATATAGAAGAAATCATAATTTGAATTATATAATTCAATGATTATAAACTTCTTTTTCTAGTCAAAATGTGATGATTAAAAATTTTAAAGGTAATTGTTGAAAATTTGGATGTATCCTAAAAACCCTAGAATTTTATGGATAACAAAATCATTATTGGAATCATCCATTTAAGACACTTCATGAATAATTTATCGCTCTACCGAAAATTATTCATCTGTGATTATGCTACCCAACATGTATACCTAATCAATTCAAAACTAACTGATATATAGATTTCCATATAGAATATTATAACACATATTTAATAAGTAAAATTTCATGATTATGGGAATCCACATCTAGAATCATAGAGTACATTTTGACGTCTTCAAAATACACAACCATTAAATGATATAGGTATGATAGGTCGTTTTTAATTATCCTGTCCATAAACAGTGCTATTGTGTTCATCAACTCGAATGTCGTTAATGTATCATGGATCAATCATTACATTCTTCCAAAACCATACGAAATTTTACCATGGGGATATATTATGGAACAAGGTGTCTCTGGGCATAACCTAAACGACACATCAAATATTGGCATGAGATAGATATGAACAACGGGAACATATCATATTATGAATCAATTTTTAAAATATTCTATAGAACATGAAGGTAAACCAAATAACATTATCATATGAAATATATTTTGATACTCTATATAAACATACCACATATCTTATGAATATATTCAGTAGTAGGAAAATTGAAATTCCATGCTAGAAATTAATGAGATGCACTGCCTTATTAACATGATCACCTTTTACCCAGATGATGTTATTGCATATTTATGTCATGGATTATCCAAAAATGAAGTATATAGTTATATTTTCACATGTCCATACTACTATTTTAATTAGTATTATAATACCCATTTACATCAATGGTTCATCATAGAAATTTTGTACATATAAAATATAGATATACTAATTCACCTATTTCTATCTTTATGTTATCATAACAAACATTTTTCATCTAGACTCGATACATCTTATTGATTTTTAGATTCATTGATAATAATGATCTATTCTAATCATATATAACTACCCACGTTATTTTTGGTTTTAATGGGATTCATATTAATATTTCAAATATTATAATAAAAACATCAGCAATGATGAACTCTGAAATGGTCATTACAATTTCTATGTTATATTATCATATTTTTATTCCCCTTAATCCTCTATAGAATGGTTGGTCAAATTTTTATTTATATATAGTAGGATAATTAATGTTTTTTTCTCATTCTAATACATTTCATGTCTACGGAGATTACACCCCATTCAATCCCTATATTGGATCAAATTATAGCATCGTATTTACTCATAGAATCAACCACTTACATAACCCTCATAGGATGGAAATGGAATGAATAATGATAATCCATGTTCATATTTATCCATTATTTTTGTAATATATTTATATAATTGTCTGTGAATTTATATCTCTGAGTATTTTATGATATGTACATTTGTAAATATTCTTCATGTATAAATTATGTCAATGTATCTTCAATTCAAAGATCATTGAATTTATTACATTTCATGGGGTGGGTAGTTCAATTAATCGATGATTATTAGAAAAGATGAATAGTCTCTAACATTATAATCATCCATGATTAATAATTCATTTTCCTATTTGAATTAATATATTTTCATCCAAAATCTATCTGAACATGTAGAAAATTATAGAAAATTTCATTAATTAACCTCTTATTTATGACATGAATGATCTCTATTCCATCATTTTTCATGAAAAAAATCATGTTCATCTAAAATAGAATGTTTGGAGGAATTCAATATCCAAACCTATGTGCCACACACTTGTGCACCTAGTCATCTAGCTACATGAAACTATGCTCACCTCATCATATTCTTGATGATATCAACTAATGTGAGGGTATATTATCGATCATAGGGAGACAATACCCTATGAATTAAAAAATCAAAAATATAAAAAATATAAAAAAATAGTCGAATGAAATCCAAACTGAATTCCATAATTAATATTGATCAATATGACATTCCGAACCAAGACATTGAAAATGATCCAAAAGTATAAGAAGATATGTCATTACATAATAAGTGTCAATTTACAAAATAAAAATCAAAAATAAATATAATGAAAACTACCATGCATGCCCTTAAACCATGTATGGTTCCTCCATCCTTGCTCCATACCATCTCTGACATCCATTATATGTCCATTTAAATTAATAATCCTAAAATAATGAAATCTAGTTGGTTTCCATCTATGGAACTCAATTGTGGATTAATTCCAACATAGTAGGCCAGTACAAATGGCTTTTAAATCTATTTACATTCAATGATAGCTTAAGTAATTTTATGAATAATAAATTAAAATACATGATTAAAGATTAATAAAATTTCAATATTAATTAATTAACCACATTAACTATCTGTTTCAAAATTACACATCTACCTTTAACACCTTTTTCTTCATGCACCATAATCTAAGTCAAATTGAAATTCCACTTATAAATATAAGTGTATTTCATTAATATATTTTATAGTGTTTTATGTATTGTTTTTTGTATTTAAGTGAATTATATATCCAATTTTTAATGTTTTGACTTGTTTTATACATTATGGAAGGAAATGATTATTATTTGAAAAAGGAACAAATGTTGTTAAATTATGAGAAAAAATACAACTTTCGCCAATGTCAAGTGCAGCATAATGACACCGGATTTATGAGAAATAAGAGGATATAGAAATGGAATAGATTGATTACATGTATTGTAAATAAATTACATGTCACATAATGTTGCTACTCATAAGGCCTTCATCAAGTGAGGCAGATATATTTGGACATGTCGTGATGGGGATACACATTTTGAAAGGCTGTTATATGACATGATTCCTAATTACACATCACCAAACTGAGTCACTGTTTCAAATATATGGATTAGATTCATGCAAGACTCATTAAAAATAGTGGAAAACATGGATAAATATTACATTACGTGTAACCCAGTAACACATCATGTAAATGAATATGCGTTGAAAAAATTTCAATATAGTCACGACCAATTGTGTGAAGAATTAAACAATATATATGTACCATAGGCCACCCTTCCAACACAGTATGGGATTAAATGATGAAATTGAAATACCAACAGATGCTAAAGAACATGGAGTGATGATTAGTTGCCCATATTTTCCACATTTTTTTGCCACCTGTATAATTCGGGTACCCATACTACTAGATCTCATCATATGTAGCATGAACAATTAGTTTCTTTAGTCTTAGGTGATGTGAATATAAGGGGTTGTGAATCTATATATTATTATCTATTTTATATTCATATTTTGGATTGATGAAACTTGTTTATTCAATTACAAATCTCTCACTTTTCATATTTCATGACCGTTACCTTATTCCGAGGAATGTTGTTTGTTTTCATCAATTAATCCACTCAATTTCCATTAAAACATTATAAAATCTAGGTATGTTCTTTTTAAATAGGGTATAGGGTCACCTATTATTAATTTTTCACCATAAGGATGACCATTACAAAGGTCCAATCTTGTTACCAGGGTAGGGTAACCTGAATAATGTTCTATGATAACCCAACACCAAAAATAATACATAATAAATCCATTTTAAATTCAATCCTTGGCACATGAACTGAAAAATAAAAAAATTGGGAATTCCTACCATCCTAATTCAAAAACAAATATCTATATATATTATTTATTTCATTCTTAAACAATTAAATAATTTTATTTTTAAATTACATAATTATTTTAGTACATTATATATGTATATATGCATTCAACACTAATGATTTATATACACTATGTTTTTTGTTAGTTTTCATAATTTTTTATAATTTTTTAAATATTATTATCTTGATAGGAATTAGCGATCCTCATGTGATATAATTTATCATTTAAAATATTATTTCAAATCATATCAAAGATAACTAGAAGCAGATTCCAATTCCTACTCATTGGTGTATAATGTCGTGTCGAACACCTCATTTGTATTAGAAGCCTCATTCTATATCCAAGAGAACAATTCCACATGGGTATTTAAAAAATATCACCCTATCCCACAATAGTTATATAATATTTTAATATCTATCCTTAGTTAATTTCCCACACTTATTAACATATAGTGTTATTTGGGTCATTAACATCTGTCCAATAAAATATTAGTTGCATATGGTTATTTTGAGTAGTAGTCCTGGTCATGCAATTATATCTCAATAAATCACATGTATATCAATTATTTATGAAAAATAAAATAAATCACATCAATAAATGTTAATAAACCTCAACCCCTGTTTTATATACATTTAAAATCATGTTATACTGATTAAAAATTATCACAAAAACATGGTTCTTAAATATAATAAAAATGAATATTATGAACAATCATTAATAATATATTTATACACATTTATAGAAATTACACAAAAATCCCTTCAATGTTATGTCAAATATCTCATAATTTCCATTATCAATTAATTTATAATCATACTAATTTAAAATTTTACAATCCCAACATCCCATCACTTCCAAAATTATAATATTCCATTAATTAATTGATTAATTAATTAATCCAATTTCATATGTTTCCAACATTCACAAATTGAATGTTATTCATCATCACATGGAAATTATATCAAATCAATTATATCATTACAAAAAAATAATTAATCATTTATATTTATTCAACCATTGATTCAATTGTAAAACATGAAAATAATAATTGTTCAATACATACTAACAATTAAAATTCCGGAATATGGGAATTGAATTTTGACCACCATCCAAAATATTGTTTATGAATTATCAAAATTTTAAATCCCCAAATTGAACTGGAATTTTCAGTAAAACAAAAAAAACAAGATCATTAGGAAATTTTATTTCCAAAGATAGAATTTATTCTATGTAACAAAACATCGATCATTATACATCACTGATGGTGAGAAACATCAATAAAAGTATAATATAATCATAGGATCAAAATAGAAAACAAATTTGAATGAGAAAATATCTCTACTATAGGATTGGATCATCAATACAGAATTTGAATCATCAATAACAGAAGTTGAAAGTCCTATTAATCTATCGGAGAACATCAAAAATAGAGGAGAAAAATCTTAATTAAAATTTGTTATGGTTTGGACTATGTCTAAGCTATTTGATATTTCTAAAAACAATTTTTATATTAAATAAATATGTTCACATTGTTTCCTTCATAGAGTCTTGGTTTGATAATCAACGCACCCTAGCCATTGGCCTCTTGTGGTGGCTAGTGAATGGTCACTCCTATTAGGGTGAACTATTTCCCAATCTATGAGACAAACATAATATCTATCTCTATCAGGAGTTCCATTGGTTTCTATGTTAGGTTCCACAATTTAAAAAAACCATGCTTGAAATGCGCACTATCCCAAACCCCTATATCAACATCCCATTTAAAACAAAACTCTCCGATGATAAGACAAAGATATGATATAGTGAAAACGATAAAAAAAATAATGCATAAAAAAATTGACACATATCCTGAAATGACCAAGATTTTTATATCCTAACACCTCATAATTGGTCATCCGTAGGGTGTGCTCCCAAGAGTCACAATGACTCTGATTCAAAAAGATCAGGCCAATTACCATTCATGTCCACTTCTTTTATATTTAATCCTCCTAACCAAATCATCATTTCCATAATATATGAACTATTTACAAGGTCTTCAGCCATAACACATTCCCATTATTATCCATCCCACATATCAGATTTCCCTTAAATGATGCATCAGTCTCAAGAAGGACATATTCAAATTCAAGAACATGAGAAGGGTAGTGGTGATACCTCAAATTTGTGAATCCTGAAATATTACATTATTATAATTTTACATTATTCATATATCTAACCATTATTCCAATGGTGTAATTCTCACCACTACATTAATAATTTCAACAAACAATGATACCATCTAAAGCAATATCAAATTCTCATGGTGATCAATCCTTGGAAACAACTTAAGGACCACATGATCACCCTCTATAAACAGTAGGGGGTTTCATTATCTATTAATATTTTACATCTATTTAGTCTTATCCATATCAACATATTTCTGAATAATCTCCACAAAGAACAATGTACTCTTCATGAAATTTTGTCCAACCAACACTAACTCCAAATCCTCCATCTAGCAAAGTGGTTCTCTAAATGGCCAAGAATAAAATTACACATAAGGTTACATCTATTTATTTTCCTAGTAAAATTTGATAGAGGAGAACTCCACCAAGTATATTTTTTTGTCCCAAGATCCAAAAATGTAAGGGAAAATGAATATAGATTAACCTCAATCAACTTTATAGTATACACTGACCTCCCATATTTGAATGGGTTGAATCCGTACTTGGTAATACATTTGTACCAAGCTCCTTCAGCAATCTCATATTGAAGTGTTTGTAAATCCTATGTAATGACCTGAAACAATACTCTATAGAACCTCATATAGACAGTCTACATCCCCAATGTACATCATTCTTCAAAGAATTTCTCAAGATACCCAAACAAATTACAACGTAATGTCATCCAACATCCATTATTTTATCGTAAACGCAAATATTAATCCAACAAAATGATGATTTTGAAACATAACATTATGATAGGTGTACCATCATGTCACAGACCTCACTATCTATTTATTCATGCCTAGCCACCAATGAAACAATCATTGGTCACAGTACTTTTTGGTCTCACATGCATACTCCAAAACTTTTGAGGATTTACATTCATTTAAATGATCCTCTGGTATTCATGTACCAAAAAATACACAACTCCATGATTATATGATATCATCCTCATATATGGTAAAATATGAAGGTTACTCCACAATATTATATCATTCCCTCATGGCCTTATAATAAAAATCCTCAGACATACTACCACTTATATGAATAAAAATCCATGACTCCCTTAAAACAAATGTGATGAACTTATGATACCAACACTCCTGAATCAAAACATTCAACTCCTACATTAATTTCATTACATTACTGTCATACCTTGACTCATTAACCTACAAAATCTATTTTTTCATTCTTAAGGAATCAGCAACACTCTTTCCCATCCTGGTTATATATTCCATCTAAAAATCAAAATACTGCATATACTCATCTCGCCTCAAATTAAATGGATTCTAATATCAATGTGAAAAGTTATACTATAATCTATTGTGATCGATATAAAATATTTACTTCTCTCCCTATAGAAAACACTACCAAAACATCAAGGCATAAACAAATTCTAACAAGGTGAGGTTGTTCATAGGGTAACTCCATTATTTTGGAATCAACTCCCACTAACCATACAAAAATCAGTAACCATGGAACATCAACGATATTTCATTTCCTATAACCAAATCATCAAAAAATGTTATACCACTCACATGGATTTGGGTAGAATCATGATTTTTACAATTTTCAAGTTATTATATAACTTTTTGACATAATTACAATATCCTATAACGAATCAAATGTTTATCCACATCATCTACATTACAAATTGTGATGATTACTAATTTGAATGGTCTGGAAAAAACATTTGATTATGTCATAATAACCATATAATTCTATGGATAAAAAATCATTATTGGAATCTGAAGTGCATTGTGTTGCATTTGTTGTCAATGAGGCATGAAGTTGTCTTGGAATGAATGGAAGTCAGGGAATGTCAAGATGTGAATGACAAAGGTTGTGATGGTATTGGTGAGGAGAAGAGAATGGCCATGGTACTAAGATGAATGTCACTTAGGAGATTCACTAAGTGACATAGGATGTTGTGGTTGAAACATTCTCTATGTACATCTCACTTAGGAGATTCACTAAGTGACATAGGATGTTGTGGTTGAAACATTCTCTATGTACATCTGACGATTGTTGAGTTGATCTTTAAGTTCATAGAAATTGTATCCTGATGATACAAAGTCACAACAATGATTGAAGACCATGAATTGTCTTCACAATGCATGAGGAGTTGAAAGGAGTTCCATCCACAACTACTAAGTGGATGATGTGCACTAATGAAGTCCATGCACTATCACTTAGTGCATGTGAACTTGAAGATGTTCCAATTGATCTCTGATTAGATCAATGAAGATTATTGAAGAAATATTAGATTCAAGAGATTCAGTTGAAGAAGTCCCTCCTAAGTATTGAACACATATGGAAGAGGAGATGAAGAAGATTAAGAAGAAATCGTTTGAAATTCCATTCCTAAGTGATGAATACATGTTGAAGAGAATTGGAGGAATTCTTAAGAAGAAGAAGAATATAGATGGGAAGAAGAATGGCTTGGAGTGGCACTTGGCATGTTACACTTGGTCACTTTGTTTAACAAAGGACTTAGTGTTTTTGTTGCAAAAAATAGGCCACCAAGGAGGCCAGCCGAGGGTAATCACCCAAGGCACATGTGGGACTCAAGGTCACCACGCCCATGGGGAACCCTCAAGGCCAGGGCGCACTCAAGGACACCGCATGGGCGCCTGGGGCACGCCCGGAGGAGCGCAGAGGGGCCGTGTATAAGCCCCAAGGGCACGCGGTGGTGAAGCCCGCACACCCGTGTGTGCATAGGGGGCGCTAGGAGCGCGCCCGCATGAGCAAGAGTGGGCGCAGAGCGTGCCCGCAGGGAGAACACGGTGCGGGGCGGCACCGTGGAGGGAGAGGATTCAACTGAGCTGGCTGGGGCAGCGCTTAGTTGATAAGCCGTGAGAAAACTTGGCGCCGTTTCGATGTGGGACGCGAAAAAAATTCCCGGGAACGAATCCTGGCCGCTCGATCGATCGCGCGCCAGATCTCGACCGCACGATCGATACCACGCGAGATCTTCAGATCCAGGCCGACCGATGTATCTCCATCGCCTGATCCGACGGCCGAGAGCTCGTCTCCTTCCTCGAGCTTGGCCGAGGCACCCGCGAAGCCGCCGATGAACCAGAGGCTAGCCGAGGCCGGTTTTCGAGTTCCCGACCACCTCTGAAGGATCTAAGACCTCCATTGTGCTCGTCTGGCCAAACCGAACCCATTCATGCAATAAAATATGCATGCACACGATGGATGAGAGATTTCGAGATTCGGCCGAGGCAAAAAGAAGTTGCCGAGGCTTCGGTGAGTTCGTGTTTTGCATGGGATAGAAGAGACGAAGACTGTGCATGCGTTCTAAGTCGCATGCACGCGGAGAAGAAAAAATAAATGGAACCCGCGTGAACAGAGAGAAGAAAACAAGATTTCACTGAATCTTGAAAACCCGAAAACTTCGGGAATTTGAGTTATTATAACGCGGATGATGCGAGGCAGCCTCTGCCTATAAAAGGAGCACCCGAGGCTCTCTGATCGCTTGCTGATCCTTTCTTGAAAATCAGAAGACCCGTGAGTGCCTCTGCCTCGCGAAGAAAGAAGCCACCGCGCAAAACATTGCGCGGATGTTGTCCCGAAGCCACCCGAGGCTTTGAAGTGTTCCCTGCGCGCCTACTCCCTTGCGCGACAGGAAGAACCCGAGGCCGCATACTTGCGCGCCCGAGGTTGCATCCCTCTCTGCCCGCGGACTTGCGTGGCAGGAGGTGTTTGCGCGGACCTTCTGCACCCAAGTGCTTGCGCGGCTTGGTGCCTTGCGCGGAAGGCAGTAAAGGCCACCACATCTAGTGTGTGTGTGCCAAGTGGAGAAGAAGGCCCTACGGCTGGTGGGTGCAAAACAAGAGGAAGGCCGAGGCCTTAGTGCCTTGTGTGCAAAATGAACAAGAGTTGGCCGTAGCCTTGTGTGTGTGCAAGAAGAGAAGGAAGGTCGTGGCCGTGTGTGTGCATAAGGAGGAAGACCACACTATTTTTGTGTGTGCAATTCAAGTGGAGGCCGAGACATGCATGCCTTGTGTGCATAGTGAAGATAAGACCCTATGGATTTGGTGTGTGCAAGGAATACACAAGGCTAGAACCCTTGTGTATGTGCTAAATTGAAAAACACACTTTGTGTGTGCATTTGAAGAAGAGGCTGTAGCCTTTGGGGTGTGCAAAAAGAGGAGGAGGCCCTAAACATTGGTGTGTGCAAAAAGAAAACAAAGAGGCCGAACCTAAGTGTGCACTAAGAGTGTATACACTTGGAGGAATAAGGAAGTCCCACACTAATGTATAACACACTTTTAAGTGTGTAAACAAATTGGATAAAGTGTGTGAAGTTCAGTGAAGGTGTGTGCTTAAAGTGACTACACCCTTTAAGGGTTTATTGCACCAAGAGGAGAAAGAGAAGAGTGCATGCATGCATGCATGCACGTGCACACGTGAACAAAGCTAAATCTGGCTGTGTGCATTTGAGTTGTCCAAGACTAGTGGTTCTTGAAGAATTGATAAGGACATGCAGTCAGTGCATGAGGAAGCATAGTTGCCATGCACTCAGTGCATGAAGTTGAATTGATGTGAGACTGAGCCAGACTAAAGTGAAAGATATTGTTTGTCTGAGTTTGCAGTATTCGAGAAGCCCTGATCAACCACAAGTGATCAGAAGAGAAGAGCAAGGCCAGCAGCCTTTATCCTAGGCTGCTGAAGTTACTTGAAGAAGCTTAAAGTGAAGAAGAGCTACTCGTGTTACTCGAGGAGCCAGGAGAAGACCCTGTGGGACTCAGGGAGAAGAAGTCTTCAGTGGGATTCTGGAGCAGGCCAGTGGGACTCTGGTAACACTGTGGGACGCAGTATAAAGACCCTCCTGTGGGACTCAGGAGAGATACAGTGGGACTCTGTATCGACCATTGTAATACTAACCGATTATAATGGGAGAATCCATGCTGGGAGAGCATGGCAAGGATGTAGGCCTTTTGTGCCGAACCTTGTAAATCCTTGTGTCCAGTGCCTTTATATTTACTGTATCATTCGAGGAAAGGTGAGAGATACAAGAAGAGTGGATCGAGGCTTTAACCAGCCATAGAGGTTTAATTGATAAGGAATCAATTAGTAAAAAGTTTTAAGGGATCACTGATTCACCCCCTCCCCCTCTCAGTGATTCACACTGATCTGGGCACTTCAATTGGTATCAGAGGGAGGTTGCCTCTAAAAGATCCAAGGGAGTCTTTATGAAGTGCAGATTTGAGGAAACGAGCGACCAGCCTCAAATGGAGATATCTGCCAAGACTCATAAAAATAGAAAGAAGAAACAGGCCAAGAAGATGAAGAAAGCATGTCCTAGCTGTGATGAAGTTGAAACAATGAATGATCTTCAGAGTGCACTCAAATATATTCAGAAGACAGTTCCCATGGAAGTGTCAAAGTGTATAGCTACAGGCATCCATGATCTTCATGAAGAAAAATCACAGTTAGAAGAAGAAGCCAATGCAATGGAAGATCAATTGGCAAAAAGGGTTGGCATAACCAACACTCTCAGAAAGCTGGTGAAGGCTAAAGATGAAACCGTTTCTCTTTGCAATGAAAGATACGAAGACACTGCTGAAGAATTTCAAAGGAGCCTTTCTGAGAAAGAATTCTTTAAAATAATGGTCAGAGATGTTTTCCATGAACTGGAGAAGAGGCACAAAGTTTCAATGAATGTCAGAGATTCTCAACATGAAGACAAAGTAAACAGGGTAAAGGATCTTGACAATTCATTATAGGAAATGAAGAAGGTGCATGAAGACCAACTAGAACAGTTGAAAGAAAATTGGGAAGGTAGGCTAAGAACAATTGAGGATGAGAAGAACTCCCTCAACATGAAGTGTTTAGAAGTGGAGGTGATATTGAAAAATCTGCAATCACCCAAAGCTGAATCCTCCCAGACAGCTGGAAGAAGAAATGTTGCCACTCAAGTGAGCTTTGAGAAGGATGATTCTAAAAGAAAAACATCCTCTAGTGAAAGTGCAACAACTTCTAAAAAGAAGGTACCATCCATACCATCTTGTACTCATGCTTCTAAAAGTGTTTCTACTAAAAGTGCAGGATGGAAGAATGAATCCAAACAAGAATGGATGAAGACAGTGAAGAAAGAATGCACTCCTAAAACAACACAGCAAGTCAAGAAAAGTACCCAACAATCAGAAGGACTGAAGAGATCAAGATTTGTGGGTCAGTGTTGGTGTTGTAACAAGTATGGGCATTGTGCAAAGGATTGTTGGTACAATCCAATAAATGCCAAATCACAGAGGAAGCCCATGCCAAGGGGGAGCAAGCCAGAGGAAAAGAAGCAGCATCCACAGGTCCAGAGACATCTGTTTACTGCTAACAGATTTGGATTACTTGACAACATCTGGGATGGTTGCAAAAGTGGTCAACAAAAAGATACATGTCAATCTCCAACTGTATCCAGAGCTAAAAAGAAGAAAAGATCACAGAACCGGGCTCAGAGAGAATCCTTGGGAAGCAAGCAGAAGAAAGTAGAAAATGCTCCCAAGAAGTGCTTGAGAAATGAAGAGAAGTCCTTGGAGTCTGACTCCAAGAAGGGTGATGCATCCATAAGGACCACCAAGAAGTGCTTCTACTGTGGAAAGAAAGGTCATACCATGGATCTTTGTAAAGAAGCCATGAAATTCAATAGAAGTCAACTGGACTCAAACAGACAATCAATCCAGAAGAAGAAGGGATTGATTGAAAACAAGTTGCCTAAGAAAGGTAGCTTGACAGCATCTAAGGAACCATGTGGAACTTCCAGAACTGAGGCCACTCTTCCAAGTGATTTACTAGTCATATGGCCGAATCAGTTGCAACTTGCCAAAGATCTGCAAAAAGCTGAAGATAAAGTTCTAGCAATTGCTAAGGCAAAAGGGAAGAAGAAGATTCCACATGAAGTTGTGTTGAGATCCACACCAGCACAATCATCACTGAAGATCAAATGTGCAAGTGTGAAGACTGGTGAAAATGGGACATCTCGGTTGAGAGAATCTTCTCAACCTTGTTGTTCACATTGATGAACCAAGGAGGTTCCATATTATTCCCTTATACTATTGGTATTTACATGTGCTAACATTGTAGGTAATTGAAGATGATGATCATTCTCAGCTGGAGGATGGTTTGGATTGATTGGAGTGCACCCCTTGAGGGGGATCCAATGTGAAGAAGATGGGATTCTGAGATTAATACCATCTTGAGAAAAGTGAAGGTATTCTAATCGTACTTTCATCCCTTGTTTCTTAATTGAGTTTATCTTGTCAATTAAGGGGGAGTATGGATTGAAGACAAATGGATGAAAGGGGGAGCTTTATCTTTGCACCTGAACTTTCTAATGAGTTTTGTGAAGTTGTGCAGGATTTAGCAAATTTATTGTTATATCTGAAAAATTTCAAACCCCTAAGCATGATCTCACATGTGTAGAGAATTATGGACAGCTTTGAATTCCTTGGTTATATCACTCTTGTTTTCTACACCGGGTTAGCCCAAGTAGACTTAGAGATGATTTACTAAAGGTTATTTTCTAAAGAGAACATGTGACATCATCCCTCTCCTAGTGTTTTTCAAGAAGATGCTATTCAAAGGG
Organism: Viscum album; assembly: GCA_963277665.1. Lineage (NCBI taxonomy): Eukaryota > Viridiplantae > Streptophyta > Magnoliopsida > Santalales > Viscaceae > Viscum > Viscum album. Next base: position 167,048,749 of record OY728135.1, read on the forward strand.
AGGAAGATATTTTTGGAAGAGTACCACACCACACCTTTGCATTTGATTGCCAATAAGGGGGAGAAAATATTGGCACACATATTGACCCATTCATATGTGCTGAAGGAGTGTATTGACAACAAATACAAAGGGGGAGATTGAAGTGCATTGTGTTGCATTTGTTGTCAATGAGGCATGAAGTTGTCTTGGAATGAATGGAAGTCAGGGAATGTCAAGATGTGAATGACAAAGGTTGTGATGGTATTGGTGAGGAGAAGAGAATGGCCATGGTACTAAGATGAATGTCACTTAGGAGATTCACTATGTGACATAGGATGTTGTGGTTGAAACATTCTCTATGTACATCTCACTTAGGAGATTCACTAAGTGACATAGGATGTTGTGGTTGAAACATTTTCTATGTACATCTGACGATTGTTGAGCTGATCTTTAAGTTCATAGAACTTGTATCCTGATGATACAAAGTCACAACAATGATTGAAGACCATGCATTGTCTTCACAATGCATGAGGAGTTGAAAGGAGTTCCATCCACAACTACTAAGTGGATGATGTGCACTAATGAAGTCCATGCACTATCACTTAGTGCATGTGAACTTGAAGATGTTCCAATTGATCTCTGATTAGATCAATGAAGATTATTGAAGAAATATTAGATTCAAGAGATTCAGTTGAAGAAGTCCCTCCTAAGTATTGAACACATATGGAAGAGGAGATGAAGATGATTAAGAAGAAATCGTTTGAAATTCCATTCCTAAGTGATGAATACATGTTGAAGAGAATTGGAGGAATTCTTAAGAAGAAGAAGAATAGAGATGGGAAGAAGAATGGCTTGGAGTGGCACTTGGCATGTTACACTTGGTCACTTTGTTTAACAAAGGACTTAGTGTTTTTGTTGCAAAAAATAGGCCACTAAGGAGGCCAGCCGAGGGTAATCACCCAAGGCACATGTGGGACTCAAGGTCACCACGCCCATGGGGAACCCTCAAGGCCAGGGCGCACCCAAGGACACCGCATGGGCGCCTGGGGCACGCCCGGAGGAGCGCAGAGGGGCCGTGTATAAGCCCCGAGGGCACGCGGTGGTGAAGCCCGTGCACCCGTGTGTGCATAGTGGGCGCTAGGAGCGCGCCCGCAGGAGCAAGAGTGGGCGCAGAGCACGCCCGCAGGGAGAACACGGTGCGGGGCGGCACCGTGGAGGGAGAGGATTCAATTGAGCCGGCTGGGGCAGCGCTTAGTTGATAAGCCGCGAGAAAACTGGGCGCCGTTTCGATGTGGGACGCGAAAAAAATTCCCGGGAACGAATCCTGGCCACTCGATCGATCGCGCGCCAGATCTCGACCGCACGATCGATCCCGCGCGAGATCTTCAGATCCAGGCTGACCGATGTATCTCCATCGCCTGATCCGACGGCCGAGAGCTCGTCTCCTTCCTCGAGCTCGGCCGAGGCACCCGCGAAGCCGCCGATGAACCAGAGGCTACCCGAGGCCGGTTTTCGATTTCCCGGCCACCTCTGAAGGATCTAAGACCTCCATTGTGCTCGTCTGGCCAAACCGAACCCATTCATGCAATAAAATATGCATGCACACGATGGATGAGAGATTTCGAGATTCGGCCGAGGCAAAACGAAGTTGCCGAGGTTTCGGTGAGTTCGTGTTTTGCATGGGATAGAAGAGACGAAGACTGTGCATGCGTTCTAAGTCGCATGCATGCGGAGAAGAAAAAATAAATGGAACCCGCGTGAACAGAGAGAAGAAAACAAGATTTCACTGAATCTTGAAAACCCGAAAACTTCGGGAATTTGAGTTATTATCACGCGGATGATGCGAGGCAGCCTCTGCCTATAAAAGGAGCACCCAAGGCTCTCTGATCGCTTGCTGATCCTTTCTTGAAAATCAGAAGACCCGTGAGTGCCTCTGCCTCGCGAAGAAAGAAGCCACCGCGCAAAACATTGCGCGGCTGTTGTCCCGAAGCCACCCGAGGCTTTGAAGTGTTCCCTGCGCGCCTACTCCCTTGCGCGACAGGAAGAACCCGAGGCCGCATACTTGCGCGCCCGAGGTTGCATCCCTCTCTGCCCGCGGACTTGCGTGGCAGGAGGTGTTTGTGCGGCCGCTTGTGCTCTTGCATCTGCGCGCCCGAGGTGTTGCACTTTGCACACCCGAGGTCTTGCGCGGCCCTTGTGCACCCAAGTGCTTGCGCGGCTTGGTGCCTTGCGCGGAAGGCAGTAAAGGCCACCACATCTAGTGTGTGTGTACCAAGTGGAGAAGAAGGCCCTATGGCTGGTGGGTGCAAAACAAGAGGAAGGCCGAGGCCTTAGTGCCTTGTGTGCAAAATGAACAAGAGTTGGTCGTAGCCTTGTGTGTGTGCAAGAAGAGAAGGAAGGCCGTGGCCGTGTGTGTGCATAAGGAGGAAGACCACACTATTTGTGTGTGTGCAATTCAAGTGGAGGCCGAGACATGCATGCCTTGTGTGCATAGTGATGATAAGACCCTATGGTTTTGGTGTGTGCAAGGAATACCCAAGGCTTGAACCCTTGTGTATGTGCTAAATTGAAAAACACACTTTGTGTGTGAATTTGAAGAAGAGGCCGTAGCCTTTGGGGTGTGCAAAAAGAGGAGGAGGCCCTAAACATTGGTGTGTGCAAAAAGAAAACAAAGAGGCCAAACCTAAGTGTTCACTAAGAGTGTATACACTTTGAGGAATAAGGAAGTCCCACACTAATGTATAACACAATTTTAAGTGTGTAAACAAATTGGATAAAGTGTGTGAAGTTCAGTGAAGGTGTGTGAAGTGACTACACCCTTTAAGGGTTTATTGCACCAAGAGGAGAAAGAGAAGAGTGCATGCATGCATGCATGCACGTGCACACGTGAACAAAGCTAAATCTGGCTGTGTGCATTTGAGTTGTCCAAGACCAGTGGTTCTTGAAGAATTGAGAAGGCCATGCAGTCAGTGCATGAGGAAGCAGAGTTGCCATGCACTCAGTGCATGAAGTTGAATTGATGTGAGACTGAGCCAGACTAAACTGAAAGATATTGTTTGTCTGAGTTTGCAGTATTCGAGAAGCCCTGATCAACCACAAGTGATCAGAAGAGAAGAGCAAGGGCAGCAGCCTTTATCCCAGGATGCTGAAATTACTTGAAGAAGCTTAAAGTGAAGAAGAACTACTCGTGTGACTCGAGGAGCTAGGAGAAGACCCTGTGGGACTCAGGGAGAAGAAGTCTTCAGTGGGATTCTGGAGCAGGCCAGTGGGACTCTGGTAACACTGTGGGACGCAGTATAAAGACCCTCCTGTGGGACTCAGGAGAGATACAGTGGGACTCTGTATCGACCATTGTAATACTAACCGATTATAATGGGAGAATCCATGCTGGGAGAGCATGGCAAGGATGAAGGCCTTTGGTGCTGAACCTTGTAAATCCTTGTGTCCAGTGCCTTTATATTTACTGTATCATTCGAGGAAAGGTGAGAGATACAAGAAGAGTGGATCGAGGCTTTAACCAGCCATAGAGGTTTAATTGATAAGGAATCAATTAGTAAAAAGTTTTAAGGGATCACTGATTCACCCCCTCCCCCTCTCAGTGATTCACACTGATCTGGGCACTTCAGAATCATCCCTAGAAAACACTTCATGAACAATTTATAGCTCTACCGACAGAGCTTCATCCTAGATTACATTAACTAATATGTATTACTAATCTATCTAATATTTTCTAATATATTTATTTAAATATAGAATATTCTATCTGTGTGTAAATATTAAGATGAGATTATTATGGGAATGATCATAAGGAATCATATATTACTCATTGATGTCTTCAACATACAAATTAATGAAATGATCCATGTAGGGGTGGAAGTTTTAGTTTATCATGTCTATAAACAATGTTGGTGTGTACATCAACTCGAATGAAATTATGAAAAATCTATATCGGCCATACATGATTCTAAAATAATTCCTCATAATGATATATATTCATAATCTGATTTGATGATACCATTATCACATTTCAATCATGGAGATGGTAGAATATCTCCTCAACTTTCCAAATAGATATTCAATAAAAAGATGACGGTACTGATAATTTATTATCATGTGGTTCAACATCTAAAAGACAATACATAATCTTACGGTTCCATTAAAAAAATTGGAAAACAATTCATGTGAATCCCATGGATACATTCACAGATAGAAAAAATCCTCATCCATCAACACTTCTAGTTATTTCATAAGATCTTAATTGTCTATTGGTTCCACCTTTTTTGGTGTAATAAAAAATTTCTCATCCCAATAAATGATTTGAATTGTAAATTATAATAATTCTTAGTTGGAATCACTGAGAATTCATCACGAAACAGATCATAAAACATGAAAAATATGGTTGAAATTAAATCATGAACTACTATCCTAACATCTATAAAAAATACTAGAATATTCAGTGGTGACCTCCCCTAGTTTATGATGAATTGTCCCTACACTGATTTCATAGATATCCCACTATACACAATGAATATAATATCCACAAATATTAAATATAAATATCAATTGCTTATTGTGAAAAACTATGTGGGATTTTTATTCTAACAAAAATTCCATACCAATAAATTGGTTGAATCCTATAATATCTATAATTTAACAATCAAAAAGGTAACTTGAGATAACAAAATTTTCATAAATAGACATTTCTCAATCATACTACCAAATGTGTAACTATGAAAACATCCCATCACAAAAACTCCACCACAAGAATAAAAACATTCACATGTTGTGTAGATATAAATGAATGATAGGAACAAATATCAAAGAATTATCTAGAAACAATAAAGGATGAATGAATTGTACCTCTAACTATTGGTGGTCTAGTATCAATATCCACATGTATGATGAACATCATACAATTCTCCTACCCCAGTTCCCTATCATGTCATCTAAAAACCATGATCAATACCATAATGACAATAAATGTTATCCTTCCTAGAAACACCATGTCGATTCCTCTACTACCATTGTCAATCAATCTCAAACTCTATACACATATGATGTCAAATATTCCATACACATACTATAATTATTCATGGATATTATATCCATTATCATCATTCATATGTTCCTTATAACTATGTAGATTTCCCGTCTTTCCACATGTTATTCACAATAATTGAGTCCGGGGAAAATTCCTATGGAAATGGAATAGCATACAACACTGTTGCAAAATAATAATGGAATAATAATGTGTTTTTGAATCCCATTTCAATATCTTATCTAATCCTATAGTCTATATTTCTATAATGACACATCCTACACTCAACAGATAAACATCCTATTGATCTTGTAGAAGTTAACCTTCCTCAACTAGAATCATCCATTGGGTTACCCTCATACATGAGTCCCTGATCTAAATCCCCCATAAAATTTTTATGGTAAAATATATTGAATTAGGAAATAATATCACATTAATCATATCTAAGAAACCCGTTTCCATTTTTCCTCATCACCTACAAGTGATGGAGTAATGAATTGTAAGATAGTAAAGTGACCAGCAATGTCCATCACAAACATAGAACCACAAGTCAACTGCATGAATTGAACTAACAAATCCTTTCATAATGTATCGTGATAAAAGTGTTATAATAAATTCTCAAAGAAAGTATTTTGATTCCATACCATCAGGCTATCCAGTCACAGACTGAAAATCCTACCAGGGTTTCACTGACCCTTTTATCATGTATAAAACCAACACGACCATCTTCTGAGCTGATGTTTCTAAAATTTCAAGTAATTTTTTGGATGGAATTGTTCCACAACTCATCTTCATCAGGTTTACCCTATCAATTTTTTGTCACAGTGTGCCACATCTAATATTCTCATGTTAAATAATAAAATATCTTCAAAACCCACATTGAGACTATTTACTTTAATTTAGTAAATCGAATCATGCTCCTTAGGAACCGCACTTGGAAATCCTCATCAATCACTATCATGGATTTATTTTCCCCAGCTGTAGGATAATTTTTATCCATATACTCCTATCATTCTATCAACAGCATTTTTCATGGAGTAATATCACTATAATTACTAAAAAAATTTCATGACACATAAAATAACAATAAATGTTTTACCAAGAAGTATTCACATACCGAAAAAAAATCATCCTTTTTTATGCTAAATTGTAAAATATAGGAACTAATACTACCCTTAATGAATCTACATCTAGGCCATGGGTTATAAGGGTAAAAAAAATTCATTATTGACGTCTCATTAGACACACCTATATTGACAACATGAATTATTTTAAAACAACTAATTTCATATTAGGGAACATTTTGAACTCATTTTCACAACCAAGGATGTATAATTAAATTTCAACAACATACCCAAATCGAAATTTTCTATCCATGCCAGACATGATGAATGAAAAAATAAATACTAATTAGTTATATTGATTGATTCTTACTTAGCAGTGACGGAAAACCAGACCCTGAGTAAAATATAATAAAATATCCAAGGGAATGATCACATCATAGAATAGTTTAATCAATCAGTGTAAAATAGACACATACTATAACAAACACATTAATAAATTCATTTCCACCCAGTAAAAATAGATTTTACCTTTATACATTGGATAGATAATCTCATGCCTGAGCTCTTAAATATGTTCAAACTCATCCTATTATGATGTATACCTACACCAAAAAGTAATAAAAAACAAAATTAAAATATAATGAAAAGAAACAACATATTATTTTACATAGTAACATAATAACTAGGGTGCCACACATCGGCACCCCAAGACGGTCGATTATAGGACCTCAGGAACACGTTCCCAAATACTAGAGATTTTTTACTAGTAATTAGGTTCCAATATCAGTCAAGGGGAGAATATATCCTCTCTATCAATTTAGAAAAAAAAATATAAATAGTTTATAATCAACTAAAAATATGAATGTATCCCATAAAAGAAGGCCAAAATAAACTTCTAAATAAATTAAAATAGTATCCAAACCAAAAATATTAGATTTATCATTCCATAATAAATATAATATTTTATAATGAAAAAATGATATTAAGACTAAAAACTCTCTTAAGAGTCCCAAAATTCAAGTCTGGTAACCTCACTAATGATCCATACCCACTCATCCATCAATGATACAACAATTTTACTTATCATATCATGAAACTGTTAAATATATTTGAGTACCATTTATACAGCATGAGTATGGTGTGAGTAAAAAATAGTAATTTACAACCAACTACATCTAAAACTATATCCAATTAAATAAGTAGTATTATGTTTTATAAATTAAAATTTTCAATGCATAATTTATCATTCATCACATTTTAGTATTCTTTAATTAAACATGTAATCCTTTGGGTTATGAGGAAATATGAACCCTCGATGCCTAATTTTCCCAATTTCATTTCAAAACTATCTATCCCATATGGGAATTTGGGTCCTCATTCATTTTCAAACTCATCATGATACATATGTGAATTTGAATCATCAGTCCATTTCTCATACAATTTTAATCACTTCTGTTATTTTTTAGATTTGATTTATATCCCATAATCATATATTAATCAATCAGGTGTATGTTGCATACTTGACACAAACGTTACAAATAACACGTGAATCATTGTTAATAATAAATGAACCCCCTTTTTTATACATTTCATATAACGGTAAACCATTGAATAATTATCACAACAACATGTTTATTCTATTTAATCACATGATATAATATAAAAAATCCTCCATTAATCTATTAATGGTTATTTAACCATGTAACTCAATAATTGAATAATGGTCACATTAACCACAAAAAAATCAAATTATCATTTAATTTTTTCTAATATTAATTGAATAATTACATAGTACCATTTACCCACCATTTACACAATAAAATTATTTCAATAAATAAATAACTAATTTATTAATCATATTTCACTAATTTATAATTTTCTTAAATTGAACGGAATTCATCATCAAAAATAAATTAAATGAAATAAATTCCATTATTCAATTAATTAATTAATCATTTAATCTATTCAAATAATCATTCAATTGTCTAATATTCCAATTAGAAATTATGCAATACATATATGTAATTAGAATTAAAAAAATATTGAAAATGGATTTATACCACCTTCAACAAAATTGATGATGAATGATTTCCAATGGAAATCACCAAATTGAAGCATACCATTGAATTGATTAATTATATTGAGATATAGATTCTAAACCAATATCTATGATAAAAAAATATTAGATCTACAAAACCCTTGAACATGGTCCATCATCAATTGTTGAAAAACCACCATTAAAATATGAAAAATATATATGATAGAATTAAAAAAATCAGGATGATAATATTTTATCATGATTCATATAGATCATCAATTTGGAATCTGATTCATCAAGAAAATATGTTTCAAGGACTGGATGTCCATCTATTTACCTCCAACAATGAGATGAAATTTCATGGTTCAAACTGGATCATGTTTGGGTGATGTGTGGGGGAGGGAGGAATTTAATAATTTTAAAATTGTATTTTAGTATTAGTTAATCCAAAACACACAACATTCTAGGAACGAGTGTATAGTTTCTCAAAAAATGATCCCCAATAATGCACCTCGTCATAGAGGGGAGGGGGGTTCACAATTACTACTAAGAATAAGTGTGGGTTTTAAAACCATACACAATCCATGTAATCCACGCTACCTGGGGATTAATGGTTTTATAAGGCATGGTGTATGGTTTTTGGAAAACTATGTTCCAACACTACACAACATCATTCCCCTCCAAAAATTACAATTTAAACAAAAATGAACCAACGATAAATCCAATAATAACATACTCAAAATGGATAATTAAAATTAATACAAATGAAATCGAGAATACTCACTAAAAGGTCGATATCCTACTGAAATTTAATATCATGATATGTTTCATTGAATCCAAAGATATTACCCAGCTTATAAATGGATGTTATAGTTCTCCATCAAATATAATAGTCTTGTACATTCATCAATTTAAATTAATATTGATCCATCCATAAATATTATTTCTATAGTCATAATAAACCCGAATAATTTCACATCCTTAATACAAATAATTAATGTTATAAAATTAAAACATATATATTCCATTCATAAGATATTTATTTTAGATTATAAATGTTCAATGTGTTCCTCCATTCTATAGGAGATGATCTAACTATATTCTTTAATGACTACTACAAATAGTTCATGTAAATAATGAAATTATATTTTATTTATACCATTAATATTTTTGTAGATATATTTAGAACAAAAAGAATGAAAATGCACTCTTATAACACATACACTGTTCAATAATATCATTGAGGATATCTTTTAACCCCACTAATACTAGATATAATTCTTTACAAATATCCACATTCGATATGTACTAAGATACCCATAGTTGACTAAATAGGGAATTAGACCTTCAATGCATATAAATTTTTTTATTCTTATTATCCGATTAACAATCAATGTGGATGCGCATTGAACTATACATATTCATTAAATAAAAGGTTATGAATAAAAACATCATATATAAGGGATATGCAATTTTTTTCTTTATGATTCATTATGGTGATATTAAATCAAGTGTGTTGTGCATATCCCAAGTCATCTACAAAGCCTCCAAAGTATAGGATTGAATGTCCTCATAATATTAAATATTTAGATCCTAAAAAAGAAAAATTTAATGAAATATCTATGATCTACATGAAATAAGGTAATTAAATGTATATGAATTAAATAATGATAAAAAACCTTGGTCAACCATGTATGGGTCATCCGAATTCACCCTATTAACATCAACATACATATTCATCAATAAAATTGACTCACCCAACATTGAAATTTTTTCCCTACCATCGTTATTTTTTAGTTCATAAGGATTATATCATTCAACAATAAAATAAAACCAATTCCTTATTCATTATATAATCATTAACCATCCTTCAATTGTTATCATCAAGAACTTCACTTATTTTCCCAATATTTTGATATATTCCATTGTAAATATCATTCGGCACAAATATGTTTTCCTTTTAGAGTAATGAGATCTCAAAATTAAATTAAAAAAATAAATAAATTATTGTGTTTATGAGAAATATAAATTTCATTCTGTCTTTTGAAATTCATAAAACTGAAACAAACATTTTTTACCATAGATATGAAACTACAATTATTAATTATTTGTAAATATTCATAAAAACTTCTAATCATACCAATCACATCTTGAAATCCATAATATTCACTATTATTCAGTAATATATTCTCCAGGAATGATATTTTTAAAACTTATTGATTTAGTTTAAGAAAAAATTAATTTTATAGGAGACCTACTGAAATTAAATTATCATGTTTATTAATTCTTTAATGTAGACCATAAAAAAATTAGCTTATATAGATAATTTTATTTGGAATAAAAAATATCCATTATTGAGAAACTTATTATCCTTATGCTGCTCCAATGGAGTTATATTTATTAAATAATAAACATTTCACATATCAACATTGTGTATAAAAAAACACTTACATTCCCAAATAAATATTTTAAGCTAATATGAATAATATTAATTATTTTACATACCTGGAATTGTCAAAATTATTTATCCCAAAATGTATGATATATTATTTTCTTCTAAAAAACCGATGGAGAAATATTACATGATATAAAATTATGTACCGATTTTAAATAGACTATTATCTAAAAAACTCCATTTTAATATATTTCATATATATTCTATTTAAAGTCATAAAAAAAATATTATAAAAACATAAATAAATAATTATTAAAAATCATTACAATGATCATATTTCAATCAATAAACTAATCAAAATATAGATAATATTAATAATAACACTTTATCATGAAATATTTCATTCTAATTCCTTATAAAAACTGATTATATCACCTATTAATGCCTATTAAATCCATTATTTGAACTAATATATTATAATATTGATCCAATAATAATTTAATCAGTAGTACAATAAAATATATAATTTTAATATAAAATAAAATATTAATACATTGATAAAAAATACTCATTTATAAAATTAATCACCAATAATAAATATTCTATACATAATGAACCAATAGTTTATTCCCACCTGTATATGGAGAACACTTATTAAATAGACACCTCATCACCAACATTATATAAATATAATAAATACTACATTATCAAGTGTGAATGAATATCCCACAAATAATCCTTCACTACCCCTAAAAAATTCCACCTTCAATAAAATGTGATATCAAACGTAAAAATCTTGTGGTATCCTCCATTTTTTGGTAAGATAAAAATGATGACCCTATGATTCTTTCATCCTATCTTCAATTAATAAGACAATTTATGTCATTTTTTAATAGTTTTAAGGCATTGATTTCTTAATTTACGCTATCATTTAAGAACAACCTATTATATAACAATTTCCTAAATAAATATATAGATAATAAGATTAAAATAGTTAATTAAATGATATTATTCATTGAATATATGTACAAATTAAGGTTCCCCATCAATGGTAATGAAAATTATAAGAAAAAATATCATAATATATTTTTATCAATGTGGATGGACAATAATTTATGAGCATCTATTTACAGATCAAAATAAGTTATATATAAATTTATAGGTAAAATAATAATATGGCCTCTCTATACACTCAATGTAAATTTAGTAACATAATCATATATATTTTTTGTAACCGATGAATCCTTACCACACCTCTATATAATACCTCAATGTAAGTACTACTATGATTGAATTTTTGATCACTATGAACTGAAATGATTTTGGAAATGGTCCCCTATAACTCATATATAATCATTGGAACCTTATGATCATGGAAATATAAGGAATATTACCATTAAATAATCCTCAACATCGACTGAGAAACTCACAATCACCAGTGAAAATCCACGGTGACCTGGTGTTCTTCGTGTTACGTTTTTACGAACTAAACATTAATACACAATCACTGCAACCAAATGATTAAATCAATGCCACTAGGACATGGCACATAGAGGATGGAACATCATTAACATAAATTTATGAACCCCCATAGGTGAGATATTCATCTTATGTATAACAAAATCCTAAATATCTAAATTAATTTAATTCATCCATTGAATCAACTCCCACTACAAATCATCCTCAAATCATACATCTAGGGATTTCCCAAAAAGAAATCCATTTAATAATATTTCCTCATCAAAATCTCATTCCATGGAATCCCCAAATCATTAAATACACATTAATGAATTGACATCAAAAAATAATATTCTTTTTACACCATCCAAAATCATATGAATTTGAATCATATAGTTTTTTTGAGTCAGTGTATTAGAATCTTTGTACTCACACATTGAATCACTCTATTATATCCTACTCATCACATTGACTATAACTTTATAATTACATAGGCAATTGTAAATTTCTATGTCATAATCATATAATAATTCCATTGAAAATTACTATCATAATTTTATATCATCCCCTATGGATTCATAACACATTATTTTGTGGTTGGTTAATACATCAATGAACTTCTAATGATTTATTATTGCAACATCATCACGTAAAACATGAATGCCACCAACATTAGTTCTTGGGGGAATAGTTTTTAAAATGTGGATATAGATATAATAATCCCCAAAAAATGAAAATATTTCGTATCATGAAAATTTATTACCCCCCCTCAAAATGTAAAATAAATCCTCAATTAAGAAGAATTATTATAGAATATGAATAATTATTATGCCACTCAACATCTACCTAACATAAGGTAATGGAATGTGACACTTGTAAATATAGATAAATGACTATCCCATTCACATAAATGATAACAAATCAAAATTAATATTTGATAATTTATTTATATAACTCATATAATGGCCTTTAAGACTATTTAAATTCAACTCCTATACAATAGTCTTTTTTAGTCCCCAAGAAAATATACCTCGATTATAGAAGGACCTATAAAAACACAAAACTATGACCAAAAAAAACTATAAATAAAAATCCACAATCAAATTACTAACAAATCGAAATCTTCTTAATCATCATATGTCAATGAATAACTCCCAAAACATAATGATAGTGATTTGTGTGATTGTTCCCATTCTGAGATTATAAAATGATGTAAATGATAAGGAAAACTATAAACCGGTCTATTTTTTCTATTACAATTGTACTCATCATCCAAAAAAATATAAGAGTTTTCATCATCCTCATGGCATCACAATAGTTATTCTATTGAAATTATTTCATTCGTTTCTATGAAATAATGTTTTTTTAATAAACATCTATCATTCAACTCATGATTATGACCATATATTAATTTATAGTTATATTTTTAGGTTTATCCATGTGTGTAACCTATATTCCGTGATAATGGGATTAAAATTTATTTCAAGAGAAATTTTTTTAAACAATATGAAAAACATATGCATATGGATGATAATAATTTTATTGGTTCACCCACATAGAACACTAACAAATTTGGTATCATATATTTTTAATAATAATCCATGTACAATGTTAATTAGGTTATCTATGATCACAATGATTTTTTTTCTTGGTGGGTAGTAATATCCTATGCATATTCCTTCATGATTGATATTGTTTCTACTTCCTAATGTCACTATTTTGTTACCATTTCATATCCCACATCAATTTATTAGAATATTTTTCTATCCCCGAATAGGTTATGTTGATATACCTCATGGATTACATGTATAAAATTACGTTATTATATTTATCATTCATTCACATACTGGTCATTATTGATCCCCCTATTTCATATTTTTTTGATAGGTTATCAAATGTAGTTATAGGATCCTGATGGATGATATGAATTTATTATTTAGTTTTTATATAATATGTATATATTTAAATACATATTTTTTTGATATATACCAAATTTCAAAAGGACACTTGGAATTATGATATTCCAACTTGTATTCAATGTCAGCTTATGTTATAAATTGTGATATAAATTTTATTATAAATATGATTTGTGATAATTCTCATTGAATAGGAATCAATTCTATGATATTATAATATGAAATATATCTACTATGATTGCTTCTATATCACCTTGGTTCCCGATGAAATGAGAAAATAAGATAATGTTTTATGTAATATTTAATGTCCCCAAAAGTCTAATTTTAATTCCTTGAAAAAATATCAATCATGGGAGGATTAGAATATAACTATTTTTACAAGGAAAGTAATTTTTTCATTAATATTAAATGTGTAATTTTATGTTTTATTGGTAATCATCCACTTTCATGACTAAATTGTTGAAATGTTGATCATCTTATATCAAAATAATAAAGAAACCAATAAAGATGATTATGATGAACCACTCATGAGAGTAATAGAATAATATATGGAGAATTATCAATGCAATTCTATTTTTTGATGAATTATTCATTTTAGTAGGAATATACATTCTATATAGCTAATGAATTAGATTTAAAAAACTAAATAGATGATGAAATACTATTGTCTATTTAAAATAATTCAATAAATTATGATATTTATGATGAAAATTATGGAATTTTCTATTTGGGATTCTCTATATATAATAAAATGAGGAATCCCATGATTGAAATAATTTATGGGGAGTAATTTCTAGGAAATATAATTTAGTGGAAGAAAATTTTATGAGAAGAAAAATAACACTTCAAAAAAAGTCCCAACTGATGACTTAAATTGGAAAACTAAAAATAATTTATATAAAAAACAATAGAATGTAATTTTATATGAAACTCTTGGTTGAGGAAAAAACAAAACCCATTGATATCATGGGAGGAAATATTAATTATATTTTCACATGAATTGAACAAAAAATATAGGATGTTATGTACTAGAATTTAATGTGTGATGAACATGAACAATAACTGAAATCTTGAATTAGGAAAGAATATAATCAATCATTATCATTAATTATGATAAAAAATATTCTTAGGAATAACTGATACCAAACACAAATGTTTAGTGATTAATACGAACATCAATTGTTAAGCCATATACAGAGTATCTCCAGGAGATGGTATGTCCTAACAACATTGGTAATTCATAAAATGATGTGTCCATGAAACACTCTAATGTAATAAGAGTTCAATAATTTCTTCTATGGAAAAATGGGAGAGGATAACAATAGGTGGTATATTTTTCATCGTTTAATTCAATAGAAAAAATAATTTACAATACTGATGTATAATTTATGAATATTCGAATTCTTTTAGAGGTTACATATATTTTTTAGATGGATACATTGAAATGAAAATTTTTTCTTCTTGAAGAGGTAATCATATTTTTTGAATAATGAATCGATGTATAAGAAAAAATAATTCTGAATAAATAAAAAAATGTGTAGAGGAATTGTTTTATTTAAAATTTAAATTTTAAGAAGGAATTCTATTGACATCATAAAAAGTTTTACTCTCCTCACATATATCAATGTTGAAATTCAATTTTTGGTAGTATAAAAATGTAATAATTTTGTAAAGGGAAATATACATGCCATGTTTATTGATAGTGGATAGATGATGCACATCACCTATAACTACAAAATAATGACCTTATATTGAAACTCATCCTAAAAATCATTGAATTATATTTTTTTAAATGGTGAGAATATTATGGTTGTTTTTTAAAAAATTGAAGTCCATTATTGGATAAAATTAGCTCTAGTGACCACATGATCCATTGCTTAATGGGATAAGATTAGTCTTTCTTAGTGTCAGCGGATTGTGTGACCATTAACATGATGTGGAGTCTGGTCATAATTAATGTTCTATAAAAGTTAATAAATTTTCAATTTTTCACATGGGGAAATAATCAAATGGTAATATATATTATTGTGGTAGGTGATTTATTTTCTATCCATAGAACATGAGAATAGTATACATTATATAAAATATGTCTATTTAAGACAACAAAATTTAAAATGGTATATATGTATAAATGGATCCCTTGAAATTATCGATCAAATATATGATCACATTCAAATATTTGATTCATTTTAAAAGGTATAAAATAATTTAATTTATTCTATGATGAAATTGATGATGGATTGATGCTTGTTTTATCGTTTACATGTGAATGATTTTGAGATAATTTCACCCAATAAAATAAATTGAAATTGGTAAAATATTTTTATTATAACCATAATAAATAAAATTGAATTGATTTTACCTATTATAAATTATAAAGAGGTACACATATGTATCACTGTATATCATTGGAGATCATAAAATGCAATGTTTTTAAAAAAATCAGAATTTTAAAACAAACAATTGGACTGAATTCAAATTCTATAAACTATAAATTTAAATGAACAAAGATATTGTCTAACATCAAATATTGGATATCAAAACAAGAAAACATATTTTTGGTTGGGTAAAGGATAAATTATAATGTGAACAATATGGTATGAAAAATATTTATTAAAATATATCATTCATAATGATATTTAATGAATATTTTCTTATAGTGGTGTACATATCAAATTGTACAATTATATGTGATAATGAAGAGATAACACCATATTAAATGTTGTGTAGAATGAAACACATTCTAAAATAATTTTGATATTTTGGGAAATATTATTTTATTACCTACAATAATGTAGTCTATCATTTTTCGAGATCCAAGATTAATAAATAGTATTCGATAAAGACAGTGATTATGAAAACTCCCCGTATTTTCTAGAAGTTTTATCATTTAATAAATTTAGTTCTAATATAAATTAAGGAAATTTTGTTAATTCACTTAAAATCCCTTTCCTAATCTATACTATAATTGTTCAATTGGATATATCAATGTTATATTTGACTATGAAATGTATATTAATGATTCATAACATGACATCAATATTGCTTAAATTTTAATTATTATTATAAAAAAATTGAGAAAAAAGTACATGATATGTTCTTCAAAGGCCAAATGTTATGTTACTCATTAGAAGTATATTGTATTTTTGGAATAATTAAAATTTATTAGGAAGGGATATTCTGTAAAAATAAAAACTTGTATGAGAATGGTATTCCTATATTAAAAGAATCAATTTCTATATGATTTATTCAATATATTAATTTTATGAAACATTTAAATTTTTTCTATCAATGTAAAATTAAAAATGGTTCAAAATTTAAAAGATGGATATCCATTGTAATATTTAGATTTTTGACCTTGAATATTAAGAATATATTCCAAAACCAGATAGGGTTTGAATTGAAATATATGATGAAATGGTTTGTCGTTTAAAGTATGAGATTTATTTTGTCAATAAATAATCATGTTTATGGTATTCATAACACCAACAATGTTAAAATATGTGTATTTTTTATAGAATATGTTTTGATTATAACAATTTTATAAATAAAATGAATGTATTGAGGTTGATGGTTCCCATATTTTTAGATGATATAAAATTTTTATAAATGGATTATAACAATTAATTACTTTTTAAAAACTAATAAGGTTTGAAATAGCAATGTACCTAAATGGTAAATATTCCCATCTAATAATGTTCATCACTGGATTTGATTGTATATTCATATCTCAAACAATATATGAAATTTTTTTAATAAAAGATATCATATGGAGGATCCAATGAACATATAAAACTATGGTAGATATGAGATATAAATTAGAAAAGGATTATAAAGGATACATGTACTATAATAAAACAGTTAAAAAGATTATTCAGATTCTTCGTTATAAGATATCAACCAAATAAGAAGTATTATTTTAATTTTTTTCATGAAATTACATTAAAGATATATAATAATGCGATACAATTATAACATTGAAAATAATTAATTTGTATTTTCATTATAATATAGAATTTGGGATTTTCTAATAAAAAAACATTGAGATGAGTCTAGTGGGATTCCCACTGATTATTATCCTTGTGTAGATGATGATCATAAATAAAAATAAAATAGTAGTTTTTGTTTTTGTACCACACCTATCCCATAGAAAATCAAGATTCATTGTTGTTTATCATGAAGAACTATAGAGGTTGAATTATTTTCTTCCCATATAAAAATAAAAAATTTACAATAGATGAAAAGAAAAAGTGTAAGATATCAGTGGTGATGTAACTTTTCCTATTTCAATATTTTTTTGAAAAATGAAGCATGACAAATCCTATAAAATAAAATATTAAAAAATCAAGTAACTAATAGATTGATATATGTTATAAAATTATAAAAGAGAATTTTGGGGAAAATATTTTGTTCTTTATTAGGTCTTGCCATTATATGTATATATAAGAATATTCTTAAATCCACTACCTAGAATGGGATTATAGTGGCATAAGTAGGATATATTATTCCAACTAAATCAATCTAATTAATTTTAATGATATGGTACCCTCAAGACCTATAGATTCATTCAAGGTAACATATGTATTTAAATATTCATTTTTTTATCCCAATACATTGAACCATTTAGAGTAGTGAACTATGTGGTTCTAATTTCCAAGGGGGGATAAATGATCAATGTTTTCTTATTTTGAGGGGGCAGGGAAGCCAAGTACCATAAAAATAGAGTTTGATCTATCCATCAGATGATTTTGAGGTATGAGGAAATTTAAAATGAATCAATGATGATCATACAAAAATGTGTATTCAATTGTTATATCTCGTCCAATCCTTTCTCTTATGTGCTTAGAAATAATGATTATTTACTCTTCAGATATGTTCTCAATTGAAATTATGGTGGAAAAGAATAAAGGATTTATGAATGAAACCAAAATTATAAATTGGTTTTAAATATCACATTTGATATATATATTATTTTTATTATTTTTTTTGAAAAAAATGAAGGATATTTTATAATACAATTGAAACACATCATTCAGCGATTACACTGAACCTTGATTGTTTTGAGGTAAAGATAATTCCATCAAGGTATTTTAAAAATAAACCATCCCAGTACTAAAAATATTTTTATAGCCTTGATAATAGATTGTAAATTTAAAAAAATTTGATCTTTTAACGTAAACATGACGGATGTTGAGGGTGAACACATACTAATTTACCAAAGTCATAGTAGTCCACAAGATACCTATAGGAGGACATTTACAATGGTCCTTGGTAAATGGTGAAACCATGGAGGACATCATAAGAAGACTCTATTACTCTCCTATAGATAGTATGTGGCTTCATTTAACTCGTATTATATAGGGAATCCAAAGGAATTATAAATTTAGTACAATAATTCTTCGATATATGAATCATCCAAAAAAACATTGAACAATGTATAATTAATATGATTTAAATGCATTAAGAAATATGTAGGTTCTATCAATGGAGAACTTGGGCTCTTCTAATTCCTTTTTAAGGGGGTAAATCACAACATCACATCCACTATTTTCATCATGGAGTGTCAAATATTGCTAGAAAAATAGAATATTGATTTCACCAACTCATAGGGTTCCACACTATAGCAGGAAATAATATGTCATAGTCCCTGTAGGAAAGAGTATAATCTCATCAATAACCAATATTGAAACATGGAGCGATAAAATAATGTAGATTAATTATTAGTTATTTTTAATTAAAGGTAATAAATTGGATATTATTCAACACCACAACTATTTCTGTAAGATATTTAGATATCATGAGTCCAAACAAGGTGATTTTGTGGAATATGTTAATTTATTTATCATGTAAAATATGATATTGTCAAAATGATGTCTCTATGAAATACATTATTTCACGAAATGTGTGGATTATTTAAATTGGGTGATAAAATTCATCATTGGTACTGACACCATGATATAATTATAGAACTTTTCTCTCAACACCATAATAAAATTGACCATGCCACAACAAACCATTAATAAATAATAATTTAATGAAAGCTGGGGAAATGATTTCATTGAGTTAACCCCATATATAAAATGATTTTATACCAAATTTTACATTAGGTACAAATGAAGAAAAACCCTTGTTATGGTGGAATCATTCATAGAAATTAGAAATGATTTCAAATGAAAATAAATCTATTTTCTGTACAAAAATGTGATTAGACATGAATTAAATATAATGGATTTTTATAAAATCTTTTCTTCATTAGATGTCCATATAATTTATTCCATGTTTATTATAAATTATTTATTTATGATGAATGATTTCTAGGAGTCTCATCCTCAATAGAAGTCCTCAACACTAGGCTGAAGAGAATCATGATTGTGGTTGTATGCTCAATTTATCATCAGACAATGAATAAATATCTAAATAGAGATGCCTAAGATCTAATATTATAGAGACTAGTTACTTCTCCAATTATACATGGTATTTAAGAAAAAGATCAATGTGTCCACATTGTGTTTTATTTTATGCACTGATATTCTAGTGATTTTTGTTACATGTACATTATCATGTATGCTCCTTGTACTAGCGCAATACTTGTGACACATGTCAAATCATTTGATAAAATTACTCAATTCAACTGTAATCATGTGTAAATAATTGATAAAAACTGTTTTCCTAAATGTGATTGAATAATGATCTAATTAATGAAATAATTATCTATACATCGATTTACCTCCTCAATAATGGTTTTATCATCAATAAGATTATAATTATACAAATAAATGAGTCTCCACAATAATATCTAATAATAATCCAATCCTTATTTATGAATCACTTATTATGTTATCAATTATGAACATGAAAGCTAAAAAATCAATTTAACATGTGCCTGCAAAACCTAGTAAGAGCATCATTTTTAAATAAGGGCACTAGCAGCCTGATAATTGTGTGATTAATAAAATAATTTCAGAACCTCCAATGAATCCCTATCAATAATCATCTTTTATTTTTTTTTTTTAAATTCCATTAATGCATAAATAATATATAATTCAAAATAAATTAAGACAGCAAAATTACGTAAATCTATTTAATGGTGGAATTTTTTTGAGAACAGTTTAATAATTTTGATATCAAACTTATAATAACTAAAACTATATTAAATCCATTTTACCCATAGAACACCACATAATAATTTTTTCATTATTTATTTGACTTCAATATACTATTACATTTTTAGAATTTTATAGACTTTTATTCTGAATAAGAATCACCACAAAGGAACCTCTTTCCCCTCATTAACGATCCTAATTTCATCCCCCTGTCATGATAAGTATCAGACCCTATGAATCACATTGAATCCATTATTCATTAATTCTATTCCAAAATCCCATGAAAATACCACCATTATTATATAGATAAATGATATGTTATTCCTATACAGGAATGGAATTCAGGAATAGTATAATTCCATTCATTAAATAATCATTAGACACCCAATCAATCAATTTGAAAACATTATCTGGATCTAATGGTTAATCTCTTGGGCATCAAATAACTCATATATACCATGTATAAACAATATTTTATAATTAAGAATATCATAGGAGTTATAGTAGTTTTTAATTTAGTTTATTAGTCATTGATTATAGGGATATCAGTCACTTTTTATATAATACATTATCACACAATACATCTCTTAAAATCATTTCAATAACAATTTCCATAGTGTTTTAGTTTTATATAAATTCCACGTTAATTATATGATAACTATGAAATTTTATTGTTAGAATTTTATACATGGAATCACTAGAATAAATTGAATATTTTATTTAATTAAATAAAATAATGTAATAATATATCCTAATATGCATGATGTGTAATCCAACACATCAATACCCACAATAGATTCTATAAATACTAATGAAATTATCAAAATATCATTGACACCTGATCACATAAATCATTTTCATCCATTTCTCTCTTCTATTTCAATATGTGATTCATGAAAATCTCAAGAAATCAAAACAAAAAAATGAAAAATGATCAATTCTCTATAATACATGGAAATAAAAATACATATCAAATAATAAATTAAAAAATAATAGGTGTTTTATGGACACAAAATCCCATCATTGTCAACATATCCTATTAAAAATATTATATATCTTTATGTAATAGGTGTCACCAAAAACTGTAACTACATAAGGATAACAATTATCACTAGATATTATTTTAATGGGGATCCAATTAATATTAAAAATGTGTAATTATAATTGAGTAAAACTATTATATATCCTCATGATAATATCCTTGGTATTAGTCAATGAAAAAAATTCAATGGTCGAATTGATTAATTGTATTACTAGATTCATCACCCAAAATCATAAAATAAATGGTATGTCACACTAGAAACAACATTTAGGAATGGATAAAGACCCATTTCAATGTCCATAGTGACATTAAAAAATCAGTTCAACATTACGAACAATTATAAATCTAGGGTTTTTTCACATATGTAAGTATTATATCCACTAAAAATACCGTGATTACTATGGTTATACGAAAAATTGTCATCAAACCCCCTATAGTAGTTTTCAATGTTTTTTTTGTTACAATGTAGTCCATGTCTTTCCATTAAAAATGAGAGGCATCAAATTTGTAAAATAGGTCTTCTGTAGACAATACGAATTGTGTATTTATTTTTAGATACAAAAACATTTTTACCTAATTCATGAATAATTCATTCCTGAACCTGGAAAACCTAACTTATTTTTATATTTTTCTTTTTTTTCATGGGCATGTATCCACTGCAAAGGCTCACCCATCCATGTCAATATCTGCAAATGAATATGTAATCACCTAAGAATCTAATCCAATATAAAATAAAAATATTTTTTTTAGTTAGAATGAAATCATAAATAATTTTAAAAAATAAGAATATAATTATAAATTTAAATAGAAAAATTATTGAAAAAATAAAAAATTTGTGGAATCATCATAAATATATTGCGGCTGACATTGCAACTTGTGTCTATTAGAAACCCATGGATTTGAGATTAGGAATATACATATCTCCCAAAAAAACTAAAAAAAAGGATTTAAAATATATGGAAGACCCTTCTATATAACATTTTTATATTTACCTTTGTATAATTAATTATTCATGTAACAGAGATATCCTCTCATGAAGTCCCATTAATATAATACAATAACGGTCATCTATGAATGGTTAATTCAGATTTGAATTATGGAATTTATATATATGTATTTACCATAAATTTTAAAATGAGAAATTATGAATATATATGAATAAATAATAGAGGATACACCACAACAATAATCAAATATACAAATGAAAATCAAGAGAAATCCAATACAAGGTTGAAGAGATGACAATGAGTGGTGTTCAAACATCAATATAATGGCCATTCTATAATATAAGAGGGTTTTGCCTATTAAATTTGGATTTTCAAATTTATAATTTACAAAAAATATAGGGTAGTAATATTTTAATTTTATATCGAGTAGGTATCCTATTACTAGAATCAAAATAATGGTGTCTCTATTTGGACGACATGTATTTAGAATAATTTCACTCATATTCTTGTGGAGATGGAATTAAAAATGAGATAATCCTACATTCTAGCAGTTGGTTGGTGGAATTTTATATCCAAGGATAATAATGTATCCATGATCCCTCCAAACTCTCTCATTATATTATATGAGAGCCCCAATCTATATTCCATATCCAAGATGATTATTTTGATTAATATTAAGGAATATGTTTTCCTTCATAACACTTTTTGAATGTCCTTCATAATATGAAAAATATAGTCATGTTTATCACAAAACTTCAAAACCAATTTGGAAATGTGGGTAATTACACTCCTCCCACTATATGACTTCTATTATATATAATCTCTTAGTGGTCATTTATTATAGCATCCTAACCTCTATGGTCATTAGTTCATGTCTAAATGATTAATTTCAATTCCAATTTGATAATCCTAATAACAAGGTTCTAGAATCAATTATTTTAACTCAACACATACATAATCATACATTGAGATGAATAAATCTCTAAAAAAGATAAATGATATTACATTTAATATTTCTATATCTATACAAGACATATAATTGTCCCCAAAATCATATATCATAGAAGGATCCGTATAATTGTACATAGATCATAATTGATTACTCTAAGCCATGAAAAATACCTCCATTAGTATCACCTATGAAAACACTAATCTACCCTTCCCAAAACATTCTATTTAGATATTCTATCAACATATCCATCATTTTAATGCTTTCACAATTTAATAATTACTTATTTTATTTATTCTCAATATCAAAAACTAAAATAGATTATCCTTTAATGCACATGATTTATTCAAAATTTAATGTATTTCCATGTAATAACATTGGAAAATCATTAAAACATAACTTTCGTACTCATGGAGATTCAAATAATTTTGTGTCTCATAAAACATATCTAATTACATTATAAATAATTAATAACAGCTCTTATGTATTACATATCATGACAAACATTACTTCATCCAAAAATAAAATTACATGAAAATAGATCGTTATACCTATATCTATAGAGGTATCCAATTATTTAACAGATATATAATAAATATAAAAAACACATCATTTGTTCAAACTTACTCATTGAAAAAGGAAACAATAAATATGAGTCATTCTGCCCTGCTATAAAATGATAAAAATTCAACTTCTATCTAAAAAATCACTATCATTCTAATTTATCTCAATACATAATTAATTCAATGGTTTATATAAACTATAATATATTATAATTTATTCATTATATACAATAGAATCATGAAAAATAAATACTAACTTTTTGAATAATAGAATTAATTTTCATTTTCCATATAATAATTGAGATAAAAAATACACCATCGCTATGACATCAGGGTTATATCACCGTTTCTGAATGACCATTTCCATTTATGAAGATTTCATTGTATTCTCACTATTGATATGAGAATATAATAGTTATAAATCATGATCCATCAAAAACCAAATTCAATTTATGGATGTGTTTAAAACCACTCAAACTTAAGAACCATTATGAAATATTATCTTGTCACCCTTCTCGACTGAGGATAACATCATCAATGGAATCCAAGGGATTTTATTTCATAATGACTATCAATATAGTAAAATTTCTAATTGATAACTCCCACTATATGGAAATAAATAATCATCTCTTAAAGAGTACCCAATTACTGTTTTAATCATCATCTGAACATTGATTGTCATGTTGATCAATACTAATCAACCCTACCAACAGAAGACCTTTTCACCCTTTTGATTTTTCTAAAATCCTTTAAATAGGAGATAAATAAATTTTATTGAGATTCATTATTAGTGTTCACATAGTAGTGCATGGACATTTATACCTAGTATCATGCAATGATATCCAAAGAATACAAGAATCACATTGAAATTCATCACCTTCATTAAAAATTTTAATTTCATGATATCATTTTAAAACATGCCACATTTAATAGTGGGTTTTACCTATATACCATACAAATTTTTATTAGGTTATGATTCAATGCCCTCCATAACTAGAAACTAGACTCATTATGACATGATTATCATGGGACTTGAACTACGCCTCATGTGTAAATAATAACCATGATAATTTCAGTATTTATTTTATTTTATAGATATCCCATTGGAATTTTGTTAAATATATGTAAGAATTACTATTAGATAGGGAAAGAAACCATTCTCACCAATTAATTTTATTCATCACACAAAAAGCAACCCATTCTCAAACACCTCTATATCATGTTATCGTGATTGAAAATGGAAATATATTTGAATGATATTAACTAACTAAACTGGACACACTATAAAAATGAATCATTCAAAAATTCCAACATGATTATTATGTAAAAAAAAGTTATGAATCATTATATCCATTATAATTCCCTAAAATCCATAAATAGATTTTACCTCAATTCACCTAATATTATAATTTAATCCCTATAAATATAATATATAATGAAATAAATCTAATAGTTCAAAATAACCTCAGATAATGTAGAATAATATTAAAACCATGATATTAATGCTATGGACTCCTGGTCTACAACATATTCCAAATTATAGGTCACATAGGAATTTAAATATCATGAAAAAATGATACTTTTTTCAAAACTCAATTAGTCAAATATATTCTATAATCATGAACACCATATCATATGTCTCAAATATACACATAAATAATGTGTAACATTCTATTTTTACCTTTCTAAGGAACTAAAATTAATTTATAATCCACATTCCAGAAATAACCCTTCAGAATACCAAACAATTCTATTATCGGTAATAAACCTAGAAATTTTATAGTAAATAATTTTCATAAAATACCCATAAACTCTAAGATCAGTTAGAGAGATTTCCATTCCTTACTATACTAGAAAAAATATATGTTGAAACAACCAATTTAAATAAATTTTCATTTGTATCAATCACACAAGATGGGCTCATCATCAATGATATAGATGTCTTTACTATCCTTTAAGGGTCACCACACGTCTTCAGTACCGTTGGACTATATCATCACAACTAACATTTAATAATTTTCTATAGGTTAATCAAGACCTATATTCTAATGAATAAATATATATTTTAGTTTTGGATTATTGAATTACATAATAAATATAAATGGAAATACATAATATTATAATTCTAAGAGGCATTAAATAACCAGGTCTTTTTCATTACTAATATTTGTTACACAATAGTATGGTAATATTTCATTTCAATCCCTATGTTAAAAAATGATGAAAGTTATTCTTCATGAAATAATTACCATATTTGAAAATCAAAATCATATTAATATAATTTCATAAGAGAAAAAAATACATAATAAATTTAGAAAAAAAATATTTTCTTTTTAAAAGTGAAAAAAACTATAAAATCACTAATCAAGGGCATCAATATATTCAATCGTAACATGAAAATCCTATTTGTAAATGTGTTACTGAATCAATATTTTTATATTCATTATAAAATTTCATATATTCCTATATCATGAATAAAATATGAAAAATATCAGTACAAATAAAAAATACATTGGTAATCACATTTTAAGATACCACTTTAAGGCAACTCAACCGGTTTCGTAGCATAGTTTTCTAGATAAAACCCGCACACCTCCACATACTCTAATAGATTTATATTAGAAAAAATGGTATGAGAAGATAATTTAATATAAACATACCCCCTATATCAATTTTCAAAAACAAAATAGTAACCATCATTTATCATATATTTATGGTTCATAGGTTTAATTAAGAATTTAATATAATTTGACAAATGATTTCTAGAAATTCCAGAACATAAGATGGATTACCCATTAGTTTAGTCCAATATGAAAAATGATAAAATGAATAGTACTTCATAAAAAAATATAAATAGATGAACTAATATAATTACATACCAATACCTTATCTAGATATGTGAATCCCATATTAGATACCCATTATCGATCAATCACTAAAATTACCCATCCCAAACTATGTATATTATAACTAAAGATAGTTCTTAACATACATTGTTCCATGATAGACGAAGATGGTTTTTTCAAAAAAATAATAAATTGAACCACAAAACAAGACACACTCTTAATAATATGTGTATTTATATGTTTTGGTCACATTCTTAAAATATATAAATTATTTATTGACTAAAATAATTGAAATAACAAGAAATTACAAATTCAAGTAGATTTTTTTTTGTCATTGAGAATTTCCTGGTGAATAGTCCAAAAAAAGGATCACAACATAAACATTTCTATATCTATATTATCTATTCAATTAGACATGAACATTTTATGTCTTACCATTCTTGTCCATGAAAAAATGGACCTTCTTCATCTAGTGTGGGAGAGTTTCCAATCCAAGGCTTCTCCTCCGAGGAATCTATGTCCAATAAAAATGATTCGGAGACTTATGTCTCCACCATGATGATTATTTGAGCCAAGTAAATTTTAATTGACATTTAATACCCAATACCTCATGATGAATCCCATTGTAACAAGTGTTTATTCATATTTGACAGTATATATTTTTATTATAGTGAGAGGAAATTCAATTAGAAATCCTATTTAGCTATCAATTGAATTTTCATAGGAGGACCATCCAATTGAATTGAATAACTTCCAAGGATCTATTTTTTAATTAGTTTTGAACCAAATATCTCACATATCGTTAAATAAATCAATATTTGTGAGTCGACCCAATCCTAGGGGTTTTATAGGAATCAATAAAAGTGATGAAATCTTACCCCTTATGTTATCCAATATATATGATATGTTATATATTATATATATTGTTCTAATAACACCATTTTTTCAATGTAACAAGTATTTTTAAAAGGTAAAATAGAATCTTTTTTAAAATACCATGATTTTGGACATTCACTAGGTCAAAACTCTTTCAATGTCAACCCTTGAATAATGTGAATTATTTTATTAATGTCCTCAGATATTCTAATGATAGACACATATAACTAATAGTACCCATTAACCAATATTTCAACCAAAATGGATGGTATTGATGATTGTAATATGCTACCAAAATTAAAACATATGAGATCCCACATATTGGAAGAATCCTAGAGTATTATATATCTTATTAGGTAATTCCTATGAATCTAAAGGAATCATAATAGAACCAATCCCAATTGGAGATTATTATATATCTTATGAATACTCATTACATATAAAATAAATGAAAATGGATGGCCAAAATGACAACCAAATAAAAAAAATCCCTTGATGACTAATTGTTATTATTGGATATCGTTTAAACACACAAGAATCAATATTCCTACTGAAAACTTATCCCTCTCTAGTTTGCTAAAATGACATTGATCACTATACCATATGACTTAATCTGATATATTTACACTCATATTGGTTTTATGTCATGAAAATCCACTATTTTTTGTAAACATCTCAACAATGAATACATATTCATGGAATTGTGATCGTGTATATTCACTGAACATACTATTAGTTTGCCAAATATCTCAATAAAAATTTTAATTTTTTTAATTTTTTTAATATTTGAATGTATTAATATATAATTCATAAATTTAACATTGTTTGTGTCCAAAATAAATTATTCAACATTGTCAGTTACTAGTTTGATTTCAAATTGATATTTCATTCTTAAAAACCACACAAAACTCACATTAATCTAATTACCATGTAGTTCTAGATACATAACATTGTTATTTATATTACTATGTATATTGTTTACAATGTTAATCTTCACAGAATAGTAAATGTATATTAACCATTACAATGAACATTGTTTAATCAAGGATTCACTTCATTAAAAGAAATCAAAAAATTCATTTTCATTCAGAATTAATTGATATGAAATAATTTGTAAAAAAAATTGTATATGATTTTTTATTATATTCATAATGTAACATTGTAATTTCATTTAATATTCCTAATCCAAACTAAAAAACATCTCTACCATTAAAATATAAAAATAAAATATAGATTGATTTTTTTTGATATTTAAATAGTAATATAAATAACTAGTAAGAGAAATATTTGTATCATTCAATATACAAAATACTTCATAATAATACATTCTCAAATTTGAAAATTATTGCTACAGTAATGAGTGTTTCATTATAAAAATTACTTTATAAATATATCAAAAAACAATAAAGATTTAATGGACCTGATAATTAATCATCTTATGAAAATACATGGCCTCCCATTCTATAGGTCTAATCCATCATTAAATTATAATTTTTTATATTCCAAACACCATATCCTTTTGGATTTAATTTTTAAGAAATTCAGTGAATGATTTCATGTGAGATGGAGTCTAGCAGGGAAATATTAATTACTCAACAATATACCAATACAAAAATAACATTGATTGATTATCAGTAATTTATAACATATTAACATAAAAAAGTATCTATTTTTTTTCCATGAACTATTTAAAAAAGTTATTTAGTCTAAATAAAATGATGTTGTAATTTATAACCTAATATTAAAATCCTTTCCCAAATATGCAAAAATATATATTCATTTCAATCATAAATACATTATTTGTAGGAAAATGTTGTGGCATATATGTATGCCCTGACATAGTGTGTAGCCACATAGTATAGGATACTGTTGTGGAATACCAAACCACTCCATCACCAACTTATAAATTCTATATTTTTTCAAAACAATGATATCATTATTATTATATCAATATATGATGTCGATGTTTGTTTTGATGAGGTAGTTTTCTTCATTCATAAATCATTGGGTTGCCGAGAATATGGTGGATCTTATAAAAACATAATATTTCACAAGGTGCATATATAGAATAATATATATATATAACTCCCATATCATATGGATGTATAGAATGATTAATATCTCATTCCCCAAAAAAATGTAACTTTATTAAATGGATCATCGAGTCCAAATGAATTAATATTACGATGTAACCCCCATATCATAATAATCTTTTAAGGACATAACCCATAAAATTCCAACCTTGATCTTTGTGGTAGGGAAATAAAGGATGTGGGCCCATTTGGTTTAGTTCTCTAATAATATTATATAGATATAAATTATCCATATTTCAATTAAAATTCAACAATAGTTTCATATATCTACTTTGATCATTACAGAAGAGCGGGATCATATCACTACTCTTATCCCGATAGGTCATGTGAATATTATGATGATAATATTGGAGTATGCATATATTCAAAGCCCATATAGAGTATAATAATAGTATTTTAATTAAATAATATTATCGTTCATATATATCTATTACCCTAAATTTGTTGGAAAATGATGAAAAGTAATAGTGGAAACCATATAAACGGTTCATTTTCCTACGCACAACTATAAATATCATTCATATATCAATGCAGTATTGAAGTAGTATATTAAATATATTCATGAATAATTAATCATGTTATTATATTCGAGTAAAACCCATGGACTAAGATCATTTCAATGAACATAAATATTAAGGTCACTAGTATATCATGTAAAAAACTATAGAGATATCATATATCCAATATATAACATATGAAGAAAGAATGAATTATAAAATCATAATTAATTACCCAAAATTAAAGAATCATATGAATTAAGATAACTACAAATAATTATGATCCCATATTATGATTGATTCACTAACCTTGGTAAAAATTCAACAAACATCTAAAGTATTTCATTAAAATTATTATTTTATTATGAATCCCTATATATTATATTAAGATAAAGAGTATTCAGTAATATTAAAATATGAAAATATAAATAAAACAAAATTAAGATAAAAATGAAGTAATTTTTTGATGAAATTTTTATGTCCCATGTTTTTAACATTTATATTATCCTTGGTTATTATATTTAAATCTAATTTTCATAATTTCATTAATAAACTATAAATACAATAATTTATTTTTTATGACTATAAATGTTCAAGACATATATATGTTATTATTTCTCCCCAAGGTCTTCATAAATATATTAATAATAAATTGTCAAAATTATATTGATGTAAGAAAGAATAACTTTTAACAATTAAGCTGAAGAAATCAACAAATCAATTGACAAACACCATAAGTTAAAATGTTATACTAATATAAGAATATTGTAATAAAATAAAAAATATTCATTAATTAAAAATGAAATAAAATAATATACACTGCACCAAAAAAATAATAAGGGTTGTTTCTTCCTACCAGTTAAATGGGTGTAGAACTAAAAAAGGAAAAATATTCTAAAAACAGAATAGAATATATAAAAGAATAAATTTATTATTAGATTTCTTGAAATAATTAAAAAAACAAATATAGAAGATTTTAATCCTTAATTAAGAAATTTAGTATAATTTAATATGAAATACAGATTTTATTTGATCATATGAGTGGAATTGTACATATTTCAAATTTTATTGGGTGGAAAATTTCTATCATAGTAATACTTTGTAATATATTATTTTTAACTACTAAAATGATGAATCGAAACAACTATTCATCTCTACATTATTTTTTAGTAAGATTTATATCCACAAATATAATATAATAATCATTGTTCCTTTATAGGAAAATATAATCTTATTTATAATGATATTTTTGTACTTCGGAATACCCTTCAAAATCCACATCCTTGGTTACCATTGAATTTATGTCCTTCAAAATGGTTGAATTCCATGAATAAATTGTATACATAATCAAACATTGGAATCATTTATCAATAATTATAAAATATAAGCTCATTTTTACAATTATATTGTGTTTTATGATCCCATAAATAATATTTATCAATATTTACTATTTTCGTAGATTCGCAATAAGAATGATTCATTTTGGGCTTCTATGATCAGATTCAGAGATGGAAGAATTAATTATAATTTTGACCAAATAGTATATGTTATAAAATGAATTAATTTTTCAATTTTGACTAATTTAGATGGTGAAATTCAAAAAATTTAGAATAAAATTTTGTTATTAATTTTGAAATTTTCATATTAAAGTTCAATTAATTCATAAAAAAACATATTGTGACTATTATAATTTATATTATAAATTTTTTTTTATGATATGAAAATATAATTTATAATATATGAATATATGATATTTATTAATCTAAAAAATATACCCAATCATTGGATGTAATTTAAACATGTTCTAAAAAACATTATCATGGAATCAATTCGATGAATGCTCTTTTAAATTAATTAGGGAGAAATAATTCATCCTATATTGATAACATTTTCTGAATTTTTCAATATTAAAATGAATATATTTAATCTCATGTTCATCTAATTATACAAGTCATATGTGATTCCTTGGTAGGGTATTTCACTATTTAGTGAAGGATTTCCATATTTGGAAATTTTATCATTCTCCAATCCATGGGTGATTTATATATGCTTATTTAAATTTCTACTCATAGTCACTAAGGGATAAAAAAATATCTACACTTAAGGATGTTTCATTTGGATTTCAGTTAAATTGTTTCTGTTTTTACATCCTATTCAAAATATAATGCCGAAAATTATTATTTGATTCAAATAAATAAATTTTAAAAATATTGATGTGAAATGTTTTCAAATGCTGCTCACTAAAAACCATTATAAATTATATAAAACCATTCACCATTTTAATTGTTCTCTTTCATGGCTCTGATATCATATGTAATTAATGATTTGGATTTAATTTTTGATTTTATCATTTTTAATTTGTATCTTATTCGACAATTAATGAAATCTAAATAATGATTTTTTTTAGTGTATGTATAAATAAAAAAAGTAATATTATATATATTATTAATTTCTTTATGAATTTTCTACTATATTTCTAATTTTTATGTGTAATGTTTGATATCAATAAAGGAAAAAAATATTTACATATTTGTATTTCTCTCTCCACAAAACCCTTACTAATTGTTGACACCTAAAACATCAAAATGATGAATTGTTTCACATAGAAAAATAATGTATGGACATTCCACCACAGTAAAAGAAATAATATAAATGATAAATTTAAAAGAGTTATTTTAGAAATAGGATATTAAAATATAATGGGGTTTAATCCAATAATTAAATTTATGGGTCATATTTTATAAATAAAGGAATGTGTAATGTGTTTTCTAATTAAAAAAATCATGTATCTATAAACAATATTTCTTCATATATATAAAATATTTCTTAAAGAAAATTATATATAAATGAGATAAAATATCATTCCCTTGTTCTAAAAACATGAATCATGATTCTCAAATATTAAATTCTAAGGAAATGTTAAAAATGGATAGAATCATATTATTGTGGTTGTAAAAAGAATATTTTATAAAAAAAAATTATTTTTTACATTTTTTTGAAATATATTTATGAACATTGTATATTAAATATTATTTTTAATTTTTTACATTCAAATGATATTTTTTCTATGAGGGTAATAAGATTAAATCCAGTTTTATTCTTAAATCTTTATATATAAAATAATCATTTTCATTATGGTCTGAATATATTTTATTTAAATTAAAATCACCCAATTATAGAAATTTTATTTTATAAAAATAATTCAATGTTTTTGTATGTTTCTCACAACATAAAAAATAGTTCCATAATTTTATTTGGATAATATATATAATAATTCTAATATAATTTTTAATCTCATTAAAGCATTAATAAATTTAATTTATGATAAATCTATGTGATAATGATTATATTTTTCATTATAATGAAATTTGGATAAGTATATTTTAAAATTTATCAACAAAGGGTCTTAATTTGTTTTTTATGTCAAATTATTTTGGAAGTGAATTTATTTAATTTTTAAATTAATTAATGTTTCAAAATATAACTGTCTTTGTTTTTATTATAATTTTTCCATATGTTTAGAATAAAAATATATAAACTAGTCTACGTGGATTTATTGAGAGTTATTATTATATTTTCATGATATAAATTTATTTATTATTTCTGTAGATTATATAATTAATAGATATTCTTATAAACCACCGATTCATTATTTCAATAATGAAAAATATATAATAATTTTTTATTATAAATTAAAAAATAATGATATTTTCCGTGATTTAAGGGGAAAAAAATATTTCCAGGAAAATATTCCATATTATTTATCTGTTGATGTTTTACATTAAAATTACAACATTTTATTTATGTTATATCATTCAATTAAAGTGATATGTTCATAAATTTACCATAAAAATAATTTATGAGAATAAAATCTAATTTAAATAATTAAGAAAAAACATTAAATATAACATAATGGAAAATTTCTAGTTGATAATTTCTAAAAATTCGAATTTATATAATGTTTGAAACCAATTGGAGTAATACTGAGACAATTATATTTTTATTATTAAAGAAATCCCATGACTTTCTTTTCCTGCACATATATAAGGGACAATCACATTTCTCTAATTCACACCTAATTGGATCTTTTAACATGACCAAACCCTAATAAATATTATTTATAATTTATATATACACAGAATATATACACTTATTTTCCCCAATGGAAATCCATATTGTCCATTACAGGGGATCTAAAAGTCTTGGTTCAATAAATAGTTCATCTCCTAAACAGATCATTATCTTTTGAAATAATCATCAACGAACACTAAATCATTAATATTATTTAGAATAATAATTAAATTATCATATGTATACAAAAAGTATAATTAATTCCATGAAAATAACATTTATCTACCTGCATTCCATGAACATATAAGTTAAAATATCACTCGTTCGTATGACTTACCATCTAGACATTGCGATAAAATTCATTTTCCATAATCATATCCTATCAATGGTGGTTGTGATGCGTTAAATTTTTATATATTATATTTAAGACATTTATTTCTTATGTAATGATAATATCACATATACTATCTTATCTTCCTACTAAATAGAAAAATATAATGGATATCGTGCATATGTGGGGACTACAACCCCCATAATTCAGCTTGGATTGATTATGATTTCAATTTTTCATGGATGATAATGGATTTAATTAAAATATATGACCAATATTAATGACTAATTAAATAAAAAATTTGATTATTATTTAAATTTCATTCATTCTATCTTTTTAATAATGAAACCATCATTAATTTGTATTTACAATATACCATATCAATGAATGGTTTTAAATGATATTAAATATTAATATTTTATAAATATATATAAATTTAAAAATATATAATATGTATGATATATTATCATGAATAAAATTCAGTATATGATGTAATGTTGTATAATGTTCATGGAACAGATCTACAGAACACAAAATATCATGAAAAACATAATAATTTTCACCCATATATGATGTTTTAATAATAAATCGTTAACAATAGGTGTATGAGATATTTTTAAGGTACAATATATAATATAATAAGTATATAAGTAAAAATTATAAAAAATAATAATATGTTAAAATTAATTACAAATGATTTTAGTGAGCATTGGATAAAAATCAAACAGAAATCAGTGGTTTGGTGTCTAAATCACTTGTGGATTATTTATGAATAAGTTTATAATGATATAATTAAATTATTTATATATAAATAATTAAATGTAATATATTATCCAATTATTAATTTATTATAATAATTTTTCCCTTTAATTTCTAACACCATTTTTATTGAGATTAAAAAAATATTAATATAGAAAAATTACATTACTTCCCTCTTCGATCAAAATTAATTTACATCAATTCCAATTGTATTGAAAATTATTATGAAAATTATTTTATAAAAAGGTATGTTTACATAATTTCATATAACTAGAATATTTTATATTAAAATTGTTTCAATAGGGACATTTTTTCATATTATGACTATGTTACATATTTACGTTATAATAATTATTATCAGAATGTCTTATTACATCTTATATAACTTGAGAAAAGTTTCCTACTATAATCTGTGATGAATATTTTGAATCATATTTTTTATGTTTTTAAGGATATATTCATTTAAATGGTTTTCTATAATATTTTGGATTTGTTTTTATTATATTATTATTCATTTTAATAATGTTTAAATGTTTAAAAAGTGGTTTGAAGCCCAATAATACTACATTGGGAGCAGGGTAAAAACCTTGGAAACACCAATTTGGGTTTATGGTGGTTTACTATGTAGGTGGTGGTGTGATGACATTTCTGGGTGTGGAACATGTGTGTGGAAAAAGGGGGATCATCCCTTTTGTGACTACATGATGGAATAAGTAAGGCTTCTAGAGGAGGTGGACTCATGTGATATAGATGAAACCTTACATGAAATGACACCCATAACGATAAGTAAGATGAGGGAATGGAATATATAATTTGTGGATACATGATATTGAGACTTCATTCCAGGTTTAACTGTTGGATAGTTGGTCTCTATTTCATTGATGCGTGATACAGAGGTTGATGTTGGTGAGGAAGATGGTGGTGTCACTGATAGTGGAAAAAGGTAGTTAAGAAAAAGAGGAATATCAGGGCTCAAACTAGATCTGTGATAGCTAGAGAATACATCATGGACTTGATGGCCACCCATGGGTAATCACAAGGGAGTGCCACTAAAGTCAAACCTATGGGTCATGTACCATTGGGTCGGTTAGGACCTATGGGTAATGCAATAGGATCCTTCATTCCTACTAGGGAATATAGACCATACTATAATAATAAAGTATGGTTTCATGGGTGGGAAATACACTATAGGGAGAGTATATGGGATGTATTTCTAGGAAATGTGTGTGGTGTGTGTGTTGTAATGTAATTGTACACCCATGAACATAAAAAATAAATATATTATTTATTTTAAAATTTGATATCTTTTTTCCTCATCAAAATGCCATGAATGAAATTTTAATGCATTATTTCATCACTAAAACATGAATTACAAATGCTTTACATGGATTATATTCTAATGAACCCACCCATATTCTATATACTGAGGTTAATTTTAATTATTATAATGGTTGTATGTTTTTGTAAACCAAATCAGTTGCCATGTATTATTCTATGTTGAAATGGTGACGTATTTATAAAACCCATTTATTTAACAGGGTTCATGATATGATGAATGGATTATGAAAAACTTTTTTAATCATGACATAATTCATATATACCATGATTACCGTTACTAATAATCTAATTTAAAACATTTTTATGGTTCTATTCCCAAAATCATGAAGACATCTTTTATTATGATGTGTATAATGAAGGTTCTTGTTACTACAAATTACATTGGAGACAATATAGAACTTTTATGAACTAGTTGTGTTTTTTCAATGATTCAACCAAAAATAGACCTATGTAATTGAAGAGTGGATCATTATGTTATGTTATCAATATACATCTATTATGATTTAATATTACAAAATGAAAAGTATCAACTGATATTTCGATAATGATTGAAAAAATGTATAGTACTAATGGAAAATTGATTCATTGTTA
Organism: Viscum album; assembly: GCA_963277665.1. Taxonomy (NCBI): domain Eukaryota; kingdom Viridiplantae; phylum Streptophyta; class Magnoliopsida; order Santalales; family Viscaceae; genus Viscum; species Viscum album. The sequence continues at coordinate 167,086,643 of OY728135.1, forward strand.
ATATACAATTAATAAATTAATATATTTGATTCAAGGGATGAAATACAGACATCATTAATCTGATATCTAAATAAATCACCAAATTGTGTAAAAACAGAAAAAAAAAGTTTGAATAGTCAAATTTATTCTATATATCTATTGTTATATAAAGTGATTCCATCAATATAAATTTGTAGAAAATATATTTTACATAACATGTAAAATTAATTATATCTACAAATAATATTAATATAAATATTTATTAATTTATATCAAAAATAATCATATGAAAATGAAATCAAAACACAAGATGATAAATGTGAAAATTTGATTTCATATTTTTATATTCTTCAAAACAGTCATCTAGATGGTAAAAATTTACAAACAATCAGAATATAAATATAATATTTTACAACATTATTTAATTTAACATTAAATTATAATTTTATTAAATTGATGAAATAAATTAATTTATGGACCCCTAATTCGATGGTATATTATTACCTCATTTAGTTTGAAAATTCAAATAAATTATATTTAATATGATAGTTGATATGTATTATTTAACATGACCCATCATATATGAATTTTCTGTTTCCCATGAGTAGATATCTTTAATGAAGAAACTAATGTATTATAATAGGTCCCATTCAATTTAATCAATGTATATATGTTATGTAAAACAAAAGGGTAACATATGAAAGGATGATATTGACATGTTTCACATTGATGATTTGTTTGAAAATATAGTGAATATAATAAAAAATAATATTGTTTATATTTTAAATTATGTTAATTAATTATTATTTTATAATTAGTAGTTCTATACCAAAATAATTAAATATTCCTATGTTAAACGTAACTACACCATAATTATATCAATAAAATATATCACTTCTATAACTTCTTCAACTATAGAATGAAATAATAGTGATGATTTATGAATTTATCTAGAGATTATGATATTTAAATATATTATTTTATATTAATTTAAATAATCTGGATCAATATAAATAACCCAACCATTATGATTGTTTTCTTTAAACATAATTTCACTTGAACAATCTACTAGGAAGTTATCCTTAAAATAATAATATTCATTATCAAAACCTTCTTCCAAGGACATCAGTATTTATGTTAAATATGAATGTTGAAAAGAAATTTTTATAATAGATATTTTATTTTTAAAACATTCATAAACATATTTGTTCATGAACATATATTCACTCTATCACAACTACTATTTTATTTAATTTAAAGTTTTAGTATCAAATATTTAGAGAATTATCAGTGTTGTTGGTTAGTATCCATCATGCTCCATATTCTCCCTATATAGAAAGTAATCATCACTTTCTTCTACAAAATATTTTCGTATATACATAAATATTTATTCCATAACATTAATGTATTATAGAACACTATATAGTTATTGTACAATGAATGATTCAAAATACTCTTGAAACATATCTAAATATATAAAATATAATTATATGCATGACCTTATTGAATTATCTCCCCTAAAAATATAGAATTAATGGTTTTATCATAGTGACTATGTAATATCGAAACCATATGATTTTCTATCTCATTATGTTAATGTTAAAATATTTTATTATTCATTATATTTATCTTCATTCGAAGGTTTCAAAATTGTTCATGGATATAGTATGAACACCAATTTAAACATTCATTTATTTATTATTTTGAATATTATATAATAAAAAATCCTCAATGATTTATCCCATTAATGATTATATAATTTTTTATCAAGAGACTTTGTAGAGGAAAAATAAAAACATTACTCTATATTGACTAATTTAGTTAATGAATATTGAAATAGATCATGTTTTTTGTTTTTAAATTGTTTTAAAAAATTATACAACATTCCTACTTTCATAAAAATAAATGAGTTTAAATTATGAAATCCCCCACAATAATTTAAAATTGATGTCATGAAGCGAATCTAATCACCACAAAACCCAGCCCCAAACCCATCCCGTGACAAGGCCAAAAGGGCATTCCCGATCTCCACGGACTGGAACAATTGCACAGGTATCATATAATGAGTATTGGGAACGATTTACCCGAATTTATAAACATTAAACAATAATAAAACTCAATAAAACAAATTTGGATTTTTCAACTAAAATGATCTATTAAAAAAATTTAGAATAGAATTACACAAGTTCATACTATGTTTAAAGACCATTAATAAATTAAAAAACCAAATAAGGACATCCAAAGAACCTCTATGTGGCAAGAGACACCTCACTCGAGCCATCCCCTCAAGACTTCACCACCAAGGACCTGCTAGAAACCTGAACCACTGGCACTAAAAACTGTACCCAACCTGCGACACGAATAAAAATAACCAAGTCTAGTTACACCCAAGGGTGTAAGTATGGTTTGAGCCAATTACCAGTAGGATAAAACCACTAAGAGATTCCATGTGATAAACAATTAATGAAGAAAATAATGCATGTTTTTAAAAACATCAAATGCCAGTTAAAATTTCTAAAAGATGCAACATTAAATAAAAACAGTTTTCAGGTGGGCCGATTAAAAAAATAAACACTTTTAAAATTAATACCAAAGCTACTGAATTTTCCAGCCACACATACCGTATGACAACGGTAAGCACAAAATATCTAGTGAGCACATGAAATTGGAAATAACCCCTTGGCACTAGCTAGTCGTGGGTCCCAGGTACCTCTTTTCTCGGTGAGAGTAACCATCACAATTATCGGTTCTCATGCACGAGCCACTAGTAGGGAACATAAAAATAACCTAGTGGTCCCCAATCATCATTATCATCATAGTTTAGTTATAGTTGTAAGCATCAATCTTGGTTTGGTAAACTGAGGCCAAACCCCACGGATTCACTAGCATTCTTGTACACATCCACCCACCTAGATACTCGGGTTTTCGCATTGTGCTCAAACATGTTCAACAAGTCAATGAATATAATTTTCAAATGAAAATATCATTTCCACATCATAAATTCACCAAAAATCCCACATGTATAAAACATAAGTCACAAAGGTCAACTTTCATTCAAAATGATTTTGAAATCCGACTGACACAAAATAGCCCACAACACTTTTCACATTTCATTAAAACATCCATAAATCCAATAAAAATTTTAATAAAAACATTCCAATATATTAAAAATCTCATTACATCCCACTCACTTGTTACGTAATACCGTTTTTACCTTCAAAATAATTTTTAGCATCAATCATACATGAAATAGCACACAGACAAGTTTCGCTCCAACATCACAATTTAATAAAACATTTCAGAAATTTTCAAAACATTCTAAAAATATTTGTCATCTTCATACATCACTTAACCTTTCAAAACACAATAATAGGTGAACACACATAGAAAACAGTACATATGTACACTTTTTCCCACTTTTTTTAACAAACTAAAACCTTTACAATTTTCATAAAAAGAACCCAAGTGTTGTAAATATGTCCTGTACACAAAACTTATTTCAAAACCCCAATTTAAGACCGAAAACCATACCAATTCCTATCCAAAAAATAACTGGAAACCCTATAGACCATTATAAAACCACTTTCATGTTTTATAAAATCACCTTGAATAATATTACAAATGATCCAAATGAAAACACACATGTTCATAAAATACTCTCATGAAGTATAACAATGTTTTAAACATAAAACCTATTGAAAAAAAAACCATCTTTTTATGCAAAAATTACACTAATACATTACCAAACCATAATTTTCAGGCCAAACAATATTTAGTAATCCAATTACATATGTCATAATATACACCCAAGTAATACCCCATGAGTTACACACGAGAACACCCAATTTCAAGTTAAAATGCAACTAAAAAATAAAACACTTATCAAAATTAATCAAGAATAGTTTTTGCACCAAACCTATCATATTAGGAATATGAAAAATTAAGAAATACAGCAAGCTAACTTATCAATAATTGTTTACAAATGGAACCACCTACCGAAAGCGTCAAATCCCTCAAAACATGGTGTGAAACATCAACTGAACCACTGCCACACCACAAGGAAGATAAATACAGCCATAGAACACAATATTTGACCAAAAATACACCAAATCAAACCCTAGGTTCAAAACCTAATTTTGGACATTCTATACATTCATGAAAGTGGGAGGAAACCATTAAGAGAATTAAGGAATTGAAGTGAGAAACACTTAACAAAAATAATCTTGAAGAAAACTTCCCAAAATCCACCCGCATCTGAATTTGAATACATCCAAAAAATCATGGGAGGATTGAAAAAATATTAGGACATCCAGTAGGAACTATAATGGGGGAGAATAGTTAAAATATAATGAGTTATGAAAGGATCAATTTACCTCTATTAATCTGGATGATTTCTGAAATCCATATATGTTTCGACCACATTCGTGATTCTATCGATCTCAAAATTTGAGTAGGTAATGGGGGTGCTTAATAGGTACGTGGGCTCAGATTAGAGTTGGAATCACCGAAAAAAACCCAAATAGTGAAGGAGATATTAAAGAATTAAAATTTATTTTTATTGTAGGAAATTGGCTTTCGGGTAGGCCCAATCCCTTAAATAAAAAACCATATCAACCATGATTATGAATTCCTAAATTTTCCAAATACATATTGTGTGTTAATAGGTCAGGGGATGATAATTAAGAATTATAATGGGTGAAAAATGATTAAAAATGAAGGAGTTATAAAGGAATCAGAATTTATTTTTTAATTTGGAATTGGGTTCACGATTTGGCCCAATTCATAAAAACTCACTCATTCTTCCATAATTTCTTGGGAAAACCTCCAAACAAATAATGAATGGGAATAAAATGTAATTAAACATTAAAATATGTCATGTATGTAAAAACTCTCCCCATCATGAAAGCATTCCGCCCCAGAAAGTCATATCAAGGCCAAAGTAACAACCAATCCCAACTGAGAAACCAAGAGGTACTCTGTTGCTAGTTTTCACCCCCAAATGCCAAAACACATCCAGTGATCAATTAATGAAGGATTACTCTCACAAAAAAACACTTACACCACTTTTTTGAAGTGATCAATAACATTCAACCTTTATGCCAGAATAAAAATCCATATGAACTATCAGAACAAGAATCAAGCAATTCACCCAAACCAACTACAACATCGAACAAGGTTAAACATACCTTGCTATAACTATACCATTGGGCACTCTCCGATATAAACGTTTACCCATGAATGATATATGTAGATTGATACCACCAAACTACAATACCTACCTCCAAGTCAAGATCATTGATAAATCTGAGTTACTGGTACATGGGAACAAAAATAGACTCCCCAACAGAAGAGACAACCTATATTTTTCCCAAGATAGAATCAGGACACTAATAGGGGGAGGCCTGAATGGACTCCACAGTACAATGGTTATAATTCCATCAGAAGATTATAAAAGAACTTATATAATACTCATAGTTGGTCTCCCCACCATTATAACTAACCATCATAACTGACCAGCAAGGGATAGTACAGAACGTCCCAATAATTTGAAGAGTTGGGAATGTCACATTGTTAGTCTGCATGATTTGGGAAACCATGCTCTAACAGTGGTGATCCTTCTATCCACATGGTTTTATTGGGCATGGTCACTATTAACAAAGTGAAAACTATGTTTTCAACTAGTCTAGACAAACTCTAAACCTTTTTCCAATGACTCAGTGGAAACCATAGGGGGAGGAAAAAACATTGGGTGATGACATTGGTACATGGCCCTCCACCTATTTCCAATAAAAGTGAACAACATAAGAAACATTATAACACCATATATTTAAAATCTTCCTAACATTCATATTGAGGCTATAACTTTGTAGAAGGGTTTAAACAACCCTATGATTTCCCCTAAATACGAGCCAGCTTCTCTCCAAGACCTATGGCTAGAGCTCAAATGATTGATGCTTTTTTGGCCTCATAGTTAGGCTTTGGAAACCCCATGAACGAGAATTATTCTTTCGTTGCAACCAACATCTACAACACAATCCCTGATAAGTTTTCCAACACATAACACATCCCAAAATCACATTACCCAAACTTGATATTTCACTTAAACAAGGGCTTATAAGATGCACACACATCACACCATGATTGTTCAGGTGAGAAATAATAGTTGTAAAGAAAACCAATAGTTACTTTCCTCTAATATGGAATATTTTTATGTTTTTCCAAGACATACATTCTCCCAACATAATAGAGACTCTCAGATGATTTCCCAACTTTCATGTTTATGGTCAATCGAGCACAGGACATCATAAGGAATCACCGAACATGACCATTGCGACTGATAAATACAATTCATGGAGATGGACATTATACAATATCCCTAAACAACACACAATTCTAGAAAGTAGCCCCAATATCCTATTGTTACCATATTTGTCACACTTGTGGTTTAACATGAACTCATGCATCAAAGAAACTTTGAAGAACCTAGAGGCCCTCCAAGACACCATTGAGACACTCATCCCCACTAACAACACTAGACCACTTCCAGCTTCGACGAATTAGGAAACTTAAGAAACTAAGGTCTCTTTCAACCATCCACGAGAACTATCCCGCTACAAGAGGATAAAAAATCATTAATAGGAAGGAGTGTAAAATCAATAAAAATTGATTGATAAAAGATTCCTTATTCTGATCAACTGAAGGATTTTCCAATGGAGAAACAATCTAGGTTTCACCTCAGTTATGCATTAACCCTTAGTGGGGACATACCTTATCCAATGAGAAAACCCAAGGACCCAACCAAGATGGTCCATTGGTCACAAAAACAATAAAATAGATCCAAACTCATGATGTTTACAACCATAATGGTGTCCCAAAACATATATCAAAAGAGACTACTAACCGATACTTCTACAGAACTTGTTGTCCAAACAGAAACCCAAAATACGATTCGAACAAGAGGGGTTCGTAAACTCAAAACATCCCACAACATTAACATTTTCCAAAAACACATCATATAATCCATCCAAAATAATTCATCAAGACAACATGTTTTTATTTAAAAACATTTACTGAAAACAAACGGTTCAGTGGTTAGTGTATCCACCAATGGTACCCCATGGGCCTTATATATTCATGTTTCTGTGCCACACTGGGCACCCTCCTCATATCCATACCAATGGTCATTCATTCGTGAAATCAACCATCTACCATACCATATAACCCCATGCATTTGGTTTCTCACGGAAATACCAGAGGTTAAAAAATGCATTCCACTTTTCAAATCCAAAACGATAAACCAACACATCCTTTTTCTCAAAACTGCTAACCAAGAGATCATATTACGAAGTCACATAAAAAAAAAATTCAGATAGACACTACCATTTGGAAAAGAACTCAATTTCAGGATCTCCAAATCAATTTAAAAACATCTCATCCCATTAAAACACCCTTTTATTTTTTATATAACTCTATTAGAAACACTTTTCAAACCCAACATCAATATAGTTCCTACTTTCAATAGAGGTGTATTCACACCATTTTCCATTTCAAAAAAAAAATTCTCAAAAATTAGTTCCACCATTTCATTAACCAAAACCTTCCCTCATTATTTGAAAATCATTTCATAAAAAACTTTACGCTTCTTAAAACCAAGTCTATTTAAAACAATAGTTACATGATTTTAAAACTATAGAACACAAGACAATGTGAGAGGAAACTAGTTTCAGTGGGTGACTTGGACATATGGTTGGAGACCATATTCCAATCACTTCACTATCATAGAGAGTGTTCTGGGGAATATCCTCAGCTCCACATCGCATTCCAGGCCCTGAGACCTCACTGAGACCATTAACCCAACTATCTTTTCATTTCCCCTAAACATCATCAAACCAAGAAAACCAAAGGACTTAGATAAATCCTTAATTCCACTGGAAACGTGAATCTTTTCATGAAGTGTGGTGACCAGGAACAGTAATCATAACTAGAATACCATGTCCCTACAATCCTAACTTCATACTATCCGGAATCTTCCCCAAATAACATGACACAAAGAGTTAACCTGAACCTACTTTTATACCATTTTGTCACAAACCGAATCTGGTCACCACAAAACCCGACCACAATCCCATCCCATGATAAGGACCTAAGGGCATTACCGATCCCCACGGGCAGGAACAGGTTCCTGGGTATCATATAATGAGTATTTGTAATGATTTACCCAAAATTTATAAACATTAAACGACAATCTAACTCAATAAAACAAATCTGGATGTTTCAACTAAAACCATCTTTTAAAAAATTTCAGAACTGAATTACATAAGTTCACACTATGTATAAAGACCAATAAAAAGTTACAAAACCACATAAGGACAGCCCAAGAACCTTCACATGTCATGAGGCACCTCCCTCAAGCCATCCCCTCAAGACTTCACCACCAAGGACCTGCTAGAAACCTGAACCACTGGCACTAAAAACTGTAACCAACCTTCGACAACAACAAAAATAACCAAGTCTACTTACACCCAAGGGTGTAAGTAGGGTGTGAGCCAATGCCCAGTTTGATACCACCACTAAGAGAATCCATGTGATAAACAATTAAATTCAAAAATCATGCATGTTTTTAAAAACATGAAATGCCAGTTACAATTTCTAAAATATGCAACATTAAATAAAAATAGTTTTCAGGAGGGCTGATTTAAAAAAACAATTTTAAATTAAATACCAAAGTTACTGAATTTTCAAGCCACTCATACCGTATGCTGACGGTAAGCACAAAATATCTAGTGAGCACAAGCAATGGGAAATAACCTCTAGGCACTAGCTAGTTGTGGGTCTCAGGTACCTCATATCTCGGTGAGAGTAACCATCAAAAATATCTATTATAGTGCATGAGCCACTAGTAGATAACATACACATAAACTAGTTGTCACCAATCAACATCATCATCATTGTTTAGTTACTATTGTAAGCGTCAATCTTCCTAAATGAAGATGAGGCCAAATGCCACGGATTCACTAGCGTACTAGTACACGTCCACCCACCTAGATACCTGAGTTTTCCCGTTGTTCTCAAACTAGTTCAACAAGACAATGAATATCATTTTCACACGTAAATATCATTCACATATCATAAATTCACCAAATATCCCACATGTATACAACATAAGTCACAAAGTTCAACTTTCATTCAAAATGATTTTGAAATCCAAATCACACAAAAATAGCCCACAACCATTTTCACATTTCATTAAAACATCCACAAATCCATTAAACAATTTTACAAAAACATTCCAATGTATTAAAAATCTCATAACAGACCACTCACTTGTTACATAATACCCTTTTACCTTAAAAATCATTTCTGTCTGCAAACTCACACAAAACAGCCCACAAACAAGTTTTTCTCTAACATCCCAATTTAATAAAACATTTCATAAATTTAAAAAACCTTATAAATTTTTTTGACATCTTAAATCATAACTTCACCATTAAAAACACCATTATAGGTGAACACACAAACTAAATAGTACATATGAACCACTTTACCACTTTGTTTAACCAACTAAATCATTTACAATTTCCATAAAAAGAACTCAAGTGTTGTAAATATGCCTTGAACAAAAAACTCATTTTAAAACACCGGTTTAAGAAGGAAAACCATACCAATTCCTATCCATAACATAATTGGAATCCCTAGAGACCATTATAAAACCACTTTCAATTTTTATAAAATCACCTTGAATAATTATACAAATGATCTAAATGAAAACACACATTTTCATAAAATACTCTCAGGAAGTATAATAATGTTTTACACATAAAACCTATTAAAAAAACTCTTTTTAGGCCCAAATGACACTAATACATTACCCAACCATAATTGGCAGGCCAAACGATATTTATTAAACCATTTACATATATCATAAAATACTCCCAAATAATACCCCATGAGTTACACACGAAAACAACCAATTTCAAGTTGAAATGAAACTATAAAATAAAAAACTTATCCAAATTAATCATAAACTTTTTTGCACCACACCTAACATAATATAAATATGAAAAATTACGAAATATAGCAAGATTACTCATCAATAACTGTTTACAGATGGAACCACCTACTGAAAGTGTTGAATCCCTCAAAACATGGTGCGAAACATCAACCACACCACTGCCGCACCACAGGGAAGATAAATCCATCCCTAGAACACAATATTTGACTAAATATACACTAAATCAAACCCTAGGTTTCGAACCCTAACTTGAGGACATTCTATAAAATCATGAAATTGGGAGGAAACCCTAAAGAGAAGGAACGAATTGAACTGAGAAACGCTTACCCAAAATAATCTTGATGAAAACGACCCAAAATCCACCAGAATCTGAATTTTAATAGAACCAACAAATAATGGGAGGTTTGAACAAAGATTAAAAGATTTTGTAGGAACTGGAATGGGGGAAATAGTGTAAAAATAGAATGAGTTATGAAAGGATTAATTTACATCTTTAAATATAGAAGATTTCTGCAATCCAGAGATGTATCGACCACTTTCACGATTCTATCCAGTTCCAAATTGGGGGAGGAAGGAATGTGGGATCTTCTTAGGTACGTGGGCTCGGGTGAGAGATGGAATCACCAAAAAAACCAAAATAGTGAAGGATATATTAAATAACTAAAATTTATTTTTAATGCATAAAACGGGCTTTTGGGAAGGCCCAGTCCCTTAAATAAAAACTCATATCTACCATGATTATAAATTCTTAAATGGTCCAAATATATATTGTGGTGTTAATAGGTCAGGGGATGACAATTAGAAATTGGAATGGGTGAATATTTTTTAAAAATGAAGGAGTTATAAAGGAATAAAAATTTATTTTTAAATCTGGAATTTGGCTCACAGTTTGACCCAATTCATAAAAATACACTCATTCCTCCATAAATGCTTGGAAAAACCTCAAAACAAAAAATGAATGAAAAATAAGTGGAATTTAACATTAAAATAAGTCATGTATATGAAAATTCTCCCCATCCTAAAAACATTCGACCCCGGAAAGTCACATCATGGACAAAGTAACTACCAATCCCAAATGAGAAACCAAGAGGTACTCCCTTGCCAGTTTTCACCCCCAAAGGCCAAAACACCACCAGTGATAAATTAATGAAGGATTGCTCTCATAAACAAAACATTAACCATTTCCCGGAATGATCAGTCACATTCAACCTTTATCCCATAATAAAACTTCTTAAGAACTATCCAAACAAGACTCAAGAAATTCACCCAAAAAACAACAACATCGAACAAGGTTACACTTACCTTGCTATAACTATACCATTGGGCACTCTCCAATATCAAAGATTACCCAAAAAAGATATAGGTAGATTGATATCTCCAAATTACACTACCTACCTACAAGCCAAGATCATGGATAAATCTGAGTTACTGGAACGGGGGAACAAAAATAGGCTCCCCACCTTAAGAGAAAAGCTATATTTTTTTCTGAGATAGAATCAGGTACTATTAGGGGGAGGCCTGAATGGACTCCCCAGTACAATGGGTATACTTCCATCAGACCTTTACGAAAGAACTTATATAAGAATCGTAGTTGGTCTCCCCACCATTAGAACTATCTATCATAACCGACCAGCATGGGCTAGTACATAAAGTCCCCAAAATTTGACGAATTGGGAAGGTCACATGGTTAGTCCGCACGATTTGGGAAACCATGCTCTAACAGTGTGGATCATTCTATCCACATGGTTTTCATGGGAATGGTCACTATTAACCTAGTGAAAAATATTGTCTCAAATATTTTAGACAAACTCCAAACCTTTTGCCAAAGACTCAGTGGAATCCATAGGGGCCGGGAAAAATATTGGGTGATGACATGGGTACATGGCCCTCCACTTATTTCCACCGAACATGAACAACTGAATAAAGATGATGAAACCATAGGTTTAAACTCTTCCTAACATTCATACTGAGGATAGAAAATTTTACAGGGGTTTAAACAACCCTGTGATTTCCCCTAACTATGAGTCGGATTCTCTCCGAGACCTATGGTTGGAGCTGAAATGATTGAAGCATCTTCGGCCTCGCACTTAGGCTTTGGTAACCCCATGATTTAGAATTATTCTTTCGGTGCAACCAAAAACTACAACACAATCCCTAATAAGTTTTCCAAGACATAAAACATCCCAAACCCTCTTTACCCTGACTCGATATTTCACTAAAACAAGGTCGAAGAAGATGCACACACATCACACCATGTTTGTTCAGGTTATAAACAATAGAATTAAAGAAAGACAATATAACCTTCCTATAAAATTGAATATTTTTATGTTTTTACTAGGGATAAATTCTCCCATAATAATAGAGACTCTCAGATGATTTCCCAACATTCACCTTTACGTTCAATCGAGCACCGAACATTATAAGGAATCACCGAACATTACCATTGTGACCGATATATAAAATTAATGTAGAGAGTCTTTATACAACATCCCCAAACAACAAACCATTCGAGAAAGTGGCCCATATATCCTATTGTGACCATATTTCTCACACTTATGATTTAACATGAACTCGTGCTTCATATAAACTGTGAAGAACCCCGAGTCCCTCTAAGACACCATTGAGACACTCATCCCCACTAACAACACTAGACCACTTCCAACTTTGATGAATTAGGAAACCTAAGAAACTAAGGTCTCTTTCAACCTTCCACGAGAACTCTACCACTACAAGAAAATCTAAAATTCAATCATAGGAATCGGTTTAGACTCAATAAACAATGATTAATAAATGAATCCTTATTTTTATAAACTGGAGATTTTGCCAATGGAGAAACAATCTGGGTTGCACTTCAGTTATGCATTATGCTTTAATCGGGGTATACCTTATCCAATTAGAGAACCCAAGGACCCAACCAAGATGGTCCATTAGTCAAAAAAAACATAAAACATATCCAAACACATGAAGGTAACAACCATAAAGGTGTCTCAAAACATATCTCAGAAGATACTACTATCCGATCATTCTACCAAACTTTTCGTCCAAACACAAACCCAAAACACTGTTCGAACATGAGGGGTTCTTGAACTAAAAACATCCCATAACATCAACATTTTCCAAAAACAGATAATATAATCCATCCAAAATAATTCTTCAAGACATCATGTTTTTATTTAAAAACATTTCATGAAAACAAATGGTTCAGTGGATAGTGTATCCACCAATGGTACACCATGGGCCTTACACATGCATTTTTATGTGCCTCAATGGGAACCCTCCTAAAATCCATCCCAACAATCATTCATTCGTGCCATCAACCAACAATCATCCCATATAACCCCATGCATGTTGTTGCTCACGGAAATACCAAAGGTTAAAAAAATATTTCCACTTTTCAAAACCAAAAATGTAAACCAACACATCCTTTTTCTCAAAACCGATAACCACGAGATCAAATTACCGACTCACATAAAAAACATTTCAAAAAGGCAAAACCATTTTGAAAAGAACTAAATTTCAGGTTATTAAAATCAATTTCAAAACATCTCATCCAATTAAAACACCCATTGATTGTTTAGAAAATTATATTAGAAACACTTCCCAAACACAACATCAATATAGTTACTGCTTTCAAAAGAGGTTTAAGCACACCATTTTCCATTTCAAAAGAAATTATCAAAATTAAGATCCACCATTTCATTAACCAAACCATTCCCTTATTATTTGAAAATCATTTAAAAAAACATTACGCTTCTTAAAACTAAGTCTCTTTGAAACCAAAGTTCCATGATTTCAGAACTATTGAACACAAGAATATACAAGAGGAAACTAGTTTAGTGGCTGACTTGGACATATGGTTGGCGACCATATTCCAATCAATTCACTGTCACAGAGAGTGTTTTGGGAAGATCATCGGCTCCACATGGCTTTCCAGGCCCTTTAATCTCACTGAGAGCATTACCCTAACTCTCTTTTCATTTCCCCAAACCATCATCAAACAAAGAAAACAAAAGGACTTAGATAAATCATGATATCCACTAGAAACATGAACCATGTCATGAGGTGTGGTTATCAAGAACAATACCCATAACTAGAATACCAAGTACCTACAATCCTAACTTCATACTATCCTGACTCTTCCCCAAATAACATGACCAAAAGAGTTAACCTGAACCTCCATTGATACAATTTTGTGACGAACTGAATCTGGTCACCACTAAACCCTGCCCCAATCACAGCCTATGACAAGTTCCTAAGGGAATTACCCATCCCCACGGGCTGGAATAGGTGATCGGGTATCATACAATAGGAACTGGGAATGATTTACCCAAATTTATAAATACTAAAAAACAATCAAACTCAATAAAACAAATCTCGGTTTTTCAACTAAAACCATATTTTAAAAAATTTCTTAATTGAATTACATAAGTTCAAACTATGTTTAAAGACCATTTAAAAGTTACAAAACCAAATAAGGACATCCCAAGATCCTACAAATAGCAAGAGGAACCTCCCTCAAGCCATCCCCACAAGACTTCACGACCAAGGACATGCTAGATACCTAAACCACTAGCACAAAAAACTGTACACAACTTGCGACAACAAATAAAATAACCAAGTCTACATATACCAAAGGGTGTAAGTAGGGTGTGATCCAATTACCAGTAAGATACCACCACTAATAGATTCCATGTGATAAACAATTATAGACGAAAAGCATGAATGTTTTTAAAATCATGAAATGCCAGATAAAATTTCAAAAAGATGCAACATTAAATAAAAATTGTTTTCAGGTATCCAGTTTAATGAATAAACACTATTAAAATAAATACCAAAGCTACATACGTTTCCAGCCACTCATAACATATTCCGACGTTAAGCACAAAATTTCTAGTGAGCACAAGCAATGGGAAATAACCCCTAGGCACTAGCTTTTTGTGGTTCCCAGGTTCCTCATATCTCGGTGAGAGTAACTATCACAAATATCTATTCCCGTGCACGAGCCACTAGTAGGGAGCATACCCATCACCTAGAGGTCAACAATCATCATCATCGTCATAGTTTATTTAGAGTTGTAAGGGTCAATCTTGCTATGTGAAACTGAGGCCAAAACCAACAGATTCACTAGCATACTAGTACACGTCCACCCACCTAGATACCCGATTTTTACCTTTTTGGTCAAATAAGTTCAACAAGTCAATGAATATAATTTTCACATGAAAATATCATTTACATATCATAAATTCACCAAATTTCCCACATGCATACAACACAAGTCACAATTTTTAACTTTCATTCAAAATGATTTTGAAATCCAACTCACACAAAAATAGCCCTCAACACTTTTCACATTTTGAAAAAACATCCAAAAATCCTTTAAACAATTTTCTGAAAAAATTACAATATATTAAAAATCTCATAAAATCCCAATCACTTGTTACATAATACACTTTTTATCTTCAAAATAAATATTATTATAAAACTTACATGAAACAGCCCACAAACAAGTTTCCCTCCAACATCCCAATTTAATAAAACGTTTCATAAATTTACAAAACATTCTAAAAAAATTTTAAATCATAAAACATCACTTCAAAATTCAAAACACCATAACACGTGAAAAAAAATTCCAAACAATACATATTCACCCTTTTCCCACTTTGTTTAACCAACTAAAACATTTACAATTTTCATAAAAAGAACCCAAGTGTGGTAAATATGTCTTACACACAAAACTCCATTCACAACCCCATGTTAAGACTCAAAACCATACCTATTCTTATCCAAAACATAATTGGAATCCCTAGAGACCTTTATAGAACAACTTTCAAGTTTTAATAAATCACCTTTAATAATACTACAAATGATCCAAATGAAAACACACATTTTCATAAAATACTCTCATGAAGTATTACAATGTTTTTTACACAGAAAACCTATTCAAAAACCTTCTTTTTCCCAAATGACACTAATACATTACCAAACTAGAATTATCAGGCCAAAATATATTTTGTAAACCATTTCCATTTGTCATAAAATACACCCAAATAATACCCCATGAGATACACACGAAAACACCCAATTTCAAGTTAAATTGCAACTATAAAATAAAACACTTATACAAATTAATCATAAACAGTTTTAACACCACACCTAAAATATTAGGAATTTTATAAATTAAGAAATACAGAAAGCTAACTCATCAATAATTGTTTACATATGGAACCACCTACTGAAAGTGTCGAATCCCTCAAAACTTGGTGTGAAACATCAATCGCACCACCGCCGCTCCACAAGGAAGATAAATCTAGCCCTAGAACACAATATTTGACCAAAAGTACACCAAATAAAACCCTATGTTCGAACCCTAACTTCTGAAAATTCTATAAATTCATGAAAGTGGGAGGAAACCCTAAAGATAAGGAAGTAATTGAAGTAAGAAAGACAAACCCAAACTAATCGTGAAAAAAATGACCCAAAATCCACCTGCATCTGAATTTGAAAACATTAAACAAATCATGGAAGGTTCTAAAAAATATTAGGATATCTTGTAGAAACTGGAATTGGGGAAAAGAGTAATAATAGAATGTGTTATGAAAGGATCAATTTGCCTCTCTAAATCTGGACGATTTCTGAAATCCAGAGAAGTTTCGACCACTTTTGTGAATCTATCGAGCTCCAAATTGGGGGAGGATGGAATGTGGGTGCACCTTAGGTAAGTGGGTTTGGGTGAGAGTTGGAATCTCTTAAAAACTCAAATAGTTATGGAGATATTAAATAATCAGAATTTATTTTTAATGTAGAAAACATGATTTTGGGCATGCCCAATCCCATAAATAAAAACTCATATCCGCCATGATTATGAATTCCAAAATTGTCCAAATTCATATGGTGGTGTTAATATGTAGGTGGGTGACAATTAGGAATTGTAATGGGTGCAAAATGTTTATAAATGAAGGATTTATAATGGAATCCAAATTTATTTTTAAATTTGGAATTGGGCTCAGAGTTTCACCCAATTCATAAAAACTCACTCATTCCTCCATATATTCTTGGGAAACCCTCAAAACAAAGAATGAATAGAAATTGAATGGAATTTTACATTAAAATAAGTTAATTCTGTGACAATTGATATATATATTACCATGTATCCTTTCTTAATATTTTCTTATTTAATATATTCATGAAACAAAATCACACCCATTGGTTGATCGGTCAAGTATGGGACATGAAAACATTTACAATAATTCACTCCAATTGTACACATACTAATATCATAATACATAAAAATGTAATATGATTTAGTTTTATTTAATATAAAACTATGAAAATAAAAATTAAAACCACTACTAGAATGCATATATCCCTAGATAGTGAAATGTTTTAATTCATATGAGTTCATAGTTATATTATACATGTTTATTAAATCGATTTCCCATCATAATACATAAAATTTTGATAACATGTTATCAGTCAACCCCCAAATATTATTTGATATTATCATATATCTATAATATATATGAAGTGTATAATCATGAACATTTTGAAAACTATTTATCTCAATCATATACTTGATTTTATTAACTATGAAGTTTAGAAAAATAAAAAAGAAACAAAATGTACTATAGGATAGGTAGAATCCATATTCCCTAATATATTGTACAAATATAGAAATATTATAATACTATAAAATAATGAATGTATTAAAAAATAAATGAAAATCATTCAACACATTGAAAATAAAATATATCATGTTATCCATAACAATTGAGATTTGAGAAATATGATTTATTAAATTGAAAGAGAATAAAAAATAAGATAAAGATAAAAAATTAAAAATAATAATTGGAAAATTTAATGTGAACTTGAGATACCCTACTATATTATATATTCTACAAAATATACACCAAATCATCCATTTTATTATTCATAGTCTACATGTTTTGGTAAAAAGTACAAATAATTAATTATAATCTATAGTGGTGAATGATTTAAAGTCAACTATTTAAAAAATAAAATTTCATTATTTTTACTCTTAAATAGACTATTACCATAATTTATATTATTCTATATTATTCATTGTTTCAATGCTATCAACAATTTATATAACATCTTCATAAAAAAATTGTGTACAATGTTATTTCCTTATTAATAAATAAAATATCACTTTCCGAGAAGAATCATCAAATTATTATACTCTATTATGGAATTCATTTATGTTATTTGAAATTATTATATCACAATAATAATGAATAATTATCCCTTATTGGGAATAATTAATTATTATTATATAAATAAATATATTCTAATTTTTCAAGAATATTATATAGAGTGATATAATTTAATAAATTCATTTTTTAATTATTCAATGTATATCTATATATTTCATTATACTGCAGTAGTTTTTGGATATTATAATCAAAAGATAATATCAAGAATTAATGTTTGGAATTGAATTCATTATAATGATTTTATTTATATTAATGTTCCGACCATATCTAACAATATACATTAAAAACTGTGTTCTGATTTTAATGGTACATATTTAAGTGGTCAATAATAAATTTCATTAATGATGGTTATTGACAATTAATATATTCATCTAATTATGGAAAAAAATTCATTATTAAATAATTATACATTATAATTTATGTAAACATGAATCATAATACACAACCCTGTCCTATCAATTTATTAGTCCATTGGAAGAAATTATTTATATATAATGACTATTTCTATATTATGACTATTTATCTAGAAATAATATTTCAAGGGACAAATATAATAGTTATATTAAATCATATTTGATATTATTTATTATTGACCAATTATATTTTAGTGAAAATATTAATCTATATATTATATTCAAGGATTTCATTATTAACATTGACACAACACCCTATTATTCAAATTATTATTATTACAAACTAATAGCACTAAAGGTATTTTCTAATCCATAACATCTATTTATATGTTATGTTCTATGTTAAAAGTAAATTAAATATTAATGTATAGAAATATTATATAATGTGTAAAGGGTAATATATTATATGGAAGTGGGTGGAAGCTTCAAATTATTATCTATTTCTAAATTATTTATTTATAAGAAAAATAAGAGATTCATTCCTGTTGATATACATTATTGAATGCACATATCTATACATTATAATGATATCTAATGCTTGATATATATATATATAGTGAAATTATATCATATGATAAATAATAAATGTTTAAAATTAATGATATTAAATCAATTATAATATTTATTTATATATACTAAATATGTATAAATATTTTGTAATTATAAAATCCATTCCATTGGTTGGAAATAATGTCTATATTTTTTCATCTGATGATGTGATAATTTATATTGAATTTGGTTAAAAAATACATCTACTAAATCACAACCCATCACATGCTTGATGATTTTTATCATTTTTAAATATTTTTCTTATATTATATAATAACGGTAATAATGTAGAATCATATCGTAAAATTGAATAGAAGGATATAAACACACAATAATCAATTGTTGTCGATATTTGTAAATAGTATAATACAATACAAAATAAAATTATAATATATTATGGGTTTAGATAATACAAACATATGAAAATATAAATAATTAAAATAAGGATTATGAAATATAAATAATATAATATAAGAAAATGTGTCATAAGCATGAAATTACTTGTATTTTTTACATGTTTATTTGTAAATTTTCATTTCAATTACTCAATATTGTGATCAATGAAAACAACCCAACACCCACAATCTGGTATTTTATTTTTCTATCAGTGAGACATTTTCATTCTGTATATCATTTTGAAAATAATCAAAATAATTCTGCTACAGCTTATATATAATTATAATGCAGTTCGGAAGTAGACATATTAAATAAGAAGAAATATATAGGGATATGTAAAATGGAGAGACTATATACCCCATTCAATTTTAACTCTACTGAAATCATATAATAAAATAATAATATTTAATTTTATAACAAATAACAAAATATGTTACCGCCCCACCAAGACTCAAATAATGTTTTTTCATAACAACCATGTATATGAGATAAGAAAATTGGGGGAAAACAGAAAACCATGTATATGAGGGAGAAGGAGAAAAAATAATATTATACTGGGAAACTAATATGAAATAATATCTTAACCTTCTTCATATACTCCTTATGATGACATTATTCCCATTTCTATAGAATAATAGAAAATATATATATATATAAGTAGAGATACATATTTATATACTAGAAATGTGGTGGATTTTATATTTAATTACATCTTCTAAATTATTATCCATGTTTGGACTATTAATGTCTACAATAAAGAATATATTCTACTAATTAATAATACATCACTTTTTTGATATCATACTAAAAAAATTCAATTACAATGGATTGGTTTATAATAACATATCATTTGATAACTATGAAAACATTTCATATTCAGAAAAAAATTCCAATTCCAATTTTATGGTTTCACATTATTTATTTATTTTAATATATCTAAATTTATTGTATAATAATTTATCCAAAATTATACACATCATCGTTTCTATCATTCATTAAAATTATACACACTAAGACGAGATATTTGTAAGATAAGAACCAATATTTAAATTTATCAATATTGTTTACTAATATTATCATATACATACCTACTTCGTTAGTGCATCCTATGATGGTCTCAATGAACTCATATTGAATGCAATTTGTTTTTGAAACATGTAATTTTTAAATGAATTTTCTTCTCTAATTTGGATCTATATTGTGAATGTTTGTAAAATTTAGAAACATTTTTTCTCGAGTAATTATTACATGGTAAAAAATATTAAAATTCATAATCAATAAACAATGTAGACATTATATATAAAAAGATATTTTTTAATTATTTTAATCAATGAATTATATTGTATTATATATGGAAAAATTTGATTTTTTGAATGTATTTAAAGGAAAATAAAATCATCTGCTATATCTATGCCTCTATAAAAATAAATAATATTGCGTCTTTTCTGTAAATTCTATGAGTATCATGAAGATATTCCTCATATCCATAAATAAGTGAATAGTTTTTAATTAGGATGTTATTTTCATTGAAAAAATAATTATAAATAATGAAGTCAAATCCCTAATACATTTTACTCTGGCCTCATCCATAAAATTTGAAGTTGTTATAAAATATCATTAGATAGAACTATATGTACTCCGTAAATAACCAATACTATATGTCATAATAAAAATATTTATTTCATCCCCTAGAGGGACCACCCCCTTATCATTCATTATGAATTAGTGACCAAGATGTTCAACCACATTTATACAATACTAATAAACCGGTGGTACCACCCAAAGGAATACAAAAGAGTGTTCCCTCAAGTAATTATAATTTGATCTATTACAGTGGTCCTCTTATAGGTATAATAAGAAACCATTGATGTGTTTTCATAAGGTGCGTAGTGATATTTTTTCATTAAAATGATATTTCTTATTGGTTCACTTGTCTCATTTGGTTGGTTTAATATAATGATTAGAATAAATTTATAATGACTAATGAAATAGTCTCTATATACACTAATATATTAATCATTGACCATTATTTTTTCACCACCAATAAATTGGTTGTTTCGAATGAATATAATCTAATACACATCCATTTGATCACATATACATTATTCAATTTTGGTCACTCTAGATAATATCAATTCTCATAATTAGATAGTAGTGAATTAATTTTTATAAAATGATTACATAGTATGCCCCTTATATGATTTTTATTAGTAATTTATGGTTTTGCGTTTAATATTGAATGAATAAAGCATTTTGGACTTATTCAAACCCAATTTCACTCCCCTAAACTCCATTTAAAAATATTTAAAAGTCGATTCAAAACCAATTTTACATAAAATATATTGGGTTATTGTTTATACTTTGAAGTCATGTTACGTGTTATATGGGTTACTAATATTAGTTTGACATGGATGTATTATCCATTTCCCCATGCTAAGAAAGAAACATTTTTAGGTCACCAACAGTGAATTTAGGAACGAAAAATGGTTACATATGATATAAATTCATCATATTTGGGGTTTCCCTAAACAATATAATCACTAATACCAACACCTTTTGGTATATTTAAATGTATAATATAATATAACTATATATACTCCACATATCATTCAAGAAAATGTGTTATAAATAATAATTCCTCGCATATTATCTTCATTTGAAAAAAAATATAAGGAGATAAGTATTATAATTTCATCTGTACAATGTAATGAAATCCTACCATATCAATATTTATGATATATAGAAATATGTGTGATTGGAGAAATTATAATACAGTAAATTTTTATACAAATAGTGTGATATTTTATTCCATTTTGGAAAAACATTAAATTATTACCAAAAAGAAACTCATGGTGACATGTAATTCTCACTAAAATTTAATTTCACTATATATTATGAGATATAAAATAATTTAAAAAAACATATCATCTATTAAATTAAAATCCCTAATGTATGTATAATAGATACACCATAAAAGAGTTTCATGGATGTTTTACCACAACATCCATAATCATATATTATCAGATCAATGGTAGAGTTATTTCATTATGGTATAAGATGAATGTCTACAACATTCCATAATACTATATGAATTATTACCTAATCCAACCCTTGGGATGTTATTATTAATTATATTATATATAATGTCACAGAATCTAACCTAATAATTTCTTTTTTTATACATTCTAAATTATTTAATCACTTTATGGAGAGTGAAAATTTATATGGATTCCTATAGACTCACCCACCTTGTATTTCATTTTGTAGAAATTTATAGAGACATTTTATTACGTCATTGATATTATAAGAAATTAATCCCCCTTAAATATAAAATATCATTGGGGAATGATATTGTTCTATGAAATATATTCAATAGTTGAAATTTCACACTATTATTTTAACATGGATGTGTATCTTATTAATTACTAATGATTCATTCTAGAAAATTTTATTGATTAATTTATTTTTAAAACATCGATTATGAATTTAATATAGAAGAATGTTATAATATTGAATCTATAAAAAACCATTTTCATACATATGTACTTAATAATTGAGTGTATTCCAAACAAAAGTGGTAGGCTCAAAATCTAAAAAATCCTCCTATAATGTAATTATTTAACGAAATTTTCCACCATGAAAACATTTTGAAATTATTTTGGATGTATCCACAAAAAAATATATTTGTATTTTATAATCAATATACTAATGGTGGGAGCATTCAATATTTTTTATATTTTGAGAATTATAGCTTACTGAACTCATATTACATACAAGAAAAATAATTTTTCAGTAAAACTCCTTAAAAGGGACCAATGATTTAGATATCCAAAATCTTCATTGAGAAGGAGATGTCTGACCAATAAAAGTGTATTACACACATTTAACTAGATATATGTATAGATACATAATTTATTTAACCCCAATATGAATAAGGATTCATGACTCACCTCGCATGTTGAGTTAACAATAACCATGTTAGGTGGCATGCATTATGATGTCTTAACTAGGGTATCCAATGAAGGTATATGTGACTAGAATATATGATGATCCACATATTTCATTCTCAAAAATAGTTTCAGATCTTAAATTTGATCTTTAACTCAATTACTGTATTTTGACCCTTACTACTCAAATACAATCCATTGGTGAATGGCATAAACCCATGAATCATGAGATGAATACATATCCAATTGGGGTGACAAAAATCATCCATAAAATTTTTAAATACTATCATATTGATATTTAATGTTATAGAATTCATAGAGTAGATAATAAATCAATTTATATCTCAGTGTTACCCTATGATGTTAATTCCAATGAAGATGGAAGAATCCTAGATCATGTGTCTTATATAAACAATGGACCAATAAAGATAATGTGGATTAATAAAAAATATTTATATTGATTTAACATTTAAAGGCTCAATGATATTATTTTATTTATTATTTCATCTCTATAGTGATGAAGATAAATTATATTAAAATATTAATATAGTAGAAACATAAAATATAGGGGGATTACACATTATAACATGGTGAAATGTTGTGAATTTATCACTAAATGTACATGTTTTGAAGAAGAATATTCTTGGTATGTGGAAATAATGTATCTGAGATAGGTTATAGAAACAACATATTCCTATAAATATATCCTACTGGTTTACATTTCATTTCAATTATAATGAAATAGAAAAATTATTTAGTTAATTATATAAAAACAATATTATTTAATGTTTTTGGTGTAATGGATGAACCACAAAATAGTTAATATAGTTTTAATCATTCAATTAAAATACTATTTGAAGTTTTTGCGGCCTCCTTTGTTCATCATCCATGTGCAACGGCGCAGAACACATCCTCCGAGGTCGGTCGGTGTCGGCCGCTCTGATGACAACGACATCTTTATGCTGCATCCACTTCTTATGGAATGTGTCGATGCGCTTTCCCCAACATTGTCGGTCGGTATTATCGCGCCGTTGGTGTTCCTGGGTGGTAAAGAATTAGTAATGTAGCATAATGTTCGGGTTGGGTTTGTTAGGCCCATGCCCTCCATGTTAGCTCATAAACATCATGGGCCTAAGGGATTAACAACCTATTGGAATTTAAATCAACATAAACCCCAAAATGACACCCCGCACTACCCTCATGCAATAAAAATGAATCATTGGTCAACCTATTAGTTAGTTGACCGACGTTCTTTGTATAATTCAAGAAGGGGGAAGAAGAAAACTTTTCAAACATAAGTGAATAAACACCCTACCTTGAAACCCATTAGAGGACGTCAACATAATGAAGGTGGGTTGATGTTGGTCATTCTCGTAATAGGTTTCCAATGAAGTCACTCGCACGACATCCTCCAGATCGTGGTTCGCTATCACCTGTCACCTCCCACTAGAATCAGCTCTGTCTATAATGGTTCTGGTGTATCGATTCTCTTTCGTCACTTCATTGCATGGAGAATATATGTCGGTACTTTCCCCAAGATCTATATATATAGGAAGGGGATGGTAAGTAACGACGTTTTAATTTAATGGGTCTCACTAATTACGAAGTTTCCAAATTCTCCAACAACAACGTTACTCAGAGTTGGTTGTTCGATCCATTTATTAGCATGACATATCACTAGCCCCACCCCTTTTCATGTCCATTTGAGGATATGAAATAAAATAATAAAATTATTTCATTTTTTTCTTTTAAATGTCACAAAAAATAACTTTTTTCTGGACCTACTATCATTATTTTGAGGCCTCACTTATGTGAATCCCAACACTACAGATTCAATGGTTCCCTCATATTTTCAATCCGAGCAATGCTTCAAAAGTTAGAAAATGATGCTTTCACGTTTACTGAACATACCTGAACAAAAGTTCAATATATTAATTATGTCCACCCTCAACCTACATGGTTAGAGATTAGGATTCACCTAAGGACAGCATGCCCAAACAAACTCAATGGTACCCTCATATTTTCAATCAGAGTTACCATATAGATGTTATGGATTTTAAAATAAAAAAGTTGTCACATGTTTATATTATTTTTATCCAAAAACTATCCTTCAAGGGTGTCCCACACAAGCCAATGTTAGTATATTCTTAAAGAATGTATACCCTCAGGAGTTTTGTCGTGGTCTTAAATTTTTAATCTGATTTACCGTTTGTGACTTATAATCATTTGAAAATTAAGATAATTTTATTTAATTATTTTATTTATGGTTATGGAATTTTCAGGTATTCTCATAGGAGGCCCAAACCGATTAAACATAAGTCAAGCATAGGGTAAACCTGCCAACCTAAGCCCAACGGTGCCCTCGGATTTCTGATCCAAGAAGTTGTTTAAGATTTATTTCAATTTTTCATGAAAATTACAACTGAACATTATTTAATGTTTAAGAAAACATTGACTGATCATTATGAGCACTCTGGGCCTCACAATCACATGCCGTAAAATTTTCCAATAAGGAAAAAATTCCAAATCATTAAAAAAATTAGACAGAACTTCCAAGACATTACATTCTCCCCACCATAAGGATTTTTGTCCCTGGAAGCCAAAAAACAGACTAAGGAATCAAATGGGATTACTGAGATGGAATATGATTCTCCCGCTCCAATGTGATCTCTGGAGGTTTTCGTGATACCAGTGAATGAACACTAGAGGTATCAACCTCCAAAGAAGGACCCACTCCTGTCGATCCTAAAACTCAACTGGGAACTCTATAATAGTCACCCTATCACCAATGTACAACTCTTCCTAGTTGATAATGTGTAATGGATCATGATCTCATCTCTTTAGCTGCGACACATGGAAAACATTATAAACAGGGTGCATATGTGTGGAATGAGATTGATGTTACACCCCCTCTACCACTATGTTGAGAATCTAGAATGGTCTGATGATTGTAAGAGTTAACATTCCACCTGGACAGATCATTACAAACCACACCTGGGTGAGACCCGTAGGAATAAATGGTCTTCCTCCTTCTGTTGGCATAATAATTCTTCCTGGTCTAAGAAGTTTTCACTTGAAAACAAGTGATGCATCATGATAGAAACTAGTTAATTGTTTCCTTCTTCTCGGGCAATCAGTACTGACGCAGGAGGTCCTAGTCATATTCACCACTACAAGATGTACCATTAATGGGTATGTATGAATATCAATAAACAACTCCTCTGAAGTGTCACTAGTACCATGGTGCATCCTATAAAGTGTATGAATTTCTTCCCACCTTCATAAAATCATTCAAGAGAACATCGTGAGAATATCTGAGCATGTCAGACCTCACAGTCAACGTCTTGAGCTATGCCCCCCTAAATTGCTGAACAATTAGGGGAGTGACATTCACATACTAGGGTTAGATGCCCAATTGTTATCCACGATGGATATCTATAGTGAGATTAGCTAATCTGACACCAAAATATACATTTTTAGACCATACCTCCAACTATGTGCATCTGCTACCTTTTTATCCTTCCCAATATTATAGACTATCTCATGGTCAAACTCCAAGAAGATCTCTAGCCATCGTCGATGACTTAGGTTCAGGACGATCTGTGATAAGATACACCTGAGAATATTGTGATCAATGTAAACAGTAAACCATTCAATCATTAAGTAGTGTCGCCACATCTTCAACACAAATAACATTTCTTCTAACTACAGGTATTGGGTAGCATAGTTCAGCTTGTGCTTTCACTACTATTGTGAGCCATAGGCGATCACTGCCCACTCCTGCATTAGGAAACATTCTAGTCTTGTCCCTGATGTGTTGTGGTAGACTATATACTCAACACCCTCTTCTAGTGGCCTCATTATAGGGGAACTTGTCAGTCTCTATCTCAGCTCTTGAAAGATCTTGTGATACTTTTTCATTCACAAGAATGGCATGAACTTCTTCGTCAATGTTGACAAGGGTTCCGCTACCCTATATAGTCTGTTTTAAATCTCTGGTAGTACCCACCCAAACTAGAAGTCCATATCCCTTTGGGGTTAAACCTGGAAATATATTTTTAAATGATGTCCCCACACTCGGCCACATCAGTTGGGAACTGAAAACCAAAAACACTCGCTACCACGAGGGTAAGGCTGGTTGACTCACGATGATCAGTTGCACCCTCCTATTCATGAGATTATCATGTGCTGTGTGGGTTTCCTCTTTTTCCGACTAAGGAAAACACCATTCCAATACTACTGATATACTACATCCCAATTGACTCATATAGTCAATATGAGTATGAACTTTGGATGTCCAGTACATTCCTAATCTCACGCCATTAGGTCTCGATGCTTCCACCAATAGGTTCTAACGTAAACTACGACCTTAAGGGTCAGACCACCCCATCGGCGTGTATAAGGACCAGGGCTTAAAACATTAACTAATAATGAATTATATGAATAATTCACTTTGAGGATCTTTTCATGTTTAAAGAATTAGATAATTATGACATAACTATTACATATGAAAATATTTAAAAGTAGACACATCTACTCAGATTCCAATTTTTCCATGAAATAAAAACTATTGAAAAAAATGACTAATGTCTAGTTCCATGTAATAGATGGCATGATTTTCTTTTGATTCCATCATTGAACCTATTCCACTTTATGTCATATGAAAAAAATTTCAAAAACATTGGATGGGAATATAAATCTCAGTAAGGGATACACAAGGAAGGAAAACTGTTTGTTTTTTAAAACTACATGTAAACAATGATTGCATTATCATAAGTAATACATTTCACCTTTATGAATAGTAAATAATCTTCATTTAATAAAAGATAATTTCTTACCCTTTTTTAACAAAAAAATTACCAAAAAACCCTTTATAAAGTACACATAACATATAATGGTATCTCGGGACATTAAGATACATAAATAGAATAACCATACTGTCGACTTCCACACATATCACAAAATGGAATAGTCATATGGTTGACTTCCAAACCCAATTCATTAGAGGTTATAACTTGACCACCTGTCGTGGTTTTCGTGGCACTACACGTCATTTGGTTTATCACGTAACCACCCATCAAATGTCCATGTACTATTATAAAATCATGACACGTAAATCCAAAATAATTGAATAATAAAATTTCCACATTTCAATAACATTATATCAATTAAATATATTAACATAAAATAATCCTTAATCAATTCCATTTTAAATAAAAAAATATGTAATGATTATTTTGTATTTATTTTCTTTTATAAACATTACAGCTTGTTGAGGAATCCAAATATCAAATAATAATCTAGCAACAGAAAGGTCATTGTCACCCCGTACGTTAAAAAGAAATTTTTTTGTCATGTAGTAAAATGCTTCATAGAGAAATGATTCCTTTTAAATAAAAGTCAATGTAAAAGGGGTTTCTACACTGTATAAAAATAAAGAGTGTATAAAACAAAATATTCCTCAATGAAAGGAGAGATTGGGACGAAGTCCCTTACTTCATGTTCGACATGACTCGATCATTATTTAATCTCTTGAACAATAAAGTGTGTAAATATCTTCATGCTTAAACGCCTTTTTCAATATAATTATACCTTTTATATAAATTTTTACTCTTTTATGAACATCATGTAATCATTTAATTTAATAACGGCCATTTTGTCTATCTTTGGTACTTGAGTAAAAAATAATCATCTTATAATTACAAGTTGATCATGTGGTAAAATGTCCATTATCTCAAGAATTATATTCATGAAGTGGATATCATATATATCATATATATATATATATCAGTATATAAATTGTTTTATAGTATTACATAAAATTTAGAGTTATGAAATCAAATTCACCGTTCATGGAGACGGTAAGTCCTACGTACACTTGAACACTACTTTCATTTATATTTTATATTTAATGGAATAAAATCATATTGATATAAAGGTATATTTTAATTATAGTATAATATCATATATTACATCATTAACTCCATCCTAAATATGTCCCACATATGGCATTAAAAATTCAAATCACTTTGAGGGAACGGTGGTCTGCACATCCTAAATTGAAATTATCGCCTTTACCCATAATGAAAACCATAAAGGAATGACATAAATGAAAAATACATAAGAATAAGTAAAACATAAACATAATATATATCATATATAAATAATGTGACATCTTAATGACCACAATTAAGGCTGTTAAATGAATATTGAACAATCATTGTTTTGTGAAGCATTAATTCTCCACCCACAAAAACAGTATGTTCTTTAACCATTACATGGAGGTGTGTGTATGTGTAAATATAATAATTCTCATAACAACATCATAGTATATTGAGTATAATGGTTCTTTTATGTAATTAAAGATAATTAATGTTGGGGGTGAAGAAGAAAGATAATAGAATGAAACTCAATAGAATACATTACCTCAAAACTGGGTAACTCTTTTTGATTTGAGGCAAAGGATTACTTGGTACGACCTCTACCCAATGTTATGGTTCTTTGAGTAATAGAGGGATGTGGATAGGTAATGTGTGAAGATTTTGGTCACGACAATGTCTTGAGCGGTGTGGGTAAGTGGTAGAGTTGGGGGCATTTTAAAAGAGGGAGGAGGGTTAGTTTTGGAATGTCTTGAAATGTTACATTATTATAAAATGCTTTTCAGATTTTAAAGGTCCCGCAATGAATTATTTATAGGATTAGGTGATAAGGGCTTGAAATACACCCATCCAATAGATATTTGACATGTTTAAGTCTTATATTTTACATTATCTTTATATTTTATTTTAACGATTCATTAATGTGGTAATCACTACATCATCATTGTGTTGTAAATAAATTTATTTATTTAATGTCTAAAAATTATAAATAACTAAAATGATGTAAGAAATATTTTTATCTTTCAAATAATATTTACATTCAAAAATATAACTTCTATAACCCCATGTAAATGTTTTTTTATAAAACAATAAATGTTTCTGACATTTTGATTTTTAATGCAAAAAAATTTATTAATGCCATTATCTTACCCAAGTTGCTCCATGGGGTCCCAAAAATTGACCTGTGGATTTTAATGGTCGGCCATGACTCGTAAAATAAGATTATTACAAGTGTAATGGTAATTCAAATTATTATCACATTATATTTAACATTAATTACACAAATTACCATTAATCGCGATTAATAAAACATAAAAGTTACTATTAACCCAAAATTATTTCCTTCCCATTGAACCACATTTTACTTACTAAAGACAACCATGTATGTTTAATTTTTGAATTCATGTCATTGAAGCGGTAAATTTTCATTTAAATGAAAAATCAGTTTTTTAACTACCACTTAGTGGTCTCACTATTCATAAAAATTGATGTTTTCAAGAAAAATTCCAAAAATTCACCATATGCTATATTCGATATTCTGAATTAAAAAATAATTTCTATTTTACAAAATTCAAAACATATAAGTTTCATTAATTAATTTAAAAATTAATTCTCATTGACCAGACAAAAAGCGTGTTTTTAAGAAACAATATTTATCAAAAGATTTACACTTATTTATGTCCAATTACAAAGTGAAATTAACTCCAATGTCAACCATTGGATTAAATGGTAAACATATATTCAAATTCAACCTTAAAACTAATTAAAAATTTAATCTATCCATGTAAAAATATTAGATTGAAATGATGTTTTGAATTAAAATACCTCATTTTTTACAATTCATTAAAAAATTAACATTATCAGAAAAATACCAAAAAATATTCCATTGTAAATTTCGATGCCTCAATTCTAAAGAATAAGTTTACTTTGACAAATAGTTATTATAATATTTTCTAAAGATATATTTAAAAATGGTTGTCAATCAATAGGCGGTAAAAAAATCTTTTAAAAAATAAAAGTATTCTATGTTTAAGATTGGATTTATTCTCATTTTAAGCCTCTAAAACACTATGTAATTAATAAATAGACAATGATATAAAAATGAATTATTATTTACTTACATAGGATGTTACATCCTTTACACTTTTAAGAAATTTTGTCCCCATAATTTATTTACTTATCGAATAAGTGGTGGTATTTATCCCTCATTGCATTTTCAGATTCCAAGTATGCCTCTTAAATAATGTGGTTTTTGCACAAAACCATTACATGATGAATCACCATATTTAGCAACACTTGCTCCCTCTGGTCATGAATCGGGACCAGTTGTACCTCATAAGTAAGATTCTCTTCCAACTGAACTACCTCTGGGCTCAAAACATGGGATGGATCTTGTAAATACATTCTCAACATAGAAACATAAAAAACATTGTGTACCTGAGATAGATTAGGTGGTAAAGACACATGATATGAAACTAATCCAACTCCTTCTAAAATTTCATATGGTCTAATGAACCTTGGACTCAACTTTCCTTTCTTACATTATCGTATCACACATTTCCATGGTGAAACATTGATGAATACATGAACACCTAGCTCAAAAGAGAGGTCCTTCCTCCTATAGACTGCATATCTCTTCTACTTACTCTGAGCTGTTCTCATGTGATTTTGTATTAGCTGAACTTTTTCTGCCATCTATTCTCCCAATTCTAGTCCCATCAAAAACCATTCAACAATTTAATCTCAAAAGGCTGGAGTTCGACACTGCTACCCATATAATGACTCAAATGGTTCCTTCTGTATACTGCAATGAAATCTTTTATAATAATAAAACTGGACCAATGAATGATGTTGGTCACAACATCCCTTATAATACATCAAACATGCACGTAGCATATCCTACATTGTCTTAATTGTTTGTTCTAACTGCCCAACTGATTGAGGATGAAAAGATATACTAAGATTAAATTCAGTACCCAACGACTTTTGAAATCCTTTTAAAGAGTTAGATGTGATCCTGGGATCACGATGAGATATAATGGAGAGGGGAACACCATGTAACCTAAACATATCTTTATGATACAATCATGAAAGTTTATCTAGGGAAAAATTATCCCGTATATCATGGAAATTAAAAGATTTAGTCAAGAGATCTACAATAATCGAGATTGCATTATTACCTCAAGGTGTCTTCGATAATCCCACAACGAAGTCCATGGATATACTCTCCCATTTCGACTCTGGCACTTGTAATGTCTGAGTCATCCATTTTGGTAACTGCCACTCTGCATTAACTAGTAGACATGTCAAACACTTCACAGTAAAATCAAAAATATATCTTGTCATTCCATCCCACCAGTAATACTCTTGATGATCTCTATACATCTTAGTACTGCCTAGATGAACTGAAAATGGGGAACTTTGAGCATCACATAACAACACTATCCTCTACTGTGATCCACAAGGCACACAAAATCAGTTCCCAAATCACAAAACACAATCATTATCAATGTTAAATTCAATCAACTTACACTTCTGGACCAACTCCACATTTTTTTGCAACTTAATGTCTTCCTTCTGTGTTAGCTTAATTCTATCTATTATAGATGATCTCCCTGACACATGAAACAAAACAGAAGAACTTCTTACACCAACAACTTCTATGCCAAAGTTCATCAAATCAAAAACCGATGGATCTCGTTCCAAACGTAGCATGGTTAATGAAGCATTACTTTTTTGACTCAAAGCATCAGCCACTTTATTTTATTTTTCTGGATGATAATGAATTTTACAATCATATTCCTTAATTAATTCCATCGATATCATCTATCTCATGTTAATTTTTTTTTTTTAAATAATATATACATTAAACATTTTTGATTGGAATATATTTCACACTTTACTCCAAATAAATGATCACTCTAAATTTATAAAGTAAAAAAGAAAACATCTAATTCCAAATCATGTATAGGGTAATTTAACTCATGAGATTTCAATTGACATGAAGTGTAATCAATTACTTGATCATTCTACATTATGACACAACCATGTATTTTTAATGAAGAATCACTGTAGATAAAAAACTCACCATTTCTAGAAGGTACTTCAAAAACATGAGCATTGACCAATAATCATTTCAAGTCCTAAAAAAATCATCACCTTCTTTTTTCTAGATGAACATAACAAATTTTTGAGTTAACATTGTCATTGGGCTAGATAACCATGATAAATTTTGAACAAAACTCTGGTAATAGCCTTCCAAACCATGAAAACTAAGAATCTCAGTTACATTTGTGGGTCTTGTCCATTATTCCACAAAATTTGTTATTGCAGGATCAACAGTTATTCCATATTTACAAAAAATGTGACCAAGCAATGAAATTTGATGCAACCAAAACTCACACTTGGTGGAATTCCCTTACAAATTTTTTCATTTAAGGTTTGGAAAATGTAACTTAAACGATTTTCATGTTCCTCATTACTTTTGTAAAAAACCAAAATATCATCAATGAACACTAGCACAAACTTATCCACGAAATCATGGAAATTCTATTCATTAGATCCATGAATACAGAAGGTGCATTGGTTAACCCAAAAGGCATAACTACAAATTGATAAGGGCAATATCTAGTATGAAATGTGGTCATTAGAATGTATGCATCTTATACTTTCAAATAATGGCACCCGACCTTAGGTTAATCTTTTGAAAATACTGAGCTCCCTGGAGCTGATTAAACAAATCATCGATATGAGGAAAATGAATCTTGTTCTTAACAATGATGTTATTCAATTCTCTTTAATCAATGTAAAGTCTCATTGAACTGTCTTTCTTTTTAGCAAACAAGATCGGATCACCCTATGGTGATGTGCTATGTCAAATGATACCTTTATCAAATAACTCCTTCAATTGCTTCTTTAACTCTAAAAGATCAACATGTTCCATTTGATAATGGGGTTTTGAAATTGGATTAAAATCAAGAACTAAGTCAACAGAAAATTCAACTTCCCGATCAAGTATAATACGAGGCAAATCATCAGGAAAAACATCAAGATACTAATTTACCATGGAAACATCATTAATCTGAATAGTTCCTTTGTTTTCAAAAATATGTTGAAGGTAACATTCATTTCCATATTTTACTAGTTTCTCAACCACCTTATATATTATCAAAAGCAAGGGTTCATTGTTTTATTCAAATTGAAAATATTTCAAAAAAGAATCCTCTTTAGCTCTGCAGTCAATCTTAACATGGTAAACAGAAAGCCAATCCATGCGCAAATAACATCAAACTATACTAGGGAAAAAACAATAAGTTTTTCTGGTAGATTCATTCCACAAACAAGGATAGGATGTTTCTTATAATTTCTTTTTGTCTCATCATTTTCCCTGGTGTTTTTACCATATGTTCAGGATTCAAATCATGAGATAGAATTCCCAATTTACAAGAAAACTTCTCAAAAATGAATGAATGTGTAGACCCTAAATCGAACAACAAATTGGCATAATCTGATCAAAAAAATAGTTTACCTGATACTACTTCATTTGATGGCCTGATATTTGATGAAGTAGTTGCAAAGGATTTCACCACCTCTTTCTTCTTGTAGTCTGGCTACTTTCCCTTAGTTGAGTTCTTTTCATGACACTCATTTGCATAATGACCGATTTTATTACACTTAAAACATCTTACTGCTATCTTTTCATTGCCTGCATGATCATCTGCCTTACAGTTACGAGAAATGTGACCAGACATACCACAGAAAATGCACTTTCCAGACATGGATAAACATTATCCAGGATTCATTTTACCACACTTATCAAATGATGGATGTACGTTTTTCTTACCTCGAGGATTCTTTGGGGAATTATTTCAATTTTCCTGCCAATTGGACCACTTATTCATTTGTTTTTCAAAGAACACCTGATCAACAACAAACATCATTTCCACCATCTCCGCAAATCGAACAAAATTTTCAAAACTTTTCAACTCGTTAGAAGCTAAAGCTCTTTGATACATTGGTTTTAACCCTGATTAAAAATGGATGATTTTACTATCAATATCTTGAATTAAATTTGGAGCATACCTTTCCGGTCGAGTGAACTTTTTATTATAAGCATTCACTGAGTCATCCTCCTGCCTCAATTCTAGGAATTTATTTTCCATCCAAAGACGAACCACCTTAGGAAAATATTTCTCAAGAAACATACAATTACATTCATCCTAGTCAGGATCAACAATTTCCTCACTATCCTGGATATTTTTCACAATCAACCACAACAGATTAGCTTCACCTTCAAAACTGTAAACAACAAGACTATCCTTTTGATTTTATGAACACCCCATGACATCAAAAATGTTATCCAGTGCTTTAATCCACCATCTTGCTACAACATGGTCAGATGATCCTCTAAATGAAGGGGGATGTTGCCTCATGAATTGATCCACTACTGACATGTCCCTCTATGGATGATCTAGAGGATCTCGTGTATGGATACCACCAAAATTTATAGCCTTAGTTAACTATTCTGTCACTGCAACAAACTGTTTAGTTTCGATTCCGACCATTTCAGGTTTCTTATTTGGAAGGTTTTTTTCCTCCTGATGTTGTCCCAACATAGCTTCCATGTTTCCACTATAGAAAACTATTCTAAATGTAGAAATATATTTGGCGAAGCTACTAGGTAATATTTAAATTCTATATCATTTCAATAATACAATAAATTAATTAATGGACATGAATTTATAAATATTCTATCTCATAAAGTTGTCTAAACAGACCTCTGATACCACCAATAATGACCCGACCTAAAAACATTACATAATCATGAATTAAATAAATAATTCACATTGAGGATCTTTTTAGGATTATAGATTTAAGGAATTAGGATAGAAATATTACATCTCAGAAGATTAAAAAGTATACACTTCTACGAAATATACATTTTTTCCATAAAAAAACTATTGAAAAAAAGAGTAATGTCCAGTTCCATGTTTTAGATAGCATGACTTTCCTTTGATCCCATCCTTGACCCTATTCTACTTTATGTCCTGTGAAAAACATTTCAGAAATAAAGGATGATCATATAATGTTCAGTAAGGGATACATAATGAAGGAAAACTGTTAGTTTTTCAAAACTACATGTGAACCATGAATACTTTATCATAAGTAACACTTTTCACCTTGATGAAGTAGTAAATACTATTCACTGAATAAATGATAATTTCTTACCCTTTTGTAAAAAAATATTACCATAAACCCATATAAATAACACAAACCATATAAAGTTAACTTGGGACATAAACATACTTAAATTGAATAACCATACAGTCGACTTCCACAAATATCACTAAATGGAATAGCCCTACGGCTGACATCCATACCCAATGTATGGGAGGTTAAAACTTAAAAACCCATCTTGGTTTTCACGACACCACCCATCATTTGGTTTATCATGTAACCACCCATCAAATGTTCATGTACAATTATAATATGATAACACATAAATCCAAAAGAAAGGAATGATAACATTTACACATTTCAATCACAATATATCATTCAAATATATTAACATAAAAGAATCCTTATTCAAAACCATATTCAAGACAAATATATGTAAAATTATTTGGTATTTATTTTCTTTTAAAAACATTACAGCTTCTTGAGTATTCCAAAGATCAAATAATACTTCCGGCAGCAGAATGGTTGTTGTTAGTGCGTACATTTAAAAGAAACAATCATTTTGTCATTTAGTGAAATTATTCATAGAGAAACTATTTCTTTTGGAGAAATGTTAATGTCAAAGGGGTTTATACACCATATAAAATAAAGGAGTGTATAAAAAAATATTCCTTAATTAAAGGAGATTGAGACGAAGTCCCTTACCACGTGTTCGACTTGACTCGACCATTCTTTAATCTCTTGAATAATAAAATCTAGTTAATCTATAATTTATTGAGGACATTTTTCAAGTTCATTATTCCTTTTATATTACTTATTACCATGTTATGAACATTATGTAATCATTTATGTTAATAATAGTCGTTTCATCAATCTTTGTTACTTGAGTCAAAAATAAACTTCTTATAATTACATGTTTTTCATGTTGTAAAATATCTATTATCCCCATATTTATATTATTGATGTAGATATTATATATATATCATATATATCCAGTATATACATGCATTTATAATATTACATAACATTTAAAGGATAGAAAAATGCACTGTTCATGGAGATGGTAAGTCGTACGTACGTATGAACGCTAATTTCATTTCTATTTAGTATTTAATGGAATGAAATCATAATTATATAAAGGTACATTTTAGTTCCATAATAATATCATATATAATATCATTGACTCCATATTTTTTATGTCCCACATATTTCATTAATGATTCAAATCATATTGGGGGTCCGGCAGTCTGCACTTCCTAAAATTAAATTACCGTGTTTACCCATAATAGAAACCATAAAGGTATGCCAAAAATGAAAAATACATAACCCAAGGAAAACATAAGCATAATATATATCTTATATAAATATATGGACATCTTAATGGCCACTATAAGTTGTGATAGAATAATATTGAACAATCATCTTTTCACAAGGCAGTAATTCACTACCCACAAAAACAATGTGTTCTTTAACCAGTAGACAGAGGTGTGTGTATGTGTTAATCAAATGCTTCTCATAAAAATATCCTTGTATATTGAGGTTACTGGTTTCGTTATGCAATCAAATAATAATAATTTTAAGAGGAGTAAAGAAGGAAAATAAAAGAAAGAAACTCGAGAGAAGACATTAACTCTAAATCAGGTAACTCTTTTTGATTTGAGCCAAATTCTTCCTTGGGAAGACTTATGCCCAATGTGTGGATTCTAGGAGTAAGATAGGGATGTTGAGTGATAATATGTGTAGGG
Source organism: Viscum album (assembly GCA_963277665.1). Classification (NCBI taxonomy): domain Eukaryota; kingdom Viridiplantae; phylum Streptophyta; class Magnoliopsida; order Santalales; family Viscaceae; genus Viscum; species Viscum album. Next base: position 167,124,970 of record OY728135.1, read on the forward strand.
TTTAGTTGATGCAATGTCTCGATAGGTGTGGTTATTGGGGTAGAGGTGGACGCCTTCTATAAAAGGGTAGGGGTTACTTTTGGAAAGTCTTGAAATTTTACTTTATTATAAAATGATTTTCAGATTTTAAATATCCTACAATGATATATTTATAGTATAAGATTATATGGGTTCTAAATCCAAACATTTTATTGGTTTTTGAAAAATTTACGTCATAGATTTTAAGTTATCATTTCATTTTATTTAAATCATTCACTAATGAGGCAATCACTGCATCATCATAGTGTCATAAATGAATATATTTATTTAATTTATAAAAGTTATAAAAAAATATTCAGGATGTAGGAAATATTATTATCTATATAATGTATATTTATAGTCAAAAATATAACATATATAACCACATGTAAAAAAAATTAGGAAAATAATACATGATTGTAGAATTTTTATTTTAACTTTAAAAAAAGTATTAATGTCATTATATTACCCACGTGGCTCCATTGGGGTCCAAAAATCAACCCATGGATTTTAATGGTGGTCCATGACTCATCCAATAAGTGTATGACAACTATAAATGTAATTTCATATTATTATAACATTATGTTTAACATCAATTACACTAATTACCTATAATCGCGATTAATAAAAATTAAAAGATAATATTCATGAAAATTTAATTTCATCCCATTAAACCACATATTACTTACTAATTAAAACAATTTATTTTGTATTTTTAAAATTAAATTCATAGAAGAAGTAAAATTTCATTTAAACAAAAAATCATATTTTTAACTACCACTTTGTGGTTTCACTATTCATCAAAAATTGATGTTTTTCAGAAAAATACAAAAAATTCACGCAAAGATATATTTGATATTCTGAAATAAAAAATGATTTCAATTTTAAAAAATGAAAAAAATATAAGTTTCATTAATTAATTTAATAATTAATTCTCATTGTCAAAACAAATAGTTTCTTTTAGGAAACAATATATCTCAAAATATTGACACTAATTTATGTCCAATTTCAATATGAAATTAATTACAATGTCCACCATTGGATTAAATGGTAAAAATTTATTATAATTTCACTTTAAAACAATTTATAAAGATAAAATAACCATATAAATAAATTAGATTAAAATGTGGTTTTGAATTAAAAAACATCATTTTTAACTATTCATTAAAAATGAACATTATCAGAAAAATACACGAAATTTATCCAAAGTAAATTTCAATGTCCCAATTATAATGAATATGTTTATTTTGAAAAATAGCGCTTATAAAATTGTCAAAAGAATGGTTTAAAAAGGCTTTTCCATCAAATGGTGTTAAAACTATCTTTTAAAATATTAGAGTATTCTATGCTTAAGATTGGATTTATACTCATTTTAAGACTCTAAAACACTGTCTAATTCATAAAAAGAAATAGATATGAAAACCTATTTTTCTTTACATACGTGGGATGATACACCATATGTGTGATTATCGAGTATCCTCCCATATGTATATCTAGATATGAGGGTCACGTCAATGGCTTAACTGGAAACTTTAGGTGTTGAACAAGATTCATGGAAAAAAGGAATTATTGTTAAATATGTCTATTAATACCACATCTAGTAGTAGTCACAGACTGATACGTAGAGTCATTCATGGAGACCTTGGGTCATACTCCTTATCCCCATGAAGCTACTCCCTTTCCACATCCTGCATCTCCGTGATCCTAGTGGGGACAACATTGGGGTTGTGGTTGTAATATTTTGAAATGTATACCACCTCATGCTGCTCTTCTAGCTCCACATCAATATCTCATGCGCTACAGATTCATTAGTCCACATCAAATCCTCTTCCCAACAAATTTTACATGCCCGTGTCTCCGAGATTGTCCTCTTCTTCCTGCTTTCCCACTACTAACATTCACTGGATGAAACCATTCATCCAAGGAACATTTAACCACAAAGCCTATATCTAGAACCCTATCATTTGTATGAATGCATATAAGAATAGTTCTGGCACATATGACCTGAAACACACCTCACTCGGAGGTTCAATCCATGATGTACTGACCATACTATATTCATCGAGCACCTGGATCATGGATATGCCACGATTGATACTCAGCTACCGTCATACTAAATATATAGATGCTCTTGGAAGATCACATCCCTTATCCCTTTATGTCAAGAGACCCCCTTCTATGAGAAAGGTTGTCTAGCTTTTCCAAAGAAAATTCTCCTCTTAACAAGTTTAGGGAAACCAAAACCAAGTGATTGTCTTGCTGAGCCATGTAAAAGGATCTATAACATGACCACCATCTAATGCTGAAACACATGTAAGGGACTAAGCATACTTTTGCCCTATAAAGGTATCGTCGGTTGTAAATACTAACCAACGAGTAGTGATATTTCCAGAACACATCTTGAAGTTACCATCTCTGGCAATGACGCATGTACCAAAGCCTCTTCACCTTTCTGACCATCCTCATGATCATGCACTAGAAAATAATAGCATCTATGATCCCCACCTTCTGTACTGGTGTCTGAAAAAGATGGAAAACTCTAGCCATAGCTTCCATCCAGACCTCATCTACCTAAGAATCTATCTCTCCATGAATCCTCATAGGCCTATAATGTTATAACTTCTGCAACATGTTTATTCAGCATGCACCGTACGCTATTGCGGCTGGTGGTAACTACTACCCTCTAAGTGGTGTTATTGCTGGTACCCCACCCAAAGGAACTAATGTCGTATTTGGTCCATGCACTGAGTCCTCATCGCATGGTGGGCCATCATCTTGTACTACTCAAGAATCATAGTTGTATGTATATGTGGATTTATCCTAATAAATAACAGGTGCACCATGATCATTAAATCATACCTAGTGAGCTGACTGAAAGAAATAAAAAGGAAAAACATTCCAAAAACACACAGAATCAGTGTTTTCAATAACTGAGTCACAAATTAGAATCCAGGGTCCTGGTGTATTGATATTTTTTCCACCGCACCAACACTTGATTCCCCAAATTCAATACCACACACATAATACTTAACTCTATTGCCACACAGAAATGATCAGCGTCCATGTAGTTTGGTAGAACCGAACTTCTCTAATACCATTTGGTCATGAACTGTCCCCCAAGAAAAATACCATGACTATCCCAAGATCACCATCTATAGGACAGGGGCTGGCGACTAACACCAGAATGGCATATCCCTAAAAAATAAGGAATTTCCTTTAACATTCTACAAACACATAGAGTATAATGAAACAATAAGCATCCAATAAGTAAATTGTTGAAGTAAAAGTGTACTAAAATAAAAGGGACCATAATACATGACCAACTGGAAATGTAGAATTACAACTGAAAAGTTAAAAATAACTCAATGTTGAAAATCAGCTCCTGGATCTTTCTCCACAGATCCTACTAAATGGTAGGTACATCTCACGATCAGTAGTCTCTATTTCACATCAATCCCAATGGTCCACCTTTGAGAACTGTCCAATCCTGGCTCCCCCAGCCTTGATCAATGTAGTAAATTTTCTACCGAAGACACAATAATGTGTGGGAGTATCCTATTTAGGGGTGATTATAAAGACACTCAGTAGGAACCTTGAGATTCTGTATGTATCTTAATGTTCCACAAGGAAAACCCACAAAGCAATACATCAAATCTACTTAGGAATATTTCCATACATATATTTATGTTATTGAGATATACTCATCTCATACATGAGGGTAGTATACGATAAAGGTAACACCACGACGATAGAAGTAACACACAGGTAACACCATGAATATAGTACCACAAAGGTAAAAGTGCCACACATGTAACACATCGAAGATAATAGGAAGAAAAAGTACAAAATAGAAGTCATCTCACACCAGGTAACTTTTTTAGGTCAATGATAGAAGGTTTCTCATGTCATAGAACTCCTTGTATTCTAGAAAGTCTTCCTATATCGAGTGCATTGGTCATGCTGGTTCACACAGAGACAGTTCCCACTAAACTAGAAATGTTGTGGTATCCATTCTCGATGGGTATCGTGGTCATTCCGGGTCACACCGAGCTAGTTTCCACCTTGGGAATGTCATCTTAGAAAGAGCCTCTTGCCAGCATGGACAACCTGAGATACTCCACATATTGAGTACCATGGGTCTTTTAGGTCACATAGAGCCTCGTCTATCATAGGCATGCTTAGTAACATAATTCCACTTCCCAATGGTCTAATCTTCTAGTAGTCTTCAGGTAACAGCCAATCGTAGGAATCCATACACAATCTACATGGTAGAAAAACTTCTCTAGAAACACTCCCCACATTTATATCCATTTATGTCATAAAAAGGTAATCCAAATGATCAGTCTCCTCAATAGAGTCCCAAATTCACATACTTCTCGTCAATCAGGTGCACGATTTGCGAGATATGGGCGTTATAGTTACAAGGGCCTAGTTGGATTCATATAAGAACCATCCCAATTGTTCCCAAACATACTCCAAAACTTGGGTGGAGTTCCTAAAAAATGGAAATCCTTGTTTTAAGGATCCTGATTTCATAGAAATTTTATCAAACGGATTCCCGGTTTAGAAGATAGGGCATGTTTTGAGTAATAAGACAGTACTGGGTATGGGTCTGGTCCGCCTGGGTCTGACCCGCCAGACTCGTTTCCACATGACCTGGGTCAACCCATCCCGACTTAAGTCCATCACGACCCAGTTCTACCTGGCCCAATAGGCCTGGCCCGACCTAACTGGGCCACGAGTCAGCTAGCTGAGTGGGGGGTTGGTCCACTGTGCCAACCCTACGGTGCCACCTGCCTGACGGCTGGGGACGCTAGTGATACAAAGACATGATGCGTCTGAGTATGGATGATGTGGAACGAAGCCATTTTAGCGGGTCAAGCAATGGGGTTTGACCCAATGCTACGCCACATGGCGTCGTAGGTCCTCTGCGATGTGGACGGTGTGCCACTACATTGCTGTTGAGTGCAGCGCTGGCGCATGCCCCATCCCCCGCCCGTCAATTGATCTGGTGACTCTAGCTCCAACCGCTTACAATGCAGACAGAGGCCTTGATGCCACGTGGGTGCTCCACAGGTGGCGTGCCCCACCTCTGCTCTACCAGTTTTGTCGCAGCCAAAGGGTGTGTTGGCCGACCTCTCCATTGGCATGCAATGTTGTGCCACATTGTCACCTGCAGCCAGCCAATGTGTCGACCGCCTCCCTACAGTTATTGAGGCTAATGAGACGAAACATCCTTTTTTTCTTGGTGGCACATGATGGCCTGCCACACCTCCTCTATGGTCGGCTGGTGCTGACCGCTCCAATGACTGTCATGACATTGTTCCCCGATCTCTTCTTGTGGCATTCATCAACTTGCTTTCCCCAACATAGATGGTCGGTATTGCCGCACAGTCGGTTTTCCATGGAGGTGAAAAATTTTCCATGTAGCAGATTGTTGGAGCCTGGTTCGTTAGGACCGCTCCCACTACGTTAGATCGAAAACATGAGGGGGGTTAAGGGTTTAACAAATTCTGGAAATTTAAATCAAGTTAAACCCAAAATGATAACCCGCAATAACCTAACAAAAAATTTAATAAATCATGGGTCAACACAATAGTTGATTGTACTGAATTCCTCATATAATTCATGAATGGGAAGTGGAAAACCATTTAAAACATAAACAAATACACCCTATACCTCAAAACCAATTGCATAACGTAATCGTATTGAAGGTGGGTTGATATTATTCATTCTCACGACAGGTTCCCAATGATTTCTCTCATATGTCATTCTGCAGTTTTATGCGTCGATTTTACCTATCACCTCCTATTGAGATCGACTCTGTCTTCTAATCTTCTAGTGTCTCATTTCTTTTTTAGCACTTCTTTTTTTTTTTGCGATGTTGTGCATGTAACTTCCCCCAAGCTCCATATATATTGGAGAGTGGTATGGTAAGTAATGATGTTCAACTTTAATGGGGATCACTAACTAAGAAGCTTCTTAATTCCCCAACGATGTTGTCACTTATATTTGGAACGTTAATCCAATTTTTGGATTTACACATCACTGGCCCCGCCCATTTTCTTGTTCGTTGGAGGATATGAAATAATTTAATAAAATTATTTTATTTCATTTCGTTTAAAAAGTAGCAAAACATAACTTTTTCTCTAATCGTATTAAGAGCAAAGTAAAGCCTTCATTAAGAGAATCCTAGTATTACGACTTCATCAATGCTCTTAGATTTTTAATCCGAGCAATAGTTCAAATGTTAGAAAATTATGCTCGCCCATTTACTGAACGTACATGAAAAAAAGTTCAAAAAATCAATTACATCCACCCTCAACCAGCACATGTAGTGTTTAGGATCCACCTAAGGAGAACACGCCACAATGATCTCAACAGTACCCTCTGATATTCAATCTGAGTTACCGTTATGAATTTATGAAATTTACATTAAAATAATTTCCACTTAATTATTTTATTAATGGCCAAAAACTAAATTTCAGCGGTGGCCTATGCCGACCAATGTTAGTATCTTTATAAAAAAAGAATACCCTCATGAGTTCAGTGGTGGTATTATGATTTTAATATGAGTTACCTCTTGTGAGTTATATTAATTTGAAATATAAAATGATTTTATTTAATAATTTTATTTATGGTTATTCCATTTTTGGGTTTTGTCAAAGGAGGCCCACAATGACTATACTTAAGTCACACCTATGGTAAACCTTCCATCCTGAGTGTAATTGTACCATCATATTTCTTATGCAGTAACCCATTTAAGAGTTATTCCCCTTTTCAGGAAAACTGCATTTATGCGCTATTTAATGTTTAACAAAACATCGACGGATCATTCCGGGCACTCCGGGCCACGGAATCAAACGCCGTTAGATTTAACAATCTCAAAATAATTATATATAATTAAAAAATATATATAGAAATTCTGAGACATTTAAATGATATATATAGTTTAGAATCACAAATAATGATTAATGGGATATTCAATCAGTTATGTGAAAAATAGGAAGTTAGTATTATGGGTTTATATATATTTGGAGACCCTTTGTCCAAATTATTTTATATTTACTGGTGTCTTGTAAGGATAAAAAACACATATGTGATAAATACACTGATGATGTAGATGTTAAGTGATCATAATATATCACATCTAATACACATGTATGCCATATTAATTAATCATTGTGATGAAATCATCAATGTTAACATTATGTGGGATTTTATCTAAGGACATTATGAAAACATGCATAAAACATTGGGTGGAATCAGGCTAGCCAACTTGACATATTGACTACGAACAATAACACATGAAACCTTATGAATGGATTTTGCATCATCAATGGGGTGCCCGATTTAAACTTCCCAGTTTGTTACATATTTTTAGGATGATTTTCTAGGATAGTTCTATTTACATGTGATTATGTGATTGATAGTGAGTGCTCGACCATGAATAAAACAAAAATGTATTTTAGGAAGCCCAGAAATGATAGATTATAGATATATGAACTAATTGAATATGGATTTCACTTTTATACTAAACGTAATGGGTCACCATTATGAAGCTACGGATATTTTATCATTCTTATGTGCCTAGGTAAAAGTGGCATCCCTAGTTTTCATAACGACAAGTGTTCACTTTTATAAGGAAATATTGAAATGGAGACCAAAGGAGACTAGTTTAATTTTATTTCCCCATTTATATGGTTTTTGTGAGAATTGTACAAAATGATATGGTTAGGTTAATGTTACATAGTGTATGGAGAAGTTTTTTCCTCATAAGAAATCATGGAAAAATGTTTTCCACGTAATAGTGTACTCCCAATATATCATTCATGATTGAAATTATTTCATACATTTAAGTATGTAACCATTCACTCTAGGGTTATATAAAAATAAAGGGAGTGGTACCCCATAATGGTTTATAATATTTTAAAACATTTTGTAATGAAATTACCATAATATTTAGTCTATTTCGTTACTTTTATGCATAATTAAGATACCTAAATTTTTTATAATGACTATGGAAGGTGGAGATCAACGGTATTCTATTAATATGATAATAATGATTCTATATGAGCACATCATAGTCCTTAATTAATTAGAATTATTATAAATTGGATCATAAATGATTTGTATGGAATGATATATGTTCAACTAGAATTATGTCCCTCTCATGGAAGCACTATGATATATGTGTAAGATAAGTCAATCATGAATCTCGATACCAGGAATAGTTTTACTAGGCACATTCCTAGGAGTAATTTCAATGTTTCATGGGTGTACCGACAAATACCACCTATTAAAACGTATATCTAATTAGACCATATATGAACTAGTTCTTTGTTAGATATTAATAAATATAGAAAATTACATCATATATATTTTATTTTCACCCAAGTTTGACTGTGATGTGGTATGCTCACAGTCAAACTCATTTATAAATTATTCAAGTTCTTACCAAGGTTATGTGAAGTCGTGAATCTCACAAATTCAAAATATATTGATGTATATTTTCAAATATATAATTGACAGTACACTATATTAAAATTTTACCCCCACCATAAATTATTTTACATGACTATCTAGATAATAAAATGTATGATTCACACTCATTACTAACTCCATTCTTTTATGTAACTTGAAAAAAATCCCATATCCATATTTCAATAATATTTCTTATGAATGGTGTTTTTTGGAGTGTGAGATTCATCCATCTCATAGAAATGGGAGAATTGAGATATGCGGATTATTGGGAGAGGATGTCTCAACAAGATATTCATTTGTATAAGAACCTTGTGGAAACATCTATGAGAAGAAAATATGAGAAATATCATACTATATAAAATTTATACACTTCTATTTTCTGAAATAGAATATATTTATCTTAGGGAATTATTAAAATTTCTAATTTATCTGACAAATAAATAATTGAATCAACTTTTTGTACCATGATATCTTATACCCTAATCATTGTTTCAAAATCCCGTGATACTCATCATATCAAATAGGTTATTAAAGGTGTACGGTTTGGTTACCCAAAACATAGCACACATTGCCCGTCATCACATGAAAAAAACCTTATAAGAGCCTTCATGATTACTAATCATTTGACTTTATTAGCTATATAGGAATATAATCCTAATAGATTTCAACATAAAAAGTATACATAAAAAACAATCACATTCCTAACTCTCTATTTATAAAAACATAGGAAGATCAAACCTAACCTCAATGGGTTCATTTTTACATCATGTGAAACCAAACAATCATAAAAGATAATTCTCTTTTTATCATGCTAAGCATATACACATAAAAAATCCGAGATCTCATATTTTTTGTAATCTATTATTCAATTTCCCTTATATAGATCAACAATAAAGTTCTAACAATTTTTGGTATGTACTCCAAATATGTGGCGTCAATATTGAATGGATGTTGGAATTCCATGATTAGTGGAAATGCCCCAAATTTATGTTTGACATAAATGATAAATAAAATATTTTATAAATTTTGATAAAATAATCATGTTTTTACAAGAAATAAAAATAAATTCTATATCTATTATGTTAATGGTGTCACCAAAATTAAAACAATTTTTATGATTCACGGATAGGTTGTGAGTTAATTATCTAATAACTTCAAATTCTATATAAGGGAAATCATCATTGTTATATATGATGAATATCTACCACTAAAGGCTATATGGTGATATATTAGATTAGTCACTTCACTAGACTAAAATCTAATATGGAATATCATGGATGTCAGTGGGAAAGATCCTCATCCATTTTTTCAAGCTAATTTTGAGAAAACAAAATCATCCTAATTGATAGTGGAAATCTCATTACAATTAAAAATTTGAAATAGATTCCTAAAATGAATATATTTGTCAGAGGATATTGTAAAATATAAACATAGTTCATATACGGCACATATAATGGGGTTATAAAATTAATCCCAACATCCCTCCCCATATTTCGTTTGTATGGTTTAAAGTGATGAGGATAAGAGGAAACATACTCCTGATGAATTCCACCTATTATGTTGTTCGGATATGCAAACTAATTTTTGAATAATATTTTTTTGTGAGAGATGACATAGGTCTATAATTTTCATTAATGAAAAGGATTCATTATCTCTGATTATATTTTAATAAGGTAGAGGCTTTATTCCACCTATCAATGTCATTACATTTACATTGGAGTGTATGTATTCAATGTTAAGTTCATACATGCTAAATATTTATGTAAACATTAAAAAATAAAAATTACATCTCTTAATTCAATCAATTTTTGGTATTAGACAATTATCATTGATGACTTTTTTTCTTACAATTTACATAATTTGTATATAGAGTTTAACATGTTTTCATTCATGATCCTGCCATTATTTTACCATTTTCATTATCAATATATATTATAAAACATTGTTACACATTATGTATTTAAGAGAAATTCTCCAGACATACTGGGCTTGATTTGATACAATTTATGTGGCCAATCTTCGTTATATGTATTATTTTTCATTCAAGTTTATAAAAATGGTAACGATGGTTCCATTTATGAATATCAAAAATAAGATAAACCATAATGTTTTGTAGAATATCTATGTAATTATATCAAAGTAAATCATTAAATTTGTGGACAAGGTTAATCACTTATGCTCCACCATTGGGATAGTAACCTGATTTAATAGAAATCATATTTCTTTATATCCTTTGGGAGTGATTCTGGTTAACATCTGAAGAACCACCATTCAGTATACCCGTATAAGGGGGTATGCGATACAATAATGACCCATAAAATATGTATGGAATTATATGATCGTAACCAAATTAATAATCATTTCCATAGGATTCTCAGTAGTTGTGAATAATGATTCGGAACAAAATGTGGTCAATACATGAAGATCATGCTCGAACGAATAGGCCATGAACCCAATTGAGGATTAATATAGGAAGGTTTATAACATTTTAGACCAAGTCATCTTAAAATACTATTGTCTAGTTACTCCGAACTTTTTTAGACTACAATGTTAAAGATTCCATATATTTTTGGTTAAATTTCACAGTTCTATAGACCTAAATAGTCTATTGAAAACTAATCAAAGAATAATAAACATGTCCCAACAAGGTAGTATTAATATTACTCAATAATTATTACATGAAACCAACCAATTATTTCTAGGAATTGAATCTGGAAGATAGATAACCTAAGGGTTTTTATTAATAATGGGGTCCCATCTACAATTTGGGTGAATGACATGGTAGAATATGGAGACTCTAATGGGGTCCTTAACTGAGCATGTGATGATACATTTGATTAATGTCCCTCAATTTGGATATATGGTCACTTATGTAAAAAAATTCTTCTCTTATATCCTATTAATTAAATAAATGAACTCAAATTTTTTATAGGACACCAAGGTAGTGCTGGTACTCATTGAATTTATAAGGTATTGTGCAACTTTAACTCAGATAGTTCTTATGGTATTTTCCACTTATAATGAAGGGATAATTATGATCATTAAAAAAGATTATATGAGAGTTTTTTTGACAAAATATTGATATCATATTTCTAAAACCAATACATTACCGAGTACCAATGATGATAAATACTCGTATACTTGATCTAAGGCGCCATTATATAGATGATACCCATGACAAGAACATCTAGACTATCAAAAGTTGTTTTCTCTTGAAATCACCCTATTCTTATCCACATTTCACACACATTCCAATATAATAATAACATTATTCCTATATTAAAATATTTATTATTGATGAGGTTGAGTTTAAATGAAAATATAAAGGATAAAAATGGTATTTGATAGATTAATTTCATCCTTCTATCATATGAGTAGTTGTAACTATGGAATAAAGAAAGAAAACATTCATGATCCAATGATGAAAATAAATCAAAGGGATTGAGGCCAGAGTAATTATTATGAGAATGAACATTTACATTGGAATCACCATGTTTTAATTAAATTATCTTATAGAGATGATTTATCTTCATAATGTTTCACTATAATGGATGAAATCTTCTCATTGATTGATGTCAACCCTACCATGGTCCTGATCAGAATCATAAAAATGACAAAAAAATTGATTTAATACTTCATCAATTTAATGTTGGTTCCATTTAAAATCATTAGTTTAAATATTGACATATAAAATTATATCTATTTATGATATTATATTTGTGACCAAAACACATAGAGCTATAGAAACTTATCTTATCTACATAAGACCACCAGTAACTCACGAATGAACTATGTATCCCTTTTGACTATATGGATGTTTCCATTAAAAATCTATCCAATGGAGGAACTCATTCATTAATTTTTATTATGTAAACATCTAAATTATCTATTTGGTAGGGTGTCAAGATTCCATAGTTGAACTATATATAGTGTGGTAGAATAAATCTCGTATTATTATCATTAATATGATAATAGTATATATTTTTGATCCTGCAACAATTGTCATGGAAGAACCCATAAAAATATATTCCCTTATGACTTTCTGTGATGTTGTGATTAAAAAAAATATTCCAATGATTTATTTGAAAATTGAGTGTTCTAATAATTCCTTTCACTAAACATGGTACAAATTGACATACATTCGTTTTCCACGAACCATATTTAACATAATTGTTTCTTGTAGAGGTATAGGTCTTCATCCCTACACCCCAATATATATTGTGACTAAAAATTGATGTTATTTTGGTATATATAATCTCAAATGGAAATGTACAAATGACCCCTTTCAAAAAACAGGTTCTTGGATACATACTTTAACTAACAGAAACTCAAATCCCAATCTAGCAGCCATTAATATCTTTCACACTTCCCAATGGTTTTTATGGATGGAAAAATGAAATATAATTTATAGAACTACCCTATATTAACTATGAGTGTTGGTAAAACTCATGGTGAAATATCTATAAGGCTATGATATATTGATAATAAATACGACACCATATAAGCTTTTTTGAAATAGAACAATCATGAATAGTAATAACAAGAGTTTTCAATACATAGCCTCTATAGACTATATTCTATAGATCATCACACAATAACTTATATTCCCATAAATTATGTGTCCCCTTATAATGAAAAAATTAAATTATTGTTGAAACAAAACATCATGAAATATTGGGCCTTAGTGGATCAAAATCAAAAATACCTAAACTATATTTATCAAGAATATCAAACACCGAGAATTATATCATGGGTAATCAAAATTTGGTTGATATGGTTGAGAATGAGGTAATATATATTTTTGGAAAGGATGAATAATTATATCCACATAAATAGATTTTGGATTAATTTCTATATAAACTGTTTCCTATAATCATTGGATAACATCATGATGTAACTTATCTATGATAGCCTATTAATCTTTACATGAAATAATGGTGCACGTCAATCATCTTACTCAAAATTATTAGAATTACACAAACATGTAGATATTCCTCTCTATTAATGTTTTTATAATAAATTAATGAAAATTAATATTTTCCATTGAATCACTTTTAATTGTATTATTATCAAGAGGTATCCAAAAGAGTTATATCCAAACAACTAAACCCACATAACATTGAAAACATTGAATTATGTCAACCACATTCTCTAAATGCTTGTATCGAGAAATGAAATCATGGGTGTTAACCCAAGACATATTTTTTAACATTTTTAGGAATTTTAGGTATGGTGTCTCATGTACCGTCATCATACATAGTCAATGGTCAAATCTAATGGTAGAAATAGTTTTCTAAAGAAGATGTGCCTCTTTTAATGTAGTGTAAATCTGGATGTATAAGCCCATGTACCATCATTAAACACCATGGATTTTTCTTTTTGAGAGAGAGTTTAATTGGTATTAGTATACATAGTGTCATGAAGGATAAATTTTGAAATCCATTACTCCATTGACACATTATATAAGTAAATATAAATATTTCGATGACATTATCCAGGTCTAATGACTACGAATTATAAGATAGAATTATTTTATGTTTATATAGTGAATGATAATGAGAGGTAATTTTTCAATTTTTATAAAATAATTTCGGTGACGTTAACCATGTAAATATTATATTATTTTATAAATTAATTAATTTTTTGTGAAATTATATTTAAAAATGTTATTAAATAAATAATAATTTTATATTTTGTTTTTAATTATTTATTAATCATATTTTATTTAATTGTAAATCAAAAATCATCAATGATTTTGGAATAATAAATTATGAAGATAATTTTAATTATAATTTAAATAATGATGATCAATATTTAAATCACATAATATATGCTATATTTTATTCTTAAGGTATTTAATTTATAAAGTATATGTGTTTGGGGTTGTTTAAAGGTACTAATGTGTTATTGAAGTTGCCTAAGTGTAACAGTTATGAAAAATGAACTATTTAATATCCATAAATGTTAGAAAAATTATAATGATGACCATAATCATTTCATAAGTCGGTCTAAGGGTTTTCCTTTGTATCTGTATAAGGGTTATGGTCTGTATATACATAATATGTGTGAGTAACCCACTAATGTGAAGCATATGTATGAGTATCCTTGAATGATCATTTTGTTTCTCCAGGGTAAGGTTTCCAAAAACATGAAGTTCATTCCATGTAATGGCATTGAATAAAATTCATCCCCATAAAAAATGTGATGTCTCTGGTTTAGCCCTTATGAAACTAATTCGGACTCCAAATCAATAATATTATATATACACAGAGCATAGGAGGACTTAAAATAAAAAATGCATCCCTTTTCCATATATCATATAATCATAACATCATATTCACACTAAAAATTTAATCCAAGTGTTATCCCAATTTATCAATCCATATGCATGGAAGAAAAAATTATACTAACTAAATTATTTCTCATAGGACCATATTTCACACAATTTAATAATTAATTTCATAAGGATTCAATAAACCCAAGTATAAATTATATATGTGGCTGAGATTTGATCTCTACCTCATAGAATTGGTTATTTGTAGATGATGATGACAGTTTATTAATATAAAAATCAAATTATTATGAATATCATTAATGGTTACTTTCACCTTTCATAGTCCACACTTAGAGATTGAGGGGACCCCGATGCCTTCATAGTACATTAATTGTAAAAATAATGTTTAGTTCTTGATTAATTCTAAAGAAATACCTCAATTAATTTCTACACCAATCTCAATATAACTTCGATCTATCTCAATAAAATATCAACAATAAAGACCCGTATATGACCATGTTGATTGAAATATGTACCCAAATTGCAGAAAAAAACAATCTTATTTATCTACTGAGTGGAAATCTAGAAAATATTATAGAAATTATTGATTATCTTCCATTCCACTCGACCAATGTTGATTTATTCAGGGTTGAATTCAAGTGAATTAGTTCCAAAATCTATGAATTCCCTATCCTATTATATGATCCCACACATTTTCATATCACAATAAGGATGATAGATGTTGGAATATTTTGATAATTTCAATTGAATTTTTTGTGTCATAATAACAATTCTTGTGGTCAAAATTTAAAAAAATAACCCAAACACATAATTTGAGAAATTACAAAGAGGTATAAAAATAGTTATAATATAAATCATAAGCATGTACTACATATATTTATCATGGTGTGGATGAATAACCATCATCATTAAGCTATATAATTGGGTAAATATACAATAAAGGGAGAGGGAGGATGATCATGTTGTTCTTGAATTTTATTTCTTAACATTTCTCTTTTTTAATTATTCATTGATATCACACTAAAACTTTTTTTACCACAATAAGAGGACTCCAATTAAATTGATAATGAACTCAGTATTTTAATTTATAATATCATCTATTTATATTTCATAGTTTATTTGAATGTTTTTTTATAATTTTTCTCTTGAATATAATGATTAGTAATTTTCACAATTATTTAATGGTTCATAGACATTGGAGGTTCTATAATTATTATTACATTTGATGGTTAGTAGTGGAATAACCATTCAATATTAATAGATATCTAATACAATTTCTAGATGATGAAATAAGATGTAGTGATTATTTTATTCCATTAAATATATCAAAATAATTTGGTGGGAGATCTGTTTGGTTTCATCTATTTTGAGAGATAATAATAGAGTTAATAGAGTAAATTGTTAATAGGTAAGAATGAGATACCCATGGTTTATACATATTCTATAATATTCATTTCACATAATTTAAACTTATTCAATATTCTCAATGATACTTACCTGAAAAAACAAATAAAAAACACCAAAATGCTTTACTCTCTAAAAAAAACACCAGTTGCACTGGTAATAGATAAATTTGGATTTATAAAATTTTGTATTTAGAGACCTATGAATTAAATCTCATTATTCATTAGGATTATCATTTTAAATTAGTGTTTTGTATTTTTTTATCATTTCAAATGAAATTTATTCATGACCAAGTGAACTTAATGTTTCCTCTTAGTTTTGATCCATAGTATGTTAAGACTATTTTTAAAAAAAAATTGGAAGTATAAATATAATTTAAATATATAAAAAGTAATTTATCAGAGTCTTGTGGACTGTCACACTATTATTTCAATATTAATCGTCTAATTTTACATCTATTAGTTAAAACACAGATAGAAACCTATATCAATAAAACAAGACACTGATATCTCTATGCTCAATATATGATATTCCTCTCATTACCCCTTAGGACATTCAGGTTATATTAGTATTCTGTATTTTTTTCTTATCATTCAAAACGATCTTCATAAATGTCCAAGGGAATTTAATGTTTCCTCTTTGTGTTTTTCCATAGGTTTCTAGGACTATTTTTCTAGAAATTGGTATTATAAATATAATTTAACTAGATGAATAGTAATTTGTCATAGTCTTATGGAATGGAACACCATTATTTCAAAATTAATCATATAATTTTACATATGGTAGTTAAAACACTTATGAAAACCTATATCAACAGCACATGAATATTATATCTCTATGCCCACAATATGATTTTCCACTCATTACCACTTAGGTTTTTCTTGTTAAATTAGTATTCTGTATTTTCATTTTTATTTTTATCATTTAAAATGATCTTCATGCATGACCAAGTGAATTTATCATTTCCTATTTTTCATGATCCATAGGTTTGTAGGATTATTTTTTATGGAATTGGAATTATAAATATAATTTTACTAGATGAAAGGTAACTTATCATAGTCTTGTCGACTAGAACACCATTATTTCCATATTAATAATCTAATTTTACATATGGTAGTTAAAACACGGATGATAACCTATATCAACATAACATGACACTGAGATATCTATGTTCCAATTACTAACAATAATTTCTACTTCACCAAGTAATAAACAGGCGAAGGTAAACCACAAACCATTACAACCTTCCATAATTCGATCAAGCGGTATGAACCTAAAAGAGTGTTTGTGGAATAAAGTCGTTAACAATCCATTAATCCTCCCACAAGGATGTTTTGGAAATACACCCTCCTCAATGAAATGGGGTTGTCATCCACATGGTTTTCAATAAGTATGGGGTCCATATAGAAAACACAATGAAATTAAATGTATGAATATATGTAAGAAAACACTATGCCTAACCTATGGGTCACAATACAAACAACCATCCCACAAAACTACTTTTTTCTCCAACCACTATATGAACAATATCACAAAAAGCCACTGTAAAAGTATAAAATAAACCCATTTTTCATTTATCGACATGTAATTCGTTAATTAAGTGGCTCAATATAATTTATTCCAGCAATACCCAGAAAAAATACCATGCACCACATTAGCAACCAATCATATAAGGCTATGATCCTAATAAAAAACAACCAACAACTATCCCACTAAATTCTTTTGTACCACCAACATTGAACATAGAAATAGAGACAAAGGTAAATCATCTCTATTTTAACAACCATTCATAAAATCAAAAGACAGAATCCAACATGAAGTCCCATTAAAAATCCCTTTCATCATAGAAACCATTTCAACCATAAGAAACATTCATTATTCAATGTTATCCCTCCCAATCAACCTCTTAAATAATCAATCAGTTACCCCGATACAAAACAACAGCACCCCTGAAAACCAATATGAAATATGTCATGGAAAAACCCAATCATGTAGCACAATTTCCCAAGAATTTCATAGATGCAGTCCCACTTCATAACAATTAAACCAATTATGCAATCAATCAATCTCTCAAACTAATATTCAAATGCACTATCTATACCCCCCCATAAAAAATCCCCACAACAACCACCATTAAACAAAAACCCCACTACACACACAAAATACACCCTTATAGTAGAACCAAATCCTCTCTCCACCCCTGTACCCATAACTATGCTCTCAACATCAGCACCACTTAACTGAAAAAGCCACAAAACCTAACAAAGCACATCACACAACAAGACATATCAAACATGACATATCCTGTATTTTTAAACACTATTCCTTAATTCCACATTTATAAATACGGGTGGTATAACATGGGATTATCATCATGGGGAATCCATTTTATTTAACCGTGTATATGTGATTTTGTGGATTGATATTTACACAACTAATTCCTAAGGAAACAACATTTGTTATAATGAGTCACCCATGCATAGAGAAATTCCTCCAAAAACCATGATTTTTAGAATATATACTACCCCCATAGATGACATCATCAAAAAATATAATAAAATAAGACATGTGATCAACATTAATCCACTCCCATCCCATTATTTAAACGACACTTGATTTCCTTTTATTATATTCCATTCCACAAATTTAATAATTTTATTGAAAAGAGATTCATGCATTTTTCATGAAGACTAATTAATCCACCAACCTCAAGTGAAAAAATATAGGGATTGGAAGAAGAATCCCTACATGAACAACATGTGTCAAAAAATAAGCTTTTCTCTATGAATTGGGAATAATTCGAGCATCAGGTAACTCCACGTAAACCGACTAGGAGGTTTCAATGGCACATGAACACGACTCAACATTAGAGAAATGATTTAGTTTCACTAAGAGGGAATGAAGAACTCAATGGGAAGGGATGATCCAATCATTGAAGATCCAAATCCTATATTAAATGATGAATGGTTTCAAAATCCATTAATATGGGATAATGTTCAAGTTAATGTAGTTTGAGTATCTCAAAGTCCTTAGAGAGAAAGGAAATCAAAGATATAAATAATATCCCTTTAAATTACAATAAAAATTACAAAACAATGATTTAATCTCAGTTTACGTCTTATAAAAAGTAAGAGGGGAGAAAAAAACACTTGGGAAATTGGAAATTTGATAATGGATGAGACACTATTTTAGTGTCCCACTGTCAAGGTGCCATAATTATGGTGCCCCCAATATGATTACACGGTTTTGGTATGAAACTAATGTAGTGCCATGGTTGTAGTGCCACTGTGATGGATCCACAATAAAGTTCCCACCGTTACGATGCTACCATTATAGTTTCACCATTTCAGTTCAAAATTATCGGTGAAACTATTTGGTGAAGTTGGATTTTTAGAAAACTCTAAAATAATCCCTTGTGACACCCAAGAACACCACATGCACTGGACGTTTTACAAAGGAATGTACTAGGGAATATCAATCATTAACAAACTCCCCCATAAAAAAGTACAATGTGTTGTTCTTTAGTAAAAATATCAGCGAATTAAAATTTAGTACGAACAGATTCTAATGATATATCCTTTTTAACAACACAATCTCTCAAAAGATGATTCCTTATATCAATATTCTTAGTCATAGAATTACTTATATGAATATTTAAAAATATTTAAAGCACAATTATAATAAAAATATTATTATAATATTAAAATTTAGTTCAAAGTCTAGTAGTCGTATTTTCATCCACAATCCTTTATCACAACAACTGCAAGAAAAAACATATTTTTTCTTAATCTATAGACAATTGAACTGAGTTTTTTTTACTAGATCTTAATACTAGTGATTTTCCTAAAACGTGACAGGTTATTGAGGTTCTTTTTCTATCTAATATACATCATCCAAAGTATGAATTTAAATATTAATTTTAAATAAAACAAAATGTTTTTGGTAAATAAGAGATTGAAAAATATATAAATTAAAATATCAAAAAATTATTCTAACAATATTAAGATGGTAGATGAATATTTCTTTTTTGTCTCCTATGTATAATTTATTAATAACTCAATATTATATTTAATTTGATAAACATTTCCACATTCTCATTGATAAAAATAAAATTGTTAAAATAAATTCAGATCTCACATCATTCAAATTTCAAAAGATTTTTGTATAGGATTTGAAAAATCATTATAAGTTTTTTTATTTTTTTGAACCAAATATTGCATCATAATCATAAATTTTTAGTAATAAAATATAATAAAAAATATTTTTCATAAAATGTGTTTGATCTATAATCTAATATTAAATCCATTTTTCAAATTAAATGAACTTAATCTTTCATAACATGCTCCAAGTTATTATTTAAGACTATATTGAGATTTAATATGTTTAGAAATAGAATTCATTTTTTAAGGAATTTCATAATTAGGTGGTTGTTCAACATTATCCACAACCATTAAATTTCCATTTTAAAAGGAAATATTATAATCCATAGGATATAATTTAAAATTCATATGATATTCATAATCAAAAAAGAGTTTATTTTATTTTAATATATCTAAATGGGAAAATAATTCATCAATATATATCGATTCTTTCTCGAAGAACATGTGTTTTTAGAATGGGTAAAAATCCCGACCTTGTTTGAATTTATGACTTGTTTATGAGAAAACGGCAAAAATCAAGGCTGCTGTAGAAATTTCTAGACTACACCATATGTGCTCGAAAATAAACATCATGCATGGGTTAGGTAGCAACTGGTCGAGTGCTCGCCGAGTACATAAAGTGTGATGACAGTGTATAAATTTCCTGATACATGGCATGTAGTTTTGTTCGACATGCTGTGTATCCTCCTTTCAATGTAACAGCAGTGATCATGTTGTGTGTCATCCTGTGGGCAACATTTAAGCCATGTGGATATACCAGCTTAATTTGGAGTACAGAAAAGGCCACTACACAGCTTGTAGTCCTAAAATACCTGTCATGTAAATTTAATTTTATTCACTTAAATGAAATAGTGTCACGTCTTATTTCGTAAATAGTATTCTTCTTCCCAAACATCGGAGGAGTTATGCTATGAAAACCTGATGAACATCCTTTTCCATAGAATCATTATCTTTTTTCTGTTCTTAAATCCATAAGTGTTTGTCGGATCTCAACAGCGAGGCTAAAACTGCATATTTTGTTCTGTTCTTGATCCTTTACCCCACGCATCGCAGTTTCCATTCTAGTGGAATTGTCGCGATTTTACATAAATTTAAATCTTCAAAGAATGACTTCGAAATGGATCTCTATATCAGACGTGCCTATGTCTATGAGTCTTAGGAAGGTAATTAATACCTTATTTTGTGATTTTACAGACCTTGGGGTGGCACGATTTGAAGTGAGCATTTGCGTATTTTGAGCAAGACCCTAATTTATCTTCTATTATATAATGAAGTTATTGTTAGACCCATGGTATGCCTTTGGGAATGACCTATTACCTTCATTTCTTGATCATGTATGGGCCAGAGTCTGACGCTCATTTGGTCATTTTAGCCTAGGTGCCCAAATGGTTATAATTGGTCTATTTTTTTTAGAACATGTATGTTTAA
This sequence comes from Viscum album, assembly GCA_963277665.1. Taxonomy (NCBI): domain Eukaryota; kingdom Viridiplantae; phylum Streptophyta; class Magnoliopsida; order Santalales; family Viscaceae; genus Viscum; species Viscum album. Next base: position 167,146,759 of record OY728135.1, read on the forward strand.
CTTGGTATGGAATGATTTCCTTTTTTTAGGCATTCAAGACCTCAGTGCCACTGTGTAATAACAATTGGGTAAGTGAAAATTCAATTGATTATATTTTTTCCATTTATGTTCCTTGTTTAGAAGTGTTATATATGTAAACTCTAAATTTCATATGTTGGGATTCATTGGGTTTTTTTGGGCATGGAATTAATATTCTTGAGGGGTGATGATCACACTTTGGGATTGGGCTATATTACATAGGGTATTTCTAACAACAATATTGGGCATCATTAATGTTAGCATGAGGAATGGTTACTTTCATGTTGGTCATGTCCTAGGTTACATGGATGGATATTTCGTCGGACATGAGGCACATGTTCACAGGGACACGAGGTGTCAGAGACATTTTAGCTTGGGTTCTATTTTGGTGATTACCACTCACTGGGAAACATTTAGTAGTGTGCACAAAAAGATACACCATGATGAGGTGGTTTTGACAACTCGTGTGTGTAGAGGCCCTAGATAGTTGTTTTTTAGGTACAAATGGTTTGTTGGTGCTTTCCATAGGATGCCATTTGGAAGGTGAGGAGCATTCATGGGATATAAGTGTGGCTATCAGGTTGGGGGAAATGGCTCACAATTGATTGAGGGAAGAAATTGTTGTCCCTCTGGTTACAGTGTATGAGGGTAGACATCACTGACCCTCTAGATACTTATTTCAGGACATGCATCATTGTTCCTCCGAGTTACTATGTCATGGTCGTTCCATTGGGATATCAATACATGAATCACATAGGTGTTGGGGGAACATGGTGACAGGATACATGACAGAGATTTCGGCATTGGCCAAGGCAGGTGACACTCCATGGTAGCTGTTAAGCACAAGTGGAGTTTGTGTTTATTTGTGCACGGTACTGTTTAATGTTTCTTTAAGAACTGCATGCCTTCTTAATCATTTATATTAGGTATGCACCATTGGGTGGTACCCTACTGAGATATGTTTAACACCCTTCACGTGACCTTAGAGATGCTTGTAGACATTATGTATTTGTGTGAAGGAAATAGAGCAATTAGCGGAGCTAGAATGCATTAATTGTATCATGGAGATGGTATAGACCTTGAGGTCTTGCCTATTAGGAGTTACATTGTTTTTCAGTATTTCTTATATCACCATACTTACTTTTGTGGATATAGTTGGATAGAAATTGGATCTTTTCACATGGATATGTATGGCCTTCATTGGATGCATGTTTGTTGTTCAGTATTAGTTACAAGTGATCAGAATGCTGTTGTGTTTACTTTCTGTTGTCATTTTTTAAATTTATTTCATCCTCTATGTATTGATATTGAATGTGCTTCCCCTATGTGGGCCTGGTTTGAGTCTACTATGTCATTTATTCCACTTCAGCATTATTATTATACACAGACCATTATACTTATTATCCATTGAGAGGGTATACCATCCTCAAAATAACTACAAGACCCTCATTGTTATTCCTCATCCTTTTGCGTTCATGGAGGTGTACCTAATGTAGTTACACCTGACACGTTTAGCACTGTTTGGGTGGCTATTCAGATCTGGGTCATTACAATTCCTAATAATATACTTTAGTTATTAAGAATTATTTTCTGTAATTATGATCTTTGATCATCTTGCTTATTTCTAAAGACCCATTTGGTTCTGAATAAAGGATAATTATCCATTATTTATGTTAATTCCCAAAATTCACTCATTTTGAATAGATTTAGTTCTTCATACATTTATAATATCCAACATTTATCTTCTAAGTCTTCCTCAATTGATTTTGGTTATAACTGATAGAAAAAGCAAGGTAATTCATCTAGTATTTCTACAACAGATATATTTATAATTCATATATCTAGTTCTTCTATAACAGTTTCTACTGTATTGTTCATTAGGTTTCTATACTATCTATGCAACACTCTTTTTGAACAATTAGTATTATGTTCTTCTGAATTCAACCAAATTTTATTTATATTATTTTCAAAATTAGATTTTGGGGGTTCAAGTCTCATGTTATCAAATGAAATAGTAAATCCATCATTTTGATATTTATTTTCAATAAAAGGATCATTCCCTTGAAAATTTACATGTTCTAATTATTCATCAATCCTTGAATATTTATTAATCAATCTATATGATATAGATGTGGTATAATTTCCTAAAATTATTCATTCATTAGAATTTGGATTTAAAATACCACGAATTTATTCAGTATTCATGATATAACCTTTCAATTACAAGACATCAAATTTCTTTACATTAGGTTTTCTGTTATTAGAAAGTTCATATAGTTTCTTTTTTCAAAATAGGGGTAATAAAAACATTATTCCAGGGATAGAATGTTGTTCTTAGATCTTCTTCAAACAAAATATAGTAATACTATTTTCATTTAACATGGTCATTTTCATCTCTTGAATACATCTATTTTGGTATTCAATAATTCAGTTTTGTTGAAATGTTCTTTATGTAGGGAATGAATGATTAATACCAAGGATATAAAAAAACTAATTAGATTATTTATTCTAAAATTATCCTCCATGATCACCTCATAATAAAATTATTTTTAAATATTTTTGATTTTGAACAATCAATAAATTTTTTTAAAAAAATTGTTACAATATCACTTTTGGGTTTTAGAAAATATAACAAAGTAAATCGAGAATAATCTTTAATTAAAAAATAAGGATATAATTCAACAACCAAACATGCTACTCTCATGGTCCTGAAAAATACATTTAGATGTCTTCCAAATTATTATATGAAGAAATATTGTTAACATTATTTAAAGATGATTTGTAATGTTTTCAACATTGTAATGTATAACAGAATTGGCCATTTTAAAACATAAGAATATGTAAATTGAAAACTAACTATTTATTAGACAATTAATATAATGAATATATACTATAATTTCAACATATAAAATGCTATATTTAGGACTGAAATGTTATTTTTGTTTAACAAATCACTCATTGTTTACTCAGGGAATTTAAATCCAATGTATAAGCATTATCAGTTTTAAAATCCCAAAATTTCAGTAATTTATAAGCATTATCACTTTCACATATAGTACTTTGATAGTAGGGATAGACTTTGGATATCCAACAGTTCCAACTCAAATTATTTTTACTTTTTCTATTTCACAAAAAGTGACTAGACGTCCATTCATTTGGGTCAGTTTATGGAAATTTGATGAACCTATACTCAAGTTTCTAGAACAACCACCCTCCATACAACATATGGATTTTCTATTATAGTGTTCTATTTCCGAGAAAATCATTTAAACATGTGTTTGGTTTTTTAACTATATTTTCATATGTTCAGAATTGTTAGTGAGCAATGCTCTAGAAATATAGATTTTCTTTATTTTTCCATAATGTATATCTCTTGCTTCAGGAAAACTTTTCTAAATAAAATACCTTTTAATACCAATAATATTAGGACTTTTCAAATATCGATTATTAATTAAA